>JAJQKT010000058.1:4335000-9135000 GCA_030512225.1 Rauvolfia tetraphylla | reverse complement strand
ACTTTGACAGAGTCAGCTTTTTGATATTCAAGGGCAACTTAAACTCACAACCGTGACGGCCACCAAAATAACTTACTACCTTCAGTGACTCAAGGTTGGATAAAAAGTCCAGTACAGGAAACTTAATGCAATTCCATTGGTCAAAAAATATGCATTTGAGTTTCCGAAGTCTAGGGAACCTTCTCATCATCTTCTCAGTCTGCTTCCCGGGATAGAGCACAGGTGTGGAAAGTGTAGTTACATTATCGAGCAAGGAATCACTTTCAAATTCATTGAATTCGGAACTGAAGGCAACACGGTCATTTATATGCACATGCCTCAAGCTTCCCATTTTCCAAAATGAATCTGGTAACTTAACTTCACCCCTTAATCCCTTTAAAAGAAAAGTTTCTAGATTCCACAGGTTGGCCACTGATGATGGAATAGATGTTACAGTACCTCTTACTGCTAAATATCTCAACAGAGCAAGTTGTTCTAGTCCTGTAGGAAAAGAACAACCCATATTGATGCTTTCCAAATCCATTACCCTAATAAGTTTGAAACTGTGACAGACGAATGAAATGTCATAGGACTCTCTTGGCTTTGCATCATTAGAAGCAAAGAACAGCAGACAACGAACGCAAGGGCCCCTAGGCTTCAATGTAGTCAAATGCTTTCTTTTGGAACAAATACACAGCCGACGTTGATCATAAATTAGAGGATAGGAGGGCCAACAACCAAAACCATCAGCAGTGGTAGTAAGAAGTTCATCATAACCATCTATGAGTTCTAAAAAGTTTTGCTCTTTGGCCTTTTCCACGCAGAGAAGCCGTAACAGACCATGGATGCTGCATGCCTTCACCCCACCATCTGATCCCCTTTTGGCTACGGTCACTAAACTTCTAGCAATTAGATCTAGCAAGTATTCTTCTGCCGAATCCTCTAAGCTCTTTGAGTTGGATATAAGAGAAAACCCTTCGGCGACCCATAGCCATCGTAACTTTGAGACAGGAATTTCTTTGTTCTCTGGAAATGCTCCAAAGTAAAGGAAGCACGGCTTAAGGTGATCCGGTAAATGATTGTAACTCAATTCTAGTACATGCTTGCACTGTCTTTCTGGATCTGCAAAAATTTGGAAGCTTAAGCTTTGAGAAACTTGTTTCCACCAATCAAGTTTCTTTTCCGTTCTTCCAAGCAGACCAGCGATCACGACCACTGCAAGAGGCAGTCCTTTACAGTTTCTTGCTATTTCCTTGCCAACTTCCATTAGCGCTTCAGGGCAGCTCTCTTTATGGAATACCTTTTCTTGCAACAACTCCCAACTTTCATTATCAGAAAGTAGGCGTAGATGATGAGGATCACAATTTGGTTTAGCCAGCAAAGCCACATTATGGAGTCGGCTGGTAAACAAAATTCTGCTTCCATTTCTATCATTTGGAAATGATAGTCTTAAATCTTCCCAGGCTCCGATGTCCCACAGATCATCCATAACGATGAGGTATCTCTTCCCTTTCAGACATCGATACAACATTTCAGCTATATCTTCATCTCTCATTGCACGGATTCCATGAGTTAGTTCAGCAATATCACCTAGAATATCCAGCAGCAATTCTCTTCGGCGATAAACCTGAGAGATGCAACTCCACGCACGAATATGAAAGTGAAAGGTGATTGAAGGATCATTGTATACCTTTTTGGCCAAAGTTGTCTTACCTATCCCAGGCATTCCAATAATGGGGACAATATTCATCTCTTCTGATCCTCTAGTAAGTCTGCCAATTATGTTCTCTGCCTCATCAGTACAACCTACCACAACTTCATCACGTATTGCACTATTTGTCTTTGACAGCATCTGATTTGAAGTCTGGGTAATACCACGAACTCTTTTGTGAAACCTGGCTTTGTCATATGCCTCCATTACCTTGGCTTTGATAACATTAACCTCGTCGATGACGCTAATAAGCCATAACATACGATACCATAAAGGACCTGTTCTGACCACAAATGAATCAATGACATTTTCTGCCTCATGTGCAATATCTGTAACACATATCCATAGATATTTGAGTTCCTCATGCTCCTGATGATGCTCCACGATGTCAATGAGGAAAGATCTGAGGCCATCTAAATTCTCCAGTAACATCTTAATTTGGTGTTTCCCGGAGGACACTGAATTTGCCCTACACTTCAGCAACTCCTTCATTTTAAGTAAGAGGGAACTAATGAAGCCCAATCCATCAATCCTTGGGTGTTTAGGCTGAAATGATTGAGAAACATGAAGATACATCTGTCCGATCTCTCCTTTTAAGTCCATAAACCTTTTTAGAAGCTCAGAAAGTGAAAAGTTAATTTGCACTGTCCCGTCTTCTTTCCAAATCGAGGAAATTAGAGTTACTTCCTTGTTGACAGCAGCTTCAATTTTTCCAGAAATTAGCTCCCCGTCTTCCTTGTACTCGCTTGGCAGATCCATAAGAAAACTTTTGAAGAATCTTAAATCCTGTTGTAATTTTTGGATTTGATCCTTTTTATGGACTATTGGAGTAGTCTCATGATTTAATAGCAATGTCAAAACTACCTCTGCCTTGATAAGCTTAATCTTTTCAACCCACTTGAGAAGTCCAAGACTAAACTCATTTAACCTCTCTTCTCTTAAGTCATCAAGGCAAAATGAGGAGATGAAAGATGATGACTCTGTAGTTACAGCTTTAAGATATTCTAAGAACAGTTTTCCTTCCTCCGTTTGGTCCTCTATGTCTTTGCTATCTGTCAGATATGCTCTCAAGAAAACAAAATCCTGCCGAAGCATTTCAATTTCATCTTTCACTGAAAGCATCCAATTGGCCGTTTGATTTTGTAGCTTCGTCAGATCTACCTCCGACATAATAAGCTTAAGCTTTCCGAAAAACAACAGCAACTCAAGATTAAATTCACTTTTTCTTGTGTTCATATGAATCGAGGAGATGAGACTTGTTACCTCATGTGCCAGTTTTGCAAACTGTGAGAAGAACATTTTGCTGTCCTTTGAGGTCTCCTCTTCTACGACAAAAAAGGTTCTCAGAAGCTTTAATCCCTCATGAAGGGCTGCAAATTCTTCCTCCATGTCCATTCGCTGTATTCGCTGTGGATAACCCAAGTGCGTCAGCTTTGCAAATTCTTCCTCCATGTCCATTCGCTCTGGGTAACCGAAGTGTATCGGCTTTGCAAATTCTTCCCCCATGTCCATTCGCTGCGGGTAACCCAAGTGCATCAGCTTTATCAGAGATATTTCTGCTTTGATGAGCTTCATATTTTCCAGCAACATAGAAAGCAAAAAATTCATTTCTTTGGCTTTGCTTTCTGTTACTTCATTGCCTTGCAATTGGAGATTTAAAGACACTGCCTTCCGAGCAAGGGTTTGGATATTTACCGAGATTTGTTTCTCATCTTCTTTGCAGTATTTATCTGGTAGGTCTATTACAAATGTAATCAGGAATTCTAGAGCATCACGAATGTCTGCAAGTTGATCCTTCATGGAGCCCTCCGAGTCATCCATGATGAAATTGACAAAACTCGCAGCTTCATCCGTCATTTTGTTATCTAATCGAGTTGGCTCGGAAGCTTTTAGGAATGCGAAATACAGTTCCATTAGGTCTGGAGTAGAAGGTTTAATACTCTGTAGCAAGTGAGAAAGCTCATTCTCCATTCTAGATGCCATAGTTTGATCTGCTTCATCGTCAACCCAGCCCAAATAAGCCAGAGCTGCTGCAACTTCAGGATATACTGAAAGAGCTCTCATTCCCCGATAACTTATCTTTGACCTTGGGGTGGTCCGATCCACAAAATTCTGAAGGAATATCAGCTTCTCCTGGAGAGATTCTACTAATTTCCTTAGGGACCCAATTAAATGTAGTTTCGTCTGAAGAAGATCCTTCAAGTTCTCAATAACAGAACCAGTGAAGTCCATCCAAAATCGATGAACCAGGGCAGATTCGTATTCCCATGGCTTCTTCTCTAAGAATACAAAGTAATCCGCTCTAATTTGCGGTTCAAAACCTTTCATCAAGTTCAGCATAACAGTCACCGGAGGGTCGGCAGCGGCTGCCCTGCTTCCACATAGACATATTTTATTCATAGCGTTATGAAGATCAGCATTGACCTTCATAAATGCAACTTCCATGCCGTGTAAGCGTGATCCATAATGCTTCAGCTCTAAGTTTAGCACGTAATCATATGCCCTACTACTCGGAGCAAACGCCATTGGAAGTTCCGTTCCAGTCGGTAATCGATGCCCTCCTCGTGAGATTTCCACGTACATGAGGTATGTTTTTAAGAATCTTAACTCTTGTTTAAGCTTCTCAATCTTCCCTGTCAAAGCAGATTCAATGTAAAAGTTTCTTTGGAGCCTCTCCAACCTCCATGCGGTGTCGGAAACACATTTGCCGTCCATCTTCTTCCTTCTTTCTCCTCCTCACACACCCTTTATCTCCTTTCCTTTCTCCCAGGTTTCTTCCTAGAATTGGTGATGTTTCTTCTAAGCGCTGAGAGAGTATCAGTGCTTATATACCTAGGTTTCTCCCAGGTATGGCGGACTTTGGGGGCAGTGACGGTAAGGAGGGAAATGCGGAGGATGAAGGAGAAGAAGAAATTTCATAAAGTGGTAATTTTGACCTTCACAATGTGCTCCCATGTGAAGAGCACCTGATCATTCCGCGGGCTTCTACCGTGAAAAAAAAAAAGTTCTTATACTAATTAGTAATTAAAAAGTTATGTTAAGATGAAACAAACAAAGGCAAATTGGCATTATTAATCCTTAATATTTTTTCATTTGGTATGTTTAATTCCTATTATTTTGTTTTATAATATTTCGTCCAGAGAATATTTAAGGAATCGCCGATACTTTTACGGTGATTTTCGACTGAGCACATCACGTGATTTGCATAAGTGTTTGAAGATAAGGGTACAATCGAGATTTCTTGTTACTAAGACAAAAAAAAAAGGAAAAAAAAGAGGAAGACCCCTGTAATGCCTTCGCTCTCCAGAATCTTGGGTTTTCTGTTGAACAGCTACAACAGCAGCTTCAGAAGTGTTGTTCAAGTTGGCAAACTCCATGACCTTTTGGGTAGGCGCTATGTTGACCGAAGGTTTTCTTTCATTGAAGCAGCTTGTTTGTTTTGAAGGCTTCGGAGGAGCTATGGTAGTAACAATATGTAGCTTTGTGTTCGATTGAAAGACATAATCTAATTCGGTGTTAGCTGCAGGATATGAATTAAAGAACTGGGGGTATTTGGCTTCAGGAGCAGCGTTCGAATTTGAACTCGCGAAGCTGAAAGATGTGGGGGCCGTAAAGGTCGAAGATTCTGTAAATGAGAAGCTTTTCAGCTCAGAATCAGCCATGGACTCCGTACTTGAAGTCTGACTTTTGGCTGAATTAGTAACAGAGTAGCCTTCCGTGAAGGCCATATCATCAAGAATAAGCAATTGTGTAATCATCTCAAGAGTTGAAGCTTCTTCCACCGATGCCATATTAAAATTATCTCGGGAAAATTAGATTTTTCCTACTTGGAAAGTGCCTGAACACATAATTCAAGAAGAGAAGAAGATGAGAGGTCTCGGACTTCAATCCTCTGCTCTGTGTTTGGTTCTGATTTGAAGTTGAGGATTTGATTTTGAGTGGAAAAGAGGGAGTGGGGCAGGTTACTTATAGAAGGTGAGAATTTTTGGTTTTCTGCAATTGGAAACGAGGCTTCAAGGAGCCTTCCACAATATGGATAGGAAAGGCATCTGGTTTTTTGTTTCCTCTTTTTTTCCTTTTTTTTTTGTCTTAGTAACAAGAAATCTCGTTTTTACCCTTATCTTCAAACACTTATATAAATCACGTGATGTGCTCAGTCAAAAACCATCGTAGAAGTGGCGGTGATTTCTTAAATATTCTCTCAAAAAAACATGAGGGACGGAATATTATAAAACAAAACAATAGGGATTAAACATACCAAACGAAAAAAAATTAAGGATCAATAATGCCAATTTATCCAATTTTATATTGTAAGGCAAATAATAAAGCTCCACTCGAACCAACACTCGATGATTAAACACTATAACTAAATATTTTATATATTTAAATTTTTTATAATAGTTAGATGTGTTTGATCAACTGTCAATTATTTATAAATTTATATCAAAATATCTTATCGGTCTTCTCTGGCCCGACCCGAAACCCTATAAGATAGGGTACAGATCCACCTTATTTGGACCCGTCGGATAATCGGATCAGGTCCAATACCCATAAAAGTCAATCGGGTTTGGATCCGGAACAGAATATCCCGAACCTATTTAGACCCATTGATACCCCTACACTCCAACCAACACTCCGATGGTCAAACTGTATAACTAATCACAGTTGGTTTTTGTAGACTTACCATGTAAGTCAAATATATAATCCTGAGGTATGCAAAGTTAATCCATTATTTCATTTTGTTTTCATTCATATATATATATATATATATATATATATATATATTTGCACACATAATAAAAAAGGAAACCCCAAAAATTATAATTTTATCACTCTAAACAAAAAAAATTCTTAATAGAATTTTCTTTAAAAAATTACTATCATATTATATCGGTATTTCTTATTAAAACAAAAAGCGCCAAAAAACTCAAATATGCCATATAGTATTGAAAAAATGAGGCACTGAGATATACTTCACATTGCCCAATATTTCAGATTTTTATTTTTATCCATCAAATATTTTATACCTTATTCACTTATTGGTCCAAGATGTCAAAAGAAATGCATAAAATTATTCAAGTCATAAAAGGGAATAAGAGGATGTTAAAATGGAGAAAGTGGGCAAATCTTTGCTCCACCGAACTGCCTAACCAATTCCCACATGCCCAGAAAAGAAAAAAGAGAGAGAGAGAGAGAGAAAAAAAAAAAAAAGAGGGGGCGAAGAAGACGCTTTATTTATATTTTAGGAGATAGAAAATATGTAATGATTTTTCAAAAAAATAAAATATCTAATAATGGCCCCTGAAAAAATGATAACAAAAAATTGAAAAAAATAAATTTCTTCCCCGGAAGGAAAACAGAAAAAGAACAAAAAATAGTGCCCACACACTACGTCTTGGCAATTGTTCTGGATAAAGAGAATAAAAAGAACCAAAAAAAACAAAAATAAAAAGTTGAACACATCTTGGAAATGCTTTCTTTTCTTTGTCCGGCAGCATAAAGTTGACCAGAGGAAGATATTTTAAGTAGAAATTCGTACAGATCCTTTATTTTCGGGTCAAGAACGAAAAATCATATATAAAATTTTAAGTAGAAATTCGTACAGATCCTTTATTTTCGGGTCAAGAATGAAAAATCATATAGTTTAGGTTTATTTTATTTGATTTTTTATTATATTAAAATATTTTAAAATAATTAATAATTTTAATAAAATAAAATATTTTAATATATTTTATACTATCAATCAATTACTAATTTTACTATATATTATTTTTATATATTTAGATTTGATATAAAGTAACAGCTAATTCACGTATTTATTACTTTTTATTATATTATATTATTTTTATAAAACAATTCAAACTTTTGCATAAAACTCTTTATTTATTAAAATACTATCAAATGAAATAGAAGACAGAGTATAAAATTTTAAGTAGAAATTTGTACGGATCCTTTATTTTCGGGTCAAGAATGAAAAACCATATATAAAATTACTGCAAATTGCATTTTCTCCTTATTTTCTTGTCATTCATAGTTTATCGTCAACTACCAGGAACGATTATGCTGGAAGCATAATTGAGTAATTGAGGAGCTCAAGTTCATTGCACACCAGAAATGTCAATGTATCATAAAGAATTGATAAAGTTGCAAGGTTACTGAATACGATGAAAATTGTCAACACAGTGCAATTATATTTTAGTATGTTAATTTCATTTCAGTCCTTGAAAATGTAACGCATTTTTAAAGGAAGACTTAGAATCATGAATGAACCAAAATACACTGAAATTCAAAGAATTTGATCTTAGTTAACTAATGGTGGCTTAATAAAATTAATTTAATACAAAAGAAGGGCACTTGTTGAAAGATAAGAAATGTATTGGTAATGTTGAAGAAATTTAAATTTATAAATGAGCCTAAATTTTATAAAATTCTTAAAACTGAACAAGAAATTAAAATTAATTTAAATTTGATTCATTTATTCTATTTTCTCCTAATAATGTACATACTGCAAAGGGGCTGCTTTATCCACAATATGATATTCACCCCTTTTTTGGTCTGAAAATTGAACTGAAAAAGAAAATTTAATGAGGAAAACCAAATCCTTTTGAATTTTCAAGTAAACTGGGATACAGTAATTCAGCCAAAGTATTTTGGTGGCCTGCAAATAAAGTCAGCCACTATTCCAAATTTAGCCCTATTAACCAGCCTTACTTGGCCTTTTCTAGAAGAGGGCACAATATCATGGCAAATTTTGCTTAAAGATACATATTTAGCTAAGAAAACCCTATCCCCTAGCAACCCCCTCAAAAAAGAAAAAGAAAAAAGAAAAAGGGTGGCCGATGATTTGGTGTATGAGCAACGGTCAGTCTGTGAACCCTTGGTATGGTAATTGGATTGATTGTGGTCCTATTAGATCTAAGGCCCATTTAGGGGTGGCCAATCGGTTTTTGGTTCGGTTTTCAGTTTTACTATTAGGTTTTCGGTTCGGTTTTTTAAAAAAAAATAAGAATCGAACCAAACCGTTTTATGGCTAAAACCGAACCGAACCGAACCGAACCAAACTGGTTCGGTTCGGTTCAGCTCCAAACCGGAAAAAAAAATCTCACAAAAAATGTGCAAAATTAGAGCAAAGAAACACCGGAAAAAAACCTCACAAAAGAAGTTCCAAATTAGAGCAATGAAATAACTAAGACAGTGAGTCATAATGCACAAAAAAATTACCAAATTAACAGCTTAATGTAGAGGACAGTGAGCCATAATTACCAAAAAATCGGTTTTCGGTTCGGTTTTCGGTTTGATGATTTCAACCGAAAATCGAACCAAAATTTAAATAAATCCTAAAAACCGAACCGAACCAAACCGTTTAAATATAAAACCGAACCGAAATGTGAAAAACGGTTCGATTTCGGTTCGGTTTTCGGTTCGGACCGGGTTTTGCCCACCCCTAGGCCCATTAATCTTACTTGAAGAATCACTCACTGTGAATGATATACTGTTAAACCAAAAAATGGAATTTGAATAAGCTTTCATTTCTCTTACCAATACTCTCCGCGCCACTGCAGCAATTTTCTACAGGTGCTGATACTTTCTTTTTCTTCTAGTTCTGCATACATAAATATCCTACAGAAAATTTTGCCCCCTTGAATTCTAATTTGAAGCTTCAATAGATATGGAAAATTCCAACTTTAGGGAAAATTGTGACATTCATATGGCTTAGTTATATTGATAAATTATTTCATAACTATCATATCTTTAAAAAAAAAATCATTACTTGTTATGAATGTTCAGTATGTCATTATCAAATAGATAATGCTGTATTGTCCTATAGCTGATAATACTTGACAAAATCTACATGTTTTTACGAACTCTACATTCTCCGGGAAACCATTCCATAAATGGCTTAAAGAGAACTGTAGTTGTTTTGTTCTTGTTTATTAAATATCCTATGGGTTAGCCTGTTTATATTTGCATGTTGGCACGTCTAGTTAGTGTTTTTACCCATTATAACCTTCTTTTTAAAAAATGCTACTATAGTGGCCAGGGCTTGGGGAGGGGTGGCTTTGTTTGGCCATAATGCCTTTGGGAAAGGCGTCATCAAGCAAAGGACGCATTCTCAAAAGGTGTCATCAATATTGCTGTAGCAATCAAAAAAGTTCAAACAAGTGATGCATAGTGGAATGACGTTATTGCTTTTATTGCTTTTAAAAGCAATAACGCCATTCAGATTGTAGTTATTGCTTTTAAGAGAAATAACGTCATTCCACTATACATCATTTGCTTAAAGAAATAACGCTATTCGGGATACAGTCATTGCTTTTAAAAAGCAATAATGCCACTCTATCAAGCGTTATATGTCTTCTTCCTCCCAAGGCAGAAGCACCAATGGCATCAAGCTCAGTTGGCTTGAAGTGGTAGACTGGGTACCAAGGACTCTGGATCAAGCCCTGGCAGCCGCAGTGTGGGAGTTACACTCAAAAATTGGGTGGGCTCCTTGTGGGCACCAGGCACTAGTCCTCCCACTTCCGGCCAGCTGAGTCACAATGATTTACCCCTTCACAACTTGTCGGGCCAGGGTGTGGGGGTCCTGTGGGCGAGGGCATCGCCTTTGGGTACCAAGCAATGGCAGCAAGCTCCGCAAAACAACAAGGTAGAAGGCAAAGCAGGCTTCCACAAATCAGGTTGGTCTCCTCCCTCTCTCCCTCTTCTGATTCCATTTTGCCAACTTCTTTGGCTGGTTCCTTCTTTCGATTTTCGGTTCTTCGGTTCTCCTTTTTTTTTGTTATTTACTCTTGGCTGAGGTTTTTTAGTTTTTTTTCGCTTTCTTTTGGTTTAGGACATTTAAGCCCCTTTTTTTGCCACTTGATCTTTTCTTGTTGCTTTTTTTGGGAATGCATTTAAGTAATTTGTGTTTAAGTATTTAGTGTTATGTATATTTTTATTTCTTTCAAGGTTTTGGTTGCTAGCTTTTTATTTTTTAATTTAATTAAGTGTTATGTATTTTTTATTTATTGTCTGTTTAAGTTTCTTGTTGTATTGTTCAGTTATTTTGTTTACCATTACTTATGGTAGTTTTATTCTTTCTCTATTCTATTGAGATAAAATAGTAGTTAAACATGGAATAGTCAGGAGAATTTTAGGCGTGGATTAGTCAAGAACAAGGGGCTGAAAAGTATGTTGTGACAGGTCGGGACTGCAATTCGGGTTCTGGAATTTAAATTTTTGATTAACACACTATAAGAAAACACCCGATTTAAAATCATCAAATCAGTTTTAAAATCAGATTTTGAAATCGACATAAGTCGGTCTCAATATGGATGGTTGCGCCCCGTCTTTGAAACTGAAATCTGTTTTAAATTAGCCCGACAACCAAAATTTTTAACCAAATATAGCAAATGATATAGCAACTACATTGGAACTAAAATGTTTATATTTAGAAACTGATTTGAAATCGGGTTGGATATTAAATAATTGAAAAATTACTTATAGATCGATTTGAAACCAATTAAGATAATGAAAGACCTAAGAGGGGGTGATTAGGTCTTCGGCTAATTTTCAAAAACCTTTTTCTTTTTGAGAATATAGCTTGGAAGAGATTTAAAATCAAATTCACAAAGAGAAAAGATCACACAAGCAATTTATAGTAGTTCGATCACACAAGATCTACATCCACTACCTTGAGCCCTTGCTCAAGGATTTCAAACAATTTCAACTATAACAATAATTATACAAAACACACTAAAGGCTCACCCAACCTCTTTTACTCCACAATCTCTTTTCACTTACAACAATCAAGGTTCACCCTTTCAAAAGGATTTTATATCCTTAAGATAACCTTGAAGAAAGAAAGTAGATGAAGTAAGAGAGAAGGATATTACCAACAACTTGGTAGATGATGACAAATCTAACACTACTTTACCTTTTTGTCTATGGAATCTTATAAATCAACTCTTTAGCACAAGACAAAAGAGAACTTTTTGATAAAGAACGATTGGGAAGAGTAAAGATTCTTAAAGGTTCAAAAACTATTGAAAAATATGAATTTTATGTCTTTTACAGCATTTGAAAATTAGTTACAACGTTCAAATAATGATTAGTAACATTAAAATTCGGTCGACCGAATATAGACTCTTGCGTCTGAATGATCCTCTGAACTTTTATATTTTCAGACTGTTAGGATAAATTCGATTAACCGAATTTGGACATAAGCATTTGAATGGTCGTTCGAATTTCTCTGGAAATTCAATAACCAAGGTTTTTAGTTTGGACGTCTGAGCTGGAGTCCGAATTATTCAAACTTGGTCAAAATGTTTAGAAATCAAGTACAATAAGTTTGAAATCTTTTTAGATTATAAGATAGATCTTTTTAAGAGCATATAAAGCACAAGTCGTCGTCAAGAATTTGGTAAAATATGTATAATGAAAACCTTTTAAGATTGAAAAACAAGTTTTGTACTCTCTTGTAAGTTCTTTAGATTTCAAAGACAATAAGTGTATGGTTTATAATAATATACCTATGAATCAAGTATAAACCTACACTAAAGTCTTCAAAGTCTTCAATCCTTAAGACATACTCTCCATGCTTTAATTCTTTGAGTACATTTGAGTTGTCCTTATAACTTTATCTTCAAGGCAATGATACATCTTAGCTTTAACAATCCAATAATCTTATCACACAATAATTACTCAAGTTAGCTCATATCAATATTTGTCAGAATCAAAATTATAATATTTGCCCTTAGGGCTTACAGATAAAATATAAACTTTTTATTTTTCAATTTAGAAACTCATTTCAAATCAATAATTAAAATTTTTTAATTTTTTAAAAATTTTTAGAAATCGATTTGAAACCAAAGTTTTTCAAAATATTTATTTTTATTTTTTAAATTTTAGAAATTGATTTGTAACTGAGTGTTAAAAAATTTAATTTTTTTGAATATATGTTTAGAAATCGATTTGAAACAGACTTTTAAAAATTTTTAATTTTTAAAAATTGAATTGAAACCAAAATTTTAAAATATAAAAATTTTTAATTTAGAAACATATTTGAAATCAATTTTTGATAATTTAATTTGCTAAAAAGTTTTTAGAAATTGATTTGAAACCCATTTTTTAAAATTTTTTTAAAAAAATAATTAATTTGGAACTGATTTAGAAAATTTAAAAATTTTTAAAAAATTTAGAAATGGATTTGGAACCAATATTTAAAATTTTAGTTTTTTATTTTTCTAATTTTGAAAATGGTTTTTAAAATTTTTAAATTTTTTAGAAATTGATTTAAAACTGATTTTTTAATATTAAAATTTTAAATTCTTTGTGAAGTTAAATTTTTAAAAAATATTTAATAGAAACCTAATTTTGATTTCAAATTGGTTTCTAAAGATTACCGAATTTTAAAAAATTAAAAAAATATTTTATTTAGAAACCGATATATGGTTTCAAATCGGTTTCTATATATTGTAGAATTTAAAATAAAAAAATTAAATTTTTATTACCCCCTGGAAATTTTAATAACAATCTATCTCAAATCATCAAACCATCAACAAGCAAAGATTAATTCAATCCAACCAAAATAAATACTCTTAATAATAAAACTAATCATCAATAAATGAAGATTAATCCAAGCCTAAACATCAATATCAATCCATCAAAAATAAAAACTCTAATTAGTCATACATAACATAACACAGTGAAATAGAAATAGCAATAAAAGTGATCCTTATGTCTCCGGATTAGCTAGACCGAACGTTGCGTCTTGTTCGCTATGTCCATCTTCATCATCTGATAAGTAAGGAGGCATAGGAAAGTCAAACCCAAGTTGTGCAAATATCCTTTTTTGTGCCTCATACATTTTGGTCATCTTCTTCTTCATCGTCTTAATTTTCTACTCCATTTCAGCTCGAACATTAGCTTCTAAGTTCTCTCTCAACGATTGCAAAACCAATGACAATTTTCCCTGAATACATGAATCGCTGCCTGAATCCTAGCTATCTCTCTTGAGGCAAAGAGACTCCGATCCAAGACCGTATACATGACCCTTCTTGAATCTATCAGTTGCTCTCACCATCAAGCTCAACTCATCAGGTATGCTGCCATCGCTCTCAATAGCTATTTCACAGGCTTGAGTCATAAGATTCTCAAAATTTGCATGTAAAGTTTTTATTGATAAAATAAATAAAATTAGATATATAAAGCAAAAAATAGTTAGAAGAACAATAATATCAAAGTAAAACAAAAAAGAAAATAAATTCATTAAATGCTTTACGCAAATAAGTAATTGAGTTATACAAAGTTATTGTAATAAATTTATGAAATTATTATATATCATACAAAGAATAAAAATCTGACCCAATAATTGTCACTTCAAGTGTCAACAAATTGGCCTTCTTTGGGTCGTTCTGAACTTTATGTGTACGGAACCAATAATCCGAGAACTTAAAATTATCCTCTAACTCCTTTCGCTACACATTAGTTTAACAAAAATCATAGAATATTAGAAATACAATTATATACGGATTTGGATTTACTCCTAAAACCAGCCACTACAAGGTGCTTAGATATCTCCTTTTCAAAGGAGGGAATCCCAGAAATGTAGAAATCCAAGTTCTAAGAATGGAGGTTGATGATGATTGGAGGGTTTAAGAACATAATGCTCCATTTCCCAAGCTCTTTGAACCAAATGATTTGCGTAGGTTAAATGATAACCTTAAACAACAAATTGGGGCTACATTTTTAGTAGCTTTTCACTGGGTTTAGTAACCGATTAAAAGCCGCACTAGGGTATAGAATTTAAAAATCGATAAAAAATTCATCCAAAAATTAAAAAAATTGAATTAGAAACCGATTTGAAACCGACTCTTTCTTATTAAAAAAATACAAAATGAATTTTGAAATCGATTAAAAATTGTATAGAAATTGAAAATGCTAATCGGTTTCTAATTAGAATAATCTGAAAATTTTAATAAATTTCATTTTCAAGGAAACATTTCTAATATTTATTAAGTTATACATTCATGTTATTAACTAATTAAGTATGTTTAACAATTAATAAAAAATTCATATTGTATTTATATAGACAAAACATATTATCATTATATATAATTATTATTTTATATACTTGTATACTTATACGTGTGTTAACTATAGCTTACTTGTATGATATTTGATTATACTTGTATAATAATTGAAAAGAACTATATATAGATCAACATATATCTTAAACATAATAAGTAGTACAAAACAAATACATTATACAACTATTTACTTAACTATACATGCATATACTAATTATATGTTGGTCACAATAATTAATCTAAATTCATCAAAGGTGTAGGATGTCGTATCATAAACCTTAATTATAATCTATAAAATTTAATATTAAATATCAGGTTTGAAAATAATTGGAGACCACCAATCATTTTAGAAACTGATTTGAAACTACATTAGAATTTGCTACCGATTAGAAACCGATTTAGAACCATTGTTTGATATAAGGTTTAGAAACCAATTAGAAACCTTTTAGTAACCAAATCTTGAAACCGATTTTAATCTATTTTTAATTAAAAATCGATTATAAAATTTATAAAAAAATATATTTGATTTAGAAACTGATTTGAAATCAATTTCTCAACCGACTAAAAAATAAAAAATATTTAATTTAAAAACTGATTTGAAACTAATTATGTTTCAAACCGATTAGAAAACGAATTTTGAAACTGATTTTAACCGATTCTGAAATTTATCAAAAAAATTAAAAAATATTTGATTTAGAGACCGATTTCTTAATTCATAAAAAATAAAAATATTTATTTAGAAACCGATTAGAAACCTATTGTGTTTGAAAACGATTAGAAACTCAATTTTGAAACTAAATTAAATCATTTTCTAATTAGAAACCGATTTGGAACCGATTATAAAATTTATTAAAAAATATAAAAATATTTGAAAGCTATTGAAGCTTACTTGAAACTGTTTTCTTAGCGGTTTTAAATCAGTTTTAAATCAGTTTCTAATTAGAAATTAATTTTTTCAGTTTCAAATTTCGGTTTCTAAAATTATATTTTCTTGTATTGAGAAAATTAAAAGAAGATGGTTGGAGGCATTCAATTGTCTAAATGCAATTCCATTGGAGAAATGGACCATGTTGCATGATTGTGGGTACAGACATAGAATCATGACTACAAACTTATCAGAATTACTGTACAGCGTCTTGAAGAAATCAAGGGCGTTACCACTAAAGGCTTTAGTGGAGATGGTGTTAGTAAAATATTCGAGTACTTCAATCAGCACATGAAAAAAGTAAATGCTAGTAGACACCCCTTTCCTAGAAGATCTAGGATAAGTTTTTGACAAGCGAAAGAAAAGTTAGAGCACATAGGGTTGTGCAATATAATGCATAAACAATAGTCTACAGTATTCGGTACCCGATATAAGGTGATGGTAGAGGTGGCCACGTGTGTACATTACACATGATTGACACAACCTGTAGCTGTGAAAAGTAACACATATACATGATACATTGTTCCCATGCATTGGCGGTATGTCGCACTAAGAGATGAAATGGTGCACAATTTATTTTGAATATCTATTTTAAAGAATCATATAAAAAGACCTATAAGTCCATATTTTATTTGGTGGCAAACGAAATTTTGTGATGAGCGGCATCATTTCATACGATGTTTTATCTTCCAAACATGAAGAACAGTAGAGGCTGACTTCGATCCATGAATTACCATTTCTGACATAGATTATTAAAACATGAACTCTTCTCTGAGATGCAACTATTGTCATTTGCATGGTCATAACAGAAAAAATTATGACCTTATTGACTTTGCATCCCCAAGTAACTCTTAGGTTTAATCGGTTTTAGATGAACTTTTGTTTAATTTCAATGTTATGTTATGTTTTCAAGAGCACCTATCTAATGCAATAAATAAAATTGGATGTTTTATGAATTACTCATATTTATTTAGCTTTTCGTTGAAAAATAAAATTAAAACCATTAAACAAATTTCAAAAATTAAATAACGCACATGAACATAAGAAGTTTAAATTTGTTTATGATTATTAGAAAGAAATTAGAAGCCACTCTTTTTAAAATGTAACAATACAAAATTGAAAGAAAACAAAGGGAGGGAAGTTGTGGGGTGGTATCTGGGCAAAACAATACCGCCTTGCTTGTAGGCATTATTAACTTTTTCAATGAAACCATTCCAATTGGCATCATTGAGGTCAATAACGCCAATAGCAAAGACGTTATTGGGGATGATCAATAATGCCATTTGTTTTGGTGTCATTTTTTCATTGACGACAAATCAAATGGCGTTATAGCCAGTCGTGACCATTAATGAAACCCCATCAGTAAATCTGGTCATTTTAGTGTACTTTTTAGAAAACAAAGCCATACTCGTAATACTCCCATTTGGTTACTTCGGATCAGAAATCATGATAATACTGTACATCTTGATTTTTATCAAATCATTCGTGATGTTATAAAATATATATCTACATCTAAACCATTCATTAGTACCAGTGGCAATAGCTCTCGGACTATCTTGGTTTGTTAGACTCTCCCTCCTAAGGATACAATCAAACTAACTACAGATGGTGCATTTTAAGGTAATCTAGGTAAGGGAGGAGTTGGAGGAATATTTATAAATTCTTCATGTAATTGGTTGATTGGATTCCAACAAAAAGTTTTATATCGTACTAATAATATTCTTGCTGAATTAATAGCAATACGAACATGTCTTACTATTGCTATTTCATTAGGAATCCAAAAGCTGGAAATCAACTTAGATTCTCTTGTAGCTATTCACTTAATCCATAATCCATCTTGCCCTAGATGTGCAAATCTATTATTTGATTATAGGTCACTATTGAAGAAGATCATCTACTAGAAAGTAACTCACACACTTAGAATTCATTTAGATAGTATTTGGCCCAATTAAACACACAATTGAATTCTACTTCTCTTTTCATAAAAAATTTACTTTCACGAAACTCAAAATAGAAAATCTCTCAAACAAACACAATCCAAATAAAAAAAAAGACCAAGAGCTTGATACCCGTACCAAATAACGATCATATATGTGGGCTTTGGCTAACATATATGGTTATTTTGTGTTTTGACTTCTTCCTTATAATACTACTTCTTAACTTTACCCACAAAAGGGAAAAAAAAAGTTTCATTATGCCATATAAATCATCTTCTCCACTATTTCACTCAAATGAAAGATGAGCGGCTAAGATTCTTCTCTTGACTCTTTGAGAGTTATAAGACGCTATGAGCTTATCATTTCCCTTTCGGCTTGTGGTTATAAGACGAGCCTTTTTTTTTTTTTTTGGCGCCAAATTTGGATTCTCCGCGTAAATGAGACTTGACTTACAATCCTGCGCTCGTTTTCTGAACTCTTTCGATGCCCACCAGCACATTCCGCAAGGGAAGCAAATTCACCTCCTTTTCCTCAAAAAGGGTCTCCTCAGGGCTGCTGTAACCATTGCGAACCGTCTTCTTCAAATGTACGCTAGATGTGGTCAAATTAATGATGCTCAAAAATTGTTTGATGAAATGACTGAAAGAAATTATTTCAGTTGGAACTCTTTGCTTGAAGGATATGTTAAATTAGGAAGATATAAGGACTTGTTGCAGCATTTTTTCTTGATGCCAGATAAAAATGATTTCTCTTGGAATGTGGTTATTTCGGGTCTTACAAAAGCTGATAAGTTGGATACTGCAAGCCAGTTGTTTAGGGAGATGCCCAGGAAAAGTGCAGTCGCTTTAAATCTGTTGATTCATGGTTATGTCAAAACTGGGTGCCCAAATGTGGCTTTGAGATTGCTTAGGGAGTACTCGAGATTAGGTAGACGGGATTTGCTTTGGGATTCATTTGTTTTAGCAAGCAGTACTGTGGCATGTTCGGACTTGGGAGTTCTGGATCATGGAAAACAAATTCATGCCCAGATTATTGTCGCAGGAGTGCAAATTGATTCAGTTTTGAGCAGTTCACTTGTTAATATGTATGCAAAATGTGGTGATTTGGACAATGCAAGTCATGTTTTTCGTTCCATGGAAGAGCTGGATGACCTTTCTTTGTCTGCTTTGATATCGGGATATGCAAATTCTGGCAGAATGGAGGATGCCAAAAATGTCTTTCAAATTAAAACTAATCATTCTGTTGAGTCTTGGAACAATTTGATTGCAGGTTACATTGCCAATGATAAAGTGACGGAAGCCGTTTGGCTCTTTGGTAAGATGCGCATGGAAGGACTCAATGCAGACAGCTCTACCTTAACCTGTATTTTGAGTGCCTGTTCTAATTTAGGTGTTTTAAGCAATTGTCAACAATTGCATTCTTATGCTTGTAAGCTAGGTTTCATTCATGATCTCATTGTTTCCAGTGCTCTTATTGACTTGTATGCTAAATGTGGAAACCTATGGGATGCTTGCAGTTTATTTAATGAGCTTGAAGTGTACGATGCTATCCTGCTAAATACTATGATTTCTGTTTATTCTAATTGTGGAAGAATTCAAGATGCAAAGCATATCTTTGACACTATGCCATATAGAAATTTGATCTCATGGAATTCTATGATTGTGGGCCTGAGTCGAAATGGTTGTCCATTGGAATCCCTGGATCTTTTCTGTGAAATGAATAGGAAGACATTGAGAGCAGATGAAATTAGCTTGGCAAGTGTGCTTAGTGCCTGTGCCAGCATTTCCTCAATTGAATTTGGTGAGCAGCTCTTTGCTAGAGCCACTATCATTGGCCTTGATTTTCACCAGATATTATCTTCCTCCCTGATTGATCTTTATTGCAAGTGTGGTTTTGTTGAAAGTGGTAGAAAAGTGTTTGATCAAGCTACAAAATTTGATGTGGTGACATGGAATTCTATGTTGATGGGATATGCCATAAATGGTTATGGAATAGAAACAATGAATCTATTTAACAAGATGAGATTTTCTGGGGTGTTACCCTCAGGTATCACATTTACAGGGGTTCTGTCTGCTTGTGATCATTGTGGATTGGTAGAGGAGGCGAAGAAATGGTTTCATGCAATGAAACATGAGTACCAAATCGATCCAGATATAGAACATTATTCTTGCATGGTTGATCTTTTTTCACGAGCAGGTTATGTTGAGGAAGCTTTAAGTCTTATCAAACAGATGCCTTTTAAGGCAGATGCAAGCATGTGGACATCAGTCCTTAGAGGATGCATTGCTCATGGGAATCGGAATATTGGAAAGAAAGTGGCTGACCTTGTTATGGAACTTGATCCAGAAAATTCAGTTGCTTTTGTGCAGCTATCAAACATATTTGCTACTTCTGGGGACTGGAAAAATTCTGCTCTGGTCAGAAAGTTTATGAAAGATAAGAAAATTGTAAAGAATCCTGGTCGAAGTTGGGGTGCCATTTTCTGAACAGTTTATACGGAACCTGATATTCAATTGTGGTAGGTCATCTTCATTGAACAGGAAATAAACCTCTATAGGCATTTTATTCTAAATTATGGGATTCTCTTGTGATGCTCATCTATCCTACACCCCTCACCCACCCCTCCACTCCCCTCCAACACCCCAAAAAAAGAAAAGAGAAGAAGGAGAACAAGAGGAGAAGAAAAGAAAAGAAGGAAAATCTAATAATAATTACAGAAAAGGAAAGTTAGGCTATTATCATCAGAGAAATTATCTTTTTCAGTAATTCAAATTAAAAAAATCAATTTATTGTTGCTCATCCAAGCACAATTTCAAGAGTCTAGCTCTGTCACCCAAAAAGAATTAGTGGCATACCATTCTCTAGCCTTTTTACCCGAACTCTCTTCTTAAATTACTTGAAACAGAACCCTACTTACCTTGCAGAAGAAATAGGGATTCTAACGGTTTCTGTTTATGCATTCTTCTCCAAAAATTGTACTCTCTTTTTTGTAGGTTGGAAAGCAAAAACACCTGCTCTAATGATTTCCTTTTAGATGGTTTGAGTTCCTAAATTGTACAGTTTTCACACTAGAAGCCCTTCAATTTAATTTCAGCTTCCTATCATGAAAAAAGATTGAAAATGTTAATGAGAGCAGTGTTTTGTTTCTGGTTTTTAGTATGACCAAGGATGCTTTACCAGATATTAATTTGGTGAAGGCTGTCCAGGGCTCGACTTTATTGCTGGCCTGAGTTGGTGAGCTGGACAGGCACGGAACGCCCAGAAATTAAGGTATCCAAAAACACCATATTATGTCTGATTCAAGAAATTGTCTACATGCAGTAGTAGGACTAGTTTCCATATTAACTGAAAAAAATGGAGCTTATCCAAGAACAAACAAAATGAGTGAGTAAACCCGTGAAAAAAATATTAAATTTGTAATAAATCATAAAAAATTACTCGATTATCATATTTTTTGTGGGGATTTTCTATTCTTATCATCTCAACTAGTTGCATTGTTGAACGATTCCATCTTGCTTAATTGAGGCACAGCATTGGTTCTGATCTTAGAACCTTTAGATTTGTTCTCTTTTTCTCTGCTCTACCACAGTGATCTATAGATAGACTTAATTCAGGTTGCATTTAGTATTCCTAGCTTTATCCGTTTTCTTTGATTAGTTGTGCATTTCATCGACTCTCCTGCTTCACTGCTGACATTGGACTTCTCTTTCTAGTTATATTTTCCCCCAACAAATTTTTCCTTTTTTGAGTCTGTCTATCTCTTTCCTTATTGATCTGTCTTAGTTTCTATGCTTCTCCACTTTGTCCTGAGCTGTATCCAGTTTCTTTGTTGAGGCCCTTGGACTATTTGCTGTATAATCTGAAAGAACTTAGGTTGGGTATGAGCAAAAGGATATGCATGATATGCTTCACGAGCAAGATCTCTGTTCTTTTCCCTTTTTCTTACCTCGGAATCTTTGCCGGAAGTCGCAGTCTCATTACAACCATTATTTCATCATGAGTTAACCAAACTCTACTTTCTATGACCTTAACAATGTTACAGAATTAAATCATATGGTGAAGCAGTCCACCTTTTAACAAGTAACAAGGAGGTCAATTAAGTTTTCTTTTTGAATTCTAGTCTTCTTTGTATGCTGTGAACCACAAAGAGATTACATAGCAGTGACATTCTTTCTCCCAAGTTATGCCATTTTGTTTCGGTAGATAGATGGAAAATGGTTCAGTAAATCCTTATTCATCTAAAAAAAAAACAGGGAAAAAGGACAGAAAATGGTTCATGCCTTTACACATCAGATCTCTCTGTTTGTGTAATTGGAATGTTTCTGTTTGTGTATATCCCTTATCTTTGTTTACCATGCTTTTACTTAGAATTAAAGAAAAAAGTAACTAATGAACTGAATCAACACAAAATGATAACATAGTGTCAATGGAACAAACTTTTTTCTTACAAACTATCTGTATTTGAATATGGATAAATCCCAAGGTGTATTTGAATATGGATAAATTTCAGATAATACCCTACAAGATGATGTATATGGTTACACACGGTACCATTTTTTATCTGCTTACATACTTTCTTTTGTTTATCTCTGCTTGATGCTGGCTTTTGTTGACTATTTGTTAAGTCTATTCTAGTTACCATGTGATTGTTTCTTATAAAAATGAATATCCATGGTGTAAGTTGGTTGAATTCTGCTAAGAGATTGGAAGACTATGGGCTAGGTTGAAGTGACACTAGTATAGCTTCTGGATTTGTATCCCTTCATCCTCTGAGAGACTAGCAAGTTATCATGTTAATTAGGCTTGCAGTTGCTATGATATATTTCTTAACTCAGGGTTTTGTCCTCCTATGTGCTCCATCATGTATTTGCACATGAGTGATTGTATTTTGCAGTGGAGTAGAGGCAAGCTTTGAATGAAAAGATCATCAAACTATCCCTTGAAATGATTTCTTTGCACTGAGAATACCAGCCTTGTTATAGTTTTTAAAAATTATTTCCATGCATATTATCTAGTCTAACATATAATGCCAAACGATTTTATACTGCACCTGTATCACAATTTTTCAGGCCATGTATATATATATACTCATGCTATTCTTCTGGAATTTTCATCTGCAACATGGATTTTTCTGTATTTTATCCAATTTTGCCAAAACAAAACAAATGAAATTCGAACAATAAACAAATGAGAAGAGATTTACATACACCAAGCGTCGGCATAATCAAACTTGGATGACTTAATTAACTTTATTCTGGTGGACATCAATTGATGCTACAGTCTGTTACCCTCCTCAGGTCTGACATTTGGTGAGGATGGTGAGTGTCTATTAATTACTTTTCAGGTGCACTAAATTTTGATCTCTTTTGCTGGGTGTTTTAACATTGGTGTGTTGGTGATTTCTACTATGCTTTAGATAAATCAGAGATATAAATCAGTCCATGAAAACTATGAAGAAATATTTAGCTATGGAAGATCGTTTCATAGCGCTTTCTGGGTTGATAGAAGGAGTACTCTGTTAGATTTGATTTAAGCATACTTAGCAACAAAATTACATTTGTTGATTTGCTGAATATTCCCAAAATCCTATGCCTATAAATAGTTATTAAGTGGTGTAAATCTATTTATAGTAGTAGAACCTGATCCACGCCGTACTTCAGTTTGTATAACTTCATTGCTAAAATAATAATGATATTTCCATATAATTGGACATCCTTGCACTTGAAAGTGAGTCATTTCTCTGTTAGAGAGGCAGCGAGTCACTATGTTTTTTGAATTAATAACTCTGCCACTTAGTGTTTTGATATATATTATTTTGTTTTAGCTACTATATTTCTATTGAGAAAAAGACTACTCTTCTTTCTACTGCTAATACTACTTCAGATCAGTAAGTTGCTTTGCAAATCTTTTTCTGAATAAAATAGTATGGAAAAAAACCGTTTCAATGATTATTCGGCAACTTTATACATAGCTATTGTTACTTTTCTCAAAATGCACAAGCTTTATAGGTTTAGAATCAATAATTGTTTTAAAAGAAGGTGATTCAAGAATGCTATTCTGCTACTGTATGACCTTAACAGCTGTTAATTGGATTCTCGAAACTGCTTTTTAGGTGGTATTATCGGAACTTGTGATTATCAGAGATCAGATGAGTTTATGGCAGCAAAGAGAAATCAAAACAAGACAAACGTCGAACACTTGAAAAGAGTTAGCTTGGTCCTGACTGGTTCTGTGAGTGCTCTATGCAATATCTCGATTTTATTTTTCCTTGTAATTGAATGTGATCTCTCAAAAGTGTGGTTGTAAGTCCTGCCTAATTTGATCTCATTCTTGTATCTTGAAAATTTGTAATTGTGCTTCAACTGTTATGAACATACTTTCTCTAGTAACCAAGTTTAATTGCTAGTCCAAACTTTTTCCAGTTCCTCTTCAATTTCTTCCCCTGCATTGTCCTTTTGTTCCCCTCTGATTCCACTCCCATTGACAATTTATGTAATTTAATCAAACTTTTATAAGTTGTTAAAACCTGCTTGTTCCTGTCCTACTTCTGTTTCTTCCTACTCTACTTCTTTCTGACAATCAGAGCTAGCATGTTCTGTGGAACATGATAATAACCAAATCCAATGAAGATCAAAATCAAGGCTAAGCAGCAAATCCTCAATAGCTTTTGCAGCCTGTTCTACCCTTTGGGAAAGGGTAAGCAAGTTTTATGCTTTTCAGTATGAACATGGGGTCATTTTCAAATGCAATAGTTTCAAGTTCTGCTATTCACTTTTTACCAAAATATAACAGGATGGAGGATTCAGCTTGTAACTTCAATACCTCTGCTGTCCAGCAGTCAGCTTTCCGCAATTCCATGATTTCAGGGTATGTGAGGCATGGTCTAGAAGACAAAGTTTCAGACATTGTCCTTGTCCTGACTGTAAGCAAGTTTTATACCTTTAGTATGAATATGGGATCATTCTTCATATACGTTAGTTTCAAGTTCTGCTATTAACTTTTACCAAAATGCAACAGAAATGGAGCATTCAGCTCATATTTTTAGTACATCTGCTGTCCGGTATTAACCTCCTTGGAACCCTATCATTTCAAGCTATGCCAGGATCATTTCTGTTTTAGTCTTTTTCTTGAGGGAGAAGATTGGGCCAACAGAATTCACATTCAGCTTTGTTCTCAATTGTGCTTCAGTCTTCATATTGGTAGCACTGGG
Source organism: Rauvolfia tetraphylla (assembly GCA_030512225.1). Lineage (NCBI taxonomy): Eukaryota > Viridiplantae > Streptophyta > Magnoliopsida > Gentianales > Apocynaceae > Rauvolfia > Rauvolfia tetraphylla. The sequence goes on along the minus strand of JAJQKT010000058.1, from coordinate 9,110,168 downwards.
AAGTAGTCTCAATCATTTATTGTAAAATCTGGTTTCGAATAAGATTCTATTCTTGCCAGTCCACTTGATATACATAGTAAATTTGGGTTAGCTCACTATACAAATGCAGCGAAGAAATAAAATTAGGGTAGCAAGATTATTAGAAAATCAGAACTAAATGATTCAAGACGATAGACAAAATCAATTATGCTTAGGGAAGCCTTGTACATGGAAAGGTTTTTTATATGCCAGATACCAGGAAAATTTGTTTTCTGGCACATAGCCTTAGTCAGAAAATTTTTAAGTCTGCATGACATTCATTACTGAAGAGACCCGAGTGTCCTCCAATCTGTTTTGCTTGAGGAAGTTGCTGCTTACTGTAATGTGGCTTTCAACATCTGCTGGTGCTAAGGATTTTAATATTATTTGGGCTTTGGAGCTGGTGTTTGTTTTCGGGATTTTTAGTTTGTGTATTAGAAGGGAGACTCTGTTGTTTGAGATTGATTATTGATTCTCTCTGTTAATTTTGTTAAGTGGAAAGTTTGCCGGACATTTCCTTATATTGTATTTCTATGGATTCTCCATAGTTGTGTATTTGGTTTAAATTTTTTACTTTTTTTTAGTTTTGTGAGATTTATATTTAACTTTTGCAAAAAAAAAATATAAAAATTGTAGAGAAAAGACAAAGAAAAGTAAAAAAAATTAAATTAAATTACAATCCCAGTATACTTCATAAATATAAAAATTCGTCTTCATCTCTACTGATCATTTGGGAGATACAAACTCGAGCCTCGATTCGGACATACATGTAAAAGGTGTCCCATATCTTCTGTGGACACTTTTTTTTTTTTTTTGCGGGAACTTTTTTTTTTTCTTCTCCAAAACTCAACCAAAATAAGTATCTTCTGTGGAAAACATTAGTGTCAGCACTTATTGAGAGAGTCAATAAGCAAAACTTGTTTAAGAAGAAGAGAGTCAATATGCAGGCTATAGTTCAAATCATCAATAAGTATATATTGTTTATATACTGTTTACATATTCTTTATACACTGTTCAGTGATTATTGAACAGTGATTACTGTTCACTAAACAGTATACTGTTCACTGCGTAGGGAAAAGTTCGGACGTCCGAACTTTGCCTTATGCGTTCGAACTTTTTAAACTTTATCAAAATATATTCAAATCAATTCAAACAAGTTGGAAAACATTCTAACCTCAAAAATAAGTCATTAAATACCTTTTAAGTGTAAAAATTATTTATGAAAACTTGATAATTAGGTAAGTTCAAAACCATTGAAACTATTTAAATCAAGTTTTGTGCTCTCAATTTCAACTCATAGATTTCAAGGCTTAAGAGTGTAGGGTTTACAAAGTTTACCTATTAACCACATGTAACATACACTTCATATTTTGCATGCATTTATTCATGTTGAACAAACTCTTCAATCTTCAATCACTTTGGCATATTTGAGTTGTCCTTGCATTCCTAGCTATAAGGCAATAAGACTTGCTTACTTCTCAATCCAAAAATTCTATCACATAACATACAAACATATTAGTCCTTATCAATGTTTGTCATAAATCAAAACTAATCAAACCTACATGATTTACCCTTAGGGCTAACAGTAATGCATTCATACATTATTATTTAAAAGTTTTATTTTTTGATTCGATTTTCGGTCTGAGCACAAAAATTAAAAATCGAACCGAATTTTATCAATTTGTTATAAATCAAATCTAAATATAAAAAAACTAAATCAAAATGTAAATTTCAGTTCTATTTTTTAGATTGCACTAAATAATGAACATCCCTAATTTTGAAGTCCTTTGCATCTTCATTTCCGAATATATACGATGAAACATTTTTAGATGCTAATGCTCTGACAAAAATTTGAGAAATAGCAACTTTTCTTTTTGTTATCCCTTTCTTTTTTGGTCATTATACACACGACTATTAACACAAATTTTTGCTACATCTATCTGGATTGAGTTTTACGGTGAAACTCAATACAAATTTTTACTTTAAATCTCCTATTTTTTTTGTACATTTACTTTTACGAAACCTAAAGTAAATATTTTCAAAATCAAACTCTATCCAATCATGCCTCTTACAAAGATGTTGGCTATCCATCTTCAGCACTAGTTTCTTTGCATTATACTTCCCTCCTCTAAATATAAAATGCAGATATCAGGTGGACAGACTAAATAATTTTCATTACTACAATATCAATGTAAACATTCTAGTAATCCAAATTACATAAAAAATGAAATAATTAAAGATTTGTAATAGAATATTAATGAATAATTATTTTAATAATTACAAGAATAATTATAATTAAAACATAATAAAATTTAAATAATACTAAAAATGACAATAATCAACGATAAACTAATAATAATCAACGGTGCTAATAAAATTTAAGATTCTAAAGATGCTCATTATAGAAAATTTTGCAAGATCTAAGAGGAAGAGTGAATTAGGTCTCTGACTAATTTTCAAAATATTTTCTCTTTTTGCAAACTTAGTTTTGAAATGATGAAGAGATAAATAAAGAGTTTTACACCACAACCTTTTTACAACACAAGAATCAAGGTTTACCTATCAAAAGGGTTTTATATCCTCAAGAAAAACTTGAATAAAACTAGTAGATGAAGAGATAAATAAAGATATTACCAACAACTTGGTAGATGACGACCAAAGCTAGCACCACTTCACCTTTTTGTTTTTGAAATTTTGAATAGTCACAGGAAGCGCAAGACAAAAGAGATATTTTTTATATTCAAATAACTTTGGAGTATAAAGATTCTTAAAGTATTTAAAACTACTCAAAAAATATGAAATTTATGGCTTTTGTAGGGTTTGAAATTTAATTTTAACGCTCAAATAACGATTACTAACAGTGCAATTTAGTCGACCAAACTTGGACTTTTGTGTCCAAATTGGTTATCAGAACTTACTATGTACCAAGCTGCCAGTATAAATTCCATCCAAATAGTTATCATAATTTCTCTAAAAATTCAGCAACCAAGGTTCCAGTTCAAACGTCTGAACTTTTCAAACTTCGTCAAAACATTTGGAAATCAACTACAACAAGTTTGAAATTGTTTTAAATATAATAATATGTCAATTAAGACCTTTTGAGTACTAAGTTGTTAACAAGCATTTGGTAAATCAAGAGTGATCAAAGCCTTTTAAAAGTTCAAAAATTAAGTTTTGTGCTTTCTCATGTATTCTGAATCCCAAAAGTAAGAAGAATAAAGTTTACAAGAAAATAACTATTAGGCACAGGCAAACTTACACTAGTGTCTTTAAAGCCTTCAATTTTCTAGGACAAACTCTATATTCTACAATCATTTGAGCACATTTGAGTTGTCCTTAGTATTATAACTTCGAGGCAATAGAACACTTAACTTCTCAATCCAAATATTCTGTCACATAATAAGCATATGAATTAGTTCTCATCAATATTTGTCATTAATCAAAGCTACTAAATTTGCCCTTAGGGCTTACAATCTCTGCCTTTTTTATGATGACAAAATTTAATACAAAATGTGATAGATTTAAACAATGTAGCACAAAGAAGCATTAATGACCCAACCAACCTCCATATGCCTCCTTCTTTCCATTTAAATAAGAATACAACATTTAGGAATTAAAGATATCTCTAAGAGAGGTTTTAAACGTTAGAAAAGATTAACAAAGCTTCCACTTAGATTATGCTTATTTTTCAACAAGTTTGGACTTGAAATATTTTAAGTCTGAATTTTGAAATTTCAAGTCCGAATTGCAAAATATACAAGATAGTGATAGTAATTTTTGAAAACAAGCTTCCCTAAGGATATTCACACGTTCTAGGAAAGATTGTGATAGTTTTTTTTTTTTTGAGCAATTTGGACAACAGCAAAGTACTTTTTAGTAAGAAAATTTGGATGAGTCTGAACCTTTAGTCTGCGTCTGAACTTTTGGTAAAAGTTTCAAAAGGTGATTTTGGCAACACGAGTGCTCAAACATTCATTCATATGGCCAAGTAAGCATTACAAAACAACATTCAACTTCATATCATAGTATCACCATATATCAATTACATCAACACATATTAACCATGATCTAACCATGATCATATCAATCACTTTCAACCATAATCATCTCATCATAGCATTAAGTTAGCCATAATCAATCACATTTCATTTCATTTCATATACTTGTCATACACATTTTGCAATCATTCATCATTCATCCCTTCATCACTTCTGACCCTTTTGTCATCAATCAAAGTGAGGGTTAAAGTGAAGTGACATTAACAAAAGAAGCTCTCAACACAAGTGTATCATTATTGAGCTTCACCAAAACATTATATAAGCTAGAAAGACACATGATAATATAAAATGTGAAGATAAATGAACTATACTAGATACATAAACTAGGAATGGCACAAAATAGTCATGAAGTACATAAACTACACCAAGCATATAAGCTATATAAGTTAGAAAAACAATGAAATGAGAGATCACATCCTTGCTGGCTTGGTTACACGTAAGCGAGGCCTGGTCACACTAGCTCTGGAGATGACCGGCAGGGCTTGCAGGGCCACTATTACCGAGGGCTGCTCTTAGCAATCCTCTATTTTCTAGTTGAGAGCCGCCTACCACCTTGAAAAACTCAAAAAATAAATTTTTAGAAGCTAGAATGTAATACTAATCTTTTTTTTCACTGTAATTTGATATCAATTTAAGCATATCTGAAGAAAACTATGAAGAATATAGAGAGAGTTGTTTTTGGAATGAAGAGAGAATTTTCGAGAGGGGAGAGATGGTTTAGAGAGAGGAGAGAGGTTTGTTTTTTGGATTGACGATGTGTATTTACATATCAATCCAAATACACCCTTTATATCTGATAAGGAGACAAGAGACAGGGTGATAAATGAAACGTCAGAGGAGAGAGAGAGAGACGTGGGGAAAGAGAGAATTTGTTTGTAGTATATGTCTATCCATTTTCCCGCGCAAGTTTGATAGCCAAAATTTGCCTCCAATTAGCTGGTTTGAGCCAATTAAGTATTCCGCTTAGTAAATTTAAAACGCATTTAGGATCCACAATTAATTTGGCCTGATAAAATTTTAGTTTTTTATATACATTCAGCGGCAATTTATACAGTTTGGTACTCTATCAATTTATAAAGTTGTGCGGTAGTAATTATTTCAAGATATAAAACCTACACAGAAGCTCTTGATTCTCTTTAAACATTCTCTTTGATTATCTTCTGGACCTCTCTATTGAGGACAAAGGCAATGAAAAAGAAGGCCCCTCTTCCTCCTCCTCTTTCTTCTAAATTGGAGGAAGAATTGGAATCCTCGAAAGCAAAATTTGGAGAAGGAAAAGGAGAAGGAGAGGATTCTGGGGCAGAAGAAGAGCCACCGCCAATACCTCAATCTAAATGATAGGAAGAATAGTCAAAATCAGATTCTCCATCTTCTCCCTGTGCGTCTAATTTTACAGTGAAGCTAATTACACTGACAAAGCTGGCTTCAAAGGATGCAAAACCTACCTCAACCTCATCATTGTCGGTCCAGGCCTCCCTATCATTCTCATCATTCACCTCGACCTCCTCCTCATCCTAATCCTTATCAGTCGTATCCTTGTTGTCACCCTCATAAAAAACATCATCTCTGGATGTTGTGGACCAATAGCGCAGGGTGGAGTGATAAAATCAGTTGTGGACAGTCTACGAAGTAAAATTTTACCGTATTGCGTGGGTAGATATGTACTACTCTCAGGTACCACCTCCACAGAAGGCATCGGATCAGTATATACTACATAAAACGGTTCGTGAATGCTAGTCGAAGCATGACTGCTATTAAACCCATCTCCAGAATGCACAGGCTGAAATGCTATCAATTGGTACCATCACAGGTATTAGCACAGGTGTCTGTGACATCGTAAGAACTACCGAGCCCACCTAATGATGTGGCACGTCATGATAAAAATTAAGGATATTAATAACCGTACTAACACTAGATGTCTCATGGCTAGGCTTACCCATTTGACTGATTCGGACACTCGAAGAGGCTATAATAGGATGTCGACCCTGGAACTAACTACTTCAATCTAGCACTAGGCCGAATTCCTTATTTGGGCCTCAGCGCTATCTCTGATCAACCATCTACGATTCATTTAAGAGGTTCAATGATTTTATAAAAAGCCATTCATAATATAAATAATGTCAAATATGAATTTGTAAGGTTGCAATCACTAATATTCACGCTGAATCAAAAAATATAATTACAATTATTTAGAAATAAAAAATTTAAAATAATAAACAAAAATTAAAAATAAAATCATGATCACTACTATAATTATTAATGATAATTAGAACAAACACTATTAGCAATAAATGAAATGAAATTATTAACAATCAACATCGATAATACAATTAAATATTATATTAAAGGTAATAATGATAAACAATAAACAAATGAAATTAGGAACGCAAATAATACGAAGACTAACAATTATAATAATTATATTAATTAACAATAATAATGTATCATTATAACACATAATGCTGAATTAATAAGTCACGTTACTAATATTAATATAAAACATATAACAAAACAATTACAACAAAATAGTAATATCATTATGAATAATAACTAATAGTTATAATAACTAGTTAATAATAATAACTAATTTCAATAATTTAATAATAACAATAAATAAACAATCATAATAATTAATCATACAAAAATAAACTAATAATTATCTAATTGTAATCAATAGTGCTAATAAATCTTCTTGATTCCAATAATGCTAATTATTTGCATATCAGTGAAGAATTAATATTCATCAATACAATATCAATGTAATCATTCTAATAATACTAATTACATAAAAATGTAATTTGTGAGAATCTGTTATACAATATTAATAAATAATTATTGCAATAAAAACAAGAGTAATTATAATTAAGACACAATAAAATTTAAATAACAATAATTGACTATTAAATAATAATAATCAATGGTCCTAATTAAATTAAAGATTCTAAAGATGCTCATTACACAAAAATTGTAATAATAGTTATTAATAATATAATTTTAATTACTTAGTTGTACTAAAATCATAAGAATATATTTAAAAGAAAGAGGCTAGATGTCCCCCACTAATGTCATCAGAGCACCGGGGTGCTGCCCCCAATAGCGATGGTGTTGGCCATTCCTGCTACCCCTATCACACGAGAGCAGGACTGGTCACACTAGCCCCCGAGGCCACTAGCAGGACCTGCAGAGGCCTGCTCCCTGCATCTCTTGCCACTGTTACCAGGGGTTGCTCCTAGTAGCCCTAATATTCTAGTCAGAGATCGCCTACCACTATGAAATTCTCCCAAAAAAATAAGTTTTTAGATGTTAGAATATAATACTAATCTTTTTTCGTGGTAGTTCAATATCGATTTTAGCAAATCCGAAGAAAATTATGAAAAATGTAGAGAAAGTTATTTTTAGAATGAAGAGAGAATTTTAAAGAATGAGAGATAGTTTAAAGTTTAAAATAAAATATAATCACATTGTAATCAACAAATTAGCTTGCTATAAATAGTAGGTGTGTAACAAAAAACTGCATTTCTTATTTTGAAGAAGAAAAATAGGGCACTTTTTGGATGGAAGGCAATTAGTGTATATTGTAAGTGTCTAGATATAAGACTTGAATTAAATTAAATGTAAAAGTTAAACTTTTTAAAAGTTTAAGTAGCGCCCGGTTTATTTTTTTGCCCTAGAGTTATGCTTTTAGCACCCCCACTAATGTCATCAGAGCACCGGGGTGCTGCCCCCAATAGCGATGGTGTTGGCCATTCCTGCTACCCCTATCACACGAGAGCAGGACTGGTCACACTAGCCCCCGAGGCCACTAGCAGGACCTGCAGAGGCCTGCTCCCTGCATCTCTTGCCACTGTTACCAGGGGTTGCTCCTAGTAGCCCTAATATTCTAGTCAGAGATCGCCTACCACTATGAAATTCTCCCAAAAAAATAAGTTTTTAGATGTTAGAATATAATACTAATCTTTTTTCGTGGTAGTTCAATATCGATTTTAGCAAATCCGAAGAAAATTATGAAAAATGTAGAGAAAGTTATTTTTAGAATGAAGAGAGAATTTTAAAGAATGAGAGATAGTTTAAAGTTTAAAATAAAATATAATCACATTGTAATCAACAAATTAGCTTGCTATAAATAGTAGGTGTGTAACAAAAAACTGCATTTCTTATTTTGAAGAAGAAAAATAGGGCACTTTTTGGATGGAAGGCAATTAGTGTATATTGTAAGTGTCTAGATATAAGACTTGAATTAAATTAAATGTAAAAGTTAAACTTTTTAAAAGTTTAAGTAGCGCCCGGTTTATTTTTTTGCCCTAGAGTTATGCTTTTAGCACCCTAAAGTGTACCAGAGGCTATTGTACCAAGCGGCCCAACATTTCTAACCTTCTAATATGAAAAAGAAGAAAAAACAAATTTGATATTCACCATCTCTTTCTTTCTTTTTTTTTTTTCACTTTCATATTCACCATTTCACTGTCGCAAATATTCATATGAAAGGTCTATATATATATATATATATATATATATATATATATATATATATATATATATATATATATATATATATATATATATATATATATATATATATATTTCTTCCCTATGAATATTGGAAAATTTGTCAATTTCGTGCAAAATATTTGTTCAATTTATAATTTGAAAGAATGATATATTTAATCATTAAAATTTAAAGTAAAATATATTAATATTCTCAAAATTTTTAACCATAATAATCCTTAATAAATTTTTCTTATGTCAAAACACCCTAACCATCAATTTCTACTCAAACTTTCAATTAGAAACAAGCACGTCATTGTCATAATTTTTCAAAAATAAATTAAGCAACTTACTTCATTTCCTTTCAAAACTATCCAACTTTTCTTAATCAGATTCAGCTACTGTTACTTCTATTTCTCCCCTATGTCCCCTATTTCTACAACCCACAGATGAGAGATTCAACAGAAATACAACATTAATTTCATTAAATAAATCTCATGGGGGTTCTCCATCTGATGGCGGAATGCACAAACACTTAGCCCTCTTTAGGTTGCTATTTAAGAATAATATGGAAGAATTTTACAGTATCTTCTACCTTTGAATTGATTCTGATAGTTGCAGAAAAAGGATTTATGTGTTGGCTTGGTTTAAGAGGAAGGGTTTGGTATTTGTAGTACTTCTATTGTCTTTCTTTTTTTTCGCTTCAACTGGTGGGAAATAGAGAAAAGAGTAACTAAGTGACTAAATGTAATTAAAAAATCAGTACGTAATCATAACATGCAAAAATTCATTAGGGATCGGTTGAATTTTTTTTTTTTTTGAAAATGTTAATATGTTTGCTTCAAAAGGATTAAGTACGTCATGTTCCCCTATGATTTCCTGAAGGGCAGAAATATTTGTGTATTCATTTGCATGCACCCTTTACTGCAGAGGGTTCATAATCATAGACGGCATCGGAGTTCGTTTTCCTTCTACTCTAATCTCATAGATCAGTTTATATCATTGAGAAAACCTGCAAATTTTGTAAATTCTGTTCATGCTCAACTGATAAAACTTGGTTTTAATACCAACACTTTTTTGGTCAATCGTTGCGTTGATATGTATAGTAAAGTTGGCCTCTTTCGCGATGCTTTGAATGCGTTTGATGAAATAGGAGAGAGGAATATTTTTTCTTGGAATATTTGTTTGAAAACACTTGTTGAAGTTGGGGATATTGAAAAGGCCTGTTATTTGTTTGATAAAATGCCGGAAAGGGATGTTGTGAGTTGGAATTCAATAATTTCGGGATATGCATCTTGTGGGATTTCGGAGAAAGCATGGGAAATGTTCTCAGACATGCGTAAATATGGTGTACGGCCAAGTACATTTACTTTTTCAAGTTTGATTTCATCTGTGAAGTGTGCTTGTGTGGGTAAGCAATTACATTGTTGTATGATAAGAAATGGTGTGGATTCCACAAATTTAGTTGTGGCGAATTCTTTGATTGACATGTATGGGAAGGTCGGGATTCTGGATTATGCTCTTGGAGTCTTTTGGAGTATGGGGGAGGTGGATTTAATTTCTTGGAACTCTCTGATCTCTGGCTTCTGCAAATCGGGTTTTGAAGATTTAGCATTAGATCATTTTTGTTTGATGAGATCCGAAGGGTATGTGCCTGATGAGTTTACACTATCAGCAGTTATTGCAGCCTGTTCTAACCTGTGTAATTGGGAAAAGGGTAAGCAAGTATTATGCCTTTGTATAAAGATGGGTTCCCTTTCAAATACAATAGTTTCAAGTTCTGCTATTGACCTTTTAGCAAAATGCAACAGATTGGAGGATTCAGTTCACATATTTAATACATCTGCCATCTGGGATTCAGCTGTTTTCAATTCTATGATTTCAAGCTACGCAAAGCACGGCCTAGAAGAGAAAGCATTTTGGACTTTTGTCCTTTGCCTAAGGGAGAATATCAGACCAACGGAGTTCACTCTCAGTGCTGTTCTCAATTTTGCTTCAGTCTTTGTACTTGTAACCCAGGGAAGTCAAGTCCACTCATTGGTGGTGAAATCAGGTTTTGAATCAGATTTTATTGTTGCCAATTCATTGGTTGATATGTATAGCAAATTTGGTTTTATTTCTTATGCCTTGAATATATTCACAAGTATGGCTACAAAAGATTTGATATCTTGGAACACAATGATTCTGGGGTTGACTTTGAATGGAGAAGTAGATGAATCCATCAATCTTTTCAAGGAACTACTATCAAGTGGATTGAAACCAGATAATATGACATTTTCTAGCGTTCTGTTAGCTTGCAGCTATGGTGGAGTACTTGATGAAGGAATGAATATATTTTCTTCAATGCAAGAGCCTTATGGAATTGCACCCAGAGGTGAAAATTATGCCTGTGTTGTGGACATGTTGAGTCGAGCAGGTAAACTTGCAGAAGCAATAGCTGTGTTACAAGCAATGCCATATAGGCCTACTGTTCAGATGTGGGAATCAATACTTTGTGCTTGTGACGCTTATGGGGACATGAAAATTGTAAAAGAAGTCGCAGAGAAGATGGTTGAGTTGCAAATAGAGTCGTCCCTTCCCTATTCAGTTTTGGCTGAAGAATATCAGCAGAGTGGTAGATGGGAACGCCTAGTTCGAGTCAGGAGACTGGTTAAAGAGAAGGATAAAGTGGTTTGTTGTAGTTGGATTGGCAGTGGAGATAAGACATTTGTTTTTGAAACAAACCAATTATCTAGTCATGGAGGTGAGAACATGTACTTGCTACTGAGTTTAATGACTTGGGATATGCGAGATAAAATTCAATTATATCAAAATTTACTGAAGTGGGTAGCAATGGAAGATTATGGATAGAATAGAATTGTGCAATTGAGCTGGAGATTCCTGTACTGTTTGTAAAATTATGCTGCGGTTTTATAGTCCCCTTCAGCATCAAGTTTGCCAATGATGCTTGGAAGAGATCTCTTTCTAGATCTCATATATGAATGCCAGCAGATATGCTAAACGTTGATATTTGTGTTTGCACAAAGCTCTCACCAACTTGGACCATTTGAATTCAGTCGAGAATATTTACCTGTCAGGAAAAATGGGACAGTTATACAAGTGAGAGAATGGAAGACTTGGATACAGTATGAAACTACATTTTGGATTGTTCTTTTCCTCAAGTTTAGATGTAGTTTGAATTGCCATGGACATGAAGATGAGGGCTTAACAATGTCGCCTTTGTTGTCTTCTATTTCCACTGGGGCTGCTTACTAACTTACACGCCAGCCATTCACGTTTCGAACTGTAGCTACACAGGGAAATGCTCTTATGAAATTTTATTGTGCTAAGTTCCAGAGCTCCAGCTTGGATCATAAGAAATTTGATGCTGGTCGATTTTGTTTTATTTGTCAAGAAGATCTGACTTCATGTTTGGGGAGCAGGATGCCAGTGTTTCAGTAAGGCATGTAAACTAAGTTGCAACAAGTATATTGCGAAATTACTCCAGTTGACTGGTCAGACAATCCACCAGGATCTTGTTTCACCAAAGTACTGAAACTATCACATAACTTATAAGAGGTGTTTTGGGTGAATCAAGAAGCTTTTATTCAAGCATCTCGACTTTAAAGTCAATACTCTCATATCATTTATCTTAATTGCTGTGTACCGATATGTGCAATATTCTTCTTAGCTTTCCATTTGAAGATTTTGAAAAAACATTTGTAGTGTAGATGAGGAGGTCTTAACTGATTAGATTGTGTAATTCTCATGGATGACAAACGTCTGTGCCTCTAATTTTCCTCAAACACTTAATGTGAATAGACTTTATTGCATCTTGGAAAAGCTCTTTTTTGTTTTCCTTCTCTCATTTAATTTCTGAGCTGATGGAAGCTTATTTTTGGAAAAAAAATGGGGAAGCATGAACATAAATTGTTTAGCTTTCCATTCAAGTTGAACTTATGTTTATTTATAGCTCTGTTGTATATGTTTGCAATATAGACTTTTTATCTCTATATGTGGTTGCAGCTCTCTTGCATCTAAAGCTTTTGGGAATTTTGTACTGAAGACTAACATCTTTGGATGACTGTTTCCTTTATATCAGATTTATTTCTAGCATAACCTATAATTTTTACATACTTTTTGCATCCTTTAAAATACTCTGAGTAGAACTAGTTTTGGAAATTCAGGTCTCTGTTTCTGTATAGGTAGAAGCACGTACTTGTTTTTCTTTTCTTCTCCTTTTTTGGGACTGCTCTCTTCTATTTGAATTGCCAGGCAAATGCACTTTCTATGCCTTGTTTTATATTTGAAAGGATTAGGAGAATGTAGGATGGACATAACCAGAGATTCTGGGTGTATTTGTCCATGTATCAAAAGGGGGGAAAAATGAAAAGAAATCAAGAGGAAATATTTAAATGTTTATTGTTAAGCATTGGTGAGAGTCTGTACAGTATTATGTTATTTCTGAACATTGTACATCTCTGTGGATTCTATTTTCAACAACTTAAATTCTAAGCAGAACTTCATGATCTACTTCCTATTTGATCTATCTGACTTGTTAGAAGTTTCAAGATACATGAACTGCTTTAAAAACATGTCAAATTTTTTGGGCCTTTTCACCATATGTGATTCCCAATGGTTAATTCTGACTGGACCTGTACTATGTTCAGGTTCTTGAATTGTGAATCAACTGTAAGTATCTTCCACGCTCCTGCATAAAGATTCAGTGAACTGTTATCTGCAGATTCTGTTTGATTTCTCTTGCATTTTGAGATAAGATGTTCTCTGCCCTTTACCATGCTTTCACAGGATAGCTGCATAATCTTGTTAGGCTAACCCTTGGGAAATTCTTTGATATACAATCTGCTTTTCCACCATGTTATCGCAATCTCATTAGGGGATGAAGCATGAAAACATAAACGACATGACATGACATCATTTCCAGAAGAGCACTAATTTATAAGTTCTTCATATGTTCATTAAAATCACCACATGAATCATATATATTTCTGAATACTTGTGGATGTTATGTACCAATTTAGATGAACAAAAGCATGTGTCTGCTTTGGATGTTGGGAGTATTTTGAATGAATAATCTCATGCTCTACATAATGTAACAAGGTCTATTCCAAGAAAGAATACAATTTGATCCTATCATATTGTGATCTATTATGAGATCTTTTCTATTGTCCTTCGCTTCTCTTTATAATTGACTATTCTCATGTATTTTTTGTTTTCACTTTTTCCCTTTGAAGATGCTCTTTTGTTTCTTTTATGTATGATCACCAGCCTTGTATCCCTAGATAGAGTTGAACTCCCATGTAAAACGTCAAGATATCTTTTTCCGTATTCCTTCTGAATTCTTGCTTATACCCAGTATAATGGTAGCATTTCATTCGGTACGCCTCCCTTTGCTAGAACTTTCTTTCTTATGGATAGGCTCTGGACATGCTCGCATGCTGATACTTTGGATTGGGGCGTTTAATTTGGTGGTGCAGAATTGTGATAGCTGCGTGAGTCTCGTCCGACAGGGTGGGGCTAATTTTCATTTTTTGAAGCAGACTTTTACCTAATTGCAGATCTTGAAGGCGGCTTTGACGAATATTCAGATTGTTATATTTTTATTCTATTTGATTAGTTTTGGGTGATTTTACTATTAGATTTCTTGTTAGTGCCTGTTATTCATCTAGCTATAAGTAATGTTATTCTGGGGAAATACTTAGGCAGAGACAATATTCATGGACTGCTGCTTCTACTTGTGATCCCATGTTTGAAAGACTTTTAGGTTAAGCCTTCTCTTGAATAAAAGATAAACTTTTCGGGCACAAATCAGGTTAAATCAAGATTAGTTTACCAATTGGTGAAGAAATTGAATGCTCTAAGCAAAAATAAATAAATAAATAAATTATTAATGGACTCATCTTTCAAGAACTTGTACCTTATGCAGTGTCTGTGATACCTTTTAGAATGGTTTAAAGCTTTTAAAGCATGTGGGAGGAATGGATGTACCCCAAGAAATGGCACCACTTCAAAAGTGAGAGACATGCATCCAAATGGGTTGACAAGAATCTGTTACAGGAAAATGGCAAAGCAGACTTGGAATCCAACTGGAAATACATCTTCAGGGAAGCAGTCAACCGTATTTGGCTTTAGTGCTACATGAAACCGGGTGGACGATGAAAGAGCTACATGAAACCGGGTGGACGATGAAAGAAATTTGTCAACTTATCTTAATATTGACAAAATCAAAATAATATATATATATATATACAATAAATGAGGTACATAATAAATATTCATTTTGATAATTATTAATTAAGAAATTTAATGTGATTAATAATCCTTAATACTTTAAAATATTTAGGATGTTGTGGCTACTCTCAAATACATAATGCAATTATATATCTGAAAAATATTTTTAAAATATCAATTATTATTATGTTGACAAGGTTTTTTGCATGTACACATAACATAATAAGTATGCCTCTAAAATTATTTGCCACTTTACAGATGTCATTATTTTGTCACAAAGTTTTTTATATGACTAAAATTCTTATATATTACGTATTTAAGATGCTTTGACTACTTTTAAACAGTTAGCGAGGATATAAATTTCTTTTGTAACATTACAAATAATTATTTGAAATAGTTAACTTAACTAGATGTTGATTTTCACGAAATTATATAGGAATATGAGATTTAACCATATCATATTTAATTCTATGACTTTTTTTTTCTATCGGAATATAGTTTAGAAATATACTAAAGAATGTTATTGAATTAAAATGATATAAATCAATATTCCATAAATGCACAAAACTTTACAGATGCACTATTTAATAGACTTTGATGCCCCAAAAGTTTAAGGTTTTAAATAAGAAATGAAATTTCTTTATTTTAAATCTATTGTAAGATTTCTGCTACAAACATGAATCCAGAAATTGAACTTTTATACTAAGAAATAAAGAACATAGATGGAGACTATGAGTATGAATTAAAAGGTCTCATTAAAATAATTGCTTAATATGCAATTTCTGTCCATCCACAAAAAAATGCGCACGATACTATTCATTTTCTTTAATAAATAAAATAATAGCTAAAGCATTAAGTAGGATGGAAGAAAATTGATGCATATCATATTACAACATAATATCTAAAGATCGATTGTAACAAATTCTCCAATTGATGAATATGATCACATATTATTGAGTTTGGGCTTAAAGATAACTATTCTACGATGAAGATTAGACATTGAAGTGAATCTACGTTCCTGTTTGCATGTTGATGATATGATCAGACATTATATTCTCAAATTCATCCTACTTGTGTGTTACAATTGGAAAGCTGGAAAGATGCATATTGAAAAAAATGGCAAAACCAAACAACTGGCGAACAAAACCCAATTGTATGTACTAAAGCAATTTGGCTAAACTTGGCTATGATATCACGAGAAAGAAATTTAATATAAATGTAGATCAAATATGCTGTGTAGTAGAAATAATTAAAACATGTACCTTTAGCCATAATTGTTTAAATAATTATAAAAAATAAATTTTCAATTTGAATCAACTTGATTCTATTATTTCTGAGTTTTTTCATATATGAGTATTCTAACACATGTCTATCAACATCAGAAAAACTTCTTGAACTAATGGTGTTACACAGACTTTATAATATGCTATGTTAGGAACCCTCATATGATAGATACCAATTAAAGTTTCTTTCTATTAGAAAAGTCGAATTATATTTCAAAATCATAATCAATTATATTTTAATTAATATTTATTTAATTTACTTATATAAGATAAAATATGACAAATACTTACAATATGTACCATATTTAGATCTTTCAATGAACATCATATTCTTACAGGCGAGCCTCCGAGCTCACTGATGCAAGGGAAATTTTGTGTAGAACAAAAGAATTAGAGTTAGTTGTAATTACTAGACTTAATGGTGGTGAACCTAATTTGAACACAAATAGTGAATTGTTTGTTAATAAAAAATTATGATTTAAAGAGAAAATTCTGCATTAATTTTTACTGTGATAGAAAATTCTAATACACCTATATACAACTTATTTTACAGACTGTTTTCTTGGATTTTGATCCTAAACAGGAAAAAATAAAATAAAATCAGACAAGCCACTCTTCACAAGGTTTTGTCTTATTATTTATTTATTTGCTTATCTACTTATCTACTTATTATTAATTGGCTTGTGGAGGATTTGAATTGATTTTGCTTTGTCTTTTTCTTGGGTGAAAATTGAGCCATTGAATTGTTGATCAAGGGTTGAGATTTGATTGGATTTGGATTGATTTTACTTTGTCTTTTTCTTGGGTGAAAATTGGACCATTGGATTGTTGATCAAGAGTTGAGATTTGATTAGAGAATTTCAATTTGGTTTTGTCTTTTTTTGCTTTAATTATTAAATATTTGTGTTACAAGTTTGTTATTTAAAATTTTGATAAATTTTTTAAAATAATTTTGTTTCAATAATAATTGCTTTGAGACCATAATATAATTAATTAATAAATATTTTATTTTGAAAAATATGTATATGTACAAATAAATTAAAAATATTAATTGGCTTGTGGAGGATTTTAATTGATTTTGCTTTGTCTTTTTCTTGGGTGAAAATTGGGCCATTGAATTGTTGATCAAGGGTTGAGATTTGATTGGATTTGGATTGATTTTGCTTTGTCTTTTTCTTGGGTGAAAATTGGACCATTGAATTGTTGATCAATGGTTGAGATTTGATTAGAGAATTTCAATTTGGTTTTGTCTTTTTCTGCTTTAATTATTAAATATTTGTGTTACAAGTTTGTTATTTAAAATTTTGATGAATTTTTTAAAATAATTTTGTTTCAATAATAATTGCTTTGAGACCATAATATAATTAATTAATTAATATTTTATTTTGAAAAATATGTATATGTACAAATAAATTAAAAATCAAAATTATAATACGTGCCTAGAAATAAATATTATTATAATGATACATTTAACTATTGTCTAGCCTATGTTAATTATACAACGTAGCACATGAATTTTTATGTGATAATTATTTTGACTTTTCGTGCGTTTCACTTCACAATATACAATTTACATTTTTATACGCATGTCAAAATTTTACTCTATGTATTACAAATAATTTAATTTATATTTAATTATGTAATTGTTATATATATATAATTAATTGATATGCACTATACGTGTTATGATTTTATAAAAATTTATGAAAGTTTTTATTTATATATTTTTGTAAAAATAACAGGTTACTGTATCAAATTTAAATCTAATATTAAATATTTGTGTTGCTAATATTTGTTAAAATTTGATGAATTTTTAAAAATAAAATCATTTCAATAATAATTACTTTAAGACCATGATAAAATTAAAAGTAATGTTTATTTTTTCTTAGATAAAATTAGACCCTTGGATTGTAAAATGAAGGGTTGTGATTTGACTGTCTCAAATTTTAATTTAATATTAATTATTAAATATTTGTATTACAAATAGTTTGTTAATTAAAATTTTGATGAATTTTTTAAAATAATATTGTTTCAATAATAATTGTTTTGATACCATAATATAATTAATTAATTAATATTTTATTTTGAAAAATATGTATATCTACAAATAAATTAAAATTTTGATGAATTTTTAAAATAATATTTTTTCAACAATAATTTCTTTGAGATAATAATATAATTAATTAATAAATATTTTATTTTGAAAATATGTATATGTACAAATAAATTAAAAATAAAAATTATAATACATGCCTAGAAATAAATATTATTATAATGACACATTTAAATGTTGTATAGTCTATGTTAAGTATACAACGTAGTACATAAATTTTTATGTGATAATTATTTTAAATTTTTGTGTGTTTCACTTCACAATATATAATATATATTTTTGTAGGCATGTCAAAATTTTAATATATGATTACAAATAATTTAATTTATATGTAATTATGTAATTATTTTATATATAAAATTAATTTATATGCAATATGTTATGATTTTATAAAATGTTATGAAAATTTTCATTTATGTATTTTTTTGTAAAAATAGCAGGTTACTGTATCAAATTTAAATTTAATATTAAATATTTAAGTTGCAAATATTTTGTAAAAATTGATGAATTTTTAAAATTAAAATTACTGCAATAATAATTACTTTAAAACCATGATAAAATTAAAAGTAATGTCTATTTTTCTTGGATAAAATTGGACCCTTGAATTGTTGAATGAAGGGTTGTGATTTGACTGTCACAAATTTTAATTTAATATTAATTATTAAATATTTGTGTTACAAATAATTTATTAATTAAAATTTTGATGAAATATTAAAAATAATATTGTTTAAATAATAATTACTTTGAGATCATAATATAATTAATTAATTAATATTTTATTTTTAAAAATATGTATATGTACATATAAATTAAAAATAAAAATTATAACACATGCCTAGAAATAAATATTATTATAATGATACATTTAACTATTGTTTAGCCTATGTTAAGTATACAACGTAGTACATGAATTTTTATGTGATAATTATTTTAACTTTTCGTGCATTTCACTTCACAATATACAATTTATATTTTTATACGCATGTCAAAATTTTACTCTATGTATTACAAATAATTTAATTTATATGTAATTGTGCAAATGCTTTATATATAAAATTAATTGATGTGCACTATACGTATTATGATTTTATAAAATTTTATAAAAATTTTTATTTATGTATTTTTTGTAAAAATAACAGGTTACTGTATCAAATTTAAATTTAATATTAAATATTTATATTGTTAATATTTGTTAAAAATTGATGAATTTTTAAAAATAAAATCGTTTCAATAATAATTACTCTAAGATGATGATAAAATTAAAGTATAATAATTTACCTATTAGCTACCTATATATTAAATGGTTTGTTAAGGATTTACAATCATTTTGTTTTGTCTTCATTTTGAAGTGGCTTGTTGAGGATTTGCAATCATTTTGTTTTGTCTTCATCTTGAAGTGAAATTCAGCCGTTAGATGGTCAAATGAATGGCTGAGATTTTATAATTGGGATGGCACTATATTGTGCAATATCCAATTGATTTCGCTTTGTCCTTATCTTCAGGCGTTATTTTTTTGTTTGAATCCGTTATACTCCAACTACATCATTATCATGCTCTTTAGCTCCATGAGCTTTTTTTGTTGATTTTTTAATTTTTTTCTACATTATTCATGAAGGGTTATTATTATAATTTATAATATGATAGATTGTGCATATTTTTTCTATTGATGATTCTAGATTATTCATGAATATTTGTGATGTGTTTATTATTTTATTATGATGACTTGAATATTATGATGATTATTTAATATTAATATTATAGATTATGAAAATTTTAAAAAATATATAGTAAAATATTGACTTATGTATAAAAAATTTTTAATACTTCTTTATTTCATTCAATATTCTTTATCAACTGTAAAATTAAATATATAACTTGGTAATTAAATATATGATATGTATTGTTTGTTTTCGTTCCAAATATGTTCTATACTAGATTGAATAAAATATTTAATAATATCTAATTATAAAAAATACACTAAATATAAAACTAAAAATTATTTATTTTAACATTTTCACCCAAAAAAATACCCGCGCATTGCGCGGGCATTTAAACTAGTATATTTAAAAAGCCCATATATTAAATCAATTATTAGTAATTCCAAAACATAGATCTGATGCCTGGCTACTTCTAAGAGGGTATGGGCGTAATTACAGGATCTGTAGAGATGGAAAAAATAATTGAGCAAAAGATATGAGAAATAGGAAGAAAATGACAAAACAAGAAGAAGAGTAAACTTACTAGATTCCAGGAACTTTGAATATGTGAATGTGTGTCTAGCTGAACTTTCCAACGTCTATGGACTTTCTCCTCACATATTGATTCCTTTTTCTTGGGGAAGATGAACTTCGATATTCCGCACTACTTGAACTGATATGCCTCTTCACATGTCTTCTTTTCTGCCACCCACTTTGGATTAGTTTGGTTATCTCCGTCTAATTCTTCCATCTTATAATATTATTATCTCAATTTATAATTTTTTATATGATTAAGTTTTTTAAAATTTATAAAACTTTATATATATATATATATATATATATATATATATATATATATATATATATATATTGTAAACAAAGCTCTCGAATAATGAAGTGAAAACAGATTTTTCCTTCACATTTTTGTTGCCTGTAGAAATTTTACAAGAAGATAACGAAATGATCTTGGAATCACAGTCACCCTTCTAAGGTTTATTCCCATCGTAATTTCGTAACTAAAAGAACTCTTGCAAAGGGAACATAACAAAATCTGTAGAAGATATACAATAATGTGATGTGCATAGGAAACACTAAATATACATCATGTATTCACGCACAAGAAATCCAGCAGGAGGTTTCATGGCTGCCAACAATAGTAGTAAATGATTCGGATCTCCCTAGCTCTCTTAATGGTATATATACCTAATAGTAATACTTATGCACAAGAAAATTACTGAATGTGGATGGCGCAACGGGAGAAGGAAGCAGCTAAAAATCGGGCCTCGTCGATCCAGTTTGACTATGATCCAGTTTAGAGGTATTTTAGATATAAAAATATTTTAATTTTTCTCTCAAACTCAAAAGATATTTCAAAAATTAAAATTTAAACTCTCTCTCTCTCTCTCTCGTTGTACTCTCTTCTCTCTTATTTCTTTTTATCTTTTCTCTAAATCTATGCGGTGAAAATATTGAACAAATGATTTGCAATTGATAGCAACAAGTTTGAAATCAAAATCTAAAAATGGTTCTAAATTTTGACAGAAACTTGTAAAATATAATTGTTTTGGTCAAAAGTAAGGAATGTCTATGATTTTCATTTGGTTTTAACCTTTCTTTTTCTTTCTTTTTTTTTCTAGTTAATTTAGTACTTCACTCTATTGATTGAATAAAGACTCTTTACATATAGACTTATTGATCTTGAGAAATGAAGAAATTGAAGAATTTTACTTGAAAATAAAAAAAAAGTTTGTACAATGGCCAAAAGGCAACATGCACATGTTGTTGATGTGAGTTTATGCCTAAGAATAATTATTCACAAGCAGAACAATAATTCATGGCAATATTAACAATTGTTGAAGTATAAGAATAATTATTCACATTTAGGACAATTATTCATGTGGATGGTATAATTGTTAATGTGAAAAATAATTATTCATATGAGTAATGATTGTACCTCTTTGAGAGAACAATTATTCAATTAAAGCCTACCGAATGTCCAGAAGGAACACACTCAACTGGTGAATAATTATTCTTATGAGTAAACACATAACATGTGCATGTAATTCCCATAACAAACATGTACATGTTCTCTTTTAACCATAGTGTAGACTTCTTCTTATTTTTCTAACAAAATTCTTTTATTTCTTAAGATCAATAAATAGTTTTCAAACTTGCAAAGGGTCTTTATTCTTAAAAGAGTGAAAAACTAAAATTATTAACAAAAAAAGGACAATAATAAATAAAAATCATAAACATACCATACTTTGACAAAAAAAAATTATGTCTTGTAAATCTCTATCAAGTTTTTGAATCATTCCTCAACTTCAATTTCTACCTTATTGCTTACTATCCATTGCAAATAATTTGTCCAATATTTTTATCACATAGATTAATAAAAAAACTAAAGAGAAGAGAAAAAGAAATAACAGAAAAGAGAAAACAAAGAAAGAAAATTTGTTTTGGGAAAGAGAGAATATAAGATATTAAATTTAAAATTTAAAATTTAAAATTTAAAATATCTTTTGAGTTTAAGAAAAAATTAAAATATTTTTATCATAAAAAATATCTTTAAATATATCTAATTATTGAATCAAAAAGATCAATCAAAATCTGTATATGCAACAGTAAAAAGAGATATACGGAACTGTAGTCAAATCGCCGTCAGTGTGCAGTCATGTCGCAGCCGAATTATCTGCTGCAGTGACTTGAGCTCTTCGTTCAGAAGCCGTTGCTGTTGGACTTGTTGTGCTGTCATGTGTTTCCATTTGCCAAACCCTTAGGGCCGCGTACTTCCCTTCTGCGGGTAATTAAAGACTCTGTGGAGTCAGGCTTGATTGCCTAGCTACTCCTCCGTACCTTTGGAAATCACGATTTTAGATGTTTTAAAATATTTAATAATTTTATATAATTTTTAAATTAAATATTATATTTTGATTTGTATAAAAATAAAAGAGAGTTATTTTTTATTTTTATTTTATTTAACAGTATTTAATTAATATAACATTTTATATAAATATTTAAATTATATTATAATAAAAAATAAAATTAATAAATATTTTATATTAAATATACAATAAAATTAATAATTAATAATTGTATAAAATATATTAAATATTTATTTTTATAAAAAATATTAATTATTTGAAGACCTCTTAATATATTAAGAATGTTAAATAAAATAGGATAAAAGAAGTATTTGATTATAGATTAATTATTATAATATTTTTATTGATTAAAGATATAGTGATGGAACTTGTAATATTAGTGTAGATTAAAATTTTTAAATGAAAAGAATTTAATAGAAAAGGATTTAATAGAGTAGTGTTAAAGTTATTTTATTAGTAAAATTTAAAATTTTTAAAGAAAATAAATTGAAAAGAAAAATTTAATTAAAATATATAATTATTTTAAGAAAGTAATCATTTAATTATAAATAAATATTTTAAAATAAAATATTAATATTTAATTTTAAATAAAATAAGTAATTCTTTTAAAATATAAAATTTTGTGATTATTTTTATAAATAGTAAGAAAGAAGAAATAGGAAGTATTTTTATTATATTATTAATTAAATTTATTAATATAATAAAAATAAAATAATTATATTTATAATAAAAATAAATTTTAAGTTTTTTAATTTTTAAAAAATAAAGTAAAGAGTAATATATTTTAAAGTAAAAATATATAATTTATAAATTATTTTTATATATTTAAATTTAAAGTAAAGTGAGTGAAGTAATAAAACCTGGTTGGTCTATGGACAATTAAGTAGAAACCAACCAATCTTATCTTACCTGTACGACCCAATCCAATGCACGTTATCAATGCAAAATCTGTCACCATGTACTATTCTGCCTCACAAAATTTAGCTTGTATGTATGAAATGAGCAATACATATCTGTCGATATTATATACTATATATTTACTTCTTGTTGCTTGCATGCTCACATCTTCATCAACCTCCCACCAACACTCTGAACAGCTATGGCTATCTGGTTCTCAAAAGCAAGAAGCATTTCT
This sequence comes from Rauvolfia tetraphylla, assembly GCA_030512225.1. Lineage (NCBI taxonomy): Eukaryota > Viridiplantae > Streptophyta > Magnoliopsida > Gentianales > Apocynaceae > Rauvolfia > Rauvolfia tetraphylla. The sequence continues at coordinate 9,086,263 of JAJQKT010000058.1, read as the reverse complement.
GTTTCCCTAGAGACAAAGCTCAGTTTCATGAGAAGAGTTCTCCACGGGAGATCATCTGATCAAGCTTCTTTCTTTTACAACGGCAGTTCATTTCCAACCAGTGGTGGCCGTCAGAGTTCTTCTGAAAGCCAACCACCATTCTCAAGGAACTCTGCTACTTGCTTTGCTTCTCGTCGTTTTTTATCCGCAAAAGCTCAAGAACAGGCCTGTTTGCATATTGATGAAGACAACGACGAAGCCCAGGTAAGACTTCTGAAACTCTTGGCTAGCTTGGGAGGAGAGAAATGGGGAGAAAACGAGCAGTTTTGGACAGGAAGTGTCCTTTTCTCCTTATGAAACTGCACTAACTAGTAACTAGAAAGCAGTGGCCGTTAAGTAAAAATCAGAGTTAGGACTTTCAAGTTGTGGCCGTTAACTAGAAAGAGAAGACATCAAGATGTGTTAAAGAAAAATACATTTGTGTACTTATAGAATATATAAATAAATACACAATCACTAGTCATTTGTCATCCTTAGAATGGGACTTTCATCCTTCATCGCATCAATAAGTACGATGGAATTGTCCAATTCTCCTCCTACTTTATTATGTTTCCTTTCTTTGGTGGGTAACCTACCGTGAGTTCAGTTCGGTCCGGTGCAGGACGTTCTTTTTGCGGGACGTTCTGTACTGGATTTCAACACCAACTGAACGATCTTATTCAATCAACGATTGGATCAATTTTTTAAATTTTTTTAGATACTTTTAGGAATTAAATGGGATCCAACTGTTGGATCAGATCGTCATCCAACGAGGATCCGGCAAAAAGGACGTCCAGTAAAAAGGATGTCCAGCACCGGATCCAAAATCCTGTGGGTTGGGGAGAAAAAAATGAAATCCCTTTTCAGACAAGCCACTGTCCACAGGTCAGGGTTGTTCTCTTTAGTTTTTATTTATTTGCTTTCATATTTTGAAAAAAGAAGCATATATTAAATCAATTGTTATTACCTCGATAACATAGTTTTAATGTTATTAAGTTCAGTTACTCACTAATAAAGTATAGGGGATTGCAATATATGACTTAAAATAAAGTGAGAAAATTATTGGAAAAGTAGGAAGAACAAGAGAAACAACAAGAAGAGAACAGATTCTAGATTCCATGACCTTGGAACATTTGTCACCAAAAAGAGAAGATTAACATATATAGCTTGAAATAGAGTCCAAGCCAAGTATATTTCAGCTATTAATTTGAAGCGCTTCCAGATCTTAAAAAGTGTTGTTGGATAAGATTTATACAAGAAACTGGTATAGGCGTCTAAGAATTCTGTTTAACATTTTTCACGTAATTGTGACGGCTGTTATAGGCATTTGATTTTCCTGGTGGAAGGATTGCGTTCACTTCCCAGATGAAATTTCTTTCCGAGTCGCCTGATTATAAGAGGATACCATGTTATCGCGTTCTTGATGACGATGGCTACCTGATTACAGGAAGCAGATTTGAGCAGGTATTCTATGCTAATATTGTTGGGAAATTCAACCACGGTAGCTATATTTTATTTTATCCTTGTCTACAGCCAGATTTTGTTCCATTTCTATTTCAAGGCAAATTATAACTCTATATACAGATCAAACATATGCATCTGGTGAAGTTCGATAAAGATTTTAGTATCATAATCTGTAATGTGATTAACAAAATATATTTATCAGGTGAGCAAAGAAGTAGCAGTGAAGATGTTCAGTAGTATGATTACTCTCCGAATGATGGATATTGTCTTCACAGAGGCACAGAGACGGGGAAAAATATCCTTATACCTCACCTCAACTGGAGAAGAAGCAATCAACATCGCATCAGCTGCTGCACTTACCCCAGATGATATTGTATTGGCTCAGGTGAGCAATTAGATTATGATTCACAGCTGCGTACGGAGAATCGATAGAATCATAGGAGAAGAAATTGACCTGTAATATGCCTTTTGCAGTATCGGGAACCCGGGGTTCTGTTATGGCGTGGATTCACCTTGCAAGAATTCGCAAATCAGTTGTTTGGAAATAAGGCTGATTATGGGAAAGGGAGGCAAATGCCAATACTTTATGGAACGAAGAAGCACAATTATTTCACTGTTTCAGCGCCTATTGCGTAAGCTTCTATGAGCACATTCACACTCTTCATAGACAACAAGAAATCCATATCATTTGACAGAATCAAAATCTATTTCTTACTCAGTACACAGATTCCACAGGCACCAGGAATCGCTTATTCCTTGAAAATGGATAAAAAAAATGCTTGTGTTATCACTTACATGGGCGAGGGTTCCACCAGTGAGGTAATGATTCAAAGCACCACTTAAACATGGAATTTTGGTAAAAGATATCCTAATTTGTTTCAAGATTCTGGCAGGGGGATTTCCATGCTGGTTTAAATTTTGCTGCGGTGATGGAGGTTCCGGTGATTTTTTTCTGTCGCAACAACGGGTGGGCGATTAGCACTCCTGTGCAAGAACAGTTCCGAAGTAATTTTGCTTGCTTATGCAACCTCCTTTAGACTCGTTGGCTGCATAAACTCCATTCCTTTCCGTGTCATTTTTCGCTAAGATTTTAATGAAATTCGTTGATTTTTTAATCTACATTGCAGGTGATGGTGTAGTTGTTAAGGGGCAAGCTTATGGAATCCGAGCTATTCGTGTAGATGGAAATGACGCTCTGGCTGTTTACAGTTCTGTCAATGCAGCTCGTAAAATAGCCATTGCTGAACAAAAACCAGTCTTAATTGAGGTGAAGTCAGACTATTCTTGGAAGCATTTTGCAACCTAGTTTATTAGCTTCTTATTTTCTTTCTTGAATTTTAGGCCATGACATATCGAGTTGGACATCACACTGCATCTGAGGATTCAACCAGATATCGACCGACGAATGAAATTGAACACTGGAAAACAACTCGGGATCCTATTGCTAGATTCAGAAAGTGGGTTCAGAGAAATGGCTGGTGGAGCGACGAAGATGAATCTGAACTTCAAGGAAACATCGGGAAGCAGGTACAACATTCAAAGTAACTAATATTCTTTCTATATGCTAATTTTATAGTTCAAGCAATAATTGGAAAACTTTGATATTCTTCTTCAGTTATTGGATGCAATTCAAGTGGCAGAAAGAGCAGAGAAACCTCCAGTTGCTGATATGTTTACTGATGTGTATCATGAGAAGCCAGTAAATCTTCAGGAGCAAGAGAGGTCGCTCAGAGATGCTATCAAAAGATACCCACAGGACTACCCTACTAGTGTGCCTGTATAATCTAGCTAAAAGAATCCCTCCCCTTAGTGATGTAAACGGGTCTAAATTGGTCGGAATGTGCTAGGAGAAACCATTTAGAGAAACTACAAAAGACACCGAGACGACTACTTTAATATTATGCTTGGATAATCTAGTTTTAGCCCCTCATCCCTCGCATGTAAACCTATCTAAATGGGTCTAGGATGTCCTATTCCGGACCCAACTCTTTAAACATTTTCTTATTTCAAATCTTACCTGTTTACCCAGTGAGTATACTGCAAGCAATAATCAGTTGCCACACCAAAATCGAAAGATGGATTGGAATACCTGCAAGGTAGTTCGTATTATGCTTAAAGAAAAGAAAAGCAAATTGGCTATGACGCTAAGTGATAAATATGTTGACCATGAAGCTTGCAAAGTTAAAGGAAGTTCAATTATGAGAAAGGTTCTGGATCCGACAAGAGAGAGTCATCACCCAAGGGTTGGGGGGGAATTATTTGGCAGAAGACTGCTCCATAATATTTGTGGACCTGCAGGGCAGTGGCAAGTGGCAACTCGAAGCAGTCTATCATAGATCACATCCAAGCAATCCCTCGTACGGAATATACAGATGCGGAAGATGATACGAGGTGGAATAGCTCCGGCAACGGTGAGTTCTGTAGCAAAAGGACCTCCTCATGAACGGACAACACCAAGTATATCACTGACCTTGGGTGTGGGATGCAAATCGTAATCTAAGGGCGTAGTTTGGTTAGAAGGAAAAAAATAAAAAAAATAAAAGAGAAAGTAAATAAATATTTTGTTTTGTTTAGTTGGGGATAAAATAAAGAAAGACAGCTCTCTATATCACAATCTCAATCCTTATATTATTATCTTTAATTTTTTATCATAATTAAAAAATTTAAGATAAAAATAAATTTATAAATATAACAAAATATTTTTTTATATTTTTTATTTTATCTATACAACCAAACAAGGAGTAAGTGTGAAACTCTTGCTTTGATTGCACCAACACAACAGATTGCCCGCAAAAAGATTTTTACAGAGATCACGCCTAATCAAATATAATACAAGTCGTGTCAAATGAAAGAATTAATTTTAATAAAAAATAATAAATTAGGTATTAAATAAAATACATTTTTTAATAAGAGGAAAAGTTGGATCCGCTCTAATGAGGCCATATTATTGGCGAAAATGCGTTTAACGATTAGGGTACAGTTAGACGCCAATTACAAAGTCAAGAAGGGCTTAAATAAGCAAAGTGCGGGCAGACGGCACCTGTAACCCCCAAGGGCAATAAAGAGCTCAGCCCAGGTCCTGTGAATTCGATTTTGGAGATCTTAGGTATTATTTGATTTAATTAAATATTATTTTTTATTATAAAAAATTTTTTATTTTTATAAAATTTAAAATAAAAATTATTTAAATTAAATACAATTTAAATATACTTTGATATTGTCCTGGTCGTAACAAGAACTTTTGTAGAATGCTATTAATGTCATTCCTTCTGTTTCACATAATAATACTCTCACTATCTCTCAAAATATAGTGTATTTTTTATCTTTTCTTTATTTTCAAAATATTGATTTTTTTGATAAATTTTAAAAATTATTTTATAAAATTATTATTAATTATAAAAATAATTTATCAAGTCTCTCTTATATTAATAAAGAATAATTAAATTAGTTTAAATATATTTATAAAAATAATTAAATTTGTTTAAAAAATATTCCTTACTTTTTAAAATTTATAAAAAATAAAAATAATAAAATATCTTATATCTTGAAACGAAAGAAATATTAAAATAAAATAAATAATTTGAAACTGAATAAAAATTTAAGATAGTTATTTAATAACGAAGAGAATACTGGATTAGAGAAGACGAGCTAACTAATTCGCCACATTCAGCCTTATAACCATTAAAAAATGAAAGAGGCTAACCTGAAGAGGAAGGAGGAAGCAAGCTAGCTTAGCCGTCATATATATTTCTGCTAAGAGAAACTCACTTGAATCTCAAAAATGAGTTGGAATTCAACGGTTGAAAAGCGACACCCAATCGTTTGTGGTTGAGAGAATTAAAAAGCATATATCATTAAAATTGCCCACCAACTTTGTATCCCTTTTTCTTCAAACCAATTAATGCTATTCACGTGTAGGTCGACATTGTACAATGAATAGCTAAAGAGGAGACAAGTGACATCCACAATGTATTAAAACCTGGGAACCTAGGTTATATTACACACTGCCTGCCTCTGTTTCAAAATATAGTTATTTTTTATTTTAAAATATAAAACATTTTAATTATTTTTATATAAATTTAAAAAATAAAAAATAAGTTTCATGGCATACTCATAATTAATTAATTTTATTTTTTATTAATATAAAAGAATAAGAGAACTATATTTTTATAAAAAATAATTCTTAATGTTACTAAAATTAAATATTTTGAGTATAGAAAAGAGAGCCAAGAGGTGCAATACTATGAAACCGAGTGAGTATTTGTAGTTCTGAGTTGTGAATAACAATTTTTTGTGGATTCTAAGAAGACAAATGATTTCTCTTTCTGCATATTATCGAGCAAAACCATTTGCTGGCTAATTAGGGTGAGATTTTGGTCTTCGGAGGGTGGATCTTAATTCTTATATCGAAACAGAGGCCAAATCAGAAGTTAAAACCATAAGCCTCCTACAAGTTTAATTTCATCTCCTCAACTTATGAAAAAATCATACTATTACTTGGAATATTTTTATTTATATATATGAAACCATAAAGTGTTTAATGGTAAACACTAATATGTAATAAATGCAAAATAGAATCATGTAGAGTCTAATAAAATCCAAATATAAGTGGAGATGATTAATCATGTAAGTAATCAAACAAAAATAGAGTAAGATACAAGCCAAGTATAATGAAATTTTGTTTTACTTTGGCTTTCTTCGATTCTTGGAGAGGAAAGGGGAGGGAGAGGAGAAGTGGTAAATTTACTTTCCCTAGTGGACGTAAATAGATTTATACAATCTTTTTTTGTTTGAGTAAAAAAAATTAAAATTTGAATTTCTTTACTTTGAAGGGTAATGATTTACTAATGTGGGGAAAGGGGAAAAGGAAGCTCTCCTTCTTTATTTACTTTTCAATTATTTTTCTTTCTAACCAAACAAGATAAATCATCTATTTACCTCTCCATATCTTTTATTCTCTCTCTCTCTTCTCTAACTAAACAAGGTGTTAGTTAGATTGTTCACATGTTGACTTTGGTACAACATGTCAATTTGTGGAATTGGATAGTGTATTAATTTGATATTTTTTTATTTTGAGTTTTGTAAAAGAGAATTATTTATGAAAGAATGAGTGAGACGCAAAGTAAAACATTCACATAGGTTTCAATGTTGTCCAAATACACCCCATCAGATTGTCCACACGCACATACACTCTATCACACATACATTTATACTCTCTCACTCACTACAAATACTAATTTTATATACTCTCTCTCTATTTATGCACACACTAAACTCATATACATATACAAATTAGGACTATCAAATGGGTCGTCGACCTGCGAGTTGGGCTATTTGACAATGTATTTAGGTAGGCTTAGACTAGCTTAATCCAAACTAGTTTAAATGCAAGCTTACTCAGTCTGCTCTGTTTGGCCCACGAGCTGGAGTGGGCTAGCTTGCGATTTTCTTCTTCTTCTTCTTCTTTTTTGGCTAAATTTAACTTTTTAAGTTTAGTATTTTAAAATTTTTACTTTAACTCAAATATTCAATATAATTTTAATTATGTAAATATTTTAATATTAAGTTAAAGATGTAATTTTTAATTTAAAATTGAAGAATTTAATGAAGTTTTAATACAAATATTCTTAGATGTTAGAAATATAATAGAAAATAGAAAGCAGGCATAAAATTATGATTGATTGACTTAATTTCATGAATCAAGTATTGTGTAATTTTAAATATTTTTTTATATAAAAATTTATTTAAATAAAAACTTATATAAAAATTATATATATGTGTATAACTAATATTTTGAAAATATTAGTAATTAATTAAAAATTATTTTTATCTTAATTATAAATTTATATAATTTCACATTTGATAAAAAAAATTAAAAATATTAATATATATATATATATATATATATATATTAAAAAAATTTTGACTCGCGAATTGATTTGTTTAACTTAAGAACCTAATAATACTAATATAATCTCAATCCGTAAATAAACAGATCAATCCGTTCCACTTCATACCCGCAACAGCCTGTTTGACATCAATAATACAAACACATATTTTCTCTCTCTTCCTCACACACCTGCGCCGGCCCGTTTGACATCAATAAATTACAAACACATACTTTTTCTCTCTCTTCCTCATACAGCCAATATAATTCACACTCTCACTCATGCCGCACACGTTGGACGTTAGTTGTAAATATACATACAGGCTCATACACGCAGAGAGGTGGACCAAAGTTATGTCCGATTTTTTTTAAAAGAAAAAGTTAGATATTTGTACTATTACGTAGAATAATGTATAAAAATTATATATATTACATAAATGCCCCACCTCCACACTGCAAGGAGGCCTTGCTTTTTTTATTAAATATTTTACTATTGAGTCCTTCTCTTTAATGGAAAGAGAGGAAGGTTTCTAGTATATATTGAAAAAAGAATAAAAGTTGTGATACTCAAATTTTCCTTTTAACTTCTTGTATTCTTTTTAATTTGTTGTGTAATTGAAATAACCTAATATAAAAAAGACTCTAGAAATTTGGTTCAAACTTTATACTCCTAAAAGCCTAGTTATAAACTTATGGGCATTAAAGACTTTTTGTTTAAAACAAGAAAAAAGGGAGTGTAACGAGCTACAAAGGGGGGGGGGGGAGGCAACGAATACTAGTACTCAAAAGGAATTGTTTACAAATTTAGAGTAGATTTACTTATAGATAATTATGGCGACTTGAAAGAGCAACAATATGTATTTTGATTAATTATGTCAATATGTAAATTAATTATATAGTGGCTCTCCAATTGCCCTCTCATTGTAATTTATATGTCTGATAGCTAATGAGGAGACATGGAAATGGAACCAAAAGGCCAAAAGGGCAATATATAGTGTTTTATAAGCATTTCATTTTCCTTTTCATCACTAATTAAATCCTTGAACCAAACATGGCCGAAAGGATTAATGGCGAGGATATTAATTTTACACCTTTATGGCATATTTGGGAAGCCATTAATTTAGTGTACCGGTATTCCAGTGGCTTTTGTAATGGATCGGCTTTAGTATTATCAGACGGGCCAGTTTGGTCGGGCCCGCCGTCGGCTGGTGTCAAACATAAGGGAAGGGAATGGGTTTGGTCCATTTTTTCATGGGCTGAAGGAAATAAGAAGCTCCAATCCACATCCATCCACCGTAGCAACTTCATAATTTATATTTATTTTATAAATTATATATTTACCTATTACAATAAAATATATCGAAGAAAATTTTCATTTCATACAAAAAATTAAATACTTACTAAGTAATAAAGTGACATTTTTCTTCTATGTACTTTATTATAATTAGTAAATGTATAACTTATAGGATGAATATAAATTATTAAATAATTAAAATAAAATTACTCAAATTTCACAGGCCAAAGTAAATTTTTTAAAAAATATTTTTGGTGAAATTTTTTTCGCACTTTAACTTTGAACATTCTATCATATTTTTCTATGTCAATAAAATAATTATAAATTACAAAAGTCCCAATATCAATAAAATATTCATACTAAATTAATGATGAATTTATCAAAAATATCATGGAAAGGGAATTAACAAATAAAAAAAGAAGGGTGAAGGTTGGCCCATGCACAACGTGCTCTAGTCAACTTAAAAAATTGGGAACAATATAAAAATAATTCTTTAATTTTAAAAAAATATAAATAATTTATTTTAAACCATTAAAATTGACCTTTTAGCGGATTCGTGCTTGTGCTTAGACTTTTAGTAACATTCTAGAAAGAGTTTAATCAAGCGACTTTCGTCAAAGACGGAAAAATGAGAATGGTGGAAGAAAGCAGATTTTCTCTTTCGCGAAAACTATGTCTTTATTACATTATATTGATTTATTTAGATTTAGTTTCGTTATAAAAATTAATATAAATTTTTTACTTCGAGTCTTAGTTTTTTTTCACAAATAATTCTTTTTTACGACACTCAAAATGATAAAATTGCATTTGCAATGCTGTTTGCAGAATGGCATTACAGAATGATGCCAGAATACAGAACAAAGAAAGACAAAGAAACTGAAGAGAGAACAAAACTTAGAAAGAGAAAATTTGCAAATGCTGAAAATTATGAATTCTCTCATTAATGAAAAATTACACGAATGGCTTGTCTTGATACAAAGTCAATCAACTAAAAAACACTATAAATAATAACTAATTAGACAAATCAAAATTGTCTTCTTCCTTCTTCATGTCAACCGCCTCCAACTTGTTCCAGCTGGTAATGCACTTATCCATGTGGCAAATCATTTATCCAGGTGGCATTGCCGCCATACTCTGCAATATTGCAGCTTGCTGCATGCACATTGCTTTTTTCTGCATGCTGCATTGTATGCTGCACTTCATCAATATTACTATGTTTTCTCTGCTTGCTGCTTATGACAAACTGCATTGCATGCATTGCATGCTTAACCTCTAACAGCATTGTATGCAACTGCATTGCATGCTCAATTTAAAAACCACCCTCAAGCTGGACTGGTAAACACATTCTGTAATCCCAAACTAGCAAGAAGAGCAGAAAACTGAGGAAAACACAAGGATTTTGTAAACACATCTGTAACTTCTAACTGAGAAGCTATAGGTAATGGTTTAACCAAGCTAGATTGAAAATTTTCTTTCACAAAATGACAATCTAACTCAATATGCTTAGTTCTTTCATAGAAGACTGGATTTTCAACTATATGAATGACTGCCTGATTATCACAGTAAAGAGGAATGTCATTAGGCAAAGAAATATGCAAATCATGTAAAAGATATGACAATCAATGTAGCTCACACACAGTAGAAGCCAAGGCTCGATATTCAGCCTCTGCTGAACTCCTGGACACAGTTGTTTGCTTCTTAGAACGCCAGGAAATTAAAGCCCCTCCTAAGAAAATGCAAAAACCTGTGACTGATCTCATTGTTTCAATACAACCAGCCCAATCTGAGTCTGCAAAAGCTGTAACTTGCATATTTGAAACCACAGGAAAGAACAACCCTTGACCTGGTGTGTGTTTCAGATATCTTAATATTCTATGTGCTGCCTTGATGTGATTTTCAGTTAGTTTGTCTAGAAATTGACTAAGTTGTTGAACAACAAAGCTTATATCAGGTCTAGTGATGGTTAAGTATAACAATTTCCCAATCAAACTTCGGTAACCAGAACTGTTAGGTAACAAAGGAGAATCTCCATGCTCAAATTTAGCATTAGCCTACATAGGGGTAGATACTGATTTGCAGCCAAGAAAACCAAAGTCAGAAAGTAAGTCCACAGTGTACTTTCTTTGTGACAAATTCAACCATTTATGGCATCTTGCAACTTCTAATCCCAGAAAGTACTTAAGTTCACCCAAATCTTTAATCTTAAACTGTGTGTGAAGAAACTACTTAACTTCTTGAATTACAGACAAACTATTACTGGCCAAGACCACATCATCAACATAAACTAATAAAGCAATGAAGGTAGTGGAATAAGCTCTAACAAATAGTGAGTAATCACTTTTAGATTGTTGAAAACCAAGGCTAATTAAAGCAGAAGTAAGTTTGGCATTCGATTGCCTACTAGCCTACTTTAAACCATACAAAGATTTCTGCAACTTACACACCAAGGAAAAATCTACATTGCAAAAACCAGGAGGTGGTGTCATATACACCTCTTCATCAAGATCTCCATGCAGGAAGGCATTATTAACATCACACTGGTGTAAATACTAACCCTTTGCTACTGCCACAGCTAGAACAGTCCGGATTGTAGTCATTTTTGTCACAAGAGAAAATGTTTCCAAATAATCTACTCCAGGCTGCTGAGTGTACCCTTTAGCTACAAGCCTAACTTTATATCGTTTCACAGTACCATCAGAATGAAATTTAATCTTGTAAACCCATTTGCATCCTATAGGATGTTTGCCAGGAGGTAAAGGAACCATCTTCCAAGTATTATTTTGCTCTAATGCTTCAATTTCATTCTTCATAGCATCTTACCAAACTGAAATTTTGGCAGCCTCCTCATAACACTTTGGTTCATCAGTTAATGAAATATTCATTGCAAAAGCTTTGTAGACAGGTGTTAACTGATCATAAGTCAAGACTTTATGTATGGAATGTGGAGTAGAAAGAGTTTGATTACAGACATAATCTTGTAAGTAAGCTGGTTGAGTTCTAATTCTGCCAGACCTTCTAGGATAAGATCTTGCAACAGAAATCATAGTAGGATTAGAAGAAGAATGATTAGGCGTTTCAATAGAAGGATTATGAGTAAACTGATTTTCTGAGACAAACTCAAGATTAGAGGTTGATGTTGAAAAACCAGAGTTAGATGGAAACACTGGTAGAATAGAATGATCATGATCAAGGTTTGAAGTAGAATGACTAGAATCAATAGATTGGAAAGGAAAGACATCTTCATAGAAGATAACATTTCTAGAAACAAAAATATGTCTGGAATGAAAATCCAACAAAATATAGCATTTATTGCTTTAAGAAATTCCTAGTAAAACAGCTTTCTTTGCTCTGGGATCAAACTTGGATCTGCCTTGTTCAAGTGTAGAAGCAAAAGAAAGACAGCCAAAGACTCTGAGGTTTGTAAAAGAAGGATCTCTACCATAAAGTAAGAAATATGGGGTTTTGTTATGTAAGATAGGTGTAGGTAATCTGTTAATAAGATATACTGCATGTTGAACTGCAAAACCCCAGTAGGTAATAGGTAGATTGGACTGTAGTTTAAGTGCTCTACCAACATTGATGATATGTTGATGTTTTCGTTCAACTAATCCATTTTGTTGGGGAGTTTCTACACAAGATTTTTGATGCAAAATTCCTTTGGATTGATAGAAAGATGGCATATGGAACTCAAGAGCATTGTCTGTCCTGATAACTTGAACAGGTTTAGAGAATTGTGTTTCAACCAAAACACGAAAATCTTGAACTAATTTCCTAACCTCATATTTTTCTTTAAACAAGAAAAGCCAAGTGTACCTACTGTAATCATCAACAATGGTAAGCAAATATCTTTGACCATAGACAGTTTCTTATTTATAGGGACCCCATATATCCATGTGAAGTAATTCAAAACATCTGGAAGAAGAAGATTGCCTCAAAGAATATGACAATTTCCTTTGTTTAGCTAAAGGACAAACATGACAATTACAATCAAGAGGAACTGAAATTTCAGGCCAAATGCCTTTAAATAGATGTAATCTTTGCATAGATGGATGTCCTAATCTAAAATGCCAAGTAACTCCAGTAACAGAGTTTGAAGTAGGAAACTATAAACTAGAACTGACTATATCAGCAGGAAGGACAACAAACTTATTCAAAGGATTAGAAATACCAGAATGTGGACTGGACAAGAATGAAGAAGTATCAAGGAGATAGAGGCTATTGCAGCATTTAGCTGATCCAATCCTCTTCGAAGTTATAATGTCCTGTATCAAACAACCAGTAGAATGAAACAAGATTCTGCAATGATTTTGCTGAATCAGTTTATCAATAGAAATGAGATTGTGCTGGATAGTGGGAACAAACAGAACATTCTTTAAACACAAATGTTCAAATAAAAGAACTTGTCCTTTGTGAGTGACTGAGACAGAATGATTATTAGGTAGCTTGACAAAGGTATTTTGAACAGAATGAAAAGAAGAAAAATAAGCTAAAGAACACACTATATGATCAGTTGCTCCTGAATCCAAAATCCAATGCCTTGAAAACTCAAAAGACTGATTACCAATATATTCAGGAGGCTCAAAATTAGCTGTTAAAGCAGTAGTCTGATTTACTGTAGAAGGAGAAACAACAGCAACCTGTGAACCCTGTAATTGAACATTCTTTAACATCTGCATCAAATTCTAATACTGTTCCTGTGTAATTCCTGCATCAGACTTTACTGCCACTGCATTATGATTTACTAATTTTCCTTGAACACCATTCCCTTGTGTGTTTTCAAATCCTATGGACTTATTCACCATCATAGCTCCCTTACTTCCAGTGTTATAACCAACATCCCATGACCTAAACTTGAAGTTTGGTGGAAAACCATGCTTTCTATAACACTTGTCAATTGTATGTCCAGTCTTGCCACAAAAAGTGCATAACAGATTTTTTTTTGATTAAAACTCCTATTATTTCCAGCAGCTGCATTAGCCTTATAAGCAAAATGCTCATTAGACTGCATGTTGGATAATCTTCCCCAAGTTGAGGCATTAAAACCAGTGGATATACTAGTACTGATATTCTGGTCTGCAAATTCATTAGCAGGTTTTGCAAACATGACATGCATCTCTGGTGCTTGATTTGCAGTATAATTGAGTTGTCTTTCATGCTTGATGGCCATAGAAAAAACTTGATTGATCAAAGGCAAATGATCCATAACCAGAACTTGTGATTTAACACTGTTAAAATGCTCATTTAGTCATTTTAAAAATCGAATTACAATATCTTCATTATAGTAATCCCTGATTTGTTTGATAGCTCCATATTTGCAACTAGGTTCACAGGTGCAAGTAGGCAATGGCCTCAATACTCTCAATTCATCCCAAAAAATTTTAAGCTGTGTATAATATTCATTAACAATTTTACCTCCTTGTTTCACATTATGAAGTTCTTCAATTAAATCTGACAAATGGTACGAATCTCCATTAGAATATCTATTATACAAATCCTCCCAAACTTCTCTAGCCGTGTCAAGCCACATAACACTTTGTGCAATGGAAGAATTCATAGAATTCACAAGCAAAAAAAGTACTGTAGTGTTCACTTGTTGCCATAGAGTGAAATTACATGTACCTCTTTGTGATGGCTCAATTGTACCATCTATGAAGCCTAACTTGTTCTTTGATATCAACACCATCCTAATTTCCCTGCTCCAGGAGTGGTAATTCTTATCTGTGAGAATCGGTTGAACTAATGGTTGTGTGGAGCTATCATTTGGATTTAGATACAAAGGATTGGTTGGTACTGGTCCCATAGTTGCTGCCGTATGTGGAACTCAACCAGACACAGCAAAGAAGATGAACTCAAAACACAAACAGATTGATAATTCGTATGTCGAATCAATCACAAACAACTAAGAAAAGATCGTAGCACAAAAGAAGCTGAAATCATTGCTCTGATATCATGATAAAATTGCATTTGAAATGCTGTTTGCAGAATGGCATTACAAAATGATGCCAGAATGCAAAACAAAGAAAGACAAAGAAACTGAAGAGAGAACAAAACTTAGAAAGAGAAAATTTGCAAATGCTGAATTCTCTCATTAATGAAAAATTACACGAATGGCTTGTCTTTATACAAAGTCAATCAACTAAAAAACACTATAAATAATAACTAACTAGACAAATCGAAATTGTCTTCTTCCTTCATGTCAACCGCCTCCAACTTATTCCAGCTGGCAATGCACTTATCCAGGTGGCAAATCATTTATCCAGGTGGCATTGCAGCCATACTCTGCAATATTGCAGCTTGCTGGATGTACATTGCTGTTTGTTGCATGCTGCACTTCATCAGCATTACTATGTTTGCTCTGCTTGCTGCTTATGACAAACTGCATTGCATGCTTAACCTCCAACTGCATTGTATGCAATTGCATTGCATGCTCAATTTTCAACACAAAATAGAAAATCTCAAACTAAAATATTATCCAATTTTATTTTGAATCATCTATAATTGCATTGTCATAAGGAATAAATTTATAAAATTCTGACATATTAGTGATTCAATTCAATTTTTCTGTTTGAATCAAATAATGAACACTCTTAATTTATGTATTATTGTTTGCTTTACTATATACTTAATAAATATAATAAGAATTTCTCGGTTTACCTAACAAAAGAAATAGAGGAATGAGTACTTCTCGGAATGTCCATTTGAAAAATAAAAATGATTATAGTGGAATTCTTCCGCTGGTCAATCTGCTTTTCTTTTCAAGTACCTGATCTCTCTTTTTTTTTTTTTTATTGTGGAAGATTATTTTTAATAAGGAGATTCCTTGAAAACGATTTAAAGCATATAATAATGCTCCTTAAAATTAGAAATTAAGAAGGTATTCAAAGTCAATGTGTAGTTGGTACAAGTCAAGACATTCCATTAGGTAGTTGTCATTCTCAGCAGATATCTGTCAATGAAACCTTAATCATACATAAATCTCGTACGTTGCGCACTTTGGTAAAACAGTGACCAAAACATTATTCTATGCCATAATGATTTAAACTCGGAAATTTTTGAATAACACAAACATCTGTGCTATCATTTGAGCCCAACTTTGACTATATAGACCCGAGCCTGGGCATTGCCGAGTTCACATTGTAAGGCTTCACCTGCTTGATGTATTTGAATTTGAATTAGATTTGAGATTTTATATTTTAAATATTATAAAAATAATTTTTTATAAAAGAAGAATTCTAAATTAATTATATTAGATTTCGCACAAAGTTTAATTCAAATAGTTTACAAACTTTTCTCGAGCATGCATATTACAAATTAATATCGAGCTCATGCTAATAAAATTTTTTATTAAAAAATAAATAAATACATAATATTTCTCTTTAATAACCTTTTAGTCTTATGAAGAAAAAAGTATAAAATAGTAGCTAATTAATGTAAATGATATGTTCTAAAACAAAATACTTAATATGAATTTGTTTCTCTCTTCTTATATTTTTTATTTTAGATATATGGGTGAGATTAGATTAGAAATTAGTCAAAAAAATTTAATTTTTTACTTTAAACTGTACTTTTTTCCTACAAATAATTTACTTTTACGATACCTAATAGAATTCAAATTAAAAAAATCTAATAGAAAAACATCCATAATAAAAATTTGAAGAGACATTTATCGAGTTTCTTAGTTGAGCTTTGAGTCAAAGCTAGAGCTTGACTTGTATATAACTTGAGCAAGCTTGAGCTATAAAATTGTATTTTTTTTTTGGTTTGTATACCCTTATAGTCCGTGTAACTTCGTGGCATAACATTAGGCTATACTTGGTGTCACTACGCGGTGGAAGTCCACATGAAGTTCCACGACACCTAACAGAACTGCATGTCAAGTTCTACTAAGTATTGATAGAACTCATCTGAAAATTTTTATTTTTTAAAATATTATTTGTTAAATATTATTAATAAAATAATTTATATAATTAGATGATTTTATTTTATAATTATTAAAAAATATAATTAAAATTTTAAAAGTGAATAAGTTCTGCCTATAGCGAGATCACTTTTTCATATATATAATTCTGTCATTAGAAGAGGAAAATTTGCCTCCATGAAAAAAATGCAAGGAAAAAGAGTTTAGAATTTTTTTTTGAGGGAGAGTGTAGAAGAAGTTAATTATTGTATATATTGTATCTTGTAAATAAATACTACTACTACTTTTCATATTTTACAATTGATAATCAAGTTTAAAATAGAATAGTCAAATGCATAAAAGTATTATTTTATGACTTTAGTTTTCTATAATCATCGACTTTCATAAAATTAGATCATTTGAGATACTTGCTGAATTCAAATTATTCATAATTGAAATTTTAATCTCTTCTTATTTTAAGTTCATCTTAAATTCCTTTATACTGTTTTAAGTGATAAAAATTGACCTAGATATAAAACACAAGTTACGTATCCTTTAAGCAAAAAAAAAAAAAAAAGAATTATTCCTGCAATTTGAATTTATTAAGGTCAATTAGAGTTTTGCATTTCTATTGATTCCACTTCTAATTTTACAAATAATTTATTTTTACACGATTTATTATTGAAAATTTCAAATTCAAACTCTAATCTTATTGAATATTATACTATATATATCTCATCCGACCCATTTTTAATGTCCTTCTCATCATATTGAGGGTAAGATTGGATAGTGTTTTGTTTTGAGATTTTCTGTTTTGGATTTCAGGAGAAAGAATTTTTTGTGAGAGAAAAGAGTGAGACATAAGTGAAAAATTTGTATTGGATTACGTAGAGGAATCCAATCCAAATATACCCTGAGATGCATCAAAATATTTGACGCTTACCATAAAATGAAAAGTTTTAATATATTATATTATATCAATAATTTTTATCTCTATATATTAATTTTATATATCTAAATTTGATATATAATAACTATTTTATATATTTTTTACTTTTTATTATATTATTATTTTTATAATATAATTCAAAAATTTACCATTATGTATTTGCGAAACACCATCAATATATCAACTGTCGTTCTCCCAAGGTTCAAAAGTTTAGCACCCTCGCTTCGAAAAGAAAATATTCAACACCCACCATTCTGTTAAAATTTTACAAAAAGAAAATAAATAACTTAATTTCACATGGCTGGTGGAATAATCCAAAAGCCGGTCAGACAAAGCTTAGCTGCTTCCCATCTGTTACTTTAGTCCGCCAGCCTCGATGTCGAAGAGGCTGTCTCTCTCCTGGTAAACGCCATGGATTATTCCAATCGGTTTCCTTTCACACCCCACCACACGCCCATCACCCTTCCTCCTTGTATATGTAACATGTTCAAAGGTTTCCAGTAAATTATTGACATTCTTTCATTTACAACAATGAAATCTGCGGCCTTCAATCTGCCAGTGATTCTTGTTACACTACTGCTGGCGTTAAAGGCAGCAGAAGCAGCTATTCAGCCGAAGCACGACTGTCCGAACACCTGTGGAAATCAGAACATCCCGTTTCCATTCGGCACCAGTCCCTACTGCTATTTAAACGAAGCTTTCCTCGTGACCTGCAACAACACAAGCAACGGTCAGAAGCCATTTCTGAAAGGTAGTATCGAGGTTTTTAACATTTCGCTTCAGGGAAGCCTAGTAGCTTCATCCTCCCTGGCTCATGACTGTTACAACGCATCCGGATTTCAAACAAGTGTAGCGAGGTCACTTCTGGGTTTTGACAAGTTTTCTGTATCTCCAACCCGGAATAGGATCACCGTCGTTGGTTGCGATACTTACGCCGTCGTTCGGAGTTTCAGCAGCGGAAACATAACCACCGGATGCCCTGCCTGGTGCAACGGTTTAGAGAACGTCAGAAATGGCTCGTGCTTTGGTGTGGGTTGCTGCCAAATGGACATTCCTAGAGGAGCAACTGCATTCGTGTTGGGTTCCAGTAGCCTGATGAATCACACCAGGTCGCAGAGCTTCAGTCCGTGCGGCTTTGCTTTTGTATCCCAAGAAGGCTACTACAATTTCTCCAGCGCAGACCTTCTGGGTTTGCAGAGTGAAGCAAATCTCTCTTTTCCTGTACTGATTGATTGGTCAATAGCTAACTTGACTTGCAGAGGGGCACAGAGAAACCAGTCGAGCTATGCCTGCCGATCAGAGTTCAGCGAATGTCGTGACTCCACAAACGGTTATCATTGCGATTGCCGGACAGGATTCCGAGGGAACCCTTACCTTGTTGGAGGTTGCCTAGGTACGTACCGTGAATTTTCTCATTTTTTGTCAGGATTTGACTACTTCATCTTCTAACTTCAAGTAATTCTTGACATATGATTGCTTTTCAATTGAATAACTATTGTACAATTGTAATCTTAGACATGATTTTTGTTGCAATGTTTACAGATATCAATGAATGTGAAGCTTCGAATCCTTGCAATGGAATCTGCACAAATTTCCCAGGAAACTTTTCGTGTTCTTGCCCAGAAGGGTATGAAGGTGATGGACTGAAAGTGGGTGTAGGATGCCGTCGGATACCTGAAGATAGAGGCCCTATTGGTCTCTATGTTGCTTTAGGTACAGTTTTCTCTCTTAATTTATTTTATTATTTTTTCTTTTATATAAATTTTCTCTTCATCTTAGATTGCTATGCAATAGGCTCACGTCCAAAAAAGTCTTAAATTTAAGCTTTAGATTAATAGTCAAACCAATGATCAAATTTAAAAATTCAAAGAATATATATGATAAAAATATCTAAACAGGGTGGCATGTAACTATCATTCCACGTATTTAGGAAAAATAAAAGAAAAAACTTTCCTTCCACGTTACCCTTTCTGTATATATCAATAAAGTGTGGGACCGGGGACCGGACCGATCGGTTTCAACTTTCAATCTCCACGGACGCCACAAATTTTCATCGTTTCAAAGTTTGCTTTCTTGTCCAAAATTTCAAAGCTTGTCAAAGTATACTCCCCCTTTTGAAATCTCTTGTCCAAAATTGACAGTTCGGTTACGGTCCTGTATGTCCGACGACGAAATATCTATTGAATTAGATTTGATATTTAATTTAATAGTTATAAAAATTTATAAATTATTAAATTTTTTAAAATATATTCAAAGAAAAAAATATAAATCGTTGAATTAGTTGTCGAATCTAATCCCACGGCTAATATTTCGTCTTGCACATTCTGCCGGAACCAAATCGCAAAATTGATGGTCAAAATACGCTACAACGCTATTCCTTTTTTTCCTTTTGTATTGTACTCTGCTTTTTTTTTTTTTGTCTCAAACGCAGTCGATGAAATTAGTTGTACCTTAGAACAAAGTAAAATAAAATGTTTTCCACCTATAATCCCTTTTCATTCAACATGAGTTTGAAATTCTGTCTGTTCCATTATCTAAAAAAAAAGTTAGAAAGAAATAATAAATTTTTTATGTTTGATAAAATTATTTAATGTTAAAATTACATAAAATTTATAAGATTTGGTTTAAATGCGTTGCTAGTATATTGTACTAATAGAGCTCACTTATACCTAGCCAAAAAAGGGCTAAATTAAATATGCCATCATTAAAATTTTATAATGAATATTACAAGGATCCAAAGTGCCTTCTATAGTTCACCTCAAAATTTGGTATACTATGAATACATATACGGATTTTCAAGAGGGTGTTTTTATTAATCCTCGACCAAATATATTCTCCTTTTATATATTTCAACACTATACCAGCAAAACCTGACTAGAGATATGCCAGTGACCTAACAATCTATAAAGGTTTAGTCTGAGACTAGAAATAAGCTTTAGAGTTTAAAAAAGAAAGAAAACAGAGAACTCTGAATAAGAGGTTTTTGGATAAGAAAGCTACAATAGCTTCATTTCTTCCAGTACAGACACTCGGGTTATGGAATTGTAATTGACAGTTTGACGTTTTTGCCTTTTCTTTTTAACAGCTTTATTTCATTGTCAAACTTCTAATTGAAGTTTTAATGAGTGTTTTTTTCTAAATGGCTAGAGAATCACCATATGTATGTCTTGGACAGGTGTGATCGCAGGCATCTTGCTCTTGCTAGCCGGGGGTACTTGGACATATTTCATTATCCGAAAGAGAAAGCTTCTGAGGATGAGAGAAACGTTCTTCCACCAAAACGGTGGACTGCTGTTACAGCAGAAGCTATGGAAAGAGCATGGCCCTATGCAGAGAGACATTACTTTCACCGAAGAAGATCTCAAGAAGACCACTAACAACTTCGACGAAAAAACAATAATCGGCCAAGGAGCCTCTGGAACTGTCTACAAAGGAGTCCTGCCTGACAACAAAGTCATTGCCATCAAGAGGTCCAAAGTTTCTGATCAAAGCCAAATCGAGCAGTTCATCAATGAGGTGATCATTCTTTCCCAAATCAACCACAGAAATGTGGTGAAGTTGTTGGGTTGTTGTTTGGAAACAGAAGTTCCTCTCCTTGTTTACGAATTCATCCCAAGCGGAACTCTTTACAAACACATCCACGACGAACGCCTTTCGTCGGGTCTTACATGGGACTTCCGTCTCAAGATCGCAGCAGAAACGGCAGAGGCCATTGCATATTTACATTCTGCAACTTCGGTGCCTATTGTCCACAGAGATATAAAGACTGTAAATATACTCCTGGACGACAATTACAACGCAAAAGTATCTGATTTTGGAGCATCAAGGTTTATTCCTACAGATCAGGCTCAGGTAACAACGTTAGTTCAAGGCACGATGGGGTACTTGGATCCCGAGTACTTCTATACGAGCCAGCTAACTACAAAGAGCGATGTTTATAGCTTCGGAGTAGTGTTGGCCGAGCTAATAACAGGAGAGAATGCACTTTCCTTTAACCGGACCGAGACCGAGAGAAATCTGGCCATGTACTTTGTTTCTCTGGTTGAAGAAAACAAACTGTTCCGAATTCTTGACGATCAGCTGGCTCTGGAGGGCAATGATCAGCAGCTTAAAGAAGTGGCCAAGTTGGCAAAGCGGTGTTTGAGTGTGAAATCAGAAGAAAGGCCAACAATGAAGGACGTTTCTGTGGAGTTACAAGCATTGAGGCTTATGGATAACAATGGCGGTGTAAATTATAAATCAAATTCGTCCAAATCAGCTGGTGGAAGCTCTGGAACTTCGCTTAGCTTTAATTCGATTAACTTTAGTTTGAATTTTAGTGAAGCTGAATCTACAGGTCCTCGAACTCAGTAATTGAGTTTTGTATAGAAATAAAAATGGACGCTCTATTACTTTATTAGAGGCTATGCTTGTGGGTGAATTTGACCTTTGTGTTCTACTGATGAATGCTTAGATATCATAGTAAATAACTTGCAATTTATAATTATTAAGGTAGAAAACAACAAAGAAGGAACAAAAGTTACACATACAAGATGGGAAAATTAATTGTGTAAAAACAACTTTATTCAGATTCACTTATCCAAAAACAAGAAAGAGAAAAAAAAAAAAAACTTCATTCAGAATGATCATCTTTGGGTTTGATCTTCTTCTTGTCGTTACCGACTATTTTTTCAGCCATCATTTGCTTCACAGTCTTCTTCTTTGGTGGAAATATGCTTCCACCCTTGTCTTTGGAACCCTTTGAGCCTTCACCAGTATCTTTGCCCTTGTTGTCTGCCATTTCTCACTATTCTCACTATGGCCTCGCTTGTCTCTATTGTGTACTCTTTGATTAATGTGGCCGATGTGTTGAGTCCCAGGCCAAGGTGTTTCTGGGCTATTTATACAATAGTTTGATGCATGCTATCGATAAATTACTCCTACTTCTACATTTGAAGTCTGTTATGTGCAGTTGTGTGGTTGAGTACTCTGCATGGGATGTGTGCGTGTGTGTGTTCCAATCTGCTTTCCGCGTTTCATTGTGTGTCTGCGAGATGGAGAGTATTATTTATGGAGAAATTACAGAGAATTACAATATGCTCCATCCATTTTAAAATATATATAATATTTTTTTACTTTTTTAATTTCAAAATATAAGTAATATTTTTATATAAATACTTCATTCATTATTATATTTTCAATTTTTTATTGTTTAAATACTTTTATTTTCTAAAAACTATTTGTTTTCCCATCAACCACTCTAAATATTAATTTTTAATGTTGAATTTAAATTTCACACGCTAGTTAAAAATTTTTAAATAGTAGCATTTACACTCTCTTTATCTCTTATTTGCTTTAGGTAAGTTCATTAAAGATTTAGAATAGAATGAAGCAAATAAGGAGATTTTACCTAATGAAGAAACAGAAAAATGAAGAGCAAAATAATATGATAGAGAATTTTCAATTGAGATTTTGACCCATAGAGATTTCAAATGCAAAAGTGATCTTCTAGAAAATTATAGAAGACATTCCAAAATTTTCATAATGGTAAAATTTATGTCAATCTAAATTCGTTTGGCCACCCTGCTTATGTTGAAAAATCACATATCCTGGATTTTGTCCCAATTTTGACATATTTTGGTAGAATGATCATATCTTGAGTTCTAGATGTTCAATTGAGATGATTAAAGACTTTATGGAAAGCTAAGATCATGATATACAACTTTCATGAAGACACAGAAAGCATGTGTGTGTGGAAGTGAGAGTAAGGGGAGGTTAGCATTAAAGGAGGTTACAAATATCTTGTGGATTATAAAAAAGACTAAATTTCTCTTTTCATTTTGAAATCCATAAAATTTTAAAGATTTTTTAGTCTGTATGAAAATTGAAATTTTTTAGTCTATGGATGTATCTATTTTGTTAAAATATACTCTTATCTATACATATATATTTCATTGCCAACTTTCTAATTGAAGTTTTAATGAGTGAATTGTCCTAAATGGCTAGAGAATCACCATAAGTGTGTCTTGGACAGGTGTGATCTTAGGCATCTTGCTCTTGCTAGCGGTGGGAACTTGGACTACAATTAGAAACGGCAGAAACCTTTCTTCGGGTCTTACATGCGACCTCCGTCTCAAGATCGCAGCAGAAACGGCAGAAGCCATTGCATATTTACATTCTGCAACTTCGGTGCCTGTTGTCCACAGAGATATAAAGACTGTAAATATACTCCTGGACTACAATTACAGCGCAAAGTATCCGACTTCGGAGCATCAAGGTTTATTCCTATAGATCAGGCGCATGTAACAACGTTAGTTCAAGGCACGATGGGGTACTTGGATCCCGAGTACTTCTATACGAGCCAGCTAACTACAAAGAGCGATGTTTATAGTTTCGGAGTTGTGTTAGCCGAGTTAATAACAGGAGAGAAGGCACTTTCGTTTAACCGGGCGGAGACCGATAGAAATCTGGCCATGCACTTTGTTTCTCCGGTTGAAGAAAGCAAACTGTTCCGTTTTCTTGACGGTCAGCTAGCTCTGGAGGGCAATGATCAGAAGCTTAACGAAGTGGCCATGTTAGCAAAGCGGTGTTTGAGTGTGAAATCGGCAGAAAGGCCAGCAATGAAGGACGTTTCGGTGGAGTTACAAGCACTGAGGAAATCAGCTGGTGAAAGCTCGGACACTTCAATTAGCTTTAATTCGATTAAATTTAGTTGGAATTTTAGTGAGTTTGAATCTATAGGTCCTCGAACTTAATATTTGAGTTTTGTGTAGAAATAAAAAGAGTGACGCTATTACTTTATTAAAGCTTATACTTGTGGGTGAATTTCACGTTTGTGTTCTACATATGAATATTTCGATATTATTGTAAATAACTTGCAATTTGCGAATGATTTGCAGTGACCTATTTATTTTATAATTATTAAAGTAGAAAACAAAAAGGAAAGAATTAAAGTTACACATATAAGATGGGAAAATTAATTGTGTAAAAGCAACTTTATTCAGCTTCACTTATCCCAAAACAAGAAAGAAAAAAAAAACTTCATTCAGAATGATCTTCTTTGGGTTTGATCTTCTTCTTGTCGTTACCGACTATTTTTTCAGCCATCATTTGCTTCACAGTTTTCTTCTTTGGTGGAAATCTCCTAAAATTTGTCATCCCAAATATGTCGTATCTGATCAGCATGCTCTGGGAGTCATCGATAACGATAACGTCTCTGCAAAGTCATAAAAAATACCAAATAATATATATATATATATATATATATATATATATATATATATATATATATATATATATATATATATATTTTATAATTTGTTACTTACACTCCATATTTGGAACCACATATCTCGAAGCCCTAATGAGACCACCTCAAAATTAGGATACGATTCAGTAAAATGTCGTTAAAATGTATCCGATATCGAATGCACCGTCCCTTCTGATGGGAAGAAACTGTTCCATTACACAAATGAACAGTTAGTTATTCACAAAAAATTAAAAAATAAAATTTTTTGAAAGTAAATAGAAACTTACTCGTCTCCACTTGGGGCTATCAGAATGCGGCATCCTCTGTCTGAATCCCACCTGTAGAAGCAGCCATAGAGGGTACCACAGAAGCTGTGGTCAAAGGTGTATACTCAGACTCCGTTGCTCGTGTGTCATCCTCACTGGGTAAAGGCATCGGTTCGGATAAAGATGGAGAAAGAGTATGATCATCCATCCTAAACGAACGTGATTTACGTGGAGGTATCTGAAAAGTAATAAAATATTCGTTAGCTATATAATTATTAATTATATGTAAAAATTAATTTAAAATAAATTAAACATTGAATAAGTGGCGTAGCATATGTATACGTTTGGCATACAAGTTATTCACTGTTTTTCAATCAACCACTCTAAATACTAATTTTTAATGTTAAATTTAAATTTCACACGTTAGTTAAAAATTTTTAAATAGTAGCATTTTAGAGATCTATCAATTTTTTAAATAAAATTTATCAAAATTTTAATTTTTGTGTAAAAAAGAAATATGTTATATATTTTGGAACGGAATGAGTATGCAAAACATTCTTGATTTTTGCATTGAATGGAAAAAGAAATGAAGAATAAAAATAAAAATATTAGCTAGTTAATTGTTCAAAGTACATAAGGGAAAAGCAAGTAGCGATTGCCGATTTGACAAGATCTTTTCTTTTTCTTTTTTGGTGAAAATTTGACAAATCTTTTGAATTCAACTCTTGACCAATACTTGATTATTGACTTCAATATTCTGGCAATACATGTAAAGTCGAGGAAAATGTTCTTTCCAAAATCTTTTCTAGTCATTCACGTACAATATGTATTCTTCCAAGTTGATATACACTTAACGGTTTGTAAAACACTAGAAAAGAAAATGAAATATCGCAGAAAAGAGAAACGAACTAAGGAAGAAACTTTTATAACGGAATTTCATATCTCAAAAACGGTGTCAAAATTTGATCAGTACTTCCTTTTGGAAAATAAGGTACTTTTTCCATGGAGAGGTTTTAAAGGTTCCGTTCATGTTTTCCAAATGTATGAAAGGCTGCAATAATTTGGCTCTCATCATGTCTTCTATTTTACTGTAATTTCTTGGATACATGTCATCCATGCAATCTTAGCCAATTTCCAATTATACTTCTCACGCCACCATTTTCACACACAAAAACACAAACTAATACACAAACCCACACCCCTCTAAACCCTTCTCCACATTGTCACACACATATAAATACATACATAAGCATGATCAACCATCGACACTACATCCGAAACCTATGAGGACGAAAATGCAGGGAAATCCATCAAGAATTTACGTGAAACAGCACTGGAATTTTCCCTTTTCCCCCTATAAATATAAGCCTAATGGGCATGGCTTTATTACTCAAAACAAGCATTACAGAAATAGATGCGAAGAAACAACAGCAGCAGATTGATAAAGTGAGAACAGTGATCAGAAATGAGTGCAGAACAGAATGGCAATAGAGATCAAGCTTGAAGGCGCTCTAACGACAAGGGTGAAAGCGTAGCTCCAGCAAGGAAGAAGACGGTGAAGAAAATGATGGGAGATAAATTTGTGAAAAGCACTTCCAAAATTTTCAACAAATAACTGAGGAATATGATCAATCATCGTCACCATTTTTGGGGTTGATTTTCTTCGTGAAAGCGTAGCTCCAGCAAGGAAGAAGACGGTGAAGAAAATGATGGGAGATAAATTTGTGAAAAGCACTTCCAAAATTTTCAACAATGACAAGAAGAAAATCAACCCCAAAAATGGTGACGATGATTGATCATATTCCTCAGTTATTTGTATGTTATTTTAGATGTTTCGGCCTTTTATTTTTCATTGTAGAATGTCTTGTTCGTAGTATTAAAGAAAATAATATCTGAATTCAAGAAAGACTTGAAGGGTTCCTAGTGTTTCATATTATTGTACTAAAGTGATTGGTGTTTTCTTTTCCCTCTTTTAAGAATATTGTGAATGTCTGTACTTTGCACTCTATTTTATTGATTAAAGTGTCATATCAGCAAATTTGTTCTTTTGGGGGGTTTTTGATTTGTTTTAGTTTATTCTCAGATTTACACTTGCTACGTTGTTGTTTGTTGTTTCCGAATAGTTGATGAATTTGCGGTGATGAAAAATGTTATTTTAAAAATATATTTTTAATATTCTTTAGTGGATCTGTTTGTGACATTTCAAAAAGCAAATCCAACATTCCATCTCAAAAATAAACCATTGAGAAGTCACCAAAGATGCCATATTATATATATGTTGAGACGAATATGGGAAATTTTTTTGTTGAACTTAAATGTTAGAAAGTGTGGAGAGTAGGAAGAGGGAAATTTTACCAAAAAAAGAAAAAGAAAAAGAAGAAGTAGGAAAAGAGTTAGGAAAGTGTAGGTTTAAATCTGGCCATTGCTTGCCAGAAGTCAAATTTGGAAAAGGAGAAGCTTCTATTATGGTTAAGGTAAATCCGAAAAAGATAGAATCCTTCACGATCTTTTTTGCAGGACGTGCACCACCTCATATGATCCTCCAGATTATATTTTTTAATTTCTACAAATATTTTTTTAAAAAAATAAATTTAATTTTTTGAAGTCAATTTGATTCAACGAGTGAGACTGGTCCTAAATGTGCAGCAAAAATGCCATCGGATCCGATTGAAGGTAAATTTGCCAAAAGGCACTGCCACCTATGCTGGACAAGGCTCTATAACATAGTATACTCAGATTCTACTATGTTAGGACAAGCTAGGAAATCAAGGGTCATCTTAGGAATGTAGTGAAGATATTAATAATTTATTTTATAAGGACCTTAACTATAGGATATATTAATGAAGCTCCCCAACCTGCAAAAGAAAGATATTATCTCTAACGAAAAAAACCTTTCTTCAAAAAGACATAATGTTGGATTAGCGTGTCGATGAACAATGATTATTAAAGGAAGTAATACACCAAAAGAAATATTGGCTTTTTAACCAATAGACAGAGCAAAGGACAAATATTTGCAGACATTACAATACAAATAGAGCAACAAGACTCGTTTGTCTTATTCTTCTGTGCAAACATTATTTTCTATGATACGACTCCTGAAAAAAACATACAAATAAGTAAGGAGATATGATCATCAATGAGCATAATTGATATCTTATATTTGTACTTCATATAATGATCATTTTAAACTTAAATTTCTGTTAAATTTTAGTATTTCAACCACTATTTACACTCCCTTTATCTCTTATTTACTTTAGGTGAGTTTATTGAAGATTTGGAATAGAATGAAGTAAACAAGGAGATTTTACACAATGAAGAAATATAAAAATGCAGAGCAAAATAGTATGATAGAGAATTTTTAAATGAGATTTGACCTCCATAGAGATTTCAAATGCAAAAGTGATCTTCTAGAAAATTATAGAGAACATTCTGAAGTTTTTATAATGGTAAAATGTATATCAATCCAAGTTCGTTTGGCACCCTGTTTATGTTGAAAAATCACCTGTCTTGGATTTTGTCCCAGTTTTGACATATTTTGGTAGAATGGTCATATCTTGAATTCTAGATGTCCAATTGAGGTGATTAAAGACTCTGTAGAAAGTTAAGATCAAGGTATACAACTTTCATGAAGACACAGAAAACATGTGTGTGCGGAAGTGAGAGTAAGGGGAGGTTAGCATTAAAGGAGGTTACAAATATCTTGTGGGTTAAAGGAGGTCAGCATGATAGATAATTGTCGATACACAATGCATCAAACTCTTTGCATAAATAGCCGGCCAGAACCCCTTGGCTTGGGATTCAAAACAAATCAGCCACATTGATCAAAGACATTACAAGAAATTTGAGGATTTGCGACGGCAATTTTCGTCGCAAATCTGTTGCAAAATACAACTTGCGACAAATTCTCAACAGAAGCATCCGTCACAAATTTGCGACGGATTAGATATTTGTCGCCGATTTGCGACGGATATTTATCCGTCGCAAATTTATGACGGATTTGCGACGAAATTACTTTGGCCAATTTAGTCATCTTCTTGCGACACATTTGCGATGGAAAAAAGTGTAAAAATTGTCGCAATTTTGTGACTAATTTGCGAAGGAATTTTTAATTTTTAAAAATAAAATATATACTCATTGCAAATCCATCGCAATATTGCGATAATTTTGCGATGGATTTTTATAGTTTTGTGACAATCCGCGCTCCAAACGCTACAATATTATTAATATAAATATTTATTAATTATATTATATTTAAATAAAAATGATAAAAATAATGATTGACATCCGACGCTCGTGCTCAGTGAAAGAGATGCATCCTCCTTTCGACAAATAGTATACTATAAAACCTTTAACCACATCTTTATATTCATTTGTGATTCCCTTAATCCCTTGCGTATGTAGCTTATACATCCAACTACGATCATCTATCTACATTAGAAAGCCTATTAAATTTTACCTAATTCCACAAAAAAAAATTAGGGGTTTCCTATCTCTTGTTAAAATAGAGTCGAAAATTTAGAGAAGTGTTAAGCAAGCGTAAAAACATTTCGGCAGCATCTCCACTGTAAAATGGACGTTTTCCAGGCACAAGGCCACCACAATCAATCCCCACATCCAAATTTAATTCTCCCAAAAATTAATTGGACGTAAATATACCCAAAATTCATAAGACCGCCTCAAAAATATTATAAGCATCTTCACAAAATTAAAAAACATTAAAACCAGTCTCAATTACAAAAATTAAAAAAATCCTGCAAAAAAAAACAAAAAAGTAGGAAAAAACAGAACAAAAATTACAGGAAAAACATGAAAAAACAGAAAAATCAGAAAACCATCAAATTTATAAAAAAACTTTACAGGAAAAACAGAAACAAATTACAGAAAAAACAGAAAAAATTAATTTGGCTATTAAAAAATAGAAAAATCAGAAAACTTTCAAATTGACAGAAAACACAGGAAAAAATAGAAAAAAATAGAAAAACAGAAAAATTTACAGGAAAAATTACTTTGTCTATTAAATTAAAGAAAAATCAGAAAACTTTAAAATTTACAGAAAAACAGGAAAAAATAGAAAAATTTGCAGAAAAACAAAAAATTTTAAAGAAAAAACAGGAAAAAAATTCAACACAGAAAACCACAAGAATAATAAAAATAAGAAAAAATAGAAATAAAATAAAAATAGAACATTAAAAATCAGAAAACAATAAGAATCAGGAATAAAACACTAAAAATCAGAAAACAATAAATATCAGAAAAAAATCAGAAAAATAAAAATCAGGAAAAATCTAGTGCAGTAAAATAAATAAAAAAATAAAACAAAAAACAGTTAAATAAAATGTAGGCAAAAACAGAACAAAAAAAGATGCAAGTAAATTTTGGAAAAAAAAAATAGAACAATAGCATAAAATAAATAAAATAAATAACAAAACTGAACAACTTACCTCGGTTGGCCAGCGACGGCTAGGCGCGGGCAGGCGACATGCGGTTCGGCAGCAATGGGCTAGGTGCCGATAGGCTGCACGAGGTTCCGCAGCAACGGGCTAGGGGTGGGCAGGCAGCCGAGACGGGTGAGGGAGCGGTGGCGGCGAAAGGCGGGGTAAGAGGGAGAAACGGTAAGGGAGCTAGGGAGAAAGGGTGAGAGAGTGAAGTGAAGTGAGGCAAAAAAAAAAAAAGAGTTCAGCTTTTGTTAAGAAGAAAGAGTTTGCGACAGCAACTTCCGTCACAAAACCATCGCTATGTTGCGACGGATTTTACGAAGGAAATTATTTCTAATTTTATTTAATAATGGAAAAAAATTCGTAGAAAATATTTTGCTACGAATTTACAACGCAGGTTTTCTTTTTTTTACAACGGCTAAAATATCTGTCGTAAAATCGTCGCAAATTTGTGATGGACCTGCGTCGAAATCAATTTCAATGTGGCAGCTTTTTTCGCAGGGTGAAAACTTCAAATTTTGTCGCAAATGTGTCACAAATTTGCTACGGATTTGCGACAAAAATTAATTTCTAAGTGTTTCTTAAGTATTTTTTTTCTCTTCCACTCTTCCAATAAGTTTATGGTCAAGATTTATTAATAATCAATATTTAAAAAATATACGTATATAATAATCATATATGTTGTGCTAGTATATGTATTAATGTCATCAACACTATATGTTGTATAACATTACATATTATAAATTGGTTATACTCAAAGCTACAACTATTAGTATCATACATATATGTAATATAGTTTTATATATTTTGTATCATATGTTATTATAGTCAATAGATATGTTATATCAAAATAAATTATAAAATACATATTCGTATGTGTCTTTATATAAAGACTACTAATTACAGAGTACCAATATTTCATAATACATATTAAAAGCGTAATGTATGCTATATATGTTTAATTAAATAGCACATTTATGAACACCGCGAGGTATGACTCACAAAAAAAAAAGATGCAAGAATAAGAGGGAAAAAATATTCCGTTGCAAATCTGTTGCAAATTCGTTGCAAAAATTTTGCCGTCGCAAATCCATCGCAGTATTGCTACGGATTTACGACGGTTAATATTTTCTATTTTATTTTTTTGGGTCGTCGCAAATCCGTCGCAGCATGCGACGGATTTGCGATGGCAAATAAAATTTTTTATTTCTGTAGCTGTATAGCTACAGATTTGCGACGAAATGTTTTAAAAATATTTTACTTTTTTCTCTATCGCAAATCTATAGGTATCTAGCGATGGATTTGTGACAGCTGTATAAATTTTTTTAATATTTTCTTCTTCGTTCCGTTGCAAATATGTTGCCGTATACCTACAAATCTACGACGAAAATTAAAAAAACTTTTTAATTCTCTTTTTCCTTCACAAATCCGTAGCTGTATGGCGACAAATTTACGACAGCATTGAAAACCTTTTTTAATATTTTCTTTTCCTATCCATCGCAATTTCGTAGCTATATGGCGACGGATATGCGACAAAATATATAACCTTTTATATTTTTTTCCCATCGCAAATCCGTAGCTATATTGCAATGGAACATTGCTGTCGCAAATCCGTCGCCATTTGGCTACGGATTTGAGACGACCAAATAAAATATTTTTTAATATTTTCTTCTTCTTTTTCGTCGCAATTCTGTAGCGAATCTGTGACGGATTTGCGACAGTATATATGTTAAATTGCGATGAATTTGCGTCTGTTTTGTTTCCGTCGCTATTTTTGCCAACTTATTTGTAGCAGTTCCGTCGCAAAATGGCGACGGACTTTGCTGTTGCAAATTTCCGTTGTAGAAATCCTTATTCCTTGTAGTGAGAGGAGATCAAAATTACCAAGATTTTATAAACAAAGTTTTTGGAATTTGCATTATAAAAATTTATTGTTGAGTTAATCTCTCTTTACAGCCTTATTTCTTTTTTTTTCTCCTAGTGTTTTGCAAACTGTTAAATATATATCAACTTGATGAGTGTGATAAGACGTGTAGCCTAGAAGGTAATTGACTAGAAAAGATTTTGAAAACAACATAGAAACACGCGTTCACGCACACCCAGAGAAACACGCATTTAACCACACACCCCATGCAAAGTCTCACCATTGCCATGTTGCTCTTCTAACACTTGCACAACCACACACTTGCGGTGAAGTATCTTAAAAATAGGAGAAATTTCTTGACAGAATGCATCAAACTCTTTGAATAAATAGCCGGCCAGAACCCCTTGGCTTGGGACTCGAAACAAATCAGCCACATTGTTGTATTATATGTTGTAAAATAAGATTTATTTTTAATTTTTTTCTATAGATTATCTTCCAATGCCACACGCACTCGTGTGAGTGTGTATATATATATATAAAAGAAAGAAATATCTCGTTCTCGCTAGAGCTTGACTGGGCAGTAGCAAACTAGACTTCAAAAGACGACATCGGGAAGCGGTGGGTTTGGGCCCTCCCATGTATTGTTAAAAGCCCAAATTTGATGCCTTTCTAGAGGGCCCATTCTTCAAATAAAATAGATACCCCTTCAATTCATTTTTATTTGCCAAAAAAAAGATTAAAATGCACAAATTAAATGACAACAAAATTTTATCTAAGGCTTAGTTTGGTTCGCAAGGGGGAGGGGGAGGAGGAAGGGGAGGGAAAGAGGCACCTTTTAGTTTTTCTAAAGGAGTTATTTGTATTTACTTTAGTTTTGTTTGGTATGAGGATAAAGAAAGTAAATTAAAAATATTTTTCTTTGTTTAGCTGTACAAAAAGTAGAAGGGAAGGGAAAGATATTTTGCTATGTTTACAAATTTAAAGATATTTTACTATGTTTACAAATTTACCCTCTCCTTTAAATACTCTATTTATGATACAAGTGGAAGTTGAGGGCATAATGGTCTTTTGAATGCCAAATACCTCTCAATCCTTCCAAAAGTGAAAGGATTAGAATTGCTAATGTGAAGGGAGAGTTCTCCCTCTCCACATTTACTCTTCTTCCTTCTCCTCATCCAACTAAATGAAGTAAAACACTCATTTACTTCCTCTTCTCTTTTCCTCCCAACCAAACTAAGCCTAAATTAAAGTTTAAAAGACTATTTTATTATTTTTATTAATTTTTTAAAACAAATCTCTCTCTCTCCCTTAATCACTATTCAAAACAATCTTTCTAAAGAATATATTTGAAATTTAACTAGTCAAACATCCTCAAATTTACAAATTTAACAAATAAAAATAAACAAGAGAATGTCAACGGTTTGAAAAATATAAGTAAACAGAGGCAATAAGTTTTTTTGGTCTCTTTACGTATTTGGATTACCTTTAAGCAAAAAATCAGTATAATTTTTTTTCAGTTTGTCACTTCTTTTTTTATAAATAATTTATTTTTATAAAATTTAAAATAAAAAATTTTAAACTAAAATATAATTAAAAATAGCAACCTAGAGAGAGGGGGTGGAGTGAGGGAGATAATAAAAATTTCTCTTGTTATGGCACATCTTGTGCTTATATAGTGTGACAGTTTTGATGGTAAAAATGTAATTTCGCTAATATTTTAATAGTTACTTCTTTAGTAGTCCCAAAAGTTACTTGTTGCAATATTTGCAGACAACAATGAATGTGATATTTTGCTTCTTGGAATGGAATTAGTGTGTGTGTTTTTTGGGGGTGAAGGTTGCGTTAGATAGAAGAAGAAATTAGCTAAGTTTGCATGCATAGATGACTTGTATCAAAGAAATTACAGTGAAAAAGAAGATAACAATTATTTCTCTTAAAAGAATACAGTTAAAAACATCTGGCGTACTTTGATTGCTATTTAATCCAAATACTTTGCTACCTTTTTCTACTTTTTTTTTCATGTTGAATCCCGCATCTTTTCATTAAAAAATGAAAGGTAGGATTTACTAAAATACAAAAATTTTTAAAAATTTCATTATAAGTTACAATTCAAATACGACATAGGTGGTATGAAATTTTAGAGCATCTGTTCATGGAATATGAAAAGAAACCTACGAAACCTTTCTAGGGAAAAAGGTACTAAATTTTTTGAAGAAAAAGACCGATCAAATTTTACATTGTTTTTTATATTCCCTCTAATTCAAAATATAAAGTTTTTTGACCTTTTTTATATAGATTAAGAAAAAAAAAGATATTTTTTATATTATATCCTCAACTAATTCTTCTAATATAGTAGAAAATTAGAGAATAACATTTATGGTGAAAGTAATTTTTAAAAAATTATCTTTAAAATGTATAAAATGTCAAATATTTTAAAAGGAAAAAAAAGGCAAAAGGCCTGTAAAATATAAAGCAGATGGTAGTGTTGAGAGGTTCAAAGCACAATAGGTGCGACAAGGTTTCACTCAATTATGGGGAGAAGATTACACAAATATTTTCTCCGGTCACCAAGCATGTTTCTGTCAATAGTATTTCTTTCGGTGGCAATTGCAAAAGGATAGGAACTTCATCAAATGGATGTAAATAACGCAGTTTTGCAGGGAGAACTATTTGAAGATGTTTATATGATGCTACCAGTAGATTTCAGTTCAAAGAGGTAGAATGCAGTGAGCAAATTACAGAAATCTTTGTACGGGTTTAAACAGACTTCGAGGAACTGGTTTGCAAAATTAGCAAATATCTGCGCATTTATGGTTTCCGGCAGTCAGCCACTGAAAATGACTTTCGGTTCACGTTGATGATATTATTCTTGCTGGAAATGATAGTGAAAGCATGTGCACGTTTCAAAAAGGCTTTGGACAGCACATTTAAAATCAAAGATTTGGGCAAACCTGAAGTATTTCCTTGGTATAGAAGTTGTTCTAGGCCCAACCGGTTTACCTCTTAATCAGCGAAAGTTTGTGCTGGATATGTTGAAAGAGACAGGTCTTACAAATTGCAGAAGCACCTATAGAACAAAATCACATGTTGGGAAATCTAGTTGGGCCTTTTTTATTCGAATCCAGAACAATATATGTGTATAGTTGGGCGACTATTGTATTTAACAATTACAAGACCAGATTGGGCCTACACAGTTCAAGTTCTTAGTCGGTTTGCTCAATAACCACGAGAAGAACATTGAAATGGTTTGATTTGGGTGCTACGGTATTTAAGGGAAGACCAGGTATGGGAATTTTACTGCACAAAGACAGTGATCTTACTCTTCGAGCTTTCTGTGATGCCATTAGGCTAGTTGCCCTCTTACAAGACGATCGATAGTGGGGTTAATTATATGTCCAACTTGGATTTTCGCCAATTAGTTGGAGAAGTAAGAAGCAAACAACTATTTCTAGATAACAAGTGAGATTATTTGGCTGCGTAATTTTCTTAAGGAGCTGTTAGATTGTCAACAAAGTGCCGCCAGTTTATTTTGTGACAACAAGGCAGCTTTTCACATTGCCAGTAACCCTGTTTTTCATAAGTGGATGAAACACATAGAAGTTGATTGACGCTATGTTTGCGAGAAGCTTAAATATGGGAAATTTTACCAAGATATTTGCCTTCTCATCTTCAACTGGCAGACTTGTTTACCAAGGCTCT
Source organism: Rauvolfia tetraphylla (assembly GCA_030512225.1). Lineage (NCBI taxonomy): Eukaryota > Viridiplantae > Streptophyta > Magnoliopsida > Gentianales > Apocynaceae > Rauvolfia > Rauvolfia tetraphylla. The sequence continues at coordinate 9,050,262 of JAJQKT010000058.1, read as the reverse complement.
TGGAACTCATCATTTTCGCTTTCGTCTTCGCAAGTTGTGCATTTTTTTATTCTCAAGTAAGTAACGAGAGATTAGAGATTAGCTTTAGTACTAGACTTTATCTTGTATTGTGTCTGCATATTTGTTAGCAATAGTAGTCTCCTACTCTGCTTGTTCTTGTTCTTGTTCCTAGGATGGTCACATGTATATATAGTAGAAGGGCATACAACTTCTGTACGTTTTTTTATTCAAGATATTCTATAAATACATGTATCTTTCTTCTTGGTCTACTGTTTCTCAGAAAGAAATGCTGTTTCCGCATGGTGCTTGATTGGGCAGTCGCAAACTTGACTTAAGACACCGCATTGGGAAGTGTTGGGTTTGGGTCCTTCCACGTATTCTAAAAAGCCCAAATTTGAAGCCTTTTGTCGAAGCCCCATTCTTCTTATAAATGGATACTCATTTTATTAATAAATCCTTCAGTCCACTCTTATTTGTCAAAAAAATTAAACCATACAAATCAAAAAATCATGAAATTTCATATGAATTAAAGTTTAAATGACTTTTTTATTGATTTAAGTTTAAAAAGAATTCGCTTTCTTTGATTTTTTTTTTGCTGAATATTCGCTTTCTTTGTTAATCACTATTTAAAATGTTTTATAAATAATTAAAGTATATTTCTACTTAACTGGTCAAAAGGTTAATGAATGCGGTAATCTTTACTTCTCAAGCGAACCAGCTTTCTTTGGTTCTAAAGACCCCGGTCTCAAGATTGCACAGCAGAAACGGCAGATGCAATTGCATACGCAAATTCTACTACTTGGGATGGATGCATATTGTCATCGGAGCAGCCCTACGGGTGAATTAGTCTGAAGAAAGGCAGAATATGAAAGACACCTCAATGGAGCTACAATTTTTACAAACGCTGACGCTGGGGTATGACTAGCTCAGAAAGGAAAATGACTCAAATTACTTGTCCAACGGTTACAGTTACAGGTTTGTTAACAATGAACAATATCTTCCATTCGTACATTATGTACACTGTATGAGAATTCGATTCATTATCAAAAGAACATTAGACAATGTATGAGCTCCAGCATATTGGAGACAATGTGCAAGAACATCCAAAAGAACAGTAGACAAAAGCAGACTTATTGGTTGCACCGGAAGAAAGGTACTGGAGCAGATGGATAATCAAGTTGCTGCGACGAACTATACTATACAGGCACATCAGTAGGGTAGTCTAGTGGGTATCTCTTGATAGCTTCTCTAAGGGATTTCTCCTGCTCCTGAAGATGTAATGGCTTCTCATGATATCCATCAGTGAACAAATCAGCCATTGGGGGTTTCTCTGTTCTGTCTGCCACTTGAATTGCATGTAACAACTGCAGAAGAACATTAACATTTTCCACTCATTGATAGAACCATTGCATTAGCATGTGGAAAGAGAAAGGAAACCCTATGTTGCAGTTTGAATGTTGTACCTGCTTCCTGATGTTTCCTTGAAGTTCAGATTCATCTTCGTCGCTCCACCAGCCATTTCTCTGAACCAACTTTCTGATCCTATCAAATGATTTGAATTTCTTCTTGTATATAAAGAATGTGAATGTGCTTATGTAAAAGTTTACGAGAGAGGCGATGAAACAGTGAAATAATTTTTCTGCATATTTCCATTATGTATTGTTACAAATCAGGAATGCAAGTCAACAGAGGAAGAAGAAGTTAGTAACAGTCAGCAAGCACAGGTGAAGATAGCAAAGTCAGCAAGTGACAGCAGAGCAATAGCAATGCTACAGCTTGTAGAATCCAGTTCAAGTTAGTTAGGAGTAGTTAGCTTTAATTAGAAGCAATAGTTCAACCCGGTTCATTAAGCCGATTTGCTTATTTATTGACTTGTATATAAACTTTATTTTTCCCTCTTGTAATTCAGTTGAATGAATGAACATTCCAGAAATACATTTCCTCATGGTATTAGAGCTTCGAGTTTCTCCCTGCGCAGCAATTTTCATTCTTCAATTGTTTATTTTGATTCTTCTTGTCCGTGGTTCAATTGAACCATCAATAAACCCGATTTTGTTCTTAGATATCAATGCCATGCGCATTGCTCTACTCCAGGCATAATAATTTTGTTCTGTGAGGACCGGTTGCACCAGTGGCTAACATGAGCTATCATTTGGATTCATGTACATAGGATTTGTTGGTAAATGCTTTGCATTACCTGCCATATCCAAAACTTGAGCAGAAACTTTGAGAAGCCTCACAACGAAGATTGAATTGCAACACTAACAATCATATGCAATCCCGAAAACAACAAAAGCTAAATTTGCTCTGATACCATGTTGAAATTGAAAAATGCAAACAATTTAGCCAACACAAACTATTGCATTCTGACTTCATAGAGAGAAATAAAACTTCAGAGAAAGAAGGAGGAAGCAAAATTCGATCTTTCCATTAACCAGAAAATCTGGGAATATGTTGGGATGCAAACCAAGTCCCACATGAAAAAATTAAGGGAATAGATGTCTAAATATAAGATTCAAGATAACTCCATTAGTATGAGGCCTTTTGGAAGGTTTTCAAAAATAAATTCGTGAGGGCTTAGTCCAAAGCGGACAATATTATACTAATGTGGAGTTTGTGAGACATCAGAAATTCCCAACAAAATACACCAGTTTATATACAAAGAATACAATGCAGAACGCATTTTGTAATGCTGTTATGATAAATAAAAAATCAACTAACTAAACAACCCTTCCAAATCAGTTTTGTCCATGTAATCTCATGCTGTACCATTTGCTGAGTAATCATGCTCCACGTCAGACACATCTCCTCCAGAATTTGCTGCATGAACTGAGCAGCACTGATGACTGGTCTGTTGTTCATGCATTGATGATTGATCCTGTTGTTCATGCACTGATGACTGATCAATTTCATTACATGGTATCCTCTTATCCAGTGACTCGGGGAGAATTCCATCTGGGATGTGAATGCAACCATTCCATCAGGAAAATCCAAGGCCTGCTACATCCATAATTATCACGTGAAAAGTTTTAAAGAGTGTTCTTAGCCTTGTCCCAGTTTCATGTACGCTTGTTACTCAATATTCATACAATACGATAGAACATTGGATTTATTCAAATAATTTGATTCTCTGCATAAAAGTCGGATTTATTCAAACACCTAATCCTAGTGATGCATTCATTTGATCTGACTAAAAAATGAAATGCTCAGTTTCTACTCCCTTCGTTTCAAAATAAAAATAGTTAAGAGGGAATTTGTGCTTTAGGTGCATTAATAATTATAGTTATTAAGATAGTGCAAAACAGAAACAAAAGAAAGAAAGAGAAAAAGGAAATATTGGACTCAAATGGTGATTAGAAAAAAGATAAAATACAGAAGTGAGTTACAGACAGAGCACTGAGATGACATGTGAAGAGGCATACGTCAAATGGTGCTGAGTAGCAAAGCTTATCGCATCACTCAATTTGTTTTTTTCAGGAGATTTCATATTTGGTCAGGTCTTCTTTGAAAAGAAAAAGTTTGTATTTGATATATAGTTCGTCATAATTCTTGAAGTCATTTCTTTTGAGATAGAGGCCATCCTGCAAGTTAACGCTTCATCTAGTGACGAAGACCTTTATTATCAAACCAAACTGATTTGAAAAAGACAAATGCAGATGTGAGTGGCAGAAAGAGCACAAAAAAGACACGTGAAGAGGCATATGTCAAATACTGCTGAGTATTATGAAAGCTTATCACATTGCTCTATTTTGTGTTTATCAGGGATCTCATATCCGGTCATGTCTTCTCTGGAGAAAATAAGTTTGTATATGATATATAGTTAGTTATGAATCTTAAAATGATTTCTTTTAAAATATGAGTTAAAATATAAATTAATAATTCATCTAATTATAAAGTCTTTTATTGTTATATTCACGATGCGTTATTAATGTGTACTCATATTTTTTTACAATTATAAATTTGATAGTTAAAATAGCAACTGTACAGAATGAATCTTTTCTAAAAGTCCCTCTCAAACTATGCTAATGATTAGGGGAAAAAAAAGAAAAGAAAAGATCGTGCTAACCCAGGCAACCAGCCCCGCCCCCAACACCACCAATAATGATTTAAGGTTTTGATTTGACATAAATGCAATGCCACTTTTAACTTCGATCAATTGATATGTTCCAAGTTGACGGAATCTACAAATTTTTTCTATTTTAAGTCCCATCAAAGAAATATGAAATTTTGTAATTTTTAATGTTATGTTAGGTGGGATTTAGATAATGTTTAGATTTAAAATTTTATTTTATATTTTTTAAAATTAAATTATTTATAAAAATATTATTTAAAATAAAAAATGTATATTTAATTCGTTAATAAATAATTAAATTTTATAAAAAAATTTAATTTATTGTATCACGCTAATAACAATTAATTTTAATGAATTTTTTATGAAACTAAATGAGATAGTGGAACCTCTGAATACTGGCTTCTCTTTCCTTTCATACCGCCGCCAGTCGCGCACCACTTTTCCTCCTTCTTCAAAGGTTACCAGTAAATTAATGACATTGTCATTTACAACGATGAAATCTGCGGGCTTCAATCTGCCAGCGGTTCTTGTTACACTCCTGCTGGCGTTAAAGGCAGCAGAAGCAACTTTTCAGCCGAAGCCCGACTGTCAAAAAACCTGTGGAAATCAGAGCATCCCTTTTCCATTCGGCACCAGTCCCGACTGCTATCTCGACAAAGCTTTCCTCGTCACCTGCAACAGCACGAGCAATGGTCAGAAGCCATTTCTGAAAGGTAGTACCGAAGTTTTTAACATTTCGCTTCAGGGCAGCCTAGTAGCTTCATCCTCAATGGCTCATGACTGTTACAACGCATCCGGGTTTCAAACAAGTGTAGCGAGGTCACTTCTGGGATTTGACAAGTTTTCTGTATCTCCAACCGGGAATAAGATCACCGTCGTGGGTTGCGATACTTATGCTGTCGTTCGGAGTTTCAGCAGCGCGAACATAAACACCGGATGCCCGGCATGGTGCAACGGTTTAGAGAACATAAAAAATGGCTCGTGCTTTGGTGTAGGTTGCTGCCAAATGGACATTCCTAGAGAAGCAAGTGCATTTGTGTTGGGTTCCAGAAGCCTGATGAATCACACCAGGTCGCAGAGCTTCAGCCCGTGCGGCTTTGCTTTTGTATCCCAAGAGGGCTACTACAATTTCTCAAGCGCAGACCTTTTGGGTTTACGGAGTGAAGCAAATCTCTCTTTTCCTGTGCTGATTGATTGGTCAATAGCAAACTTGACTTGCAGAGTGGCACAGAGAAACCATTCGAGCTACGCATGCCGATCAGAGTTCAGCGAATGCCGTGATTCCGCTAATGGCTATCATTGCGATTGCCGGTCAGGATTCCGAGGGAATCCTTACCTTGTTGGAGGTTGCCTAGGTATGTACCGTGAAGTTCTTCCTTTTTGTAATGACTATTCCATCTTTTAAATTACAAATAAAATATTTAATTATATTAAATTATTTTTTAATTATAAATATTAATTTTTAAATTATTATTTAAAATACATGTATTATGATATGTGATATCTTGACATATGATTGCTCTTGACTTTGAATAGCTATTGTATAATTGTAATCTGAGACATGGTTTTGGTTTTTGTTGCAATGTTTACAGATATCAATGAATGTGAAACGTCGAATCCTTGCAATGGAATTTGCACAAATTTCCAAGGAAACTTTTCGTGTTCTTGCCCGGAAGGTTATGAAGGTGATGGACTGAAAGGAGGTGTAGGTTGCCGTCGGATACCTGAAGATAGAGGCCCTATTGCTCTCTATGTTGCTTTAGGTATAGTTTTCCCTCTTAATTTTTTTCTTTTTTTTCTTTTGTATGAAATTTCTCTTCATTTTAAATTAATTAGTTGTTGGGATTTGGGCAAGTGATCATGGGCTAAGGCAATAACATGGTTAATGGCTTGAAACTGAGGGCAAATCATACAAAAATATTATAAAAATAATATCGTAAAACGTTGAAATGTATCTCTTGCATAGGTGAAATTTTTCCAATAAAAGTTCTGTCCATGTACAATGATTGAAACTTCATTTCTTTTTCTTCCACTCCTTCCTTTTTTACCAAAGACCTTGACTATGATGTACAAATATTATATCCTTGATGAAAGAAATATCTAAACAGGTGGCGTGCAAGTTTCATTCCACGTATTGCAAAAAAAAAAAAAAAGAAAATTGCACGTAACTGCTTTTAAATATTATTGTTATTATTTTATTTTTTAACTTTTTTATAAATAAAAAAATAAGAGATATTTTTATTATATTTTTATTAATTTATTATTATAATAAAAATAAGATAATTATATTTATAGTGATGATAATTTTAAAAATATACTAAAGATAAATATTTTAAAAAGATAAAATATACTATAACTAGAATAGTTTATATTTTGAAAAGAAGGGAATTGAAGTTTTAATGGGTGAATTGTCCTAAATGGCTAGAGAATCACCATATGTATGTCTTGGACAGCTGTGATCTTAGGCATCTTGCTCTTGCTAGCGGTGGGAACTTGGACATATTTCATTATCAGAAAAAGAAACCTTCTGAGGATGAGAGAAAAGTTCTTCCACCAAAACGGTGGATTGCTGTTACAGCAGAAGCTACGGAATGAGCATGGCTCCATGCAGAGAGACATTACTTTCACTGAAGAAGATCTCAAGAAGGCCACTAACAACTTCGACGACAAAACAATAATCGGTCAAGGGGGCTCTGGAACTGTTTACAAAGGAGTCTTGCCTGACAACAGAGTAATTGCCATCAAGAGGTCTAAAGTTTCTGATCAGAGACAAATCGAGCAATTCATCAATGAGGTGATCATTCTTTCCCAAATCAACCACAGAAATGTGGTCAAGTTGTTAGGTTGTTTGGAAACAGAAGTTCCTCTCCTTGTTTACGAATTCATCCCAAGCGGAACACTTTACAACCACATACACCACGAACGCCTTTCATCAGGTCTTACATGCGACCTCCGTCTCAAGATCGCGGCAGAAACGGCAGAAGCCATTGCATATTTACATTCAGCAGCTTCGGTGCCTATTGTCCACAGAGATATAAAGACTGTAAATATACTCCTGGACTACAATTACAACGCAAAAGTATCCGACTTCGGAGCATCAAGGTTTATTCCTATAGACCAGGCTCAGGTAACAACGTTAGTTCAAGGCACGATGGGGTATTTGGATCCCGAGTACTTCTATACGAGCCAGCTAACTACAAAGAGCGATGTTTATAGTTTCGGCGTTGTGTTAGCCGAGCTAATAACAGGAGAGAAGGCACTTTCGTTTAACAGGACTGAGACAGAGAGAAATCTGGCCATGCACTTTGTTTCTCTGGTTGAAGAAAACAAACTGTTCCAAATTCTTGACGATCAGCTGGATCTGGAGGGCAATGATCAGCAGCTTAAAGAAGTGGCCATGTTAGCAAAGAGGTGTTTGAGTGTGAAATCGGCAGAAAGGCCAACAATGAAGGACGTTTCGGTGGAGTTACAAGCACTGAGGAAATCAGCTGGTGAAAGCTCGGACACTTCACATAGCTTTAATTCCATTAACTTTAGTTTGAATTTTTGTGAGTTTGAATCTATGGGTCCTCGAACTTAATATTTGAGTTTTGTATAGAGATAAAAAGAGTGATTCTATTACTTTATTGGAATTTCATGTTTGTGTTCCACATTTGAATATTTAGATATCATTGTAACTAATTTACAATTTTGCGAATGATTTGCAGTGACCTATTTATTTTAAGATTATTAAAGTAGAAAGCAAAAAAGAAGGAATTAAAGTTACGGAAAATATAAGATGGGAAAATTAATTGTGTAAAAACAACTTCATTCAGCTTCACTTATCAATTTTTTTTTAAAAAAATGCTTCATTCAGAATCATCATCTTTGGGTTTGATCTTATAGTTACCGACTATGAAGAAAATGGTTTCTGGAAAGTTCATTTTATTTCACTCAACTGAATGTATAAGCTAAGAAAAATTGTTATGCATACAGAAATAAATTAGAAAACTGGTGCCTATTGAACCGGATTAAACTAAAACATAACCACCTAACTAACTACTTAACCATCTGCTGACTATTCACGCTGCTACATGGTTTTTGACTTTTCAAACGGTGTCTGCTACACATCAAGCTACTACTGCATTTCTATTTTGTAACACCCCTCACCCCCTTCCCCCTCCCGGGCAAGTGGAACTTAGACAATAATTAGTAAAATTGAGGAGCAGAAAAGGCCTTAGTCAATAAATCTACTACCTGCAAATAAGAGGAAACATGTAGTGGCTTGAGCATACCAGACTAATATTTTTTCCTAATGAAATGGGTGAGCTCATGAAACACAGGATTTTCTGCAATATAAAATGTAGCTTGATTATCACAAAAAAAAAAAAAAGGAATTGGACCAGCTAAATGCACACATAATTCTTACATAAGAGATGTTATCCACTGCAACTCAAGTTGTAACTGCCATTGCTCTGTATTCGGCCTCTGCTGAACTTCTAGACACATTAGACTGCTTTTTGTTCTTCCAGGAAATTAAGGCTTTACCTAAGAAAACACGATAACCAGTAATTGATCGTCTTGTTTCCTCACAACCTGCCCAATCTGAGTCTTAAAAAGCTTTGAGGAATAACTCATTTTCTGTTGGAGAAAACAATCCTTGACCCACAGTACTTTCAAATATCTCAACACTCTATGAACTTTTAAATATCCGAATTTTTGAAACATGCATCCGAATTTTGAATCATGCATTCGAATTTTAAGATTTCAAATCCAAAATGTAAAATATGTGAGATAACAACTTTAATTTTTGAAAATAAGCTTTTCTAAGATTGTTCAAATATGATAGGAAGGATTAAAACAGTTTTCAAACAATTTGAACAACAGAAAAGACATTTTTGACAAGAAGATCTTGATGCGTCCGAATTTTTGGTCTGCATCCGAATTTCAAGTCCAAATTTTTAGAAACAAGTTGAAAAGGTGATTTTGCATTTTCAAATGAACTATAGAAGTACTCAAATATGTATAGCTATAATAGCACTCAGTTTATATTTGCAAAACCACAAAACTCATGTATTTAATTATTTTCATGATGTAATGTAAAGTCATAGGTCAAGTCAAGAACCAAGTTCAAGATTTCAATCTCAACTTAACCATATTCCAAAATCTAAGAAAGCAACTAAAACCTCACATATCATAAAATATTCAATTTAAATTTCAAATGCAGAAATGCAGCCAAATATTTCCACATTACTCATTATCTATTGCACATCAACATATACATAGCACACATTAGCACACATTGCAGCATGATTCACATTATAACAAGCACATAGCACATTTTGTAGTCATTCTTTCTCCCCCTTGACATATGCATGGATTTTCAGAAAATTCACACATTTTCTCTTCACGCATGAGGAATTCCACTGCTATTTCACATATTCACACATTTCGTTATCACATTTTCTTCTCCCCCTTTTGTCATCAATCAAAGGTGGGGTAAGAGTACTTGGACAACAAAAGTGAAACAAAAGAAGCTCTTATCATAAAGATTTCATATATTGAGCTTCAAAACATTATAATGACTAGAAAGACACAAGTAAATTTCAATGTCAAAGCATAACATGTGCATCAAGGCATAAACTAAAATAAGCAACAAAATAGAGTTTAGGGATAGAAAGGCTTAGTCTTGGATGTGCTGCATGGTCTTCACTTCCAAATTTGTTTGCTGTGATGGCAATGTTTCCTTGATCTCTATATGATGGGGTCCTTCATTTGTTGTCTCCCTTCACCTCCTTCTTCTTGCTTGTTCTCTTGGGCTTTACCTCTTTGTTCTTTATTCTCATGCTCTTCTTTTTCTTGGAGTGCTTCACTGCCTTTTCCTTCATCTTAGTCTTCTTCTTTAGCAACAAATTGATAGCCATCTCAATTTTCACTGTCATTACTATCATCCTTATTGTTGCCATCTTCACCCATATTATCCTCTTGATCTTCTTCATTTGGCTTTATAGGAACTTGCACCATTTAAAACCACTTGAGAAACTTTCTCAAGTCTTCTTCCATACTATTGATTCTAGCTTATAAACCATCAAATTTGCCAAGAATCATTGGAGCCAAGAACTCGAAGAATTTGTCCATCTTTTTCATTTCCTTTACATGGTTGTTCAATGCCTCTTGAAATACCTTGGCAACTATGGTATTAACTCTAGTGAGATTATCACCTTCAACTTATTTTCCTTCAATGAAGGATACCTCTTCAAATGGTCTTCTTTTTGTGGGGAGTTGCTCCCCCTCACTTGGTGACTCATGCCTCATTTTAACTTTCCTTTTTCCAGCAAGGAATTTCTCTTCATTCTCTTCTTCTTCTTCATTTTTTTCTTCCTCAACCTCCTCACTTTCTTCAACATCACTAGCATCTCTTCTATCACCCCTTAGAGGAGTTTCTCTTCCAGTTCTTCATACATTATCATCATCAAGTGTCCAAGGAATTCTCTTTAGTGAGTTGTTGGTGTAGACTTCTTCACTCTTTATTGGTAGACCACTAGAAGACAATTGCACTTGAAGATACTTGAAAATTCCTGTTAATAACCTTTCATACAACAATGCCTTATGCTCGGTTCTTCTAGCTGCCATTATATTCTTTAGCACTATATATCCAAAATTCAATTTTCTTTTCTTAAGCATGACTAGCATAATTACAACATACATATTATCACCAGAATATTTGTGCCCAAAGTATGCTATAATCAAGGTAGTAAGCATGTGATGCAAAATTCTTTCACTAGCATCAAAAAGCATTTATCTCGCTCTCCTTTCTAGTCTTGAGGCTTCTACCATTTATATAGGCATTCTCAATTCTTTCATGTGAGTATAACTCACTTATAAAACAATGTTCTCCGAAAGAATAATGCCTAAACCCAACATCCTCAACATCACAAAATTCTATTGAGCAATGCATTTTAAATCTCAAGAATCAACTTGTGATATTTTTGAAGAATACCACTGAATAGCTTTATTACCAACTTGCTCAACTCTTTCTTCCTTAATATTTGCTTAGACTTCATAAACTAAGGAAGGTAATAGCATTTATCAAACTGAGAGTATATTACCCATATCGGATAGTTTGATGACATCCACCTTGTGGCTTGGATTTGTCTTATGGATCCTTTTTGTCCAATCATCAAATTCAGTAGTATCCTCCATTGTGACAAATCTATCTAGCCATGACATGTTTTGAGGAACATGAACCTTCTTTGGTTCATTTGATCACTGGTCCTCCTTCTCACATCTTTTGCTTTCCCCTTTCCTTTTCTCATGCTAGGCTTATTTATCCTCACCTGGAGCTGCAATACTTGAATACACTCATTAGTTATTGAATTTGTAAATCCCTAAGCTTCTTCTAAGATTGGTCAAACCTTTCTTCGGCTAATGGCTTAGTCAGAAAATCATTAATTTGTTCATTAGTGCAAACATGCTTTAAACAAATATTTGCCTTAGTAGAATGATCTCTAATAAGATGAAGTTTGATCTCTATATGCTTTATCATATTTTGATGAATAGTATGATGATCAAATTTATTGCATTAGTGTTATCACATAACATAGCCACACATTTGAAATATAGACCATAATCACTTAGTGTATCAATAAGGCAATAGAGAATGTGTTTAATAGCAATCAAATGAAACTCATTAGGACAATACGAAATCTAGCACACAAGCACATGGAAAACATAATGTTGGTTCTACTTGCTGTCAAATAGAGTTGACTACTCCTATGAAATCATTTTATTCTTGTCAAGCATAGTTGATAAACTTATGGAAGTGCTTATACCTTAACTTGATTCATAAAAGTGCCATCCTTGGTTTGTTTGATTTGTAGGCCAAGAAGGAAATTGAGTTTTCCTATCATGCTTATTTCAAATTTACTTTGCATCAACTTGGAAAACACATCACAAAGTGAAGTATTAGAAGCACCAAAAATTATATCATATATTTGGACAAGTTATAGATCATTGTTGCATTATGATTTTATAAAAAGGGTAGTGTCAGTTTTCCTCTTGAAAATTCTTTTGAAAGAAGAAAACTACTCAACCTTTCACACTAAATTGTAAAAGCTGGTTTTAAACCATTCAAAACTTAGTATAGTTTGAAAATATGATTAGGAAAATTTTCATGAGCAAAACCGGGTGATTGTTCCACATAAACCACTTCCTCAATAAAACCATTTAGAAAAGTCCTTTTGACATTCATTTGAAATAACTTAAAGCAAGTACAAGTCAAAAGCATTCGGAACAAGAGTTTCATCATAATCAATTCCGTCTTCTTGATTGAATCCTTAGGCAACAAGTCTAACCTTGTTTCTAACAATTTCTACGGATTCGATAAGTTTATTTCTAAAAACCATTTAGTTCCAATAATGGAATGATCATGGGATTTAGGAATATCCAAATTTTTTTTTCCAAACTTATTTAATTCCTCTTGCATAGCAATAATCAAAAAATCATCACACAAGGCATCATCAATACTTTTAGGCTCATATGCAATAAGAGAATAAAGTTATTGATAAAATACTGCCTTATTTTTACTCCTTGGAAGATATCACCAAAGATTTGCTCCTTAGGGTGGCCTCTTGGATATCTTAAGTTCTTTGAAAGCTCTTGGTTACCACTAGGTTGGTCATCGTGATTTTGTTCTATCATTTCTTCCTCATTGGTATGATTCTCCAAAGTTGGTGCTTGAAGATGACTTTGATATTCATTCATAGATGTACCTACATCATCTTCATCTTTTCTTTCCCAAGTGAATGTAAGATTCATCAAAAATAAACATGAATGGTTTCCTCATCATATAAGATTCTTTTCATTATAAACTCTATAGGCCTTTTTTGTTAGAAGAATAGTTAAGAGATATATCTACATCCAATTTTCTATCAAATTTAAGTAAGTTTTCACAAGTATTCAGAATAAGACATTTATAACCAAACACTTTAAAATATGCAATTTTAGGCATTTTATAAAAGAGAATTCAAAAGATGTTTTCCTTCAAAATGATCTTAAAAGAATTCTATTTTTCATTGCATGTGATGTTTACAACTTTGAACCAAAAATATTTTTGAAGAAGAATTTTCACAAAGCATGAACCTAGCCAATTTTTTACAAAGTTCAAATTTTCCTTTTAATAACACCATTTTATTGTGGGGTTTTTGCAGTTGAAACAATTTTATGAAATTCAATTTTCAAAACAAAATTTGTAAAGACTTGTTTGTAAAATCTCTCATTATCACTTCTAATGAAAATCAATTTTCACTCAAAGAAGGTTTAGACTTTTTGAATAGTTTTTGAGCAAAGAAGAATGCTAAAGTGAATATTGAAAAATCATCAACTACTACTAAGGCATACTTCAAGTTATCAATACTAGAGTGACTCATAAGTCCAAATCAATCCATATGAATCAAGCTCAAGATGTTTTGAGGTCTAAATGAATTTTCATGTGTTTGAAAAATTCTCTAGTTTGTTTTCCATATTGACAAGTGTCTTGAAGACAATTTTCTCAAAACACATTTTTAGCAATCCTCCAACTAAATCTTGAGAGGAAAGTTTGTTCAACAAATCCATATTCACTGACCAAATCTTCTATGCCAAGAATGTCCATCATTATCGTAAGCCACAAGACATTCAAGCTTATCAAGATAAAATACATAATGAAACATTTTGCAAGTAATTGATCAAAATCACAAAATGTCATATTGTCATATAAATTCGGACGACCGAATTTATGATCTACATCCAAACCCTTTTTGTAGAGTTTTAAGAAGATGATTTTGGTAAACCAAATGCATAGATAGTCAATCATGGCTATTTTATTCATCTTATCATGACATATAGTCAACTCCAAGAACATATCAACAATGAATTTAATTCCACATTATCAATGTTATCTAATCAATTTCATAGAAGCAATTGGTAAGTCATGGTTGGCAAATCTTTAAATCTTAACAACAAAGAATGCTCAACTAAAACTTCATATGTTGGCATTTAACTTCTTATCCATTGTCACACAATTGGCTAATACTAAGCAAGTTAAAGTTCAAATCAGCAATAAGCCACATTTGTTTAAAAAGAAGAGAGGAACCTTTACCAACATTGGTTACTCCAAGAATTCTTCCTTTCTTCTTGTCTCAAAAACAAATCCTTCATTGTTTGTCTTGACTTTGATTATGAATGTGATGTTTTCTGTTATTCTTTAAGCTAACATCATCAATATACCCCTTTAGTAGTGCTTGAGTTTGAATTGAAGCGTACCTGCAATAAGGAAAAGAAGTATCCTTTGGTACCCATACTTTCTTGGGTCCATGGGGGTTAGTTTTAACACCATTTTCTATTTTTCTTTTAACGAAGCACCTAATGGCTTTGTGTCCATGTTTTCCACAATATGTACAACAAGTATGAGGCATTGAACTAGAAGTAGCTTTAACAAAAAAAATTTTATATTTAGGTCCATTATTTACATGATCATAACCAAGACCATTTCTAATAAAAGAAGATCTTTGAGAGCCAAGTATTTTGTCAAGCTTGTCTCTTCCATTTGTAAATTTGTCAATACATAATGTAAGATCATCAACTTTCCTTTTCAAAATTTCATGGTCACTAAGCATTCTTTCAAGAGAAGAAACTTTTGTACAAAGTGCTTTATTTTCAAAAGATATATTTTGTAAAGAAACATTTAAAACTTCATTTTCAATATTTAAACAATCAATAGATTCAAGAAGCTTTTTATTTTCACAATATAATTTTGAGTTTTCATTCAATAACTCATTAATTTTGAATTTCATTTCCTTATTTCTTTTTGAAACCCTTTTTAATTCTTCATACATTTCAACAAGTAGTTCACTAGGATCATCTACAACATCAACATCATCATCACAACAAGTAGAGGTAGAAGGATTGGATTGTACCTCATCATTCATTGCCATGAAGCACACATTTGCTCTTTCTTCTTCATGAGTGATTTGAAGTAGCTTCCACATTTCATGAGCGGAATCACATTCCATCACTCTATTGTATTCATTGACGAGCAACGCACAACAAAGAATGTTCATTGCTTGGTAGTTTAATGTCATCTTTCTTGAATCACTCTCATCATACTCCTCCATAGGCTTTGGTTCCCTTGTAACTCCATCGGCTTTCAATCTCAATGGCACATAGGGACCTTTCTCAATAATATTCCACAATTTATATTTAATAGAACAAATGTACATCTCAATCCTAGACTTCCAAAAAATATAATTAGAACCATCAAACAATGGAGGTCTATTAGTGGAGGAACCTTCCATATAAGGCAAATTTGATAAACTAGCCATATGATCTTTACTTCTAGGTTGTTAGACCTTAAAAAGAAGACCTTGCTTTGATACCAATTGAAAGACCTAAGAGGGGGGGTGAATTAGGTCTTTGGCTAATTATCGAAATCTTTTCCCCTTTTTGCAAATCCTTTGTCTTAATAAAAGCTCTTCTTTAAATTCACAAACTTCAAGTTATATGTGATTTGATGATTAATACAGGATTATCAAACTATAATATCATAACCAATCAATCAACAACTAAGCATAAATAATAATCACAAGTATGTAAACAAGTAAAGCAATAAGAAAATGAACACACGATTTATAGTGGTTCGATCTCTCCAAGATCTACATCCACTACCTTGAGTCCACACTCAAGGATTTCAACCAATCCACTATATGTTCAAATTCAACAATTACATAAGAGGCTCACCACACAATGGTTTTACACTCACAACCTCTTTTAGTAATTATACAAACAAGGTTCACCCTTCCACAAGGGTTTTATATCTAAAGACAACCTAAAGACCAATATAATCAAAGGCTCACCCACAAACGGGTTTTACACCACAACCTTGATTAATCTAGTCTATGTCTCACCCTAACACAAAAGGGTTTTATGTCACAAGATAACCTTACAATGAGCTAGTAGAAAAACAGAATTAAAATGAAGAATGGAGTTTGGATATTACCAACACTTCTTGGTGGATAATTACAATTGCTAGCACCACTTCACCTTTGCCTTTGGAATCTTGAATGTACACCTTTGAGCACACGGAAATTTGAGAGCTTTTCAATTTAATTTGATATAAAACAAGTTAGAGCATGTGGGATTTGTTTAGTTCAAAATTCTTCTAAAAAATCTGGAGTTTATGGCTTTTATAGAATTTGAAAATCAGTTCAAACGGCTATACAACGGCTAGTTTCAGGAAAATTCGGACGACCGAATTCTGCGTCCGAATTTTTCGGACGACCGAATTTTTTCTGCTGCGTCCGAATCTTCTTCCGAATTTCTCTGGAAGAACAGTGACCATGCTGAAGGCCAAAATTCGGACGACCGAATTTTTTGGCTGCGTCCGAATCTTCTTCCGAATTTCTCTGGAATAATAGTAGCAAACTTTTGCTACAAAATTCGGACGACCGAATTTTTGCACTGCGTTCGAATCTTGCATCCGAATTTTTCAAACTTTGTCAAAACATGTTCAAATCAATTAAAACAAGTTGGAAAACATTCTAGCCTTAAAGATAAGTCATTAAAGATCTTTTATGTGCAAAAACCATTTATGAAAACTTGATAATTTAGGTAAGTTCAAAACCATTGAAACCATTTAAATCAAGTTTTGTGCTCTCAATTGCAACTCATAGTTCCAAGGCTTAAGAGTGTAGGGTTTACAAAGTTTACCTATTAAGCACATGCAACCTACACTTCATGTTTTCAAAGCCTTCTAACATCTTGAACAAACTCTTCAATCTTCAATCACTTTGACATATTGGAGTTGTTCTTTCATTTTAACTTCAAGGCAATGAGACTTCATACTTCTTAGTTCATAAAACCTATCACACAAAATACAAGCATATTAGTCCTCATCAATATTTGTCATTAATCAAAACTACATGATTTGCCCTTAGGGCTAACAAAAGGGCTAAACAATGATTTTGCGCACAAAGGTTACTAACAGAGATGATATTAAAATTGAAAGAAGGTACAAAAAGGACTTCATGAAGAACCAAATGAGGATTCAAAGAAACATAACCTTTATGTGTAACAAGAATAGAAACTTTATTAGGCAAAGTAACAAACAGATTAGAAACTAGAGCATAAGAAAAGAAAAACAAAGGAGAACAAATGATATGATCAGATGCGAATTGGCTACTATGTTGACACCCCCGTTTTGTCAGCATGTGTGGCACGCATGTCACAGCAATTGGATCGGAACCAGTTGATCCAATGGATGTTAGAAAGTAGGGATATTTTGGTACCAAAAATTATTTTCAGTCCCACCCAAAATATCTTGTGAAGAATGGAAGAATCTGCCCTTTTTTCTCCCATCTCTCTCTCTCTCTCTCTCTTCCATTCTGATCACTTATCTCTCTCTCATCTATCTCCTTCTCCTTTCTTGAAGATTGACTCTCTCTCTCTCTCTCTCATCTATCTCCTCTTTTGAATCTCTATCAAAGATCTTCTCTTTCATCTATCTTCTCTCTTGAATCTTGTATCTCCATTAGATTTTTTTCCTTGAATCTTTATAAGATTGACTATTTCTCTCTCTCTTCTCTTTGCTATTGTTCTTCCGCAATCAAGACCAGAAGATAAAGGATGTTGTGTGAAAGATCCATCAGTCAAGCTTCGTAGATACACCCATTACAGTTACAGTTACAGGTATTGTAGATGAAGTTAATGATATGAAGAGTGGACTGTCGAGAAGAATGATGGTTTATTAAATCTTAATAGTAAAGATAAAACGATGAAAATTATTACATTCTGTATTACCTTTTCTTGGTCTCATCTATTTAACCTTGAAATGTGTATTTTTTATAATAAAATACCTATTTTTACTGAAAATTTTATGTACTAATTACTTCATATGTTATGAATAATTATGAATAATTGTTTATGATGGTTCTGTTGGCAACCACTCTGAGCAAGAATGACAATGCATATGAATTTTTGAATTAAATAATTATTTACTCTTTATTGATTACTTATTCATTCTTAAGTAAATAATTATTTAATCCTTATTGATTAATTATTCATCTTAACTAAATAATTATTCACTCTCAATTGAATAATTTATTAGTTTAATCCTAAGTCAATGAATAATTATTATGTACAATGTTAAAATGTGTATTCTTGATATTAAAATACTTATTTTGAAAAAAAATTTATATACTGATTATTAAATACATTATAAAAATGGTTTAGGATGATTTTGTTGGTATCCACAGTGTACAAAACTGACAATGCGTACAAAATTTCTACTAGTGAATAATTATTCACTCTATATTGAATAATTAATCAGTTCAATCATAAGTCAACGAATAATTATTATGTATAATGTTGAAATATAGATCTATCGTCACAATCTTGCAAGCATGACTAAAATTCTCTTATCACTTCACCCTTGCAAAGTTTCATGAATAATTATTCACTCTTAAGTTAATAATTATTTGAGTGAATAATTATTTATTTTTTATTGAATAATTGATCAGTTCAATCATAAGTCAACAAATAAAAGAATAATTATTCATTCCCAACTAATATTCCTAAAAATGAATAATAATTAATTTTACGACTAATATTCGATAAGCGAATAATTATTCACTCCTTGACTAATATTCGACAAGTGAATAATTATTCACTCCTTATTGAATAATTGATCGGTTCAATCTTATGTCAATGAATAAAAGAATAAATATTCACTTCACGACTAATATTCAATAAGTGAATAGTTATTCACTTCACCACTAGTATTCGGCAAGTGAATAATTATTCACTTCACCACTAGCATTCAACAAGAGAGTTAATTATTCAATCTATCATGAATGCTTATACATTATTCACTCCTTATTGAATAATTGATCAGTTCAATAATAAGTTAACGAATAATTATTCTGTAAAATGTTGAAATACAGATCTGTCATCACAACCTTGCAACCACGAGTAGAATTCTCTTATCACTTCACCCTTACAAAGTTTCATGAATAATATTCACTCTTAAGTTGATAATTATTTGAGTGAATAATTATTCACTTTTTATTAAATAATTGACCAGTTCAATCATAAGTCAACGAATAAATAAATAATTATTCATTTCAGGACTAGTATTCCTAAAAGTGAATTATTATTCATTTCACAATTAATATTCGACAAGCGAATAATTATTCAGTTCTTGACTAATATTCGACAGATGAGTAATTATTGACTTCTTATTAAATAATTGATCAGTTCCATCTTATGTCAACAAATAAAGGAATAATTATTCACTTCACGGTTAGTATTTGACAAGTGAATAATTATTCACATCACAATGACTATTCGACAAGTAGTGAATAATTATTCGCTATCATAAGAAATTAATCAATTCATGATATGAATAATTATTTATTTTGACAATGGATGAATAATTATACAGTATTAAATGAATAATTATTCACTTCACGAGCATTCAACAAGGAAGTGAATAATTTTTCACTCTATCATGAATATCATGAATAATTATACAATATTAAAGGAATAATCATTCATTTCATGATGAACATTCAACAAGAGAGTGAATAATTATTCGCTCTATCATTAATAATTATACAGTATTAAAGGAATAATTACTCACTTCACGATGAGCATTCAACAAGTGATAAATAATTATTCACTCTATCACGAATAATTATACAATATTAAAGGAATAATTATTCACTTCACGACGAGCATTCGACAAGTGATAAATAGTGAAAGATAATTTTGTTGGACCTCCTTATTTTCTTCAATTATCTAAGTACAAAATCTGAGTGATTGATGAACGTGAAGTTGGTTACCATTGCAATTGGTAGAAATGCAAAAAAGAAATTCAGAAAATATGCACCATTATGTTATTCCTGTACATTCAGTCGCTTAATCTTCCTGTAAGTTGATGAACGAAATGACTTCAAATAAGAATTTCAAGGAAGCATTTAAATCTAAATCTCTGATACATTTTCTCAATCATGTTGTTCTTTAATGTTTAAAGAGTTTTAGAGTAGTAGCAGAGAAAAGATAGAATACAAGATGAAGAGAGAGAGAGGGAGGGAAAGAAAAAGAGAGAAAGAAACAGAATTTGGTAAAAGTGACTGAAGAAAGAGTGAGTAGTCGGTGAGAAATAATGACTTTTTTAAACTTTCAAATATCTCACTAATTTTGGTTGTCCAAAATACCTTTTATGCTCCTCAACCGTTAGATTAAAAAGTATCTTATCTAAAGGTAGAAAAAGTGTCTACATGTGCTGAAAAAATAGAGTGTCAGCATAGTAGCCGGATCGGATCATATGCACCAGAATCTAAAATCCAACACTTTGAAGAATCACTAGAAAGTTTACCTAAAGTGGTTGTTACATTAGGGTTGTTAAATTTGGCTAACAACATTGCTGCTTGATTAACCTTTGGAGTAACAGAAGAATTTCCAAGATGAACTTGCATGCCTTGCAATAACTGAACCAAATGCTGAAATAGATCTAGAGTAATTCCACCTTGGTTAATTCCAATAAAATACTCTAATGTTGCAGATGACATAGAAGAAGAACCATAGTCAAGAGGGCCAGAAACCTGATTTGTCAAACTACTCTATGGAAAATTAGTAGAGGCTTGAACGTTCATATTCCCAAACCTCTGTCTAGTAGAAGCATTAACAAAATCACCTTGTCCTTTGGTCATTTTGAAATTTTGAGGATAACCAAACTTTTTATAACACCAGTCAATAGTGTGACCTATCTTACCACAAAAAGTACAAACATATATTTTCTTTTGATTCCCAGCACCACTCTGCTTTAAAGCCACAGCATTACCAATAGCTTGAGGTCTATAAGTAGTAACAAACTTATCATTATTTCTATTGTTCATATTGAAACCATGAAAATATACAGGAGTATCATCACCAACCACAATTCCCTCACTAGAGTTACCACATGCACCTTAAGTCATCATAATTTAAACCTCTGCACTAGGTGTTGGCAATGAATTGTAATGCAATTGTCTTTCATGCTTCATAGCCATATTAATAGCCTTTTTAATAGAAGGAAGAGGAGTTTGCATCAACACTTGTGATTTGATAGTATCAAAAGAAGAATTAAGCCTTTCAAAAAATGTATCACATAATCACCATCAAAGTATTCCCTCACAATTTTAAAAGCACCACAACTACAAGTTGGTATGCAATTACAATTAGGTATTGGTCTAAGTACAAGCATTTCTTCCTACATACCTTAAGTTGAGCAAAATACTCATTCACAGATTTGTTACCTTGCTTCAATGCATGAATTTCTTCGATGAGATCAGAAAGATGATAAGTATCCCTATCTGAATAGTGATCAGGCAAATCCTACCAAACCTCATAAGCTGAGTCCATCCAAGAATACTCTGCCTAATTGGAAAGAAGACAACACTCGTAATCCATGACAACACCATGCTATTAGCTTGCTCCCATTGTTTATAATGTGCAGCATCCCTTGCCGGAGGCCCGGAGCTACAATTCAATCCTAATTTGTTTTTTGAAATTAGCGCCATCTTCATGGCGTGACTCCAGACATGATAATTCAATCCATCAAGCTCTGGTGAAACGAGAATTAGTGAAGGATTTTCATTTGAAGCTAGATGAAAAAGATTAGAAGGAGGCAATTCATGATTTGCCACATTCGCCATTGTTGAATCATTGAGCTACTCAAACAAACAATAGAACAATCAGAAGACAAACAGCAAAAACCAAACAAAATGTAAAGAGAGAAGAAAATGTTAATGATTCTCAACAAATGAAAGCTGAAAGAATAGAAATCAATTCGCAAGAAAGCGCAAGCTTTTGCTCTAATACCATGAAGAAAATGATTTCTGTAAAGTTCATTTCATTTCACTCAACTGAATGCACAAGCTAAGAAAAAAATATTATATATACAGCAATAAATAAGAAAATCAGTTCCTATTGAATCGGGTTCAACTAAACCATAACCACTAACTAACTACTTAACCATCTGCTGACTATCCATGCTACTACATTGCTGTTGACTTTCTAAACTGCTTCTGCTACACGTATCCAAGCTACTACTGCTGCATTTCTGTTTTGTAGCAGACTACTTTTTCAGCCATCATTTGCTTCCGTGTCGTCTTCTTTGGTGGAAATATGCTTCCGCCCTTGTCTTTGGACCCCTTTGAGCTTTCACCAATATCTTTGCTTTTGTTGTCTGCCATTTCTCACTATTCTCACTATGGCCTCTCGTGTCTTTATAGTATACTCTTTGATCAATGTGGCTGATTTGTTGAATCCCAGGCCAAGGGGTTTCTGGGTTATTTATACAAGAGTTTGATGCATTATGTCGAGAAATTTCTCCTGCTTTTACATTTGAAGTCTGTTGTGTGCAATTGTGTGGTTGAGTACTGTACATGGATGTGTGCTCGAGTGTTCCAATTTGTTTTCCGTGTTTCATTGTGTGTCCGTGTGATGAAGAGTATTATTCATGGAAAAAGAATTACATCATAAAACATCTTGATTTTTGCATTGGATGAAAAAGAAATGAAGAATAAAAATAAATGCATTAACTAGTTAATTGTGTAAAGTATATATGGGAAAAGCAAGTAGCCATTGCCGATTTGGCAAAATCTTTTCCTTTTTTTCTTGGGCGAAAATTTGACAAATCTTTTCAATTCAACTCTTGACCAATATTTGATTATTGACTTCAATATTCTGGCAACAAGTTAGAAGACTAAGAACCAAATACATGTAAAGTCGAGGAAAATATTCTTGCCAAAATCTTTTCCTAGTCATTCAAGTAATATATATATATATATATATATATATATATATATATATATATATATATATATATATATATATATATATATATATATTCTTCAAAATTGATATACATTTAACCGTTTGTAAAATGTTAGAAACTAAAATAAAATAAGGCAGAAAAGAGAAATGAACAAAGGAAGAAACTAAGGAAGATAGAGAAACGAACTAAGGAAGAAACTTTTATAATGGAATTTCATATCTCAGAAAGGGTATCAAAATTTGATCAGTCCTTTTCTTCGGAAAATATGGTGCTTTTTCCACGGAAGGTTTTAAGGGTTTCTGTTAATGTTTTCATAATGTATGGAAAGCTGCAGTAATTTGCCTCTGATCAGGTCTTCTATCTTACTGTAATTTCTTGAATACATGTCATCCATGCAAGCTTAGCCAATTTCTTATTCTACTTCTCACGCAACCTTTTTCACACACAAAAACACAAACTAATACACAAATCCACCCTCTAAACCTTCTCCACATTGTCACACACATTTACATGGATACATAAGCATGATCAACCATCGACAGTACGACAAAAATGCAGAGAAAATATCAAGAATTTTGGAGCCTCGTCCCCAAGGACTTGCAATTGCTGCAGCTTTTCATGGAATGTGAAAAGAAACTTGCAAAACCTTTCTAGGAAAAACGTACTAAATTTTCCGAAGAAAAAGACAGATCAAATTTGACACTGTTTCTTATATTTGGAATTTGCATTACAAAAATTTCTTCTTCAATTAATCTCTCTTTACTGCCTTTTTTTTTTCATTTATAGGTTTTACAAACTGTTAAATATATATCAACTTTGATAAGTGTGACAATACGTGTATGACTCGAAGGAAATTAATTAGAAAAGATTTTGAAAACAGCATTTTCCTGGAAGTCTTGTGCCTTGTTGGCAGAATATTGGGCTCAAAAATCAAATGACAGTCAAGAGTCGAATGGAAGAAAATTTTGTGAAATGCTATTCGGTTTGGCTTTCCCCGGTTTTGTTTTGTTTTTTTTTTTAACTATACAATATAGAATTCGGATCATACATATAATACTCCCCAACTCACAGACACACAAAAACACACATTTACACACCCAAATCCACACCCATGCAGAATCCCCAAACCAAGCCCCTCACACACACATTCACACTCACCCACAGAATCAGAAAAACAAACATTTACACACCCACACAATTGCGGTCAAATATTGTACAACTAGGCGAACTTTCTTGACACAATACATCAAACTCTTTGTATAAATAGCCCAAAACACCTTTGCTTGGGACTCAAAACAAATACCAAGTTTTTACAGACAGACACGAAAGGGGCATAGTGAAGACAGTGAGAGATGGCGGACAACAAGGGCAAAAATATTGGTGAAAACTCAAAGGGGTCCAAAGACAAGGGCGGAAGCATACATCCACCAAAGAAGAAGACTGTGAAGCAAATGATGGCAGAGAAAATAGTCGGAAACGACAACAAGAAGATCAAACCCAAAGATGATAATTCCGAGTGAAGCTGCTTTTACACAATTAATTATATGCATAATATTATTTCCTTTCTTCGTTGTTATTTCTTTACTTCATAAAAAGTGATACTGCCTCCGTCAAGAATTTGATACGTATTTTCCTATAGAATTAATATAGGAAAATGTGCATTTAATTTTGAAATGGAGGGAGTTGTTGTGTTGTATGTTGGAAATAAGATTTATTTTAAAATTCTGCGATAGATTATATTCCATTGCAAGACATGCTTATGGCATCCATAGAAAGGAAGGAAATGTCTCTTTCCCCCTGCTGCTTGATTGGGTAGTAGCAAACTTGACTGAAGAAGACCAAATTGGAAAGTGTTGGGTTTGGGCCCTTCATGTATTGTTAAAAGCCCAAAGTTTAAACCTTTTCCAGAAGGCCCATTCTCCTTATTTATCGAAGATAAAATACTGCATCAGTTCACCCTCATTTATACAATATATATATATATATATATATATATATATATATATATATATATATATATATATATATATATATGAAAACGCACAAATCAAAGAATCGTGACATTTCATACGAGTTAAAGTTTAAAAGACTATTTTGACCTTTTTATTGATTTAATAAGTTAAACCAAATTTCTTCCTCCTAGTTAATCACTACTCCTCTTGGTTCAATCCTTAATATATATTCTACTTTATAAATTTTATTATTATTTTATTTTTAATTTTATCATTATCTCCTATCACTTAGATGTTTTTACTTTTAAAAAAATATTAACTTTTTAATCAGCCACTTAAAATATTAATTCTTAATATTAAATTTAAATTTAACATAATAATTAATTATTTTTAAATAAAAAATTTTAGACTCTATCAATACTTTTTTATAAAATTTAGAAAATTCTTAATTCTTGTGTAAAGTAAAAATACATTATATATATAATTTTGAAACAGAAAGAATATTTAAAGTATTCTATAAATAAAGATATATTTCGACTTAACTAATCAAACAGTTAATCAATGTGGTAATGTTCATTCTCAAATGAACCGTCTTTCCTTGGTTCGAAAGACCTCCGTCTCAAGATTGCACAGCAGAAACGGCAGATGCAATTGCATGCTCGGATTCTACTACTTGGGATGGATGCATATTGTCCACTTGAGAGAGATCATCGGAGCAGTCTTACGCGTGAATTAATCCGAAGAAAGGTAGACCATGACAAAAATGGAGCTACAACTTTTACAAACGCTCACACTGGTGTATGACTAGCAGAGAAAGGAAAATGACTCAAAATACCAGTCCATTTGTTATAGCTACAGCTTTGTTAACAATGAACCATATCTTCCATTGGCATATATATGACGTACACTGTATGAGCAATTTCAGACACCACCTTCATTTAGAGCACTAGGAAATTGGGAGACAATGTACAAGAACATCCAAAAGAACAATATGACAAAAGCAGACTTATCAGTTGCGCAGGAAGGAGACCTCAGTCCACTGTTCTTGAAAGTTACTGGAGCAGATGGATAATCAGGTTGCTGCGGCGAACTATACTATACAGGCACATCAGTAGGGTAGTCCTGTGGGTATCTCTTTATCGCTTCTCTAAGGGATCTCTCTTGCTCCTGAAGATGTAATGGCTTCTCATGATACACATCAGTGAACAAATCATCAATTGGGGGCTTCTCTGTTCTGTCTGCCACTTGAATTGCATGTAACAACTGCAGAAGAACGTGAACGTTTTGCAATCATTGATTGAACGAAGGCATTAGCATGTGGAAAAAGAAAGGAAACCCTATGTTCCACTTTGAATGTTGTACCTGCTTCCTGATGTTTCCTCGAAGTTCAGATTCATCTTCGTCGCTCCGCCAGCCGTTTCTATGAACCCATTTTCTGAATCTAGCTATAGGATTCCGAGCTGTTCTCCAGTGTTCGATTTCCTTCACTGGTCGATATTTGGTGGAATCATCCGAGGTTGAGTGATGCCCAACTCTATATGTCAGGGCCTAAATATCAAGGAAGCGCATAATCACACGAGGCCATCGAAGGCAAGCAGTTTTAGAACTGAGGCTAATAACCTAGTCTTTGTTTTACCTCAACTAAGATTGGTCTTTGTTCATTAATGGACATTTCACGAGCTGCACGAACAGAGCTATAAACAGCTAGAGCGTCATTTCCATCTACACGAATAGCTCGGATTCCATAAGCTTGGCCCTTAACGACAATACCATCGCCTGCAATGTGGATTGAAAAAACAATTTAATTTCACTAAAATTCTCAGTAATGACATGAAGAATGTTTGGTGAGTTTATGCAGCCAACAGGTTTTAAGAAGGTTGCATAATTACTTCGGAATTGTTCAGTTACGGGAGTGCTAATCGCCCACCCATTGTTACGACAGAAATAGATCACTGGAACTTCCATGACTGCAGCCAAATTTAAACCAGCATGGAAATCTCCCTGTCAGAATTTTGTACCAAATCAGGATGTCTTTTGCCAAGAATTCCATGTTTCACGTGGGAAAAAGAAAGGACTACAAAAAGTTGATCAGGTTTACTTGCTAGCCTTTGGGAAATGTTACTTTGGAGATTAAAAATATTAGTGCAACTTTGAATGATTGATTACCTCACTGGTGCTGCCATCGCCCATGTAAGTGATAACACAAGCATCCTTTTTATCCATTTTCAAGGAATAAGCAACACCTGCTGCCTGAGGAATCTGTGTTCTGAGGAAGAAATTGATTTTGATCCTATCAAATGATTTGAATTTCTTCTTGTATATAAAGAATGTGGATGTGCTTATGTAAAAGCTTACGAGAGAGGCGATGAAACAGTGAAATAGTTTTTCTGCATATTTCCATAATGTATTGGCATTTGCCTCCCTTTCCCATAATCAGCCTTATTTCCAAACAATTGATTTGCAAATTCTTGTAAGGTGAATCCACGCCATAACAGAACTCCGTGTTCCCGATACTGCAAGAGGTAAACAGGAAAATGCTCATAAAGCATCGAGAAGTACAATTAATTCCCCTGATATCTGAATAAAAGAAAGCAGATTGGTTCTGCTAATCTAATTGCAAGCAAACAAAATTGTGCATGAAGGAAAATTTTATCGAAAGACTTTTTCACCTATCGATCAAACGCTTTGATTATTTTTCCTTTCCGTTGTTTCTTCTACCAACCTTTCTGTTCTTAATCTAATTGCTCACCTGAGGCATCACAACATCCTCTGGGGCAAGTGCAGCTGCTGATGCAATGTTGACAACCTCTTCTCCGAATGAGGTGAGGTAGAAGGATATTCTTCCCTGCCTCTGTGCTTCATAGAAGATAGTATCCATCACTTGAAGCGTAACCATATCACTGTACATCTTCACTGCTACTTCTTTGCTCACCTGATAAAATAGGTTTCACGAATCACATTACAATTTCTGATCCTAATATCTATATCGAACTTCTTGGGATTTTCTGATCTTGGAATTTAGTTATATATTGACCACTGTGGACAAGGATAAAAGAAAACGTATCTACCGTCATTAAATTTTTTTAGTATTAGCATAGAGTACCTGCTCAAATTTGCTTCCTTTAATCAGGTAACCATCATCATCAAGAACACGATAACATGGTATCCTCTTATCCAGTGACTCGGGAAGAAATTCCATCTGGGATGTGAACGCAACCCTTCCACCAGGAAAATCTAAGGCCTAAGTTTTAAAGAGAATTCTTGTACACATGTTATTCAACATTCATAAAATACGATGAGAATAGAAAGAACATCAGATTTATTCAAAGAATTTGATTCTCCATACAAATTTACTTAAACAAACGGTTGCCTGTGTTTGCTAATTTGTAAAGCCTTCCTACTAATTCCTTCATCAAATCTGACTAAGAATTGAAATGCTTAATCTCTACTATCTCCATTTCAAAATAAAAATCATTAAAGTGAATTTGTATTTTCAGTACATTAATACTAACCTATAATGCAAATAGTATCTTTTGTCAATACGTACCGAATAGATTCTCAATCCTCAAATCTGATCAAAAGATCAAAAACTCATATATTATAAATAATTATTCACTCTATAGTTGATTAATTTTTAGTAATAATTAATAATTATTGACTATAAAATAAGTAATTATTTTAACATAAATAATTATTTATCATATATAAATTTTTAATTATATAATCAAAATCTAATTATTAAAATTTATTCAATATATATTAAAAAATATTATTTACTTCATAATGGGAACATAATAATCATAATTATTAAGACAGTGCTGAATGAAACAAAAGCAGGAAAGAGGAAAAGCAAATATTGGACTCAAATACTGATTAAAAAAAGACAAAATGAAGAAGTGAGTGGCAGAAAAAGCACAAAAAGATATGCGAACAGGCAACTGTCAACTAGTGCTGGATATCAAAGCTTATCACATCAATCTAATTTGTTCTTGTTCGGGGATATTATATACAGTCAGGTCTTCTCTGGAGAAAATAAGTTTGTATTTAATACTACATAGTTCGCCACGATTCTCGAAATCATTCCTTTCCAGATAGGGGCCGTCCTGCGATTTAATAATTTATCACTGACAACCGTCCTTTAATTTGCGAAAAGATACTTGATCAAATTTAATACAATAAATTATATTTTTTATCTTTTAAAAATATTTTTAAATATAAATTTATAATTTTTATAATTATTAAATCAAATCTTAAATTTTATTCAATAATTAAAATTCAATCTTGTGTGTATGGCAAAAATACAGTGCAAGACTAGATTCAAACTATTCTAATTTTCAAACAAACAGTATTAAGTTCAATTTGAACTGTGATATTTATAATGTATTAAAATTTTAAAAATAAATTATTTATAAAAAATAATAAAATTTAAATAAAAAATAAATTTTTTTCAAAATGAGTTGCAATCTAAATTCGACTTGTCATAAATGCAATGCTGATGTTAACTTCAATAACCAATCCTTAGCTTTTTCTATTGATTGAAACAGAGGGAAATTTATGGTGTATTTAGATTGTAAAAATTAATATAAATTTTTTATTTTTAATTACACTTTTTTTAAAATAAAAAATTCTCTCTTATAAAATTTAAAGTAAAAAATTTTAAATTAAAATACTGTCTAATTCTATTTTTAATATAATCTCCAAAATATTTGGTAAGAAAAGAGAAAAATGAAAATAAAAAACTGTGATGATGATAAAGTCCAGACGTATTGGGGGTTTACATAGACACATTCATGAGGTCCCAGTTCACGGAATCTAGCAAGTTTTCTCTTCTTCTGTTTTGTCATTTTCTCCCTATTTGTCCTTTTTTCCCCCACTTTAAGTCCCATCAAAGAAATAGAGATTGCAATTTTCCATACTCTCTTCGTAAATAGCTAAAAACAAGAAAAAAGTAAATAGCTAAACTTTAGAAGAAATAAATTTATGTGGTCGAGCTAACAAAAATTTAATTGAATATATGAATTTTTTATTCTAAAATATGAAACTAAATAAGATACATGAACCTTAGGAAAAAAAACAAAAAAAAAGGGTGTCCGTAAAGGGATTTCAATTTATAACCTAACTTTATCCATTTTGTGTTGTTCAATACAATGTCTATCCAAAAGAGATGGTGGGTTTTGCCAAGACTTGTCTCCATTCGGCCCTTGAATTTTTTGCACAATCGGTGTATGATAAATGTGAAAATTGAATAATATCTCGTTTTAAAATTTTTATTTTAAATTTTATAAAATATAAAATACTTCTGAAATAAAATCCTTTCCAAATGCAACCAGCTTTGCTAAGCAGATCTGCTGCCAAGTTATGCTCCGAAAATTTATAGAAACAAATAATTAATCTTTTTTCTCTTTTTTCCTTTAATATTTAAGAATTCAAAATTTGTTATTTTTAAAAATCGTTATAATCTCCTTGTGGAAAGCAATGAATCTAACATATTTATCCTTTTTATTTATATTCTGAAGACAAATAAATCTTCATATCAAATGTAAACTTTCCTCCCTTTTTATTTAGGATATCAAAATCAAACTCAATATATTATATGGTAAAAAGAATTGTATTAATAGAGCTATCAACCTACCTTGATCATAGCAATTTCAATGACATGATAATTTGATAGAACCCAATTTAAGGAGTTCGGATCCTCTCTCTTACTCTCTATTCTTTTTTTTTTTTTTTGGCTACGTCTCCATATTTCATTATTATTATTACACTGTCAATTTTTCTTTTTAAAAAATTAAAAAATAAGAAACTTAAAGAAAAAAAAGAGAATTTAATGGAGAAAGGTCCGGGGTGGTATCATTGAATGGGACCGAGGATCCAAAACCAATTTAAGCAAGAACAAGTGGCTTTGTCACCAAAACTTGTTAGCAATGTTGGAATTCACAAGTGGTTTTGTTTCATGGTAACACGTGTATCTAATAATTTTCTTTTTCTCTTTTTGTTAGACGATTAATGATGGTTCATAGTGACACCAAGGTGGCGAGGCGGCCGTAACCGATACGCTAGTCACACATGGGTGCATTCTAACTGTGAAATCTGAAGCAGAAAATCACTGACAGTTCAGAATTCTTACCTGAGTTTCATCATCATCATCTTCATCGAGATATAATAATTCTTGGGCTCTTGTGGATTCGAAACGATGAGAAGCAAAGAAGGTTGCAGGGTTTCTTGGGAATGGAGGTTGGCTTTCAGTTTCAGGAGGACTCCGACGGCCACCGGCAGTTGGAAATGAACGGCTGGTACGGAAGAACGAAGCTTGAGAGGATCTCCCATGGAGAATTCCCCTTAAGAGACTGATTTTAGTCTCCAGAGAAGCAGAAATGCGCCTTGCCTTTGACAACCAGATTGCCATAACGATTCGGAGGGCTGGTGGGAGGTTGAGGAAGATATGTGACTATGTGAGTAAGAACTAAAAAGGAAGCACATATATAGAAGATGGTGAATTGACTTTGTTCATTTCATAATTCAATTAATTTTTTGGGGAGCCTGGGTTTTGTGGGAAGAATATTAAAAAGAAGCCACATGTTCTCAGTTAAAAAAAAAAAAAAAACAAGCCACATGTTTTTTCTTTTTTACGCAAAAAAACACATGAGCTAGGTACTAATTATTCTATTAGATTTTTTTTTTTTTTGGGACAGGGGGGGAGGCGCTGACTTAACACGGTTTATACTTTGACTATCGAGACTGCCACAATATACTTTGATTATTGAGGAGGGAAAAAATAAGTTTATTATATATAATTTTTAATTATTTACTATAAGAAAATTAATTATTTTTTTAAAGAACTCTTTCCATTGTCTCTTGTTATAAATTGCAAATCTAACGAATAATTTATCAAATCAACTAATGCAATGCAACGCTTTATTTAGGTCTAGAACGTTTTATACCATACTTCGTGTAGGTCAATTTTGTAAGATTTTTACTGTTACTTTTTGTTTTCAAAAATATACAAGTCTTTATATATATATATATATATATATATATATATATATATATATATATATAAGTTGAGCATGAAGCATGTGATTGTGATATGTGCACAATTAGAAGCTAAATAAAAACCTCAATGTACCAAAGTGTCATGTTTAGCATTTAAATCCTTATTAATTTCTGAGCCTTCATGAACTAATCACACGAGCTAATCACCTTAATTTTGATTAAATTAAATAGTATTTGAAGCATTTAAGAAGAATTGATCATGATATAAATACAACAACTATTTCAAATTTCAATACCAAAACATTGAACTAACCAAAGGATGATTCCAAAAATTGAACTCTAAATAAATGTAATTTGATGTTCTATAGATCTACACATCTATATATATGTCAATTGAAAGACCTAAGAGGGGGTGAATTAGGTCTTTGGCTAATTATCGAAATATTTTCCCTTTTTACAAATCCTTTGCCTTAATAAAAGCTCTTCTTTAATTCCACAACCTTCAAGTTTATATGTGATGTGATGGTTAAGATAATATCATCAAACTACAACCAATCAATCAACAACAATCAATAAGTAATAATAACATGAGCAAGTAAATAAATAAAGATATAAGACAATGAACACACGATTTATAGTGGTTCGATCTCTCCAAGATCTACATTCACTACCTTGAGTCCACACTCAAGGATTTCAACCAATCCACTATAAGCTCAAGTTCAACAATTACATAAGAGGCTAACCACACTATGGTTTTACACTCACAACCTCTTCTAGTAATTATACAAACAATACAAGGTTCACCAAACACAATGGTTTTATATCTAAAGACAACCTCAAGACTAATCTAATCCAAGGCTCACCCACACACAGGTTTTACACTACAACCTTGATTAATCTAGTCTATGGCTCACCCTTGCACAAAAGGGTTTTATGTCACAAGATAACCTTGCAAATGAGCTAGTAGAAAACACAATTAAGATAAGAAAAGAGAGTGTGTAAGATGTTACCACTTTGTTGGTAGATGATTACACAATGTTTCACCTTCACACTTTGTTGCCTTTGGAATCTTGAATTTCAATCTTTGAGCACAAGGCAATTTGAGAGCTTTTCAATTTAATTTGATGTAAAACAAGTTGGATAACATAAGATTTGTTAAGTTCAAAGTTCTGCTAAAAAATCTGGAGTTTATGGCTTTTATAGAATTCAAAAATCAGTTTAAACAGTCATAAAACGGCTAGTAACTGCTATTTTCGTAAAATATCGTTCATGTGAACAGTGGTACTGTTTACGCACTATTCATGCACCGGTCACAAAAATTCGGACGACCGAATTTTCCAGCTTCGTCCGAATCTTCGTCCGAATTTCTCTGGAAAAACAGTCGGCATTGTTCATGTGAACAGTAATCACTGTTCACAGTGCAGAAAAATTTCGGATGACCGAATTTGCATCCGAATTTTTCAAACTTTGTCAAAACATGTTTAAATCAATTCAAACAAGTTGAAAAACATTCTAGCCTCAAAGATAAGTCATTAAAGATCTTTTATGTGAAAAAACCATTTATGAAAACTTGATAATTTAGGTAAGTTGAAAACTATTGAAACCATTTAAATCAAGTTTTGTGCTCTCAATTGCAACTCATAGATTCCAAGACTTAAGAGTGTAAGGTTTACAAAGTTTACCTATTAAGCACATGCAACCTACACTTCATGTCTTCAAAGCCTTCTAACATCTTGAACAAACTCTTCAATCTTCAATCACTTTGACATATTGGAGTTGTTCTTGCATTTTAACTTCAAGGCAATGAGACTTCAAACTTCTTAATCCAACAATCCTATCACACAAACGACATGCATATTAGTCCTCATCAATATTTGTCATTAATCAAAACTACATGATTTGCCCTTAGGGCTAACAATCTCCCCCTTTTTGATGATGACAAACTTTGATGCAAAATGTGATGGATTTAAAACAATGTAGTACATAGAAGTATTAATGTCAATGATAGAAAATAACCAATTTAGCACATTGACATACAAAAGGCTCAATATGAGCCTATGACCCAACCAACCTCCATTTGCCTCCTTCCTTCCAACAACATATAGAAGATATAGCATTTAAAGTATTTAGAAAACTTCTAAGAGAGGTTTTAAAGGTCAGAAAAGATTAACATTACTCCCCTTTAGATTGTGCTCATTTTTCAACAAGTTTGGACTTGAGATGCTATGCATCCGAATTTTGACATATCAAGTCCGAATTGTAAAATAAGTGAAATGAAAGCTTCAATTTTTGAAAATAAGCTTTCCTAAGGTTGTTCAAACATAGTGGAAGAGATTAAAACAAGTTTGAATCAATTTGAACAACAATAGAGCATATTTTGGCAACAAAATATGGATGCATCCGAATTTTAAAACATGCATCCGAATTTTTAAACTCATGCATCCGAATTTTGACATTCCAAGTCCAAATTGTAATAAATTCAATATAATGAATGTTTAATGTGAAATAAATCTTTCCTAAGGTTGTTCAAACATAATGGAAGAGAATAAAACATATTTGAATCAATTTGAACAACAAAAGAACATGTTTTGGCAACAAAATATGCATGCATCCGAATTTCTGAAACATGCATCCGAATTTTTAAATCATGCATCCGAATTTTGAGCTTTCAATTCCAAACTATAAAATATGTGAGATAACAACTTCTATTTTTGAAAATAAGCTTTTCTAAGATTGTTCAAATATGATAGGAAGGATTAAAACAGTTTTCAAACAATTTGAACAACAGAAAAGACATTTTTGACAAGAAGATCTTGATGCGTCCGAATTTTTGGTTTATTTTTGGAAACAAGTTGAAAAGGTGATTTTTCATTTTCAAAAGAACTATAGAAGTACTCAAATATGTATAGCTACAATAGCACTCATTTTAGCTTTGCAAAACCACAAAACTAATGCATTCAATTGTAGGTCAAGTCAAGAACCAAGTTCAAGATTTTAATCTCAACTTAACCATATTCCAAAAACTCATAAAATAACCAAAACCTCACATAGTATAACATAGTCAATTTAAATTTCAATTGCAGCCATATATTTTCACAAAACACATTCATTTTACATTTCAACCTATAGCACATATACATAGCACATTTTCAGCAAGCACATAGCATATAGCACATCTTGCAGTCAACATTCTTTCTTCCCCTTGACATATGCATGGATTTTCAGAAAATTCACACATTTTCTATTCATGCATGAGGAATTCCACTGCTATTTCACATTTTCACACATTTTGTCATCCCATTTCTTCTCCCCCTTTTGTCATCACTCAAAGATGGGGTTAATGAAAATGAGACAACATGTATCACATATAAGCAGTATATTGATCAACTCTCATTAACAGTATAGTTCTAGTCAAATAATTATCATCCTAACAGCAATAATCATTATGTAGCATCTCAACAATAATAAATCAACTTCTTCTCTCCCTTTTTTTTTTTATCAGCAATTAAACTTGGGGTGAGAGTACTTGGACAACAAAAGTGAAACAAAGAAGCTCTTATCACAAAGATTTCACATATTGAGCTTCAAAGCACTATAATGACTAGAAAGGCACAAGTACATTTCAATGTTAAATCATAACATGTGCATTAAGGCATAAAATTAAAATAAGCATCAAAATAGAGTTTAGGGATAGAAAGGCTTAGTCTTGGATGCGTTTCATTGTCTTCACTTCCAAATTTGTTTGTTATGATGACCATGTCTCCCTTGAGCTCTATATGATGGGGTCCTTCATTTGTTGACTCCTTGCTTGTATAATTCTGCTTTGGAAAGCTACCAATCAAGAGGATCTTGGATCTTCTTTCTTTGAACCACATTTTCTTGCTCCCTTGGTTGAAGGATATTGGTGATGAATTTGTGATTTGACTTTGTTAAACTTCATTCATCTCCTTCTTCTTGCTTGTTCTCTTGGGCTTTATAGGAACTTGCACCATCTAAAACCACTTGAGAAATCTTTCTCAAGTCTTCTTCCATATTCTTGACTCTAGCTTCTAAACCATCAAATTTGCCAAGAATTATCAGAGCAAAAGACTTGAAGAATTTGTCAATCTTCTTCATTTCCTCTACATGGTTGTTCAATGTCTCTTGAAACACCTTGGCAACTCTTCAAATAGTCTTCTTTTGTGGAAGGTTGCTCCCCTCACTAGATGAGTCATGTTTCATTTTAATTTCTTTTCTCTAGCAAGGATTTCCTCTTCATCCTCTTATTCTTCATCATTTTCTTCTTCCTTCTTTTTTCATTACTTTCTTCCTCCTTTTCTCCATCATTGCTAGCATCTCTTCTATCACCCCCTTAGAGGAGTTTTTTCTTCTAGCCCTTCATACATTTTGATCATCAAGTATTCAAGGAATTCTCTTTAGTGAGTTGTTGGTGTAGACTTCTTCACTCTTTATTGGTCAACTACTACAAGACAATTGCACTTGGAGATACTTGAAAACCTTGGTAAACAATTTGCTATGTGGCAAAGCCTTACGTTCGGTTCTTCTAGCTGCCATTATATTCTTTAGCACTATATATCCAAAATTCATTTTTTCTTTTCTTATGCATGGCTAGCATAATTACAGCATACATATTATCAACATAAGATTTGTTCCCAAAGTATGCAATAATCAAGGTAGTAAGCATGTGATGCAAAATTCTTTCACTAGCATAAAAAAGCTTTTATCTCTCTCTCCTTTCTAGTCTTGAGGCTTCTTATCATTTATATATAGGCATTCTCAATTCTTTCATATGAGTATAACTCACTTATAAAACAATGTCCCCCGGAAGAATAATGCCTAAATCCAACATTCTCAACATCACGAATTCTATTGAGCAATGCATTATCAATATCCAAAATCAACTTGTGATATTCTTAAAGAATACCACTGAATAGATTTATCACCAACTCGCTCACCTCTTTCTTCCATACTATTTGCTTAAAATCCATAAACTAAGTAATGTAATAGCATCAAACACAAGCAAACTAGTCCAGCTCATATTATTTAAAAACGAGAGTATATTACCCATTTCAGATAGTTTGATGACATCCTCCTTGTGGCTTGGATTTGTCTTATGGATCCTTTTTGTCCAATCATCAAATTCAGTAGCAGCCTCCACTATGACAAATCTATCCATCCATGACATGATTTGAGAAACATAAACCTTCCTTGGTTCGTTGGTTACTAGTCCTCCTTCTCTATCTTTGGCTTTTCCCTTTCCTTTTCTCATGCTAGGCTCCTTTGTCCTCACCTGAAGCTACAACACTTGAATACACTTATTAGTTATTGAATTTTGAATTCTCTAAGCTACTTCCAAGATTGGTCAAACCTTTCTTCGGCTAATGGGATGGTAAGAATATCATTAATTTGTTCATTAGTGCAATCATGCTTTAAACAAATATTACCCTTAGTAGAATGATCTCTAATGAGATGAAGTATGATCTCAATATGCTTTGTCCTAGTTTGTTGAATAGTATGATTATCAAATTTGTTGCATTAGTATTATCACATAACATAGCCACATATTTGAAACATAGATCATAATCACTTAGAGTATCAATAAGGTAATAGTGAATGTGTTTAATAGCAATCAAATGAAACTCTTTATGACAAGATGAAATTTAGCACACAAACACATTGCAAACATAATATTAGTTCTACTTGCAGTCAAATAGAGTTGACTACTCCTATGAAACCATTTTATTCTTGTCATGCATAGTTGATAAACTTATGAAAGTGCTTATACCTTAACATGATTCATGAAAGTGCCATTCTTGGTTTGCTTGATTTGTAGGCCAAGAAAGAAATTGAGTTTTCCTATCATGCTCATTTCTAATTTACTTTGCATCAACTTGGAAAACACATCACAAAGTGAAGTATTAGAAGCACCAAAAGTTGTATCATATATTTGGACAAGTTATAGATCATTGTTGCATGAGGAATTTATAAAGAGGGTAGTTTCGGTTTTCTTTTTGAAAATCCTTTTGAAAGATGGAAACTACTCAATCTTTCACACTAAATTTTAGGAGCTGGTTTTAAACCATTCAAAACTTAGGAAAGTTTGAAAATATGGTTAGGAAACTTTTCATGAGCAAAACCGGGTGATTGTTCCATATAAACCACTTCCTCAATAGAACCATTTAGAAAAGCACTTTTGACATTCATTTGAAATAACTTAAAGCTAGTACAAGTCAAAAGCATTCTTATGGACTCAAGTCTAGCATTCGGAACAAAGGTTTCATATCATAATCAATTTCTCTTCTTGATTGAATCCTTAGGCAACAAGTCTAACCTTGTTTCTAACAACTTCTCCGGATTCAATAAGTTTATTTCTATAAACCATTTAGTTCCAATAATAGAATGATCATGAGATTTAGGAATATCCAAAATATTGTATTTTTCAAATTTATTTAAATCCTCTTGCATACAAATAATCCAAAAATCATCACACAATGCATCATCAATACTTTAGGCTCATATCCAATAAAAAGAATAAAGTTATTGATAAAGTACCGCCTTATATTTACTCCTTGGGAGATATCACCAATGATTTGCTCCTTAGGGTGGCCTTTGTGGATATCATAAGTTCTTTGAAAGCTCTTGGTCACCACTAGGTTGATCATCTTGATTTTGTTCTATCATTTCTTCCTCATTGGTATGATTCTCCAAAGTTGGTGCTTGAAGATGAGTTTGATATTCATTCATAGATGTACCTACATCATCTTCATCTCTTCTTTCCAAGCAAATGTAAGATTCATCAAAACAAACATGAATGGTTTCCTCATCATGTAAGGTTCTTTTTATTGTAAATTCTATATGTCTTTTCGTAAGAAGAATAGCTAAGATATATCAATATCCATTTTTCTACCAAATTTAAGTAAGTTGTCACAATAATTTAAGATAAGACATTTATAACCAAACATTTTAAAATATGCAATTTGAGGCATTCTATAAAAGAGAATTCAAAAGATGTTTTTCTTCAAAATGATCTTAAAAGAATTCTATTTATCATAACATGTGATGTTTACGACTTTGGACTAAAAATATTTTTGAGGAAGAATTTTCACAAAGCATGGACCTAGCCAATTTTTACAAAGTTTAAATTTTCTTTTCAAATAACACCATTTTGTTGTGGGGTTTTTGCAGTTGAAACAATTATATGAAATTCAATTTTCAAAGTAAATTTTGTAAAGACTTAGTTGTAAAATTCTCCCATTGTCACTTGTGAAACACTTCTCCAATTTTCAAGGGAGATTTGAACCTTTTGAATAATTTTACAAACTTATGAAACACTTAATCTTTTTGAACAATGAATAATGCTAAGATGAATATTTAGAAATCATCAACTCTAGTAAGGCATACTTCAAGTCATCAATACTAGAGTTCCATATAAGTCCAAAACAATCCATATGAAAAAGCTCAAGATGTTTTGAGGTCTAAAATCATTTTCATGGGTTTGAAAGATTCTTTTGTTTGTTTTCATATGGACAAGTATCTCAAAGACAATTTTCTCAAAACATATTTTTAGCAATCCTCTAACTAAATCTTGATAGAAAAGTTTGTTCAACAAATCCATGTACACGTGATCAAATCTTTTATGCCAAGAAAATCATTATCATAAGCAACAAGACATTCAAGCTTATCAAGATAAAACACATATTTAAAAATTTGTAAGTGATTGATCAAAATCACAAAATATCATTTTGTCATACAAGTTCGGGTGACCGAACTTATGGTCTACATCCAAACTTCATGTCCAAACATTTTGTAAAGTTTCATAAAGATGTTTTTGGCCAAGTAAATGCATAGATATTCAATCATATCTATTTTAATCATTTTATAATGACATATAATCAATTTCAAAAATATATAAAGCATTAATTCAATCTCATATCATTAATGTTACCTAATCAACTTAATTGAAGCAATTGACAAGTCATGGTTGGCAAATCTTCAAATCCACAAAAAAAAAAAAAAATTCTCAACTGAAATTTTGCTTGTTGGCATTTAACTTCTTATTAATTGTCACACAATTGGCAAATGCTAAGCAAGTTATAGTTCAAATCAGCAATTAGCAACATTTGTTTAAAAAGAAGAGAGGAACCTTTACCAACATTGGTTACTTCAAGAATTCTTCCTTTCTTTTCAAAAAACAAATCCTTCATCGATTGCTTTGACCTTGATTATGCATGAGGTGTTTTCTGTTATTCTTTAAGCCAACATCATCAATACGCCATTTAGTGGTGCTTGAGTTTGAATTGAAGCGTACCTGTGATAAAGGAGAGGAAGTTTTCTTTGGTACCCATACTTTCTTGGGTCCGTGAGGGTTAGTAATAATTCCCTTAACTCTCCAAATAGTTTTTACACCATTCTCTACTTTTCTTTTAACATAGCATTTGGTGACTTTATGTCCATGTTTTCCACAATAAGTACAACAAGTATGATGCATGGAAGTAGAAGTAGCTCTAACAAAAAAGTTTTTATATTTAGGAACATTGTTTACATAATTATAGCCAAGACCATTTTTAAAAAGAGGAGATCTTTGAGCTCCAAGAATTTTATCAAGATTGTCCCTTCCTTTTGTAAATTTTTCTATACATAATGTAAGCTCATCAACCTTCTTTTTCAAAGTCTCATGATCAACAAGCATTCTTTCAAGAGACAAAATCTTTTCACAAAGAATCTTATTTTCAAGAGACATGTTTTGTAAAGAGACATTTAAAACTTCTTTTTCAATATTCAAACAATCAATAGATTCAAGAAGCTTTTTGGTTTCACAATATAATTTTGAATTTTCATTCAATAAATCATTAATTTTGAATTTCATTTCCTTATTTCTTTTTGAAGCATTTTTTAATTCTTCATACATTTCAACAGGTAGTTCACTAGGATCATCTACATCATCAACATCATCATTACAACAAGTAGAGGTAGAAGGAGTGGATTGTACCTCATCATTTATTGCCATGAAACACATATTGGCTCTTTCCTCGTGTGTTGCTTGTAGAAGTCTCCACATATCGTGAGCGGTGTCACATTCACTCACTCTATTGTATTCATTCACGTCCAATGCACAACTCAAGATGATCATTGCTTGGTAGTTTAAGGTTATCTTTCTTGAGTCGTTCTCATCAAGTTCCTCCATAGACTTTTGTTCCCTTGTAATTCCATCAGCTTTTATTCTCATAGGAACATAGGGACCTTTCTCAATGATACTCCACAAATCAAAGTTAATAGAACAAATAAAAATTCTAATTCTAGATTTCCAAAATGTAAAATTAGAACCATCAAATAAAGGAGGTCTATTTGTAGAGGAACCTTCCATATAAGGCAAATTTGATAAACTAGCCATAGAATCTTTACTTCTAGGTTGTTAGACCTTAAAAAAAAGACCTTGCTCTGATACCAATTGAAAGACCTAAGAGGGGGGGGGTGAATTAGGTCTTTGGCTAATTATCGAAATATTTTCCCTTTTTACAAATCCTTTGCCTTAATAAAAGCTCTTCTTTAATTCCACAACCTTCAAGTTTATATGTGATGTGATGGTTAAGATAATATCATCAAACTACAACCAATCAATCAACAACAATCAATAAGTAATAATAACATGAGCAAGTAAATAAATAAAGATATAAGACAATGAACACACGATTTATAGTGGTTCGATCTCTCCAAGATCTACATCCACTACCTTGAGTCCACACTCAAGGATTTCAACCAATCCACTATAAGCTCAAGTTCAACAATTACATAAGAGGCTAACCACACTATGGTTTTACACTCACAACCTCTTCTAGTAATTATACAAACAATACAAGGTTCACCAAACACAATGGTTTTATATCTAAAGACAACCTCAAGACTAATCTAATCCAAGGCTCACCCACACACAGGTTTTACACTACAACCTTGATTAATCTAGTCTATGGCTCACCCTTGCACAAAAGGGTTTTATGTCACAAGATAACCTTGCAAATGAGCTAGTAGAAAACACAATTAAGATAAGAAAAGAGAGTGTGTAAGATGTTACCACTTTGTTGGTAGATGATTACACAATGTTTCACCTTCACACTTTGTTGCCTTTGGAATCTTGAATTTCAATCTTTGAGCACAAGGCAATTTGAGAGCTTTTCAATTCAATTTGATGTAAAACAAGTTGGATAACATAAGATTTGTTAAGTTCAAAGTTCTGCTAAAAAATCTGGAGTTTATGGCTTTTATAGAATTCAAAAATCAGTTTAAACAGTCATAAAACGGCTAGTAACGGCTATTTTCAAAAAATACTGTTCATGTGAACAGTGGTACTGTTTACGCACTATTCATGCACCGGTCACAAAAATTCGGACGACAACAGTCGGCACTGTTCATGTGAACAGTAATCACTGTTCATGCACTATTCACAAAATTCGGACGACCGAATTTTTCTCCATGCGTCCGAATCTTCTTCCGAATTTCTCTGGAAGAATAGTAGGTACTGTTCACGTGAATAGTGTTACTGTTCACGTGAATAGTGTTACTGTTCACAGTGCAGAAAAATTTCGGATGACCGAATTTGCATCCGAATTTTTCAAACTTTGTCAAAACATGTTTAAATCAATTCAAACAAGTTGAAAAACATTCTAGCCTCAAAGATAAGTCATTAAAGATCTTTTATGTGAAAAAACCATTTATGAAAACTTGATAATTTAGGTAAGTTGAAAACTATTGAAACCATTTAAATCAAGTTTTGTGCTCTCAATTGCAACTCATAGATTCCAAGACTTAAGAGTGTAAGGTTTACAAAGTTTACCTATTAAGCACATGCAACCTACACTTCATGTCTTCAAAGCCTTCTAACATCTTGAACAAACTCTTCAATCTTCAATCACTTTGACATATTGGAGTTGTTCTTGCATTTTAACTTCAAGGCAATGAGACTTCAAACTTCTTAATCCAACAATCCTATCACACAAACGACATGCATATTAGTCCTCATCAATATTTGTCATTAATCAAAACTACATGATTTGCCCTTAGGGCTAACATCTATCATTTTACAGAAGAAAAACCATATCACCAAGTATAAAGTATAGAATCATAACTGAAGAACTCGGCTAAGAGGCATATGTAATTGTAGAATTCTTCTGAAAGAACAACATATCAAGCAAAAAGAGATTTAAAATTTAATTTATATTAAGCAACATATTAAGCAACTAGATGGTCACAACGAAAAAATACTCAAAGCATGACAAGAAATGACAATGAATGTTTAAAGATTTTGGCAATGGCAATGTCCCTCTGAAGATTTCTTCTGTGGTTGACAAAGTTGTTAAGCAAATTTACAATAGTGGTATCTTTTTTTATTACATGCTCGGTTTATTTTACTTTATATTTTCATACTTTAATTTCTACTTTTGGGTTTCTCTTCTTTTTGACTTTTTTTGGCTCTATTTGATAATGAATTTAGTTGTTTGAATTCATCTTTGTAGTCTTCTTCTCCAAATGAAACTATTTATGAGAGGTAAAGGGTTAAACTCAATGATAAGAATTTTAGGAAGAAGTATGTGCTCTCATTATGCCTAAGATTAGTTTATAGACATGACAACTTACCTAAACTATACATCCGAGAAAAGCTGCCAAAAATTATACAAGGCTATCAATGATAAGAATTTTAGGAAGAAGTATGTGTT
This sequence comes from Rauvolfia tetraphylla, assembly GCA_030512225.1. Taxonomy (NCBI): domain Eukaryota; kingdom Viridiplantae; phylum Streptophyta; class Magnoliopsida; order Gentianales; family Apocynaceae; genus Rauvolfia; species Rauvolfia tetraphylla. The sequence continues at coordinate 9,006,705 of JAJQKT010000058.1, read as the reverse complement.
CTCATTATGCCTAAGATTAGTTTATATACATGACCTACAACTGATAAGATTAGTTTATACACACGCCATACAACTGAGATCAGCTAGGATTTGCAAGATGTCCTAACTTACCTAAACTATACATCCGAGAAAAGCTGCCAAAAAAATATACAAGGCTATCAAACAAGATCATTACAGATATAATACAAGAAATTCTTCAATAGTATGGACAACTCTAAGTTTGAAGTTTGAGTTGTCCTCTATAAGGCTTGATTGTGTTTTATTGTAAATTTTTGACTTTTTGATGTAGAATTGTGAATGTTTCAATGACCAAAGCAATTAAATGCTCCTAGAGGTGGTTGATTCAAAAATTGCAGATATAATTGGAGTTAGAGAAAGCACGATAATAGGATGCAAAGTTAAGGGATCACAAAATTTTGCACCCAAGGTATGTTTTTATAGTGCAAAATAATATTGTGTACATAAATTTAAGATATATATATATATATATCTAAACAAATTTAAAATATATATCCGTGAGTAGTACGGGGTAGAGCACTAATAAGTTTTTAAAAATAAGAAAATTTTATAAGTTAAAGTACCTAAAATATCTTTAATAGATGTTCTTTTTATTAAGTGAGAGGGAGAAATAACATAAGATACTGAGATGAGTAATATTAGAAAGAAGCATAGTAATTAATGGTTGAATTATGTAAAACAACTTATATTTAACAACGAATTTTAGGACTAAAGTGATATCGTTTTTTAAAATAAGGAATTACTAGATTTCAATTACTTAAAAAAATTAGTAGCTTTTCTTGTTGTCACTAGGTCAAATTCAAGAATAATCTTAAGGGTATCCCCATCGCAATGATCAAACACACATGAAACGTCACAATTCATATTATGCACGAAAAAGCAATTGAAAGCTTAGCCTGCATTTTTCATCGACAAGAAAATTCAACATCCAATTCAATCGAATTGGATACTATGCTGACAACACTTTTTGTCAGCATGTGCGGTAAGCCTTCCACAACCATTGGATCAGAATCTTTTGATCCAATGGCTGCGAGAAAGTAAGAGTATTTTGGTGTAAAATTTTTTTCGTGGTCCTGTCTAAAAATGTCTTATCAAAAATGAGAAAATCTATCTTTTCTTCTCACATTTCTCCCTCTCTTCCATTTCCGATCACTCCTCTCTCTCTCATTTATTTCATTCTCCTCTTATGAAGATTGACTCTCTCTCTCTCATTTATATCCTCTCTTGAATCTCTATCAAAGATCTCGACGAGTATCGACAAGTGGTGAATAATTATTCACTCTATCATAAAAAATTATTCAGTTCACGCTATGAGTAATTATTCATTTCATAATGAGTATTTGACAAATGATGAATCAAAATAATACTTTCTTTATCTCCATTAGTAGACTATTAAATATCTAGATAAATATTATTTTTGTTAGAGATTTCTACAAAATTGAAATTATTAAGCATCCCAATGAAAACTCACATATCTAACTTCATTTTTACTATAAGTGAATTTGAAAAAATCGTCGAAACTGTTGATACAAAGTAAAGATCTTGATGAGAATGAATCATTTTGTTCTTCAATATTTGAAAAGTTTTAGAGAAGTAGTAGCGAGGAGAAGAAGACAGAAAGAAGAGACGGAGTGGGAGAGATAATTTGGTATGAGTGGTTGAAGATGTCAGACTAATAATAACTTTTTCAAAATTTCAAATATCTCACAAGCTTTGGTTACTTAAAATACCCTTCATGCTTTTCAACCATCAAATAAAAAAGATGTCCATCTAACGGTAAATAAATAGTTCTCACATGCTGACAAAATAATGTGTCAGCACCGTAGCCGTCACAATTCAATAGTCTTCGCAAAAAAAAGAAAAGAAAAAAATCAATAGTCAAACTCATGCAACTATGTATAAATGCATCCAATTCAATAAGGGACTGTTGACTATAGTGCGTTAAAAAAAAGAGGAAGTTTCAGCCGGGGGAGCGTAGCCCCTAACATGCCGATGGGGGTGGCTTGATTTGCAGTCGGCGGCCTTCTTCCCCGACTGCACCTTTATTTGTTTTTTTTTTCCTTGTGAAACCAGAAGGTTCCCTTCAATTTCGTGCATTTTTTTTCTTTTTTTTCTTCAATTTTGTGCCTTTTCTTGGGGGAACTAGAAAGCTCCCCTTTCATTCCATGCATTTTTTTTAATTTTTTTCAATTTTTTCTTTTTTCTGGCTTCCTTTGTTTCAATTTTTCCTTTTTTTGAAGTTCTCCTTGTATACAAAATTCAATTCAAAGTGTGGATTCTTTGAAATAAAATTAAGTTAAATTGGAGATTCTTTAAAAAATTTTCTAGTTAATATACATTGTTTGATTGATGTTCTAACTATACTTCTTGGGTTGCTATTTGCAGTACCTTGTAGCTAATTGCAAGTATAGTCATATTTTATTTTCATTTTTCAACTTTCTCTCTCTGACCTCACGTTTTATCATGTTAAAAAATCATGTTTTATCAGATTATTGTAAGAGAAATGTGAAGACTAACTCATTATTCGTGTGATGATTGAGAAGTATCTTGAGTATTAAACTTTCCTCATATATCTTTTTTTTTTCTTTTCCGAATAACTTACCTCTTATATACATCCTGTGTATTTGACATTTTTTACATGCTGCGAAAAGCAAAAAATTAGTATTTGTAGTTACTTTGAGGCCATATCTGATTCACAATGCCTGCCCAGAGTAGTAGGACTTTCTTCAGATGGTCCCGTCAGCAGTGATACAACTCTCGTCTATTTAAACGGGAGCTTGTGCATACGTCTATACATGTTTCACGAGTTCGTTCGTTTACTACTCGAACTCAGCTTTACGTTTGAGATCATTCGATTGAATGTTGGAAACATTCACGAATAATAGTTTTATTATTATTTTTAATACAATATATATGTAATTTGTTATGAAATTAATATTATGGATATCTATTTTCAGAGTTATAGAGATACTCTAACTATCCAAAAGATAGATGGCAGAGTTCTACCATATCTTTAATTAGTGATAGAATTTGTCTTCTGATTACCCTCTACATCTTATTATTGGGATGTACCCCTGAACCCTATAAATAGGGCTCTAGACTGAGGTGTTGTATTCATTCATTCATTGATTGATTTACTCTCAGAGAATCAATAAATCTCTTGTGTTCTTTCTCTCTACTTTCTCTCTATAGTTTTCTCATATTCTCCACATTATAGTTTCTTTATTAAGTTCTTTACATTAGTATTACGATTTCGTTGTGTCGAAGGTTACTATGTGCCAATAAATTCATAACATGTTATCAGCACGAGTGTCTGCCACTGGAGATCTTGAAAATCTGGATGTACATAGTAGTGAGGATGATCATGACTACCATGCCAGTGAAGAAGATGAGGAATCATCTGAGTCCACTTCATTTGTAGAGTCTGAGTTTGAAATAGATGAGGAGGAGGCTGAGATATGGAGCAGTATCAATAGACATGAGGAGGTTGGTATAACCAAGAAAAGCAGTCAAACATTGCTTGCTGAAGCATCTCTTCAGAGTGGCAGTGAAGATGACTATGATTCTGAATATTTGAATAGTTAAACCTATTAGTAGGTCTAGCTTGTGGCCTAGAACTGGGAGAAAACAACCACTTCCCCCAAAAAGATTGACCCTCCCAGGCAGGCCTAAAAAATTGAGAAGGAAAGAGCCTGAAGAAGTTAACATGGCCAGGACAAAAGAAGGTGGACTGCATAAATAAAAAAAGTCCTTATCCGGACCACTGAAATGTGGGAAATGTGAGAACTTAGGTCACAATGCCAGATTGTGTAACGCAGAACAAAATATAGCCAATCACTCTGCACATCACATGAATATGAATAGATGTGGGAAATGTGGTAACTTGGGACACAACAGATGAACATGTGAAAATGCAACTTCCCAACATACTCCATTCTCTCAAGTTTCTAAAAATGCAGTTAATGTAAGTTGACAAATCTTTGCACATTATTTTGGTCAAAGATGGTGATTCCATCACAAGTTTTATTGTTGTTTGTTTTGATCACAGGTGACAATTCAAAGTGAGGTAGACATTTCAAGCCAAACAAGTACGGTGACACTTGGAAACCAATGTTCCAATGCAGCTGAAGAAGAAAGAATGTGAAAGCTTAGAAATAGATTGCAGAATGGTTATAGCTAGGCTTTATTTTGGTACTTTTGGTTTGATGTGAACAATTGAGTTGTAAAAGCACTGCCTTTTGAACTTTCCAATGCACTGCTGGGGTTTGTTAGATTCAGATTTTCTGATCTTGGAATATGATGTTTTCAGATACCATTTCAGCTTATCCAATTGAATCTATGAATTTAGCATTTGAAGTCTACGTATTTCATTATTTTGGATCCTCAGATCCAGCATGGAATGCTACATTTTGTGTACATATGGGTGTAATGAATTTTCAGGCTATGACAAGATCTGCAAACTAGATATGCATGCTAAATAATATGTGAAATGCCAAAGAAGGATATATCAAGGCACTGATCACATAAATGAAAATGGAGAACAAGGCTACATAAAAATAAATTCTGGAACCGAGTGCCATGGAAGGGGGCAAGTTAAGGAGACATCATCCATCAATTCTCCGTTCCAACTCGGAGAAGAACACCTAATCTTACATACCACAATTCATTTACATCATTCAATCCAATTACAATGCACCTAAAGCAAATATGACAATTGCATCTATTTGCCTACTCTACTCCTGTAACCACTTAATTGATACAGTAAGATTGCCACAATTACAAGCAAGATGAGACAACAAATTATTAAAATTTTACAACACCATATTATTCTTTCAACATTCTTCAATTGCTCTGATTCAGTTCTTCTTATTCTTCGCAGCAACCCGGGTATAATCACTGTTGATCTTTCACACATTGGTGGGCCAACCCATTTGAAGAAATTACATCCATTTGACTGTAGAAAAATTCCAAAAAATTTGCTGCTTAAAATATTTTAACAACTAGACTTTTAAATTCTATTGGGATTATACATGAGTTACCTGATATCTTTCACACCCATTGAATCTTCTGTCTGGGTTGGCATTTGTCCACGACACATGAGCGACTGCCAACCTTCGACAATGGCAGAAACTCGATGCTTTTTCTGTTATGCTAATGTTGGTTCTCCTTGAAGCTGACGAGTTGCTTGAGCTCATCCCTGTTATTCGTCTTTTTGGGGGCAAAGTTTCTGGCCTTCTTGCTTCAAATGAACCTCAGTAGCATATTTCTCTGCAAAATCAAAATGGGTTCTTCAATAGCAATGCATTTTCATTCGGATTGCATAACAGTGCAAGGAAAAGAGAAGGCGGGTTGCAGAGAGATGGGAGAGAGTGACAATTTTGCCCTCAAAACTTGAGTCACGGGCTTTTTACGTGAAGATGTGCCGCCCAACTCTACCTGATTCCGCCGTGTGAGGGTATTTTTGGCACTCCGAAAATAGATTAGGGATAAATTGTGTAACAGAAAAGATTGTAACTATTAATGGCTAGTATAAAATTGTTTGAGGGCATTTTTGACTAATTTCTCAATCATCTTATCCTTTCTTTAGGATAATATGGCATTATCATTTAATGGGGATAATCTATTGGACAACAGATATATGCCAAAAATATAATTTCATAACAAAAGTTACAATTCATAAATATTTGAGGCTGTAACAGAGGTATTCCCATTCTTATTAAGCAAAGAAGATTACATACATTGACGCATAACTGGTACATGTGTATAGTACTTGACAAGGTGATGATAATTCAATTGGTTAGTAGTATTTCTTATTAGGTGATAAGTTTTTAGTTCAATTTGCGTCCTTTTTCAAATGTACTAAAAATCAAAAGAAAGATAAGAAATGATTAGTATAGTCCTCCTAGAATTTCTATAGGGGTTTCTATATACAGTTGTTGTTGGATTATATATAATAAAAAATTTATTATTTATTATTTACATTTAAGAATTATAAAGTTCCTTTAAAGTCTTTGAAGCACCAAAACTCAGATTTATCAATAATCATTCAGTTTTTGCATGAATAAAGATTAATTTATCAAATTATATCTAATTTTGCGTCTTTGTAAATACAAACATCTTCAAAAATCGAACTTCAAACGACTGATTTTGAAGATTAAAAAAATTGCCACTTGCTAATACAAGTTGCGCACCACTTGCGCCACTTACTGGTGCAAGTGCAAGTGGTGCCAATTCGCGCAAGTGGTGCCCGAACTAATATATTTTTTAAACAATTCGGTTTGCAAGACATTGGTTTGCTTGTATAATTTTTTTTTTAAAAAAAGGATATCATGCGCCAAGAAATTGGCGAATGTTGCAGCCAAGGCACATATTGGTAGCAACATGTGCCAGAAGCTAGTGCCTGTTTCTAGCGTAAGTGTAGTAAAAATGCTATTTTCCTTAAAATTTGATCTTTTTAAAATTAATTTTTAATGTCTATATGTATCAATATGTTAAATTAAATATAGTTCGAGAAACTAATCTTTTAGCACGTAAACACAAAATGATTTTTTATATATTTAAATTTTTAATATTTCAAATATTTTAAAAAAACTTTAAAAATCTAAATATTAAATAGTAAATAATAAAATATTTTACACGGTATATAATTAAAAAAATATTGCATATAGAAACGGTGTTTCTATAGAACTTGAACTCAACTAGGCATTAAAGAGCAAGGAGATGAGCTCTTCTTTCCACTATAGGTCTTGAGTTGCTTTTGATTTTTAAATATATTTTATATATATTATATAATACACTAATTAAATTATATTACATAAAGCTGCGTTATTAGATTAAATCTATTAATTTGTCTTAGTCAAATAATATTACTACATATAATATAATTTAATTATGTACTAGATAATGTACTACAAATTTTACTATAAGATTGGAGTAAGTTTGATACACATCTCCTACCTCTATGTATGTAAAAAATAAAAAAGAACTCCAATGGCACGGGTTTTGTACTATGGTTTTATTTTCACTCATGTATTTGCTTCTTTACTTCCGAAAGGTAATTCATCAATATTGGTAGGAGAGAAAATTTTGATCTTAATAAGAAAACCTGCATTTGTTTTAGGTAGTAGTCTAGCGGTCATAAATTAGAAGATCAGAAGTCACACTCTGACAACTTAGAAAAAAAAAATGAAGAACCCCTAACGCAAATTCCTTTTAAATCAAATAATCCCCCCATCCAAAATCTAATGTCCTAATCTAACTTGGCATAAAATTAAGAAAGTAATTTGATTATGAAAGAATTACTATAATATCCTTATAATTAAATAGGTTGGTATGGCTCACATGTTGTAAAGTTTAAATCTCTTAAATTAAAAGAATTAAAGAAGTTAGTGGTAGAATTATTGTGTTAATAAAGCTTACTTCCCTTAACACTTAGTTTGGTTGAGGTGGGAGGAAGAAATAAAAGGGGAGAGAGAATAAATGGGAGGGTAAATGAATGAATTCACTTCTTTGGATGGAAGGGGATATGGAGGGAAATTAAATGCGGAGCGGCAGCCTTTGCTTCCACATAGCAAAATCATCCCCACCAAAAGCGGTGGGGTTAGAATGTATTTGGTAAATTAAAGACAAAATAATTCCTAAAACTTTTATCTAATAAATATGTATAATAGGTCACATGGTAAGATTATCATAAAATAACTTCTTTCTTTCTATTTTTAAATTTAATCAAATAAGAAAAAGTATTTGTGATTTAATTTCCTTTCATCTATACTAAATAAAATAAAATTAAATGCATTTACTTTCAGGTGCCACTTCTCCTTCCTTTTGTGAACCTAAAATAGTGTAAATTAAAGAGGTTATTGTTAGAAGTTTAGATAGAAATACATAACTATTTTGATAAAATATATATTTAATTTTGAATAACTTTAAAAAATTAATAATATTTTCACTTCCATTTCAACCTTTTTTTCACTCCTCTCTTCTTTTTTATAGATAAAAAAACTTTAATACCCATATGTATAAAATTAGCTAAGCCCAAAAGTTATCAATAGACTAAATTACTCACTTTATAAAGAGAAAAAAAATCACTATGAGTATATAATAAAATTTTTATTATATCTTCTATTATTTATTTATTTAATTTTTCTAAGCAAAAAGAGATTGTAAGAACTTTAGATTGAATAAAAATTTTATGACCTTAAATGTATAAAAAAATTATGTGACTAGAAAGCTTTATGCAGACAATTGACGTATATTATGATAGTTAGTGTCACTCTTTTTTTATCATAGAAATACCAATATCACGAGAAAAAAGGGGCAATTGAGTCCATTGATAATGTGCAAAATCATTTAATTTTATAAATAAGGATAACAAAGTTTTTTGGTTTATTTAAAAAGAAGAAGATGAGTTAAATAAGTTAAAATAAGAGGGAGAATATTATTTTTAAAAAATACATATATTTATGTTGTATTTAGATTGTGTTTAGTTTGAAAAATTTTTATTTTGAATTATATAAAAATAAATTTTTTATAGAAGAAGAAATATGATTTAATTGCGTATTTGACCCGACCAAATACTATCTAAATAAGGCTTAATTTTAACCGCACAAAATAATACAAATTAGGCGAATTGAAATAGAGAGTAATGTACACTCTCGAGTTTCTCCAAAGCAACCATGAACATTTGCAATAAGTTATAGAAGACTCGGTCAAAACATGAAAACTAGCCCACGCTATGTGAACTGCGACTCAAACTAATTGAAGTATGAGCACGTGAATCATTTCCAGTCCAGAGCCTCAATTTTTTTTTTTTAAAAAAAAAAAGTTCCTGCCGACAGCCTAAACAAAGGGAAGAATAAGCCACGAGATATCATGTTTTAAAAGGCGAAAAAATATTGGACGTACAAATCAAATCGAAATCCTTGAATTAGATTCTAACTGTTCAAATTTGGATATCCTTAAAGGTGGTTTTTAAAAAATTTTAAAAAATTAATCATTAAATCAGATTTTAAATCTTATCCAAATCCTATTCATTCTGCAAGCAGTACAGTTTAAATGGCAGTTAATTATTCTATGTTGGGGTAGGCTAGTGGAACAGAACATTTCCGAAGGGAAAACGTGAAAACGAAAATATATATATATATATATATATATATATATATATATATATATCACTATCATAATAAATAACTAATTCCTTTGCAATTAAACATTTTATTACTCTAATTTTTAACTCCCACTTATTCTCTCTCTCTCTCTATCTTTTAAAGTTTTTTCACAATATAAGAAACTACTACAATCTTTACTACCCAAAAATATTATTATATTATTATAAGGGTAAATAAAAAAATAAAATCAAATTTTATTTTATAGTACTTTTTTTACAACAAAATAAAATGTGTATAATAACACTTAAAGTAAATCGGAGGAAGTACAATAATACAATAATTGAGATAGAGAAATTATTATAAATACAATAATTGACTAAGTAAAAATACTAATTTAATTGTATTAACTAACTTCTTTAATTCATGCAAAAATAAATGTAAATCTATCTTTGTAGGATGAATGGAGTACTGTTATAAGTTCGGTTCATAATTCAGAAGATATCAAACTTAATTCATTTATACCTGTGAATATAACCTAATATTTCTTTTGTCTTCTTATAAAATGATTTTTAAAAAAATCTGTGGGGAATATTGAAATAATAATAATTATTATTATATTTCAAAAATTATGTTTTTTAAATCTGTGGGAAATATTGAAATTATTATTATTATTATTATTATTATTATTATTATAATATTTGAAAGATTCTTTGGCCGATTTTGCTACACAATATGATACTTCTTCAATTTCAATCTAAGTTACATCGTAAAAATTTAATTTTATTATAAAATAAAATTATTGAATAAAATTTAATTTTTTATTTATCTTTATAATAAAGTAATGAAAATTTTGTAATAAATAATAATATTTTATTATGTTATATTTTTTTATAAAAAAGAGAATTCTTAATTAAAAGTAAACTAATCATTTAATTAATATGCAAAAATTTATAAAATGATACTTAATTGAATTGGACGGAGGGAGTAATGGCTGGCTTTGTTATCTTGGTATGGATGGGCAAACAGCGACAGATGGGTCCTATTATTTCTCAGTCAACCAACGACTTCCCGACGATACTAAAAGAGTCCGCCCGCATTCTCTATTCTTTCTATTTAAACTACTTAAGGTCTCTCGCGTTATATGTGCGGGAACTAATAAGTGATTAAATTAGTAATCCTATAAATATAATAATTTTAATAAAATTTTATGTGTATATTATAAGTTATTAATTAAAATAAAATTAAAGAAAATTTTAAATAAATTTAATATAATATGTTGTTTAGATTTAAATAATACGATGATATGTAAAAATATCTTAGAATATTAAATTTTAATTTTACAAGTGATAAATTAAATGTAGTAGCAAGAATTTAGTATTTAATCTGATTATTTTTTACATTTATTGATGCCAATCTTTTTTATATGTAAAGATTGATCATTGATCGAATTAGTTATCTGATGAACATATGTTTAAAATTTATATGTATAATATGATCAAATGGAATCAAATATATAAAATTTTATTTTCTTTTTTCTAAAATGAAACAAAAAAAACAAGACAAAATAATATCATTTTGAATCAAGTTTAATTATAACTACAAAAAATTATTTAAAATAAAATTATTTACTACAAAGAGTCGGATCAAAATTTTATTAAATTATTTATTATTTCAATTTTTTAATAATTTATGTAATAGTAAAAGGCAAAAAATAAATGAAATTACTCTTTTAAAAAAGAAAAATTGCGTTCTTCTAATCTATTGTGTATATTCTATAGCAAAAGTAACTTGCTAGAATAATTTATTGGATTCTTGAATTAGATTAGTTATTCTCCTTTTTAGATTCTAGAATTAACTATTTTCTTTTTTGAATTCTATAATTAGCCATCTTGGGAGGTGTTGTAAACTATTTATGAAGGAACAAGTCATGTCAGGTTGTCAAAGTTACATATGTAGGCCTCTCAGTTTGAGGATTTGAGAATGACAGATTATGAGAGACTATTCCTATATTTAGCAGCAAATTGAGAGATATTGCAAATCAAGCATTTCAACTTAGTAAGAAATATTATAAAGAAAAATTGGTGCACAAAACCTTGAGATCCTTGCCGCAAGATTTGTTGCCAAAGTTGCTGCCATTGAATAAATTAGAAACCTATCAAAGTTGAAGGTGGATAAATTAATGGGATCCTTGCAGACCTTGAAATGCATCTTAGTACTCAATATAAGAACAAAGGTGTTGCACTAAAGGCTGAAGAAAGCTTGGAAGCAGCCCTATCAATTTTGACATTGACAACATTGCCTTGTTGACAAAAAATTTGGCAAGATGTTGAAGAAAGAAAGCAAAAAGTTCAACAAGCGAAAGTTTAGAAAGGGTACCAAAAAAGAAAATGAACCCAAGAAGACTAGTGATGGAAAGGATTTCGACAGAAAAAGCAACATCATTAGATGTTGGGAATTCAAAGGAATTGGCCAAGCTCAAAATAATTGTGCAAACAACTTGAAGAAGAACAAATCATACAACATGACGTAAAGTGATGATGACAAGGAGTCCAGCAGCAGCAGCGAAAATGAAGATGAAGCAAATCATATGAGCAACATTGTCGCATTCCATTCAAGATGACAAAAGTAAAACCAATGATGAGGATTCAAAGATTGCTGATAATTAAGTTGCCTATGAGAAATTAAGAAATGAAAATCAACTGATGTACACAAAATAGTTGGAAATTATTGAGATCAATTGGAGTTTGAAGGAGGAAAATCAGAAACTTCAATAACAAAATAGTTACTTGAACAAGAACGTGAGCAACTTCAACAGCAAGTACAACATCATACCGAATCACTACAACTTAGAAATGACAAACTTGTGGAAACAGAATGCTACATCAAAATGTTGAATACAAGGAAGATGAAACTTGATGAAATTCTATCCATCGGGAAACCAACTGGTGATTTGACATGTCTGGGCTATAACAACAGTAACCTTGCTTCAACAAGCAATATTGTACCAGAAAGAAAGATGACACTTGTAGGCAAAAAGTGGTTCACCAGTAAACCTAAAAATCCTTATGTTATTTGTGACTATTGTTCTTGGACACACTTCAAACGTCTGTTTGAGAATTATTAAAAATCTATAATAAGGGCGCAAACTAGTGAAAGTAGAGTTCAACAAGAGTAGGCAGACAATTCGACAAAGGTGAATTTGGGTAAAAAAATGGATATCAAAGGATATGTTGCACATATGTCATTCACTGTAAGAATGAATGATATGTAGTACCTTGACAGTGGCTGTTCTCAACAAATGACAAGTCAGAAAAGAGTCTTGTTGAACTACAAAACTTGTGAAAGAGGTAATGTTACCTTTGGTAATAGCTCAAAGAATTAAGTAGTTGGCATTGAAACTCTAAATATCTCAGGTATGTTCTATCTGTTGAAGGGATAAAAACTAATATGATAAGTATAAGTTAGTTGTGTGATAATAATCTACATGTTAACTTTAAACAAAGACAAGTATTTTGTTATAGATGACTCCAACGGGTTGGTTCTTACTGAAGTCAGAGCATCTGACAATTGCTACAAGTTACTAAAATCAAATGATCAACAGTGTATGGCTGCTCAGATGATGAAGTTGATCTTTAGTATAAAAAATTGGGCCTTATAAATCCCAAGCTGTTAAAAAAATGAGTTCAACAGAAACAATGTGACTCATATCAAATTGGAAAGCAAAGAAGGTCTTCTCACAAGAAAACAACAGAGATCAATATTTTCAAAATATTGGAGCTCATGCATATGGATCCTTTCGGTCCTACTCAAACATAAAGTATTGGAAGTAAAATATATGTATTGGTATGTGTTGATGACTTTTCTAGATACACTTGGATTGACTTCTTGAAACAAAAATTTGAAGAATTTGATGCATTTCAAAAGTTGTGCTTAAAGCTACATACTTAGAAGAATTTAATACTATGCAAACTACGAAGTGATCATGATATGGAATTTGACAACCAACAATTTAATGAATTATGTGTTGGTTATGGTATTTAATAGGAGTTTTTTGCACCAAAGACACCTCAACAGAATGGTGTAGTTGAGAGGAAGAACAGAGCCATTCAAGAAATTACTCGGGTCATGTAGAACTCAAATAGATATCTCAAAGATAGTGGGCAAAATCCATCAATACTGCAACACGTGTCATTAACAGGATATATCTTAGGTCTTACACTACTAAGACTGCCTATGAAGTTTGGATAGGAAGTAAGTCAAACTTGACTTATTTCCATATTTTTGGCAGTAAAGTGTTACATTCTTAATGACAGGGAACCTTTGGGCAAGTTGGATGCAAGAGTGATGAAGGAGTATTCATTGGTTACTCCAACAACATTATAGCCTATTGTGCTTTCAACAAGAAAAGTAGAGTCGTCATGGAGACTATCAATGTTGTTGTTAAGGATGCTACTACAAAAAAAAATAATGAGGTTGACACAACAGATGAGAAGGAATCTAGTAGTGGAGTCGTATATGCAGCATATTTGGGCTTGTCTAACACATCTCCAAAAATCCTATCCTACCTTGCGAGGATTTCAAACCAAGTAACAACCAAAAATATGTCTCAAGGTACGTAAGCCTTGATGAGTATTGGGAACATCCACTCTCATATTCTAGGATAGTTATAGCTCGGTGCAATTGCAATGCGTGCATCAGCAAGTGTGCCAGATTACATAGATTGGTACCTTCCTCATACTTATCCAACGATTCAGAATTCTGACATTCTCCAAGAAGGCATTTCAAGACTCAAATTGCACCTGTCACTAATGCGGTGGTGAGAATCTCGCATTCTTAATTGTTTGTTTATTAGCATTCAAAATGACATAGTTTCATCCAACCCATTTGACTTGTTTTACAAAGGTGGGATATGATGCATCTGTTGCAGATTGAGGATAACCCAAAACATGATACCGGAACAAAAAGATACTTTTATAGTAGAGGTGAGTAAGACTGCCCAAGAGCAGGTACAAACACTAGCAACCAAAGATGAGAGACCATCGACGCTAATGATTTAGTTTATTATCATATTTCTTATGTTGTACTATTGTCTGCTTGTGTGATGTTTTCATACGTTAGCATTTATTATAATTCGTATAATATATGTTAATAATAGTTATAAGAATATAATACTTCAAAGTTACTGATGCAAGAATGAAGTAATTACTGTAACTTTAACTTATCAATTGCATTATGATAAAATATACTAATTACATAAGTTAATTATTTAATAACATTTAACTAAAGTCCATTTTTAAAAAATAACAATAGTTTATGAAATCTAGTGAGTTTAGCCGCACGCTGCAGAACTGTGCATTGAGTTTTGTCGCCAATGGCGAAACTCTACGAATACAAAAAGAAAAAAACACAAACGTTGATGATAATCAAAGGTTTTTTTTTTTAACCGAGAGAATCCTTTTGTAAAATTACTACCAAGGTTATGCTCTACCCGATTTCATGCATTATTGGATTTGTAACTTAGGGCAAGATAGAGAAAGGAAGGAAAGAGAGATGAAAGAGAAATTTATTAAAAAATAATTAATTTTGGTACTATATATGTTATGATATCAGTGCGTAGCGGAAATACAAAAATAGATATTGAGAAAGAAAATAAGGAGAGCAAGAGAATAAAGGAGACATAAGATTTTTAAGTGGGAAACCCAATACGGGAGAAAACCCACTGCCTACGGCAAGCCAAGAAATATCCACTATAATAATCGGGTAAGTACAAGAGAAAAAAGTCTTCAACAATAATTATCAAAGAAGACTTATAAGAGAGAAATAAATCTCATAAACTCAACCCTACAATTTGATGATATAGTGAATATAGGTGGAGAAAATATTTCAGCCTTTGGGGAGAGAATTTGGAGAGAATGGTTGCATTGAGCTCAATTAGAAGACTCCCTTGTCCAATTTTCTTTCCCTAATTTGTGACAAAAAATGAGGAAACATGTTGAGCATTTTAGGGAGTAAAAGATAGAAGAATATAAGGCATAAAATGAAAAAACGTGTGGAGTATTTTAGGAAGTAAAAGATAGAAGAATATAAGGCATAAAATAAGGAAACATGTGTAGTATTTTAGGGAGTAAAAGATGAAGGAATATTAGGCTTAAAAGAGGGAGTTAGTTCCCAAAGTTTGAGACACCACCAACAATATATAATAAAAAAAGCTATGTAGTAATCACGAATAAAAATGGAAGCTTTCTTCTCTCTCCATTATTCGCGTCAACAGGGGTGTTCTTCTCCTCAATCATTTCTATCTATGTTCTAACTATTTCTTACCTATCTCTCTCTCCCTTTATGGGTCATTCTTGTTGGCCATTTTTCTCTTCACTCTGAAACTCCATTGAATCTTATAAGAACCTAAAGAAGGGATATGATGCTCTCTTTCGTGAAATCTAGGTTGATTTTTGGTTTTTCCTTCTACTCTCAGTAACCTCTTTGTGATTCATCAAAAAATAAAAAATAAAAAATCCGCAACCCCTTTCGACTTTCCATTGATACCCCAGAATAATTAAAACCTAACTTCAGCCTATAACTATTGCAATTCCCCTTATTTCTTTAACAAGAACAGCAAGGAAAACTTCGAAGTTTGGTAATCCTCTTGCTCACTCAAGGGCAGAACTTCAACACAATCCAAATTAATTTGGAAATTTGTTTATGATATAGAAAGGGAACCATAGTATCTGCAAATAGTTACAACTTGGATTTTTAAGAGTGCACTGCCATTCATTCCTTGTTGGGAACCTCAGGTCCAATTAGTTTGGACGAGACAATTTTTTGTAATAAGAGGAAAACTTATTTCAATAACTTTTTGGAAATGAAAAGAATGATGCATAGTTTAACAAAGAAGTTTCTTATTTTCTATCACTCGTAATCTGTAAAAGTCAAAGAATGAAAAAGAAGAACTCACTACATAGCAAAGTTGAGGATGACGACACGGGTCGCGTAGAAGGAAGAGAGATATACAGGAGAGTGATGAATAAAATGCTGATGTTGGGAGAGAATAGAAAGCTTTCATTTAATGCAATTTGGTTTTGGTATTGATAAATGAAATTTTTTAGCAAGTGATAAACGTATTATCTATCTTCGAATTTTGATCAATTGACAAGGGGCTCAAACATAGTGATTCACTTGAATAATTATTTATCACATCATCATGAATAATTATTTATTATTTGAGAATTTTTAACTATTGAAATAAAAAAGAAACTAATGTGATGAGACTCCATGGAAAAAATGCTTTCAACACTGTATCCAAACCATGAGACAACCACAGTTGACAGAAAGAGGATAAAATAGTACTGTTAAATTGTCTGGCCTCATATCGAATGGACCGAGCTTGGCCCTTTTTCTCGTGGGTTGGAGAAGCCATAACTCATATCTATCCTATGATGGCCCGTGGGTGACAATAATTTTTTTAAAAAATTACTTTTTTAGTTTTTCTAGACAAATTTAGCTACTAATAGTCAATAGATATGAGAATTAAGATTTTAAATGTTTCTGCTTAAAACTAAAAGTTATTTTGGCACACAATATTAGATTTACGAATTTCATCTTTTGTAATAATATTTGTGTACATACATAAATAAGTTTTTTAACTTGGTAAATTAATTTTATATCATATATAATTATTATTTATTTTCAAATTAACAATTTATTAAAACATTCAATACCAAATCACACAATTTTAAATAATCAATAAATACAAAATAAAAAAATGAAACGTGAGCGGCATGCGTGTTGGTCCGGTTTGGTCCTTTGCACCGTGGGTTACACATGCTTGTATTTAAACTAGTTTGAACATATTAAGTCAAAATCTGTCCATATATATAAAGTCGTGAGTTTTAACCTATTTTGACACTACTAAAATAAAATAAATTTTCAATTGCCCAATTATCGTCAGCCTCTAGTGATAATTAAATCTCATAATTAATTTAATATAGGTAAAAATGTGTACGCATCATACATCTTGAGATACAACTTTGAAGATTATATGATATCTAACCATATTTGCTTGGATAATATACCCAATAGTAAATGGTGCAAATTCAATAATAATTAGTTTTGTCATTGTTTATTGGAACTTTATATTACTTTGAAATTTGTATTCTTTTTATAAAAAATTACTATTTTTATCAAATTAAATATTATAAAAACTACAGTGTTATGAATTAATATTATGGATGTATATTATCTGATATCAAATAGATAATTTAATATCATAGTTATAGAGCTACTCTAATTATCCAGAAGATAGATGGTAGAACTCTATCATATCTTTGATTAGTAGTAGGATTTGTCTTCTGATTACTCTCTATCTATTCTTATTGAGATATACCTCCGAACTCCATAAATAAGAATTTAGATTGAGGTGTTAGATTCACTCATTCATTCATTGATTTACTCTCAGAGAATCAATAAAAGCTCTTGTGTTCTTTCTATCTATTTTCTCTATATAGTTTTCTCCTATTCTCTACATTGTAGTTTCCTTATTAAATTCTTTATATTAGTATTATGATTTTGTTGTGCTAACAGCTACTACACGCTAACAAATTCATAACATTGAGAATTTTTAGATGTGCGGTGTATGTTTCTATAATACCCAATCAACGAACTAAAATGGGTCTCCAAAAAAGGAGATTGGGGATATATGTTAGATATGACTTAAAGTTATAAAAGTCATTGTATGGCTTAAAGCAGTCTGGACACATGTGATATAACCGTCTTAGTGAAAGCTTATTAAAAGCAGGGTACAAAAATGATCTAATATGTCTTCATTAAGAAGTATATTTTGGAATTTATGATACTCGATATATATGTTGATGATATCAATTTTATTGGAACTCTAGAAGAGCTTCAAGATGTGGTGAATTATTTGAAATAAGAGTTTGAGATAAAAAAAGATTTTTGAAGGACTAAGTTTTGCCTTAGTCTACAAATTGACCATCTGAAAGATTGATATTTTATTCACCAATCAACAACATATACAACGAAAGTCCTGAAAAAATTTTACATGGACAAGGCACATTCATTGAGTACTTCAATTATCGTTAGATCACTATATGTGAATAAATATCATTTTTGACATCGGAAGGATGGTGAAGAACTACTTGGTCTTAGAGTACCTTATCTTAGTGCAATTGGTGCACTGATGTATCTTGCTATTAATACAATACTTGATATATCATTTTCTGTAAATTTATTAGCAAGATTTAGTTCTTCTCCCTCAAGACAACATTGGAATGGTGTTAAGCATATGCTTAGATATCTCCAAGGTAATATAAATCTCTGATTATTTTATTCAAATAAAATCAACCTAAAGTTGATTGGTTATGCGAATGCTAGATATTTATCCAATCCACATAGAACAAGTTCTCAGACTGGTTATGTATTTATCCATAGTGATACTACTATTTTATGGTGTTTTGCCAAATCATTCATGGTAGCTACTTCATCTAACAATTCTGAAATTATAGCCTTTCATGAGGCTAGTTGAGAATGTGAATGGTTGAGATTTCTGATCTATTATATTCAAGAGAATTGTGGAATATCCTCTGGGAATATAATTTCAACTCCTCTATATGAAGATAATGCAGTTTGTATAGCTCAACTAAAAGGATGATATATTAAAGGAGATAGGACAAAGTATATTTCACCAAAATTTTTCTTTACTCATGAACTCCTAAAGAGTGGTAATATTGATGTGTAACAAATTCAATCATGTAACAATCTAGCAAATTTATTCACTAAGGCATTACCGACCGCAACATTTGAGAGATTAGTAAAAAAAATTGGAATGCGGCAGTTAAGAAATCTTAAGAGATTGTCTCATTAGGAAGAGTAAATATAGCATAAAGAATAATGTACTCTTTTTTCTTCACGAGAGTTTTTTCCACTGGGTTTTTTATGAAATAGACATCCAAGGGATAGTGCTATGTAATTAATATTATGGATATCCATTATCCAATATCAAATAGATAATCAAATATCAGAGTTATATAGATACTCCAACTATCCAAAAGATAGATGCTAGAGTTCTATTATATCTTTGATTAGTGATAGAATTTATCTTCTGATTACTCTTTATCTCTCTTATTGAGCTGTACCCCTGAACCCTATAAATAGGGCTTTAGATTGAGGTTGTTGGATTCACTCATTCATTCATTGATTTACTCTCAAAAAATTAATAAAAGTTATTGTATTATTTCTCTCTATTTTCTCTCTATAGTTTTCTCCTATTCTCTACATTGTAGTTTCTTTATTAAGTTCTCTACATTAGTATTACGATTTTGTTATGCTGACAGCTACTACGCGCCAACAAATTCATAACACCTATGACTTATTATTCAATATGTCACCCTATCGTGTTCTGCATCATCTTCCTTCAAAGCACTAATTTTTTGCATCCGTGGGTTAATAAAATTTTCTTGTTCTACATTTTTAGATTAGGAAGCTAATGTGCCGAAGTGGTGTCCATTGTCCAGCACCATTGGGAAGCTAATTTCTAAAGAAAATGAAAAATTTCGACTTCTCAAAAGTTACCTGCAAGACGACATATGTCAAGTTTGAAGTTAAAGAACTTGCAAGGGCCTATTTTGACATCAATGAGATTTCTTTACCAGCAGCAACCAGTTCAATTCAAGATAAACTAAATAAAAGAAGATGAAGCGTTAGGATATCTCGCTAAATATTTCTTCCTAAGCTTGGACAGTTTCCCTCCTTTTGAGGTACTTTTAAAAAATAGAGTTATGCAATAGAGTTATGTACTCAAGTTTAAAGTAATATTAAATCACTCATTGAATTTTAATTTTCAATTCTTACACTTGACATATTTCAAAAAAAAACTTACCCTTGACATGTTGTAATGATTCAAGACTTCAACTTTACTACTCAAACAATGTAATTAATAACATAATCAATCAATCTCAATAAAACGATAAAGTAAATGAAGTAAACTTTGAACACCACATTTTCTCTTACAAAATATAGTTAATTTCGTACCTCATGAAGGATGAAAATCCAAGTGCACATTGTATATTACGTTAGCCAAGAACTGAGTGTTTTTTTCTCATACTTGAACAAATATAGGACATCAAGCAATTACATTTTTGTTTAAGAAGCAAATCCATACATTACATACAAGATTAAACGAAAACTTACAATATATTCTTGTTGAAAAAAGAAGAAAAAAAGACCAATGTATTTAGCTGCTGGAAAGTAACATCATATTCTTAGACTCCTGGAAATCGAGCTTTTCATCAGAATTAACATCGTAAGCACTGATCATGGTCTTGCAGTCTCTGCCACATCGCTCATCCCATAACCCTAATCTCAGCAATGCACTCTGCAGCTCCTCACTGGAAATGAATCCGTCTCCGTTCTCGTCGAAAACTGCAAAAGCTTTACGAAGATCATTCTCCAAGATGTTGTCTCCATCTCTGGAGTCATGTTGTTCTTCACTAATCTTCCATTTGATGATCGTTTCATGAAAGAAGAACAAGAAATCAATCCGGTCTAAGCTCCTGTTCCCCACGAGTAACTCAAGCTCATCTACACTTGTCTGGATGCCGATCCCTTCAAGAGCCGACATTAGTTCCTCAAGGCTCACCAGGCCGTCGCCGTTTTTGTCGAGCCGGTCGAAAATCCGGTCCAAGTCTCCTGCTTTAATTGAACACATGATGGTTGAGGCTTCTTCAAAGTCGTCTACAAAGTGATGAAAGAAATTCTGAAGGAGAGAACCCTGTTCATGTATCTTCACATTGCTCTGCTTCTACAAACCATATAGAACCATATAGTGTACATATATATATATATATATATATATATATATATATATATATATAAAAAGGTAGAGTTGAAATCCAAAGTTTAAACTAAACTAAAAAAAAAAAAGGGAGGTGAGGAGGTGATATAACTGTCCTATACTTGTACGGATTCTCAAAATAAGATCGTGGAGAAAGAGACTTATTCTTTTGCAATGTTCTTGTTGTGGCTGAGGATTTGTGAAGAAAGTCGAAAGAAACTTCCGCAGAAAACGATTTTTGGAAGGAAGCATCTAAATTATGCTATTTTCTGTGTTGTTTTCCTAACTGAGAGAAAGATACTTCGTTCTTATTTATTATAATTGCGGCTAAAGGATGAGAACCGAATTTTCTGGTTTCTTTGTCTTATTTGCTCTGTGTGCTGATTCTGTGGGTATGGGACAATTGGTTGTTTCGTGAAACTTCATGAATCAACCATATAGACCTCAAGGGCGAGCGTGTGGTGCATATCCTCCTTCATAACTATGCTTGTCACTACTATACAATTCAAACATGACTCTTCTTTAGAAAAAAAAAATACAAGAATTTATGTGTTTTATAAAGTTTGTAGAGAGGGAGCGAAATTATGAATGAATATATAGATACCGGATTTTTTTTTTGGGAAACTCTGTCCTCTATATGCATCCACCTGCAATAGTATTTCGATACATTTTGTAGAGAGGGAACGAAATTATGAATGAATATATAGATATCGGATTTTATTTTTTGGGGAAATTCTGTCCTCTATATGCATCCACCTGTAATAGTATTTTGGTTCGTCTCACATTAATATTATACGGAGTAGTTAAAGGAAAAAGTGAATAGTACTAAAATTTCTTCTAGAGACTCACAATTCCCCACTGACATAGTACTAGCGTTTTAGAAGGTTAGGGGTCGAACCTTGGCAACCTCAATTTAAAAAAAAAGAAAGAAAAGTTGGTAATGTGTATAAGGGTGTATTTGGATTGTGTTTGGTTGGGAGAGATTTTGTTTTAAATTCTATAAAAGTGATTTTTTTGTGAAAGAAGAAGTGAGACCAAATTGTGTATTTGGTAAGGATAACACAATCTAAATGAAACCTAAGACTTTATTATTTTGTAAGTTTAATGCATCTTATTAAAAAAATATTTAATATGAAAATTATTGAGTTAACATTTGAACTAAAAGATAAAAGGTTTTAGCTACATCCTATTTATTATCTTTTTTAAATAAAACAGAAACTCTTATGTTATTTAATCTATTATCTTTCTAGAGATTTAAAGGGGAAAAATCTGCAAAGAAAGAAAAAGAACAACGTAGACCAAGCAAATTTGGAAATTTGAATCTGATTCCCATTGAATGGGAAACTATAGCTGATTCCCGTGCTCCAAAATATGAAGATAAAATATCACTACAAACTAACTTTGAATCTTCTAATACACTCTATAGTACATATTTTAATACATTAATTAAATTTTACTGTATGAAATTATGTAATTAGTTTAAATCTTTTAATTTTTCTTGTATACTCACATGAGATATGCTTTAACACTATTAGGCCTTGTGAAAATAGGACAAAATCCCAAGCCCATGTTCAACAGTGGCTTGGGATAGGGTCCGATGTATTGGAGCCCAAGAAGTATAAAATATCAGAAGAAAGAAATGTGTGGACAAGTGATGATGGGGACGAGTAGATTCCAACCTAAAACATTGAGAATATTCCCAAGAGTTTAAACACACATCTCGTAACATGCTAATTAAGGAGGTCCAGCTCTCAGTCAAAAAGAATAGATAGAGAGAGAAATTTAGAGAGAGATGTTTTCCACTTTGTGGGTCTTTCCACTTAAGGGTTGTTCCTATTCTAGTCATTTCCAACACTTTGAGCTCTTGTTATATGGATTTCTAAGTTTCATTGGTGTTGAAGGGCTCTTTTCAGCAATCTTTCTGTTTAAATTTCAGTTTGGAGCTGATTGGTTTGCTGCATGGCCAAGCAGTTTGGGGGCTTTGTGACCTATTTCAGATGTGTTATTAGGCTTCTTCTGCTTCATTTTTGTGCATTCCTACCTAGTGCACAAGTTGATACTCTTCAGTTTTGATTTCTAGCCAAATTCTTGTGGGTGTTCTTACTTGTTCTTAGCTTTGTTCTTTGTGTTTTGGGGTTTAATATTGTTTCAAACTACCAGGCTATCCTTTTCTGGTTTCCCTCTCTTTTCAAATTCAAATTTGAATTGCTTTGGTTAGCTTCTGCAATTTTCTCTCTCTCCCTCTCTCTTAAATCTCTTTCCCAGCTTTGTGCAGCCCTTTTTTTTTTTTTTTTTGACTAACTAGGGGTTTATTCTCTACCTTTATATCCTTTTGTCTTCTTCTTAAATATCTTTAGCCCGGTAATGTTCAATAAAAAATGATCTAATTGTACATCTAGTCTTCTTCCATCTCCTTTCTTAAATTAATACTTGGCCCATGTTGTGAGGGATACTATAACTCCATTGAGGACCCAAGTTGGCCCTCATCGGCACAACTTGATCAGGTACTGGACAGAGAATACACGACTATGTAGTCTTCCAGTATGCTAGATATAGTAGCCTATCTTTCGGCCCCAACTACCCTAAAGCTTGGGCAAACTTGTTTAAGGACAACCTTATTGGAGGATTTAAATCGTGCATATTAAATCGAGTTAACAAGGCAGTTCACTTGGGCACAAATGTAACAGAAACGATGGACGAAACCTTAGGTTTTTACCTTATAGGTTATTTTTCCTAGAAGTACCCAGGCCGACAACTAGTCATGAACATTACCAAATCGTGGGTCGTTGAAGTGCAATTCTATACCTATTCAACTGGGTGGTTGGTGTTTAGATTTAAGTCAGCGGAAGATCATGCAAAGGTGATTAATGGAGGGCTTTACACGACTTATGGCCGATTGCTACTCCTTAAGCACATTTCTCAAGACTTTGATTTCTCTGAGAAAGTAGACAGTCTCATGCCCATTTGGATTACACTATATGGTTCACCCATATGCTATTAGAATCGAAGGGCTAGATCATATCACAGATTGGCAAACCCATTATGATTGATCGGTATACAGCCACAAAGAAGCGCATGTTGTATGCCCGTGTTTGAGGATCTTACAAGTTATGTGAAATTTGTGTTGTCATTTGGAAAAGTCAAGTATCAACAAATTTACTTTGAATTCAAGCCTAAGTTTTGTACTGCTTGTCGAATGATCGACCACGATTTTACAAATTGTCGTGCTTGAAATTTGGAGACTGGGTAGAATGAGACAAAACAGTTGACCAAGAGACCTTCAAGGTCTTGTTCTCAGGCAGCTGGTATGGCTAATCAGGAGCAAACATACCCAAAGGGAAAGACTACCCTAGGATGTTTGGGGGCCATTATGACAAAGCTAAACCGAGGTGGCATAGCAACGGATATGTTCTCCCAGCAAAAATGGCCAAGCCAAATAGGATGGTCAAATGAAATGAGGCTCTTCTATTCAGCAAAAAAATAACACTATCAAACTCGCAACCGGCCTTCGGGCTTGCTCATTTGTCCATATAATTGGATGGACTTGGACCTAATTGGTCCAGACCTATTTAAATATGGGTCTAACCAACCCACTTTGTTTGGCTCGTAGGTTATCCTGAGCCAAAGCAGGTTGGGGTGAGCCAACCCATAAATTTTTTTTTAAAATAAAGATATGAAATAATATCGTTTAATATTTAATATGTGAAAAATAAGAATAATGAAAATAAAAAATAATTAAAAAAACTAGGTCCACATGCTAGCCCATTTAGCCTGTGGACTTAGTATGGGCAGATAGCTCGCAAAAAATAAGTCAGCCTGCTTCTCTCTATTTAATGAGCAACTCATGATGGGCCGAGTCAAGTCGGAGCAGACTGGTCTGTTTGACAGTGTTACAAAAAGGTCAATCTAGGAACAATAGTGACTTGAAAATGGCCACTTTCATTCCACAAAATGGGCAAGCTGAAAACGATAGTGAAGGGATCCCAATCAATTTTGTTCAGTCGACTAGGTAGATTGAGGCCTTTTCGAAAAAACAGCAAGTATGAATCAATGGGGCAGCTAAGCAATGTGGCAACCAGATGGATATTGTTGACGGTAAAAAGTAACTTGAAAAAAAATATTATCAATTGAAAAACTTTCTTGTCTCGATAGTACCATTTTGAATGTGCCATAGATTGGACTAAAAGGACAAAGGAAAGGCAATCTCATCTCTCAACCGACCGAACCAAAAGGAAAAGAAGATAACACATAATACTCTTTCTATTTTATCATGACAGTCACCTTTTAGAATGTTATGGGCTTCAACAAGCCCCTTAAACAAAACAGTATCAAAGAATTCATTTATGGACACCAAGTGGACGTTATAGCCCTTTCGGAGGATAATAATAAACTAACTAGGGTGATGAATGCCAAGTTCCAAGCTGGCATAGACTGGATAATTTCAGCTACCACTATGTTAAAAAGATTGTAGATTTATGGAACCAAACTAAGGCCGACTGCCAGATGCTAGATGCTAACAACCATGTCATTTTCTGCAAAATTGTGAAAACCTCTATTTCATTTTCATTTATCTATAGTTTGCACTCTATTGTAGCTAGGAAAAAATTGTGATATTTTTCTTGGATAGTAATGTGGCTGGTGTCTACTACCAATATATTGTTCTTGTGATTTCAACTCCGTTTTGAGAATAGATAAAAGACAAAATAGCTCATCAGTTACCTAATATGATATCAAAGATTTTACTAATTGTGTGAATGGATTGGGACTACAAGAACTACCTTCTTAGTGTTACTTCTATATTTGGGCCAACAAAACTATTTGGTCAAAGTCTGAATATAGCTTTTGGCAAACATGTATGATTTTCAGTGACCGGTACTCACATGTTACTTTGTTTCTGTCTAGGTATCTGTCATATCAGTCACCATACTTCATTATTTTCGGGCAAGAGAATAGTCCAGGTAGGAAGCCATTTAAGTTTCTCAATGTTTAGACTGACTATGGTAGATTCAAGAAATAGTCAAGGACATTTGGAATCAGCCAGTAATGGGGCCCTCCAGTTTCAGCTTTATAAAAAATTGAAGAAACTCATGTTACTACTAAAAAAATTGAATAGGAAGGAGTTTACACGCATATTGACTAAAGTAGTGCATGCTAAGAATCTAGTAGATGAACTGCAAACCAGTCATGCCAATGATGTAACCAATGCTGATCTTGTCGAACTCGTACGGTTGGCCAGACAAAATACTTAGACCTTAGCTGAAGCAAAATATAACTTTTACTCTTAACTTACGAAGTATAATTATTTGATAGAAAGTGACCGTTGTTCCAGCTTTCTTATATTCCTTGGGAAATAGAATTTAAAATAGAACTTCATATCTTCGGTTCAGTGTGAGGATGGCAGTTTACCACTTCACGGTAGCAGGTCATGAAGGAGTCGTTAGCTATTATGAAAATCTATTTGGCACGGAACTGAACTGCTCATTGATTGAGTGACATGTGACTTCCCTTGGGCCAACTGTTTCACCTGACTTGGCTGGCCGTTTGATGATGCCAGTGATAATTGAAGAAACTAAAGATGTCTTCTTCTCTATAGGTAACTTCAAGGCACTGAGACCTAATTTCTTCTACCTTCATTAAGGAAGTCTAGAGAATAGTTGGCAGTCTTGTTATGTAGGCGTGTCAAGAATTTTTTAGAATTGATAAGTTACTCATGTAAACCAATCATGCATCCATTACCCTTATTCTAAAGAGAAGTCATGCTATGGTGGTGGGGGATTATAGGCCAATCTCTTACTGTAATGTCTTCTACAAGGTGGTCAGTTGGCTAACTGATTAGAACCTGTTTTACACGATATCATTGACAAAGCCCGTGCATCATTTGTTGAAGGCTGTCATCTTATATGAAAGACCTAAGAGGGGGGTGAATTAGGTCTTTGGCTAATTATCGAAATCTTTTCACCTTTTTGTAAATCCTTTGTCTTAATAAAAGCTTTTCTTTAAATTCACAAACTTCAAGTTATATGTGATTTGATGATTAATACAAGATTATCAAACTATAAGACCATAACCAATCAATCAACAACTAAGCATAAATAATAATCACAAGTATGTAAACAAGTAAAGCAATAAGAAAATGAACACACGATTTATAGTGGTTCGATCTCTCCAAGATCTACATCCACTACCTTGAGTCCACACTCAAGGATTTCAACCAATCCACTATATGCTCAAATTCAACAATTACATAAGAGGCTCACCACACAATGGTTTTACACTCACAACCTCTTTTAGTAATTATACAAACAATACAAGGTTCACCAAACACAATGGTTTTATATCTAAAGACAACCTTAAGACTAATCTAATCCAAGGCTCACCCACACATAGATTTTACACTACAACCTTGAATAATCTAGTCTATGGCTCACCCTTCCACAAAAGGGTTTTATGTCACAAGATAACCTTGCAAATGAGCTAGTAGAAAAAACTATTAAGATAAGAAAAGAGAGAGTGTAAGATGTTACCACATGTAGGTAGATTTTTACACAATGTTGCACCTTTACACTTTGCCTTTGGAATCTTGAATGTACACCTTTGAGCACAAGGTAATTTGAGAGATTTTCAATTCAATTTGATGTAAAACAAGTTAGAGAATGTGAAATTTGTTTAGTTCAAAGTTCTACTAAAAAATCTGGAGTTTATGCCTTTTATAGAATTCAAAAATCAGTTTAAACAGCCATAAAACGGCTAGTAACAACTAGTTTCAGAAAATACTGTTCATGTGAATAGTGATACTGTTCATGTACTGTTCATGTGAATAGAGATACTGTTCATGCACTGTTCATGCACCGGTCACAAAAAATCGGACGACCGAATTTTTCAGCTTCGTCCGAATTTCTCTGAAAAACAGTCGGCACTGTTCATGTGATCCTTTTGTATGTCATTGTGTTCATTCACTGTTCATGCACCGGTCACAAAAAATCGGACGACCGAATTTTTCAGCTTCGTCCGAATCTTCGTCCGAATTTCTCTGGAGGTTAATGGAGGTTGGTTGGGTCATAGGCTCATATTGAGCCTTTTGTATGTCATTGTGTTAAATTGGTTATTTTCTATCATTGACATTAATACTTCTATGAACTACATCGTTTTAATCTATCACATTTTGCATCAAAGTTTGTCATCATCAAAAAGGGGGAGATTGTTAGCCCTAAGGGCAAATCATATAAGATTGATTAGTTTTGATTAATGATAAATATTGATGAGGACTAATATGCTTGTATATTGTGTGATAGGTTCTGTAAAATAAGAAGTATGAAGTCTCATTGCTTTGAAGCAAGAGTTCAAGAACAACTTCAGTTAAGCAAAATGATTGAAGTTTGAAGAATGTTGTTCTTAGAAGATCTAAAGGCATTGAAGACTTGAAGTGTAGAGTGTGTATACTTAGTAAGTAAGTTTCTATGTAAACTCTACACTTGCATGTCTTGGTCATCATTGAATGCATAAGAGAGCATAAAATGAATCTTATAATCTTAAAAGGATTTGAATAAGGTTTTTAGTGAATGTGATATTTAAGTAAACTTTATATAATCAAAGAAATTTAATTTGTGTTTTCAAACTTACATATGGCTAAGTAAGTTTTCTATACATATCAAATGTTTCTCAAACACATTGAAGTTATACCTCAAATGATTTTACAAAGTTTGAAACTGCTTCCAAAAAATTCGGTCGTCCGAATTTTGTAGCAAAAGTTTGCTACTATTCTTCCAGAGAAATTCGGAAGAAGATTCAGACGCAGCCAAAAAATTCGGTCGTCCGAATTTTGGACTTCAGCATGGTCACTGTTTTTCCAGAGAAATTCGGACGAAGATTCGGACGCAACCAAAAAATTCGGTCATCCGAATTTTCTGAAACTAGCCGCTACTAGCCGTTTTATGACCGTTTGAACTGATTTTCAAATTCTATAAAAGTCATAAACTCCAGATTTTTTAGAAGAACTTTGAACTTAACAAATCCTACATGCTCTAACTTGTTTTACATCAAATTAAATTGAAAAGCTCTCAAATTGCATTGTGCTCAAAGATTGAAATTCAAGATTCCAAAGGCAACAAAGTGTGAAGGTGAAACGTTGTGTAATCATCTACCAACAAAGTGGTAACATCTTACACACACTCTTTTCTTATCTCAATTGTGTTTTCTACTAGCTCATTGCAAGGTTATCTTGTGACATAAAACCCTTTTGTGTTAGGGTGAGCTATAGACTAGATTAATCAAGGTTGTGGTGTAAAACCCATTTGTGAATGAGCCTTTGATTAGATTGGTCTTTAGGTTGTCTTTAGATATAAAATCCTTGTGGAATGGTGAACCTTGTTTGTATAATTACTAAAAGAGCTTGTGAATGTAAAACCATTGTGTGGTGAGCCTCTTGTGTAATTGCATAAATTGAGCATATAGTGGATTGGTTGAAATCCTTGAGTGTGGGCTCAAGGTAGTGGATGTAGATCTTGGAGAGATCGAACCACTATAAATCGTGTGTTCATTGATTGGTTGTTGATTGAACCACTTATGTTATTATTATTTGTTCTTAGTTGTTGATTGATTGGTTGTGGTTTTATTGTTTAATCATCTTGTCTCAACCATTACATCACATACAAACTTAGAGTTTGTGAATTTGAAGACAAGCTTTTATTAAGGCAAAGGATTTACAATACAGGAAAAGATTTTCATAATTAGCCTAAGACCTAATTCACCCCCCTTAGGATACACTTGTGGCCCAAAAAAAGATACACTTGTTGGTGAAAAATCACGACAAATGATAGTAAGTGTAAATATTATATTAAAAATATTTTATACTAATTATTTCATTATTATATACTGACGCAAATTTACGATTTATATAATTACAAGATAGCATTATGCGTTGAAGGAGCGCTATTCGTAGTTGGAGTCCTATGACTTTGTGACTTCACAACAGCCACCGAATGAAATGTCACTGTTTGTGGAGGTTGCTTGTAGTGTTTAGATGAATCGGATATTTGGGTTGGGTTGGGTTCCGAGGTAGCTCACGCATGACGGAGGTTACATCAATCCACATCGATCTCTCCACCGACTCAATCACCTTGCATCCACAGTACATATCTCTACCGAGTCAATTGTAGATAGAGAGGTTGATGTGTGATTATTTCAGCAGTGATTTGCAAGCTTGAACTAGTACTTCTGAGCAATATCTGAGATGCTGCATCGCCTCCACCGTTGTCTCCACCTCCACCTCCACCTCCTTTTTTATACCAAATTTTGAAGACGCAGCAAACGATGTTGATGAATATTACATGATCGACCCACCTAACAACCATCCTCCAATGACTAGCCATCCGGATCCACCTCCGCCTCCTTCACCAGTTACAGTGCCGCCTTCTATAGTGACATAAATTTTGTAGAATATTTTTCAATGTTCTACGAATATAATATTGACATTTAATTTGTGAATTATATTTATTTTAATTTATATCTTTTTATCTTTTTTATTATTTTATAATTATCTTGATTTCTAAAAAATTAAAAATTAATTAATTAAAAATAAAAATTTCAAATTGAACCGCATTTAAAAAATTAGAAGAAAAACAGAGAGATGAATTTGTGATAAAAGTTATATTAATTTATTTTTTTCTAAATAAATTTTTATAACAAAATCGTCACTGATTTGCGACGGATCAGCGTCGAAAATATTTAATTATTTTAATTAAAATAAAATTATGTCACAATCTCATGATGATTTTGTGATAGATATTATGTTATTTATAAATATTTTTTAATTAAATAATTTTTTAGTAAAATCATCGCAAAATTGCGACGAATTTTGATGTAAATTTTTCAAATGCATAAATACCAAATAAGTAATAAAGTAGTAAGTACAAGTCGTCCTAATGAGGATTGCTACCTAACTGCATAATTCTTTTACTTATAACCTAATTTAAACCAAAATAAATGTGATTTTATTTAAAAATTAATTATTATTATTATTAATAACAATAAAAATAAAAACTAATAATTATATAAATTAAAAATCAATGACAATGAATAAACTAAGACACTTTAAATCCAGCTTACTCCTCCTATGAAAATAATTAATTTCTTTAAATTAATTATCAACTTAGTTAATGGTAGAATTTTCAATTATAGGCTAGACCTAATCTCATGGTGAAAAGTTCCTAAATTTAATTAATAAATCAATAGTATCTTTACGTAGTTTAATTATCAAAGTTGCAAACACTTCTATGGAATCCCTTAACTTTTGTTTCCTGCTCGTTATAAGCCACACAAAGAAACCGAATCTTGTTTAGTTAATTTTACAATATGTTGTTATTATCATAATCTAATTTAATCTAATATTTCTTAATCACTAGAATAAATTTAAAGGCATTCAAAAATTAGCCAAAAAATTATAAATATTAAGAATAGTAATAACAGTTAACTAAAATCGAGATCAAATAAATAATATTCAATTAAAATCAATTAAGCCCATAGAAGTTTTAACCTTCATAGAAGGTCTTAGTCACAAAAGATATAATCACTCATCAAAGTATTTAAAATTATAAATTTAACTAACATAAAATAATAAAATAATAAAGAAAGAAAAAGAATAGAAGAGCTGATTGGAGTTTCCTTGGTCTTTCTCCTGCCGTAGAGATATCTTCTGCTTTCTCCATTTTTTGTCCCCTTGTCTGCTCTGTTTTTCTCTTGTCCTTTAGTCTTCCTTCTATTGGTCTCTTCTTGCTGCAAGAGATCTTGAGCATATATATAGGAATCTCTTTAGAATTCAAATCCAATTTGGACTTCAAATCCTTGTTCAAGTCAAAGTCTTTTTTTTATTCAAATCCTTTCTTCTTTGCTTCATTCTTCAAGCCGATTCTTCTTTCATTTTTTTCTTTTTTACTTTTTTACTTTTTTACTTTTTTACTTTTTTACTTTTTTCTCTTCAAATTAGCAATTGACCCCTATATTATTAATTAGTAAAATTAGTGAATTAAAGTATATTTTATAAATAAAATCATCTTAACCAATTCATATTAAGTAGGGTAAATAACTCAACTTGCCCTTAAATTTTACCTCAATTTTAATTTTTACCATTCAACTTTAAAGTGAATGATTTATGACGTTAAATTATAAAAAAAAAAAGATCACACCTTGCCCTTCTAGCTATGTTTATCATTAAAAGTTTAATAGTACAAGTTATCTAACATTCACGAGAATTTTGTAAGGGTACTTTAGTCAATACAATCAAACTATTACGTTTTTCTTTTATTAAATCTGCTTTAACTTCCTAAAAATTTGGTTTTTTGTTTAAAATTAATTTCAAAATCAATTCGACAAAAAAAAAATCAAACTTTTAGAGTTTGATGAAGAGGATTTTTTCAAGTTTTTTAGGTTTTTTGGTCGAAGATAAAAGCTGCTACATGTAGTCTAAAGAGAAGTTAGTTAATAAAGAAGATGAAAAAAATATTCATAAAAATAAAATTAAAAGAGAAAGAAAAAGAAAATAAGAAGAAAGTCAAATTTTCAATTTTTTTTAAAAATGTAATGATTATATTGACTAAAATATCTTTGGAATGTCTATATATAAGTTACATGACATATTTTATTAGTAATTGAATGGCATACGTGTAAACAGAAGGGCAAGTTATTATACTTTTTCATAATTTAATGTCACAAATTTTTTACTTTGAAGTTGGAGGGCAAAAATCAAAATTAGAGTAAAGTTTAAGGGTAAGTTGAGTTGTTTACCCTATTATGTATATAATATTTAATTCACAAAAACCAGTCAAAGTCATAAAATTTCTATCAATTAGCCCTTAAATAAGTAAGAAATTATTTTTAAATAATTATTAAAATATAATCTCATCAAATTTGTGACAAAAATTTATTTTTTAAATTATAAAATATCCATTGCAAAATAGTAATAAAATTGTGACGATTTTGTGACGAAATTTTATTTTCTTTTTAAAAATAAAAATTCATAGTAAAGTTGTTGTAAAATTACAAAAAAAAATTATTTTTTCTATCGTAACGTTGTCACAAATACTTGTCTAATTTGATCAATAAATTTTCTGTTGCAAATTCCGCCGCAAAATTGCGACGGACTTGATCTCCACCGCAAATTTTCCACCGCAAATTTGCGACAGACTTTATCTTCATCACAAATAAGGAATTGCGATAGATTTGCTATACATTCATCTGTCGGAAAATGCCCATTTCGTTGTAGTGGAATGGGAGGGGAATTTGGGAGAGATGGTTTGGACCGAGACAACAAAGGCAAGGCTGTGCCGGAAGCACAAAGGAGTCCGAAGACGAGGGCGGAAGCATATATTTCCACCAAAGAAGAAAACAGCGAAGACAAGAAGAAGATCGAACACAAAAAGTGATGGCTTTGGTTGAATTTGTTTTTCACATGATTAACTTCCATGTAATATATATATTTTTTGCTTTTTGTCTTTTGTTATGTTTTCTCTTAAGGTTAAGTATACACATATCATTTATTAAGTACGACTATTTAACAATTGTAGCAATATAATTTCATATAATTATTGTAATTATACCATGATGTCTAGCAATTTGTAGATGTGTTCATCTAGTTCTCCAATTTGGTTTCAGTTTATTAATTCATTTTTGTATTTTTTTAATAAAAATCCAACCTAACTGATTCAAACTAAATTATCTTAATTCTGTTACGTTTCAAACTGAAATTTTTATTTATTTATTTATTTATAAATTTGAATTCAATAAAATTCTTATTTATTTTATTCTGATTTGGTTGAGATGAAAACCCATTCGAACAAAACCAGAATTTTATTATTCTAATTTTTTTATTTTTAATTTATTTGATTTGATAAATTTAAAACCGAACATACTTATACTAAATACATGAAGCTGAACCAAATTAAATCGAATTTCCAAAAATTGAACTGCAAAACAAAAATATAATTTGGATCGATTCAATTATAGAATTAAATCGAATAAAGAACACCCTAGTGTTTAGGGCATCTATTGTTGTTTTTTGTTTGTGAAACTTGGAATTTCATATTTAAATATAGATTACATAATGATTTGTTCTTATAAAAATATCTATTGTACCTATATAGCTAGTTGTTCTTTCTCTCTATATATATATATATGGTAAAAAAGTACTCTCTTTTATTTTTTGTAAAAAGAATAACTAACTCAATTTGCTCTTAAATTATATGTAAATTTTAGTTTTTTCCCTTCAACTAGGAAGAATTTTTTACCATGATTCCATGAACATCGCGAACGTATAGATTCTTGCCCTTCCATCTATTTCTAGCATTAAAGTCTAACGAAGCGTGTGATGTAACCAACACGTGTCCACCTTTAAGGGCAAATCTGAACATGAGATTGGATGATCATGACGTCGAAATTCCTTCAATTTTCCAAGTCACATGATCAAATTCATTCATATAAAAATAAAAAGTCGATGCTAAGAAAAATAATCATTTTCTCTCCATCTATTCTAGAGTAAATATTCAAGAGAGGCCAAAGAGTGTAGGCAAAAGCTGCTACTACCAACTTGCCATCATGGTAGAATATGTATTTTGAAGACCCATTAAGAAGGTATGCTTTCGCTGCTTATGCACAAGTGGCTTCATTTGTTGTTTCCAATGCAAATGTTTTGATTTTTGCTGCCCATGGATTGGCATTTTAAGGTTTTTTTTTCTTTGGAATGAAGGACAATGCTCTAATTTTTTCGAATGAATTGATCCAGAGACAGGCAATTGATGAGCTGAGGTAATCAGAGGTTTGTTGAAAAGGATAAGAAACATGGGAGGGCAAGTCATAAGTTGCTGAAGATGACAGAAAGAGATTGGAAGAGGAAATTGAAGATATGAAGATGGACAACAAAAGGTTGAAAGAAAAAGTATATCTCAATACAACAAAATAAATTTCCGTCCGTTCACAAAGTTCACGGTCAAAAATCTTCCTCTTCGAAGTTCCCAACTCTTCCTGCCTCTGCGAGCTGCTGCTTAGCTGTCGCAGCTATTTCGTTTGCCCTTTCTATGTTTCAAAACCGGGAAAAAAAAAGGAAGAATAATCAAAATATCAAATCGTTTTTTTTTTATCCCGATTGTCGGAAAGGAGGATTTTTTTATATGGGGTTTTGACTTCGCACTTTACACTCAAAATAGATTTTTCTAATTTTTTCTACTTTTTTTCTTTTTTACTTTGAGACTTGTACTTTTCTTAATAAAAGTCAAAAATAAATCTCAATAAAACACAAAAAATTAGAAAAATTTTCACTTTCAGTTGCAATTCAAATATTTTTACTTTAAATTTTTACGGGAAACAGCACAAGAATAAAAAACAAAAAAGAAACTGAGGTGTTTTGTGATATGATCTTCTGTGGCAAGCTCAGAGATTTGTAGCTATAGATGATTATGGGTTAATACTAACTCTTTTCCTCTTTGTTTTGGTCAAGGTTAGTATTTTGTTCCTCCAAACTCTATTTTGTTTCATCTATTCAACTATTGCAATAACAGCGCTAAGGAGAAATTAAATACATTCCTTATTATACAAGAGTACAAGTTAATTTGGTCTGTATATTTTTCTTAATGTATGAAGATTAAAAACTTAGCAAAATACAAATGTATAAAGATGAAAAGAAAATATAGATATAGTAATATTTATAATTTTCTTTTAGAAGGTTTAGGAATCCTTTTCCTTTATGCAAGAATCTAAGAAGAATGTTGTCCTGATACTCTTTCTCTATCATGATTCTCTCCTCCTCCTCTCTAAAACTCTAGCGCATCTCCCCTCCTTTAAACAGCTTCGCCGGCCAGATCTTGACCGACCCTCTACTTATTTTAAGTTCTCTCACCTCCTTTTTTTTTATCACATATCATCATAAATAACTTTTAAAGCGTATTTTTTTAAAATCCAAGACTAGGAGGCGATATTATTTTTTGATTTTTTTAGATCTAGTTATTTTCTCTAGTCTTTCTAGAGAAATCGTTCAACTCGAATCTGATCAGTGCCCTTGCTCAATGTTCTACTTCTCTCTCAAGCAATTGTTAAAATCGTTGATACACCCATAGTCTTTTCAGTTGCTGCACTTCAAGGAAGATGTTGGAGTTGAGTTTTTCTCATTACTGTGATCGAAAATCTCTGAGAACTGTACTATAGAAAAGTTTATTATGTATTTGTTTATTTTGGTATTAGTTGTAGTATTTGTATTTTTTTACCTACCTAAAATTTCTAGGGTATGGGCTATTATCTGTTACTATAATTGTTCAACTATTGTGTAACTTTTTGTATCATGTTATCTCAATTCTTCAACTCTTCTCACTGGAGAAGGAATTTGGGAATTATTATGAAAATGGCTAAAACCTATAGAAGCTTTAAGTAGAAATAGAATTTAAAGATAATAAATTCTTGATGTCTTTGATTAGTGACTACTCCTCAAATCTATTGCCATTATTGTTTATATATATATATATATATACTAAAGTACCTAAAATATTCTCTCTTATTTTTCCCATAATCTAAAGTAACATCACATTATTAAAACATTAAATAAGAATAATATTAAAAGAAAAAAATTAAATACTTATAATTATGTGTAGAATAAAAAAACTTTTACCGCTAAATAAAATTGTAAATAAATTGAGCAATTCATAAATGAAACTCATCTGAATTTATTTGTGTTTCAGTACTACTTATTTATTTAGTAATCAAATTGAACTCGAATATTAAATGATACTCGTTCACTAATCAAACAAACTCGAGCTATTGGAGAACTAGTTAGATTTGTTCAAGAAAATTATCAAAATAATAATACTATATAATATTAATTATATATATATATATATATATAAAAAAGTAATAACATATGTTACGAATTATTTATTTATTTAAAAATTTTTATGAAATTTCTTAAAATTTTTAGTTAAACTAATTTGAGCTCAAGGACTTAAACTCCAATAAAAATCAAGTTGGTCGAGTTAGATTTATGAAATTAAACGAGTTAATAAAAAATTATTCACAAACGTTTTTAAACATTCAAACAAATTACCTCAAAATAAGCATAAATTCGAATATGAACGCAAAAATTTTTCGAGTACCAAACTAGCCAAGTTCATGATTTGAAGTTCGGTTAGTTAGAACTCATTGTTTAAAGTCCGTGAAAGGTCTAAAACGACTATTTTGAAAGCGGAGGAAATACTAATACAAAACCAAATCGGGAAGGGATGTGTGTGGTTGGTTGGAATAGATTTGACACGGATTCTGGCTTTCCCCGTTGCATGTAAGGAAGGAGAAAGGTCTCGCTCTTTCTCTTTTCATTTTCTTGGAGTTTCCAGAGCTCTATCAGCAAAAATGGAGGCATTTCCTTGTTTTCAGATGCCCTGCGATCTTGTCTTAGTCTCTTTGTCACTCTTACCAGGACGGCAGTTTAACATCTCGCCACAGCCTCGGTTGGAATATCCCCAGCATAAACCCTTCAGCATTGGGCGAACCGATTTTAAAGAAAGTGAATTGGAGAGAGACTTGGCCGTACATGTTCATGTTCATGAATTCTTGAGAAAATATTTGTGATTGGGCCAACACTCACTCTCAGTTGTTCATCTTCTGTATCGAGCCCTTTAAATGTATATTTTTTGCTGCTGTGATAGCCATTACTATCATTTAGTGCAAAAGATTCAAGAAATTGCATTAATTGAGTGGAATTTCTGATCTATTAAGAATGTCATCATCAAATTCTACTGGGACAGTTGATAGCATGAGAGATCATCCCCTCATGCCGGGGCGGGTTCTTATAGCATATGATGCAACGAAAGATCGCAGTGACCTGGAATTTAGGCTGACAATCAATAACATCAGATCTCGGGGTGACATTCTTCGTGCAGGGGATACACTTACGGTTCTTGGAATTATGCATAAGGTCCCCCACCCTCGTAAGTATCTGGCACTTCTTCTTTCACGTTTTATCCTCTTTTTTTTTTTTTTTTTTTTTTTGTGAGGGGAGGGGTGGGAAGGGTGAAGAGCGGTGGTAAGTTCATTTGTCTTCGTAATGTAGAAGGTTGAAATTGTACTTTGTATGGCATTTTAATCAGAGGATCTTTTGGATTTTGGTAAGTCCTCTCTTTCTTTCTTTTTTTCTTCAATGTAGCAAATGTCTGCAAATGAAATAAATGAGTCAATTTTGCCACTTTTTTAAGCATAAAGTTTTTCAAATTCCATATTGAAAGATTCCGTTATGTGGCTTTTGACCTTACATACAGTATTTACAAATTGCAATGTTGCTTTTGGACATGTTTGAATTCATAGTTATTGTTTTTGATTAATATTTTGAGCGTCTTTTTGCCACAAATGGATATTATTATTATTATTATTATTATTATTATTATTTGGTCCAATGCGAGCAACAAATGGACCTCACTGAAGTACAGTACGGCTGCTTGTGGACTAGAAAGCTTAGGACTGTTGGCATGCCGACTCATGGCATATGCTGTTTGAGAACTCTTAGTGTCACACCAAGAAAAGAAAACCTAATAGTAACATCTAAGCCAGACTATTGAAAGGGCATAATGCCTTAAGCTATAACAACACCAACTATCAAAACAACCAGGCTAAACAGTCTAGAATTCCTTTAAACAATAACTATAAGATTCTGAGATTACCACACACCAAATTTTACATGATCTTTGAATGACACATAATCTATATTAACTATTCCCAAGAATCCCAACTAAATGACTAGAAGTTCGAATGATAGCACTGGATTGTAGAATCATTCCTTGCTAGAATTATCCAAGCCTTGGACTCTTATGTTTTTTCCACCAACTATGTTCTTGGGACAAATACATAGCCTTTTCCCATCCCAGTTGCAGATTTTCATAGTGAGTTTGGATTAAGTTATAATTTTTAAATTGCTACCTTTGAAGATATAAAACACTCACTTGAACTTGTAATAGATGTAGTTCTATACAGCTGATGTTTGTATTTTTCCTACTTATTCATAGCTTTCATTTGGTAAATCATGACCATGTAACAAAAGATGTACAAATGGAGAATATGACATGAAAATGATGCATTAGAGAAGCAATGGGGAATATAATCTTATTCATTCACATAAGTTACACCCAAATTGAATTTTATGGCAACTGAATGCTGATTAAAATTTCTGTCAAACGGCTCTAAAAATTTTAAAGGAAAAAGAATTCTTTTCAAAGTTGAGATTAAAAGATTATGCTGGTAATTTGAATGATGACTACATATAGGAAATTGCATGTAATTTAATCATAAAAAGTTTTCCCCAAATATTTTTCCCATCACTTATGTTTTGCTATATATCTTAGACTGCTTTGCTCAGTCCTCAATGTTTAAGTAGTAATCTTACTGCAGTGGGATATCAAATGCAAACAACGTTTGAGTCCTTTCTTGGAACAACGCAACTTCGTGTACTGGAAGAAGAGGTCTTGAAGAAAGTTGATGCTTTTGTAAAAGTGCTTCAGCAAAGTGCAGAAGATTGTGAAGCTGAAGGGGTAATAGAAGCTCCTACATATTCATTGCAAATACTCCATGCTCATTGGGCAATTCCTGCTATATTTGTATGATTGATAGTCACAATAAAGTGTCAGTCCAAAAATAAAGTTTCAGCAACTTTTTAACATATGAAAGAACAATGCTGAGAGATTCATCGAGTATTTGAAGCTGAAAAAGGTCCACCTAATTTAGTTAGTAGATCTCGTAAGTTCTGTTTGATTTTCAGGCCAGAAACAAAATCTATTTAAGAATATGAATGAACAAATTTTGTAACTTAATTTTGCAATAGAATATAGTGATGAAAAGTGACTTCTATATCTTAAAAAATTGAGGAAAGGCGTAAACAAATTAGATTCAGACTATTTGGTCATGGATTCATTGGTCCATGACTGTTATTGCTTTCTTTGACGTTAGTTTGCATATGTTAAAAGAGGCTTTATTTTCCTGGAGGAGAATACCAGATACCTCTGATAATTGGCTCTTGGAACATATTTCGGGAGTTAACCATTGTATTTTTTGCCATTACAATTCTTGTTTTATTGTTTGCCATTGTGTGGTGTAGGTTGTTAAGTTTGCCACGAGTCAGTGGCTGCTCATACATTGTACATTAGCTTTGGTTTTCTATTTATAATCCTCTCTTACATGGAATAGATTCAATTTTCACATTCTTTATTCACATATTTCTTTGATTTATGTTCTCAGTTCTGGATTATGTTAACTATATTATTGTTTCGGTTACTAAACTTGCTCTTGTAGCTATTGGCTTTTAATGGTTCAAATGCACATCATGCTTTCTAACAGCGCTCCATATCTAATTGTCCCGTAATATCTATTTTGCCTTTGTAACTAGATATAATAATGCAGCACTGACAAAATTCTAAATTGTATGGAATTTAATTTTAATATTGTGGTCCATGTTGCAACCTGAGTAGCTCTGAAGTCTAGACTTCAAATTATTCTTGATGGATATCAGAATTAGTTCATCTAACCTGGTTTTGTTAGGTGATAGATTCTAGCATATAACTATAACTATGAGATTGAAAAGTATTCCTATATTGCCTGTCAAGAGAGATAATGAGCAGTCCTCTCATCTTCTTTCCAGCCTATATCTACTTTACTTCGTCTTGTCATCTAAAAATTTCAACTATAAAGTGTCATTAAGAACACAATCACCCAAAAGTCCCCTTATTTACTGTAGAGATGCTTAACAAGACGCATACCATGTATCTCATCTAATAGTAAATTTGGGAACTCTGATAACACTTCTAATATTGGTAATTTTTTAGTATCATGGAAACTTCTGCTTTTTGGGTGTGTATGCCTCTCTTTCTCTCAAATCTTCCTGTTTTCTTTATTTGGTTCTTCAGAATTGCAGTTACCTAAGTTGCATTTTTCTTCCTTGGCTTAGGTTGACATTGAAGTCAAGATCACTGCTGGATCTCCACCTAAGAGGGTTGTTTTACAGGAGATTGTTGCATCCAGTGCAAGTTGGGCTATACTTGATAGGTAATGTTATTCATTTGATTTAACCAAATCATTATTGATTTTCTTCTAAATTGTTTACTAGTTGTGAGAAAGGAGACGAGAAGAATATTTTAAGATGTCCTTTATGTTGCAAGCATGTTGAGAAATATAGAGCTGAGCAAGAGAGAGGAAGAGGGGGGGGCGGGAAGAGAGGGACAAGTGCGAGATATCATAAATTTCTAGTTGCACAATATTGTCATGTAAGCATTACACTCCTTTTTCTCTTTCCCCTACGTTGAATGAATGTAAGTCGATATAACAGTAGTTTCTTGTGGCACTTTGCCATAGTTATATTCGTGTTCATCCCCTTTTTGTTTAGTTACCATTAACACTAATGTTGAGCATAAATTGACAAACTTCAAAGCATCGCTTTTTATGTACGGAATTCAGATGGCCTCCTTACCGATCTTAGATTTGTCTTTAGGTACTTTATTGCTAAAAGAAAAAAAAAGTAGCAAAATCACAAAAGAGTATCTGTTCAATTAGAAGCATAAAATAGATTTTCAGCAAACTATGATTTTGTGATACCATGGAAGAGGATTCTATCCAAAATGGTATTTTCACTCCATTTGTCAGATGAGAAAAATCTGAAAATTTCTCAATTTGCAAATCCTGCAATTTCCTAGATTTCATAACATTTGTCATTTCGATTGTTGATTGTCTGCATTGATGGTTCTACACAGAGGAGAAATTGAAGACTTGTACTGAAATATATTTAGCTGATTCATATAAGTATTTCTCTTATTATCACAATATAACATAACAAAAAGGGGGGGGGGAGAAGCATCTTTCATAGACTTGTCAATCAAAATACAAGTCTGTTTCCTTTAGGCATCTGCCACTGTCTGCTTGATGCATGTGAATCTCTTGTGCCATGCAGAATCAACTGATTAATAGTTAAAATGATCATTGCAGTGTGATGGACGGAGTGTTGAATTGGCATAATCTACATTAATGCATGTGTGACATTGATATAATTTTTAAGCTCAAATGAAAATTACTAATTTAAAAGCTCTTCCCCTATACCAAGTCATTGAAAAGGAAGAACTAGCCTCAGACACTTGTACCAACAGTTGTTTACCGTGATCATAGCTATGAAAGGATTATTGGTATATCACATATGCTTGCTGTTTTCTGTCTTCATCTTATCAGATTGATAACAATCTTGGCAGGCATTTAAGACGAGATTTGAGGTTCTACCTTAAGCAAATACCTTGCAAGGTTGCATTAATCCGAGATGACTCATCCGTGAATTGTGTGAGACCGTATCCTGTTGCTGATACTGACCCAATAGAGCATAAGTTGTTCTTTTCCATGTCGAAAAATGTTTCCCTGGCTGCAGCTTCTACTGATGAGAACGGCGAGCAATGTGTCGTTTCTTGGAAAAGTTACTCAGCATCCATGGGTTCCCTGGAAGCCTCTGATGTGCTGAAAAGCAACTTACCTGCATTTGCATCTGGTTCCCAGGACCAGAGGTTGTCCCCACACAATGAACATGGCCCAACTTTGACACAAGATAAATCAGGTAGATTAGCTTATTACCAAGTTTTTTAATTATAAATTCCTAATATTGACATCATAATTAATTTCTATAATTGAAAATATTTAAACCTATATGAAGTACAAACTTGTTGGACGGTCTTGTTCATCTTTAACCTGGCTTCTGATCCTGTTTTTAATATGGCAATTCAACTTTGGTTAATAATGCTATGATATCTTTTGTTTCTGAAACTTTTCAATCCTTACAATAACCCTGTCATGAGTTTACTAATTCATCATGTAGCAGACATCATTTGTTGCACAAAATATATATTTCACTATACAGGGCTTCTGTTCCTTAATCCTCAGATCATAATCATTTACGAGGAATGACTAAAAAGATCATTTCATCTTAAAAGATTCCATATTTTAGCACAAGATGATTGAAAGAGTAATTCACAAATCATATTATGCATCAATGAGATTTTTTTCCCCACTTCTCCTGTCATATTCTTCTTTTTATGTGTACTCCGCTTTAAGTTATGGACTAATGTATTGTCAA
Source organism: Rauvolfia tetraphylla (assembly GCA_030512225.1). NCBI lineage: Eukaryota > Viridiplantae > Streptophyta > Magnoliopsida > Gentianales > Apocynaceae > Rauvolfia > Rauvolfia tetraphylla. The sequence goes on along the minus strand of JAJQKT010000058.1, from coordinate 8,963,624 downwards.
AAAGTTCAACATTTTGACTTTATTTCTTACTAATTGGTTAAAAATGTTGGCAGGGAAACTATCCCAAGGTGGTAATAGATATCCAAATTCTCCACCAATTATTGAGAAATTAAGAAGAAAACCCATTCGGCATAGATCCTCTGATGCACCTGTTCTCTGCACTGGTTGTGGGATGAAAACTGAGCCAGATATCAGTGACTCAATGAAGTTTAGTTTCTCTGAGATACAGCTCGCAACAAATGACTTTTCAAAGGATAATCTACTAGGAGAAGGTGGATATGGGCATGTATATAGAGGTCGGCTCAAGGATGGGCAGCTCATTGCCACAAAAGTGAGGAAAGAAGCTAGCACCCAAGGATTTGCGGAATTTCAGTCTGAAATATATGTTCTAAGCTTTGCACGTCATAAGAACATTGTCGTGCTTTTGGGTTATTGTTGCAAGGAGAATATTAACATCCTAGTTTACGAGTACATTTGCAACAAGTCTCTTGAATGGCATTTATTTGGTGAGTGAACTTAGAAAACTTGGACATAGCTTTTTTTTTTTTCCTTTTTCTTTTTGGGGTAAATGAGACTCTTTTATTGGTTCAATGCCCTATTCTGCTAGTAGTTCCTGGAGTTAGTTTAATTCAATCTATTCAGCAGAGTACTACCTAAGTCCTGCAAAGGGGAAAACCTGAGTGCAGACAGATCTCTTTGCTTTCTGGCCAGCTTAATCTTCGTGCCTCTCTTTATCCTGTTTATATGCAGATAATGCAGAAAATGTTCTCGAATGGCATAGAAGACATGCAATTGCAATTGGAACTGCAAAAGGGTTGCGTTTTCTTCATGAGGAGTGCCGTGGCAGCCCCATAATTCATCGTGACACGAGGCCAAGCAATATACTACTCACCCATGACTTTGTGCCTATGGTAAGTCTTCTTCTATTTACTCATCAAATATGTTATCTGCCTTTGAAGATCATCTCTTCTGTACGTTGCCATTTAGAATACAGTTCTAATTTTATGGTATTGCATTAAGAAGTTTATATTGCCTTGAGTAAACACCTTTTGAAAATTATGGTTGTGGAAATGTCAAATAACAAATTCCAATGGTTCCATGTAACATGGTCCTGTTCACTGTCAACAAATCAAGATCATTCTTATTTCATCATCTGTTATGTTTCATTTGTTACATATAAGAGACTTGATGCTAGTACTGTGGCTATCTAAGTTCAAACAGTTAAACAACATTTCCTTGTGAACCAACAGTCTCCTTTCAGTGAAGATCCTGTTCTTTGTTTCTAGAGCTTTTGTTAAGCTTCTGAAGAAGGTGCATCTAAGAAAAGCTATTTAAAAGCTAGTATAACATTCTTACTTTCAATAGCATTTATTAGCAAAAACCTTCAATTCATACTGAAGCTATGGTTTTTTGGAGGAAAAAACTATAGGAGGCTCCTTACAAACCCCATGTTCTTAAAGAAGAACAAAAAGCCGAAGGCTATCTCGTATTAATGTGAAAGATATCAAAAAGTAATTTTATAATGCTGAATAACAAAGTTATATAGGGAGTATTCCTAGTATCCTAACCTATTAAGGATTCTTGTCCTCTAAGAAAGTAGCTAATATAGAAGACATAAAAACCTAAAAAACCACAGGCTTTCTCCTGCATCACACTTCCAGGATAGCTTCTAAAAAACTACTTCTTGTAGCTTTTCTAAGCTAAAATTAGAAGGGAAAAAGCTACCAAGAACAGCTGAAAATAGCTTTTAACTTAAAGAAAGCTCAAAGCAGCTTATTTTAAGCAAGTGAAATAGGCCCAAAGACAAGACTATAACTAGATTGTTTCAAATAGTATGCAGACAGTTTAGCATGCGTCCTTTCACTTGCTATAATCTCAATAGTCCCAAAACCTAAGGCTGCATCTGACTCTCTATCCTATAATGAATCATTGTTAACAAATGAATTGTGAAAAGTTGTGATTATCAGGTATTTTGTTTTTCCATTCCTGAAGCTGAAAAGTGAGAAAGGCCCAAAAACAAACGCATCTTGAGCCATATTTTCGAAAACAATCCAAGATGTAAAATAAGTAATTGGCTTTTGCTTTTACTTTTGGGATTTTGGCACCAAATGTCACTAAGGAAAGGCCATATTTTGATTTATGCCACTAAATTTTTTTTTAATCTTTCATGCCACCACACTATTTTCTTGCCCCTTTCACTGCCGTTATGCCACTAACCACAGCGGAATCCAGCAAAAAGTGGCTTTTCCACCTGCACGTGAGTGACTTATCGGGGGCATAATTGCCATTCACGTGCTGTACTATTTCTTGGTCAGATTCTGCCCTAAAAATGACAAAATTGCATGGAAAGGGGCACAAAAATAGTCTGGCATGAAAAGATGAAAATAAAGTTTGGTAGTATAAACCAATAGGACCTTTCTTTAGTGGCATCTTCACTTTTTGAAACATAAAAGGATAACGATCTTTTTGTTCTATTATTATGCATTCTGCTTTTCTTTCTTCACCATCCCTCAGGTAGTTTCTTGCATCTGTATTTTCCTATATTATCTTATCTCTGTCCATTTTCATTCCTCTTTTATTATTTTTTTTCTCTGTTCAATGCTCTTCTTTTACCCTCTCTTAAATCTATATTTCTACCTTCCAATCGCTATTGTGACCAGCCTTTCACTCTCTCCTACCGCTTTTACAAGTACAAAGATGCAGATCTCTTAATAAAATGTACGCACCAAAAATCATATATTAATAACATGCGCATGTTCCTTATAAGATCCCTCGTTAATTGTATCCTTGACTTTGAAAATGCTTTTGAAATTGCAACTCAAGCATTGTTTCAATATTTTAAGAATAGAAAAACATTTGTATAAGCTATTTTACAAAATATTCCAATATTGAAAATGAAAACATATCCAAATGCAGCCTAAAACATATTTACTAAAATCCCAACACCTGCAGTATTTGCATAAACGTTGTTAAACTTTGCAATTATTTTCAAATTTGAAACATGTGAAACTCATGAATATCATTTCAGTGTTACCAAAAGGACTTGATCTATAAGTATGGTTAAGGACATAGATCCCCATCCTACGACGTATTTTCAGGAATTCTCTGATCTACTTCTATGAACCTCTTGAAGTGCATTTTTCCCTTTGTATGGCAATCTATTCTATAGCTTTTGTCATTCACTTAGCCAAGTCTGTCTATGCCTTTGTCATGGGAATCATATTCCTAGAACCAGATTGTCCTCATATGCCACATTTAGAAAACATTTAGAGATTATTGTATGAGGCTAGATTTGTTATATTGTCATAGATCTGTATAGGCAACTCAGCACCAGCCAAAAAATGAAAAAGAAAATAAGAACAAGAAAGAAATAGGAGAAATGAAAAATAACCAAAAATGGAGTTAAAAGGAAGGTTTTGTTTGTTAGTTTATAATTGACAAAATAAGTATATAGGAAGAAAGGGTTTGTAACTCAAACAAAGCATCAGTAATTGTAAATGTCATTTTTCCTTTCCTTTTCTTCTCTTTGACAAACAGCTAGGAGATTTTGGCCTTGCTAAATGGACAATAAATGAAGAAGATGCAGCAACTCGAGTGCTTGGCTCATTGGGGTGAGTGTACATGAGTGCATCTTATGATTCTATGGATGTATATAGAGTTAGCTATTACTTTTCTTTTTCAAGGACTAATATTATGACCCTTTGCTTTAAACAGATACCTCGCACCAGAGTATGCCGAGAATGGTATTGTTTCGGTACGAACAGATGTGTATGCATTTGGCATTGTCTTGATTCAACTTATGTCAGGACGCAGGGCAGTGGATTCGAGTAGAGAAGACCAAAAACAGTCCTTGAGACATTGGGTATGTGCAATAGCCTGCAATCGGCATATCTATCAAAAAAGTACCTTTATTAAAGAAAAAGAAGGAAGTTGTTTATCCATGTTTGTATTGAGCACCATTTAAATATGCATATCTTGTTGGAGTATAGGCAATACCACTCATTGAGAGGCTTGCATTGCATGAGCTCATTGATCCTCGCATTCGTGATTCATATGACACATATGAACTGTACCACATGGCTAGAGCAGCGTATTTATGCATACAAACTGATCCTGAGATGCGCCCATCAATGGGGGAGGTAAGTATTGTGGATGCTTCAAATTTGCTATAACTTCTTTGGTAGCTAAAATTTTATTTTTACAGGTCAATTTTTTGGTTAGAAGTGTTTTTAAGTGTTCAATTTGTCAGTGATTCTACTTCAAGCTGATGAGGTTAAACTTATATTCTTTTCCCTATGCTTTGAAGTGGAAGAAAATGAAAATCTTTTGCACTTAAAACACTGTGAACTCTAGATTTTGATACTTGGTAAATGTTAAACTTGGTAATACTCTCCTCTTATTCAGCGCAAAAAAAAAAGTAAAAAGCAATACTCTCCTCTCTCTAACCTCACATCTATAACTCTTAAATGCAGGTTTTACGCCTTCTTGAAGGAGACAATGATCACTTCAATCATTTAGCCGAGCAATTTGTTCCACATTTTAGTAAATAAAAGGAGGGAAAGGACTGCTATTGCACCATTAGTACCAGCGATATAGATTTTGAATCTGATCAATCTCCATGGATTTGAAGCTTTTCTTTCATTTAATTTCATTGATGTTTAAATGTTTATTCTGCAAAGTGGGCTTTATATAAATTTTCTTGAGAGAAGCACCATCTTCAAAAGAATGTTGCAGAGTTCAGTTCCTGCTCAACTATCTATTGAAGAATGCAATTGAACTGAATTAGTGGCTTTCTTCCATTTCAATGCAAAAGACATCATGGCAGCTGCAGTTTTCTGTTATTACTTACTGAGTTTAAATCCAGATGTTGTTTTGTTCTTTTCCTGTATAAACTATAAGGTTACTTTGTATGCTCTAGAAAAGCTTTGAGTTAAACAGCTCACTGTGGAAATAACCATACACTGTGCTCTTGTAATTCCAGTTAAAAATTGCTAGGAATTTCAAGAGAACCGTAAGTTGGTGGTGAAGTTCTACAACTTGGTTCAAGGAAATTCTTTACAAAACTAGGTGTGTGTCTCATTCTCAGCAATGGGCAAAGAGATAAGAGAGATAAGCCACACTGATGTTTGTTGCTAGTTCTGTTACTACCTAGGTTAAATCTGCTTTGCTCCCTTTATTCGCCTTCCCATTAGGTAGGACGTTGATATTCCAAGAGAAATTGGGGGGGGGGTTGGGGAGAGTAGAAGTGTACAAAATTTATTGCAACTTTTGTTCTTTTAAATTATGTAGGAAGAAGCATAATATAAACTTATTACTTGCATGTTACATACAAAATGAGTAGTTTTATCTTGATAGGTTAGTAACTTTTTGGTATTCTAATAATTACTTACCTATCAAAAGAAACAGAAACAGCGCATGTGGACGGAATTATTAAAATAAAATTACGTTATCATGTTGTGTTGATTTAGATATTTTATTTATATATTTTTTTTTTATTTGTAGGTAAATAACTATTGAAATGCTTTAAAAAATATATATTTCTAAATATGTTTTTTCTCAATTTCTTGGATTTCGGGGGGTATTATTCATGGCCATAGTTGATAAGTATTTGAAAAGGAGTATCATAAACAAAGTGCCATCAACTCAAACTTTGCATGTTAATTTGAACCAACAGAAGTGGAATCATATGCCATTCTCAGTCCAGAGACAACACTTAGTATATGGTGTTCTAAATTTTTCTTATCCTCTCTCTCCGGAGAGGACAATGGCCCAATGTCACACAATTTCTTCTTTTTCCTTTTTGGGTGGCAGCATGTATAGAATGGAAACTTTGGTTGAATTTTCCACGGGTAAATGATGATGATATGCTACGAGAAGAATCACATCTATTTAGGTTATTCGTCTGCTTAAAAATCTAAAATAAGTGTATTTTTTTTAGGATACTGTAAAATTTATTAGCAGAATTTAATGCTAATTTTCTCTATTATTAAGTAGTTTGGTTGGAAAAATTTCTCTTATGAAATTCTAGCAAGTGAAAATGCATTTTTTTATTACAATTCAATAATATTTTTAAAACTAATACAAAGATTTTCCTTCTAATTTATATGGATTTCTTCTTCTTCTTCTTCCCCCAATCCCCCCCCCCCCCCCCCTTAGTTATACTCCCTTTTATTTTTATTTTTTAAAAAAGAAGCTGCTGGTAGGGTGCTACATGAGAGCAAAGGATGCATCAAATTTGGATTGTGTATGATGCTTTCGGGTGAATCTCTACCGTCCACCATCCATTTGCCTTTTTAACGGGACCCACCGTTGAATGCAATAGGTGCCGTAGATCTCATCTTGCACTTTTGATTCCATGACTTTGTCCCTCTTTGCTGAATTTCAGGAAAAAGAAGACCACACTTAGGAAAAGCTTTGTAAATTTTCAACTATATTTTGAATGGATAAATGAATCAATCTGTTCCCCAGTTTGTGAGCCAATCCAAATCAAGCCGATTGGTTTTACATAGTCTAATTTCCCCAAAAAAAAACAAAAAAGGAACTTCAAATAAAATAATGAATACCGACTTTAACATATTAAAATTATATGTTTTCATTTTTGACTGTTTATGAAAATTCGAGAAAAATTCATGATATAAGCGCCTCACATTGTTGTTTGAATTTAAAATTTCGTTTTTGTTTTTTGTTGAAAGGTTTATAGAACCCTAAAACATGATTTAATTGAATAGTGAAGATACATAAAACACCGATTAGAGAGCTAAATGAGCTTAATAAAAGTAATGATTGAGTGGCTGATAAAGATTTGCATACTTTTGTAATCATAAAGGATGTCTTCTTAAAGAGGAGAAAGGTCAAAAGACAAAAGGTTTTAAAAAAAGTAATAGATAAGTTAATAGATTTATTTCTCCCTTATCTCTTCCCTTCCCCGTATAATTATCTATAAAAAAAGATTCCTTTCTCTTTATAATTCTATCCAAATAATTTGTGGAACATACACTTATAATTAAATATGTCAGAGCATGGTCTACAAAATTAAATATCTGAGAGACTGAGACTTGGAGATCAGGTTGTTCATTTGCTACTCAATTATTTTGCCATTCTTTTTAAATTATACAATTTTTCTTCATATTCATATTTTCATTTTCTTTATACTCTTTTTTAATCAAAGTTAAAAATAAAAAAAAAGTTTGTCTGTCATAAATATATATTTTGTCAATTCTTTGATATTATGGTGTACTTAAACTCGTTTTCTTATGAGAATTTTTGTTTTGAAAATACAAAAAGTGAATTGTTGTTCGTAAAAAAAATGTAAACACAAGATGAAAAAAAGTAGAAATGAAAGTACATCATTCTTCTATAAAAACCAATCCTTCAATCGTTACAAATGGTTTCATAGTTAAAGTATTTTTAAAAGAGAAAGAATAGGAAAGAAAAAAAATATTCTTATTCATATTTTAATTTCAGTTTATTATATTAATATCAATAAATAATTTTTAAATAATGATTGAGCTGAGTTTTTTTAATATTAAAATTATTTTAATTATAAAAAAAGAGAGTGAAAAAATTAAAATGAGGGTGAACGCATCACTTCAAAAAAATAAAATAAAATAAAAAACCTAAAGTAGCTGAAACGTGCATTGGTGCGCGTGAGAAAATAAGTATAACGTTAGTTGGCCGCTGCCGCTGGGAGCAGTATAGAATCTCCAATGCAGAAGAAGAAGAAGAAATGTTCTGATTTTTCTTCTTTTTTTTTTTTTTGGTGTTTTTTTGGTCAGCTCTGCCTTTTTCTTTTGGTTTCCACTTGCACTCTTTGGCGATGGTGGTGGAATTATTCTCTCTTTTTCATCATCACCATATCCAATTCTTCAGATTCTAGAGAGAAAAAGCACTTATTGTATCAGTGGTTGCTCTTCTTCTATAAAACGTGGAGATGCATTTCCAAAGCATTTGCCCTCAGCGTCTTTGCAAAAGCGTTCATCAGCTACTATTTATCTTGGGCTAAATTACAAACATAAGATGTGCATTATGATGTAGAGCTTGATTCTGCGAGGACTTCGTTGATTCTGTAAGAAATTTTATCCATGTGAACTCATACTTGCAGTTTCTTCTTGGGATTACTTCGGGGGAGAACTTCATAGTGGATTTTGTAAGTATTACTGGTTTATTGGAACTATTTTTCCAAATAATTTCCTGTTTCTTGAATTTATTTGAATAGTGGAAGTGGGAAACTTTTCTTACTTTTTTTTGTTCATGTATGGCTTTGATATGGATGGAAGGGATATGAGGGATTGTTCTGTAACCATGTTAATAATTTGCTTCCGGGAGTAAGAAACGAAGAGAAATTTTTCACATTTGAAGCTTATGTAGTTTGAGAAGTCCAGCCTCATTTCTTTGTTTTTATTGCTTGAAAATTGCGAGCATGTTTCAAGGAGGACAAAAATGAATGGAGAAATGAATGTATTCCTGAATAGTTGGAGCGTATCTTGATTCTTCAATGCAGAACTATTTCTTTGTTTTTGAGAATTAGTAATTTTTTTTTTGAACTAATTTAATTGATGTTTACCCGAATCAAAGTGAGGAACTCAATATCTAGCCAAAGGAAGAAATTGAACATAATACTAACGAAGTTGGGAAGAATAGAAAGGAAATAGTTTTTCTTTTACTCTTGATTAAATGCTTCAGACACAACTCTTCAAAATGATGTTACTTGCTGCTGGTCCAATTTCATTGGATAGCGGAATTGACATACCTCCAGGACTAATTATTCTGTTCTTTATTTTGTCTTGAAATCTCTAGAATTCTTAGGGGATAATTTCAAAGTTAAAGACCATGTTGGGGTGGGGGAGTTTGCTTATTTTGTGGAACTAAACATGCATAAATAACTTAAATATGTTCGTGCAGATATGTTATATTATTTGATTTGTGCCTGCCTTGAGTTTGATGAAAGCAAGAAAAATAAGTGATTATCTAGCCTCACAGATATTGGTGTCCGAAAATCTTTTAGAACTCAGTAAGCATATAGGGTAACAGAAAGATATTTTTCAGTAGCAGGGGTGGCATATAATCATGCCAATCATATAAAATCTAAAGCTAAATTTTACTATATGGACTATGATATTTCATTTTCCCACTATGTAGATGTAGATGCCATAACTTCCTGGAAACTTATCAGCATTTACTTCAACAGAACACATAAAATATTTTCCCAAGCTGATGCCTTCTTTTGTTATTTGCATACCTTCCTGTGTTGTATCATGTACATCATGAATCACTTACAGCAAATATTTGGTAGTATATGTGCTTTGAAGTTGGTGGCTTGATGAAAGTAAAAATATGGTTTTATTCATCACGCTTCATAACTATAGCTGACATATCTGTTATAAATACCTAAAGACTGTTATCTTGTTAATGAAAAGATTTAGTTACAGGTCTTGACTTCATTTCATCTTCTAATTTGTTAATCATTTCATAAGTCTGTGCATGACTGATGGTATGGTATAATAGTAGTCTTAAAGATTAAAAGAATTGTGACAGTGAAGTTTAACTGAGTTGTGCATCCCGAACTACATATGAAGACGGCTATGTAATTGTTCTTTACATTAAGAACTAAATTATTTCTATTTGTCCCCTTTCTTCCCAAAGTCCTTTCCTTCCAAAATCGCTCAAATCCTCAGTCACCAGAGATTAATTTATTCTTTTGAAATCAATTTTATCATCTATAGAGTACACTCCTGCTGAAGGCCTTAACCCTTCACAGACGTGAAGATAAAAAATGACATATAGATTTCTTAGATGGACCACGAACTAAAGAATATGCCAGTCCTATTTATAAAGTGACATGTTCAAACAAAATACTTAAGGTGTGAAATAAGTGTTAACATACAATATAGAGCAGAGACATGAAAAGATGAAACTTGCAAACAGGCAAGTTTTTTCTCTTTTACACATCTAGGTCCCTTTTTTCTCTTTTTTTTTTTAGTCCTTTATATAATCAGAAGGGGGTCTCATTTTAGACAAATACATGACTCAAATTTGACTTAATCTTGCCATCTTGTTTCTAGGTGTGTTGTGCAAAAATGTGAATGAGATCATTCTTGTCATGGAAGCTTTTCAGGCTATGCTGACCTCAAACCTTTGATCATTTCAACTTCCTTTCACCTTCCCAAGTCATCAAAAGGTAGACCTCATTTATGAGTTACCATTTATAGTTTTGCCACTTGACAGCATAATATGCCTCCCTTACCCTCTCCAAAGATGGAGAAGCATGATCCATGTATATTTCCTGTCTGAAGCTAGCTGATAATCCTTTAAATAAAAGGTTAGGATAAAGCAGTTGCCACAATGTGAACAACTACTACAGGCACAGGAAGCATTGGATATTTCCACACAGAAATATGGATCAGAATCTCTGTTGTCATCCTCTAGCAAGATCTGACACCAATACTGTGCAGTTGGAAAACTAAGTATATTTGTTCTTCAAATTTGTTTGTACTTTTGTTTTTTCAATTAATTTATTTAATTTAGACTATAAATCCCAAAGTCTCCATATTGTCAAAATTCAATCAAATTACTCTTGGACCTTAAGAGCCAAAATAAGATTTTGTTGTCGTTTTTATGAGAATCTGTAAATACTTGTAATGCCATTCCCAAGAAAAAAGGTCATACTGTGATTGAGTTTATGAAACTTTTCAGCATTCTTTTGGTATTGAATAAATTCTTATTGGGGTTTGTTCCAAAGTATCTGGGTGGGATTCCTGTGCTACTCTGTATTTTCGTGTCTGAAATCTTAGCCCTTGTTTGATCAAAACTCTATATCAAGCCCAGATTAATTCTAACATTTGGCAATCTATTCCACGCATCAAAGAAGATAGCTTAGTGAAATAATTATGCCTTCCTTATGTGTGCTTTTTGTCCTCCTTCCAGAACACGGCAGTTATTTCTGAATCATTTATGAATAAACTATAGCGGAACTCTCTTCCTGGTGAGATGAAAAGATATACAGCTTTTGTCTGTCTTTCTCCTCCTCCCCTCCCTTCATTTTTCGTTTGTCTGTAAAAAGATGGCCCTATATATGATTGTGATTAGTGATACGTAGCATATTCACCTAAAGTACGAGGATGCCATTCTGGTCTCAATTGCAGAATAAAAGAGAGAAGCATTTGCATTGACAGGAAATATAGCTTCTACATGGCAAGAGCTGGATGGCCTTACTTTGATCCTGAATATGAGACTCTAAGCATCAGAATAAACCCTCCAAGGTTGTGTGTATGCATATCTTCATTTTTTCTTAGTCACTTCTGCTGTGGATCTACCTTAATAATGGAAATTTTGTTGGTCAAACATTCTAAATGGTTTTATCATGTTAATGATTTCACCTTATGATCCTGATTTCAGTGCGTCTGTTGACAACACTAGTTGCAAGGACTGTACTCTAGTAAAGGTATATTTCATAGTCTTGTGACATTTTCTTGTTGCTGATTTATGAATGTCCTAGGCCTTTTCTACTGCTTAAGAAAGTATTGATTCACATATCCTACATTTCCAAGTACCTTTGTTTGTGTGCTTGTGCTTTCTTATATTCTCTGCATGTGTTTGTTCATGCACCGTATGCATTCACCTATATCTAAAAGACCATGGATGCTTGCTAAAAATATTCTGATTTTGAGACATAGTCCAGTGATTCCTTCTCTTTGTGGAGGATAGACCAAGAGGAAAAAAAGATTTGCTTGTTAATAACTAATTTTATTATGTATTGAGATATAAGATGAAGATATTCCCCTATTGCTGAACTTTGATGAGAAATCTATTCTCCAAGGATTTTAAAACTAAGCTACAAACCAGCAGCATTCTGGAGTTTTCGGGGCTAGAACAAAGAATATGCTTGGTAGCAATTATTCGAAGAACTAACAAAATTTAATAATCCTATTTCAGATGTGGAATTGTAGGGATCTCTGGTGCGCAATTACATATAGTATTGTTCCAATTCTGCTTGGAATTCATTTATCTTGTTTGTCATTGCAGTCTTTCTAACCTTGACTGGGAATGCAAAATCACCAGACAGGGAAATACTATTATTTGTAGCAGTGCAATGGCCAAAGAAAAAATTTGAAATTTCTATTACAATTTCAAAGGACATGATCTGGGGTAAACACCAAGAGAACAAAAATTGGCTAAACATGAGGAAAAAGAAAAAAAAGGAATTTCCTTTTTTTCTTTTTTTGGTATGCAAGCACCATATGAAAAATTTTGGTTCAGAGGCGCTTAGACTGTGGCTGTAGAATGGTATTTTCCCACTAATAATTAGCTGGTGGACATTCACACTTAACAGACATTGTCTGTTAAGCTTCTGCTCTGGTGCATATGTTCCAAGTTATTATTGTTTTCATGAATGGAGTATCAATCTACCACTCTTGATTTTAAAAGCATATAGATAAATAGGATATATGTAAATTTACGAATTACAGCATCCATGCAAAAGCATATGCATTTTTGTTTGCATTTGCTCTGTCCCGTTGTGTACAAGATAGTAGATACGATTATTCTAGAGTTTGATACATTTTTGTTCATTATTACAGAATATTGTGAGTGCAACTGAAGTGATTCTTGCTTGATTTTGTTATGTATTTGCCTTTTTCCTCTGAAGGTCCAATTGAAATACAGAAAACTTATGTGTAGGTTGACAGTGTAAACAGACCTGGAATATTGTTGGAAGTAGTTCAAATCCTTTCTGACCTCAATCTCATAATCACTAAAGCTTACATATCGTCTGATGGGGGTTGGTTCATGGATGGTATGTACATCATTTTTAAATTTTCTCAACTTTGAGGTTTATATCTCCTTACTTTGAGGGGGGTTCAATACTGTTTCATCATTGCCTTTCTCTCCTATATGAATTATGGTTTTTCCCAGGGCTGCAAAGTTCTACCCTTTAATTTTGAGTTGTAAAGATCAAATCAAAACAGAAGCAGCAAAGAGTATCAGTTTATGTATCCATCTTGTTTCATTTCATTTTTCATCTTATATGTCTTTTTTTTTCTTTCAGAGTTTATTTTCTGGATTAATATTTGATTTTCCAAATAGAGTGCCTATCTTACTTAATTCTTCATATCAAACTAGTGTTTTGTTTTCCTCTCTCACTCTAAATTTGGATGAACTAATAGTGATACATGCACTTTGCTCTTCAAAGTAATATATCTTGAATAATTTCCTAATATGATTCTCAAACCAGAGTATAACATTTTATTTGAAGCATTGGGAGCATTAACATATTTAAGATGTAATAAATTCAGATGTGGAAACATGATACTGCTTTTTATGTGAACCAAAAGCGCCTATTATACACATGTCTCCTGGAGCAGTCAATGCTACCATTTAAAATTAAGCAAATCATCTTTACTTGTCAACAAAATAAGTATCACCATAATCCATAGTACAAAATAAGTATCATCATAACTGAAGCAGAAATATAAGGAGTAAAATCTTTGACTCCCTAAACTCTCTTCGACATCTGTGTTCAGTTTGATGGATCTCGTACCCTTTATAGAATTCTCAGATCCATTTCGGAAGAGTAACACTTAGTTAATTTAGTTCTTCTTTGAAAGTGGAATCATCTGTATGTGAATGTTGCGTGTGTGTACACTTAACTGCTCTGTATATGATTGTCACTGATTTAGATAATACTTAACAGTGTTTCATGTGACTGATCAACAAGGACATAAGATTGTGGACAGGAATACCATTGATTTCATAGAAAAGGTATGATTTTTCCCCCTTTCTTACTATGCCTTTCTTTGCACTGAGAGGGGATAATTAACCAGCTTGGTTGTGAGGAACATGTTGGAGGGTTAGTCAAGACCATGGTATATCCTTGTTAGAAAAAAAAAAAAGTGAAAACAAGGAATTTTCCCAATTCTTGTTTGTATAAACTAAAGGATTTGGATGACAAGGATCAAAACCCTTAAGTTGAATCCAAAGCAGCGCAGATTTTTTATGGTAATATTCCAGCTGATGGATATTCACCATCTCCTTGACATATAAGCTTCATAACATCAAAGGATGTTAATGGAGCATAGTCTAATCCTCGGCTACAATTTTGAATATATTCTCAATTACCACATATTTTGGAGCCTTTAAACAGAAAACTATGGTGTCCTGTAAAATAATTCTCTCTTGGTATGAGGATTCTTATTGAATTACTTAATTTCCTTATTGGATATATGATTATAGGCCCTAGGACCTAAGGGCCATAAGACAGATGTTTTGAGGACTTGGCCAGGGAAGCAAGTTGGAGTGCATTCCATAGGTGAACATACAGTGATTGAGCTCATTGGCAGAGACAGGCCAGGTCTCCTTTCAGAGATTTTTGCTGTCCTTGCCGATCTCCACTTCAATGTTATTGCTGCTCAAGTCTGGACCCATAACAGGCGAGTAGCATGTGTTCTCTATGTGAGTGATGATACCACAAATCGTGCTATAGACGATCCATCCCGGTTATCTGCCATGGAAGAGCAACTCAATAACATTCTTAGTGCCCGTGACGATAGTGAAAAAGTGGCCCGTACTAGTTTCTCTCTGGGTTTCACTCATGTTGACAGAAGACTACACCAGATGTTATTTGCTGATAGGGACTATGAAGGTAGTTGCTTGCTTACAGAGGATTGTCCCCCTTCATTCAAACCAAAAATCAAAATAGATGGATGTCTGGAGAAAGGGTATTCAGTTGTTACTGTAAGTTGCAAAGATAGGTCAAAACTCATGTTTGACATTGTGTGCACACTTACAGACATGCAATATGTTGTTTTCCATGCCACGATTGCATCTGATGGCCCATATGCATCGCAGGTACTAGAATGGTTCAATTATTTGAGAATATTGTATTTTCGCTTTTGTTTTGGTGTAAGAAAAGTTTAGAAAGCACATCATTTTCTTTCAAGACAGTTTCCTTATATGACACTTTTCCATGCTAACTGAGATAATTGTGCTTGTCTTTTCTTGTCTGATTACCTGACCCCTTAAAATGCACTCCAATTAGCGAATAAAAATTAAATAGAGTATGTTCTCCAAGCAGTCAATTCTCCGTCAACTCAGCTTTTTAGTTTTATAATAGATGGTTTCGTGGTGCATCCATAAAGTTATTGATGAGCTATTTGAATATCATTTTTAGTTAGTTTTCTTTGTTCTTAGCATGTAATTTGTCTCCATTTTCTTCATATACCTGATAATTACTGACATGCCTTTATTTATGCTTGTTGAATTGCATCAGTCTTAGTCGTCACTGAAGGCTCCAGTCTGTGGCTCGCTTTGTAGGACCAATAGTTGTTTTTATTGGCAAACGTGAATATCTAAACTAAATGATTTCTGAGGGCCCTTCCCATTGTATATATGTAATTACGTTTAAAACTTTTGACTTGTAGGAGTACTATATCCGTCACATGGATGGATACACTCTGGATAGTCAAGATGAAAAGCAAAGGGTTATCAAGTGTCTTGAAGCAGCAATTAGACGAAGAACAAGTGAGGTACGGCAATATTTTACCCTTATCATGAATCATATCAAATTATGTCATAAAATTGACTTTGTAGATTCTTAGATCTTCTCAATTTCCTGTTAAAGCTGATGCATTCAGAACAGTAGGACCATGTTCTGTGCTCTGTTTTTTGGGGCGTGGTATTTGGGGGGGGGGGGGGGTTGGAGTTGATGGTTTCACTTAGAGGAAAGTTGTTTTTACAAATGGGATTATCAGGTTCTCATGGAATGATGATCTATGACCCTCTGAGGACGTGAAGGGGGGAAGGGGGTGGGGGGTGGTGGAGTTTAAAGTTGAGTGGACTAAAAAATACATCTTGAGAAAAACTTCTACATGAAAAGGTATCTAGATTCGTTAGTGTGGCAGATGTACCATGGTGTGTATTAGCAATTTGATAAATTATATCAGCATTTGGACATTTGAATGAGTGTAAGTATTTCTCTCGTTCGTTTTATACTTTTTTAGAAATAATGAGGGATTGCTTTCCGTCTTATTGCCTTTGGTACTGACAGAGGTTGAAGTGCCTAAGCGGGAGATGGATGGACACCTTGTTTTTGTGATTTCTAAAAGTGCAAGCAGCCAAACGGATTGACTTGTTCCATCTGGAAAATTACTTCATAGAAAATTTTCCAGTCAGGATCCACCAAAAGACAAAGCACTATTTCTTTCGAATCTAGAAAGCCTGAGTCTATGCACTTGGTCCAATCTTTTTATTCGTATTAATTTGCTTTTCTCCTTAATTAAGTGCATACATCTAGACTACAACGATAAAATGCGCATAATTAAGTCATTCAAAAGATAAAAAGAGCATCACCCTTGAGTGTGTGAAGAACCGAGATCACTTTGAGAAGACCGAGGATATTAGAACAAACTAATGGAGCATCTAATCAAACTATGTGGAATCAGCATTTGCTTCAATACTTCATGCATTCTACATCACTGAATATCAAATGGTGGCAAACTCATGAAATGGTCGGGAATCTATTTGTTTAGTGAAGAATTTCAGCTATTAGCAAACAACCATCCATATTTATATATAATCACAAACATCAAGAAATAAAATTTGAATGGTATGCAGGGTGTAAGCTTAGAGATATGCGCAAAGGACCGGGTTGGATTGCTTTCAGAGGTAACAAGATTGCTTCGAGAAAATGGACTCTCAGTTACTAGAGCAGGTGTCACTACAGTTGGCGAGCAAGCAGTTAGTATATTCTATGTGCGAGATGCCTCAGGAAATCCTGTAGACACGAAGACTATTGAAGGACTGCGCAAAGAAATTGGACAAACAATGATGCTTAATGTGAAGAAAGACCAAACATCTGTTAAGGCTACTGAAGTTAGTATATGGTCTAAGACGAACTTTTTCTTTGGGAGTTTGCTGGAGAGATTCAGGAACTGAGTTCTTTCATGTGAAACAGAATAAGGTTTCCAGCCAAATGGCCAGTTTTCAACTTCTTGTTGTATGCTATCTCTTTCTACAAAGTGTAGAATGCTGTGAATCACTTGTAATGAATTCCACAGAAGGTTTGGGCAGCAACGGGTTTTTCTTCTATGGAAATCCTGATTCATTTGAAGATTTGAAAGAAAGACAGGCGTGGTCGTGCAAAATTTTTAATGTATAGATAATGTAGATATGATCAATTTCGTCCATACTTCGCAGAAGACTGTCTCACTAAAGCTTTTGAACACTATCATGACCCATTCTGGCAAAGAAGTTGAGCCCAGATACTTGGAGGACTTTCAAATGGTGAAAAGTATGTAGAAGGCCTCTAACTATATCTAATAAATCAATCCCCACCAAGAAGAAACCATCTCCAAAACAGTCCTCATTGAAGAGAGATCTTCCTCAGCGTTTTGTATTTGAACGAGGTTTGATTTCACAACAAAGAAAATTTTTCACTTTGGCCTCATCTTTTATATTATAAACATTTAATATTTTATAAAACTCAACATAAAGATTTTAAAATGAGACATTATCCCAAAAAGAATCCTTATAATGTATTATTTTAAGAGAAAGGTTCCAAAAAATATGACAATGTTGTTATATGCCCTGATCTACTTAGAACACCTCTTTGGCAGACCACCTTTTTAATGTTATAAGCTCATGTTTTTTTCCAAAAAAAAAATTCTATTTGTGATAAGTTCTCGAGATATATCTAAGAAACAATGATTCTATTAAAAAAGGTACATTGAACCAAAGAAAAAAAGAAGGGGTTCAATGCTGTTTTAGGCCTGCTAGAGTTGTCAAGCAATTGTTACGTTTAGTTGGCATACCATATAATATATTATTAAGTACAATATATAAAGTATATAATATATTAATAAAGTACATAATTCATTGTTAGTAGCGATATACTAAACAGAACAGTATACATAACAATTGTTGCCGCCCAATATCCGTTGGATGACGGGGGGTTATCACTTAGCTTATTGCATTTCTTTGGACAAATCTTGAAGGTAAATGAAAATGACTTTCTTGATGGAAATGTACAAATTCCCTTTTTCCCTTGATAGTAACATTGCAATATCTGTTTAATTTATTAGTAGCTTATGGATGTGGTTAAGGTCATTTTCGTTGAGGCTATATCAGACACCATCAACTTGCTGGAATGAAGAAGTGTAAAGAATTAAAGATATCAATTTTTAAACAAAAAAGTCTATCAGTAATGTGCACTAGAAGTTGCTTATGGTGTTGAGAATTGCTTCCTTTTTTATTTTTTCCCCCTTCCTTAAATATATGCAAATAAAACACAAGAAAGATATCTTTATTGATATTTGTGTCCTGATGTATTAAAAGACATAATTACAGAATGGATTAGACTCTACAAGTTCGGACATATTGCGAAGATAACTTAAAATGAACTAAAATTACTTATAATTGTGTATTTTCTATTTTGATTTTGTAGGAATAAGTTCCTTCTTTTGTTCATTTTCCTTTTGTTTCGAGTTAGATAGAACTTTTGCAAATAAAAAATAGGAAAGAGTCATTTAGCACAACCTAAGATGAAAAGAATCTTATCTTTTAAATTATTGAAGTGCCAATCAAGAAATTAGTGTAAAACCTTATCAACAAGATCTTTCACATGATGGATAATTAGGCCAAAGCCTCCAATTTCCTCTTGCTTCCATCTCAAAAGCTAGGCACATAGATCCAAAGCATTAGTGTGCTACTAATGGCAACAAATAAGATGACAACAAAAGAAAAAGCAAGTATGACTAATCTTTTACTCTATAAGTTTTTTATTATTAACTTTACATTAATTAAGAAGAAGAAAATAATTGATATTTTTTATTATATTTTTAACTAATTTTACTAATATAATTGAAAATGCTAGAATTATAATAATGAAAAAGATAATTTTTTAAAAAATAATTATTAAATTTTTAAAAGAATAAATATTTAAGAAGAAAAAATAAAATAAAAAAGACTTTATAATTTGAAACGGAAAGCATAATAATAAAAAGAAAAAGTAATTGTTTGACTAGAAAAGGAAACTATTTAATATTTCTTATTGAACAAGATGATTAATAGTTGTCGCATTGCAAGCTTTCAAGACTTCGAGGCATCCCCTTTTTTTTCAAAGAAATTAATGGAAAGAAATCATTAGTTCAGAAAGGAAAGCAATTGAAAAGATTTCTCAATTCTTTGTCAAGGATGGCAAAAACAGCAGAGCATAAAGCTAAATAGCTTTCGGGCAAACATGTTGATGGCTGGCATGTCGTTTATGTTAGCCTGGCTTTTTAGGCTCTGAAGCAACTTCTTGATAAACGAAGTCCTGGATGAAGATGTAGAAAGAACTCAAGATAGATTCAAAACCTCTTTGTTCTTGTGCCTTTTTTTTTTTTCTATCTAAGAAATAATTTTGAAGTGTCCAATAATTTTTTTACTTGATTAAGTTTGCTATACCTATTTTTGTTTCTATTCATTTTATTCTTTCTTCAATCTCAAATGCGATAGATCAAACCCTGCCAAAAAGAGGTCACTTTCGAAAGAGAAAGAGGAGTTTATCAATCTAAATGATTGGATAAAAACTTATCTTTAATTCTAGTAATTGAAGGGCAAAGTTAAAGGAAAAAAAATCAAATTCATATAAAACTTTCCTTTTCTTTTTGAAGAAAATGTACAGTAAATTAATTAACTAAGTACTTATTCAATTGAGTGAATTATAGAATTAAATGCTTATCTTTTTAGGGAGCTACTATTGATGCTTATTGGCACCCTGCTTTCCATTGTTTTTCTTTTAATGGACACCAATGCCCTCTTCTTTACACATTATTGGTTAAATTTTTGTATTCTTATTTTTATATATTGAAGCCAAATAAATTATTTACATATCTAATAGAAAATTTTTGTTGGTTATATTATTTCCTTCCCCATTTCTGATTCCGTATGTTATTAAGTTATGCTAAAATATTATTTGAATAATTCTAGTTTGAAAATTGAAAGTAGAATTTTGACTCATAAGATGAAACAAGTATTTTAGATTTCTACTTGAAGAACTTTGTAATAAAAATTAACCCAAAATTTTTGTGTCAAAAGTTTTATTATATTCAAATGCTTAATGCATATAATTTTGCATTTATCATCCTTATTATTTAAGTTACTAAACAAAATATGAATAAAAAGGAGAAACTTTAACAAATAAGAAAGTTACTTTGACACTTCAATTTGATTTATGTTCAATAAATTTGTAGAAGGAGATAATTAAAATAAACAAATTAAAATATCAAAGCCAGAACATTAAATTAATAGTTTAGATTTACAAATAAAGAAGAGGACATTGTTGTCCAATAAGTTAGAAAAAAGGGAGTGCTAGCTCCATTTTTTTAAAGTACGATTTATACTAGATTTAACAATTACTTAAATTACTTTAATATGAAATTTGTATTTTGATTGATCTTCCAATCATTATATCTTTTATAAGAGAATTTATTTATTTATTTATTTATTTATACTTCAAGGAAAAACAAAACTTCATAATAAGATAAAATTTCTACATTGAAAATATAATGATTAATATTTCATGAATTTCATGAAACTTTAATTAATTAACTTTTCCAAATTCTGAAAGGGAAAAAAACTTATATCAGTTATATAATATTATTAAACCTGAATGTTTTGATTCCTCAATTATGAATGAATAAAATTAATATTAATTCTTTGTTGACAATGAATTTTATTTGTAATTTATTTTTACAAATAGTATACTTCCAAAGGTAATAATTAAGAGGATTTGACAAAAGACTCTTTTCTTAAACATTTTGTAAAAGAAAAATACAATGCAAAATTTCTATCTTTTTAATTCAATACAAATAATCATTAGATTCATATTCAATATTCATTCAGCACACTTTCTAGCAAAGCTTGCTACTTCCCTTCAGCCCCCCCCCCCCCTCTCTCTTAAGTGCACCAGCTTTAGCTGCTAATATTTCCTAGTGATGAAATTACTTATGTTTTATTTTTTTAAAAAAAAATTCAAACAGCCACTTGATATTAGTTGTATGATTTTGTTGATGGAGGATTAGGCCAAAACTTTCGAGTCTTCCTTAGACACAATGGCTTGCTGCAGAAAGCAGTTTTGCATGTATTGCTTAGTAGTAAAATCCATTCTGAACCCCCCAAAGTGGCAACAAAAGCATACAGCATGTGCTTTCTATTGGACATCCCAATTAATCAATGAACAACAAAATTAAACATTGTTGAAAGCGCCATCTTCCACCTCCTAACTCCTACTTATATATAGTTTAGCCTAATAGCAATCTTAAACAGCTATCTATAATCATGTATTGGCATTTCCCTTCTATTCAATCAAAGATTGTTTATTTTTTTAAAAGCAAACCTAGGTTTGTTAAAAAAGTATGTAATACTAATTTTTGATGAACCAGTTGATTGCTGCAGACTGATTAGATTGAACTAATCAACCATTTGCAACCTAGTGCATGATCAAGAATGTATCTAGACATCAGGCAACCAAAGATTCAAATGCAAATTGATCATCAAACTTGATACCTAGCTAGGGCTTTTTTGCTTTTTCTGGTGGAAGATATTGAAGAAAATACCTAGGGAAACAAACAAGAGAATAGGAATTGTTGTCTAGTACCCACAATTGCCATAGGGCATGTAATTTGGACCCACCACTCCTTTAAGTCTTTTAGGTTCATGGTTTACATCAAAGATGATAGAAATGTCTAATAAAAAAAAAAAAAACAACAACAGCAAAGGTGATTATATAGAAATGACTCAATTTGGTCCTTTGATTGAGTGAAGAATTTGTCCTCTTCGTGCAAAAGATCCACTTCTTGCGTCCATGATGATAAGTCTTGCTGGAATGGCTCGCCATCTCTTATCGTGAAAGAAAAGTATTGGTATATAGGGGTAGAGTATACACATCGCATTTATCTTGTTATAAATTATAATAACTTTTAAGCTTGTTTAATAGCTTTGAGTTTGTATTTAATGCACTCAGTAGATGTGTGTTAATCTCATTTGAAAATCTTTATTAATATTAAAATACTAATTAAACTGATTAATTTATCTTTAATTTAATATTCTTTTTTGCATAAAAAATTATAACTTAAGAAACAATCATTATTTATTACACAAAACGTCATTTTTTCATTTTAAGGGTAAACAAGAAAAAAATTAAAAATTTTTTAATAATATTTATTTTGTAATAAATAAAATTTTTATAATGATACTTAAATAAAAACAAAAATAGTATATTATAATATAGCAATTATTGTATAATATATGTTTAGTGCACCGTGCTTAAGAGGTGAGACACCGAATCTCTCTTAGTAATTGATTGAGTTGCTGAAGTATTATTAAAGGTGGTTTCTTATCTATGTATAATTAAATTTCATAAGCAAATTTAGGATTTTACTAGAAGATTTATATAAAAATATAAAAAAATCAGTTCTATATTGATTCAGTGATAGTCCTAAGGTGTATTTAAATTTTATTTAGTTGAGAGAGATTTTATTTTGAGTTTTGTAAAAATAAATTTTTTGTAAGTAAAAAATATAATATAATTTAAAAATATATAATATAAATTAAACCTCAATTTTCGTGAGCTTGCAGCGGCCTTTTGTGGGGTTCCTAGGAATTTGACTTTGTGTAAGAATATTAAATGGAAGACTAGAAGGATCCAACCTGAGAAGAAATCAAACGCTTACGCAATTTGAGCGGAAAATTAAATTCTAAACTCTAGTTTGAAAAATACTGGTCCACATTGAATATTCTAAATATCTAATAAAATATATTCTTTGTAAGAACTAAGAGGGGGTGAATTAGGTCTTTGGCTAATTATCGAAATTTTTTTCTTGTTTTGCAAATCCTTTGCCTTAATAAAAGCTCTTCTTTAATTTCACAAACTTCAAGTTTATATGTGATGTGTTGGTTAAGATAAGATCATCAAATAATAAGACTACAACCAATCAATCAACAATTATGAATAAGTAATAATAACAAGAGCATGTAAATAAATAAAACTATAAGGAATGAACACACAATTTATAGTGGTTCGATCTTTCCAAGATCTACATCCACTACCTTGAGTCCACACTCAAGGATTTCAACCAATCCACTATATGCTCAAGTTCAACAATTACATAAGAGGCTTACCACACAATGATTTTACACTCACAACCTCTTTTAGTAATTATACAAACAATACAAGGTTCACCAAACACAATGGTTTTATATCTAAAGACAACCTTAAGACTAATCTAATCCAAGGCTCACCCACACATGGGTTTTACACTACAACCTTGATTAATCTAGTCTATGGCTCACCCTTCCACAAAAGGGTTTTATGTCACAAGATAACCTTGCAAATGAGCTAGTAGAAAACACAATTAAGATAAGAAAAGAGAGAGTGTAAGATGTTACCACTTTGTTGGTAAATGATTACACAATGTTTCACCTTCACACTTTGTTGCCTTTGGAATCTTGAATTTCAATCTTTGAGCACAAGGCAATTTGAGAGCTTTTCAATTCAATTTGATGTAAAACATGTTAGAGCATGTAGGATTTGTTAAGTTCAAAGTTCTACTAAAAAATCTGGAGTTTATGGCTTTTATAGAATTCAAAAATCAGTTTAAACAGTAAATCAAAACTAGCTAGTAATCTGCTATTTTCGGAAAAATACTGTTCATGTGAATAGTGGTACTGTTCATGCACCGGTCACAAAAATTCGGACGACCGAATTTTCCAGCTTCGTCCGAATCTTCGTCCGAATTTCTCTGGAAAAACAATGCAGCACTTGTTCATGCACTATTCACAAAATTCGGACGACCGAATTTTTCCAGACTTTCGTCCGAATCTTCGTCCAATTTCTCCGGAAGAATAGTAAGCGGTTCAAATGAATAGTGTACTGTTCACGTGAATAGTGTTACTATTCATACGTTGTTCACCGTTCATCGTGTTACTATTCATGCGTTGTTCACTGTTCATAGTGTTACTATTCATGCGTTGTTCACTGTTCACAGTGCAGAAAAAATTCTTCACAAAATTCGGACGACCGAATTTCTTCTGCATGCGTCCGAATCTTCTTCCGAATTTTTAAAACTTTGTCATAACATATCCAAATCATTTCAAACAAGTTGGAAAACATTCTAGCCTTAAAGATAAGTCATTAAAGACCTTTTATGTGCAAAAACCATTTATGAAAACTTGATAATTTAGGTAAGTTCAAAACCATTGAAACCATTTAAATCAAGTTTTGTGCTCTCAATTGCAACTCATAGATTCCAAGGCTTAAGAGTGTAGGGTTTACAAAGTTTATCTATTAAGCACATGCAACCTACACTTTATGTCTTCAAAGCCTTCTAACATCTTGAACAAACTCTTCAATCTTCAATCACTTTGATATATTAGAGTTGTTCTTGCATTTTAGCTTCAAGGCAATGAGATTTCAAACTTCTTAATCCACAAATCCTATCACATAACATACAAGCATATTAGTCCTCATCAATGTTTGTCATTAATCAAAACTAATCATAACTACATGATTTGCCCTTAGGGCTAACATTCTTCTTTATTAATTCTTTTCTATATTGGTACAAACTAATAATTTCTTCTTTTAAATTGACTTTTTATTTTCTTTTTCATTTAATATTTAAATTTAAAATATAGAAGTGCAATTTCTTGTGGAGATATAGGGTGCGATTGGATAGAGTTTGGTTTTGAGATTTTTTGTCTTGAGTTTCTGAAGAGAGAATTTTTTGTGAGAGAAAAAATAAAATTTGAAATAAAAAATAATATTGAATTTCGTATAGAATCTTGTCCAAACACACCTATAGTATTTCTTTTCATCAACTTCTGATTTTTCTTGCAAGGGGGAGTGAGTGGTTTGGCATCTCCATTCTCAACCAGAGTGCTTAACTTTTCAAGATTCAAAGGGCCAAACTCCTCCTCAAATCAATGTGACCACTCTCTTTATATTTTGGACAATTGGCAAGTAAATGGTGAAGATGGCCATAGCAATGATGAGACTATTGAAAGAAAATTACAGTTCGGATTGTCGGATATGCGGATCAAATATTAGTTATTGGATCATATTTGACATATCATTCAACCACTGTAAAAAATTTTAAAATTAAAAAAAAAATTTAGGGTGTATTTGGATTGGATTTCACTACAAAACTCAATCTAAAATTTTACAAAACTCAATCTAAAATTTTTACTTAAATCTTACTTTTTTCTCTTATAAAAATTTTTCTTTTTCGAAACTTAAGAAAGAAAATTTCAAAATAAAATATTATTTAATTTAATTTTAAAAAGATAATAAAATATGAATTATTAAATTAAATTTCAAGTCAGATTTTATCGCACGTACGGCAAACAAGACGTGCACGACCGGATTTTTAGCAAAAAAGCAGGCATTTGAATTGCTTTCCTTTGTGTTTTGCCATAGAATCAATTCAAGGGAAGGCAGTCTACTCGAATACTCTTTCGTCTACTCAATACTCTTTCGTTTTTGAACGTTAAAAAAACACCAAGAAAGGTACTTCCATTTGCTTCAAATCAAAAGAAACACTTATCAACAAGCAATTTGAAAGCTTCTTTGACTAATAAAAAGTAGACCGAAATGATTTTTTTCCCCAATGAACAACTTGCCACATCGCTAATTTATCAGACCAGTTAAGACTTAAGAGATAGTATTAAATGCAAGTTTGTCGACATATATTTAACTCGTGGTTTATAATAATGATAATTTAAACAAAGAGCGAAGACAATAATTTAATCGATAGATTACTCCTCACTAATTTTTAATTTGATATTAATTTTAAGTAATATCTATTCTGTTTTCTTATTTCTCTTTATAATACTATAAAATTACTAAAAAATATTAGGATGTATTTGAATTGAGTTTCGTTACGGAACCTTTCTCACTTTGAGTTCTATTTTTCTCACAAAAAAAATTATTTCTCTCAAAATCTAAGATAAAAAATTTCAAAATAAAATAATATATAATCTCACCTTTAATACACTTTTCTTCATATCGAAGAAAAGTATTTTGAACAATAACTTACTCGTAAAGAGGAATAACCTTTGTGACTAATTATCATTTTTCATGACTAATAATACAAACAATCTTCAAGTAATTTTTATGAAAATATTGAGAATAATTTATAAAAAATCAATTTGCTAAAATTAAACATATTTAACTAAATTCAAGATGTTTTGTCATAAATTATTCTCTCATTCAAGTAATCAGAACAAAATAGATGTATAACACATAAATTTATAAGTGTATAATCCTACTTAGATAGCAACGATAAGAACAAACAAGAAATGTCACCTCACATATAATAAGAAAAAGAGTATTAAGAAACATAGAAATTAAGCAAGACATAGTGGAAGTCAGTAGTCAATTCACATGAAAAGCAAAGGGGCCTAAAGAGCATGTCTATCTACCTTAGCTTTTACAACCCTACTTTTGTGCGGCTTCGTTTTTGCACAAAACATGGAACTTTCTCAACCATATGCAAATATGGAACTTTCTCGGCCATCCCTTTCGTTTTGGTGAATTTGAACGAGGTTTAACTTTAAAATTAAATTTAAAAATTTAATTATAAAATATATATCTTTTTTTATAAATAATTTAATTTTTACTAAATTTAAAATAAAAATATCAAAACAAAACCCTACACAATCACACTCTTAATCTTCGAATTGTTTCAACTAATCTAGCGTGTCAGATTTGAGATGCACAACTTCAAAATGATCGACTAAAATATATTAGTATCTTTAAAGTAGTGATGTATTCCTCACTTGACAAGTCAGGTAAAAAGAATGCATATATTAGACTAGATATACATACACAAAAGTAATATTATTATGCTTGGTGAATTTGTTAATACTGATTGCTTCTTTTTATCATTTTCCTTCACTAAACAGGAAGGAATAAAAGAAGAAAATATCTTAGGTTAGGAACAATGCTTCCCCATTATAAATAAAATTTTATGCATTATTTTTTTCTTCTTTTGGCAACTTCATGATCATACTTTCTAGTTTAGATAAGAATAATGGTGGAGAAAAAGGTCATATAACAAAAATTTTGGATTTGGTATTGGCAGGAGTTGGGCCTAATGGTGAATGGGTGAAACTATCTACTCATAATGAAACTTCTAATTTATACTTTAATATGAGTTCTTTATACTACGATTTGTTTAGTATAACTTATCTTCTCTTGTGTGTGATTTTCAAGTTACATTACAAGACATGATTTATTCATTATTTTTCTTACCTAAAAAAAGAAATATTTGATCTTGAGTAAGATTTTTGTTTTAATAAGGTTTGGTTTTGAAAATTTTGTCTTATGTTTCACAAAAATTAAATTATTTATGAGAGAAACATGAGTCCCGTACTTAAAATTTTGAGTTTAATTTTGAAACTAAACTTTGTCCAAATATAATAATAAAGTCCCGTGTCAACGCTATATCCACCCTTCTAAAAAAAAAAAAAAGAAAAGAAGAAGAAGAACTTGTGAGAAGAAATGGCAAGCAATCTCAAACGGGAGTTGCTTAAAGATAACAATATTTTCGGTCCTTTTTTCAAACTTTTTTGTTTTTCTTTAATTTGTTTTCCTTAAAGCAACGGAATAAATGTATTTAATATTGCATAATATCATGAAAAATGAACTTCAATTTATTAAATGCTACTACTAATAAAAGAACTCATAGTACTAAGAGATTAGGAACTTAATAAATTAGCAATAAATTAATAATATATTTCATTGAAAATTTATTATTCGGTTCACGAACTCATTTTTCCCCCCATGATAAAAGTTCAACAGAAGGCATATTGTTCGATGCATGAATCCTTTCTCTTCCAAATATACTGAAAAAGCTTACTTTCCCTATATAAAAGACACGGTAAGCAAATTTACATTATACATTGTAACATTTGATGTTTTTGGGGACAAATAAAGGAAGGATAATTGTACAATTTAGTCTCAGTTATTTTAATTCTTGGATAGATTAGCCCTTATAAAAATATTTTAACTTTTTTAATCCCTTATCTATTTTCGAGCAAACTTATAAGTTCTTCTGGTGAATTTCAAGTAGTTTTCTTGCTAGACCAAATATGTTCTATTCACGTGAGGTAATTTTGAAGGTTAAATTTGTCAATTCAAAGTGGCCTTCCTCTCTCTCCCTCTCTCTCTCATGTGACCCATTTTGCCTATATACTTTCCAGCAAATAGAAAACGCCCCAATCTAGAGAGAGAAAAACATACAGTAGCAGCACATTTGTATTGGATTTTTTGAAGCTGCAAGAGCAGGAGCAGCCTCAGCGGAAAGAGAAAGGGGAGGAGAAAGCGACCCCTTTTTAGCTTTACTTTCTTTTTTCTTCTTTTTGAAAAAACACTGGTTTTTGGAGTGAAGGAGAAGAGGGAGGTGCTGCTCAAGGTAAGCAAAGTTGTGCATAGGATAAAGAAGAAGTAAGTGTTTAGCCATTGCCGGCTGTGTTATCTTGGAAGCGAGCACTTGAAGTTTGTTTGTGGTTTAGTGTAGCGTTGTAGCTGCATTTTTCTGGTTTGCTACTTGGGCTCGGTTAGGATGGCTACTACTATGTAGTTTAGCAGTGGATGCCAGCAGGAGGAGGGAGTGCAAGAATGAGAGTGACTCTGGCTTTTTTGTTGGTTTACTTCTTGGGTAGTTGGCTAATCTCGCTGTGTCACGCCGGACGGTTATCTGCTTCCAAACAGACACTGGCGGTCCAGAAATACTTGAACATGCTCAACAAACCCCCTATTAAATCTATTCAGGTCATCCCTCTTTTTCCTTGTATGTGTTTATGAAAATGGACTAATGGGTCATATGAGAGAGAGAGAGGAAAGGCACTTGAATTGACAAATTTAACCTTCAAAATTACCTCACGTGAATAGCGCATGTTTGGTCTGGCAAGAAGACTGACTGAAATTCACTGGAAGGACTTATAAGTTTGTTCGAAAATAAATAAGGGATTAAAAAAGTTAAAATATTTTTATAGGAACTAATCTATCTAAGAATTAAAATAATTGGGACTAAATTGTACAATTATCCAATAAAGGAATAACATTTGAATTTATTAATTTTTTTTAAATACTTTAAAGTGCGTCATACTATTAGTGACAATTACACAAAAAATTATTGAGTACGATCTTCTAAATTATAGGTTAGACGTTAGATCACTAATATATTAGCTAAAAGGCACAAAAAATAGAACTAAATATTACTAGTATTTCTACTCATGTTTTCCTAGTGAATTTGGCCAGAGAAACAACAAGGTAATCAGGCATTATGCTCTGCGTTTTTATTTCTTTTAAAAAAGGAATTATGTTGTGCCATACTTTAAAAAGAATTATTGCCTTTTTCTTGGAAAAAAATATAAAAATTTAGGGTATAATTAGTAATTTTAAAAATTTTGTCTCGAATTTTGTAAAAGTTAAATTATTTGTGAAAGAAAATATGAGCCTCATATTTAAAATTTTGAGTTTAGTTTTGAAACTAAATTCTGTTGATGTAGAGCCTTAATTTTGACAATTCTAAACAATTCGATGGATCAAATGAGGATCTGATTCGGAATTTAGTGCTATTTTCGAAAATGAATTCCAAAGTAGTAGTAGTGCTATTTTCAAAAGTATCGACACCCAAAAAATTAAAAAGAAAAAATCATTCTTTCCTTGTCTGTCGCACCCTCGTTAATACATTGACACGTGGCATTGGACGTGTCGACGCATTCGTCTTCCCTACGGCTCTCCCTCTCCCCCGAAATGCAAAATTATCTGCTAATCCAATTTTGGAAGTTCATTTTCTGACCTCTTGGTAAAATCTCCCCTCGAACCCCCTCCCCAGCGCCCACGCAACGCTCCAGCCTTCAGCTAGTGGACTACATATTAGACATGTATGAAAGTGACCAGCAAAAATACCGATTTTTCTGATCACAATAGTTTTCTAGCTGTTACTTTCTTGTGATTGTGATCACTCGTTTTGAGGTTCTTTGTTATAGGAAAATGATAAGAAGAGCATTTCTGAGCCTGTAATTTTTATATCTAGGACCCAGAAATTGAGAAATAAATAGGAAAAGAAAATATTGCTTTTGAATTTACAGTTTCAACTTTTTTCTTTCATGGTTCCAGAATTTTCATCTGTTGACTAGTTCGGTTGAATCACCCCATACCTTCTGTAGAGTTGACACATGTGAGTTTTGGCAGTGAACCTTTCGCTTTGGGAACTGATAATCTGATATATAGAGAAGAGAAATAGAAGACAGTAGAGTTTTCTTTTTTTTTTTTTTTGGCTAAACACAGTAGAGTTATTGGCAAAGCTTTATCTTTTGTTTTTATATCTCTCTTTAACTCTGCCTTTTACTGTTGTTTTGTTTGTTTTGACAGGCATCATTTACTGGGCTGTGTCTATATCTATAAAAGATGTTGACTTTTTAACGAGGGAGGTGTTTAAAGTGGGGAGATGATAGGAGAGCGGGAGGGTCCGGAGTTGTACTTTGAGAAGCTGATGGTTTTAGGGGTTGGAAATTGTAATCAAGTGAAAATGGGAGGACCCGGTGGAAGAGTGATCACTGAGTGGAAGGACATACCTGTTGAGTTGCTGTTGAGGATTGTTTCACTTGTTGATGATGATCGAATTGTGATTGTGGCTTCTGGGGTCTGCAGTGGATGGAGGGATGCCATTTCTTGGGGTCTTACGCGTCTAAATCTTTCTTGGTATAATTTTCTTTCATTTCAATTTTGTTCTTTTAGCCCTTTTTTTCCTTTAAATATCTGGTCCTTTTTTCTTCTGAATTGGAGTGTTATAGTGTTTCTCTGGTGTTTTTATGTTTGGTTTAAAGCCCTACATGAGCCAAAACAGTTTAGCTATCTGATCTAAAATCTTAGCATCCAAAGAGTTTTGTGCCTGTCTATATTCCGTTCGGTGTCATCGTGAGTGCGGCTTTCCCTACAAGTTAAAATAACGTCACTATAGGCCTCCATATGTATATCTTCTGGAAGTTTATTAGGTAATGTTCAAATTCCAGAGATGTTCTTTTGAATGTATATGAAACTTGAGGTGGAAACAGTTTTATTCATTGTAGAGGAATGGTACTCGCACTTATTGATATGCTTACAGTCAGAAGTTTTATGTAATAAGTTTAAGGAGGACCAAATTCTGCAGTAGCGAAGGGAAATGACAATAAAATAACTTCCATAGAGTAGCTGGTGGTTATCTCAAAAAAAAAAAAAAAATGTAGCTGGTGCATTTATTTAGTTGTAGTTCGGTCTGTTTGCAATTGGTCCAGACTTTACTACTACAGAACTTTGCTATGATGGTTAAATTTTAATGGATGGTTGTCTAGTTCTTTCAGGGGTTATCATGTAAACACAATTCCAAAATGTCGAGGCAGTGTATCTGTTCTTTAGGATGATGGATTTTTCCCGGTTGTCTATCAAGCTTGTGAACTTGGTAGATGCTTCGACTTTTATCCTAATTCTAAGCTTATTTTAGTTATATCGGGTTATTTAACTTATATTTCTGGTCCTCTGCTGCGAGTGAAGAAAGAAGACATCTTACTTCTATTAAGTTTTATCTTAGGAACAAGCCGGTCTTAGTTGAATGTGGTGTTGTTTTTTGTCTTAACTGATTTCCTCTTCTGATATCTTTCAAAGTGCTAATGACTTCCTTGAAAACCCCTAGGTGCAAGAAGAATATGAACAATTTGGTTCTCTCACTTGCACCCAAGTTTACAAAACTTCAAGTTCTGAATATCCGACAAGATACACCACAACTTCAGGATGCTGCAGTTGAAATAATTTCCAAAAACTGCCATGACCTGGAAGACCTGGACCTCAGTAAGAGCTTCAAGCTTACAGATTCGTCTTTATATGCTCTGGCACGTGGCTGTCCAAATCTTACAAGGCTGAACATCAGTGGATGCTCAGCCTTCAGTGACAACGCAGTTGCATATCTGGCTAGGCATTGCAGAAAACTAAAGTACTTGAATCTCTGTGGATGTGTCAAGGCTGCAACTGATGCGGCACTAAAGGTGCGTGAAGGCCTTGTTTCATGTTGCAATGTGAATCCTTAGATATTCTTCCAACTCTTGTGACTTGGTTGGCAGGCTATTGGGCTTTATTGCAATCAGTTGCAGGCTATAAATCTGGGATGGTGTGAAAAGGTTGGTGATGCAGGCGTAATGAGTTTAGCAAGTGGCTGCCCTAATTTAAGAGCTCTTGACTTGTGTGGTTGTGTTCTCATAACAGGTAGTTCTGCTGTGTGAATTACTTGTTTCCTTTCACGCTTGATAAGCCCTCTATAGTACCTTACCGCTGTTTTTTAGGACAGTAGCCAAACAGATTGCTCCTTTTCTTGGCAATTCATGTAGTTGGAGTTGAGTTTCCTGATTTTAAATCCAAAAGAAGGACATTAAATATGCCCTGCCAAAGTTTTTTGTCCTGTTTCTGGATGATCGTATTTGATCTTCAGCAGAATGTACCATTTGGAGATGAGTCTTGTTGTGAAGATGGAGAGTTAACTCTGTAGAAATTTTCTTTCCTCTGGTGTTGCGGAGCGAAGAATGTTTTAGCATGCTTCCTGAAGGACATTAAGGATGCATGATTCATAAGATTTTGAGTTACATAACTTGAGCTCTTTAAACAGTTAACTTGAGAGTAGTCCAGCC
Source organism: Rauvolfia tetraphylla (assembly GCA_030512225.1). Lineage (NCBI taxonomy): Eukaryota > Viridiplantae > Streptophyta > Magnoliopsida > Gentianales > Apocynaceae > Rauvolfia > Rauvolfia tetraphylla. The sequence goes on along the minus strand of JAJQKT010000058.1, from coordinate 8,930,933 downwards.
TCTTCTACAGCAGTAACTGGATGAAATTGGAGGTTTAGAAAGCAAATGAAAAATGAGTGTGATTGATGAAAGAGAAGACGGAAAAAGTGATTTCAAAACCAGTGCATGAGCACGGAAATGAAAAATGTCTGGTATGAACCAAAATATGAGATCTCTTAGTTTGTATCCATGTTTACCTTGAAAAACAGGGAACAAGACTAGGAGAAGTGAGAATCGTCAAGTATGAGTTAGAAAGCACATAACTTGGATCCTCTCCAAGTCCCAAATCAGATGTTTAGGTTATCAAGAATGTTTCTTGATAGCCGAGAGGTCTAAATCTAAATCTGTAACTTGGATCACTTGTCATATGGTACGCATACAGCTGTTTGTAAGCTTTTAGGATCTTTGCATGCTCGGTCGTCATTATTTGAGGCGTATTTAGGTGGAATTCACAGGAAAATGAGGACATGATTTTGCTGTTATAACGCCTAAGATTAATGGTCTATAGTTAGATTTTCTGCCGCGGAACAGTACAGAAAGTGCTAAATTTCTCTTATTTTTATCTTTATTTTTCACGGTTACTCTCCGTGTTTGTCTGCTATTTGCTCATTTTGACCATTTTGGTGTTACTGCAGATGAAAGTGTTGTCGCTTTGGCAAACAACTGCGCTCACTTGCGAACCCTTGGTCTATACTACTGCCAGAATATCACAGACAGAGCTATGTACTCGTTGGCAAGTCTAGTGGTGAACAAGCCCAATATGTGGGGGTCTGTGAAGAACAGATGCGGAGAAGGGCTAGTGAATCTGAACATAAGCCAGTGCACAGCCCTCACCCCTCCGGCAGTTCAGGCAGTATGCGACTCATTTCCTGCTCTTCATACGTGCCCAGGTAGGCATTCCTTGATCATAAGCGGCTGTATCAACTTGACATCGGTGCATTGCGCCTGTGCTGTCCAAGCTCATCGTCCCTTCAGCGCTATTCCTCATCCAGCTCACTGAGGAGGGGTTCGGAGAAATCTTTGAGTTTCATTTCAGGCACCTAAAGATCCAGATGATCTTCTACATTGAACAACGTTTTCGGAATGTTCTTGTACATTGAACAACGTTTTCGGAATGTTTAGGACGTTGTTGTTGGTTTTGTCCAAATTGGCGGTTTCGTTATGAGAACATGGATATTTCAGGTTGAGCTGCTTCTGAAGCAAAATATTTCATACTGAGGATACTTGGATGAACCTAGATTGGGTTTTAAAATGAAATTTAATATAAAAATTTTTCTTTGAACTTTTTTGACAAATAATTGGTTCTTATAGTATTTAAGATTAAACCTTTGTCTGAAGAAAAAAAATACTTTAATCTGGATTGAGTTTTAGTTGTAGAATTTTTGGTTGAGTAAAAGTTTTTATGAGAGGTGATTTAAATTATAAGTAATTTGGCGTATTTAGATTGAGTTTTATTTGAGATGAGTTGTATTGGTAATTATAAAAGTAAATTATTTGTAAAATGAGTACTGGGATTTAAAGTGAAGAAAGAAGGAAGTAAGAAAGGAAGAAAGAAAATTTTAAATTAAAAATTAATTTAAGTTAGCCTTTAACAAGTGTTTTTTGTTAGATAAATACATCAATTACCTCTACGGAGTAGAAAGATTGCAGCCCCCATGTGATGTTTTGGTGGAAAAGGCTGGGAAGAATTGCTTTGCAACCTCACCCATAAAGAAAGAAAACTACATGCTGCTTTAATACATTTTTGACGTTTGAAATTTCTCATGCTTGACGCTCTTATTCACCATACAATATCTACAATCAGTTTCACTCGTTGATGAAGTTTTGCGTAAGCAGCAAGAATTAATGATTTCTAACTATCGATCCCTATTGGATAAACATTTATTTCCCTCCGAAATAAGGATACTGCTCCTTCTATCTTTGGTATGAAATGAATGATTTTGATTTTGAAAAAAAGAAGAGATGAAGAGAATCAGACAACCTTTTCTTAAACTATATGAATGGGAAAAACCAGAATATAATCCTATGTTTGATCTATTCGAAAACAGCAAGATCTTCACTCCTACATTTTAATTCTCTCATAGAAGCTGACAGGTTTTAAGGATCCAACGAATTCTTTTTTTCTTTTTTCCTTTTAAGGTCTAAATTGTTATGAATTTCCAATCATCAATTAGCTTGATCTTCTTGAGTTCTTGATCAATAAGAACTTGGCATTAACATTTTCTAACATGAAAATTTCCACTTATGTGCTCAAACTAGGGAGTCACCGATAACTATTTCTCAATGCAGATTCATCGATGATGGAGATATAAAGTACCCAACATAGCTGAAATCACTGAAAGTTCATCCTCCCTGTGCCTCCATAGCATAATGGCTTCTTATTAGCTTCGGTTCTTGTAATGAAAAGAACATCCTAAGAGAATCATTTTCTTGTGTTTGAAGAAAATAAGGAAAAAGATAAGTTGTAACAGAAACTAAATCACCAATGTTTGATTTTCAAAATCTTTCCTCTTCAATTGTCTAATTTTTCAATCACAATCTACAAGTTTCTCTACTCCCAAAATCCATGATCCAGTGTTAGAGCAGTATCTTTAACTCACAGGTTTTGCACCAGAAATTACAGAGAGATCCTGGATTTGCATCTTTCTGCAAATTTTCAAACAGGATCTTTGGCCAAATCAAAAGGACTTTTCATATTTTCCTTCCTGATGGACAAGTTGAATTGTAATGACAAAATTTTGGTACCAAGATGAGAAATCATTTAGCATCTGTTTCTGCCCATTTTAATTCCACATGAGCTTTCATTTGCCTTTGTACACAATCTCATCATCGTCCACATCAAATGCTGGATTACAAAGACACCTGAAGAGTCTTCCAATGCCCTGTCACCACAGAAAAAATGACAAGAAAAAAACAGAAGAAAGCAGCTGTTAGTTCTTGCTTCTTTTGTTTGTAGTATATGTAATTCAGGGTCAGCTTTAAGAAGTCGAATTTTCACTCATGCTTTCAATACTTCACCCTTATACATTTAAATAACTATTGTTCCTAAAACTCCATGCTTCTGTAATTGAATAATGCACATCTTGCCTGAAGATTAGAATCATGAGGATGAATTGAGAAATTACTGGCTAAGAAACCAATGAAGATAAAACCTTTTTCTTTTTACATCATTGCTAGGTTCATATAGTTTCATAAGTTGAAAAATGAATAGGAAGAGATAGCAGATCATGCACAAATATGTCAATGTTGATGTAGTTCAACCTATTAGTCTTACTAAAATGGACCCTCCTTATGGCCTCAGGAAGAAGTTGGAACTGCTCTTCTGCTGATCATAAAAGTTCTATTAGGATAGTGTTAAGGCAGCAAAAAGAGTCGGAAGTACAGCTTTTTGTAATAGGATGAAAAATTATAATAGGGGTAGAAAGAGCACAGGCAAACGAATGATATAGAGCGTACTTCTATTGGAAAGGATGTGTAACAAAATGATAACAAAATGTGGGTAGGCATGCCTTGACTAGATTAGGAATGAACAACTCTAGAATATACCTGTGTTACTAAAGGAGTTCGATAGTTAAGCCCTCTTGGGGAATCCTCATCATCACTGCTGTCAGAGCCACTCTCGTCATCAAGTGAATCAGAAGCAATTTTACTTTTTGAAGTTCCACCACTTTGCTTATACTTCTCATTCTGCAGCAACAAAGGGCACAATTAGAAGTGGCACTTCAGTTTAAGTTAAAATCTTAAAGCTGCTACTGTCCCCAACATAAAAACCACCTCATCAAGGAAGTTAAGAACCTACTTCTTGTTCTCTTCATCAAATTGAGTTTGGTCATCATTTACCTAAGAAGAAGAAAGCAGCCTATTTGATAATTTAAGACAAGTCAATTCTGTTCCAGTATTAAGTTCATCTGAACATTTAAATCATCAAGAAATAAGAAAGGAGCACATAACATGATTCTTAGAAGGGAGTAGAACTTAGTCTGATGTTTGAAGAATTTTACAGGTAAAATATAATTAAGGTCTTCATTTATACGGTGAATAAGTGAAGTCAAGAATAACCTAGTTTTATCTTTATTATGCTCCAATGAGAAGTTAAGAGGAATGCTTAATACTTATTTCCTCCAAAGAACCAGTAATGAAACTAGTAAACTATTTCCTAGTGCAAAGAGAATAGTTTTCAATAGCTTATTTCCAATTCAACCTGAAATATTTTTTCCCAAAATTTTTAAAGCCACTGCCCTTGCTGTAGTGAACCTAGCAAACTATTTCCTGGTGCAAAGAGAATAGCTTCCAATAGTTTATTTCCAATTCGACCTGAAATATTTTTCCCAAAATTTTCAGAGCCACTGCCCTTGTTTTAAGTTCTTCCTTTCTCACATTAGGTTCTTGTAGCACCTGCAAACATGAAGTGAAGATGTCATTTACATTCAAGCACGTAAGCTTTAACAGTGTGCAGATATTTTTGAATTTCAAATGAGTGTATAAATAACTGCAGGTAAATAACGTGAAATGACATTAGAAATAAAAGTGAGATTGCGGATAGCAATATCTGTCTAAACATTTTAGAATCTCTAGAACATGTCCTGAACAAAATAAACTAACCATTAGGCACACATGTAAAAGAGTCACTTCAATGTCTACTACATTCAACTTCCACAGCGAGCTCATTAGTGCAGTCTTGTTTCTTAGTTGGTGTGTCTCAACATCGTTTTCTGGTCCACTACCATCCATTTTAAATTGACGACGGACATCTTCTTGAAGTTGCAGCAGCTGGAAAGCACCTGTAATCATTTAATGATCAACTAAGTTAAATTGAAACATTTAATGCAACTTAACTTATCAGCAGTATGAAGATAAATGAGGACATGTCCATCACTGCATACCTTTTGCTGCAGTAATTTGTGATTCCCAGAAGTGTCCTTTGTGGCGAACCCACTCGGCCAAAAATGGTACCCCAAGATAAATTGCTTTCTTTCCAAGCTCTTGTGCTGCCTGTCTCCTATATACATACCCAATAGTGTGCAAAATATCAGCTCCAAATGCTGTATTTTCCACACACGAAAGATAAGATTATTAACTGCATAAGTTTGATCAGCTATTTACACCCTCAAAAAAATTCTAGAGACATAATAACTATTTCAAGCAGATAAGGCATCTGTATCATTTCTTAAAATATCTAACCAAGGCACCGTATGGATATGAGCAGTTTATACAATCTCCTGTATCACTTTATTTCTATACTGGTATAAACAATGGACCAGCAAACATTAAGCATGAAACAAAAAGGAAAAAGGGATAGGAAGTAATCCACTCCTAGAGATTCTAAAATTAGACCTAATGACAGAAGGACTTGAGCACAATCATATTGTCCCAAGTCATGGCACACCAATTATTCAACCAGAGAAGATTAACGAAGCTCTGAGTATTGAGGGAAAAAGATCAAAGTGTGCTGAATCTGTTTCTTCCCACCTTTGATAAATCAAATTAGCATTAGTAATAGAGCAGCTAATTGGATAAAAGAAGCGTGTTCTTCATTGCTTCTATGATTGCCATCAAGATTTTCCTTAAGCATCTTTTGTTTTGGATTTGAACAAAAGAAACTTAACTAACTGTGAGGAAAGGATTTCCATTTCTGATAACCAAAAGTATAAGAGCTTCTGCACTCTTTCTCATAGAACAAGTCTTAAGCAGGTATAAAAGAATAAAATTTTCATAAATTCGAAAATGATAAATTTCATTACCCTCTAAAAATTTTAAACCAAGATGATAGTGAGGATGTACCACTAAACTATACCGCTCAGCAACTCCTTAATGATAACTCGTGACTACAGTTTCTCTAGAAAATAACTGACTAGTAATTTAACAAATTGAACTTGTAAAAAGAATCAAAGTATGATTTCTGCTTTATTTTCTGGTGCACCTGCATGTGAAAGTCTTTCTGCTTCAGATTCTGCATGCTGTACAAATCCCTTCTTGTCACCTCGAACATATTGATGAAGAAAGTCTTTCAGTCTCCTAGCAAGTTTCTCTTCTCTCTCTCTTTGGACTACCTTCATTAGAAATTCAAGTCAACCAACTGAAACTAGAAACCTAGGAAGAAAGAAAGATACAAAGGCAAATATATTGAATTTGGACTCAAGAATAATGTATATTTGAAACTATTTTGAAAAGTATTTTCAATGAGTTTAGGTACGTATAGATGGTAATAAGGATTTAGAAGAAAAAGAAAAAAACTCAAACCTGTAAATTGCAACTTTAGGATTTGCATTTCCGGTTGCTGCTAAAACTCTATGTATTATTTTTGAATGCGTAAAACTGTCACTGGATGAGTTTAATATAGAATCAAACCTCTAGAGGTTCACATCAGTCAGGTAGGCATCAGAACAGTACAACACTAGTCTATTTAGAATGATGTTGTCCATGCTAGATGGAAAACACAAAAATAAACCGCTCTTCTAAATTTAAGTCATGATTTTCTAACATGGTCAACTTACAGCCATACAGTCCAGTGTAATCCATCAGCAATATCAGAAATTAAGGCACAGAAGATATTCAGAAGAGTTCTACATAAAAAATTAAGAATCTATCTGAAGCTATATATCTAGACTTCAGCTATAGTTTTAGAGAAGTTCAAGAATTGAGTTGCATTACTGAACTGGAGGAGATTAAGGGTCTTAATTTAGTAATATGGAAAAGAGGAACAAAATTGAATCCTGACCCCACTTTTGGGTCTGGCACGTATTAATTGGTTTGAAGAACTGAATGTGGCTCAGCAGCAGTTAAAATGAAGTGGTAAACAGTAAGGGAAAAATGAAAGGGGATTCTATTCAATAATCTTACAGCATTTGGACGATATGGCGGGTGAATCAACATTCTCAAATTGGGATTTGAGACAGGGAAGAGTGAAGTAGCTTTCAGCTTTCAGTCTCTCAGCTAGAAATTCTAAAAGGAGCCAATATTTCTCAGCTTCATACATTTAAAGACATGCATAATAATATTTCCACTGTTTGTCATGTGCTGAATTATACTGAATTCCTATTACTATAAATTATAATGAATTCCAGATATACTTGCCTTCAGTTTGTCATGTACTTTTTCAGGACCATCGCTGTTCTTTGCCAGTTCAGACGAAGCCATTGATGCCACAGCTAGATGACCTATGTAATCTTCAAAAAGTTCACTTCCAAAAAGAAGGGCGAAAACTGCAGTTGGATCAAGCATGGTTTCCCTAAAATGAAAGACGGTAAATATAAGATAGGGCTAAACACTCTCCAGGAAAGTGAAATAAATTGAGTGACAATGATTCTTGGATTTTCTGCACCTTCGTTGAGTTGCTCCTTAGATATTATACTTGCTGAGAAAGTGAAAGATCAAGGAAAAAAGTACAATCAAACTACTCCTGTGAAATGAAATGATACTGATAGTGAATTAAATTCTAGAGCTTCTGATTATGATCCTAACAAGTAAAGTATAGCAGCAGCTGACTTCAGAATAATTGAAGATAAGTCCTACACTTTGCTAAAATGAAATGGCTACGTATGATTTGATATAAACTTTTTAGTTGGACATAACATATCTATTATATGATTCGAGCATGAAACCTTCACTTCATAATCTCTATCCATGTTTAAAATAGTTACGGAAGTTCTTCAAACTATATGTGCTGTCAATTCCAAAGATCACATTTAACAGTCCAATTGACAGAAAAGTTTCATGTCAACAAATGCAGAATTATCACTGTTCCAGTTTAAAGTTTCATGCTCTTCGGCTTCTCCTGGGGGGAGTACTTCATTCCACAAATGATTATCCAACATTCTTTTTGCTATTTAGTAACTAAAATATGCCTTTACTAAGTAAGGATTCTTAGGTCCTGCAAAAAAACTAATACTGATCACTCGGCTTTCCTTATATTTTTTTAAAATTCTAAAAGAGAAGGGGAATCTCCAGGGCAAAAACTTCAAATGAAGACTCAAATGACGATGGTTTGCTAGAAATGAGCAACTTACCCGGAAAGACAATTCTTTCCATTATGATCATATGCATCTCTTTGCACTGGATCACTTAGTATCTGATATGCTTCACCTAATTCCTACTGACCGGACAATAAGACTGATTAATGAAAAAGATAAGAGAAGAAAAAATGAGGAGTAGAGTGGTTAGGGAAACGCCTCTATCTCAGTAAAGCTTGTTTAAAGTCCAAGTGAGCAATGAAAAATGCTGATTTCTTTCATGATTTCCAGATAATTCTGAAATGACTAAACAAAAGCCAAAAGTAAAGGAGAAGAAGATTTATTGATATTCCCTTTCTCATTCAGAATATTTAGTTTTGACTGTTGGTAAAATTATGATCAACTTCTGAATTGTTGGCGGAAACAGCTAAATACTACCAGAATATAAAAAGCATACTGCTTGCCTGGAATTTTTGAGCAGCCTGTGGATCATTTGGATTTTTATCAGGATGAACCTGCCTTGCCTGCATGTGAAACAAAATTCCATCACTATTCACTACAAGTCAAATGCTACTATTACCGGATTTTAATTCTTCAATATCATTCATTTTCAACTTCAGTCTAACCATGCTTCTCTTCTACTTCCACGCCTCCCAAGGGGAGAAAGACAAGTTAAGGAAGTAGAGTAAAATATAGAAAACAAACTTCGGGAAAGTTTATTAATTGGCTCAAACATAAAAGTTCTATCTTTTCCCAAGACAAAAAGTAAACAGGAACTTATTTTCGGTAACAACTGAATCTAACAAAAGCACAATGCAGCTTGATATGACAATATTGCCGAATTACAAGCCAGTGAAATTATTTACTACCAAAAATTATGTCATCATAAGACGGGAACAACCTTATAACTAACTACAAAGTACCAAAAGTATTTGAAATTGTCAGTTGAATGTACCAATAGATCAGTTTGATCGATAATCATTTCGCAGACAAAGAGATTATCTATTGAAGTGCAAAGAGAAATAGCACAGAAGTAAGTAGTGAAAACACAATCTGAAACTGGATTTAGTTTACATCCCATCACATATTTTTCTTTGTTGTGATTAGTAAGTTCAAAGAGGCCATTTTATATCCTCCCCTTCTACCTCTATACAGAAACTGTTATTCAATTTCAAATTCACTTCCTTAAAACCGAGGATGGAACCATGTTCTTTTCCTTACACCCCGGGAAACTCTGCGTCCCATATGTTTTGCCCAAAATCATTGGAAGTCCATTAGGAAACTTAATTTTACGTAGATGCTGCATATCTTCCTCGGAGGCTTGAGTTTGAGCGTTGCTCAAGAAATGATGTATCTGTAGTTCTTTTCAATATCACTTTCTATTTTAATATAATATGTATCATGTTTACATAATTCTCTCTCTATCTTTCCATCATTAATTCATTTCTAGCATTACTTTTTCCGAACAAGCAAACTAATTTGGTACTTTACCTTTTTCAAAATTATATATCCTTTTATACTTCATTTTGGGAGGAAAAAGCAAAGAGAAGAATAATGTAACTTGATAATCTTAAGCAAATTCTATATGCGCAAAAGTATATTTTGCGAGGAATATACTAGTATAATATAAAGGCTTAGGCAAATTCTGTATCTATCATGTAATGTTATATTTTTCTAACATAATGTGCATACAATAGATTCTAGATCCTCAAGATAACACTTCTATCTGTGTTCCTCCTGAAAATTCTTTCCTCAAATCCAAATCATCCATCCTAATGCAGTCTGAAGCGGTTGCCCTCTTCTAAACGTAATGTTCCAAGGGCATCTTCTAGAACAGATTAAATATTACATTCACATATATGCATCCATAAGTCTAGATGTATGTATGCCTCTGAAACATAGATTTTAAACTTGTATCAAGTTTTGATGCATTAAATTCAGCAAATCATCTCTGATGCTACTTCTTGAAGTGTATAATCATCTACTCATGCAATAAATACACATTTGCACAAGTAATCATGCACCTTGAAAACAGAGGATCAGGAAAATAAAGTTAGTCGATAATCCTCCTCCTTAACCAAGTTTATCCCAATTCCATGCAAATAGAAACAAGAAACCAATAGAACAGGACCCTCAAGAGCATTACGTTAACAGTCATCCCCTACCTTGAGATAGTAAGCTTTTCGAATTTCCTCCTCGGAAGCAAAAGGGCTAACACCGAGAATATCATAATATTCAGTTTCTTTCACCATTTTCTTGAAACCCACCAGGAAACTTCAATTCCCAGAGTGAGTTCAAACACAAAAGTGAATGAAAAAGTATATGACCTTGAACTACAAAAGGAAAAAGATGTAGAAGAAGAAGAAGAAGGAAAAAGCGGAATGGGGTCTGTATGCATGTGGGATTGAAGTGGAGCATGAGATTAACTGCTTTCCAGTTCTAATGAAAGAATAAATTAGTCCTTTTCTGAAAGCTTTCCGCGGGAGGAAACAGTATTTTAACTGTCAACTTTGTGGGGCTGATGATTTCTGCAGGGAGTATACACATAACTATCTTTTGAAGGGAAAGAAACTCCTTTTTTTCATCTTTTGAAAATTGATCAGTGGGCTGTGGGTCTTCATGTTGTCTTTTCGGATTCTTTAGCCCCCGTCATTAGGCCCTGCCTGAGGACCATGCATTTTGTACGGTTCCATGACCATTAGGTGATCTTATAGGCATTTTTTGATATATATTTGGAATTGATTAAATATTCATACATTTAATCAACTAAATAAATATATATTATATTTTATATTTCTACTAATAATTTATATTATTATATTCAAGATTGCGCTCATTGGAGCTTTGGAACACAATTTACTAATTAAATTATGAATAGAATACAAGTTTAAATATCTTCTGTTATAAAATGGAGTTTAAGAGTTGATTTAATATTCAAATATATCTTAATTATAAAAAAGAATATAACTTGAACTAAAATTCAAACTTTGTTTAAAATTGTATCATCTATTTCAAAGTTTTTGGTTTAGTTATACTGAGTCAGAAATTTTCAATTTATTGAATATGTTGAGGCCCTCATTTTTCAACACATACAAGAGTGTAGCCGTTATATCAAGATCTTTAATCTAATAGTCAAGAGAGACCAATCATATTTTAGAGCTTTTTTTTAATTCTTATTTAAATTTTTATTTTCAAGAAAAGTACAATCTATCTTTTAATTTCCCTACTCATTTCTTTCTCCCTTTTCCATCCTAATCATTCCTCTCTCTCTCTTATCTATCTCTTTTTCTTAAGAACTCTATCTCTTATCTATCTCCACTCTTGAATCTCTATTTGATTGACTGTTTCTCTCTCTCCCTCTCACTCTTTTCACTCTTCTCTTTGCTATTATTCTTCTGCAACTAAAGTCGACATCTACGAAGATAAAAGACGTCATGTGAAAGATTTATTAGTCAATCTTCACGAATTCATCTATTATAGTTGTCGATATTGTTGATGGAGTTTATAATATAAAGAGTGGACTGTAAAAAAGAATGGTGCTTTGTTAGATTTGAATAGTAAAGACAAAAAATCTACTATCATTTATTAGATGAATATTATTATATTATGTTTTATCTTTTCTTAATCTCCTCTATTTAACATCGAGATGTGTACTGTTGGTAGTTAAAAACAATGATGATGATAGGAGTATGTGTTGAATGTAAATGTTGTGTTATGTTGGGAAGAATATAGAAAAGTAGTGATCATGTTTATAATGATGATGAGGAAGACAAAATAATAGTGAAATACTTATTTTTGTTGAAGATTTTATGTAAAATTTAGAGTTTTATACAGTAGAAAGTAGAACTTAAATTTTTGTAACTAGTAAGTATTGTTTCTCTTATCTGTACTATGCTCAAGGTTGTTCAATGTAAAATTTTCATATTAAATTTAGTTGAATATCATTGACACAAGGCTGAAATTTTGTATCAAAGGTAAAAAAAAAATTGATTGCAATTGAGAAAATTTCTACTTCAAATTATCACAGTGGAATGACATTATGTTTATTCACCACAGAGGTGTGGATAATTATTTACTCGGTGGTGAATATTCAAGATGTTTGAATAATTATTTATCACACATATACATACTCTGCTATCTTTTCGAAGATATCTAGGGACCATATAAAATTCACACACTCAAGGGTCATCTTTGCTTCTTAGCCCTTATAGATTATTACAGTAAGTTTACTTAGATTCATCTTTTAAAATCGAAAGCCAACCTATACTTCAAACTTTTGTCAATTTGTGCATACTAAATTGTCAAATCAAAATTACTTGTTCTAACAACAACCTTGATTTTAAAATGACTAATTTTTATAATGCAATAGGTGTTATTCATCAAATGATCTGTGTCGAGACTTTTAACAAAATGGACTAGTAGAATGTAGATATGGTTATATTTTAAATGTCACATTTGCACTTAGATTTTGATCCAATTTAACTGGGTTATTTCATCATTTCCGCCATATACTTGATTAATTTAGCCATTACTCCATTATTATCTTACAAGTCCCCTCAAGAATTACTCTATAATTTTGCATCTTCTTGTCAACATTTATGTACTTTTGGGCACTTAGCAAATGTTAATACTTTGGAAGCTCATTGAACACACAAATGGTTATATTTTCTTTGATACTAAAACTTATAAAATTTTTATTTCTTGTGATACTATTTTCTCTGAGTATCCTTCTTATAAATGTGCCAAGGATGATTATCCACACTTTTTAGATATTTTTCCTTATTGTAACTTAGTTGAGAAACTTATTTACTTGACTCACACACGTCCTGCTATTAGCTATACAGTACAATAGTGGAGGCGTTTTCTTGATTGTTAGACTTCTCTTCACCTCGAACCTGCTTTTTGTGTACTGCATTATTTAAAGGTTTCTCCTAAGTTAGTCCTTTTTTTTTGGACTCTTGTTCACTTCAGCTTCAGGTTTTTTCTGACTTTGATTAGGCTGGTTGCTAGGATACGTAGTGCTTCACTATCATATTTTGTATTTTTCTTGGTCATTCTCTTCTCTTGAAAGTCTAAATAGTAACATATAATTTCTCAAAACTCTTCAGAAGTTGAATATCGTACCTTAGATGCCACTACCTGTGAGATCTGATGGCTTACTTTTCTCCTTGCTAATCTTCAAGTTCCACAAATGAAGGTTGTTCCTCTTTTTTGTAATAATAATAGTACTATTTATCTCACTTCGAATCTTGCCTTCTAATACCTAGAATTGATTGTCATTTTGTACAAAAAAGACTCAAATCAAATTCACAACATAAAACTCTCGCACATATGAAAATATGCCAAAAATAACAAGAATATAAGAGAAAATTTTGGAAGGAGAAGAAAATGTTGTCAAAACCCTAGCAAAATCGAGGCAATTGTCAACTATATAGTATATAAGACATAAGTAGAATTCTCAAGATTTTTTACCTCATAGTTAAAAATGTTGAATATAAGTAAAAATTTTTCTTAATTTGCTAAGAGAGATCTTTAATAAATAATCTAGTACATCTTACTAAAAAGAGAAGGGCTATCCTTTACGAAAAGAGGGATAAGAAGTTTTTTCTTTTTGTTTAATGCTAAACCACACTTTTTCCCTCAAAAAATCTACTAATTCTTTTTTTTTTTGCTAAATAAAAAAATTTACTAAATCACACTTTTGACGTGTAATTTAATATATTAAGATAGTCACATGTATCTAAAAGGTACAATAAAAGATGATAGTTATATGAGCTTTTTTTAAAAAAAATTATCTTATCCTCAAACTGACAATCTAATTTGGATTGATTTTCAAATAAGTTAGTAATAAAATAAAGCTATTATATGTGAAACTTTATCAAATCTAAATAGATATAATTACCATGTGAAAAAAAATGGCCTGGTGTGCATAATAGTAGAGTATAATATTTTTCCTTCTTTTTCCTCTCAATGATAATATATTTTTCCTAATATTTTGATAAGAAAAATACAAAATTAATATGCACTTACAAACTTAGACTCATATTTAGTAAGGTCTATTTGGATTGGATTTCGTTACGGAACACAATGTAAATTTTTCACCCTGCGTCTTATTTTTTCACAAAAAATTATCTCTTCCAAAATTCAAGACAGAAAATCTCAAAACAAAACAATATCCAATCTCACCCTTAATTTATTAATTATGTGTCTCTTCAAAAATTTTACTGCTAATGCCTAATCTCATATATTTTCTATAATGAAATTTATTTCTTTTCTTGTTCTTTTGAGAGGATGAATCTATTCTTCAAAGCCGTACTATATCTGTTTCCCTTTCCCTCAAAAGAAGTATTAAAAAAAAAGAAAGAAGAAGAAATTATTCCTATATATTTTAAATAAATTCTAATGGTCCTTTGTAGTCTTTTAACTTTAGATAAGAGGGGGAAAAAAAAAAAGGCAACAACTGACACTGTATAATACATAGACGACTTACAGACCATGACCACCGTATAAATACAATAGATCCTCAGTGCTCTGACCCTCTGCCATTTTACAGTAGTCCTACTCTCTCTCTACTCTCTCTCTATCTTTCTTTCTCTCGCTTTCTCTCTTACAGATATACGGATATATATACGTATATAGCTTTGTGAATGCGGTGATCATGAACCTCGGTAAGGAAGAAGAAGATCGAGAGAGAAGACAAAATCAACGTTCTCTCCCCTCCGCGTCGGCACTGTCCGGCGCTGCACCGTCCCTGCATGCGGAGGTGGACTTGTCGCCACCACCGCCAGCAGCAGCAGCAGCCCCAACGTCGGCGGTAGCCCCGGAACAACCGGCTCTACAGTTGCCCACTGTCACGATTCAGTCTAGGGATCCGGACGCTCTGTTTAGTGGCGGAGGTATCAGGTAGTTTGTTTTATCCATTTTTGGGTAAATTTGAATTTGTTATTTCGTCTTTTTTGTTCGAGGTGTAGTTTTTGTAACGATGAAATGATGTAATTATTGTATGAAAATGGAATTTATGTTTGGCAGTTGATATCGTTGCTTTGATTAATAATGTGCTGTTAGTTAATAAGTTTTATGACTTCAGCTGCCGCTGAAATTAGAATTGCTCGATTATTTCTACTTGCGTCTTCTGATAATCTTTACAGTCTGGTATATAATGGCCTTTCCTATCTCGGGTAAAATCTTAAATCGGTGAACTGTGAGTTCAACTTTGAACTTTAAACAAGGTAATTGCTCAATTGTTACTTTTTTGCTCCTTTTTCAGTATATCATTCTAATATCACTCCTCCTCGGATATGTCCATTTTTGGCCTGAATTTCTCAGTCTAGCAATCATTAGTTTCGTTATGTAGTTGTTGTGGTCCTGTCAGCATATCTCTTGACTCCACCTGGGATACTTCCATTTCTAGGGCACCCTTGTCAAATGTTGGTTCAGCCTCCTCCTAGATTTTTATACATGTTTATTGTCATTGCATCATGTAATGTACTAAAGCATCAATATTTAGACATTTTGCCAGTGTTGAGTTCTTGATGGTAGTAGCTATGCTGAGGATGGAAATGAAGATCAAGAGCATAAAGGGAATGCATGGAAAGTAGATATTTGTGCCTGTACTTAAGATACCAAAAACGAATGTACACCCTGATGAACAAGAGACAAGAAAGAAAAGAAAAGAGGAAAGGATTGTTACTTGATTTCTAGAGAACGAGAGGCCCTTGTAGATGATACTTCAACTGCTTGAGTGAGAAAGTGAACTCATGTGATATGTCCTCTCAATTTGATTTAAATATATGACAGAAGATATTAACTATGTTACATGGATTTGGGTTTAACCCTGCATAGGTGTATCTAAGTGCTTTTACTTAAATATTTTGCCATCCCTTGTATCATATGCCTAGAATGTTGAGAAATTCAACCCCCAGATGCATACTCCTATACTCCTGCCTGAATGCTGCCTGACTGCTGCACCAAAGTCCATGTAACGTACGGTTTGAATAATGATGCTGGGAATGTAACTGCACGCATGCATGTGAAGTACACTGATTGCATTATCAAACAGTATGCTTTCCTGAAATAATTAGCATAGGAATGCCTACTTTGTGCATTTGTAGCTCAACATATGATGATTCTAAACTGTTGACAGTTCGAACTATGCCAAAGTGGCTAAGGGTATAATTACTTCGGACAAGTAGTATTGCTAGATAATCCAATCCTAGTTAGGTATTTCTGCAGGTTTATAATACTGTTGGTTCTAATAATCTAAGTGGCCAGGAATTCATACATTTTCCTAGAACTACCCTGTCTAGGACCTTTAGATCGTTGCTATGCATTTTCAACATATTTGAATTAGTTTCCAATTTCTTAGCATTTGAACAACTTCTATGTTAATGATCCACATTGCGGGTTTTTCCAGATAATGAGTTTGGAGTTGCAAGTAATCATTGATCTAAAATAATCTTTTGCTCAAAACTCTCGTTGTGTTCTGTGGATTTTCAGTTTTGGTCTGTCACTAATTTCTATTATAGCTTCCATTTAACAGTTTCCAATCTCTTGGAACCCTTTGTTTGACACATAATTACTGTAATAAAGCAACCTATGCTTTTGAGATGGTTGGTCTGTTTTTTGCATTTTTCCTGTAAGTTTACATGGAACCATTGGAATTAAAAAAAAAAAAAGAGCAGTATATATGCAGCTGAGAAGCTCAGCAAACACCCTGTACTTCTGTTTCTGTAGATAAGTTAAACCCAGAGGTCCATATGTAATTTCAGTAATCCAGCTGATCTTATAAATAGATATGTGGACAACGCATAACTGAATGCGGGTGCATAAAGTTTCAACGCTTTTTATTGTTGCTAGCTGTTGTTGGCTTAAGGTCAGTTAAAATGAAATTAATGTTTACTTTTTAACGATTCAATTCTGTTGGTCAAACTTAATTTATTCTTCTTGGTTACTGTTATGAGCTCAAGTCTTTCTCCTTTCTGTTTGTCTTATCCTAAATTCCAGAAGCTGACAACTTAACGGCAACTGCCTTATTTGCTTTTTTCACAGCTTTCTTACAGGAAACCGAAATGCAAGGTTCAGCTATGGCTATTCAAGTTTCAAGGGAAAACGAGCATCCATGGAAGATTTCTATGAGACAAGAATATCTGAAGTTGATGGGCAGATGGTTGCCTTTTTTGGTGTTTTTGATGGTATATCACTTATCTTTTGAGAACTATATTAACCATTGAAATTTTGTTGACTAGTCATTCGACTATCAGTTGCCAATTTACACAAACATTATATTATTTTTCATTGGTACTTTTTTTGGTCCCTAGATGGTTCCTAGATGGTGGCTTGATCTCTGAACATAGTCAGACAAGAAAATAAAGTAGCATATACCTTGTTCTGTCTAACATTAAATTCCATGTTTTCTCTTTTATCAAAATAGGCCATGGTGGTTCGCGAACTGCTGAATATCTCAAGAACAATCTCTTTAAGAATTTAAGTAGCCATCCAGATTTTATTAGAGACACAAAGTCAGCCATAGGTAAGATATATGCAGGGAGTCTATCTATATAATGAACTGCTTCATTCTATTCTCTAATTTGATCTGTAAACCATTTGGCTGCAGTTGAGGCATTTAGACAGACTGATGCTAATTACCTTAACGAAGAAAAAGGCCAGCAGAAAGATGCTGGTTCAACTGCATCAACTGCCGTTCTTGTAGGGGATAGGCTTCTTGTTGCAAACGTGGGTGATTCCAGGGTTGTTGCTTGTAGAGGTGGTTCAGGTTGCTGCATTCTTAACCTCTCTTAGGAATGAAAAGTCTCAAATTCTTTACGGTCTACTTTATTTGATTTTTCTATGTAATTTCCACGGCTATCATATCTAGTATCTGTATTGCTGATGTTGTTTTTTCCCTTTCTAAGGTAGCTAATTGAGACTCAAGTTTATGCTATCAGTTTTTGGATACTTCCCTTATGGTTTTGCCAATTATGCTAAGTTTATTGAATAAGATTTTTCCTTGTTTATCTTGTATTGTACTGATACTAAATGCAATATTTGTGTTTTGTAATAGATAGCAGCACTTATATCACTCAACCTTGGAGTTAGAAATCTACTTGTAGTACACAACTGCATGCACAGAAAGATATGGTTGTGCACATACAGGAAGTTTAATAAACAAAGCCTAAAGAGTCTACCCATTTAACTTTAAAATGGCATGGTTTCTACAAAATAAAACGTTAGAAGAAATTATATAAAATGCTTTTCCTAGTTGATCTTATAAGCAGAATTTGAAGCACTCTTGGCATTAGAGCCATTTCAATGTTCAAGAAAAATCTGTTTTGCATAGACTGAAGTTGTGCACAGCCCCTTCGATTTCCAAAATGTAAAGTCCCTGAATGGTTTCTTTCATGTTCACGGTGTGATTCTGATGACAACTTACTTGGCTGAGCTCCTTTGTGTAAAGTGTATCTTGGAAGACTATAGACTTCTGTAGTTTGTTTTTTTTTCCCCTCTTCTCATTCTAAAGGTTTTGATTGCTGGGCATGTGAAGAGAATTGGCATTTTCTTTCAGCATTCATCTTGTGAACAAGCACTATTTTGTTTTCTGTAGCTATTCCTTTGTCCATTGATCACAAGCCTGACAGATCTGATGAACGTGAAAGGATAGAACAAGCTGGAGGTTTCATCATCTGGGCTGGTATATTTTTTCTCGTCTGTCCAGATTTAGAGCTGTGCCTTTTGGTTACTTGTGCTTATGTCACGCAAGATGACAAGGTTTAACTTTAGAGGTTATTACATGATAATTAGAATCATAGTACGAATTACATTTTTTGCACCTATATGCAGTGTGAAAAAATTGGTCCAAGCTTTTGCTTGCTTATTTCTTTATCTGGAATGTAATCATTTTCTCCAACCTGCATAAATTAAAAGGACAAAAACCATATTTTACTGCTTTAATAGAACTTCCTCACACCTGAAAGCACTTAGAATCTTATTTAGTGATTCTGATCCTTGAATGTGGTAAAAAACATTCCAATAATCTAAATTGACATTAGTTTTATTTTTCTTGGCCAAATATTCCCTCTTTGAAGCATGACAACTTGCAAGTTAGATTGGTCTTCTATTTTGGTACTTATCAAGTTTATCTTCTCTCCTGGTATTGACTAGCACTGTCAAAATGGGTGGTAGCCTGCAGGCTGGCCCGTTTATCTCCATAGATAGACGGATTTGGACATAACTTGTTCAGGCCTGTTTAAATGAGGGGTTAATAGCCTGCGGGTCAACATGGGCTGGAGTGGGCCAGCCTGCGGTTCATTTTTTTTTTTAATTTATTTATTAGAAACATCATAGAAAAAGAAAAGTATGGCAATCTTGGCACCAAATTTTCCTCAATTACACATTCTAATCATACTCACAATAAGGTTGATTAATTCAATTTCGTGAAATCAATCCCTCCATCCTTATGTACTATTATTTCATTTTAAATATCTTCTTTATATAACTTTATCTAGATTAGGAATGATATATATAATTAATGGTCATTTTATATTTTGGAAACATTAGTGATTGGCCAAAGATCCTTTCTATTCCAATTGTGGATTTATATGCTCATATATGATAGAGAGAGAAAAAGAGACCCAAAAAAAAAAAAAATTTGTACCAAAAGAAAAAGACCTAGGCCCGCGGGTCTATTAGGGCAAATATGGGCTGGGGGTTTCCCAGCCCGCAAGAAAATGGGCCAGACCTGCTCTGCCGCCCTGTTTGACAGCACTAGTGCTGACACTTCTGAACATTGTTTTGAAGTGAGTTACATTCTAAGCCTTACTAATATAGCATTTACAACTAGGGATTTTTTTTTTTTGGAGAGTACCATGCATGCAAGCTCAAAAAAAAAAAAAAAAGAAAGGAAAAGGCATTAGCAAGCATATATAATCGTTCTTTTGTTCTGATGTGCTTTCTCTGAATCACTTATTAAATTTGAATTTTTATATAAAAAAGTTTCCGAAGTTTATTAAGTTGAAGATTGTGCACCTATTCGTTTGTTTTATGCTCTCCAATTTACAGATCTAACTTGTTCATGTGACTAACTTGCTCCTGTACCAATTGTATTTACCGTCAGTGTTGTTTGGTCTTTTCAATTTCCTTAAGTAAAGAAAATGCTTTAGACGAAACATCAGAATTTCATACATAGATGGCATGGAAAGACTTGTGGGGGAACTTTGCATTCTTTTATCTCTTCACCTCTTCTGTTCTGCAAAAAGTACTCTTTTTCTTAAATTAACTTCGAGCTAAAAGAATAAATAAATCTTTTAAAGTAATTTATTTGCAAGTTAAAAGCTGGATAGGGTACTTCACCTAGGTCCTGCCCTTATACACTTTCAGTCTTTGCAACATGATTACTCTCTTATGTTGCTAAATTTGGTCTATAGTTCATGTCCTCATAATTATTTTTCAAGTAGTTAATGAGCTTCAACAGTTATTATATTTTTTAAAGCAAATGCTAATTGGAACACAATTTTCCAAATGGTTAATAACCCTTTTGGAGAAACAATTTCTAGTACCTTCTATCATGATGGAACTTTCTGATTTCAGGATGATGCGAATGGTCTTCTCATTGGTAATCTTTTTTGAGTTTTCTCACCAGTTCTCTCATTACATTTCTTTGAGACATGATTTTAGTCAGTAAGAGGCCTTTTGTTAGAAAGAAATAACTTTTCTAAACTTATTAAATTAAGTTGAATCTCCATTAATTTTAACATTTTTATTCAGTTAGATTATTAATATATAGATGACGTCATATGTCCAATGCTCTAGATTGTTTGTCGTGGTGAAATTAGCCGTTTCTGTTAATAATTGTCTTTTTGGGATTGTTAGTCATGGTGAAATTGGCCCCTTCTGTTAATAGTTGTCTATCTGTCTAACATGTCCCGTTTGTCGAGAATAGATTATTTTTATGTTTTAACTTTACAGACACTCATGGTTAGCTGCTGCTTAACCTCTTCAGGCACATGGAGGGTTGGAGGTGTTCTTGCTGTTTCTCGTGCATTTGGGGATAAACTACTCAAACCTTATGTTGTAGCTGAGCCAGAAATTCAGGTATTCTTTGATGCTTAGATATTCTCTTTCTATGTATAGACCATAATTGGAGAGATTAAGTGTGTACCTTAAAAGGGCTAAGTTTGAAAAGAGGCGAAGAATATTGGCATAAAAACTTGAAAAAATGTTAGCCAGTAAAAATTGGCGGCTAAGTCTTAAGTCTCTTCTTTGACTTCATTAACTATTTTTCCATTATGTAAATGATCTCGGAGATCTATTTTGTATCTCTGGTAGATGGGACATTTCTTTTCTTTTCATTTAAAAGATAGAAAAGAAATGTAGGAAGGGATGAAGCAAGTTATAATAATTTCAAAATCCTGGTGGATGGGTAATATCTGGAATAGCAATTTATGATACTGTCAATCTGTTTGAATGATAGATTTAGCGGAGGAAAAAAAAACGTTACATCCCTGTCAGTCCATTTTCCTGGTACTATTTGGGGTGGAAGATTATGGACTATGTGGCCAAGAGCTTTATATATCGGTTTTGCTGATTTTCTTTCTTATACCGTTGATATGTACCTATAGTTTCACTCTGATGTTGATTCTGCTCCCTTGTAGCTCTTATTTACAATATTTCCTTGGCTTTGCTATCCACAGGAAGAAGAAATTGATGGTGTAGATTTTATAATTATTGCAAGTGATGGACTTTGGAATGTCCTGTCAAATAAGGCAAGTATCTGCAACCTTCATAAGAACTTGCAGAAACTACTTCTATTCTCTCAAAATTATTCAGTAGAGCCTAAGTTGTTGTTTGGTAGAGGCTTTCCGTAGGGCAATAGTTCTTCAGATATATAGATCTGACCAGGAACATTATTTATTAGGGTTTCTCCAACCCAAGGTTGTAGTTTGACTGTAGAGATATCATATTATTTTGCTCGGTATAACTTGCATTGCTTACAATGAGGAAAGATAAAGGAATATATGTTATAATAGTTTAGGAAAAAGACTTGTTCTTTCTTGGACAGGGAGAACGGTTGCAGTGTGAATGATGGGTAGTTAAGGAACAAAATACTCCTAATGGAAGTTAATAGGAATCAGAAGAAAAGACGGAGAAGCAGTAAACTTATAAAATGTGAGGAATGATCTCATTTGGCGCCTTATTATATAACATTAGAGAAACAAGGATGCTAAAATCTCTGTGGGTTTGGGATTTTGTATGAAATGTTAAAGTTGGCAATGATCTGAATGACTTGAATAATGAACTCTATTGGAGAAAATTAATAAACATGGTAAGCAAAAATGGTCTTGTTTGCGATATTATGAGTGGATGCAATGGCATGTGGCTAAATGAGATGTGGTCGCATATGTCGCAAATAGAATAGTTTTTATATATTGACCAATACAGCTTGCTCTGTTTGGTGTTGGATTTTAGTTGAAAGTTTTGTTATATTCGAACTAATTTTCCCTATACTTTTATTTTCTAAAAGGAATAGAACATGTTGGTCTTGCGAGATGTTCAGAAACCTTTTTCCTTTTTTCTGTTTTCCCCTTTTCTTGCCAGAGAAGAGAAGAGAAGAGCTGAGTGGCTTGGGGGGCTGGGCAACAGAGAGGCTAAAATTAATAGGGTGTTAGTAGATTTAATCTCTTTTGGATTTCCATCTGAATATGAAGTTTCATTTTGGTTCGTCATTAGAAGTTTTAACATTATTATTTTTCATAAATTCATTTTTGGGTTTGTTCTTTTTAAGAATTACATTTTTGAGTTGTCATTGAATTTTAAATTCTCCAACGCAAGTGTCTCTTCCTGTAAAACATTGCATGATTTGCTTCCACTGCTATGTGCCAATGGCATTTAACACACCTTTTGAATCACTTTTGACATTCACTCAGTAGGTGTGATTCTTGAATAATCTCAAATACATGTACACTCACTGGCCAACCTTCTATCATCTTCTTATTTATGATTCTAGATTAATAGTATAGACAGACTACTTGGTAAATTAATCTAATAAAAATTTCTCTTATCCTTTCGCATTCAGGATGCAGTAGCAATTGTACAGGATATAGCGGATGCAGAAGCTGCTTCTAGAAAACTCATAGAAGAAGCCTATTCAAGGGGGAGCTCCGACAACATCACTTGTGTAGTTGTTCAGTTTGACAAGTCATGATGACTGCATTAAGGTTTATCATCATTCCAATTCTTTGAACTTAGACTCGTCAGGACTCAATTTCTGATGTTCATCATTATTCTTGCAGGTGAGAAGATCCATAGAGAACCAAATCCTAATGCTTTATGGAAGTAATTATGGCCATTGATTTGGCAATATAGTTATTATTTCAGCGCCTTCTTAGTCTGCATACCTTGGTGCCAATGGATCCTCATTATAATCCTTGATAATATTATCTTTGATATTTTCTTTGTATTATCCTTGTAAGTTTGCTTTCTTTGCTTCTTGGGGTGGCCAGATATATATTTGAGAGCCACCTAGTTTAAGATTTAAGTGTAATCTAATTGGTCTAAAACTTAATGACTGGCTACCATTTAGGCAATGGTTAATGTTGTTTCTTGGTCCTTTATGTTGTATTTTTACTATAAGCAGATATTGGACCGAGAAAAGAAGGAAAAAAAACTAGGAACTACTGGAAGGTGAATTGCAGTAAATTCTGTTAGGTCTATGACGTTGTTGAAGTTGAGGGCCTTATCACATTGTTAAACTGCCCATTTTGGGAGAGAGCAGAAGATGAAGAAAGAGTCGAAGGGACCAAAAGACTAGGAAGAGACATGATCAACCGAGAAACAGGAATCAAAATGAAATTAACATGAAATTTATGGCAAATGCTCCCATATAATGGGATCCTATTTATACAAGTATACTCCCTCCAATTCAAAATAGAAGTCTTTTTTTAATTTTCTGAACAGGAATTTTTCGTTCAAGGTTTTGGAAGTGGAGGGTTGTTGTACCTCTTTATTGAAAAGTGTTCTCACCATGGCTGTCACTTATCGAATACTTGGATGACTACATGGCTTGCATCCAAATGAGTCCTTCAGCTTCATAAAACCATATGTATAGATAGTATCGTGCAGTTCATTCAGTATGTTTCGGTCTTGATATTAGAAAATGTCTTGTTAGAGTCAAGCATAAGCAATTGGACTTACCAGAGTAAATAGCAGAATTTCTTCTTGTTGTTACGGGAAAATGTTGTTGAGGTTCCATACCGCAAAAGTCCAGGCAGAAAAACCTGTGCAAGTGAGTTGAAGCTTTCAAGGGAGTTGGAAAATCCTTTTATCTATCGTGCAGGATTTATTCTCCTTCGGCATGAAAATATCTTATAATTTGTCAAGCTACAATCGGGTTGGGTTGTCGTTTTTACGCCCTCTCTAGTGGGGCTGCTCTCGTGATTAAAGAAATTCAGTCGTCATTATAAGAAGTTAATATATTGCATTGTGCTAAGGCACGATCTTCCATTGCATACGTAAACTTTATTTAATAGACTGTATTTTATAACTTTGCATATTGCTTCGTAAAAATTAGAGAATCTATCATTCCCAAGCAAGGGATTTTGTTGCTCATTTTGCATTCTCTTAAATGCATGTTCTCACCAAGGAGTTGAATAAATTGACTCTAAAAGAAGTTGGAAGTGTTGAACGCATTGTTCTTCCCGTTAATGGGATAACTTTCTCTATTTTAAAGTACTTATCAATTTAGGCCAAGGCGTTAAGATTAAAATTTATAAAAAGAGATTATACTTACCCTATTTAATACATGTATGATGCTTAAAAGTAATAATACACTATCTAATACTTCAGAGTAAAATGACAGAAAGTAGTAAGGATAGTGCTAAATGGATTATGAGGGTTAAGAGTCATTTAAAAGTCTAAAATAACCTTGGGAGTGAAGGTTAAAGCTTTTTCCTCCGAAATCTCTCTTTGCTTTTAATGTTTCTTCCTCCCAATCTCTCTCTTCTAGATTGATGTGGATCGATTATTGTTCCAATTAAATTTAAAAACAACAATCACAATATTTTTATTGATGAAAGAGCAAAAAAGTGTACCTTTACTATTTATTCAAATATAGTCAACTCATTCTGTTCTTTTTTTAATGTCATAAGGATAGTTGATTTTTTTATCTAACATAACTCAATTCATAAACTTGTCACAAGAATAGTCGACTATTTCATTACTGCATTCAACTTACTCAAATCAATTCGTCAAGTATGAAATTTATCTTACAAGTGAGTTATAAAGAAGAGTCAACTATATTCTTTAGCCAATTGAAAGAAATTGAGAGGTAAGAATGGGAGAATAGTTGATCATATGAAAAGAAGGTTTTAAAAAAACAGTTGATCTTGTTGCTTTCTCTATATTTGATTGTTCTTAACTACTGAATCTTTTATCTAAATTTTTAAAATTTTTCTTCAAAAAAATCCTTAAAATTTTTAACCAAAATAAATATATAAAATCATAAAAATGAATCTAAACGTATTTTAAAAAATTGATTATAAATAAAAAATTGTAAATTAAGAAATAAAAATTTGACAATAGTATAACCCAAGAATTAGCCTTAATAGTTTTTATTAGGAATAAAAATTAATAACTAAAAAAAATAAAGCGTGAATTGGATAAACTAGAAAAAAGCTCAATGGAAACAAATTATTTAATTTTTTTAAAAACTAAGTGAATTTCATTAAGAAATTAATTATTATAATTAATACAACACCAATATTAATATTTGATAAAATTTTGTACATATAGATAATACAATAATAAAATATAATACTTTTATTACTTCTTAGAAAGTTCATCTAAATATTTACAACTATTTATATAATAATATATTGGTCGAGTTAATCATGTATTCTTAAATGATTCATGAAATTGTTTGAAGGGTAGATGCTATTAGGCATATACTAAAAAAAAAGTATTATGTATATATGCACTCTACTAGTTATAGTATATTGACCCTAAACATGTTCAATATCTTATGCACTAGTAAACCCAAGACTAAGTACATTACAGCACTCTGTTGCTGGCTCCTTGGTGCTTCAATTTTAATTTTTTTTTAACTACGAGTTGCTTTTAATAGAATTTAATAAACCAAAAAATGAAAATTTTCTCTGAAAACCTTAAATTCTTAAACAAAATAAATCTATATAGTCATAATTATAAGTTTAAACTTTTAGTCTAAAATAAAAGTAAGTGGTTACAAATAAAAGAAAATCTACAAACTAAAAAAAATGACAAAAGTAGTGTAAGAGTTTATATTAGAAATAAAATTCATATCTACATGATAAAAAGGGGTTATTAATAATGAAGTTGACAAATTAAAAATCTAAATTTCTTTATTTGAAAAAAAATAAAACTAGTTAGTAAAACTAATATAGAGTAAACGTGTCGGTCCACTGCTAGTAAGCCTTCAACGGAATGGAGCGGATTTGCTCGTTTATTTGCGTGTTGAGATTATATCAGTTCATATTCGCATTACTTAGCCTGCGAGCAAAATGCGCCAGCCTACAGCCCAAGACATTTTTTAAAAAAAATTATTTTTAATACTTTTTTATCTTTTTTCTTTATTACATGTGATATCATATAAATTTATAATTGAGATAAAAATAATATTTGATCAATTACTAATATTTTCAAAATATTATATATATTATATAAAAAATATTTAAATGATACAATGGTTGATTCATGAAATTAAGTTGATTAATCCTAATCTTATGCATGCCTTTTCATTTCCTATTATATTTCTAACATCTAAGAATATTTTTATCAAAACTTCATTAATTTTTTAAATTTTAAATTAAAAAATTACATCTTTAACTTAATATTGAAATATTTACATAGTTAGAATTATATTGAATATTTGAATTAAAGTAAAAATTTTAAAATACTAAATTTAAACCGTAAGCCAAATAGAACGGGTTGAATAAGTCTACATTTAAATGGGCTTAGACCAAACTAGTCTAAGTTCGTCTAAATACACTATCAAATAGGCCAGCCCATAGGTCGATAGTCCGTTTATCGGTAGCCTCTTTGACAGTACTGAATATAAGATTAAGATATATTTTTATTTGAAGGATCTCATTAGAAAGAGAGGCAGTGATATCAACCCCAATAAACATTGCATTTGATACATTGAATTGCCGGCGAAACTAACTTTCCTATCAAATTCAGAGATTCGAAATACAAGTTTAAAACCAAAAGGGATCTAAAAATAATTTGCAGATTAAATTAGATAGAATTTGAGTTTGATTTTTTGTGAGAAAAAAGTAAAATTTAAAACAAAACTACTCCGCAACGAAATGCAATCCAAATACATTCTATTGTGCAAATTTTTTTTATGAGAATTTTCCTTTGCATCGAGTGATGTTTTCCTAAGCCATTTTTCTACTCCGTTCGCCTTATTTCGATTTCTAGTCATTGCAAACGTTAATACAGAATTTTATCATTTGGATTTCCAATCATTTAAAAAATTAATAAAAAAACTTATTCGAATTTTCTCTAATTTTAAAAAATTAATATAAAATTTTTACTTTATATACTATTTAATTTCTCACAAGTAATTCACTTATACAAAATTTAAAATAAAAATTTTAAATAAATCCCACCACACCAATTCACAGGCAAAATAAGCAGATACCAAGACCTATTCTTTATATAATTTCATAACGCAGGAGAGTATTCTAGTTGAAATTTAACGGAGGAAATAAAATAGCTTTTTATTTTGGCAATTTCAATGAAAGGAAAGGGCAACCAAAACTTGGTAAAAACATAGCTGCTAAAAAAAAAGTCAAAATATTCGAGAAAACTACAATTTTATGCCTATAATATCATTAAATATATGCAAAAAGAAAAAGAATTAGCTAGACATAATCTTCAAGTAGACCGACCAAAAGTTAAAAACTCGCAATTTGTTTTCCCTCTCGTAAAGCACTACTTACAAAACACAACAGTACAAATTTTGAAGGTGGTGTAGAGATTCAACCCAACCACTTCATTTCCGTAAGTGTTTTCTTTCGAGATCGAAGGATTCTTCAGTGGTGACTATTCATCATGTAAATGGTAATATCTCTTAACGAACCAAACATCCACCAGAAGAAATCAGTTCTTGTAAAAGCTAATATACAACTTTCGTGTCAGAGATCAGTCGGTTGTTTTCTGTGAAACAGGGAAACAAAATGAAAAGAATTACAGTGCCGAGAACAGTAAATGACAACCAGAAGCATTTGATTAGCAACAGCCACTGGTTGATGCATCGGTCTCTGGAGGTTTCTGCTTGAAGATGTTCTTTTTGACACCAGCAGAGCCCTCGGCCAAAAGAGTTGGTGTATCCAATATCTGCAAATCAACTAGAATGTTTTAATGTTGTGAATAAATTAAAACAATCAGTAGTAAATTTCTCAGCGAAGGCAATCTTGAAAAGGTAATCTATCCAAACATTAGGATAAGTCCATCTGAATTTGCAGCAGAACGACCTGGGGAAGCAGAAGGCAATACAATTGCCACAATGTTCAAAGACACAAAGTACCCAAGACTAGGAATATGCAGTATCAAAGAAACAGGTTGCAACAAGAAAGGCAAGTGACATGCAATTCAGCAGTCACTGATGAGAGGATATAGATGATTGCATAAACAAGATCCCTGCTATAGTAAATATGTTGGATTCATGCCAAGTGAAAATCTGCTCTCCATCTAGATAAAGGTCCAGTGGTGTTAGAAGAATTCTGAGTCCACTGCTTCTGTCCTGTACTCAGCTCCTTACACAACCTCCTCCCAGCAAACCCCGAGGCATTATAAACATTCCTTTCCTTTTTCCCCAAACAGAATATCAGTGAGAATGTTCAGACAATGCTTGCATGCATCAATTATTCCTGTGCCAGGGTGTAATGAGATGTTTGAATATGCAAGACGAAAAAAACAGAAAAAGCTATGGCTCATAAAGCAACAAGCCTTGGCAGAAAATCGTATATATCAAGACCGTTGAAACATAAAAAGCCAAGATATATGGTATAAAGACAAAGCTTCCTGGGTTTTTTGGATTTTTGTCAAGTGATGAATATTTTAAGCAGTACAGAAATAACACCACCACATTAAATTTTTTAGTTCAGCATATTTTACCCACACCTACCTTCATTTATTTTGGCAGAGAACCAAACAAATTCCTACTCTGCCAGCTCAAAACTTGGAATACTACAGTAAAAGCACATTAGCCGGGACTTCAGACTCAACCCAACAAAGCATTTGGCACTTCATGGTCAATCTTTAGTAGGTTCTTAATCGTAAACAGAAGACTACAAACATGCTCGTGACTTATGTACCTTTAGAACTAGTTCCTCAAAACACTGCTCCACATTAACTCGAGTCTTAGCACTGCATTCAATGAAGAGGCATCCATATTCCCTTGCAAAGTCTATCCCCTCTTTTTTGCTGACAACTCTTTCACTTTCCTGTTCAATGGATTCAAAATAGAGGCATCATTTTAATGTTCATAATCCTTACTAAACCAGCTATTAAATATCCAGGAAAGACAAGAACTTTACATCCAGAATACAAGGACAGCAGATAAGTACAAGTACTTAGGATTTGAAATACCTTGTCAACTTTGTTGCCAACAAGCATCTTTATACAATCTTGATTCGTAGAGTACAAATCAATTTCTTTAGCCCAAATATCAGATAGGTTAGTGAATGTATCTCGCCTTGTTACATCGTAAACTGTTCCAGAAGATATTCAGTTATTAGAAAACTAAAACAATTATTGTAGCTTTGTCAGAGACTAGTAAAGGACTACTGCCCATATAACAAACTCTCACATCTTTGAAAAGTGTGACATTCGTTTGAGGTAATAGCAGCAAATGAATGTAGTGATAGGGGAAAATAATACATTGATCTTGTCGGTAGCAATGCAAATGAATAAACAGCTGGAAAGAACCAAAACCAACTACATCCAAATAAAAAATTAATCAATCTGAACCAAAGTAAACAAACAGATAGCTGGTTCTGTTTGGAGAACAAGATTTTAAAAAAAGTACATTCAGCTATACTAGTATTACATTAAAATCTTACTTTACATACAAAGACACCCTGCACAACGGAGGGTTCTTTAAACATTTTATTTGCCCTCCATGTTTAATTTTTTTATTGAAAAATGAACCAGCAATCCCAAAAAAATTGAATAAGAGGATAAAATCCATTGGTACTTGGTAAAACTACGATATATAATTTGTCTACTGAAGAATAACTATATGCAAGCTCTTATACAATTTATGGAGTTGTAGAATTTCTTGAGCATTCTTCAGAAAATTCATCTTTTGGTCCACATTTTGTATATTTGATCAGCAAAAACAGCTTCAGATTTGTACCGACAACAAAGAGCTAATCTGACTCAAGGTTTGAAAAAACTAAATTGAGGCTTTCATGAGATTCACAGCCGAAGGAATAAATACCAAAGCTTATTTACAAAGAAAAAGAGAAGGAAAAAAGGAGTGGGGGCAGGAATGAAAAGGAGAGAAATGGAAAAAACATACCCATGATAATTCCTTGAGCACCTCTGTAGTAAGAGCTAGTCAATGTCCTAAATCTCTCTTGCCCAGCTGCAAATAAGAAATTAGAATTAGTAGATAAAATTTCGCAAGAGCAAAACAATTGAAATTCAGGCACAGCATTGCCTTCTCCATTCTCTTACATTCGTTTTACGGTTATTAATATATCCATTTGATGCCCTTCCAAGAAAGTTTCAGTTACTAGTAATTATATGACTCATCAGCCAAAAAAGAAAGGAAACCTTCAAAGTAGAAGAGATAATAAACAGCCGTAACAAGCCTTAAAGAAAGCAGAAGAGAAAAGGCGCAATCTTAGAACCTCGTAAACATACTTTCAATGGTCAAATTGATTTTTTATCTACTCACCACAAAAAAGAAAAGAAATAAATATGCTATTCACTTACCACTTCAAAAACCGAGCAAATTCATATCAGAGAAAGAATATAGGAAACCAAGTTATGGAAGAAGATGTAAAGAGCAAGTGGCATTTCCCCAGCGAAAAAGTGCCATTTTTATTAAAAAAGGGGGGAAAATAGTCACATGAGAACAATATCCACAAATAATAAATCAAGCCTATATTTCCATATGAGGTTGGACCCAAACTTACACGTAAAATCAGAAGTTCAACTTGTAGATATAGATTTTTTTCTCACCTAACTTAATGGAGTTCGACTATCTAGCAATTACAACAAATACCTAACTTGACATGCAAAACAAGGTACTTCCCCACCCCCATCGCTTCCCTTCAAGAAATAAAAAAAAAAAAATCTAAAGATAGACAAAAGGGTATATGAAGACATACATTAGGAGGTGAAATACTATCCTAGAAAACAAAAGTTACCATAGCATGAATGAACTAGTCCCCAATTCCTTTAAACCCGTGTTAATGATGGCAGACCAAATACACAACAAATTTTAACTAATTTATCCCACTATTATCCTATTTTTCCAACATGATGCTGAAAAAACCATCATCATTCTCCTCAAAATTACAGAATAAATTGGAGTATTTTCAATACTTTTAAGGTTACTTAAAATTAAATAAAAAATTTCCATGACCAAAATCCTGACAACTTAACTAGACAAACTCCCATCAAACAGAAAACACCATACCAACTATTCTACAACTTTCTAACTGTTTCAAGTAAAAAGCTTGTGCCACCAGACATCATTCAAGAGGTCAGAAAACTAGAGTTAAACAATTAAAAAAAAAAAGAAAAGGTATACAAGAAACAAAATTGTGAATATAGACCAAGAGCCAGCAATGAACAATGTTATCTAGTTTAAGATTTTATTATGCCTTCTGCGGATACAAAGCAAACTCAAAAGGGGCAAACAGATCAAATTTGAAGAAGTTGCAGTAGCATTTGGTATCAGCTTCCCATAATTTAGGAAGACATGTAAAACTATCAAAAGATGTTAATGCGGCAAAAGTAGGGAGCTAAATGAATCATTTTCCCCATACAGTAGCAATATTTCTGACATACACGATATTCTGGAATAAAAGAACTCTTTCATTTTTTGTGGAATTGCAAAATCACAGATAACATAAATCTTTTTCACAATCCTCTGGTTTAGTACCTGTATCCCAAATAGCAAGTTTCAATCTTTTTCCTCCATGAGTAACATATTTTACTTTGAAATCCACTCCTGCAGAAAAGATAAATGATAACCAGTGAGAAAAAATTTCAAAAGAAAAGAGGAAGAATCATTAGCACCAAACTGGCCTTCCACGTTTAAAAAGGTGTTTGGTGGAGGAGAAAGTATCAAGGCAAAACCAAATTAGTTGTGCTTCTGATAGAAATAGTTTAACATATATGCTTTTCACAATCTTCGATACTCAACAATATAAAATCTAAAAGAGCAATATTAAATCAGAATCAAGTATATTCTCTGGGGGGGGGGGGGAAGACGAATGCAGAAGCAAACTTCCTGGAACTAAATGGGCCCCAAACATGGGAAATAAAGCCTTCTCAGCATTCATATTCTATTGAGGTAATCAAGTTTTATTTCATTTAGATGCTTGGTTAAATGCCAATGGAAGGAACAGGTTTTGAGAGCCATGCTTACAAGAAAATAGTGCCAGAACCCACACCATATATGCAATGTTACTATGTCCAAATGGGGGACAGGTCATCTACCTCATCAGCAGTTAGATGGCACACAAGCCATAATACCAGGTCCATGGATTACCATTTTCTCAAAATAGAGCTATGAAAGTACATCCAAAGACTTAGAAAAATATGTTCAACTATATTAAAAAGAAATCTATATCCATCTTTCTAAAGAAAGAGCTAACTGGAAAACAAAGGTAAATTCCATAAAACTTTTGAGATTTAAGATCTGTTTAAACAAAACTAGACTTTATATAAAAGTTTGAACTCAAGGAGCATAAATCCTGTTTCCAAGTGCCCCGGCTATGATGTGATAGAAAAATGCACACCAATTCCAATTGTGGAAAACCATGTCATGAAGGATAAGTTTGAATTCCAAGCAATTCAGAAGGCCTAGCCAACTAAGAACTTCCAGAAATCCATTTTGAACTTTTCTCAGGGTTGAAGGAATTGTATTGAAGTGGGCAGCACAAATTGGTTTTGGGAAAAGGGAGATTGCTGTAACGTGACTTCTTTAGAAGCACAGTGAAGCTTGAAAATTCTCACCATATATGTTCATTAACTTAGTTAGTTCCAATAACAAGTTTTTCTTTGTTATTTATCTTGATCTGCCCAAATAATTCCAAAATATTCCCAAATAGCTCCGTCAAACTACAACACAGACACAGACGTCATGCACTTGGGGCTCTAGCAGGTATGAAATATGATCATTTAAACACACCATAGAACTACTGTAAGTCTCAACTATTATCTAAACTGTAAAACAATGTAAAACTTCAACAACATCACTTATGAACATCCGACCAAATAAGGCACTTGCAGTATCTCCTGATCCTTATCGCCAATTAAGCAAAATCTTTGTTCAAAACTTGAAACCTTTCAAACAATTTCCTAAATCAATTTAGTTTAAATCAGACATCCACAGAAGCTTCCACCTTTGTATATAGTTCAAGTTCCCATCTTTGACACAGTAATGTCATTTAAACTAAACCTTAAAATTAATGATAACAAAAACAGGAGCAAAATAAACAAAAGATAATTCCTTAGAACTCCAACTATAAGAATTAAAACATGGAAAAAGTATCCATTCTTTAAACAGTCGAACAACTAAATGAGCAAAACAACACCATAGAGACACAAATGAAACATAAATATCGGTGAATTTACCAATAGTCGGAGAAAGATCTTCGAAGGTGTCTGAAGTAAAACTAAGCAAAAGAGTGCTCTTCCCAACTCCAGAATCACCAATTAGCAACAATTTGAACAAATAATCAAACTCCTGTACCGACGATGCAGAAGAAGATTCCATTTCGCAAACCCTAGTTCCAGAAAGATGACCAGACAATAAATTTTCACCAAATTCACGAAAATATAAAAAAAGATCAAAAACAATTTCGAGCCACACTAACGCACAGCAAGCGAATCACCTTCCTTAATGAAGACAATTATACTCAATTAATGAAATTAAATTTTCTGCAAAATAAACAGAAATTTTTAGCGTGGAGATTGACTAATGAGTAGATCAATTGGAAGCTCAAAGAGTAATTAGCTGAGTGAAGTAGAGGTTGCGGAAAGATGAAGAAAACCTGATAATAGTATTAAAAGAAGAAGAATGGCTTTAGAATACAGAAGAATCATCATAGCGTCCACGTTGCTAATGCTTGTACAGCTGTCCTTGTTGCGATGAGGAACAGTAATAGCCAAAACCTCCCGAAACTTTAACAATATTATAAAAACTTCCCCCGTAGTTTGGAAATTTAGACTAACTAGTAACTTCTCTTGAGGTTTGGGGTAGTCATGTTCTCGTAGAAACCCAAAAATGTTTGGACCAAATATAACTAATTCAAATTTTGGTATTGCTTTGAATTTCTTTTCGAACTTTTGGAACTAAAATGGTCAAATTTTTTTAAGCATATGGTTATTTTTTCTTTTTGCAATTGAAATTGAATAAAAATTAGCAGTAATAAAAGTAACGAAATATTTCTCTTTATGTTAAGATAAATATCTAACTAAATAATTACAAATTTTGCATTATGAAATTGAGTTAAATTGAATTTCAAAAAGTAAAATGCATCGATACATTAAAATATTCTAAAAATTCAAATATGGTCTCTAATTATTTGAGCTAAATTTTGATAATTAAGATATGAGGTCCTTATACCCTTAAACATTAGTTTTGTTCTATGGTAGCATTATTTATTCTTTATAGGCAAAAAGTATTAATTGTTTTATTGCGATGGACTTTAGTCTTATTATTTGGATAGTTAGGAACCTTCTGCTCGCAAATATTAAATTAATACTTTTTCGAAAAAGAAAATATTGAATTATACACATTTTCATTAGTTTGGTCCATTATTGGCACAAATGATTTATAGATGAATTTCAGTTTGTAGATCAAATCCAAAACCGGCCAAAAGGAAGCAGATAGTTGTTTAGTAGCCCAACTCCACTCGGCCTATAAATTTTGATGAAACTAATAGTGAAATTGAATTTAATCATTTGTATTTTAATTTTGAAGAGGATACTAGGAAATCACATGATTTTACACCAAGTCATGTAACAATTTTTGAAAAAATAATAAATTATTATAAAGAATTCTTAATAACAAAATATTTATGAATATTTAAAATAAACATGATTTCAAATCCTGTACTGCTTTAATCTCTAAATGTTCTTCAAATTTACGTTAATTGTTACAAAATAAAAATGATGAATATCGAACGCAAATCATTTGGTGATTTAAAATATATTAGTGATGTTGACTTCATTTGTGTATTAGATTATTTCTAAATTTTCAATTATTTTTTCTCACATTTGATTCATTAATTTTACTTGATTTTATTTTTCTTTGATAATTGAAGAGTAATTACGTTCTAAGCCATCCACATTCTTATTCATCCATCATCAATTATTAAGGCCTCAGATTTATCTTAACATAGCATAATACAGGCAGTAATTGAGGCATCAAGCTACTAGGAAAAGTCCTTTAAAAAATAAAGCTAGGAAAATTGCCATCTATGCTAATAGACAAAATACCATTACAAGTAATAACCAACCCCTCAAATACGAAAGAAGAAAATCTCAGCCCTCCAATAACTTTTGTTGCCAAAACATTCATACATAAATTTATTCCCCCCACCCCCCCCCCCCAAAAAAAAAAAAAAAACTTACAAAATCAAACCTCACCTTGTTCTAATTGAATATCTTTGGACTTCAACGGAACATAATCTCCCACATAAACCTCAAGATGATCAGAAAGGGCAGATTTATCAATGTTCTCATGATGATATGACTTGCAAACAAAGTAGATAATTGTTTGTATAACCAATCCAAAGAGACTCAACTTGAATAGCAGCAACAATCAAAGCATCCCCAATCCAATTCTATGCAACAATTCCATTCTCCATCCATGAACAACATACTCACAGAACAATATATAAATGGCTGCTAGAGATAAGTTCAACTTGAAGAAAATTACTGCTGCTATCAACATCTTGCCCTTGATCAACTCCTTGCTTTTCATCATGGCTTTGATCCCATATGAATCTTCCAAAACTGATATGACACTGGCTAGTTGCCATATAATTGTCATGTAAACAAAGCCCATTACGTATAAAATCATCATGATGGTCAGAACTATGAGATCAACTACAAAAGCGTCTACAAGATTCATTGCCCAAGCAATTAGTAATAATACTGCAACAAAGTTGTAGGCAAAAAAGGCAATAAAAGTACACAAGAAAGTGACCATAAGCCTTTTCCAGACCTTTGGGACAACGCTCATGACCTTCGTGAAGGTGATTTCGAGGCCGGTGTAGATGCAGGCAATGGTATAAACCACAGCAGAAGTAGACAAGAGGGAGAGGATGAGAAAGAAACTAAAATAGAAAAAGTTGAAAACCCAAAGAGTTTCCGATTTAGATGAAACAAGATCACTTAGTTTCTTGCTTCTCTCTGCGCCGGATTGAGTATGGTGTAGTTGGAAATTCGTGTGATTGATTTTGAAACTGAGATAGTGAGAAATTTCCATGTGGGCTAGGAAAATGAATGATAATGGTAAGATCAAAGCCAAAGTGATTTGGCTGAAGATTTTTCTCCATCTGAAGATCACTTTGTAGGCTTCACAATAGATATCCAAAAGGCTAAAAACCGCATTTCTTCTTGTTCTCTATCCATGGCAGATTTCTTTAGTGCAGAGATGGAAAAATGTTTGAAGGAGAAGAATTTGGAGTCAATGACTTGGCTGCAAATTTCTCTGATGAAGAATATAGGAGATATTTTTGGACCTTTGTCCATGAAAATACCCTTGGATTTCTGGTAAACTCCGCAGGTCATGTTCGTTACGGATAGTTTAAAATTTATTTTCTTGATCTTTCATCAACTTTATTTATGTCAATTTGTTAGAAAATGGCAAATTGAATTGTTCTCTTGGAATCCCACATGGTTATTCAAAACTTCTTTTTAGAGTATTGGATTTATTGCCAATTCTACATGGCTTTGAGGTATGTTATGGATTGCATCACACACATGCGTGCGCTACCCGAGTTGGGTTGTCATTTTATTTTGCCATTTATTTTTTGTCTTATCTTGAATGTGTCAAATCTATATTTAGTCCAGTTTACTTTCTGATTTTTCTCCATATTACTTGACTTCCACTCTGATTTTTCTCTCCACTACCTCCTTGATTTTCTCCAACGTGAAGAAACTTTTCTAGACTCTCTTCACTTAACCTAGTTTTTTCCACTATAAACATGGGGTACTTCATAGCAGAAGGGACATAGAATTCACATATCTAAACTCTCTGTAGCTTTTGTTCTTTGTCTATGCTTCTTTACTGCTATTGTGGACCACTCTATGATTTTCCTCCAGATTACTTGACTTCCACTTTGATTTTTCTCCCCACTACCTCCTTGATTTTCTCCAATGTGCAGAAAATTTTGCAGACTTTCTCTTCACTTAACCTCTTTTTTTTCATTATAAATAGTGGGTACTTCGCAATAGAAGTGACATAGAATTCACATCTCTAAATTCTCTACTGCTTCCGTACTTCCTCTATTCTTCTTTTCTGCTATTCTAGGAAATTGAAGTTGGTAAATTTCATTCCTCTGACGCGAGTGCACGTGTTGGAGGAAGTTGTGTAAATCTTGGAGAGCAAAGTGACATTACGATTGCACTGAAGTCGTACTAGAATATTGGTTTCAAGGCAATAGAATACCACATCACAGTAATTAATAAGTAGTTCTTTATTTCAGTTTTATTTACCGTTTTTGAGTTGTCTCCCTACTACTACCGCCTATCTATTTTATCTACATAGTTATTTTACTACTAGGCCTACATGCTTCATGCATCACTTCACATTGATAAAGGATATCCACAAACTATTCATTCGATAAATGTACATAATACATATTATATGATGTACAATAGAACCAGAGAAAAGAAACAAGCAAAGAAGCAATACGAAGTAGAGCAGGAGAAGTGCATCAAATATGGTCATTTGCCTATTAAAATACTTCTATATTATATATACTATGGTTTTCTACCCCAAAATAATAAAAAAATTGTTTCTCTAAATTTTCTAAATTATCTCTACGCTATCTCCGTTCAACAAGAATAGTCTCATTTTGTATTTGCACGTGGATTGTTGAGAAAAAAGTCTAAACTATTCTTTTATTAATAGATTGTTCGAACTCCTAACAATACAACTTGTTACTAATTAATTAGGGACAAAGTTAGAAAAATACAATAAATACATTTTGATTTTCATAATATGACAAATATTTTGGAACATTGAAATTTCAAAATGAAACTATTATTATAGAAGGGAGGCAGTAATTTACAAGCTATGGTTTATGAATATACAATGATGATTTTGTTGTAAAATTCAGTTGCAATAAACACAAAAACTAACCATAAAATGACAATAAAGAAAACTTTGGACTATAGCAAAAAAGACAAAGAGAAAACATAAGAAATGTAAAAATTAAAATTTTATTGACAGCTTTTTATAATATATCCATATTTTTACAAGCTCCTATTTATAGAGTTGAAAATGACCATTATCATGTTCTCTAAGATAAATCAGGTAATGGGGATAGTGGTCTATAAAGGATGGATGTTACAACTTTAGTTGTAACTCATAAACTTTCATATTCCATAACATAACGAATTATCTCTTAGAATAATAGACATTCATAATATTTCATAATACTACCTCTTGGATGTCTATTACATAAAGAGTATGCCTCGTTAAAACATTATTAGATAAAAAACTCAATGAAAAAAACTCTAGTGAAGGAAAATAGTATACTACTTTTTATGTCATTGTTACTTCCCCTGCTGAGATAATCCTTTAAGATTTCTTAACTGACGCATTCTAATATTGTTCACCAATTTCTCGAATGCTTCTGTCAGTATTGTC
The DNA here is from genome assembly GCA_030512225.1 of Rauvolfia tetraphylla. Taxonomy (NCBI): domain Eukaryota; kingdom Viridiplantae; phylum Streptophyta; class Magnoliopsida; order Gentianales; family Apocynaceae; genus Rauvolfia; species Rauvolfia tetraphylla. The sequence continues at coordinate 8,891,897 of JAJQKT010000058.1, read as the reverse complement.
TTAGTGAATAGATCTGTCAAATTATCACATAATCGAATTTGTTGTACATCAATTTTACCACGTTTCTAGAGGTCATGAGTAAAGAAAAATTTTGGTGATATATGTTTTGTCCTATATCCTTTAATATATCCTCCTTTTAATTAAGTTATACAAGATGCATTATTCTCATATAGAGGAGTTAGAATTTTATTCCCAAAGGATAATCTATAATTTTCTTGAATATAATAGATCATATATCTTAATCATATACATTCTCGACTTGTCTCATGAAGGGCTATAATTTCAGAATAGTTAGATAATGTAGCTATGAAATAGCAGTACAACTATATGTAAATATATAACCAATTTGAGAATATGTTTTATGTGGATAAGATAAGTATCCAGCATCTGGATAACAAATCAATGCATCCAATCATATCTTACTTTTGGTAGAATGATCATTTTCTGGTGGTCAAATATTTCTTTTAAATCATTCCACAAACAAATGGATCTCTCACAGTAAGATATTCTGCCTTTAGACCTTCATAGAGATGATGGCGGAGAAAAATCAAAGCTTTTGCGCAATTTTGTGATGATGACGCATTATTTTCTAAAATGGTGTTTGCCAAACCCATTGCATCTAGATGAATTTGAGTATCTTGTATCCATGACAAATAGTTCTTTCCAAAAATATCAAGAGCAAAAATTTCGAGTTTTGTAAGGTTAGCCATGGAAATTCAGAGATAGAAAAATACTTGCTTTTTTTATCTTGATTAAACTCTAAACTTCAACGACAAAGACTCTTGCTGATAACATGTTGTAAAATTTGATAGCAATTGACAGAAAAACTAACCATAAAATGACAACAAAGAAGACTTTGAACTATTGTAAAAGAAAGAAAGAGAGAACATAAGAAATGTAGAAATTAGAATTTTATTGAGAGCTTTTCACAATATATTTATACTTTTACAAACTCCTATTTATATAGTTGAAAATGACTCTTACCATTATAGGTCATTATTAACATTCTCTATAACTTACATAACTTATCTCTCATGATCTTCCATGTTCTATAAGATAATTGAGGTAATTGGGATAGTGGTCTAAAAATGATGAATGTTATATTTTTTATTATAACCTCTAACCTTTCATATTTCATAACTTAAAAGAATTATCTTTTGAAATAATGAACTTTCATAATATTTCATAGATTGCATATATTAGGTGATAATTAGTATTTACTCTTTAAATTAATTCCAAAAGACAGTAAAAATAGAATATGAGTTGTTTAATAACTTAATTTAATACTTAAAATTAATTAATCAAGTTCATGTAATAAAAATAATCTTGTTAAGTACTTAATTATCTATTTTTTATGTGTACTCGGAAGGCAAAAGAAAATTTTATTAATGAAATAGTGACCGAGCTACATTACTAGGGATGCCTCTAGATCATTTTACATGCTCAAATACCTCTAAAGCTTTCCTAGCCTACAAATAGGCTGGAACATATATTTCCAATCATTTGAACATGCAAAAAAGAAACACAATGGGACTTTACAATTTTTTATAAATGTAACAGTTTTGTAGCTGCAGTTTACATATTCTTGTTTTGTCTTTTTATACAAATATAATAATTTCTTTTTCATCTTTATTCTCTATCTCAACTCTATTATTCAAAATATCAAATTTGAAATAAATTTGAAGGATTTCTTTGGCAAATCGTGGATCTTCAATTAAATTATTTTATAACTCTTCATTCTACAACAATTTTAAAATAAATTTATAATTATAATTAGATAGAAAATACTGACTTTTTAATTTGAATTATGAAACTTAGAAATAGAAAAAATAAAAAATACCATTGAGAAATAAAATTCATAAAGAATTAGTGGACCAAATGGAAGTGTAGCTTCACTAGAGCCAAGGGGAAGCTTCACTCGGGTTGGGAGAGTGCTTCGCCAAGACTTGACAAAACTCTAATTGGAGTTTTACCAAAGCTTGTCAAAGTTGTTTTTGGAGCTTCACTAGGGCTTTGGTATGCTCTCTTCTATAAAAAATAATATAATGCAAGATAGAAAAATTTCCTCTACTTTTCAATTCATCTGTACGTAAATATATACAACATCTCAGAGAGCTATATTAATAAACATTTACAGCAATTACTATGACGAAGATATTATACACCAATCTCGGCTAATAATCACACAAATTCAAATGGCTTGATTGTAGGCTGAAATCATGAGGATTTGATTTTATCTTGATTTTCTTGATTCTGGCAATCTTCCTTAATATGCCCCCGCAAGATTGAGCTTCCATCGGCAAGACCAATCTTGGTACGTAACAATGTAGTCTGTTGACGTGACAAGGGTTTTGTCAAGAGATCAGCAAGTTGATCTTGTGTGTGAACATGGCAAACATGAAGAGTCCCTTTTTCAACAAGGTCGCGGACAAAGTGTAAATCAATCTGAATATGCTTCATCCGAGAATGATTAACTGGATTAAAACTCAGATGTGTGGCGCAAAGATTATCACATAGCAACAAGGGAGGCTCCTTGAGTGGAAAACCGAGTTCATTGAGTAAGGAATTCAGCCACACGGTTTCAGACGCAGCATTGGCAAGGGCACGATATTCAGCTTCCGTCGATGAGCGAGCAACAGCTCGATGTTTCTTGGAACTCCAAGAAATGGGATTCTTGCCAAGAAAACTAATATAAGCTGAAGTAGAAGTTCTGTCATCCACATCCCCTGCCCAGTCTGCATCAGAGAAGGTGATTAAAACTGAAGGTGTGTGCTTAGTAAGCTGAATACCATGAAAAATGGTTTGTTTTAAGTAACGAAGCAATCTCTTTGTGGCTGTCCAGTGAGTTGTATTCGGCTTATGCATGAATTGAGATAGCTTGTTCACAGCAAAGGAGATGTCTGGTCGAGTCAGTGAAAGATACTGAAGACGACCAATGACACGCCGATAAACAGTGCTATCAACAGGTGCTGTGCCATCAAACAATTTCAGAGAACCAGTTGTGGATAAAGGAGTGTACACATCCTTAGCACCAAGCATGTTTGTTGTGGACAATAAGTCACGAATATATTGATGCTGTGACAAGAACAGACCAGCACGAGTAGGAATAACCTCGACGCCCAGAAAGAAGCTAAGGTTGCCCATATCTTTTAAGGAAAACTTTTCACCCAATTTCTGAATAAGGTGATCCACAAACTGAGTGTCACTGCATGTGAGTACAAGATCATCAACATAAACCAAAAAATAGCAAGTGAGAGAACCATGTGTATAAATAAATAGAGAAGAGTCAGCTTTGGAATTTTTGAACCCAAGCTGAAGAAGAGCATTTCTCAGAGCTGTGTACCAAGCCCGAGGAGCCTGTCGAAGCCCATAAATGGCCTTTCTCAATCTACACACATGATCAGGCTTACTGGTGTCTTTAAACCCTGGAGGTTGCATCATATAAACAGTTTCTGTGAGGGTTCCATGTAAAAAAGCGTTGTTGATGTCCATCTGGCGTAAGGGCCACCCATGCATCACTGCGATAGTCAAAACACATCGAATAGTGGCTGGCCTAACAACAGGACTGAAGGTTTCCTTGTAATCGAGGCCGGGTCTTTGATTATAGCCTTTGGCCACAAGCCTGGCCTTAAATTTGTCCACCGAGCCATCAGCTTTGCGTTTCACTCTAAACACCCATTTACATCCCACAGGTGTACAGTTTGGTGGAGGTGGAACTAAATCCCAGGTTCCATGTTTCATCAAGGTAGTGAGCTCAGTGGACATGGCATCACACCATTGAGGATGGCTCACGGCTTGAGTCACACAAGTTGGTTCAATTGCTAGAGGAATGGGATGTTTGGAAATCGAATGAAGTTGCTTGGGTTTAAAGATGTTGTTCATGGAACGGGTTGTCATGTTGTGAAGACGAGGGTTCCCGCTTTGAACACACGAAGGGAGAATGGAGTGAGAGTGAGGTAAAGTAGAATCAGCAACCGCATGTGTGGGAGTCTGATGGAGGGAGGAATGAAGAACAGGATCATGTAAGATGGGAACATCCGAAGGTGAACCAGAATGTCTAGGAACATCAGGCAAAGGAAAATTAGGAGAAGGGAGAGGGGGATTACTTGGAGGTGAATGAGATGCAGCACGAACATCAGCCGGAAGCACTTGTGAGGGTGCCGAATCAGAGGAATGCACAGACTGAGAAGGAACGCGCACAGGTAGAGAAGAAAAAGGAATAAAGGAAGTAGGGCACATAGGAGAAGAGGACACGGTTTGGGCTGGGTTCTTGTCTTGTGTGGATTTAAAAGGCAGGTGGTTCTCATCAAACAGCACATGGCGAGACACATAAGTTTTGTGGGTCTTAAGATCCAAACAAATATAGGCATTTTGAGTTTGAGAATAGCCTAAAAAAAAGATAGGGAATAGACTTAGGCTGTATCTTATGTGTATTATATGGACGTGTAAGGGGATAGCAAAGCGAACCAAATTTTTTAAATTTAAGATAGTTTGGTTTTTGTCCAAAAAGAGTCTCAAAGGGGGACTTGTTGGTAAGAAGGGGAGTCGGGTGTCTATTGATAAGATAAGTAGCAGTTGGAAAAGCATGAGGCCAATATGAAAGAGGCAAGGAAGCATCCGAAAGTAATGTGAGACCGGTTTCAACAAGGTGGCGATGACGACGTTCAGAAAATCCATTTTGTTGTGGAGTGTAAGGGGCAGTAGTATAGTGACTAATGCCGTGAAGATTTAAAAAAGGTTTGAGAGAAATGAATTCACCACCATTATCAGAGTAAAGGGTTTTAATTTTGGCTTGAAACCGAGTTTCAACAAATGTTTTAAATTGTGGAAAAATAGTTGACACACTTGATTTTGTAGCCATGGGAAAAAACCACATGTATTTGGTGTAGTGGTCCACAAAAAGAAGATAATAACGAGAACCATCAAGACCCGTTGAATGTGCAGGACCCCAAACATCCGTATAAATAAGTTCAAGTGGACCAGTACTCGAAAGACTAGTTGTGCGAAAAGGTTGTTGATGAGCTTTATTAATAGTACAAGAACGACATAACTTGGACATTTTATTGGAAGTGGTAGGAAGAGAAAAGGTTGAAACAAGAGATTTAACAAGGGAATAGGAAGGATGACCAAGACGCTTGTGCCACTCATCAAGTGATGCCCGTTCATGTACATTAGCAAACTTTTTGGAAGAATTTCCCACAAGTGATTCCGGAAAGATGTAAATGACGTTCTCACATGAACCTCTTAGTAGGATCGCCCCCGTGATTGGTTCCTTCACAAGAAAATGAGAGGGATGAAACTCAACATATACATTATTTTGTGAGGTAAAATGATGAACAGAAATCAAATTTTTTTTTGAGATTCGGAACACAGAGAGTATCACTCAGGATAAAGGTTCGATTGGGTGAGTTTATAGCTAAAGAACCAACATGTGAAACAACCAAACCTGAACCATCACCTAGAACCACTTCATCGGTGCCATCATATTCAATGCATCCCACATCGACTGCGGAGTGAATCCTGTGCAGGTTATAAGGTTGGGTTCAATACTTCCCCTCCGAGCGCGCTTTTGGGGCGAAGTTAGGGGCCCAATCCTTATCATTTGGTATCAGAGCCAGCTCCCAGCGGTGGGGGTGATAAGTCCCACATGCGACAGATCGCCGACTGAGGCAGTTCACTCCTAAGGGGGTGGGGACGATAAGTCCCACATGGGACAGAACGCCGACTGAGGCAGTCTACTCCTAAGGGAGTGGAGATGATGCATCCCACATCGACTGCGGAGTGAATCTTGTGCATGTTATAAGGTTGGGTCCAATCCTTCCCCTTCGAGCGCGCTTTTGGGGCGAAGTTAGGGGCTCAATCCTTATCATTACCGGTGACATAATCAAACAAATCATATCCTATAAGTAAGGCTTCAAATTGAGCATGCCATTGAGGAAAAGTAGAAGGAGTCAATTTTTCATTAATCTGAGCAGTTATATTGAAAGCAACAAGAGGGGTTTCAGTGGAGGAAATGGGGTGGGTGTTGAGATGAATTTGAGGTTGCTCGGGGGAGGAAGACATTGGGAATATTGTAGGGATTGACTCGTTGGAGATGGAATGCTCTGATACTATATAAAAAATAATATAATGCAACTTTTCAATTCATCTGTACGTAAATATATACAACATCTCAGAGAGCTATATTAGGAAACATTTACAGCAATTACTATGACGAAGATATTATACACCAATCTCGGCTAATAATCACACAAATTCAAATGGCTTGATTGTAGGCTGAAATCATGAGGATTTGATTTTATCTTGATTTTCTTGATTCTGGTAATCTTCCTTAATATCTTCTTCCTTGATAGTTTCGCCAGAATTGGGTGATTGGAGAATTGCCAAACTCAGGTGAACTATTCAAGTTAATAATTTTTATTCTTATTATATTAAAATTATCTTAAAATTTATCAAATTTAGATCGAATAAAAAATTTAACTTGAATTTTTAAATATTTAAAAATTCTGATTCTAAGTAAAATAAAGACGGTAAAAAAATATTTTTTTGTAAAAAGATAAATATATAAGTTATGATAAAAATAAAAGTGAATTATATTCATTGTTCTTATTTCATTTTATAATTTGAATAACTTATCTCAGACAAATCCATATCCAAAGAAGTTACTCATTCACTGATCACTTTCAAGAAACATTCGATCAAGTCGAAGACTTTCACTAATACCATAACCTTTCAGAAGTTACTACCAAATATTATCCTTGTTAATCCCTCACAAAAATACATGATAGAAGAAGATAATGAGGCCATTTTTTTGTGATTCCCCAGTGGAAACAACTCTTACAGGTTTTTCCTTGGACGGCCAAGACGCAAAGACACAGACATTGTTTCCTCCGCGGCGTGACGGAGATTCTTAGAATATTATTGCTTAGTTGTCGTTTCTGGACATCTAGATTTAAATTGTTTATCTTTTTTGCGATATTGCCAGAGTTATTTCCCTCCTGCTAGAAAATATTTTGTTCAAATGGCAACTCTGCCCTTTCCAGTCAACAACTTCAATTTCCATTTTGTATGGCCCACAGGCAGTCAAAGTAAACGTTTCTCATCCTCCGAATTTCTCTCTCTCCCCGTTTCTCCACCCCTTTCCCCTTCCATCATCGTCACTTCTCAAACACTGTTGCTGCCACCCCTCTGTACAGCGTATACGCTGGGGGCTTTCTCACATATATCAAAACGAGATCCATCTTCTTCTCACTTATTTGTTTATTTCCACAGGAATTCTCACCACTATAATTTATCATAGAAAATCAACAAGATAGTTGGAATAAGAATTCAAAGACTTGAGAAGGTGGAAATAAGAATATAGATTTTTGTGAAGTTATTAAATTTTCTAAATAAAGTTTACTTTAACACCCAAATACACGTTTAAAGTCATTTGATGATAGCTATGTAAAGAGAAGAAATTATAAAAGTTTGAATACTTAATGAAGAGAAACAAAGTCATAATTCTTTTTTTGTGTCAGATATAATTTTATTTTTTATAAATTTTCTTATATTACTAATATATGAGAGAAATTATTATATGTGATATGTTACTAATTTTTCAAATAAAAAATAATTTCAATCCATTAATTTTTTCTTTTAAAAATATTTTAACTACGAATACTTGTCAAGTCATTAAGTTTCTTTCAATATTACGATAAAGACTTGTAATAAAAACTTCTTGACTAAAGTAAGTTAGATGACTTTAATAATAAATAGATATTTGATGTGATATAAGAAAAAATTATTTGACACGATATGTTAGAAATTCTTTTTTATCTTTTTCCACTACATCATTAATTTCTTTTCGTTTTTGAGCTTATGGCTTCGTCTCCCATTTTCATATCTCATAGCTATAAAAGAGCATAAAATACAGGAGAAAACAGAAAATTATAGAATATCTTAAGAAATGAAGACATTCTACAGTTTTTTTGGTTAAAGCTCCTGAGGTTAAAAAAATCTACAGTTTTTTTTTTTTTTTGGTTAGTTTAGCTAACGATAGTTTATGCGAATAGGAGAGAGAGATTCCTGTCTTATTCTGAATGGTGGGGCCATCTTCCCCAGTACTTCAGTTGCCATTTGAGTGGCCGTTGACCGAGAAGGATAGAGTTGTTATTTGGGAAAAATTTGCTCTGGCAGAAGGGAAGCAACTCTTCCATGGTACATGAACTCTTATAAGAATTTTAAGATGTTCTATTTGTATAATCCTCAGAAAGGGTCAGAAAGAAAAAATGAAGTTAAATGCGAAATAATAATTATGTAAGAATATATTTCTTTTTTTTTTCAAAATTGTTATTTAATTTCATTCTGACCGCGATAATCTAAATATTTTTCTTACTTTTGTCTACTATATATCTCACATTTTCTCTCACAAACCACTCTATTTTTTTTCATCTCTAAAACAAGAGTTCTTAAAATAAATCTAGTGCAAATAACTTGGATACTCAAAAGTTCATTGTGAAGTTGGTCTCTAGTGGAATTACTATACTTTTGCTTATTGAGAATTAGAGATACTCTCGTTAGGAATTGAATGTCCTATTTGACTTGGCAAAGCATTAACAAAAATAGTTTAGTTATAAATAAATTACTATAATATCTTTATTAGTTTAAAATGTTAGTAATGAGACAGATATGTTAGTAGAAATTAAATTTTTTAAATAAAAAAATTTAAAGAGATTAGTAGTGAGTCTATTGATATTTCATATTTGTGCTTAATATAATGATCATTTTGAGCTCAAATTTCTGTTGAATTTTAGTGTTTCAAATACCATTTACACTCCCTTTATCTCTTATTTGATTTAGATGAGTTTATTGAAGACTTGAAGTTCAATGAAGCAATGAAGGAGATTTATAAATTTATAATGAAGAAAAAAATAAAAGAAGAATGCAAAATAGAGCAGCAAAACAGGGCAGTAGGACAGAAAAAATTCAAGTGGCATTTTGACTGCCTTAGAGATTTCAAATGCAGACATGATCTTCTGAACAATTATATAGGAGATTCTGATGTTTCCAGAATGGTAACATTTACATCAATCCGAATTAGTTTGGTCACCCTACATATAGTGCAAAGTCAGTATTTCTGGATTTGATTCCAGTTTTGATACATTGTGGTGTAATTACCATATCTGGAGTTATAGATGTCCAATGGAGGTGATTCAAAGCTCCGTAGAAACTTAAGATGTTAGCTACAACTTTCATGAAGACAAGAAAATCTAGATCGTTCGATTTAATGCTCTGAATTCATCAATAATCCAAACAGTACCGTTTTGGCATAAACAGAATTTTCTGCAATTGTTGCTCTCTTTTTGGGAGGTATATATATATATACCCTTTTAGGGCATTTGAAGGGGGCGGCATTCTAGGGTTCCAGAGAGGAGAAAAACAGAGAGAAAAAATCCCAAAAACTCTCTCAAAATCGTCAATCTTTGCAAGAGAAAACAAGAGAGAAGATCAAATCTTTGAAGAAGGAGAACATCAATCTTAAAGATTCAAGCTCAAGAACACAACTTTCCACAACCAAGTTGGAGAACTCCAAGCCTTGAAGAAGAGAAGATTTGAACCATGAAAATGAGAAATTCTTACTCTTTCTTTATTGCTTTATGTTCTTTGAATTGTAATATGTTGATGAGCTAAATTCTTGAATACTTGGATGGTTATGAATCCTAGTTATTATCTATGTGAATGATTGGTTTTCTTGGTTGATTGAATTCTGAATTCTTGTGGATTGTTTGTGGGTTTGATTGTTTGAATTGACTCAGCTATTAATTGATTCATAATCTGGATTTATTTACTTGGAATTGAGAAAGAAATGGTGAATTAGACCATATACAAACAATGGGGATGATTAGGTGACTAGAGATAGAAACCTCAACAACTTCTTGGTAATTAGAGAAATCTAATTTGGATGTTTGGTTGCTTGAATTAATTCAGTTGTTGATTGACTCATAATCTGGATTTTTCACTTGGAATTGAGAAAGGAATGATGAACTAGACCATATACAAACAATGGGGATGATTAGGTGACTAGAGATAGAAACCTCAACAACTTCTTGGTAATTAGAGAAATCTAATTTGGAGGTTTGGTTGCTTGAATTAATTCAGTTATTGATTGACTCATAATCTGGATTTTTCACTTGGAATTGAAAAAGGAATGATGAACTAGACCATATACAAACAATAGGGATGATTAGGTGACTAGAGATAGAAACCTCAACATCTTCTTCGTAATTAGAGAAATCTAATTTGGAGGTTTGGTTGCTTGAATTAATTCAGTTGTTGATTGACTCATAATCTGGATTTTTCACTTGGAATTGAGAAAGGAATGGTGAAATAGACCATACACAAACAATGTGGATGATTTAGGTACCACTATTCACAGTACCACTATTCACATGAACAGTACCACTATTCACAGTACCACTATTCACATGAACAGTATTTTCTGAAAATAGCCGTTACTAGCCGTTTTATGGCTGTTTAAACTGATTTTTGAATTCTATAAAAGCCATAAACTCCAAATTTTTTAGTAGAACTTTGAACTAAACAAATCCTACATGCTCTAACTTGTTTTACATCAAATTGAATTGAAAAGCTCTCAAATTGCCTTGTGCTCAAAGATTGAAATTCAAAATTCCAAAGGCAACAAAGTGTGAAGGTGAAACATTGTGTAATCATCTACCAACAAAGTGGTAACATCTTACACTCTCTCTTTTCTTATCTTAATTGTGTTTTCTACTAGCTCATTTGCAAGGTTATCTTGTGACATAAAACCCTTTAGTGGAAGGGTGAGCCATAGACTAGATTAATCAAGGTTGTAGTGTAAAACCCGTGTGTGGGTGAGCCTTGGATTAGATTAGTCTTGAGGTTGTCTTTAGATATAAAACCATTGTGTTTGGTGAACCTTGTATTATTTGTATAATTACTAGAAGAGGTTGTGAGTGTAAAACCATAGTGTGGTTAGCCTCTTATGTAATTGTTGAAATTGAGCATATAGTGGATTGATTGAAATCCTTGAGTGTGGACTCAAGGTAGTGGATGTAGATCTTGGAGAGATCGAACCACTATAAATCGTGTGTTCATTTGTTTATAACTTTACTTGTTTACATACTTATGTTATTATTATTTGTTCTTAGTTGTTGATTGATTGGTTGTGAATTTATTGTTTGATCATCTTGTCTCAACCATTAAATCACATATAAACTTAGAGTTTGTAAATTTGAAGAAGAGCTTTTATTAAGGCAAAGGATTTGCAAAATAGGAAAAAGATTTTGATAATTAGCCTAAGACCCTAATTCACCCCCTCTTAGGTCTTTCAATTGGTATCAGAGCAAGGTCTTCTTGTTAAGGTCTAACAACCTAGAAGTAAAGATCATATGGCTAGTTTATCAAATTTGCCTTATACGGAAGGTTCCTCCACTACTAGACCTCCATTGTTTGATGGTTCTAATTATATTTTTTGGAAGTCTAGGATTGAGATATACATTTGTTCTATTAACTATGAATTGTGGAATATTATTGAGAAAGGTCCCTATGTGCCATTGAGATTAAAAGCCGATGGAGTTACAAGGGAACCAAAGCCTATGGAGGACTATGATGAGAGCGATTCAAGAAAGATGACATTAAACTACCAAGCAATGAACATTCTTTGTTGTGCGTTGGTCGTCAATGAATACAATAGAGTGATGGAATGTGATTCCGCTCATGAAATGTGGAAACTACTTCAAATCACTCATGAAAAAGAAAGAGCAAATGTGTGCTTCATGGCAATAAATGATGAGGTACAATCCACTCCTTCTACCTCTACTTGTTGTGATGATGATGTTGATATTGTAGATGATCCTAGTGAACTACTTGTTGAATTGTATGAAGAATTAAAAAGGGTTTCAAAAAGGAATAAGGAAATAAAAACTAAAATTAATGATTTATTGAATGAAAATTCAAAATTATTTTTTGAAAATAAAAAGCTTCTTGATTCTATTGAATGCTTGAATATTGAAAAAGAAGTTTTGAATGTTTCTTTACATAACATATCTCTTGAAAATAAATCTCTTTGTACAAAAGTTTCTTCTCTTGAAAAAATGCTTAGTGATCATGAAATCTTGAAATAGAAAGTTGATGATCTTACATTATGTGTTGAAGAATTTACAAATGGAAGAGACAATCTTGACAAACTAATTGGACCTCAAAGATCTTCTCTTGTTAAAAATGGTCTTGGTTACAATTATGTCAATAATGTGCCTAAATATAACAACTTCTTTGTTAGAGCTACTTCTACTTCCATGCATCATACTTGTTGTACTTATTGTGGAAAATATGGACATAAAGTCACCAAATGTTATGTTAAAAGAAAAGTAGAGAATGGTGTAAAAACTATTTGGAGAGTTAACCAAACTATTACTAACCCCCATGGACCCAAGAAAGTATGGGTACCAAAGGATACTTCCTCTCCTTTATTGCAGGAACATTTTAATTCAAATTCAAGCACCACTAACCGGCACATTGATGATGTTAGCTTAAAGAATAAAGGAAAACACCTCATTCATAATCAAGGTCAAAGCAACCAATGAAGGATTTGTTTTTGAAGAAAGGAAAAATTCTTGGAGTAACAAATGTTGGTAAAGGTTCCTCTCTTCTTTTAAACAAATGTTGCTTATTGCTTATTTGTACTATAACTTGCTTATCATTATCCAATTGTGTGACAATGAATAAGAAGTTAAATGCCAACATGCAAAGTTTCATTTGAGAATCCCTTTTGTTAAGATTTGAAAATTTTCCAACCATGACTTGTAAATTGTTTCTCTAAAGTTGATTAGGTAACATTGATGATATGAGATTGAATTCATGGTTTATATGTTCTTGAAATTGATTATATGTCATCATGAAATGATTAAAATATCTATGAGTGAATATCTATGCATTTGCTTGGTTAAAAACGTCTTTATGAAACTTTACAAAATATTCGGACTTGAAGACCATAAGTTCGGTCGTCCCAATTTGTATGACAAAATGATATTTTGTGATTTTTGGTCAATTACTCACAAAATGTTTCAATGTGTGTTTTATCTTGATAATCATGAATGTATTGTGGCTTATGATAATGGATTTTCTTGGCATAGAAGATTTGGTCACGTGAACATGGATTTGTTGAACAAACCTTCCTATCAAGGTTTAGTTAGAGGATTGCTAAAAATGTGTTTTGAGAAAATTGTTTTTGAGATACTTGTCCATATGGAAAACAAACAAAAGAATCTTTCAAACACATGAAAATTCATTTAGACCTCAAAACATCTTGAGCATGTTCATATGGATTGATTTGGACTTATAAGAAACTCTAGTATTGATGACTTGAAGTATGCTTTACTAGTAGTTGATGATTTCTCAATATTCACTTTAGCATTCTTCTTTGCTCAAAAAGATGAAGTGTTTCATAAGTTTGAAAAACTACTGAAAAAGGTTCAAACCTCCCTTGAGTGCAATTGATTTCTATTACAAGTGTCAATGGGAGAATTTTACAACAAAGTCTTTACAAAATTTGCTTTGAAAATTGAATTTCATATAATTGTTTCAACTGCAAAAAACTTCACAATAAAATGGTGTTATTGAAAAGAAAATTTGAACTTTGTAAAAATTGGCTAGGTCCATGCTTTGTGAAAATTCTTCTTCAAAAATATTTCCGGTCCAAAGTCATAAACATCACATGTTATGATAAAAAGAATTCTCTCAAGATCATTTTGAAGAAAAACGTCTTTTGAATTCTCTTTTATAGAACGACTCAAATTGCATAGTTTAAAATGATTGGTTAATGTCTTATCTTAAAGACTTGTGACAACTTACTTAAATTTGGTGAAAAATGGATATTGATATATCTCTTAGCTATTCTTCTTACAAAAAGGCCTATAGAGTTTATAATGAAAAGAACCTTATATGATTAGGAAACCATTCATGTTTATTTTGATGAATCTTACATTCACTTGGGAAAGAAAAGATGAAGATGATGTAGGTACATCTATGAATGACAATCAAACCCATCTTCAAGCACCAACTTTGGAGAATCATACCAATGAGGAAGAAATGATTCAAGATGACCAACCTAGTGGTGACCAAGAGCTCCCAAAGAACTTAAGATATCCAAGAGGCCACCCTAAGGAGCAAATCTTTGGTGATATCTTCCAAGGAGTAAAAATAAGGCCGTATTTTATCAACAACTTTATTCTCTTATTGCATATGAGCCTAAAAGTATTGATGATGCCTTGTGTGATGATTTTTGGATTATTGCTATGCAAGAGGAATTAAATAAGTTTGGATACAAAATTTTGGATATTTCTAAATCTCATAATCATTCCATTATTGGAACTAAATGGTTTTTAGAAATAAACTTATTGAATCCGTAGAAGTTGTTAGAAACAAGGTTAGACTTGTTACCCTAAGGATTCAATCAAGAAGAGGGAATTGATTATGATGAATGCTTTTGACTTGTACTTGCTTTAAGTTATTTCAAATGAATGTCAAAAGGACTTTTTTAAATGGTTTTATTGAGGAAGTGGTTTATGTGGAACAATCACCCGTTTTGCTCATGAAAAGTTTCCTAATCATATTTTCAAACTATACTAAGTTTTGAATGGTTTAAAACCAGCTTTTACAATTTAGTGTGAAAGGTTGAGTAGTTTTCTTCTTTCAAAAGAATTTTCAAGAGGAAAGGTTAACACTACTATTTTCATAAAAAAAAAAACTCTTGTAACAATGATCTATAAGTTGTCCAAATTTATGATACAATTTTTGGTGTTTCTAATACTTCACTTTGTGATGTGTTTTCCAAGTTAATGAAAAGTAAATTTGAAATGAGCATGATAGGAAAACTCAATTTCTTTCTTGGCCCACAAATCAAGCAAACCAAGGATGGTACTTTTAAGAATCAAGTTAAGGTATAAGCATCCATAAGTTTATCAACTATGCTTGACAAGAATAAAATGGTTTCATAGGAGTAGTCAACTCTATTTGACACCAAGTAGAGCCAATATTATATTTTCCATGTGCTTGTGTGCTAGATTTCATCTTGTCCTAAAGAGTTTCATTTGATTGTTGTTAAATACATTCTCTATTAACCTATTGATACTCCAAGTCATTATGGTCTATTTCAAATGTGTGGCTATGTTATGTGATAACATTAATGCAATAAATTTGATCATCATACTATTCAACAAACCATGATAAAGCATATAGAGATCAAACTTCATTTCATTAGAGATCACTCTACTAAGGGTAATACTTGTTTAAAGCATGTTTGCATTAACGAACAAATTAATGATATCGTTACTAAGCCATTGGCCGAAGAAAGGTTTGACCAATCATAGAAGAAGCTTAGGAATTTCAATATTCAATAACTAATGAGTGTATTCAAGTGTTGTAGCTCCAGGTGAGGACAAAGAAGCCTAGCATGGGAAAAGGAAAGGGGAAAAGCCAAAGAAAGAGAAGGAAGACCAGTGATCAATGAACCAAGGAAGATTCATGTTCTGCAAAGCATGTCATGGCTGGAGAGATTTGTCACAGTGAAGGCTGCTACTGAATTTGATGATTTGACAAAAAGGAACCATAAGACAAAGCCAAGCCACAAGGTGGATGTCATCAAACTATCCAAAATGGGTAATATACTCTCATTTTTTAAATTATATGAGCTGGGCTAGTTTGCTTGTGTTTGATGAATGCTATTACCTTCCTTAGTTTAT
This sequence comes from Rauvolfia tetraphylla, assembly GCA_030512225.1. Lineage (NCBI taxonomy): Eukaryota > Viridiplantae > Streptophyta > Magnoliopsida > Gentianales > Apocynaceae > Rauvolfia > Rauvolfia tetraphylla. The sequence goes on along the minus strand of JAJQKT010000058.1, from coordinate 8,876,136 downwards.
GAAGATTAAGCAAATATTAAGGAAGAAAGAGTTGAGCAAGTTGATAATAAAGCTATGCAGTGGTTTTCTTCAAGAATATCACAAGTTGATTTTTGAGATTGATAATGTATTGCTCAATAGAATTTGTGATGTTGAGGATGTTGGGTTTAGGCATTATTCTTCCGGGGGACATTGTTTTATAAGTGAGTTATACTCACATGAAAGAATTGAGAATGCCTATATATAAATGATAAGAAGCCTCAAGACTAGAAAGGAGAGAGAGATAAAAGCTTTCTTATGCTAGTGAAAGAATTTTGCATCACATGCTTACTACCTTGATTATTGCATACTTTGGGAACAAATCTTATGTTGATAATATGTATGCTGTAATTATGCTAGCCATGCATAAGAAAAGAAAAATGAATTTTGGATATATAGTGCTAAAGAATATAATGGCAGCTAGAAGAACCGAACGTAAGGCTTTGCCACATAGCAAATTGTTTACCAAGGTTTTCAAGTATCTCCAAGTGCAATTGTCTTGTAGTAGTTGACCAATAAAGAGTGAAGAAGTCTACACCAACAACTCACTAAAGAGAATTCCTTGAATACTTGATGATGAAAATGAATGAAGGGCTAGAAGAAAAACTCCTCTAAGGGTGATAGAAGAGATGCTAGCAAATGATGAAGAAAAGGAGGAAGAAAGTAATGAAAAAGAAGGAAGAAGAAAATGATGAAGAATAAGAGGATGAAGAGGAAATCCTTGCTAGAGAAAGGAAATTAAAATGAAACATGACTCATCTAGTGAGGGGAGCAACCTTCCACAAAAGAAGACTATTTGAAGAGTTGCCAAGGTGTTTCAAGAGACATTGAACAACCATGTAGAGGAAATGAAGAAGATGGACAAATTCTTCAAGTCTTTTGCTCTGATAATTCTTGGCAAATTTGATGGTTTAGAAGCTAGAGTCAAGAATATGGAAGAAGACTTGAGAAAGATTTCTCAAGTGGTTTTAAATGGTGCAAGTTCCTATAAAGCCCAAGAGAACAAGCAAGAAGAAGGAGGTGAAAGAAGTTTAACAAAGTCAAAGCACAAATCCATCACCAATATCCTTCAGCCAAGAGAGGAAAATATGGTTCAAAGAAAGAAGATCCAAAGACCCTCTCAAATTGGTAGCTTTCCAAAGCAGAACTACACGAGCAAGGAGTCAACAAATGAAGGACCCCATCATATAGAGCTCAAGGGAGACATGGCCATCATAACAAACAAATTTGGAAGTGAAGACCATGAAACGCATCCAAGACTAAGCCTTTCTATCCCTAAACTCTATTTTTATGCTTATTTTAGTTTATTCCTTGATGCACATGTTATGCTTTAATATTGAAATTTACTTGTGCCTATCTAGTCATTATAATGATTTGAAGCTCAATGCATGAAATCCTTATGATAAGAGCTTCTTTTGTTTCACTTTTTCTGTCCAAGTATTCTTACCTCAAGTTTAATCATTGCTAAAAAGGGGGAGAAGAAGTTGATAATATATTGCTTATTGTATTATTATTGAAGATACTACATAATGCTTATTGCTATTAGGATAATAATTATTTGACTAGAGAATTGCTGAATATTGCCAATATACAGTTTATGAGAATTGGCTAATATATTACTAAATTGCCAAATGAGGTTTAGTCCATATACTGCTTATATGTGATACATGTTGTCTCACTTTCATTAACCCCATCTTTAATTGATGACAAAAGGGGGAGAAGAAATGTGATGACAAAATGTGTGAAAATGAGAAATAGCAGTGGAATTAAAGAATATTGACTGCAAGATGTGCTATGTGCTATGTGCTATGTGCTTGTTGTAAATGTGCTATGCATGTGTGCTATAAGTTGAAATGTGCTATGAATGTGTACTGTGAAACTAATTGGTTGCATTTGAAATTTAAAATGATTGTTTTCTGAGATTTTGAAAAGGGTTAAGTTGGGATTGTGAAGTTTTTATCATGGTTCTTGACTTGACCTATGACTTTACATTACATCATGAAAACAATTAAATACATGAGCTTTGTGGTTTTGCAAAGATAAACTGAGTGCTATTGTAGCTATACATATTTGAGTACTTCTATAGTTCTTTTGAAAATGCAAAATCACCTTTTCAACTTGTTTCCAAAAATTTGGACTTGAAATTCGGATGCAGACCAAAAATTAGGACGCATCAAGATCTTCTTGTCAAAAATGTCTTTTCTGTTGTTCAAATTGTTTGAAAACTGTTTTAATCCTTCCTATCATATTTGAACAATCTTAGAAAAGCTTATTTTCAAAAATAGAAGTTGTTATCTCACATATTTTATAATTTGGAATTGAAAGCACAAAATTCGGATGCATGATTTAAAAATTCGGATGCATGTTTCAGAAATTCGGATGCATGCATATTTTGTTGCCAAAACATGCTCTTTTGTTGTTCAAATTGATTCAAATATGTTTTATTCTCTTCCATTATGTTTGAACAACCTTAGGAAAGCTTTATTTCACATTAAACATTCATTATATTGAATTTATTACAATTTGGACTTGGAATGTCAAAATTCGGATGCATGAGTTTAAAAATTTGGATGCATGTTTTAAAATTCGGATGCATCCATATTTTGTTGCCAAAATGTGCTCTATTGTTGTTCAAATTGATTCAAACTTGTTTTAATCTCTTCCACTATGTTTGAACAACCTTAGGAAAGCTTATTTTCAAAAATTGAAGCTTTCATTTCACTTATTTTACAATTCGGACTTGATATGTCAAAATTCGGATGCATAGCATCTCAAGTCCAAACTTGTTGAAAAATGAGCACAATCTAAGGGGGAGCATTGTTAATCTTTTCTGACCTTTAATACCTCTCTTAGAAGTTGACTTAATGCTTAAATGCTATATCTTCTATCCTAGTTGTTGGAAGGAAGGAGGCAAATGGAGGTTGGTTGGGTCCTAGGCTCATATTGAGCCTTTTGCATGTCAATGTGCTAAATTGGTTATTATCCATTATTGACATTAATGCTTCTTTGTACTACATTGTTTAAATCCATCACATTTTGCATCAAAGTTTGTCATCATCAAAAAGGGGGAGATTGTTAGCCATAAGGGCAAATCATGTAGTTTTGATTAATGACTAATATTGATGAGGATTAATATGCTTGTATGTTGTGATAGGAATTTTGGATTGAGAAGGAAGCAAGTCTCATTGCCTTGGAGCTAGCAATGCATGAACAACTCCAATATGTCAAAGTGATTGAAGATTGAAGAGTTTGTTCAAGATATTAGAAGGCTTTGAAGACATGAAGTGTAGGTTGCATGTGCTTAATAGGTAAACTTTGTAAACCCTACACTCTTAAGCCTTGGAATCTATGAGTTGCAATTGAGAGCACAAAACTTGATTTAAATGTTTTCAATGGTTTTGAACTTACCAAAATTATCAAGTTTTCATAAATGGTTTTTGCACATAAAAGGTCTTTAATGACTTATCTTTAAGGCTAGAATGTTTTCCAACTTGTTTGAAATGATTTGGATATGTTTTGACAAAGTTTTAAAAATTCGGAAGAAGATTCGGAAGCATGCAGAAGAAATTCGGTCGTCCGAATTTTGTGAAGAATTTTTTCTGCACTGTGAACAGTGAACAATGCATGAATATTAACACTGTAAACAGTGAACAACGCATGAATAGTAACACGATGAACAGTGAACAACGCATGAATAGTAACACCATTCACTTGAACAGTACACTATTCATTTGAACCGTTTACCATTCTTCCAGAGAAATTCGGACGAAGATTTGGACGAAGCTGGAAAATTCGGTCGTCCGAATTTTGTGAATAGTGCATGAACAGTGACTATTGTTCACATGAACAGTGCCGACTGTTTTTCCAGAGAAATTCGGACGAAGATTCGGACGAAGCTGGAAAATTCGGTCGTCCGAATTTTTGTGACTGGTGCATGAATAGTGCATGAACAGTACCACTATTCACATAAACAGTACCACTATTCACAGTACCACTATTCACATGAACAGTATTTTCTGAAAATAATCGTTACTAGCCGTTTTATGGCTGTTTAAACTGATTTTTGAATTCTATAAAAGCCATAAACTCCAAATTTTTTAGTAGAACTTTGAACTAAACAAATCCTACATGCTCTAACTTGTTTTACATCAAATTGAATTGAAAAGCTCTCAAATTGCCTTGTGCTCAAAGATTGAAATTCAAAATTCCAAAGGCAACAAAGTGTGAAGGTGAAACATTGTGTAATCATCTACCAACAAAGTGGTAACATCTTACACTCTCTCTTTTCTTATCTTAATTGTGTTTTCTACTAGCTCATTTGCAAGGTTATCTTGTGACATAAAACCCTTTAGTGGAAGGGTGAGCCATAGACTAGATTAATCAAAGTTGTAGTGTAAAACCCGTGTGTGGGTGAGCCTTGGATTAGATTAGTCTTGAGGTTGTCTTTAGATATAAAACCATTGTGTTTGGTGAACCTTGTATTATTTGTATAATTACTAGAAAAGGTTGTGAGTGTAAAACCATAGTGTGGTTAGCCTCTTATGTAATTGTTGAAATTGAGCATATAGTGGATTGATTGAAATCCTTGAGTGTGGACTCAAGGTAGTGGATGTAGATCTTGGAGAGATCGAACCACTATAAATCGTGTGTTCATTTGTTTATAACTTTACTTGTTTACATACTTATGTTATTATTATTTGTTCTTAGTTGTTGATTGATTGGTTGTGAATTTATTGTTTGATCATCTTGTCTCAACCATTAAATCACATATAAACTTAGAGTTTGTAAATTTGAAGAAGAGCTTTTATTAAGGCAAAGGATTTGCAAAACAGAAAAAGATTTTGATAATTAGCCTAAGACCTAATTCACCCCCCTCTTAGGTCTTTCAATTGGTATCAGAGCAAGGTCTTCTTGTTAAGGTCTAACAACCTAGAAGTAAAGATCATATGGCTAGTTTATCAAATTTGCCTTATACAGAAGGTTCCTCCACTACTAGACCTCCATTGTTTGATGGTTCTAATTATATTTTTTGGAAGTCTAGGATTGAGATATACATTTGTTCTATTAACTATGAATTGTGGAATATTATTGAGAAAGGTCCCTATGTGCCATTGAGATTAAAAGCCGATGGAGTTACAAGGGAACCAAAGCCTATGGAGGACTATGATGAGAGCGATTCAAGAAAGATGACATTAAACTACCAAGCAATGAACATTCTTTGTTGTGCGTTGGTCGTCAATGAATACAATAGAGTGATGGAATGTGATTCCGCTCATGAAATGTGGAAACTACTTCAAATCACTCATGAAAAAGAAAGAGCAAATGTGTGCTTCATGGCAATAAATGATGAGGTACAATCCACTCCTTCTACCTCTACTTGTTGTGATGATGATGTTGATATTGTAGATGATCCTAGTGAACTACTTGTTGAATTGTATGAAGAATTAAAAAGGGTTTCAAAAAGGAATAAGGAAATGAAAACTAAAATTAATGATTTATTGAATGAAAATTCAAAATTATTTTTTGAAAATAAAAAGCTTCTTGATTCTATTGAATGCTTGAATATTGAAAAAGAAGTTTTGAATGTTTCTTTACATAACATATCTCTTGAAAATAAATCTCTTTGTACAAAAGTTTCTTCTCTTGAAAAAATGCTTAGTGATCATGAAATCTTGAAATAGAAAGTTGATGATCTTACATTATGTGTTGAAGAATTTACAAATGGAAGAGACAATCTTGACAAACTAATTGGACCTCAAAGATCTTCTCTTGTTAAAAATGGTCTTGGTTACAATTATGTCAATAATGTGCCTAAATATAACAACTTCTTTGTTAGAGCTACTTCTACTTCCATGCATCATACTTGTTGTACTTATTGTGGAAAATATGGACATAAAGTCACCAAATGTTATGTTAAAAGAAAAGTAGAGAATGGTGTAAAAACTATTTGGAGAGTTAACCAAACTATTACTAACCCCCATGGACCCAAGAAAGTATGGGTACCAAAGGATACTTCCTCTCCTTTATTGCAGGAACATTTTAATTCAAATTCAAGCACCACTAACCGGCACATTGATGATGTTAGCTTAAAGAATAAAGGAAAACACCTCATTCATAATCAAGGTCAAAGCAACCAATGAAGGATTTGTTTTTGAAGAAAGGAAAAATTCTTGGAGTAACAAATGTTGGTAAAGGTTCCTCTCTTCTTTTTAAACAAATGTTGCTTATTGCTTATTTGTACTATAACTTGCTTATCATTATCCAATTGTGTGACAATGAATAAGAAGTTAAATGCCAACATGCAAAGTTTCATTTGAGAATCCCTTTTGTTAAGATTTGAAAATTTGCCAACCATGACTTGTAAATTGTTTCTCTAAAGTTGATTAGGTATCATTGATGATATGAGATTGAATTCATGGTTTATATGTTCTTGAAATTGATTATATGTCATCATGAAATGATTAAAATATCTATGAGTGAATATCTATGCATTTGCTTGGTTAAAAACGTCTTTATGAAACTTTACAAAATATTCGGACTTGAAGACCATAAGTTCGGTCGTCCGAATTTGTATGACAAAATGATATTTTGTGATTTTGGTCAATTACTCACAAAATGTTTCAATGTGTATTTTATCTTGATAATCATGAATGTATTGTGGCTTATGATAATGGATTTTCTTGGCATAGAAGATTTGGTCACGTGAACATGGATTTGTTGAACAAACCTTCCTATCAAGGTTTAGTTAGAGGATTGCTAAAAATGTGTTTTGAGAAAATTGTTTTTGAGATACTTGTCCATATGGAAAACAAACAAAAGAATCTTTCAAACACATGAAAATTCATTTAGACCTCAAAACATCTTGAGCATGTTCATATGGATTGATTTGGACTTATAAGGAACTCTAGTATTGATGACTTGAAGTATGCTTTACTAGTAGTTGATGATTTCTCAATATTCACTTTAGCATTCTTCTTTGCTCAAAAAGATGAAGTGTTTCATAAGTTTGAAAAACTACTGAAAAAAGGTTCAAACCTCCCTTGAGTGCAATTGATTTCTATTACAAGTGTCAATGGGAGAATTTTACAACAAAGTCTTTACAAAATTTGCTTTGAAAATTGAATTTCATATAATTGTTTCAACTGCAAAAAACTTCACAATAAAATGGTGTTATTGAAAAGAAAATTTGAACTTTGTAAAAATTGGCTAGGTCCATGCTTTGTGAAAATTCTTCTTCAAAAATATTTCCGGTCCAAAGTCATAAACATCACATGTTATGATAAAAGAATTCTCTCAAGATCATTTTGAAGAAAAAACGTCTTTTGAATTCTCTTTTATAGAACGACTCAAATTGCATAGTTTAAAATGATTGGTTAATGTCTTATCTTAAAGACTTGTGACAACTTACTTAAATTTGGTGAAAAATGGATATTGATATATCTCTTAGCTATTCTTCTTACAAAAAAGGCCTATAGAGTTTATAATGAAAAGAACCTTATATGATTAGGAAACCATTCATGTTTATTTTGATGAATCTTACATTCACTTGGGAAAGAAAAGATGAAGATGATGTAGGTACATCTATGAATGACAATCAAACCCATCTTCAAGCACCAACTTTGGAGAATCATACCAATGAGGAAGAAATGATTCAAGATGACCAACCTAGTGGTGACCAAGAGCTCCCAAAGAACTTAAGATATCCAAGAGGCCACCCTAAGGAGCAAATCTTTGGTGATATCTTCCAAGGAGTAAAAATAAGGCCGTATTTTATCAACAACTTTATTCTCTTATTGCATATGAGCCTAAAAGTATTGATGATGCCTTGTGTGATGATTTTTGGATTATTGCTATGCAAGAGGAATTAAATAAGTTTGGATACAAAATTTTGGATATTTCTAAATCTCATAATCATTCCATTATTGGAACTAAATGGTTTTTAGAAATAAACTTATTGAATCCGTAGAAGTTGTTAGAAACAAGGTTAGACTTGTTACCTAAGGATTCAATCAAGAAGAGGGAATTGATTATGATGAAACTCTTGTTCCGAATGCTTTTGACTTGTACTTGCTTTAAGTTATTTCAAATGAATGTCAAAAGGACTTTTCTAAATGGTTTTATTGAGGAAGTGGTTTATGTGGAACAATCACCCGGTTTTGCTCATGAAAAGTTTCCTAATCATATTTTCAAACTATACTAAGTTTTGAATGGTTTAAAACCAGCTTTTACAATTTAGTGTGAAAGGTTGAGTAGTTTTCTTCTTTCAAAAGAATTTTCAAGAGGAAAGGTTAACACTACTATTTTCATAAAAAAAAAACCTCTTGTAACAATGATCTATAAGTTGTCCAAATTTATGATACAATTTTTGGTGTTTCTAATACTTCACTTTGTGATGTGTTTTCCAAGTTAATGAAAAGTAAATTTGAAATGAGCATGATAGGAAAACTCAATTTCTTTCTTGGCCCACAAATCAAGCAAACCAAGGATGGTACTTTTAAGAATCAAGTTAAGGTATAAGCATCCATAAGTTTATCAACTATGCTTGACAAGAATAAAATGGTTTCATAGGAGTAGTCAACTCTATTTGACACCAAGTAGAGCCAATATTATATTTTCCATGTGCTTGTGTGCTAGATTTCATCTTGTCCTAAAGAGTTTCATTTGATTGTTGTTAAATACATTCTCTATTAACCTATTGATACTCCAAGTCATTATGGTCTATTTCAAATGTGTGGCTATGTTATGTGATAACATTAATGCAATAAATTTGATCATCATACTATTCAACAAACCATGATAAAGCATATAGAGATCAAACTTCATTTCATTAGAGATCACTCTACTAAGGGTAATACTTGTTTAAAGCATGTTTGCATTAACGAACAAATTAATGATATCGTTACTAAGCCATTGGCCGAAGAAAGGTTTGACCAATCATAGAAGAAGCTTAGGAATTTCAATATTCAATAACTAATGAGTGTATTCAAGTGTTGTAGCTCCAGGTGAGGACAAAGAAGCCTAGCATGGGAAAAGGAAAGGGAAAAGCCAAAGAAAGAGAAGGAAGACCAGTGATCAATGAACCAAGGAAGATTCATGTTCTGCAAAGCATGTCATGGCTGGAGAGATTTGTCACAGTGAAGGCTGCTACTGAATTTGATGATTTGACAAAAAGGAACCATAAGACAAAGCCAAGCCACAAGGTGGATGTCATCAAACTATCCAAAATGGGTAATATACTCTCATTTTTTTAAATTATATGAGTGGGCTAGTTTGCTTGTGTTTGATGAATGCTATTACCTTCCTTAGTTTATGAAGATTAAGCAAATATTAAGGAAGAAAGAGTTGAGCAAGTTGATAATAAAGCTATGCAGTGGTTTTCTTCAAGAATATCACAAGTTGATTTTTGAGATTGATAATGTATTGCTCAATAGAATTTGTGATGTTGAGGATGTTGGGTTTAGGCATTATTCTTCCGGGGGACATTGTTTTATAAGTGAGTTATACTCACATGAAAGAATTGAGAATGCCTATATATAAATGATAAGAAGCCTCAAGACTAGAAAGGAGAGAGAGATAAAAGCTTTCTTATGCTAGTGAAAGAATTTTGCATCACATGCTTACTACCTTGATTATTGCATACTTTGGGAACAAATCTTATGTTGATAATATGTATGCTGTAATTATGCTAGCCATGCATAAGAAAAGAAAAATGAATTTTGGATATATAGTGCTAAAGAATATAATGGCAGCTAGAAGAACCGAACGTAAGGCTTTGCCACATAGCAAATTGTTTACCAAGGTTTTCAAGTATCTCCAAGTGCAATTGTCTTGTAGTAGTTGACCAATAAAGAGTGAAGAAGTCTACACCAACAACTCACTAAAGAGAATTCCTTGAATACTTGATGATGAAAATGAATGAAGGGCTAGAAGAAAAACTCCTCTAAGGGTGATAGAAGAGATGCTAGCAAATGATGAAGAAAAGGAGGAAGAAAGTAATGAAAAAAGAAGGAAGAAGAAAATGATGAAGAATAAGAGGATGAAGAGGAAATCCTTGCTAGAGAAAGGAAATTAAAATGAAACATGACTCATCTAGTGAGGGGAGCAACCTTCCACAAAAAGAAGACTATTTGAAGAGTTGCCAAGGTGTTTCAAGAGACATTGAACAACCATGTAGAGGAAATGAAGAAGATGGACAAATTCTTCAAGTCTTTTGCTCTGATAATTCTTGGCAAATTTGATGGTTTAGAAGCTAGAGTCAAGAATATGGAAGAAGACTTGAGAAAGATTTCTCAAGTGGTTTTAAATGGTGCAAGTTCCTATAAAGCCCAAGAGAACAAGCAAGAAGAAGGAGGTGAAGGAAGTTTAACAAAGTCAAAGCACAAATCCATCACCAATATCCTTCAGCCAAGAGAGGAAAATATGGTTCAAAGAAAGAAGATCCAAAGACCCTCTCAAATTGGTAGCTTTCAAAGCAGAACTACACGAGCAAGGAGTCAACAAATGAAGGACCCCATCATATAGAGCTCAAGGGGAGACATGGCCATCATAACAAACAAATTTGGAAGTGAAGACCATGAAACGCATCCAAGACTAAGCCTTTCTATCCCTAAACTCTATTTTTATGCTTATTTTAGTTTATTCCTTGATGCACATGTTATGCTTTAATATTGAAATTTACTTGTGCCTATCTAGTCATTATAATGATTTGAAGCTCAATGCATGAAATCCTTATGATAAGAGCTTCTTTTGTTTCACTTTTTTCGTCCAAGTATTCTTACCTCAAGTTTAATCATTGCTAAAAAGGGGAGAAGAAGTTGATAATATATTGCTTATTGTATTATTATTGAAGATACTACATAATGCTTATTGCTATTAGGATAATAATTATTTGACTAGAGAATTGCTGAATATTGCCAATATACAGTTTATGAGAATTGGCTAATATATTACTAAATTGCCAAATGAGGTTTAGTCCATATACTGCTTATATGTGATACATGTTGTCTCACTTTCATTAACCCCATCTTTAATTGATGACAAAAGGGGGAGAAGAAATGTGATGACAAAATGTGTGAAAATGAGAAATAGCAGTGGAATTAAAGAATATTGACTGCAAGATGTGCTATGTGCTATGTGCTTGTTGTAAATGTGCTATGCATGTGTGCTATAAGTTGAAATGTGCTATGAATGTGTACTGTGAAACTAATTGGTTGCATTTGAAATTTAAAATGATTGTTTTCTGAGATTTTGAAAAGGGTTAAGTTGGGATTGTGAAGTTTTTATCATGGTTCTTGACTTGACCTATGACTTTACATTACATCATGAAAACAATTAAATACATGAGCTTTGTGGTTTTGCAAAGATAAACTGAGTGCTATTGTAGCTATACATATTTGAGTACTTCTATAGTTCTTTTGAAAATGCAAAATCACCTTTTCAACTTGTTTCCAAAAATTTGGACTTGAAATTCGGATGCGGGACCAAAAAATTAGGACGCATCAAGATCTTCTTGTCAAAAATGTCTTTTCTGTTGTTCAAATTGTTTGAAAACTGTTTTAATCCTTCCTATCATATTTGAACAATCTTAGAAAAGCTTATTTTCAAAAATAGAAGTTGTTATCTCACATATTTTATAATTTGGAATTGAAAGCACAAAATTCGGATGCATGATTTAAAAATTCGGATGCATGTTTCAGAAATTCGGATGCATGCATATTTTGTTGCCAAAACATGCTCTTTTGTTGTTCAAATTGATTCAAATATGTTTTATTCTCTTCCATTATGTTTGAACAACCTTAGGAAAGCTTTATTTCACATTAAACATTCATTATATTGAATTTATTACAATTTGGACTTGGAATGTCAAAATTCGGATGCATGAGTTTAAAAATTTGGATGCATGTTTTAAAATTCGGATGCATCCATATTTTGTTGCCAAAATGTGCTCTATTGTTGTTCAAATTGATTCAAACTTGTTTTAATCTCTTCCACTATGTTTGAACAACCTTAGGAAAGCTTATTTTCAAAAAATTGAAGCTTTCATTTCACTTATTTTACAATTCGGACTTGATATGTCAAAATTCGGATGCATAGCATCTCAAGTCCAAACTTGTTGAAAAAATGAGCACAATCTATGGGGAGCATTGTTAATCTTTTCTGACCTTTAATACCTCTCTTAGAAGTTGACTTAATGCTTAAATGCTATATCTTCTATCCTAGTTGTTGGAAGGAAGGAGGCAAATGGAGGTTGGTTGGGTCCTAGGCTCATATTGAGCCTTTTGCATGTCAATGTGCTAAATTGGTTATTATCCATTATTGACATTAATGCTTCTTTGTACTACATTGTTTAAATCCATCACATTTTGCATCAAAGTTTGTCATCATCAAAAAGGGGGAGATTGTTAGCCATAAGGGCAAATCATGTAGTTTTGATTAATGACTAATATTGATGAGGATTAATATGCTTGTATGTTGTGATAGGAATTTTGGATTGAGAAGGAAGCAAGTCTCATTGCCTTGGAGCTAGCAATGCATGAACAACTCCAATATGTCAAAGTGATTGAAGATTGAAGAGTTTGTTCAAGATATTAGAAGGCTTTGAAGACATGAAGTGTAGGTTGCATGTGCTTAATAGGTAAACTTTGTAAACCCTACACTCTTAAGCCTTGGAATCTATGAGTTGCAATTGAGAGCACAAAACTTGATTTAAATGTTTTCAATGGTTTTGAACTTACCAAAATTATCAAGTTTTCATAAATGGTTTTTGCACATAAAAGGTCTTTAATGACTTATCTTTAAGGCTAGAATGTTTTCCAACTTGTTTGAAATGATTTGGATATGTTTTGACAAAGTTTTAAAAATTCGGAAGAAGATTCGGAAGCATGCAGAAGAAATTCGGTCGTCCGAATTTTGTGAAGAATTTTTTCTGCACTGTGAACAGTGAACAATGCATGAATATTAACACTGTAAACAGTGAACAACGCATGAATAGTAACACGATGAACAGTGAACAACGCATGAATAGTAACACCATTCACTTGAACAGTACACTATTCATTTGAACCGTTTACCATTCTTCCAGAGAAATTCGGACGAAGATTTGGACGAAGCTGGAAAATTCGGTCGTCCGAATTTTGTGAATAGTGCATGAACAGTGACTATTGTTCACATGAACAGTGCCGACTGTTTTTCCAGAGAAATTCGGACGAAGCTGGAAAAACCCACAAACAATCCACAAGAATTCGGAATTCAATCAACCAAGAAAACCAATCATTCACATAGATAATAACTAGGATTCATAACCATCCAAGTATTCAAGAACTTAGCTCATCAACATATTACAATTCAAAGAACATAAAGCAATAAAGAAAGAGTAAGAATTGCTCATTTTCATGGCTCAAATCTTCTCTTCTTCAAGGCTTAGAGTTCTCCAACTTGGTTGTGGAAAGTTGTGTTCTTGAGCTTGAATCTTCAAGATTGATGTTCTCCTTCTTCAAAGATTTGATCTTCTCTCTTGTTTTCTCTTGCAAAGATTGACCATTTTGGGAGAGGTTTTGGGATATTTTCTCTTGCAAAGATTGACGATTTTGGGAGAGGTTTTGGGATGTTTTCTCTCTATTTTTATCCTCTCTGGAACCCTAGATGGCAGACCTCTTCAAATGCCCTAAAAGGGTATATATATACCTCCCAAAAAGAGAGCAACAATTACAGAAAATTCTGTTTCTGCCAAAACTGTACCGTTTGGATTATTGGTAAATTCAGAGCATTTAATCGGACGATCTAGATTTTCTTGTCTGCATGAAAGTTGTAGCTAATACTCTTAAGTTTCTACAGAGCTTTGAATCACCTCCATTGGACATCTATAACTCCAGATATGGTAATTACACCACAATGTATCAAAATTGGAACCAAATCCAGAAATACTGACTTTGCACTATATGTAGGGTGACCAAACTAATTCAGATTGATGTAAATGTTACCATTCTGAAAACTTCAGAACCTCCTCTATAATTGTTCAGAAGATCATGTCTGCATTTGAAATCTCTAAGGCAGTCAAAATGCCACTTGAATTTTTTCGGTCCTGCTATCCTTTTTTGCTGCTCTATTTTACATTCTTCTTCTTCTTCTTTTTCTTCATTATAAATTTGTAAATCTCCTTCATTGCTTCATTATGCTTCAAATCTTCAATAAACTCATTTAAATCAAATAAGAGATAAAGGGAGTGTAAATGGTGTTTGAAACACTAAAATTTAACAGAAATTTGAGTTCAAAATGATTATTATATTAAGCACAAATATAAAATATCATTTATTATGTTAGCATAGTTTAATTTTATTAAATTAAAAAATATCGTACCGAAAGTTATTCTTAACTATATTAAGAAGGAAGACATTCAATTTTAAATAATTTAAAAGAAAAATATAAATATTTAATTTTTGAACGAAAGAAGTATGTGATAAAATGAGAGGCATCCAAAACTGTCCATGAATGCACAATCAAACTTAAAAGCCGTTGCTTCCTCAGCTCTTCTTGCGATATTGTCTTTGTTTCTTTGGTTCTATTCGGATTGTAACTTATAGCGAAAATTTGTTTAGATTTTTGCATTTTTGTAAATTATACTTTTGATTTTCGTAGAAGAAAATATATAACCCTAAGAAAAGAAAATTATATATTTTTGGTTTAGTTAAAATCCAAATACACCCTCTCAAAAAGACTTTTACAAGCTTTGTTAATTCAAGTTTTAAAATTCTACAAGCACAAACAAGGGCTTTCTTTGTTTGAAACTCTATTATTCCGATGTATAATATTCTCTTTTGTAAAGAGGGAGGGCATTATGGCCACTCATTATGCTCTTGCAGAGATTGGCCTCTTTTCTGCTTGTGATGCTATAAGGGGTGGTTATCCCCCAGGTCTGTTTCGGTTGCTGATGATTATCCCGCGTAATCAAGTTCTTTCTTCCCTTAAAAAAAATCTTGTTGAACGATATTCATTACACTAGATGCATCGTCCACTTTTTAATTCTAACTTTTATTTTTTTTTTGACACACCATCTTTCTGGTTCTAAACAAAGCTTTTTTGCTATTCTCTCTAAAAATTCAAGAACCGTTCAAGAAAAATGGATAATTCACTGAAGACTCCAGCGTCGGGTTTTCCTATTCTAGTTAAATTTGAGGAAGTTTGGTTGCAATCATGCACGCTATTTTTATGGTATGACTATTCGATAAGTTTTTATTTAATTCAATAATTAAAGATATTTAAAAATATTTTAAAAAATAATTATTTAAATTTATAAAATAATTATTCATAATTTATAAAATAATTATACATACTTTTAAAATAATTATTTATAGTTAAATAAATAATTATTTACACTTAATTAAATAATTAATTTTAAAATAAAAATAATTATTCTATAACGTTAAATAACTATTCTTCAAAATACTCCTAAGCATCTTCAGTAATTGAATAAAAAAATTAATCTAATAATTGCAAATAAATTCGGTATATATTTCAAAAATTGATGTGCAAAATCGGAACCATACCTAAAAAAAGGGAACAAAACAAATTTTATCTACTTTAATTTAAAAAAATAAGTGGTTGAGACATAGTACTGCGGACCTACCTGGCGTGTCGACATGTGGATCGTCCCGTCCATATAAACGGTGCAGAAGGACTACTGCTGTCTAGTCTACTCCTCACACGTGGACAAACCAAGTTTGCACGAGTCTTTGAAAACTTTTTTTTATTTAATTTATTATATATAAATATATAAATTTATGATTGTAATAGAAAATTTTTTAATTTTAAAATAAAAATAATTATAATATATATATATATATTATTTTTAATTTTAAATAAATTTATACAAAAATATTTAAAATTTAAATTAAATTAATTTATCTTTAATTATGAATATAATTAAAACGTATAATTAAAATTTTTAATATTAAATTTATTATTTATTTATTTTTATATGTTTTTTAACATATAGATAAATAAAAAAAATAGATTAACGCCCTCTTATCTACAGACTAAATGGAATAAACTAATTTAACTTACGTTTAAATGAATTTGAGACATTAAAGCCAAATCTATCTGTATTGCAAGCCAAACGAATCGATCCGAGGCCTAAATTAGACATAGATTAATTATTATTTTTTGTTGTTTTATAGATGTGTGTGTGTGTGTGTGTGTGAGAGAGAGAGAGAGAGAGGAGAACGAAGGGGAAAATCAAGAGAATCAAGCTGTTAAGAGAGGTGCCATATACAAGTTTACATTCGAATCCAGATAAACCTCAAGATTCAAATCAAAAGAACAAAATTCCCTTTCCATAAGAGTCCGAATTTTGTTCCCAAAACATTCATACATAAATTTATTTCCATAAAAAGTTTCATACAAAATCAAACTTCATACTCCTCTAGTTGAATATCCTTGGACTTCAAAGGAACATAGTCTCCCAAATAAACCTCAAGATGATCGGAAAGGGCAGATTTATCAATGTTCTCATGATGATATGACTTGCAAACAAAGTAGATAATTGTTTGTGTAACCAATCCAAAGAGAATCAACTTGAATAGCAGCAACAAGCAAAGCATCCCCAATCCAATTCTATTCAACAATCCCATTCTGCATCCATGAATAACATACTCGCTGAACAGTATCTGAATGGCTGCTAGAGATAAGTTCAACTTGAAGAAAATTACCATTGTTATCAACATCTTTCCCTTGATCAACTCCTTGCTTTTCATCATGGCTTTGATCCCATACGAATCTTCCAAAACTGATATGACACTAGCAAGTTGCCATATAATTGTCATGTAAACAAGAACCGGTGTGTACAAAATGAGCCCGATGATCAGAACAATTTCATCAACAACAAAAGTGTTTCCAAGAGTCATTGCCCAACCAAATAAAAATACTCCTGCAACAAAGTTGTAGGCACAGAAGGCAATAAAAGCACACAAGAAAGTAACCATGAGCCTTTTCCAGACCTTTGGGACAACACTCATGACCTTCTTGAAGGTGATATCGCGGCCCGTGTAGATGCAGGCGATGGTATAAACCACTGCAGAAGTAGACAACAGGGAGAGAATAAGGAGGAAACTAAAATAGAAAAAGTTGAAAGTCCAAAGAGTTGCCGATTGAGATGAAACAAGATCACTGAGTTTCTTGCTTCTTTCTGTCCCTGATTGGGAGTGACGCAGTTTGAATTCTGTGTGCCAGATTTTCAAGTTGAGATATTGAGAAATTTCCATGTGGGCTAGGAAAATGAATGATAATGGCAAAATCAAAGCCATAGTGATTTGGCTGAAGATTTTTCTCCATCTGAAGGTCAATTTGTAGGCTTCACAATAGATCCCAAAAAGGCCTAAGAACTGCAATTCTTCATGCTCTCTATCCATTGCTGATTTGCTTAGTGCAGAGATGGGAAATGATGAAAGAGGAGAAGACTTTGGAGATCAAGGAGTAAAAGACTTGGCTGCAGATTTTTGTCATGAAGAATATAAGAGATTTTTTTGGACAATTGTCCACGAAAATACCCCTGGATTTCAGGTAAACTTCGAAGGTCATTTTCACTGGGGCCTTTTAAAATTTATTTTCTTGATGTTTCATATGCAAATGAACTTTATGTTTATGTCTATGTCATGCCTCACTTCACCTTGTCTATGTTTATTGAAAAAATTGCTTTAAAATATTATGCATTTATAATATAATAGTGCATATTAATTAAATTTTATTAATGGTATAAAATATAAATTTATTTTGTTTTAGTGTATTTGAAATAAAATTTTTCAATTACAAATCTTTTTCTTTGTTTGAATTCAATGAATTGCATATCTATTTTTTGGTCCCATTAATTATTTCTGATTATATTTTAAAAAATTATCATTATCATTTTGCTAATCCATCACAAACATACTTGCCGAATAATAGAATGAGACACATTATAGAATTCCCCAAAGGAAAGAAGAACCTTCTAAGTATTCCTTGTACGGCCTACACACACGATAACTCTAATATTTTGTCCATTTGTTAATTTTTATCTGATTCATAGCTTTCTTTTGCCTGCCTTTTTTCATTTCTTTTAAAGTTGTTTTCATAGGAGGACAAAAGCTATTGTCACTAAAATTGTAACAAGCTCCAATGCTTAAATATAATTTCCACGATTACATCAAGACAACTTCAAAGGGAACGACTCTAATTTTATCTTAAAAATGCAATATAGCCTCCTATAAGAATTTTCATATATTCAATTTTTCTACACCTACATAGCATACATAAATTGAATCCTTAGATATAGTTGGACAAAATAAAAGGAAAGACAAAGGGAGAATAGTAATAAGTAAGAATATATAATAAAGATGGGTGCTATTATTGTTTTATATGTGAAGCAATACGATAACACCTCAACTCACCTGTTAGCTCAAAAAGTCGATGTGTTAAGCTTTTAAGTCTTGGACTTCCAGTTTTCCTTTTAGAGATTTCTTTTGCTGTAACTTTTGATATGACTCAATAAAAGTTTTTTTTTTCTCAAAAAAGAATATATAATAAAGATGTTCAGAATTAATGTCGTATTTTAATTATTAGAATGTTTAAAGATGTCCAGAATATATAATAAAGATGTCTAGTAATTATCAGAATGTTTAAAGATGTCCAGAATATATAATAAAGATGTCTAGTAATATAATTCGAGCTATTAATAGGGGTGTTCATTAGATTATTCGGTTCGGTTTCAAAGTGAAAATTTAGTTTTCAATTCAATTTTTAAAAAAATTTTAAAAATCAAATCGAATCTAAAAATTAAAATTTTATACCTAATTACATATTAACGAATTTTGATAATGCGTTCTTGAGGTAATTTTATTTTTAAAAATTAATTTTTATTAGAGAATGCATTACCAAATTGCGTTCATATATAATTTTTTTAAAATTTTAATTTTCAATTTGAAAATAAAAATTAAAAATCGAACCAAAAGTTTTCATCAAACCAAAAAACCAAACCAAATTTATCCGAATTAATAAAAAATCGAATTGAGTTAACAAATTCGATTCGATTCGATTCGAATTTTCGGTTCTAACCAGATAATGAACAACCCTAGCTATTAACAATTCAATTCGCTTTAGAATTTTACTGAAATTTTAAATTTTACCACTAAAATTCAAAACTGATGGTATTTTAACCTCAAACAATAAAAATGTGGCAATTCGCGTCCTTCACTACAAGAAATTGCGGTGTTAGCGACGGACCAATCCGTCGCAAATTCGTCGCTAATTTAAATTTGTGACAAATTTGCGACGGAAATTGCACTCGCTAAAAACGTCGTCGCAAATTGCGACAGAAACGTAATTTCCTTGTAATTTCCTCACGGGCTAAAGTATTAGCGTGGGACGTAGCGACGGATTTTGCGACGGAATAATAATTTAAAATTAAAAAATTTAATTATCCGTCGCTAATCCCTCACTAATTAGCGACTAATTCTGCGACGGAAAAAATAATTTTTAATAAAAAAATAAAATTCGGTCTCTAATCTCTCGCAAACTAGCGACGGATTAACGACGGAATAAAAAATAATTATTTAAATTAATATTCCGTCGCAAATTCTGTTGCTAATTTGCAAGGGATTAGCGACCGAATTTTTTTTATTAAAAATTATTTTTTCGGTTGCAGAATCCTTCACTAATTTGCGAGGAATTAGCGACGGGCATTAAGAATTTTTTATTTTAATTTAAATATTCCGTCGCAAAATCCGTCGCTAATTAGCGACGGCTTTTTATTTCCAAATTAATTTAAATTTTATTATTCCGTCGCTAACTTTAATTAAAAATCCTTATTCAGTCGCTAATCCGTCGCTTTTAAATTAAAAAATAATTATCCGTCGCAAATCTGTCGCTAATTTATTTAATTTTTTAAAAAATTAAATAATTATATTAAAATTTCCTGTAAAAATTTAAAATTAAAAATTTATAACCTGTTGTACATGAATAAATATAAAGCCAATAATCATACAAATACAAATCAATAAATAAAATTTTTGTAAAATATGAAATGTGAAATGAAGTTATACATAAAGTTATACATATCAAATAAAATATCTGTAATATATTAATTTGCCATCACGGAAGCTCCCGGAGTCAGAGCTACGGGCGGTGGCGGAGGCGGTGAAGAATATGTTGGGCCCTGTGGAGGAGGATGGTCATCCGGTGGGTCAACTGTGTATTCGTTGTCATCCTCATCATCTGTATTATCATTGTCACCAAGCAACGGAGGCGGAGGCAGATTCAGAGTTTGTGACAAGAACGAAAAGTACTGTGTCATAGTCTGTTGCACGTTATGCAACTTTTTCTCAACTTTTCGCCGCATCCTTGTCTCATCATCCAACTTCTTCTGTAGCTCGATAACAATGTGGGACGAGAAAGCAGGCGCTCCCTCCGAAGTAGAATGATTTAACCGCCGTTTTGCCTTCGATCCCTCAGAGCCTAGGCCGAATACGCAATTCTTCTTGAATCCTCCCACAATCTCAAGGAATAGTGACTTGTCGTCAGGCAGGTGTCGAGAAGTCACAGAACATTCGAACTCTTGCTGAGAAGAACGCTCCTTAATGGCAATAACATTATCCTGCATAATCAGAAAAGAAAAAACGGTGTATAAATATCAACAACTATAATTGCTATTTTATAAGCGTAACAAAATACTAATTCATACCAAAGTTTGTCGTGACTTATCATTGACAAACTTGTCATGTTTGGGCCCTTTTTGAAAAGTATGAAGTTTCTTAAATAACTCCACATAACGAAAGTCATCACCTTTTTCTTTCTGCTATAATTACAACATTAAAAAGACAAAATATTAATTTTTGTAAAAAATATGTAAGAACAAGTTTAAAAAATACTAACTAACGACATGTACCATCCGATTCTCATGCTCTGTAAAAGATATAGACCCTTCCGTGTGAGATGGGCCATTGGCAACAGCTCTATTCCGTTTAGATGCTGAAGATACGCGTTGAAACCTCTCAGTTGTCCACTCATGTAGCATCTGCTCCCAAAATTCAGGTGAAATCCAATTTGGACGTTTTTGTTTAGCGCGTGTCTTGCTTAACTAATCAGAAATTCGATCGCGACATTTATTGTTCCAAATCTCCCGTATCTGAACGGTATGCTCTGGGAGCCACCTAAAGCGACTCTGCAAAAGCATTAGATAAAACAACGTCTTCAGATTAGGGTATTATGATCATTATATTAACACCTACCTCTAGAATATAAAAAGAATGAAATTTATTTTTCCTGAAACTTACAGTCCATAAATCAAACCACATGTTCCTGACATCCACAGGAATATCAGCAAATCTGGTGTAGGGCGCAGTATAATGTCGTTGAAATATCAGGGCTATCTCTCTAACAGCATCCATCGATGGTGATAAACTATTTTATATAGACGAATGTCAATAAAAATTGTTTCATAGATTATTTAACACGATGACAATCTGATATCTTTTACATATTTCAAGAAAGAGACTTCTTAAACAAAATAACAAAGATGATAAAAAGTTTAGGGGTGAAAATTTACACTTCTATTTGATTTTATTATTTTCTTGAAGGAGTATTTTATTGTTAAAAGGTTAAGAGAGTTAAATTCTTTAGAATAATTTAGTCCACTCAAACTTTTTTATTTTCTAATTCTTTATGTTATGAAATAATAAATAACATTTTTTGACTTTTTTAAAAATAATTCCCACCTCCTTTCCTTTCACTTGCCAAGACCACGCTGGACCATCACCTTCTGACAAAAACCACCAGATCACCACCACAACTGCCACAGCCAGATCTCTCTTCCACCACCGCTGAATATCTCTTTGTATCTCTTCCTTCAAAGTACCAAGAAAAGATAACACATTTCCTCTTCTTGAAGAAACAAAGCCTCAGTAGTCTTCGGCTTTGCATATCTCTATCTTTCAAAAGTGCTACTTTGTTTCCATTTCTTTGGGATTTTCATCTCTATATACTTATATAGATATCAATAGGCTTGGAGTATAATGAAAGAAACAGAAAAAGATGGTTTGTCTGATTTGGCTGCAACTCAAACACTATTCTCAATTCTCCGATTTCAATAATATCTCACTTTTTATTTTCGCTCGTTACTTTCTTTTTTACTTGAATTGGTGAAATGGTTCTCAGTGGATTGGAAAGGGAGCTTAGGAAAATCAATAATGGGAAACAGAGGAGCTTAGGACATGATGCCCTCTATATAAGCCCTCAGCAAACCAAGAAGATGGGAAGAAAAAGACTGGAGAATCTTTCGGTGTGAACTAAGAGCTGTAGAAAAGGTGATGTTCGAAATGTTAGGTTCAAGTGAATGGAGGGGGAGTTTAGGAGCAAGCAATGATAGGTAGAGGAGCTTAGGAACAACGAAGGAAGATGGAAGGGGATGAAGAGAATAGCTTAGAAAGGATTTGATACGGTTGAGGGAGAAGAAGGTTGAAGACCAGCAAGAAGCTTGATTGAGTTTTCCTTGGAGCTTTTCTTTTCCTCACACTTTTGAGTAGAAAAGTCTATTAAAATTTTTCCTATTAATTTTCTTCATTTATTTTCTTTAGTGTTTTTTTTGCTACCAATCAAAGAAAAATAACTTTTGAAAAAAGTGTTTTCTTTTCTACCGCAAAATCCTTAAACCAAACAGACCGTAAAAGACTTTTGACCATAGCGATTATTGTATACTTCTTCTCATCTAAAATATTTATTTCATTTCAAAATATAAGATATTTTATTACTTTTTATAAATTAAGGAAGCAAAAAATAAAGAGTATTTCTCATATTATATCTTTAAATAATTTAATTTATTTTCTATTAATATGCGAGAGAATAGGAGATATGTGAGGATAAATTTAGAAAAAAAAATCCTTAAAGTTTGTAAACGACTAAACAATTTGAAAAGACAGAAATAGCTTAAAATGCCTTATATTTTAAAACGCAGGAAGTATTTACTAAACTCTCACTTTTTTCAGCGACTAGAATAAGTTTGGATTAGGTTTCAAACTAAAAGAACTTTTATTTTTTTACTTTGAGTCTCACTTTTCCTCTCACAAATAATTTAGTTATACAATTTGAGATAAAAGAGACCCTTAGTTGGCTTTTGAAGCCCATATCTAGAAAGATTTCCATACCTCAATTTGCCGAGCATCACAACAATTAATCTAGAATGCTGCAAGGCAAGAATTATAGATGAAGCATTCCCAATTGCACTATTTCCTTAGTCAGAACATGCACCTAACATCAAATGAACAAGCAACGAGTAAAAAAAATAGGAAGTAGCATGGAAAGGTTCATGAAAATGGCATATTTAAATGTGTTTACACATGGTAAAAAGCAATAGTAATAGTACAATTGAGGCTTCCACTGGGTTAGCAGTAAATTGAATAATAAAGAGTAGTAGTACTTAGAATTAGTTCAGACAAGATATCAATCTATACTAAAAGTATGGTTGGGGTTATTGTAATTTAAACTTCATTTGTTTCTTCTTTTTACGGATGATCTAAAATATTCTAGTAATTTAACTAGCTATTATCATATTAATCACTTAATTAATTGTTGTTATTGTTATTAAAAAATTAAATAAGAGATATTTGAGAGTTACATTGATTAAAGAAGTACGAATAAAAAAATAACAATTACACTTAAAAAATTAATTGCAAGGTTTGTTACAACTATTAAGTAAAAATTATATTAACTCCTTAGCATAAGTTAAAAATACTTCTAACCCCGAAATATAATGCAATGGAAATAAAAATACGAATAAATATTATTTGAATATCACAAAAATAATTAAACAAGAGTGAGAAATGCACTTTATTCTCTAGCATTACAAAACTAATAAAAAAGAGGAAAAGAAATAGCGCTATATCTTACAAAAAAACAAAAACTAAAATAACTTGAAGAATAATTATGCATATTAAAACCAAGTACATGTATAATTAATGCAGCGAAAGAAAATATAAAAGACATTATTATCTTATAAAAATTAAAATAAACACAAGAAATAATTATTAATTGAAAATCTTAAAGCCCAATATAATTTTTGATATTTACCAAGAATTGCATGTGCTTTGTACTATAGTACATTAAAATGATGAGAATCAATTGATGAGAATCTATTTAGGAAAAGAACTGGGATTGGGGAGGCAGGAATCTGCATGCCTTCATAGGGATGTAAGTTTCCTCTGTTAAACCAGGGATCCACCTTGAGAATCCCCAGTTTTATTAGTTTGTTTAGTAATTAAGTCGAGTTTAAATGAAAAAATAACCTCGTTTACTAATTAAATGAATACATATTGTTTGTGAGCATATTTGAACTATTTGTAAATACTATAAAGCAAAATAAAAATAAAAAATTTATTGTTCATGAACAGTTTACAAATATTTCGAGCCCTTAAATGAACAATCTCAAATACAAAATTAAGTTTAATTTATAAATAAACAAACTCAGAACAATGTTCGAATTCGAAACTTAAAAACTCGGTTTGTTAGAATTCGTTCACAACCCTGACAGGGGTGCCCTTCCTGAATTCCATCCCTGTCAACATGCATACATTTGAGAATATCACAAATATTGGGAAAGGGAGGCCTGAGAAAGAAATAGAAAGTCGAAAGAATGCAGGGTTGAGAAATTTACAGGGCTGCAAGCAACAATGGAGCAGTTTGCACAAGATAAGCACAAATCATAAGCAATCCCCATGCCTGAATTTCCACAGCTCACGACTACGATCAGGACTGTCAATCGGGTTCACTGAGTCGGGCTTTGCTAAGTCCGAGCTCGGCTCGATTAATATCGGGCTGAAAATCATGAGCTCGGACTCGATCCTTTCATAAAAATCATAAGCAATCATAAAAATATATATACATATTAAAAAATATATAAATATATATTTTTTACGGGCCATGTTAAAATCGGGCTGAGCTTACCTTAGCCCGAGCTCTGCCCGAAAATTATTCGGGCTCAGAAAAATCAGCTCGAGCCCACAAAATAAACAAGCCGAAATGATCGGGCTCGGGCCAGCCCTGCCTAATTGACAGTCCTACCCACGACCAAGACTTCTTTCTTCTCAGATGTTTTTTTTTTTTTTTATAAACACTGGAATGCATGACCTTCCCACCAAAACTTTCAAGTCCTGGAATCTCTGGAACAAAGGCTCGGCTATTGACACCTATGGCCACGACTCAAACATTACAAGAAAATATGAGATTAGCGACGAATATATACATCACTAATCTGTCGCTAATCAAAATTTGCGACGAAAAATTTTCTCGCTAAATAGAAAGTTGCTAATTGCAACGGCATCATTATTTCATCGCTAATTAGCAACGGATACTATTTGTAACATCGTTAAATTAAATATGGGGCAATGACGGATACTATCAGGGCAATGAGGGGCACGAGCAGCAGAAATATGAAAGGCGCTTGAGAACCATGGAACTGAATATTGGAATATTTAAGCTCAATCCAACTAAAATTAGATTCTAATATTAGTTTCGTGGTCTACTGGTGTGGGCGTTCTACTGGCTGTACCAGTACTACATAGGCAGAGGGCATCAACTTTTTGCTTCAGAAATATATACCACCCAGCAGCCCTACTTTCTTTCTCACCCATTCACTGCCTAATTCCCTCTCATCAGACCTTTCTGTCTTCAAACACCATTGTTAAAAGAGATGCTCACCTAAAAAATCTGAACTCTCCCTTGGACATCAGATATGGTGGGATTGATTCCCTGCTTCTATATTTTCAGCTTGCCAGAAAAATAATTGAAGACCAACAAAGAATTACCGAGAGATTATGGTAAATTCCTTCGATATACCAGAAAAGATTATACAAAATCAAGGAAATAAATTCTACGACACCAACTATTTGCAATTTCTTAACAAAAGTGCTTAAAATCCTAGGTAAGAAATGCTACAAAATCACCTGCTGGCAATAACTCTGCTAAAGCCAGTTAAAAGTCTGTATCAACTATAAAGGGAAGCTCTTGTTGGATCTTCCTTCCCAGCTTTTATGACTTTTTCCTCAATTTTTCACCCTCGAATATCGCGCTTCAAGCTCAAACCATGACTCCAAATTGACCAACTGATTGAATTCTTCAAAAGTAGTCATCTTGTCAAGATGATTTCTAGTAGTCCCATTGTTATTCAATGTCTTGAGAACATCAAGCATTGCTCGGGCAGAAGCATACAGAGTTGTCAAAGGATGGACGATCAGGTGAAAACCCATTGCTTTCAGCTCTTCTGGGGTATGTAGCGGTGTGATGCCTCCTTCAAGCATGTTGCACACTCTGTACCCTTTTGTCTGCCGTCCTATTTCTTTGAGTTCCTCATCATCTCTTGGTGCCTCAACAAAACAAGCATCAGCACCTGCCTGTGGAGTTGAAAAAATCTAATGTCAGTGACTTAATAAAGGCATTTCAATATGGAATAATCAATATTGGAGACATAGAAACAAATTTGGTTGTAAAAGAGATTAGTCGTGCAAATTGTTGCACAATTCAAAACACCAGAAAGCCATTGTACATCTACTATAGCAACACCAGTATCCTAGTCTCCATCCTTCTATATGACACTTGTGAATCAAAATTTCAAGCCCCATGTCTATATATCAGAGTAAAAAATGTAAATGTGCTGTTAGATATCAACATCTCACTCTAAGACTCAAAAAATTACATATTGAGACAAAATTAACCTTGCGCTAGCTTTAAGAATGATTTATATAATTGAAAATTCCAATCCACATTTTCTGCAGGAATTCTGTTTTCCATCTTCATCCCCGTTCCCAATTTGCGAAAAGGGATCATATCAAAGTCACGCGATCCCCAATAACACCAAAAGATCAATAACTTCTGCCAATGCATGGATCCCTCTTGCATATAAAAACTTATTTGTGTTTCTTCTCAATACTTTACATATACCCATTTTCTTCTCTCCAACCAGTATCAGAACCGTCATCCTAAATAATCCACCTCCACCTAAAGTTGTTTAAATCAAATGCTAGCACCACGCTTCTCCAAAAAATCCACCATAAACAGAGACAGAATCGGGAGCTATGTGTATCCAAGGACTTGTATTTGTGTAATTAGTCACCCGTATAATATTGGATAAAAGGTATACATGAAGAAGGGTTGGCTTGGTCCTGCTGGTGTATCCATATCTGTGCTCTGCTGTTTGGAAGAATAATAATAGAGAGAGTTAAGAATTAGAGAAATGAGAAAGAAAGAATGATTGACAATGGGCAATCTACCCTCTTATAACTTAGAGCAAAAGAGGAGATTGATGAGTGGTTTATTGCAAGCCGAAGAGATTTGCATGCTAGCACATGATTTTGCCTTAATGGTTGAGGACATTTAGCTGATTCCTCCAACATTCGGTCTGCTTCCTCAATACTAAGAGTGACTTGTATTACTTTGTCCGAACGTTGGTTGGAAAAAGCTGTGATGACTGAGATCAAGAAAAAGAAGGCAGAAACTCACAATGGTAATAGTTTAAACACTGTTTCTGCTTAAAGAAAACACTCAAGACTTGGCATTCTTGTTCTGCACTTGGTATTTCCTTTAATTCCCATGACAAGATGAGTTCATGGCATTAAAGTTTCAACTATATTTGCCATTTCTCTTCTTCCAGCCCAGAGTAAGCACGAAAATATGCACATAATTCCATCCGATACCAAAAATTATAATTATGAATGCATTTTTCATACTGTCACAAAGCTAGATCATTCCAATTGCCTATTTAATTCTAAAAAATCATTCCAAAACAGTAACAAAATAAATCACATTTCCTTAAATAGAAGATTTTAATTTTAATTTTTAGTTTCGTGATTTTTCATCCCAGGGGCACCTAAAACAGCTTGAAAGAAATGAACTCCTAAAAAGGAGTGCATGAGAGACATTGTCAAACAAGGCATGTCAAGATTGGTAAAACAGTAGCCATGAGAACCCTTCGATATTATAGAGACCTTAATGAGGAGCTTAGATAAATTTCATCAAAGAACTGAATTTGAGCAACCAACCTAGTCCTTCAAAGAAGGTAAGAAATAAGTTTGTCTTCAGAAAATACTTACCCTGAATAACATTTATATCACTCAATTGGTTTTTCATTGGAGACAAGGCAGAGTAAAAATTGCAGGTATGATTTTATAGTTTCATAACAAATATACAAGAGTATATAGGACACATGGCATTTTATGTATGATACACCACAACATTCAGTTCTGAGCTAAAAGTTGCAGAATTATGCAACACATCAGTTTAGGGCTAACATACACAAAAACTCAAATCTTTGTGATTCAGTTTTTGAAAGATATATTTGGCAATCTGATTATTCTATGTTTTGAATAATATTCATGGTGAGAATAAGGAAGACCTGTCAGTTATATATGTTAAGATGCACAAGAATGATATGATGAACTTCTAGGCATGAACCATATAGAATTTTGTGCATCTTCCATGCAATTCCAGGCTCGTTTAATAAGCATAATATAAGGTTGTGAAATGAAAGATGAAACAACAAAAGCAGAAAAGGATGAACTGAAACTGAGGACAAAAAGGAACAGCTAACCATTTTTCAAATTTAGCTCCAAGCTGACATAAGTATGATGGGAAGGACAGCAGAAATGAAGATGGGAACATTCTAATAATTGTTGATAACAAGAAAGCAATTATAGTAGAAGTCACTACCTCCATGTAGAGATTAGCCCGAGAAATGGCATCTGCAAGACCATGTTTTGCTGACGTAGCACGTGCATCTGTCCTTGCAACAAGGAAGAAGTCAGAATTACCAATAGCATCTCTTGCAGATGCTATTTTTGCAGCATGTTCCTCTGCCGGAATGACCTGAAAATAATTCCAACCAAATAAGTGCCAAAAAATACAAAATTAGCTTGAAAAGTACAAGAAATCATTTATTATATCTTCAACATTACTGCTGTGGATGCAATCAAACAACTAAAAATGCTTTCATTCTTCATGGTTGAAGCTTTAGGGAGAAAAAAAAAAGGATGAAACCTTTTCAAGCATTAAGGACACGACATACCTGTTTGCCGCGCATATGCCCTTCTCATAAAGACAGAAAAAAATAACAAATGTGAGTTTCATTCTCATAAAACCAAAGGTCAAAAATGGTAATTCATTTCCAGCTCAAAAGTTCAAAAGAGCAGATCCAACACTTACCACACTTCTTAGGCCATGCCTGATCCTGAAAAAGAATGTCAAACCAACTATTAGTTTCCTAAGATATATGATAAATGGTGGGGGGAATGCAGTCATCATTCAAAGACTTCTTCTTATACATTGCTGATGTAACAAAGATGTTTAAACATCATCTCATAACATGGAATATTACCTCCAAGAAGCAACCAGCAGCACCAGCAGAAATCAAGTCCTTGACAGTCCTTTGAACATTAAGAGCATTACCACCACCAGTATCTGAAAAGAAAGAAAAAAGCAGAGCATATCTCTTGGTCAAGACAGATAAAAGCCCAGATGGGTAACAGTTGCAGAAATCTGCACCATGTTAATCATATCATGAGTCCATCAGAGAATATAATAATTTACTCTGGAACGGATTTAGCAAGTAATCTTAGGACAATCAAAATCATTTAAAGAAACATCTAGAAAAGGACAGAGCAGGAAACTTAGAGATCACTAGGGCAAATCATTTTGAGAAAGAAAGAAAGGAATCCAGTTTTTTTCTGGCATGTAATATATTTTATCTGAACAACATTTATTAACTGTCGACAATGGTAAGATAGTTGCACTATCACTGGAAAAAAATTTTGATTAACTCTTAACTTTCGACAATTGAAATGCTGCACAAAAACCTAATAGTACATCTAAAGAACTTAAGTACTTCTAGACAGTGATATATAGCCATCCTGAATTCTCCAAGCTTCAAGGCAGAAAAGAAAGAAAGGAAGGAAAAGGGAAAAAAGGAAATAAACAAAAAAAAGGACCTCACTAACTGCAGATAAATCATGTTCCATATGTACATACAGTTATGGAGCTTTTAGACACTACTACCTAAATGCAAAAGATCAGGTAGTTATCTAGGTTCTACTTTGTAAACAAAGTCGAGTACTAAATATAGTCCTCATGATGTCTCCTCAAAATTTGCAAATTCTTTTAAGATAATCCCTTGTAATTTCCCCTCAATATTTACTAATTATTTTATTTCCCTCACAAATTACATAATCCCTCAAATCAAAAGTATCAATTAAAAAGAACACCAGAATAAAACAATGAAAAAAAAAGGAAAAGAAACACAAATCTTTTTCTTTTTTATCATCATATGTTAGGACAAAGGTCTTTAAGAATTTTAGCAACTAATTTCAACCACATCAAGCAATGCATTATTAACTGCATCCCTTTACTTCCTAGGAAGCAAAAGGCTGGGGACAGAATCTGCAAAAAAAAGGAAACAAATACGATAAAACAAATGTGAGAAAATTTTGTTCTCCACAATCCCCATGTGTTCAGAATCAAACATATGCATGCTCAGGAGCGATATGCAATCCAACTAGCAGTTTTAATAAGATTGAATGATGAATAAATGGTTAATTGTATTTAATATGCTAGGATATTAGTTCCAAAGTTTAATCCTTGCTTCTTTTGCAATCTTTTAAAGGCTTAAAATTAGTCATGAATTTGTGATAAGGTCTGATTAAATAACTTGAACAGAAATCTTGGAAGTTGGTGAATCCAATAATTCCAACATATTATAAGGCATATATTGCAATTTGCTGTAACAAAGTAATCTAGCTGATAAAAACAGCATTGGAGAAGTTGGACTAAGAAGGTAGAAAGTCAGTCTTTGAACTGCATGAAACAGGGATATAAGGCCATGATATGGGAACCATAGAACACTGATGTCAGAAAGCATAAAAACATTACCCCGAACTCTTAACCACCATTGTACACCTTAATCCCATAATTTCACATTCCAAGTACTTTCTTCTCTCTCCTTATCGTTTTCTGATACTTTTTGAGCTTACCTTCGTTTCCTCTATGCCCTCATCTAAGGTAGCAAAGAATTCATTCATCTACTACCTCCATTGAAATCCAGCGAATAAGGAAACACATTGACGCTTAATACTTGTCCCACACTCTACTATATACAACTTTCTCAACGGACATAAGCACTACACATTCTTTAAACATTGGCAGCATAGTTTTAGGCTCCTTACCCACATTTCATTTCTGATATAGAATACATAAACATAAAAAATTACAACCTTCAACCTTAAAATTAAAACAAGTGTAGAAATTATACCTGCATCAGCAATTATAGGTATCAGTGGCGCAGCTGCACAAGCAGACCTAGCCCTATCCGCCATTTCTGGTGGCCTGAAATTGCAAATGCACCTGATTCAATCTCAAAATAAACATCTACAAGACCATGCAATTGTCACCAATAGTTAATTTAACAACAACCGAAATTCCTATAGTGAAACGATTCGAGCATGAGCCCAAACCAGCCGGTGAAGCAATTCGACCGAACTAAACCAAAATTCAAGGTAAAAATTAAATTAAATTCACCAAAGACAAAGAACAGAGAGCTAACGTGAGCAAGCCGAAGTCAGGTTTGCCCAGAAGAGAAGCCGAGAGAGCGTAACCGGAAATAAATCCGGCGCTGAAACCAGTTTTCTGCACAATGGCAGCTGAGAGAGCATCAAAGCAACCGGGCACTAACACCACGCCTTGCTCTTCGATCAGGCGGTGAATTCGCGTCGTCGGCATTCGACAAATGATGGGCTTTGGAGTTGCCTTCTGGTGGCTAGGCTTGGAGCTGAAAGACGCCGAGGAGTTGGGGAAATGTAGGGTTGAGTATAGTGCTTGGGCTGCAATTATCGTCGACATTCCGGTGGTAGCGAAGAAGGTGAATTTGCAGGAGAATTTGGAGACAGATGATTAGTTTATTCCTCCCTCTCTGTTATGGAGTTTTCTCTTTTCTTTGTTTCCTTAAACGCACTTAAAAGAGCAAAATAGAAATGAAAAGTGTTTTTTTTTCCTTTGTATATTTCACTTTAGTACAGTTAATTTTACTCAAATTGTGAGTCGAGTAGGGTATTAATTATTTGGTACAATGCGAAAAATCAGATCGAATCCAAATATACATTTGGTTCGATTTTTTAATTTTTTAGTTAGGTTCGATTCAATTTTTTAGATTGAAATTAAATTCGATTTTTATTTTTAAATCGAGAAATCAAATTTTAAAAAATCAAATTTTAAAAAATATATATAAGAACGTATTTTAATAATGCATTATTTGATAAAAAATAATTTTTAAAAATAAAATTATCTTAAAAATGTATTACCTAAATATATTTTTTTTTAATTTTAATTTTAAAATTAAAATAATTTGGTTCGATTCGATTTGATTTTTTTAAAAATTTGATTCGATAATTTTGTAAATTTTTAAAAGAATTAAACCGAAAACTGACTATTAAAGGAATAACCGAAATCGAATCGAGAGACTGGCCCCATTGCAAAACACTGCCCTTCCCCGCGCATTTCAGAAGGATAAAGAAGTCTCTTACAGAAGGAGTAATTCATTTAAAAAGAAAATGAGTAATTGATTTATATATAAAAATGAGTAATCATTTGAAAGGAAAAGTAATTATTAATTTTACAAAAAAAAAAAGCCTTGCTTTTTCCTATTTATTTCCCTTGCTTTTCTTCTCCCCTTTTGCAGTTGCCCCCTCTGCCTCCAATCGCTATCCCCTGCTTCTTCTTCTTCTTCTTCTTCTTGCTCCATTCACTACCTAACTTCTTCTTCTTTCCACAACTTATCCAATGCCATCAAACTGAGTTTGCAGCAGTTGTCTATGGAGGAGCTGGCAGAGACCGGTGGTGGGGCTAGGAGAAGGAAAAGGATGAGGAAGAGGGGGAGGAGTAGTTGGCAGTGTGGTTTTTTTAGGCAAGGGATTTCAGATGGGGTGGAGAAGGGAAGCTTGTACAGTTAGAGGTCACAAATGGTGGGGGTGGGAGAACTAGTAGGAGGATGGAGTGTTAGCTCTTTTGGGTAGGGAATTTCAAATGGAGTGGTTTAGGGGGAGTTGATGGAGTAAGGGGTTGTCGATGGTGGAAATAGGACAAGAAGTTATTGATTTAGTTTTAAAATTAATATAGAAGTAATAAAGTTAATGGTAAAGTTGAAAAAAAAGGTCTAATATATACCTTTCTGACTTCACAAAAATGAAGGATAATTGTGGACAAAGAAATATGGTCAAAGAGTTATTTTGTTTATAGACGAATATTGTATAATTTAAAAAATATTATTTTCAAAATTAAATATTTATTTTTTACATACAAAATAAATTAGAAATTAAATCTTAAATTTTAACAGAAAGAATATAAGTCTCCTATTATGCTTTTATGGTTGGTAATTGGACTAAGGTCTCATCGAATATTCAAAGTTTATCATCAATCACAATCAAGTGAAGAAAAATATGTCCTTTGATCATTCTTCTTCTATATCATCCACCTATAATCCCATTAATTGTTATTTTTTGAAAAATATTCAGCTACAAAATTTAAAGGCAAATGAGTTAATTTATTGGTTGATTAGGACTAAAGTGCAAAACACTCCTAGCTTCATGGTTGAAAAATGAAAGATTTAGACCATGAAAAATGGAAATGTTTTAATGACCTAGGTGATGCAAACATGGACATATTTCAAATGGATGTCAATTGTTGGATTGTAGCAGGGCAATTTAGCCTGAGGTTTGCGAATTCAGTCTATGTAGGAAGCTTCTGCCTTAACATCTCATGGTGTTTCTAGTTTTGGAATGCTCGTAGTCAGATTAAAGTTCTTCCTCGAGTACAACATTTCTTGTGGCGTGCTTCAAAGGGCCATATTGGCAACTAGTGATAATTTGGAGCGTAGAATTCATGTTTCCAAGAATTGTAGGGTTTGTAATAAGACTATATTGAGTCCAACCGGCGCTGTTTCTTTGAGTGTCCTCATGTAAGACAACTTTGGAACCTTTCTTCCTAAAGGTAACCTTTGGATCAGAGATCATGCTACCGGCTTCAAGGATCTGTCATTTTACCTACTTTGCTATGAGAGTGCGAAGGATGTTATTTTCTTTTGTATGCTCTCATGGTCCATTTGGAAAAATCTAAAAATCAGTATATCTTTGAGAATATTCAGAGATAGCTAAGTAATGTCTACAGTCGTGCCGTTGCTTCCATGCAAGAATATTTATCTCTTCTGGAAAAAGCTTCTAAAGGTCGAATTCATGCAAGTTTCCCAGTTTCTTGGTGTGCACCGGTTGTAGATTGTGGAAACTTAATGTTGATGGTGCCTTGTCAAACGGTAAGGGTATTGTAGGTGGGTGTGGATATGATGGTGGCATTAAATTTGCTTTCTCAAAGCCTCTCTTACAGTATTGTAGTGCTGAAATGGCAGAGTTGCTAGCTATCTTTGTGGGATTGCTGTTTGCTGCTCCTGAAGGGATTCATTTTCTAATTATTGAGAGTGATTCTTTGGTCACCATTAGCATATTGCAAAACTCAGATGAGGGTTTCTCTCCTAGGAAATATAGTTGCTGATGTGAAAGAATTATCACTAAGTTTTCCTTCTGTTTCTTTTACCTTTGTTAAAAGATTTAGAAATATCCCGCATATCTTTTAAGACATATGGAAATGAACAATTTATGCAACTTTTAGAAGGTTGACATTTCTCCACATTCAATGGCTGCTTTTATGTCCGACCTTGTTGTTTAATAAAAGCTAAGCAAACCTTATTGTTTAATGAAAGCTTTTTTTTATCTCAAAAAAAGTAGGGCAATCTAGAAGAAGAGGAACTACAGTGAAAACTTCCATAACTTAATTATAGTTAATTGTAATAAATGATAAATCATACTCCTGAACTTATAGGGATTTTATGTATTTTTGTCATGGCTACATTAATTGGCTCTATCTCTTTCTCTTTTGTTTTTTTTTTTCTCAATGTGAGAGAAAATGGCTCTATATACTGATGCTTCTTAGTTGCCGAAGGGGGAGGGGGGGAAGAGATGATCTTTTTATTTGGGATAATTAACTTATATCCTTAAGGTTTGTCCAAACTATATAATAAATTTTCTTTATTTGAAAAATTATATTTACTCTTCATGTTGTTTTAAAAACTACAAATTTACCCTTCTAATAAAAAATTATATAAATTTTAATCTTTGCCATTAATTAACTAATAATTGACCAATTAATATCTCATAAAAGTTATGTATCTTCCATTTTATGTTTTTTTCCCTAAAATATTTTTTTACTCAACATTGTGTTTTCATAAAACTAAATGATATCCTCCATTTTATGTTTTGATAAAATAGCAAATTTTATAAAATACAGTTGTATTTAAGTAAATGAAAATGCAATATGAATGATATAATAATTTCAAAAACTTTCGAAGGGTGGTTTTGAACTTTTAGATTAATTATGTAAGAGATTCATCAATCAACCATTAGTTGATTTAAATTAGGATTAAATTTTTATACAATTCATGATTTAAAGGTTCTTTATAAGCTCCAAAACAGATTGAAGGGTAAATATGTAGTTTTTTAACTAAGGAGATCTATTACGCAATTTAGACAAATGTGAGGGTATAAATGTAATTTAATATTGTGTCCGGTGAATTAATAAATGTGAATGTAATATTGGAAAAATAATTAAATACTTTCTTAAATTCATGACTTGACAATTATTTTGTAATAAAGAAATGATAGTTCCACAACAATTATTTGGAGACTATAAGGAGTACCAAATAATTTTTTCCACGCCATGCAAAATGACCTTAAAATTATCTTAATGAAAAATAAGAGCCACTCCCACTTACACATGCCCTGAGGTAGCCATACGTGCAATTAAACAAAATTCACAATATGTTAAAAAATTTCTATTACGATAATAAATTGACAAGATTTCGAGTTTTATTATGGTTATAGCTATAAAACTAGCTATATTAATCTTTTGACAGCAAATACTATTTATGTATAATCTATAAAAAGGCAGAAAAAGCCACATCATATTATGAAGAGACTAGACCTTGACCTTGTCATTGAATCGGCATAATATTCACTGAATATGCATAGTTCTGGTCCACTATATGTATATATATATATAGTAAAAATGTATAAAAAAATATAGCTTAAAATGACTAAACTAACTTTATTTGAAGGAGCATTAATTTTCTCATCCGACAAATTCTCAAAGTGCCCAGATGATCAACTTCCAATATTTGGAAGTGTGTATCAGTGTATATAGTCATAGATTATTTTGAAAGTTTTAGTATGGCATTTGTATAAGGTTTCTGCTTTTAAATTTTTATTATTATTCTTTCTTAAAATTAAAGAAGAAGGAATATGATCTAAAGATAAAATGGGGAAAAAAAGTATATAATAATTTACTAAGATTAACAACTAAAATGAAACAAAAAGGAAAGAAACTTTTCATAACTAAAATGTTATAAATATGGGAGTTTAAGTTATATCTCACACCTTCGTTATATACTCTCTTTATCATAATATAAAGATGCCTTACATCGATTATTTTCCTATGTATTATAATAAAATAATCACTATATATTATGTACGTGTATTTCTAATAACCCTACATATTAGATCCTTAAAAATTTGCCTAACAAGTGCTACCAAATGATGCCATCTTATAATTTGAAGAATCTATTCATCTTAACTATGTATGTTACACAATCCTGCCAATGCAGATGTTATGGGAGTTTTATATATGTATAGATATACACACACAGACACTAACTATACACAATCCTTCCAGCGCATATGTTATAGGAGTTTTATGTATGGCCTTTGAAAATTGCATTTAGGAAAATTTTCACTATGCTGCTAATAGGGGAAAAGAATCAAATTCCAGAATTATATTGTAAGAGAGGGACAAGGGTCTACAGAGTAGAATGAAACAACTAGGAAATAAGTCCTGCTGACTAAACTGCTAGTGCATCCATGTCTCAGATACCTTTGTGCTTCAACAGAAAAGCAACTAAATTGAGGGAGGAAAAAGAAAATAAACACTTTTTGAAATGACAAGGAGAAGTAGAAAAATATTATCAAGTGAATGATCACAATGAAAGGAAAATTTAGAGGCAAAATCCAAAAGATCAGCGATGTTAGCTATGCAATTCGTGGGATTCTTGAAACATGGAAATGGAAGATGAATAAGGTATGTTTGGATTTCCTATAGTACGTAACTTTCTGTTAGGAATTCAATCAAACTACCATGTAACTTTCTAAAGTATGTCTGAAATAGCTTTCAACAATGTGCAAAATAGCTTCTTGCATTTTACGAAATATATGGCAGTTTCTACCTTGCAGAAAACGATATCAGACACAATCAAATACATATATATATTCATGTCAAGACTTCCCTATTTTAACTTTTAAGACATTGCCAAAAGAAGCCGAACAATCTTTCCTACCTGATGGACGCTTTCATTGCTACTAAGAAATGCTATGCATTAATGCCTTAGAAGCTGTCCAAGCAGTGATATCAAGCCAAACAAAAAACAGAGAAAACATAGATATTCACAAAAATTAGGAATTTAGATTAGGAGGCAAAGTTACTAAATCAATCCACATCAAAGGCTAAGCTCAAAGTTTAAACAAAGGAAGGTCTAAGCAATCATTTGGATTACTGTTGCTTAGTGGTAAAACAAAGTGCTAAACCTATCAATTTTAACTTAAAAATTTTACATTAGTCAAACACAAGCCAACAAAGAATGCAAATGAAGCATGGTTACGAAATAAAACGGCCAAGAAAATTGTTAAATAAAATAGTTATTACTTATGAAACCCCCACACCAAGAAAATCTATGAAGGGAATATCTTCCTTTTGGATGGATTCATCTTCTTGCTGCCGCTCAATACTTGTCCTAGACTTCCCAAATGGAAAACAATTATCACCACTACTCATGACCAGCCCTCTTTTGTTCATTCCACTTGGCTCATGCTTACCATCACCAAAAACTGGAAAACCAAAAGGACGCGGAACAGCCCTCTTGTAGTCCCGAGAGTCGATTAATGCAGCAGATAAATCTCCGTAGCTGCTAATTATCGACGAATTTAATAAATATCTTTGATATAAAGATTGGTTTGGACCATTATAACTTTCTGCTGTGCCAGGATATGAGCTAGAGCTGAACTGATTACTGACTTGTCTTCCCAATAAATCAGCTGAAAATGAGTTGCTCGTATCAGAAGCACTTCGTCTCATAAAACTCCAAGGAGGGGATGAACTTGAAGTTGACACAGAAAAAAGCCTATTTCTGATTGGATTTTGAAATTCATAGACCCGGCTATTCTCAAAGCATATTTTGGAGCTATAATCCTCCTGAGTTTTTGGATTCTTTCGCCGAAAACCATATGAAGGAGTGTTCGATTCACTAACAACTTCATGATAACTTCTCTTACCACACAACTTAGCTTGTTCCCTTTGCCTCCTTGCCATAATAACATGCCAATGATTCTTCACAGCATTATCTGTTCTACCAGGAAAAAGCCTAGATATAAGTGCCCACTTATTTCCATGTATCCTATGAGCTGCAAGAAGCCTTTCCTCTTCCTCTTCTGTAAAAGGTCTTCTGTTAATTCTTGGATCAAGTTGGTTAAACCATCTCAATCTGCAGCTCTTCCCTGCAACAAATATACAAAACCCTGAACATTTCGAAACCCTAAAAGTAGAAAGATTTACCGTCTTTCATGGACTAATCATTGAGAAAGTAAGATTTAACCTACCAGACATGAAAAAGAAAAGGGATAGTTGGATGGAAGTAAATCTAAAAAAATCTGCTCTCCGAGCAACAATTTAGATATTAAGTATCTATCTCATAGTTTCGAAATACATAAAACACAATAATATATAGATTGTCTTACCATCATAAAGAATCAAATAAGTTTTCAAGCATAAAACCTAATATTTAGAACACTAAGGATTACAATAGTGCTCAAGAAATCCAAAAATAGGCAGGTGTCTTAATAACACATAGTTCATCCAACAAGTTACCTGATCTTCCTTGAAGTTTTTCAGCGATAGAGTTCCAGTTTTGCGGGCCATATTGTTCAACAAGTTGCCGGAGCCTTTCGTCCTCGGCAGGTCTCCAATGACCTCGAGGGCAAGTTCTAGCATCATGATCACTAGAAGCAGCAGCACGGCCGGTTTCATTCATAGCCGCCAAGGAAGACCACCTGCAAGGGGCGGTTGTTATTGAACTGTGAGTTGTAGAAACATCAAAGATAAGACGGCAGCAGAGATATATAAAAGGTGAAGAATATGCAACCAACAGAAGAAGAAGTGGGTTGGTTTAGGTGTCGATGGGCAGTCACTTTTGTTGGTTTTACACGACAAAATGGAGCTTATATGTTGCTATAGAAAACCTGACCTTTTCTTGTCTTGCTATTGGCCTATGATCTTATTCTTCCCTATTAAAATTCTCACCTATCTTAGTTATCTTTCTTTATATATAACTACTATGGTACCACGTAATATCAATCAAGATTAATGTTGTTTGTTAACTTTCTGGGTAAGTAAGAAAATTTGGAGTTAGTAATGGAACAAAAAGTTCAGATTCTGTTTCAAGCATTATGGAACACACACAAGATTATAATTAGATTTTCAGTGGCTCAATGTTTTTTGTTTGGTTCATGAAAAGAAAAAAGAAGAAAAAGAAAAAAGAGATGGTTCATGAGAAGGTTATTTAGGAAATTACATTGTTCATGAGGTTTTTCCATGCTAAGAGCCCATTCACCTTGAAGGGTAGTCTCCTCATACTTCAATAATTTGAGCTAATTTTTTTGAATAATTGAAAAAAAACTATAAAATGTTAATGATCTTCTAAAAAAATGTAAAAAAGAAACAATACTTAGAAACAAGGTATTAGTTTAAATTGGAAAAACACTCTTTACTGGAACAAAAGATCTCAAATTTGAATACTTATCGATCGCACTGCTCATCCCTTTATCCTATATATTCTCTTTATAATAATGTATAATCTATTAAAAATAATACGTAAAAATCTAAAACATACAAAATAATTAATTAATTAACATTTGAAACCCATCTACCGTTAACACCCAAAAAATGTACATGTAGTTCCATGCAGATGGCAAGTCAAATGCAAATGTTGAAAGATTTATGAAATGAATATTAAAATTGATTTCTTAACTGACTGATTATTCCATACCCCACGAAATCAAACACTTCCCCATTGATGCTCAAAAATAGCTTATCCATTAACATCACCACATTAATCAAGTAAACAAGACATCTCCAACGGTGGGTGTAAGATCGGTATCTAACTGTATATGCAAGAATTAGATATTCAAGTCCCGTTAAAGTATCTAATCAATTAAAACTTTCAAAAAACCGATTAAAATACTGCCTTCTTATCACTTCCTACCTGAAATATGCAGATAAAACTGAAAACTTTTGGGCTGGTAAATCGTATTGATATTGTCAAACGAGCTTACACCTGCTTGAATTTGGTGCAATTATTCTTGTTTGTGCCCTAATATTTTCATGCCATTACTCACAAATAAAACACGAGCTAACTTGAAAGTTTTGAAAGAAAAACATTTTGTACTTAGCAAAGTGACGTAGATGCCCTTCTGGAGAGGCAATTGTTTGTAGATGTCTTTTTCCTTTTCTCTGGTCCAAATTGATCAATAATTATACTTTCAACTGGGTCATGTTGCTCGTTATATATATTGTATTATGTTGTGGTTGATATAATAGTTTGACGTAGCAATTTTTCTTGAAATCCATAGAAAAGTAATAGAAAATATGTCAAAAATAATGATGTTGGGATGCAAACCAAGTCCCACATGAAAAAATTAAGGAAATAGATGTCTAAATATAATATTCAAGATACTCCATTAGTATGAGGCCTTTTGGGAGGTTTCCAAAAACAAATCAGTGAGGGTTTAGCCCAAAGCGGACAATATCATACTAATGTGGAGTTTGTTAGACAATCAGAAATTCCCAACAAGTGGTATCAGAGTCATGGTTCGTCTGGGTGACATGGCGTTGTGTGGGAAACCCCCCTCGTTGAAGATCTGTCATTGATGCCTTGTGTCGAAAGTCTTCCTGATAATATAGTGGTCAGGCGGCGTGTCCCGCTGATTGATAGCGGCGGTACAAGATGGTTGTCAGATCAAATAGGATTACCTCTGAAAGAGAGGTCATAACCTGTGTAGTCCTTAGTTTAAGGGAATAGATGTCTAAATATAAGATTCAAGATACTCCATTAGTATGAGGCCTTTTGGGAGGTTTTCAAAAACAAATCCGTGAGGGTTTAGCCCAAAGCGGACAATATAATACTAATGTGGAGTTTGTTAGACAATCAGAAATTCCCAACAAATGCTTTCTTCACAACCAATTCATTAGTACTAAGCATATCACTTGGATGATATGTCTCTTGAAATTTCTTTCATGAATTTACAACCGTGTTCACTCGTTTAGGAAGCATATATAGTATACTGAATCATGAAGATCAATTTTAAAGTTTCTAAGTAACTTGAAGTTCTTTTCAATATTTGTATATTTGAATACCTTATGCATAATATTGTTCAGTAAATAATTTAACAGTAGAATATTAAAAGAAAAAAAGCCCTCACATATTACAATGCTAGTCTCCCGAAAAGCAAGGATTGGCAAGTTTTCTGAGAAGTGCAAACCTCGGTTTGGTCCAGTAGAGGAGACAACACAATACCTATCTAATACTCTCCCTATACCGAATAAAATGTTTAATTTTCTATACAGTTAATAAGAAGATAAATATTCAATTATGTCTTAAACTGTTAAAAACAGTAGCAATTTGACTCACTTAGAGAATGATCAGAATTAGGTAAGGCTGAAATCTTGATCACCTGTATAGTTAGAACTTGGGAGATGAAAAAATGGAATTGACAGAATCTAGAAGAGTAGCAAGATTCGAAAGTAAAATTTCTTCGAGGGGGGTTGGAAAGGAAAACAGTTTGTCAAATTTTGTTAAAGTTGAAAGAAATCTTTCCTTGTCCAAAGATTTCGTCTTGAAATCTCAATTGGGTAGATAACTTGGAAATTAGGCCAAGAATTCATCAAATTAGATCCTCAGGAATAACCCCTTTGAGTATAAAAATGAATTTACAACATTCTGTCAGAGGTTTTCTGCCATTAAAAGAAGAATTATTTGCTGAAAACCTCTAACTAATGTTTAAGATTGCGCCATAAGTTCCCTAATTAGGCTTCCAGAAAGCAAATATGGGGTGGAAAAAATAATCTTTAAGATGGTTTTTGGTAATAGTTCCTTCTCCAATCAATATTATGTGGCGTGAACCCTGAATGGAAAGGTTTGGAATAGCTTTCAATCAGTAAATTTAAAGCATTTCAGTTTACTTGCAGAACCAAAGAATGGATTTCTCAAAGTGTCTTTGTATGAAAACCATAATATACCTTTTATCTCACCTTCCCAAGAAACCCATATAAGCAACACATCAACAAACCATGAAAAACATCAACAAACCAACTTTGACTACTCCCATCCAACCCTCTTTAAATGGCTCTTTCTTACATTACTTTCTCTCAATTATGTGCACAAAGTACCTCATTTCTTGCACAAATGTGCATATGATTCCTAGAAAAGTACCTTTCTTGAATCTTCCCATTTTGTCATTACATTTAATGCGATTTGTTACATGTTAGTAGTTGATTGTGATAATTATTTAAGCTATATAAAATGATTTTGCAAGAGTTAGAAAGATTTAATTTTCATACAAATTGTTTGCGTAGTTATTCTAACAACTTTGTGCAAATCCGTTTTAGACAACATGTGGGATAGAGTTCCTTAAAACCGCACCACATTCAATTGAGTGACCAACTGATTAAAGTTGCATGATAAGTACCATCATAGAACGCGCAAGATTTGGAATAGCATTCTGGATGCATTTTGATTAGCCAGTTATAGTTGGACATTTTTCTAACAACGTTGAGGCATCAAAACGCATATAAAGTTTTACCCCTTGGTGTATTCTACTATAAATAGTACTTTTCGTAG
Organism: Rauvolfia tetraphylla; assembly: GCA_030512225.1. Lineage (NCBI taxonomy): Eukaryota > Viridiplantae > Streptophyta > Magnoliopsida > Gentianales > Apocynaceae > Rauvolfia > Rauvolfia tetraphylla. The sequence continues at coordinate 8,833,031 of JAJQKT010000058.1, read as the reverse complement.
CACATGTTAGCGCCTTAAACTTCAAATGTCAAAATATGTACTTGTTTCTTTTGATACAGTAGAGGTGGGAATAAATGTTAGATTATACTTATCTATTTGGGTTCTATTATGTTAAAAATACTCTATCCGATTAGAAATATAAGTTTTTGTAAATTTATATACAAAAATTAAGGTTTTTGATATTAAATAAACTTTTGAGGTTATGTAACTTTTATACGCCTAATAAATAGAGAGAGAGAGAGATAAATAGAAATAAATTAAATAAAGAGATTGGTAAAGTTAAAAAAATACATATTAAATACTTCTTGAAATATGTAAAAAAACTTCTATTTTGATTACCCATTTTCCTTCTAACAAAACCTATATTTCTAACTGAAGGAAGTATTACCTTAGAAATACACACTATATCCATACAAAAAACTTTTGACAGAAAATGAGTGGTGATAAACTATTACAAACCCTAATTCTCTGGAGTCTTATTAATTTAGAGAATAACATATTATTGGCTATGGGAGTAACGTGACCCTATCATATGAAGTTGAATATACAAGCTAATAGACCAAATTTGGATGCACGAAATACAAGTTTCAAGCAAAACATAAGCCGTCTACGGTTCAAGATTTTTTAATACAACCTCTACAACATTGTTTAGTACATCAGCTATATTGTACCACATGGAGTAACATTATTGGACTAAGAAAAAATAATGGATTAAAAACAATCACATAATTTCACGTATTACAATTTGGTAAGTATACTAAATAATACAGTAGAACACCTATTAATTAAAAATTTTCAAGCCGCCTTACGCTAATGATCAAGATCATCACTTCTCTTGAGCAACCAATATGAAGATTAAGATAAAAATTGGTGGCGTGTAATTATAACTAATGTTTGAAGTGAAGTAACCCATAAGAATATATATGCATTGGATATAGAAATGAATGTGCATTTCTTGCTCCAATTCTTGTTAAAACTAACCCGAATTAATTGTAATTACAAAAAATGTGTTTGAATCAGAGTCAAGTACAGTTAGTTGGCGTTTTGTATTTGGTTTTGATTGCCTCTCGTTTTCAAGAAACAAGAACTTGTCAATCTCAAAATTGGGGTATAAAAAGTGGAAAAAGAAAATGACAGTTTAGCTACCATTGCGGTTTCCTACAAAAGTAGTCTTCATCATTCCTTCAAGATCATCCATATCTAATAGCCATGATATTAACTAATTTTATAATGCATACTAAAACCCAAAAATAGAAGACTATGTTTCTCTTAACTTGGTTCTAATTAGTACTCCTCTCTTTCAAAATATAAGCTCTTTTATCCTTTTTTCATAAATTAAGAATATATATACTTTTTGTTGTAACTTGAAAATGCAATCCCTATTCACCTTTTAGCACAGTTCGATCTTACCCTTACGTGCCCGATGGTGTGGTTTTGGGGAAGTCAAACTAAGAAAATTTCTGCCGCCCGGTAAAATTATCTACTTAATAATTAGCAACTGAGGAAAGCAATTTAACGTTATTTTATATTATAAGTAACAGTGGGAAAGAATGAAAACTGAATGCAAAACATCAATATATAAGTTATAGTATATAGTTTTATATACTTCAAATTTCATGCATATGCACTTGTTCCAAATGAACTACATCCTGCCACTGTTCATAACTCCTCATACATCTAAATTCATATCCAAGTAGATTTACTTTTTTTTTCTTTGAAATTATTTTTAAAACCCTCCTTGTAAAAAGGCCTCTGGTCCCTAATATTTTGTTTTGATCAATAAAATTATATTATTGAAAACAATTAGCTGAAGAGCAAAAAAAAAGATGCGAAAGCAAGTAGCGAAACAACTTCTAATTTTATAAGTTTTTTCTTGTTATGAAACGTTCAGTACAACTATTTTTTAAAATAAATTAAAATAGGGAATGTAAATCGAATCGAAGACCTTTTACATAGCACGGCTCATTAAGTTGTCACTTTAATGGTAATCAGATTAAAGCGCGGTTGACGTATTTTATTTTTCACCCTTGTATTGCTAATTAAGGCGCCCACGTGCATATAATTGAAGTCTTAATTCGGCATCATAGCTTAGAGTCTATTAATTACATAATGAAGTATTGAAACTTCTACACTATCATTATTGTTTCTATTGACAATGCATACGAAATTGGTATACCAAGTCCTTTAGATCAAATCCAACTATTACATATGTATCAATCTAAGCCGCCTTTGTTGAGCTCTAATTATCACTATCAGTTCTGGACAAATTTCACAAGACACGTTGACAAGCTGGAATTACTTGCCAAACGTAGCAATTCATGATTTCTTTTAAAGAAAAATGCATCATTTATGTTGCATTAGATCTTCCATGTCTTCTGTGTTCTAAGTGATATGATGTTTGGATGTAGAAAGGAAAGGTATCAGAGAGATCCAATTAGTATATAATGTTGTTAGAAAGTATTACCGACCATTCTAATAGTCAAACACCACGCATAGTACTGTTTGCACAGCTAAGGGTGTAAAAGTTGTGTTCCTACGCATTTATTAGAATAAATGAACTTTGGCAGGAAAATGGCTAATGTGAAATGGTTCAGTAACCGGCATATCAATAGGAACTTAACCTCCTGTGGATCAAATAAAAAGAAAGGAGAAGGTCAATAAAAAAAAAAGAGATGTTAATGGATCTTAATCAAAGGTCTGACTGATCACTATTATTGTTAGTATGCAATTACGAATAATCTAGTGAAAGTAATAGGAATTAGACCTAACATGATTCCAAAATCAAAAAACTTCAATCATTTCAATTTGTTTGAAAGAAAAAAAAAGAGGACTAATGTAATCTTCAATAGCTGAGTTAGTTAAATTTAGATTTTAAAAAAAAAAATCAATCAATATGATTCTCAAACATTTTATTTGTTACCTAAATAGTTTCGTCACCACTGTTCTCAATGGACTTTGGGCAGAAAAAGCAAACCCCTATTACTTGCCACTTCGTGAAGGTATATTTGTCCGATTGTATGCTCCTGTTTCATGTCAATTGTGTGGATACTTGACTGATGAAGGTACCCAATATTGTTCCAATTTCAAACCCAAGTTCGGTTGGACTCTTAAAAAATGTCATATGAGTGGAGCGTACTTGTTTTTTTATCGAAAAGTGTAGTTGAAAGTGGCGGTGGAAGCACCACATAAAATGTTTAGAGATCATAACATTAAAAAAAAAAAAAAAACTTGTAAAACTAATATGTGATAAGCTCTTAACTTTAGGGATCAAATATACTATTTTTCTTAAATTTTTAATAATTGGAAGAGCAAAAATATACTCTCACACTAAAGCAGCACATGCTAGGGGCGTGCTATTTCCTAATCGATATCTTCCAAGGACAGTATTGGTTAGAAAAAAATTTAAGGACCTAAGTGTGACTAATCTTTAACTTTAGGAGTAGATTAGCCATTTTCCCAACCTTGGTTGTGTATGTTGAAGAAAGTTGAATTAGTTCTAGATACTTCTCTCGTGGTAACATTTTCTATAATAGTGAGTTCAAAGTTGAGTTTTCTACTTGTCTATTTTTCTAAGTTTTACTTGTCCGATATCATATAAATCTTATTGAAATCCTCACGTTAATTAGTTGATAAAAAGATTGATTATACGACTCTTTCTTAGTTACATGCATGCACACGTACATCTACGTATGTATTGGTGCATGAGTGTGACTATTGATTTATACTACAAAGACTTGCTTACCTTATTCGATCATGGAATACAACAAAGACAAATATGGAAAGCAAAAGACTTCAAAAGGTCCTTATATATATATATATATATATATATATATATATATATATATATATATATATATACTCCAGTTTATCCGATACAAATCTATAAAATATTAACATTGGATTTCATTTATAAATTAAAAAATATAAATATTTACCATAAACAAATATATAGATCTAATTATAAAGTTTCTGCTTTAAACAAAAAACAAAAAGTGTCCTTAAAGACATTGTATATAAAAGATAAAATAAAATTACATTTTGGAAGACAAGAAACTGCAAGATAACTAATCATGCAACTACAAAAATTGTGTCATCTATATAGCTGCTATACCTTCCGAATGGGCTAGGTACTCTTGAATGCACGACACTCCTCCCCCCTATTTCCCCTAAAGGAAACAGTGTAAGGCCACTACCGATCTTGTAGCTAAGAAGTATTTTTTTAATACTATCAAAATAAAAAAAATAAATCTAATAAAAAGAAAAAATTTACACTATGTAAAAATTAAACTCCTAACTTCTGATTAGAATATTTTAGTTTTTACCACTTGATTAAATCCTCACGAACTTGTATTTACGGTGTCAGAGGGATATAAAATCAATATTTATTGTTCAATAGCTTCTACTATCATTATGATAAAAGGAATTTGGCTTTTAATTTTTTTTTTCCTCTAGCAACAAAAATAAAACTCCCTGCACACCGTTATGGAAAGAAAATTTGTGATTTTTTATTTCTTTTTTCAGAGAATAAAAGTAATCTTACTTTCTGTGCTTTGTGTGCAAGAGAATGAATCTGAAAATATCTTCTCTTCAACTTCCAATTTTCTTTTTGTTTGCCAAATACTATATGGTAACAGTTGTTGTTAATAAGAGATCCCTTTTAAAACAAGAAAATCAAAAATAAAAAGGAACTAAAATAAGCTTTCTGAAGGATGAAACTCATAGCCCATAGGAACCAGAATGGACTGCTATCCCATCCTAAAGTGGACTTCAATTCTAGCAAGTTAGGATGCTGTGGAACAATAAAGCCCACTTCATAAAAAAGGTGATCTTTTTCTAGGAAGTTAAAATGGAACAGCGTGAGAAACCGGAAAAGAAACAAAACAATGGGTATTTTGATCAGAATTCTGTGGTCGCTTTGGACTTTGGCATTTTGAGTGTATCGGTCCATTTAGATTTAGGGTGAGATTGGATATAATTTTATTTTGAGATTTTTTGCTTTGGGTTTCAGGAGAGTGAATTTTTTATGAGACAAAAAAATAGGACTCAAATAGTGGTGTCAAACAGGCCAACTCGGTCCGCGACCCGTGATAGTCAGCCCGTGGGTTAAACTGGCTAGCCTGCGGGCTATACCAAACGACGTTGTTTTGAAAATATATATTTTTAAAATTTTTTATATTTTTTTAATTTTTTAAAAAAATCAAAACGACGTTATTTTGAGGGAAAATTTTTTTTAAAAAAGGAAAAACGAGATGGCATGGGGGCTAAACAAAACGGGCCAAAAAAGTCAGCGATTAAACGGGCTGAGCCAGTTTTGACACTGGAGCCCATAGCAAAACCCAATCCAAATACACCTTTAGTCTTACTTCGAATTTTTTATTTTAAATTTCAATTTCAATCTTACAAGCAACAATGCAATTTTATAAAATTTAAATAAAAAATTTTAAACTTATTTAATTTTTTTTTTAAAAAAAGAAGAAGAATGATATCATAGACAAAGGCAAAACTTTAACTTTAGAGGGAAAATATATAAAAAAATTTAAAAATATTGAACCATGAATTTTTTTAAAAAAAAAAACTAAAACTTGTAAGGGAGTTTTTGAAAACGTCGGGAAGGCGCCACCTGCTTTAATTCCGTCCATAAAGCATTCCAGAAACTGAGACTTGCACTTTAGGACTATTCTTTAATTTTTTTTTTAAATCGTAAAGCCTTATGAACACGAGACAACCCTTCCCTCCCAGAATTGTTCAATTTAAATTCCACATTTGGGTGGCGCCAAAAGTTGGGAAAAGCCACAAGGAGGGGGCGTCCAACCAAAGTTTTTTTTCTTTATTTTATGTTTAATTTTAAAAAAATTACTAAATGTTATTTTATTAAATTTTTATTTTTTAGTTATTAATTTTTAAATTTTGAAATTTAAAATTTTAATTATAATCAATTATAATTTTTAAGATTTAATTTTTCTCTCTTAATTTTTAAAATTTAAATAGGTGATGAAACTCAATATCGATATAATGTAGTGATTATTAGAATAAAATAAAATAAATAACACGTAATAAATTTAAAATTTTTATAAAGTGTTTGAAATATAAAAATATTAAAATTATTTAATAATTATTTTTATTAATAAAATTATCATACACTTAATAACTATATTTTTTTATAATTACATGTATATTTATAATAGAATAGAATTGATGTTCCCGTTTCATCGGACCCTTAAAAAAGGCACGAAGCATGCTGGGGAAAAGGGACTTGCACTTTGGAACTACTCTTAATTTGTTTCCTTCTAATAAAACACTACGAAAACATATAAAAATCATACTTCCTTGACTTCAAAATGGAAGTTGTCCTAAAGAACATGAGTTATTTCATAATATATTTTATTTTATATATTTCAAATTTTTTTAATTCTATTTTTCTCTCTCTTCTTATTTATTTCTATCTCTCTCACTATTTATTAAGAGCATAAAAAATATTTTCTTACAAATATTTTAATAATTTTGCAATCCTTAATTAGTGTTGAAGAGGTTGAAATAATTTATAGTTTGAAATCGTAAACAAGTTTAAGGTCTACTTAAGCAAAGTGGGGTATGATGAAAAAGGGCAGAAGGAAAGTCTGGGTTTTCTGGTTTCGTGGGACAGCTGAAAAGCATGGGGCATGCCGATCGCTGGCATTTGGACTCGCACTTTAGGATTTGTGATTTTTTGGTAAAGTTTCACTAAAAATTATGAATATTCCACGCAGAAACAGATACAAAAGGACTGGGTTCCTCGGACAATCCAAATGCATGGAGCATGCTGGCAACTGAAATCAGTATTTTTTAAGGAATTGTTTCCCCGCTTCACGTAAATCTGTTTTTTTTTCTTTTTTGGGAATAGTACACATATATATTAATTTAATTTATTGATATTAAAGACTTGAATTCTACTTTAAAACTCATTATAAATTTTTTTATTTTAGATTTTTTTTTACAAACAATTCACTTTTTTCGAAAACTAACATAGAAAATCTTAAATTCAAACTTTATCTAATCACACTATAAATCTTATTAATCGTAAAAAGAAATTTTATAAGATTTCAAATAGATCTGAATTGCTATATATTATCCATATCCCATACTATCACATGTATTATTGTCAAAACGGGCTCCAGCTCGCGGGCTGGCCCGTATAGACAGATTTGGACTTAATATGCCTAATTTTTTTTAAATACGGGCTTTTTAGCCTGCTCCGTTTAGCCCGCGGGATAGCCCATTTTTTTTAAAATTTTTTTTTAAAAAAATTCAAAACGATGTCGTTTTGATTTTTTAAAATATATATTTTTCTCAAAATGATGTCATTTTGATGATTTTTTTCAGAACGACGTCGTTTTGTACAGCTTGCGGGCTGTCTATTGTGGGTCGCAGATTTGGGGTCTTCAGCCCGCGCGTCAAACGGACCAACCCGTTTCGGTTCGTTTTCAATGCCAGCCTGCACTGGCCGGGTCGGGCCGGAGCGGGTTGGCCCGTTTGACAACACTAATCATGTGCCCACATAAAAAAAAACCCTGTGCAAGTGTTGAAATTGCAAGGAGCATGCTGGTAGATCATAAAACACACTTTAGCATTACTGTTTAATTTTTCCCTCTCTATTGGATAAATGGGGTAAGAGAATATCAAAATTTTAGATAAATGTTTATCTAAAATTGAATGTCAAAATTTTTCCGAAAATAAATGTTCACCTTTCTAAAATAAACATAATTTTCTTTCAGAACTACCCAAATACTACTAGTAGATTTTATCATTAACCTAGACCTGAAGGTTTTAAGTTTGATGCTCATCAGAACATTGGGGTAATGCACATCTCTTTTCTTTGTTTCCTAGTGTAATAGTACTAGTCTAAATCCATGCAATGCACATATATATTTTAAAATAAAAATTATTAAATTTAGATTTTTAAAAATAAATATTTAAGGAGAAACCTTTTTAACTTTCCAAAATATATGTGTTTAAATATTGAATAAAACAAAATATTAAATTTTTATTAGTTCAAAAACATCCAATATCTTTTTTTCTATCTTAGACTGCTAGCATATGATTTCTATCTCTTGTTTCTCTCAATACAAAATTAGAAGTAATGTTGGTTACGGTAAATCTATTTATTTTCAACTTTTTTGAAATATCTTATTCATATACAAATATCACTAATATCATTTCGTAAAACATAAATAACATATATCATTTATTAGACTATTAGCATATGATTTCTATTTCATTTGTTCCTTTCAATACAAAATCGGAAGTAATATTGGTTACGTTAAATCTACTTATTTTTAACTTTTTTAAAATCTCTGATTCATATACAAATATCACTGATGTCCTTTCGTAAAACATAAATAACATATACCATTTACTATATCAAAGAGGGTTTAACTAATCCAATCCCTTATTTAGTAGGGAGAAGCTTCCTTTTTTGCTTCATTAATAAATGTTTCTTTTCTGTTTTTCAAAAGCAAAAAATTTCTTAATGGAAAATCTATTCCCTTCATTAATAATAAAGAAAAATCATAATTAGTAATTAATTTGGACTGTAATTTATAATAGTATTTTCTAATTAATTCATTAAGTTAGATAATGGATAATTTCAAAATAATCTCAATCGATTACTTAATAAATGGACAAAAGAGGATAACTCAAAATGATATCAATGAGAAGGAATTGAAAACGAACGAATCTAATTTTTGAAGACTAATTAAAAAGTAAAAATTTTAAGAAATTAGGATAATTCAAAATTTTAAATTAATATATTTTAATTAAATAAATAATTAAATAATAAGAATTTCTCTTTTTTTCTTATACATAATGGGAGTAGGAGGTGAATACGGTAGAATAATTGAAAGACCACATTGTAAAGTTAATTTACTTTAAAAATATAGAAAAAAGTACAACTTGCTATGTATTTTTTATTTCTTTTCTTTTAATCTTAATTTACTTACGATTAACCACTAGTGCACATTTTTTAATTTAAATATATAAATATTCTTCATATTTTTTGTAATAACTCTAATAACTATTTATATAATAACATGTGTTAATTTTTTATAGCATTTTTTTAACGAAAATTTGACTCTATCACTAAAAGAAATGAACTTATTCATGGTCGTATTATTAAAGATATTTTTTCAATGATATTTATAATAAATTTTTCTTTTTTAAAATTTATTTTTATTATATACTTATTTTTCTATAAAGCAATATATACAGTACAAATTTTATGCTAGTATATATATAATAATATAAGTTACCAATACAATATAATAAAACGACTCACTCGATTTGTTTCATTGTTAGCATGGAGGGAAACTCATTATCGCTAAAGGTCTTGAAAACGGTCTATGCATGAACTTCTTCTTCTTCTTCTTTTCCTTTCAACGCCGATCCATGCATGTATCCAGTTGCATTATTGAAAATCAACAAATTCTTGGCTTTTCCAAAATTTGGAGTTCGTGATTAAACGAGTAAATGAGATACACCCTCCAATCTAGTATATTAGTAACAATGTGGCTAATATTTTTATTCTAAAATATTAGTCACATTTGTCTTTTTAAAAAAAAATAGAAATTTTCTTCTAATTGTACCCCTAGTTAATTAATAGAGCAATTTATTAAATAGCTCCATTGAAAATCTAAAGCTAGTTAAAACAATAATACAACAATCTTTTTTAGGTCAAATTTTATGGAAGTAAGCTATTTTTTTGGATTTAAGGGGAAAAATTTTGGAGGCAAAACCCATTCTCATCTATGCCAAAGGCCTCTTGACTAAGTGGGGTGTAAATTAAGAGATGTACATAAATAATAATATTGTCAAGAAAATGACCTACGAACTGCAATATTTCAACAAAGAACTATTAGCATACAAATTCAAATCTGCATTGTCAGAGTCTCTTCACTTCAATCATCTTACCACTTACCAACCCGTCTAGAGGTGAAGTCAACTATTTCTTGATCCCGGTGAAAAGTGACAATTTGACTACTAATATAGTGGAAGGTAGTACTTACTAGTGCTCTTGTCTTGTGTAGTTTGGTTCTATCAATCATTTCAAATTCTCATTTTACTTGTCGTGCAAAACTAGTCTATGAATAATTTGGTAATATTGCAAATGGCACAATTGACCAAAAACAGTGAAGGAAAGGAACCAACACCTCCATTGTCATTTCTTAAAACATTTTCCCGTTGTAGTAAAGTGGTAGAAGTATTCCTTATTTACATTTTTGTTCTATTGTATGTATAAAAAAGAGAAAAAAAAATCTGGCCAATTGTCTTCTACCGAATTAGTCCGATTAGACCAATTTAATTAACAACATATTTTACTTTAAAATCCTTATAATTACATCTTTTTCTCAATTTTCTTGTCATGTATTGCAAGATTAAACTCTTTTGTAAATAGCAAATAAGATAATATAACATGATAGTTCAATCAATAAAAAGTAGCTTCTTAATTTAGATATATTTTAATTTAATTTACATTTTTATTTTTTCTATAAACTTCTTGCACGTAAGACACTGATTGAAGTTTCTTGATCTAATCTAACTAAAGTAAAGTGGCAATTAAGGATATGCATCAATAAGAAAATACCATAATTACTCACCTCTAAAAAAAAGAAAATACTACAAATACAATCATTGAAGATTAAAAAAATGGTGATAATTCTTTACACATAATACACCCACTTGGAAAAATTTTAATCATGTTTAGGATAAGATAAGCAATGATAACGCGGAACACGGTATTTGAAAATCCAAAGTGTTTTGCCGATCAATTGTTACTCAACGGAGTCCCCATCTTGGAATTACGTCTACAAAGACTCATTTCACATTAATTTTGGGATGAAAGTAAAGGGGTATTGTATAGTGCATAATAGTATTCCACTTTAGTGTTGGTAAACAGCAAATTTCCTTTCAACATCAATGGACAACTTTGTTCCAAACTACTATACAACTAATTATTTCAATTCACTTCCTTGCCCTCCTCCTATCTTTGTATCCCCCCCCCCCCCTACACAAAACCCCATTTTTCACTAAGGAGTAAGAAAAACAATTATGAAAAAAATGGAGCAAAGTCTTATTATCAATGTTGAACATATAATTTATTATTGATATATGTTACTAAGATTTAAGTATGAAAGTATTTCTCAAAACCTATTCTTCAATTGTTTTTATATTTAAAAATTTATGCCGTTAGTTACAAAATCCTTCTCTTTCACCATATAATTAATATAACTAACTAATTCTGTGATCACGAATCTTGAAATAACAACTTTTTTAACTAAAAAACCTATTTCCAAGAATTTTAATCTCCAAACGTAAAAAATTCTCCTCTTTTGTTTTAAGTATTATCATGTACTTGGATATTGTTTGAAAATCTCAACAATATCCCTTACTAAGAGTAGGATATTAGCAATTACGAATACCCCTTCAGTCTTGACAAAGCAATTTTGAATATACAGTAAGGAAATTATCAAAAACATTTAGCACCAACTATAAAAGGGTTATGATTTTAAAATAAAGTAGTATTCTTATTTGTATTTTGACACAAATATTTCAGAGTCCTAATTTTTTTACAAATAACTTTTTGTACAAAACTCAAAATAAAAAATTTTAAATTAAAATACTCTCCAATTCCACTTATATAATTATAATTTAACCTTACATAAACACAAAACTATTGAAGGGGCTCATTTGTCTTTGAACCTAAACACGTCTTTGAAAGTCAAATTATTAGTCCATGGAGAGGTCATCTTTCTCTTTGAAGATAAGAAGCTTCTGTAGTCTATGATGGGATTTTCAACGGATTTTCTGAGTTTCTAAATCTTGTAATAAATTTTTATATATTTTTAATAAATTATATGTTATATTAATTACATTTTATTATAAGATGTAATATTAATAAATTTAAAATAATTATATAATTTAATTTATATATTAGGCATTATAATGAATAACGCAATAAAAGGTTGAAACACGTAAAAAGCGGTAGGCATAGGGGTTGGGAATGGGGAGAACTTTGACTTTTTCTCACTCTGTGGTTGTGTTAGTCTGTTAGGTCCTAGCAACAAGTCACTGGCCAAATCACATTTTGGTACGGTAGAGATCAACCGTGTGCACGTGTCAACATCTGATCCAATATTTTTCCCTCATGCCCCAGATGATGATTCAATGGTTGTGATTGATGCTTGAGAAGTGGGACCATGATAAGCAGTGGTATGATGGGCGTGGGTGCTCTTTGACGTTTTGACACCAAATACTGCCAACAACTCTGTAGTCGGACAAGTTGGTATTTTGGGACATGCAAATGAAGAAACGAACAAATTGTGGAAAATGGAATGAAGGTAAAAAGGTGTAATTGATAGAATCGAGAAGTTTCCTTGCAAGGGAAGTAGGGGAATTGAGGTGGGTTTTCATTCTTTTGCTTATAATCAGACTCCAGAAGTTTGGATTTTCTTGGTATGTTCTTGATTTGGGCTGTTAAAGGTCTTGGAATTTTGAACTGTTCATATTTGTTGGGATAACTTTGAATTAAATATGCGATTTAAGGTTGTTTAACTTACCTTTCGGAGGTGATTGGAATTCTTTGTTATTGTTTTATATTCCTTTGGTTTGAAGTTTGTTGTTCTTTGGACTTCTGTTATTTGTCTCCTTGGATTCTATGCTGCTTTTCTACCGAACCAACCTTGCAATTCTTTATTGAAAAGATGGCATAAAAGGGCATATTTCCTTCCTTTGTTTGTATTTGTCTTAGTTAAACCCTAAGGCTTCGCTCATAACAATTCTGAAGTTCATCTTCATTTCTGCTTACAAAAATTGCAGATTTTAGTTGCTGCTCTTGATTTCTCTTGGCTCTTCTCTGTTTCATCTTGCTGAGTTCAGGTCGACAGATTGACATCACTTGGTTGCTTCTGTTTCAATTACCAGAAAAGGAACAAAGAGGTTTATCTTGTTTCTATTTTCTTACTTTTTGTGTTCTAAATCAGTCCTTTAATCTGCTTCTGTGATGTATGGTCACGAAACCTTCTTGAAATCTGGTGCCTTTGTTGCAGAACTTGTGATGGTTTATTTTGGAGTCGATTCTGTATGGTGGCTATTGAAATCACTGACTATAGTTTTGCCACTGTTCTTGGATTGCTTTGGCTAATATCTGAGCATTAGCCAAAATGTTTTTAAGGGGATAATATTCTTAAATTCTTATTATTAAGTGCAAGCGAATATCTTTTCAAGAGATAAAAGAGTTCAGAACCCTATAACATCTTAATTGATGTCTATCCTTATTATTTTGCCCTTGGGGAAGATCAGCTGGGGAAAGCACTTAGGAAGATTGCATACTGAACATGCCTCACTTCATGCTACTTTTGTTAGAAAAAATTATCGCATCTTGATGCATGTGGTTTCTCTGACACGCCCAAAGTGAAGTAGATCTCTAGTACTTGCGGGTGTATATTTTGCATTTATACTGTTCTGTGCATAGTTGAGGAAAGGAATAGGTTATGGATGATGAGTCAGAGTTGCAGAAGTTCTAAACAACTATGTTGCTACAATTCTTAGGATCTACAAGTACTATGTTATTCAGCATACTTGAGCTTTTCTGATAATTTTGGAACTGTCTGTTAGGAGTAGTAAATGAAAGAAGGTTAATGGCATTTAGAAAAATGTACTAAAGCTGCTGAAACTGAAGACTGGGAAAATGAAGGAAGAATAGTAGTAAAGACACAATTTCTGTTCTGAGACACCACTGGTAGTGTGTTCTGCAGTAGGGAACCAGGTATGACAGAACTTGTCAGTTGACGACATCTGAAACTTCAAATTAATCAATTTCATTAGGAAGATACTTCAAGTTTTAAGATGAGAGTGGTAGAGGTGCTGCTTGTGTACAATTATAGCAAAGACAATAAATCTGTCTTGTGCATGCCCCTTTCCATGACATCTTTATTTTTTAATGCTCAAGTTTTTATATCCTTTTTCCATTTGCTGCTTCATTTGTTTTCTACTAATTCTTTTTCTTTTTCATGGGTTGAATGCAGAGAGTTTTCTTTAGCTGGCACAAAAGCTTTTATCTGCAGAGTCCAAAACATCTTTGTGCTGTCTGCTTGGGCTCATAGAGCATTGCTTTATGAACTAATAAGTAGGATCTTTGTGCTGCCGAAAATAAATCTTATGATAGCCCCTTTTTCTTCTGAATCTGAAAACTAAACATGCCCTTAGTGAGATCTGCTTCAGCCTTTGAAAATTGTGAACTCTACTCACTAAAGAGTTCCAATAGCAACTCTGGGTTTTCAGCATCCATATTCAACTCAGACAAGCATCATGGAATGGCTTATTCATCTGAATCTTACAGCCAAGGAAGTTATGATCTGAAGTATTTTCTTGACTCTCCATCGGAGGAACACACACAGGCATCCATCTCTGATGTCTTGGAAAATTCATTTCCCTCATCAAATCCCTCTTCTTACCAGCTCATGGCTGGCCAAACTTCTTTTACCACCTCTTTTACATCTGCAAAACAATATGATCCTTACCAATTCAATTATGAATCTGAATACTTGGGTGGCCAAGGTGCCGATGTGATGGACTATGATCAGGACAAGGTGAGACTGAAGCTTCAAGAACTTGAGAAAGAACTTTTTGATGATAATAATGTTTCTGAAGAAGATATGTATTGTCATGACCACAGCATGGAAACTGATAGTGAATGGCCTTACCCGACCAAGGATTTGTTGCTCCATGACTCACCCAAAGAGTCATCATCCTCAGATTCAAATGTTAGTAGCATCAGCAGCAATAATCAAGCATCTGTGACCACCACCAAGCAGATGCTTTTTGATTGTGCTACTGCAATTCAAGAAGGAAACATTAGTGAAGCATCCACAATAATAAATGAGTTACGACAAAAAGTCTCAATTCAGGGAGATCCTCCTGAAAGGATTGCCGCGTATATGGTAGAAGCTCTTGCTGCCCGCATGGCTACTTCTGGTAAAGGTCTTTATAAAGCTCTAAAATGTAAAGAACCCCCATCATCTGATAGACTTTCAGCAATGCAAGTCCTCTTCGAGGTATGTCCCTGCTTTAGGTTTGGATTTATGGCAGCAAATGGTGCTATTTTGGAAGCTTTTAAAGATGAAAAACGGGTTCATATTATAGATTTTGATATTAACCAAGGAAGTCAGTACTATACGCTGCTGCAAACACTGGCTCAGCTGCCTCACAAGCCTACACATTTGAGGTTGACTGGGGTTGATGACCCCGAGTCAGTTCAACGAGATGTAGGAGGCCTAAAGAATATTGGACAGAGGCTTGAAACACTGGCTGGAGATCTTGAGATTCCATTTGAGTTCCATGCAGTGGCTGCAAAAACTGCAGATGTCACTCCAGCAATGCTCAACTGCAAGCCCAGTGATGCTCTTATAGTTAACTTTGCATTCCAGCTTCATCATATGCCTGATGAAAGTGTTTCAACAGTAAACCTACGGGATCGGCTTCTCCGTATGGTTAAAAGCTTAAATCCAAAACTCGTGACTATTGTGGAACAGGATATGAACACTAATACCGCACCTTTTTTACCGAGGTTTGCGGAAGCCTACAGTTACTATTCTGCTGTGTTTGACTCTCTTGATGCAACTCTACAAAGGGATAGCCAAGAGAGGATGAATGTGGAGAGGCAATGTCTGGCTCGTGACATAATAAATGTTGTTGCATGTGAGGGAGAGGAAAGAATTGAGCGATATGAGGTTGCAGGAAAATGGAGAGCAAGGATGATGATGGCCGGATTCACCCAAAGCCCAATTAGCCAAAATGTGAAAGATGAAATTCGCAAACTGATAAAACGTTATTCTGACAGGTACAGGGTTAAAGAGGAAACTGGTGCCCTCCATTTCGGTTGGGAGGACAAAATTTTGATCGTTGCCTCAGCATGGAGGTAAACTGCATTTTGGGCACACTTGCAGAAGAACTAGAAAGAAAAACAGAGGCAAATCAAGAAATTCTGGGGTATTTCATCATGTAACTTGAGTTCACATCTGACTATAGCTGTAAGTTGATATTTTATCAGGATGCAGGTGATGTAGGATCTAACTTGCTTAGGTTATTTCATGGAACCATCAGAAAATGCATTGTACAATTCAAATAAATGTTTCTGTTTCCGGAAAGTTGTTTGCATGTACAACACCTTAATACTGGAATGTTTTTCTGCAATATTAGGATGCATCTGGACTTCACCCAAAAAGCTTATATTTTCAAACATCCTCCGAGTGAAAATGTCAGTCTAAACATCTGTTAAGATTTCTTACACTGACGGTCTCTGGGAATATATTTGGTGAAGGAACATTTACTCCTTTTTTTTTAACTATGAAATTCTGGACATACGTTGTCCATGGCTCTGGAAACTCAAAAGACATCAAACCTCCATGGAAGACCATTTGGTAAGAGTTGATTGGGGGTACTGGAATTCAAACTCAAAAGTGAATTTTTTCTACTTTATTTCATTTTTATTAGGCCGGGCGTTTTTCTTTCTCAGCCTCCGAGGACCGCAATCTCCCTCCACTCCCCAAGTCCTTCCCTCACCGATTGCTGAAACTAGCTTTTGTGTCACTGTTCAGCAGTTCAATCATATTCCACGTTCTTCAACTAGCTGAAAAGATCAAAGCTCGTATGATCGACGTTCCTAAAACCCCGAGGAGCTAGAACCTTTCGATGTTAGTTTTCCATTTAGTAGCATAATTGTTTGATAGGATATGAGTTTGTTTCAAGCTTGTGTTGTGTAATAACAAGGTATGCCCAGTTTGCTATCGTACGTATTCATTTCAAAAGCTACCTATCCATAAAATGTATTCATTTCATAAGCAACAAAAGTTTCAGATTTCCTTGCAAAAAAACTAAAAGCAAAAAGAGAAAATAATCAGCTTTTGGTCAAGTTAGCTTTTAGCTGCTAATCCATAGCTAATTTCTGAAGTCGTATTGAAGCCATATGCCAGGTCCATCAACCAATATACCCCATCAACTGGCATAAATAACATCTGAAAACCCAATAGATCTGCAAGCCAACCAGGGATTTGAATTTGAACTGACTTTGAACTTTTGGTAAAAGATCCTAACTAATTTACAGAGCTAATCAAGCAATTAGACAAACAACAGGACTACCCTATCATTGCATCCGCCAAAAAATACACGAGCCGTATAGAACTCTTCCCAATTGTACTTCTCTCCTAATAAGAGACACACCTACCCGGGGGGGAGGAGATCTCAATGCTTCACGCCTACGAAGCACAGTCCTACTTCTGCTTGGGCCTGTAGCTCTTCCAAAACTTTCACAAGTTTGTCACGGGACAGAGCTGTCTCTGTTTGCTCGGCAAGTAATTTCCTCAACCTTCATTGTCCACAATGAAAAGCAAAGATAATCAGAAAGAAGTAAATTGCAGATGGATCAACCTTAGGAAACTAAGGAAATTTACGTCCTAGAACTTGCTATGTTCCCAGCATATATCTTTCCGATATCCCCAACTTTAATATCATTGACGCCAAAAAATTTAACAATGAATCACGTGAGTAATCCTCAATCTACTGACACTTTTTTAACTGGATCAAGTGCACAGCTCTCTCAAGGTCATCTTGATTCCGAAAATTGGATCCAAAAGCAACTTGACAAGACAATTAAAGTTTAGAAAATGAAAAACAGAGTGCAAGAAGAAGACTTTGAAATGTCAAACTCTTTGGTTATTGCTACCTGTATTTCCAGAATGAACATCCACATTTGACTTGGCACAAATATTTCATAGACCAATCCCAAGGAAGTATTTCCTGCCTCGTCAAGGATGAGTTACTACAGATTGGGTTTGAGCAAATTTCAATTCTACTTTCACACGGAATGGGTTACAATAGTTCCCTGACAATGTTCTATTCACCTAAAATGAATTTGTTCATCTTGCACCAATTATATGTTGACCTACCAAAAGGTGAAGAAAAGTTCAGACTCATCAGAATAAATACAGCAACAAGGACAAAACGAAACCTGCAACAAAGTTAACTTTCTGTGGAATTCTGGCTTCCTGCAGGATGCTGTGACTTTGAAAATGCATATTAAAAGATGCATAGAACTGCAACTCATGAAAGGACCTGGAGTGTGAAGTATCATGTCTTTGGTCCAATGATCATATATGCCTACTTTACAGAGAACCTCAATAACAGGACTATAAAGCGAGACAGGATGACCATTCTAGGTAGAAGACCGGGGCAAAACAATGTTTTCAAGAAACTTTGGGGCGTCAAGAGTCTAAAAAAGAGTCAGTGATTAGTGCATGTGAAGCAATGCCAGTTACTTTATAGGCCAGTGACATCAGTGCAAAGTATTTTTTTTCAACTTACAGATAAGGAATCAAAGCCAGCAAGAAACATTCATGTAATATCTTCAGTTCAAGTGATCCAAAGAACCTCATTCTTTCTAGCTTCACTGAAGTGTAAATGTATGATTTTAAGGCAACACATGACTGCCTAAGTACAAGAATGACAAAATGGAGATGTTATATGGGATAGGATTAGATGGATTAAGGAAGAAGAGTTCCATCTCAGTTCAGAGGGGATCAGCCCACAGCATCTCCATTATTAAGGATCATTGAAATGGAGAAACAGAAAACTATTATCTGCATTCACCAGACCATTCTTCGAAAGAAAATTGTTTGATGGTTTATATCAGAGCCGTGAAAAGATTTACCTGTGCACAATTGCTGTATCTCCATGACCTGTGCAAATAATGAGCATAGTATTTACAGGTAGACTAGAATGGAGGCCCCGAATTCTACCATCCATGCGACTAAGAATGTCCTTCAGTTCAGGCGTCACATTGTACTTGATGCTTTTTCTTCCATTAGGCTTCTTGGAACATGTAAGCATAGCTATCATCTCGGCTAGCTTCCTATTAAATATCTCCAAATCATCCGCGTGTCTCTTGAAATAACGATTTAGTTCAGAAAACTGCGTCCAGATAAAGTGCACCTTGTCATTCCTCACCTATCAACACAGAATTAGTTCAGAAAAACAGTTATAAAAAGAGCCTTTTCCCCCACTCTCTCAAGCAGTAAGTAGTATTTACCTCTTTCCTGGCTTTTGAAAGAGCTTCATCATCAGAAGACACTGGAATTGAATTGGACAGGTCAGAGGCGTACCGCTTCACTATGGACATTTCATCAATTATTGACGAGGCTTTTCCATACTCGCCCAAAACTGTCAGGAGCTTTTTCCTCAGAAATGATGGAGGTGAACCAAAATCAGGTCCTAATTAGAAAAGTGCAGAAATAAACGAAGCTGAGATCGCATCCAGGTGAACTACAAGTAAATTTAGAAAAAACGAAAAGAAGAGGCAAAGGGAACGCAATACAGCATATTTGACTAGCGCACTTATGAAGAAAAAGAAAGAAAAGCAACTCTAGTGACTTCATTTTTTAAAGAGCAAGAAACATGGATGCGACAAATGAATTGCCATCTAAAAGTAAAGAAAGAAGCATAAATGGGCCACAACAGAGCAATTGCTTGCTAACTGTATAAGGAATGCTAGTGAGATACAGACTTATCTGACATATCTCTGTTATGCTGATCATTCCATGTGCCTTTTGGCTCCAGTCAGTGAACAAGCAGTTAATAAAGACAAGGGAGAATAGAATAATATGAAGAGCCAGGAAAAGATGGAATTAACTCAGTGCCTCCTCCAGAATGTTGCTAGAAAGGAACTAAAGGGAAGCTATCATTGTACTTCCATGATCAAGAAAACTTAGAAAAGGAAAAAGTAGACCACCCTGGAGATTCTAACAGTCCAATCGTGGTCAAAGCAACAGTGGTTAATTAGACCAATATCAATTATCCACTAAAATATTACGACATTCAAGAAGACACATAATACTGTGTTAGTCAATCAAAAAGTAGATCAAACAAATAGAATATTTATCACGTCAAACCTTGTCCACCACATGAGCTAAGATCTGATGTTGCATGAAAAAACAAAATAATGCATCAAAACTGAATTGCTAGCTTCCATTTAGAAGTTTTGGCTACTCCGGATCCAAGTGGGATAATCAACTCACCATGTCTAATCTTTAGCAGTGCAAGTTCCATTGTGGCTCTTGCGTCTTCAATGCTATCATGTCCATTTCCTGAATCTTGTATCTCTTTGCAAAGAAATCTCCTGGCCAGGACACGAAGAGCTGTTTTGTATGACTGACCACGTGGATGTTTGTATAGCACTGCTGTATCAATCACCAATTCATGACAAATCTTCAATGCTAATAAGTCATTCTCCAATGAATGTCCAACAAGAATAGTTTCTTTGTAAACCAGTTGCAGAAGTTCTTCCTGAACACGAAAATAACAGTTAAGAACTGACTAAACATTGTACATAGGTATACCTAATTCCAAGTTAAATTAAAGCTAGATATCTACTAGGATTTCACAAAAATTAAAAGAGAATTCTTCAATGTAATGAACCTGAATATCTTTTAGGGTTGTATTTACGCCATTCAACATCTCACATGTGATCCCACTGTACCTGTAAAATCCAAAAACTATCAGAATTATTACTCAATTTTAGAACATTCAAATTCAATGCCCCATAGCCATAGGAGTCACACATGTTTTTAGCTTGCAGTCTTGGTATTAAAATCAGTTTTTTACCTACTTATAAAAATGGATCTCATATTTGTTCCTTGATTATCTAGCCCTTCTTCTCCAAGTTTAACTTTATTGTGAGTTTGAAAAAGGACATTCCTCTGCAAGAAGTATTTAATGACCTCCTTTAGTTCAACATTGGGTGTTCAGATCAATTTACCGTCTTCCTGATACCTATATCTTGAGTTATACTCAACATACTAAAAAGCTACCAAACAAGGAATTTTAAAAAATTTTGGAGCCTTAGAAGGAACTCTTTATATAGACCCTTGATCCCATTTTCCTAATTAAAAAGAGCTTTTTGATTCCCCATTTGTATACATGTAATTGGATATCATTTATCAATCTTTTACAGGTCAAGTTATATCTAGATAAGGACTTCTCCTCTCATTTCATTGTGAAAGGCTCTAGGCCCATTTCCTACCAATTCCATGCCATTCTAGTCCTTTATCTGTCCATGCATAATAGTACTGCCTCCTTTTGATCTTAGAGACATGTTATTCCAGGATGTGCTCAACTTTTCCATGGAACCTTTCAATATTTTATAGACAAAGAGGATAACAAAATATATTATTTAGATGTTTTCATATATGCATAAACTTAATATAATGGGCCACATTTTCCTTTCTTTTCTTTAATCCACATACAGTATTTTTTCAATCTCACACCATAATCATCAAGTGCATGATGTATGTCACACACAATGGAACGAAAAGTATTAAGAAACAACACATGGTAAGTTCTGCATTCACTTGGGTTAGATATGGACACAAGAAAGCACACAACAGCATCAACATTGAATTGTGGTTTGCATAAAAAGATTTAGGACATGCTTGTTATCATGTGCTACAAAGGATTCTCTTGTTCTTTGTATTTTTATTTCTAACCCACATTTCATGCCCAGTTGAATTAAAACTTCCTATATCAGTTCATCCTTTCAAACACAAATTTTCATATACCTCTGACATGGCTAATTTTCTACTTATATCATTGGTTACTTTAACAAATATAGTCTTGTATAAGAATAAAAGGCCAGGAGCCAGGGAAAATAAAGAAATTTATGAGCACTAGCAAGTAACAGAAGATTTTAACAAATGAAGAAAAGTGTATCTCTAATTGATGCTTAAAAAAATTTAAAAAGAAAGACCAGTTATTTTTCTTAAGGATTTATAAGATCATTAGAGGTTATCTATGTTATAATATATCATTTGTGTGATTATTCACCAAGTTGCCAGTATTATCACGTAGGTAAAACATAGATGAACTACTTATTGGTTGTGAATACCTGAACTGTCCATTCGCCATGCAAGAAATCTTCTTTCAGCAGATCCATGGCAGAGAATACAGAAATATAACTTACAATGAGATTTCGGTGATTGCAAAGGAAGAATAAAATTTTCATTCAATTAATCAGCAGAGATCACCAGGCTGTTTCACGTTTCGAATTCCCTTCCGTCAGCCTCCACCCATTTTTTTTTTTTTAAATGACTACCATTGTAGAACAAGATATAATGCTTTTCTGCTCAATTTGGGGCTTGAGGCAATTTTAGGTTATAAGTTTTGTCTCCAAAGTTTATACACAGGTCTTTCCTCATTCAATCTCCCCTTAACTGATAAAATTGCTGATTGTTCAAGAAGAACTTACATGCACTAAAAGGCATAATCATAATGAATAAACAAAAGGCAATTAGGGATGATACAAAATTTTGAAAGAGAATTGTATAGGCTAAAAGTAACAGTAATTAACTAGGGAACTTGTTTAGCACCTAGACAATATGAAGTAGACGTAATTTGTGAAACTAGATATGGGATCTAATACCGCAAAACTAGTACTTCCATGATGAGTATAAGAATTTACCTAGTGTTATAATCAACAATTGCATTCAATGGTTTAACCAACTTATCCAAGACAACCTGCAAATTTTCCAAAGGATCAGCCAGAAAATACAAGAATATCAAGATTTGTAGTTCAGATAATAACAACATTATACTTCACAGTGGACTAAATGTTACTGGCATAAACTCAAGAAACTTCCGCCCTATAACATCATTCTGCGGTTCCACAAATCACTGTAGTGGGATATAATCAGACCAGGTAAAGTTATGATAATTGCAAGACAATATTCAACAGAAAACCAGGATATACTATTGAGAGTGAAAAATATGTGTATCTTAAACATCAAAGATTTATCAGAAGAGGGGTATATGGACATAGAAATTTCAGATCTCAAGATGTAATTTGCATACTGAATCTCTAGATGATTAGATAGAATGCCAAATACATGCTTTTGAACAGTAACTCTATTACCTACATGATCCTGGTAATGACTGCCCGTAATTTTTTTGTTTTCCTTTCATGTCTTTACTTTTTCCTTCAGCAGGCATGCAAAAGAAGGATACCAGTCCAGCAAAAGACGATTGTCACAGAAGCACATAACTTGCAGCTACAACTCAATGAGAGAAGATACCGGAAATATTTTGGGCTTCCAAAAACAGAACACTATAGAAAAATAACTGGAATATTGACAAGCACTAGAGTATCTTTTCACATCATTATCACGAAATCTTCAGTATCCTTCTAAGCAGAGTTCTAATTCTTAGGAAATCTGGCCTCATTAAAGTAGTAGTCATCTGAATAAAAAATTAAAGGGAGTTCCTCCATTCTCCATTAAACTCATAACAAGGAATACATACTTTCTGGATTAATTTCGCATTCATGCTTGTTCATTCTGGCAAAACAATTTGCAAGGACAAAATCAATACCTGTTTTTTGACATCCACTAGGGTCACTCTGGTAAGCTCAAATCCCTCGCTCGTAATACACTAGCAATGCCAAAATGATTTGCCAAAGATGAAATGTCAATCAACTGATCAGCAAAATTAACAATCATTTCAGATTGCAATTAAATACAACTTACAACAGAGAGCTAATAGAAGACTAAGAATAGAATCAATTATGCACGCAAAGATATTTGGAAGAGTCAACAACTTTTTTCAAACATTATCTCCTATGTACAGGTTAGGACTTGTTTTATCTAGCTCTATGGGAAAGAGCAAATAAAAGCAAGATTAGTCAAATAGCATATCTAGCATATGAGGAAGTTTTCTTCTTTATATTTGTTAGCTCAGACCATAGACCAAGATAAATTAGTTACTACTCAGAATTCAGAGGATATAACAGAGAACATCTGGATTTGATCATGTGCCTTCTGTGGCATGTGATGGACCATTTGGCATGAAATTTTTGACTTATGTCAGCATGTAATTGCAAAGGACTGTCATCCTTGACACATATCACTAAGATAGAAGCATTAACATTGTTACCACAATTACAAAGTTATGATCTCAGTAAGAGTTAGACATCACCATAGCAGAAAGGTATCCAGAACAAAATTCAGATTCGAAACTCCCTCTTTAAAAAAAAAAAAAAAAATTGGATAGCAAGAGCAAATGATATCCAGTCCATCAATAGCATAAAAAGGACAAAGTCACACAGGTTTCTAAGGAAATAACAACGTCTAACACCTCAGCCAAGATATTCAACCATAGCCTAACCATCTCACAGTCAAGGGCTAAAATCTCGTATGGAGGAGTTCCTCCAGGAGCCGGGAGTGTTGAAAGAAATTCTGCAACAGGAATCAGTGTAATAAAGTCAATTGCTCTCATATTATATAGGACTATCAAGAAAAATAGACGCAAGATGCAATATTTAGATCCATGTCACCTGGTCTATTATTGGAGTTGCAATAACCATTATCTTCCAATTCCTTAGCAGTAAGCGTGTAGTATGTTAATGGGAATGGTAGAACTTTCAAAACATCAATTGAGGATGGATCCTCAGAACCAGATGCACAAGCTCCTGAATGACAAAGGGTGGAATATAGAATGAACAGGATATACCAATAGCAACGGAATGACAAAGAGTAGAATATAGAATGAACAGGAGATACAATAGCTCCTGAATGACAAAGAGTTGAATATAGAATGAACAGGATATACCAATTTCATGTCGTGTAAGGGATTTATTTTTATAGAGTTACAAAGGCAAATGTTAATGATCTGCACTTGCTTTAACTTCAGGCCAAACTTAGATACTAAGTTCCCTAAACCTGAGCACAATGTAACATCTTTTCCTTTCAAAGATGACATCTTTCATGCCAAAAGGAAATATATAGGATGCAACTCAACTATGCAAGTAAAAGGGGAATAAACCAATAAAAGACCTTGTTCAGATGTTCGCGAAATCTTCCTTGAAATAGGCTGAGTATCATCCCTTTTTCTTTTCGTTTGACAGGTAAGAAGCGCATCTATTGTCCGCATTCCATCTGATGCACAACTAACACGGAATAAAACAATGAACAGTAAGTATTATCTTATAATCCTAGAAGGCTAGAATCAAAATAAGAATCCGCACTCGTGAAATATGCCCAACCTGAGCGCTAAAACTGCCCGCGGAATGCCACAAAATTCTTTCAAACTTTTCAGTAATTTAGACTGTGACAAGTATAGTGCAGCATCAAGACCAGGCACATAGAGCATCACAACCTTTGGTATCAAGGGCTTGTTCTGCATCTCAGGAGAACGATATTCAGAATCCAGAAATGAAGCATCAACCTTATTCAGAATACAGATTAGAACACTTCAAATCCTGTCAAGTGTGAATATAAGCTGTCACCACTTCAACTAGGAAACAGAAGAATGATATTTTATCTAACCCTACAAGAGGTCTAACCCTCAAACTTCAAGCGCTGAGGCCAAAAAACTATCAATATTTCACACAAGGCAACATACTACAAGAAAGAATAATACTATAGAATAAACAGGGAAAAAGGCTCTGATTATAAGCATGCCCTAATTTTTATCAGATTACCCCTATAGATAAGTTTATATCTGGAGCCAGTTACCATGGATACTGAGCACATAACTCAAACAAGCAATGGCTGAATTCCACCCTTCAAAGCATAATACATTTGACAAACAAAGCATAGAAATATTTGGATGCTTATCTTCATCCCCACAAGTATAAAGAATATATTAATATCAACCAGAGCTCTCAATAAAGTACAAAGGAAACACTGTCATAAGGCCTCACTTTGATAAAAACCCATGACGGCATAAACCCTTCACCAAGCACCCAAGTCGCAAGCCCTTGTACATCCTGCATTATAATATCAAAGAAACTGAAAACAATCACAACTTAAATAGGATACTTGTTAATTAAAGTTACCGTAAAAGGTCCAGAACTTACTTGCAAGTTCAATGTCGTATTAGCCTCTGGCTGCTTAAAAACAACATCTGCCCGTGCCTGCATCAGACGATTCAGATTCAAATCATGTGTCATTTAAGCATCACAGAGGAAGCACCAGAGAAGCTATTATGAGTGTCCATAGACGCACGACGTATATATAACAAAATATTAGTGCTCATATCATGATGCATCTTTTGCATAGAGATAACTGGAAATGGGGGAAAACAACCAGCAGCGTAGGAACAAGTGTGAGAAGAAAAATAAGGGCCATAGTGTTGAGGTCTTCAATTTTGTAACCACCTTCTTTTTTTTTTTTTTTTCTGTCTACCGTAGATTGCGCCTTTACCGGTCAATACAAGTTGAAACTAGTCCACAAAGGATTTTTCACCATTTTCCAACTTGGCAACTTTGGCATATACCCAAGTTTTGAACAAATAAAGCCATTGTACAAAACCCAGCTCCGAAACTTTTAAAAAACATGTTTTGTCGATGAAACACAAAATTCATGTAATTTCAGCCTAAAATTCCATATGGTTTCTCCCATGATAAATTAGCAGCAACCAAGAGCAACCAAGAAATTGGAAAGGTAAATAATGAAACAATACAAGTTAACTACAAATCCCGTTTCACCAAAATTAAAAAACATTTCCTTTCTTGGAGAAATGAAGAATGTGTTTCCAACCTACATCAACTAACGGATACACAGACACCCTCTGTGGGCTCTATAACCAAAATACAAAACAAAAACCCCATACCTCAATTTAAGAAACGAACAAGACTATTCTACGGTACAAGGATACAAATTGAAAGATGCAAATGTCTGAAACAGGAAAAACAGTACCAAGAAGAGGAAATTTTTGGATAAGTGCAAACCCCCACCCAGCCCCCCAAAAAAAGTGACACAAATAAGGGGTTTGATGTAATATACCTCAGGACCATAGATATCAAAGAATGCATTGGAGTTGCTATTATTAGCTCTGGATTTTCCTTCATGGGAGTCTTGAGTTGGAGAGTTCATTGTTGTAATTGTAGCAATTGCCTCTAAACTCAGTTCTGCATATGCTGCTACAAAAACTCAAATAATTAGGTTGAAATATGGACCTTTTATACGTAGGCAGTTTTTTTCCTTTTTTTACGAGAATTTTTAGATCTTGCGCGTCGGATCCAAGTCCCCGAAGCCCGTTTCATTTTCCCTTTTTATTTCATTTTTTTTAATAACTCAAGTGCTAATCTTCTCTTAACTAATCATGGACTCAGTGGGCCTGTCAATCGGGCTCTACGAGCCGGGCTAAGCTAAGCTCGGGCTCAATCTGAGTAATATCATACTGAGCCCGAGTTAGGGCTCAGCCCGAATGGGCTCACAAATATTGAGCTCGAGCTCGGTTCTTATGAGTTCGGACCGAGCCTAAAATATGCCTATTATTTTTTATTGTTCTCACAAATTATCCTCTCACTACAAATTATGATTGCTTTCACAAATTAATGTCTTAATACTTGTCTAACAATGACTTTCAACTAATTTGTATATATTATTAAACAATATATCTAAAAACTAAGCAAACGTCTATTTGGAAATCAACAAAAACAAACTACCATAGCAAAATAAAGTACTATAGCAATATCTCAACGACATTAAATTCTAACCAAAACAAATCAACAAAAGTGGAGCACCAAACTACCAGAGTCTGAGAACTCATTGATCAAGAACTCTTCAAATGGATACTTAAACAGAGATATATAATGCATTAAAATCCAATAATGTGGTATGTCGTGTTTCAATATGAAGTAACTGGAAAAGAGTAAGAATGATCACATAACTCTAGAAATCAGTGAATTTCCAACGATATGCACAAAAGTATTGAAACACATCACCGCTGAGTTTACTAATCACTTTACATAAATTAATGAGATAATTATGTTTATAAATTATACCGTATAAGTTATATAATATAAGTATTAATCATTAAGTAATTGGTAATTTTTTTCTCTTCTCTTTTTAAATTTATGTTGAGAAGTGAAAAAAATTATATTTTGTAAAATTAGTTAAATATATTAATTACGAAAGTGAATATGTAGAATATATTATTTTATAAAACTAAATATTTACTTTGAAATATTCTAAATTACAAGTGCAAAAATTAATTGGAAGACTATGGTAAGATCTTATCTTCCTCTTTCATATGATTTCTATTTCTCGTGTTAGTAAAGGTAATAATATTGTTACCTACGCATTTACTGTGTTAATACTTAATATCCTTAGAATTATGATAAGCTCAATAAGTAGTTACAATCTCATAAATAGACTCTATGATTGAATAGCATACATATTGTTTCCAAAGCTGCTAAGAATTAAAACTATTAAGCTACATTGATTTCCTAAAATATAATTTTAAAGTGTTGGAAGTGAAAACTTTATACACTAAATTTTTTTGAAAGTGAAATATAAACAAAATTATTTATATCAAAACACATAAAATTTTAATCTATATAGTTATGATGATATTAATATAGTATTATACACAAAAAAATTTTATTATATCAAGAAATTATAATATATAATTATAAATTATTATTAGACATGCTCGGGCTGGGCTCATAACGGGTCGAGCTTAGTTGAGCCCGACCTTGGCCCGAATCACAAATCGGGCCGAAAATTCAGGATCTGACCCGGCTCAATCCTAAAAAATCGAGCCGAACCGAGTTGGGCTCGGGCTAGCCCGGCCCGATTGACAGTCCTAGGACTCAGGCCATACAGTAAGTAAATCTTGAAATATACAAGAGGTCACTTCAGGTTCTCAAAACATCAGTATACTATTATATGCATTGAACTCCCTTCAAACTAATTGTTCTATTATACTCCTTAAATACAGCTCTCAAGTTCTCAGCAAGAATCGAACCTTCACCCTATTACTAGCAAGAGAGTCATACTTGATTGTTTGACCAGGTCTCCTGTGCCCCAAGGGACCTTTTTATTTCCTTTCTTAGCATTATATGGTTAGGGTAAAATATATATAAATGAAAAGGAAAAATTGATATATAGAGTGGTGCATAGAATATAAAATACTTTTGTTAACATGTAAAAAATGTGAGAAAATATCAAAAATATTTTTACACATTTAAAATTTTCAAAAATTTAGTCAGTATATAATCCAAAATGTAAGGCACCAGCGAAAAGAAATCTTATTCATAAAAGTATTTCTTTAAATAAATCTAATAATCTCTCCAAATTTTCTTTTTTTCCTTTTTCAATTTAAAAAAAATACCTCGCCATATTTTAATTTTATTAAGTAATTTCATCGGTAAAGTTTTTCTTCTTAATCTTTTGAAGCATAATTAACTTCTTTAATTCTTATAATATATTCTCATTAAATTTTTTTCTAAACCTACTTTCATCCATAAATTTTTTTAGTATGAAGATGTCATATTTACTACTTTTTGTACAATAATTATTATAATAAAAGAATTAATTTTATCATTTTGACCTTTTAATAGTTCAAGAAGTGATCGTGATGTGATTTTATTTGTAAAAAAATAACATAGTTAATATTTTTTAATTCTCTTTTTTTCAAAGACAAAACAAAGCATATTTTTTTCTTTGGAAGACTGTTTTAAGACTTTAAAAATAGTTTATTGATGAAAATAAAAGTGCGTTTGTATTCATTTTCTGTTTGAATTTTTTTTTTATGAGTATAGAATTGACTCTTACAAGATAAAATATGGAATTCAAGATTAACTTTTTCATAGAAAGAAAAGAATTTTGATAAATTTGTCATGGCAATTCTCTCTTCTAGTAGTGTCAAACGGACCAGTCCGCTCCGGCTCGATCCGACCCGTCGCAGCTGCCCTTGAAAAAGAGCAGAGCGGGCTGACCTGTTTTCTCCACGGGCAGGAAAACTTCAATCCACGGTCCGCTTTAGCCAATCCGCGAACTTTATAAAACGATATCGTTTTGTAAAAAATATATTTTTAATATTTTTAAAATTTTTAAAATGATGTCATTTTAAAAAAATAAAAAATAGACTGACCTGTTCCGATCCACACTAACCCGCAGGCTAAACAGAGTGGGCAAAAAAGTTCGTTAAAATGAATTTGAACTTATTAAGTCCAAATTCACCTATACGGGTTAGCCCGCGTGCTTTAGCCCGTATTGACACCACTCTCCCCTTCCCCCTTCCCCTTTGCAGAGAGAGAGAGAGAGATCGCCCCTAACAAAAATTTGAAAGTATCACAAATAATCTTCTAAAATTTATTTTTATTTCCTTAAATTCACATCTTTTACTAGCAAGAAAAAAAGAAAATTTCCCATCTTTTCTCCACTAAAATTTCCAACTTCCCAACCTTTCTTTCCACAAAGCCGCAGGTGCGCAGCGGAGCAGACTCTGAAACTTCCCAATACAAAAAAGAGAAAACCAGAAAGCCTATATACAGAAAGAGGGCGAGAGAGAGAGCGGAGGAAAAGGCCAGAACGAGAAATGTCGAAAACGCTGTTGCAGCCCATAGGGCAGAAGAGACTCACCAACGTCGCCGTCGTCCGCCTGAAAAAGCACGGTAATCGCTTCGAAATCGCTTGTTACAAGAACAAAGTCCTCTCTTGGCGCTCCGGCGTGTAAGCCCCTTTCAATCTTTCCACTTTTTTCTTATTATTTGAGGAATCTCGTGTGAGCAATTGAACTCAGACTATGATTATTCTTTTTTCTTTTGTATTTCTTATTGGGCGGTGTAGGGAGAAGGATTTAGATGAAGTGTTGCAATCTCACACGGTTTATTCCAATGTTTCAAAAGGTGTTTTAGCAAAGTCTAGAGATTTAATTGCTGCTTTCGGGCATGATGATCAGACCAAAATCTGTTTGGAGGTTGGTTGAGTTCCATAATCCGCTTTTTGTATTGTTTTTGATTTGCTTCCCTAAAGGATTAATTAAACATTGAGGTTGGAGATTGCCTTTGTAAAGTTTTTTAATGTTTCAAGTTCTAAATCCAACTAGCCACTTCCTCATTATGAGAACGCAATATTTATCTACAAGAATTCTGTCAACGCTGGAACTGGTTTGACAATGAGAAAATTTATTTTATCGGGAAGATTTGTATAGAGACCTTATCATTCTAGCAAGTTATCTGAACACAATGCTACCATTCTAGTAGTAGGGATTTGGAAGATTTTGGGTTGTTCTCCTGGTTGGATGAAGCTTCATATTGAATGATGAACTAGGAACGGAATCTGAATAGATAAAAGGACTTATGCCTTTTTTGATAATATGGTATTGGTATTAAGATGAGAAATATCTTATAGGATGCAGTAAATGTATTCTTATCAAGTCTTGATAGAATTTTGAATCACTTGAAATATTAGCCCAGTCATCTATTTTTTACTTCAAACAGACTAAATCTTCTATTATATTTGCATTGTGCTGCAGTTTTCTAAGAGATACATATACATGCACTTGCAACAGAAAATAAATCTTTTATATTTTAGGCTGTGCTTTTACTTTTGAAATAGATAATAGAGTCCACGGTTATGTCTGTCTTTCTGCTGCTTGTTTGCAGATGTACGCAAGGTTTTTTTGTTGGTTTAGCTGAAGACTCCTTTCTCTCTTCATAGCTTAATTAAGGCATAATTTCCCTTTTTTTTTCTTTTTCAGCTGCTCACTTTGTGCTTTATATTAAGCGAATTTTATGCAGAGCAACGCTAGGACGTACTTGAGAAAAGTTTTGAACTCCTTTAATTGAAGAGGACTTAATCCTTGGGCTTCTTGTGTCATTACAGGCAAAGAGCTATTAATTGATTAGGCGCTTCTAAGGTGTGGAAGCACTTATAGCAGTTAATTTGGCTTTGAGGACTTTTTTATTGAACTCAAAATTGGTGAATATTTTATTCAAATAGACAGTTGCACCAGAATGTGCTGTATTTGAAACTGTCTGAGCTGCATTAGATACTTCTATTGCAGATTCTGGAGAAAGGAGAACTACAAGTTGCAGGGAAGGAGAGGGAATCACAGTTCTCTAGCCAGTTTAGGGACATTGCAACAATAGTCATGCAGAAGACTATTAACCCTGAGACACAACGGCCGTATACTATCAGCATGATTGAGCGTCTGATGCATGAAATCCACTTTGCAGTTGATCCAAATAGCAGCTCAAAGAAGCAGGTAACTTCATTGCTTATGGAATTGCAAAGAAATATTCTACAGTTAAGCACCAGTGAAATTATAAAAAAAATTTGCTTCCTGGTGACATTAAGTTTTTATATTTGTCGCTTTCAAAAAAATTGAATGCATTTTCTGGATAGTCTATTCTTTCTGTGGTACATTTTGCTGTGTTACTTTGGAAGTTTCATGTAATAACTCCACTAAGATATGTTCTGGTCTGTCTTTTTATTCGAGACAGGCATTAGAAGCTATTCGTGAGCTTCAGAAGCACTACCCAATAAAACGTGCCCCTATGAGGTTGAGGTTGACTGTTCCGGAGCAGAATATTTCCTCTCTTACAGAGAAACTTAATGGTTGGGATGCAAAAGTCGTTTCAAGAGATGACTCTGGACCTCAATTTTCTATTGTAAGTCTATGTAAACTTGCTGTCATAGCTCTAAGCTGTACTGTTACTCTCTTAGCATTTTGTTCTGTTTATTCTCTTGGTTCTGCTAAAATTTGACAATTTGTTTTTGTCAATTTCCTCTACCATCTAAAATTTTCCAATGACTGTGTTTCTTGAACATTTGGCAAAAGGATGTTCCCTCTTCACATTAATTGCTGTTTGATTTGTATGCTGTGTTAACTGCAATGGATTATGGGTTAATATATGATACTGGAGATGTTTTCTAGGTACATGTTCAACACATATACAGCTGATATATGAACCAAAGTTTCTTTGTTTTATACTAGCAGTTTCTCTTATGTTTGTTTTAGGGCATTTCCTTCATGCAGATGCCCATGGACAAGCACGACTACAATTAATAATATTTAATGCTTCACATTGCGCCTGGTCGCTTATTTCATTGATGAATGCTTCTCTCCAAATAGAATTTGGATAGATGTCCAGCTTTGAAGGTGAAAAGATGATAGGATAGATATCAATGATTGTACATAAGAAGTTTGCTGAGAGGTTGTTGCTTGAAGAATTGAATCAGTCTTGGGAGAAACAAAAGCATCATTCTAATATCCTCTAGGCCTATCTTTAGTGAAGCCCGCAGCAGAAAAATGGAAGATGTGATGAGAATATAAATATGATATGGAAAAGTAAAGAGTCGAGATGAGAAACTGGTAGAAACAGTGATAGGCCCAAGGAGCAAGAAGCAGGAGGATGGAATAGAATGGGTTTGTATACGAGTTGGGAGACAAATTCATCAAATCTTTCCAATGGGAAAATGTCTCTTTTGTTGTGTAGGCCTACGTATATGATTGTACATGAAGAATAATTAACTGCTCAAAGTGCTCTTCCTATGCAAACTATGTCATTCACCGTCTGTTGCAAAAAAGTATTTGTACCAAGTTCCTTTTTTGTTGTTTCTATTTAAGTACTCATACAAAGTGATTAGCTTACATGTCTTGGTAAGTAAAGAAAGAAGCAGGAGCTCTTTTCTTATCAGGTATTATTGTATTATCATCCGTTTGTTCACTAGATTCTTTCAGATGGAAATTGGGTCTGTAGTCTGAACTGGATAACATATTTAATCTAGCACTGATGTCCTGATTTGTCAATTTAAAATGTTTATTCTTACCTCAATTTCCCTTCTCAAACCCCTGCTGCAGATCTGTGAGATGGAGCCAGGCCTTTTTCGGGATTGTGATAATCTTGTGAGGAATCTCCAAGGGAGGCTGGAACTTCTTGCAGTTAATGTGCATGTGGATAGTGACACTCAGGTGGATCATTATGATGATCATGAAGAAGAAAAATCAAGGCTCTGCAGGGACTCGAAAGATCCTGTCACTCAGTTGAGTGATGAATTGAAGAAGCAGACTATTTCTGCTACAAGTGGTACTTCTGACGGAGATGTAAAACAAAATAAGTGTAGCACATGCAATGCTCTTGTGGGTGATTCAAAAGAATACAGGGAGCATTTCAAAAGTGAATGGCACAAGCATAATCTAAAGCGAAAGAACGAGCAGCTTCCTCCCCTTACTGCTGAAGAATGCTTGGCTGATCTGGAACTTGGCGATACGAAGGCTGATCTGAAAGATTACTCATTTTAGGTCAGAGTAGGTTCTTGAGTTGGATGAGTTTACTTTGGTGCAAGAATTGTATTAAAATATCATCATTTTAGTGGGCTAATAATAGGTAGATTCGGAATTACTTGAATATTGAGTTTCTAAACAATTCTGGTTTCCCGGAAATTTTGTAAAAAAGTTGGGAGCCTTGACGGTTTTGGCTGGAAGATGGTTGATTATGGTGTTTCTTCTCTTCTGTTCTTTTCTTTTCTCCAAGATGATACAATTGATGGTAATTTCTTTTGTGCCAATCCAGTTCTGATTTTTTACCTGGACCAATGCTACAGAACTCGGTTTTAGAAACAATTAATCGGAAATGGGCACCGTCTGCCGTTATGTCATTGATAACAGTGCTATTTAGCTGAGGTTTAAGTTAGCATTTTTCACGGTAAAGGCTTATTTGATAAATGGCAGGTATTCACAAGCAGTGGAAACATCTCAGGCTGGACAGATATAAATCTCACTAAAAAATTTGGCTGCTCTGGTAGGACTCACTGGAACTTACTATTTAGGGAGGCAGTGCATAGAATCTGGATCTGGAGGAACCTTCAATTGCACAATGCTGACTGGTGCCACCCGCTTAGTTTTGTTTTAGTCAATGATATTTTGTATAGAGTAAAAGAATTACTCTCAAATACATAAAAAGAAGATAGCACAAGAGTAGAGCTATATCGTAGAGAACATTCCGCACTAGACAAAAGTGCTGATCCTGACATTCTTTTGTACTCATTAGTTTTTGGACAATTTACTCTAATAAAAAAGATCTCATTTCAGACCCAAAAAAAATGAAAGTAACAATTGTTCGCAATAATTGTTTTACCAGATCATGTTTGCAAATGATTCACTTTACATCATACGAGGAAACCATGAGTGCTGACATTTGGAGAACATACTCTTTGATGACTCATTACCTTATTACTATAAATGTCTTTGTACATACTAAAATTATATATATATATATATATATATATATATATATATATATATATATATATATATATATATATATATATATATATATATATATATATATATATATAAAACTTGAAGATGGCTTTGGTGCACGAAGGGGCAGAGGCAAGGGCAGAGGCAAAGGCAGAGGACAACTTTTCTTCTCAGCTGCTACATTCGAATGATCAAAAGATAATCTCGTAGCAGATGAAACTCGATAGCCAATTAAATGGTGTCTAGCTCCAGGAACATTTTGTGATAAAAACATGTATTCATCGAAACTCCTCCGTTTTGCTCTGTTCTTCTTCTTTACTGTGTTTGGACTAGTTTCTTGATCATCAGGTAAGCGATTTTTCCTGCCCCAAACTGCATCTTTTGTAAGCACAAGACCTCACTTTGTTCAGGCATGCTTTTCTACTAAATGCGATTAAATTTTATGAATTATGAGCATTGCCTATATCTGCATATATATATATATATATATATATATATATATAAACGTGGCTGTGGATATGGGCGTGTGCATGAACATGTCCTGCAGT
Source organism: Rauvolfia tetraphylla (assembly GCA_030512225.1). NCBI lineage: Eukaryota > Viridiplantae > Streptophyta > Magnoliopsida > Gentianales > Apocynaceae > Rauvolfia > Rauvolfia tetraphylla. Next base: position 8,797,416 of record JAJQKT010000058.1, on the reverse strand, counting down.
GCTAGGGTGGGGGGTTGGGCGTGGGGTCATGCTATTAGAGACCTGGGGCCGGCGGCAAACCTTTGATAAGATGTTTCGTTGACAATTGGCAGCAGGCAGTTTCGCTGATCTTCTCTGCCTTCCCTTCTTCCCTTTTGAGTTTCTTGTTGGTTTTTTGCCCTCTTTTCGTGTCATCTTGGGCTGGGTGGCTGGCAGGGTGAGGTTTGAGCCGAACCTAATGGTCCCAGATCCATCACCCCTTCCACAATCTCTTAGTGAACCAAACTCAAGGTTTCAGATCCATCAGCCCTTTGACAATTTCTTAGCAGCCCTATTTTTACACCGAATGTAGTTCAGGACCCTCCGACCCACGCTCCATTTTTCCGGGGGGTTTGAGGGGTTGGGGACGGGAGTAACATGCTAACACATGATGCAGAGACAGATTTCTGGAGCAAGTTGGTGTTGAAGTTGGATGTGATTTTTAGTCGGCCGTCATTGTTGTACGCCCTCAGTGGTGTCAAACGGGTTGGCCCACTACAAGCCAAGTCAGGGCTGAGCGGATCAACTTTTTTATTTACGGATTGAGATTATATCAACTTTTATTTTTAATATTTTTATTTCTCTTTTTTTATCACATGTGAGATTATATAAATTTATAATTGACATAAAAATAATATTTGATCTATAACTAATATTTTTAATATATATATATATATATATATATATATAATTTCTAATTTAGATAAATTTATATAAAAAAATATTTAAAATGACACAATAATTAATTTATGAAATTAAGTCGACTAACTCTAATCTTATGCATGCTTTCTATTTTTTAATTATATTTCTAACATTTAAGAATATTTTATCAAAATTTCATTAAATTCTTTGATTTTAAATTTAAAAATTACATCTTTAACTTAATTGAAACATTTACATAATTAGAATTATATTGAATATTTAAGTTAAAGTAAAAATTTTTAAATACTAAATCTAAAAGTTAACTTTAGTATTTAAAGAAAAAGAAAAGAAAATAGTAGATTGACCCGCTCCAACTCGCAGGTCAAACGAAGCGAACTGAATAAGTTTACATTTAAACAGCCATCTAAATGCACTGTCAAACTGACTAACCCGTTTGACAGTAATATATGCCATCCCAAAACACGCAAAGGATAACGCATATTTATGGGTGAGTACATCCATGCAATTAGTTGGATTTTACTTAGAATTAGAGGTGTTCAAAAAATTTTCAAATTCAAAAATCCATTCCAGTTTGAAGACTATGGTTGCAAGGTATTTTTTATAAAAGTAGGGACCTTCTAATTGCAGCGTAATTTTTTGCTAACTATAGTACGACTATTTCTCATTTGTCGAAAATCTTTCTCTCTCTTAATTATTAAAATTCTCTCAATTTTCTCTCTCTAAACAATATTCTTACAATTATCAATCTATTTACAAATTTAAAATAAAATTAAAAATAAAAATACAACCTTTAAAAAAAGAAATACAAATAGAAGAAATTCCTAACCAAAAAAATAATGAATACTCAAAAAAGGCAAAAGAATGAAATTGTATATAGGGAACCATGGTTCCCCTAGATTTTGAAAGAAAAACAATAGAACTAAGAAGAAGAAGTCCAGCGGCTCCAACGGCAGGGACGGCTACGAGATGGACATCGGCGGGCGCTGACGAAGGCCTCCTAGATTTTGAAAGAAAAAAAACAGAAAGAAGAAGAAGTCCAGCGGCCCCAACGACGGGGGCCACTGACAGCCGCCCCCGAGACGGACGTCAACGGGCATTAATGGAGGCCCGCGAAGGCCGCCTCGGGGGCCGTAGCCAGAGGTCCCTGCCGGCCATGTCAGGCCGACTAGATTTTGCTGCAATCCAGTCAGCCCTGAAATGGCTGGTGGGGGCCTCTGGCAGCGACCCTCGAGGCTGCCTTCGGGGGCCTCCATCAGCAACCCCCGGCGTCCGCCTCGGGGGCGGCTGCCAACGGCCCCCGTCGTCGAGGCTGCTGGACTTCTTCTTCTTCTTTGTTCTATCTTTTTTTTAAATCAAGAGGATCATGTTGATTTTGGATCCTTTTCCTCTTCTTCCTCTTCTTCTTCTTCTTCTTTTTTTTTTTTTTGAGACTTATTTCCTTTGTCTTTAAGATTCTATTTTTACATACAATTTTTCTTAAATTGATAAATATGTTACAAATTGTCAAGAATGTTGTTTAGCGAGAGAGAGAATTCAAAGAATTTTGATGATTTAGAGAGAAAAATTTTTTACAAATAAAAAATAACCGTGATGCAGTCAGTAAAAAATAAAGATGCAGTGTGTAAAAATATTATTGCATGAGATTTCAAAAGAGAAAAGACAAGGAAAATTTGACCTTAATACCTTATCTTTCGTTTTAGAAACGAATACAATGGCTTTCTGAGATCATGCAAAATTAGGGGAACAATATTGGACAATTTATTGCATGTAAAGGCTGAGTGTGGCTTCAGAGAAAGTCAATATTTAAAAAGGAGATATTTGAAAAGTAGAAATAGAAATAGTAGAAAGATAAGATGCAATTCATGTAGATGTTGATGCGTCTGAGAAGAAATCAAGACCGAGTGCATGAAATGTTAAAAAGGAAGAAGAGAGAAAAGTCTCCGCGAAAACCTCATTGATAAGATATTTCGTGGACTACTGGAGAAGTTAATATGCTGAACTTATTTTTTTTAGTACGTGCGCGATATTTTTCATAGTCATTAGATAAGAATTTTTTGATCTAATAGTTATGAGTGAATAGGAATATTTTGGAGCAAAATAAAAGTCATGTCTAAATCTATTATATCTATCAAAAAAGACAAATATCACGTTACAATTTCTTTTTATTTTTACTAACTCTCGCCTCTCTCATCTCTTATATTCTTCCATTGTGCAATGCAAGTGTTCATCTGGGGACAGTCATAAAAATTTTCATATAAACTAAAAAGAAAAGTATAATATATATTTTAAAATTGAAAAAATATTATCTAATTCAGTCTTGAATCAATGTATATATTTTAGTCCGTTAATGGCGTCAATCTTCTACTCCAATTAAGCGTACCAAAGCTTTAGGTTTAAAGTGATGGTGTTTTGTTGTCACTTTCCATTAATTTGCCAACGTCGTGCAAACAAAGCCCAAAGATCAATGATAAGGTTTTGGTCATTTAATGTTTTAGGAGCATTGTTTTCTTGTTGCCAAGTGTTCAAAATAGAAGAATTTGTATCATGTATTTAGATTAAGTTTGTATTTGAAAATTTCTGTTTGAGTTTCGTAAAAATAAATTTTTTGTGAGATGATAAATAAAATTTAATTGTTCAAAATTCAATTCAAATATGTAGGTGTTTTTTGTGATTAAAAGAATATACACATATACTTTTACCGTACATATAAAATATTTTAAAAAACACATCCTGGTATTAATTCCGGTCGTGTATATCTATAAGAATTTTTTCTTGTAAAAACGTGGTAAAATTATAAACTTGCTCGTATGAGATTGCATCTAGAGAAAAAAGTGTACATGTTTAAGGAATTTTAAGGGCAAGAATGATATTCTTTTAATTCTGCAATTGCCTAAGAATCCTATTTTTAAACATATTCAGCTTTGTGACATCTGTTTAATAGTTTACTAAAACTAATTTACAAAGTATATTCCTTTGTTTTTGTTGTTAGAAGATTACTAGTACATCTTTATTATTTCATTAAATGGTACTCCTTTTTTAAGGGAAATATTATTTAATTACAATCAGCCCTTTCAAGAGATAGTAAAATGTGAGAAACGAATCTCAAAGCATGTAATGTTCGCCCTATGAAATCAATGCAGCGACTCAATTTAGATCTAAGATTATGAGTAAACTGTCCTATCCTCCTAAGAATCGGAAAGTCAATCCACAATGACTTTCTTTTTTTAGTTAGTAAATAAAAGAGGTATCGTACTAACTCTCATAGTGGCGCAGAGTCGTCCCAACTCTCATAGCTCACGAAGGTAGTTTCTCTATCACTTCTCTCTCACATCCTTGTAATTTGGCCGGATCAGAGCTATAGCACATGGCGTAGCTCCGATCTTGGCTAGACTCTCTGTCTCTGTATGTTGCTCTTTCTTCTCTCTCCTTTTTCTCCTCTCTCAGTCGCTCTCGGCTCCTCTTTGTTCCTCCTTGCTATTCGGCCTCTCTCTAGCCAGATCGGAGCTCCAACGCTCGCTAGAGCTCTAATCTTAGCCAGATCTTGGTCGTCTTTTTTTTTTTATAAATTATAATAGTATTTTTTTAGTGCTCTTCTTTGATATTCATACTTTTATGGCATACTTGGAAGATAATCATGGTTGATTGGAGCTTGTTGCTTTTCATCGGAGTGTTTTTTATTCCCATATTAGATTTGGCCAATTCTCAACTTTTTATTTCTTTCTTAAGTGATTTTTAAGTCCACCAATTAAAGTTTTTTAAATTACTGTTTAAGAGAGGTTACGAAGTTGAATTTTCTTTCTCAGTAATTAAGAATAACGAAGAAGATTACTGTGTATTTATTTTTATTAATTTTTATTATAAGTTATCTATAGATGGTTGTAGTATTTTATTTATTGTTATAATTTTTTAATTTATTTGTATAATTTTTTATAAATAAAACATTATAAATGATTTATTAAAAAAGAATAATATTATTAATAAATATTACATAATTTATAATCAATTATAGTACTTTTATCCTTCTCAAAATCTAAAAGTTAAGAGGTGCTTTACTATTAGTGAATACATAATTTATGTTCTATTATAGTGAAAAGTTTGGTGGGGGGTTTTATATAGTATTTTTTTAGATTATATATAGTTACAATTTTATTGTTTATTTTTAAATTTTAAATTTTTTTAAAAAATTTAAATCTTTAAAATATCAAATTTAAATTTATTAAAAATTATTTTATTTTTGAGTAACTAAAGATTAGTTTTTCAAATTATATATATTTTGATATATTTGTGTATATAAATATATTTACAATCGACCTTTAAATAATTGATTTTTCGTGAAAATTGCAACTTTTATGCACTTGCATCAGAAGCGGACACAAGTGTTATTTTTTTCTCGTATAATTATATTTAATAATAAAATTATATTTATTAATTAATTATGTCACATATTTTTAACCTATTTGCGTAATTTTTTTCCTCTTATGAATGCAATATTATAAATTATTTAGCAAAAAAAAAAAGAGGTACCATACTATTAGTGAATATTACATATCTATAATCAATTTTAATGAATGGTGGTGTCACACTACTAGTGAATGCATAATTTATTATCTATTATAGCGAAAAGTTAAGTGGGGATTATAAATAGTATTTTTTGGACTATATATAATTTTAAAAATTTTTATTATTTACTATTCAACCTTTAAATTTTTAAAGTTTCTCTCAAGATTTCGAAACACTAAAACTTAAATGTATCAAAAGCCACTTCGTTTTTGAGCAAACAAATGTTAGTTTCTCAAATTATATATATTTCTACATATTTGTGCAAATAAACATACCTAAAATTGACTTTTAAACAGCCAATTTTTTATGAAATCACAATTGATATGCATTTGCACTAGTTTTTTTTCTTCTTGTATAATTATATTTAATAATAAAATTATATTTATAGTTTTATTTATTAATTAGTTACATCATAATTTTACACGTAACTTAATTTTGAAGATAAACACTATAGTTTATAGTAATTAGTTTAACGCACTATAGTTTACAGTAATTAGTTTAACGCATGTCTACATAATAATGTCAAATATTATTTATAATTTTAGATGTATATGTAAATAGATTTGTGGTGGGATGTTTAGTAAACTAAATAGATATGTAGTTAAAAATTTATTAATATTTTTTTTCTCGTACTTAATTTATGTGTTCAACTCTATTTTATAGATATATATACTAGAGTTTATGGTAATTATTTTAACACATGTCTGCATAACTATATTTTTTATTAATTAATTAAGTAGTAATGTTACATGTTACTTAATTTCGTAGATAAACATTGTAGTTTACGGTAATTAGTTTAATGTCTGTCTGCATAATAATGTCAAATACTGTTTGTAATACTAAATGAATATATAAATGGATCTATCATGCAATATTTAGTATGTTAAATAGACATGTTAAGAATTTATTAATGTTTTTTATTGCCTCATACTTAATTTATGTATTTAACATTATTTCGTAAATATACATTAGAATTTGAGGCAATTAGTTTAATTTTACATGTACTTTATTTTGCACTATCGTATTTAAAAAAAAACTTAAGGTACTTGTTTATATACTACAGATGGCTGGGCGGTCAAGGAAACAACATGATGCATCACTTGATATGTGATCAGTGGCTAATCGTAAGGGTCGCTTGCAAGGATGCATCTGATTACTACGTCCGCGAGGCAATTAGTGCGTGTTGCAGCAAAACATAGTAAGAGTGACATTCCAATTTTAGCATCAAATGTATCAATGGTTATCGATTCACCACCGAACATACCACTTATGCAATGGGTTCCGGTTATTTGCTCCCTATTTCCAATCTATTATGCATATCCTTAGCCCATAATGACATCAACTCTACTAGCTGCATCATATTATTTCTCGTATCCTGCACCACATGTATCAGGAGGCATTACAGAACACGCGAACGAGGAAGGTTCGTCTTACATCTAGGTGCCATCAGTCCCCGTGACTCCAGTTCAACATCCAAAAGACTACGACAAGGATTGATACTCTTATTGAAGATGCAGAGCATTTGGTTGACGAGTCTAATTAGCTCGTAGAGGAGTTGTAGATGGCTAAGGATGTCGAGGAGCCCCTTGAAAAGATGGAACTTGAGGGTGAATAGGCAGCCCCAGATACAACACTAACGCATTCTGTCAGTAGACTTGGAGGAGGATTATTGCAGCGTGTTGCTGCTGTGGTTTGGTAGCCTGGTCCATTTAGTTTCCGGAACTGGTTGTTTGTTGTTGTGTTGTGTTTTCTATTCCCTTATACGTAATTTTATTTCAATATTCAACAATTTGCACACAAACACTAGGCAAGCGCACCTATCGTTTAGATTAGTACAATGACAAGTACTTCAAATGTCGTATCCACGGGGATAGTCAATTACCATTACTCACTTTCTACTCTATTGTTTAGCCTAACAAATTTGTTTGTGAAAATGGTTGGAATAATTATTAGGAAAAGAAATCTAACTTAACTAATTAAACTAGCTTAACTAATCATTATTGCAAGAGAGAATTCAATTGAGAAAACAATACTTGAATGGAAAATCCCCATAGAATTACCTATGTGATAGAAATCATTCGTTGATTTGTTTCCCCTTCTAATATTTGGTGAAATTTCAATGATAGAACTCACTCTATCTCTAGATGAAAGTTCTCTATCCTTAGATTAATTAGTTGAAATCTCTTTCTAAATAATTTAACCTAAGAGTGCATTTGAATTAGTGAATTTTCATTTAGATTTTTCTAATTACCATGAAGGTGTCCCTTTCAATTAAATAAAAACTAGGGTTCATAACCATCCAAGCATACGGTCTGAGCCCCCTTGCTACACACTGGATCTCAACTTTCCACGACTGTCTGTGCCTCTGTCATATTCTGCAACTGTACATGTTGGATTGAGTCTTGCGTTAGTTTGGTCGAGTCTAGCGCATTCAGAAGAAATATATCCTACTGCATGAGGATTACATGCCTAGTTGTAATAAGAAGTACGTCATGCAGTACGATAACCCAAACGTGTACAGCTTAGATCTGTTGTTATGCTTCCATCATCGTGCGCCTCGAATTACATGGATTGGTACCTGTATTGCACATATCATAGAATCCAGAATCTCAACCTTCTCACTCAGGGGTTTTTCCATCCAGGGGCTGAACCTATGGCGCAGTGGTAAGTACTTCTTCACTATATTTTTGAATTTTAGTCAACTTAAAAGAAAACATTTTTTGTGCAATACTTTGTAACTTGTATTGCAGAGATGGGATATAGTAAATCGGCTCCTAACGGGATGACCCCTCGAAGATGACTTTAGAACAGAAGGACGCATTGTAGAGGTGCGTGAAGTCACACTTGAGCAGGGATCGTTGTGTAGCAGCAACCGACGAAGAATCTGACAGATAACGTAACAATGCTCATATTTATCAAAATTTAAGTTTTATTCATAAACACTACAATAAATTGTTTATTAAACTTTATAAGTTAATGCGTTTCATAATTGTTATAGTGTGTACCGTGATATATAAAATATATTAATAATTACAATAATAACATTTTAATAAAAAATTAAAAATTAAAATTTTCAGGTATAATTCCACCACTTTCTGGAGGAACTCAGGGTTGAGTCCTACCAACCCTGAGTTTCGCCAAAAGTGGCAGAACTCACCATGTCTCCCACCACTGAAATCACAAAAAAATGTTAAAATGATTAGTTTTCACAATGTATATGGTCTAAAAAAAAATTATATGTAGCAAATGTGTAAGGTTATAAGTTTTACTTTAAAAAAAATACAACCTCTTTAGAAATGAAGAGCAAATCTAGAATTAAGTAAGAATCGAAATGTCAGCCTTAGTAGTTACTGCTACTCCACAATGGAGTTAAGTCACTTTCAGCAAGACAAGATGTAAATCCAAGGGTTGATGAATTAATTCCCACATGCACAATAGCTTATGCATAGGATGTATTTGAATTGCGAAATTCAATGTAAACTTTTCATTTTAAATCTCACTTATTCCTTTACAAATAAGTTACTTTTACGAAATTTAAAACAAAAAATTTCAAATACAAACTTTATCAAATTCCACTCTTACGTAAACATGCAATAAAAACGCAAGGCCTCCTTACTGTAATACATATCATTCTCACTGGAATTCAGAATCTTTCTCGGAATTAAATAGTACTCCACTAGCTTGGTAGATTGCGCTATTATAGATAAATTGCTCTATTTTGGTGAGAGAAGACAAGGGGGAGGAGTGGGGGTGGGTGAGAGAGATGCAACGGCAAAGCTGGAAACTTAACCTATTTTAATACAAGAAGCGGGGCCGGAGGCTGTGGGACGGTCAGCCCCAAGTTTCCTGCTGTTCGGACTCTTTTTTAAAGCTTTTTTAACTTTGAAATAATGTGTCATTTTTTAAGAGAATAATTTTATTTTAATACCACAAAAGAAGAGGTTTAATACCACTTTTCTTAAAAGTATCAATTAAAGGACTAATTCAAAAATATCAATCAATAGAATAATTTGACCAGAACGCATTCGTAAGGGTAATTTTTAAAAGGATTAACTCCACCGTATGAACGCAGCATTAGGTCTATGCATTGACTAATTAGGACGCATTGCCCAATGCATACTTTCTTTATTTTCCATTTTTTCCATACCTTTTATTTCTCTGTTCCCTCTCTCACCAAGTCGTCTTCTGCATCCTCTTCCCGACACCATTTAAGACATTTAAGCAACTCTGGACCTTCTGTTCTCTCACCATGTCGTCTTTTTTTACGTACAAGGGTAGTTTTAAGACATTTTATACAGCTGTCAAAAGAAATTTTGATGCCCTTACCCTCGATCGTTGAAATCAAAAGATAGGTACCCATAAAAAAAAAGAAAAGAAATCCGAAGATAAGGACGCCTCTGACTCGACCATCTCCCTCGTGACAGGGAGCAGACAAAGCTCAGTAAGTTTGAACCACATCCTCCTCTTTCTCGAGGTATTAAACCAACAAAAATAAATAAATAAATAACACCCAACCCTCTTGCTTCGGTGGGATTTTAGAATCAACCCAAAAAAGATCAACCAAAAAACCTTAACCAACACTTTAGTCACATAATTAAATGCAGTTCAGTGTCCTAAATTCCTCAAAAATCCGTAAAGCAACTCTACCAATCAACTAATCAGATGTACAACTGATACAATCACGGCGATGCTCTAATTAGAACTACTTTTGCAAATCCCAAATACGTGGCCTATTTCTTGTCAACTACTAAAATTTCTTAGTTCAAAGCTAATAGGAGTAACAGTTTTAAGGACTGGAGGGAAAAACTGGATCACTCATAGATTGGGAGCCACAGCAGTATTTAGCCAAAATCATACCTCAGCTAGAAAGCCCTCTTTCATATGGCTACTAATCGGGCAGAGAGGCCTGCCTTAAAAGAAAGCAACACACTTGAAATATAGACAACGCCATACCCAGAGCAATGTAATTGAAGACCATAATCTCAGCAACTCTTGCATGTTCTATAGTAAAATTGCTCAAGGTCAATCGATAGATTATATACACTCACATTCGTCAGGGAGGACACAGAAAAAGGCTGAGACTTGGGCAGATATCGTAGTTTACAAAAGCCTTGGGCAAACAGTAAACAGGAAGTAGAAATTGCGTGAACCATCATCAGAGTACCATTTGCTACCTGGCCTTTCAAGGCTGTTAGTGCAGATAAGCACCTGAAATAGGCAAAATCAAGTTAGAAGAATACATTGCTATGGTGACATAACTTCTCAATCAGGAAACCACTATGGCTGGCATCTTGCTTTTCTCCAGAGATTGGTACATCGAGGAAAATCCTGGAAACCATCACATCTTCCTCAGGCACCATTTTTCTTGCCTGGTGGAAAGGAATCTGTAAAGCTTCTTTACTGCACAAGAAGTTGCACAAAGGGACGAGAGTCATCATAATACTCTCTCATGGAGATGCTTTCCAATCAAATTGAACGTTATTAAAACCATTAACTGCTCCAAGCCCACTAAGCAGTTGGTTTCCCAAATCCTGTTGTTGATTCATGCTCTGGTCCCGCGACATTGCCATTCCTACTCTTCCATTCATCGACATAGAATTACTGCCCAAAGCAGCACGAATTCCATTAACCATAGCAGCCTGTCCAAGTCCATTGGTCATGCTCCCAAATCCTGAACCCCCAATGCCTGTGTTACCGCCACTGACCCCATTGCCAACAAGGCAGTTGTTATTGCTGAGACCCATGTTGTTTGTTGGCAACATTCCATTAACATTCTTCACATCATTCCCCAAGTTATTGACACCCATCATCCCACCAACAAGTTGAGAAGACATCATCATTTCGTGTATGATTTTCTGAACAGAGCTCTTGGAATCATTAGCGTCTGTATCACTGGAAAGAGCTGGCTGCTGCATTGGAACATTTGGGGAACTTGCAGAGTTCACGTGTGTTGCTGTTGATAACCCACCAAGTGAAGTTTGAGGTGGATTGTTAGACAACGATGGTGTTGGAGACTGAAATGGAGAAGGGTTTGGTTGTGGTTGTGGTTGTGGCATTGTACTTGAAGAACTAGGACTAGGAGACGGCATCTGAATGCTGTTTCCTCCATAGGGACTGTTACCATTGTTTTGCTGTCTAGAATTCATTGAGTTTTGATGAAGCAGCCCGGCAATTGCACTAGTAGATGAAGTTGTAGGAGCTGAATTCAGTGTACTATTTGCGGTTGCCGGGCCATTACTGGAAGGAAGTTGCATTGAAACAGCTGGAACAGAGGCATCGTTATTAGAATTTTGCCCTGTTGACTGATGTGGCTGCTGCGGTAACTGATCCTCTGTTTGCTGAGATTGTCCATGAAAGCCAGAAGAAGCACCTGCTCTCCGAGGAAACTTGGCTAAGCTCTCTGAGATACGAAGAAAACCAATAAGAATTTCGATGAGGACATCAATATTAGGAATAATCATCAGAATAGAAACAATAACCACTGTAATAACAAATATTGCGGTAATTATTTGAAGTTCCATTTCTAACCTGAATTGCCTCAAATATCTCAATAGTCAAAAGGGTCTTAAAGTGAAGTTGACAATGGAAAATATCTGGAGAATAATGAACACTACAATGGTTCATCCACTAGTATCCAATCGATATGGAAAGCCATAAATATAAAACCAGTTCTATTATCCAGCAGAGTTTTATAATTATGATAAATTTGGATTGGTTTTCCTATGAGAATTTTTATTTTGAGAATGAAAAAAGTAAATTGGTTCCTGAGATAAGATGTGGGACCAAGGGTGAAAAAAGTAGAGAAAAAGGGCACTGTTTTCGTTTTGAAAACCAATCTAAATGAACTTTTATGTTAAGTGACAAGGTATAGATTGAGGGAAAAAACATCTAACATGGGAGCAGCAACCAGAGGTTTGGTTCTGCATATAGGCAACTGCTTGCGTTAATCTGGAGACTCAGACCAAGGAAATAAGTCCTGCTATCTAGTAGCATGGGAAAAGGCCAACGACCTCATTTATAATAGACATTCACTAAGTTCTTGTGCCAAGCAAATTGTAGTGCAGAATATCTTCTATAACTCCTTGAAATAACCACCACTACCTCAAGAACGAATTGAATCCATTGGAAATGCAGTAGAAGAAGTGCTTAAGCAAAATTGTATATCAATCTTCCACAACATAAAGGTGTATTGTCCTTGGGATGCTTGCCTAAATCCACAACTACATCCAAAATGGACAAGAACCATAACCAACACAGACATCTGCATGTGTAATAGCACATCTTCAACTCATCCACAACCGAAAGCCAAGCACTACCACCCTCAACTAGAAAAGAGAACTGCATTGTGGAGAAAGAAAATGCTCCCAAGAATTCAAGGAGAAAAGCTTAAGCAATACTTCGTTCAAATTAACTCTCAGGGGAACACATTAAGGGTATACTTGGATCAGCTTCGTGTATTCATTTTCATTTTTCGTTTGGAAAAATATGAACTTTGATCAGGGAACGAGTGGGCCCACCTCAACTTTCCCAAAGAAAGAAAGTTGCCTCTTTTTGGGATTAGCAACACCATAACAAACTCTTTAAGATTTCATGTCACAGAGAGAGAGAGAACGAAAATAAACCCAAAGGATAAAACATACCCATGGGTCCTATCCCAGTTTCTCGACTGAAATCAATTAAATCCTTCATGCTGTTTACCACTTCTGATATCTGCAGTGCATCAAAAACATTAATTAAAAAGAAACAAGAAATCAAACAGATATTTTAAAGAAACACTGACTGCTGTCAGTCAAGAAACTAATATCAAATGTGCTGATTTTGGCCCAAATCTTCTCATATACTACCCAAATTAATTAAGCAAAGTAAATCAATTTCATAAATAAAGTGTTGTTGAGTCTATCTTAATGAAAATAGTCTCCCACAGTTTCTTACAAAATTAATGGAAAAAACATTGAATGAACAGAGTCCATCGTCCAAAGTCCGAGAGAATTTATCAAAAACAATTTGACAGGATCAAACAGATATTTTAAAGAAACACTGACTGCTGTCAGTCAAGAAACTAATATCAAATGTGCTGATTTTGGCCCAAATCTTCTCATATACTACCCAAATTAATTAAGCAAAGTAAATCAATTTCATAAATAAAGTGTTGTTGAGTCTATCTTAATGAAAATAGTCTCCCACAGTTTCTTACAAAATTAATGGAAAAAACATTGAATGAACAGAGTCCATCGTCCAAAGTCCGAGAGAATTTATCAAAAACAATTTGACAGGGTGTCAAACAGGCCATGAAGATGATAATTTTTCTATTGAGCACGAACTCCTGTCATGATATGTGACAAACCCCTTTTTATTCTTCAAAAGGAATCTCTAGAATCTACCTACAATTTCCTTTGGCAAAAAAGGGAATCATGCATAAGTATCCATTCCATCTTAAGCAACACATTGCTTCAGTCCAGGTGAACCAGCCAGATTAATCTCCCTTTCTTTTTACTGCTCTGCCACTATCAATCTCAGTGATCTAAAACCATCGGGTGAACTGGCTTCATTTTCTGGATAAATATTATAATCACAACGGGTACAAATATTTGATTCCTTCATCTTAAAGAGGACAGAGGATACAAGACATTTTGGTCTGTCCTCAGAGCAAGCATAGGGTGAGATATAAAACACATCATTGATACTTATAAATGGTCAATGCAACAAATCCTAAAATATGTGAGCTTTGGGATAAACATTATAGACTTTTTAATGCAGTGTTAACTAGTTTCTACTGAAGGAAGCAACAGTGGTAAGGTGGTCATTACATGCTTTTATATGGCTAAGTTCTTCCAAAAGGCTCCTTTCGACATTTATAGTTGTACTGCTATAAAGGCTTAGGGTTGCAAAGAGAGATGTAGAAAGAATTTCAACGTCCAGTTTTGTTTATGACACCAAGAATACAATAAAATCCACAGTTTCCAAGCATCTCCATAAGCTCTGGTCAAAAACACAAAGAATACAAAATTACAGGTCTACTAAAGTGATACCCTCAAAAAGAAGAACTACCTGAAGACACCGAACATATCTCTTTGTGTATCCTAGATCATTTACCAATGGCACCTCCAATGCTTTTGCCAATTGACGAGCCGAGGCAACAAACCTGGAAAACATCATATGGTGAGAAGCTTAAGGATTGCATTTCAGAGTTCCAAAAAGCAATAAACCTGAATGCTGTAGATAACCTTGTTTAGATTTCCATGAAAATGAAGTGCATGCATAGTTCACCATACCTATGATACATAGGAAGAACTACATAACAGTATATTATAACTAACAAATGTATGTGAATGTATGGGTACTCTGGCTTTGAGGGCTGAATAGATGTGTGTACAGGTAAGAATGTGTGAGAGGAGGATGGGGGGAGAGAGATGACAAATTTATCAGCACAAATTAAGCGTCAATCTAGGATTTCAAAACTCCCACCAGTATGAGAACAGACAAGGAGAAGATGATCGTAAAATATATTACTCTCCAGACAATTCCCCAATCTAAAATTACAAAGTTCAAACCCTTAACCCATTATCGTAACACGTGCTTGAAAACCAGACTTACATATTGCAGTTATTTTGTAACTCTGGAACAGATACATTAGATGTTGCATTCTGGGTAGCAGCCTGGTATTTCTGAGCTGCAGCACCAAGTTGATTAACCTACAAGACCATAAAAGAATTATGAGCGCAGAACCATAGTCAAATGTGATAACATTTGCCACATATCCCGGCACCAAGATAAAAATGCAGAAAAGTATCTAACAAGCAAGTAATAACGTCCCCAAACACCAAGAATGGACAGCCTAAGTCCAAACATTTAAAAGTACGGTTAAGATTTCCCTGATGCTTATCAAAGAATCAATATAAGAGGTGAGTATGGATGCAATTTGATCACTTGATAATGATTTACTGAGCTAATAGTGTGATTCAAAAATAGTTTCTCAATCATTATAACATTAGTTGCAAATTCACACAATTTATTGTTTTAATATTTCTTTTTTTAGAAAAAGAAAACTACAAACTGCCAAAACAGAAAAGAGTTAGCCAACTGAAAATTTATTAGTTCATAGACAATGTTCCAATTGCCCAATATAGAGAGATTGTGCCAAAAACCAAAGAATTACTTGTGTAAAATTGATATAAGATGGAAACCTGTGGTATGAGCAATCTTCTAGGAATAAGTTCTTCATGACGTCGAGCACAAAATTCCCATGAGCATATCTAAAAATTTTCAAAAGAAGAAACAGTGTTAACCATATAAAGCAATATCTCCGTACATAATGGAAAAGCTGATGGGGAAGAGAACCACAAATCTCGAGCATTACCTTTAGATCTTGAGAAAATACTATACGAAGTTGACCATCACGAACAACACGAAGTTGCTCAAAGACACTCTCCTGTATGGCTTTTGCATAATCAAGGACAATTTGCCCAGAAGAATTCTGATATTCTCTTGGCATATCAACATAAAGTAGTTCTTCCAAAGTACCACTTTCATACTTTATCTTGAAAAGTCTAGGCAAAACCTCTACAGTCGCCTCTGTAAAAAGGGAAATTGACAAATTTAAAAATACTCAAATAGAAACAAAGAACTCATTCAAGAGAGATACAAGTGACAAATTAAGATGGCAAGATTTAAGTCGAAATGACTGAATATATCTAAAACTTAATAAGTACTTACCAAATCCACGACCCGGCTTCCTGTTGCATATTTCGCAATGCCAGACATCCTGCACAATATAAAACCATTAGTTTTCTAAGGTCATGTTTCATAAAACCTACTAAGCTCAGTCATGCATATTAAATTCACTATTCATATTGTAATTTCATTCTTTAGCATTTGACAAGTTGTGTTCCAAGTAATTTACAGGAAATATCACCCCCTTGATGGCAGATAAGCATTACCAAGGCTAACTACTCGTTTATTGTTCAAAAATACAACAAAGCCACAGACCTGAGGGAAAACTCCAGTTGTTTGGCGACCACTTCCATACATAGACACACACCACTTTTTCTTGGCATTTGGAGCAAAATACTCGGCAACAAATTTTCGCCAAAATTCAATGTTATTATCCTACGAAAATATATATATCAGAGTCCTACAAATCCAAAAATTAGAAGATTTTTACCAAAAATCAATGTTATTATCTTACTTCAGGCCTTTGTTGCTGGTGATACATATAATGCGTAAGTCGCCGAGCACACATCCCAGGCTCATATACTGGTTTTACCGGAGACCTTATAGGCATGTTTTGTGCTTGAAACTGTGGTTGTAGCGCGGATCTTTGCTGGGGAATAGCTTTCAAAAGATGCTGTTGTTGCTGATGTTGAAGCTGCATAAGCCTCTGTTGATGGAGAAGCTGCACAGCCGCAGCAGCCTGGGGAGACTGCCTGGACATGTGAAGGAACTGTTGCTGCTGCTGCTGCTGCTGCTGCTGCTGATGCAAAAACAAAGATGAGTCTGACTGTTGGGGTTCCATTTTTACATGCCCCCTCATACTTGATATTTGTTGTGGTTCTAGTTTAACACCAAAATTTCGCAGGGCTTGCAATTGCTGTGGCGTTTGATCATTTGTCACCTGCGGCTCCAGCTTAACATGTCCAACACCTCCTAAACCTGTTCGCATTGACTGAAATTGCTGCTGTTGCTGCTGTTGTTGGGCATTGTTAGGGGCAGAAAACTGTTGCATTTGCTGCTGATTATGTTGGAAATTCTGAGGATCGAGCTGTTGGTTTTGCTGGGGATCTGGCAACATCTGATTCCCCGAAGGATTTGCATACTGTTGCCCTTGAACTTGACCTGATGCACTTGGGTTTCCTGAAATAGAGGATGACACAAATGAAGATGGGGGAGCATTAAAACCCATTCCATTACCAATAGCAGAGAGTGGATCAGACTCGGCACCATTGTCTATAAGCCCTCTTGGAGCACTACCAGGACCAGAAAGCCCAGAATTCGGGCCTCCGTTGGCAAAAGACTGTTGCAGGAGAGATGATACGTTTGGCATGTTTCCAAGCATATTCATGTTACCAAATTGAGTTCGTGGCGACACCATAGATGGGAAGGCACCTTGTGAAGGCATTACACCACCTTGACCACCCAACAAACCAGAATTTGACCTTAATAAAGATGGTGGCACAGACTGAGAACCACCAAGCGGTGTTGGAGGCCCTGGGGGAACCATTTTCTTCCAAAGAGAATAGAATCTACCGGATACCAGATAATCAACTTATAACAAAAACTAACTAAAATAACATGGATCTGAAACCTAGATTGGACTATATGGATCCGACTTCACAACAGGCAGCACCCAAACACTTGAACAAAGTCAGCAAGCAATGTACAGGGACAGCCAGGGATTATACATTCCAAAATCTTCTGTGCACAAAAACAATGGAAAAACCTTCCCGGCAGAAGATACCAAATGTAGCCAACAAGCTTTGGCTCTGGACATCCTAAATTCGCCTTTTCTCTGTTGAGGTAGCAATCTTTTGGCCGCTTTTGCATCAAATTCTGCTGCACCAAAATAAATAAATAAAAATTGCCACCTTCTCAATCCAACTTTATCTTCCAACACCAGCCCAAAAGACCCATAAACTAAAAGAAATACAAGGTTTCTTAAAGAAAGTTAAACATCCATAACAGTGAACCTATTAGCCTTAACACTTACAGATAATCTCAGAAGTCAATCACGAAAAAAATTTTTAAAAAAAGGACTTAATCGGAACAAGAAAGAAAAAAGATAGCCTAAAATAGGAGCAGTAGAAGACTGTACATCACGCCATCAATCTTTTTTTCAATTTATGTTCAAAACATGATTCTGAAGCTAAAAAAATAGGGAAAAATCAAAAGCAAAAAAAGGGGCGAATATTCAAATTTCGACGCTTCAAAAGAATGGCGAAACTTATCGCCATTAATTACCACTCGATCGGGAGACGAATCTGAAACTAAACACAAAGTAAATCGATCCACAGCTCGATATTACAGATACTGACAGTCACCCTAGACCTCAACAATCCAAAATTTCCCAACAAAAAAAAAAAGCCCTGAAAGAGAAACACTCACCACAATAACTAGAACTACCCAACATACCATATATTACATTTAGATACATACAAAGACTTACCCAAGTAACGATTTCAACAGTCAGTGAACTGAAGCTCAGAAGATGAACATGGACCTCAAATTTGAGGACGAATTTACAGTTTTACCACACTTCTTCTTTCGCATTAACCAAAAAGTTCAAAGCTACAGAAGCAACTTCGCTAATTTTCCCAAGTGTTTTTCAGAAATTCAGTGTGTGTCTATGGGTGAAAGTGAGAGAAAGAGAGTATATTTCAGCTTCTTTCTTCCCTTTCTTCGCCGTACTCTCTAGAGAGAGAAAGTGCTAGAGAGAGAGAGTCTCTGCGTTGTGTATGTGTTCTCTTGCGGACGTCAAAATTGCATTCGATCGGATTGAATATTTCTTCTTCTTCATTCATTCCTCTCTTTCTTCTCTTCCTTCTTTGTTAACCTTTTCTTCTCTCTCTCTCTATCAAATGAAGTCAAATCCTCTTCTTCTCCTTCTCATAATAATAAGAATAATAATATCTCTCTCTTTCTCTCTCACGCACAACACACACTTCTTCTTCTCCTCTCTCTCTCTCTCTCTCTCTCTCTCTCTCTTCTCCTCTCGGAAAAGGATTTTTTGTGGTGATGATGATGATGTGGCATCGCCATGGGATGATGTGGTGATGGATGTATCATGCGGGGGTTTTGGTTACATGCATCACGACTATTTTATTCTCTTTGATGTAATGATCTCACAAATGCAGTTTCACAGCTCACCGCTTCAGATGTCCGGAATGTTTGACACGGGATTAGAAAGTTATCTACTAAACTGCCACGCGATTTTTATTATGTCTAGCTGGACCAATGAGGATCATGAGCATATTTAACAAAATTATTACTCATTTTTTGATTGAATATTTTATATTTTTTTTAAATGTTCAAAATTTTTTAAATGTTTATTTTTAAAATAATTAAATATTTAAATTTTAAAATTTTAAATAAAAATTTACAATATTAACCTCCTTAACTTAAATGTAATTAATTTCTATTGGTAAATAGGCCCATCACTAATTTTTTTTACTTTCTTAATTTAAAAAATTTAAAGGTGAGATTGGACAACATCTCATCTCAAAATTAAATTTAAAATTTCAGATGTAAAATTCATATTTTTCTCACAAATAATTTAACTTTTACGAAATTCAAAACAAAATTTTCAAAACTAAATCCTATTCAATCACAAACGTATCCCATCATTAAACTCTTTAACTAATAAAGATATTATAATAATTTATTGTAAAATATTCCCCTAAAGTTGGAGACAAAAGCAATTTAGTTATTGAATTTTAAAAATAGGTATTTTGCCCCATTGATAGTTAGTCAATGGTTGAAAATTAAATTGTCATTAATAACAAAACAAATATAAAAAAATATCCCTAATTCATGGTTGGTTTTATTGCAAAATATCTCATTCAAATTTAAATTAAGATAACTTTACTTCATATTTAAAAAAAAATAGTTTATCCCCACTCTTTAAGATTTAGTTTATAGGGCTTCAATATAAGAAATTTAAGAATTTTTTGAGTTAAAAATTTTAAATTCTAAAAAAATAATTAGAATACCTAAACCTATTAGATTCAATCTTTTTTCCCCTTTTCTTTTTCTATATGATCAAACTTCTTAAAATAATATATTGTTTGCTTTAAAAATAATATATTACTTCAATATAATATTTAGATTTATATTAATTTTGTATAAATTTCTATTTATTTTTTATTTTTATGAAGAGACAAATAATATATCTTTTTTGACTAAATCAAGTTAAGTTTTCAATAAATAGTTATTTTTGTCTTGGAATATTCAATGAGAAAAGGTTTAGAAGACAACGTGAAGCTAATCTATCCTTTTCAAAGTCTTAGAAAGTGAATCTTAATGGATGAGGATAAACTACCTATTTTTTAAGGATATGAACTAAAGTAATTTAATTTCAAACTATAAAGAGAAATTTTGCAATAAAATCAACTACAAAACAATAATAGTTTTGACCTTTTACTTTTATACCAACAAAAGTTTAATTTTCAACTTTTGGCTAACGCTCAATGAGGGCAAAATGTGTATTTTTTAAGTTTAGGGAATAAAGTACTTTTACCCCAACTTCAAGGATATTTTTTTTAATAAACTCATATATTTGCAGTCAAATTATTCTTTTTAATTCTTTTACCAAGTCAAAATAGGATGTTTAATTTCATATAGAGAGAATATCATTCGTCTAAGTAAATGATGTAATATTTCAAAATTCAATATAAATTTCTTATTTTTAATTCATATTTTTCTTATAAACAATTCAACTTTTATAAAATTTAAAATGAAAATCTCAAAGATAAACCTTTTATCTAATCTCACTCATATGATGTATTTGGATTTGATTTTGTTTTAAAAATTCTTTCCATATTTTATGGATGGCTTCTCTAAAAATATACATATATATATCTTTCTTCCAAGATTTCTTCAAGTTAATGTCGCTCTACTCCTGACATTCAGTAAAGGAATAAAAATCTTACCAAAATTTTATATATATTAGAGCGAAACCAACTTAAATAAAAACTAAAGAGCGAAAACCCATCAACGAATTCCCAACTTTAATCAATGACAAGACTAAGGAATATCAAAATGAAGTTAAAAAATTAAACTTAGAAATTTAAAACAAATTTAGAAAAAATTACTAACTCTTGGAATTTTTTGTTTTTATAAGGATAATAAAGAAAATAGTAAAAAAATTGTGGGGAAAAATTATTTTTGAGGAGGTTAAATATATTGTTAGAGGGACAAAATTCTCATTTAAATATAAAAAATTAAAATTTTCTAAAATTGTTGGGTCCTCCATCCCCCCTTGCAGATGTCTCTTGCACCAATATCATAGAGTTTCAAGTTAACCTATGGAATGTATTGCACATTTTCAAATGTTAAAACTTCACTATTTGGACACATTTTATGAGGCATAAAGGAAATTGTTATGAAAGAGAGAAAATTAATATTTATTTAAATAATGTTATTTTAATCACAATTTTAAGTTTTGTTCTCATGAATTTGACCAATTTCTTAATATGTTTATCTTATTCTAAATTGACAATTAAAATGTAATAAAGGAGTAATTTATCCAAAACATATTTCCATAAACCTAGTTCCATTGAAAATATATTTTGATTTTGTAATTTATACATTATGTGATGTATGTTTGAAGAAGATATATTTATTCAGGTTCGAATACTCTACAATACTATTGCGTAACATTCTCTGTAGCATTTTTAATTATAAAAAATTTTATTCATATATCATAAATTAAACAAGAAAAACTCTAAACTCTAAAAGATAAATCCTAAAAAGTGAATACAATAATTGAAAATGTTACATGGAGTGTTAAAAAAATTATTGTAGAGAATTTTGAGTGTTTTTTTTTTTGTTTGAATTGAATGATCTAGGAAAATATTTTGAAAACCTCCATTCGAATAAGTAGTCATTTGAAAGTCATTCTCACTGTTTTTTTTTTCTTTTGAAATATGACAAGTAATTTTCATTTCTTTTATTTTTTTGGTAATTCAAGAATTTAATTTAAGTTTTAATTTTTAAAAAAATATTTCTTCAACCAATCTGTAGATTAATCCGAATACACTTTCTCTTTTTTTTTCTTTTTCTTTGATATACCAAAGGTTCTTCAAGTATTGATTAAGAAATATATATTAACAACTGAAATAACTTCTAACCATGGTAAGACTTGCTTTCTTGAATTCTAAGCCTGAGAGAGAGAAAAGAAACAAAAAAGGTTTTAGATGCAACATCTTCTTCCTTTTGTCTTTTTAACTTGTACAAAAACAAACACAAATTTAGACAAGCCACGATGTAGCCTTCTTTATAAATGGTCAGTATATAGAGTTACAGGACATATTTAGGTTGGATTTTTTTAGTTAAATTGTATTGAGAATCGTAAATTAAATTATTTTGAAAAAGTATAGTCTAAAAAAATAAAAAAAAATAAAAATTTTTATTTAAAACCAATCCAAATACACGACTTTGACTCGTAAGTTACTTCTATGGACTCTATTCAAAAATTGTTTATTGTCTCAATTACATTCATGGATATAAAAGGAAGATAGGAAGTTTTTTTTTTTTTTTTTGGTGGGGGTGGGGTTGGGGGTGGGATGGGGGTTGGGGGTTGAATGACTGAAAGCTGCTTTGGTTTGCACGTAAAATCTCCAATTACTAGTAATGTGTCTTCACGGTTAAGTTGATAATCATTCTTAATTCCTATCATATATATGGAGGTTCCATTCTATTCCTTATTATATGTTTTTCTCAAATATCATATTAGCATTATTTTAGAGTTTGGTAGAAAAATTATTTTACAAGATTCAAACTAAGTCGCAGCTTTGTTACTACACACATCTAGAAGCATTTGAAGATTTGCTTTTAAAAAAATAAATTGTTAAAATAGAAACTCAATTGGGAAAAAAAATACTTCGGTATTTTTGAAATATTCTCCCCTAGAATTAAGGATTGTTTGATTCAAAGATTTTAGTGAAGAAAAGGAAAATGATAAAAATAAAATAAAATCCTAAGAAAAAAATTTACTTATTGTTTGGTTCACTAGGAAAAATAGTTTAAAAATAGAAAATGTTCTAAGAAAGCAATTTTCTTTGTTTGCTTCATGAGATTTTACAATGAAAATAAAAAAATTAAATTACACATTAAGGTTTTTCAAATAAAAAATCTCTCTTGAAAAAAATAAAACTCATCTTTAAAAAATTTAAAGAAATAATAATTTAAACGATTAGCAATTTAATAACTTCCAAGTAACAGTCAACTTGCATATTCAGCGGTTGAAAGCACAACTCTATTTAAACACGAAAGAACCGAGCTTCTAGTTTTATAAACTTAATTCGTATAATACTTAAACATTTTTCAAATTCACTCAATTAATGTTTCAACTTGAAATTTTGTTCGAGTTCTTACATTTATTTGTTTGTAAATTTTAAAATTTATTAGTTTTAGACTTGTTTAATTTTTGTAAGTTGTTTGAATAACTTGAATAGTATTTGATTTTGAGTTGTTCAAATAAAATAACAAAAAAATAAAATTAAATATTAAATAATGAAGTAAAAAATAAATTTTAATATAAAATTGTAAATTTTGATATAATATTTAAATAATACCATGAAATAGATGAATAATAAATTTATATATATTCATTAATGTTTGAATTTGTTCGCCAACAAATTTGTATTCATTCAATTAATAAATAAATCACTTTCATTGTTTGAACTCGACTAGAATATCAAACAAACGAAAAATAAACGACTAGGAACAAACTTTATTCGCGAATGTTCATTTTAAAAAACAGTTCTAATTGGAAGTTAACATTGATTTTCAATTTGCATTTTTACTTTGGTAAGCATTTCCTTAGTGTTTTCCTTTTTGTCACACTCTTGTGTGGAAAAGTATTTTCAATACTTTCCATTAAAATTTTTCTCACTAATTTTTTATTTTATTTTCTTTATTGTTTTCCTTCACTATCAATCAAAGGAAAATATTTTCTAAGTGTTTTCCTTTTCAGACTAAAATTCTTGAACTAAACAAACCCTAAGAAAAAGAAGGAAAAGAAAAAGAAAGAGATTCAACCTATAATTTTCTTTTAATCATCAAGGGGAATAATGCAAATTAAATTAAGAAACTCTATCTAAGGAAGGAGGAGTGCACCTTATCAAGTATCACCTTGCCATTAATTTGTCAAAGTGTTAGGTTACTATTTTATTCAGGAAGTTAGGATCCCTACTCCCTGTTTATCATTTAGACCTTTGATGGTGTTTGATTAAACGGGGTATTTAATGTTAATTAATTATAATTATAATATAAAAACTAGGGAATGTGGGGTTAATGGAAGAATTATATAAATGCACTTTTTTCTTTTTTCTTTTTTCTATTAAAATAAAATATATTATAGATGAAGTATTCAAGAAATATAATCTCATCGAATGTTATATTTTTATTTTTATTTTTTTGTGTTTTTTCTGAAATTGGGAGTTCTTTGGATTTTAGAGAACAATTGGATGATTATAGGTGATTCTCTACTCAACTATCAACTTTTTGTTAGTTTAAGGGTCTCGATCATAACCGTTGAAGAGTCTCCGGCTCATCATTCTCGATTCCATTTTTAACCTTGACAACAAGTTAATAAGATTTAAGTATTACTCAATTTGTTTCAAAATATAAAGTATTTATTCCCTTTTATATAGATTAAGAAATAAGAAAATAAGTGATATTTTTTCTATTATATTCTCAATTAATTTTACAAATATAATAGGGAATAAAAAATTATATATATATATATAGTGAGGATAATTTTAAAAAATTAATCATTAAAATTAGTAAAAAATCAAAAACTTTGAGAAAATAGAAAAAGTCCAAAATGCATTATCTTTTGATATAGAGGAAGTATTATTATATTATTTTTATTTAAAATTGAAAGTCTTTATAAAGTTTTTATTTTAAATCTCATATTTTTATTTAAAGATAATTTATTTTTACGATACTCAAAATGAATGAAAGTATAAATTTTTTTATTCTAGAAGGAAATATAAACACACAAAAAAAAATACACTCTCCATCTATAATTAAATTTCTCATTTTGACTTAATTTATCAACTTTGTCATAATTAACTTCGTAATATCTTTATTAATTAAAGAAATTAATAGTAAGTTTTACGTGTTAATAGAACTTAACTCTCTTAAATTAAAAGAATTAAAGTGATTAGTTGTAGACTCATTTGTTTCCGATGTTTATTTTTAAAAATTTTAATAATAAATTTTTAGATAAATATAATTATTTTAAAAAATAAATATTACATTGGATTGTGAATAAATGAAGTATATATATATATATATATATATATATATATATATATATATTACCAAAACACTTTTACTCTCTCTCCTCCCCTAAAGCTTCTAAGGCCTTCATTTTATTTTCTAGAGTTTTTTAATTTTTAATAAAATAATTTTCTCATCTTTTAACTCCAATTCCAACTCTAATACTATACAAACTCTTCTACTAATAAAAAACTAACTCTCACATTTGCACAATTTCACCAAAATACAAACTCTAAATTCACATTAACGTTCTCCATTTAAGTCAATTCTCTAAACTCTTTCAACTCTGTTTCCAATTCGTTAAGAGTGTTTTTCTTCATTCAATATTTAATTCAAAAAAATATTTCAATATTTAATTTAATCTATATTTTTTACAGCACATTCAAGGATCTTCAAGAAGAGATTCCAATTTGGTAAGATGCAAAGTCACCTTTGATTTTGATTTTTCTATTTACTGCATATGGAGTTCTCATACTCCCCAAATAATTTTTTCCTTTTTTTGCAGTCTTTTTGGCTTTTTTTATCCTTTTGAGATCTATATGTGTGTACACCTGTTTTGAGAGGGGTATAATTCAAGGGGTAAATATATTTTATACTCAGATATCTTATGCATCATTTTCTTTTGAACCTCAATCATTGTTTTTCATCTAAAGTGAATGGCACGAAATTTATTTATGGAATTGCATGTTTCAATGTTCTACATTGAATAGTAAACCACTTTGGTTTTGCCTGCACTTTTTCTCAAAAAAATAATAATAATAGAATGAAAGATTTTTCTTAACTATCTAGAGTATAGTGTAAGATATTACACATCTTTGATTTTGTTTCTGTATTTTGGGTGCGGCTTTACACAAAATAAATGATGCATTAAAAAAATAAAGAAAGAAAAGAAAACAAAGAAGGGAATGAAATCATTTCATCTATATATTATATTTAATAAAATATTTTATATTTGAGTATTTTTAAAAAGAAAAATAAAAGTTAATTTTACATATCAACATTACATTATTTTAAACGCTATATTGGGTTTTGAACGGAAATTCGATCCAGTTACATTCCACTTTTTTTTTTCTTAATTTTGAGTTTCTGAATTACCAGAGTAAACCACTTTGTTTTACCTGTACTTTTCTCGAAAAAAGAATTAATAATAGAACGAAAGAATTTTCTTTAACTATCAAGAGCATAGTATAAGATATTACACATCTTTGATTTTATTTATGTATTTTGGGTGAGGCTTTAGGCAA
The DNA here is from genome assembly GCA_030512225.1 of Rauvolfia tetraphylla. Lineage (NCBI taxonomy): Eukaryota > Viridiplantae > Streptophyta > Magnoliopsida > Gentianales > Apocynaceae > Rauvolfia > Rauvolfia tetraphylla. The sequence continues at coordinate 8,770,930 of JAJQKT010000058.1, read as the reverse complement.
AATAAATGGTGCATTAAAAAATAAAAAAGAAAAGAAAACAAAGAAGGGAATGAAATCATTTCATTTACATATTATATCTAATAAAATATTTTATATTTGAGTATTTTTACAAAGAAAAATAAAAGTTAATTTTACATATCAACATTTGATTATTTTAAATGCTATATTGGATTTTGAACGTAAATTTGATCCAGTTACATTCCTCTCTTTTTTTTCTTGATTTTGAGTCTCTGAATTATCAGCAAAATAAGACAAATGCCTATGTCTCTTTTCTTTTCTTTTTGCTTTTGCAAACCGTTGTTAGTTTTTATTTATTGCATATGTGGTTTCAATTTAATCTATGTTTTTTGCAGCCCATTAAAGGATTTTCAAGAAAAAAGGCAAAGTTATCATTTACTTGCTGAGAATCTATCTACGGATTCTTCTATTGGACTCTCTTCAGGTTATTTACTCATCGAGTTAGTTTTATTTCTTTTATTCCAGGCTCATCTTTTTTATGATTGGTGGGAACAAATCTAGACAACTGTAAGGATTGGTGGCCACAAATCTAGACAACCTTAAGGAGTGTGATATTAACTCTTGAAAAGATATATTATTTCTAAAAATTCATTAAGCTCAAAAGTGAATATTGTTAAGGAAGTTGGAATGTGAAATTTTGTTAATCTGGGCAATTGCCTGAGTAGTGATTTGATGCGTTTGGCAATTGCTTTGCGTATTGTATATTAATTAATGATTAATTATCTTACTTTTTTTGTTGTGTGCTTTGTCATTTTTTATTACACTATTTATTTTATATATATACATTTTATGAATATTCAATTTTTTAATTATTTATTTTATATTTTATTATTTATTATTAAAATAATTTATACAATAATTTTTTACTACAAATTATTTTTCTGTGCATAGGATTTTTTGGTTAGTATATATATATTGAAAAATGATGCGTGATCGTAACTTTACAGAGATTACGAGAAACAAAACGAAAACGACAAGCACTTGCTCGCCCATTTCGTTATTTCGGAGACTAGGGAAGGGCATTTTCGTCAGCAGGGAACAATTCGGAGCCAGTTTCGTATCGCAGGTAACTCCAGAAGCTCCAAATGATCTGACGGCTCAGCGTACATGTGCCCAATGGATGCAGTGCACACATGTGCCCACGTGGCGCCACTTCTCGAACTAGCAGGGGCTTTACTAGCAATGCAGCAGCTGGTGAGACCTGTGAAAGGTGATGATACCTTCACTTGGGCTTTACAAAAAGTCAGTGCTACCGCGGAAACTTTCTTTTATGAAATTCTTTTACACCGCTATTTTAAAATATAAATCTTATTTATACACAAATTATATTAATATAATCTCTATAAATATAACTCTTCTTATAATTATAGAAAAAACATTATAATTGTAATTCCTTCAATTTTTTAAAATATTTATCTAAAGATATTTTGTGATATCAATATAAATAAATATATCATAAAATATATGTCTCATATATTTATATTTCGTGTATTCATATTTACTGCATATATATGAATACATGGAAAGAATAAATATCTGAGCGAGGTATTTTTGATATTAATATAGAAAGAATAAATCATAAAGTATGTGACTCATGTATTTAATTGAAATCTTAACTTTTTTTAATGTACAAAACATATTCCTAGTATTAGTAAAGATTATATAGTACAAAATTTTTCATAAGGCTTTCTTTGAGTGACAAGAATTATGATTTCCCAACCAAAAGTTTAGAATTTTAATTACTATCTTATAATAAAGTTCTATTCTTTCTTTATAGATATATTTTTACATGTATATAAATATTATCGTTGTTGTGAGGGGAAAACAACGCTCCAAGTAAATTTTTAAGAAATTTGATTAAATTGTGATTCCAGTACATTAATAAAAGAAATAAAACTTATCTAAAAAGAATAAATGAAAGAAAATATTTGAAATATTTTAATATATTTTAAAATATTATCTAGTATATCAATAAATTTGCAACACATCAAATTATTTGACTAATTTAAACTTATTAGCATTTTATAATTCAATAATGTTGCTTGTTGCGAAAAATAATTAGTATAACAAATATTGTAATAAATAATGTATTGGAAGATTTTGATAAAAAAAAAAAGCAGAAAATGGGACTAGTGACGTAAACGGACTATGTCGAGCTGTGCATGGGGGGTGATGTTAGTTTTCTCCGCTAAATCATTTGCAATGATGAAAAAACGCCCACACCATATCACCAAATCTGATCTGTTGTAACAGGGAATGACGTTATTACCCTCGTGGATGGTAGATTCAACAGTGCCACTCATTGGGGGTTTGCTCGCATGCCAATATCAAGCATACCAATAACCTTTTTTTTACTACATTTTATTATAGTAAAAATAGAAAATATTACATAAATAAGTTAAACTATTTATAGTGACATCATCTCTATTATCTTAAACTAATCGTTTGTAAGACCCAATTTCATCTCATTCCTTAAATAGCAATTTGCAAGAGTTTAGATATATTAGTAGTTTTGAAAATCATCTCTCAAAGTAATAAAAGAGCGAAGGCTCAAATTTAAATCAGGTAAAAAAGAACTCCAAGAATATGGAGCATATAATATTATAATAATTTTGAGGTAAAATAAATAATTAAAGTGACAAAAAATTGTATAAAAGTAAAGATTTGACTCAGCTCCAAGCCCTAATCGTGGCCGGAACTTGGAGATTAACGGTAGGGAGTTGCAGAAGACTAATATGCAAAGGCGGATAGGGTTTGTCTAGAAAGAGAAATAAGAGAGAGAGAGAGTAATTTTAAAGTGTGATTGGATAATGTTTGATTTTAAAATTTTTATTTTAAATTTCGTAAAAGTTAAATTATTTGTAAAAAAAATTTTAAATTTCGCACTTAAAATTTTAAATTTAATTTTAAAACTAAACTTTCTCAAAGTATGGCATTATTGTTAGGGTTTTGTCCACATACCAAAAACCTAATACTACTATCAATGATGTAATTTTAGTAGTAATTTCAGAGACGGAACAAAGGGGCAAGTAGCCGCTGCTGTCTCTCACATTTTTTAGTCTTTTAGATATATATATTTTTTTCATGTTTGTCTTTACAATATCTTTTAAATTATTTTATATAAATTCTTATTCTCTCGAAGTTAAAGTTTTGATTCCGAGTCGTGTTTTTAAATGCGAGTATGGCATTAGTGAAATTAGTATTTATTTTTTCACAAAGGACTTAGTTTTAATCCATCCATGATATGGGCAGAATTAAAATTTTCATATTGGGTGTGATTGTATAAGATTTAATTTTGATATTTTTATCTTGAGTTTTGTAAAAGTTAAATTGTTTGTGAGAGGAGATGTATGTTCTACATTTAAAATTTTGAATTAGATTTTGAAACCGAACTCTGTCCAAGTTCATCTATAAGAATGGGAGGAGGCAAAAGATACTATTTACAATAACTTTTTTTTTTGTGAAAAATAAAATAGTTTGAATGAAAAACTTTGGAAGACACCACGAACCCTCAATCTCGTTACCTTCAATGTATCTTTTTCTACTTTTGCTTACTCAAGGAATATGGTCCCAATTTTCTTCTCACATTTCCACATGAAAAGTTTTCAAAAGAAAACAAATTTGAATACACTTTAACAATTGCGAAGTCTAAACATCAAACTAGTTTCGACTTATGCAGCGCAAGTAACGAGACAGGTGTACTTACTTGCATTGAAACTTAAAGTTATTATTTTTTTGAAAAAAAAAATCTAGTAAAGCTATCTCTGACTCTAAGAAAAAATAAACTTAGAGTAAAAAAATTAAATTAATTTCAATACAAATACAGTTGTTTCCGATGGAAACTATCATGTGAATAGGTGACGTTTTGTAAATTGATATATAACTTTAATTCATGGGTATAAAAGAAAAAAATAAATAATATAGATAGAATGAATCTCCCGCAAGTAGTTTCACAGTATTTAGAGAGATTTTCCCTTCTAAGACTCCCATAAGTAGTTTCACAATATTTAGAGAGATTTTCCTTCTCTCTTCCAAGCAATATACTTTTAGAATTTTTGAAACAAAAATTCTCAAATAAAAATCCAATCAAAATGTAATTTAATTGTGAGTCCAATACCCATTTTAAGACAAAAGGGAGGTGAGGAGGTAGGGATTAACCCAAAGTTAGGTTCTTAATATTTTTTTTCTTGGTACCATTTTCATCACCTTGTTTCTACTTCACTTGGGCTTTTTTTTTTCCTTTTCTGATCGGTCTACTTCAATTGGACTTAAACTCCCAATGGGTGTGATTGGATAGAGTTTGATTTTGAGATTTTCTGTCTTGAATTTCGGGAGAGAGAATTTTTTGTAAAAAAAAAAGTGAAATATGATATGAAAAATTGCATTGGGTTCCGTGTAGAACCCAGTCCAAGCACACCCTAAACTTAAGATCTCGCTGAATTTGGTTAATGCACCAACTTAAGGTAATATCACAATGTCTTTTCATTTTTGGATGTGAGATTTCAGTCTCAATCCTTCTCTACTCATATAGTCATATGCAAGTTCCCAACATCCCCTTTCACACTGGCTTCTACCACATCTTCAATGCTTTCAGCCACAAAACTTAAATCAATAAGAAGCTAAAATTATTCATCTACAAGAAAAGTACTCTAAACCTTCTATTTGTGGAAATTCTTTTCGCGTTAAATAATACTTTTATCCTTTTGTTTAAGCTAAATTTTAAGGTTCCATTTGAGCCATTTAGCACTGTCGGTTAAAGCAGTTTTCTCCATGATTTTCAAATTTATGGACATTCATTTCAGAGCTTCCACGGACTTTGATGTGACTAAGATCAAAGGGGTCTAGGACAGCACGACTTCTTTTCACCCAAAGCCGCTTGGAGTTTAAGCCTCCACAACACCTGGACAAACGTGACCGTAGCCATTTCGTCCCTCTCTTCACTCTGCAGTGGCACAGGCTTTCCCAGCTGGACTCAAACCAGAATTTTTTTTTAAAAAAATCAAAATATAATTAAAGATAGATAAGAAGATGGTAGAATTTAACAATCAACAAACACAATTTGTTAGCATTAAATACTCATGCATACATTGGATTAAAGGTGAATTTAGATAGAATTTAGTTTTAAAATTAAATATAAAAATTTAAGTGTACAACTCACATATCTTTTCACAAATAATGTAATTTTTATGAAATTTAAAATAAAAATATTAAAATAAAATTCTATCCAATCATACCTTAAACCTCCATGCTATATTCCTTCAAGTCGCTGTGGGACGAAAACTTGGCATTTTCACAAAACAAGAGAGTAAGAGTGTGGAAGACAAATCATTTGCCTAAAAGAAATACTTCCTTTTTTTTTTTTTGCTGTATGAGGGGATTTGTAGCCGAGAAGAAAAAGAATTATTATTTCATTTTTAACATGTTAGCTGTCTTTCTCTCTTTTTCAAACATTTATAACTAAAACTAATGCCAATCTTGTAGGGGCAGTTTGGATTGCAGGTAACAGAGGGAAAGGAAAGGTGGGGGGACAGAACACTCTGGATCCTCTATAACATTTTCAGTAATACTTTTTTGGTAGAATTTTTTATTTAGAGTTTATTTTTTATCATTTGGGATTTATATAAAAAATCTGTAACACGACTGTTATAAGAAGATTGCTATAGAGAGGATTCGTACTGAGAGACGAACTGATTAATTTTTTAATGTTTAATTTAATTTTTTGCAAAAGAAAGAAAAGGAATTGGAAAGAGGGAAATGGAAGGATTAATTCTTTAAAATATCAATCTTCTTTGTTATCTTTTTATAGTTTATGACGCTTTCTAGATGTCATACCGAATATAGTTGATTTATGAGGGTATTCTTTGCTTTGAAATTACAAAAGAATTCAACCAGAACATCAAAAAAGTGCAAAATTCTTGGCATTGGATATATATAATGCAATTTAGGTTCTCTTATACATATACATGGACTATTATGATGCAATGATTTAAGGTACCTTTTTACTAACTAAATAGAGATTCGAATTTTATCCTGTCTCCTCAACTAGTGTGTCTATATTTAACGCATAGAAATATTCATGAGCTTCGATAAAGCAATACCCTATCATATAATAAGATTATTCTCTTTTTTATTTTTTTAAAAAAATTGTCAGTCTTAGTCTCCAAATTATGTTATTTGTCACGTAATTATTTTTAATATTTAATTTTATCTTTTTAATGTCCAAACTATTTTTTTCTAAATTTGTTGGCATTAACCATTTAATTCGCAGCAAAATCCAGCCATACCCTTCATGTGACATGTGGCAAGTTAGCAAGTGCAAATTAATTACTTTGAATCATTTTCTTTCTAAATCATTAGTACACTATTTTCATGTGATTAGTTGGAGAATTCTTTACCACCAAGGTGGTAACCCAAGTGGAACGGGTTTCGTCTTCCATATGGGAAGTCAAGGGATCGAATCCGGTTAAACGAAAGCTCTTGTGTGAGTAGACCCTTGACTTCTCTCATATGGGAGCTGTTCTGGTCCACATGTGCACTTTAGTGGGGTCATGGTGACGAGGTTGTCTATACCAAGACAGTAGGCATTACCCTTCGGCCTCACTCGGACATTCCATGGCGGCTGTGGAGCTCCTCTGGTCTCCCCAGATGGGAGTTGCTACGCTGGTCTCCCCCTCCCAGTCTTTTAATTTACCAAAAAAAATTGAAGAATTCTTTATTATATTGTAATTTGAAGGTGTATTTAGATAGAGTTGTATTTGAAATTTTTTATATTGTATTTCATAAAAGTGAACTGTTGTCATAAAAAAAATAAAGTTCAACGTGAAAAAATTACATTAAATTTTATTCTGTAATCGAATCTAATCTGTGTATTTGGATTGCGGAACCCAATGTAAATTTCTCATTTGTGTATCACTTTTTTCTCTCACAAAAAATTATCTCTCCAGAAACTCAAAACAGAAAATTTCAAAATAAAATATTATTCAATCTCACTTCAAATATACCTTGAGTTTTAAAGGATAGACGATTTAAAGTGACTAATTTACCTTTTATTAACTGTTGCATGTTTAGTGCATGCAAAGAGTATAGATGAATTCTGTCGTTGATTAAGTGGTCTCAAGTTTGAAAAAAAATAAAATAAAATAAGCTACATAAAGAAGAAGAAAATCATGTGTCCCTTCTAAGCACTTCCCAACCATAGGGTGTGTTTGGACAAGGTTCCTCATAAAACACAATACAATTTTTCATCTCAAATTTTATTTTTTCTCTCACAAAAAATTCTTTCTCCTAAAATTTAAGATAAAAAATTTTAAAACCAAACTCTATCCAATCACACTCATAATAATACATGAAGAAGAAGGAAATCCTGTTACCATTCAATGACCTCATTTCCAGTCACCGAGCCCTACTAAAAAGGTACAAATCTACATTCTTTAAGGGGCAACCTTGTACTCTTCTTTGCGTGGCAGAATTCCCCAAATAGAATAGCATTATAGCATATAGCATGCAAACAAAACGAAGTATTTTTCACAAAAGGAAAGGGCAAAATTGTAATTGAGTTACCTTTCCATTATTTTACATGAGTGACGACAGATGGAGCAGGGCTACAAGAAACCCTAACCAAAGCTAAAAGATTCAAAAGACACCAATATCCCTCCATGCCATGTCATGTCATACATGCATTATGAGGCCTAGGCTTGACGAGGATGACATGGACATGCACCACATATACGTACAAGACCAGTTGTATGTATATAACGTAAAATTTTGCATAACCGAGTTGCATGCCTGGTATAATATTAAGTCACGTGTTACGTCCACCTGACGGAAAAACCAAGTTAACTTTTTCTTTTTCTTCAAAGGACCGTTTATTTTTTTTAGACGTTAATTCATTTTATATTTGAGACAGTTAAATATTTTATTAATGCTATACATCGATTATTGACCTTTGCATTTGAGGCAAAAGAAAACTTGTAAACAAGAGACAAAAATCCAGTCTAGAAAAATCATTAGATGTGGTTAAAATTTTAAATGTGTATGTAACTTGTATTTTTAAAAGAAAATTTCTATTTTAATTTTTATAAAAATTAATTATAATAAAAATTTTATTCGTTTTGAGACGCTATTCAAATATGGGGTAATATTTTTTACTTTATAGCAAAGGTAACTTTTCAAACCTTAAGCTCTATTTGAGTAGGGTTTGATTTCAAAACTATACTAAAAATTTTAAGTGTGAGATCAACATCTCATCTCACAAATAATTTAACTTTTAAGCTTTATTTGGGCAGGATTTGATTTCAAAATAAAATTTAAAATTTCGAGTGCGAGATTAATATCTTATCTCACAAACAATTTAAATTTTGTAAAATTTAAGACAAAAATATCAAAATTAAACTCTATCTAATCACAACTAATTACGTGGTCTTTTTTTTCCTTTATTTAGAAGATTTTGTTATGTAAAAACATTGTCTATCCATGGTACATGCTTGATTTATGAACTTTTATCTAAAAAATTTTACCAACTGGTTTTAAGAATTTTTGATAGAAATATTAAAAAGAAAATAACGGCCGTTAAAAGCTAGCACATCTGCGGACAGTTGGGCCCTGACCTTAAGTAGTTCAAAAGAAGATTCTCTCTCTTATATAAAATCATTTTGAGGTCCACTTATGTGTTTTCTCGAGCAACTTTACTAAGAAGCTTCACTTATTTTCCATCGTAGATTTACACGAACATCTGATGTTGACTTTGATTATGAGGGCGGAGTGGCTAGATCTAGTAGCTCGAGAAACATGTGATAAACATTTCTCTTGTAATTTTATTTGGGTTAATTCTATTTTAGTACCTCAAAGTAGAGAGGATATGTCAATTGAGTACCAATTCTTAAAGAATTGTCAATCAAGGGATCAAAAGTAGAGGGAATGTGTCAATTGAATACCACTTCTTATAGAATTGTCAATCAAGGGACCAATTTGGTTAACAGTGAAATAATTTGACTAAAAAATAATTAAATATCTAATATACCCTTCAAAATTAAAATATAAAATCTAAAATTTCTTATTATTTATCTATTACTTAAAAGAAAAAAATTATCATTTTAACTCATTTTCTTAATTTTCTTTAAAAAAAATTAAAAAAAACTCTTTCTAACTTTTTCTTTAAAATTATCATATTTTATCATGGTTAATTCCTATTCTCCTTTTAACCTTATTGTTTTGTCAACAATTCGATCAATCTTCTTCAGAGACCACACAGATTTTGGCTCAAATTCAGGAGCAGAAAAGTTTACTCAAAACATATGAAATAACAGCGAAGAAATTGGATTCTCTGATTAAGCTTAAAGACTCTAAAAGAGGACCAAGAAAAAAAAATTAGAAAGAGTTTTTTTAAAGAAAATTAAGAAAAAAAGTTAAAATGATAATTTTTTTCTTTTAAGTATTAGATAAATAATAAGAAATTTTAGATTTTATATTTTAATTTTGAAGGGTATATTAGACATTTAATTATTTTCTAGTCAAATTATTTCACTGTTGACCAAATTGGTCCATTGATTGACAATTCTATAAGAAGTGGTACTAAATTGACACATCCCCTCTACTTTTGATCCCTTGATTGATAATTCTATAAGAAGTAGTACTCAATTGACACATCCCCTCTACTTTGAGGTACTAAAATAGAATTAACCCATTTTATTTTTAAGAAATGGTCATCTTCGCCTTTTAAGAGTTGTAATAATCATTTAATTTCAAAAGTATATTTTATTATTATAATTAAAAAAAATTGTATGACTTAAGTGGTACAATAAGTCTCAACCATATGGATTATGTGTGATTGAATAGAGTTTTATTTTAAAATTTTTATCTTGAACTTCGTAAAATTTAAATTATTTGTGAGAGTAGATGTGTGTCTCACACTTAAAATTTTAAAATTAAACAATTCTCAAGTTGAGCACAACAATCTACACATATGTTAACTTTTTTAGTGTAAAATAATCTATTTATATAATTTTCTCCTATTGTTAGAGTGTACAACTCACGTGATCCTATTTTTTAAGAGAAAATTTAAAAGGAAAAAGAAAAAGGAGATGTCACATCCCTTCCTTCTTCTCCCCAAACCGATGACTCTAATTTTTATCGAACCAAGTAAATCTAATAGTGTCAAACGGGATGACCTGCTCCGATCCTCTACAGACCGACATATGCCTAGTCCTTATCCACATATATGTGGCTCGTAGGCCAGTTTTTTTTTAAAAAATTAAAAAATATGAAACGATGTCGTTTAATATTATGATAAAAAAACTTTTAGATTAACCCGCCCCAACCTGCTTAGACCCACTATAATTTGCGAGCCTAATGAAGCGAGTTGGTTAGACTCACATTTAAACGGGCTAAGACTAATTAGGTCTAAGCTCGCCTAATTCACTGGATAAACGGGTTGGCCCTCGGACTGCTGAGTAAACCCAAACCCTAAATCTGCAAACAAAAGGTAAGAATAGCCTATAATCGATGAAGAATGATACAAAAAACCAAACCCTAAGGTCTTCTCTCTTCTACAATAAGACCACGCAACTGGATTGGTTAGCCATTAAAAAAAAATGCATGTAAATAGATTATTATTCTCTTAAAGAGTTAGCATATGCATATATTATACTATTTATTGGTTAGAGTTAGTGGTTAAGAATGATGGTCGTACCACTTAAGGTACACATAAAATCTTTTAGAACGATAGTGACCAAAAATAAATTTTTGGGACCAAATGATTATGTGTCTCTAACTTTTGGGGACCAAAATGACTATTTTTTTAATTTTATTTTTTTACTTTTTTAATCCATAATTAAAAATTCACTGCGATAGGGAGATTTTTTTTTCAAAAAAATTGTGTCGCAATAGTACATGTTAGTATGTATTAATTATACTATATTTGATAATTTAAGTGTGCTTAGATTATAATTTAAAGTAAAAAAACTCACTTTTTTAGTTTATGTCTCACTTCTTATTTAAAAAATAATTTACTTTTATAAGAAAAAACTCAAACTAAAACTCAATTCGAATACACTTAGCAATTTCTTTAACGGTCTCCTATTTTCTTTAAGGTCATATATATTTTATATAATTTGTATAAAAGACCTTCATTGTCCCTGAACTTTTGTCAATTTTTAGTTTTTACCTTTTAATTTTAAAATAAAAATTTTAAACTTTATACTTTCACAAGGCAGCAAAAATAACCCTTCCATCAAAATTTTCGATTATCCCATGAAAGTGTGCCGTCGTCATGTAATCTATTTCTAAGGTATTTCTGCAATTATAGGTTGATTACTCTCTATAGTTCAACTATTTACATTGGATGTACTAAGGGTGTTTATTTTGTTTTTTTATTCAATTTTTGATTTATTTTTACAAAATTTTTATTAAAACCAAACCAAATTTTAAGGAACTAGAAAAAAATTAAGGGGAATAATAAATATAAAATAATAAAATAAAAAATTTTAAAATATTTTTTAAAATATATTTTTAATTTTTTGATTCGATTTTTAATTTTAAATTTGAGATAAAAATTCAAATCGAATTATAAAATTTTTTATAGATCAAACTAAACTAAAATTAAAAATTCGATTCAATTTTTCGATTTGAACGAATAACAAATACCCCTACCCTATTACTAGTCTGATTGTTTTTACCTTAACATCTTTGACATTTGTCATTTGCTTGCGTGCCTTTTAAATTTACGAGTTTTGATGAATGAAATTTCAGAATAAAAGAAAAAGACAGATCATGCGTATGTCCATATATGAGGTTTAAGGGGGAATAAAAGGTTTGATTTTTAATGCGTCCTTCGTACTCCCAAAGTGACTTAACCACTTTTGTTGTGGTCCATAATACTAGAACATCAAATCCATGTAGAAGAAGATACTCAAAATGAGACATTCCTCACCAGTAAATGTATGGCACTGATGGACAAAAAATCTGATCTTCATTGAGATTAACAGCAAGAACCTTACTGTAGATAGAATAATGATCAAGATGGTAGGAAATTAATAATTTATGTAAAAATATTTTAAATTTTTTATTATATTTTATTTTTAAATATTCTGTCATTTTAAAATATAAATAAAAAGTTTATTTAATAATAAAATAATAGTTATTAAATACTATTTTATTATTTTTTCTTAATTTGTAATTATTAGTTCTTAAATTTTAAATTTTATATTAACATTTAAAATTATAATCTAATTACAATTATTCAAAACTAATTAAAAATTTGACTATCATCAATAAAAGTCAATTGATAAATTCATTAGCTACTAACATTTATTACCCACTCCTATAAACTTGTCTAGTAAAAAATTAATAATTTATATAAAAATAGTTTAAAAAATTTTCTCATTATGTTTCAATCTCAAATAACCTGTCATTCTAAAATATAAAATAAATAAAAAATATTAATACTAATTGCCACTTGTCAATTTACTTTTGTCATTTTGTAAGGTAAAATTGGATCGTTGGATGATAGAATGAACGGTTTAGATTTGACAATTGACACTGTTCATGAAATTGTGCAATCACTTTCTAACGCAATATGAACTTGCGTTTCAACAAGGATGCATTGTGAAATTGTGTTTTGATGCTTTGCATTGTAACTTTGTCATCTTGAACGCATGTTCATACTGTGCTCACAGATCAAATTGACACTGTTGTTTTAACAACTCAATTGAAAAATCTAAACCATTCACTCCATAATGTAACGGTCCAATTTTGTCTCTAAATAAAGACAAAACAAAACCATTCATGATCTTCAACAAGACAATTAATGATAGGTTGATGAAGGAAGTGTGTAATATCTACCATATACTGTCATTCTCTTCCAAATTGAAACAAAAATACTTTTTGAATAAAATTTATTTTGTATAAGTGCGTTCATAATTAATTATCTTAAGTTAATGGATGTTAGTTCCTTGTACATTTGGATTCTCCTTCAATCCAAAAACTTTCACTCTAAGTCTCACTTTTTTTTACACAAATAATTTACTTTTAAATTGTCCAAAAAAATTCTCAAAATAAAATACAATCTAAATACACCTAAAAGTGCCTATTTGAAGAAATGTTTGCAAGCTTATACAAGAGTTCAAATCGCGAAAGCTGTTTCTCATTTTTTTTAGCAATTGAAGTAATTTTAACTTTATAAATCTTTAGAAATTAAAAACAGTTTTAACTGTACTTATAGAGTCCCATAGTTTTTTTGAGTCATTTTGATCCCTGAATTATTTCATTTCCTTTTAACGCTCCTAAAGATATATTTTGCCCATTTTGGTCCTTCAAACTTAGTTTTGGAGTCCCATTTGGTCGCTTTCCCACCCCAAAAAAAGATAAATAAGAATATCATGTTCATGTTTCTACAGATTTATAAAAATGATAATGTCTTGTACATATAATCGTCCAAAGGAAACCACTACTGTAGAGTAGCGGAAAAACCAAAATGACTAAAATCTTTACAAACCTTAAAAATACAAACTGCAACATTTCAGCACTATTTGTCCTTTCTCGTAGTTTCTATTTTAAGATGACTTAAACATCACATGTTTGTAAAAATAGAATTCCTTTCAACCTCTTCTACTGATAAATAGGATACAACTTTTGAGATGCAATAGCAAATCAGACTACACTACTGTATTTCCTATTATAGCATTTATATTATTATATCAAACAAAAATACCAAGTAAAGTATTACCATAAAAGTTCCGGCTCCTCCCACCCCCACCCCCACCACACCGATAGTTAAAAAGAAGGGGCCATGTTAGAGTAAACTACTAATCTTTTTGAGAAGTTTGTGAATGATCGTAAATCAAGTATAAACTTTGGATCACAGAACATCAAACTCAGCATAAATGAAGCAATTTTTGCTTATATGATCTTTCTTTCCCTCTCTGGTAGTCAGAGTTATCTTTTAGGGCAAGAAAGCTTATGGGCCATGTGATACTTTCCCCAAGGACAGTGCTGTCGTCGGGGCGTTCAAAAGATAAGTAGTCTTTAGAAGCTCTGTGGTTAGTATAGTCCAGGGAAAGCCTGCATAAAGAGCTTCAACTCTAAACCAGTTACCTTTTGGTCTTACTTTCCCCCATTGCTGCTTGCAAAAATTTCACTGTGACCCATCTGCAGACTGTTCACTGTTATCTCAGCGCAATCAATAGCAATACTGGAAAGTAACTGATCAGATGTACCCTGCAATCCAGTTGCTTTGCCAGCTCTAAAGCATTTGGGACAGAATCTTAGAACGCCAGTATAGCAATAGATAGGCTTTGAGCTCAGCTTCAACAAAATGTTATCATGGGGTAACTATCACAGTTTAAAGGTTGCAACAACAAGAGGAGGGGAAAATCACTGTTTTCACATGTTTACTGATGTCTCCTCCAGTAGGATTTTGGAGATCACGTATAATACTATCTGATATTAGCACTATTTGCACTGCTCAATATATTTCTCCTCTACATCTAAAGATAGAGAATCAAGTCATAGCGTAGCTCGGCAAAACTTAACTAGAACCACACACTCTCCTTCCCACTTCATAGAAAAGCGATTGCAAGTTAAGTGATAAACTGACTCGAGCTTTTCATTGTAATTAAATCCTAATATACAAGTGTTTCATAGCCAATTAAGCAAACCTGCAATGTCTCCTCAGTGAGCTTCCAGCGAAGGATCCACCAGATATCTGAGCTGCAATTGTTTAAAGCATCCCTGAAGGCTCAAGATAAAATACAATTTTCAAGACACGTTAGCTCAGCAAGTGCATTAACTAAAATTTCAACTCACATGTGCTGTCCAAACAATTCAATCATGGTCAGAGACTAAAGTTTAGTAGCTTTTAACTCGAGAATGAATGAAGCATGCCTTTGCCGAATTGCATGGCTGCCAAGTTTACCAAGAGGAAATGAGTCAAGTGGCAGTATGTCCAGGGCTTACAGCAAGAATTCATCAAATGACATATTTCATGATGCACTATGCAACTGTCATTCTTCAGTAAGTGCAAGGATCCCTCTTGAACCAAATCACAGTGAATTTACTAGCTACATCATTTACTGCCAAAATGAAGAAACAGGTCGATAAATAAGAAGAACTTTTAAGCTTGAATTCCTGAAAATATTCTAATTTCAAGCCATCAGGTCCAAAAGTTCATGCCATTCCCAGGAAATGCTGCAAACATCCTACATCAACTTTCTGTTTTCAATTATTTGTCCCAACAGACTCCAATAACTTACTCTTTTAGTGGCTTAACATATCCACACACCAACAGGCAGAAATTTACATAGCATTTCGGAAGTTTCCATTGGCAAGAGAGGAAGAAGTATAAGATTATATGATATGAGAAAAAAACTTGCTTCCAAAAGCACACAAACAGGTAAATCATCTCAACAGGAGAAGATTTATTCCTCAACAGAAGAAAAAAGTACCTCTCTTCCTTGCACTGCTCGTGCAGCAGCCAGTAATGTATCTATCCAGAGAACATGGGTTTAAGGAGAAGTGTGGAAAGTTTTGCCCATTTGTTCTGTGATTTTTCTTGAGACCGTGAAGGGAGGAAGAAGCAATAAAAATTATGATCTCAACTCAAGTTTGAGGTTGTATTCTTGAAAAATATCATTCTTTGTAATAGGGCAACTATGTCCCTGAAAATGAAGATTTCAGAAGCTAAAAGGAAAAAGCACCTCTTTTGACTGCTTTTCTAAATTTGCTTTCTTGGACTTCTTTTAAGGCAAAGCTAGTTATAAGCAAAGAACAGCTTGTCACTATTAGCTTAATAAAGCAATTGAGAACAAGGCTCTGGTAAGCAAACTACAGATTATTTTTCAAAAAAGTTTATCATACCTTGTGCTCCAAAGAGTGAATGACTGCCGTTCAGGTCTTTGGAAGTTCCAAACCCTGCTTCACTCCACCCTGTTTGCTGCAGTTTGAACTTCCCAATCTGCTCATATGCTGACTATTAAAGAACAATCCATGCCAACTGATACCAGTAAATTCTGTCATTTACATCCAGCTTCAAAGACCAACTGAGCGTGTCAATGCCCCTGGCAAGTTCCTACCCACACATTCCCTTGTCCACAGACCAATATTCCAAAACCCTCCTTGCAAGCACTACCTCCAGTACACACTGGCTTGTATAAAAGGCCAGCAGTTCATCCATCAATCATTTATCTCCCCAGAAATCAATGTCATTGCTATCCCATTCTCCATGCCACTCCTTCAGCCAACATATCAAACCCCATGCTAATACTAAACTAAACTTTAAAAGCAGAAATTGCTCAGCCAAAAATGAAGATTTATTATGAAAAACAACCAGTATACACCTAGACATTATAATCAAGGAAAGGAGGAAAGAACCAAGATTCAGCCAGCACCAGAAGCAAAACAACTGAATGAATCTAGTTTATCAAGTTCATTATAAGATAGACATACAATAAATTCATATTCATCATGCACTACAAGACCAATCATCTAAACATAGAGATTTACGCTAATCATCCACAACTTCGGTACCCAATTTTCCCACAAGAATTAAAAAAGAATGCAAAGAATGTTATCGTATTTAGTGCCAGAAGAGTAAAAATGCAGAGATCAAGACCACTCATAGTCCAGCAGAAACCAACCCATGCAGTGTGACAAAACCAATTAGGACAGTATCATGATCAACGGCAGGCAAGAATTGTACTGGAGATGGTGGAGATTCCATCTTCTTCATTGCTTCAACTGCCATTGCATCAGGATTGATCATCCTTGGGTTTCTGAAATGCCAGAAAGAATGAGTTGTACCAAATGTTTCTTGCCTTGGCAACAAAAAATTCTACAAGCACTTGAATTCTCTCACATTAAGGCCTATAATGGTATTAGGAGGATCTAGAATAAGCAAATGTTGGGAAAACTTAGCCATAAAATTTGATTATGATGATAGGGGTTTTGAGCCATTATGGTTCAAACCCATTGATCTTAACAACCAGTGCCAAGAAGATTTATGTAATACTGTCTCTAAGGAGTTCCTTAACCCAGGAAATCCTGAAAATTTTAAAACTAGTGTGAAATAAAACATTAAATCAATGCAGAAGTCCTTAAAAAGCTATTTGGTTTTGGGGTAGTCAATGACCAGGATGATATCTTTATTAAGGTTCCAAACTAAAACTAAAGGCGCCATCATGTTCGAAGTTAGACACAATTATGAAACTGATGTTAGCCAACACTAAAAGCTATCTTAAGCAAGGAAAACATGGAAAAATCTTTGAGGAGGCAACTGATACAAACAAGGTACATACTATCATATAAAGAAGTGACTGCTCATCTCTTGCTATCTTGGTGGTGACTGAAAGACTCTAATCTGTGTTTTTAGAAAACAAAATTTTAAAGAGATCAAAAAATGAAAGCTGAATTTTTTTCCTCTTAGGGAAGACAAACCCAAACAGAAGAGTTCACACCCAACTGTTTGTTCAAGAAAAGATGAAATGAGCTTCTAGTAGTTATTTAGGCACTTTATAAGTAGTGTAAATTGTGTCAGTGGGAACCATGAACAATCTATTCTGAAGTCATAAAATCATCAGTTATTGCTCATCATTGATAAAGTTTTAATGCTGGAAGTGAAAGTTAAAACTCCATCCAAAAAAATTAAATCAACAAAGAAAATCTCTTTTTCTTTAGGATCATTCTGAAAGAAGGAACTATACAGGGACTATTAGAAGGTAATACAGATGAGGACTATTTTAAAATCGAAGAAGGCCACAAGGAATTCACTCCCAAAATTTGAATACTTATAATTTTTCCGTGTGCAAATTGTCTTTGGATTATGGAAGTAGTTTAAGTGGGAATGGTGTAAAAACAGGAAAAGAAAAATTCTATACCGAGACTTTTTCCTTCGAAAGCATCTCCTCTACCTTCAAGGTTCCCTATTGCTATCAGGTCTCGAGATTAGTTCTCAATGCTATCATGCGTGAAAAGGAATTGAATTTTTCTAGAATCAATGAAATAATCTAGTTTGCTAACAGGGTAAATTAATAATTTAGTTTGTTAGGATCACCTCTTACCGAAACAAACTTTAAACATCAACCTTTCTATTTTATCTACTAACAAACAACCGTCTCTCCAGAGGACAGAGAATGAAACAACAGATGATATGGAAACAAAATTTTCACAATTGGAAGCAAAATAAGCAGTACCTGCATGAAAATCAATTGAGTTCTTAGATGAGGAAATCTAACTGCAAGAGATTAACCAGTTAAAAACTCCAAAAACACCACTAGTGGTTGAGAAGAGAAGGAAGAAGGCCATTGGCATCAAGTGGAATGATCTCTGGTGAGTTTATAGCTCCTTAAGCAACTATAGAACACCAAAATTCACAGCTAACATAGGTCACAGTACTTTTAATAACGAATCCCCAATTTGAATAAAAAGAACAATCATTTTACCTTTTAATAACGAATCCCCAATTTGAATAAAAAGAACAATCATTTTACTCTTGGGAATGTTTTTCTTTGACAAGCATTTTACATCTGACGATGATTCAGAAAATAAATGAACTCTTCTAAATGGAGAGAAGATTTAGTGAGAGAAATGATATTCAATCAAAAGAGAAAAGGATCAGGAGAAAAAGAAACATGGCTATTACACTTGCTCATGTTTAAGAAATTACAAATTAAATGAATGAATGTGACCAAAAGCACTTATGGACCAAAATTGGTTGTGGAGAACAACTTGCTTAAATGCAACTCTGCACAGAAAACATAAAATGTTCTCATTTGTTTGTTGTTTGAAACATATTCCAAAATTAGTTGTGCCCTTTTAGCGTATGACAATAATATTTTTTAGAGTTATATACAAGAACAGTAAAGCAACTAAGAAAATATCAGATTCACTATCATACAACTCTAATCAACAGCTGATGCCAAACCCTTCCCCTAAGGCAATAGAAATTAAGCATATAAAGAGGAAAGAAAAAAGAAAGAAAAAGAGTGGAGATAGATCTGGCACATCTAAAACTTTTCATACAGATATGGAGCCATGTGTACCTGTCACATCTCTCCCACAGTGAGTTCGAAGATTCTTTCACCAGTTGATTTCAATGTATGCCGCAAGTCACCATCTGTAAATGTTCCAATCAGATGGTAACTGTAATTAATAACGAGTAGACACCCACATCCTTTACTCGTAAGCTCCACTAGTTGATCCAGATTAGATCTCCTACCTTGCAAATTGGAAGCTCTTCCTTCTTCTTCATAACATCTTTCACCTACACGACAACATGCAATCCACATATTAATTAATATTTTAGCACATTTAGATAAACAAAGTGTCCATAGAACCCAAATTCCTTTCCTAAATAACTAAATCAATTCCCAGAAGCGTCCTTGAATTTGAAGTTTAGTTCATTGGAAGGTAACAAAGAATCAAGAAATTTAACTTCGGACCTAATTCTAGTTGAGAAATCCATCTAATTTCACCATCAAGACACAGAGCTATCCAGAAATTATCCCACCAACATATTAAGCAAAACTCTACCTTTTACCTTTTTACCTTTTACACACAAAATAACTCCAAGCCCAAGATTTTAGTGGAGAAATATTTAACAAGAAACAAAAACTTACTAACACACATGGTCTCAACGAGAATCAGAATTCCGCCTTAGATAGACGAGAAAGAAAAAAACACGGTATCATCTATCCTTAAAAGAGTTAAAAAACAAAATTCACCATCTTTCCTTTTAGGAAGTTCCTACTTCGATGCAACCACAAATGGGAAAAGGTACATAAATAAACAAATTCTAGATGCAACTTCACGGAGTACACTTTTCCACATACCTTAAAAATCAGGCTCTTTCCGATCCTTCCACCAGGACGATTAGCAGCATACATTTCCTTGCTTAAATTCCTAGCGCTCATCAAGGCAATGGCCACAGTATCTACAAAAACCATCTGAATAGCAGTTGAAGTCACAGACGCCAAATCAAAGGGACACAATTCTCTCTCGAACGGCACCGAAATCCCCATCAAGGCACAGAAATCAAATACACCCCTTTAGCCTTAGCACAAGGAGCAAGCTTGAGCAACTCCTCCGTATTCCCACTCTTGCTAAACATGACCAAAAAATCAGAAGAACCCAAAATTCCAATATCTCCATGAAGAGCATCCACGGGAGACAGGAACCCAGATTTGATCCCTAAAGAAACTAGAGTTTGCGAAATCTTCTGAGCTACAAATCCAGATTTTCCGACTCCAGTGAAGAAAATGGTGCCTTTAGAGTTGAGCAGAGTTTGAGTAAATTGAAGGGTTTGTGATAGATTGAGGTTTTCAGAGAATAGTAGATGATATTTTTGCTGGTTCTTGAAGAGACTTGAGTAAATTTTCTGGGCCCATCAATTCCTCATGCTTATTGCAATTGGAATTCAGTTGTACAGGAGGGAGAGATCCATCTGTTTTCTTGGTTTTCCTTGTTATTTTTGTGTCTGATTCTGGGCTGAGTGAGAGAGCAGAAGAGAAATGGACGAGACACAGAGAGAATTCGGTTACAATGGTGGCGGGGAAGGAATCCGATGACATGCCTTATGTTCCCCATTTCCTTTGTTTAATGAAGAGCACGCGTAAGGCTAATACCTTGTGTAGGAACTACTCACTCGATGGTAAAGCGAACCAGCTTAGGGGTAGACGGTAAAGCAATACCGATATTAGTTAGATAATTAAAAAAATATTATGTAAATTGTACTTTCTTCCACCTATAGGCCTATGTTTATTTTCATACAAATTAAGAAACTTAGTTAATATAGTTAAGTTAATAAAATTTTAAATATTTTTATTATATATTATTAATTAAGATTAAGACGATTTTGATTCATGTTAAGTAATCATTTTTAAAATTATCACTTTTTATATTTTTAATAATAAAATATGAAGTTATGCATTTGATTTAATATTAGGAAACAGTATAAATTTTAATAGCCTTTGAAAAGAGGAAATATTTATTGATACTCATATATAATAATTAGGGGCATATAAAGAAGAAATTAACGATTTATTTATCCTTTATAAAAAGAAATTTACTTATAATTAGAGATGAAAGAAAAAAAAAAAAAATAGTGAGCCAATTTTTGTAGAACAGAGGGAGAATTTGTAATCTAGTAAATAATGTCATTTAAGGTATATTTAAACTCAATACAAATATATATATTTTTGTGTTTTACTTTTTTTCATAAATAATTTGTATTTTTAGAAATTAGACAGATTTAAGATAAAAAAAAATGTGACAGTGGTAATGCTCCACAGTTGGTTGATTAGGTATTATAAAAATAATTCATTTAAAAAATTCCATGAACATATGTAGAAAATAAAGAGGATTTTCTATCCTTTGAAAAAAAAGATAGTTTTCTATTATTCAGTAAACCTGAGTTTCGGTGGAATAAAGATGGAAAAGAGGGGGGGAAAAAAAACCCTCTTCCCTGATGAGTTCTGGAACTGAATTGTGCCTAGATGATAACTTGACAATCAACATATTATGCTTTATGTGTCTATTGGCATCAGTTATATTTGTATCTTTTCACTCTGGCTCGCATACTACACTGAATCTTAATCATTTTCTGTTGATGCTAATAGTTCTGTCTATTAATATTAATTATTTTTCCTAACAGAATATGATAGGATTTTCTGTTTTTTTAATGACAATCTCCAACTAGGACCGGTCGTGCTTTTTCTGCCTTATAAATGTTTTATTTTAACAGCCGACCAGATCCATCTGATCTCATTTTTCTTAACAAAATTGAAATGCTTGTCATTTTTGAGCAATAGAACATTGCTTTTAATTCTCAAATCTTTGCTTATATGATGTGCTCCGTGGTAATGCCCCTGATGGAAATCAGCTTGTTAATCTGTGTCTCCAAAAGAAGTTGAACTTCTTTTCCTTAGATTCATGATGAAGTATAAAAGAATAGATTTTAATTCCCCTTCTGTCTTTTATATTGGTACAAGTAGGGATAGTAAAAGGAAATTGGAGGATATTAAAGAAACTTTTTTGGTTCCCGACTTCTTAGTGGAATTATCCATGTTTTTTCGAGTAGGCTGCTAAGTGTAAATACTGGAGGAACCAATTTGTGAAATAGACAGCAGCGATGATAAAAACCGTATGCTGCTATTGTAAATACGGACAACAATGATCTAAATCCTATTGTAAAATGAGGGGAGGGATAAAAGGCAACTTTTCGAAGTGCCATCCAACTTCTAGTTTACATAAAGGGCTAGTCACTGACATGTCAAAGAACGTGAAGAACCACCCAGGTTGATTATTGCTAGAGGATCAGATTTTTCAACATTTTCCCATTTGATTCGTCAACTGCGTGAGGGTATCGATTTCTCTTCTTGGTGCTCCTGCTTCTCATGTGAAAACGGATTGGAAATGGGGTGGCAAAATGGATGGAAAAGATGGCAAAATCCAAACCATTGCGAGTCCTGGATACATGGAGGGAGGATAACGTACTAATCTAATGGATTCTCTACCGCCTTTCAATGGAAAAGATGCCGTTAACATGAAAGAAATAGGAAAACCTTACAGTCTTTGCCAATTCTCAACCTTTCCTGCATTTCCTTCGTTTAAAGGTTAGAATTAATAAGATGATCTGGTTAACATTTATGAACATATAGAACTGGAGTTGGATCATGTCAAGCATTAATTATCATAGTCCTTAGGATATAGTATTTTGTCCTCTGCTGATCAATTAATGAGAGGGAGTGTACAACTGGGAATGAGGTATGAACGTCAGGGAATATTGATGGATCACTCTCAGAAGGATTCTTTAACGAGAGAAAGAGAGAAAAGGAGATATATCTATATGAGAGAGAGAGAGTTGCTTTAGGATATTGCTGGCGATGGAATGGAGAAAAGACACAACACTTCAACCGCTATAAGAGTATTGTTTGTCAAATCTGACATGCAGAGTGACAAGCGTAATGTAACTTTTGCCACGTCTTTAATGACTCTTTGGCTCAATTCTCCTTCTTCCTCCATAAATATGACCCCCATTCACAGTTCAAATCACACAAGCACAAAGAGTTTCACCACCTATCTAGCTGTCACCTGAGAAGGGGTAACAATGGAAAGTCCTCCACAAAAAAACATCGCCATTGTCAGGAAGCCTAAGATTGTAAGTGAATTAGAACTCATTGCATGCAGGGGTCCTACGTTGGATCAATGTGAATCCTCCCCTAATTTATTGATACTTTTTTGGATGGGATCAAGGTTTTGATGGTTTTGTTGCATCCATGTTATCATAGAAGGCAGCCGTTGAGAAGGGCTTAGAGAAGGAGAAGAACAATGCTAATCCAAAGCTCAATAGACAGGCATCTATGGCACCTAGGCCAGGTGGAGTCCTCTCTGAGGAAGAAATAAAGATTGCAATGGTCGGATTTTACACTTCGTCAATTTCAGCTCTAGTCTTCCTTGAGCTCTTGCTCATCTCCTTTGCACTTTTACTTTGTTTTTCTAAACCCTGTAGCTCGAAGTATTGTTTCTTAGAAAATTTTCTTCTTTAGGAGGTTGCTGCAAGAATTCTAGTGCGTATCCGCAACGGAGATTTGGCCAGAGATAATAATCAAGTTGTTGCCCAACAAGATCAGGTAGTTGATCAGTATTTTTCCAATTAAAAAAACACATGCAGGGGTGTAGATGATTCAATCAATCCATTAAATACCCCAAATCAATGTTGAATGATATAATTTCCATAATCTTAATTAGAGACATCTTTGGTGCACTTCTCATCTAATTCGAATTCACATGCAAATGTGGTAGGTGCATTTTTCTATCTAATATACTACAAATTCAGGCTATATATGGCAGTAGTTAATGGTATTTTATTAATTTCAGGTTGAGGAGATTATAGAAGAAAGCACCAGTTTTGTGCAAGCTTCTGATGAGGAGTAGAAACTCCTTGCTTTATCTATTAGACTTGAATAAGCTTGTGAAGCAACCAGCAGTATATGTTGTGCACAATACAGCAAATAAGTTGGGAACCATAGTGTATAATGGATGCTTGAAATGCTTTATGTTGTATATATATGCTCCATCAATCAGATTAGATAAAGGTGTACGTATGAGCTTTCTTCTTCGTTTTCCCATTCATTTAGTTAATACGTAAACTCCTCATTGAACTTAGATTAAGAGAAAGAAAATTATTAGTTTACTTTTATGAAATGATATGTAAGGTGTAAGATATATTTAAATTGCTCAAGTTATTAGGGAAAGAAACTTCTATTAATTATAACTAGGTCCTGAAGAGAGAGAGAGAGGTCGCATTGTAAGCCATTTTGAGACAACCAATTAAAAAAAACAGCTAACCTCACACATTGTTATATACAAATACATTATGCTATATAAACCACTAAAAAAAAATACGCTATTAGCGACGACGAACGTCCGTTGCTAATTAGTTCGGTCACTAATTCGTTACTAATTAAATATTAAAAATAAAATTTTTAAATTCTGAATTCGTAGCGACGGATTAGCGACAATAAATAATTTAAATATTAAAAATATTTTTTAAAATTCTGAATTAGTTCTGTCGCTAATCCGTTTCTAATTAGTGACAGAAAAATAATTTAAATATTAAGAATAAGTTTTTTAAATTCTAAATTTTTTTCATAGCAAATCCGTTACTAATTAGTGACGGAAAAATTATTTAAATATTAAAAATAATTTTTTAAATTCTGAATTAGTTTTGTCGTTAATCCGTTGCTAATTAGTGACGGATTTGTGATGGAAAAAATT
Source organism: Rauvolfia tetraphylla (assembly GCA_030512225.1). Lineage (NCBI taxonomy): Eukaryota > Viridiplantae > Streptophyta > Magnoliopsida > Gentianales > Apocynaceae > Rauvolfia > Rauvolfia tetraphylla. Next base: position 8,746,150 of record JAJQKT010000058.1, on the reverse strand, counting down.
AAGAATTAAAAAAATCGTTTTAAATATTTAAATTTTTTTCTTCCCTAATCCGTCGCTAATTAGCGATGGATAAGAACAAAAAAATAAAAAATTTATATTAATTTATAAATTAGATGTAGTAATAAATATATTTATATTATAATATATTATTTAATAATATAATAATATATAATATATTATTAATAATATAATACTATATAATAACAAATATTTATAATATAAAAATATTATATGATCAAATAAAACACAAGAAGTGACTTGGCCCAATGGAAGAAGACATCATCCAACTATGAGATAACAATGGTTCGAATCTCTCTTTAAGCAAAACAAAGCATTTAAGGGAATTAAATTTGGATTGGGCTAACCCGATCCACTGGTGCCCAATCTAGTTGGGTTAGCTCAATTTATATTATTTTTAAAATTTAATTTCAAAAATTTTAAATAAAAAATTAATATTTTACTATATTATTAATTTTTAAATTAAAAATTTACTTTTGGGAGAAATCGGGTTGGGTTAGCCAGATCCACATTATTTTTTAAATTTTTATTTTAAAAATTTTTAAATAATAATTTATATTTTCTTTTATTATTTTATTTTTAAATTATAATTTATGTTCGTCGCAAATCCATCGCTAATTAGCGATGGATTTGTGACGATTTTTATAAAAATAATTTTTAAAATTAAATTTGGTAAAATTAACAATAATTTTTTATTTTTAAAATTTAAATATATTAGTATCCGTCACAAATCTGTCACTAAATTTTTTTTTATCGCAAATTCGTTGCTAATTAGTGACGGAATAATGAAGCCGTCGCAATTAGCGACTCTCTATTTAATTAGAGAATTTTCCGTCGCTAATCCCATATTTTCTTGTAGTGAACAATTACTTGTGAAAGGAATGAAGACTGACATAAATCAAAGTTCTTGCACCATAGCGTAGATCGGTTTCAATGTCTAAGAGAACACAAAGAAAAAAAAGGAAAAACGCTATGAAGTGGTGATGTTTGTCTATTTGCTTGATCTCCAAATACAACTACCTTGCAAAGCCTAGCATTGCAAATATTAAAATAACATTTCATATTCTAAATATTTGGCCAATCTAGAGATTATTCATAAAAAAAAAAACTATTTGGATAAGAATTACTTTGAATAGTACAAACTGCAAATTACTGATAAACTGTTTTGGCTTTACCATTCTCTTGATCTCCATTCCATTTATTTCACCAATTTTGTGAATTTCTTCGATCGACAGCAAAGCCCTTAAGAGTATCGATGATCTTCTGAAAAACTTTTCTAATACTTTTTGCATGAATTTTCTTTTGGTATATTACAAAAAACAGAGAGTTAATCTGGATATACTAGATTTATTTCTCTGTCCCTTCCACTTCAGCTGGATCATGATATTTTTGTACAATCCTTTTTTGGATGAATTATTTTGACACAAGTAAAAATGGGCTTCAACTAATAAGCTAGTTTGATAAAAACAAAGAAAAAAGCACTAAATATTCTTAACCATTTTCTTTGATTTAAGTTTTTGTAGTCATTGGTTAGGATTAGAAGTCTATAGATTGTTTTAAAATTTTTATTAGTATCTGTGTAAAATTTTCTAAGTTTGAGGAGATTGTACTGTTTATAAATTACTAGAAAATATACAAACGCGAGATGGATTAATGGGATAAAATTAGACTGTTCGTGAAGTTTTGTTCGTAGAAAATAGGTTATCCTTTAATATAAGATGAGACTAACAACGTAAGAAAGAATTATATATATATATATATATATATATCCATGTAACCTTAATTTGATGATAAAGTGGAAGATTTAATGATAATTTGAAAATCTTAAAGGTCTATTTGCCGTGAAGTGAAGCACTGTCTCAATCTAATGAAGAGACTTTATTGATTTTGTACGTTGGTTCTTTGATATTCTATACTTGAACTTCATATAATGATCATTTTGAGCTTAAATTTTTGTTATATTTTGGTGCTTCAATTACTATTTACACCATTTTTATCTCTTTTTTGCATTTGATGAGTTTATTGAAGATTTGGAATAGAATGAAGCAAGTAAGGAGATTTTACACAATGAAGAAAATAGAGAAATGCAGAGCAAAATAACATGATAGAGAATTTTTAAATGGAATTTTGACCTCCATAGAGATTTCAAATATAAAAGTGATCTTCTAAAAAATTATAGAAGATATCTAAAATTTTCAGAATGGTAAAATTTATGTCAATCCAACTTCGTTTGGCCACCCTGCTTATGTTGCAAAGTCACTTATCATGGATTTTATTCCAGTTTTGACACATTTTGGTATAATGATCATATATTGAGTTATAGATCTCCAATTGAGGTGATTTAAAGCTCTATGGAAATATAAGATCCTGATCTACAAGGTTTATGAAGATATTAAGACCTATATCAGCCGATTTTATGCTCTAAATTCACTAAGAATTCATAATAGCTGTCACAGTCTACTTGTAGAGTAGCTGTAGCACAACTGGATGTAAGCGACGCCGTTTAGTCCAGACTATGCGACGCCATTTGAGTCGAGCAGAACCTATTATTTTGCTATTTTTCTCTCTCTTTTGGGCTGGATATAAATACCCTTTAAGGGCAAGAAGAGACAGATGGCTAGGGTTGGCTAGAGAGGCTGCAAAACTGTGAGAAAAACCACAAAATCCCCTCCAAATCTTCATCTTTGCAAGAGAAATCAAGAGAGAAGATTGAACCTTTGAAGAAGGAGAACATCCACCTTAAAGATTCAAGACAAAAGCTGTAATTTTCACCCTTCCTTTCTCAATTTCAAGTGAAAAATTCAGATTATGTCTTGAATCTTTAAGGTGGATGATTTAGGTGACTAGAGATAGAAACCTCAACATCTTCTTGGTAATTAGAGAAATCTAATTGGAAATTCACTAATCTAAATTCATTCTTAGGTTGAATTGGTTAGAAAGAGATTTTAACTAATTAATCCAAGAGTAGAGGACTTTCATCTAGAGATAGAGTGAGTTCTATAATTAGAATTTCACCAAATATTAGAAGGGGAATGTTGTGTTTTGTTTCTATGCTCTTATACGTAATTTTATTTCAATCTCTAACAATTTGCACACAAATACTAGGCAAGTGCATCTATCGTTATGAGTAGGCCTAACAAATTTGTTTGTGAAAATGATTGGAATAACTAGTAGGAAAAGAAATCCAACTTAACTAATTAAATCAACTTAAATCTTGCTTGCAAGAGAGAATTTAATAGAGAAAATAATACTTAGATGGAAAATCCCCCTAGAATTACCTATGTGATAGAAAAGTCCCTTGGTTGATGAATTGCCCTTCCTATGTTTGATGAAATTCCTCAATTAAAACTCACTCTATCTCTAGATGAAAGTCTTCTACTCTTAGATTAATTAGTTGAAACCTCTTTCTAACCAATTCAACCCAAGAATGCATTAAGGTTTGTGAATTTTCAATTAGATTTCTCTAATTACCAAGAAGATGTTTAGGTTCTATCTCTAGTCACCTAAATCATCCCCATTGTTTGTGTATGGTCCATTTCACCCTTTCTTTCTCAATTCCAAGTGAAAAAAATCCAGATTTTGAATCAATCATCCACCCAATCAATTCAACCAATCAAACCCACACACAATCCACAAGAAATTCAAACTAAATCAACCAAGGAAACAATTCATTCACATAGATAAAAACTAGGGTTCATAACCATCCAAGTATTCAAGAATTTAGTTCATCAACATATTACAATTCATAGAATATAAAGTAATAAAGAAAGAGAAAGAATTGCTCATTTTCATGGTTGAAATCTCCTCTTCTTCAAGGCTGAAATTCGTCACTGTAGCATGGAGAAAATTGCAGCTTTTGTCTTGAATCTTCAAGGTGGATGTCCTCCTTCTTCAAGAATTCAATCTTCTCTCTTGATTTCTCTTGCAAAGATGAAGATTTGAAATGAGGATTTGAGTGAGTTTTTGTTGTCTCTTTTCCCACTCCAGCCTTTTGCCTAATTTTGCCCTAAAAGGGTATATATATTGTTGTGTTTTGTTGTCTATGCCTTATACTTAATTTTATCATAATCTTCAACAATTTGCTCACAAACACAAGGCAAGTGCACCTATAGTTATGATTGGTATAATGGCAAGCAATTTAAATTATCGTATCCACGGGGATAGTTAAATATCATTACTCACTTTTGACTCTATTGTTTAGCCTATCAAATTTGTTTGTGAAAACGGTTCGAATAACTACTAGGAAAAGAAATCTAACTTAACTAATTAAACCAACTTAAATCTTGCTTACAAGAGAGAATTCAATAGAGAAAACAATACTTGGATGGTTAATCCCCCTAGAATCACCTATGTGATAGAAAAGTCCCTTGGTTGATGAATTTCCCTTCTTATGTTTGATGAAATTCCTCAATTAAAACTCACTCTATCTCTAGATGAAAGTCTTCTACTCTTAGATTAATTAGTTGAAATCTCTTTCTAACCAATTTAACCCAAGAATACATTAAGGTTTGTGAATTTCCAATTAGATTTCTCTAATTACCAAGAAAATGTTTAGGTTTCTATCTTTAGTCACCTAAATCATCCCCATTATTTGTGTGTGGTCCATTTCACCCTTCCTTTCTTAATTCCAAGAGAAAAATTCCAGATTTTGAATCAATTATCAATCACCCTTCCTTTCTCAATTCCAAGTGAAAAAATTCCAGATTATACATAAATTATCCACCAAATCAATTCAACTATTCAAACCCACAAACAATCCACAAGAAATTTGAATTCAATCAACCAAGGGAAACACATAGATAAAATCTAGGGTTCATACCCATCCAAGTATTCAAAAGCTTAGTTCATCAACATATTACAAGTTAAAGAACATAAAGCAACAAAGAAAGAGGAAGAATTGCTCATTTTCATAGTGGAAATCTCCTCTTCTTCAAGGCTGAAATTCGTCACTGTAGCATGGAAAAAATTACAAATTTTGTCTTGAATCTTCAAGAATTCAATCTTCTCTCTTGATTTCTCTTGCACAGATGAAGATTTGAGATGAGGTTTTTGTGTTTTTCTTGGTGTTTTTGCAGCCTATCTCTCTACCCTAGCCGTCTGCCTTTTCTTGCCCTAATTGGGTATATAAATCCTGTCCAAAAGAGAGATAAAAGCTCCAGAAAACCCACTTGAGATCTGCACAAACGGCACCGCTTGGATCACACCAAACGGCGCCGCTTGCTCCCAGTTTTGGTGCAAGCTTCTGCTGCGCGACTGTGACACTGGTTTGATTTCTAGGTGAATTTAGAGCATTAAATCGGCTGATATAGGTCTTACTGTCTTCATTAAAGTTGTATATCAGGATATTATATTTCTACAGCGCTTTGAATCACCTCAAGTGGACATCTAGAACGGAGGATATGATCGTTCTACCAAAATGTGTCAAAACTAGAACACAATGCAGGACAGTTGACTTTGAAGTATAAGTAAGGCAGACAAATGAACTCGGATTTCTACAAATTTTACCATTATGAAAACTTCATAATGTCCTCTATAATTTTTTAGAAGACCACTTTTGCATTTAAAATCTTCAGGTAGGTCAAAATCCCACTGAAACTTTCTCTACTAGGCAGTTTCTCCTCTGCATTTCTCTATTTTTCTCTTCATTGTACAAAATCTCCTTGTTTGCTTGATTTAATTCCAAATCTTCAATAATCTCTCATAAAGAAAATAAGAGATAAAAGGAGTATAAATGGTGATTAAAACACCAAAATTTAATATAAATTTAAGCTCAAAATGATAATTATGTAGAGTACAAATATGGAATATCATATATCCAGCCCAAAAGAGCTTCAGATCGACACAAACGGCACCGCTTGGTCCAGACTAAACGGTGCCGCTTGCTCCTAGTTTTGGTGCAGTGTTCTGCTGCATGACTGTGGCAGTGGTTTTGACTTCTAGGTAAATTTCGAACATGAAATCGGCTAATCTAGGTCTTGATATCTTCATGAAAATTGTATATCTTGATCTTATCTTTCCACAGAACTATGAATCACCTCAATTGGGCATCTATAAGGTATGATATTATCGTTATACCAAAATGTGTCAAAACTAGAACACAATGCAGGATAGTTGACTTTGCAGCATAAGCAGGGCAGTCAAATGAACTCAGATTGATATAAATTTTAACATTATGAAAACTTCAGAATGTCCTATATAAATGTCTAGAAGATCACATTTACATTTAAAATCTCTATAGAGGCTAATATCCCATTTGAAAATTTTCTACCAATCTGTTTTGCTCTGCATTTCTCTTTTTTTTATTTATTCATTGTGTAAAATCAATTTGTTTGCTTCATTCAATTCCAAATCTTCAATAAACTCACCTAAAGCAAATAAGGGATAAAGGGAGTGTAAATGGTGATTGAAAAATCAAAATTTAATAGAAATTTAAGCTAAAAAAGATTATTATATGAAACACAAATATGAAATATCAGGGAAACAAATTAACCAAGGGACTTTTCTATCACATAGGTAATTCTAGGGAGATTTTTCATTCAAGTATTGTTTTTCAATTGAATTCTCTTGCAAGCAAGATTGTTTAAGCTAGTTTAATTAGTTAAGTTAGATTTCTTTTCCTAGCAGCTATTTCAATCATTTTCATAAAAAAAATTTGTTAGGTTAAACAATAGAGTGAAAAATAAGTAATGGTAATTGACCATCCCCGTGGATTAGACATTTGAAGTACTTGCCATTATACTAATTATAATGATAGGTGCGCTTGCCTAGTGTTTGTGTACAGATTGTTAGGGATTGATAAAAATTAAGTATAAGGGCATAAAAAACAACACAAAATTCTTCATCTAAAAAACAATTTTCCAATATAAGATGATGAAAGGCTCGTTATTACTGCCATGGGATAAGATTTTAGATTTTATCAACTTTCAATGAATTGCAATCCATTAATGAGATTCAGTGAAAAAAATAAGAATTTGATAAACGAGATTTTATCAACTTTCTGTAATTTGATTCTTCATAACACGAAACAGTCTCAATTTATAGGATGGCATACAGATTTGCAAGAATAGCCATATATAAAACTTTCTGAATCTTTGATGTCTGGAAGCCCTTGCGGGGTTGAATCTGACGCGAACCATGGATTCTTTTCGTTTTCCATCTAAAAAGAGTGGAATGTTTGACATCAATATATGTAAAAGTGAAAAGAAATTCTGAATTTCTCTTCGATTTGCTCAATTTTATTTCATTCATTTTCTATATTCAATTGATAATTATACTTCTTTTGTTTCCCATGAGTTGAAGTCCGTAATGATAGGCTGCTATTTTTTAAGTTCGTACTCATCCATAAATTGAACTTTCACTCCCTTTCAGAGAATCTGAAGTACAGCACCTGGAGTTGCGTTGTGTTTAGGAAGGATGAATTGCTCCTAATCAAAATGAATCTGGAATTGAGAGAGAGAGAGAGAGAGAGAGAGAGAGAGAGAGAGAGAGAGAGAGAGAGAGAGAGAGAGAGAGAGAGAGAGAGAGAGAGAGAGAGAGAGAGAATTCGTATGTCTTTGAGGGAGGGTAGGGAAAAAAAGGGCGGTGACCACTATTCAATTAATGGGAGAGAAGTATACAATTGGAAATAGTATGTAAAAGAATTCTTTAGAGAGAGAGAGATACTTATACGTTAGGATATTATTGGCTATTAAAGTGAGACAAATACAGAGTACTTTAGCAGTTATTAGACATATTTTTGTTAAATTTAAATACATAAAATAATAAGCATATGTAAGATATGTATGTCTATCACTCTTTTATTTTGATTCTCCTTTCGTAAATGTAAACCTAATTAACGACATCTTTAAATTGATACACATAACCCTTCCACCTATTTAGCTGTCACTTGAGAAATGATTTCAATGAAAAAACCACTACTGAAAGACTTAGCATTGTCAATCTGGTATATAAACATGGTTGGGGTTAGATCATATCAAGCTTTTATCGTATATTCATCAGGACCTCAATTCAGTTAGTTGGGGGTGAGGTACACGTGGGAATAGTTTGCCATCATCAGCAATGGTAGATCACTCTCAAAAGGATTCTCGAGAGAGAGAGGTGTGAGACACAGACTTGCTTTTAGAAAATTGTTGGTAATGAAAAGAAAAGACAGTGTATTTTAACAATTATTATAAATATTTTTTTATCAAATCTAAATATTAATATTAACAAGCATAACAAGTGTATGTGACTTTTGTCACGTCTTTTACTCTTTGGCTATATATCATTGAAATCACACAAATACAAACATAAAATCTCCACCACCTCTCTAGCTGTTACCTAAGAAATGATAACAACGACAAATCCTTCACTAAAGGATTCTGCTATTGCGATCGATAAGCCTAAAACTATAAGCGAAGAACCATTCAATGCATGTTGGGTCCTGAATTTAATCTTTGTGAATTATTTTGTAATTTCTATTTATTTTTTGGGGTGTGGAGGATTTTGATAGGTTTGATCCATGCGTGTTATTGAAGGCCGCAGCACTATATAGAGATCATCAATACTCATACCAAGGAGTAGCTACGAGGATCTTTCTGGCAAAAAGACATTTTTATTGCCTCTATATGTTGGTTAATTGGTTTCTTTATTCTTTTGAGCATCTTCTTCTTCCAGGAAATGAGCAGAAAATGGATATCCAAATACTTAAGAAAAATTGGTTTTTCTCAACTTCGTTCAGAATTCAACCTTTGGATACACAACATGCTGTTGTTCCTCGAGTTGAACGGGCTAGTAAGTCGGTGGCATAAAGATTAATAAGAATCACCATATTGAGAATTTCCATATTTTTTGATGTATAAAAGCCCTTATACAATTGAATTTGATCTGAACCAGTAAAATCTTATCTTTTGACGTATAAGAAAGAGGGTAATCTCTGACTTAAATATATGTAAATTGCAGCATATTCTCTTCGATTTGGTCAGTGTAATTGTCTATTTTCAATTAATCTTGTTAATTCTTTTAGATTCATAGTCTATTTTCAATTAATTTGGTTAAATATTTTGTTTCTTATGAGTTGAAGTCTGTTAAAAATAAGCTATTATTATCAATATAACATAGACTTTTGGAAATTTTGATTGAATCCTATATATTAATTCTTCATCCTCATCAACATGTTTCAATTTGACTCCATTTTATTGAATTTGCCTGAAGTGCAGCAGTTGGAGTTGCATTCTGTGTTGCATTTTGTGTTAAAGAAGGATGAATTGCCCCTTATAAAAGCAATCAGAGAAAGAGAGAGAGAGACTTGCTTTAGGATATTGTAGCAATAAAATGAGAAAAGACGGAAATACTTTAACAATTACTAGAAATATATTTTGTCAAATCTAAACATGTAGAATGATAAGCATAAAACGTATTTATAATTTTTATTACATCTTTCATTCGTTGGTTCAATTTTCCTTTCTCGCTCCACAAATGCAAACCAATTCACAAGGGAAGTCACACGAACACCAACATATCTGGACCACTTTTTTAGCTTTATCACATAAGAAGTGATAACAATGGGAAATCCTCTGAAAGACTCACCTTGTTGACTTCGTTAACATATGAATGTTGCTGGGATTAGATCATATCAAGTATTAATCATATTCATCATCACATGGTATCAAACCTCTATTCAATTAAGGGGAAAGAAGTACATAGTTGGGAATGGTATGCCACCTCAAGAAGGATGGATTACCCTCAAAAGGATTCTTTAGAGAGAGAGAGAGAGAGAGAGGCTTTCTTTAAGATATTATCTATAATGGATGTACGAAATGAAAGAATATTTTAACAGCTATCAAAAAGTACAAAATGACAGAGTATTTTAACCGCTATCAAAAAATACCTTTTATCAAATCTAAACATCTAAATAACAAGTATTTGTAAGTTTTGCAATGTTTTTAAATTCTTTAATTAGATGACATTCCTTTTTCTCTATAAATGTGAACTTTTTTTTTAAAAAAATATATGTTTCTAATTAAACCACCATGAGGTTGGGGTTTGTCCACAAATGTGAACCTATTCACCACAGAATTCAGATGAACATAAAATTTTAACCACATGTTTGTCTGTCACCTGAGAAATGATACCAACAAAAAATCCTCCACAGAGACTCAGCCATTATCGATTAGGTTAACATATGAATATAGTTGGGGTTATGAAGCTTAATCAAAATTTTGAACACATGGTATTCAGATCTATATTCATTTAATAGTAGAGAAGTACAAAGTTGGGAATTGTATGCCACCATCAAGAAGGACGAATCACTCTCAAAAGGATTCATCAGAGAGAGTGAGAAAGATTGAGAGAGAGACTGGCAATGAAAGTGAGGAAAGATAAGAGTACTTCAATACCAACATTAGAAGTACACTATGTCAAATCTAAACATGTATGTCAAGTGTCAAATCTAAACATGTATGTCAAATCTAAACATGTAGACTAAAGTGTAATAAGTGTCTATAAAGTTTGCCATGTCTTTCACTCTTTTGCTCAATGATGTTCGTCTACCCCCACAAATGTGACCCTATTCACCATTTATTTCAGGCAAACACAAACATCTCTGTCACCTGTTTAGTGGTCACCTAAGAAATGATGACAATGGCAACCCCGACTGTAGGATACAGGCAATGCTACAAGTGTAAGACTGAAAAAAACTCAACGCATGTAGAATGCTGAATCAAATCTTTATGACTTTCCAAATTTATATTGGTATTTTCTTTTTTGGAAAATCAAGATTTTGACGGGTTTTTGGGATGATCAATAGTCTTACCGAGGAGGAAGTCACCATTATCTTTTTGGTAGTAAGGATAACTTCATAACTTCCGAGAGAGGGAGAAAAATAGTTGATATATAATGCTTTGGAAGATGAAGGAAGTCAAATATAATGAAAGAAGAGTGTACACTTTTGTGTCATCTGGGCATACTTGAGATAATTGCCAATGCTCAATCCTTTCTCCAGACTCTCCTTTTAAAGGTTCACTACAAAAAAATACGCTATTAGCGACGACGAACGTCCGTTGCTCATTAGCGATGGACAAGTCCGTTACTAGTTAGCGACGGAAAAATAATTTATATATTAAAACTAATTTTTTTAATTATGAGTTAGTTCCATCGCTAATCCGTAGCTAATTAGCGACGTATTAGTGACGAAAAATTAAATTAAATATTAAAAATAATTTAAGAATTTTATCATAGCAAATCTGTTGCTAATTAGTGACGGATTAGCGACAGAAAAATAATTTAAATATTAATAATAATTTAAGAATTTTTTCGTAGCAAATCCATTGCTAATTAGTGACGAATTAGCGATAGAAAAATAATTTGAATATTAATAATAATTTAAGAATTTTTCCGTAGCAAATCCGTTGCTAATTAGCGACGGAAAATTATTTAAATATTAAGAATAATTTAACAAATTTTCTTAGCAAATCCGTTGCTAATTAGGGACGGATTAGCAACGGAAAAATAATTTAAATATTAAGAATAATTTAAGATTTTTCCATAGCTAATCCATTGCTAATTAGCGACGAATTAGCTACGGAAAAATTCTTAAATATTAAGAATAATTTAAGAATTTTTCCGTAGCTAATCTATTGCTAATTAGCGACGAAAAAATAATTTAAATATTAAGAATAATTTAAGAATTTTTCCGTAGCTAATCCGTTGCTAATTAGGACGAAAAAATTATTTAAATATTAAAAATAAATTTTTTAATTCTCAATTATTTTCGTCGCAAATCCGTCGCTAATTAGCAACGGATTAGCTACGGAATAGTTTTTTTCTAAATTATGATATTTTTTATTTTTATTTATTTAAGTAATATTAACTTTCTACTTAGCATGAAGAATATGAATAGAAGTAAAATAAATTATATTGAATAATATATATCAATTACTAAGTAGTATTATTCTTATGTAATACACATGTAATAAACCATGCATTTCTAGTAGTATTTATAGTATATTAATAACATATACATATAAGATAATATTTATAAATATAACATAAATACAATATAACATACATATGTAGCATATATGTGCAGAAATAGACACAGATAATCATCAATAGAAGAAATGATAATTAATATATATTTAGATACTTTAGACTATAAGTAAATATCAATTCAAAAAAATAGTGTTTAATAAATTAAGATTTAAAATAAGTGAAGTCAGATTAAATTAGTATTTAGGAAGATTTTTTCTATTTTTACTAAGAAGGTCATTGCTATTTTTATTTTTATTTTTAGCGAGAGACTAAAAAATGTATTTTAAATATTTAAAAACACTATTCTGTCGCTAATCAGTGATGAATTTGCGACGGAGTAAATTATGAATTAAAAATTTTATTTTAAATATTTAAAAATACTATTCCGTCCCAAATCCGTCGCTAATCAGTGACGGATAGGCGATGGAAAAAATTATGAATTAAAAATTTATTTTAAATATTTAAAAATACTATTCCGTCGCAAATCCGTCGCTAATCAGCGATGAATTTGCGTCAGAAAAAATTATGAATTAAAAAAATTGTTTTAAATATTTAAATTTTTACGTCGTTAATCTGTCGCTACTTAGCGACGGATTTGCGACGGATAGGAACAAAAAATAAAAAAATCTATATTAATTTATAAATTATATGTAATAATAAATATATTTATATTATAATATATTATATAATAATATATTATATAGTAATATATAATATATTATTATTAATATAATACTATATGATAACAAAAATTTATAATATAAAAATACTATATGATGAAATAAAGTACAAGATGTCAATTGGCCTAGTGGAAGAAGTCATTATCAACCCTTGAGAGAACAAGGGTTCGAATCTCACTTGAAGCAAACAAAGCAAGGAATTAAATTTGGATTGTGCTAACCCGATCCACTTGTGCCCAATCGGGTTGGATTAGCCCAATTCATATTTTTTTAATTTTAATTTTAAAATTTTTAAATAAAAAATTTATATTTATTATTATTATTTTTTAAATTAAAAATTTACTTTTGGGCAAAATCGGGTCGGGTTAGCCCAATCCACATTATTTTAAAATTTTTATTTTAAAATTTTTTAAAAATAATAATTTATATTTTTTATTATTTATTTTTAAATTATAATTTATGTTCGTCGTAAATCCGTCGCTAATTAGCGATGGATTTGCGACGATTTTTTAAAAATAATTTTTAAAATTAAATTTAATAGAATTAACAGTAATTTTTTATTTTTAAAATTTAAATATATTAGTATCCGTTGCTAATTAGCGACGGAATAATGCTGCCGTCGCAATTAGCGACGCTCTATTTAGTGAGGGAATATTTCGTCGCAAATTCATCATAAATTGTGATTAGCGACGGATATGTCTGTCGCTAATCCAGTATTTTCTTGTAGTGGTTACAATTAATAGGCTAACATGGCTAGCTTCTGAACGTATAATCGGGATTAGATCACATCAAATATTAGTTATATTCATCAACATCATGCTATTTAGACCTCTATTCTTTTTTTTTTTGATGAATATTTAGACCTCTATTCAATTAATGGGAGAGAGGTACATAATTGGGAATGGTTTACCATTGTCGAGAAGGATGAATCATTCTTTTGAGAGGGAGAGAAAGATGTGGATGTTGTGTGAGAGAGAGAGAGAGAAGAAAAGGAGGGGGGGGGGAGAGGGAAGAGAGAGAGACTTGCTTTACGATATTATTAACAATAATAGTGAAAAAAGTAAGATACTTTAATAACTATTAAAATTAGTTCTTACGTAAATCTAAACACGTAAAGTGACAAGTATATATAACAAGTGTTTATAAATTAATCATCTTTCACTTTTTGGCTCTATCCTCCTTCTTCCCTCTCGAAAGTGTGATCCTATTCTCCACCAATTTCAAACAAACATAAACATCTCCATAACTTGTTTAGCTTTCAACTGAGAAGAAATAGCAACGGAAAATCCTACTCCAGAAGACCCGATCATTGCGACGACCCTAAGACTCCAACACACCTTTTGGATGGAGAGGGAATGCATGCAAAATAACGTATGACCTTTCTTCTTTATTTTCCATTTTGTTCTTATAGTTAATTTGCAAGCTCATTACATCAATTGTTTCTTTTCTCAGGGAAATCATAGACTTTAACACTACTTAAAGAAATATCATCATCACCAACTATCTTTAATCACATTTCCTCATCTGCATAAAAGCTACAATAATCAAGAACATCAGTAACACCATCAAATGCAACATATACAGTATTTTAGAAAATATTCTCTGTTAAGCAATTCTATAAGAACAGTAAATTAATTTATTTTATGCCATTATTTTTTAGCTTTGAGTGGAGGAATTTCATTTATGCTATTAACTTTTTTACACAAAGACTTGATACGGAAGGTTTTATATATGTATACATATAGGATCAGAGAAGTAAAATAAATATATATATCTTTAGGTCATTAGTTTATAGTCCATTCATGTTTGTTTGTATGGAAAAAATAAAATTTAAATATTTCAAATAGATATTAATATATTATGTAAGAAGATGACAATTAAAACATACTCCCTCCATTCACTTGTTGAACTATAGTACTTTGGCAATTTACTGATGTAAAAGAAGCAAAAATAAAAGTATGATCTAGAAAAGAATTAATCCAATCAAGAGTAACTTATATATGTGTTAATAGTCTTAAAAAAATAGCTAAAATATTCTTAAAAAACGTTATATTTAAAGAGTACTATTAAATTGTATATTAATTTGTGCTATTCAAACCTGTTTCTAAGTTTTCTCTGGACTTTCTCCAAAGAGATTAATTTAAACTTCAATAACATATAAGTTATACTTGCGCAATTTAGTGGCACCTATATGAAAGTATAAGAAAGAAAATAAAGCATGTATGGGGAGAAATAAATGTGTTGTTGCACTGATCAACATCTCTATAGAATTTAAAAGCATTTATAACTTCAAGTACACGCTCTTTCAATAATAATAATAATAATCAAGTGTGTGCATTATGTATTGCTTGATCAACAAATATAACTGTCTCCAAAAACATATTGTATTTTGAAATATTAACACAATATTTCATACATGCTAGAATTTTGCTACATCGGAGAGCAAGACATTATTCATTTTTAGAAAAATTTATTTAGATAAAGTCATTTTTGAAGAGTACTAACTTCATATTCACAGGCTTGAAACAAATTCATCTTCTACCATGTATAGACTAACTTTCTTTTTTGCTGAATATTTTCTATGCGTATAATTTAAAATAAGGTTAGCTCAAAGCTGGTCTAATAACATAGTGAAAATCCCACCAAATTGCTACTAGATGACCAAAATTTAAATGAATTTCGATTGTTCTGAGTCTGATTTGTCAAGACTCTGGTCTGCACTTTTAGATCTAAACGGACTGCTCAGCAGAGCACAGCCATTCTCTTGAGATCCAAATTGAGCATACGTTACTTTCAAGGCCATTCTCTTGAGATCCAAATTGAGCATACGTTACTTTCAAATTTACATACACAAGAAGGGATTATTGAGATGTTGTGTTGTTTTGTATGCCCTTATACTAAATTTTATCACAATCTCCAATTTGCACACAAAACACTAGGCAAGTGCACCTATCATTTTGATTAGTATAATGACAAGTAATTTAAATGTCGTATCCACGGGGATGATCAATTACCATTACTCACTTTCTATTCTATTGTTTAGTCTATCAAATTTGCTTGTGAAAATGATTGAAATAACAACTAGGAATAAAAATCTAACTTAAACAGAAAATTTCAGTTTATGTAAATTTTAGTTTGCGAGAGAAAATTTCAATTGAGAGAATAATACTTAATGTAAAATCCCCCTAGAATTACCTATGTGATAGAAAAGTCCCTTGGTTAATGAATACCCCTTCTTATGTTTGATGAAATTCTTAAATTAGAACTCACTCTATCTCTAGATGAAAGTCTTCTACTTTTAGATTAATTGGTTGAAATCTCTTCCTAACCAATTCAACCTAAAAAATGTATTTGCATTAGTGAATTTCCAATTAGATTTCTCTAATTACCAAGAAGATGTTGAGTTTCCTATCTCTAGTCACCTAAATCATCCCCATTGTTTGTGTATGGTCTATTTCACACTTCATTTCTCAATTCCAAGTAAAAAATCCAGATTATGAGTCAATCAGCAACTGAATTAATTCAAGCAATAAAACCTCCAAATTAGATTTCTCTAATACCAAGAAGATGTTGAGGTTTCTATCTATAGTCACCTAATCATCCCCATTGTTTGTATATGGTCTATTTCACCCTTTCTTTTTCAATTCCAAGTAAATAAATCCAGATTATGAATCAATTAATAGCTGAGTCAATTCAAACAATCAAACCCACAAACAATCCACAAGAATTCGGAATTCAATCAACCAAGAAAACCAATCATTCACATAGATAATAATTTGGGTTCATAACCATCCAAGTATTCAAGAATTTAGCTCATCAACATATTACAATTCAAAGAACATAAAGCAATAAAGAAAGAGTAAGAATTGCTCATTTTCATGGCTCAAATATTCTCTTCTTCAAGGCTTGGAGTTCTCCAACTTGGTTGTAAAAAGTTGTGTTCTTGAGCTTGAATCTTCAAGATTGATGTTCTCCTTCTTCAAAGATTTGATCTTCTCTCTTGATTTCTCTTGCAAAGATTGACGATCTTGGGAGAGGTTTTGGGATGTTTTCTCTCTGTTTTTCTCCTCTCTGGAACCCTAGACGGCCGCCCCTTCAAATGCCCTAAAAGGGTATATATATACCTCCCAAAAAGAGAGCAACAATTGAAGAAAATTCTGTTTCTGCAAAAAAGGTACCGTTTGTATTATTGGTGAATTAAGAGCATTAAATCGAACGATCTAGATTTTCTTGTCTTCATGAAAGTTGTACGTAATACTCTTATGTTTCTACAGAGCTTTGAATCACATCCATTGGACATGTATAACTCCAGATATGGTAATTACACCACAATGTATCAAAACTGGAACTAAATCCAGAAATTCTGACTTTGCACTATATGTAGGGTGGCCAAACGAATTCGGATTGATGTAAATGTTACCATTCTTGAAACTTCATAATCTCCTCTATAATTTCCCAGAAGATCATGTCTGCATTTGAAATATCTAAGGAGGTCAAAATGCTACTTGAATTGTTCTGTCCTGCTGCCCTGTTTTGCTGCTCTATTTTGCATTCTTCTTCTTTTTTTTTCTTCATTATAAATTTGTAAATCTCCTTCATTGCTTCATTATGCTCCAAATCTTCAATAAACTCATCTAAATCAAATAAGAGATAAAAGGAGTGTAAATGGTGTTTGAAACACTAAAATTCAACAAAAATTCGAACTCAAAATGATCATTATATTAAGCACAAATATGAAATATGAAGTATCAAACTCCCACACTTAGACATTGCTTGTCCCCAAGAAATACTCCAAAACAAATAAGAAATTTGAACAATAAACCACAAGAAATAAAGAGTGTTCTGAAGCATTTCAAAGGGAGGCAGAATTGAGACAACATTACTTCTCAAGAAAATTTTGAGCATGTCTACACAAATAATCTAAACGTTGTCCCAAATACCCGTCACAAAGATTAAACAATCACCCCTTGTCTTACAAAGCAAGTAAGAATTCATATGTAAGTGTGTGTCCAACCGATGCAAATGGTCAATAATTATAAAAGGGGAATGTCATACTATTGGCCAAGGAATTCTCATCAACAAAGCATAGTGCCCCCTTAGCCTAGTATTCACAAAACCTCTCCACTAATACGGTAACCAAAATTTAACCTCAATTAGGTAGGACTTTCATGCTTGTAACTTTAGGCTGAGGGAAAGTTTAAGGTGTCAAACGAAAGGTAAGGAGTTTAATGTCAAAGAAATGAGAGCTAAAAAGAAAGGAATGAGATATAAAACAAAAGTAATAACCCTTTTTAGCCCCAAGGAATATCACCATTCCCATACATCTAACCACAAACTCCCATCCTCAACAAGCTCTCCTCACTCTACATTCAACAAATTTGCACCAAATCGTAATTCAAACCACAACTTTTTCCTTCACCATCTATCTTTGTCAACCACAAGTTTGTACCTCAATGATAAAAACAATTCACAATAATATTGAAAACATATAATTCTTGAAGGCATCAATAAATGTACTAAGCCTTCAAAGTAGTAAACATATATAACATTTTTTTCTTTTTTTCTTCTTTTTTTTCAAATTTTTTTATTGAGGTATATTTCAATTCCCTATCAAATAAATAAATTCATCTCTCTTTTTCTTTGAATAACTCAACCCATAAAGCCATTTTTCTATCATCTTCCCCTCCACCCTTTTTTATAATTTCCACAATACTTTTTGCCAACTTAAGGGTAAAGATGTATTTAGCTCTCGCAAAGAAGGGTTAAATATAAAGAGTGGAGTTTAAAACTTGAAGGAAGGAAAAATTAAGAATATAGATTAGAAAATTTATGCACAAAGGCTTCAAGAAGGGTACTACGGATAAAATAAAAAGGGATGGCTAGAAAAGCTCAATCGGGACAAATAAGGCCTATTACCATCATTTCAAGAGCAAACTAATGTTACTTACTCATTTCGCCTCAAGGCAAGTGAATGTAGGTTCTAGGACAAAAGTTATGTTGAATTCCAAGGCCAATAACACAAGATTCAACTCCATAATCATCACAACAAAAGCAAATAGGGAATGTGCTTAAAAGATAAATTTCATACAAGCAAAGAATACAAGGGGTGGTTACTTAATCTATGTTTAAGGTACTAGTTATGACCTTTAGAATGCTTGTATAACTACTCTTTGAGAAAAGATTAAACATGCAAGTCTTGAAAATATTTTGACGATTCCAAAAATAAAAACAAGAAAATTCATCCAAAATTCATGAAAATAAACTATACTAAAGACAACTCCCCCACACTTAAGGCAACATTGTCCCCAATGTTGGGAGAAAGATACACAAAAGACTAGAAATAGAAATTTAAAGATTGCACTCCAAACAACCAAACACAAAAACGGTTAACAAAATGGTTGTTTCATACGTGAAGGTTGGACGAACCCATATGAGCAGCAAGTTGCACCTTCTATATGAGAATAAATGAGAGAAAGTTGGAAACCATGACAAAATTAAAATTCAAGCATAAAAACATAGGAAGAAAATAAAGAAAGATAATGAGAAAAAGAGAAAAGAGAACTCCCCTAATGTAGCGTTCATACACCACTTGCTCCACCACTATGTTCGGGGCCATCTCCTCTCTCCTCTTTTTTTTTACACCTGTGAATAGTACTGCAAACGGTGCTGTTTTACTTTTTTTTAAACCAAGACTACAAACATGCAACCACAAATTCAACAACCAATTTTAACAAAATAATAACTCATTAACATAAAAATTACACCAAACAACACACAACAGAAAATTTGAAACTCAAAACAATTAAAACTTGAAACTAAAAACTAGAAACTCAAAATTATGTATAGATGAATAGAAATCATTGCAAATCACTTATCTTCCAGATCATGGAGGATTAAAGAAACTTTTTCAAGTCCTTTAGGATCCCCTCCATGATAGAGTTTGAGGCGATGACCGTTAACTTTAAATGTTCCTTTATCTGCATGTGCAACCTCCACTACACCATAAGGGTAGACCTTGTTTGCTACAAACGGTCCTGACCATTGAGATTTGAGCTTTCTGGGAAAGAGCCTCAACCGAGAATTGAACAATAATACTTGATCTCCTTCCTTAAATTCTCGGTTTGGCAACACATGTTTGTCATGCCATTGCTTCACCTTCTCCTTGTAGATTCGTGAATTATCATAGGCTTCTCTCCTCCATTCATCAAGTTCGTTGATTTGGAGCATTCTTTGCTTTCCTGCAATGTTAAGATCAAAGTTAACCAACTTGATTGCCCAATATGCTTTATGCTCAACCTCCACCGGTAAATGACAAGACTTCCCATAAACCAATCTATATGGATTAGCATAATCTGCAAACCACGGAGTGTGATCATTGTGACCTACGACCGAGTATAACCTCTTATCAGGAAATGTATCATTGATGTCTTCCTTATCTCTAAATCAATCGTGATAGATTATTGGCAGCAAGATTTTCTGCTCCTTTTTTGTCCCTTATCTCTAAATCAAATTCCTGCAACAAAAGTACCCACCAAATTAGTCTAGGCTTTGCATCATGTTTGTTAAGAAGATATTTGAGTGCCGAATGGTCAGTATAAACAATGATTTTAGACAAAATGAGATAAGGATGAAAATTTTCAAAAGCAAAAACTATAACAAGCAGCTCATTCTCAGTTGTGGTGTAATTCTCTTGTGCTTCTGTTAAGGTCTTGCTTGCATAGTATATTGGTTGAAAATACCTTTCTCTCCTTTGTCCAAGTACTGCTCCTACTGCAAAATCACTTGCATCGCACATTAGTTCAAAGGGAAGGGACCAATCGAGGGCAACCAAGATAGGAGACTCTATCAATTTTTGTTTCAATAAATTGAAAGCAAAGAAGTAATTCTCATCAAACACAAATGCCACATCTTTTTCAAGTAAATTTGTGAGAGGTTTGGAAATTTTAGAAAAATCCTTTATAAACCTTCTATAGAAACCAGCATGACCAAGAAAACTTCTAATTGCCTTCACCGAAGTTGGTGGTGGTAATTTCTCTGTGGTTTCTATCTTGGCTTTATCAACCTCTATGCTCTTGCTAGAAATCTTATGCCCCAAAAAAATACCTCCTTTAACCATAAAATGACATTTCTCCCAATTCAAAACTAAATTGGTTTCTTCATATCTTTGCAAAACCTTTTCAAGATTTTTCAAACAAAGTTCAAAGGAATTACCAAAGACAGAGAAATCATCCATAAAGACTTTCATAATATCTTCCACTAGACCTTCAAAAATAGTTAACATGCATCTTTGAAAAGTAGCAGAAGCATTACAAACACAAAATGACATACGACGATAAGCAAAAGTACCATAAGGACAAGTAAAATTAATTTTCTCTTGATCTTCCGGGGCTATTGAAATTTGAAAATACCCCGAAAAACTATCAAGAAAACAATAATACCTATGACCCTCAAGTCTCTCAAGCATTTGATCAATGAAAGGTAATGGAAAATGATCTTTTCGAGTAGCATCATTGAGCTTCCGGTAATCAATGCATACTCTCCATCCCATCACTGTTCTCATGAGAATCATCTTGTTTTTCTCATTGGGTACCACAGTCATCCCTCCTTTCTTAGGGACTACTTGGACGGGACTAACCCACGGATTATTCGAGATAGGATAAATAAGACCGGCATTAAGAAGCTTGATTACCTCTGCTTTTACCACTTCGTTTATGTTTGGATTTAACCTTCTTTGGGGTTGCACCACTGGTTTGAAGTCTTCTTCCATCAATATTTTGTGGGTGCAAAATGAAGGACTAATATCATCGATGTCGAAGATTTTTCATGCCATTGCCTTTGTTTTTTATTTAACACTTTGATGAGCTCTTGTTTCTGATCTTTTTGTAAATTGTTTGCAATGATCACCGGAAGTTTAGAATTATCTGCAAGAAAAACATACTCCAAATGATCCGATAACTTCTTTAGCTCCAACTCCGGGGGATCTTCAATGGAAGATTTCATTCTACTCCCCTTTTTCCTTTCCATATTCTCAAAAATTGTCCCTTTGGTTGTGAATGGGGATGACTCCAAATGTGCTATAATTTCGTCAATTTCATGATGCCCCTCCTTTATTTCTTCACCTTGAAACAGAGATATTTCCAATGGGTCATCAATCAATAATTCCTGCACATGATCGGAGACAATGTTACCAATAACATCTATCCTATAACAAGATTCATCATGATCAAAAGAATGTTTCATAGCCTCGGGAACTTTAAATATAACCTCTTCTTCTCCTACCCTAAGGGTCAATTTTCCTTCACATACATCTATGTTAGCCTTAGCGGTAGCTAGAAAAGGTCTTCCTAAAATTAATGGCACATCAATATCCTCATTCATATCAAGTATCACAAAATCAACAGGAAATATAAATTTATCAACTTTCACAAGCACATCTTCAATAATTACCCTAGGATACTTAACCGATCTATTTGCCAATTGAATGCTCATCCTAGTAGGTTTAGGTTCACCCAACCCCAACTTTTTAAACATGTCATATGGCAACAAATTAATGCTAGCTCCTAAATCTGCTAATGCTCTACCAATTGACAAACTACTAATAGTGCAAGGGATAGTGAAACTCCCTGGATCCTTTAGCTTTTGGGGTAACTTGTCTTTGTTCTGAAGAATGGCTGAACATTTCTCGTTCAATGTCACCATTGAGAGCTCTTCTAGCTTTCTTTTCTTGGAAAGGATCTCCTTTAAGAATTTAGCATATCTTGGCATCTACGAAAGAGCTTCAACAAATGGTAAGTTGATATGCAATTGTTTAAAGAGTTTGAGAAATTTACCAAATTGTTTGTCCTTTTTCTCTTGTTGAAGTCGGACAGGATATGGAATTTTTGGCTTGTATTTTGGAATTTCCTTTTTCTTTTGTATCATCAACATGCAATGGTTCTTCCATCTTCTCTTTTTCTCTTTCTTGCTCCTTTTGCTTTGGAACCTCCAATTCCTTCCCACTCCTCAAAGTGATGGCTTTAGCATGTTCTCTTGGATTCGGCTCGGTATTGCTTGGGAGCGTTCCAACTTGCCTTTCCGAAACAAGTTTCGCCAATTGGCCTATTTGATTTTCCAAGTTGTGAATAGAAGCCTCTTGGTTCCTTAGGGATGTTTCTTGTATTTGGAATCGATTTCCAGTTGCCGCAATAAACTTTGTCATCAATTCCTCAAGGCTATACTTCACCGGTGGTTGAGGAGGTGGAGAAGGTTGATGTTCATAAGGAAGAGATGGTTGGGGTCGAGAGCTTGATGAAGATTGGAAACCGGAAAGATGTAGCGGCCTTTGTTGCCCTTGATTACTCCATGAAAAGTTTGGATGATTCCGCCACCCCGGATTATAAGTATTGCTATAAGGATTATTAGGCTGCCTTCCTCCTCCAAGATAGTTCACATGCTCCAATGACGATGTATTAGAAGTTCCCATTATTTGGCATTCATGATTTGGATGACCACCTCTGCAAAAGTCACAAGCCATCATCACTTGGGAAATTGGAGGTGACCGACTCAAACTTTCGATCTTCTTGTTTAGGGCATCAAACTTAGCCTCCAAAGCCATAATTATATCTATATTGTGTACTCCACCAGCCTTGACTTTCGGTCTAGGATTCCCCCATTAGTAATTGTTCATTGCAATATTTTCAGTAAGGTCTTGTAACTCTTCTGGTGTCTTCAAATTTGTAGTTCCTCCCGAAGAAGCATCGATGAGTTGCTTGGAAGGGAAATTTAACCCACTATGGAATGTTTGCATTTGCAGCCCCAAATCTAGACCATGATGTGGGCATTTTCTCAATAGCTCCTCCCATCTCTCCCAAGAATCATATAAGCTCTCACTCTCCATTTGTTGAAAAGAGAATATGTCATTCCTTAGCTTGGCTGTCCTTGCCAGAGGGAAGTATTTAGCGAGAAACTTCTCGACAAGATCATTCCATGTAGTAATAGAGCCCAGTGGAAGTGACTTCAACCATGAAAGTGGAAATAGCTGAAGGCAGATGGCATCTTCGGAAGCCCTGTTAATCTTGAAAGTATCACATATTTCCAAGAAGTTGGCAATGTGAGCATTTGGGTCTTCGTCTGGCAAACCATCGAATTGCACCAATTGTTGAACCATTTGGATAATATTTGGCTTGAACTCAAAATTGTTTGCTTCAACTCTTGGCCGAGCAATGCTTGACTCCGTTCCTAACAAAGAAGGTCATGCATAATCTCCCATAGTTCTTTGCTTTGCATTCTCATTGTGTGCCATATTGTTCACTTGTTCAATATTTTCACCTTTAATTTCAACTCCCTCAAGCACTACTTCAAGATTGAAACCCCTTGTATCCCAATGAAAAATCTGTTCAACTTGGGAATTAAGTTGAGCCAATTCCTCCAAATCACTTGAGATCATAAACCAAAACAAATTCACACCTTCACCACAAATCAAAGTAAACGTTTAATGCAAGCAATTTTTGTTTTTCTTCACTAAAACAGGAAAAAAAAAATAGAATAACAACTTAAACAAAACAAAAACAGAGAAACACAAACTAAGTGCTTCAATTCACCAATAACTAACAAAACTAAAAAAAATAAATAAATGCTAACACTAGTTTACTCCTTCACACCTTCAGTTGACACCTTCACCACAAGTATAAACAAAATTTCAGCCCAAGGAATTATCACTAAAGCAGAACAAATGAAAAAAAAACACAAGCTAAACACTTCAATTCACTAATAACTAACAAAATTACAAACAAAAAATAAATGCTAATACTAGTAACAAGTATTACACAAATAACAACTAAAATGACTAAATCAATAAAGTTTGAACTTTCCTAATATTGACCAATTAGTCCCTGGCAACGGCGCCAAAAACTTGTTGTGTTGTTTTGCATGCCCTTATACTAAATTTTATCACAATCTTCAATTTGCACACAAAATACTAGGTAAGTGTACCTATTGTTTTGAATAGTATAATAACAAGTAATTTAAATGTCGTATCCATGGGGATGATCAATTACCATTACTCACTTTCTACTCTATTGTTTAGTCTATCAAATTTTCTTGTGAAAATGATTGAAATAACAACTAGGAATAAAATCTAACTTAAACAGAAAAATTCAGTTTATGTAAATTTTAGTTTGCGAGAGAAAATTTCAATTGAGAGAATAATACTAGAATGTAAAATACCCCTAGATTTACCTATGTGATAGAAAAGTCCCTTGGTTAATGAATTCTCCTTCTTATATTTGATGAAATTCCTAAATTAGAACTCACTCTATCTCAAGATGAAAGTCTTCTACTTTTAAATTAATTGGTTGAAATCTCTTCCTAACCAATTCAACCTAAAAAATGTATTTACATTAGTGAATTTCCAATTAGATTTCTCTAATTACCAAGATGATGTTGAGGTTCCTATCTCTAGTCACCTAAATCATCCCAATTGTTTGTGTATGGTCTATTTCACCCTTCCTTTCTCAATTCCAAGTGAATAAATCCAAATTATGAATCAATTAATAGCTGAGTGAATTCAAACAATCAAACCCACAAACAATCCACAAGAATTGGGAATTCAATCAACCAATAAAACCAATCATTCACATAGATAATAATTAGGGTTCATAACCATCCAAGTATTCAATAATTTAGCTCATCAACATATTACAATTCAAAGAACATAAAGCAATAAAGAAAGAGTAAGAATTGCTCATTTTTATGGCTCAAATCTTCTCTTCTTCAAGGCTTGGAGTTCTCCAACTTGGTTGTGAAAAGTTGTGTTCTTGAGCTTGAATCTTCAAGATTGATGTTCTCCTTCTTCAAAGATTTGATCTTCTCTCTTGATTTCTCTTGCAAAGATTGACGATCTTGGGAGAGGTTTTGGGATGTTTTCTCTCTGTTTTTCTCCTCTCTGGAACCCTAGACGGCCGCCCCCTTCAAATGCCCTAAAGGGTATATATATACCTCCCAAAAAGAGAGCAACAATTGCAGAAAATTCTGTTTGTGCCAAAACGGTACCATTTGGATTATTGGTGAATTAAGAGCATTAAATCGGACGATCTAGATTTTCTTGTCTTCATGAAAGTTTTAGATAATACTCTTATGTTTCTACTGAGATTTGAATCACATCCATTGGACATGTAGAACTCCAGATATGGTAATTACACCACAATGTATCAAAACTGGAACTAAATCCAGAAATTTTGACTTTGCACTATATGTAGGGTGACCAAACGAATTTGGATTGATGTAAATGTTACCATAATGGAAACTTCAGAATCTCCTCTATAATTTCCCAGAAGATCATGTCTGCATTTGAAATCTCTAAGGAGGTCAAAATGCTACTTGAATTGTTCTGTCCTGCTGCCCTGTTTTGCTGCTTTATTTTGCATTCTTCTTTTTTTTTCTTTCTTCATTATAAATTTGTAAATCTCCTTCATTGCTTCATTGTGCTCCAAATCTTCAATAAACTCATCTAAATCAAATAAGAGATAAAAGGAGTGTAAATGGTGTTTGAAACACTAAAATTCAACAGAAATTTGAGCTCAAAATGATCATTATAATAAGCACAAATATGAAATATCATGAGACATCGGGGATGATATTCACATATCATAAAGAGCTGATTATTGACTTGACAAAGAACCGAAGTTATAATTTTATAAAAACTGAAGCCCTATGTACCCTTCTTTGTATTTAACTTTCTTATCTTAAGAAATAGGTAAGGGTTCATGCCAAACCCTCCACTATGTTGAAGGTGGCTTTGCCAAAAAAAAGAGACAAAAAGACTTATTTGATTTTTTGGAATTTGATTATTCATCTATGAAACAATATAAATTTATCTTGTCCTGCCGTGATAGATGGATTGGAAATGGGGTGGCAAACTGATATTCCATATTTATGCTTCATATAATAATCTTTTTAGCTTAAATTTCTGTTAAATTTTTGTGTTTTAATCACCATTTACACTCATTTTATCTCTTGTTTACTTTATGTGAGTTTATTGAAGATTTGGAATTGAATGAAACAAATAATGAGATTTTACACAATGAATAAAAATAGAGAAATGCAGAGCAAAATAGTTTTGTAAATAATTTTCAAGTGGGATTTTGACCTCTATAGAGATTTCAAATTCGAATGTAATCTTCTAAAAATTTATAGAAGACATTCTGTAGTTTTTAGAATGGTAAAATATATGCCAATCCAAGTTCATTTGGCTGCCCTGTTTATGCTGCACATTCAACTGTCCTGCATTGTGTTCCAGTTTTGACACATTTTGGTAGAATGATCATATCTTTCTTTTTAGATGTTCAATGGAGGTTATTCTGAGCTCTATAGAAAACTAAGATCAAGTAATACAAATTTTATGAAGACACTAAGACCTAGATCAGCCTATTTCAGGCTCGGAATTTACCCAAAATTCAAAACAACTGTCACAGTTGTGCAGCACAAAACTGCACCCAAATTGGGAGCAAGCGGTGCCGTTTAGTTTGGACCAAGCGGCGCTGTTTGTGTAGATCTGAATCTGTTTTTATTCTAATTTTCTCTCTCTTTTGGGCTGGATATAAATACCCATTTAGGGCAAAAAGAGGCAGACGGCTGGAGTGGGGCGAAAACAGCAAAAACACACCAAAACTCACTCAAATCCCATCTCAAATCTTCATCTTTGCAAGAAAAATCAAGAGAGAAGATTGAATTCTTGAAGAAGGAGGACATCTACCTTCAAGATTCAAGACAAAAGCTGCAATTTTCTCAATGCTACAGTGACGAATTTCAGCCTTGAAGAAGAGGAGATTTCCACCATGAAAATGAGCAATTCTTCCTCTTTCTTTGTTGCTTTATGTACTTTGAATTGTAATATGTTGATGAGCTAAACTTTTGAATACTTGGATGGGTATGAACCCTAGATTTTATCTATGTGAATGAAGTGTTTCCCTTGGTTGATTGAATTCAAATTTCTTGTGGATTATTTGTGGGTTTGAATGGTTGAATTGATTTGGTGGATAATTGATGTATAATCTGGAATTTTTTTCACTTGAAATTGAGAAAGGAATGGTGATTGATAATTGATTCATAATCTGGAAACTTTCACTTGGAATTGAGAAAGGAAGGGTGAAATAGACTATACACAAACAATGGGGATGATTTAGGTGACTAGAGATAGAAACCTCAACATCTTCTTGGTAATTAGAGAAATCTAATTGGAAATTCACAATTCTTAATGCATTCTTGGGTTGAATTGGTTAGAAAAAGATTTTAACTAATTAATCTAAGAGTAAAAAACTTCCATCTAGAGATAGAGTGAGTTTTAATTGAGGAATTTCATCAAACATAAGACGGGCAATTCATCAACGAAGGGACTTTTCTATCACATAGGTAATTCTAGGGGGATTAACCATCCAAGTATTGTTTTCTCTATTAAATTCTCTCTTGCAAGCAAGATTTAAGTTGGTTTAACTAGTTAAGTTAGATTTCTTTTCTTAGTAGTTATTCAAACTATTTTCACAAACAAATTTGTTATGCTAAATAATAGAGTCGAAAGTGAGTAATGATATTTAACCATCCCCGTGGATACGACATTTAAATTTACTTGTCATTGTACTACTCATAACGATATGTGCACTTGCCTAGTGTTTGTGTGCAAATTGTTAGAGATTGTAATAAAATTGAGTATAAGGGCATGCAAACAAAACACAACACAAACTGATTAGCATAGATTGCCTAATCCACGTCATTTGGCTAAATGAAGGATAAAATCCTTGACTAAATGGATATATATTACGATGAAAGAAATATAGCAAGTGTGGCAATATCCATGATTAACTATTTGGCAATATTCTTATTATGCAAAAATGGATATCTTAAGTTAACGGTGATTGTTTAGGCCTATGTTCATATACACCTCATCATTCTTACACTTTGATAGTTTCTCACTTCAGAGTAAAAAGATAATTTGTAATGTTTTATCTTTCCTTCATTTCCTTCTTTGAAGGCTACAATTAATAGGCTGACCTGGTTAACATATGAACATAGCTTCAAGTATTTATGGCATTCATCAGCACATGGTGTTTAGACCTCTATATACTTAATCCATAGGAGAGAAGTTCAGAACTGGGAATGGTATACCACCATCCGGAAGGATGGTTTACTCTCAAAAAGATTCCTTGGAGAGAGAAAAAGAGAGAGTGAGAGATAGAGAAACAGACCTTGCTTTAAGACATAGTAGTCAATGAAAGTGAAAAAGATAAATACTTTAACAATTATTTAAGATAGTTTTTTTTTTTTCAAATCCAAACATGCAGAGTGACAAGCGTAACAGATGTTTGTAATGTTTGACACGTCTTGCGCCCTTTGGTTCAATTTTCCTTCTTCCTCCATAAATCTGATACTATTCACCACTGATTTCCCACAAACACAGACATCCCTGTGGTTGTCACTTGGGAAGTGATAACAATGGCGAGTCCTCCGTTGAAGGATACAATTGTCGCCGACGAGCCTAAGACTCTAACTGAAGCAGAACTCAATGCATGCAGGGTCCTAAATTCAAACTTTCTCATTCATTTCCTAACTTATGTTGATATTTTCATTTTGGGGGTATCAAGATTTTGATGGGTTTGTTCCTCGTACGTTATTATAGGAGGCAGCCCTTCAGATCATCAATACTCATACCGTGGAGGAAGCCACCAAGATCTTTCTGGCAGTAAGGCGACATTTTTATTGCCTCTATACATTGTTTTCTTGTTTTCTTGTTCCTTTGAACATCTTCTTTTACATCTTCCCCTAGCAGGGAATAAGCAGCAGAGAAATCCGAATAGCGGAGGAGCATGGTGTTTTCTCAATCCCTTTCACGATTCAACCTTTGGGTATAAGGGGAAAAATCTGTGACAGGTCTTAGAAAACTCTTGTTCATGTTTGTCATGAAATCAGCGAAAAACACCCTTAGATAATCATTAAAGACTATAGGGCTCCTTTGATTTTGCATCAATTCTTTTCCATTTCCAAGATTTTGCTATATGAGGACAATAATCTTTAAAATTATTTTTACCATTTTCTAGTTCTTTTGTAACTGATCAGGATCTCAAGTTTCTTAATGCGATTATAACAGGGAGATTCAATTCTTATGACGGTAAAGTTTTTGATACAAGAAAATCTTTGTTTCCAACTTCTCCTTTTTCCCTAGAGTAAAGCAAAACTTTGCTAATAGAAAAACTGAGAGCAATCTTTCTACGAGTTTTCATTGTTCTCAAACTATTTTGATCCAATAATTAATTTTCATACGGTGATTTCCTTTTAGGGTCTGAAACCTCCTACTGGACTTCCTGCTCCACCACCGAAGGGAAACAGGCCAAAAGGAAGCTCAAAGAGGCTTTCTGGAAAACGTGCTCGTGGCACCTAACCCCTCAACAAAAATATCTCGAAATTATTTGTGCTATTTCCAATCACCTTGTTTCAACCTTTTCTATGCTAACTTGAGTAATTTTGTCTCCTTGCAATAATCGTTCTTGCAATAATGTAGTGCTTTATATGTCTTGTTAATGTGTTTATTTTCCATTTAGTAATATGTTATCGTTACTAGACACTTTTAAACCAGTCTCATCTGTTATATTAACTCGTCGCATGCAAAAGATCATTTGCAAATGTTAAGAACCAAACACAACAAAATTAGAGAGCAAAAATGTCATCAATACATTTAGAATGTACAATTACTCACAACCCAAATATATTATCTTTTCCTGATGAAGGGCAATCGATGATCAATCTGATGAAAAAATGATTTTTGAGGACTTGCATCCAAGAAAATAATTTCTTAAAGTTTACTGTGGTTTTCATCGATACGCTAAGCCATATAACAAACCTAATTAGGTTGATCCACCTATGTCATCTGTGCTAGGAGTTGCCTAATGTCGTCATAACTCCACATTAGTATGATATTATCCACTTTGGACTAAGTTCTCACGGATTTATTTTTAGAAACCTCCCAAAAGGCCTCTTACTAATGGAGTTATCTTGAATTTTATATTTTAGACAACTCTTCCTTCAATTTTTTATGTAGGACTTGGTTTGTAACTCAACAATCTGAGCTTTGGTTTTACCCTCTCCATATCAGAATTTGGCCTTCTATTGAAGACTCGGTACTTATTTCTTGCAAATTGCAACAAATTTTTTGTTTATTTCTCAGACCCATTAGGGTTATAAGAACAAGCCAAGTCTTTGATTAATAGGCCTTTTTATTAGGGGCCTGGATGAAATGTACAGATTCATACTTCCGTAGACACTGCCTTATGTGTTTTTTTGTTTCCCTTCTTGTTCTTTTCACAGGATTACGTATTTTAAGTTATAGATTTAAACTGATATCATCCTGCGTTTGATGTATAACAGTATTAGAAATGGAAAGATAAAAGCGAGAGAAAAGGATTTATTTTACATCTCCGGAGATGTAATATAGTTGATGGTTTTGCTTAATCTTTACCATCGATCCTTTGAAGACTTCACTTTCATGCAACTAAAGAACTTGTAATTATGATACTTGTGAAATTCTAGAAGAACATATACAAGAAAGTACTGCTCTGAGAACTACTCTGACGGGGTTCATTGGGTTCTTTGTATATTTTCTTTCTCATAAATTCAGAGTCACCTTCTTGCTGGGATCCTTTACAGAATGAGTGTTATGTATTTGTTTCAATTTGGCCAGACATAATTAAGATTTAAATCTTAATCAAATGCCATGTTTTTCAAGATAATTAAAATTATAGAATCTTCCAAATAAACATAAATCACACAGTTCAAAACTTCTTTCTTCAGATAGAAAATACACCTATTATATATGGCTCAAAAGAATTTGATTCATCTAAATATTCGTCATATTTCTTAATTAAATAGAACAGCTATCTCTTAAATCAATACATCATAATATTAAAAATTTTGTAATCATAGTAACAAAAATTCACGCATCCAAGATTTTTTGGTACTCTTTTAGAGGGAAATATATATATATATATATATATATATATATATATATATATATATATATATATATATATATATATATATATATATATATATATATATATAATTCATATTTCCTAGATGATCTACTGCATATATATGAAGCATTTACATCGATGCAGTTGTTAGGATCAGATTTAGTATTTAACTAATTGCTATTTCCTACTGTACAATCTATAGGAATTACATGAAATTTATTGACAAATTCTTTAGACTAGTTATCGTGCAAGATCTAACAAATACAAGCTATTCATGTAAGAGATACAGCAATTTCCAATTATTGTGAAATGTGTGCTGCTCGAAAAGTTTCCTACGGTATGTGGACAGTACTTTTGCCTCTTGAAAATTTTCACGACTTGGCATCCTTACCTCTCTTCAACCTGAAATCATTGAATTTTTTTCAATTAGAATATCATATCTTGATTAGTGTAGCTTTTTAAACCTAGAAGCGCGTCAATTTCTGCCAAATCTACTAGAATTGTATAATTTTCTTCAAATTTTAATTCCTCACATTTAGTAATGATATGGTATTCAAGGCCTGGAAAAGGAAGTTTATCATTATATGTGATTGGTTTTGCAATTGATTAGCTTTTCAATCTATCCAATGAGAAGTGTTTACTCACTTCATCCTTCCACCAGCTTATACCAAACACTTAAAAAGGAGGGAAAAAAAAAGAAAGATAAAAGAAAGTACATTTCCTTACATGAATTGTTTGTATCTTCTCCTCCTTCCATTCCGGGAAACCAAGTCTGAGTGAAAGGATAGGTTTTGGAAATTAAATAAGGCTAGATATTCTTGACCATATACCCAAATGTACTAGCATAAAAAAACGGAAGAAAATGCACCATGAAAAGGGGGGGAAAATTAGAAATAAAAGCCAGTAGATATAGAAGTGAAAACAGAGATGCACCTGTGATGTCCTATCCTATATCAGAAATATTGATTTTTGTTAATGATATATAAAGATAAGCCTAAGCACTCATTCTCAACTCGAAATATCTATTTTGATATAAAAATGATAGTTATTAGTTAGTTTGTCGTCGGCGCCACATGAGTTACATTCCTAAGCTTGCAGGCATGAGCTGGAGATTTGGTATCAGAGTGAATAATCATACCCAAGTATGAGAATCAAGTGTAAAGATGCTAGAGCGTAGCTGGTTTAGTCCTTGGCTTTGGCTAATGGACTGGCCAAGGCAAATATGCTAGAGCCTTAAAAGGGTGAAGGATGCCCCATCTAACATCGAAAATATATACGTAATATTGTCCAAATTTATCTATTGTTAATTTAAAATATTTGTTTTAATATAATGAGAACAATTGTCAAATAGTTGACCTTGAATGGTAATATAGAATGAATCAGTTTATATTGCATGACAACACTTAAGAGAGGGAAAGTGAGAAATGAACAGGTGAACGGACATCCCTTTCCACTAGAGAGAGTTTGGTGAGGAGTTCTCTGATTCTTTTGGGAGATGGGTCTTTTGTTCTTTTTGTTTCAAACATTCTTAGGGGAAATTTCTCCATTTTACTCTCAAAAGCAATGAAGTTAAACGGGTTGAAAATAACTTGAAAATGTTGGCAAGGATTAATTCCATCTCTTTAGCTTGAAAACTAAATGTTTATGCACAGAGAATAGATACAGAAACAGATGTGCATCAAACCAAATAACTTGGTACTACCCAAACACAAATCCATGTGAAGACTTCACTTGGCACAGATGCTGAAAAATATCGTCAAAATTTCACCATTTCTTTAGGGTATTGTTGATCTCCGCCATTGGGAAATTTTAAGTGTTTGCCTATGATTCTATGGATGCATTTGTAGTAAAAAATTCAACGAACAGTTTGGAGTATTCAAGTCTTGTTAGGCACGGTTCTTACAAACTATCTCGACGCATTCCCTAGTATTAGAACTGTCTCTCTTAGGAGAGTCCAGGAAGAGCAAAAATAGAAATGAGAATAATTATCCACAATATGGTCAGGAGAATAGAGAGAATTTTAAGTTTTTTGCCCCAGATACAAAGTAAAGACACTGTTTATGGAAGAAAAGCACATTAATGAAATCTAGCAAATTTGTGACGTCAGATAAACAAGGGATCAGCAACACAATCAAGCATTGTAGAAAGTACAATTAATAGACCCCTTATCTAGCAGAAAGAGAGATGACAACGGCGTTTCTACTAAAACTTAAAAGAGTTGCCAAGGGAGTTTCTACTCGGTATAACAAAGGAGTTGCCAAAGGTTCAGCATTAAAAGGCAAAATTGTCAAAGGAGAGTGGAGCAACTTGCTAGAGAAAACCTTTGACTAGTGCAACCTAGCCAATTAACACTGATGATATTTGGTTACTAGGGAAATTAGGGGTTAGGACAGTTGTAGTGGTTCGGGCTCCATTTCTCCTCTCAATATTTTTCTGAGAGTCCTACTTTCATGTGTAGGGCCACTGAATAATATGAGGAAGTTTTAAGACAAGTATTAGAGAAATTGTTCCAATAACAAGTGACCAAATCACTTTAGAAGGCCGAAAAGATGGTGTATGGTATATAAGGGATTTTTAAGTTGCCTAGTCAAATCCACTACATACAATACAAGCCCTCATCTTCAGCGCTTGCCTTCATACGTTCCAATTTTGACGAAGTTTGAAAGAGTAAGTTAGAAGGCTGCTGGTGCATTCTTTGATAAGCAAAAAATACTAATTGAGATCAATGAATATTTGCAATCCAATTTTGCATCCCAAGCGCAAGAGGTTAGGCAACACGAGAGATTATATCTCCCATATGATATTTATGACTATTTCCTATTACTTGTTAAAACTTTCTAACTTTATTCTTTTACATTGTTGATCTTTTACTAGATATCTAATAAATTAGCATAAATCAATTGAATAGAATATGGCAACTATAGATTTTCATTTAAAAAATCACACGGACTATATACAATTTTTATTTGGACTAAATACAATAAGAAAAATTTTCATTTCTACAAACTTTTGAACATGAGTTCTGCCACTTTTTGGTTGAACTCCTAAGTGAGTAGTGCTGTCAAACGGGAACCCCCAGTCTGCTGCCCGATAGCCAGCCCGCGGGCTATTCAAAACGACGTCGTTTTGTAAAAAAAAGTAACAAAACAACGTCGTTTTGAAAAAATATATTTTTAATTTTTTTAAAAAAATTAAAACGACGTCGTTTTGAAGAAAAAAATTTAAAAAAAGTAAAAAGAAAAAACTAGCTAGCCCGTATCCGGCCCGCACTGTCACGCGGGCTAAACGGAGAGCGCCAAAAAAGCCCGCTCTTAAACGGGTTTGGGCATACTAAGCCCAAGCCCGCTAAAACGGGCCAGCCCGCGGGCTGAAGCCCGTTTTGACTTCTCTAAAGTGAGTTCCGCCAAAAATTGTCCGAACTAATCACCAATTTTTTTAAAAAAAATAAGTAACTTGTACTAGTTTTTGGCGCAAGTTGCACTAGAGTTGTGCCATTTGTTGGTGTAAATCCAGTGTAATTTTAATTTTTTTCAAAAATTAATCATTTTAAGACCAAATTTCAAGATATTTATATGCACAAATACATAAGAATAGATATAGTTTGAGAAACTAACCTTTTGTCGTCCAAACACAAAGTGATTTTTAATATATTTGAGTTTTAGTGTTTGAAATGGTTGAGAAAAAGTTTAGAAATATAAAGATTGAATAGTAAATAATAAAAAATTTTTGATTGTATATAGTCCCAAAAAATTGATATATAGTTACTCTAAAAAATTTAAAAATTATGAATTAGTTATTGATATCAGTACTTGCTAAATTCTCCCTAGTCAATCAAACAAATTCAGTTTAACTTTTTGCCCCTCTAAGAAGGCCCAAAACATATTCCTTATAGATAAATAAATATGAGTCTCAATTATACAATTCATTGAATCAAATTGTTTTCAACATCAAAACACTAACGAATCAAAAGTTTTCAATATCAAAATACTTGTAAACCAAACCGTTTTCAATATCAAAACACCACATGGTTCATATTATATATGCAAAAGACTCCAAAATCATCATAGCCAAACCGAATTTAATAGGAAAATATGTTATTTGTTAACATTAAAAAAGAGTCTTTCCACTTAATTACCTCAAAACTAACCAAAACAAAGGGGTTCTCCAGTTCAA
The DNA here is from genome assembly GCA_030512225.1 of Rauvolfia tetraphylla. Classification (NCBI taxonomy): domain Eukaryota; kingdom Viridiplantae; phylum Streptophyta; class Magnoliopsida; order Gentianales; family Apocynaceae; genus Rauvolfia; species Rauvolfia tetraphylla. The sequence goes on along the minus strand of JAJQKT010000058.1, from coordinate 8,710,275 downwards.
ATATACATCCATATCAACCACTCTGTTCCCTAGCCATCAGATTGATGCAAGAATTCTCAACCATATATTTAACAATTATACTAATTAAAAGGAATCATCTACCAAAATCCTGTCATGTTCATACCTAAGCATGAACCTTGATTTCTCAATGAATTCCACTGAATAATACAATAGAAAGATTGGCCACATCACATAGGCTCGTCTCCAAATTGATAACACGTCTATCCTCTTTCTTCCTTTCTCCTGCGCCTAAAGTGTTGGAAGTGTCATGATTGGCCACATCACATAGGCTCGTCTCCAAATTGATCACACGTCTATCCTCTTCCTTCCTTTCTCCTGCGCCCAAAGTGTTGGAAGTGTCATGATTTCCTAGCGTTATAGACGTACTAGTCAAATAATTATGACAATAGAGTTTCAATACAAACTCGATTGCTTTCTAGTCCTCCGACAAGAATTAGAATATCAAACAACTATGAGTCTTTTTTATTTTAGAATCTACAAAATATGGTTTCACACGCAAATGGGACAGGAATTTAAACTTTGCTACCAAAATAGAGCTATTGGAGAACTATTGCTCCCATTGTGGCATCTTTACTGCTTCAAGCCCCATCGACGTTCAGCATGAATTCTCCTAGTGTGCTGCCACCCCGAAAGGAAAAGAATATGTTTTAGAGGTGAATATGAGATATTATTTTAGTAATTACTATAGCAAAAGAATTTCTTTTCTATTTCACTTGCTAATATGTATTTCGAGAATTTTTTAGATATAATCTTTTAAATTACAAAATAGTTATTCCACAATAGACAAGAATGTTCATGAGACAAAATTCTTTGTGTATCTTGTATATAATCTACTATCCTTCCTTTTCTTATTCTTGGAACCAGAAAACTACTATCATGCTTGCTTTCTTCTCCAATGAAATTCCACTTTATTGGACTAATAGGATCTTAATCATCGGTACTAAGCAATATAGAGGTTTGCAGGGGAATTTGATAAGAGAATTGAGAAAAAAAATACAAAGACGAGGACAATGAGATTCTAATAGAAACTCCAGATACTATTAAGGTATGTTTCTAATTAAGTACTGCAGATTGCTTATTTTCAGGCATTAGTAGCTTCCTCGGCATGCATTTCCATGGTCAAACCAGTTCCAGCAAACTTTTCTTCCATTAATTTCTCAAGGCGTTTAGCCATTGAAGGAGTTAGATAATTCTTCCAGTCCCCAATTTCTCCCTTCCTGAAAAATGAGCTATTTTTAACTTTGACAGCAAAAGTTTGGGTTTCACCCTCTCTATTAACTTCCAAATTCTTAAGATTCTCAAAGCTGCAAAATCTTGCTATCTTTTCGATCAAACCATTTTCCTCTTCCTCAGCAGAAAAGGGATAGCCCAAGAACTCTGCCATTTTCTTTACAGCAGAGTTTATGTCCTCCTTTAGATCTTCGAACCTAAGAAACAATACCCTCTGATCAGCCTCAGTCTTCAAACTCTGATTCCAGTAACCCAGGAGATGTTCCCAGAATGGACCACCACTCTGAATTCCATCATAAAACAGTTGAAACTCTTCGTCTATAGAATTTATTTTGGCGAATCCATTTTCGAGCACAAATGCTATGGTAGAGGTAAACACATCCAACGGATTCCTGCACAGATAGATAATCCTGCACTTGGAATCCAGAATGGAATTGGGAAGGCACTGATACGCTATGTGAGTCGAGAGAATTCTCGAACCAACAACGCCATGAATTTCAGGAACATTTTCATCCCCCTTGAATTGATAATTCTCCAAGAAAGGAATGAGTTGATGAGGGTTGAAAGAGAGTGTTATGATATCAATGCGTAGCTGAAGTACAAAAGAATAGATATTGAGAAAGAAAATAAGGAGAGCAAGAAAAAATAAAGGAGACACAAGATTTTAAGTGGGAAACCCAATACGAGAGAAAACCCACTGCCTACGGCGAGCCAAAAATATCCACTATAATAATTGGGTAAGTACAAGAGAAAAAGTCTTCAACAACAATTATCAACGAAGACTTATAAGAGAGAAATAAATCTCATAAACTCAACCTTATAATTTGATGATATAGTGAATATATGTGGAGGAAAAATTTCAGCCTTTGGGGAGAGAATTTGGAGAGAATTGGTGTGTTGAACTCAATTAGAAGACCTCCTTTTATAGCCACACAAAGAGGTCTTGCAAAACACAATGATGAAGTCCATTTTACTTTCCCTAATTTGTGGCAAAAAAATGAGGAAACATGTGGAGCATTTTATGGAGTAAAAGATGGAGGAATATAAGGCATAAAATGAGAAAACATGTTGAGTATTTTAGGGAGTAAAAGATGGAAGAATATTAGGCATAAAAGAGGGAGTTGTTTCCCAAAATTTGGGACACCACTTAACAATCTCCACCTTGGCTCAAATTTTGAAGTTCACCGTAGGCACCCCAAAGGGCGATTAGGCATTAATGATGCCAACTAATTCCAAGCAGTGCTCGAACTTAGTAACAGGTAATGGCTTTGTAAGCATGTCTGCAGGATTTTCCGACGTATGAATCTTTTTAATAATGATAGTTCCTTTGTCAATAACATCTCTAATAAAGTGATAGCGTATATCAATGTGCTTGGTCTTGAAGTGATATGTATCATTCTTGGCAAGGTGAATAGCACTCTGACTATCTGAAAATACCATTATAGCACCATATGGAATACCAAGCTCAAGAACAAGACCACGCAACCAAATAGCCTCTTTAACACCTTCTGTAGCTGAAAAAAACTCAGCCTCTGTTATGGATAATGCAACAATGGATTGCAGAGTTGCTTTCCAACTAATAGCACCGGAACATAAAGTGAAGATGTAGCCTGAAAGAGATCTACGTCGGTCAAGATCACCACCATAATCGGAATCAACAAAGCCGCTGACATTACTTGAGGCAACTCTATTTTTGTCAAAAACCAAACCAAGATTGGTCGTGCCCTTCAAGTAACGAAAAATCCACTTCACTGCATGCCAATGATGTTTCCCTGGATTGTGCATGTAACGACTCACCATACTAACTGCATAAGCAAGATCAGGTCTAGTACAAACCATAGCATACATGAGACTTCCAACTGCACTAGAATAGGGAACCTTGGACATATACTCAATATCTTCCTTTGATTTTGGACAAAGATCAGCAGATAACTTAAAGTGTGCAGCAAAAGGAGTAGAGACATGCTTACAATTTTTTCATATTGAATTTTTCAAGAATCTTTTCAATGTAATTCTTTTTGAGACAAGTAGAGTTTGCCATCTCAGTCGGTCTCTCGCGAATCTCCATACCAAGTATCTTCTTCGCAGCACCAAGGTCTTTCATCTCGAATTCAGATTTAAGTTGAGACTTCAACCTATCAATCAAAGACTTGTCTTTCGAGGCAATAAGCATATCATCTACATAAAGCAGTAAATAAATGAATGATCCATTAGAACACTGCATAAAATACACACAATTATCATGTTGACTCCTTGTGAATCCTTGCCCAATCATGAAAGCATCAAAACGCTTATACCATTGTCTCGGAGCTTGTTTCAAACCATACAATGATCTTTTCAAACGGCAAACTGATTGTTCTTTACCTGGCACAACAAATCCCTCTGGTTGTTTCATGTAAATTTCTTCTTCCAACTCGCCATGTAGAAAGGCAGTTTTGACATCAAGTTGCTCCAATTCCAAATCATATAAAGCAACAAGAGCGAGTAGCACTCGAATAGAGGTATGACGTACAACAGGAGAAAAAATTTCATTAAAGTCAATACCTTCCTTTTGATCAAAACCACGAACTACTTGGCGAGCTTTCCATCTGGCATTTTCAACCCCGGGTATACCTTCTTTCTGTTTATAGATCCACTTACAACTCAAAACTCGACGTCCTTTGGGCAAATCACATAACTCCCATGTCTCATTCTTATGTAGGCTTTCAATTTCTTCTTGCATTGCTAAAAGCCACTGGGATGAATTAAAACTGGATATAGCTTCAGAGTAATTAGAAGGATCAATTCCTTCAGCTGTATCCTGTGCAACAGAAAGAGCATATGCAGTGAGATTATCATCATCATTATCAGCATACCTTGCAGTGCCTTTTGATATTTCTCCTTGGTCCCATCACGTGCTATATTATGATCATTTGAAGATCGCATAGGCTCGGGATGAACTAGAGGGTATTGATTCATCATGTGTTTCAAGATTCTGTTCGTGACTCTCCAAATGAAAAATCGGTTCACTCCTTCCTTTTTGAGTAGACACCTCTAACTCCACCTTCTCATTGGCACTTTGATGATCACATGTATCAAGAGAAGAAACAGCAGTATCTTTTCTAGGAGATAATAAGGCATTCTCATTAAATGTGACATTCCTACTTAAAATCAATTTCTTAAATTCAGGACACCACAACCGATAGTCTTTTGACTCAGATGAATAACCCAAGAAAATGCATTGAACTGCTCTAGGTGCCAACTTTCCATCATTTATATGTGCAAAAAGCAGGAGAACCAAAAATTCCGAGATGAGAATATTCAATAGGATTACTCGACCAAACCTCCTCCGGAATTTTAAAATCAATGGATGAATGAGGTGAACGATTTACTAGGGTAACAAGCGGTGGATACGACTTCAGCCCAAAAATCTCTACGACTCCATAAACCACCATTAGATAACATACAACGAGCTCTCTCTAAAAGGGTCCTATTAATGCGTTCTGCAACTCCATTCTGTTGAGGTTTTCCTACTAATGTTCTGTGTCTAGCAATGCCATGATTCTCACAAAACTCATTGAATTCAGAATTGCAAAACTCCAAACCATTATCAGTCCTGAGTTTCTTAATCTTCCTACCAGTTTGATTTTCGACCAAAACTTTGAATTTCTTGAATTTAGAGAAAGCTTCATTTTTATGCCTCAGGAAATAAACCCAAACCTTACGAGAGAAATCATCAATAAATGTTATCATGTACCTCTTGCTGCCTTGTGAAGGAAATTTTGAAGGTCCCCAAAGATCCGAATGGATGTAATCAAGAATCCCTTGTGTGCGATGTGTTGCAGTGGAGAAGCTAACTCTCTTTTGTTTTCCAACTACACAATGTTCACAAGAAAGTTAACTTACCAACACCTTGCTTACCAAGAAGACCTCTTTTATTCAGAATGTTCATGCCTTTCTCACTCATATGTCCTAAACGCATGTGCCATAGCTGAGTAAGATCATCATCAGAAAGAGAAGTAGAGATAGCAACAGAACCTGTCACAGTTGAACCCTGCAAAATATAGAGACTCCCAATTCTTTTTCCTTTCAACAATACTAAGGAACCTCTAGAAATTTTCAGAACTCCACCTTCAGCTGAATACTTGCACCCTAGTGACTCCAGGGTGCCTAAAGAAATCAAATTACGCTTCAAATCAGGAATATGGCGTACCTTAGTCAGAGTTCTGATAGTGCCATCATGAGCCTTAATCTGAATGGTACCAATTCCAGCAACAACACAGTGTGAATCGTTTCCCATAAGAACCACACCAGAATCAACCTTCTCATATGAAGTAAACCAATTTTTGTGGGGACACATATGAAAAGTACAGCCAGAATCTAAAACCCATTCTAAAGAGCTACGTTTATCAGAAGTAGTAGCCAACAAAACATCACCATCAGAATCTGCTTCAATTACATCAGCTTCAGCTTTATTCTGAGCAGGTTTATTCTTTTTCTCCTCTCTCTCATTCTTATTTTTTCAATTTATAACATTCGAAATTTCATGTCCGCTCTTATTGCAATAACTGACAGGATTTAGAATTACGGCCCCGAGACTTAGATCTACGATTTTTCTTGGATAAATTACTCCTATCGATAGATCTACTTCTAACATTCAAGCCTTCACCTCTATCATCAGACCGTACCTCATGATCAAATTTCTCCTTAGACAATATATTAGATTTAACATCTTCAAATGACAGAGTATCATTATTTCCATAAAGCATAATTTCTTTGAAGTGCTTTATAAGAGGGCGGCAAAGAAACAACTAGCGATGCAGACTTTATCTTCATCTTCAATATTGACATCCAAATTCTCAAGATCAATCAAGATAGAATTAAATTCATTAAGATGAGATTGTATAGCGGTACCTTCAGCCATACGCAAAGTGTAGAGGCGCTCCTTGAGTCTAAGCTTGTTGGCAAGACTTTTGGTCATGTACAGGGATTCAAGTTTGGTCCATAGCCCTGCTGCAGTTTTTTCTTTATTGACCTCGCGCAAAATCTCCTTGGACAAACACAACTGAATAGCCGAATGTGCCTTCTCATCTAACTCTTCCCATTTTTCATCTGTCATACCCGCAGGCTTCTCGGAAATTCCAACAAGTGCCTTCTTTAAACCATTTTGAATGAGGACTGCTCTCATCTGAATCTGCCATATACTGAAACTGATTTTTCCATCAAATTTCTCAATATCAAATTTGGTGACGGTGGACATATTTGGTGACTAGGCTCTGATACCACTTGTTATGATATCAATGCGTAGCTGAAGTACAAAAGAATAGATATTGAGAAAGAAAATAAGGAGAGCAAGAAAAAATAAAGGAGACACAAGATTTTAAGTGGGAAACCCAATACGGGAGAAAACCCACTGCCTACGGCGAGCCAAAAATATCCACTATAATAATTGGGTAAGTACAAGAGAAAAAGTCTTCAACAACAATTATCAACTAAGACTTATAAGAGAGAAATAAATCTCATAAACTCAACCCTATAATTTGATGATATAGTGAATATATGTGGAGGAAAAATTTCAGCCTTTGGGGAGAGAATTTGGAGAGAATTGGTGTGTTGAACTCAATTAGAAGACCTCCTTTTATAGCCACACAAAGAGGTCTTGCAAAACACAATGATGAAGTCCATTTTACTTTCCCTAATTTGTGGCAAAAAAAAATGAGAAAACATGTGGAGCATTTTATGGAGTAAAAGATGGAGGAATATAAGGCATAAAATGAGGAAACATGTTGAGTATTTTAGGGAGTAAAAGATGGAAGAATATTAGGCATAAAAGAGGGAGTTGTTTCCCAAAATTTGAGACACCACTTAACAGGGAGCAATAGATTTTGATCACCTGAAAGGCTGTCCCGGTTGATGATGCTGTAAGTCAGGGCCTTCAACCATGTGGTGCCGGATTTGGGCAAGGTGGCGAGGATGATATCGGTGTCTTTAGCCTGAAAATACTTGTGAACAGACATCACAGATTGAAACAGATGTGCATCGAACCAAATGCCCTGATACTGCCCAAACACGAACCCATGATGAGACTTGGCTTGGGGCAACTGCTGGAAAATCTCATCAAAATTTTCATGATCATCTGGCTCCACCTTTGTTGAAGGTATGCCTTTCGGGTACTTGTTGATCTCCGCCATTGAAGACTTTTGAGAAAAAGAATATAGACTTCTTTTCCGTGTGATGTTTGCCTGTGATTCAACGAAAAATGGCTGGGAAGCACAAATATATAACGGCTAATGAGATAAAAAGAAAATCATTACTTTCTATATTATTTTGATACGTCGGAGGACGTCGGGATATTATGCATCCAACCTAGTGGTTAGTAAAGATTAAGCGGAACCATTACTTTCTATATATTGTAAAATCATACTATTTTAGAACATTTTCTAAACTGCCCCATAAGATGAAATAAATATGAACAATTATTTCTACTATATTTTATAAGGTAAAATCATTTTTTTAAAAGGAAGGTAAAATCATATTTGAAAATCATTATCCAAAATTCGTCTACAAATAAGAATAAAAAAAGAGTAATTTTTAAGAGTTAAATCATATTTTTTCAAGAGTGATATATATATATTTTTGGAGGGGGTCTAGGCCACAAGATATTGAATGTGGGGGGAGGGGGGGGGAGAGACTACTTTCTATATATTTTGTGAAACCATATTTGAAATTGTCCAAATTGCTCACAGAAAAATGAAAGAATTACTATATTTTGTAAAGTCCTCGTTGTCCAAATCGGTATAACATTCAAACAAAAAAAAGAAAAAAAGAAAAACATGATTACTTCCTATATTAGATAAACTAGTGTGTTATCATTCCTGTAAAAAGATTTTCCTTGTCTCTCCCTCCCAATCACTATGTATTTCTTGATTTACCAAATATTTGATAAAAGTCAATTATTCCAACTTTAAATTCTCCTTTAAAATTTTTTAAAATGAGAAGGAAATAAAAATAGAAACAAGACAATTATGTATTTGTGAAGATAAAATTCTGATATTTATATACACACGAATAAAACTTTCCAAATAGATTACAAGAATACAATTGATGAATTTGTCTAATTAAGTTAAGAAATTTAGAATTGTAAAACCATAATTGTACTTTTACTAAATAAATTTTTCAAGAAGTTTTATGAAACTATAAATTGTTAAAAATCTACTTTACACATTTTTAAAATGAAGAGAAATATATACATTATAAGTTTTAGGATAAATTTATAATTATAAAAAATTAAAGGATGATTTTACAAATTATTTATAAAAAAACACAACAGAGGATCAGCACGGCTGATCCTCATTTCATTCATTTCCTCCCATTTACCATCTATTTTCTTTCTTCTCTCTTCTCTACCTCTCTCTTCATTTCTTCACTAAATCTTCACCAAATCTTCAAACAAAAATTAAATCTTTCAAACCCAAGTGTAGAACTACATCAAAAGTCTCCAAATCAAGGTAAAATCTTCAAAATTTTCTCATTTTGGTTAAGTTTAATTATTTTCGAAAATTACTGTAGCAGTAAATTATATGAATTTTAATCAATTATTGGATGCTCTGATTTTGTTCAATTTTTGAATGAAGGTTCTTGTTACTATATTATACCTACAGTAAAATGTTAGTTAATTTTCAAGCATGTTTGATATATTTTCTGAATTTTTGAAAAATCTGGACAGATTTTCTATTTTTGTGAATTTTTGTTTTGAGTAAATATTGAGTGTTTAAAGGTAAATTGGACTGTTATAATGCAAAAAGAGTATGAAATATATAAAAAGAATAAAACAGAATATTTTTCTAAATTGATATACTAGGAATTAAATAAAATAATTTTCCCAAATTGATAGATTAGGAATTAAATAGAATAAATTTTCTATATTGATATATTTGGAATAAAATAGAATAATTGAAATTTTTGTGGAGAATGGAAAATTTTATTAAAACTAATTATTTTAACTTCCCTAAATTGGTATATTTGGATGAAAGATAATAGTTGGGATTTTTGTAGAGAATGGTGGATTTTATTAAAATTAATTATTTTAATATTTTTATTCCTATAAAAATGGTTAGTTCCTATTTTAAAACAATTTTATCAAATTCAATAATTTTTTATCTAATTAACATTAACCATGCATTCATTCATGTATGATATAGAGATGTCAATATTTGAGCATTTTAGAATAGTATTAAATTTATTTGTTACCACGTAATGTTAGGTCCTGATATTACCGAGGTAGAACTAAGGGTGGAGTAACATAGGTTTATACTTTTTGCTTGAGGTGATATTTTTAACTTACTTGTGGAGGTTAAGGACCGCTAAATTTTATCATTTTGAGTTATGTTATTTTAATATATGTTATTTATTTATAAAATGGTAAGTAAAGTATTTATTTTGCAGTGGCTCGGCTTTGTGAATGTATGTTGTGGAAACTTTGAATTACTATTTTGCCATGGCTCTACTTTATGACTAAATGTGTTGTTAACCTTAAATTGTTATTTTACCGTGGCTCGGCTTTCGTGAATAAATGTGTGGTTAACTTTAAATTATGAGTTTGTCGTGGCTCGGCTTGTATATTTATACAATATATTAAACTATGAGAATGGATTTGGTTGTTGATGAGTTGTAAATGTGAATTTATATGTAAACTCCGCCGCCAGGATATGAATTGACTCCCCTGCAGGGTGAGATTGTGAGTGTGTGGAGAGTCCCTTTGCGCCGTATGTGAGAAGGCCATTGGGAGATGTTGTGTGGAGAGTCCCTTTGCGCCATATGTGAGAAGGCCATTGGAAGGTGTTGTGTGGAGAGTTCCTTTATGCCGCTTGTGAGATAGCCATTGGAAGGGCGGCGGAAATTTTTATGTGCTTGTATGGACTCGTAAGAGTCGTATGGATTGTGTGCTGTTGATTTTGTCGTTATTTTTCAAAAATGACTATTGCTACTTCAAAGTACTTATAAGTATATATAAATATATCTTATTTCCAAGATTTCTAAATTGGATTTTCATGTTGTATTAAATGAAGCTATTCTCATTAAAAAAATCTAGAATAATTTTATACGACATATTTACTCTCAAACTGTATAGGTACCTAGAAATTTCACTGGGTTTCGTAGATCATTATTCTCTTATCATATTTCAGGATTTTATAGTTGAGTTAAAAGTATACGTCGTACATGACAGTTGAGTCCTCAGCAGCATCTAATATTGTGGAGGCATCTACATTTGTAACCATTCTTGGTCTGTCAATGCATTGTACTGTTTCAAAAAAAAATTTAATTTAATTAGTATGTATGCAGAGAGATCTCAATCTTTTGAAAAATAATTATGTTTTGTATAAAGCATTTTATGTAATCTTTTACTTTAGAACGGTCAGTGCGCCTTATATTATTTTTGGCTGTTAGTTGTATAGAAATTATTAGAATTTATTCTTGTATCATATAGTCGTATTACAGGTCGCATTGCACCTCTGAAACAGGAAAATAATGATTCACTCCTAGGTAGGGCCCGCCCAGGAGTGGGTCGTTACAATTTTGGTATCAGAACTTAGGTTATAGATTTTGTAGACTCTTTAGTTACATGCATCATTTAAGTTTAGAGAGTGAGTCTCGGTTTAATTTGCTGCTGAGGATGTCACGTGGTGAGAGTTGATGGAGAGGTCGTGCTAGAGGACATACTCATGGAAATGTAAGAGGTATAGGTCATGATCATGGTAGCCTACCTCATTCTCCCCCTGTTGAGGAGGCACTTGATCGAGAGAATGGTGTAGCATGACGTGCGCATGGGGTAAATAGTATAGTTCAACGTGTAAATGTTTCAGTTCCTCCAACCCAACCAAATATTGAGCAGACTCGACGTTCTCCTACAGCCACTAGTTACGGCCCAATAGTTCTCACCTATCGAGGTACAAGATATAGAAGTTAATCCTTCAAACCTATGACTTGAGTTACACTAGGTATATCGGTTACAGTAGCAAAACAGGGAATTTTAGATGGATTGCTAGGAAGACCAATAACTGTACATACACAAGTCACTAATGGACAAGTAGGAAATAGAATACATATATAAGATTTCTTTCTGAAGAAAGATCCTCAGAAATTCTACGGGACCGAGAGGTCTGTGATGCTTAAGAATTAGATTAGAGATTTGGAGCGCATATTTGAGGGTGTAGATATCACTAATGATCGTCGAGTCATACTTGCAAGCGGCGCCGTTTGTACCGATCTGAAGTGGGTTTTCTGCTGCTTTTCTCTCTTTTTTGGACTGGATATATATACCCAATTAGGGCAAGAAAAGACAGACGGCTAGGGTGGAGAGATAGGCTGCAAAAACACCAAGAAAAACACAAAATCCTCATCTCAAATCTTCATCTTTGCAATAGAAATCAAGAGAGAAGATTGAGTTCTTGAAGAAGGAGACATCCACCTTGAAGATTCAATACAAAAGCTGCAATTTTCTCCATGCTACAGTGAAGAATTTCAGCCTTGAAGAAGAGGAGATTTTCACCATGAAAATGAGCAATTCTTCCTCTTTCTTTGTTGCTTTATACTCTATGAATTGTAATATGTTGATGAACTAAATTTTTGAATACTTGGATGGGTATGAACCCTAGATTTTATCTATGTGAATGAATTGTTTCCCTTGGTTGATTTAATTCAAATTTATTGTGGATTGTTTGTGGGTTTGAATGGTTGAATTGATTTGGTGGATAATTGATGTATAATCTGGAATTTTGTCACTTGGAATTGAGAAAGGAATGGTGATTGATAATTAATTCAAAATCTGAAATTTTTCACTTGGAATTGAGAAAGGAAGGGTGAAATGGACCATACACAAACAATGTGGATGATTTAGGTAACTAGAGATAGAAACCTAAATATTTTCTTGGTAATTAGAGAAATCTAATTGGAAATTCACTAACCTTAATGTATTTTTGGGTTGAATTGGTTAGAAAGAGATTTCAACTAATTAATCTAAGAGTAGAAGACTTTCATCTAGAGATAGAGTGAGTTTTAATTGAAGAATTTCATCAAACATAAGAAAGGCAATTCACCAACCAAGGGACTTTTCTATCACATAGGTAATTCTAGGGGGAATTTTCCATCCAAGTATTGCTTTCTCTATTGAATTCTCTCTTGCAGGCAAGATTTAAGTTGGTTTAATTAGTTAAGTTAGATTTCTTTTCCTAGTAGTTATTCAAACCATTTTCACAAACAAATTTGTTAGGCTAAACAATAGAGTCGAAAGTGAGTAATGATATTTAACCATCCCCGTGGATACGATAATTTAAATTGCTTGTCATTATACTAATCATGATGATAGGTGCACTTGCCTTGTGTTTGTGTGAAAATTGTTGAAGATTATGATAAAATTAAGTATAAGGCATAGACAAAAAAACACAACAATTAGTATAATGGCAAGTAAATTTAAATGTCGTATCCACGGGGGTGGTTAAATATCATTACTCACTTTCTACTCCATTGTTTAGCCTATGAAATTTGCTTGTGAGATAATAGAAATAATTACTAATAATAAAAATCTAGCTTAACCAATAAAATGAAGTTTAGCTAAAACTTAAATTGCAATAGAAAATTTCAATTGAGAAAGAAATACTTGAATGGAAAATGCCCCTAGAATTATCTATGTGTAGAAAAGTCCCTTGGTTGATGAATCGCCCTTCTTATGTTTGATGAAATTCCTCAATTAAAACTCACTTTATATATAGATGAAAGTCCTCTGCTCTTAGATTAATTAGTTAAAATCTCTTTCTAACCAATTCAACCCAAGAATGCATTAAGATTTATGAATTTCCAATTAGATTTCTCTAATTATCAAGAAAGTGTTGAGATTCCTATCTCTAGTCACCTAAACAACTCTCATTATTTGTGTCATGGCCTATTTCACCCTTCCTTTCTCAATTCCAAGTGAAAAAGTCAGATTATGAATCAATTGTCAACCAATTCAATTCAAACAATCCATAAGAAATTGAAATTCAATCAACCAATAAAACCAATCATTCACATATATAATAACTAGGATTCATAACGATCTAAGTATTCAGGAATTTAGCTCATCAACATATTACAATTCAAAGAACATAAAGTAATAAAGAAAGAGGAAGAATTGCTCATTTTTATTGTTCAAATCCTCTCTTCTTTAAGGCTTGAAGTTCTCCAACTTGGTGGTGAAAAGCTGTGTTCTTGAGCTTGAATCTTCAAGATTGATTTCTCCTTGTTCAAGAATTTGATCTTCTCTCTTGATTTCTCTTGCAAAGATTGATGAATTGTAAGAGGAATTTGTGAGTTTTTCCTCTGTTTTTACAGCCTCCTTCCAACCCTAGTTGTTCTCTATCAATTTCCCTAAACGGGTATTTATATGCCAGCCCAAAAGAGAGAGAAAAATAGTAGAAAAAAGGTTTGTCCCAATTTTTCTACAGTGTTCTGCTGCATGATTGTGACAGTAGTTTTGAATTCTAAATGAATTTAGAGCATTAAATTGGTTGATCTAAGTCTTGATGTCTTCATAAAAGTTATAGATCATGATCTTAGATTTTTACAGAGATTTTAATCACATCAATTGGACATCTATAACTCAAGATATGATCATTCTACCAAAATGTGTCAAAATTGGGACAAAATCCAGGACAGGTGACTTGGCAACATAAGTAGGGTAGCCAAAAGAATTTGGATTGACATACATTTTACCATTATGAAACCTTCAAAATGTCCTCTATAAATATCTAGAAGATTAATTTTGTATTTGAAATCTCTATAGAAGTCAAAATCCCACTTGAAAATTCTCTACTAGGCTATTTTGCTCTGCATTTATCTATTTTCTTCATTGTGTAAAATCTCCTTGTTTTTCATTCTATTTCAAATCTTCAATAAACTCACATAAAGCAAATAAGAGATAAAGGGAGTGTAAATGGTAATTGAAACACCAAAATTCAACAAAAATTTCATCTCAAAATAATCATTATATGAAGCACAAATATGATATATCAATTACTTATTACTTTTCTTAAGCTAAAAACTATTTATAAGTTCTTCTCAACTGTTTATTCACTTTTGATTTTAGCTTAAATAAATTTAAAAAAATATTTTTGAAAAGTTGCCCTAGGGATGCTTTTTAAAATAGCTTTTGCTTATTGAATTTGTTAAAAATAAAAAATTTATAAGTACAACATTTTTAAAGAACTTATTTTTCAATTGCTTGAAAGAAGCTTCAGTAATCGAGAACATAGCCATAGAAAACTATAATTGCAAGAGTACCAATAATTTTTTTCTATTGGATATCTAGGATATGTAATGACTAAGTTAGGCTTTTAATTTAAGAACAAAAAGACTAATTAGTTATGGAATAGAATTTCCCTTAAAAAATACTGGATATAAGAGAATGCTTGGCTTTCCATAAAAGAGAACTAGTCTAAACCTGTACAATACACGAATATATTTTAAAAAAATATATTTAAAATTAGATTTTCAAAAGAAATGTCCAAAGACAAACCTTTTTTACCTCTCAAAATACATTTAGGAAGGAAAATCGAATAACATAGAACATTAAAATTTCATTTGTTCAAAAATATCAAATACATTCTTCCCCATCTTAGACTCTTAGCATATGATTTCTATATCTTTTGTTCCTCTCAATATGAAACCAGAAGCAATATTGATTATTTTGAATCTACTTCTTTTCAAGTTTTTTAAAATTTTTGATTCATATACAAATATGCATATGATTTCTATCTCTTTTGTTCCTCTCAATATGAAACTAGAAGCAATATTGATTATTTTGAATCTACTTCTTTTCAAGTTTTTTAAAATTTCTTATTCATATACAAATATCACTAATGTTCTTTTGCAAAACATAAATAATATGTAACATTTATTTGATCAAGAGGGATTAACTTATCCAAACCCTTATTTAGTTTGGAGAAGCTATATTATTTGCTTAATTAATAAAGGTTTATTTTTTGTTTTCCAAAAAGAAAAAAATTCCTTAATTGCAAATATATTCCCTTCATTAATAATAGAGAAAAAAATATAATTATTAGTTATTTTAGACTGCAATTTGTGATTGCCTTTTCGAATTAACCCATGATCTCAATGGATTACTTTACAAAGGAATTGAAAGTTGATCTATTCGAATAAAATTCTATTTCTTAGACTTCGTTTTTTGGGGGGTAAGTTAAAGCAAATAAAAATTTAAACAAAGTACTGACATTGGTATTTAAATGAAAGTTCAAATAGTCCATTACAAACTATATAGCACTTATTTGTTTATTTTCTCCTAATAAGTAGAAAATTATTTTGGTACAATAGCTTAACAAATATAAGCAAGAAAGAAGTTGGAAGATGCAAGAACGAAATATAATATAAAAGAAAAAAAATGTATCAAAGAGAAGAAAAAGAAAAGAAATTATAAGAATATCAAAAATAAATACTATGAGTCATGCCATTGCGGAACCACCGAACCAAAGATGGCATAATATTAGAAAAGAATACATAGTATGCAAAATAATTGAGTAGGAAACCTAATGTCAGACCTTAGGCCTTGAACCATATGATCAAAGATGAATGAAGTAGACAACTCTAGTATTTTAAAGAGTGAAAGGAAAAAAAATTAGAGTACTTACATCTACTTATAAAGTACACCCAAAATTTAAATTCTAAAAACTATCATATAGGCAGCAACTATGATCCAAAGTTTAAACACATTTTAATGTAATCAAATAAATAAATAAGATTCATTTGCATTACTTATAGATGCACTAATAAAATAAGCTAGAAATCATCAAATTTTATATTAGAAAATAAAATACATATTAGACATTGAGTGAAAGAGTTCATTTGGAGGAAGAAAAATTTTAAATGAGGTTTTTGGGAGTTTAATCAAGTTACAGTAGATGCATTAATTAAGAGAACAATAAAATGATTATAAAATAATTTATAAATTATAGTACCCAAATGCTTATGGAAAAATCTAAATCAAATAAAAAAAGAATGAATGAAGTGAAAGAATTACATTAAGAAGTTAATGATAAAAACAAAAAGTGCAGTGGTTGGAGCTTTTGGATATGGTGAGGTTTGACCGACGATTAAACCAAAACAAAATGTGGAATAGCTAGTTACATTTTAGGAAAGAAAAGAGAAGAAAAAAGGAATGTGTGGAAGAGAATAATAATGATATGCATTGTGTGTGGAAGAAATAAGTAGACAGTAGGAGTTTAGCTTTAATGAATTTAGTTTAAATTAAGAGATTGGGTTAAACAAAAAATGATAAAGATAAAGACCATATTTATTGACAACTATTGAATAATTAAAGTTTTACTTTTTCAAAATAATTGAATATATGAAATTCAATAAATTAAAAATAATTTTTTAACTAATCAAAAATTTTAAAAGTATTAATAAGTCTCATAATTTTACAAAGTAACTTAATATACAAAATTTAAAATTAAAATTAATGTATTAGTTAGTTTAAAATTATGTTAATATATTGAAAATGATTCAAACCAATCAAATTTTTTAAAACTAATTAAAAAATTAAAAATTTTCAGAAATTAGGATAAGGGGATAAGAAAGAAAGGATTATATATATACCCTTGAGAATAGGCTTGAGAATTAATAATTGAAAAAGAAAAAGGAGTATCAATAGCAGCTCCCTTGTTGCACATCCAAAATATGTATTGAAAGTATGTTAATAATCTTACTTGTTTAGAAAACTCCTTAGTCAGTGAGGAAACTTGTGATATGATTTTTTTTTTTTTTTTGACAAAGGAATCCGCAGTCACAATCCAAGAGTGTGCACTGGAAAAACCTTGTCCTCTCGCAATAGCCCGCAGACCACGCGGATGGAGTAAACCATACTAGACAAGTCTTATGTGACGGGCTCATATCTAGAAGAGGTTTGAACCCTCACTAGTGGTAGAAAATTTCACCCAACCACCAGCTAGGCCAACTAATTGGTTAGAAAATTAATATATTGGACTTTACGCATTGTAGATTATATATTTTACAAAGATAAATATGCGTTCGAAGTTTCAATCCTCGATGATTTGTGACAGAAATATTCAAAACTAGAAGGTTTTAATCCAAAAACTTTCAACAATAGGTTTTCAATTTGACTCAAAATGCTTCCCCCTAATTCATAAAAAATAAATGCATGTCTAGAATAGGAAAAACTTTATGGTGGTAGCTGTGTAACTAGTCAGCATCCTATAAGTTATACTCTATCCAATCACATGAAGCCACGTGTACTGTGGGTCCCTGTATTGATGAATGAGTAAGTGATAATGGTAGGACCTACAGTATACGTGATTTTATGTAATTGGACAGAGTATAACTTATGGGATGCTGACTAGTTACACAGCTACCATCATAAAGTTTCTCCTAGAATAGTTTAGCATAATCTTTAGAGGGAAAAAAAAAAGAAGAAGAAGAAAAAAGTGAACAAAAGCCACTTAACGTAGTTTGAAAATACTTGTCCATATCCTTCTGCCCTCAAAAAAAAAAAAAAAAAACATCCTTGTCCTCCATTCTGCGAGATCGTGGGCCGTAAAATATGTGAGCCCATATTCTGCTGGGCTTGCCTTTTCTGAAACTACTCACATCTGTATTCTTGCGGTTAACCAAGCAGTTTCATCAAAATATTCAGGAGGGAAAAAAAATCTCATCAAAATCTGGATTTGTCATGCCTTTTTCAATTTTCCTTTCTTTTCTTTGTAACTAATTCAGAAGGTTTTCTGCATCGGCACGGTCTGTTTGAAAATGGATAAGCATTTTTTTAACATTAATGTTACATTTAGTACTTTGAAATAGAATAGAATGGAATCTTTTTCTACCTAGAAATATCTTTTTATCCAAAATGAAATTTGAGTCTTCTTTTTATTTCATTTTTTGCAAAGAAATGTTTGAATGGAATGATGGGTTTTTTTTTTGGGTTTGGTAAAATTATTATTTAATATTAAAATAAAATAAAATTTTACATAATATAACTTAAATATCCTACTAATATACAATGATAATAAGGATAAACTAAATGCATCATTTAGAAATGTTCACTTGAATAATTTTCATATTAAAACTTTAAAAACATCAAATATCTATTTTAAATGTTAAAACATAATTCATGTATAAAATTGAACATAATCATAAAAAATAATTTTCACTTTGTATTAAAATAAAGGAACTAACTTGCTAAGGAGACTTTTAGCTTGTTGCTAAACTTTTCCATATATAACTAAATTTTTATTTAGATTTTTCAGGTTCTCTTGAAAAGACTACTAAATTTTTGTAATCCTTCAAATTTTATCAAGAGAGAGAGAAGGTAACTAAATTTTTATTAGATTTTTCAGATTCTCTTGAAAAGACTACTAAATTTTTATAATCCTTCACATTTTATCAAGAGAGAGAGAAGGGTACATTAACAATTAAATATTTATTTAACTTTGCAAGTTCTTCTGAAAAGTTCTTTCCTTAACTTTTGGTAAGAAAACTTTTCCCACTTCTTCTTGGAATAGCTTTTTCTGCTTTAATTTTACAAGCTAAACAATGAAATGAAAAAAAAAAGAGTTAAAAAAGTTGTTCAATACCAGCAAACTAAACACACCAAAAGCGGACATATAAATTGAAATCAAAACTTTTGTTGGTAAAAAGCGCTTTTACCAATAAATACTGTCTTGTCTTGCTATAATAGATCACTGCTCTGGTAGCATCACAACTAGTCAAGGAAACAAAAAGACTAATAAGACCAGTGCTTTCTCCATTTTGCTACTTCAATTATTATTTTTTTTTTATAATCCAGTTATCTAAGTTAAGTCTAATTATTCTTAGACCCCATAACTACGCCCCTAAGTTATGGAGTATGTAAATCGCGGAATGTATACGAACTGACTCTCAGGTTCCCAAAGCCCCTGTACACTACTGTGCACAAGGAGCCCGCTCCAAACTGCTCATTATGGGGGAATTTGAATTGTGATTGATTACAATAAATTTTATTTTGAATTTTGTGAAAATAAATATTTTGTAAAAAAATAAAATATAATTATATATTTAATTAAAAGAAATACAATCAAAATAAAACTTATTATTATTTCTAGGAACGCCATTCCATTAGTGGACAATATGTTGATGTACAAGTGTAATAAATTAGAAATATGGCTCCTATGACAAAAAAGGACGTGGATGAGGATGAGAAAAAGAAGGCATTGGTTGCCATAGGGATTAAGAAACTGAAATCCAAAGCATATAAAACAGCAACGTGTCGTTCAAACTAGAAGCACCGTTAAGAAACAAAAATTAACCCCCCCAGTTTTTTTCTTTTTATTTTTTTCTGTTTAACTTTTTTAAAATAATACAAATTTTATTTTTAAATTATTTTATTTTTTTTTTTTTTAAGTTCTGAAATTTTGTATTAAAATTTAAAATTTTTACAATAATTTAAAATTATTTTCTTTTTTAATTATTAAAAATTTAAATAAATAATAAAACTCAATATTAATATAATTTAAATGAAACGATAAATTTTAACTGTTTATTAAATTTTATTATATAGTAACTATTAACAAATAAATAAAATAAATATTATATATTAAATTTTAAAATTTTATAAAATATTTAAAATATAAAAACATTAAAATTATTTAAAATTTATTTTATATTAATAAAACTGCTTTACATTTATATTTAATACCAACGTCCAAAAGAACAATGGCATCAAAAACATCATACCCAAATTTGCAATTACGGGTCGTATTTCATCCACCGTCCGCAATCTATTTCTCAGATTCAGTCCCATTTAGACCCGAAATAGTTAGTAATTACACACGTTCAGAGCCATAATAGATGGGGTCGGGGGGGGGGCAGTTAGGGGGGGCTAAGTATGATGTGTCCCCCTCCCCAACAAGATCTAAGAGGTTAGGCGTAATGTTGAAAGAGACCTCATCGATTGCCCGGAGAGGGTGTGAGGGTGGGGGAAGAGAGTAATTATTGGAATCAATTCATCTCGATCGATTACTTTCTCTTGAACTTTTATTAGCAAAAACATCGTTTTTTTTTATTTTCTATCTGAGAGAAGCCCAAACACAAGTCAAATGCATGGGTTGATTGAAGAGTAGTAGAATTTCACTATTCTTTATATATGATTTTTAGGTGTTTTGGTGTTGTATGTACTTAGAAAATTCATTTATCTAACCATTATTTAGATTATATTTGCTTTAAAATAAATTTTTTATAAAAAATAAAATTCAATTACATAACAAAACCCAATCCATATCGAAAAAGTATGATGGGATATGGTACTCATAAAAGAGACTAATGAACCAGATAATGGAATCAAGAATGGCATAAAGTTTGCCTTCTCCAAATCCTGCCTTTCCACATTATCATCCCTACCCTAATAATCATCACACTTCACCAAGCTTTATGGCTTCTCCACCACTATAATATCCCTTAAATAAAGTGAAGATATAGATGGAATAAGACAAACTAATATGTCTGCCAGTATCAAGATAAAGAAGCTCAGGCCACAAAGTTTTAGACATCTAAAAAGCTTCAATGATTGTCAAAAACCATCTAACCACTGCACACATCATATGAACCTTGATTGATCAAATTCTCTACTTTTGTTTCCTATTCTACAAATAGCCCAGAATGGTATATCTATAGCAGGCAAAAGGGACAGGTCCCAAAGAAAATACAAATAGAGAATCGACGACACAGATTTTCAGCACAAATGTCAAGATGCAGGCCACACACTTGTCTAAACTTGATCTTCTGGTTTGGGGTGATGGTTGCTGGTTTGTTTCTCTTGGTCTGCAACCCTGCTATTCATCTTTCCCACCTCAATGGATCCATCATCAGCAGCGCCTTTCTGGGGTGTACTTTTATTCTTATGGTAGATGGCATACAAGATTAGTTGCACTATCCCTAATCCACATCCAAATCCATTCTGAATCTGCAAAAGGAAACCACGGGGTTCATCAGGATCATGGGGATTTAATTTCTTGATGTCCTTTAATTGGCATAAGTCTATAAACATGACAGATCTCCTGTCCAGGAAGTTCATAATCAGTTCAAAGTATGAAGAGATTTCATTTGTACTTACAGCAACAAAAGGATCTCTTCCAATCAGGCCAAAAACGAACCATGAAGTGCCACACAGGAACACAAATAGAGACAAGAAAAATGGCATGAACTCCACACTTTTGGTCTTGATCACCAACCTCTGCATTTCGTATGCTCATAAACATGAGTTATATATAAAGCAATAACTTTTGCAAATCAAGCTTAACGCCATCAGGCTTCCACATCAGCGTTCTCTTTGATTTGCTGAAAGAAACCTAAGCTAGGTTGATAAAAATAATTGATTTTGTTTAATTTGTTGAAAGCAACATTCAAAAGCATTGCTGCCAACTAGCCTTGACCAGTGAATAAACATTTGGTTATGGTAGAGTACATGTCACTGGTTTTAATTGAACCAGATAGCATTAACAAGGGATAACTTCCTTTTAATTTTTATTATAGATTTCGTGATTCGGTAGCAATGTTCTAGAACCGTGTTATTTTTACCTCCAACAGAAATGAGTTCTAACTGCAAAATTTGTTAATTTTTTTAAAGGAAATACTTGCAAAGCTTACTGTTACATAAGTCGTACTGATAAAAAAGGTCTTTATCGAATCAGCATGACACCATCAATATTAGAAACAGCAAAGTATAGCAAACTAGCTATGGACATTAATCTTTCTTTTTTTCCCTTTTCCTACACAAAAGTGGAATGGTAGGATATGTTAAGTTGAACATACATAAAAAAAGGAAAAAAAAAAGGAAAGGAAAGAGAAACTTAAGACTTACGATGATTGTCAAAGGCGAAGCATACATGACGATGGAGAAGATTGTAGAGGCGAGACCACAGAATACCTTCCTTGTATGGCCATGGAGAGCAAATAGTGAGATCAGCACAACTGCAGCAAATACAGCTAGGACTAGGGTAAGGATTGCTAAGATCTTTCCTTTTTCCTTCTTGGGTGCAAATATGAGGAAAATCAGCACATAGATTGACTCGATTCCTGCTCCTGTGCCATTGATCGTAGACACTAAGAGGTTGTTTGGTGACACAAATGGCAGACCATACCTGCTCAATCCATCAAGAAACACAAGTTTTTACAGAGAATAAACTGTCAAGTTAAGATATTCAAATACCACAAATTTTGCAGAGGGCTAAACATTAATATTCTTGTTCTCACTAGTGAGTTGAAATGAAAGTAATCTATGACAAAATCTCGTTTTTTAACAGAAGCTGCAGCAGGCAATCACATGAAATTTATTAACTTTTTACTGCTTCATAGGATTGAAATAACCACTTCACGAACAAGAATTACAAGTTTGACTGAAAATGATGAATTTCACTCTTGAGGGAATTAAGTTATCCATGAAACAAATCACTATATGAAACAAGTGCCTTTAGGGAAACGTCACTGAAGTAAAGTCTATGGTCCTACTAAATGAAAACTTATTGTCCTACTAAATGAAAACTTATTCAATTAAGCATCTTCTAGAACATAGAAAGTTTGGAACCTACCATGTTGAAAGCAAGCAATTGAGCAAGGTCATGACATACGGAATCCCTGAGAACTGCTCTGTAGATCTTTTCTTAATGATCCTCCAGAATGTTATCCTGTATTAACCAAGAGGAGGGGAAAGGAAAACATATTAAAATTCGGTGAGCTTGAAGAGTTCTGACGAAGTTTGTTCAAGAAAAGCATTTTTTTGTTAAGCTCCTATTTCAACAGAAACTCCCAGATAAATAATTGGGATCAAAGAATTGGAAATGATCTTCTTATCCAAAACAACATCGTGTGCCCTTTTCAAGAATCCAGAAGATAAGAATAGAATAATCATCATACGACCAAAGAACTTTTCAATACGAGCAGCCCATGAAGTCAGGAAGAGCAAGCGCTAATGCAAGAACACATGCATGTTAGTTCAAACAGACTACAGTGCAAAATTATGAAGCAGAACAAAAGAAGATGAATGAGTTTTCTTGGAGATTCTTACACTGGTGCCAAGAAGAGGAACAGAGCAGAAACATTTCCTGTTGAGTGGAAACAGAGAAAACTCCATCAAAACCCCAAAAGCCAGTTTCTCTTGACAAATTCATGAACAAAAATTGAAAATGAACCCAGAAACAAGAGGAAATGAATGAAATTAAACTGAAAAAGCAGTGTACGGAAGAGCATAAGAAACTCACCAAAGATTCCAAAGATGAAATGTGGAGCATTCTTCATTTTTTCAGCAATATATTACACAATCTCCAAAAGAGTGACGAATTTCGAAACTAATACAACAACCCAGATCAAGAAATAATCCAAGAAACCAGATTACATTGTCTAAGCCAAAACTAGAGATTATCTTATAAAAGGGGTAAACCTTAGAGAGAGAGAGAGCAATAGGCGGTTGAGAATTCAGAAAGAGAGGAGGGAAGTGAGAAAACAACTAGACCGAGAACGGTTTATATAGAAAACAAACCAATTAATGAGAACTTATCCAAGAAAATAAAACTGGTCTTGGAAATGCAAGAAGAAGAGCACAATTGTTTTGCAAAGTTTTTATAATAACACTTATTTTATAAAAATTATGTTTAAATTGTTTTCAATTACTCATTCACTTTTAATTTTAGTTTAAATAAAGTGAAAATTTTTATTTTTGAGAAGCTACCCATAAATACTTTTTAAAATAATTTTTGCTTATTGAAATTATTAAAAATAAAAATTTTATTCTAATTTTTAATACAATTTTTTAAAAGTATTTAATTTTCAGCTTTTTAAGAAAATCTTCTGCAATCGAAAATAGGGCCTTGGAAAAAAGAAAAAAACAGTACAGCAAATGCCTTCTTTTTTCAGTTTTTCTTAAGGAAAAGTAAATGGTGCAGTTGGGTTGGTTTTTGTGTCGAAGATTTTCATTAGCATTATATTTAGAAGAGTAATTTACAAAAGAGTTCCATAATATATATTTTTTTATTTTAGGTATGTTTTTTAACTTTAATTTATGTAATTTTTATCTCAATTTTATTTTTTTAAAAAGAATATAGCCATTACTATCGGCTTCATGGCGGAGTTTATTTGAAACTTATATGCTTGATGCATATAAGTTTGATTTGAAATGTATATTTATCATATGTTGCCCAATCTCACAAAAATGTTTGGAAATAAAGATAACTGGCATTTCTTCCAAATATAACACATCAAATCGGATGATTTACGATTAAATTTGAAGTTGAATTAGGATTATAGACTAGAGGCGATAGTAATGTGCAGATGTTTTGATGGAAGTAAGTAAGATTTGATGAATTTGTCTTCTATATCGAACTTACATATACCATACATACGAATTTGAATCTAACTCTACCATAGGAGTGGTGTGAGGATTAATATTTTCTAAAAAATAAATTTGAAACTGAAATTATAGAAATTAAAATTAATAAATATGCTTAAAACAAAAGAAATAGTTACATGACTATTTTTGCTAATTATTCTATTTGGAAATCAAAGTGAAGTTTTAAGTTGAGATGTACTTTGTCTTTTACCAACAATTCATTATTTAAAATAAAAGTTTCAAATAGAATATAAGGTGTATTAGGATTGCGGAATCAATGCAAATTTTTCACTTTCGATCTTACTTTCTCTTTCATAAAAATTTCTCTTTGGTGAAACTTAAGGCAAAAAATTTCAAATCAAAACACTATCCAATCTCACTCCTAATATCATCCTTGAAACCATGAAATAAAATTCTTACTTTAGATTCATATCTTCTTGTTTTTTTTTTAACCCTAACAAACAACTCACTCTCTAAAAAATAATAATAATAATAATAAGACAAAGATTTTCAAATTGAAAGAAATCCAATTTGGCACATGTTAAAAATTATATGCAATTTTATTTTTGTAATAGGGAAATTTGGTGCTTCCTTGATTCTAGATTGGACAATTATAGTTCTGCTTCCGTTTCTTTCAGAAAATTGCAGTTCTTTTTCTCTTTTTGCTTGAAAGTAGAAAATCGATAGTTCTGTTTAGGTTCATTGTTTTTAAACGAACATAGTTTGAATTTAATCACTATTTGGATGATATGAGATAATTTTGACGAATCAACCCTTATTCAAACTACAACATTCAAGTGTTTCATCAAAAGCTTTGCGATGATAGCAACGTTGCATGTGGGCTTGTCGTCGTAGTTTATGGTAACTAATTACACAAGTCCATGACCATTTCTTGAGAAAACTTTACTGTATAATTTTTGTATCAATAAAATTACAAATCATCGCATGGTCTAACTCACCATCATGAGTTGGTATCGAATTAGTACACACGACTCTAAAAATAGAAGGTCCTTATTTATAAGGTATTCCTCTCCTACTTTTTCCAAAAATTTTCTATGTTGAATATTAAAAAGAAAACCTTAACATTTTCTCAATCTCCCAAATTACAGCAGAATAAGAAAACCTAACCATCTTACAATATTGAGAAACTCCTATATTATCCTCCCTTTTCCCAACTTCCTAAATTTAATAAAACCAGAAAACCTAAGGCTCTTGATGGTGTTTTTCTCTCTCCTTCACCTTTACTTCCTTGAGAAGATATCGAGGAATGACCTTATATTGTCAAACAGTTCCTTCAGCGTGACATGACTTGGTGCATTGCTTTGCTATCTTATCTAATTATATGATACCTTTGGCTTCTTTTCTTGCCTCTCTACCCACAATCTCCTTCCCAAGTCCGAACTGGAACTAATATTGCTCTTCTCCCGTGATGGAACCTTTGGCTTTAACATCACTTATTGTACTGATACTACTCGTTGTGTTTCAAGTTGCTCTTCAAATATCACTTGTAGGGTAACAGAAGCGACACATACGTACAATAGAGAGAGAAATGAATAACAAAACAAGACCATTAGAATTCTATTATGTGTTCAGCCTCAATTAAATATACGTTTATGATCTCAAATTAGAAAATTTCACTATATAGATTTTGCTATATAGATTTTGCACAGATAAAATTATAAATATTTACAGTGTATATTATTTTTTATCCGATAAATTTATAGACCATATACATGACTCAATTCACTATCTGAGTTAGTACTAAGTTATTATCAAATTAATATGTTCAACTCTAAAATATGATGTCCTTATTTATAAAGTAGTTATATGTTACATTTTGTTAAGAGGTCTTTTGATAGAATTTATATTTTTTGTTAGAATTAATCACTATTTTTACAAATTAATCATCATCAAAGTGACAAATTAATCATTATCCAAGTAAAAAACTTATTGCTTTTGATCGATTCTTTTCGTAAACATCTATAGCTTAATGTGATAAACTAAAAATGAAAGGTAAATATCTCCTCGCGACACAAAAAGGTATAAAGTGTACTTACAGTCATAATCTCCATAAAAGTTAAAGAATGAAATTAGGCTCTCAAAACTCTTTTTCCTGTGTAATTTCTAAAGGTGTTAAGTCGAATGCGATCCACGTTTACCTTCCTTTCTTTGGAAAAAAAAAAAGGACTTTGAATTAGTATTTACGCAGCACTAAAAGCAGCAACTTTTGACCAACATGCATATCATGAACACTTGCATGCTTGAGATTTGTTTTCATATCCGTTTGATTTTGTCTAGCATAAGTTGTTAAAAGGATATTTCACCATATGGTTGCGAGAAAATTTTGATTATACGATATGCCTTTAATTTTATTTTCTCATATCATATCTTATGAAAGCAAAATGTCACCTAATTAAGACCACTCTTAGCTTGGGTCGTTGCCAATTTAGAAACCTAGGATAAAGAATCTTAGAATGAAACATTTTCCTTTTGTTTGCTATACCTATTCTTTGTTTGGATTGATAATTGGATAATGATAGTTAAAGACACTTAGAAATCATTTAGGATTCTTGTTATGCACTTCTATGATCGTAACCTTTGACTCTCTATAGACATTAGCCAAAAAACGAATCCAAGTTCTCAAACTCTCTGGTAGAGCCCTTTTCCTAAAACAAGAAAGAGCGACAAACAAAATGTATTGGGGGGGAAGAGAATTTTTCTATACTTCTTCAGAATTTCAAGTCATAATAAGATAATGCTCGGCGTTTCTCGATGTGGAAGATCAACTTGAGCAGAGATAAAGGGGCCTCCGATCACATTCACATAAAAAAAAATTGAGGGTGTATTTGTTGAAGTTTTTCAAGTTCACAATGCCCTGTGAGGTAGGGCTCTCTCTTCAATGTCAACTGAAATGATGAAGTGTTGAAGAGTACTTAATTAAAAGCCACCATGCACTGAGAATTACAAGCATTTATAGCACTGGTTATTGAAAATTCTCTCCCACCATGCCAATCACCCAAGGAAGGCTTGGCACCCATGGATTGAATTGAACTTGTGGACTGAAATTGATTCATTGCATTTATTAGTCCAAGGACAAGCATTTGAACTATATATTAGACCATATCCAATGACCTATCCTCTAGGTAAAGTGCAAGCCATGTAACTGACGATATCTGTTTTATTAATTAGTTTTATTTAGTTTGTCGATTGTCACACGCAAATATATACACATTCAAATATATATATATATATATATATATATATATATATATATATATATATATATATATATATATATATATATATATATATATATATATATATATATATATATATATATATTAAATATTAAATATGTAACTGATGAGATAATAACACTTATAATTAACTATTTGATATTTATTTTTAATATAGTAAATAGATATGGGTACATGAGACAGGTATCGCAACTGATGTCCGAGGTTGGAAGGGAAACACATTGAACTTGCTTCCTTAGTTTGTACTGTTGATGAGCTCGAAACAATGAACACTTAAAAGAGTACTTCCATTCGGCGTTATTGATGTTTTGGATGTTAGCGGTGGTTTTGTTACCCCTTATATTTGGATGTAATGTGTGCTTTTATAGCTTCGAAGATGCGTTGCGGCGGAGTGGGTGTATGGGACCCAACGTATTTCAGCCCGGATGAACTGTTCTTGATGAAAATGTTCGATCCACAGGTCACCGGTTGGCTATTTCACTTCTTTTCTTTTTTCTTATTTTTTTTTAATTTACTTCAGCTTTCAGCTCTGCTAATTCAGCATTGCAACAGGGAAATATTGGTTTTGTTTTTTGGTAAATATGGAAATATTGATTTTGATTTTGATTCCTCCAAGCGGAAATGCGAAGAAGTCCTCCTACCGTCCCCTTGCCATGCGAAAAAAGCACCATCTACATTGAGTTTGAAAAGCGAGGAATCATTAGTGCAAATATATCTTTCTACATATAAGCTAAGAGTATATTTGAATTGGATTTGACTACGAAACTTAATACAAAATTTTTATTTTGAATTTTAATCTTTCTTTTATAAAAATTATTTCTCACGAAAGTCAAGTCAAAAAATCTCAAATCAAAACACTATTCAATTACATTATAAATATTCCTGCATTTCAGAGACTGCAGTATATATATCCTTTAGAAGCCTACAAAATATGTTTAAAGATAAGCTGATTTCTAGCTTTCCAAATAGTCCAACAAACGTGTTCCTCACATTCATAATGAAGTATGTAACAACTTTTCTATTTACGTTAAGGTTTTACTAAATTTTATTTTAAAAAACGGATAAATTGTCAAATATAATCCTATTCAATTTTTTATATTGAATTAATTGTTCTTGTCCCTCTTTTTTCTTTCTCTCCTATTCATTTCGCCAATCAACTCTTCCCTCCATTGAAAAAGTCAATAGTTTTTCAGAAATAGAACAAAAAAAATTAAAACAATTATTTTGAAATAGAGGTCAGGAAATAACCCTGGTAATCAACCCAAGGGTCCCTGAGACAGACCCCCCGAGTTGACCGCTCCTAGGTAACTCATAAACCCTTGAGTCCTTCACCAAAGGGTTGCACAGAGCCCGGGTTAACAGGTAGGAGGCTCATGCATCTTTTGATTAAGTTTGAATAAAAATCATGTTAGGAAAATGAAATAACAGATGTAAAGGTTAGATCTTACTTTATTTCGTACTGAATTCTTATATTTTGAATCCTTTCTTTCAAAATTCTAGAGAGAATATAACAATAGAGAAAGGAGGAAAGGTGAGGAAAATTAATTTAACTACGATCCTTATTTTTTGCTGCAAGTATAGGATTGAATCATGACCGTTGAATTGACTTTATTTTTATCCAATGGTTGGATACTAAAATGGACATCTTAGGGTGGAAAAAATTTTATTTCCTGCATGAGATTACTTTCAACCCAAATCAAATTCAAAAATTTCAACATCACAATTTGAATCGTAATCATCTCTCTCACTCTCTCTTCCCCCCCCCCCCCCACCCCCCCACCAATAAGTTGAACAATTATTCACCCTAATGTCTGCTTCTATTTGCGATGAGTAAAATAATTATTTAGTCATTCAAGAATAATTATTTATCATATTTTTAAATTATTTTCTAAGTATTGACATTTCACTATAGTGCCCACTTTTACTCATGATGAGTAAATAATTATTTAGTCATTCGAGAACAATTATTAAAACAAACGAAAAGAATTATTCAAAACATACTGTATTACTATTAGTAAATATATATAATTATTCAACACAGTTTTGACATTAATAACTAAATATTAACATTTCACTCAAGTATTGGTTTCTACTTGCGAAGTGTTGAATAATTATTTAATTATTCAAAAATAATTATTAAAACAAAATAGAATAATTATTCAAAACACATTGCATAGCTATTTATAAATATACATAATTATATTATTTTTCAATCTTCTCGAGCTTTCTTTAATACTTTCATCTATTTGCATCCAACTCTTCCCTATCCAAGGTCCTTTGGGCATCAACAGTATACATATCTCCAACTTCTTCTGTCACTCACTCTTCACTTTTCCTCTAACTAATTAAAGATATCGCACCTACGTTGAGAATTGACGAGGTTTAGTTAGAATTCAGACAAAAAATTCTATAAAATAAATGTCCATGGTCTTGTGAATAATTGTTCATATATATGAATGATTATTCAAGTCAGATAAAATAATTATTTACATTCGAATGAATAATTATTTGCACCATTCTTATTATTTTTCAAGTAAAAAGAAGTTGCTCCTTCTATCAAGCTCTTCAATCTCTTCCTTGATCAATTGAGGCTTCTTTGCACTTAAAGAAAATTATATCTTTTTATAGAAAAGAATACACCTTTTGAAATTAGATAGTGAAAATCAAGAGAACAAAATAATTAATATAAAAATATCTAAAAAATAATAAACTTTTTATTGTTAGATTCAGTAAACCACCTATTTATACATTTCTTAGCATT
Organism: Rauvolfia tetraphylla; assembly: GCA_030512225.1. NCBI lineage: Eukaryota > Viridiplantae > Streptophyta > Magnoliopsida > Gentianales > Apocynaceae > Rauvolfia > Rauvolfia tetraphylla. Next base: position 8,679,611 of record JAJQKT010000058.1, on the reverse strand, counting down.
ATAACGTTCATGAATCATGAACCTCATCTCTAACTTCTACAATTGTAACAAATGAATTTCTCAAAATTGGTCAAAAGATTATTTACGTCTTTCATCATCTTCGTAGATGATGATTTTAATAGAAATATATTTGAATAATTATTCAAATAATGTTACAGAAAAGAGAAAAGAGAAAGGAGAGAGAGAGAGCAAGAAAGAGATAAATGATCTTATTTGCTATGAAAGAAAGAAAGTTGGTTAGAATTCCAATTCTGATGTTGAAATTTTTGAATTAGATTTGAATTGAAAGTAATCTCCGACAGGAATTTTTTTTCACCCAAAATGCCCCTTATAATCTCCAACCATGGAATGAAAACAAAGTGAATCCAAGGTTCAGTTCTGCACGTGTGGCAAAAAATCATATGCAGGAAGGTACCCAAGCTGGAGGAAAATGAGGGGTTGAATTGAGTTTAGGGTTATAGTTAGAAAAGTGAGGTTAGAAGTAGCAATGGGTTAGAAGTGAAGAGATGCATTTTTATATTGATTACCAAGTATGAAAATCACTTTTGGTAATCAACGAGAACGAAGAGGAGCGGCTTACCTCCCTCTGAAGGCCAATCTTCCTTTCCCTCCGGCTCAAACATGGAAGAAGTCGAAGAGTCTACAGTTAATCCTTCTCCATCACCTCAAGAGTCTCCACCTGTAAGCTTTCCTTTTCCTTTTCCTTTTTTCTTTTTTTGGGTTCTATTGCATATTACGCAATCCTGTAAATACTTTTTTCTCCCCCTCTATTCCTTTATTTTTAATCTTTCATTGCGTATTAAATGATTCATAGTTTGTGGAGGTGATTTGTACGGCTTCAGGCAAGACTAGGCGTTTTTCTGCGGTAACAGAAGCTGGTTTCGCAGTGGATTTGATTAACAAGAAGCTAGAAAAAGAAGGGATTTTTGGGTTACCATTTGCATCCCATATCGAAGCTGTTAAAGCAGGGGAGGAACCTGTCAGCTTTGGTCCCAATTCGGTTCTTGTCAATTATGGCCTTGGTTGGATGTTGCAGACTGTTAATGGCACAGAAGGTACTTCTTTTTTCCTTTACTTTTTTTTCCTGATAGTTTGGGCTGCGGAGAGGTTATAATTACTGCTGATTGTTCGTGTTTGCATACAATGAGCTAATTTTGACCTGTTTTCTGCCAAAAAACGGAAAAGATATGATATTTATCCGCTTCTGTGTATGAAGAGCATAAAGATAAAAATACAAAAATAATTCTTTTGAATGTGTTTCTCTGGTAATATTTTTGAGCAACTGAGAATAGGAACTAAAAATTAGACAGGTATCAGTTTTGAACTTCCTTTAATTATTTTTTCTTGAAACAGGTGTTGTAAAAGACTCCCGTGCAGTCTCAAGCTCAAAAGTGGCATATAATAAGGTATGTGTTAATGCAAATATGGTGGGGTTTCATTTGAATTAGGCAGGGGATAAGAGGTTCCAGATCATAATAGTAGTGGATACCGTAGTAGATTCTGAAACTTCGTGTTAACCAAAGATGGTCAATGGTTGAGTGAAAATTTGTTTCTAAAAGTTGATGCATTATTGCAACCCTAGGATTTGATGCTTGAACAAGCAATAACTCATTATCAAATGGAAAATTGTTTCCAGACCTTGATCAACTGATAACATTACAAAAAGATATGGATCAGAAATGGTGTTTCCTTGATCATACTATTATATGCTAAGTGATTTCAGAAGTTGCAAATTTTATTGGCCAATGTAAACCATGGTAATTCTTCGGCATCTTAAAAGGTAGTACTATGGTGGAAACATTAGGTGCAACTTTAACAACTCTCCCTATTAACATCCTGCTGATACCGCTTCCACAATCTTCAGAAGTGTAATTGTTTTGGCTATCTAAGGAAAGTAACAATATTGTGGAAAGATTATTGATTCTTTTCCCTGTTACCATGCAGCAGTTGTTTGTTGATATTCAAGTTCTACTGTTCTTGATTTTTCATCCTATAGAACCAGCTGAATGAAATATGGTAGTACCTAAAAAAGAATGAATGATAGATGAGAAAACTTCAACTGGAAAGTTGCTCAAACCGCACTAACATTTTAACAGATGGTTTTGCACGTCGAGGGTCAAGAGCTGCCCACTTACTCGACCTCTAGTCATTCTAAGGATCTCTGTAATCAATCAGAATGGCAATCAGTTAAATAGCTGAGAAAAAGATGAAACGTCGCCATTCTCGAATCTGATGGCATGATGACTGTTTGTGAGTACAATAATAATACTACGTGATGGTTGATTATATATTCTTTAGGCTTGAACTCAACCTATAGTTTGACAGCTTCTTTCAGTTTTTGTGGCACTTGCAGCTGTTCTTGATCCTCAATTAGCTGCACTTTATCCATTGAGTATGGTTGAATACTGCTAACAAATGATAGTTTGGGGCTTTCTTCTGTGGTTGTTTTCATTGTTATCTGATGTGGCAAGCAGTGATTATGCTAAATTATCCCCTAATAGGTTTTAAAGGTATTTTCAATTAGAACGTGTTTCTTAGAATTTCAGTTAGTTGCACCCTAATTCCTACACTTCTGTTCTATTAGAGGTGAACACATAGCCCAGCAGTGAGTGGTTACTTGGGAAAAATTGAGCTGGATGAAGACTTGATACTGATGATAATACTTTGGCTGGTGCTGATGTTACTAAATATCTAATGGAGTTGAAGAAAGTAGCTATTATATGAGATCAATTCCAAAGATTTGAAAACTGGTAGCTACAATGGGGTAATATTGACATCAACGTCAAGTTCATCTGAACTTATTGATGAGGTTTGGGGCACTGTTGTTAAAGGCCCAAGGCGCAAAAAGGCGCAAAGGGGGTCTAGAGCCTTAAGGCGCAAGGCGCAAAAAGGCGTGCACCTTTTTTACAGAAGGCGCACAATTAATATAATATTATATATTTTTTTAATTTTAAAATTTTTAATAATAAATAATCATAAATAATATAATTAAATAAAATAATAAAAAACTCTAATATCTAATCATTATCATCATCTAAATCCCCAAGAAAAAGGTCTTCAACTTATGGCCCACCTTTTGTAACAAATTCCACTTTCACTTCTCTCTCGATTGTGACTTGTGTGAAGACTGTAGACATATCACATAGGATATGAAAGAATAGCCAATAGCCACTCATCACTTTCTCAAAAGGCAAAACTTATGACCTACCTTGACCCTACCCATATGGCTTTGTCTGTCATTGTTATAATTTATAAAAGTAGAGACAGTCAGCCAGCCACTGACTCAAACAACCCCTCACTTATAAAAATAGACTCACTGTTTAAAATTTATATCTTTCTTCAAAGAAGGGAAAACAATGAAGAGAAGATGAGGAAGAGCAAGAGAAGGGGGAAAAAAATAGAAAAGATGTTACCTGGTTCTAACCAGGCAGCAGCTACACAGTGGCGGTTGTGGTATACTAGGTTTGAGAAGAATAAGAAGAAGAAGATAGGTATTTTTATTTAAGAAAAAATTGTGTCTCTTCAGTTTTCCTTTTTAAAAAAAAAAATTATCAACAAAACACAGAGGCGCGCCTTGTTTGTGCCTTGTGTCCTGCGCCTTTTATCATAGGCGCGCGCCTCTCCAATTTGAGGCACGCCTGAAAATTTAAGGCGCCATTAGCTGCGCCTGTGCGCCTTGCGCCTGAGGTGCAGCTAAGGCGCGAGCCTTAACAACACTGGTTTGGGGGGAGACTAATTTGGAGCATAATAGTTTGGGAACTAAAAGGGTGATTCCCCAACTTGTTTTGTCCTCTTTTTTCCCAATGTCTGCCCAGTCGGCTCTTCTATGAAAAATACAAGCATTCTTTCTTGATGAAATTGTCAGCCTCATCATTTTTCCTGAACTACAACTAGCCAAATTCTGCTCATTCTTGCATTGCTTGTCCAAGAGGAAGAAGAAGGAAGCTACATGCTGTTCTGAAGAAATTTATACCTAATTGTTTCTGGAAGGAGACAAAAAAATGGTGGTGATAGATATTTAGCTATTATAAACATGATCATTTACTTGTGCTTCCCAAGCATGTCCATCCCCTTAGATTGTAAAGTAAATGCGGTTGGAATTATTTGTGGACTACCTGATCTTCACAAGCGATTCTGAATTGAAAAATAATGATATCTTAAATCTTAACCATATATGATCTGCTTCTTTTTCTATTTTCTAACTTTTGATGGTTGATCCTAGTCTTTTGGACTTGAGTAGAGATTATTAAAATAAATAAATAAATAAATCTTTCTCTGCCTTATCATTCCTTGTTGGTGGTACATCAGATATGAGCTAACTTGCAAATGAAGATCTAACATAGATAGTATTTTTTTCTTTTTGCAGGTCAAAGATGATTCACGTTCTGTGAAGCACAGTTCGCAGTCACTCTCAGCTATCAGTTTTCTGTACATTGCAAAGATATTTCTTGCTTTCATTTTCATGTTTATCTTCGGTGCTATTTTCACACTGGCTCTGGAGAACCTTCCCCAGCTAATCTTGTATATCAACTCATTGGTATGATTATAGTTCAGCTAGACCGTCGCTTTTACCCATGCTTTCTCATATCTTTTGTAAATCTGCAATAGAGAAATCTTCATTTCAAAGATGCCATCTTCTATATTGGCTGGTTATTCTGCTGCAAATATGTGTCCAAGCTGATCTTGTTGATATCTGTAAACCTTTTAGTTTCTTCATGGCGGATTCTCTTTGCCCCTTTACGTTTCCTATCCACCAATTTTTTTTTCTAAACATAATTTCTCTAAACCACCTTCTTGCAAAACAATCCTACCAGGGAACCAATAAAGAAATTTTCCGGGTTGCACTGTGCAGCAATGCTTCTTTTTCGGGATTTTAATGACTCTATATTCTAACCAGTTAATAATCAGCACGCTCTAACCACCTCACTGAGAGAGCAAGACAAGAAAGATTTGACAAAAGGGGTATTGTTCGTTATGTTAATAGAGCTTCTTTTGAATACATCTAACCAATTTCGAATTGAACTACAATGATTTGTAAATAATTCACTAGAAAGTTGGTAACTTAATGAAATTGTTAAGACTTTTCTCAGTGACAAGAAAGAAAAAAATAAAAATAAGTTATTTTCTGAAAAATCCACAAAGGCTTTGTACAAATAATGAGTAAATAAGATACAATGACCTTAAGTTTACATTCCTGGGAGATGAATCTATTTACACAAGAATTTATGTACACTTGATTTCAGCCAAAAGAAGAGAAAAAGAAAAGGCAAGTAGCTCAGGAATCTATTTACTCTAGAATCTATCTACACTTTAATTCTGATATTTCCAAGTATCTATACAGGAAAGCAGAAATCTTGTCATTTTTATCAGGTGCCTTTTTTTAATCCTGATAAAGCTAAACTACTATCTCAAAATTGATTGATTTTGTCTCAACTGTATTGCATGATTGAACTGGTGATCTCAACTCCCTTAGTCTTCTCTCATTCGACAGCGGCACTGCAAATCTGTGAGCAAAAGAAAACAATTGTCATTTTACTGTACTTAGTACATTACATAAACTGAATGAAAAAGTAGTTATCTAACAAATTGCAATTTACTAGTACTTCTACCTTCCTTTTAGGGCATCCTCATTTGTGCCAGCATTCTCCACTGGTTCACTTAATCCTGTCACCAAATTCAGTCTTGAAACTTTCTTCTTCGACAGACTCTGCCTTATTCTTACCAGTCTATCCAAGTTATCCTCTGTTGCAATATCGACCGAGGATTCTGTTCCGGTTAGTGTGTCATCTTGGATTCTAAGGTAATTGCCCTCCGAATGAAGAGCTTGGAAAACCACTGAATTGTGAAAATCAACCATGCCTCCCATTGCTTGACTGAAGATATGTACCAAGGGAGAGGAACCACCGTGAATCAACCAATCCAGGACTCCCCATTTGGAAGCCTTTTTACAGGTATATTTGTTATCCACCCTTGTTCTTCCAGTTCCAAGTGAAATCACTAGGAAACGACCATAATCCATGGGCTTGATGGGAGTGAAGTCTGGATTATTGTCGAATATCTGTTTGGTAATGTTATTTGCACTCTCTTTTTTAACTTCTTACACTCCCCTTTTTATTTTATTTTTTTTAAACAAAAAAACATTAATACCATAACTTATTTTTTTCATAAAGTTTGAACTGAATTTTTAAAGTCTTTTTTGAACGTTATTAAAAAAAATAACCATTATCAAAAAAGAAGATGTGAGTGAAAGAAATTTAATACGAAGTGAGAATAACACATTTCTTAAGAAATACCCTGAATTCTTCATTCAACTACATATTCATTCTTTTCCTGAAAAAAAAGAAAAAAGAAAAAGAAATCATATTCTTCTAATGCATTTTTTAGATACGAATTACGATTTGCAATTTGTCCTTTTAAGCACCTCACTTGGTGACTAACGGTTTTAGCTTCCATTTGTACGAAGTCAATGGCTTTCCTACGCTGACAAGAAATCCAAGTAGGGCAGTAGAGACAGGTCTTTCAAACCACAGAATCCGTATAAAGAATCAAGGCGTCCTTTGTATTTCTAATAAATTCATTGCTGGAGGTGCAATACGTGTTTGCATATTTTGCTACTTTCTTATTTCATTTCCTTTGGGAGATAGCCGAGAAGAGCAGAACTGAAACTTCAAGGAGTATCTTAACCAAGAATGCTGCCCCTGGAAATAAAAGTAACCGGAAAGTGAAGAACGCAAACAAGGCTAAACGAGAGAGCAAGAGAACACAACCAAGGGCGGAAAAGGAGATAGGCTATATAACACGTAGAAAACAATTTCAGTTCTGACAGTAAGCATCAGGGCTTTATTTTTCTTTTCTTCCTTGAAACCTTTTCCAATTAGAAGAATAAACAAACAAAACAACAGGCCCTAGTGACAGAAAGATGTACATGGTTAATTACACTCGAGTCCATCATTAAATTGCCTCAGAAACTGCTCTTGGCTCTAGATGAGCATGGACTAATGATTTTATAGTGCGTACATTTATCATCCTTGCACTGGCAGGGCTGCTAGAATATCCAGGTCTAATATTTTGACATCAAAAGTGATATCTAACTTAACAATACCATCTTCCCCATCGACACCAATAAGCCTTCCTGTGGCCCCGCGATGAGCGCCTCCCATGATCTTTATCCTTGCCCCCTTTCTAGGTCGAGCAACACCTATTTCACTGGGAAGCACAGTGATTGTTTCACCATTGCCACTTGACCCTTCCTGAAGCTCGACCTTACATGAACCATCCTGAAAAGGAGAAAGTTTGATGATTAAGGCTCTGTGATACACGTCCATAAAGCATTAGGGAAGGAACAAAGCAAAGTAAGGCCTTGTACACCAGAAGATGGAACCAACAAGATTTTGCTCCTGTCTATTCAAGCAACTAAACAGTCATGACAGTTTAAAACAACATTTTAAAAGATTGTCCCTACTGTATAAGAGAACATTCCCGGCCTACGTAGGAATTGAATGAATATTCTCCATCTACCAGTTCCTCAGATAGTGTCATGCCTCTTCTAAGTTAAAGACATTACAGAATTATGCATCTGCAATTCAAGGACAAAGTCTATGATCAATATATTCAATCTGTTAAGTCTTCCATAGGGCTGCTACAGCTACTAAACCAACAATCATTTAGAGAACATTGCAAGTTCAAAAACCCATATACCTGTATTTTTACTCTTGCCAGAACTAAGTAGCTTTTGAAGTGTATTTTACGTCACTGACCTTTGATGGGTTATATGAAAGTTAAAACTTATATGTTCCTTGCTGTTAATTAACCTTAGTCATGGTATTCTAGACATGTTTTGTGCATTCCATTCTGTAAGAACCAATTCGAACTAACCTCACATCAAAATAATGTTCTCAGAAGCATCACTATGAATGTAATAGGAAAGACTGCAGCCTAATGCAAATAAGTATGAATTCATGTATCAACAGCAACGAAAGATAACCAAGATTGTAGAACAAATGAAAGACATATAATACTTACTGGAAGCACCTCTCTAACAACTCCAACACTATCCTCACCATTCCTATGGACTTTAACCAGAATATCTGGCAGAAACCATGGTCCTTCGTTATCTCCACCTGTAAAACAATGTCTCTCATTATCCATATATCTTTAAACGTTAAAAAGAACAAAACATATCCAAATATAGTGATTAAAGAAACCAATATCTTCACAACTCCCTAGGGAAAAGATTTTTACCAGGAAAGAATTAAACAAACACAGTATGCAATATACAATTATAACAAACAAAATAAACAAAGGATTACACTACAACACCATTAAAATTTTCCAGTGAACCCATAAAAAACAATTTTAAAAGGTGGTGGATCTTCTTGCAAGTTGTACAGAATCTAAGCAATCTCAACTGATCACAAGGGTTTGTCTGTTGCATCTTCTTAACATTGACAGACAGAGAATCCAATTCCAGCCCCAACTCCAACCCCTCAGACTTCAAGAAATAATGATGACAATAACAACAGCAAATCACGTGCTATGATTTCCAGATCCCAATGGTCTTGTATCGTGGTTCAAAAGTAAAAATGAAAAGCAAAAAGAAAACGAAACACACTTTGCAGAAATTCCAAGAACTGATTCCTTTCTCGCCTTTCCCGTGTGCAAGTTGTACAGAATCTAAGCAATCTCAACTGATCACAAGGGTTTGTCTGTTGCATCTTCTTAACATTGACAGACAGAGAATCCAATTCCAGCCCCAACTCCAACCCCTCAGACTTCAAGAAATAATGATGACAATAACAACAGCAAATCACGTGCTATGATTTCCAGATCCCAATGGTCTTGTATCGTGGTTCAAAAGTAAAAATGAAAAGCAAAAAGAAAATGAAACACACTTTGCAGAAATTCCAAGAACTGATTCCTTTCTCGCCTTTCCCGTGTTTCCCTCAGAGAGCACATAAATATCATCACTGCAGGCACACGCCTGTTAGGGAAGCTATCCAATGGATACACATGAATTATAGTCTTTGGAAGCCTAGACACAAAACTAACTATTCTCAAGCAAAGAAGATGAAATTCAGGTCCAACAACAGGTGTCCAGGTTGATCAGGAGGATGCTGCAATTTACTTACATTATCAAGGTATATTTTGTCCTTGTTTAATTTATGGTTAGTCTATGAATCTTATTTGGAATTCTTATCATCTTAGGAGCAGTAAGAAGTGTTATATCTTTAGAAGGAATACAAATATGCATCCTCAAATCTAGCATTTACTGACACGCCAGACATACACCTATGGAAGTAAGTACCAGTTAGGACAACATACCTACTACAGGTGACATCATGTCCAAACCACCACTCCCAGGTGTCATAGGTTGTCCACCAGGTGTACCAGGCAAATATGCAGAACTTGGTGTCATTGGTGGCTGACCACCAGGAGTAGATGGTAAATAAGGGCTTGGAGCATTTGCTGCATGGGAAAAGCAAGAAGAGGAGTTACGTGGAAGTAAGGAAAATTAAACAGAGTTAATGTCACAATAGGATAAGTCTTAAATCTCAAATTATAATTTACTTACCATAGGCAGGATTGCTATCCCTGGGTGTTCCAGCCTCAGCATAACCAGGTGTAGGAGCTTCATATGTCCTTGAAGGAGGACTTCCAGGCTGAAAATTGACAAGTACATAAAGAGATATTTAATTCTTAATAAGGAAATGGGACAGAAAACAGTAATTGGGCATACCCGATATTGTGGACTAGTACCCCAGGAAGCAGGATTCCCATCCTCCCAGTCATCCCTGATATGGTTATCCCAATTTTACAGTATCAGTATCATGAATCTTCAAATCATTATACTAATACACATCAAACAACCAAAAAACATAAAATCCTCGCTAATGCAGCTGCTTTGTTTTCTTTTGTATTGCAAATCCAAGAAATAATAATAATGCTGATCAACAAATTAATATTAAGCAAACTATATATGTTTGTCTGTTGTGTTATTGCACATGCACAATTTATTTGATTTCAACAGAAGTATTGCTTCCTTAAGAAGAAAATGAAAACGGGATCAATATCGATCTGTAGAAAGACCTAAGCACATGAATCATCTAATTCTTCATTCAAATTCATCTCAATTAATAAAAGCAGAAGATTTCTTACTAGAATGTAGTGCCACAGATCTGATCATTGAATTTTAAAAATGTACCTGCAGATTCTAGATATCAAGTTATCAACTAGACCAAGACATTATATTTCCTAACCTCCACCCAATTACCTATGAATTGGGATAATGAAACTTGATCAAACCAGATGAAAAGAAAGCAAAACTTGAAATTTTTGTAAACTTAAGACTGCTATTTATAAGCATGGACCCTAAGGACTCTTTCGACAAGCAGTGACCTGCTGCAAGCTTTTTGCAATTGTTATTGAAACCAAATTAACCTCTTAGATCACTTTGTTCTTTCAATGTATTAAATCTAATTAAATAAGTGAAAGCAAGTAAAGAATGATGTCAATAAAGAATTTTCTTCCCCTATGCAATGTGAGTAACAAACATTTCCCCTGTAGATGTAACCTTAACAAGGTAATTTTAAAATCATTACGAAATTCAGAATCTGCATCTTCCAATATGACCCATATTTCTTGCACCTTCTCTCAAATCACATCATATCCTTCCTATCCCCACACCCCCACCAACTATACTGTACCAAAAAGAGTCCTTACTTGACTTCATGTGACTTTTCCCAGGTTGCAATACAGATACCATTGATCACACTTTATTTACCAAAACCAACATTTAGTTGATTACCGTAATCCTAATGTAGCTCACATAACAAGCAGAGCAAGTATATCACAAGAATTGTCTCTTCAAAACAACTATATCTTTCTTATTCTCCTAGGAGGATTGTTTAGCAAATCTCTTCCACCCAACAGGCAAAATCAACTAACATCTTCAGGTCACAGTAGTAACCTATATTCTTCTCGTCATTAATATAGGCTTCTGACAATTTACCAACACTAAAGACATGCCATCCTGATCAATCCCAGGAACCTAGCTCCCAACAGAGGGAGAGTCATGGTGATGCTTATTAGTTCCTGAAAATGTGCTTCTAAAAGAAAGAAAATGACCTTGGTGGACTCATTGGTGTATATGGGTTCCAAGCTCTGTCGCGCATGGGTGTCCTCATACCATCATGGATAGGTGTTGCTGCAGCAGAGAAAGAAAACAATGATTTATGTTGCATGAGTTGAAGCCACAAGATGGTAAGTACTATATTTGATGGACTGAGGTTAAAACAGGAAAAGTACCCCCAGAATCTCTCATTGGAGTCATGTATGGATGTAGTGGAGTTCGTGAAGGATGAATTGGAGTCTCAGCACCAGGACCAAATCTAGAGAGTCCCCTGTATAAGCTTAAACAGTTAGAAATCATAATCTGACCAAATAAAATAGAACCCCATGCTTACTTATTTTATTTACCTGTGTGGGGTTGAAACATTAACGTCATCAGCTACTTGATCACGATTAACTGAACAAAAAGGAACAGGTCAATAAAAGGATCTCCTCGCAATATAACCAACAGTCACAACAGATGTACGTGTCAAGTCAAAAGAAACTCGCCTGTAACCACCCGAAACTGGGCTTCCAACTCCACCCGGAGAGTGTTACCTTTAACTTCCTTAACACGCCCCTTACAGCCCTTGTGAGGACCTTGACGGATTTTAATCGAGCGACCAACCAAATGATCATGCCCTCTACCACCTTTAAACCGTCCTCCAGCTAGAAAGGAGGGAAAAAAATTGTCAACTTGCTTTCCAATTAAACATACTTCGTGGAAGACAGCATAAGCTAACACTAAAGGAAATGACAAAGTTAATGGGAAGGAAGTACGTAAAGATCAACTGACTGTACAATCAAAAGGGGAGGAGAACGTACAACTCATAGGAGGGCCACCTCTAGGTGATCTCATTGGAGATGGAGTACGAGTAGGTGTTCTGAAATTAGAAGGTTTTGGCAGAAAGGGTCGACCCTACAGCAATAAAAATATAAGTAAAATGTAAGCCCATGAATATGAAAAATAGAATAATTTTTGAAAAAAACAAAAATCATAATAAAATTTAACCACACAGTACATCCTCATACATTTCTATCGCCATTAGCATGTGATCCACCAATCAGCATACAAGACTCGGACTTGGCACAAATGAAGCCAGCATGCTCAAGGTGATGGCGATCATAAACAAACAGAATGCCTCGGTAAATATGTTCAATAGGGCCTTGCTTCCCCTAAAGTACAAATATTTAGCAACTGTATAAATATCTAAATGGTGTTATCAAAAAAGGAAAGGGGAAAAAGTATAAGAACCCTGACCCTGCATGGACCCTCCAGAATCTTGACAATGTCTTTCACAGCTAATTTGTTCCCCTTCCTATCTTGCGAATTAATTTTTCTGTCAATCTTAAATTTGATCTCTCTTAGCCTCACAAGTGCCACCTCTGGTTTCTCTGGAACCCCTTTAAGGACCTGAAGTATAATAAAGAAGATCAAAATGCAGTTCACTGGTGCTAATTCCAGCTTGAAGTGGTACACTTACCTGAAAAGCTTCACTTTCAACACGTATGATTACACCAAAGCTCATGTCACTGCACGTTCATGATTCAAAATTTTAGTAGTAGTTCACACTAACCACATAATACTCAAAGGAGAAAATGCTTACTCCAGCAGCACAAGGTCATGAAGCTCATAGTCTCCAATTCGAGTGATCCCAGTTGTTACTTCAGAGCTCTCCACAATGTTATCAGCAAACACTCGAAGCTGAAAACAGATTGGGGTGGACAGGTCACTTATTCCTGATTTAGTAAAAGTAACCCAAAAGCAAAAACTACAGAGAAAAAACACCTTACAAGCTCCTTAGTAGTATCTGAAACTATGTTTACTACATGGCCCTCAACTGAAACAACCATACCAGTTGCACCTTCTGTGGCACCAGCCACAACTTTCACATGATTTCCAGGTTCAAAGTATTTGCAAAGGCTCTTGTCACCGACTTCAAGAGTTTCCTACCATTGTAACCAAAAGAAAAAAATTCAGTTACACCTGTGCTGAATAGGCACTTATTAATGATTCAAAAATTGCCAGGGAGTTATTGTGCTTACCATTAGACCCTCCTCATGTGGTTTTATATGCACAGAATCTTCCTCTACTTTCTCAACAGTTCCTTTCAAATTCTTGAGATCGCCTTTGACAACAATAACTCGATCACCCTTCATGAAGTGTCCCTTTTTCCTATTTGCAAAAAGAGTGGATAAACTAGCCATATCACCATCCCCATTCTCAGTAGGTTGCCGAAATTTCTCAAGTTCATCGAACGATGGTTGTATGTTCTGAGTGCTGATTGATTTCAAGGCCACTGTTTTGTATAAGAATCCAGCTTTAAACATCATGCCTCCAATATTTTCAAAATAATCCCCCGTGTTTGGATCCCTTCTACGCTCCACCCGAATATGCATTTCCCTAGGGTAAAGGAACCAGGATATCAACAATATCAGGTTAGATAGGTGCTAAATAGTCTTTCCATTTCACAGATACTAATTACCCAAAAGTACCTGGCTTCCTCAATATTCATAAACCGTGGAGGTGGAGTGAATGCCTTCTTCTTTTGAACTTCTCTACCTTCCTGCAAAGGGTAAACTAATTTATCAATATGAAAAATACATGAAGAAATAACTTTTCAAAGGCAAATACAATCGATACTATTACATACTTGTACTCTTATCTAGCACAAATATTAGGAATATGATGAAACAGAAATACTAGCTCATCAAAAGTTGGAAATTTTGCAGATCATCTATCAACAAAAATTTGCATAGAGGACTATGGGGGCTCACTAGATCTCTAGGACTAGATAGTTTATAGTTAACACTTCCGGGAAGGACTAAAAGCAATTGCAAAGAACACATAATAGTGCATGAATTAGGAAAACACAACCAAATTTCCTAAATAAAGATTCTTAACAAAAACTCTAAACAGCACGTACCAGCTTATTTGCAAGAGCCTGTAAGTCGATCCGTGGAATTAATTTTACTGTGACTTTCTGCCGCACGTTATCCACATCTACAACCTTCAAAAACAGATATCAGGAAGTCAGACAAAAAGCAAGCATGTCATGAAACTAGATCAAACTAAGAAAACAAAAAGAATCGCTACCTTGGCAAGGTCCCCTTTATACGTTCCTGTCTTCATTCTCACCCAAGTATCCCTGGAAAGATCAACAGCTTTACTCTCAACTGAAAGGACATCTGTCATCTCCTTGATTGGAACAAGCATTATTTTTGTGGCATATATATTCCGCATACCCTTAACAGCCTACAGCAGATCAAAGAACATAGTATTCATTTGGACTTTCATTTAGTAATTAATTGACTCCTTCAAAACAGACAAAATCAGATCTTCATTGGTACAAAATGATTCAGTAATATGCATACCTCCCTCACATGGGCCTCCTTATCTGCTTCAATATAAATGTAGTTTTTAAGATGATCAAGAGCTATAACAGATCTAATTTGTAACTCGGATCCTTTGTCAATACACTTCTGCATCAGGCAAACTGCAACTTCCCTTTCACGTCCAATCTACCATTAAACATAAATAAGAGATCACACATCCTACCAAGCATTAACACTAAGCCAAAAAAGTGGTTTTATGATCATACCGCACATTTAATCATCCATAGTTTTGGGTCCCTAACAGATGGTAAAAGAGCTTGTTGCTCAACATCTGTTGCCTCCTCATCATATTCCACCTCTCTCTTGCCATATCTCTCATGCAATCTCCTCTCAAGAGCCTCAATATCTTCTTCCTGATCATCCTCACGATGAAGTAGCGGGCGACGATGCATCCGTCTTGTATCCTCTTCATCAGGAAGATCAGCTCCACCGTCCACAATAAAATCTAGATATCCAAAACCAAACTGATGAGAAACACTAGAACAGGAATCTACAGGGAGGGATAAAGGAAAAAAATAAGATCCCACAAGCAGCTAAATGTCTACAAGCAGGAGAATATTTACAAGAACAACTTACAAAGTTCAACCAAACATCACAACTAATAGTAAACACAAACTCCTAATAGACACCACCTACACTAAAAAATATTTCCCTTGTTTATGTGAAGGAATATCCTTAAATGAATGTCCACTTTCTTAATTCTTCAAGTTAGAAAAAACATTCCAATCTAATTTTACCCAGAAACAAAAAAGTGTAGAACTCACTTATACAGCTGTACTAGAAAAATATAGTGGATAAGGTGCAAAAATCAAATGCTTTCCAAATCTTGGAGCCAAGACTGATGTAGACATTTTCAAGTAAAGGCAGAAAGATGTATGCTGTGCAAGGCAACCAACACTGCCATAAAGAAAAACCGCTGCAAAGCATATGATATGATAAAGTAGCACACAGATATATACATAGGATTCAACTCTAGAAAAGAGGATGACCAAGCGATAAAGATGCTTTCAAAACCCAAAAATATTGACACACAATCATAGAATGGTTTAGTTTCATTAAAACCATGACCTGCACACAACACTTGCTCATTTTTTCTTCTTATTTTTTATAAAGGTAATGCCAGAAGGGACAATGAGTCTGAACAACAAGTGGCTCAAGAATTGGAGAACATCATAACACCTTTACATTTAACCCTTAAGAAAGGAACACTCTTGATCCTCTGTAACATCCCTCTATAACTTTCCATTATATAATTTTTTTTTGTTTAGAGAATGTTTTTTTAGAGTTTAGGATTTGTGGACGAAACTTCTATCATATAAATGTTAGAGAGGGAATGTTACAAAGGAACCAGACTGAAAAGCGAATCAGACAAGAAAGAGTTCAAAAAATCCTATAGGACTTATCATATAGCAGGTAATGATCAGTGTATCATCTTTTATGCCTAACAGGATAGTGACCCTAGTCACTATTTGCTAAATTGCAGAATAGACTAATTTTCTGCTCATTATATCTTACTAAGTCTTGGAGAGGACCATTAGCTACAAAACAATGGCTAAAGACTGCAATACTTTCTCAAGGAATATACCATAAACATGTGGCTTTTTGGATGTGCAAAAGTGCCAAGAAGAGTAACTTTGTTGCAATAAAAGCTGGTTATAAACTGATAATTTTTATAAGAAACATTGAGTAAAAAGGAAAACCAGCATAGGTTTCTCAGCATATCTTGAAATTCCAAAATCATATTTGTGGTGCATGAGACAGTCACCACAATGAAGGGGTGAGCATATAGTTGGGGTCACCTTCAACTAACTCGAGAAACTTTACAACAAAGCACAAACTAAAAAGGTATACATGTACAGGGTATTATTGCTCCTGTTCCTTTAAGTTTTAATCAAAACCATCAGCCATAGCTACATAATACAATATGAAGCCTTGACATCCAAATTCAAAGAAGGAAAAAAAAAGGAAAAAAGGATTAAACTGTACAAGAGAACCCTACTCCAAGAAAAGTTATAACTCCTTTTTGCCCAGTTGAAACTTATTTTCCTTTTCTTCAGGCAGAAGACAATTTATTGGAAATATGGATTTGGCCATAGAAGTACTTTTCTATTATTTGATTTGATGGAGCTTTTTCATTCCCTATTATTCGGAGTCTTTAAAGTATACACAAACCACACCAGAAGGTTACTGCAGACAGGGGAGAGTAAAATCCAAAGTACTGCTCACTGACGCTTATGAGAAGGTGATCCAGCTGCTATATTGGTTTGGATCAAGCTGTAGAAATAGAAGGGATAAAGCAGTTATAAAAAATATACTGCCTCTTCCCTCCCCCCCCCCCCCTTTTTAGACTCCAAAGCAATTATCAGTTTGGATACTCTCTTCAGTTTCACAGGCAAAAGAAGGACTTTAGAACCACCAACCAAATTTGATCCAAGAGGAAATAGAGAAGGAAAATGATAACTTTTAGGTCTATCTCATAAAAGTAAGCCAAGTTAGCTTGGACAAGGAGTAACCACCAGGGGTCCTCTGGTTGTCAAAATTTCTCAGAGAAACCTATCACTTAGCCTACTATAAGATTTTTTTTTTTTTTTGGTTGTCAGGGACAGGCATTGAAGGGAGGAAAAACCATAATTTCCAGCAACTCAATTTACATCTCTCTTTTTTTATTCTAGACAGAAAATTTGAGAAAATATCAAATACTGCACGTTACCACAATCATTAGGCACTTCTTGCCTATAAAGGATGATTAGGTTTCCTGGAGAAGCCTATGACCAGGACATCTAAAGATCTGAAAGAAAGGGAAAGAAAAGAAGAATTTCTAGAGAGACTATTCAGATGATTGTTCTATTTTGTATAAAGCAACTACAAAGAATAGCTCCACAGCAATGCATCACCATCACCAGGGACTTTGACTTATAGAAAAGCCAATTCTGCAATTTTTCCTGTCACATAGATAGATTGCTATCTTTTTAATTAAATTGCTTGTCTGTTTGTTTTCCCTTCTTTAGCTAAAATTGTATCTACAAAAACGAGTTTGATGACCTGACTTTGGTATGTAAATACAAAAAACAAAAAGAAAATGTTTAAGAAGAAAACAATGATTGCAGCAGCCAAAAAAAGGGGTAGAAGTTATACCTAATTGGCTCAAGATCATTTAGTGCACAGGAAGGAGCAGCAGTAAAAACACATAACCGCAATATTGTATTCCATGCAACTATGCCAACTCTTGGATATCCTTAGATTTTCTCCATGTTGTACAGTGTAAGTGCAAAGTGTGACCAAGTCATATAGCTTAAGTCCTCGTGATTAATTACTGCTGATAATTAACAGTTCATAACTCATTTCATGCATAAGCAAACCTATCTTTCCTTCTTACACATCATTCAGAAACTGAATGTTTAAGCTGATGACAATTTTGGCATTACACTTAGCAGTGAACAAATGAACTCAGCTCATTCTAGTTCTCTTGGTTTGCTTTTATTCAAAGGTGATCACTTTATCCTAATTGTCAGTCTAACATCAATATGATGAAGATCAGTCACCCTCCAACCTAAAAAATTTTTTAATTTCCACCATCAAAATTTGAAAAGATAACAAACTCAAAAGACAAAAAGAGAATACGAAGTTTCTTTAGCGGCTGATATATCACTAATACCAAAGGGCTGAAGAAAAACATTAAACTTTGTGAACTCCAACTAAACTAATCAGCATACTAATGACTTTAACTTGTTACAAAATCTGGCGGAAATTTACTTGAAATCACTCAATCCAACACTACAGATAGATAGAAAAGTACAAATATGACAGACAAAATTTAACCTGTATCAAAAATCCAATTAAATAGAATTCATGATTCTATTGCCTCAATTAACACGGGAGAAACACGCACAAAAGAAGCAACACCATCCATATACATACAAAATAAATACCAATGTCGTAGAAAATAGTTAAAATTAAGCAACTTCTTCCCATATCTTCAACAGCTATCTGGTTTACTTAGACAACAGAAGAAAAGCGTAAAAAGAGGGAAAATAGATATTTAAGCACTGAAACCAGAGAACAGCAGAAGGAGAGATATAGAGAAAGCTGACCATCTTCGCCCTCTTCTTCCTCCTCTTCGTCATCAGTATCAACTTGGGCTTCAAGATCAAAGAATTGAGACCCAGACCTTCCCTTTTTCCGACGCTTACCACTACCACCATAGTCCTCGTCATCATCGTCTTCTTCCTCATCTTCATCATCTTCCTCCGCCACATCATCTATAAAATCCGATCTCCGGCGCTTTTTCCCAGCCTTCCCACCATCATATTCCTCATCCTCATCCTCTTCGCCATACGCTTCGTCCTCCTCATCCTCTTCTGGGTCCATGTCATACTCATCCTCGTCTCGCCGACGCGGCATGGCTATTCAGTCCTCAATTCCTTCTCAATTGAAATCGAAAATCTATTGAATATGCAATCTTAAAATAGTGGGTAACGAGAAAGAACAGCAAATTTGATAATTATATTCGTGCTTTGTGCGTGTCAGTGTGTGAGAACGGAAATTTTGTAACCCTAACGAAAGAGGAAGAAGAGATGGATTCTGGTGAAGAAGATGAGTTTTGCTATTATTTCTTTGGGTTAATTACATTTTCTTCCTCCAAGTTTGTTTATTTTATCTCTATAATTTCAAAAAATTACAAACACATCCTTTTATTTTATGAGTTCACAAATAAAGAATTTTTACTCTTAATTGTGAAAAAATACTTTTCATAAAATAACTATTATGTACTAAAGAGTTGATAATATTTCTTAAGTATTCTTTTTATAGATATAATTCTTGTTTAGTGCCACATATTAATACAATAATATCATTTCTAAAATATCATACAGCTTTCTTCTAATAAAGAGTATTATTATTTTAATATATAATATTAAATAAAAATAGTATCCATAAAAAGATATTTTAGAAATATTATAAAGTATTCTATACAAAATAGTTATTATTTTTAAAAAAAATTTATTGCAATTAATATTAGGAACTTATTAATTATGAATGTATAAAAAATAAAGATATAGATATTTAAAAATATAAATAATAAAAATATATTTTTAATTGTTTAAAATAAAATAATAAAATTATAATTGTTCAAATCTAGAATGGGAAAATGTAATTAACCCTATTGTTTCCCTTTCTCCTTTTCTTTGTGGACTTCTGTTGACGGTGGAGGTGTCGGCCACTTGGCTGGATTCGGCAATCTTAAGCATTGGGTTGGGCTGGGTGCAAGCATGTAAACGTAAGGAAAGGCAAAAATGAGGCAACCCTATTTCTCAAAGGAGCACATTTGTTCCAATTTTACGCCTCTCATCTTTCAATCCTCTCTCTCTCTCCTCTCATTTTCTCGCTACTCTCTCTCAAGTCCCTAAAAGTTTAGAAGTTTTAATCCAATTTAGGGGTATTTACTATTTGGAGAAATCCGAATAACCGAACCAAATCAAATTTTAATTTAGTTTTTAGTTCGAGTTTTTTAAAAAAATTGGCTTGGTTCGGGTTATTTTCTCCAAACAATATTTATGTTTAGTGCGTTGGTAATCTCCCAACTCGAACCAAATCGAAAATTGAATTTTAATTTTTTAAATAATTATTCTTAGTCGACTTTTATTCAAAATAAAAAACTTTTTTTACACTTCAAAATGGTGGATAAACTTTCTTTTTCCAAATTGAATTAAATTCGGTTTGGAGAAATTTGATTTTAGTGTTTATTTGGTTTAGTTTGGTTTCTAAACAAAAATTTAAAAATTGAATTTTCTTCAAATTGTCAAACCAATTTTTATCCAATCCAAACCGATGAACAGCCCTAATCCAGCTGAAGTTTTAGAACAATACCATAATAGATGACCCTTTATAAATAAGAAAACAAGATTTGAAAATGAGATTGCCCAAAATTAAGATTGCTTTTTAGGATGAAAATAGTTATACTTTAATTCAAAATCAACTGAATTGATTCTTCAAAGCTCTTCCTAGAGTTTCACAAGGAGTTTTCTATTGATGTATTCGATTCAATAATATTCTATGAAACTCCTAATAACTAAAAGTTGCAACTGTAGGGAAATTTGCAGAACATTAACCCCCCAAACTCCAATTAAAGCTTATATTTAATGAAGCTCTTTTAAAAGAAAATTTGTACTACAATTTATTATTTTTAAATTTTGTGCAAATTGGTTTTAATTATCTTACTTTGGAAATATTTTGAAAATCTGCAATATGTTAGTTTTAATAAACTACTAGTTTAATTGTCTAATAAACTACAAGTTTAAATTAGCATAAATTAGTATTATTTTGTTATTTAATTAGACTGCTTGGATGGACTATTCTTACTTGCTTGTTAGTTCTTTTATCAAAAAAATTACTCATTATTAGATTGTTCAATTTGATAGATAATATAATTGCACTAAATTGTAATAGTTTAATAAATCACTATATTAAATTAGAATAGTCGTATAATATGTTAAATTATTCCAATACTTTAAATTAGAGTAATTATTTAATATTCATATTAATTAGTTACAACATTCTAATTTCTTATTAGTTTAATTAGTTTATTCAATTCATTGAAATGATAATTCAATTGTATACTCGTAACTATATTGCATAAACATCCTTTTGATCAGGTTATAATTTCCTTATATTTCTTTTGTGCAAAAGAATGTTTAAGTCAACTACAATGAGTTAAAAGATAATAAATTTAATAGAAAATAAGAATCTTACAGTAGTTGGGTATATTGAAATGCAACGGAGTGTGTGATACTACTAACTCCTCCGCTAAGTTTCACTGCAGCTGAATAAGGTATCCACATGCATATCGATACTGATGTATTCAACTACGAATCACGTTCAGAGAAAAAAAGGAGAAAAAATATACAAATATCACAATATAATACAATTATAGGAAACATCGGTGGAAAATATATAAATAGATGATGTATCTTATATTATCCAAATTCAACATTCATTTACAGATAGTTGTACAACATATTTCTCTCTCTATTTGGCGAGAGGTAATAGAAAATATATAAACTAATAAAATACATATATGGGTCACTCCACGAGCTAACTCTGAAGCGAATTAAAGAATCAGTATGCTAATTCCTGGTTTAAGTCACATGGAAAGAAGCATTAAAAATATGTGTAAGCTGAAAAGCTCAGTGAGTTAACGTGTGTGCCAGTGTATTTTCAAAATATGAGATTTTCACAAATGTGAGAGTATATATGTATGCATAGTAGTTCAAAAGTGTTATATTCATATAAATTTTCTTATTTCAAAATAATGCACAAATCTCATGATTAGGTTTGGGTTTAACTGGAAAGTTTGGGCGAATCAAGACATATCAGCATAGCTCTTTAAATCAAAATTTCTCAGACATGACAAATATTCAGATTCTGGCTCAACGGTAGAAGTATCATAGCCAATAACATGGTCATCAGGATTTAAATCCCAACATTCAGTGGTCAATACCAGTCATACACCAGGACGAACGTTTGATTTCACAGACTACCTTATACCTCCCTAAATAAAAACCTGGCTAAGGATCTGGGGCACCTACCAATTTAATCCTGGTGATCAATCTTAATATTGAGCCCTTCTTGACTCACTGTTAGGTGACCACATATAGATAAATGTAGTACTAGTTGGGCAATGCCCTCCCTGACATACTACACCCCTTTTCAAGTGGATCCACAATACATAGTCTGTGCATTTCACGCTAGTAGAAGAGGCCCTAGTACAGGGGACTAGTCACGTACAGTGCAATCCACTGATACTTCAGGCTCAAATCATATCTAGTCACATCATATTCAGACTTATTTCATATTCCAAATCATATCTGATCAGGACGGAGTTTTTATGTAACTTTTCGAATATAAATGCCACTCAAGTAGCTATCCAAATGAATCCAAATTCATAATCAAATCTAATTTTAACATAATTTTAAAATAACAACCGCCCGCCAGTCCAAATAGGTAAATGCAATGTGTTCTAAATATGACATGAAAATACACATGACTTTCTAAACATATACAATAAAATATTTTTCGAAAATTACTTGCATTTATAAATCATGTCCAAATATTATAAGATTTCAAATCAAATAAATACCTATTTGGAGCAGCGTTCCTAAATATTTATAATGTACAAGTAAAAACATATTGTGGAGAACCTCTCCAATTTAAAAACAAGTAGCAAAAGAAATCCTCATATATTCACACTTGCAAATAGCAAATATTGATAGCACTAAAAATATAGTGAGTCTCGGTTTGTAAACTCACATGATAGCAAGTGTTAAAGTTACTTGCAATTTTACAAAACATGAAAATTTTCTACAAATCCAAATAGCTAACCCTTGGTAGAAAATTCTGAAAATGATAAATTCTAAATTATCGAATGAGCATCCCTTAGATATTCTAGGTGTAAGTCTAAATATAAACTTACAACTATAAAAACACTCAATTACTAAATACTCTATAAACGTATATTCTTATAAATAATCATATATATCATTATCATTATATTATAATAAAATAATACAATAGTATTATTATTATATTATCAAATATTTAAAATATATGTCTTAGTATAATATATATTTTTAATGAAATTTCACAAAGACTAAATTTTCTTAAATACTAAATATTAAATGTTTAAGATAGTAAAAATTTAGAATAAAAATATCACTTTATGATAATTAAAAATATCACTTTAATTTAAATCTCAAATATCAATATTTAGCTACTTTTAATATTTCAAATTCTCATATATAAAAGTTGCAACTAAAACAAAGAAATTTAACTCAAATTAAACTAAAATAAAGACTTTAATCAAAATATACTAATTTTAGCTAACAAATCATTTCTACCATAATTCTTAAGGAAACTATAAAATAAATTAAAGAAATCACAAATAAAAATTATATGAAATCTTACGTTAATTAAATGGGAAGAACTCAAGCCAAGGAGAAGAAAAAGAAAACAAACTAAAGACAAGAAAATGGA
Source organism: Rauvolfia tetraphylla (assembly GCA_030512225.1). Lineage (NCBI taxonomy): Eukaryota > Viridiplantae > Streptophyta > Magnoliopsida > Gentianales > Apocynaceae > Rauvolfia > Rauvolfia tetraphylla. The sequence continues at coordinate 8,656,082 of JAJQKT010000058.1, read as the reverse complement.
GGAAGACCGAAGAGAAGAAAGAAGAAGCAAAGGAATCTGTGAAGCAAAAGAAATACATGAGAAAAAGACAAAAGAAAGCTAAAGCTTAACGAATAGAATAAATCGGGCGAAAATGGATAAGAAAAGAAGCAATTATGAAGAGAAGAAAACAAAGAGAAAATGAAAGAAGAAAAGAAGAAAGAATTGATTAAATATTGAGATATGAAAGTCGGTGAAGCAACCGACTTTGCCCAGCAAAAATCTAGTGACCTCTACTTGTTTAATGGCTCCTCTTTCTTTTTTTTTATAAAAAAATATAATCACAAATAATTTTAAAAATAAATTAACCTAACTCATAATAGTACTTTAAATACTTTATAAAAAAATTATAAACCACAATTCAAAATAAACATGTTTAGACTGTCTCTAGAGTAAGTGATTTTTTTAACTTCTCATTTCATTTTAGTATTTGATATGAAAATTTCAACTAAGAAATATTTTTTCACAGGAAAGTTCATATCAGAAAGAAACAAGAAAAACCTTTTTCACATCAAAACTTAAGAAAAAATCTTTTAAGGAGAAGTAGAAATTTTAAAAATATTATTATAACTATTATACCCTCATAATATTTAATAAAAACATAATTTAATCTTAAATTTTATTTTATTTTTATTGGTAGTATTTCATTTAGATGAGAGTTATATTTATAACTAAATTATACTTCAATACTTCAAATTTGATGTTTTAAAATTTTAGTTTGAATTTTATTTAAATGAAATTTTGTAAATGAATATTTAGCCTTATTATTTTTTACTACTGTAATTTGACTTTATTGACACTATATATTAATAGGATATTTAAGTTATCAGTTGTGAAATTTCATTTAATTCTAACATTGAATAATAATTTCACTAAGCAAAGAAAATGGATCATCATTTTATTTGACTTTTCCTTCCGAACCATAGAATGGAAAGTGGATTTCAAATCCATTTAAGGTGGGAAGAGATTTTAGGTGAATATATATTTCGTTTCGTTTCATTATCCTATATTAAATGTAGCGCTAAAGTTTCAAGAACTAAAAAAAAAAAGTTAAAATTTTAAGAAAAAAATGATCTATTTGATCCTTAAAGTTAATTGCTTTCACATTATGGTCTCTAAAGTTTCTTTCTTGCCATTATATTTTTTGAATAATTTACATGCGACTAACAATATTTTAAAATTAGTTTTTGATATAATCTTTGATTAAAAGATGGCATGATTCAATCATGTGCTATTTTATTGAGGACTAATTTTTCATATTACAAAATTTTCATAAAAAACCTTACACGCTTTGCACGCGAGTAGAAATTAATAATAAAGAATCTTAAGAAAAATTTGTTTAAAATGGAAACCATACAATATGACGAATTTGCTTAAAAAAAAAGCAATAGAATATAATGTGACAATTTTTTTGTCAAAAATTGTAGTTCATGCTAGTGTCAGAATCTTGTTTTTTGCAAGTAAATTTTTTTAGAATTGTAACGACGGAAAAAAAACTTTGAGGCCCATAATATGATAGGTTTTTTAACTTTAAGTATCAAATAATTTATTTTTTAATTTTTGATTAAAAAACTCATATGAAAGGAATTATCAAATCTGCATTACTTCAGAAAGATAAATAAATGAACTTAGCTAACAATATATTCCTTTCGTGCATAATTAGATATTTTATTTTGGCTTAGTATAAAATTAAAAGAGTAATTTGATTAAAAAATTATTATGATATTTTTATTAATTAAAAAATTAACGGTATGATCTCTATGTTAGTAGAACTTAAATTCCTTAAATCAAAGCAGTGAAAGAAATTAGTGGTTGATTCTTATTTTAGTGAAGCTTACATTTCTTAAATTAAGAAGTCCTTAAATTAAAGTAGTGAAAAAAGTTAATGGTGGATTCTTATTTTAGTGAAGCTTATATTTCTTAAATTAAGAAGGTTATTGATAAAAGTTTAAATAAAATATATAAATATTTTTTAAAAATATATTTAATTGTGAACATATTTAAAAAGAAATATAAATGTTCAATTATGGACGAAATGAGTATAATTTATTTAAAGTGCAATATTTTTCTTTTTTTTTGTATTTTTCTATTCTTTTAAATAGTATTCTCTCTCTTTGATTGAAATAAATAATCAAAGCCTCTTCTTCTAGTACTTGACTTGTATATATTACTTTGTTTTTATATTTAATATCTTATTAGTGAATAAGTTCAAAGGAAGTTAATTAATATTCTTTTTCAATCTTAAATTTAATCAATGTTCAAGCCCCTTTTTGCAAATCTACTTTTGGAAAAAATTTATACCCATTCAACAATAATAATCAAGAAAGTTGTTATTTATTACTTTTATTAATTTATTTAACAATTTTTATTAGTATAACAAAAGCTATAAATGTAATTTGATTTTGTAAGAATAACTATTACCACAAAATAAAAATTAAGTTTTATTTCGATTAATAATAAAATATCAAAATAACAAAAATATGCCAATCTGTTTAAAAAAATAAAAAATAAAAATTTTTAGGCCGAGTATGGGCTCAAGAGAGCCCGCCCAACAATTGCCATCCGCTATCTTTTACATGCACTCCGCCAGACTAGTCAGTGCGGACTCGCCGAGAAAAAAATGGTGGGCGTAAACAGCAAGAGTAGCAGGTACACCGGCTCCTCTGCAACGCCGTGCACCCGTACGCACCAGGTTGGCGCTCTAGCTATCGTCATCAGCACCTTCTTCCTCACCAGAATTTTCCACCAGAGCTTCTCTGCCTCATCGTCGGCCGGCAATGCCGCCCCTTACCGCGCTGTTGGAACGGAAAATGATGTCGTTCTGCAGCACTCAGGCGGCTCATTTGTTTGGCCTCACCGCGGTTTTGGGACCCACTTGTCTTTGAAGATCTACGTTTATGATGAAAACGAGATCGAAGGCCTTAAGCTGTTGCTTTATGGCCGTGACGGGAAGATTTCTCCGGAGGCTTGCATCAAAGGCCAATGGGGCACACAGGTCAGTTCGTTTTGGACGGTTTCAATTTTGTGTATTTTAGTGTTTTAGTACTTTTTTTTAGTTTGGAGTACTGGATAAAGGATTTTAGGTGTAACAAAGGGAAGAGAGCTAGTTCTTTAGTATCATGATTTATACACTTTAGTCGCATTATTTTAGTTCACAATTGTGTGAATAATTAGGAAATCAGTTATCAATGAGCAAATTTTAAAGTGAAATGGATATTTCTTCTTCTGTAAAGTACACATCTTGGGACATTCCTAAAGGTTTTATGGGGATTGTCTGTTTGAGATTAGGAAGCAAAGTGGAATGAGCAAATTGAATGGCGCTCTTCTATCATAAGCATTTTTAGTTCCCATCTAAAAGTTACTTTGTCCCTTTAGCTCTGTGATTGATGGTGATGGTTTACAAGTTAGTGTATTTAAAAGTGGTAGAATTTGGAATTCTGTGATAAACACATGATCTATAACCCCATAGAAGGGATTTTGGTCCTTAATTGCTCAGTTGCCTAAAATATTTGAATATTTTATTTTAAAGCTAACTCTATTTATTTTTAATTAGTTCCAATGCTGACTTAAGAAAGAAAAACTAACACTAGTAATTCAGTCATGCTTAGATTAAGGATTGACGTAGCAACCATTCCTTCTCAGAACTTCATATTGGAAGACCACTTTCTTCCTTTATCTCCCCCAATACCACTCCCAACCCATTAATAAACTACCATTCCTAACTCTAATCCCCTATTATCATAAAAATCTTCTTCTTTGCTATCATCCAATCAACCGAGGATTATCCTCTGGCAATGTTTGGAGTGTAATTGGAGGTTGGTGAGGGACTGAAGCAGACAGAGACGAGACTATTTAAGTTGGAAAATGAAGAGGATGGATGACTTTGTTTCTGATGATGAAGCTGCTACCATCTTTGCAGTTTCTTGTGGGTTCTTCACCCCTAAAGATTTTCATTGTTCAAACTATGTATATTCCTACCTAGAGTGAGGAAAATTAGGGAGAAGATTATTGGATTTTTGTTTGGCAAAAGATTAAAATTTCCCAGGAAAACATTTTTTTAACTGCTATTGTACAGAGATTCTTGGATAAATTGAATCTTGTTCACATGGTGATTCAAGGATTTGATGATTTTAGATTCTGAAATTTCACTCTTTTGATCCAGCTATGCTTCTCAGTTCATTTTGCAAAACATATCAAATGATGTTCCAGTTGAAAACCACCAATACCTTAGCAGTAATTCATTTGAGGTAAAAGTTGAAGGGTATCTCAAAATTGCATGGAAAGATGAAGTGGAGTGGCAGTCTGGATGGGGGATGGTAGTGGTAGTGAGAAAGAAGAAGAGAGGGATTCTGTATTCAAGTTCCATGAAGGAATAATTGCTGCATGAATTCCCAGATCTAAAGATTGAGTTGGAACAAATTACTAGATCAATTGAGGATCACAAGGTCCATTTATGGGGATATGGTTAGGTGCATAACAAATTCCCTGTGGGACTTAATTTATAGAAAAGAGTGTTTCTTACAAGTGAATGCAACTAATTGAGGGGTTTGCTAAAATAGTTCCTTTAACAGGTCTTGGGATATTCTCTTTCAAAATTAGTTACCACTGTGCTAAAACAATTAATATAATGATGTCTTGTGTCTTCTAATGGCGCATTTATAAGTGACAGGGGGATGATTAAGGACATGTTACATCTTCACATTTAGTGCATTATAGGATGATATATCAAATGAATCACAAAACCCTGACCCTTCTAAAATTGTTTGGTTTAAGCTGTCTGCACTGGAAAATTAATCAGGAATATGCAAAATCGGTAAAAGGCTGAAACTGAAGAAAAATGGTTGGGACTTGGGGTAGTGGATTAAGTGAATAAGAGAAAATATTACAGGTATGTGTGGAATTTGTCCCTTGAAGAGTAAAGCTGTGAGTTTGTGACGTGCATGTAATTCAGATTTCTTAAAGATAAGGTAATGTAGTGCACATGAAATATGGATGTTTCTGCATTCTTTTTCTCTTTAAAATGGCCTCGAGCTTCTTCTTACCATTCTGAGTGCAGGAGATCGACTTTAGAATCTTAAATAAAGGTAACTTACTAGTGAAGAGGCAAAGGCCTTTGTATTTAATAGATACAATTTTAAGTTTAAGGAAAAATTGTGACTTGTCAGTTCAAATTGCATGTGGCTGCACGAAAATGAAAGAGCTGTCGAAGGAAAAATCATAAATGAAAAGCTTTCAATTGCACAAGAAAATTGTGCACTACAGAAAATGTGGGATTGTGTCTTTGGAAAGCTGGATATTTTATAAAGAAAGAGAAATTTGTGATAGAAAAAAACAAAGTTGGGAAAAATGTAGAGATACTTTTCATTCAGGAGGACTTAGGACAAGATGGAGAGTTATAGCAAAATTCCCAAAACAATTAAATCCAATTATGACGTACATACACATAGAGAACTAAATTTGTAAGAATTTTGAATTATTTGTTTATCAATTTTGTGTTATATGGCTATCAGGGAAATAGAAGAGTTGCAATTTCTTGGTCCTTACTTGCGAGATCATTATTGGGAGCTTTGTTATGTAAAGTGTTCCCTGAGTAAAATTTACGAAGTCTCATCCTCTCAGAGAATTGTCTTTGTGATGTCTAGTTCTTTGGGATCCCGGGTATCAAAAGAGCAGCTGTTTGTAGGTTTGCTCTTATATGTGGTGACAGTGTTCATGCTAATGCTTGCTTGTGTAGAATTTGTGAGATATATTTCAGAGCCCATGTCGTGGTGTCTCATCTTTTCATAACTTTTCCAAGAATCTTTGACATCTTATAGCTAGGAGGAAAATCATTTTAAATCATGTTTTTCCTTGTTTCATTTGCTACCACCTGGAAGTACATAGAACTCTTGGCAAAGGTTGTTTAGTGACAGAAGTGGATTAGTTATGGTTTTGTGCAATTTTTTTCTCTCTTAAAATTTTCCAGAGCAAAAAGAATCAATATTTTACCTGATGTATGTTAGAAACGGTTGTTTATATTGGTTTCAGATGGGATGTGCTTTTTCAGAATGCTGAACCTTGTAAAAGAATTTGCCTAATTTGTTTCATTTTTTTCCCTCATTCTCCCTTTCAGTTCACGTCTTCCTACAAGATTTTCTCTAAGCCGCTCTTGTTTTCCTCTATAATTTTCTTCTTAAGCTTTCCTCTTGTGTGTTGTAGGTTAAAATACATAAGTTGCTTTTGCAATCAAGTTTTCGGACAAAAAGGAAAGACAAAGCAGATTTTTTCTTTGTTCCGGCTTATGTCAAGTGCGTGCGGATGATGGGTGGCCTGAATGACAAGGAAATTAACCAAACTTATGTCAAGGTAATGCATCATCTGAGCACTTAATATTGCCCCTCGTCAACAGATATTTCAATTAATAGTTTGGGCAGTTGAGATCTCACTTCTCTACGATGTTCTAATACCTTATGTTTAAACAAGGACTTAAGTTTTCTACTCCCTTGATTCTTTTCTAGTGAACATGATAGATCCTAAGAACTTAATCTGATCAGCCTGTTGGTTTAGTTGCTTTTTCATGTTAAAATTCATTATTATGCCCTACTTTTGCTTTCAGGTGTTAAGACAAATGCCATATTTTAGACTATCAGGTGGGCGTAATCACATTTTTGTCTTCCCAAGGTAAATGTATTCTATATTATTGGTGTTGGTCAGATTAGAGTTTGACATTTTGGATATCAGTGAAGTACATGGCTATCTGAGGATAAGCTAGGAAGTAAAAAATTGATTTCTTGGGAAAGTCAACGGATCAGATTACCATGTTTTGTAGGTGAGAGAAATAACTTCAGTTACTCCTTGCTCAAAATCCTTGATAGAAAGGTTTCTCAACACCTGTGTGCATTATGGTTGGTAAATTTGGTTATCCTGCAAATACTTTTCTTGTTTTTTTCTCTTTGTTTTTATTTCATTTTATTAATGGGTGAATAGAAGCATTGTTGCTGTTGCTTGCCCTTCACACCCACAAGGGGAAAAGAGAAGAAAAGGAGTTGCTAATTTTTTGTGAATTTCTAGTTCAAGCAAGTGGGTTGGATTTTGCTAATGCTGTTCCACATTCTTGGCTTATGTTATTTACAGTGGTGCTGGAGCTCACTTATTCAAGTCCTGGGCAACATATTTGAACCGTTCAATAATCCTTACACCTGAGGTACAACTCAATAATCGAAGTTTGCTGCACCTTTTCTTAACAGTACTTTTGCTAACTTTGTCAAATCTGATAATCCTTATTGCAATTCCAAACATATGTAGGAATTGCCACTAGGAAGCCAGGAAACTGACCATAGGTCTATACATGTATAGTACCTGTTGTAGTTTGAGAATCTTCATCCATGCTCAATAGCTCTTAGATAATGGATCTAATGATAAAGAAAGCTTTTTACCTTCGATAAAATTAAACTTGGTCCACCTACTCCAAAGAGATTGTGTTGGGCATGGGGTAGATGACGTATATTTCTAACCCAAAGCAGCCTTTTTTCTGTTTAGGTGACTTTTCCAATGTTAGAAGAGCGGTGACTTTGGAAGTTCGTGCATTGAATTTTAGTTTTATGATTTAATCTTTCTGATGCTAAATGTGATAAAAGGAGTGACTTCTGAAAGTATGTTCACAGAATTTTAGTTTTATTATGTTTAAATCATGAATGGAAAACAACTATCATGTTTAGAAAGATAAGTATTAGAATGATATATGTGTGAATTAGATAAGCATTAGAATAGAAGATCAGTCTTAGAATGATATTTATGTTTAGAAGGATAAGGTTAGAATGGGATTTCTCAGTCTACAAGAGTTACTTTTTATGGAATATTATATATGCATACCCAGAATGCCCCTCTTTAAGTGATGGCATTACATTTTCCCATTTGGCCTTCTGATGTAATTTTATTTTCTTGGCTTTATACTTAATGAGTGATTATGCTTTGAATATCTTGCATACATCATCAAGTGCGCTATAATGCTGTAGCCTTAGTTAGGGTTCCCTTGAGTACGTAGATACAGGTAATATTCACATCATTTTTGTCTGGATTTTAGCTAACAAGATAATTTTCTTAACCATGTAGGGAGATCGGACTGACAAACGAGATACTAGTGCCTTCAATACATGGAAAGATATCATCATTCCCGGAAATGTTGATGACGGAATGACTTCTCATGGGGCTAGGCTGGTTGAGCCTTTGCCTCTATCAAAGAGGAAGTATTTGGCGAACTTCCTAGGTCGAGCACAGGGAAAAGTTGGCCGTCTTCAGTTGATAGAGCTTGCAAAGCAATTCCCAAACAAGGTATGCATTTTTTCCATACTTTAGTAATGTTGCAATCTGTTTCTTTTTCTGACGATGCTTATTTTATTTGCAAAGAATGCTCAAGTGCTGTACATGTTTTGGCTCTCAGCTTAGATATCCATATGCTTGGAAGTAGGCCAATATTATTTAGACATTTGTCTTTTCTGTTCTGCAAATATCTATGTACGCAATTTAGGAAATTCCAGTTCTTAGTTGCACTTCCACCCAGTCTTTCTTGCAACATAGATAAGTATTACCTGGCTGTGTATTATGTAAATTCTGTGAAATATTGAATATTGAACAGAAACTTTGTATTATGATCAGTAAACTTACTTGTACTATCACATATTCATAAATGAGCTTATGCACGGAAATGAGAGTTCCAAGCATAACGTAATCTTTTATAGTTATTGGCAGTCCGTTAGCTGTCAAATAGTACTGATGATGTTCCATTGATATCTTTCCTTTTAAATATATAATGCGGAAAAACACATGGATACTGCTTTTCCTTAGTGGGGTACAGCAGCTTTAAGATTAAAGGCTGAAGGATGACCCAAATGTTTTTAGATAAAAGTGATAACAGACTGACAGTTTTCTGCACAATCACTACTCTGCTTTTACTAAACTGAACTATGGATTGTTCTTGTGGCACCTGCCTAAGCCTTTTCGATATTCTGTTAAGGGAATGATGCGTGTCTATAATTGCTTCTCATTGTTTCACTGACAATTCCCCCAAAGGATATACATGCTCATTCTTTAAACAGCTGGAATCTCCAGAGTTGAAGTTCAGTGGCCCTGACAAACTAAAGAGGACTGAATATTTTGAACACCTACGCAATGCCAAATTCTGTCTTCCTCCACGTGGCGAGTCATCATGGACTCTTCGCTTTTATGAGTCATTTTTTGTGGTCTGTTTCTCAGTCTTTGCTTGTTTTTTACTAAAACAGAAGCGAATGTACTAATTCTGGGTCTAGCTTATTGAGACAAATATCCTGTGCAGGAATGTGTGCCAGTAATTTTATCAGATCAAGTGGAGTTGCCATTCCAAGATGTACTAGACTACACCAAGATTTCTATCAAGTTACCATCCGCTAGTATAGGAACCCAGTTATTGGAGTATTTGGAATCAATTCCAGGTATATCTATTGCATCCTGCATTCCATCTTATTATTCTAAATTACCATCCCTCCAGTCGTGATTGATAAGCAAAGAGTTTTAACTGGTCCTCAGTAAAGACATAGAGGAGAAGATATCCTGGGGCAGGAAGTTGAGGTGCTTATGGGTTTATGCTCCTGAATATGAACCATGCTCTGCATTTATGGGTATTCTTTGGGAGCTTCAGAAGAAAGTGAGGCAATTCCACCAGTCGCCAGAGACCTTCTGGCTGCACAACGGAACCATAATCAACAGAAATTTGGTTGAGTTCAGTGAGTGGAAACCTCCTATGGCTTTGCCTTGACTATTCTTTCTCCATAATTTGTACAGTTATCATAGGCACGTCGTCCCCGCTTCCAGAAATGCTGCTTTTGCAACTTCATTGAAGGTTATCCAGCTCTCGACATGCTTTGTTTGTTGTCTGTTTTTGCCAGTCAATTTCGCATGTTCCGTTGCCGATTTTTGCATTATCTAGTCCTATAAAAGAAACCCGTGGTATACAAAATCTTTTCTTTTATTGGATACTGTAATGAATAGATTTAGTAACACGTCCTCTTTTTTCTTCTTTTTTTTTTTTTTTTTTTTTGTAAAATGAAGCATGGATCTCTTGTTCATGGCACAAGTGTTATATAATCCGGATGCTTCCTCTATGTTACAGTTCTCCTTGTTGTGGTTGTTAGAGTTCGGGCTATGGATTTTGTGTCAATGGGTATTTAATTTGTACTTTTAAGAGGTTCGAGGTTTTAAATTGTACAGTATTAAAAAGAAAAGGAAAAAAGAAAAGTTTGAGCCTGGGCTTGTGTTTCGGAAGATTTTTGCCTGCATTTAAAATTATTCCATTATGGTCAGATTCTAGAGAAGGGTTGAAATTGACCGGATAAAAGAAAAGATAAAAGAAGGAACTGTTGTGCAAGTAGAATTTTAAAAAATTAAAAAAAAAACCCATGAAGAAAGAATTTAAAAAAAGAGAACTCAATTCTGATTATGATCATGGCCATTGGGCCAATGTGCAAAATGAAAAGTTGCAAACGGACGTTCTCATTTCTGCTTCTGTCGCTTTTTGCTTTTACTAATTTAAAAGGCCAATTAAATCATAGGGATCCATTTGAAGAGCTAATTTTACCCTTTTATCCACATCCAAGGGTTGTTTATGGTTTAATTTGTTTCTGTTATTTAATTTTTTTAAAAAAACCTCTTTAATAACGAAATCTTAATTACAATTTACAAAATGATAATTTAATTAATTAAAAATATTTTTATTGATCAATAAATTATGTATCCCACCTTCCCCCTCATGTATAAGAAAAAGAAACAAAATTTTGAACTAAGTTGTTATAAAAGAAGTTAATTTCTTTTGGGTAAAAAAAGTTCATTAGTTGCTATATAGGATAAGCTAATAAATGAAAATTTATAAGATCAACTTGAATTTAGCTGAGAAAAGATTTGTTTTTGGAACCTTTCATAATTATGCTCCGAGCTTTCTTGAGAGAAATAGCTTTGGCTAATCCAATAATTTATTTTAAAAGAACAATCAAAATCTGAATTGTTTACATTTTATTTCTCTAAATTCGATTCTTGTCATTTCATTATTCAAAAAAGAAAAAGGAAAAAGGCTTCTTGCCCGTTGAATTCAGAAGCTTTAGATACAATTTGATATCTTCTGAACTACTAAAATTAGTTTTTCTCAGGATCAGTTTGCCTCTATTTTATGGAAAATCTAACTCCTTTTTCTTTCTCCCGGTGATCATTTTGCTTTCTTTTTTGGGAAAAAAGGTTCTTCCTTGTACTTGGCAGCAAATTTAGCCGGGGAATCATTCCCCTCACCTCCTGTTGAAAACAATTAAAAAAAACAGAAGGAATTTCTGGGCTCTGCTGATATTCTCCAATTGCAACGTTGCACATGAGAAAGCACGTTGAGGAGAGAAATCCATTTACTCAACTTAGGAAGACCACAAACCGCCACAACTCGCAAGAACTAAACCTATCAACCAAATATGCGTCACATGTGCGATTCAATTGATTAGTGCAATTGGATAGATTTTTTTTAAAGACTGCAATTGAATTGAATTTTTTTAAAGTTAAATTGTATTAAAAATTATAAAAATAAATTATTTGAAAAAAATAAAAAATAAAAAAATTTTACATTAAATTTCAATCCCAGTAAGCCCTTAATTTCTTGACTCAAACAACAAGAGAATTATTGATTTCTGCAATCAAATTACCATTTTGTTGCAACAAAGATTCCCTCGAGAAATTCCATTTACTAGCAAAAATTCCTTTTCTGTATACTTCACGAAGATGTGTGCGAGTAATTAAAAGTCAATCCATAAAACCATTGTTTCACATTCCATTCCACATTGTAAACATAGTAACCAAAGCAATCAACTAAACTTGATACTCAATACTAACCGACCATCATCAGGTTCTTGCAGGTCCAAAAAGCTCAAAATTGGATATGGTTTTACATCCAGTTATAGTACTAAAGCCCTCATAGGAGGACAAGACAAGGAAAACAAATCAGCGCAACCTCCTGGCTTCCCTCTCAGACTCAAGTAGAGTGAGAACATCTCCCTCCCTCACTGGTCCCTTGACATTCCTCATGATGAAACGGTTTTGATCATCGATGAACTTGACTCTCACCTGAGTCACCTGTCCTCTGGATCCAGTGCGACCCATCACTTTCACCACTATAGCATGCTTAATCTGAGAATCCATTCTGCTAGAATGAAACAATTTCTTTTAGCAAAGATTCTCGGTAGATAAAAGCTTCGATGAACAAAGAGGATATTTTGAACTACCAATAATTTGACAAGCAAACTAAATGAAATCTAAACAGACGGACCCACGGCAAGAGTGCAGCCTAGAGTGCTAATTTGCATTTAGGACCTTGAAACCATGGACTAACACAAACCCACAGCAAGAGTGCAGCCTAGAATGCTAACTTGTATTTAGGACCTCAAAACCATGGACTAACACAATGACACCTTAATAGTCTAGCAAGTAGGAAAGCAAACTCTGTAAAAATGAAAACTGTAACAGTTAATTAGCTTAGATGTAACCAGTGCCTTCTTTGTCCTCTTTTCTATCTCCCCCCCATTGTAATGTTTACCTTGAAATTCCACTGCCATAACTAACCAAATAAATGTTCTAAGTTCTAACATAAACAGAATCACACCCCAGAAAGCACAAGCAAGCGCATTGTAAGTAGCATGTTCCCCTGTTAATCCTATTTATAGGGCAAGTCAACCAAGATTTTCCTTTAAATAAATTTCATGATGATACGAATATAAGCATGCAATAACTTCAGAAAACTGCTATCATATGCTAAACTTATACTGTACCAACACATTCGTAAAAAAGCAAGAACATTTAGCTAAAGAATGAAAGAAGTTAATTGAAAAACGAAAAAGCCCAAAAAGGAAGAAATCTATAAACACATCATAGAATAATTGGCACAACTACTCCGTGGTTACTCCACAACCAATATTCAGGTATGAACAAAAAAGGAATTTGACTATTAAAAGTTCAAAGAGGACCCAATTCAATTGCAAAGTTAGATTTTGTCGAATGATGCCACCGATTACACAGATAAATTGAATCAAAATCAAGAAAGCCAAAATTTTTCCTACAGAATTCTTCAAGATGTCATCCGTCAGATTTCAAGAATGAAGATCACAAGAAAAGCAATAAACACTATCACCAACAAAAAAAATAAAAGCTGCATCAAATATATACAGATTCAGAGAGTGGCATATCAATCAATGAAACAGAGCTGCAGGGAGAGAATAGAACGAAACCTTAAGCTGTAAATGCGAAGAGGAAAGAGCGGCAGAGGCAGCTGCTTATGCGTATACTCTTGATGCTTACAGAATTTGGAAACCCTAATTTGGTCCTTTTATAATACGCCAAGCCTCCTTCTGCCGAATAGCGCGTCGGGTCGTCTCACCCGTTAAATTATGGAGTTTTCCGTTTTCACCCCTAATGTTCCCCAAATTCAGCTATTATTTTTGAGTACATGACGCTGTTTCGATTTGCTTCAAAGGAAATATTCAACAAAAAAAAAAAAATTCTTCACAAAAGAATTCAATTTCCTATGAAATTAGCAATTGACAAGGAAAGCATAACTAATGGTTAAAAGAGAAAATTTACTTTTTCAAAATAATATATTTATTATAATATAAAAATACTTTATAAATTTTAAATTAATCTTTCTAAAAGTGAAAGTAGTATATCAAATTTTATAAGATCAAATTGAATTTAAGACTAAGGAAAAAAAATCATCTTTTGAATCTTTCATAACTATACATCAAGTTTTCTTCAAAGAAATAGCTTTTGGCTAATCCAATAATTTGTTTCAAAAGAACAAACAAACTCTAAATTATATAACATTTGTTATGAATTTAATATTATTATAGATGTCCATTATCAGAGTTATATAGATATTCCAACTATCCAGAAGATAGATGGGAGAGTTCTATCATATCTTTGATTCGTAATAGGATTTGTCTTCTAATTACCCTCTACCTCTTTTTATTGGGATGTACCCTTAAACCCTATAAATAGGGCTCTAGGTTGAGGTGTTGTATACACTCATTCATTGATCTTACTCTCAGAGAATCAATAAAGTTCTTGTGTTCTTTCTCTCTACATTATAGTTTCTTTATTAAGTTTTCTACATACGCTTTCGTTGCGCCGACGGTTACTACGCACCAACGAATTTACAGCACGTTATCAGCACGAGTCTCTGCCACTGAAGTTTTGTGTTTAATCAAGACAAAAAGAGGTATTTTTCTACCTTTGGATTCTCATGACAAATCTTACCAAACTCAATTTTTTTGCTCTTGACATTTCTGGAAAGAACTATTTGTCATGGATACTCGATGCTCAAATTCATCTAGATGCAATGGGTCTAGGAGACACCATTGTAGAAAATAATGTGTCATCATCCCAAAATCGTGCAAAAGCCATGATCTTTCTCCTCCACCATCTCCATGAGAATTTGAAGGCGGAATATCTTACCGTGAGAGATCCACTTATTTTGTGGAACAATCTGAAAGAAAGATTTGACCACTAGAAGATGGTCATTCTACCAAAAGCAATGTATGATTGGATGCATTTACGGCTACAAGATTTTAAATCTGTAAGTGAATATAACTCCGCGATATTTAGAATTACTTATCAATTAAAATTATAAGGAGAAAATATCGCTGATGCTGATATGTTAGAGAAAACATTCTCTACTTTTCATGCCTCGAATATTGTCCTGCAGCAACAATATCGAGAGAAAGACTTTAAGAAATATGCTGAATTAATTTCTTGCCTTCTTGTGGCCGAGCAAAATAATGAGCTATTAATGAAAAATCATGAAGCTCGACCAATAGGTTCTACTCCACTCCCTGAAGTGAATGCAGTTAGAACCCGAGGATATGGCCTTAGAAGAGGTCGTGGTTATGGTCGAAATAGAAAATACGGATGCGACCGTAGTAGAAATCATCCATATATTCATGGCGAACAAAATAGAACATCGGGCACGAAAAATAATAAAACTCACCAGAAGTGGGCCAAAATTAATGAGAAAAGAAAAGAGAAGGAAATGGATCCAGAAGATCACGAAGAAAAATGCTATCGGTGTGGTATGCAAGGCCATTGGTCCCGTACTTGTCGTACGACAAAGCACCTTGTTGAGCTTTATCAAGTATCAATTAAGAAGAAGGGAAAAAATCCTGAAGCAAACTTTACTTCCCAAAATTCCATTCCCGATGATGGTGATAACAATAATGCTACAATTGTTGATGTAACTCATCTAGATGTGGCTGATTTCTTTGTGCATCCAGAAGGAAGAATTGACCATTTGATTGGTGATGGAAGTGTCCAAAACAAATGGGAGTTCTATTCAATGTTCTTTCTAATTTTTAGTTTAGTTCATGTTTAGTTATATTTCTTTTGTAAGGATCCTTAGTGGTCTACTTCAAATTTTTTTGTAATAGGACTTTATTTAAGTATTTAAACTTTATACTTTTATATGTGTTCAGATGGCTCTTATTCCTTATTATTACTCTCAAAATACCATTGATGATATTTGCCTCATTGATAGTGGTACTACGTACACTATACTTAAAAGCGAGAGATATTTATCTTGTTTGAATATGAGAGAAACAAATATTTGCACTATAAATGACAGTGCAAAATTGATTGAAGGCTCTAGAAGAGCTAGTATTTTACTGTCTGGAGGCACAATAATTGCCATCAATAAGGCATTATTTTCCTCGAAATCAAGAAGAAACTTATTGAGTTTTAAAGATATTCGCGGAAATGGATATCATATTGAAATAATAGAGGAAAATAAATGTGAGTATCTTTGCATTACTCAAACTGTCTCCGAAAATAAATCTATCTTCGAGAGATTTCCATCTCTTTCTTCCGGCCTATATTACGCAAAAATTAATAGTGTTGAAGCGCATCATTTAGTAAACTATAAGTTTGCTAATCTTGCTACATTTAGCATTTGGCATGACCGTTTGGGTCACCCTGGATCAATTATGATGCGAAAAATAATTGAAAATACACATGGACACCCATTGAAAGATCAAAGGGTATTGAATAAATTTTCATGTGTAGCTTGTTCTCAAGGAAAATTGGTTATTAGACCATCCTAAGCAAAAGTGGGAGTTGAGTCCCACATTTCTAGAACGGATTCATGGTGATATATGTGGGCCTATTCACCCACCATGTGGGCAGTTTATATATTTCATGGTGTTAATTGATGCATCGACCCGATGGTCGCATATTTGTTTATTATCTACTCGCAACCTGGCGTTTGCGAGATTACTTGCCCAAATAATTCGCCTAAGAGCGCAATTCCCATATCACCCTATTAAAAAGATCCGTCTAGATAATGCTGCTGAATATTGTTCTCAAGCCTTTGATGCTTACTGCGTGTCAATTGACATTATTGTTGAACATCATGTAGCACATGTTCACACTCAAAATGGTTTAGCATAGTCATTTATCAAGAGACTACAATTAATTGCTAGATCACTTTTAATGATAACAAATCTTCCTATATTAGCTTGGGGACATGCAATTTTGCATGCTACAACACTTGTACGTATTAGGCCATCAAGTTATCATGAATTTTCTCCTTTACAATTAGCCTTTGGCTTTGAACCAAATATTTCTCATTTGAGAATTTTTGAATGTGCGGTGTATGTTCCTATAACACCCAATCAGAGAATTAAAATGGGTCCTCAAAAGGAGATTGGGATATATGTTAGATATGACTCTCCCTCTATAATAAGGTATCTTGAACCTATGACGGAAGATGTATTTACGGCAAGGTTCGCTGATTGTCATTTTGATGAGTCTATGTTTCCCAAGTTAGGGAGAGACAATAAACCAAAAGGAAAATAGCTTGTTTGGACAATATCTTTGAATTATCTAGATCCGCGCACAAGCGTAAGTGAACTTGAAGTTCAAAAGATAATTTATTTACAAAAGGTAACAAATCAATTGCCAAATGCCTTTGCTGGCTCTACAAGAGTAACAAAATTGCATCTACCAGCTATAGATGCTCCTATTCGGGTTAAAGTCCCAAAAGAGCAAAATTCAACACATGTAGCTGTTGAATCAAAAGCACGCCAGAAGCGTGGTCGACCTATTGGTTCAAAAGATAGAAATCCTCGTAAGAAAAGAGGATCAAATGATCAAAGTGATCATATTGAAGAATATGAGAAAAAGGACCAAGAGATAATTGATGAAAATGTTCAAGATTCTGAAAATAATACAGAAATTTCCATCAATTATACAGCTTCCTACAGAAGTTGGAATCGAAGGGAAATGACTATAGATAGCTCATTTGCTTACAATGTAACACTTGATGTTTTGAAAGATAATGATGATCTTAAACCAACATCAGTTGAAAAATATCGACACAGAAATTATTGGTCAAAATGAAAAGATGAGATTCAATCAGAATTGAACTCGCTTTCAATGCGTGAAGTTTTTGGACCTGTACTCCTTACACCTGAAGGTGTAAAGCCCATTGACTATAAGTGGGTATTTGTGCGAAAACGAAATGAGAATAATGAAGTCGTGAGATATAAAGCACGACTTATTGCACAAGGCTTTTTACAAAGACAATGTATTGATTATGATGAAACATATTCACCTGTAGTGGATGCAATTACATTTCGATACCTTGTGAGTCTGGCAATAAATGAAAAGGTTAGTATGCGTCGGATGGATGTAGTGACTGCTTATTTATATGGAAATCTGGACAATGATATTTATATGAAAATTCCAGAATGATTCAATATGCCCGCAGCATGCAAATCTGGTTGTCGTGGAAATTATTCCATTAAGTTACAAAAGTCATTATATGGCTTAAAGCAATCTGGACGCATGTGGTATAACCGTCTTAGTGAAAGCTTATTAAAAGCAGGATACAAAAATGATCAATTATGTCCATGTGTCTTCATTAAAAAGTATATTTCAGGATTTGTGATACTCGCTATATATGTTGACGATATCAATCTTATTGGAACTCCATAAGAGCTTCAAGATGCGGTGAATTATTTAAAATAAGAGTTTGAGATAAAAGATTTTGGAAGGACTAAGTTTTGCCTTGGTCTACAAATCGACCATCTGGAAGATGGATGTTTTATTCACCAATCAACATATACAACGAAAGTCCTAAAAAGATTTTACATGGACAAGACACATCTATTGAGTACCCCAATAGTCGTTAGATCACTAGATGTGAATAAAGATCATTTTCGATCTCGAGAGGATAGTGAAGAACTACTTGGTCCTGAAGTACCTTATCTTAGTGCAATTGGTGCACTGATGTATCTTGCTAATAATACAAGACCTGATATATCATTTTCTGTAAATTTATTAGCAAGATTTAGTTCTTCTCTTACAAGACGACATTGGAATGTGGTTAAGCATGTCCTTAGATATTTTCAAGGTACTATAGATCTCGGATTATTTTATTCAAATAAAACCAACCTGAAGTTGATTGGTTATGCGAATGCTGGATATTTATCCGATCCACATAGAGCACGTTCTCAGACTGGTTATGTATTTACCCATGGTGGTACTGCTATTTCATGGCGTTCTACAAAACAATCCATGGTAGCTACTTCATCTAACAATTCTGAGATTATAGCCCTTCATGAGGCTAGTCGAGAATGTGTATGATTGAGATCTATGATCTATTATATTCAAGAGAATTGTGGATTATCTTCTGGAAATAAAATTTTAACTCCTCTAGATGAATACAACTTGTATAGCTAAACTAAAAGGAGGATATATTAAAGGAGACATGACAAAGCATATTGCACCAAAATTTTTCTTTACTCATGAGCTCCTGAAGAGTGGTGATATTGATGTGCAACAAATTAGATTATGTGACAATCTGGCAGATTTATTCACTAAGACATTACTAGCCGCAACATTTGAAAAATTGATGAACAAAATTAGAATGAGGCGGTTAAGAAACATTAAAGGATTATCTCATCAGGGGGAGTAAATATGGCATAAAAAGTAATGTACTCTTTTTCCTTCACTATAATTTTTTTCCACTAGATTTTTTTTATCTAGTAAGGTTTTAACGAGGCATACTCTTATGCAATGGACATCCAAGGGGGAGTGTTATTAATTTAATATTATTATGGATGTCCATTGTCAGAGTTATAGAGATATTCCAACTATCCAAAAGATAGATGAGAGAGTTCTATCATATCTTTGATTCGTGATAGTATTTGTCTTATAATTACCCTCTACCTCTTCTTATTGGGATGTACCCCTGAACCCTATAAATAAGGCTCTAGGTTGAGATGTTGTATACACTCATTCATTGATCTTATTCTTAGAGAATCAATAAAGTTCTTGTGTTCTTTCTCTCTTCTTTTTCTCTATTATTTTTCTTATTCTCTACATTATAGTTTCTTTATTAAGTTTTTTATATACGCTTTCGTTGCGCCGACGGCTACTACGCACCAACAAATTTACAACAACATTCTCATTTTTGCAAATTTTGGTTCTTGTTATTTCATAATTTGGAAAAAGAAAAAGAAAAATAAAAAGGTACTTGCCCCTTCAAATACAGAAGATTTAGATGCAACTGAATCTCTTCTGAACTAATTTTTTTTCCAAAATCTTTTTGCTTCTATTTTATGAATTATCTTACTCCACTCCTTCCCTCCGATGCTTCTCTTTTTTCCTTTATTCTCCCAGTGGAAATAATAATTCCTTATTTTACTTGGCACAAAATTTGCTTGGGAAATTATTCCCTCCACTTCCGAAAAAGGAAAAAAAAAAATGCAGTTCTCGACCCTTCTGATGCTCTCCAAATACACGTCGCACATGGTAAACCGATGATAGGAAATCCAATTGCAGAACAAAAGGACAACGCACTGCCACAAGAAGTGGACATATCAAACACAACCTTTTCCAACCAAATAAGCATCAGATCTGGGACTCAATCGACTACCTTGGCTTGATTTCTTGACTCAAAAAACAAGAGAATTATTGATTTCTGCAACACCGAATTACTATTTTGTTGCAACACACAATTCTTCTCCTTCATTTCCTCTCTTCCACTGTTTCTGGGTTGAGAGAAAATGAGTAGTACAATTGCGTGCAGTGGTTGCCATCTTTCATGGACTAGCAATAACAGAAGCATCCTATCTAAACATTTGGTTACCATCTCTGCATCAGAAAAAGGTTGTTCAGTAGCAAAAGCAGGTTCAGGTTCATCAGGAGAAGGGACTATGATTGAAGAAAAGGAGATACTTTCTCTAACACTTGGAAGGAGGTCAGCTATGGTTGCTGCGGTTTCTTTTGCTTCATCAGCAGCATTTGGATTTCCTGGGGAGAGCTTGGCTGCTGTAAAACAAGGTCTCCTCGCCGGAAG
Organism: Rauvolfia tetraphylla; assembly: GCA_030512225.1. NCBI lineage: Eukaryota > Viridiplantae > Streptophyta > Magnoliopsida > Gentianales > Apocynaceae > Rauvolfia > Rauvolfia tetraphylla. Next base: position 8,635,681 of record JAJQKT010000058.1, on the reverse strand, counting down.
GGTACCAGGCCTCTCTGAAGCAAATGAACAAGGTTAGCTTTTGATTTTTGGCTCTATCATGTCTATGTAAAAGAAGCGTGAAGAATCTATTATTGACATAGTTAATCCAAAATCTTGGATATGGGGAACAGTAACTTATTAACTGCATAAGAAATCCTCACTTGAGTGATGTAAAGTCGATCCTTTTACTCCTTTAGATTGTATACTTCAGTTTTGGAGTGAATATTCACCTTCACTAGGGAAAAATTGCTCAGACAGGTTGGAGAACATACCAAAGACCAGAAGATAAATCAGGAGGGCATGGCGTAGGATGGAGTCCAATCATCCCTTATACCTTTTCTGTGCCTGAAGATTGGAATGAGGTAAGAATCTACTCAGGCATAAGAGGTGGCTGAACTGTTAGCTCCCTTGCGTCTTTTCTTGGCTTCGCTTATGGTGGCTTCATGTTGAAACAGGTTCCTGTATCAATAGCAGATTTAGGAGGCACAGAAATTGATTTGCGATTTGCCAGCCCTAAACAAGGACGTCTTTTTGTAATTGTTGCTCCTTGTAAAAGATTTAGTGATGGTAAGCCTCTCTGCTTCTTGTTTCTCGTTTGACTTTGATGTTGTACATAAATCCTTGGAGGTTTTCCAAACTACTAAAAGCCTCTGCACAAAAATCCATTTGAGAATTTCTTTACTCACTGTAAACTTTAAAATTGTTTTTCATAAGCATGCTGATTATGTCACTTAATAACTTGCATGATATTAAATGTCCTACTAAATGCATGGCACAATTCCAAACATATACATGTACTTTTTATTTACATTGTACACAAGTCGAATGCAATTCACGAGCAACTGTGTGAAAGGACAGCTCATGCTCATGTATAGGCAATCAGCTTCTTTTGAATTTTAACAGTTCTGAAATATTTTTTGCACATTTAATGGATAGATATTGATGATGATGCCAAGATTGAACAAATTGGACCACCAGAAAAGGTGATTAATGCATTTGGACCAGAAGTGATAGGTGAGAATGTAGAAGGGAAGGTGGTAAGCTCTGAAGTAGCAGAACACTCCGGAAGAAAATATTACCAGTTTGAGTTGGAGCCTCCTCATGTCCTGATCACAGCTACAGCAGCCGGAAATCGCCTATACTTGTTCAATATAACTGGAAAAGGTAACTAATTCGAGTCTTCTTTGAATGCTTCATACCAGAAACTTTTGTCTCCAATGACTAAAAGAACATATTAATTATCATTCTGCAGGTCTTCAATGGAAAAGGCACTACAAAGATTTGAAAAGGATAGCTGACTCTTTCAGGGTCATCTGATTCGGAGGATTCTCCTCTACAATAGACTGAGAGTTCCTGCAATCTGATGCCCAAAAGAAGATATTCTAGCATCTTGCTTAGGATAATAGAAGATAGAGGCTTGATCTCTAGTTTTGTATAAAATATTAAACTTTCAAGAGCACATTCCTGAATATCTGGTACTACCATGCTTTTCACTATTTACATCAAAATTCCTAATCATTTGTAAGATTATGATGATCTGTAAGATTATACCCTGCACTCTGTAGTTTGGCTTAGACACAAACTTTGAATGGACTAATCCTCTAATGGCACAATCAGACCAGTCACAGTGCTTTCAAGAATAACTGTGCTATATCCTGGCGTCTTTTGAGACCCTAGACTTGCTAAGGCTACTCTCATTCCTTCAGCTGTTTCCCATTTCTCTGAAACTGCATAAATGCTTGACAGAAGTACATAATGTTTAGGGTCACTTGAATCACCACTACATTTTAATTTTTCAATCTCTTTCAGTACACGCTCTGCCATATCTGTATCTGAGTGAATTCGGCAAGCTCCAAGTAGAGCTCCGAAGACTCTCTCATTAGGTTCCACTGGCATCCCCTTGACTAAATTATTGGCCTCCTCTAATCTCCCTGCACGTCCCAGAAGGTCCACTAGACAGCCATAATGCTTGATGCTGGCTGTGAATCCATATTTCTCAATCTTGGAGAAAGTTTCTAATCCTTCCTCCACAAAACCTCCATGCACACAAGCAGAGAGAACAGCAAGGAAGGTTATATTATCTGGCTTCTCACCTGTGCTATCCATTTTGGCAAAGTATTCAATTGCCTTCCTACATTGTCCATGGATAGCAAAACCCAAGATCAGGGAGTTCCAAGCAGCCTTACTTTTGCACGACATCTCCTCAAATATCAAATTCGCATTGTTTAGATCCCCACATTTTGCATACATGTCAACCAACCCATTAAGAACAAAATGATTTAAGGGAAGCTTTCCCCAGGTTATCATTTGATGTACTTCCCTTCCTGTGTCCAGAAGACCCTCCTGAGAACAAGCAGATAATACACTCACCAGTGTAAACTCATCTGGCTTAAGCCCCTCAAATTGCATTCTTCTAAAAGCATCTAATGCCTCCTTACACAGTCCGTTTTGTGCATACCCCGAAATTAACGAATTCCAATTCACCAAATTCCTTGATTTCATTTGATCGAAAGTAGCCTTTGCCTTTTCTACCTGTCCCTTCTTAAAATATCCTGAAATCATTGATGACCAAACGTAAAAGTTCCTCCTGGGCATCACCTTAAAGACATCATTTGCCCCCTCCATCTCCCCATTTCTAGCATACCCATCAACCATCACAGTCCAAGTCACCACAGTTTTCAAATCTTCCGGCATCCTATCATACAGCTGCCTAGCCATTGACATATCTCCTCTTTTTGCAAACCCGGCAATCATCTGATTCCAGGTAACCGATGTCCTCATCGGCATTGCTTCAAACAAAGTAGTTGCACTCTTTGTATCACCATTTCTCATGCAGCCTCCTACCATTGCATTCCATGTTCTGACATTTCTCTCAGGCATACAGTAGAACATCTTACGTGAATTAACTGTATCGCCACATTTGCCATACATATCCACCAATGCAGTTCCCACCATTACATCAAATTCTACCCCTGTTTTTATAGACTGAGCATGTAAAGCATTGCCAAGTCTAAGCATAGCTAGTGAAGCACAAGCCTTGAGCACTAACGGTAACGCACCCACTACAATACTCCCAATTCGACGATTTTGGATATAAATCAAAAGGGCTTGTTTAGTTTTCCCTTGAAAAATGCAGTTTCTTATCGAATACGACCAATTCGATGATGTGTGTTTCATGTTGTCTGAAGGAGCAACATTGGAGCTTTCTTCAAGAAATTTAATTTCTGTTTCAAACATGCTTCCTTTTTGGTTGTTTTTGTAAATATTTTGGGTCTCAAATCGGGAAAACTTGGTAAATTCTTGAGGATTTTGGCTAAGAATTCTTGATTTCATCCTTGTGGTTTCTTGACAATTTGAAGGTAGTTTGGAGGGAATTCATTAGTATTTATAGGCTTCCGTTGGGAAGCGAACGGCGAAGCTTGTACTTTGTCCAAATTACCGAACTGCCCTTCCTTTTGTTCTTTCTGTCATTTGAAGCTTCTTCATATTCCAACAATGGAGCAGAAATTACTCCAGATTTTGCAGAAGTGCAGAAATATCAAACAATTAAAAGAGATCCATCTTCAGATTATAGTCAATGGGCTTAAAGATAGCAACTTTATTGTACCCAAGTTCATGACTCTATCTTTAGAGCTCATTTCACTTGACTATGTTATTAACACATTTGAAAGCTTATCTAGTCATAGTCTCATTGCCTACAATTCCTTAATCAAATGCTTCATTGGAAAAAATTATAAAGAAGCGTTATTAGCTTACAATCAGATGAGGGCGTCACTGATTTTGCCAAACAGTTATACGTTTACTTTCCTTTTGAGGTGCTTTGAGCCATTTGAGGCTCTAAGAGATGGTAAAGTTGTGCACGGGCAAATTTTGAAGCTGGGATCCGAGGCAAGTGCGTTTGTTATGAATGCTCTTGTAGATTTTTATGGTAAATGTGGCGAGAATCCGGATTTGGCTCGTAAGCTGTTTGAGGAAATGCCTGAGAGAGATGTTGTTTCGTGGAATACAATAATTGGAGTATATGTGAATCATGGAAAGATTGAAACTGCAATTGGGTTGTTTGAATCCATGCCAGAAAGAAACACCATAACCTGGAATTCTATTATTGGCGGGCTCTCAAAGGCTGGGAAAATGGATTTGGCTTATTCTGTTTTTCAGCGTATGCCAGAAAAAAATCATGTCTCTTGGAACACAATGATTTCAGGATATATAAAAGTGGGTGATTTGGAGACTGCACATGCAATTTTTAATGAGATGCCAGAGAAAAGTGTAGTTTCTTGGACCACTATGGTTTCAGGATATGCAGCTATCCATGATCTTCAATCAGCAAGAAAGATTTTTGATCAGATTCCAACTAAAAATGTTGTTTCATGGAATGCTATGATCTCAGGTTATGTCAATTGTCACATGTTTGATCAGGCACTTTCTGTGTTCCATCATATGTTGACTGATGGAAAATGTAGACCTGATCAGAGTACTTTAATAAGTGTATTATCTGCATGTGCTCACTTGGGGTCACATGAACATGGAAAATGGGTTGACTCCTATATTAAGAAAAAAAAAATTGAACTGTCTGTTCCACTGGGCAATGCTCTAATAGACATGTTTGCAAAATGTGGAGATGTGGAAAATGTCAAAGCAGTATTTCAGAAGATGATGAAAAGATGTATTATTACTTGGACTACAATGATATCAGGGCTGGCAGTAAATGGGCATTGTAGAGAGGCACTGGAACTGTATGATCAGATGTGTGCACAAGGACTCAAACCAGATGAAGTTGTTTTTATTGCTGTCCTTTCAGCATGCACCCATGGAGGTCTGCTGGATGAGGGAAAAAGAGTTTTTGATCAGATGGTACATGATTTTGAAATTAATCCTAAAATGGAGCATTATGGATGCATGGTTGATCTTCTTAGTCGAGCAGGAAGATTGGAAGAGGCAGTGAAGTTTACTGAAAGCATGCATTTGGAACCTAATGCAGTCATTTGGGCTACTTTACTTTCTGCCTGTAAAATCCATCGAAAGGGGGAGTTATTGGAGTCATTAAGAAAGAAAATCTTGGACAAAGAGCCCAGCAATCCTAGTTATTTGATACTGATTACAAATTTAAGCTCATCAGTTGGAAGGTGGCAAGATGCTCTGAACTTTCGCATAGCAAGTAGACACCAGGGTACAGAAAAAGTGCCAGGTTGTAGCTCTATTCAGATAGGGAACAGCGTCCATGAATTTCTAGCTAGAGATTCAAAGCATGCAGAGAGGAAGCAAATTTATGATGTTCTATGTAGCTTAAACGGTCACTTGAAGTCCATATTTGATTTGCAGTGTGAATGCTTGGAATTATGGAACTTTGATTGATTGCCTGTACTTTCTCTGAGAATCATAAGGTGAAGTATAAGGACTAATGGATCAAAGTCGTTCTTGAGGCTGCCACATGGGCTTATTATTCCTGTTAAACAACATGAAATAAATCCAACTTCAAAGGACAAACAGAAAGATATCTCTATGCTTTGTGGAGATGAAGTGAAAGATATCTGCTTGTGCACTGAACTTTTAGAGATATAGTGGGTTCTGAACATGCAAAGCATATGATAAATTTCTCGTGTTTTAGTGCCCTTTTAATCCTACAGAAGTTCTGATGCTTGCTTTGGTTCAGAGGATTTTCTCAGTCAGCAAGTTGAGGAAACATAAACAAGTGGTAGAATCTTTCCTGGTTGCTCAGAGTTTGACTTATTTAGTTATTTGTGCATTTTAGAATGGATACAGTAATTGGAGTAAGATTGATTAGATTTTGCACCTGAACTTTCAACACTGAACTGTACAATTTCTTGCTGCACCCGCCGCTACAGTTCATTTGTACCTAACGACACAGCTGGTTAGTCGCATTTTGTTGAATAACCTAACTGGCCAATTTTGAGATGATAATTCCAAGGTCATTTCATTACTCATCGCATAAATAAATGATCTACTCATTTTTGAACTCACGGGATCTCATAACAAATTGGTCTTCTTCTTAGTATTTTAATCATAAAAAATAATCCTTTTCTTCTAATCTGTGTGCAATTTTATGGGGCTGATAAAAGTCGTATTTCAGTTTGTTGCAGGATTGATCTCACTGAAAGACTACATAATTCTGAAGGTTCTTCTGACTAATTGAAAAGGCAACTGGGAATTTATTTGATAGGATTCCCATGATGATTCTGCTGCTTAGCTGTCTGATTCCAGTTAAAATTATTATACTAGCAGGTTCATTTGCAGACATATGCCGCTGTAATTTTCAGTATATGCATGGCTCAGACTGTTGCCATAAAGCCTTATGCAGATTCTCTGCAGCTCTGTGCAGCTGCAGCTTTGCAAAATCATGTATCTTCTTGTCTTCTCATAGTCAATTACCAAAAAAAAAAAAAAAAAAAAAGCAAAAGGCAAATTTTTATTCATGGGATGGTAGATGGGATACCTTCATCTTAATAATTAAGACAACATATAGTTGATCAACTGTTCTGTATGTTGTCACAACATTCTATTATGACTCGAGCTAAACTAATTCAATTATTACTTAAATTGTAGTTTCTTCGAATCAGCTTTGGTAATGGGTTTGAATTGCTTTAGTGATAGACGGATTTTGATGTTTTTCTTTTTCCTGGAGAAGTCTAATTTTGATGTTAAAGCCGTATTTTGAGAACGAAAATCTCCAGGTTAAAGATAATTGGAAACAGGTGAAGCAGGTCCGACCTTCTTGTAGCATGCACTTGAGAGAAAAATGACCATGTTAAAGATGCTTAAGCCTTACATTAGAAATTCCTTATGAAATTGGAGCCCTTTGAATAGGAAACTTACTTGAACTCTGCGGCAGTAATGGAATGTAAAATGAGAGTTCAATCATCCCTGTGATATTTCCATGCAGAATTTGTGGAATATAATTTAATGCCCCTTATTTTCGATAACAGTTACTGTATTGTTTGCAAAACTGTTGCTAGGATAATATCTAGAATTATTATTTTCCAGTCTGTTGGCTAAAACATGGATAGGAACACATGCTTATGCAGATGCAAGCTAAAACATGGACAGGAGACACATGCTTATGCAGATGCAGTATTAAATATCTTTATTTAATTGTTCTGGTGAAAACATTTTCAGAATATATTTAAATCATACCGATACCATTAGCCTTTTGCACTCTCCAACATACATTTTCTGCAGTAGCTACAAATGCTATTGTGGTGGAGAAATTTGTGTACCTCTTGAAAGAAAAATTATACAGATGGTCAGTGTTATATGCAAACAGAGAATTCATAGTAAAAATCTTGGAAGTTAATTTCATGATTTGTTTTCTCTCTGCACAGGTCAATGGTCTTAAGCTTGGTTCCAAGTGATGCAGGACAGCAGATTGATTCGCATTTCCTGCTTTGCAGCTAGATCCTTGGCCATTGAAGCTCTTTGTTGATCTATTAGCATGACCACTCTGCTTAAACCAGGTAATTCAAAATTGATCTCTGAGAGATTTAGTCAATTGCAAAGTGAGAATCTGCTATATCTGCAAGAAATATTGATCTAGATTTGACATGAGACATACTTAAGAACCTTGTGTTTCTTGTGCCTTTTTGCGTAGCTTATATATTGTAAAATACATGAATATATTAATACATATATGAATTATGAATATAAATGACAACTTGATTAGATAAAATGCATTCATCTTAGTATATAAAGATCTAAAGTACAATAAAGTTCTACTTTCTTAACAAAGTTTCACATTTATTCTAGAAAAATATAACTTTTCAACATTTATGTGGGACGAGTACATGCACATTTTGCAATATCCCAATAGAGGGAAAACAAAATCTAATATTATTCATCATAAACCATTAAACGGTATATTGGGTTTGTTGTAGTAGTACCTCATGGATTTTTGCTTAATTTCCAATTTTTGAGGATTTTGCTTTCCACAGAAATACCATTTACATCATGTACGTCGACCTCTTTGATGTTTTGCTTTTCGTATACTTCTTGTTGTCTTCCACTGTTCTATGTCCATTCAAGATAATATGATAATGTGTGAATTACGATCCATTCAAATGAAATAGGAATTATTTGGGTTTATAGCTGAAACAATATTAAAGAGTAAAGATTTCATAAATGAATAAGTCACTGAAATGTTTAACAAATTTATAATTTGAACCCTGAAAGGGTTTGCAGGAAATTTTACTGAGATAAGTTTCCAAATTAAGGAGCCATATTTTGGTTCCTAAAGGTGTTTTTAGAAACAGTGCTCTAGTAATTCTTAGAGAAAATGACAAAATTAGTCTTAAATTATGCTATTTATCTTTAACTTAGTCTAAAAATTATTGCACCTACATTTTTTGTTCCAAATAATTTTTATTCAAAAATAAATGTCCTCTTCAATCCTCCTGTGACGGAATTTGATAAGCTCCTGCACGTACAACTCGCATGAGGAAGCAACCGAGGGTATGGAAGGATCTAGTCAAACCAATCACTATCTTAAACTTTCTTGTTGATGAATAATCTCATAGACGGCATTAATTTTAATATTCCAACTTTGTCTATACTCAAATTGGAGGATATTGCAGAAACAAGGCAAAGCATCAAATGTGGAGCAAGTAATTGTTTGTATACAAAAACAAAATGACAATATGCATTTAGTCAGTGACACTTCTTCTTCTGGTTTTTTTTTTTTTTTGGTGTTGGGGGGGGGTGGGGGAAAGGAGGATTAAAAATCTAAATCCGTAAAAATAGCAAATGTTACCTTTGAAGAAGCCTCGTAAAAAGCAAATCAGGTTTAATAATGCAAAACATCTTATCTGATGATCGTGAGTATTTTTAAAGAATTTTTGTAAGGTATGAATTTATTTTAGTTGAAGCATGATCTGGCATGGACTACATGTCTAAAACTGGTCCAAAGAATGAGCAATATTTTATAGCCTAATGGGTAGTAGTGGTCTTGACTTCACGTCTGATCCTATATATGTTTAGTTTGAATACTTTCTAGTAGTTGGTTTAGGAAATGGACAAGCACTTTCAGATTCTCATATTTTCTGCTAGTTTTGAAGATTATTTTAGAAGTATAAGTGATGCATGTGACTTGGAATATCCTTAAATTGAGGAGAAAAGAGGTTGTACTATCTACAGTCGATCATTCTTCTGCAAAACGAACCTTGATTGTCTCAGAAGCTCTTGAACTTGCAGGAAAATGGCACTGATGCAGCAGCCTCAGTTTGAAGTTCTAAATACAATTATTTATCAAACTGCTCCCCCCAGTCCAGGTGGAGGCTGCAGTCCAAATAATTTGCAGTTCTACAGTGCACCGAGTAGTCCTTTCAAAGGAGAAGAAGGTGATGGTGATTTGGGTTCAAGTTTTGACGATTTTGAGTTTGATACCAGCAAGAGATTTGGCAGTTTAATGGAGTCTGAGGTGCGTGAGAATTTGGAGCGCCCCTTGGAAGAGAAACAAGAGCAAGAAAAGCCTAAAAGAGAGCGAGGTGATTCGCTTCCTACAATGGCATTTGCTGATGAACTTTTCGCCAATGGCCTAGTTATGCCTCTGAAGCCACCTCCGAGGCTTCAAAGTTGGAATGATCAAAGATGTCTCGGCCATGATTCAATTCCTTCATCCCCAGCTAGATCTCCAGCTTCAACATTCAAGAACCCTTTTGTCTGGCGACCAGTGTGGAACGACGATTTTGATCCTTTCAAAGTTGCTTTGCAGAAAGTTAGTGAAGAAAAGAGAGGGAGAAGTAGCAGTGCTGGAAGTCTCCACAGAAGAACGAGGTCACATTCACCCTTTAGAGACGGCAATTCAGAGTGCTGCAATGACTCTGAGAGATGGAATCAAGAAGGTGGCCATTTGGAGAAAGTGCAAAATTCGGAATCATATTTCAAGATGCCCAATGAACTCAAGGGATCACCTTATGCAAGATGGGTTATTGATCAAAGAAAACAAGTAGAGCAGCTTAGCCCAAAAGGTAGAAAAATGCTCAAAGGGTTCACATTTGTTACAAGGGTTTGGCCTGTGAAAAATGATCATGAGGGGCCTAACAAGAAGGGAGATTTTGGTAAAAAATTTGGGGATCAAGACGAAGGGTCTGATGCTGTTTGGGAGAGAAAGATGAAGAAGATAAAGGGAATTCTACATAGGTATGCATCAATTAGGAGAGAGCACAGTGAAGAAAAAACTAGAAATCAAAGTTCAACAACATGGGGGTCTAGCTATTTGAAGAAATTGAGCTTTACAATGAAGGGAAATGCAAGTGAAGATGGGAAACAGAGAGTGGTGACAGAGGAGCCAAAAATGGCAGTGGTGGAATACAAGAGCAAGAAGCCCAAGAAGCCCACCCTAGCTCTTTGTTTCTATGGAATTGAAAATCCAAGAGACATGAAATAGCACCAACACGATTTGCATAGTGGAAACACGATGTATAGTTTTGAAGTAGTACTGTAGCTGAGGCTCAAGTTTTTGTTATGAACAATGTGATGTAACTGTGATGGGCTTGGACAACTATACCCCCTACCTCTTCCAAGTGAAATTGCGATGACAATTTTGTTAAGTTAATATTTAGTAGCTAAAAAAAATCACAGGTAGTTAATCTAAGTGAAGAACTCAATTTTTTTGTGCATAAGATAATTCTATTAGTTACTTTGTAGACTGAAATATTTTTATTTTAATTTTTTAAACAACCATATCTAATTCTAGTGATAAGTGTTAGAAGGGCCCGAAGCTTGTTTCAAGGATTTGGGTTAATCTTCATCAAACAAGCTAAGTATTAAAGCTATGACCACAATAAACATTCGTGAACGAATTTAAGGGTTATCTTGGATTGAGTTTCTAATCCAAAAAATTTTATTTTTTCTCATTTATTTTACTTTGAACCCCATTTATTCTTTTACAAACAATTTACTTTTACGATTTTCAATATAACTCAATTCAAAATAAAATCCAATCCAAGATTGCCCTAATTGTTCAATAAGTACAAAATGTTAATGCAAATCATTTATATAGAAGCACAAACACGAAGAAAGCCAATAAAAAATTAATGCAATTAGCAAACCTAACTGCAAGTGTTTCCTTCCCAAATGTATCGGTTGGTCTTCTCCTTAAAAAAATGAATTCCAAAAAATTAGATAATTTTGAGAATATAACATTGCGAAATGTATAAAAGAAGAGAGTTATAATATAACTGAATCTCACAAAGTCTGTTTAGATAATTGCTAACTGAAAGAAGACTCTACTTATCAGTTGGTCTTGGCTGAGTGTTGGGGTGGTGATAGTGATGAAATATCCTTCTATTTTTCTTTTCATTTTCCACATTTTCTGGAGGCATGGGGGGGGGGGGGGGGTGATGTGATGACCGATGACCTAACTGGTGACGGCTCAATTTTGTAAAGGGTGATAAGGTTGAAGGGAAGGGGAAGGCACTTATTCTCGCTATAGCTTTGGTAGTTGCATGAAGATCAGATCCCAGTCAAAAGAGCATTCCACAAAATAAGAGACCGAATCAATGCCTAATAAATCTGCACTGTAAAGTGAGAATCATCATAAGATTTGCCAACTACTTTAAAGTGCAATGGAGTCAAGATCCCCTCACAGGATACGTAACCAAAAAGTTTTGATGATTAGATTACCTTCTGATTCAGCACTTCTTGATTAAAAAATGTTGTATTTTTTTTAAAAAAACAAAAGTATTAGAAGGTCTAGAATTCACTTTGCTAATTTTGTCTCGGTGAATTATAAATTTTACATAATTGTACGATTTTATTTATTTATTTATTTTAAAATATATATCATATATTTTTATTTATTTTAAAATAAATGTCAACTTTTTATATAAAGACTTTTTTTATTATTTTATTTTTAACTTTATTTATATCTTCAAGTGATTATTTAAATACTTCTTTTCTAACTTTAAAATGATTGATACTAAAAATATTTACAGTTGCACTTGTCTTGCGTCGGAAATTGGCCCAAGTAGTTGTTGACTTGCGCTAATTTGTGGTGCAAGTCAACTTGAATAAAATACAAGATTTTAGTTGACTCAAATCTTGTATTTGTATCGTTGACTTGCGTCACAAATAGACACAAGTCAATAGCTACTTGCGCCAATTTCTAACGCAAGTCACCATTGACTTGGGCCAGAAATTAGCGCAAGTTGCAGTTGACTTGCGCCAGTTTTTGGTGCACGTTAAGTGTAGTTATAATATTTTTAAAAATTAATAGTTTTAATACTGATTTTCATAATATTTATATGTATAAATATATAAAAATAAATATAATTTGAGAAACTAATATTTTATTGCGTAAACGCAAAACGATTTTTGATAGATTAAGTTTTGGTAAAAAAAGAAAACGAAAAATTTACCGTGCAAGGAGTATGATGATTCCTTATTAGTAATTAAATAATTATTAAGCTGCTAATAAATTATTAATTTATCAAGATAAAACTATTTGATAAATTTTTTTTAGTAATTTTAATTATATGAATTATTTAAATTTCCTTATTGATATTTATCCATATTATCTTATTTTTTTGTGAGATAATTTTTTTTATAGAAAAATAAATTTAAAGCTTTGCTGACCATATCCATTGTCATTGGTTCCTGCAAGCGGCTACAAGTTCCACTATGCTAACCAGTGATTTGTTTGGTTGGCTACTGACTCTGTTCGCTGAACTTCAACCTTGGCGCTAGCCGTTTGGATAATAATCTTTTGGCGCCTAGTTGAGGAGATTAGAGATTAAATCTTGTGAAGTGATGAATTGCTCAGCTGGGAGAATCACAGGCTCTGATGTTCTGGGTGTGTGGGATTTGGGGGAAGATGAATTTGCAGTTAAGCTTTGCAATCACATGTTGCTGAAATTTGCTACAAACTGCTACAAAGGAAGAGAGGTCATAGGCCTACATCGGCAGATAGGGAGATTTTGGTTTTTGTTTTTTTTTGTAGATTTGAATGTTCTCTTTCGTGGCTTTTCCCGCGTTTCATTGTGCATTATAAACTTATTTCACTGAACTTTTGTATCATCCACATGAGATCTCTCACGCGTCTTATTCAAGATTTTAGGCTCTATTTGAATTGAATTTTATTAAGAAACTCAATGTAAAGTTTTTATTTTAAATTTTATTTTTTCATAAATAATTTATTTTTACAAAATTCAAGATAGAAAATTTCAAATTCAAATAATATCTAATCACACCCTCAAACTCGTAAGTAAAATACTAAAATAAATGACATGATACATGTCTATTTTTTCTTCAATGAACAATTTTATAAAAATATACTAAATGATATACTATGAAACAACGTATTTAAAAAGATATGAACGGATTTTTAATGTACCTTATTGGTTATACTATATCATACATAATTTTTTAAAAAACAATTACAGAAATTCATCATAAAAGGATCTTGCACAAGGAAAAGAAAATAAAAGTAATGTTGAATTAGATAACAAGTTAGGAGATCTAACAGTTCCTTGTAAACTTAGGGTGTGATTTGATAGAGTTTGGTTTTGAGATTTTTTTTCTTGGGTTTCGGGAAAGAGAAATTTTTGTGAGAGAAAAAGTGAGATGTGAGATGAGAAATTTGCATTGGGTTCCGTGTGGAACCCAATCCAAGTTAACCCTTAATTTCTGATTAAATTACAAGTCGAATGATAACTTTATGTTAGGAGATCTCAATTCTTTTCAAACATTTCTCATTATTAATATAACTCAGAGGATACTTTTGTCATCAGTTTTGTTGAGTTCTTCCATACAAAGTGAGAATATGGAACTCAAATTTGTTCTTTTGTGTTTCTCAAATGCCTTACCTTAGTAAAATTTGAAGGTAAAAAAGCCCATTCATCATGTGTATAAATACTGGATTTAGAAAGAAAAATGTGAATACGAAATTCGTTGTATCCATCGTGCGCAAGGACCACTTCTGGAGTCTAGAAATCAATCACAGCTCGCTTTCTTGATATTTTCCCATATTTGCTATTCTTTTCCGTTGATTGTACTATTTACCTTTGTCTTCTGGTGGGTAAGACTCATCTCATGGACGTTTCTCAAGAAAGCAAACAAGTCATGACCAGAAGAAAGCAGAAACAACAGGGAAAGAGAATGAAAGATACTAATTAGGTGAGTTCTCATTGTCGGGTTTGTGATCATTTCATTAAAAATTTTCAACATTCAAATTTTGATTTCTCCTTTTCTAAAATTGTTGAGTTTTATATTGATTTTTTAATATAAAAATTAATCAAGAGTTAATTAAATACGTTTGAATTAAAATAATATTAAGATAAATTATTTATAAATAAATTTATAATTAAAAGTATTACAAAAAATGTTACGAAAAATTCAAATTGTGCAAAGTAAGGGGTAGTTGTCCAGCAAAATCCCACAAGCAATCTGCAAAATCCAGATCCTATGTTATGCAAAAAAGAAAGTAACCGCTTGTGATGACGTTGAAGTACCAGAAAATCAGCTACTGCAAATGCATGACCTCTGGATTACATTTTCAAGAACGGATACCACCATAATCCCAACCTTTACACTTTTGCTTTTTTCAATTTTTTTGGAAGAGGGTGGGGGGAGGGGGGTAGAGAGAGAAAGAGAGGAATAGTGATCTGTATAGGGAGAAGAAGACACATTTTCTTCATTACCAAAGAACGTATATGGATAAGGACCTAATCCGTGTACTGGTATTTTTACTGCAGAAGCAATTCACAAGCTTCTGTCATTGGTTCTGTTCTTTATAAAACCGAACCCTTCCTCCCTCCATAACTTGCTCAAGATATTCTTCATCAAGGTAGAGAGAGAAAGAGAGGAGAGAGTGCTTAGAGATTGTGCGGTAGAAACTTTTTCTTGGATTTGGCATTGATTTCTTTCAGCCTGAAACTCAGTTGGGAATTGAAGAATTCTACGGAGGAAACATGGTGAATGTATTGCATACTGTGTTTGGAGTTTTCGGTTAGTTCTTCTTCATTTTCTTTTATCAGACTTCATTTTCATTCTTGAGCATTATATACATATAAGATTGTATATATACATCTCTTCCTTGGTTTTCAATTCTCACCCTTTCTGATCTTTGATTTCATGCAAGTTTAATTTGTTCTTCCTTTTGTCTGACAGGAAATGTTTTTGGTTTGTTTCTCTTTCTGGCACCAATGTAAGGATTTTTGATTACTACGTTAAGATTTGTTTGTAAATTATAATTCTTAATCCATATCGATTTGATGTTCTCATAAATGATGATAGGATTACATTCAAGAGGATTGTTACCAAAAGATCGACAGAACAATTCTCTGGTATACCCTATGTCATGGCTTTGCTCAACTGCTTGCTTTCGACATGGTGAGTTTGTTTCTTGAAGCTACTTCCGTACTGTGTTCTTTCTTTGAATGCTTTTGCAGTAAATCTCCAAGTGCCAACTTCTAAAGAAGAAAATGAAAATAAAACGAAAAGCAGAATAAAAGGTGCTTGCGTTGGCAAGGTCCCACGTGTCTGGTAAAGGTACATCGGAACCTTTAGAGATAAAATGCCACCTTTACAAGGGTTGAACACAGTGACGTTGGAATTGAAAATCTTTGTGTGATTGCATTGTCTGGCATCTCTCTCTATCAGAGGTTGGCTAACCTTTGCCAACATAGTAGCACAGCGATAGAAATACTTTTTACCAAACTCTTAACTATTTTTACAAAAAATATGTTGAGGAAAGGGAGATAATATTCCAACTCAGAATTTATCGATATTAATTAATGGTTCTAATCCTTTAAATTACTGTTTTGTTACAAAGAGCCTTTTACTATTAAATTTGATGGTGAAAGAAATTAAAAATGTTACCATAAATAATTTACATTTAGTATGCTTCTTATGAAGAGTAGTCTATTGGTGTATTTATAATTAAGTTATTACAAAATTAATAAAGTCTAAACGCTCTATTAAATGGTATTAGTACCTTTAATTATGCATAATTCTTTTGTCTTCGGTCGGAGATTCTTCATTAAATGACTTGTCTTGATCTTGAATTGGTTAGGTATGGTTTGCCTTTCATATCACCAAACAACATACTGGTGTCGATCATCAATGGGATAGGAGCAGGGCTTGAGTTAATCTATGTGATGATCTTCCTCATTTTTGCTCCAAAGAAGGAAAAGGCAAAAGTCTTTGGACTTTTTGTCTTTGTGGTCACTGTGTTTTCTGGTGTTGCCTTGGTCTCAATGCTGGCTCTCCATGGCAACAAAAGAAAGCTTTTATGTGGTTATGCTGCCATGATTTTCTCCATCATTATGTATGGTGCACCCCTGTCAGTCATGGTGAGCTCTAATATCTCCTTGGCTTCTCCAAGTATTTTCTTCTAGCATTTTTGGGAATATCCCAACCAGGAATGCTAATTCTTTTGTAAACCTAAATTACATTGTTGCGAGTTTATAGACTTTATATAAAATACAAACTATTTACGTGTGATTTTTTTGATGAGATAGCGAATGTTTTTGTTCCAAGAGATGAAAGAATTTTTTACTTATCCAGTTGGTGAAGTGATTTTTGATTCTTTTGTATTTATGATTGTCTTGGAATGTTTAACTTGATTGAGATATTGTATATGTGATGCAGAGGATGGTGATCAAAACAAAGAGTGTGGAGTATATGCCATTCTTCTTGTCCCTCTTTGTTTTCCTCTGTGGTACCTCATGGTTCATTTATGGCCTCATTGGAAAGGATCCTTTTGTTTATGTAAGTAATCTTGTTTTTCGATAATCATATTAGAAACCTTTCCGGTTTATAGATTGGTTTAAGTTGAAAAAATCTATATGTTCCATAAGACATTAAACCGCTGAATTAACTTCTTTGTTTCTCCAATTTTATGAAAAAAATGGCCTATTTATTTCTAAAAGAATTAAACTCTTAACCTTGCATTATAATTATCCAGTAGGGAGTAAATCTTGAATATTTATAAATTTATATGTTTTACATTTTTATCTTACAAAGCTAATTAAAGTGGGACAAATACCCATATTCATACTTTACATGTAGTTTTAAACTTTGGACACATTAAGCGACCTCAATCTGACAAGTTCAGTTAAAATTTTGTCGAATAGCTACAATTTATATATCAATAGCAAGTTAATTAATATCGAAACCCATAACTCTATTGCAGGTAAACAATGGCTTTGGATCTGCACTAGGAGCAACTCAGCTGATTCTGTATGCCATTTATAGAGGCAAGAAAAAGCCAGAAGCAACAAATGGAGCTCTGGAAATGGAAACTAAAGAGCCTTCCAAGCAGAAGCAAGTTGGTGCAGTGTAATATCAAGAAATGGGGAGCAGAAGAATTACTGGAAGTGTGCATTATATATTAGTTGCTAACAAATTTTTACCTCAGTTAAAATATGGGGTATCTCAATAAGTAGACAAATTTTTGTCCATAGGACAATGGGGTTGATGCAATGGTACTATATTCAAGAAGTTATTTGGCCCTGGCTTCATATATTTTAGGTATTTTCTATCTAGTCTAGAAATTGGAAACTTCCATATACATTTTTTCTTAAAGGATTTTGAGAAGAACCATCAAAAAGAGAATTTGGTAGTTCTTTTGAGTTTGGAAAAATGTCTTTTAGTTTCTAACTAGATTATTCTTTGTTGGGACTTGATTAATTGGGAAACTTTTCTTCCTTTCTTCATCACTTTCCCTTCTATTTTCCAATTCTCAATGGAATTCTGAAATTTTCATTGAAGTAGTGTAATTCCTCAAAAATATCTCAAAAGGTAATTCTTTAAAATTTTCATCTTCTGAAAAATTATCTCATATTTTCTCCAGTGATATGGTATTGTTTCATAAGGCATTTTGTTTTAGTACTTTCTTGAACAAATAAATTAACTATCAAATACGCCAAAATTGATTTATTGTAAAATCACCTTTTAGGATCTCTGCAGTGTGATTTTGTGAATCAAGTGAATGAAGGTACCATTGGGCAGTCCTCTCAATCATCTAAAACATGGAACTGCAGCACCATTGATTTGATTGAAGCACACATCGGGTTATTTTTTTGGTTGAATTAGAATGTGGATTGATTTGTCATAATAATTGCAATCTCTAGATTATTATTTTGGATTAATATATCATTTTAGGTTATATTTTTTAATAAAAATATTAGTAACTTTAGATTGTCAGTAATATTTATTATTCATTTTTTAATTTTAGAAAATAATTTAAAATAGAAAAAATTATTTTCTAATTATAAATCAATTTTCAAACACTTCTTGAAACATAAAAAAATAAATCATTTTGATATCGATTTTATTTGAATTGATTTAAATCCGATTTAGGATTAAAAAAATCAATTTCTAATTAGAATTCGAATTCAATAACCTCTTAAAATATAAAAAATAATTCATTTAGAAACTGATTTGAAATTAAAATTTGAAATCGAAAAAAATAATTTTTAATTCTAATTAGAAACTGATTTTTAGATTTCAAAATTCAATTCCCAAATCTACTGTTTCTTGTAGTGGATTGGTTTGACATAGTAATTGCAATCTCGAGATTATTACTTTGGATTGGATTAACCTATCGTTTTTAGGTTACATTTTTTTTAATAAAATTATTTGTAGCTTTAGATTGTCAGGTAGTATTTATTATTCATTTTTTTTTGTTTTAACTAAGTAATTAAGTTTTCAATTTTTTAAAATGGTTTGGATGTCATTCTTACTCTTTTTTGAAATAATTTGCTTAATTTTTTTGGATTAGCGAGTATATTAGTCCTAATTGGAGTGAGAATGGAGCTGAAATTTGTATCTTAATTTGCTTTGTCAAAATGTAGCTCTTATTATTATTATTTTTGTGTGTGTATATATCTTTTCATTTCAAGTCCAACACCTAAAAGCCAAGAGTGATTAAAGGGTAACTATTGCCTACCCGATTATTTTTTATTGCTTTTTCGGCTGAACCATTGCCTGCCTGATTGAACTCTTGAATAACCAAACTTTATGTCAAGTCATCAATTGGTATTGCCAACTTTTTCGTTATTGATTTGGACACCTCAATCAATTGGTATTGACAACTTTTAATACATCATAAATTACATTTTATCAAATAATATTAGGTTAAATGTATTATAAATTCAAATATAATTATTTATTAATTTACTAATACTGAGACTTACAGTACACTTGACTTAATATTATTAAACAAAATATAACTTATGATATATTAAAAAGTTACTTAACTACGACTATAAAGCTACTCTAATCAATGAGGATGCTGGTAATCTTTTACTCATTAATAGAACCTGTAACAAATAATTTACATTTAGGTTTATTTGGAATGCAATAAGTTCTCATCAGGAAGTGATACACAAGTAAGGAACAACTCTCTGCTCTCGTCTTCTTCTTCTAAAACTGTGAATGAGGAAAAACATGATTTCTTTGTTTCTAAATAATTTAATATGTTTTTGGAATTTATTGAGCCATTAATTAATGAATTGGCTGTAGCAAAATGAATTTAGACTAATTTGTAATATAAGAATTGCAGATGATCAATGATTGTGAATGTGGTGGGAGCAATCCAGCTGATACTGTATGCCAATCAATACACACAACCAAGGGAAAACCAAGCAAGTTGCTTCAAATGGAACTCTAGAAATGGGAAGTAACAAACCTAACCAGCATAAGAAAGCTCATAACCACTAGCAAAAGATGGGACACAACATTGGCTAGAAGAGATGGATCCATCTCTTGTCAATCCACATTGATGTCCAACACATTTTTAACCTTCCAAATGATTGGATTTAGTTGATGTAATTGAGGCCTGTATGACATTGATTGCAGCACCTTTCTGAATTTAGGTAAATTTCACAGACTGCCTCTTTGATTTATCAAAAAAATGACGATTTACACTCAAGTTTCATCAATTATTGGAAGCAAATAAAACAAAAGATTAATACCAGATAAATCAAAGAAGAAAACATAAAACCCTTCTCTGATCAACAATTTGGAAACCATGCCCTGGAAAAGGCAAACAGTTTCATATGGGGCTGCGGGGGAGTCTATCTTGCCTATCACACTAGACAAAGATATCACTGAATTGGTGGTTGTAGATGGAAGTGATCATCTTTTGTTCCTTCTTCTAGGACTCAGACTTTGTTATCTTGCAAGGTCATGCCATGCACAGCCGGGAAAACCATTTAAACCTGTTATTTAAACAGGCAGATATCCTGCTTTGCATTTTTATAGCTTAATCGATCAGCTAACCTCAACCTAGTGTGAAGGACATACTTAAAAATAGCTCATTAATCAAGGAAAATAGGCACAAGAACATGAAATTTTCTTCAAGATCAAGCATTTCATTGCCATTGAAACTACACATTTAGTTATACAAGATATGGATTCAAGAGTACAGTATTACAGAAAATCTGCTATTTGAGAAATCGATATGCCTAACTATCGCTAGTCAAGAAAACCATATTATATCTAGAACACACTTTTTAGATCTAAGAGAGGACAGATAAGACTTCAATGATAACATGGAAGCATGCAACTGTCATTTGCTTATATTTATGCACAGAATGTGGAAACTGGACACAAACTCAATTTTCTTGTCAGTTTAACAACCAAGACATGTAGGAAAAGATATTTCAGATAAAGAAAAGAAAGTTGAACACTAAGAGGCTGAGAGAGCTTCATATACCAGTCTTGCATAAGCAGGCTAGTAATATTCCTACTGAATGAAAGACAACTAAATGAAAACATGGTAGTTTGATCTCCAATAAAATGAAACTCAAAACTCAGGAGACATATGCTTTACTGTAGAACTGGGAGAAGAAGAACTGAATATAACAACAGCATGCAACAAAAGAACCAGCCAAAAGAATGAAAAGAATTCAATCTACATATTTTTCTTATTTGAGTCTGTTTAGCCATGTTTATTAGAAATATATTTAGACAGGTCTTTTACTTTATAGAATTGTGAAGATTCAAGTTTCAAAAACAGAATGATATAAAGTTTTGATGTTGTGAACTATAAAAATTAGGCCTGTTAAAGATTTTTCGTGTTCATATAAATTCTTGAGGAAAAAAAATCAATATTGGTTGTGAATGTAGATTAGAAGCAATGGAGCTGATATGGCAGGCAATCCATAGAGACAACCAAGGGAGAGCGCAGAAAGGTGCTACAAATGAAACTGGGATTGATCAATTCCTTGTCAATGCACATTGATGTCTAACAAAATTTTACATCACAGACTACTTTTCTGTTTATAAACTTTGAGATTTCTATTGCGCTGGTTGCATCATTTTCTGAAATTAGGTAAAGTAAATTAATGGGCTACTCTGGTTTAACAAAAGAATTTCCACCCCGGTATCATGAAATATTAAAGATTCAAAAGCACATTTGATGATGGCAGGAATGAACAACAAGAAAGATGTCTTTGCCTGTCTTTTCAACATCCCTCCCTGCATTACACGCTATCAGAAAGATCCCCAAGACTCTGGTCACTGGAAGATTTCTGTTTATCATTTTTGTTCGGTAAATACTTATCTTCTTTTATCTCCAAATCAAGAGTTTTACCCCAAAAAATTGCAGTTTGACCCCTACCACAGAGAACTACAGAGAAGGGGATACATGGATCTATGTTGCCAAAAAGACAATTAGGCCACAAATTTGGGGGCAGTTATATTGCCAAGTCTCCTAGAGATATGCTGAACTTTGCTACATGGGTAGGCAAGTACCAAACTCCTGGTTCCTCTATGAGGTCTCTCCCCCTCCATTCTACTGCACTAGCAAGAACCTCTTATATCCACAATAAGATTTAGGGCATTCCATTCTATGATAATATTGGATAATTCCATTTCCTTCGTAATATCAATAGCTTGATTTGCTGCATAAGCTCTGGTCACTGGAGATTAGTCCAAAAAGTAACGGATCATAGATGGTCTGTCTACGTAACAGGAATGTTTTTGTCTCCCTTTTTTGTCAGATGGTTGGTTAAACACTTGGAACTTGATTCTGTCGATACTTTTTCCGTTAACATAAAGGAAAACATTACTTCCAATGGAACCATAAAAGAAACCTATAACCATTCTAAGATCAACAATATGGAAAACCAAGCCCTAGAAAAGAAAAGAGTTTTCTATGAATGTTTAGGGAAATCTACTAGGCAAAGATATAATTGACATGGTGCTTGTACACAAATATGCTCATCCTTCTAATCTGTCTCTAAGGCAGGCTACTAAACTTGTTATCTTACAAGGTCCTTCCAGGATCAGCCTAGAAAAATATTTAAACCTGTTATTCTAAAATGGTAGACAACCCGCTTTGCATCTTATGAAGTCAGAAGCTTTATTGCTCCAGAGGTAGGCTTATCTATTGTCTTGTCATTGACAGACAGACTTCAGTTTATGTCGTTAATCAAGGAAAATGAGCATACAACCACGTAACCATTTCTTACTGTGTACTAGGAGCTAGAAAATTGATAATGTGACTGCCACTGGTCAAGAAAACTATATTGTAACGACAAAACACTCTAAATGCAATTCTAGATCTCAGAAGGGATAGATCAGACTGTAGTGGTAACACAAAGAGCTGGAAGACATATGTGCTCATACATATATATGTGTAAAATGTTGGGAAGAACAAAAGAAAACAAGACTGTATACTAAAGAGGTTGATAGAGTTTAAAATACTGGTCATGCTTAAGCACACTAGTAGAATTTATACTAAATGAGGACATGCTTGTCTGTTCTTCTCCGATGAAATGGAACTTGAAACTCAGAGGAGATGTGCTTTACTGCAGAACTGGGAGAAAGACAATAAATATAAGTCCGCATAAACAAGCTAATAACCACGTAAGCAAGCTAATAACCAGTAGCAGAAGATGGGACACAACATTAAGCTAGAAGAGATGGACCTCTCTCTCTTTCCAATCCACATTGATGTCTAACAAATATTTAACTTTCCAAATAGTTGGATTTAGTTGATGTAATTGAGGTCTGAATGACATTTATTGCAGCATTTTCTTAATTAGGCAAATGTCACAAACTGCCTCTTCAGTTTATCAAAAAAATGAAGATTTACACTCAAGTTTCATCAATATCAACATAACTACCAGATATACCAAAGAAGAAAATCTATAACCCTTCTCTGATCAACAATTTGGAAAACCATGCCTGGAAAAGGCAAACAGTTTCATATGGGGCTCCAGGGGAGCCTAGGATGGCCATCACGCTAGACAAAAGATATGATTGAATTGTTGTATATGGAAATGCTCATCTTTTGTCCCTTCTTCTAGGACTCAGACTATGTTATCTTGCAAGGTCATGCCATGCTCAGCAAGAAAACCATTTAAACATATTACCTAAACTGGTAGATACCCCACTCTGCATTCTTAAATATGGCTTAAGTGATGAGCTAACCACAACCTAGTGTGAAGGACAGACTTAAACGTAGCTCATTGATCAAGGAAAATAAGCACAAGAACAATTTCAAGCATTTCATTGCCATTGAAACCACAGTTTTGGTTATACAAGATATGGATTCAAGAGGTCAGTATTACTGAAAATCTGCTATTTGAGAAATCGATATCTAACTGTCACTGGTCAAGAAAAGCATATTATATCTAGAACCACAGTTTTGGTTATACTAGTAAAAAACATAAGAAAACTTCAAGTGGAGAACTATTCATACATTTTCCACTATCTGGGCTAACAAAAGAATGTTCAATTTGTTCATTTGCTACACCAAAACATTTCTCTCATGAATTTCAGTATCAATGATCTCAAAGTAATCAAGTTCTCAGAATGCACTAGAAGAATTACATTGCAAACAGAAGTTCTTTTTAAACTTTCCTGCATTAAAAAAAAAAACTTAACATAAGAAACTAGTATGCTTTATTGTAGAACTGGGAGAAGGAGAACTGAATACAACAAGAGTACGCAACAAATGAACCAGCCAACAGAATGAAAAGAACTTAATCTACCAATACATATACATTTAGAAGTATTATCCTCATAATTTAAGTTTGCACTGAACAAAATATAAACACCATTTTGAGTTGCACAGAGTGGCTATTTACCTGATGTCCTAAACTGTGGGGCAGAATTCTCCTCAAATCCTGTTTCCTAAGCCGTGAAGATAAACCCTGCCTCAAAATCCCTAGAACTTCGACTGAAAAAATGAATAAATTATATCACTCCCTTTGCATATCAAGTATTATCTATGACTGCAAACAAAAAATAACTTGGGCCACAGATTCAAATCAATGTTATCATCGACACAGTGAGGTAGTTACAGTTCACTGCAGGAAACAAAGGCAAGTTAGAACAAAAGTCAGTGGCTAGAAACAGAAAATCATGAGATTATAAAAAGATCTCGTCCTGAAACTTCCTTTTCAATGACCATGTTTGCATTCAAGAGCAAATGGCATATTTCTTTTGAAAGGATACTGCCTTGGACTTTCTAACAGGGGACAAAAGCACAGTTGAGAAGTATAAATATGCACAAGAAAAACTACAATCCACTAATGTTGCTCATTATCAAAGATAACGCTCCAATAGCATTATCAGAAATTTGAATTTTTGAGAAAAACAAGCAAAGATCACATGAAACTTATTCAGGTGGATGAAGCAAGTTTCTTCAGCAGCTTTCCAAGGTTCTATTACCCATTAAAAACAACAAATCTGTGATAGAGAAGCCAACAATTATTGCTTCAGAACTAGTATCAGCACTAATGAGTATCAAAACTTAAAGAAATGAGTGTTTCAGACATTGTCATTTGAACTGGCATGAGTAGAACCTTGACATGAGAAGCAGACTGGCACACAATGGGTTCAGCTGTTGAATAATCCAAACCCCATATGATGAAAATAAAACGAAATAAGAAAATAATAGGTTCTAAACAGAATATTTGAAATACTTGTCGGACTGAAAATATTCGGTGCCTCCATAGTAGTAATGTCAATGTATTAGTTTATACTGATCTTATGTACACAAATCAACCAAGACAGTAGGAAAAGAGAAACATACTCAGATATTCCAGGGTATCCCAGTTTCCAATCATACTATTATTAAACTACTTACTTCTTTTTAGCAATGCCGCAACACTAAATTCATGCGCAGACATGCATGCAAAAGCGTCCTTATTCCAAGGGATTCATATGTCAAAATCTTGTTGTGTGCCAGACAAATCTATCTGTTCTTATAAGCATAAAAGCTGAGAGGAATGACAATGAAATATAAGAGGAAATAGGATTTAATTTTTAAGCAAGAAGGCCAATCAAAGCTATTCTTCCAGTCCAGCGTTTTGACTGGATTAGTCACAGTAATGACTAACAGAGGAAATAGCTTGGTGAATGAAGAAGATATGCTCAGGGTTAGGGCACATTTCTTTTGGCAACTGGATTTATAAATCACAAGAACTAATGTATCACATGTTTTCTCAACAATATGCTGCGATTGATGGAAAAAGAGTATTTTGCATTAAGTTTTAAGATCTTCGTATCTTTGCATATTCATTGATTTGTATTTGGAGATTGTCTTATCCCTTTACCATGGTGAATAAGATTAGATGATAATGTCGTTCCATGGTGAATAAGATTGTTTATTTTCAACCTCAACATTCCATATGAGTTAAATCTTATCTGAAATTCGGATGCAAAATGATAACACTAGAAAAAAATTTAAAAAAATCTTCAAGTAGTCCTGGTTATTTCCAGTATGATTCACTGATCATTTGAGTGATATAATCTTAGCACGTTTGGAGATGGTTTCAACATTTACTTTCACCTAAGATCAGTGCAAAACAAAATATGGGTGCTCATATGCACATAAGCAAATAAGATAATAAAGGTTCTTAATCAGCATACCTAAGATTCTACTAACCTCTGTGATAACATAATTACATCACCAATAAAAGAAAGTCAGATGAACAATATCTAATATCTGAAATTCCAAATGTTCCTGACTCTAGTTATGGTCCAACACATGTATAGTGATGATCAACAGAACTGCACTAGTGAAGACATGGAATGAGGAGAGGATTATATGCAGAGAATTTAAATTCGTGACCACAGTACAGAGTAAAAGGATAAACTGGAAAGAAAGTATTCTGCTTGTTGTTTTCTGTTATAGGGAATCAGGCTTCATAAGGTGAATTGAGCCATTACATTTCCTTTCTATAGAAGCACAGCAGAAGAAACTAAGTACTTTCACAGTGCAATTTCGAAAAATGAAAAAATTTTAGGAACAAAGAACAAAAAGTACAAGAAAGAGGGTGAGGAATCCTCAAGAAGTAAACTCAGAGTAACAGCAAAGCAGCCTGCTGAAGAAATATAAGTACCAATATTTCTATTATAGAACAAAATTACAAAGTAATCTAGAGGACAGAGGGGCAATTACCCCCAAAATCCCATGCCATATCTAGTATCCAGTAATGTTATTAGGCAATGATAAAGCAGCAGCAGAAGAGAAGATACCATGATCATAAAAGGAGATAGATGGCGGCGATGAAGCAAGTTCATTGATCATGTCCCAGATTTCAAGATCATCACTGTGTTCAGCGTCTTCTTTCTGATTTTGAGCAAATCCCGGAAACATGTTATTGGTCCAATCAGCAGATGCTCCGTACAATTCCGAATCCCCCATGGTGTTGACAAGCATAGCCACTGAGGCAAATTGTTCACTGCTGCTTCCTTCTTGTACTCCTGAAAATTGACAGCATTGTTTACCAGATTCAGGGAAAGTGATAGCGTTAGTATCAAGTGAGTTTTGACTACAGTACTGCTCAGCCGCATATTGAGGGAAAGGGATGGTATTAGTTACCGGCAAATACTGAGAGAAGTATTGTTCAGAAACAGATTCAGTGAAAGGAATGGGGGCCTCGGTTACCAGTGAGAGTGCCAGCATGGAAGAATTGGCTTCCTCATCGATTGAACCAGTTTTTTCCTCTTCAATTGCAGACTCAGGACTCCCGATCTCTTCTTCTTGGGCAGCTTTCCCCTTCTTCACTTTCTTCTTGATTTGACAGAGTACATAATCCTTAAATTTTGCCCGACTCAGGCTCCCATTATCCAAAACGAACTCTGTCATATTGTATTGAAGCTTCACCTTCATCCTGTTAATCAAGTTGAAGTTCCTTTTCTCCCCTACTAAGCGTCCTTCTTTATCATAGATGGGTTGCCCTTTGTCAACCCCTTTCCACGTTCTGTTCCCGGTAACTTTCCGATCCACTCTTTTTCCGTTCTCAGCCACCTTCTTAACTTTCGTGAAAACGTAAGCAATGTTTTCTTGGCTTTCTCGGAATAGCTTCCCTGGATCATTCATGTCGTAGAGATTAACCTCCTTAACCACGTCCTCATACGGGAGGGGCTCACCGTTCGCCTTGCAAGAAAGATAAGTAATGAGCTCGTGATCTTCAGGCGCAAATCTGTACTTGAAACCCAGTGGAAAACCGCCCATGATTTTGCTTTCCGGTCGAGATTATTGATACGGTCTTTGATTTTTTGATGAACTAATTCTTGAGGTTCTTGAAAGGAATGATCAAACAGAGAGTAGGCAGAAAGCTGCCACCCACAAAATTTCTGGACAAAGAAAAAGTGCTCTCTGACTGATAACACTCAATCTTCTGAAGCAAAACAGATTACCTAAGGATGCAATGTCGTTGATGAAGAAGAAAACTTTTGTATATATATATATAGAGAGAGAGAGAGAGAAAGAGAGACGAAATTGGGGGAAAACCCGTTTCCTCTTACAAATAGGAAAATTATTGGACCGTTGGAGCCAGAGGCGGAACTACACATTGTATGTTAAATTTTGTATAAATATGAATTATGGCCTAACAAAAAAATTTATTTTCCATTTGACCCCTTTTATTTTTTCTCATTAGTTTATTTTTATTGCACATGTTAATTCATAACTTAAAGCTCTAAAGAAAACTTTGTTTGTTCTTTTTTTTCTTTCTTCTTTTTTAGTTTTTCATTTAATTTTTTCTTGATTTATTATTTTATTGGTTTGCCTTTACTTTTCCTCTTTAATTTTTATTCAATTAAATTGCTTTTTAATTTGAATTATTTTGTAGAATATTGCTAATATGAGATATTGATGTATTCTTTTGTATATATAGAGAGAGAAAGAGAGATGAAATTAGGGGAAAACCCGTAACCTCTTAAGAATAGAAAAATTGTTCGATATTGATGAAATTAGAGACGATCTATATTGTATATTAAATTGTGTATAGTGCATAAAATATGAATTATGGCCTAACAAAAAAGTTATTTTCCATTGGCCCCTTTTACTTTTCTCATTAGTTTATTTCTCATTTGTTTTTTCTTTTCCTCTTTAATTTTCATTCAATTAATTTGTATTTGAATTAGAAATGGGAAATTATCCAAGTGTTGGTGCCAAAGGTGGAACTACATTGTACGTGCTGAGCACCCTGAGATTTTGGAGAAAATTTTATATACTTGAAGCTAATATATATAATTCGGATATTTTCACTATTTTATAATCTATTTATTTTAATTTTATGGCACATATTATATATACGGATCTTAAAACTTGTTTTGTTCATTAACTTTTTTGTGTTTTGCTTTTCTATTATTAAGGAAGTGCATATTTTACTTTTGGTTTTTCCCACAAACTATACTTCCTTCCCTACAAAAATAAGAAATTCTAAATTTAAAGTTGTTCTTTTAGAACTATCTTGCTTCCTGATAAATAGAAATGGGAATGTTCAATTATTACTCTTTTTTCATTAATTTATTTCTTTTGCATCATATTAATTTATAGCTTAAAGCACTTAAGTGAGGTTTGTTTGTTCTTTTATTTTTATTTTTCTTTTTTGTTTTCCATTTAATTTTTTCTTGATTTATTATTTTATTGGTTTCTCTTTACTTTTCCTCTTTAATTTTGATTCTATTAAATTATTATTTTAATTGAATTGCCTCGTAGAATATCATTTGTATAAGATATTGAAGTATTCTTTTAAAAGAAAATTAGTGATAATTATGAATATATTTCCGCTATGAAACGAAGATTTTTTAAATATTAGAATTATGTTTCTACAATTCTAAGATCATCCAATTTGATTTTGGGAAATTTGCATTAGAATATTTTTACATGAATAATCCAAAATAAACGTGAGAAAAATATCATCAAATATAATAATTAGTAATCTTTTTTGTTTTACTTTAGAAATTTTACTTGTTAAATGTGATCTAATGAAGATAAAATCTTCTCAAAAAATTAAGATAAAAAAGTAAAAATGATTTTTAGTTTGGTTATCATGGATTGAAACTCTGGTTCGACAACTGGTTAGTGCATAATATGCATTGATAGTTTCGTTATTCTTTCTCTGTTTCCGTATTTCTTTGGTCAAAGTAAATGTTAAATTGCGCAAGGAGAATGTAGCAATTTATTGAGAGAAAATACTGTTTTGTATTGAATGAATAATCTAGAAAACTTCACATTATATCTAAAGAAGAAAGAAGACAAAGTATGTATACATCAGTACTTGATGTTTAAAACTTAAGCTAACTAAATTGAAACTGAAAATAGCCATGCTGGCAAGACAGCTGGCACAACTAAGTTGACTAGACTCTATTGATGCTGAGCTGGATCAATCATCTCAATACCTCCATGCAAGCTGGAGGTGGAGCAAAGATGGACTGAAGACCAAAATATGCCAATAATGTCTGAAATCATGCAACTGGAAGTGGCTAGGCAAAGGCTTCACAACCCCAGCTAGATATTTCTCATGCATGAAATGGCAATCTAACTCAATATACTTGGTCCTCTCATGATAGACATGATTTTTTACAATATAGATATCATACTAATTATCACAAAAAAGAGGAATATGAACAGCTTGAAAAACTCCCAATTTTGCAAGAAGAAACTGTAACCATTGCAACTCACAAACACAAGTAGCCATGGTCCTACATTCAGCTTCTGAAGAACTCCTAGCCATAGTATTCTGTTTCTTTACTTTCCAAGAAATTAAAGATTGCCCCAGAAAAACTCAAAAATCAGTTATTGATCGCCTTATATTTTCACAACCAACCCAATCACTATCACAAAAAATAGTCAACTGTAAAGAAGAGAAACTGGAAAAGAAAACTTCTTGACCTAGAGAACCTTTAAGATACGGAAGAACCTTATGAGCTGCCTTCAAATGGTTCTCTGTAGGATAATCAACAAAATTGACTCAGTTGATGCACTACAAAAGCAATGTCAGGATGAGTAATTATTGAGTACAACAATTTGACCACTCAATGTTTGTAATCTGTAGACGAGGACAAGAGAGGAGAATCATGTTGTGCCAGCTTACAAGTAGAATCCATATGGACAGAAGAAGGCTTACAACCATGAAAATCGATTTCATGTAGTATATCTCATGTATACTTTCAATGATTCAAGTTAATACTTTTAGCAGACTGGGCAACCTCTAAGTCAAGAAAGAATTTTAACTATCCAAGATCTTTCATACTAAAGGTGTCATGTAAATAAGAATTAATAGCCTTAATTTCTTGAAAAGAACTACCTGCCAAAACCATATCATCCACATAAACCAGTAACGCTAAGAAGGAAGTAGCATTTTACTTGATAAATAGACTATAATCACTCTTGGATTGAATAAAACCAAGCTGAAACAATGGTGCTATTAGATTTGCATTCCACTACGTGTTTGCTTGCTTAAGGTCATATAATGATTTCTGTAATTTACAAACCATGCCCTTAGGGACTAGAAAATCAGGAGATGGAACCATGTAGACTTCTTCAATCAAATCACCAAGCAAGAAAGCATTATTAATGTTAAGTGATAAATTCGGGTATAAACCAAGAGATATACCAATTTATCTAGACTTGATAAGATATTGTCCCGATGCATAATGTTATAAACCCAACATACTTGGACTCAATCAATAAATATTATTAATATTTTATATAAATTTATTTATTATTTTCTTTATTGACAGTAGTATATTGAAACTCTTTTTGCAATCCTAATTCTAGTTTGATGTCTCTTCTTGATAAGAGAACATACATATGTAAAGTTGCAAAGATAAATTGATTTGGAATACAAGTGGCATTTGGTGGTAAATATTGATCTTAATTGGAAAGTTGATCTTTCTTTGCGTATGAAATTAAGAAATGACTCTTGAATTAGTATTTTGATTAAATTTGTTATTTTAGTAAAATATTAAACATTTTAATCTCTTCTATTTTACATAAATTTATGTGTATTGGATAATCATGGGAGTTTGTGGATATTACATTAAAGAAATACTATATTATATTCAAATTTTATTTGTGATAATGAATTTAATAAATTATAGTGTAATATTTTTTTAATTCTTATTGTAATCAAGTATAACAAACCCGCTAGGTAATCAGATCAGATATAATACCAATTTTATCCTAACAAATTTGGATCCAAGACAAAGTGTCTAGGCTTGTTAAGACCCGTTTATAGTTCTAACTAGTAGCATTACTTTCTGAAATTAGGTTAAGTAATTTAATTGGCTACTCTGGTGTAACAAACGAAATGACTTCCACAAATTTCATCAAATATTAAAGATTCAAACACACATTATACACAAATTGTTCATTCCATTGCTCAAGAAAATTCAAGCCAAAGCAAGCAATGAAGTACAATTGAAAATTGCAGCAATGAACAATGAAGAAAGATGCCTTTGCCTGTCCTTTCAATATCCCTCCCTGCATTAAATGCAACCAGAAAGATCCCCAAGACTCTGGTCACTAGAAGATTTCTATTTAGCATTTTTTTTCGGTAAATACTTAATAACTTCTTTTTATCTCAATTCAAGAGGTTTACCGAAAATGTGCCCTGCATGAGGGGGGGAAGTACATGGATCTATGCTACCGAAAAAGATAATTAGGCCACACATTTTTGCGTATGTTCATGGCTTGATCAAATGGCATCTCTAGACATTTTTGACATCATTTTAAGGAAAGAACCCTCCATTCGGATGAGGCAAAGGAGGCCTTCTCCATTCAGAAGGCACTCAAAGACATTGTTGATCTCAAAAAATGTTACTTCATGAGTCATAAACTTCTCCAGTTCAAGCTTCTAAGCCACGAGAAATGAGATTGTACGCAATGGAACTGCAGGTGACCAGTGATTGTGAACGTGGAGGGAGCAATCCAGCTGATATTTTATGCAATCTACAGATACAACCAAGGGAAAACTAAGAAAGTGGCTACAAATGGAACTCTAGAAATGGGAAGTAACAAACCCAACCAGCATAAGCAAGCCAGTAACCAGTAGCAGATGATGGGATACAACATTAGTCTAGAAGAGATGATCCATCTCTCTTGTCAATCCCAATTGACGTCTATGACATTTTTCACCTTCCAAATAGTTGGATTGAGTTGATGTAATTGAGGTCTGAATGACATTGATTGCAGCACTTTCTGAATTTAGGCAAATGTCACAAACTGCCTCATAGGCTTATCAAAAAATTGACGATCTGCACTCAAGTTTCGTCAAATATCAACATTACTACCAGATATAAATCCTGTTTCCATGGAATGACTCTATGATTGCCCTTGAATCAAGAACATTTGCAATCAAGAGAAACTTGGTTAAAAGGGTTCAGGTTAGGTAATTAACATGCAAAATACACATAACGTAAAGGATGAAAGTTATGATAGTCATTATCATTTCTATTTGAAGTAGGGTTCAGGTTTTTTGTTGTGCCTCATTCTGACAAGAGAGTGCATGAGGTTAGTATCAAAAGAAAAAAGAAAAAAAAAAGAGACAAAAAGTAAAATGCAAGCAAGCTAGAGAATTTTTCTACCAATGGAAAATAATAAGACAGTGAGGTAGAATAAGGAATGGAGAGAGACGCTCTCTGCATCTGTCCATCTCCTCCATAGGCGGGAGAGAAAGGAAAGCAGCAAATTTAAGTACAGTGTTCCCATGACCATAATGATAGCTGCTTCAAGTATAAGACGTTCAAGTAAGTTCCAATAGCGGCTGATCCTTCCCCATGTGATTTATTTATTGTGGCTAGGCACAAGTATACCCTTTCTGCTTCTGGGAAAGATTTATATACTGCAATTATATTAGTTATTATCTCTTAAGTGTCATTTTATGTTATATTGTAAGATCTGTATTAAAGAGTTGATTAGGAAACCAACAGGAATTAGAGTGAGAAATCATGAGCAAAATCTGCTTTTAGAGCTAGAAAGAGAGAGTGATGAATTGATGGGCTTAGCTAGACGTAGTGTGAAGGATAGACTTAAAAATTGATCATTGATCAAGGAAAAGAAGCACGAGAGCATGAAACTTTCTTCAAGATCTAGCATTTCATTGCCATTGAAGCTACAGTTTTGATTACACTAGAGATAGGAATCAGAGTTCAACATTACTGAAAATCTGCTTTTAAGAAATTGATACATATTAACTGCCACTCGTCAAGCACTCACAAAATGCATTTTTAGGTCTAAAAGAGGACATATGACTTTAATGGCTACATGGAAGCATGTAAGTATCATGTGCTTACATTTATGCACAGAATGTGGAAACTTGACGCAACTCAATTTTCTTCTCAGTCTAACAACCAAGACATGTAGGAGAAGATGATTCAGACAAAGAAAAGAAAGTTGAACACTGAGAGACTGACAGAATTTCACATCCCAGTCTTGATTAATCAGGCTAGTAATATTCCTACTAAATGAAGACATGGAAATTTGATCTCAATAAAATGGAACTCAAAACTCAGAAGACGTATGCTTTACTGAAGAACTGGGAGAAGCAGAACTGATTATAACAACAGCATGCAACAAAAAGAACAGCCAACAGAATGAAAAGAACTCTCACTACTGATACATATATTTTAGAAGTATTATCCTCATAATTTAAGTTTAGACCGAACAAAACATAAACACCATTTAGAGTTGCAGAGAGTGGCTATTCACTTGATGTCCTAAACTTTGGGGCTCAAATCTCCTTAAATCCTGTTTCCTAAGCCATGAAGATAAACCCTGCCTCAAAATCCCAAGAACTTAGACCAAAAAAAATGAATGAATTATATCACTCCCTTTGCATATCAAGCATAATCCATGATTGCAGACAAAAAATAACTTGGGCTGCAGATCCAATTCAATGTTATCATGGACAGGGTAAGATAGTTAAACTGCACTACAGGAAACCAAGGCAAGTTAAAACAAAAGTCAGTGGCCCAAGAACCGAAAATCACGAGATTATAAAGAAATCTCATCCTAAAACTTCCTTTTTACAAAATATTATATCCAATGACCATGTTTGCATGCAAGAGCAAATGACATATTTCTTTTGAAGGGATACTGCATTGGTCTTTTTAATAGGGGACAAAAACAAAACCTTAGAGCACAGTTGAGAAGAATAAATACACACAAGAAAAACTATAATCCAATAATGTTGCACGTTATCAAAGATAACAGTCCAATAGCAATATGTGGACGAAGCAAGTTTCTTTAGCAGCTTCTCCAAAGTTAATAGGGGACAAAAACAAAACCTTAGAGCACAGTTGAGAAGAATAAATACACACAAGAAAAACTATAATCCAATAATGTTGCACGTTATCAAAGATAACAGTCCAATAGCAATATGTGGACGAAGCAAGTTTCTTTAGCAGCTTCTCCAAAGTTACCGATTAAAAACACTAAAATCTGTGATAGACAAGCCAACAATTATTGCTTCGGAACTAGTATCAGCACTGAGTTTCAAAACTAAAAGAAATGAGTGTTTCAGGCATTGTCATTTGAACTGGCCTGAGAAGAACCTTGCCATGAGAAGCAGACCAGCATTTTGACTGGATTAGTAGCAGTATTGACAAACAGAGGAAATGGCTTGGTGAAATGGATTAACAAATCACAAGAACTAATGTATCACATGTTTTCTCAACAATATGCTGTGATAGATGGGACAATATATTTGGCAGTAAGTTTTAAGATCTGCAGAACTTTGCATATTCATTCGTTTGTTTTGGAGATTGTCTTATCCCCTTTCCATGGTGGATAATATTAGATGATAATGTCGTTCAATTTTGAGAAACATTGGACGATAACTAGAGATATTGAGTTAGTAGTTTCCAGGTAAAAATCACTATCTTGTCATTCAAATGTACTAGTTATTTATTTGCGACCTCAACATTCCATATGAGCTAAATCTTATCCGCAATTCTGATGCAAAATGATAACACCACCAAAATAAATAAATAAATCTTCGAGTAGTCCTGGTTATTTCCAGTATGATTCACTGATCATTTGAGTGATATAATCTTAGCACGTTTGGACATGGTTTCAACATTTACTTTCACCTAAGATCAATGCAAAACAAAACATGGGTGCTCATACAAACAAGAGGGAATGAGATAATAAAGGTTCTTAATTAGCATACCAGGATTCTACTAACATCTGTGATAACATAATTGCATCACTAATAAAAGAAAGTCAGCTGAATGATATCTAATATCCGAAATTCCAAATGATGGCCCAACACATGTACGGGATGATCAACAGAACTGCATCAGTGAAGACATGGAATGAGGAGAGGATTATATGCTGAGAATTTAACTTTGTGACAACAGTACAGAGTAAAAGGATGAGCTGGAAATTCTGCTAGCTGTTCTCTGTCATAGGGCATCAGGCTTCATAAGGTGAACTGAGCCATTACCCTTCCTTTCCAAAGAAGCAAAGCTGAAGAAATAAGTACTTTCACAGTGCAATTTTGAACAATGAAAAAATTTTACTAATCAGAACAAAGAACAAAAAGTACAAAACAGAGGATGAGGAATCCCCAAGAAAGTAAGCTTAGAGTTACAGCAAAGCAGCCGTTTGAAGAAATATAAGTCCCAATATTTCTACAATGGAACAAATTTACAAAGTAATCTACAGGACAGAAGGGCAATTACCCAAATTCCCATGCCATATCTGGTATCCAGTAATGTTAGTAGGCAATGATAAAGCAGAAGCAGAAGAGACGATACCATGATCGTATAAGGAGACGGATGGCGATGATGAAACGAGTTCATTGATCATGTCCCAGATTTCAAGATCATCAGTGTGTTCAGCTTCTTCTTTCTGATTTTGAGCAAATCCAGGATGCATGTTATTTGTCCAATCAGCAGATACTGCGAACAATTCCGAAGCCATCATGGTGTTGCCAAACGCAGCCACTGAGGCAAATTGTTCACTGCTGCTTCCTTCTTGCACTCCTGAAAATTGGCAGCATTGTTTACCACATTCAAGGAAAGTGATAGCATTAATATCCAGTGAGTTTTGACAACAGTACTGCTCAGCCGCAGTTTGAGGGTAAGGGATGGTATTAGTTACCGGCAAATTCTGATAGAAGCATGGTTCAGAAACAGACTCAGTGAAAGGAATGGCGGCCTCGGTTACCAGTGAGAGTGCCAGCATGGAAGAATTGGCTTCCTCATCGATTGAACCAGTTTTTTCCTCTTCAACTGCAGACTCAGGACTCCCGATATCTTTTTCTCGGGCGACTTTTCCCTTCTTCACTTTCTTCTTTATTTGACAGAGCACATAATCCTTAAATTTTGCCCGGCACAGGCTCCCTTTATCCAAAACGAACTCTGTCATATTGTATTGAAGCTTCACCTTCATCTTGTTCACGAAGTTGAAGTTCCTTTTCTCCCCAACCACGCGTCCTTCTTTATCATAAATGGGTTGCCCTTTGTCAACCCCTTTCCACGTTCTGTTCCCGGTAACTTTCCGATCCACTCTTTTCCCGTTCTCAACCACCTTCTTAACTTTCGTGAAAACGTAAACAACGTTTTCTTGGCTTTCTCGGAATAGCTTCCCTGGATCATTCATGTCGTAGAGATTAACCTCCTTAACCACGTCCTCATACGGGAGGGGCTCACCGTTCGCCTTGCAAGAAAGATAAGTAATGAGCTCGTGATCTTCAGGTGCAAATCTGTACTTGAACCCCAGTGGAAAACCGCCCATGATTTTGCTTTCCAGTGGAGATTATTGATACGGTCTTTGATTTCTTGATGAACTAATTATTGAGGTTCTTGAAAGGAATGATCAAACAGAGAGTAGGCAGAAAGCTGCCACCCACAAAATTTCTGGACAAAGAAAAAGTGCTCTCTGACCGATAACACACAATCTTCTGAAGTAAAACAGATTACCTAAGGATGCAATGTCGTTGATGAAGAAGAAAACTATATATATATATATATATATATATATATATATATATATATATATATATATATATATATACAGAGAGAGAGAGAGAGAGAGAGAGAGAGAGATGAAATTGCGGGAAAACCCGTTTCCTCTTAGAAATAGGAAAATTATTGGACCGTTGGTGCTAGAGGCGGAACTACACATTGTATGTTAAATTTTGTATTAATATGAATTATGGCTTAACAAAAAAATTTATTTTCCATTTGACCCCTTTTATTTTTTCTCATTAGTTTATTTTTATTGCACATGTTAATTAAAGCTCTAAAGTAAACTTTTCTTGTTCTTTTCTTTCTTTCTTCTTTTTTAGTTTTTCATTTAATTTTTTCTTAATTTATTATTTTATTAGTTTGTCTTTACTTTTCCTCTTTAATTTTTATTCAATTAAATTGCTTTTAATTTGAATTGTTTTGTAGAATATCGCTAATATGAGATATTGATGTATTCTTTTGTATATAGAGAGAGAGAGAAAGAGAGATGAAATTAGAAAAAACACGTAACCTCTTAAGAATAGAAAAATTATTTGATATTGATGAAATTAGAAACGAATTACATTGTATATTAAATTATGTATAGTGCATAAAATATGAATTATGGCCTAACAAAAAAGTTATTTTCCATTGGCCCCTTTTACTTTTTCTCATTAGTTTATTTCTCATTTGTTTTTGCTTTTACTCTTTAATTTTCATTCAATTAATTTGTATTTGAATTAGAAATGGGAAATTATCCAAGTGTTGGTGCCAAAGGTGGAACTACATTATACTTGCGGGGCTCCCTAAGATTTTGGAGAAAATTTTATATACTTGAAGCTAATATATATAATTTGGATATTTTCACTGTTTTATAATCTATTTATTTTAATTTTATGGCACATATTATATATACGGATCTTAAAACTAGTGATGTCAAAACGGGCTCCAGCCTGCGAGCTTGGGCTAGCCCGTTTTTTAAAAAAAAATTTTAAAAATTTATTCCCCAAACGACATCGTTTTGATTTTTTAAAAATATTTTTTACAAAACAACGTCGTTTTGCTGTTTTTTTGTAAAACGACGTCGTTTTGTACATCGCGGGCCGAGGATTGAGGGTGTTCAGCCCGTTTTTAAGGCCAGCCCGCGCGAGGCGGACCGGGCTGGCCCGTTTGACAGCACTACTTAAAACTTATTTTGTTCATTAACTTTTTTGTGTTTTGCTTTTCTATTATTAAGGAAGTGCATATTTTACATTTGGTTTTTCCCATAAACTATACTTCCTTCCCTATAAAAATATGAAATTCTAAATTTAAAGTTCTCCTTTTAGAACTATCTTGCTTCCTGATAAATAGAAATGAGAATGTTCAATTATTACTCTTTTCTCATTAATTTATTTCTTTTGCATCATATTAATTCATAGATTAAAGCTCTTAAGTGAGGTTTGCTTGTTCTTTTATTTTTATTTTTTTGTTTTCTATTTAATTTTTTCTTTATTTATTATTTTATTAGTTTCTCTTTACTTTTTCTCTTAATTTTTATTCTATTAAATTATTTTTTAATTGAATTGTCTCGTGGAATATCATTTGTATAAGATATTAAAGTATTATTTTAAAAGAAAATTAGTGATAATTATGAATATAGTTCCGCTATGAAATGAAGATTTTTTAAATATTAGAATTATGTTTCTAAAATTCTAAGATCATCCAATTTGATTTTTCAATTTGAGGTAGAATATTTTTACTTGAATAATCCAAAATAAACGTGGGAAAAAATATCATCAAATATAATAATTAATAATCTTTTTTTTTGTTTTACTTTAGAAATTTTACTTGTTAAACGTGATCTACTAAAGATAAAATCTTCTCAAAAAATTAAGATAAAAAAGTAAAAAATATTTTTAGTTTGATCATCTTGGATAGAAACTATGGTTGGACAACTAGTTAATACATTGATAGTTTCGTTATTCTTTCTCTGTTTCCGTCTTTCTTTGGTCAAAGTAAATGTTAAATTGTGCAAGGAAAATGTAGCAATTTATTGAGAGAAAATATTGCTCTGTATTGAATGAATAATCTAGAAAATTTCACATTACATCTAAAGAAGAAAGAAGACAAAGTATATATACATCAGTACTTGATGTTTAAAACTTAAGCTAACTAAACTAAACTGAAAATGGCCAAGCTGGCACAACTAAGCTAACTAGACTCTATTGATGCTAAGTTGGATCAATCATCTCAATACCTCCATGCAAGCTGGAGGTGGAGCAAAGATGGATTGAAGACCAAATTATGCCAATAAAGTCTGAAATCATACAACTGGAAGTGGCTAGGTGAAAAGATTAGCCAGCTGATGCTCAGAAGAAATAGGCAAAGGCTTCACAACCTCAGCTAGATATTTCTCATGCATGAAATGGCAATCTAACTCAATATGCTTGGTCCTTTCATGATAAACATGAATTTTCACAATATAGATAGCATATTGATTATCACAAAAAGGAGGAATAGAAATAGCTTGAAAATTTCCCAAATTTGCAATAAGAAATTGTAACCATTGCAACTCACAAAGACAAGTAGTCATGGCCCTAGCCATAGTATTCTATTTCTTTGCTTTCCAAGAAATTAAAGATTGCCCCAGAAAAATACAAAAATCAGTTATTGATCGCCCTGTATCTTCACAACTAGCCCAATCAATATCACAAAAAACAGTCAACTGTAAAGAAGAGGAACTGGAAAAGAAAACTTTTTGACCTACAGAACCTTTAAGATACTGAAGAACCTTATGAGCTACCTTCAAATGGTTCTCTATAGGACAATCAAGAAATTGACTCAGTTACTGCACCACAAAAGCAATGTCAGGACAAGTAATTGTTGAGTATGACAATTTGCCTGCTAAATGTTTGTAATTTGTAGACGAGGACAAGAGAGGATAATCATGTTGTGCCAGCTTACAAGTAGAATCAATAGGGACAGAAGAAGACTTAACCATGAAAATATGTTTCTTGTAGTAAATCACATGTATACTTTCAATGATTCAAGTTAATACCTTTAGCTGGGCAACCTCAAAACCAAGAAAGAATTTTAATTGTCCAAGATCTTTAATATTAAATGTGTCATGTAAATAAGAATTAATAACCTTAATTCCTTGAAAAGAACTACCTGTCAAAACTATATCATCCACATAAACCAGTAAAGCTAAGAATGAAGTAGCACTTTGCTTCACAAATAGACTATAATTACTCTTGGATTGAGTAAAAACAAGCTGAAACAATGCTGCTATCAGATTTGCATTCCCCTGCCTGTTTGCTTGCTTAAGGTCATATAATGAAAAATCAGGAGGTGGAACCATGTAGACTTCTTCATTCGAATCAATAAGCAAGAAAGCATTACTAATGTGTTAAGTCAATAAATTCGTGTATGAACCAAGATATATACCCATTTATCCGGACTTGATAAGATATTGTCCCGATGCATAGTGTTATGAACCCAACATACTCAGACTCAATCAATAAATATTATTAATATTTTTATAAATTTAGTTATTATTTCTCTTTATTGACAGTAGTATATTGAAACTCTCTTTGCAATCCTAATTCTTGTTTGATGTCTCTTCTTGCTAAGAGAACTTACATATGTAAAGTTGTAAAGATAAATTGATTTGGAATTACATGTAAATTTTATGTCTAATATATATATATATATATATATATATATATATATATATATATATATATATATATATATATATATATATATATATATATATATATATATATTCTTAAAAGAAGATAAGTGACATTTGGTAGTAATTATTGATCTTAATTGGAAAGCTGATCTTTCTTTGTATACAAAATTAGGAAATGACTCTTAAATTAGTATATTGATTAAGATTGTTATTTTAGTAAAAGATTAAACATTTTAATATCTTCTATTTTACTTAAATTTTTGTGTATTGCATAATCATGGGAGCTTGTGGATATTACATTAAAGAAATACTATATTATATTCAAATTTTATTTGTGATAACGAATGTAATAAATTTTAGTGTAATATTTTTTTAATTCTTATTGTAATCAAGTATAACTAGCCCGTTAGATAATCATGTCAAATATAATACCAATTATATCCTAACAAATTTGGGTCCGAAACAAAGTGTCCAAACTTGTTAAGACCCGTTTATAGTTCTAACTAGTGACATTACTTTTTGAAATTTGATTAAGTAATTTAATGGGCTACTCTGGTGTAACAAACAAATTGACTTCCACAAATTTCATTAAATATTAAAAATTCAAATACACATTCGACACAAATTGTTCATTCCATTACTCAAGAATATTCAAGCCAAAGCAAGCAATGAAGTACAATTGAAAATTGCAGGAATGAACAATGAAGAAAGATGCCTTTGCCTGTCCTTTCAATATCCCCCCCTGCATTACATGCAACCAGAAAGATCTCCAAGACTCTTGTCACTAGAAGATTTCTATTTAGCATTTCTTTTGGGTAAATACTTAAGAACTTCTTTTATCTCAATTCAAGAGGTTTACCGAAAATGTGCCCTGCAGGAGGGTGGGGGGGGGGGGGGGGGGTAGTACATGGATCTAGGCCACACATTTTTGCGTATGTTCATGGCTTGATCAAATGGCATCTCTAGACATTTTTTACATCATTTTAAGGAAAGAACTCTCCATTCGGAAGAGGCAATGGAGGCCTTCTCCTCCATTCAGAAGGTACTCGAAGACATTATTGATCTCAAAAAATGTTACTTCATGAGTCATAAACTTCTCCAGTTCAAGCTTCTAAGCCACGAGAAATGAGATTGTATGCAATGGAACTGCAGGTGACCAGTGATTGTGAACGTGGAGGGAGCAATCCAGCTGATATTTTATGCAATCTACAGATACAACCAAGGGAAAACTAAGAAAGTGGCTACAAATGGAACTCTAGAAATGGGAAGTAACAAACCCAACCAGCATAAGCAAGCCAGTAACCAGTAGCAGATGATGGGATACAACATTAGTCTAGAAGAGATGATCCATCTCTCTTGTCAATCGCAATTGACATCTATCACATTTTTCACCTTCCAAATAGTTGGATTGAGTTGATGTAATTGAGGTCTGAATGACATTGATTGCAGCAGTTTCTGAATTTAGGCAAATGTCACAAACTGTCTCATCGGCTTATCAAAAAATTGACGATCTACACTCAAGTTTCGTCAAATATCAACATTACTACCATATATAAATCCGGTTTCCATGGAATGACTCTATGATTGCCCTTGAATCAAGAACATTTGCAATCAAGAGAAACTTGGTTAAAAGGGTACAGGTTAGGTAATTAACATGCAAAATACACATAACGTAAAGGATGAAAGTTATGATAGTCATTATCATTTCTATTTGAAGTAGTAGGGTTCAGGTTTTTTGTTGTGCCTCATCCTGACAACAGGGTGCATGAGGTAAGTATCAACCAAAAAAAAAAAAAAGAGAGAGTAAAATGCTAGCAAGCTAGAGAATTTTTCTATCAATGGAGAATAACAAGACAGCGAGGTAGAATAAGGAATGGAGAGAGGCACTCTTTGCATCTGTCCATCTCCTCCATAGGCAGGAGAGAAAGGAAAGCAGCCAATTTAATTTAAGTACAGTGTTCCCATGACCATAACGATAGCTGCTTCAAGTATAAGGCGTTCAAGTAAGTTCCAATAGCGGCTGATCCTTCCCCATGCGATTTATTTATTGTGGCTAGGCACATGTATACCCTTTCTGCTTCTGGGAAAGATTCATATACTGTAATTATATTAGTTAGTATTTCTTAAGTGTCATTTTATGTTATATTGTAAGATCTGTATTA
The DNA here is from genome assembly GCA_030512225.1 of Rauvolfia tetraphylla. NCBI lineage: Eukaryota > Viridiplantae > Streptophyta > Magnoliopsida > Gentianales > Apocynaceae > Rauvolfia > Rauvolfia tetraphylla. Next base: position 8,592,676 of record JAJQKT010000058.1, on the reverse strand, counting down.
AAGAGTTGATTAGGAAACCAGCAGGAATTAGAGTGAGAATTCATGAGCAAAATCTGCTTTTAGAGCTAGGAAGAGAGAGTGATGAATTGATGGGCTTAGCTAGACCTATTGTGAAGGATAGACTTAAAGATTGATCATTGATCAAGGAAAAGAAGCACAAGAGCATGAAACTTTCTTCAAGATCAAGCATTTCATTGCCATTGAAGCTACAGTTTTTATTACACAAGAGATAGGAATCAGAGTTCAACATTACTGAAAATCTGCTTTTAAGAAATTGATACATATTAACTGCCACTAGTCAAGCACTCACAAAATGCATTTTTAGGTCTAAAAGAGGACATATAAGACTTTATTGGCTACATGGAAGCATGTAAGTATCATGTGCTTATATTTATGCACAGAATGTGGAAACTTGACCCTAACTCAATTTTCTTCTCAGTTTAACAACCAAGACATGTAGGAGAAGATAATTCAGACAATGAAAAGAAAGTTGAACACTAAGAGACTGACAGAATTTCGCATCCCAGTCTTGATTAATCAGGCTAGTAATATTCCTATAAATGAAGACATGGAAGTTTGATCTCAACAAAATGGAACTCAAAACTCAGAAGATGTATGCTTTACTGAAAAACTGGGAGAGGGAGAACAGACTATAACAACCGCATGCAACAAAAAGAACAGCCAACAGAATGAAAAGAACTCTCACTACTGATACATAAATATTTAGAAGTATTATCCTCATAATTTAAGTTTAGACCGAACAAAACATAAACACCATTTAGAGTTGCAGAGAGTGGCTAATGACTTGATGTCCTAAACTTTGCGGCTCAAACCTCCTTAAATCCTGTTTCCTAAGCCATGAAGATAAACCCTGCCTCAAAATCCCTAGAACTTAGACCAAAAAAATGAATGAATTATATCACTCCCTTTGCATATCAAGCATAATCTATGATTGCAGACAAAAAATAACTTGGGCCGCAGATCCAATTCAATGTTATCATGGACACGGTAAGATAGTTAAACTTCACTACAGGAAACCAAGGCAAGTTAAAACAAAAGTCAGTGGCCCAAGAGCAGAAAATCACGAGATTATAAAGAAATCTCATCCTAAAACTTCCTTTTTACAAAATATTATATCCAATGACCATGTTAGCATGCAAGAGCAAATGACATATTTCTTTTGAAGGGATACTGCATTGGTCTTTTTAATAGGGGACAAAAACAAAACCTTGGAGCACAGTTGAGAAGAATAAATACGCACAAGAAAAACTATAATCCAATAATGCTGCACGTTATCAAAGATAACAGTCCAATAGCAATATGTGGACGAAGCAAGTTTCTTTAGCAGCTTCTCCAAAGTTCTATTACCGGTTAAAAACACTAAAATCTGTGATAGACAAGCCAACAATTATTGCTTCGGAACTAGTATCAGCACTGAGTTTCAAAACTAAAAGAAATGAGTGTTTCAGGCATTATCATTTGAACTGGCCTGAGAAGAACCTTGCCATGATAAGCAGACAAGCATTTTGACTGGATTAGTTGCAGTATTGACAAACAGAGGAAATGGCTTGGTGAACTGGATTAACAAATCACAAGAACTAATGTATCAAATGTTTTCTCAACAATATGCTGTGATAGATGGGATAATATATTTGGCAGCAAGTTTTAAGATCTGCAGAACTTTGCATATTCATTCGTTTGTTTTGGAGATTGTCTTATCCCCTTTCCATGGTGGATAAGATTAGATGATAATGTCGTTCAATTTTGAGAAACATTGGACGATAACTAGAGATATTGAGTTAGTAGTTTCCAGGTAAAAATCACTATCTTGTCATTCAAATGTACTAGGTATTTATTTGCGACCTCAACATTCCATATGAGCTAAATCTTATCCACAATTCTGATGCAAAATGATAACACCACCAAAAGAAAAAATAAATGAGGAGAGGATTATATGCAGAGAATTTAACTTGTGACCACAGCACAGAGTAAAAGAATGAACTGGAAATAAAGTATTCTGCCAGTTGTTTTCTGTTATAGGGCATCAGGCTTCACAAGGTGAATTGAGCCATTACGCTTCCTTTCTATAGAAGCACAGCATAATAAATAAGTACTTTCACAGTGCAATTTTGAAAAAGAAAAACATTTTACTAATCAGAACAAAAAGTACAAGAAAGAGGATGAGGAATCCTCAAGAAAGTAAACACTGAGTTACAGCAAAGCAACCTTTTGAAGAAATATAAGTCCCAATATCTCTATAATAGAACAAAATTACAAAAGTAATCTAGAGGACAGAGGGGCAATTACCCCAAATTCCCATGCCAAATCTGGTATCCAGCAATCTTAGTAGGCAATGATAAAGCAGAAGCAGAAGAGAAAATACCATGATCATATTAGGAGACAGATGGCGATGATGAAGCGAGTTCATTGATCATGTCCCAGATTTCAAGATCATCACCGTGCTCAGCTTCTTCGTTCTGATTTTGAGCAAATCCCGGAAGACATATGTGACTGCAAAATGGTCAAGAAAACAATATTGCAATGAGAACACACACTAAATGCAATTCTAGATCTGAAAAGGAATAGCTCAGACTTTAGCAGTAGCACGGAGACCTGGAAGACATATGTGCTTATATATATGCGTAAAATACTGAGAAGAACTAAGGAAAACAAAATTGTACACTAAAGAGGCTGACAGAGTTTAAAACACCAGTCATGCTTAAGCACATTAGTAGAATTTCTACTAAATGAGGACATGCTTTTGTTTGTTTAATCATGGGATTATCAAGAAATATAATACTAGAAGTTTCTTCTCAGAAAAACATCATATTGAGTCACCGATTCAACATTGGAAGAGTAACCATTGCGATTGTTATTTGAATTGGATGGTATTGGTACCTTGATATTTCAATTAAGCCAAGCCTCAGAGACACAATTGAGAGGTAAAAGTGCACAGAATAAAAGGTAGTACCCAATTTTTTTTCCCATTAACAAAGATGATACTTCCATTGCAGTACCAGTATCTGGAACTATTCAGTAAAATAAGCATAGATGACAGGAAAATTACTTAGGCCAAGAGCAAATTTCTTTTGCAGCAATTAAATTGAAGCTCTATAGCTACATGATCGTATATCAAGAAGAATGACAATACGTTTTAAAAGAAAAAGTCTTCAAGTAATCCAGGATAGCTCCAACATGATCCAGTTATCAATTGACTACTGTAATCTTAGAATCTTAGTATGTTTATGAGCTGCCTGTTCCCACATTTCCTTTCATCTAAAAATAGTGAAAATTGAATAAGTGTCCTTCAAATGCACATGTTATAATAAAATTTCTCGATTAGCGTACCTAAGAAATGATTGCTATATTTCTACTCAACCTCAGTGACCACGTAATTACAGTACTGATCATTAATTTGACAAAGGATCATTAATTTCTCAAATTCCAAATGTGCTTGATTCTTTTAATGATACATCACCTGTCCGGTGATGATCTTTCATAGAAGAAAAGATGCTGAGCATCAATAACAAACACTATGTTCGTGAAGACATGGAATGGGCAGGATTTTAGGCAGAAATGTGACTTTGTATACAGAGTAAAAGGATGAACTGGAAATAAAGAATTCTGAATAGGGCATAAGGTGTTTTGAGCCATTATGTTTTCTTTCTGTGGAGACTAGTGAAGAATTTCATGACTGCACTTTTCCACAAAAGAAAAAATTTTACTAAGGAAAACATAAGGTACAAGAAAGAGGATGAGGAATCCTCAAGAAAGTAAACACACAATTACACTGAGGCAGCCTGTTTAAGAAGTCCAAGAAACACTGTTTCGACTGTAACAGATTAGCACTCAGTACTATCAGAGGACAAGGGGGAATTACCCCATTATTCCCATGCCAAATCTACTCACAAATCACATCAATATGCAACGGTAAAGCTAATGCTGAAGAGAAGATGCCACGATCATATAAGGAGACTAATGGATCATGTTCAAGATGGCAACCTTCAGCTTCTTGTTCCTGATCTTGAGCAAATGCTGAAAACATGTTATTGGTCCAATCAGGGGGCGTCTCCAAAAATTCCGAAGCCATCACGGCTTTGACGAAAGCAGCCACTGAGGCAATTTGCTCACAACTGGTTCTTTCTTGCAATGCTGAGAACTGACAGCACTATTCAGTAGAATCTGCGCAAGGGATACCATTAGTTACCACTGAGTTTCAAAATAAGTAATGTTCAGCAGCAGATTAAAGGAAAGGAATGGTGGGGATAGTTACCAGGGAGTTCTCTGGCATCGGATCCAACGTGCTGTAAGAATTGACTTCCTCTTCGATTGCAGCATTTCTTTCCTCTTCAACTGCAGGCTTAGAATACCACCCTGTAACTGCTTCTCGGGCGCGTCTTCCTTTCTTAACTTTCTTCTCGATCTGGCAGAGGACATAATCCTTGAATTTTGCAGCGCTCAGATTCCCTTTATCCAAGACGAACTCTGTCATATTATATCCAAGCTTCACATTCATCTTGTTCATGAAGTTGAAGTTCTTTTTCTCCCCAACTATGCGTCCTTCTCTATCATATATGGGTTGCCCGTTATCAACCTCTTTCCACATTCGGGTCCCAGTGACTTTGCGTTCCATCCATTTTCCATTCTCAGCCACCTTATTCACTTTCGTGAAAATGTAAACTATCTTTTCTCGACTCCCTTGAAATAGCTTCCCCGGATTACTCATACTGTAGAGATCAGCCTCCTTGATCACTCCCTCAAACGGCAGGGGCTCCCCATTGACCTTGCAAGAAAGATAAGTGATGAGCTCATGATCTTCGGGCGCAAATCTGTATTTGTAACCCAATGGAATCCGTAAATTGGCCATGAATTTGGTTTCTTGATTAGATTCTTGATGAGGACTTTGGTTTCTTGACGACATTCTGGAGGTTTTCTTAAAGAGAAATATCAAAAATGAAAGCGTCCACTGTGCAGATTGCAGCAGGACTGAAGAAGACACAAATGTTTTGGGGGAAAAAATGGTTTCTGTGTGTCACGAAAACGCAATCATCTGGAGGAAAAGAGATGAATTCTATTGTTGAGGATGATGAAGAAAGCAATCTGGTTTTATATAGAGAAATGAAAATTAGCCGACCTTTGGGGGGGGAAACCAAATCCCATTAGGAAAGGGAGAACAATTGGACCGTTGTCAGTGTTGTTGCTGAACTGGCAATTAGGGGTGTTCATTATTTCCTTTCCCTTTCTCCTTTTATGCTCAAAGTCTGAACTGGCAATTGGACCGTTGTCATTGTATTGAAGAGTTGCTAGGCCCGAGTTTGGATTGCAATTTAGAGTAAAAAATAGGGAGTGTTGATTCGATTTTCATTTCAATTTCAGTTTAAAATTTTAATTTTTGGTTTAATTTTTTAAAAATTTATAAAATCAAACTGAACAAAATTTTCACAAATCGAATTGAATAAGAATATATTTTTTAAATAGGTTAAGTAATAATTTTATTTTTAATTTTTACTTTTATACAAAACATGCATTTTAATAATACAATATTATGTAAAAATGAATTTTTGTAATGCGTTTATGATAATTTTTTCAAAATTACGATTTGAGCATAGAAACATAAAATCAAACTGAAATGATTATATAATTTTTTTATAAATCGAATCAAACTGAACTAGAATTTACATTTCGGTTCGATTCAATTTTTTAGATTGCACCGAATAATAAATACCTCTAGTAAAAAATACTCTTATTAGTTTGAAACTTATTTTTTTCTTATAAATAATTTATTTTTATAATTTTTATAAATAATTCTTTTAAATAAAATAAATAATCAAATTAAAATACAAGTCAAATACATTTTACGATTCTCAAGGACTAAATTCTCAATGACTAAATTCTCATTGAATATTTGATTTGAACAGTGATATAATTCGATTTTTTCTCTTCTCTTAGTTGGTTTCAATATTCTCTTGATTCTTAATTCATTAGTTATTGTTATGTTATTTTTAATAATTATATAGACTAAATAACTCTGTATATGATCACATAATTAATTGTGAAGAATCGGAGGTGAAATAATTAATTAGTTGTTAAGTAACAATGACTCATAATAAAACCGACTAATAATAGATTTAGTTTCTATTGCATTTCCGAACATAGGTAACTGTGGTTAGTGAAATTGAGAAATTCTACAAATGTGTAATAATTTTTTAATTAATCAAATTCTCATAGGAATATAGTTTTTGTCAAATAAAATTAGGGGTTTACACCAAGGGAGTAGGTAAAACTTAAATTGAAAGTTCTACAGTTAATGAATTAGGTCTAATATAAGGAAATTTAACACATTAAAAGGAAGATAATTTAGATTAATCATTGTGAGAACAAGTTGGATTAAAGTTCTAATAAATCCTTTTCTCATTATTTGCTTGGTTTTTATTTTTTATATTTGATTAGTTTAAATTTAGTTTATTTTTTAGTAATTTTTAATTAAAGTTTAATATTTGATGATTAAAATCGTTTATTTAAAAGTTTAAATTAGAAAACTTTATTTTCGTGCTTGATTCTAATCCTTGTAGACATCAGTACGGGAGAGGGAGATGAATAGGATCTTGAGGCGAACCTCCACATCCTCAATCACTAATGGGTTCCCAGGCAACAGCAGCTGCAAAAACGCAAACTTCGATCTTTAAACTCTGACCGTAAACTTTTCTTGAACTAAATGACTTGCCCAGATAAACTTATATTTGCCCAAACATATCAAAGCTGAAGATCATCTATGATTAGTGAAAAACGAATAGGTGTCCCTCAAATGTACATGTTATAATAAAAGTTCTCGATTAACATTCATAAGAAATGATTGCTATATTTCTACTCAACCTTAGTGACCACAAAATTACTGTGCTGACAAAAACAAATTCGACATGTCCGGTGATGATTCTTTTAATGATACATCACATGTCCGGTGATGATCTTTTCATAAAAGAAGAGATATTGAGCATCAAGAACGAACACTGTGTTCGTGAAGACATGAAATGGGGAGGATTATATGCAGAAATGTGACTTTGTATACAGAGTAAAAGGATGAACTAGAAATAAAGAATTCTGAACCGGGCATAAGGAGTTTTGAGCCATTATGTTTTCTTTCTGTGGAAGAAGTACTGAAGAATTTCATTAGTGAAACAAAAGAAGAAATTTTACTAAGAAAAACACAGGTACAAGAAAGAGGATGAGGAATCCTCAAGAAAGCAAACACACAACACTGAAGCAGCCAGTTTAAGAAATCCAAGAAACACTGTTTCTACTGTAACAGATTAGCACTCAGTAATATCAGAGGACAACGGGGAATTACTCCATTATTCCCATGCCAAATCTACTCACAAGTCACATCAGTATGCAACGGTAAAGCTAATGCTGATGAGAAGATGACGATTTGCACTCATGTTTCATCAAATATCAACATTACTACCATATATAAATCCTGTTTCCGTGGAATGACTCTAAGATTCCCCATGAATCAAGAACATTTTCAATCAAGGAAACTTGGTTAAAAGGACAGGTTAGGTAAATTAACATGCAGAATACACATAAAGTAAAGGATGAAAGTTATGATAGTCATTATCAAATAAAATTATGGAATTCAACCTTGAAAAACCCTGAACAAGAGGGAATTTAGATGTCCCAAACCTCTTGGTGAATCAGCTAATGCCTCTATAGTGGCTGCAATTGCCAGCAAAATTAGGGATCAACTTGATAGTGGTGGTTGCAGTCTCTGGTGAAGGAGGTTGACCATACACTGGAAGGGATGAAGGCATTGGTGAAGCCAGGCGTTTAAGAGGCAGCACCATCTACCAATGGAGGATAAGATGACCGTGAGGTAGAATAAGGGATGGAGAGAGGCACTGTCTCTCCATCTGTTGATCTCCTCTATAAGCGGCACTTAAAGGAGAGCAGCCAATTTAAGTACAGTGCTCCCATGGCCATAATGATAACCGCTTCAAGTATAAGATGTTCAAGTCAGTTCCAATAGCTGCTCATCCTTCTCCATGTGATTATTTATTGTGGTTAGGCACATGTGTACCCTTTCTGCTTCTGGGAAAGATTTATCTACTGCAATTATATTAGTTATTATTTCTTAAGTGTCAAAGAGTTTATTAGGAAACGAAGAGGAATTAGACTGAGAATTCATGGGCAAAATCTGCTTTTAGAGCAAGAAAGAGAGAGTGATGAATTGATGGGGCTTACCTAGACCTAGGGTGAAGGATAGACTCAAAGATTGGTCATTGATCAAGAAAAATAAGCACAAGAGCATGAAATTTTCTTCAAGATCAAGCATTTCATTCCCATTGAAGCTACAGTTTTTATTACACAAGAGATGGGAATCAGAGTTCAGTATTACTGAAAATCTGCTTTTAAGAAATTGATACATATTAACTGCCAATGGTCAAGAAAACCATGCTATGTATGTCTGGAGCACACTCACAAAATGCATTTTTAGATCTAAAAGAGGACATATAAGACTTTAATGGCAACATGGAAGCATGTAAGTGTCATGTGCTTATACTTATGCACAGAATGTGGAAACTTGACCCAAACTCAATTTTCTTCTCAGTTTAACAACCAAGACATGTAGGAAAAGATAATTCAGACAAAGAAAAGAAAGTTGAACACTAAGAGACTGACAGAATTTCACATACCAGTCTTGATTAATCAGGTTAGTAATATTCCTACTAAACGAAGACATGGTAGTTTGATCTCAATAAAATGAAACTCAAAACTCAGAAGAAAGATGCTTTGCTGAAGAACTGGGAAATGGAGAACTAAATACAACAACCACATGCAACAAAAGAACCAGCCAACAGAATGAAAAGAACTCTCACTACTGATACATAAAAATTTAGAAATAATATCCTCATAATTTAAGTTGGCACTGAACAAAATGTAAACACCATTTAGAGTTGCAGAGAGTGGCCATTCACTTGATGTCCTAAACTTATGGTCTCAATTCTCCTTAAATCATGTTTCCTAAGCCATGAAGAGAAACCCTGCCTCAAAATCCCTAGAACTTGGACCAAAAAAATGAATGAATTATATCACTCCCTTTGCATATCAAGAATAATCTACGATTGCAGACAAAAAAAAACTATGTTATCATGGACACAGTAACATAGTTAAGTGCACTGCAGGAAACAAAGGCAAGTTAGAACAAAAGTCAGTGGCTAGAAACAGAAAATCAAGAGATTATAAAGAAATCTCGTCCTGAAACTTCCTTTTTACAAAATATTATATCCAATGACCGTGTTAGCATTCAAGAGCAAATGTCATGCTTTTTTTGAAGGGATACTGCATTGGTCTTTTTAATGGGGGACAAACACAAAACCGCATAGCATAGTTGAGGAGTATAAATACGCACAAGCAAAACTATAACCCAGCAATGTTGCACATTATCAAAGACAAAACTCCAATAGCAATATCAGAAATTTGAATTTTTGAGAAAAATAAGCAAAGATCACAGTAAACTTATTCAGGTGGATGAAGCAAGTTTGTTTATCCAGTTACTGATTAAAAACACTAAATCTGTGAAAGCAAACCAACAATTATTGCTTCAGAACCAGTATCAGCACTAATGAGTTTCAAAACTCAAAGAAATGAGTGTTTCAGGCATTGTCATTTGAACTGGCCTGAGTAGAACCTTGATATGAGAAGCAGACCAGCGTTTTGACTGGATTAGTTGCATTATTGACAAATAGAGGAAATGGCTTGGTGAATGAAGAAGATATGCTCAGGGTTAGGGTGTATTTCTTTTGGCAACTGCATTAATAAATCACAAGAACTAATGTATCACATGTTTGCTCAACAATATGATGTGATTAATTGGATAACTGTATTTGGGAGTAAGTTTAAAGATCTTCGTACCTTTGCATATTCATTCATTTGTATTAGGAGATTGTCTTATTCCCTTTCCATGGTGGATAAGATTAGATGATAATGTCATTCAATTTTGAGAAACATTGGCTGATAACTACAGATATTGAGCTATTAGTTTCCAGGTAAAAAACACTATCTTGTCAGTCAAATGTGTAAGTTATTTATATGCGACCTCAACATTCCATATGAGCTAAATCTTATCCGAAATTCTGATGAAAAATGATAACACCACCAAAATAAATAAATAAATAAATCTTCAAGTTCCAGTACGATTCACTGATCATTTGAGTAATATAATCTTAGCATGTTTGGAGATGGTTTCAACATTTACTTCACCTAAGATCAGTGCAAAACAAAATATGGGTGCTCATAAGCACATATCAAAATGAGATAATAAAGGTTCTTAATTAGCATACCCAGGATTCTACTAATATCTGTGATAACATAATTACATCCCCAATTAAAGAAAGTCAGATGAAAGATATCTAATATCCAAAATTCCAAATGTGCCTAACTCTAGTGATGATCCAACACATGTACAGTGATGATCAACAGAAAGACATGGAATGAAGAGAGGATTATATGCTGAGAATTTAACTCTGTGACAACAGTACAGAGTAAAGGGATGAACTGGAAATAAAGTATTCTGCTAGTTGTTTTCTGTCATAGGGCATCAGGCTTCATAAGGTGAACTGAGCCATTACGCTTCCTTTCCAAAGAAGCAAAGCTGAAGAAATAAGTACTTTCACAGTGCAATTTTGAACAATGAAAAAATTTTACTAATCAGAACAAAGAACAAAAAGTACAAGACAGAGGATGAGGAATCCCCAAGAAAGTAAACTTAGAGTTACAGCAAAGCAGCCGTTTGAAGAAATATAAGTCCCAATATTTCTATAATGGAACAAATTTACAAAGTAATCTACAGGACAGAAGGGCAATTACCCCAAATTCCCATGCCATATCTGGTATCCAGTAATGTTAGTAGGCAATGATAAAGCAGAAGCAGAAGAGACGATACCATGATCGTATAAGGAGACGGATGGCGATGATGAAACGAGTTCATTGATCATGTCCCAGATTTCAAGATCATCAGTGTGTTCAGCTTCTTCTTTCTGATATTGAGCAAATCCAGGATGCATGTTATTTGTCCAATCAGCAGATGCTGCGAACAATTCCGGAGCCGTCATGGTGTTGCCAAACGCAGCCACTGAGGCAAATTGTTCACTGCTACTTCCTTCTTGCGCTCCTGAAAATTGACAGCATTGTTTACCACATTTAAGGAAAGTGATAGCATTAGTATCCAGTGACTTTTGACACAATTACTGCTCAGCCGGAGATTGAGGGTAAGGGATGGTATTAGTTACCGGCAAATTCTGATAGAAGCATTGTTCAGAAACAGACTCAGTGAAAGGAATGGGGGCCTCGGTTACCAGTGAGAGTGGCAGCATGGAAGAATTGGCTTCCTCATCAATTGAACTAGTCTTTTCCTCTTCAACTGCAGACTCAGGACTCCCGATATCTTTTTCTTGGGCGGCTTTTCCCTTCTTCACTTTCTTCTTGATTTTACAGAGCACATAATCCTTAAATTTTGCCCGGCTCAGGCTCCTTTTGTCCAAAACGAACTCTGTCATATTGTATTGAAGCTTCACCTTCATCTTGTTCATGAAGTTGAAGTTCCTTTTCTCCCCAGCCACGCGTCCTTCTTTATCATAGATGGGTTGCCCTTTGTCAACCCCTTTCCATGTTCTGTTCCCGGTAACTTTCCGATCCACTCTTTTCCCGTTCTCAGCCACCTTCTTAACTTTCGTGAAAACGTAAACAATGTTTTCTTGGCTCTCTCGAAATAGCTTCCCTGGATCATTCATGTCGTAGAGATTAACCTCCTTGACCACTTCCTCATACGGAAGGGGGTCACCATTCGCCTTGCAAGAAAGATAAGTGATGATCTCATGATCTTCGGGCGCAAATCCGTACTTGAACCCCAATGGAATCCACAAATCGCCCATGATTTTGCCCCTTTTGCTTTCTTGTTTAGATTCTTGATACGGGCTTTGGTTTCTCGATGACATTCTTGAGGTTTCTTGAAAAGAAAGATCAAACGGCCACACACAAAATTCCTGGACAAAGAAAAAGATTTCTCTAACTAACAACACAATCTTCTGGAGAAAAACAGATTAACTATAGATGAGGAACTATACATATATATATACATATATATATATATATACATATATATATATATATATATACATATATATATATATATACATATATATATATATATATATATATATACATATATATAGAGAGAGAGAGAGAGTGAGAGACAGACAGACAGACAGATACGGGCGCTGAGATTGGGGGAAAACCCAAAACCTCTTAACATATTCGACCGTTGGTGCATTAATACCTAATAGTTTCAGTTGTTCTGTATGTTCCGTCTTCTTTGGTCAAAGCGAGTCAAACGCTTTTTTTATATTTTATATTTTCTAATTAGAATAATTAAAATTCATAACTTTTATTGCCATTATTTTGTACTTTGATTGGCTTCTATTTTACTTTTTATTTTTTTGGAATTTTTAGTTAAATATTGATAGTGCAAACGTGAAATTCAAAATTAATTTCTTTTTAAAGTTAAAGATTAAAAAAACTAATCTAAATTTTAAATGACTAAAATAATAAGATTTTAGTCCTTTTAGTTTTTTTTTTAAGATTTTAGTCTCTTTTTTTTTATCTACCCAGCAAAAAATAAGAGAAAAAAATCTCTTTTTTCGTCCCTTTGAATTTTAGTCCCTTAATATACTAAATGGGAACTACCGTACGTGAATAATCCTTTGAAGGTTGCACCCCTCAGGATCCCTTGCTCCGAAGCAAACTCCTTCATATTGTATTTCTTGCTCCATTTTCTTTTACAAATTTTCATGAAGCTCCCACATTCATTGCTACACATGCAGAATGACTTCTATTTACAGAAGGGATAAAATCCGAATCGTTTTCGTTTGATCAAAAACTTTCTTTATTATCAAAATGGTAGTTTTACATAGATCATGACATTTTAGTAATAAGACAACTTCAAACATCAATGGAAACAGGTAAAAGGGCATTTGTGCACATGAACACTGAACAGTTTTGTCATCATTTTAAGGAAAACATAAGCAAGCTCTGCATTCTGAACATTCATGGCTTCATTTGATTTAACACTCCATTCGGATGAGGCATCGGAGACCTTCTCCATTCAGCATGTACTCAAAGGCCTTGTTGATCTCAGAAAATTTTACTTCATGAGTGATGAACTTCTCCAATTCAAGCTCCTAAAGGATAAGAAAGGAGATTTGTGAGAGCTCCATTTTTCAACATTCTGCAATTCAATCAGTGATTTAGGAGTTTGCTGGCTTACCCCATTCATATACTTTTCAACAACAGATGGAAGGTCAGACCGTGGTTTATAATTTCCAAAGAACGTTCCCTTAAGCGTCCTCTCATTCAGGAAGTTCATAGGATGTGTCTTGAATTCGGCATCTTTATGCGGTACACCAACAAGAACAGCAACTCCCCAGCCCTGAATTTCAATTTCTATAATTGTTAGTCAAGCCCTTGAGAATGTCAAATTGATAAAATCTACAGGATGATCTCATTGTTCCTTCGTCTGTTTACTCATTCCAAATCAAAGAATGTCTACAACGGGATAGGGGTGCAGTGAAGGAGTTCAGAAACATACATCGTGGACACACTCAAAGGCAGAGATCATGGCATTGATGTTGCCGGTGCATTCTACACTTCTATCAACGCCTCCACCAGTCATTTCAGCAATCACCTAAACAGAATTTGCAGAGTCAATTTTAACTGTAGAAACATATAGGATAGACTGTCAATGGAGATCAACAAATTAAGGGTCAAGAACAAACCTCTTGAACAGGCTTATCATAGTCCTTCGGATTCACAAATTCATTCACTCCAAACTTCTTTGCTGTAAGTCAAGAAAAATATAATCATCACTAAGTATTTTTTTTTAATCTCAATTTGATAATAAATAGAATGTTCCATACACTTTCAGTCACATAGGGAGATATATATACCTTCCTCAAACCTAGCAGGATTCAGATCAACGCCAATAATCCTTGAAGCACCAGCTATTCTGGCTCCTTCTGCAGCCTGTTTTAGATCATAATTCCAATAATAAGGATCTTCAGAATTTTACCAAAAGAATTGAGGGAGAGACATATAATGCTTGGACAATCTGAAGACTTACAGAAAGGCCTACAGCCCCCAATCCGAAAACAGCCACAGAAGAACCCTTTGCTGGTTTTGCAACATTCAGGGTGGCACCAAGGCCTATAGAACAGAACAGCAAAGAAAATTAGCAAAAAGAATGAACCCTTGCTATAAAATCAAGATATTGGAAGCAGAGGTAGATCATCAATTCTCATACCTGTAGAGATTCCACAACTGAGAACACAGACTTTGTCAAGAGGAGCAAGAGGATTAATCTTGGCGACACAACCAACGTGGACCACGGTATATTCACTAAATGTGGAAGTCCCAACAAAATGGTAAATCGGTTTGCCTTTAATCGAAAATCGCGATTTCCCATCATGAATCATCACCCCTCTGTCTGTGTTAATCCTCAGAAGGTCACACATATTGCTCTCTTCTGATTTGCAATGAGCACATTCTTTGCATTCCCCTGTGAAAACCGGGAGAACGTGATCACCCGGCTGCAACTCTGTCACACCTTCACCAACACTCTCCACAATCCTAATGACCCAAAACAAGGCATAGCTCAAAAACCTTCTGACCATTAGCCACTAAGTAAATTACACTAAAGATCAATCAGGTTGAAAAATTTTGTATATTCTGATTGCTGAAACAACACTTAGCATACAGAAGACAAATCTATAAAGGATAATGATAATAGTAACAAGACCGGGGCTTGAAATAGACATACCCTGCGGCCTCGTGTCCGAGAATTCGAGGAAAGACGGGGTTCTGGCCCTGCAAAATTGAAGATCAAAGAATGAATTTTGAACCAGGTAGTGCGGACCAAAAAAAAAACCATTTTCAAGAAAACATATGCTCTTAGATTAACTGAACAGTGGATACCTTGGCTTCCCAAAAGTAGACATCAGTATGGCAGAGGGAGGTGAACAGGATCTTGAGGCGAACCTCCATTTTCTGAGGCGGCGCCACCTCTACTTCCTCAATCACTAATGGCTTCCCGGGTTCCCATGCAACAGCAGCTGCAAAACCAAAAACTTTCGATCTTTACACTCTGATCGTAAACTTTTCTTGAACTAAAAATGACTTGCCCAGATAAACTTAAATTTGCCAAAACATATCAAAGCTGAAGATCATTTACATACCTTTGCAGCGGATGACTTGTCCGGCAGTGCTTGCCATCTGTTCTTCTTCTTCTTCTTCAAGAACTGCTTAGAAATTTGAGGTTTAGAAAGGAAAGTAAACTGAATACTCTCGGTTGATGAACGAATAGTATATCGGAGCTGGGGTCTTTATACGAGGGGTTCCAGTGGACTTTACTGGTTGAGACTTGAGAGGAACGGTAATACCACTGGCGACACCAAAAACCGGTTTCTAGGATTTTGTCGCTTGGATTGCGTTTGTAGCATCTGGTTTTGGTAAAAAAAAAATTATTTTCCTTTTCTCTTTATTTTTTTCCAATCTGGGTCTCTGTGAACCGTTGGATGTTCGAAAAAATGTTTGTTTTGTGAATCAAATTCTCCATTTCAAATGAATTTTAGTGTTAAAAGAATGTAACTTATTCATAAAATATCATTCTCTACAAGGTCTTTTCATTTCAAAATTTTACAATTTAAATATTTTATAAAATAAAAATATGTATATTTAAATTAAGTTTCGCTACGGAACTCAATACAAATTTTTCACATTTGATATTACTTTTTTCTCTCATAAAAAATCTTCTCTCCCGAAATTCAGAACAGGAAATCTCAAAACAAAATATTATCTAATATCATCCATAATTAAAATTCCTACTTGAAATAGTAAAATAAAGTTGAATACTTCCTTTCCTTTTTTGTTAAATTGGACAATTTTATGTTACATAAGAAAATTCTTCCTTCATTTATATTTCCTTCTCATCCTTAGATCAATTATCGCCCATAAAAAGAAGGTCAGTTCATCTCTATTTTCCTATTTTACATTTCCTTTTCCCTTTTCAATTTTTGTAAATAAAATAAAAAATGAAAAATAATGGCGAAAATCTCAAAACAGCTTTTGACCCGCGTTTGTCGTTTCCTTCGCGGGGGGGTCTGTGTTCCAAAACCGTATTACAGGTCCTTGTTTGACGAAAACATTTGATGGTTTTTTCAGGTTGCTAGGCTGTACCCCCACCGCCAACCCAAGAAAAAACACAAAAAAACAACTGACCAACTTTCATCCAATTCTACGTATTAAAAAAAGGGTCAAACTGCGTGCTTCCTCGGAAACTATACAGCTAACCCTTAAAGGTCTTATAATGAATTGTGGAACGAAAAAGAGGAAGTGATGTTCTCACTTTATTTTTAATTTTTTATTTTTATTTATTTTTTTGTAACTAAAAATATTTTAATAGTTATAGTTAATTTCTTTAATAAGGTTTGAATTAAAATTTTGAAATATTTTTTGAATTAATCAATAGACGTCATCTGTGACCTTATAATCAGTAAATATTTGGCTTTCTTGTTACCATGGCGTTAGGATTTGACAAAATTATAGTTTGTTTTCTTTAGCCGACTAGTTCAAATATGACTGCCAGAAACAAGATTACCGATGGCCACTTTTTTTTTTTTTTGTGAATAAAAATGATGGACTTAGAGATGACGAATCCCTCACTTCTCAGTATCCAATGTTTAATTTTTTTTTTTTTGTGAATAAAAAATGTAGGTTAAAAAGTAATGGACTAAAAATCCCCATTGGAAAATATTTTATGTCCGTAGTAAGAATCGAACGCTATTACCGATGGCCACTTAAGGGTTTACGGAGTGGTTTTTAAATTTCATTGCATCTAAATTAGGTTAGAGCATAGGATTGTGTTTGAATAGAAGGAAACGAGAGGAAAAGAAAGGGGAACGTACTTAGGAGAGAGGAAATTAGTGGAGAAGAAAAGAGTAAGGTAGGTGCTTGGATAGTTAATATTACTCCATCGTTATATTTTTAATAATCTTCTTAATATATTAAAATACTTCTAAATATTTAATATTTTTATATATTACTCTGTTCATCTACAATTGAATATTTTTATTTTATTTTAAAGATATTCACAATTAAATATTTATTTATTAAAATAGTTATATATATTTATCTAATTTTTATTAATAATATTTTTAAATTAAAAAATAAACTCTACTAACACAAGAACCCCACCACTAACATGTTCACTTTCGAGGAATTTAAGTTTCATTAATATATAAGTTCTACAATTGAATTTTTTTAATAAATATAGATATTATAGTAATTTTTTTATGGTCAACTTATACTCCTTAATTTTATATTTAAGTTAAAATAAAATATTCAATTATGGATAGAGAAAATATATATTATTAATATGTCATCATTCTAACTATATATTACTTTTATATATTTTAAATTTGACATAAAATATTTATTAATTCACATTTTTTATTTTTAATTTTACTATCTTATTCTCATAATATAATTTAAATTTTTATATAAAATTTTATACATAATCAAATGGAAATGTAAGGAAAAGAATAGTAATGTAAGGGAAAAAATAGTAGAACATGTTCCCAAAGGTAGGAAAGGGGAAGATGCTACTGGCTTAAGCTCCTTTATGAACCTTCTAATAATCAAAATCAGAAAGCAGGCATCGATGTCCCCATTGATGGAAGACTTCCCTTTCAAGCGGAGAAGAATCCAACTAGTGCGTTTTCAATTTTAAATGCTATTATTGGGTTTTGAAAAAGAAAATGATTATTGGAGATTTTTCTTAACCTGAAAAGACTTCGCCCTCACCATTACCTAGGCCTGTAAATCGAGCTGAGTGAGCCGAGCTTTGCTAAGTCCGAGTTCAATCTGATTAATATCGGGCTGAAAAATGTGAGTCCGGGCTCAGATCGGTCCTAACTCGATTTTTTAAAATTTTTTATATAATAATAATAATTTTTAATAATATAATAATATTATTATTGTATAATATATATATATATATATATATATATAAATATATATTATATATAATTTTTACGAATCAAGATGAACTTACCTAAGACTAGGAATCTTTTAAAAAGAGGATCAAGAGTCATTACTCTTTCAGCACAAGACACAAGAAAGGGGTTGTATAAAATTCCCCTTCTTGTGCCGAAGACTAGGAAGACGAATAATACCTTCTAGAATTCTTTGTTTCCCGCATTTATCCGTTCTATTACCCGATTCCCTCTGTCTAGTATCTAATGAAATTGGATTTTATTTAGAATAGGAAACTATTGATACATTTTATCACATTGAAATCTGGCAATTCAGTTTAATTTTTTCAGTTCGAATAATATTCGAGTCGAGCTTGATTTGAGGTAAGTTCAGTCTGATTCGTAAAAATTATATATAATATATATTTATATGTATATATATACATATAAATATATATTATATATAATTTTTACGAATCAGACTGAACTTATCTCAGATCAAGCTCGACTCGAATATTATTCGAACTGAAAAAATTAAACTGAACTTGTAATTAAACGAACCAAACAGGTCGAGCTCGAATGAGACTGACCCAATTGACAGGCGTAGCATTACCATTTACCAAGGCAAGGTATCGTGGAAGAAGACACATGAAGATAGATCCAATAAAACATCATGTCATCCAAATGTCGAGCATCCTATTTAGGGCCAGTTTCGGATAGCAGTTGTCGAATGTAACTTCAAAAATCGAGATTTTAGAAAGTATAGTTCTATATTTATTTGGAAATTTTAGTTTAATGTCAGATATATTTTCAATAATACAATTCTTTACATCACTTTACATGCTCTTTGGTTATGTCTAATTAATTATATTGATGTGATGTCCTTAATTTATATATAATTTTTGGTAATTTAGTGTATCTTGTACATTTTATTTGAATATTATATAAGTAAAAATTATTTTATAAGTAAAAATATTAGTTCATCTCTATTTGTAATTGGAGGGAGAAAAATATAGTTTTAACAAAATTATTATTTTTTAGAAATAAAATTCCTATGTTAAATAGAGAAGTAAATTGTTAATATATATATATATATATATATATATATATATATATATATATATATATATATATACATATATAACTCATCCAGATATTTTTGTTCTTTTGAACTGTGGTAGATAATATGATGATTCTTACCGCTAGAAATTGATACACGTAGGGAAGGAGAAGAAGCTTCTGGTTTGAGGGTGCTTTTTGAACCTTATTATCAATCAGAATGCGATTGATAGAATACTTCCCTGTTCTTCCACATAATGGAACATTGGTGATGGTCCTTATCCAGCTTGCTCCTTCAATCACTGTCATTTTTGTTTTAAAATTTTGAATTATTTATAAAAAATAAATTTCAAAATTAGAAAGAGATTGATTGTATTTTTTAAAAATTAAATTGTATTAAAAATTATAAAAGTAAATAGTTTATAAGAATAAAAATGAAGTTTAAAATAAAAAAATAAAAAAATTGAATAAAATATCAATTCAAGGCCTTAAATTTCGGATTAGATTCAAAATAAGAACACTGTATAAATACACCTAGGCATGTTCCGTTTCTATCTTGGTTCTCTGTTTTTGGCTCCAACTTGAAAGACTTCTAGTATATAGTAGCATTATGGTAGTGGAAGACAACATATGAAGATACCCAACTCGATTTGGCTACAGTCCTAAATATCTCTTTTTACAGGACATGTAATATTTATTTATTACCATTCGATTTTTTTTTTAAAATTCAATGATCGAAGATATTTAAGAGTATTTTAGAGATAAAAATATTTTAATTTTCTTCTCAAACTCAAAACATATTTCAAAATCTAAAATTTGAATTTAACACTATATTAAATATGATTCTTGAATTTAACACTATGTTAAATATGATTCTCTCTTTCCCCAAACAAGATTCTCTATCCCTCTCTCTCTTTGTTCTCTCTTCTCTCTCATTTCTTTTTCTCTTACAATTTCTCTAAATATATGTAACGGAAATACAAGACAAGTGATTTGCAATAGATAGACAACAACAAGGTCAAAATCGAAGTCAAAAAATAGTTTCAAACTTGACATATACTTACAAGATACAATTTTTCTATAAAAAATGAGGTATGTTTGTGATTTTCATTTGGTATTGACCTTTCTTCTTCTTTTTTTTTTGTTACTAAATTTAGTTTTTAGATAAGAAATAATAGTTAATACCCAAGATTCAAAAATTACTATGCATATAAAATTGATATTATGCGAGCCCGCTTAGCTCAGAGGTTAGAGCATCGCATTTGTAATGCGATGGTCATCGGTTCGATTCCGATAGCCGGCTTTTTCCTATTAAAGATTATCCGCTTTTTACTTATGAGGATCAACAATAAAAGGGGCCTTATTATTCCTACATGTTCCTAGCTTGGATTCCGGACCCAATCCAAAATTCCTTTATTTATCATCCGTTTACCCTTTTAATTGAATAAAGACTCTTTGCGGGTAATGTTTGCAGTTTGAAAACGACTTGCTGGTCCTAAGAAATGGAGGAATTTTGATGAAAAACAAGAAGAAGTCTACATGATGGCTAGAAAGGAACATACACCTATTGTTATTGTGGGTTTACGCCTAAGAATAATTATTCACAAGTAGAACAATTATTCATTGCAACATTAATAATTGTTGAGTCATAAGAATAATTATTTATTTGTAGAACAATCATTCATGCGGATTATATAATTTTTTATTCATGCGAATTGCATAATTCTTAATGGGAAGAATAATTATTAGCGTAAGTAGTGGTAGTATATCTTTTTGAGAACAATTATTTATGTGAACAATTATTCAATTGAGTGTGAATAATTATTCAGTTGAGCATGAACAATTATTTTGTCTGACTTGGATAATTATTTATAGATATGAATAATTTTTCACACGGCCTTAAATAATTATTTGCAAAATGCTTGTCTTAATTTTGAATCTAACCTTATCAATTTTCAATGCAGGTGCTATATCTTGAAGTAGTTAGCGGAAAGGTGAAAGATGAGTTACATTGTTCTTGGAGGAACACGAGTAGGATATATGAGGTTTTGCACTACAAATCTCATACTAAGTGTAATGGCATAAGAAGTTGGAGATGTGTTTGATGTTGACCACCAAAGGGTCCTGGATAGGGAAGAGTTGGACGCAAAGAGGCAAAAGTATCAGAGAAAACTCAAGAAGATTGAAAAAACGTTATAATTATAAATTTACAAATAGTAATATAGTGTGTTATGAATAATTGTTCTAATTTGTTTTAATAACTGTTTTTGAATGACTGAATAATTATTCTACTCATCGCAAGTAGAAGTGGACACTAGGGCGAAATGTCAACACTTAGCACTTAATTCAAAACTGTGTACAGTAATTGTTCTCGTTCATTCTAATAATTGTTCTCTAATAACTGAATAATTATTCTATTTATCGCAAGTAGAAGTGGACATTAAGATGAAATGCCAACACTTAGTGCTTAATTCAAAACTGTACATAATAATTGTTCTCGTTCATTTCAATAATTATTCTTGAATGACTGAATAATATTTCTACTCATCGCAAGTAGTAGCGGGCATTAAGGTGAAATGTCAACACTTAACGCTTAATTCAAATTTATGTAGAATAATTGTTCTCATTTGTTCTTATAATTATTTTTGAATGATTAAATAATTATTCTACTCATCACAAGTAGAAGTGGACACTAGAGTGAAGTGTCAACGCTTAATTCAAAGCTGTGTAGAATAATTATTCTTGTTTGTTCTAATAATTATTCAATTATTCTCAAATAACTTAATAATTATTCTACTCATAGCAAGTAAAAGCAAACAATAGGGTAAAATATCAACATGAAGCGCTTAATTCAAAGTTAGATTTTATCCCTTGGAAGTAAAAAATGATATAGATTGCCAATGCCCTAAGCCTTCAAGATTCAGACATTGTACGTTGCATGTATAAAATAAATATTTTCTTCGTGAACAATTATTTTGTGGTTGAGATACATTCGCCATCATGAACAATTATTATCCAATTGCCTAGTTTTTTTTTCTACACACTGCTTAAATTTTTTTGCCTTTCTTGCTGGTTTATGTGCTAGCAGTCATTGTTTTGTCTTGGAAGTGCGGAATGAACAATTATTCATTACCTGCAAAATAATTATTCATAGAAAGTTTAGTCTGCATTTTGTATTCATGTTTATTAGAAAATATTTATAATATTGTCAAACAGGCCAATCTGCTCAGGTCCGACCTGGCGCGGCATATACTAGTCCTAAAACAGGGCAAAGCGAACTGACCCGTTTTCTCACGAGTTGGGAAACTCCCAACCCATATCTACCCTTATTAGGCCCACAGGCCTAGCCCCCCTTTTTTTGTTGTATGATTTTTTTTGTCTCTCTTTTTGTCTCTCTATCATATATGAGCATATAAATCTATTAATAGGATGTAAATGATCTTTGGCAAATCACTAATTTTTTCAAAATAGAAAATTATCATTAATTATATATGTATTATTCATAATCTAGATAAATCTATATAAAGAAAAAATTTTAAATGAAATTAAATTAATCAACTTTAATTATAGGCATCATTAGAATGTGTAATTGAGAGAAATATTGTGTCATACATTCCTTTTTCTATAATGTTTCCATAAGCAAAAAAAAAAAAAAAACAACAACAACTCGAGCCAACCCGCTCCAGTCCATGGGCTAAACTGAGTTGGCCAAATAGGTCCACATTGAAACAGGTTTGGACTAACTATGTCTAAGCTCGCCTATTTAAGTGGATAAAGAGGCCAGCCCAAGGGCTCCGACCCGTTTTGACAACACTAAATATTTATCTGGTCTTATGATAAAATTCACTCTGGAGAACAAGTTTTAAAATCAAAGGATAAAATCTAGCTTTGAATTAAGTGATAAGTGTTTAAATTTCATCATAGTGTTTGCTTCTACTTTCGATAAGTAGAATAATTATTCAGTTATTAGAGAACAATTATTAGAACAAACGAAAGTAATTATTTTGCATAACTTTAAATTAAGCACTAACTGTTGACATTTCACCCTAATATCTGCTTCTACTTGCGATAAGTAGAATAATTATTCAATCATTTTATAACAATTATTAAAACGAACTAAAATAATTATTTAGAACACAGTGTATTGCTATTCATAAATATGCATAATTACAATCTTTTTTCAATCTTCTTGAGCTTTCTCTAATATGTTTGCCTCTTTGAGTCCAGCTCTTCTCTATCTAGGGCCCATTGGGGGTCAAAAGTAAACACATCACTAACTTCTTCTATCATTATATTCGGTATGAGATTTGCAGCGCAAACCTCAGATACCCTACTTGTATTCCACAAGAAATTGGGCAACGCGACATTCACATTTTCACTAACTACTTCAAGATATTGCACCTGCATTGGGAATTGACGAGGTTAGAGTCAGAATTCAGACAAGCATTTTTGTGAATAATTGTTCATGGCCTAGTGAATAATTATTCATATACATAAATAATTATTCAAGTCAGACAAAATAATTGTTTACGCTCAACTGAATAATTGTTCTTCCAATGAGGTACTACCATTACTCACATGAGTAATTATTCTTCACATTAATAATTTTACAATCCACATGAATAAACAATTATCCGTATGAATGATTGTTCTACCTGTGAATAATTATTCTTAAGCCTCAACAATTGTTGTGTTGCCATGAATAATTGGCTACTTGTGAATAATTATTCTTATTCGTAAACCAATAACAACAATAGGTGTATGTTCCTTTCTGGCTATCGTGTAGATTTCTTCTTATTTTTTAAATAAAATTCAATCATTTCTCCATTTCTCAGGATTAACAAGTCGTTTCAAATTGTGAATATTATCAGCAAAGAGTCTTTATTTAATCAAAATGGTAAAAAATTAAATTTACCAACCAAAAAAAAAAAAAAGAAGAAAGGTCAAGACAAAATAAAAATCACAAACATACCTTACTTTTGCCAAAAAAAAATTATTTTTTGCAAGTCTCTGTCAAGTTTTGTAACCATTTTTCAATTTTGATTTCAACCTTGTTGCTGTCTATCCATTACAAATCATTTGTCCTATGTTTCTATCACATAAATTTATATTCAGTTTGGTTACTGTTTTGCAAACCTCTTTTTGCAGGACGTATAGGATTCATTTGTGACCATTCGATTAATTTTTTTAGATCTAATGACTGAAGATGTTTAAGGATATTTTGGAGAGAGAAATATTTTTATTTTCCTCTCTCAAACTCAAAAGACATTTCAAACTTCAAATTTTAGATTTAACAACTTATATCAAATATGATTCTCTCTCCTCCCAAACTAGATTCTCTCTCTCTCTCTCTCTCTCTCTCTCTCTCTCTCTCTCTCTCTTTCTCTTCGTTCTTTCTTCTCTCTCATTTCTTTTTCTCTTCTCTCTACCATTTCTCTACAGGGTAAACAGTTTAGTTTGCACTAGAACTTTACTCAAATTTTGGTATTTGCACCTGAAGTTGGGCCATCCCAATTTGACCTAGTGTTTGTCAAACATATTTTTAAAAGTTGAAATTTTAGATAATCCCAATAAGGCAATGAGTTGACATGAGTTAGGTTTTCTTATCTATGTATTTTATTTTTGTTGGTGCGTAAGTAATTCATGGAATGATAATAAGTAATTAGTTGATAAAGGTAACACATCCAACAAAAAAAATTGTTCATCAAGGTAAAATTACTCATTGAAAAGTTAAAAAATTTAATAAAAATTATATAAGCAACAAAAAATACATTGAAAGTGAAATTGTTGAATTTTCTTAATAGTTAGTTGCTTTTAAAAACATAAAATATTTGGGCTTGAACAAGTATAACCCAAAAAGAGAGATTTCCAGCCCAATAGGCTCTTAGGATATGGTTAATGGATTACACTGGTTATTTGCAATGGATCAGTATTTCATACAAATATGAACTGCGATATGGGCAGACTTTGGTGATTCTTGAAAAACCAACTTCTAGACACCTTTTTAAATAATTTTTTTTAACAAAAATGAAGGGGAAGCTAGAAATAGTGTAGTAAACCTTTCTTATAGGAAAAATAATTAGTTACAAATTTGATATGATTTAGACATCAAGAACCAATCACTGATTCACTTATCATATCTTATTATACGTAATTTATCGAATACTTTAAATATATTTTTGGTATTACTTTTGTAGCGAAGTTTTATTTTTGAGCATATGACTAAAAGAGTTCCTTATTGCTATGTGGAATATTTTTAAGTCAGTTGGCACATTTTTAGGAAATTCTGAAAGACTACTTTAAGCATCTAAAAATATTTTCTCTCCAACAAAAGGGAAAAAGTGTAAGCAAGAACAAAAAAAAAAAAAAAAGAAGGAGAGAACAAATGTACTAAGACAAGACAAAGAGTGATGGGCCGGTGCAGCCCAGAGCATGCGTGCGAACGGTTCGGTTGGTGTGGGCTGGACCACACAGCACGCCACATGTTACTTTTTTATCATTCTATTTCATCGCATAGGACAAAAACATTGCCGGAGATTTCCCAACATCCTGTCTTACTCCTTTTTATATATATATATATATTCTTTTAGGAAAATTATATTGAGACCCCTAGAATTTTGGTTAATTTCCATAGTAGATTGATTTCCTAAAAAGGGGGAAAAAGAAAAATAAAAAAAAATGAAATTCAACTATTTGATGTACTTATATTTCAATAAATAATTAAAGGGTCATTTAAAGAATCCAATAGAAAACTTATTTACTAAAAAGGGCTTCATTCATCTTCTTTCATCTGCATGCCTTTTCTCTCTCTTGGTACTAAAATTACTTTCAAAAAAATATCATTTTTCATTCCTTTATGTTGTAAAATTAACATATTAATATCAACAATCCAAATGCATCATTTATCTTTTGCATGGAAGTAAACGTAATCAAGTATGAAATAAACAAAAATTTTAAAATTAAAAGGAATTGATGAAAAATTCTTTGTCTTAAGTTAACAACATTTTCCATGCATGAGTGGAACTAAAAAGAAATTTTTGTCAATTTGAATGTGAATTTCTAAAGAAAAAAGAAAAGAAATAAAAGCAAAATTATTAGTTGGAGAAAGATGCAAAATAAACCTAAAGAGTCAATAGTCGTGTAATCTAACTTTTGAGAATATTCATTTCAATGTTTAGATTCTTTGCTCCTCAAAGTAATCAGACAAAAAAATAGATAGCTTTGTAAAGAAATACTAGGTGCTTTTGACAGCAGAGGCTATTATATGAGGGTCACCGGATCTCTGCACAACTCGAATTCCTTCAAGAAGGGCCACGGCTTCTGCATGCTCTGGAGAAAGTGACCCAGGGAGTTTACGATACAGTAACAGCAACAACAGCAGCCATATAATAATAACAATTCAGTCCTTCAATAAATCAGAAGGAACAATAGTTCATCATAAAAGAAATTTTTTCTGAAAAGTGGGAAAACTTTTGGGAACTTTAGCTGCTCCACATGCAATGAATACCTTTAAGCTTTTCCTTTCCTTTTCTGCAGGGAAATCTGATATATTTGAGTTAGCCTTCACCAAACTTTCTTTGTTGCATAGACATAAAAAAACGGGAGAAGAGTACAAGGACCACCGGACATATCAAGATTGACACTAAATGTGAAAGTTTCTTTCCAGATTTCACCTATGATTCTTCTTTCGATTAGTGAAAGTAATCTAGACATGGTGTTTGATGTTTTGTCTGCTCAAGAGCGGGGTTTGAGTTTTTGTGCGTGTTCTTTTGATGACACTAAAATCAGCTACTCTCTCCATTTAGGAAAGTTTCGATTATAAGTAACTTTTTATTTTTATTAATTAATGAAATTAGTAATCGATTATTGCGAGTAAAATTTAATTTTTTTAAATTTAAAAAGTTAATTATAAAAATTTAGAAAGAAAATACTCCCGTCGTCCAATATTGAATTCCTATTCTGCATAGATTGAGGAGAGTAATAGACCCTAAGTAATTTACTACATTAGTCCTTATTAGTTAAAGAATTTGATGGTAGGATTTCTATGTTAGAACGCTAATGCTTCCTTGAATAAAGGAGCTTATTAGTTGTTGAAGTTTAAATACGAAATATGTTTATTTTATAAAAAATAACATTTAGACTAAAGAGTATGTTTATTTTAAAAAATATCTTATAAAAAAATATGAATATTCAATTTACGAGTGGAGGGAGTGATTTGAGTCTGTAAATTATTGAGTTGAAATGAGAATTCACCTAAGGTGGAAGAGTGCATGCCTGTTATCATAGTAAATTGGCCCACTGTGAACTCACTTTGACCTTAAGAATCAGAATCCCTAATTAAGCACCAAACATAAGATTCAACTAATACTATAATGTTGTATGATTAGAGAATATCCAAATGATTCAGAGACCACTCTACATTGTTGCCATTACTGACATATAAAGTTTTGAACAAGAAACAACTGGAAAACTAGAAAGATAAAAGGTTAGACTTTCCGACATTGACTAAAGATATCCCGAGCTTTAAGTTTTCACCACATTTAAGACATAATTAGCTCTCAAATCCACATATCTTAAGTCTTATAATTATTACTTTGATTAATAGGGATTTGTCTACTTTTCTTTCTTTCTTTTTTCTTTTCTTTAAGGAATATGCATAATTAGCGGCAGAGAGTATGTTTTGGGAAATGTCTCCAAATCATAGACTATGACGTGACTAATTAAACCCCTATAGACACATTTTCTTAGGCATATAAATGAGCCAATATGTTTCTATGTCTATATAAATGAGCTATTTTTTTTTTTGTTAAATGAAAGAGTTGTCCATGGATATTAAAATAATTAAAGTCATTACAATCAAAGCAATCCTCAAACCATTTTTCTAATGAAAGGAGTTGAAGAATTGGGATAATCTGATACAAAAAGTTATACAATAATTGAACAATTATGACAACATATAATAACCCACACTCGTAAGTATACTTAGTATAGTATTTTGTTTTTATCTTTTGATACTTGAAAATGTTGACAATTAGAAGCTTATGAATATTACTTATTTATACTCTTAATTAATTTTTGATCACCAATATTAGTATAATATTTTGTTTTTATCTTTTGCACAATATTAAATGCTATTGTTTATCGTTGTTAAAAAATAGGTGATTGAAAATCCCACCTAGCTAGGGATGAAGAAAACCTTGTTATATGCTAGAATCTTTTTAGGTGAATTTTTCAAGTAAATATAAAAGTGGAAAAGGGCAAATTGGTCTGTAACTCTTCTATATAAACTCCTTGACCACAGATTCTCATTCTTAATAATTCACATTCCTTAGAAAAGACTAGCTTGAGAATATCAAAAGCCAGTAAGAGAAGAGACTTGAGAGTAGCAAGTTAAGATGATTGGTGCAAATGACTTCTATAATGTCATGTATGCAATGGTTCCTCTATACTTTGCTATGTTGGTTGCATACTCTTCAGTGAAATGGTGGAAGATTTTCTCGCCGGAACAGTGCTCCGGCATCAACCGGTTTGTCGCGGTTTTCGCAGTTCCGGTGCTATCCTTTCACTTCATTTCTCAGAATAATCCATATCAAATGGACACCAAGTTCATCATTGCCGATACTCTTTCTAAGGTGTTTGTGCTTGTGCTGCTCTCATTCTGGGCTCTTTGCAAGGGACAATTGGATTGGTTGATTACTCTTTTCTCGGTTTCTACTTTGCCTAACACTCTAGTCATGGGCATTCCCCTGCTAAAAGCCATGTATGGGGAATTCACTCAGAACCTCATGGTTCAAGTGGTGGTCCTGCAATGCATTATCTGGTATATAAACTGCCTACTCGTTCATCACAATCCTATATATGCGATAGAGTGGTGCGATTCAATCGCCCTCTCTTGTTTTCTCTTCAATTCTTGCCAGTTTGAACTAGAAGCTAAGCTTACTTTTCAAATTGGCAAGAACTGGAGAAAACACAGCAGATGTTCATGACTTTGTTGATCATGTTAAAGGAACTTACATTCTCTCTCTCTCTCTCTCTCTCTCTCTTCTTTTTAATAACAAATTGAAACAAAAAGAGGAGGGAAGGGAGGCAGAAGAGAGAAAAGAGAAAAAGCCATAATTTTAGCCACAAAGTGAATTCAATTTTGGCTGCAAAAGCAACTTGAAATTCCAAGATTGCACTAAAATTTTGGGAAAAGAGAAAAACCCACAAGAAGTAGAAGTGAAAACGAATGCAAGGATAAAGTCAGCATTTTATAATTCCAATAGATGTGGTTGAAGTCTTTTCATATTATGTTAAAGAAAATCCTGTGCTTTTCATGCAATGCAGGTACACGTTACTGCTGTTTCTCTTTGAATATAGAGCTGCCACTATACTCATTCATAATCAGTTTCCTGGTTCCACTGCTACTGCCATAACCAAATTTGAGATTGATAACGATGTCATCTCACTTGACGGCCGGGACCCACTTTGCACGGAGTCGGAAATCGACGTCAACGGACGTATCCGAGTTCGAATCCGGCGGTCGACATCGTCGGTGCCGGAGTCTGCATTGTCCTCTTCTATTGGACTCACTCCTAGGGCATCAAATCTATCAAATGCAGAAATATTTTCAGTGAACACGCCAGCCCCTATGCATGAGTTTCACCATGCAAACGCGGATATTGCATTTGGCCATGGTGATTTAGGGTTTGGATTCCGAGCTACAAGTCCTAGGCTATCCGGGTACGCATCTTCAGACGCATACTCACTCCAGCCAACCCCTAGGGCTTCAAATTTCAATGAAATGGAAGCCACCACTGTGACAACCACTATCAGTACTCCAATGTGGATAAGATCTCCGGCAGCAACAAAGGTGTTCCGGCAGCCGTCTCCGGCAACAAAACAGGCATGGGAATCCCCAGGAAAGCCTCAAGGTGGTGATGGGGAGGGACAAGAGCACAGGGATGCTGTTGGAGGTATGTTATTGTGTTGTCAACTCTTGATAACTGACACTTTCTCCTTTCTAGGATTTTTATAAGTCATGCAAAATTAATTTTTTAATAATGAGAAAATGGTATAAAGCATCCATAAATAATTGATAACGTTGTAGAAATATAGAGGTGAGTATATTAAAATTTTAGTGAAATTTAGATGGGAAAAAAAATCAGGCATGCTTGCTAAAAGAGTATCGGGCAAGGCCAGGGAAACATTGCTTTCTTCGGGTTTTTTATGTACATTTGTCTCCAATTGTTTAGATGTTGTCTCATTCTTTCCTGATCTGCCCAGACTAGACATGACCTGACCTCTTTTTGCTGGATTATAGAGCCAGATTTTCACAAAAGAAAAAAAAAAAAGAGGACGCAATCGAGCAATTTGTTTTGGTCAGAGAAATTTTACAGTGAAATTATTGCTCAAAAGCACGTGTGTTTTGAATGGGGGAGTCATTGATTGCCCAAAGTAATTATATATACAGTAAGACAGTCTCATGATAACCCCACTTCATTGTCATGCTTGCCCACTATATACATACATAGATGATGTTGTTTCACTTGTACATCTCTTTCAGTGGATGGTAAATCCAACTTTTCAAGAGTGTAAAATTCTTACTTCCTCATTATATGAGCATAAGAACCAAAGCGGTAACGATATAACTGTAGTGCAAAGAAAGAATTCTGCCAACTAAAGTAAAAGATTATGTTTTGATTCTTTTCTTCTGGGGATAATGAAGTTTCTTAATAGATCTCTTCCAAAATCACCATTTATTTATTAATCTTATTTTAAAATTTCGTATTATTTAATTTTACTATATATTCAATGTAAAAACATATTAAAATATATATATATTTTAGAGGTGAACGAACATCATTTATCTTATAAATTCACCAAAATTCTTAATTTTTTATATGTAAAATCGAATGATTCTCAATTTTTTATCTGTAAAATCGAATGATCATGCCTTGATCTCCATACCCTATACTTTAGATATTCGATAATGTATTTATCTTAACAAAGTTCAACTTTTCTATTCCAACATATGCAGAAAAAGATCTTAGCTTCAGAGATTGTTTAAAGTTTACATCTCAAATAGAAGAAGTTCCAAACGGCACCACAGCACGTCAAGAACTGCCAAATGCCTTTGTAATGCTGAGACTCATACTCACCATGGTTGGAAGAAAGCTTTCACGTAATCCAAATACTTATTCAAGTGTTTTGGGACTTCTTTGGTCTTTAATCTCCTTCAAGTAAGTTTAATTAGCAGCAAAATTTGTTCTGATATATATAATGATTCTGTCCCAGTTCTTTTTTGACTAAAGGTACGAAGAATAGTAAAAGGTCTCCAGACTTTTGTTACATATTTTTGACTTTCTCTCCCATTTTCATAGTCTTGATTTTACAAATTGGTCACTTCTTCCGTATCTTCTGAACGCAGATGGAATGTTGGGATGCCCAGTTTGGTAAAATACTCCATAAAAATCATTTCGGATGCAGGTCTTGGCATGGCCATGTTCAGCTTAGGTAAGTTTAGGGTGTTTTAAGTTATACCTTATGGTGCATGATATTGTTCTATATAATAGACGAAATGCCCATTTATTTTGTAAAAACTATAGTTTAGTGCTTGGATATTTACTATATTGTGCTACTCCTTCCTCTTATATCCTATTGTGGGCACACTACCACTTAAAAAAATATTTGAGATAAATAATAAAATTCATTGCTTGTTTTAAACTGATAAACATATATTTGGATTGGCTCTCATTCCAACACCAGACAACATTTTTTTGTTTTGACGTTTCTCATAAATTCGGTTCTTGAAAAGATTTCTCAAATAGAAATCCAATTTAAGTATGTACAAAAAAAAAAAAGAGAGAGAACTTTCACAAGTCTGGAATTTTGTCTTTTCTCCTGTTCCTGTCTGGGTACGACGAAGTTACTTGTGATCTAATGTGCAAAGTCCCACATACAATCAGGACTGTTCATGGCACTACAGCCTCGAATTATAGCTTGTGGCACAAAAATGGCAGCCGTAGGCATGCTCATTCGCTTCCTTTGTGGGCCTATCTTGATGTCTGCTGCATCAGTTGCAGTTGGACTTAGAGGAGTTCGTCTTCATGCAGCCATTGTGCAGGTATGGTTACACACACTCAAACTTCCAAACAGTACGTGTGCAAGTAAATGCGGATACTATTATCAATAAAGTACTATTATCTCTTGAGTATTTTTGTGCGTGTATATACAAGAATACTTCGACTAATTTTCTTAAGCATGGCTTCCACTTCCATAATGCTGCGAAAGTTTTCTACCCGGAACCAGTCACTTTATGCTGGGATTCTGATGTGAGCTTGTTTCACGCTTAATTCAGGCAGCCCTTCCCCAAGGAATTGTCCCTTTTGTCTTTGCCAGAGAATATGCCTTGCACCCTGACATACTAAGCACAGGGTAAGTTGTGGATCTCTCTCTATCATTTCTTTTCTCTCTCTCTCTCTCCTTTCCTAAGCTTATTTAGTGAAAAGAAAAAAAACCATAATTGGTGGTTTATGAACATTTGATTTTTCTAATTTTTCAGGGTTATATTTGGCATGCTTGTATCTCTACCAGTAACCCTCCTATACTACATATTATTGGGGCTATGAAGAAAAATTGAAGCAATCAGAAGCATCCCAAGGGTGCTTTTGAGCTTGATATCATTGATTGGCACCATCTCTTGTCCCATTTTGTTGGACATAACCAACACAAGACAAATCATTTAAGTTGTCATTCCGTGGTGCCTACTGCCTAGGGCTTGCAAGTTCGAATTAGAAGCCTTCTGTAAAACCATAATAGTAGGGTCAAAATTGACCATGACAGTATAATTAGCATGTATCAATATATATATATATATATATATATATATATACCTATTTATTGCAATTGCTATCCCAATTACACTGTTGATATGACAACCCCTGGCATTTTAAAAACACTAACTTTAAATGTTAAAACAAAAAACATCGTTATGGATCCTGGAGAAAAGATTTTAGCTGTTGTCTATCGCATCTACTACAAAGTAATGAAAACAAATATTTCTCCTGGAGCCTTAATTATTAATCCTAAAGAAGAAACTCTTCTTTTTGAAGCCAATTTACAGCACTCTATTATTCAAACTCCTAAGCGTCTTAAATGGAAAACAATCTTAGAAAAACGTAATGACTGGGAACTTGACAAACTCTGTCCTCCTGCACAAGTTGATCAAGTAAAGCAATCAACAACATCCATTATCCAAGAATCAGATGGTACTGTTAAAATATCATTTGATCGAACTTCTAAGGCTTCTACTTCCTCTAGGCATTCTATCTCTGACCCTTCGAATATTTCAAACATAAGATTATCACGTGTTGATTTTTCTCCTAATATTCCCACACCAATTTATACTCCTAACGATAGAGATTCTGATGAACAATCTGATTTATATCAACCATCTTTATCTCAAGTTGACCCTCAATTAAATGCTATTCTCTCGAACGAACCATTTACTCTGGATAAACAATTATTAAAATCCTGGTTTATGGATGCCAAATGGACAAATAAGAGAAAATACTTTTTCTCTCATTTTTCCACCTCCCAGAGAGAGTCTTTACGGACAAATTGGTATGAGGACATGCAGCGCATGAAAGTCCATGTTGATTTCTTTACTTGGCTAGATGTTTATTATCCAAAACAACAAGTTTTAAACCCTATTTCACAGAACTGGCACACTGAAAATAATACTGTCATTTCTGCCATAAACCCTCCTTTAGAAAATATTATTTTACCCCATCGAGGGACTCATATTATAGCTGCACCTTTCAAAATAACATCTGAGACTGAGAAACCGGTTACAACTAAAGACATTGATAAAGTCATTCAACAAAACAATTATACCAACAATCTCATTCACCTTATTGCCAATAGGCAATTATCTCAAACCCCTTCTGGCACCGCAAAACCGGTATCTATACCATCTTCCTCTACATCCCCTCTCTTCAAACTCCCTTCCCTTCCTTCTGGAGTCCGTTTTGGTCAATCCGAAGAGATTCTGAATGAAATCACAAAACGTCTTAAACATTTAGATATTGCGACTAATAAGGATAAACAAGTTCGCTCTTCTATAAATGTTGTATGGGCCAATGAAGAAGAGAGAGAACTTCAACATTATCCTGATGAACTTCAAAATCAAATTAACAAATTAAAAATTAAAGGTAGTATCCAAAACAGAGATTACTATACTTCAAAACCTTATTATCAAAGACCATCTTTTCCTGACATGAGATTTGAAGAATCATTTGATTTTATGCAATTCGATGGAAGTTCAATATATGAATGGAACATCGACGGGTTTTCAGAATTACAAATTATTAGAACATGTGAAGCCATGGGGATGGCAAGCAATGCCTATAAAGCAAAAGGACATTCAGAAAAAAGAAGTGCTGAGATTTTACAGTTAGGTTTTACTGGCATGTTAAAAGCATGGTGGGATAATTATGTCTCAACTACTGGCAAAAATCATATCATGGAAGCAAAAAAGATTGTGACTACGGGTGTCACTGAAAGCACTGCCTCTTCTCAATCTGTCACACTTAGGACAGATGAGGATGATGCAGTTGCAACATTGATTTATGCAATCATCAAAAATTTTGTTGGTGACCCTGTTAAATATCAAGAAAGAAGCTCTTCTATTTTACAAAGATTACGCTGTAAAAAGATGCATGATTTTAAATGGTATAAAGACATGTTTTTAATTAAAGTTATGACTAGACCCGATTGTAACAATAGCTATTGGAAAGAAAGATTCCTAGCTGGATTGCCCCCTGTCTTTTCGAACAAACTCAAAAACAAACTAAAAGAGTTCTACAATGGTGACATTCCTTATCAATCTATTACATACGGCGAACTTATCAATTTTATCTGTAATTTAGGAGTTGACCTTTGTAATGATCTTCACCTAACAGAACAAATCAAAAAGGAATCGGGAACTCTTTCTAGAGAACTTGGCAAGTTTTGTGAACAGTTTGGACTTTCAAAAGATCGTTCTGCTATTCCTCCCTCTCAAAGAGCCAAGAAAAGGAATTCCTCTAAAACCAGACAAACTACCACTTACAATCGTAGCAAATCTATGTCTAAACCAGCCTCTAGTAAACAGTCAGTTAGATCTCCATCCAAACCAAGTTCTTCAAAGAAAACCAGCACATCCAAATCCAAACATGCTTCAACCTCTGGTCCTTACACAAATCTTCAATGTAGAAAATGTGGCCGTTTTGGACATATAGCTAGATATTGTCGTGTTAGATCTCAAATTTCTGAACTTGAGCTAGATGATTCAATTAAGACTCAAATTTTAGAAATCATTGATACCCCTAATTCAGAACCAGAATCTGAGCATGACACATCTGAGCAATCCGCCAATTCCGATCGTGAACTCAATATTCTAGAAAATCATTGTCATACATCTTCTTCTTCTTCTGATTCTGATCAAAATCTTGGTCTTTGTATAAATACAATTTCTGCTGATAACAAAAGATTTTTCTTAGAGCTTACTGAAAAAATCAGTGATCCTGAAATCAAGAAGGAATATTTGCTCAAATTAAAAGATATTATAACACAAGAAATTAATGAAACCACTCCTAAACCTTTTCAAATGAAACATGTTATGGATCAATTTAAGCAAACAGCTACTTCTAAATCTCATAATATTTCAATACAAGAGTTACAAGCTGAAGTAAAACTTTTGAAGAAAGAACTAAAAGATGTTCAATTTCAAATTAGCCTTATAAAACTTCAAAAGATAGCTCAATCCGAATCTTCAACTTCTAAAGAACCCGAAGAGAATTTTATATCTCAGGTTTCTTCCGTTACTTATCAAAAATGGTTCATTCCTGTGCACATTCGTATTAATCAAGAATATGACATTAATCATATAGCATTACTTGACAGTGGAGCTGATCAAAATTGCATTCGCGAAGGTTTAGTTCCTATCCAATACTATACCAAAACAAAAGAAAGTTTAAGTGCTGCAAATGGCTCTAAATTAGACATTCGATATAAATTAATAAATGTAGAAATTTTACGAGACAACATTGCTTTCAAAACAGAATTCATTCTAGTTAAGAATCTTGCGCAATCTGTCTTACTTGGAACTCCATTTTTAACACAAATATATCCCTTTTCTGTTGATTCAAATAGTGTGCATACTGAAGCATTAGGTAAGCATCTTTTATTTCCTTTTATTCATTCTCCTAGACAAATTGATCTAAACTTAATAAAACATAATACGATAGGACATGTTAATAGCATTATACAAACCATTGATTATTACAAAAAGCAAATAAATTATCAACATCTTGAAAACCAGATACAGACTAATAGCTGCAAACAAAGAATTAAAGATTTTTCTGATCTTCTATTAAGAGAAGTTTGCTCTGACCTACCAAATGCCTTTTGGGAAAGAA
Source organism: Rauvolfia tetraphylla (assembly GCA_030512225.1). Lineage (NCBI taxonomy): Eukaryota > Viridiplantae > Streptophyta > Magnoliopsida > Gentianales > Apocynaceae > Rauvolfia > Rauvolfia tetraphylla. The sequence continues at coordinate 8,556,099 of JAJQKT010000058.1, read as the reverse complement.
AACAGCACACTGTTGAACTCCCTTATTCAAAAGAATTTTCTGAAGCTAATATACCTACAAAAGCCAGACCTATTCAAATGAATATTGAACTACTTGAATATTGCAAAAAGGAAATTAATACTTTACTTGAGAAAAAATTAATTAGACCAAGTAAGTCTCCTTGGAGTTGTTCTGCTTTCTATGTTAACAATGCCGCAGAAAAGGAAAGAGGAGCACCAAGACTTGTCATTAATTATAAACCCCTAAATAAAGCTCTTCAATGGATTCGATATCCTATACCCAATAAAAGGGATTTATTAAAAAGGACAATATTTGCAAACATTTACTCAAAATTCGACTTAAAATCAGGATTTTGGCAAATTCAAATTGTTGAAAAAGATAAATACAAAACAGCATTCACTGTACCATTTGGGCATTATGAATGGAATGTCATGCCTTTTGGTCTTAAAAATGCTCCTTCAGAATTTCAAAATCTGATGAACTCAATCTTCTCTGCATATTCTCAATTCTGCATTGTTTATATTGACGACGTGTTAGTTTTTTCAAATTCAATCGACCAACATTTCAAGCATCTACATATATTTTATAAGGTCATCAAGAAAAATGGATTGGTACTGTCTGCATCAAAAATGAAACTTCTCCAAACTCAAATTAGGTTTCTAGGGCATGATTTTCATCAAGGAATTTATAAACCTATTCATAGGATTGTTGAGTTCGCTGACAAATTACCTGATAGGATAACTGATAAAACTCAGCTTCAAAGGTTTTTAGGTTGCCTCAACTATATTTCTGATTTCATACCCAAACTCAGACAAATTATTGAGCCTTTGTACCAAAGACTTAGAAAAAATCCCTCTCCATGGACTGATGAACATAGTCGTGTAGTAAGAAAAGTCAAAAAACTAGTCAAAACTTTACCCTTTTTAGGATTACCACACCCCAATTATTACATGATTGTTGAAACCGATGCCTCAAATCTTGGGTATGGAGGCATTCTTAAACAAAGACCTCAGCATTCTTCTCTTCCATCCTCTGAACAATTGGTTCGTTATCATTCTGGCTTATGGAACAATGCTCAAAAAAACTACCCTACAATAAAACAAGAAGTGTTATCTATAGTATTATGTATCACTAAATTTCAGGATGATTTGATCAATAAACCGTTTTTGGTAAGAGTTGATTGTAGACCTGCCAAAGAAATTTTAGAAAAAGATGTTCAAAACCTGGTTTCTAAACAAATATTTGCACGATGGCAAGCATACTGTCAGCTTTCGAATTTGATATCGAGCACATCAAAGGTACTGCAAACTCTCTCCCTGATTTTCTTTCTCGTGAGTTCTTGCAGGAAAAATGAGTGACAAAAGGATTAGCAACCCAAATTCCAACAAATATACAGTGTTAGCAAAACTGAGCAATCCCTTTCCCCCTCTTCCCATGAGTACAAGTGTTAGGCCACAATTTCCAATTTCTTCACCTAACAAATCATTTCAACAGGCTGTATCTCCAATTACTCCCACAAAAACCCCATCCTCTCAAACTGATTATGTTGTTAAAACAAAGAAAACACCCATCTGTTTTATTGAACCAGAATGGGAATCTCTTTCCATTCCCCAACTTTGTTCTAAATTATTCTATCCAAATGAGTACTTTCTTACTTGTAGCCAAATTTATACAAGATTATTCTATGAATATATCCTGGTGGAATCAAACTCAATTGAGATCTCATATTTCTCAGGCCAAGGAAAAGAAGTCGCATATTCAAAGGTAAAAATCCAGAAGATAATCCAACCAAAAAATTGGCCAAACAGAAACCTGCTTATTCCAACCAAATTCTCTCCAAACCCAGAAACGCCAATTTACACTTATCAAGACTATGTTACTGCCTGGTATCACTTCCTTCTGCTACGACCAGGAGATCATAGCTGGTTTATCTACTTCGACAAAAACTACAAAGACATTTCCCAAATTCCTAAATGGTTCTTGTCATGGTTCGAAGTCTTTGGAACAGATGAAAGAATCTTACTCCCTCAGGCCAAAACTATTTATGATCAATTTGAAGTCCCAAACACCTCAAGCCCCTTACCAACATTGAAATTATATCACTTATTCTTCAAAAGGAAGTTTCCTTGGATCATATCTTGGTATTTTGAAAAGGCAACAGACAATTTTGGACGAAGTGCCTTGATGCGTACTGTCAAAGTCAAGTGGTGGGCACAATTCAAAATTCTAGATCAATCTCCAAGCACTTCAAATTCAACTCAACTTTCAGAATTCTTACTAAAGAAATCAAGATACATGGCGTTACTCTCTTCCCCAACTTCTGAATCAGAATTCAAAAAGGCACTCACAGAGGTAATGACCAACGTCTCCTCTGAAGACTACAAAAATGATCAAGAAGACGAAGTCAGTTCTCATCTGCATAATGAGGACGATTTTGGTGGTCCCTTTTCCCAGTCGTATTAGCAAATGGCCGACCAAAGGCAATGGCATCTTCAGCAACCTTTCAACTTTATGACTTATCAACAACTTTCGGCAACTTTATGACTTATCAACAACTTTCGGCAAATTTATGACTCATCAACTTTTGTCAAGATTCATGACTCATCCAACTTTTACTATTGCAAGTTTGGACCAACATAGAAAAACAATATATGCTATTCTAATCAATGTAAAAAGCAGATTTGAGATGTCTCTCATCCTGCTCTATAAATTGTAAACTCGTTCCAGTGAAATACAAGTTCAGTTTCAAATTCCAAAATTTCCTCTCGTTTCTCTTTGCTTTATCTATCTCTTATATGAGCACCAAGCCTGAGAGCACCTGGGTTCGTATATATATATATATATATATATATATATATAGGTTAGTGGAGACCGAAAGAAACGGAATTATCATGGCTTATGATTGAGATATCAGACTTGACATTTTCCAGTGAGAAGTGGAGGATGTTGTTGAAGAAGAAGAGCATATTTTGACTCAAGAAAAGGGAAAAAGCGAACAGGGCAGGGAAAATAATTGATTTGGTAGCTCTTTTGCTATGTGTGTATCAAAGTGATTTTTGAGGGAATCATTAGGCAAGATTTCTTTGCTAAATCTTTTCAAATGAGTCATTCTTGTAAAAGGGCACCTCGGAGAAATGGTAAGTCATAGAGTATAGTTTACTTATTGGTTGGCTTTTGAAGATTCAGAAAAATCACTAAGTCATCTTTATTAATTTTATTTTATTTTAAATTATGACATGAGGGCCTATTCATTTAACTTGATCAACAACTTCGGAACAATTGGAAAATATTGATTGAGATAACATTTAAATGGTTAAATGCTTTACATTGTAGCTCAGGAAGATTACAGTTGGTACTTTATTTTCTGAAGATTGGTACTTTTGTTTTGTTTTTGTTTTTGTTTTTTTGTTTTTGGAGGAAACTAGAGTTGGTATAGAAAAGAAATATAGCAAAAAAAAAAAAAAATTTCAACTGGTTGTTGTAGATCATTTAACCTAGGTTTGGTTGAATTGACTTGTCAACTTTAACCTTCCAATAGGCCAATACCCTCACGATATATCTCAAGAGAACCCAAGGGCAAAGTTGAAAAATGATCACTTCCAAATTCATAATGTAAAGGTGTTTGTAAAATTTGAGGTCTCGGGTCTACATTATCTCCCTCAATTTAGAAAAAAAGAATTACTTGGAAAAGTTCAATCTAACTTCCTAATTATTTACATTTTTTTTGTACATCAAGCCAGAAAAGAGTGGATTAATCTCGCGAAATTACTTTTGAATTAGTGTGATGAGATTATAGTCACCTTTTAATACTCTAAAACGAAAATAATAAATTTTACAAATCATATGTAAGATGTGCTTGAATTCTCTGTCATCGCGAAATAGAATATAATACAAAATTTTTATTTTATATTTGATATTTTTTTATAAATTATTTATTTTTGAAAATTTTAAAATAAAAAATTTTAAACAGAAATTCAGTACAACTTTTTCATGAAAGGAGGATATGATCAAGAAAAACAAATACTTTTCATGTTTGAGTTTCTATGCTTGGACTACTCTTTAAACTAATTTGAGTCTAGCCCAATATAACCCAAACTGGCTCAGAAATGTAACACAGGATAGCTTCGATTTTGTTGGGCTACTTCAGCGTCCAATACTGATTTTCTGGTAGAAAGGCCCACTACAATTGTTTGAAGGTGTATTTCTCGTGGTCCACTCATAATAGATGCCAGATTAATTTTTAAAAATACTGCCATAGTTTACAACAAAAGTGTATACATGAATGTTGAGAACTGAGAAGCTGGTTTTTTATGAGAAAATAAAACATATTTCATTTTAAATTTAAAATTATGTTTAAAAAACCAGTTTTGAGTCTTAATATCAATGATGATAGCTCATTCTATAAAAATTTTAATTATTCTGGACAAAAGTTAATCTACTATCCATTCGTTTCAAAATATAAGACATTTTGACTATCTTTTTGTATATATTAAGAAAGAAGAAATACAATGTGTTTTTCTTTTTATATCCTTAATTGATTCATCTTATATAATAGAAAATGAGATAATTATATACTTATAGTAAGGGTAGTTTTAAAAAGATAATCATTAAAATTCGTAAATAATCAAATATTTTAAGAAAAGAAAAAAGAATAAAAAAGTTATATTTTAAAATGAAGGAAATAGTTCAATTATTTCCGAATGACAAGGATTGAGATCCAATGTAATTTTAATCTATTAGAATATTTATTTTTTATATATAATAATAGTAAGATTTCTATAATTAGTAAAGTAATAATTTAATTGGTAAAAAGTACTCTTACTAAATAAAAAAAATTAAGTTAGATTCATATTTTCTCCTTATGAACAAATAGAAAACGAAAAGATTCCTATAATTAGCAATATTTTTCCAACGACAAAATGACAACACCATGTTCCCACTCCCAATGCAAAACTGAAGATATATAGCTTGCTCATATCGTTGCTTAATTCTCGATGTACTCCAATAAATACAAGTGTTTCTTTTAAGTTTCAAGATTTTGTTTATCCTCCAAATCGCTCTCCTTGGCCAAATTGAAGATAGTACGATGTATAATACATGATTAGCAAAGATATCGTCGAACTCAAGATTCCTGATCAGGTAAATTTTCAACAATTGACCTATCCTTTTATCTCATAGCGTAATATTTTTTCAGGAATACTAATTAAGGTGACTTCTGAATTTGTTTTATGTTTTTGCTTCATATGGTGAGGGATCAGATTGAACTTCCTGGATACATTCTTTTAGTTTGTATGAATCATTTTCTTCCCCCCCCCCACCCCCCCCCCCCCACCCCCTCTTTTTTTAATCTTAATAAACGATTTTTAGAGACAACATCTTGGTGAAAAAAATCAATAATCAATCGAGTAAATCATCAAAATCAGGTATTTCCTTCCTTGTTCCAACTTACAGCAATTTTTTCCGTATGATTTTTTGACAATTTTACCCTCGTCCAACAAAATTTCGTTGCACTACAATAATTCAAGCTTCATCAATATAATTTATGAAAAAATGTAGGAGACAAGTTCTTTTTTTTTTTTCATTCTAAGATCAAGAACTCTCATGAAAATTATATACTAAATAACAAGTAATAATTTTCTAATACTTTATTTTAATAATAACGAATGTTTTGAAACTAGTTGCCTTTGATATACTACAATGGGTGAAGAATGATACATACTACCACTTCCATTAGTGTGTATATATACTGAAGAGTGTAATCTCAAATGAATCTTAAACATTTTCAATTTGAAGAATATTTTTTCTTTTTGAAAGAAAGTTAAAGAACGAGTTAAAACACTCAAAATAAGTGCACTGTTAATTTATGACGCTTTTTTACCTTCTAATCAAAAAGTTAGAGAGTTTAACTCTATTTAGTGTAAGATTTACTATTCTTCATTTATAGTGGTATTTTCTGCTTGCATATAAGTATTCTAACTAAGGTTTTATTTTTATTAATTAATTATGTAATTTTTAGTAATAATATTAATGTAATTTTCAATAACAATATGCACTTTTTGTATTAAAAAATATTTTTGATAATATAAATTATATATTTGGCCTTGCGAACGTTAATATTCTCCAAGAACTTAATATTTTCAAAGTTTTCTACTTTACTGTCTTCTTATTATATTACGTATGATATTAAATGAGATTTTGTTAGGAAAAAAGATTTGAACATACATTGAATTCTTGTTAATGTTATTAGATAATAGAAGTTGTTGGTTTCACAATGTTGTTATAATTGATACTTTATGTTCTTTTACGTTGTATAAGTATTGATTGATATTTGATAACCATAAATTTGATATATTATCTTTTGCATTATTTCTTAATAATCTTTATATAAATTTAAAAAAAAGTTTAATTTTAATACATGTTTATATCATCCAAGTCAAACCAAATTGAACTTAACATTTTTTAACAGTTTGAATTAGGTTAAAAAATTTCAAACCGAAATTATAAGTTTAGTTTGAAAATTACTTAAAACCAAACCATGAACACTATTGAAACTTACTGGCTTATCAATTAAAAAATCTAATTTAGAATTTAAATTAGAACAATATCTGTAAAAGTTTGAGGTGTACTATGATCATTTGTTGGAGGACACTGACACATGGCATTGGCACATTTCCTCTATCGTGGGATTCGTGGCGCAAAATACCGGTTAAGGCTTGACAAAGGAAAAAGACGTCCAGTACCTACCTGGTCATGCCTCCGCGTCTTGCTTCTCATGGCGCTACTGTGTAATCAAACGATGCGGTTATATCGTACATTTCTCACTATTCTTAAGGTGGAAATCGGGGAGAAGTTGACCTCCACCTCCTATATATAAACTGCCACTGCATTGTGAACTTTCATCACTATCCATCAATCAATCCATCTTGATTATATATCCTGATTTACAGTTACAAGTGGCACAACAATGTCTAGCACTGCTGGTCAGGTTATAAAATGCAAAGGTGCCGTCTTCTGTAACAAGATCGATCGATTTGATATGGGTTTTTCTTGTTTTGTTGGTTCTTGATCTGGGTTGGTGTCATTTTGTTTGTTAGTTCGTGGGTTTGTGGGATTGGTTTGTAATTTTATTGTTTATCTTTGTTTTTTATTCTAAATTTTGAAGATATACTTCTATTATCACGTAAAGATGATAATTATGGGCTTATCTATTATTTTTTCTTTTGATAATCAGTGTTTGTTACACTGTAGGCATTTCTTGGATTTGCGATAACTGTGCTTAAATATGAACTTTCCTCATCATTAATATGGTTTGTCTTATTCTGTCTCTTGTTTTCTCTATTGTCTTGTCGGATGGATTTTTCTTGCTTGTTTGTCAGCTTTTGCCGTTTTTCTTCAGGGATTTTCATTTCTGAGATGTAAAATTTCTAAAAAAATGGTTGCTATGAGTTCTCATGTGTAATTCTCCAATTCCGTTTGCTAGCTGCCGTCGCATGGGAGGCGGGGAAGCCACTGGCGATCGAAGAAGTGGAGGTGGCTCCTCCACAGAAAATGGAAGTTCGAGTGAAGATTTTGTTTACTTCTTTGTGCCACACTGATGTTTACTTCTGGGAAGCAAAGGTAACTGTAACTGCGTTGTTGTTTGTGTTGGATTGACAGTTTACCATCTAAATCTGTTCTTCAAATTGTCAAGACGGATTCCAAGACTTCATGATTCTTCTTTGATTATTTGCTGTCTTAGCTATGTTCTGAAATACTAATTTGGAAATACTTGCTGTGGATCAAATGGGAACATTCAACACCTTTGCTAGGTGTTTGTTGTGTTAAGAAGTTGGGATGGCTGTTATTGTTGATATATGTTTTATGGAGTTATGGATGAATTCTCAGAATTGCTCAGCTCTCTTTAATTTTTTAGAAATCAAGAATATTTCTTCATCATTATGTCAACTACTGTTTGATGTCAACATTTCTATCCATTCAAAGATATGCAGTTTGATCTTGTAATTGAGAATTTTTTTGGGCCGAAATCTTCATAAATTGGAGGAAACTCTTCTGTTTTGAGCCCATTAGAATTCTTTAAGTGTATATTAAATAGTTGAGATAGCTAGAATAGTTCATATTTGTGGAGGGAAGTTGTTTATGCCTTTTTGTTACTGATCTCAGTTTTGTTTGAATTCCTAAGAAATCAAGAATTATCTTCATCATTATGTCTTAACTAACTTCAGAGTGACTGAAATATTGTTTTACATTCTTATTCAAGGATTGCAATTTGACTCTTGTCAGAGTGATATCTGCACAAGAATAAAATCTTGAGGTTTCCCAAAGTGGGTGATATTGTCCTCTTATTCCATCATTTTGGTGATCTTCTTACTCATCTAAAAATAGAACAGCTCAAAGGAAAATCTCTAAAAATCCGTCATTTTTGGGGCATTAGTTGGATTGACTATATGTCTTTTCAGTTCATTGATTATCAACTTTTTATTCTCTACTTGTAATGACCTCTGATTATTGCAACATAGGGTCAAACACCTCTTTTCCCTCGGATATTTGGTCATGAAGCTGGAGGGTACGAGCTCTAAGATTTCTAAATTAGTTTAATTTTTGCACATATCTGTCTCTGCAATTTAGATTATTAATTTCAGGCAAAAATATTTTACTTGTTTTCTCTTTTTGCGCTTGGACATAGCATTGTGGAGAGTGTAGGTGAAGGGGTGACTGGGTTGAATCCTGGAGACAAAGTTCTTCCTATTTTCACTGGAGAGTGCGGGGAGTGCCGTCATTGCAAATCAGCAGAAAGCAACATGTGTGACCTACTAAGGATAAACACTGATAGGGGTGAAATGCTTGATGATGGTAAGACGAGGTTCTCCAAAAATGGGAAGCCAATATACCACTTTCTGGGAACTTCAACCTTTAGCGAGTACACTGTTCTCCACTATGGTTCTCTAGCCAAGGTCAACCCTGCTGCACCACTTGACAAAGTTTGTGTTCTTAGCTGTGGGATATCAACTGGTATGATAGAAGACAGACAAGAAGTTTTATTCACAGTAAATATTGGACCCAAAATTATGTATCAAAACTCTGAAAATGGATTTGGTTATTGGGATGCAGGTCTTGGTGCAACTCTGAATGTTGCAAAACCAACCAAAGGATCAACAGTTGCTATTTTTGGATTGGGTGCTGTAGGCCTTGCTGTAAGTTGAACTTTTGGTATCTCGTCTTGATGGTTCTTCTTGACTATCGCAGGGGAATGTTAACATATTCTTCGTTTCTTCTCCGAATAATGTCAATTATGACTTATTCCTTTAACTTTTTGCTTTGCTAAATTTTTTAGGCTGCTGAAGGGGCTCGCATCGCTGGGGCTGCAAGGATTATTGGAATTGACTTGAACCCTAATAGATTCAATGATGGTATTGCAAAAAAAAAAAAAAAAAAAAAAAAAAAAAAAAAGCACTGTTTTGTAATTATGCAAGCTATATTTGGTACTTAGAATCTCTGTGTTGTTTAACGTTTGTTTTACATTTGCTGAAACAGCAAAGAAGTTTGGTGTGACGGAGTTTGTGAACCCAAAGGACCATAACAAGCCTATTCAGCAGGTCAGTTTGTCTTCTTCAATGGTCGCATCTCCTATGCTTAAGGCTTTATATTGTGTTGGATCTTTAAAATTTTAAGGGGAACTGCAGACAGAATTTAATCTCACTAGAGGAGAGCAATCAATTTGCTAATTTTCCATCACATAAATTTTCTACTGTCTTGGTAGATTAAGCTCTTGGAATAAATTTTCTTCTGCTTTCTGCTAACATTATTAGGTGATCACTGAAATGACGGATGGAGGAGTGGACCGGAGTGTTGAATGCACCGGAAATATTAATGCAATGATCTCTGCTTTTGAATGTGTTCATGATGTATGTAACTTCAACCTTCTATATATCTTTATAAAAATCTGTCAGTACTACAGATAGATTTAATTCTTGAATTTGAACTTGGAACATGCTATAGGGATGGGGTGTTGCTGTGCTTGTTGGTGTGCCGAACAAGGACGACGCATTCAAAACACATCCCATGAATCTGTTGAATGAAAGGACTCTGAAGGGAACTTTCTTTGGCAACTATAAGCCTCGTTCTGACATTCCAAATGTCGTCGAGAAATACATGAAGAAGGTAAAAGCTTCTTTCTTTCTCAGGAGCTGAAATCATTTTGAATATCATATTTGGTTATTCTGATCTTTCCTTGTACACGAAATACTTCAGGAGCTGGAGGTAGAGAAGTTCATCACTCACCAAGTCCCTTTCTCGGAGATCAACAAAGCCTTCGATCTTATGCTCAATGGCGAAGGTCTCCGTTGCATCATCCGCATGGATGGTTCGTAGAACATTTCAAAGGCTCGTTGTTGAGTTTCTAGTATTGGCAGCACCGAATAAACGTTAGAGTTTTGCCGAGAGAATGACTTGAGTTTTTGAGAATAGTACATTATAAGAAATGAAATTTCAAAGGATTTTTCTTTTCTTTATCATTTATTTACTTTGCTTTGAAATCTTACGCTGTTATTTAGAGTTTTATACTTGCCAATATAGATTCTGATGCAGGTCAACGAAGATATAGCTAACAATCAAAGGCTAGGGCAACTTTTTGAATCCATCTGAACATAGGCTTTATTTTGTGAAAATCATGAGTATGCTTCTATCACTAGGAGCGTCGCCTAATTAATTTGCAGATATCTATGTATATTTGGATATTTAAGATCTAGTGCAGTGGTCTTTTTATTTAAAATTTAATGTTCTATCTTGGTTTGGTGTATTTTGCTTCCGGTACCTGCATTAGAACAAGGAAGCACGTTTACTCTGTTCCTCCCCTGTCGCGAAGTACAAGTGGAGGGAGTAAAATAGGAGATACATAATCACCGAGGATTTTCTGGGATGCAGCCCACTTTGCTAGATTAGTTCCTGTATCGTTCTGCACTTATAATACAGAATGTAGATCTGCTTCTACATTCATATTTATCTATGTCGCTTCTTACTATTCATTGCTATTATTTCAGCTCCAAAGGCATTACAAGTGCTAGAACTGTCCAAGCAACTCGTATTTTGCTCCAGTTGTCTCTAAGCATAAACCCCATCTCAAAGGGCGTATCAAAATTAAGGCTGGCATTTGACTGCATCTCAATTCCGAATCAAAACAGAAGATTTCATATTTAAAACTCACATTTTCTTTTATAAATAACTCAATTTTTACAAAAATCAAAAGGAAAATTTCCAAGTCAAACAATATCAAAAAATGCTCATGCGAATCCCAAGCTTTCTTGTTTGCAGCAGCGTTCGAATAGTTTGGCCATCAAGTCCCTACTCCAAGAGATCTCTAACCACTTGGAGGGTTGAAATTGAAAGAGATTCCATTGGAAGACAGATAGCATCCCAAAGATTTCTTGTTTAGGTGTCTGGCATTTTTATCTTTGACACCCCACGGGAATCCTCTTAGTCGGTCACGTGAGGTTGAAGGCACTGATATGTTTGCATGGGATATGAAGAGATTGCGTGTCCTACTCATCTAATGAGGACTCCATTTCTAGCATTTAGGACATCAAGAATAGTATAACAATATACTATGTACTATTTTCAAGATTTTAATGTTATCTTGGTCCAAAGATACACGAATGCCTACGGATTTAGAAGAATCTCAAACTAATCAATCCATATTAACTTAATAATGTATTTTTTATTATAAAATATTATATATGTCTATTTTAAAATAATTTTTTTAAATTGTAAAATATGAAAGTTTAAGGGTTACAACCAAAATTATAACATTTATTCTTTATATACCACTATTCTCATTACCTCTATAATCTTAGATAATATGAGAGATCATGAGAGGTAAATTATGTAAGTTATCGAAAATATTACTAATGATCTATGATGGGAATGATTATTTTTAACTCTATAAATAAGAGCTTGTAAGAATATGATGTATGGTGAAAGCTCTCAATAAAATTCTAATTTTTATATTTATTGTATTCTTTCTTTCTCTCTTTTACAATAGTTTAAAGTCTTTTTTATTGTAATTTTATAATTAGTTTTTGTGTTGATTGCGACCAAATTTTATAACACCTTATCAGTACGAGATTCTGCCGCTAAAATTTAGAGTTTAATCAAGACAAAAAGAGGTATTTTTTTATCTTTGAATTTTCATGTCAAACCTTACAAAACTCAAATTTATTGCTCTTGATATTTCTAGAAAGAATTATTTGTCATGGACATTAGATGTTCAAATTCATCTAGATGCAAGGGTCGGCAGACACTATAGTAGAAAATAATGCGTCATCATCACAAAATTGAGCAAAAGCTATGATCTTCATGAAGATTTAAATACGGAATATCTTACAGTAAAAGATCTATTTATTTTGTTAAATGATCTAAAATAATGATTTGACAACTAGAAGATAATTATCTTACTAAAAGCACGATATGATTTAATGTATTTATAATTATAATATTTTAAATATGTAAGTAAATATAATTTCATAATATTTAAAATTCTTTCTCAATTAAAATTATACGGATAAAAATATCCATGAATCTCACACGTGAGGTTGAAGGCACTGATATGTTTACATGGCGTATGAAGAGATTGCGTGTGCTACTCATCTAATGTGGACTCCATTTCTAGCATTTGGGACATCAAGAATAGTATACTAACTAGATATCATGTACTATTTTCTCTAATATTTTAATGTTATCTTGGTCGAAAGATACACGAATGCCTGAGGATTTAGAAGACATATTAATTTGACAACGTATTTTTTGAATTGTTTTGATTTTAGTTTGAAAGTTAGCAAAACTGAAAATTGGTTTGAGTTTGATATATTCTCTAACATGTGTCCTAAGCCCTTCCCTCTTCTATATATTTCCAATCTCTCTCTCTAATTATAATCGTGTATATTTTCTCGAGCTAATAAGTTAATTTTTAATAAATTTGAAGTTTACTAAATTTGTCGATGGTGCGTCATTTTTTTTATATTTGACACTTAAAGTGCATTTCTTTTTAATTAATGGTGGTTCGTTATTTGTGTATACTTGCATGGATCTCCCTAATTTATTTATTTGAATTGCTTCCCTTATTTGAGTTAATTGGAAATTGAGATTAAATTAAATTATAATCCTTTGGTGGAGAGAGGATATTTTTGCAATTCTTATGTTCTGCAAAAGTCAAATTAATACTTTACCTTAGTCAAAACTGCTCAAACCAAACCAAATTGAATCCAGCACTTTGGACTTTTACACCACAAAAATAAAATAAAAAGAGTTTGGTGACAAAGAGAGAAAAAAACATAAATATTATATATGAAGGATTTTATTGATATATGAAGATTTTTATATATTGTTAATATCTTTGTCTTTCAAATATTTTATTAATTTTTAAAATTTTTATGTGACACTTATTTTATTTATTTTAAAATTATAATTAATTATAATTAAAATTTTAATTAATTTAAAGATTAATATAAGTGGATTATAATTTTAAGTTTAATATAATAAAAATATTAAAAATAATAACTGCAAATCAAAAAAATAAAATTTAATAAAATAATATTTTTTATATAAAAATAAAAAATAAAATTAGAGGGAAAAAAAAGAAAAAAGGTTGGCTCTCAACAAACCGGAGACCTTATTAACATATAATTATGTGAAATTCACATTCAAGCGGTTTTTTCCTTTTTTAAAATATAAAATTTATATTTTTTATAAATAATTTAATTTTTATAAAATTTAAAATAAAAATTTTAAAATCAAACTCCCTTTAAATTTTATTTTAAAATTTAGTATATTTTTTTGCTTTAAATTTTATTATTAATCTTCATTCTCTTAAATAATTTTATTTTATTAAATCCAAACTCAATCTTAAACCAAACCGGCCCGTCATGATTGACATACTTTGATGTAGAAAGGACAGGCGGGGAGACGGAGACCGTACCTATGCTTGTGACAGTGATACATACCTTTGATATCAGAATATGTCGGTATGGTTTGCATTCATGGTTTGTCAATGCAGTTACAGCTAATGCGGAATACAACAGAGATCTTCAACTCTTACTCTAAAACCTAACTAAAACCAGTTGCTCTACTCCAAGCTAACCCAAAAGGGAAAAAGAATGTAAATTAGATTTTCTTATTTTCTATATAGTAAGAAATATAATTCAGAATCAAAAACTTTTTGATCGGTAAACAATTCTTTTATCACTAAGTGTGTATATGAGCAAGGATTTTTCCGAACAAAAAAAAAAGTTAAAATTTATTTCTTATTTTATAAAAAATTTAATTTTATAAAAATTTTAAATAAAAAATTTTAAATCTAAACTTAATTCATATAAACCATAACTTATTTCTTCCTGCAGTCATGCTTTATTTTTAAGGGTATGATTGGATATAATTTGGTTTTGAAATTTTTGTCTTGAATTTTATAAAAATTAAATTATTTATGAGAAGAGATGTGAGTTACACACTAAAAATTTTAAATTTAGTTTTGAAACTAAACTCTTTTCGAATAGAGTCTAAGAATCAGTAAATAAAATGGCTAGAATTTCAGAAGCACTAAGCCAAATCCACCTTTCTACTAAGTGAAAAACTATGGTCATTATAAAACTACCAAAATCACACGTTCCGCGAGGCCTAATCAAATTTTTTACACATCGATACCACTCATTTTAAAGCCATTAAACCCACAGAATGGTTGTTTTCAAAAACCCTTCGAAACCACTGCACCCCCTGTTTTCTTTCTTTAATGGCCTACTCCCACGAAATACCTGGCTTTCCATTTGCAGTTTTTATTTAATATTTTCCATTGGAAAATCCAACTCACCATATTGCCCTTCACCAATATTCCCTTTTTCTTTTTCCAAAGCTCTCTTCTTCTTCTCTTTTGCATTTTCTTTTTGGTACTTTGAAAAAGAAAAACAAGATCTTGATTGCAACTCAAATTGAGAAATTAATTTATAAACAAATAAAATTTATACTTGAACTATTTTAAAAAATTTAAAACTTAGAATGCACTTGAATTGCTTTCCTCTTTGAAAAATTCTTTACATTTTTAAAAAAATTAATTTCGAAACTCATATTTTTTTCACAAAAATTAATTTTTTTATAATATGATTTAACTACTTGAGATATTTATCACTGATACCTCTCGTATTGTTGAATTTTGAAAAAAATTATCATATATATATCTCTGATGGCATGATGGTAATATGTGTAAATCGTGAGGTCAAATTCTTGTCCAGACTTCTTATAAATATTTGACGTCTTCAACCGGCACAGTATTCTCTTCCGCTTTTTGTTTCAAACTTTGGTCGCATTGGAAAAGTAGTCCAAACTATTTCGGCCATGCAGACTTTGGCATTCTCACACATCACCACCAAGCCCCCCGCATGGACTCCACCTGGCCGGACCACCACCAAGAAGCTACCTGATGGCACCGCATTCCGCCAATTGCCACCCGTCTCAGCCGTGGCATCACCAGCACTAAGATACCAAAGCACCCACTCAATGCCACCGGAAAAAATTGAAGTCTTCCAATCACTAGAGTCTTGGGCATCCCAATCGGTCCTCCCACTACTCAAACCCGTGGATAAATGCTGGCAACCCATTGAATTCCTCCCGAACCCAGCACAGAAATCAGACGACTTCGCCGATGAAGTTCGGGCCTTACGCGATCGGACGGCGGAGCTTCCTGATGACTACTTTGTGGTGCTTGTCGGTGACATGATTACCGAAGATGCATTGCCTACTTATCAGACCATGATCAATACACTTGATGGGGTCCGAGATGAGACAGGGGCAAGTCCTAGCCCGTGGGCGTCCTGGACTCGGGCTTGGACAGCTGAAGAGAACCGGCACGGCGATTTGCTCCGGACTTACCTTTACCTTTCCGGCAGAGTTGATATGCTGACGATTGAGAGGACTGTACAATACTTGATTGGCTCAGGCATGGTGGGATTTTCACTTTCTTAACTATTTTCCCTTTTTTAAAAAATAATATTCCTAGCTAATCTATAAAAAAAAACATTTTGAAGTTACAACTTTTTTAATCTTTTTATAAAATCTATTTGGTCGTTTCTTAGTTTAGTTTTAAAATTAAATTTAAAATATAAAATTTATATATTTTTTTATAAATAATTTAATTTTTATAAAATTTAAAATAAAAATTTTAAAATAAAATTTTATCTAATTACATCATTAATTTGACATTTTTTTGATTTTTATTTGGTTGGATTGACAGGACCCTGGCACAGAAAATAATCCGTACTTAGGGTTTGTGTACACGTCATTTCAAGAGCGAGCCACATTTATATCACATGGAAATACGGCTCGGCTAGCCAAGGAGGGAGGAGATCCAGTACTAGCACGAATATGTGGCACCATTGCATCCGATGAGAAGCGTCATGAGAATGCCTATTCTAAAATCGTGGAGAAATTGCTCGAAGTGGACCCCAATGGTGCCATGCTAGCCATTGGCGATATGATGAGGAAAAAAATTACAATGCCTGCGCATTTGATGTACGATGGACAAGATCCGAATCTGTTCGAACACTTCTCCGCTGTAGCCCAACGACTAGGGGTTTATACAGCCCATGACTACGCTGATATTCTCGAGTTTTTGATCGGGCGGTGGAGGTTGGAGAAGCTGGAGGGATTGACGGGTGAGGCGAGGAGTGCACAAGACTTTGTATGTGGGCTAGCGCCTAGGATGAGGAAGTTGCAAGAGCGAGGCGATGAGCGAGCCAAGAAGCTCGGGCCTCGCGGGGTGAAGTTCAGCTGGATCTTTAATAAGGAACTGAATTTGTGAAAGAATGGCTTTTTGTGTGGGCTTGGATCAAATACAACCAGAGTAGCTTTTTTTTTTTTTTTTTTTGGTGGGGTGAAAAATGTGAATAGTAGTTAGTGTCATAATTTCCTTAAGAGTTATGTAAGTGAGTGAGCACGTAACTTCGTCCTGTTTTCCAAATTTGGAGAGTGTTTTGGCTGTCAGGAATTTAATCCTTTTTGTTTGAAACTATTTTCTTTTCAAATTAAAGTAAGAGAACAAAAATGCCCAAAAAAATCACTCGACTTATTGTTCTTTACATTTGAGTAACTTATATTTGAAGGCAGTAATGTTTCCGTTAGTCAAAGTACGTTTATAGTTCGACAGTATGTTTTGAGAATAATTTATAATTTTTGTGTCTCTAATTTTTTCATACACATACAAACTCGGCTTGATTGATTACGAGATAATTTTTTTTATTTAAAGTACACGATATTCTTATCAATTAGTAATTAGTGAAACTAATCCACAAACTCGGCTTGACTGATTACAATATAATTTTTTTTATTTAGAGTACACGGTATTCTTATAAATTAGTATTTAGTGAAACTAATCTAGAATCAGTTTGGCTTACACTTGTAGAAGCTTGTAGAATCTTACTGTTACTAGGAAGAAAACCTGGCCAAAGCTCTAAGCAATGTATGAATTTAACATACTTTACTTTTAAAACAACATATGAATTGATTATCCTAAACTTCGCTCATTCTTAATTTGATTATAAAACCTTTGGCTCGAGCTTGTAACATGTTAAGATATATCATATCATAGATTGATCCTTTGATTAGAATCTTGTAAAAATTATAGGATCATAATTGTATATTCTAGCAGATTATTAGGGATTAATTGATTAGGAGTCATTAGAGTCTTTCTTATGTATATATGTACCAATATAGTAACAATCAAAGATATGAACTTGAATGTATTTCTTTCAGAGCAATATTCTCTACTATTCTTCATGATATCAGAGCCTAATCCGTGAAATTTCTTCCTTGTATTTGAGTGAAACTTAGTGAATCTTTGTTTATCGAATATTTGAGTGAAACCCATTGAACTTGTTTATCCATGAAGTTTCTTCCTTGTATTTGAGTGAAACTCAGTGAATCTTTGTTTATTGAATATGTGAGTGAAATCCATTGAACTTGTTTCTTGCAAGTACTAACTCCGAAATGTCTAGTTCCTCATCAATTCCCGTTATTGTCCAATCCAAAAGTGCCTTCAATGCAGGAATTATACTGAACGAGACCGAATATGATACTTGGTCTCAGCTCATAGAAATGCATATTGCAAAAAGGGAGAAACTCTCATATATTCAGGGCAAAAAGGATCCATCGAATCCAATGATGAATTTGAAAAATGTTATTCTGAAAATTAGAAAGTGAAGAGGTGGCTGCTACTGTTTATGAGTCCAGAAATAATAAAGCGATATTTATGTTTGCCAACAGGCCGTGAAATCTGGCATGCATTGTCAAAAGCTTACTATGATGGAAGTGATGAACTACTAGTATTCAATCTGAACCGAAAGGCATTTGCAGCCAAGCAAGGTCACAAATCGCTTTCTAAATATTATGGAGAACTAACATAAATCTTCTCTGAACTTGACCATTGTGATAAGGTGATCATGAAGGACCCTAAGGATGTTATATCATACCAGAGATCTACCGAACGCTTGAGGGTGCACATATTTCTTGGTGGATTAAACTCTGAGTTTGAGCAAATGCATGGAGAAATCCTACTCAAAGATCCAATTCCTGGTTTGGAAGAGTGATATGCACTTATTCATCGAGAAGCTATATGTCACTCTTCATTGAAAGAAGCATATGAGACTCCAGGCTCATTAAACCACTCTCGGTTCCATCTCACTCACAATTAGCTGACATTCTCACCAAGCCCCTTTCAAGTACTCGTTTCAAATTTCTTGCTGCGAATCTCAACATTTTTTTCTATTTTCCACACACCTAACTTGTGGGAGGGGGAGGGATTGTTAAGGAATCATCGAAATCACATCAACAATCAACTACAGATTCCTAGCAGTGAGGCTTTCTATGAATCATGACAAGTGTAACAATTAATCTGTATATCAAGTTCACTTTCCTTTACTTCTACATCGGTCGAAGGTTATTTTCTTTTTGCATTGGTTTGTAAAGTTTCTATCTATAATTAAACTCTTAATGATAATCAGTAACTCTTATGAGTAGGATCTTATAGTTACAGGAGTATCCTGACAAATTTCACCTATATGAATGTGAGAGCGAGGCTCCTTTCTATGAGAATGGGGCTTATAGATCAAGAGCATATCTGACTCTGGAACGCAGATTGTTAATTCACTAAATGAAGGCTCAATGCATAGAGCACCTTCATTATGCCTAAGAATGCTTCTTTGCTATCATCTTCCTTCTCGTGCACTCTTACACGCATTCATTACCAATACTAAAATGAGTGGGGCAATATTGCTACATTTTAATATTGTATGATTATGAATGTATAGTCTATTGTTATGTACGGTGAATGTATGTGAGTATCAATAATTATGTCTAGGTTAATGTACATTTAATCTAGTTATGAATACATAATAAGTTTTAAGAATTGTATATCTTCTTTAATATATGAAGAGGTTTTGCTATTGGTTATGTATGTGTACATATAACTGATAATTAGAGTCACAATTTTCATAGTCATAAATGTGTCTACATTGAGACTGAAATCTAGTTGAAGAAAGATGTTCATATGTTGGAGCTTGAGTTTGAGCAATTAGTGTAGAATTGGTACATACTACATGTTGCGGAAGCAAATCAAAACACCAAGTAAGTTAAGTATTCTACCAAAAATTATCCCAAAAAAATTTTTAGGAAAGATTGGAGGATCACAGGTGGACTGTTTAAATACTAACCTCCTTAAACAAAATTTTTTATATAATTAAAAGTATAATAACCAAAAATGGCTATTAAAATAAATAAAAAACACCAAGAAATTAATGAGGTTCGGCTAATATTGTATACTCCTCGAACACCAACAATATAATTTTGTGAGAAGATAAGAGAGAACAACAACCTGAAGAAGTAATCAATGCTATTTTTAGGGATGCTATACAAAGGGGGATGAGGCTTTATTTTATAGTTGTAAGGAAGCTTCATTTTTTACTTTAGTTTCCATATGGGATGCTGGAAAAATGAGCCAAATCAATAAATCTCTACCTTGGCGAATTTTTCTTTGCACTCTTCAAAATTTGTCACAAATATTCATATTGGTAGTGTCTTCCAATGCGCTTCAAAAGCTCCAAACCTCAAATTCGCAAAACATTTATCAAGTCCAAGCAATGATTGAACTTGATAACTGCTACTACCTTTGTCATCATGTCTGCAAGATTTTCAGTAGTCTTAATCTTCTGGATTGATACTTAACCATCTTCCAAACTTTCTCTAATAAAATGATACTGGACATTGATGTGCTTCATTCTTGCATGATAAACTTGGTTCTTTGCTAAATAAATAGCACTTTGACCATTGTAATGTACTTTAACATGCTTTTGTCTTACTATTAGTTCATCAAGCAACCCTTGAAGCCAAATTGCCTCTTTAATAGCCTCAGTAACTACCATATACTCTGCTTCTGTTGTAGATAGAACCACTATTGTTTGTAAAGTAGATTTCCAACTAACTGATGCTTTGACTAAAGTAAACATATAACCTGTCATTGATAGACACTTGTCCAAATCACCAGTATAATCTGAGTCACAGTATCCAACTACCCATTGACCAGCATCCTTATCCTACTAAAACATTAAACAAACATCCACGATTTTGATAATATACCATAAAATCTATTTCACAGCTTACCAATGTTCCTTATCGGGATCATGCATATACCTGCTTACGACTCCAATTGCTTGTAAAATGGCAGGCTTTGTACACACTATAGCATACATCAACCTACCAATAGCATTTGCATAAGGAACCTTTGACATGTACCCGTTCCACATAATTCATTGGAGATAAAGATGCACTAAGCTTAAAATGAGGAGCGAGGGGGGGGGTACCAATAGGCCTTGATTGTTCATTCATGCCAAAGCACTTTAGTACTTTCTGAGTTAAGTACAGTCTCCCCAATTTTCTGTCTCTGCATATCTCTGTACCAAGAATTCATTTTACTTCTCCTAAATCCTTCATCTCAAACTATTTATTGTGTTGAGCCTTCAAATTTTCAATTGCTTCTTTATTCTTTGAAGCTATCAACATATCATCAACATATAGGAGAAGATATATGAAAGTTTCATCTTGTAGCTAGTGAAAGTATACACAATTGTCATACCTGCTTCTTGTGTACTTTTGCCCTTGCATGAACTTATCAAATCTCTTGTGCCATTATCTTGGGGATTGTTTTAATCTGTACAATGATTTATTAAACTTACACTCTAACTTTTCTTTCCCAGCAACTTTGAATCCCTCTGGCTGACTCATATAGATTTCCTTATCTAAGTCTCCATGTAGAAATGTAGTCTTCACATCCATCTGAATTAGTCCCAAATCCAATTCTGCTACCAAGGCCCATAAGATTATGATGGAGGAATGTTTTACAACTGGAGAAAATAGTTCATTATAATCAACTCCCTTCATTTGAGCATAGCCTTCAGCTACCAAACTTGTCTTGTAACGAATGTCAGACTTGTTAGGAAATCCATTCTTCTTTGCATATACCCATTTACAACCAATTGCCTTCTTCCCCTTTGCTAAGCTTGCTAGCTTCCATGTTTGATTCTTCTCAAGGGACTGCATTTCTTCTTCAATTGCATTCCTCCACTTGTCACCATTAACATCTTGAATGGCTTCACAATAAGTTCTAGGAATTTCATCATTTGCAATTGAGATTGCACATGCTATTGTATCATCATAGTGAAGAGGCCTTTTGATGGTCCTCTTCTCAAGGGACTGCATTTGGGATTGTTGTTGCTATTGAGTTTCATCAGTTGAACTCTCTTTTTCATTTGACTCTTCATCTATCTCTGATGTGTCTCCATCTACTTCTTTTCTAACTGGATTCAAAGTTCTATTAAACTTCATTTGCTTTGAGATTGTCTCCACCTACTGTAAAGCTTTATTTGCTTGCTGAGAGGATTCATTTGTCACTTTCTTCAACACGTTTGACTCATAAAAAATAACATCTTTGCTAAAAATTATCGTTTTATCTTCAGTACACCATAGGCGATATCCTTTGACTCCAACAGTAATTCCCATGAACAATGCCTTCTTAGCTCTTGGGTCTAGCTTTGATTCCTTTATATGATAATAAGCAGTGCAACCAAATACATGTAAAGAGTCATAATCAGTAGTAGGCTTTCCAGACTATTTCTCCAAAGGATTTTTAAAATCATTAGCATTTGATAGTAATCGATTAATGAGATGGCATGCATAAGTTACAGCTTCAGTCCAAAATTGTTTGCCCAACCCAGCATTGGACAACATACACTGAACTTTCTCTAATAATGTCCGGTTCATGTGTATTTTTTAACCTAAAAGTGTTGTTCAATTCCTTCATTTGCACAAATCTTAAAGAACGGGTCACTTTTGTATTCTCCACAATTATCTATTTGGAGACATTTGATCTTTCTATCCCTTTGAATTTTCACCATTTTTTTCCAAATAAGGAAAATGTCTAACACTTCATCCTTTGTCTTCATAGTGTACACCCATACTCTTTGTGAAAAATTATAGACAAAGGTTACGTAGTAATGCTTTCCTCCCATTGAAGTTGTTTTGGAAGGACCCCATACATCAGAATGGATATAATCCAGAATGTCCTTGATATTATTGATTGCATTGCCGAACTTTATTCTTGTCTGCTTTCCTTTGACACAGTGCTCACAGAACTCTAATTTTTGGGTTTGCACTCCTTTCAATAATCCTTAATTCAATAAAGTTTTCAAGGATTTGTCACTAGCATGTCCCAAGCTTCTGGTTACATGTATCTCTTCATCATTCATAGCAGCAATATTTGATGACGTCTTCATAACTGTACTTTCTTGATAGTAATACAAGTTGTTGCGCTTCCAAATTCCTTTCAGCACAACTAATGGTCCATATATGATCTTCATTACTCCTTTACTTACCTTGACGTCAAAACCCTTTGCTTCTAGAGTCCCCGCGGAAATGAGATTCTTTGTCAATTTTGTTACATATCTGAGATCATTTAGAATTTTGAATGATCCATCATCATTCTTGAGACAAATCGAGTCTTTTCCATGTGTTTCACAAAGAATTTTGATCTCCACTTCTTCTCTCTACTTCTGCTTTGAGAGCAATCTCTCACCACTAATGCTTCTTCTGCTGCTTTACTTGCCTTCCCTTTTTCTTTCTTTTGAAGTATGTAACTATACAATACATAAGTTACTTCTATGATAGTCACATCAACCTTCTTATGGAGTAGAGTAGTCTCAAGAAACTCAAACTCCTCAGGAAGTGATCCCAACAGCATCAAAGCCAAATCTTCATCACAAAGGTCACGTCCAGGTTCAACAAATCAGCAACCAGCTAATTAAAATTGGTGACATGTTCATTCATAGTGGTACTATGAATATAAGTGAAGCGGAACAATCTTTTCTTCATGTGAAGCTTATTTTGACTACTCTTTTTCAAGAATTTTTCTTCAAGTGCTATCCATAATTTATAAGCAGAAGTCTCCTTTGAAAATGCATAGTTCTGCTCCTTTGATAAGCATGTCCGAATTGTACCACATGCAAATCGATTAATAATCATCCATTCTTTTTCATCAATCTCATCAGGTTTCCTTTATTCAATGGCAAAATTTAGACTTTGCTGAAATAAAGCATCTAGAAGTTCACCGTGCCACATGTTGAAATGTCCTATTCCATAAAAAATCTCCACATTAAATCTTGTATTTGTCATTGCTGTTCTTGACAAAATTGAGGAAGTGGAAACTATCTCCTTTGATGGTTCTGCCATATCTACTCCAAAAAATTTAATAGCCAGTGAATGCAAAATGCCAATAAAGCAAGAGTTTTCTTTCTAATATGGAAGATCAGTCTAAGCTACAACCACAGAGCATACTCAAAAAACCTTTGGCTCTGATGCCAATTGTTGCGGAAGCAAATCAAAACACCAAGTAGGTTAAGTATTCTATAACAAATTATTCCAAAAAAATTTTCAGGAAAGATTTGAGGGTTACAGGAGGATCGCTTAAATACTAACCTCCTTAGACTAAAATTTTCTAGATAATAAAAAGTACAATACCCAACAATGACTATTAAAATAAATAAAAGAATACCGAGAAATTAACGAGGTTCAGCTAATATTGCCTACTCCTCGAACACCACCAATATTATTTTGTAAGAAAATAAGAGAGAAAATAATAGCCTAAAGAAGTAATCAAGGCTATGTTTTGGGATGCTATACAAAGGGGGAGAAGGCATTCTTTTATAGTAGTAAGGAAATCTCCCTTTTTACTTTAGTTTTCATGTGGGATGCTGAAAAAATGAGCCAAAGCAATACTACACAATGAGATTATTAGATTGTTGTGTTTTGGAGGAGACAGGTCTAAGATTATTCTTTACTATACTAATTTGTGAAGTTTCAATCTTATGTAAAGTGCTTGAATTTCCATAAAGAGAACGAGATATCTTCACCTCTGTATTGTGATTTTGCGCGTTATCTATTATATGTCTTGTGTTGTAAGTTCATTTATAAGTGTTATTACATAGTTCACTAACAATATACTTCTACTAATCTGATGGTTTTCCCTATTTTATTGTTTTTACAATCTATTAAAAGAATTATTACTCTAACTTTCTTTATAGGCTTTCTAGGGATGAAAAAATTGCATTGATTGATAAAAATAGATAGACTATCTATTTCAGAAGAAGTATGCCTAACTTACGATTGGAAAGGAGAAATAGAAAAACCAAAAAAAAAAAAAGAAGTAAGAAATATGTAATCCGAAACTTCTTTAAGCAGTAGTAAAAATATGTAATCCCGAATTTATTCAAATGCCTTTCTCTCCGTCGTCTATATATAGCTAGCGAGATTCATTGTGGATGCAAAGCGTTTTATAACTTCTCAAATTTTTCCATATCCTATACGAAATGCTATATCGTCGGTAATCTTCTTGGCATCATCCGATATACCAACCAGTCCGGTGCTTGAAAATCCGGCACAATAGAGTCCATTATCTCCTTTCCAGTGATTAGGTTTCATTTTCTTTGGCACTCCTTCTTCATTAAAAAGGCTATCATCATCCTGCATCAGGCAAATCAGAATTAGCTCAGCTTCACAATTAATTCATGTAATTAACTTCTTGATAATGATATGGTGGATTTTTCAAAGCACCTTTAGCCAATTCCGCACTGTACTTCTGTAGCCAGTTGCAAAAACAATGGCATCGAAATTTTTAATTTTGCCATTGGAAAATTCAACGTAATCTCCATCAACACTCTTCACAGCCGGGAGGACCTGAGAAATAGAAAATTAAAAATGTTGTTAGAATTAAATGCATTACATAAAGTTGGCGCCTAAAATCACTAACTTGGCCGATTACGTTTGAAGTCTGATGCTTTTTACATACTCCTCCATTCGCTTTTATTTGTCAAAAAATATCAAAATGCACGAACTAAAAAATTGCAGAATTTCAGATAAATTAGAGGTTTACAGACTGTTTTACCATTTAAAATATAGTAGGTAGTTGGCTCATAATAATAAAAACCATCACCATTTAAAATGTTCTTCAAATAAAGTTATACTTGAAACAAAACATTTCAAATATCTTCAAAGTTGCAAATTTAACAAATAAAAGTGACAAGATCGCAAAAGAGGAATCACTAGATGTTAATTTTCACTCATCAGCCAGTTTAGTCGATCTTATTTAAGCAATCAATCAAACTCAGGAATATGTTTGGGTCAGGAAATATTTATTTTCATTGTATGGAAGGAAAGAATATATATCTGAACATATATAACTTAATTTCTCCTGATTTGATTTGGCGAATAGTCCCAACATCTAGAACCGGAGAACGCCCAGTTGTTAATTTGAGATGGAAAGGTCCCTTTGTTGGCCTTTGGAGCCCATAGGCAGAAAGATCTCCAAACACCAATTTGGCTAGCATGAGAACAAGTTTATCCACGATCCTATGAGGAATGAATTTCAGAAGAATCATTCCTAGTTGAACCATTTCCTTAGTGAAAACATGCACCTGAGATCAAATGCAAAAGCAACCCGTAAAATTTAGAAACTGATCACAAGGAAAGATAAGGTAAGTTGCTAATGGTCTTGGAAAACTTACAGGGTTTCGAACAACAATGGCGGGCTTAGCACCATATTTTGACAAATCATAGGCAATTTCCATGCCTGAGTTTCCACAACCCACCACCAAGACATCTTTATCTTCAAATTTCTTCCCGTTTTGATACTCGCTAGAATGCATCATCACTCCTCCAAAGCTTCTAAGTCCCTGAATTTTTGGAACAAAGCCTTTGCTATTTTCACCTGTTGCAACAAGAAGAAAGGTCGCAACATACCTTTCAATCTCTCCAGATAACTTGTTTTCGGCCAAGACGAGCCATTTTCCATCACAAGAATCAAAAGATGCTGAATGAACAAAACGATTATAGGAAGGATGGATTTTGAAGCGAGAAGTATAGTTATCCAGGTACTGGATAAAGCCAGACTTCGGAACGAAGGTGGGTGCATCAGAAGGGAATGGCATATGAGGAAGTTGGCAAAATTGCTTTGCCAAGTGAAGATGCAACCGATCATAAGAATGCTTTTTCCACAAATAAGCACAGCCATCCTCCATTTCCAAGACAATGTTAGGCACTCCCAAGACATTTAAGCAAGCTGACGATGCTAGACCTGCAGGGCCTGCTCCTACAACGACTACTACTGTTTCTCTCTTCATCGTCTTGGTCTTGAAGTGGGCAAGATGTGTTCTGATCTGTGAGGAAATCTATCACAGTATTTTGGGTATTTGTAGTACTCAGGAAACGCGTCCAAGGACATTGGAAGAGCAATCTCTGCATGGTAAATTTATGTTTTCCCTAAAATGCTGTATGATCTATTGCAAGCAGATAACAGACTGATAACAAGTGCCTCTTCTTACCTCTAATTTCCCTTTATTGGTTTTAGTTAAAAAAATTTTGATTGATTAATTCTTAGGTGTAGACACTGTATAGTACAAGAAAATTGGATACAATGACTTAATCTTAATTTCCATTCATTTTGATGAAATGGAATAACTGGCACAATCAAATATTTGATCAAGTGGTCGGTCCTACTAGATGGCAATTACGAGTGGACACGGGGCATCATGAAACTAAAATCCAAGAATGAACTCTCTCCCTCCTCATCACTTCTTTACTTCTCTAGTTTATCATCAAAGTTGTTCTCTATGGAACATTGCCATTGATTCAACCCCTCCATCTTCCTTGGACAAATGGAAATATTTCAAGTGAGACAGTTCTAGTGGGATACTCTGCCCAAATTACTTGTCGAACAATTATGAAAGTTTTTTGTTTGAAAATATTCTTCAATTTATCAATCCAAGAAACCATGCATTCACTTTTGTTTCAACATTACCCTATGCATTGTTTGATTGACAGTAAGGGAAAGTAATGTGTAGAGATTTGAATCATAGAAAGTGAATTCACGGATTGTGGTTTCAAGTATATGGAGCATATTATTATGTTTAGATAGTTGCAAAAAATTGGTGTGGAAAAGTCAGTACACTTAATTTTTTTGAATGTGTAAAATAAATATATTATTAATTTATTTTTAAAAATCTAGAGTATTGATATTTTATATTTCTGCTTCATATAATGATTATTTTGAGCTTAAATTTCTGTTAAATTTTAGTGTTTCAATCACCATTTACACTCCCTTTATCTCTTCTTTACTTTAGGTAAGTTTATTGAAGATTTAGAATAGAATGAAGCAAACAAGAAGATTTTACACAATGAAGAAAACAAAAAAATGCAGAGCAAAACAGCATGACAGAGTATTTTCAAGTGAGATTTTGGCTTCTTTAAAAGTTTAAAATGCTAAAGTGGTCTTCTAGACAATTATACAGAACATTCTAAAGTTTGTATAATGGTAAAATTTATATCAATCCAAGTTCTTTTGGCCACCCTGCTTATGGTACAAATTCAATTGTCCTGGATTTGGTCCCAGTTTTGACACATTTTGGTATAATGACCATATCTTGAGCTATATATGTCAAATTTTGGTGATGAAAATCTATGTGCAAATATAAGATCATAATATACAACTTTTATGAAGACAACAAGATCAAAATCATCCGATTTCATGCTCTAAATGCACCTAGAAGTCAAAATTATTGTCACAATCGTGTAGCAAAACACTATAGCAAAACTAGGAGCAAACGCACCACCTACAGGGGACCAAGCGGCACTGTTTCGGTCAAGCAGAACCAGATTTCTGCAATTTTTCTCTAATTTTTTGGGAGAACTATATATAGAACCTTATGGGTTTTCAAGAGGGGCGGCTAGGGTTGCAAGGGAGACGAAAAAATAGAAAGAAAAACTACAAAACCTCTCTCAAATCCTCAATCTTGCAAGAGAAATCAAGAGAGAAGATAAAATCTTTAAAGAAGGAGCAATCAATCTTGAAGATTCAAGCTCAAGAACACAACTTTTCACAACCAAGTTGGAGAACTCCAAGCCTTGATGAAGAGAAGATTTGAGCCATGAAAATGAGCAATTCTTCCTCTTTCGTTGTTGCATTATGTTCTTTGAATTGTAATATGTTGATGAGCTAAATTCTTGAATACTTGGATGGTTATGAAACCTAGTTATTATGTATGTGAATGATTGGTTTTCTTGGCTGATTAAATTTTGATTTCTTATGGATTGTTTGTGGATTTGATTGCTTGAATTGATTTGTTGGTTAATTGATTCATCAACTAGAGTTTTCACTTGTAATTGAGAAAGGAAGAGTGGAATAAGTCATACACAAAAAATAGGAATGATTTAGGTAACTAGAGATATGCACCTCAACATCTTCTTGGTATTTAGATAAACCTTATTGGAAATTCACTAATCTAAATGCATTCTTAAGTTGAATAGTTAGAAAGAGATTTCAACTAATTAATCTAAGGGTAGATGACTCTCATCTAGAGAAAGAATGAGTCCTAATATAGGAATTTCACCAAACATAAGAAGGGAAAGATAATCAACTAAGGGATTTTTCTATCACATAGGTAATTTTAGGCGGATTTTCCATTCAAGTATTCTTTTCTCAATTGAATTCTATCTTGTAAGCAAGATTAGTTAAGCTAGTTTAATTAGTTAAGTTATATTTCTATCCCTAGTAGTTTATTTCAATCATTTTCACAATTGAATTGATAGACTAAACAATAGAGCAAAAGTGAGTAATGGTATTTGATCATCCTGAGGATACGACATTTGATGATACTTGCCATTATACTAATCATAATGGTAGGTGCATTTGCCTTGTGTTTGTGTGCAAATTATTGAAGATTGAGATAGAATTAAGTATAAAGGCTCGGAACAACGATGTCAAGTTTTTGGCACCGTTGCCACAGAATAATTCATCAATATTAAGAGAACTCAAACTCTATTGATTTAGTAATTTTACTTATTATTTTTGTAATAGTTGTTACTAGTGTTATCATTTATTTTCTTGTTTGCAATTTTATTAATTATTGGTGAATTGAAGTGTTTAGCTTGTGTTTTTGTGTGCTTGTCCTGTTTTAGTGAGAAATCCTTGTGTTGAATTTTTGGTGAGCATTTATTATGTTGAATTTGTTTGTATTTGTACTTAAGGAGTGAGTTTTTTGGTTCATGATTTGTCATCTCAACCCTCCCAAGTGATGATGGCTTATGACTTTTGGGGAGGTGGTCATCCAACCCATGAGTGTCAAACCATGGGAACTTCTAATGCATGGTCAAGAGAGCATGTGGACTATCTTGGAGAAGGGGAGCAACTCTACAATTCGTACAATAATACTTATAATTCAGGGTGGCACAATCATCTGAACTTCTCATGGAGCAACCAAGGACAACAAAGACAAATACATTCTCCCAGCTTCCAAACTTAATCAAGTTGCCAACCCCAAGCACTCCTTCCTTACTAACACCAACCTCCTCCACCAACTCAACAATTGGTGAAATCTGGCCTTGAAGAGTTGGTGACAAAATTTGTAGTGGCTACCGAAACTCAAGTTCAAACTCAAAAAACATTAGCCAAAGAATTGAAGCGTCCTTAAGGAACCAAGATGTCTCCCTTCACAACTTGGCAAAGCTCATCTAGAAAAGACAAATGGAAAGTTTACCTAGCAATACAGAGACCAATCCAAGAGAACATGTGAATATGGTGATTTTGGGAAGTGAAAATAAATTAAAAGCTTTGGAATGTAAGGTGAAATCCCAAGGCATAGGGGAAAGCCAAAATCAAGTTAAAGAAACAGTTCTTGAGAAGAAGAAAGAGCATACGAAGAAAACGGTTTCGGAGTACAAACCTAGAATTCCATACCCCGCCACACTTTAAGAGATAGAAAGGATGAGCAACTCGGTAAATTTCTTGAACTATTCAAACAATTGCACATTAACTTACCATTTGTTGAAATTCTTTCACAGATGCCGAGATATGCTAAGTTCCTCAAGAATGTCCTTTCGAAAAAGAAGAGGCTTCGAGGGCTTTCAATAGTAACATTGAGTGAGAAATGCTCTGCCATCCTTCAAAGCAAGGGAAAGCTACCTCAAAAGCTAAAAGATCCAGGGAGTTTTACTATTCTTTACACTATTGGTAGTCTTTCTTTTGATAAATCATTGGCTGACCTAGGTACAGCAATTCAAACAATTAGGCCTAGGTGAACCAAAGCCTACTAAGATGAGTATTCAATTTGCAAATGGTACAGTTAGACATCCCATGGGTATTGTTGAAGATGTGCTTGTCAAAATTGATAAATTCATATTTCTTGTTAACTTTGTGATACTTGACATCGATGAGAGTGTTGAGGTTCCTTTGATCTTAGGAAGACCTTTTCTAGCTACAGTTAAGGCCAATATAAATGTGAGTGAAGAAAACCTGACCCTTAGGGTAGAAGACAAGGAGGTTGTACTTAAAGCTTTGAAACCTTTGAAATATTCTTTAGATCCTAATCATTCTCATGGTAAGATTTATGATATAGATGCTCATGTCTCTAATTCTTTATAGGAAACCTTGGTGAAAGACTCTTTGAATCCATCTTTAATCCAAGGCAATAATGCAAAGAAGAAGAAGAATCAATTAGTAGCAGAGATTGTGGCTGATGTGAAAGGTTCCAATGGAAATGAGAAAAACTATTATACAAGAGATTCTTCATTAAATGTGAAAATGAAGCAAGACCAAAAAAATGAACAAAATCAAGATTTCAAGTCGGGAGAGCAAGTTTTATTAATGACTTGTGATGGAGGTTGTTCACAAGTAAATTTAAGTCTAAGTGGATTAGCCCATTTTTTGTAAGTAAGGCACTCCCATATGAAGTGGTAGAATTCTATCATCCAGAAAAAGAAACCTTAATGGTAAGCAAACATAGACTCAAACTTTATCATACTGTAGTGAGAAAGAAGTTCGAACGATCATGTTCGTGATTCCCTAACTTAGGGGATGAGTAAGTTGTCTGAAACAACGTCCCTCATTTGTACATATTTTTCTTTTGTTTTAATTTCTATTTTGTGTGGTTACTTTATTCTTGTGTTTGAGGCTTGTTGTATGATGTTTTTGTGGTGTTTATGTTTTGGTGGGGCTGGGCGGTGTTTGGGCTCTATGAAAAGAGAAGTTTTCTCTTTTCCATTTTTGTCCTTTTAACTATTTTATTACTATGTTTTTATACTTGAATTTTAATTATTTCATTGTTTCCAACTTTCTTTCATTTCCTTTTGCTGTGTAGTATATAGAAGGTACAACTTGATGCTCATATGGGTTCGCCCAACATTCACGTACAAAACAACCATGTTTGTAACCGTTTTTGTGTTTGGTTGTTCGATGTGGAGTTCTTGTGTTGTTTGCAGTCATTTTTTTAATTAACCTTTCATTTTTTTGGATTCAGTTGGCTAGATTTCTATTTATGTAGTCTTTTATTTATCTCTCTCCCAACATTGCGGACAATATTGTCTTAAGTGCGGAGAAGTTGGCTTTAGTAGTATAGGCTATTTTCATGATTTTTCATAGAATTTGCTTGTTTTTATTTTTGGAATCTTTAAGATATTTCAAGACTTGTATGTTTAACCTTTTCTTGGAGATAGTTATACAAGCATTCTAAAAGTCATAACTAGTACCTTAAACTTAGATTAAGTAAGCAATCCTTGTATTCTTTGCTTGTATGGAATTCATCTTTTAAACACATTCCTCTTTACTTTTGTGGTGATGATTATGGAGTTGAATCTTGTGTTATTGGTCTTAGAATTCAACATATGTTTTGTCCTAGAAACCGCATTCACTTTCCTTGAGGCGAAATGAGTAAGTAACCTTAGTTTGATCTTGAAATGACGGTAATAGTCCTTCTTTGTCCCAATTGAGCTTTCCTAGCTATCCTTTTTTATTTTATCCATAGTACCCTTTCTTGAAGCCTTTGTACATAAATTTTTCAATCTGTATTCTTGATTTTTCTTTCTTTCAAATTTTAAACTCCACTCTTTATATTTAACCCTTCTTTGTGAGAGCTAAATGCATTTTTACCCTTAAGTCGGCAAAGAGTATTGTGAAAATTGGAACAAAGGGTGGAATGGAATGATAGGAAAAATATGCTTTATGGGAAGAAAAAAAAGGGCACGGAAAACACGACAACATGTTTTAGGCGCCGTTGCCAGGGAATAATTGGTCAATATTAGGAAAACTCAAACTCTGTTAATTTAGTCATTTTATTTGTTATTTCTGTAATTCTTGTTACTAATGTTAGCATTTATTTTCTTGTTTGTAATTTTGTTAATTATTGGTGAATTGAAGTGTTTGGCTTATGTTTTTGTGTGTTTGTCCTGTTTTAGTGAGAAATCCTTGGGTTGAATCTTTAGTGAGAATTTCTTGTGTTGAATTTGTTTGTATTTGTGCTTAAGGAATGAGCTTTTCGGTTCATGATTTGGCACCTCAACCTTCCCAAGTGATGATAGCTTATGAATTTTGGGAAGGTGGTCATCCAACCCATGAGTGCCAAACCATGGGAACTTCTAATGCATGATCAACAGAGCTTGTGGACTATCTTGGAGATGGGGAGCAACTCTACAATTCGTACAACAATACTTATAATTCGGGGTGGCACAATCATCTGAACTTCTCATGGAGCAATCAAGGGCAACAAAAACCAATACATTCTCTTGGTTTCCAAACTTCATCAAGTTCCCAACCCCAAGTACTCTTTCCTTACCTTACCATTACCAACCTCCTCCACCTCCTCAACAATCGATGAAATCTAGCCTTGAAGAGTTGATGACAAAGTTCATAGCGGATACTGAAACCCAAGTTCAAACTCCAAAAGCACGTAGCCAAAGAATTGAAGCATCATTAAAGAACCAAGAGGCCTCCCTTCACAACTTGGTGAAACTCGTTTCAGAAAGACAAGTTGGGACTCTACCAAACAATAGCGAGCCAAATCCTAGGGAATGTGCTGAAGCTATTACTTTGAAGTGTGGGACGAAATTGAAGGTCCCAAAGCCTAACGCACAAGAAAAAAGAGAAGGAAAGATGGGTGAGAAACTGCATGTTGAAGATGAACAAGAAGGAATTGAAAAGAATGAAGGGTAGAAGAAAAAGGATGAAGAACCTTTGAAGATCACCTTAGTTCAAGGTGAAGAAGCGAAGAAGGGGCGATGTGAAATTGATGAAATCATAGCACATGTAGAATCATCGTCAATCAACACCAAAGAGATAGAGTTTGAAAAGTTTGAAAAGGAAAAGGGAAATAGAATGAAGTCCTTCATTGAAGATCCTGTAGAATTGGAATTGAAGAAGCTACCGGATCACTTGGATTATGCTTTCTATGTGGACAATCCAAAACTGCCAATACTCAAGATTATTAGTCCTTCATTTTGCGCTCACAAAATATTAATGGAAGAAGGCTTCAAACCGGTGGTGCAACCGTAAATAAGGCATGACCAAAATCAAGTTTTCAAGCTAGGAGATCAACTGTTATTGAATGACTCTCAATGGTTCACGAGTAAGTTTAAGTCTAAATGGGCTTCCCCATTCCTGGTAAGTCAAATACTTCCATATGAAGTTGTGGAAAGCTATCATCCAAAAAAAAAGGGACATTAGTGGTAATCAAACATAGACTTAAAATTTATCATGTTGGAGTTAGAAAGAAAAGAAGATTGTCTCCGTAATCCTATGACCTGGGGGAATAAGTGATTTTCACCATCTTTGCTCTTCTTCATTTGTACATAATTTTGTTTTATTTGGTTTTGAGCCTTGAGTTTTAATTATGTCATTGTTTCCAGCTTTCTTTAGTTTCCTTTTGCTGTGTAGTATTGTTGTATTGTTTTGCATGCCCTTATACTAAATTCTTTCACAATCTCTAACAATTTGCACACAAAACACTAGGCAAGTGGACCTATCATTTTGATTAGTATAATGACAAGTAATTTAAATGTCGTATTCACGGGATGATCAATTATCATTACTCACTTTCTACTCTATTGTTTAGCCTATCAAATTTGCTTGTGAAAATGATTGAAATAACAACTATGAATAAAAATCTAACTTAAACAGAAAAATTCATTTTATGTAAATTTCAGTTTGCAAGAGAAAATTTCAATTGAGAGAATAATACTTGAATGGAAAATCCCCCTAGAATTACCTATGTGATAGAAAAGTCCATTGGTTAATGAATTCCCCTTCTTATGTTTGATGAAATTCCAAAATTAGAACTCACTCTATCTCTAGATGAAAGTCCTCTACTTTTAGATTAATTGGTTGAAATCTCTTCCTAACCAATTCAACCTAAAAATGCATTTACATTAGTGAATTTCTAATTAGATTTCTATAGTTGCCAAGAAGATGTTGAGGTTCCTATCTCTAGTAACCTAAATCATCCTCATTGTTTGTGTATGGTCTATTTCACCCTTCCTTTCTCAATTCCAAGTGAAAAATCCAGATTATGAGTCAATCAACAACTGAATTAATTCAAGCAATCAAACCTCCAAATTAGATTTCTCTAATTACCAAGAAGATGTTGAGGTTTTTATCTCTAGTCACCTAAATCATCCCCATTGTTGTATATGGTCTATTTCACCCTTCCTTTCTCAATTCCAAGTGAAAAATTTCAGATTATGAATCAATTAATAGCTGAGTCAATTCAAACAATCAAACCCACAAACAATCCACAAGAATTCGGAATTCAATCAACCAAGAAAACCAATCATTCACATAGATAATAACTAGGGTTCATAACCATCCAAGTATTCAAGAATTTAGCTCATCAACATATTACAATTCAAAAAATATAAAGCAATAAAGAAAGAGTAAGAATTGCTCATTTTCACGGCTCAAATCTTCTCTTCTTCAAGGCTTGAATCTTCAAGATTGATGTTCTCCTTCTTCAAAGATTTGATCTTCTCTCTTGATTTCTCTTGCAAAGATTGACGATTTTGGGAGAGGTTTTGGGATGTTTTCTCTCTGTTTTTCTCCTCTCTGGAACCCTAGACGGCCGCCCCCTTCAAATGTCCTTAAAGGGTATATATATATATACCTCCCAAAAAGAGAGCAACAATTGCAGAAATTTCTATTTCTGTCAAAACGGTACCGTTTGGATTATTGGTGAATTCAGAGCATTAAATAGGACAATCTAGGTTTTTTTGTCTTCATGAAAGCTTTAGATAATACTCTTATGTTTCTATATAGATTTGAATCACCTCCATTGGACGTCTAGAACTCCAGATATGGTAATTACATCACAATGTGTCAAAACTGGAACCAAATTCAGAAATACTGACTTTGCACTATATGTAGGGTGACCAAACGAATTCAGATTGATGTAAATGTTACAATTATGGAAACTTCAGAATCTCCTATATAATTGTCCAGGAGATCATGTATGCATTTGAAATCTCTAAGAAGGTCAAAATCCCACTTGAATTGTTCTATCCCGCGGCCCTATTTTGCTGCTCTGTTTTGCATTCTTCTTTTTTTTCTTCATTATAAGTGTGTAGAACTCCTTCATTGCTTCATTGTACTCCAAATCTTCAATAAACTCATCTAAAACAAATACGAGATAAAGGGAGTGTAAATAGTGTTTGAAACACTAAAATTCAACAGAAATTTGAGCTCAAAATGATCATTATATTAAGTACAAATATGAAATATCAAGTATATAGAAGGTGCAGCTTGCTGCTCATATGGGTTCGCCCAGCCTTCACGTACAAAACAGCCATGTTGTTACCCGCTTTTGTGTATGATTATTTAGTGTGGAGTTATTGCGTGTTTGTGTTGCTTGCAGTAATTTTTTTTTTAAGTTTTCATTTTGTTGGATTCAGTTGATTAGATGATTTAATGTTTTATTGGTAAAAAGACAGAGAATGGGACAACTCTTTCCATGAGCTGATTCGGGACCGAGTGATGGAGCGGGCAGTGTTTGAGCACAATAACCAAGTGAGTCCTCTCTTTCTAATTTTTTACTAATTATTTTCCCCTTATTTTGTTCTATATTTTCCTCTTCAATTCACATTTTTCTCTTTAGATTTCTATTCATGTAGTCTTTTGTTTATCTCTCTCCTAACATTGCGGACAATGTTGTCTTAGGTGTGGGGGGATTGGCTTTAGTAGTATAGGCTATTTTTATGATTTTTCGTTGACTTTGCTTGTTTTTATTTTTAGAATCTTCAAGATATTTGAAGACTTGCATGTTTAACCTTTTTTCTTGGAGATAGTTATACAATCATTCTAAAGGTCATAACTAGTACCTTAAACTTAGATTAAGTAAGCACCACTTGTATTCTTTGCTTGAATGGAATTCATCTTTTAAGCACATTTCTCTTTGCTTTTGTTGTGATGATTATGGAGTTGAATCTGGTGTTATTGGCCTTAGAATTTAACATAACATTTGTCCTAGAACCCGTATTTACATGCCTTGAGGCGAAATGAGTAAGTAACTATAGTTTGATCTTGAAATGATGGTAATAGGCCTTCTTTGTCCCGATTGAGCCTTTGTAGCCACTGCTCTTTATTTATCCGTAGTGCCCTTTCTTGAAGCCTTCGGGCATAAATTTTCCAATCTATATTCTTGATTTTTCCTTCTTTCAAATTTTAAACTCCATTCTTTATATTTAACCACTTTTTTGCGAGAGCTAAATATATTTTTACCTTTAAGTTGGCAAAGAGTATTGTGAAAATTGGAGCAAAGGGTGGAATGGAAAATGATAGAAAAAATAGGCTTTATGGGTAGAAAAAAAAAAGGAAGGTGAGATGACCTTATATGATCGGGAATTGAATTATAAATCAATCAAAAAAATAAAAAAACAAAAAAAATTTGTTATATATTTGTCTATTACTGAGAAGGCTTCTTACATTTCTTGATGCCTTCAAGAAGTATAATGTTTGCAAGTAGTTGAATCCAAAGTGAGGGGATTTTGTAGAAAATGGGAGTTTGTGGTTGAATGTATGGGAATGGTGATATTCCTCGTTGCTAATAAGAGTTATTACTTTTGTTTATGTTTCATTCCTTTCTCTTTAGCTCTCATTTCTTTGACATTGAATTGCTTACCTTTCGTTGACACCTTAAACTTTCCCTGAGCCTAAAGTTACAAGCATGAAAGTCCTACCTAATCGAGGTTAAATTTTGGTTACCATATTAGTGGAGAGGTTTTGTGAATGCCAGGCTTATGGGATATTATGCTTTCTTGAGCATTTGCATTGGTTGGGAACACACACACACATATTCTTACTTGTATTATAAGATAATGGGGTGATTGTTTAATCTTTGTAATGGGTATTTGGGATGACTTTTAGATTGATTGTGTAGACTGCTCAAGATTTCTCAAGAAGTAATGATCTCTCTCTCTATTTTGCAACCCTTTGAAATGTTTCAAAACATTTTTTTATTTCCTGTGGCTATTATTCAATTTTATTAATTATTTTATAGTATTGCTTGGGGACAAGCAATGTCTAAGTGTGGGGAAGTTTGATATCTCATATTTGTACTTCATATAATGATCATTTTGAGATTAAATTTCTGTTGAATTTTGGTGTTTCAATCACCATTTACACTCCCTTTATCTTTTATTTTCTTTAGGTGAGTTTATTGAAGATTTAGAATAGAATGAAGCAAAAGAAAAGATTTTACACAATGAAGAAAGCAGAAA
Source organism: Rauvolfia tetraphylla (assembly GCA_030512225.1). NCBI lineage: Eukaryota > Viridiplantae > Streptophyta > Magnoliopsida > Gentianales > Apocynaceae > Rauvolfia > Rauvolfia tetraphylla. The sequence continues at coordinate 8,517,942 of JAJQKT010000058.1, read as the reverse complement.
AATACAGAGCAAAATAGTATGACAGAGAATTTTCTAGTGAGATTTTAAATACAAAAGTGATCTTCTAGACAATTATAGAAGGCATTCTGATTTTATCATAATTGAAAATTTTATGTCAATCCAAGTTTTTTTGGCCACCCTACTTATGTTACAAAGTCACATGTCCTGAGTTTTGTCCTAATTTTGACATATTTTTGTAGAATGATTATATCTTAAGTTCTAGATGTCCAATTGAATTGATTAAAACCACTGTAGAAATCTAAGATCATGACCTACAACTTTTATGAAGACATCAAGACCTAGATTAGCTAGTTTCATGCTCTTAATTTCTCAAGAAGTCAAAACAGCTGCCACTATCGTACAACAGAAAAACTGTAGTAAAATTAGGACCAAACGGCGCTGCCTTCAAGGAACGAAGTGGCGCCACCTTCAAGAAGCCAAACTGCACAACTTAGTCCCCCTAAACGGTGCCCTTAGGACCAAGACATATTTCTGCAATTTTTCTCTCATTCTTTGGAGAACAATATATAAGATGTTATGGGTTTTGAAGAGTGACGGCTAGGGTTCTTGGAGAAGGCCAAGAGAGGCGTAAAAACACAGAGAAAAACTACAAAAGCCTCTCCTAAATCTTCAATCTTGGCAAGAGAAGATCAAATCTTTGCAACCAAGTTGGAGAACTTCAAGCCTTGATGAAGAGAAGATTTGAACCATGAAAATGAGCAATTCTTTCTCTTTCTTTGTTGTTTTATGTTCTTTGAATTGTAATATATTGATAAGATAAACTCTTGAATACTTAGATAGTTATGAACCCTAATTATTATCTATGTGAATGATTGGTTTTCTTGGTTGATTGAATCACGATTTCTTTTCGTGGATTTGATTGCTTGAATTGATTTGGTTGATAATTGATTCATAATCTGGATTTTTCACGTAGAATTGATAAAGGAAGGGTGAAATAGAACATAACACAAATAATGAGAGTGATTTAGGTGACTAGAGATAGAAATCTCAACACTTTGTTGATGATTAGAGAAATCTAATTGGAAATTCACAAATCTTAATGCATTCTTGGGTTGAATTGGTTAGAAATAGATTTCAACTAATTAATCAAAGAGTAGATGACTTTCATCTAAAGATAGAGTGAGTTCTAATTGAGGAATTTTATCAAACATAAGAAGGGAAATTCATTAACCAAGGGACTTTTCTATCACATAGGTAATTCTAGGGGGATTTTTCATTCAAGTATTACTTTCTCAACTGAAATATTCTCTTACAAATTAAATTTTAGCTAAACTAAATTTTATTGGTTAAGTTAGATTTTTATTCTTAGTAATTATTTCTATTATCCCTACAAGAAAAGTTCATAGGCTAAACAATGAGTGAAAAGTGAGTAACGGTATTTGACCATCCCCGAGGATACGACATTTGAAGTACTTGTCATTATACTAATCATAACGATAGATGCGTCTGTCTAGTATTTGTGTGCAAATTATTAGAGATAGTGATAAAATTCAGTATAAGAGCACGAAAAACACATCAACAGGTTGCATTCAATTTTTTGAGACTATAAACATATATTATATTCTTTTAACTCTATAATTCTCTAAATGTACATTTTTAGAAAATTTGTTATCTTCATGACATGTTTCAATTCCAATATGGACAAAAAAAACATTTGATATTTTTATAAAATTAGATTATCTTTCAAGAATTTAATAATTTTGTTTTTAGATGTGTATATTTTTTAATGTTATAATATAACATTGAATAGGTTTGTAGTTAATCTAGTTAATGTTTCAGGTTTTTAAAATTTTTTGAAAAAAATACAAAATGTCGAGATATGTAGTTTTAATTAGAAAATAATAACACTAGGGGAGGTGTGATAAGTGAAAAGGATGATTGAGAGGAAAGATTAAAATGATAAAAATAGAGAGAAGAAAAGAGGTAATGTGAAAAAAAAAATTATCTATTAAATTCTAATTTTTTGTCACATCCATGTAGGGGTTCACTTTTTCAGTATTCTTTCTTTTCTTTTTTTTATTTGAAGGATCATATTCCTTTCCCAAATCATAAATAATGAATCAAGTATAGGAATTTAAAAATTAAAACTACTTTTCTTATATGTTTTGACAAGCCTCATGGTTATCAATTTAGCAAACACAACATTAATTATATTGATATGACTATTTAGTCATTCAACACAATATTTCAAACTAAACTGATCATTGCCTCATTTTGTGCGTGAAACCCTCAAATTTGACAAGTAATTTGCGACGAAGGAACTATTAAAGAAGTAGAAGATCTATAGTTATCTTTAACTTATAGTATAGTGAGTCACTTTCCTCATTAATCTTTTTCATTTTAGAATATTTATTTAATTTCTTCATGTCATTCAACTCTCTCTTGATACATTCAGCATGTCTTGCTGATATTTCGTTTCAATTATTTTAAATTACATGAAAACATCAATAGACAAGACTTTTAAGATTTGGACACATTTATCCAGTGTTTCTTCGAGTCTATATAGAATGACACTTTGGGTCTTTATATATTGACAAATAAAAACAAAAATAAAGGGTCTATTTGAAAAAATGAAATATGAAGACTAAGTATGAATATTTTAAACTCTAAATTCTAAAATTTGAAATTTAAAGACTGAATTCGAATCTAAATCTAAAAATTAGATTAATTAATATATGATGATTAGTTATCACTGAATTCTAAAAACTAAACGTCATAAGGAGAGGTTCTTTTTCGATGGTTTGAATACAGTACAGACAATATAGTTTTTTAGCATATATTGAATCAATCTCAGTCATTGAATTTCTATCTAATGATTAGGAACTCATGTGGTGATTCTTGAATAATTATTTTGATTAATTATATAGAATAATTATTCAAACTATTCACAACATAATAATAAATAATTATTTAACTATACAGTTAATAATTATTCACCACATGAGTCTATTTAGCACATGCTGAAAATGATGTTGTCTACACCATAGCTAAATTACTTTTTTAACACTCTTAATAATTACTTTTAAAAATATCACACGGGGAGTATTATTCATACTCTCCTTTTAACTTACTACACTCCCCCTGACTTTTCTTGTGAAAATATCAGTTGCTCTAAGAGAAAATTACAATTTCCAAGGATCAAGATTGGAATTTCGATATTTGAAATTGAGATATTTCGGCTTCATATTTAGTATTAGTACTTTAGAAAATTTACCTTTAAAACTTAATTTCCTTTATCTAGGTTTAACTTTGGATTTATTATCAACTTCCTTTGGGTTTCAACCTGTTGTTCATCATTATACTATAAATTCTTAAATTTAAAAATTTAATTTTGGTGATCTCGCGACTCATCAAAACGTTTAATCATTTTTTTACCTACCACTTTATTAATAAAGAAAAGGAAACTACAAAACAAGAGGGTGATTAAACAAGATCATAACAATATAATTTTAGATATTTTTTTGACAAAGGTCAGTGGGTGCTATATCATGGAGATATTTATCTCAAATGATTTAGACTAGCTAGCTTTTCCTGTGCTGTTCTTTCTTGGAGCAGTAGAGTTTGGTGATTTTGCTGAACTTTGAAGTTTAATTGCGTGATGTGTACTTTGATTTTAATTGGTTATAATGGAATTTGTGTTATTCATTTCTTAGAATTCAGTTTATATTTTTATTTTCTTGATTGTGTGCGAAATCCATGGCACAACAAGCGTGCAAAATGTCAGAAAAGAGGAAAAACAAGAAAATAAACTACAATATTATGACAGTAGCAAATGTAAGAATAAATATTATTTTAACGTTTTGAAATGTTAAAATCTATATATATATATATATATATATTACCAAAACACTTTTACTTTCTCTCTTCCTCCAAAACTCTCAAATCTCCAATACTAATTTCTATAATTTTAAATTTTTTTATTTGTTAGAAGAGTTGTCATTAGCTAAGAGATTTTTTTATGATAAAATAATATGGACATTTAAGTTTATCCTAACAAATCTTTTAATTTAAATCAAATTTTTAATAACTTTTCACTATCTCTAAATAACCTCATGTATTGCCATTTTTTGCCACAAACCTTTCGTTAAAAGATTTTTTATTGTTAGATCCTCTTATTTTTCTCTGATTATGGTTTTCTTTTTTCAAATTGAAGAGGTAATCTTTTCATTCTTTCTTTTATATATGTTACTATTATTTTCTTCCTTTTTCTCTTTTACTTAAATATTGACCTCTAAGAAATAATTTATTTTCTTGCAGAGCTTATCAATACTCAATGCATCTCTTATTGTTCAGAAAATATTTATAAATAAATTTTTCTTAGAAAATTTTATTTTTTTATTTGTTGAGAACTTCTTTGTGTGGGGATGAGATGTTTATGAATTCATTTATTCTTAGAAAAGATTTTTTTTTGGAGAACTTTTTGGGGTAGAGGCCAAAATGGAAAGAGCATAACATGCTTCTTCCTATACAATAGAGGAAACTGCATAAGTGTTATACATGTTATAGTTATCAGACATATTTAGGATATTTCAAATTTTCAATCAATGTTTTAGATTTATTATTTTTAAATTTTAAAATGTGTATTAGAGGCTTCTTTAGTTAAATCCTGCAAAATGAGAGGTATGCATTTTTTTTAAAAAAAATAATTTATGTTTTCTTCTTGAACATGAGTCAATGTAATTTCTTTTGGGAATGACTTATATTTTTTTGAAACTTTTTAAATTTTTTAATCATCAAGAAGTCTGCAAGTTACACATGACTTTCATATATAGTTATGGCTTTTCTTCCCCTTTTTGTCAGGATCTTTTAGTTTTCAGTTTTATTTTTAGCATCATTGATATTTTCTCTTTGTATATCTTTCATGCCTTTTCTCTTTTTTTTTTTTTTGTTTTGATTGGACTATATAATCTATTATATATTTTTAGTTGTTTTAATAGAAAATTAGTAAGTTTTGTTTTCTTTAACATGTTTTAAAGATTCAAACTTTTTCTTTTTTTATTTATTTGAAGGGATGACTTCATGATTATTTATCTATTTAGTCCTTAGTATCTATTATACTAATTTGATCGATATCTATTACTATCTAATTTGATCCTTCATTTGCTAAGTTTTAAGGATAAAAGTGTTTAATTACCTATTAAAACATTGCACACCAGAACACGCATAACTCTGAAATATAAAAAGCTGATTTTTTTTTTGTCTTTTAACCAAGTGAATATAAAAGAAAGAAATGATTTTGTAATATACATTAACACTATAGCTTCTTTGTGATAGATTAAGAATACTATTCTTTTTGAAAAAAATGAACAATGACCTGAGATTCTTTTCATTTTGGAAAAATATTTCTTTGAGGTTTGTAATATAAAATACTAATATGTTTTATTTTTTATATTATTTATTTTTTAAGAATTGAGAGAGACAAGGGGAGATGGATTTTAATATTCACAATGATTTTATTACAAATATATTCTTATTGTTTTTAAGAGTCAAAATAAATAATTAAATGATAGTATAGAAGAGATATTCACTTTTTCTCTTACACATAACGGGGTGGGAAGTGAATATGGTATAAGAATTGAGAGACTATGTCTTAGAGTTAATTTACTTTAAAAATATAGAAAAAAAACCACAACTTACAATGTCTTTTCTCATTTCTTTTCTCTTCATCTTAATTTACTTATGATTAACTATTAGTGCACAATTTTTTATTAAATATATAAATTAGCTTCATATTTTTTGTAATAACTCTAATAACTATTTATATAATAACCCGTGTTAATTTTTCTCTCTAACACTTATTTTTTGAAGGAAAATTGACTCTGTCACTAAAATTATTTTGATTTCTTTATACTGATGACTAATGCATGCCAACAAATTCATAATAGATATCTAGTTTTAGATAGACAACGTATTTAATGAGGCTTTATTTGAGGCGAGAGTAATTAAGATCTCTCAATTAGTAAGTGGAAACATTTATAATGATTATCAAATGCAAGGTTTATTTCTCATTTTTCTATTTTGTAACAACCCTAAGTCACTGGAAAAGTGATTGATTAAAAGAACATAAATACTAATTACAGAATAGTTTTACTGATATATGACTATTTTACATAATATTGATATTTTTATCCTTTAAACATATTTTTTTTTGAAATTTGGCACTCAAGACTTTGGTGCGGCTTAAGGTGGTGACATACTAAAATCTGGCACACGACTAGAGATTGATTATACTTAATTACTGAATTTTAAATTATTTATTATTTTATTTAGTTATTTATTTTAATTTACAAATTATTATTATTGTAAATTTTATTTATTTTACTCAATAAAAGTTTTGATTTTTTTAATTTACATATGTCGGATGCACAACTATTTTATAATTTTTATTTTTAATTTTTATTATTATATTATTAATTTTATTTATTTTTACTTAATGTTTTTTTATATTTTTAAAATTAATCATTTATTTTTAATTTCCAATTTGTTTATTTTTATTATTTAATTATTTACTTAATTTTTTACTTCATATCATTTCATTTTATTTTATTTTTGTTTTATTTATTATTTATTTATATTTATTTAAGAGTCATTTATTTTAATGTTTAACTAAATTATTTGGTTATTTAATTGTTTTGCTATTTTGTTAAGAATTGTATTAAATAAAGTCTTTATTATTAATTAGTATTAACACTGTTGCATTAATTTTATATTTTTAAATGACAATGTGTTTGAGGATGAGATATAATAAGAAAATTTTTAAGAGTATTTTCATATAAATTTTTTATTTCTTACTAGATTAGTATTATAAAGAGTGGGTAAAAAATATTGATATTTTATTAAATTTATCAATTGATTTTTATTGATTATAATTAAATCTTCAATTATTTTGAATGATAATAATTAGATTTTTAAATCTTAAAATAAAATTTTTAAAAATTAAAAACAAATAACAACAAATTACCACAAATTAATAAAAATAAAATTTATTAAAAATTTATTTTATTGTTAAAAAATAAAACAGAAAAAATAAAAAATAAAAAAATAAAAGTGAGGTGGTGCCCACTTGGGCGTCACGCTCTAGGTTGTGGAGCCCATAGTAGGCGGCGCCGCCCTATTAAAAAATTTAACAAAATAAAAATTATTAAATTTTGAAAATTGTTTGAATGAAGTTGCCTTCGTATCAAAGAAGTAAGTTCCACGCTTAAAAAGCACGGCGTGTCCGTTCGTTCTACTATGTGGCCGCGTTGACTTCTTATAATATGATTCAGTTTTGTCTTCTGCATATTCAGTCAAACAAAAAGAAAAAAAAAAAAACACGTCTTCTGGACTTCGACTTTGTGCATTTACGAGGTAGCCCAGCAGTCAACATCGGCGAAAGATTGGCCTTGTGGGCGGCTTTTCTTTGCGCATTCATTTTGGCAGAATGGACTAGTATTATTTTTCGTCATTTTTATATAAATTGTTTTTAAATTATATATAGTAAAAAATATTTATTGCTTTAAACTTTTTTCTCACATCTTAAAACTCTCTAAATTTATATTAAAAAAATAACATTTTTAATAAAAAAATATATAAATTTAGTTATAACAATGCAATGAGCAAAGATTGTATAAATAATTATCTAGATTTTGAGATAAAAAATCATTAAATTTACATTTGTATGAAGTTTTTAAAATTCTGTGATATTTTCGCCACTTAGTGGCACAACTTATGAAATTTTACAGCAAATTTCGCCACCACTTAATTGCAAAATTTGCTTCACCAGTTAATTGCAAAATTTGCTTCACCAGTTAATTGCAAAATTTGCATACAAATTTTGCTACCTAATGGTGAAATTTTTTATGACAAAATTTGTTGTCAAATTTCACGATTCATGTGGCGAAATTTGACATCTAAGAGGACGACTTCAAAATCGATCATTTTAAAAACGATTTTAAAATTTTTTATATATAAATCGATATAAAATTATAAGTAATTTAATACACTAATATTTTTTTACAAAAATTTTTTATCATTATTCATAAATTTAAATTTTTTATTTTAAATATTTTAAATAATTTCAAAAATTCTTCAAAATAAATAAAAATAATAAAAAATTTTCTCAAAACAAATAAAATAACCCTACTTGAGGTCAATTATTATTCGAAAAACAGTAGCATCTATAGAGCCTACGCAAAGGCTGATGTCAGTTCTGTAGGTATGTATTTAACAATATGTTTCGAGATTCACGCTAATTAATCTTGATAATATATAGATTTATCTACATAGTGGTTCATGCAATCAATTTTAGTAGTTACTTTCTATCTCATATTTTATTTGACATTTTTATTATATTAAAATATTTTAATATAATTAATATTTTTATAAAAAATTAATATATTTTATAATATTAATTAATAATTAATTATATTTTATATTACTTTTATATTTTTAAATTTAATTTATTAACTTATATAATTCTTACTTTTATTATATTATATTATTTTTATAATATAATTTAAATTTTTACATAAAATTTTATATTTCATCAAATATTGTCGTCGAATGAAGTATTCTTTATTAATAAATTAATATTATTATCATCTTGAGTGTATATAGATTTATACTTCATTTTTTTATTATATAAGTTTTATTATTAGTACAACTTCCATTGTCATTTACTAGGAAGAAAAGAAAAAATCGTGAGGTGACATCGACATACTCACTTGTTCCACCTTATTCTCAGATCCTAGGAAACACCAGATTAATCATGCAGAGCTTAGCGCACTCCCCCGCTACAACCAAGCCACTAATTGCATGGACGTCTCCACCAGCTGGTCACCGCACTACCACCACCTCCACCACAACTACCACCCATGACGTCCACAAAACCATCAGAGTCCAGCAACTAAGGCTGGTTTCCGCCACAGCATCACCAGCATCACATTCCCAAGTCACCCACTCATTGCCACCAGAGAAGCTGGAAATCTTCAAATTACTGGAGTCTTGGGCATCCGAAAGGGTGCTCCCCCTCCTGAAGCCAGCTGATCAATGCTGGCAGCCTTGTGAATTGCTTCCAGACCCATCGCAGAATTCCGACGACTTCACCGACGAAATCCTGGCCTTACGTGAACGCGTGGCGAGACTTCCTGATGATTATTTGGTAGTCCTAGTTGGAGACATGATCACAGAGGACGCGTTACCTACTTATCAGACCTGGATTAACACGCTTGATGGGGTGCGGGATGAGACTGCTTCAAGTCCAGGGCCATGGGCTACTTGGACTCGGGGATGGACGGCTGAAGAGAACAGACATGGCGATTTGCTCAGGACTTACCTATACCTTTCGGGCAGAGTTGACATGTTGATGATCGAGAGAACAGTGCAGCATCTGGTTGGTGCTGGAATGGTGAGCTTTCCTTTTATTTTCATCTTTCTCATAATTTTAAGGTTGGAAACTGTTCGAATGCACGCAAGGTTAAGTCTGGATTTTCTATTACATTCTCTCCCCTGTTTTCATCCCACTATTATCAAATTTTCATTTGATAACCTCTTCATTTTTTTTATATAGAATTTGTAATAGGAATGTCAAGAGAGAAAGTATGCATGATCGAGAGTTGTATATATCATGATTTCTTTGCAACACACACCTTTTTGTGTTACCGCTTTCATATCAAATACTCCATCCGTTTCAAAAAATATAATTTATTTTTTATATAAGAATAAAATTTTAATATATTTTATAAAAAATTTGATAAATATCTAAAATATCTCTATTTAACAAATTTTAATTAATGTGTCAAAATTTAAATTTAACATTAAGAATTGATGTTTATATATAGACAAAATTTTTATCAAATTATTTTCTTTTAAATTTTAACAAATTCACAAAAATTATTATTAATTATTTCTTCACTAAAACTTAATAAATATATTTTACTACATTAACTGGTATCAAATGAAGATTTTGGCGTATACATTTTTGCTTTGATTAATTGACAGGATATTGGGACAGAAAACAATCCATATTTAGGATTTGTATACACTTCGTTTCAAGAGCGAGCCACCTATATCTCACATGGCAATACAGCTCGGCTAGCCAAGGAGGCGGGCGATCCAGTGCTTGCGCGCATATGTGGGACGATTGCATCTGATGAGAAGCGCCACGAGAATGCCTACTCTAGGATCGTTGAAAAATTGTTGGAAGTGGACCCCAGTGGAACCATGGTAGCCGTTGGTGACATGATGAGAAAGAAGATCATAATGCCTGCCCACATGATGTACGATGGTCGTGATCCCCATCTTTTCGAACATTTCTCGGCCGTGGCACAGCTGATTGGGGTTTATACAGCCAATGACTATGCAGATATTCTTGAATTTCTGATCGGACGGTGGAAATTAGAAAAGCTGGAGGGATTGACCAGTGAGGCGAGGTGCGCACAGGACTTCGTTTGTGGACTAGGCTCTAGGATAAGGAAGCTGCAAGAGCGAGCTGATGAGCGAGCCAAGAAGCTACAACCTCGTGGGGTGAAGTTCAGCTGGATATTCAATAAGGAAGTTGCTTTGTAGATTGGCGGCTGGAGTCCTATCTTCTTGTCCGTCTTCATTACCATTACTTTAATAATTAATTAAATTATTTGATTGAATATAAAATTTTATATAAAAATTTAAATTATATTATAATATATAATAAAAAGTAACAAAAATATATAAGCTGGAAAACGTAAATAGAACTATATCAATCCGAAATAATTTAACAAAGGGACTAATATACATGAACAATTCCAAACACAAAGTTTCATATATTAATTGGTATCCTTGAGTTCTGGTTAGTCAAAATTTCCCTACTGTGCCCTTGAAAACTAATATTCATGACATCTATTAACTGTCTAAACAAAAGTAAGAAATAGTACACCATTGACGGGATATTTTACTGTTCTTAGCGTCTTTTGTTGTCTTTTATAATGAAAGAAATAAGACTTGTCATGAATTGTTCAAAATAAACAATTACACAAACTAATAGTATAGGAAACTTTGACGTTTAATGAAAACCTTTGACAAATTTAGCAAAAAAAAAAAAAAAGGAAAACCTTTGACAAATCAAGACTCAGATGGAATTGAAAACTCTATCAAAAGACAATTAGTCAAGAATGACGTTGTCCTCTTTTATCCTCCTGCAAAACAAAAAGGAAAAAAAATGTTTTCACCGAGCCAACCGAGAATGAATTGTCCACTGGCAGAACTAATTACTAACCTTTCGTTCATCTGTTCTTGAGAATGAATTCCATCACCAATTACCTCTTCTAGCAAAGGTAGAAGTAGACATATAAAGAAATAAGCCTCCCGTTGAAACATACAAAAACCAAGAAGAGAAAACAAGGGGGAAGTCGGAAAAAGGCCTATTCTTGAGTGACAGGGACGCCATTCCATTAAAGAGTGAGTGGCAGTATCCAAAAGTAGAGATTTAGCCTTTGAGGAAGCTATTATAGCACAGTAATATTAATGTATAGCAGAGAATTAGCGTTTGGAGAGGAAGGGTTGCAAAGGAGAAAAAACAAGTACGGAAGGAAAATGGTCATAGAGGAGTAACCTAACTACCAGTTAAGGCATATGTTTTTCTGACTTGCTCTCGAGCATCAGCATACAATGAATTACCACATCGTATGCTGCAATAACTCCATCTCAAATAAGTACTCCAATTGCACCTCTCGCAAAAGATTGCTATGCCTTTTTTTTTTTTTTCCATAGCATACATAAAAGACAATCCCTTGGTGAATCGTAATTCATTAATAATCTGGTCATAAATACATTATATAATTAATCCAATATTTTGATATTTTATTAATGACATAAGTTTGAAAGTTAAATTAACTACTCCTCACGCTTTTTTATGTTTCTAAATTTGACTTAATTTTTATTTACAAATATCTATCACTTTGGAATATCAAGAAGTCATTTATTATGTTTCTTTCCATTTTATCCTTAGTCTTTATTATAAAATGTATTAATTGATTTTCCATGGAAAATATGTCATGTTACCTTATAATTTATCGTTTCCAATGGCATTCTTAAGACATTTGGTTCAATTGTTTAAAATAAGTTCCTTTTGTTTAAAATAAGTTCCTTATAACTTTTTTAAGCCATAAACTATTTTTGAATTATTCTTAATTACTTATTTTATTTCAAATTTTAGTTAAAATAAATAGAAAAAATATTTTAGAAAATTTACTTCGAATGTACTTTTTAAAACAACTTTTGAATATTGAAATTGTTAAAAATAAGAATGTCATTTAAGTTTTAAATAGAGTTTATTTCAAAAGAACTTATTTTTCGTAGTTTAGAAAAAAGCTTCAATAATCGAGAATATGGTTGTAATATGTGTGAAAAATAAATCTAGACAGATATAAAAAATGGATGGAGTGATTCGTAATTAAGATTTCAGTTTTGAAAATTGCTCCCTTAGTTCTTTTTTATTTTTCAAAAGTTGACCATTCGTTTGTTCAGCTTTTGTTGTCAAATTTATGAATTTGAGGATATTTGACCTGTTAAAGAACATTATAAATAGTGATTAAGGAAGAGAGAGAGATATATGTTTTCCATTTAATCAACGAACAAGGTAAAATAGTTTTTTGAATTCAACTTATATGAAATTCTGTAATTTCTTGTTCTGTATTTTTTGATCTTATTTTGACAAATAAAAAAGAATAGAGAGTGTAGGATACTTGGCAATTGAAATAACAGTTAAAGAAAGGTGAAAATAACAAAAAAAGTATTAAATAAATGTAACTGTTAAAAATAAAAAGTGCAAATGAAACATTTATCATGAGACGATAAGAGTATCAAAACTATTAATAGTTGACTGTTATAGTCTCAATCCCTGCTTGTATATGGAGTCGAGAGCTTATATATATATATATATATATAGTTTAATATTATTAATTATTTTTTGTTTTGACTGTAATGTGCAGGCGATCGAGCTTGTCTTCCGCTTTCGCTGATATCTAGGAGTTTATTTGTTTAAAATGCTCACCTGGAGACGTGGGTTTTCATTAATAAATGGGTTAATAGCATATAAAATCGGTGATTTGGTTCGGTTGCCACTGCCTAGCGCAGTCAACGGGCAGAGTAGGGATCCAAATCCTACCAGTTCTAACTCGATAAGACCACAAAAAGATATATACATTTATCTACATCCGAATTCGAAATTGAACTCGAATCCAATAAGACCTCGTCTAATAAGTATCGATCTGGTACATCATATTTCGAACTTGCCACATATTACATTCGATTAATATATATTATAAATATTTTGTATAATTTATTTACTATACTAGTGTATATTGAAATTATTTTTGCAATACTAATTCTTATATAATATCTCTTTTTGATGAGAGCAGTTATATGTGTAAAGTTACAAAAATAAATTAATATGTAATTATATTAATATTTATTTCATGAGATTTCTTTTAGGTGTGTTTGGATTAGAACACAATGCAAATTTTTCATCTCATATTTCACTTTTTCTCTCACAAAAATTTCTCTCTCCCGAAACTCAAGACAAAAAATCTCAAAACCAAACTCTATCCAATCACACCTAATGTTGATCTTTTTTTGTTTATGAAATTAATAAGTAACTCTTGAATTAGTATATTGATTAAGATTGTTATTTTTGTAAAATAGTAAATATTTTAGTTTCTTCTATTCTGTTGAAACTTTTATATGATAGCTAATCCTGAAAACTATGACTATTATAGTTTTGATTTCTAAAAGAGATAACATATTACATTAAAACTTTATTTGTGATGATGAGTTTAATAAGTTATGATGCAACTTTTTCTTTAATCCTTATTGTAAACAAGTATACTTGGATTTGATCTAATACCTTATAAGATTGGGTACAAATTCATATATTATAAACTCGTCAGATAATTAGATCGGATCTAATAATGTGTCTGTGTTAATGGGTCCGAGTCGGAAACAACGAGTCCCGGACCCATTTACAACTCTAGCCACAGCCTTAAGACAAATAGTACTAAGAATTTGATTTATTAACTTCAATTTTCCTTATTATACTCCATAAATTAGCTGTCTCCAGAGCACTATCTTTCGTGGAATTGCATTAAGTTGACCATTTCCTTATAAATTCTCTCCACATCAAACTACTGCTTGCATAAGATGCTTAGAGAATGGTTAACCATTATAGCTCCTAACCATAGAAACCAATTTAAAAAGAATGGTATACTAAATAATTTAAGGTTTTTCAGAAAAAAATCGCTGCTTAAACCAAACTGATCCAAACTAATTTTATGGTTTGTATTATGAATTAGTTTGGTTTTGATTTGGCGTGATTTAAAATAAACTTTTAGTTTAATTTAAAAACTTTTAATCTATATATATATATATATATATATATATATATATATATATATATATATATATATATATATATATATATATAGGTTCTGGTTGGTTTGGCTGAGCTCTTTTTTTTTAGTTTAGTTGTGGTGTTGCAACAAAGGCCATTGACTGATCCGAGGCAACCCTATGAGTTTGTATCATATTTTATATATTATAAATATTGTATATTTTAGAGATTACTTTAAAAGTTACAATAAATTTATTGACTTCTAACTAAACTTTATTTGTTGATATTTATGTTGTATTGATTGATAATTAACTAAACTTTATTGTACTTGTTTTAGAACTTCTTTATTTGTCTCCTTTTATTATTTGATGCTTATGTTGTTAGGCCTGTATAAGTACCAGCTAATAGTCTGATTAGTATAAATTTGATATCATTACCTTTTCTGTTATTCTCTAATTATTCTTGTGTAAGTTTGAAGAAAAGTACAGTTTTGGTGCATATTCAATAGCAGGTAGATGACTTTTGGGTGGGACACAGTGGTGCAAGTTCCAACGTTCCAACCACCCAAACCAAACTAAATAGATGCAAATCGAACTTATTGGTTTATATTGATTTCAAAATTCTCAAACCCAAGTTTTTGGTTTGGTATATAAAAAACACCTAAAATTGAATTGCATCGAACCAAACCATAAATACCCTTACTAAATATATCTTATTACTTATATTACATCGTCTCGCAGTGAGTAAATGCTCACAGTTGCATCCATATCTCCCTCTCCAATATAAGCATCAAAGAGAGTCGAGATCAGAATGTCTCGATTTCAATGTTCATTGTACACAATGTCATCCTCTTTCCCTACTCTCTTTTTATAATAGTATATAATTTTTCAAGAAAATTAAAATTTAAGGAAAAATATATCTTTTTTGTTGAAAAGAAAGAAAAATATATCTATATCTGAGAAATAATAGGACACATATATTTGAATTTGATTTTTGCTTTAAGATAATGCATTTTCCCTTGGGTCATTTTTATTTGTCAAAAAGTGACCTTTCCGTTGATTACTATTACTTGTCAAATTTGTGATTTCAAAAATATTTTTATAATTAACTTCCAAATTACCCTCGTTCATTAAGGAAGAGAGAGAAAATGACAATTTTATTCTTAAATCAATGCAAGGATAGAAGGGTTCTTTAATCTTCAATTTGGTCAGTTTTGGTTGGTATTTAGAGCTTCCTTGATTTATGTGTTTTAGTCATTTTTCACGATTATCGATGGCCAGACAGAGAGCCAAGTAAACAATTCATTAGGATTTAAAAAAAAAAAAGAAGATAAAATGGCATCCTAACCTTCTTGAAAGTTAAAAAGTAATTTTGTGATTTCATAGATTAATAAAAAAATAAGGATAAAATTTAAAAAGGAATAATAAATGTTCCGTCATTTCAAAATATAAATCATTTAGGAAGAGAGAGTCTTCTCATATAAATCATTAATTTACACATATTTATAAGCAATTAATAAAATTTTCTTCTAATACTATCCCTATTTATTCTTCTAGTAATAATTCTTCTAGTAATAATGTGATATTATTGGATAATGAGAGAATATTGATGAAAGAGAAGGGATATTTATGTACTTTAAAAAATAGTATGTTATTTTTAGGAAAATTGAGTCTGAATGACACTAAAAAATGCACTTATTACTTGTTTTGTCACTAATTTTTTTTATTCTTTCATGCCATTTAACTATTTTTGGATAGTTGATTCTGTCACTCAACCATCACAAACAGCGAAATCCGGTGAAAAATAGCATGCTCCACTCACGTGCTGAGAATTTGAATGTTTTTTTTAAAAAAAGGCATAATGATCAATAATTGGTTATGAATGCCATTGAAGAATGCAATTACTATTTATTTTACCATTAAACTTTTTTTTAGTCATTTCATGCAATTCAACTATTTTCGAGTAGCTAATTATGCCATTGAAGAATTTATTTTTTAAAAAAAATAATAAAGGGCAGTATGATTAATACAATTCTCCTTCCATCAATTTCTCACTTACCCGAACTAAATTCAATTTTATCCGTTTGAGAACCCAATTTAAAACCTAACATATTAACTTCATCAAACATCCACAATGGTTCTTCTTTCGGTGTCATTTGTTGTAATTTTTTACTTGCTACAGAAGCTAAATTGTTAATTTGGGCCTTATTTACCTCGACAGAAACTGAAATTGACACAAGAAACTGAGACTGACACCAACATTGGCAATGAACGCCAACGAGACAATTTTTTTTTTTGTGGATACAAATCTTGCTAGTGATCAGACACAAGAAATTAAGATTGACACCAACCTTGGCAATGAACTCCAACGGGCCAAAAAATTTTTTTTGGTAGATACAGATCTTGCTAGTGGTCAGACACAAGAAACTGAGACTGACACCAATCTTAGCAATGAATGCCAACGGGCCAAAAAAAACTTTTTGGTAGATACAGCTCTTGCTAGTGATCTTCTTGTGTCGGCTATTTTTACCGAGGTAATAAGGTCAAAATCAACAGTCTAGCTTATGCAGTGAGTAAAGAATTACAACAAATGACAATGGAAGAAGAACCATTGTGGCTATTTGATGAAGTTAATCTGTTAGGTTTTAAATTGGGTTCTCAAACGGATAAAAATAGATTTAGTTCGGGTAAGTGAGAAATTGATGGAAGGAGAATTGTATTGACTATTATGCCCTTTATTATTTTTTAAAAAAATTAAATTCTTCAATAGCATAATTAGCCACCTGAAAATAGTTGAATTGCATGAAATGATAAAAAAAGTTTAATGTCAAAATAAATAGTAAGTGCATTCTTCAGTGGTATTCATAACCAATTATTAATCATTATGCCCTTGATTTTTTTAAAAAAAATTCAAATTCTCAGCATGTGAGTGGAGCATGTTATTTTCTATCGGATTCTGTCGTTTGTGGTGGCTGAGTGGCATAATTAGCTACCCGAAAATAGTAAAATGACATGAAAGAATAAAAAAATTAGTGGCAAGACAAGCAGTAAGTGCATTCTTCAGTGGTACTCAGAGCTAATTTTTCTTATTTTTAACAATTTAAATCTATGTATACAGTATGTAAGTCTAAAATAACATATATTTTGAAACAGATAGACTATTATCTTGATAATATAAGCACATACATTGATAAACAAAATCTTAAATTGATGGATAACTTATGAAGAAATAGATAAAGTAAAAAAAATACCAATGAGTGCACCATTTTTACTTTTTTTATTTTTTTCTAAAATAAGTGGTTCATTTGTAACATCAACTGAAATTTAATGAGCTTTTCCCATCCTTACCATTCTTGTAACTTCTATTACTCCAATTTTCAAATATTTGTAATATAATAGTAATATTTTTTACTGAGTTAAAATTCAGTGTATGTTATAAAATAATTGATCAAATATGTGAGTGTCAATATTAATTAGTGTCTTAAAGAGATTAAACATTTAACATCTTACTCTCAATTGATTTTAATTTTCTTTTTCCTAATTAAATTTGTGTTCTATTAACTCTTGCATTGGGTTTCCTAATAAGCTATATGAATTAACAGTAATAACAGATTTTAGTTTTTGATTAATAACTTATTTCTCTCCTCTTCTTCTCTTTATTATCTTCTCTCACCCTTTTAGTATTTTAAACTTATACTTTATTGTTATTCTAAGTATATTGTGCGCCCGCTTCATTTTAATTCATAACATACAATCAAATTTTCGCGCTAGAACCTTGGACCTGTATCCTCTGGATGTTGCTCTGATCCATTGTGTATTGTGGTGAGGTCATGGTGACGGGCATTGTGCTGAGATCATGAGGACGGGCTAGCCCACCTTAGGGAAGTTAATCTGACTCAAATTGGACATTCCATAACGATTGCACAACTTTTCTAGTCCGTCCCGAGATAATATAGACTTGACATTAGATAGCGTTTTAGTTTAAAATTTTTTATTTTAAATTTTTTAAAAAATTTTTTATAACGATTGCACAACTTTTCTAGTCCGTCCCGAGATAATATAGACTTGACATTAGATAGCGTTTTAGTTTAAAATTTTTTATTTTAAATTTTTTAAAAAATTTTTTATAAAAAAAATAAAATTCAAAATAAAAAATTTATATTAATTTTTTTAACAAAATATTGTCCAAATACATCCTTAGTCTCTATCTCCCAAACTTTTTACTAATGAAAAGAGATAATAAACCTCACCTACTCATTCACAAATAATTTATTTATTAAAACTCTAGAAAAAAACTTTTAAAGAAAATTCCAATTTAAATACATCCTCTTTTTTGTCTTTTGTGTTCCCTTTTGTCTTTTGTTTTTGTTTTTTAAATACCTTGAATCAAATGATAGGCTAAGCATTCAGAGGTGTACTTGAATTAGTAGTTAGAAACTGCTACCGAATGATGAATGGAATAATCTTGACTTCCAAAGCCACCCTTTTGTGAATTACCAAGAAAGGCTCTTCTGCCATCTTTTACTTTTCTCCTAAACGCAGCACCGCTACAAAAGGTAGACATGCTTTGCCCTCTACTCTTATTCTTTTATACGTGCACAGAAGCGAGAGCATTCAGTGCTGTTGGAAAATGGATGAACCATTTCGAAGAATTCATGCAGAAAAAGAAATTCTTTCTACCGAAAGTAGCACATCTTAAGCTACATGATGGATAAACCAGGAGCGTTAGTCTTATTTTTGCATCAAAATTATCTATAATTTTGTACCATTTGTGCACAACTGTAAGAAAGAGTTACGCTGACCAGAAGATCATCGGAGGCACCACCCTAAGCTTCCAGTTTAGAAATTGAAAAGGAAAAAGAAAAGAAAGAACATCTACGGAAACACGAAAAGACCACCAAATTAAAAGGGATGTAGACTGATAAAAAACTAGCAGGAAGGAAGAGCAAGAAATCAAGAGACGAGGGAAAAGGACAAAGGAGACGGTAGATTCAACAACCTTACCTATGACCTATGATTTGATTCTCCTCTATGTATGAACTATAAACTTGTGCAGTACACATCTTGAGCAACGAAAAAGATTGAGATTGGACTAAGAAGAAAGTATCTAAAAGAAAAAATCATTGAAGGAGCACACGATCTATATTAACATTTAGAACAGTATACATGATATTTTTTCCAAAGAGAAGTGTACATTTACAAAAATCGAAACTTTGAGTGTTGTAACAAGAAGTGTACAATTACAAAAAGAAACACATTCGGCAAAAGGAATGAGATATGGGTAAAGAATTGGAACGAAAGAGTGCGTGCTCAATCATGAAACATCCTCAACACAGACAAATGACTATAAGCTAGTGAGTGAAAGAATTACTGGAGAACGTCATGTAGAAGACAAGAAATCCAACGATATTTTTCAATTACTAAAAACTGGAGTCAGCAAGTAGAAATATCTCGGAAGGTTTTCCAGAAATAAGCTTGCAATAATGGAAAATAGCAGTTCAATCACAAAAATGAGAGTGACTAAATCCCTCTTAGATGAAAACTGGAGAAGCTCTAAGTGTATCACAGGATAATCAATCTGTTCCCAAGATATTACAAAACAATAACCAAAACATGGTCAAATCATGAAAACAATCTATAGTCTAAAGTAATCCGAATAACATTTGAAACACAAATTAATAGTGAAACCCTTTGATAAATCTCTGCCAATAAACCATCTGTAGCTGAAATCATTCCTTCAAAGATCTGTATTACCAAAAAGGAGGAAGAAGAAACTTTAACAGCAACGCTAACAAAGCTTGAAGCATGTTTTCAAGAGTTTGGAAAAATCCAAGAAACACAGCAACGAAATTACAAGTAGAAAATATTGAAGGAAACTGCTAGATTCATTCATCAAACACATCATATACACATTCTGTCATTTATAGTAAGAATGCAGCAAAAACTCAAGTCCAGAATTACATTAGCTTAGTACTCGATGAGTTACACACCTTGAGAATATTGTAGTCTGGTGAATAAAGAGAAATAACCAAGGTTCTTCGCAGGTATATAAACATTCTCAGCTAAACAAAAGCGAATGACTCAAAATGTTGATACGCATCATTCCAACCGAACATTGGGGGGTTTCCCCAGCTACAATAAACATCCACTGATTCAATAAGCTCCTTCACCGTCATATGATCAATATCATATGAAATGACCTTGCCCGCGACTGATACCAGAAGCATTGTATTTTTTTTTATCTTTCTGATCCACAAGAAAATAAGGCATGAAGATTCGACACCCATCGATTCTTCCCTCTACCATTGATGCATATAAAGTGGCTACTGGAGCAAGATCAACATTGTACAACAGAATCCATTGAGAGTACTTCTCCAACTCATACAGATCAAACAACACTGCTTGAGATTCATTTTTCTCAATATCATACAAACAGCCTCCAGATTCCCCCAAGTACCAAAATCCCAACTGACCTTCCATGGAAATAGGCAATTCAGTAGCTTTAAGACACTCATTCTATAAATCTACGTACATAAGACTCTTATTAACACTAACCCAATGAAGATTACCATTCCAGAATACCCCATTTTCGAAATAGAAAGGACTCCCATCCACTGTTCCCTTTAGCTCACTCCAAAACCCTGTTTCTGAGTCATATAAACAAAAACTATGTGCTTCTTCGTACTGATAGTCAAATTCCCGCACACATACAAGTTTGTAGTGATCCGATTTTGAAGGATAAAACGCAATATTCAGAGCTACGTCATCTCTCCGCCTACCAAGGTAATATGGAAGATCTGGACTCCCGATACACTCGACAACAATGACGGGTTTTGCAGGCCTATACAGATGGTTAGTAGGATTATAAACAACAAATTCTATGCGACGATAATTCGAGGCTAACATCAAACACAATAATCCATTGCAAGAATGAAACCCCAAACTTTACCAGTGAGAAAATTACCCAAACGGGAAGTAAGCATACCCATTGATTTTCCATCCCCTTTAGGGAAAGTTATGAAGTTGAACTTCCGTACTCCCTCTATCCATACCATATTATGAATATTTTAATTATTTAATTTTTAAACTTTGTTTGATGGTTTTACAATAAAAAGCCAAATAAATACAAGTGTTTCAAAAAGACATAAAAAATTTTTTATTTCATTAGACAAGTACTCGTGAAAGAATAACATAACATTGAAATTAAATAGGAATACATTTAAGACCGATGAAACTTAAGAGTTACTTAAACCTGCAGAGTCAATAAGGTCGCAATTTTTTTTGTTACGACCATGAAAATGGCAATAACTGCATCTTGGAGGAGAGTTTGGGTTACGATAATTCATATCAAAATAGTACCTCATGGATCACAATCGACCTCGATTGTTCTTCATATTTAAAAGATATGGTTATATGAAATGATGTCTCTCGCCATAAAATTTCGTTTACCACCAGATAAAAATTGAACTCATAAATTTTTTTGTATAATTTCTTAGAGTAGATATCCATAACAAATTATGTATTGTTCCATCCCTTATTTCGACATTTCGCCAATGCATACAAATAAGGTAACTAGTATATGTGTCACTTTCAACCGGTGTAGGTTATCACTTATGTGTATTATTTATATATGGTTACTTCTACCCCTCACCTGGTATAGAGAATTGAACATTGTAGATTTTTGTTTGTGCATTATATTGTACAAACCTGTAGGTTCTGACTTTTCTTTTATTTATCGCAATTTTATCTTAAAATCTTTTTGGAAAAAAAGTGTTTACTAGTGTTATGGTAGAAAGATTGAGGCTAAAAATCCTTTTTAAGCTCACTTATTATTGTTGGGGCTAAATCCTTTTTTTTCTTTTTCTTTTTTCCAGCAAACTCGGCCAAAGAATTATCAGAACCGACTTGCAGGCAAAGTTTGGGAATTCATTTTTGGCTTCCGGAGGACTTGATTTGGACGAATTTCACATTTTATGAATTTGTTTATGGAACTATTCATTTGAGATCCTAAATTGAAATAAATGTGTATTTTGAGGGATGAAACTAAAATTGATACGATATATTATCTCCCCGCAAATAATCATGTTGTCAAAAGAAAATGGATATTTAGATTAAGTTTTTATTTAAATTAAATTTTATTAAAATAAAAAATAAATTATTTATTAAAAAATAAATAAAATTTAAAATAAAAAATAAAATCTTAATCCAAGCTTGCCCTAATACTTTAATCCATTCTCTCCACAAGT
The DNA here is from genome assembly GCA_030512225.1 of Rauvolfia tetraphylla. Lineage (NCBI taxonomy): Eukaryota > Viridiplantae > Streptophyta > Magnoliopsida > Gentianales > Apocynaceae > Rauvolfia > Rauvolfia tetraphylla. Next base: position 8,495,332 of record JAJQKT010000058.1, on the reverse strand, counting down.
GTCTATGTGACTATGTCATAATCTCTTCCGATCTTATTTCAATTCTGCCTAAAGCAGTGGAAACAGCTCATGCTTGCTTGGAGTTCCCACTTTCTAGTGGGCAGTGCCATCTGTACTCCCACTTCTTCTTCTCCATTTTCCTTTTTAGTTTTATTCTTCGGTAAATACATTTATCTCAACGTACGAAACATTAATAATTTTGTGAGAAATTTTTTTACCAAGATTTTGTGAGAAAACTACGTTCACTAATCATTAATCTACTTTGGATTCTTAGAAATAGCTTGCTTTTCATTTATTTTTAATTATTTATCCCTCACAATTTAAGTTTAAAAAATTGTAAAAGAACTTTGAAAAAGTTACCAAAATTACATGTTGAAATTGCTTTTACCTATTGTTCTTAAAAGGCTCGCGTTGTATTAATATTTTTAAAGTGCAAAAGTATCTTTTCAACAATAAAAAAACAGGCACCTAGCTTTTACTCTTAATTATTACTATGTTTGGATTGAGAAGAATGAGAGGAGAGGAAATGAGAGCGAGAGAAAGAAAAGATAGAGGGGAGAGAAAGAGAAAATTGAGTTTTTATAGTATTTGTATAGTTAAAAAGAGATAAATGAGAAAAAGTTATTTGTTTACGTATTTATCTTTAGTGAATATGGGTATTTTAGGACAAGAATAATTTAGTGAAGGGAATAGATTTATAAAAGTTTGAGAAATTGGTTATATTTGCCCTTAAACACAATAAATTATCATATTATATTTATCAAATTTTGAATATCGCAATAAATTTTGACAAGAAGTATCATACTGCGGCACAAACCATCATCTTTAACGACAATTTAAACATGATATATTTTTAATTCTTTAACGTCACATAAATTATACAGGTTAAAAGTCGATCAGATTAATTACTTAAACACAAGTAAAATTGCAACAATAAAGTAGCTATTCATTATTTTTCAAACTATCTTTCTTTGTTTTTCTTCATTCTGAGCCATGAATAGAAAAACTTTTCCTTAAAAACAATGGCATGCACCTATAGCATGATTCTCTGCACTAGATTTCTTTCCAACATTCATAATTTGACAAATATAATTGCGCAAAAATAGTTTATGTTAATAAAGAGATAAAATAATTTTTTTGTTAGAAAAAGAAACAATAGTTTAGGGGAAAATATAGTCGATTTCTCTTAAAATTAATCTTCTTTCCAATTTTTTGTTTACTTTTAGACAGAAAGAAAACTACTGTTTAAAATTGTAAGAATTAATCCTTCCATTCTTCTCTTATTCCTTTCCTTTATTTTATAAAATTAAAATTCAAACACAAAAAAAAAAAACAATCTCCGTCTCCTCTCGTTTCCTTTCTTTTCGTTTTCTTCAATTCAAACAGTGCCTATGAGATCAAACTGAAAGATTTAACAATATATTTTAACCCATACTACATATTATGATTTGCATCTCATTTCTATTCTCAAAGACATACTTTAAACACTCGCACCAAATATATTAAATACTATTTTTCCTATAAGAGTTCAAAATTTTTAAATGCAATTTAGAAAAACTAAAATTAATATACCTAAGTATTTCCTTTTGCTAAAGAAATGTTAATATGTCTATAATTTTTCTTAAATCTATTTTCTTTGTTTTGATTTTGTATAGTACAGACATAGCACAAGGTTCCTGTGAAGCAATGGTTCAATTTTGAAGATTTTCGATCCTTACAAGCTCAAGGCAAAGGCGTGTGCTCACTTGATCAAACTGGCACCCCATATTTACGCAAAGTCTTCTCCTGATAGCGCTGTTCTTTGCCAATTGTCATTGGTCTTTTACATTTTTTGTTTATCTCTTTGTATTGCTTGACGCTATGTAGAAGTGAATTTTTTTTAATATAAGAGGTGTAATATTAATTAGTAGAAATTATACATATGAAATATAAGGTAGTACAATTGCAAGTTCAATTAAAGGAGTAAATAAGCCCTATTAAAAAAATATTTAATAAGAAAAACCTATACTAGACAAGAATTGTCAATTCTTACTACTCAAATAAAATCTCAACTCTTACTTTTTTATTAGAAGTAAATTTGTTTCCACAATTATTTGGAGGTAAGGTTTTCTGCCCCCTCACCTTTTGTACCTTTCTCTTTTATCTAATAAATAGATAGAGGTTTATGTCCAACCGACCTTCCCATGTGATTCTTAAAAAAATCAGCACAAAGTTTTCTGACCATTCGCTACAGTCCCCAAAAAATCGCGTTTAGAAAATAATCTATCTTAGAGGGAGATAAAAGCCGGGAAATCATTTGAAGGAAGTGATTTGGTTAATATGTTGATGGATGTGTTTTTAATACATGCCTACCACTCCATGAATTATTAAATCAGAAGCTTTTGATCTAATCACTGGGAGATAATAGAAAATTTTTGGACACCAAAAATATTTTAGACTCCCACCCAAAAAGTATTTTCAATCTAAAAACAAACTTAAACTCACTATATCACAATTTGAATTCAAATATAGTATTAACATTACATTGACTCTTCCTCTCTCCCCTCTTCATTATTGTTCTTTTGCCATCAAAGTAACACCAAAGAAGATAAAAGACGTTGTAAAAAGATCTATAGGTCAATCTTCATAAATTTATCTATTACATTTTATAAAATTGTAAATGAGATTCATGATATTTCTGGAAGATGCACTGTCAAGAAGAGTGGGTTGTTAACAAGAATGATAGTTCGCTAGATTTGAATAGTGACAACAAAAAGTCTACTACTGTTGTTAGATGAATATTGTTATACTTGATATTATCTTTTCTTGATCTCCTCATATTCTCAAAAAGTATATTTTTGATAGCAAAAAACAACTATAGTGATAGAACTTTGTGATCAATGTAAGGGTGACATTATATTGGGAAGGAAATTGAAAAGTGGCAATCTTATTGATAATGGTGATGAGGAGGATAAAAGAATAGTGAAATACATATTTTTGTTGAAATTTTATGTACAAATTAGATTTTTAGGTAACAGAAAGTAGAGTTTAAATTTCTGTAACTAATAGGTATCATTTTTCTTATTTGTACTATGCTCAAGTTTGTTTGATGAAAAATTTATATTAATTTTAGTATAATATTATTTTATAAATAGATGAAAATTTATACTAAAAGTAAAAAAAATTTACTGGAATGAAGGTGATTTTTGCTTCAAAGTATTGCGGTAGAATAATATTATATCCATTCATCATACAATTTTTTTAATAATTAATCATTAAAACAATGTGAATTACTATTCAAATATGTATAATGGATAAGTATCAATGAGAAGTTTGAAAAATTCAAATGGTCATTATTTTCTCCTTTGTTTCCCTTTACTTTAATTTTCACTTTATTTTATTTGGATTTGAATAATGATTCACAAGGATTTAAATAATTATTTACATAGTTTAGGACAATTATGTACAAAGAGTTGAATAATTATGTACAAAGATTTGAACAAGTATTTACCAAATGATATTCTCTTTTAAATAATTAATCTTTAAAATTGTTAGAGTCATCACTCAAAATAATAAGAATCATTATAGAAGAAGTCAAAGTAGATATGAATTTTTTAAAAATTAAAAAAAAAATCTAAAACTAAAATTCTCCACCATCAAAATCTTTCTTTTAAGTCATGAGAATACTTCACTACCAAAATCGTTGCTCAAGCAATAACAATCAACATAATACTTCATTGTTTTTAAATGAAGAATTCTACAGCTTTGAAGCCACGAAATGGTGCAAAAAAAATTCACAATATCTAATTTCATTTTAGATAACAGAATTCGAGAAAATTAGATTTGCTTTTAATAGAAAACTATATGGCTCAACAAAATTGTAACTCACAAAGTGAAGAGCTAGAGTATAATGAATCATTTTCGTTTTTTAATATTTAATGAGTTTCAGTAATGGAGAGGGGTGAAAAGACAGGAAGGAGAGAGAGAACTAGGTGGAGGATGCTGAAAAAAATTATGATTTTGAATTACTTTTGGATTAAAACACTTTTTGAGCGGGAAACAAATTTTTTTTTTTAGTTTCTAAAATACCTTTGATAAATCTCAACCATTAGATAAAACAGATACCAATCTAAAAAGCCTAGTAGTAGAGTCAGCATCGGTTGAGAAAAGTAAACCTCAGCACCACCGTAATCAGGTTGTGAAGAAAGACTAATGATTATAAGATTATTCTTTTATAAATGCGTCAATAATTACGCCACAAAAATGTCATTTTTGTTGTAGTGATTATGTAATCTTTTCTGATCTTTTAACAAATGGGATTAACACGAAGTAAAAGACCTGTTAATTTCTTCCTTTGATGCCTGATAAAGCAATGTCTTCCCTATTACTTTCACTTATTTTTCACTCTTTGTTCTAACATTTTTTCGTGTTTTGTCTAAAAGTCAAAGGCATGTATTATATATAATTTTTTTAATTATATACCGTACGAAAATTTATTATTTTTACATAAATTTTCTCTCTCCTCTGTCTCTCCCTCTTCTTAAATTACAAATTCAACGAATAACTCAATAAATCGGCCAAAATAATACAATAACTAATGATTCTATAAAGGATTATCTCAATTTTAAAATAGAAGCTCTCAAAAGTCCATGTGGACTTTTGCCAGGTCTTGGTGGAAGTCATGCAGATGTTAAAAAAATCTTAATTTTTGGACTTAATGTTAATAATTTTAAGAGTTTTTACTTTAAAATTGAGATAATTTTTTATAAAATTGCTAGTCACTGTATTGTTTTTGTTGATTTGATGCGTTATTTGTTGAATTACACTTGAGAGAGGGAGAAGGAGAGAGAGGAGAGAGAGGAGAGAGAGAAAATATATATAAAAGGATTAATTTTTGTATTTTTACATAAATTTTCTCTCTCCTCTCTCTCTCCCTCTCCTTAAATTGCAAATTCAACGAATAACTCAATAAATCGGCTAAAATAATACAATAACTGATGATTCTATAAAGGATTATCTCAATTTTAAAATAGAAACTCTCAAAAGTCCATGTGGACTTTTGCCAGGTCTTGGTGGAAGTCATGCAGATGTTAAAAAAATCATAATTTTTGGACTTAATGTTAATAATTTTGAGAGTTTTTACTTTAAAATTGAGATAATTATTTTATAAAATTGATAGTCATTGTATTGTTTTTGTTGATTTGATGCGTTATTTGTTGAATTACACTTGAGAGAGGGAGAAGGAGAGAGAGAAAATTTATATAAAAGGATTAATTTTTGTATTGTATATAATCCAAAAAATTGTATATAGTCCATGTGATAATCAAATTTAATCAATTTAATTTTTGAATTATTCTTTTAATTCTATTAATATAACTTATGAATTTTTATGCGTAAAATAGAAGGTTTTTATTAATAAAGTACCACAAATTTTTTTATATTTTTTTTTACTTTAGTACCTTAACTTTTATTTTCCATTAAAGTACTTTAGTGTTGCTATTGTCATGAAAAATTATATTTGCTATTTATTTATCATTAGTTGTTGGTATTTCATATGTAATTTTAAAAATTTAATTTTTCATGTTCTCTTTGTAATTCTTCATACTTCTTTTACAAAATTCACATTTCTCTTTTTACTTTATCTAATCACGACAAAGAATCCTCATATTTTTTTCTTTTCTCACAAATTTCAAGTTAATTCACTAGAAAAATCTATATTTTTTCTGATTCTAAAATTAAGAAAACAGTTAATATTTTACACATTAATACTTAATAGATTGTAAGAAGTGTTAAAAAAATTAAAATAATTGTTGTAAATTATAAATGACTTTTGAAAGTAATTTAAAATATTGAAAAAGTAGTTGTTTATTTGTATTTAAAGAGAATATACATTTTTAAGAAATTATAATGTTCAAGTAAATTTCATATTTTTTAAAAAAATTTGTCAAGTACAAAAACAATTTTTCATGATATCAACAAAAGCAATTTTTTTTTGTTGATTATATCAACAAAAGCAAGTTACGAGTTACTTTAATGGGAAAAAATGAAGGTAATAGAGTCAAGTAACCTTTGCTCTACCTTTTCTTGAAAACGAACCTGCCAAAATTATTTGTGCAGATCGTTTATTTTTTTTTTTTCTACAGCCTGCCATCTTTGGAAAAGCGAAATATATATAAAATAGTCACTATTGACACACGTTTCCGATCTCCTTTGGATTTGAGAAAAAATCTGTTGAGATTAATTGATATATTATATAATAATAATTAAAATATATTATTTAACGACTGAACTACATAATGCTTTAATTGTTATATAATATTAATTAGTCGCATAAGTTGTTTCGGGTCCGATCTTGTTCAAATTTTGCTCCGGAGCGTGGAGTTTAGAATATAGTAAAAGAACGTGCATTACTTAATGCTTCACAAAGTTCTTGTCGCTTTACAAGGATTAAACCCAGCTTGATTCAACTATATATTCGTTTAAAAACTTGCTTTACTAACATATACTAAATTGACAATGAACTGCTTTTCTGTTCTCTTCTGCTTTGCTCTCTTCCTTCTCTCATCCCAGAGAGATGCTGCGAACGCAGCTCAACTGGAAACCAACGGCGTTTACATTGTCTACATGGGAGCCGCCTCCCAAAGCTCTGATCATGATATGCTCTTAAGCTCCGTGGCAACAAGGTTGAGTTAGATATTGGATTAATGTGAATAGAATTTACAATTTTCTTCTCAGTTTCTGGTTTCCTGTGCTTTGAACTTACTAGTTGGTTCATTTTGACGAAATATTTTAGGGAGAAGAATTCAGTAAGGCACAGCTACAACAATGCTTTCTCAGGTTTTGCAGCTCGTTTATCAGAGGATGAGGTGCGGTTGATTGCTCGAAGGCCCGGAGTTGTCTCAGTTTTCCCGGATCCAATGTTAGATCTCCACACAACACGTTCATGGGATTTTTTGTACCAACTTGATAGAGAAATGGGTATCAGTCCCAGATCAAATTCATCCTCTCAAGGAGTTGACACCATTATTGGCATCCTGGACACAGGTACGAAACACAGACTTGCTCAAAAAGATTATTATACCTGTTTTTAACTATTATATATGCATCCTTTGAATCGTTATTGTTGCAGGTATCTGGCCCGAATCAGAAGCCTTCAACGATAACGGTATGGGTCCGATTCCATCAAGGTGGAAAGGAACTTGTACGGCTGGCCATGCTTTCCACCCTTCCAACTGCAACAGGTATCCAACTCATTCCTTGTATATATATATAATAGCTGGTTATATGTGGAAAAGAATGTTAATGCCGATGCAACTTAGACTTAGAGATTCAAATACAGAAAATTTTTAGCTGAGTTCAGTTTCAGACTAAAACTACAAATCAAACAAGCTCGACTTAACGATTCTCTTTGCGCTCCAGCTTTTACATGATACATATATTCATTGGACCAAACAAGTTATTATACATATTTAAAGCAGAATTCTTGTGGCAACTTGCAACAGGAAATTGATTGGAGCAAGATATTATGCAGACCCGCAGTCTTCATCAACTACAGCTCGCTCACCTAGAGACTATGACGGCCACGGTACTCACGTAGCAGCCATTGCAGCCGGAAGTCCAGTTGAAGGGGCATCCTATAATGGCCTGGCTCGAGGCACTGCAAGAGGGGGCTCCCCTAGGTCCAGAATTGCAGTATACCGTGTTTGTGATGATTACGGATGTCGAGGATCTGATTTATTAAAAGCATTTGATGATGCCATTGCTGATGGAGTAGACATAATATCTCTGTCAATGGGCTATTCATCAGCAGGGGCTCAATTCTCGGCCGACCCGATTGCTATTGGAGCATTTCATGCTATTGAAAATGGTGTTCTTGTTGTGTGCTCTGCTGGCAATGCTGGACGTGTTGAGCAGAATTCAGTTGTCAACATTGCTCCGTGGATACTTACCGTGGGCGCCACCACCATCGATCGTGTCTTCGAGACAAATGTTCTCCTGGGTGGAAACAAAGTGATTAAGGTATTCACTAAAAGTCTTTTATATTTCAATAAGTAATTTCAAAAACATTCTTGATCTTAATTCGGAGATAATACATGATTCAGTTATTGTTACAACAGCCCCTTTATACCATCTGACAATTCCAGAACTTCTGAGAATTATTTTCCGAATTTGATCTCAGGGCGGAGCCATTAACCTTGTTAATAATATCCGCAAGTCTCCAGTGTACCCCTTGATTTCTGGTGCTTCTGCAATAAACGAATCTTCTTATCCCGGCGTAGTAGCCAGGTGCAAGAATTAAGATAGCAATTAATTTCTTGTTTGTTTGGTAGATTGCTGAGTGACATATATACCAACCTATGTAATGACCACTGAATTGGTTTCAGTTATTGTGACCCGAATTCATTGGACGGAAACAAAGTCAGGGGAAAGATTGTTGTATGTGAAAACATTGACTGGACGTTTTACTCTCCTGAACCGAAGCTCGAGGAAATTACAAGGTTGGGTGGTATTGGAATGATACTGTTGGATGGTAATGAAAGAAACGATCCTTCCGTATATAAATCTCCAATGACTGCAATCGACCCGGAGGGAGAGAAAATGATCGTCGCCTACATGAACTCAACTAGGTATATAAATGTGTGTGTGTGTGTTGTAGTTCTTGACATTAGTTATTTTAGATTACATTACTAATGCAAAAAATATCGATGTTTTCAAGGAATCCAGTGGCAACTATTTTGCCAACAACTACTGCAGTACCAGGAGAAGCGGCAGCTCCATCAGTAGCAGTCTTCTCCGGGAGAGGCCCACCAGATGAAACAACAAACATCCTTAAGGTAAAGCGTAATTTACTTTAATCAGTTGATAAAATTGTTTGATTCTGATGATATTCAACTTTGGGTGCATCTCCAGTTGGATAATCTACCTTCAGCAGTAAAGCATCAGCCAACGAATGGCGTTGGCCAGCTTTAGTGTTATTAAACAAGTGATAGTAATGGTCTCATTTTCAAATGAATTTGCAGCCTGATATTGTGGCGCCAGGAGTTGGCATTCTAGCGGCGTGGCGCGGGAATAAAACTGAAAAAGGAAGAACGTCTCGCCTCAACATACTCTCTGGGACTTCAATGGCCTGTCCCCATGTATCTGCAATCGCTGCAATAGTCAAATCGCAAAATCCCACCTGGAGTCCCTCCGCACTCAAATCGGCTATCATGACCACAGGTATATAGATATAGAAGACCTTTGCAAAGAAGGATTTGAATGTTCAGACAATACATGATGTTACTTTGTTTTTCACATCGCAGCGATTCAGACAAACAATAAGAAGGGTCCAATAATGCTCAATGATGAAGCTCCGGCCTCTCCATATGAGTTCGGTGCTGGGCATGTTAGCGCCTCAGGTCCATTACAACCGGGCCTTGTTTATGACATGGAAACCACTGACTACTTGCAGTTTCTTTGCTACAGAGGCTATAACATGTCCATGATAAAGCTTATCTCCAAATCTGTTCCTAATACTTTTTCTTGCCCCAGCAATTCGAATATCAATCTAGCCTCCAACTTGAACTACCCCTCAATATCTATCTCACTTCTCTATCTGCTAGATAACCAGGACGTCAAACTAAGAAGAACTGTGACAAATGTTGGTGAAGAAGAATCAGTTTACAGAGCAATTGTGGATGCACCAACGGGGCTGGAGGTCAAAGTCATTCCGAACAAGTTGCTATTTACAAAAAGCAAGAAGAAGCTAAGCTATACGCTGCAATTCACGACTAGGCTATCTTCTTCTGGAGATCTCTTTGGTTCAATTACATGGACCAACGGGAAGAATAAAGTTCGAAGCCCTTTTGTTATAGGCTAATTTAATAATTTGCGTCTTCACCATTATGACTCGTTGTCTTGAAAATGAAAAACAGTGACATCTAGAGTTATAGGGTAGCCAAGGAAAGGAGAGAATAAATAAGGGTGGGAAGGAAAAAAAAATAGTTCATGCTCATTTTTTTTGGAATAATTACAACAGTATGTAATAAATGTCCTTCTTGTTTGAAAAATTACAAACTTACCCTTTGATTTGTTTTGAAAATTATAAATTTATCCTTTAAATAACACATCGTACATATAACACTTTAATTTTCACCTTAATCAACTAATGACAATTAGATGATAATTAGATAGAATTTTCCTTTCTTTGTGCAAGTGAGTTGACAATTTTATCTTTCATAAAATAAGTAAACTTGTTTCAGCATGTAACTTATTTCATGAGAAACATCACGTGAATTTATGGTTGTCTGAAAAATAATACAAAAAATAGTAGATGAGGAAAAGAAAATAAAAATGATACTAGTGGGCATAATGTGACTCAAGTAAATAGTTAGATGATAATCATAAGAGTTTTTCTTCTTTAAAAAAAAAAGAGGGGAGGAAATATTAATTATGGAAAATAATTTTTTGCTCAATTTGACTCAACATGGTAGTAAAATTATCCATACCAGAGGGAAATACTCTTACCGCTCTTGTTTGCATGAAGATTTTCCAAACTAATTTATACTGTTATTCCTGTGTTGATCCCAATTTTTTGCTCAAATTGAGTCGAATAGCATTGTCCATTATTAAATTGATAAAGTATTGATTAGGTATCCAATGAATGCCCCTAAATTTGCACAGATTATTTGTCCTTCTTAGCCCTTACATTTTTTGGACTTTAAAGAGTTCAGATTCCCCCAACTCACTAATCACTATCTTCACCAAAAAAGAAAAGAAGAAATAATCACATTGGCAAAAAGATGGGTAATTGCTAACAGCTCACGATAGCGTGGAGGGCCCAGTGCGCCACTACCATTTGCTAGTTCAGCACAAGCCTTCTTCTTATTCTTATTTTTTAAATAATAAACTGGCTTAAACTATTACGATGTATATAAATATTTTAAAAATAAAAAATATTAAAATTAAATTTTCAAAAAAATCTAAAAGAGAATATTTTTACTTTTTAAAATATATGTATTTAGAGAAAAATTAAATAATACAAAATATTAAAATTTTATTAGTTCAAAAATATTCAATACCTTATTCCCCATCTTAAGCTCTTTGCATATAATTTCTATCTCTTTTCTTCCTCCCAATACAAAATTAGAAGCACTATTAATTACGTTGAATCTACTTATTTTTAACTTTTTAAAATATGTAATTCACATATAAATGTTATTGATGTCTTTTTATAAAACATAAATAACATGTACCATTTATTAGCTGAAAGAGAATTGAACTTATCTAAACCTTTATTTAGTTTGAAGAACCTCCCTTATTTGTTTCATTAATAAAAGTTTCTTTTCTATTTTTAAAAAGAAAAAGAAATCTCTTAATGACAAATATATTCCCTTCATCAATAATGGAGAGAAATTATAACTATTAGTTACTTTAGACTGCAATTTATAATAGCCTTTTCAATTAACCCATTAAGTCAGATAATAGATGATTTTAAAAATGATTTCAGTGGATTACTTAACAAAGGAATTAAAAGTTGATGTATCCAAATGATTTCCTATTTCTTAAGATTTTTTTTTGGGGGGGGAGGGGAGGGGGAGGAGGGGTTAAATCAAAATCAAATGAAAATTTAAACAAAACACTGACATTGAGTTTTAAATAAAAATTTATTTATTCTATTGCAAACTATATAGCGTTTTTTTTTATTTTCTCATAACAAGTGGATAATTATTTTTGTACAATAGTTTAACAAACAATAAGTAAGAAAGATGTCGGGAGATACAAGAACTAAATATAACATAAAATGGGAGGGGGAGTATGAAAGAGAAGAAAAAGTAAAGAAATTAGAAGAGTACCAGAAGTAGATATTATGAGCTATGCTATTGTGGTACCACCAAATAAAAGAAAACAGAATATTAGAAAAAATATAAAATAGGCAAAATAATGTAAAAGAAAACCTAATGTAAAATTTTAGGTCTTGAATCTTATGATCCAAAGTGAATGAAGCAGACAACTCTGGTATTTTAAAGATAGAAAGGAAAAACAAGGAAAATCGAAACACATATGTCCATTTATAAAGTGCATCCAAAATCTATGTTCGAATCATGTAGGTAGCAATTCTGATCCAAAGTTTAAACATACTTTAGTGTAATCAAATAAATAAATAAGATTCATTTCAATTGCCTAAGGATGAGCAAATAAAATGCGCCAAAGAAATCATCAATTTTTGTATTACAAAATAAAACACATATTAGACATCGGGTGAAAAAGTTCAATTTGAAGGAACAAAAACTTCAAATGAGATTTTAGGGAGTTTAATAAAGTTAAAGTAGAGGCATTATTTAAGAGAACAATAAAATGATTATAAAAAATTATAAAATACAACACTCAAATGCTTATGAAAAACCTAAATCAAATAGAAAAGAAATAAAGGAAGTAAAAGAATTACATTAAAAGTGAAGATAAAAAGTAAAAGTACGGGGCTTGAAGTTTTTGAATATGGTGATATTTGAGCAATGATTAAACAAAATAAAAAATATAGAAGATGTGGTTACATTTTAGAAAAGAGAAAAGAAGAAGAAACGAATGTGCGGAAGAAAATGATAATTATGTGCATTACATGTGGAAGAAATGAGTAAACATTAGAATAATGATTATGAGGAAACATATGCACTTGTGATTGATGCAATAACATTCTGATATCTTGAAACTTTTGCAGTACATGAAACAATCGACATGTGTCTTCTGGATGTAGTTACTGCATATTTATACGGGAATCTTGATAGTGAAATTTACATGAAAATCTCTTAAGGATTTCACATGCACATACACATTGAGCACTCGAGAAAATAATTTCATTAAATTGAAAAATCACTATATAGATTGGAGCAATCTAGAAGAATATGGTATAATCATCTTAGTGAGAGTTTGATAAAAGCTGGATATAAAAATAATTTGATTTGTCCATGTGTTTTCATTAACAAGTCTGAATCAGGCTTTGTGATAATCGCAATATATGTTGATGATATTAATCTCATTGGGACTCTTGAAGAGCTCCTGAAAGCAAGAGAATATTTAAAAAAGGAATTTGAGATTAAGGATTTTGGGAGGACAAAGTTTTGTCTTGGTTTACAAATTGAACATTGGAAATGTGGAATTCATATTCATCAATCAACATATACTGACAAAGTCTTGAAAAGGTTTTAGATGAACAAGGTACATCCTTTAAGTACTCCAATAGTCTTCCGGTCCCTGGATGTTTCTAAAGATCTATTATGATCACAAGAAAATGATGAAGAACTACTTAGTCCTGAAGTACCTTATCTTAGTGCAATCGGTGCACTGATATATCTTGCTAATAATACATGACATGATATATCATTTTTCGTGAACTTATTAACAAGATATAGTTTTTCTTGCACAAGATGATATTTAAATGGTATTAAGCATGTCCTTAGATATCTTCAAAGTACCATAGATCTTAGATTATTTTATTCAAATAAGACCAAACCAAAATTAATTGGTTATGCGGATGTTGGATATTTATATGATCCACATAATGCACGTTATCAAAATTTTTATATATTTACCTATGGTGGTACTACCATTTCATGGCATTTTGCGAAACAATCTACGGTAGCCACTTTATCTAATCATTCTAAAATTATATCATTTCATGAGGTAAGTCGAAAATCTAAATGGTTAAGATTTATGATCTATTATATTCAAGAGAATTGTGGATTATCCTTTGGGAATAATATTCCAACTCATCTATATGAGGATAATGCAGCTTGTATAGCACAATTAAAGGAAGAAATATTAAAGAAGATAGGATAAAGTATATATCACCAAAATTTTTCTTCACTCATAAACTCCAGAAGAGTAATGAAATTGATGGGTAACAAATTCTATCATATGATAATCTAGAAGATCTATTCACTAAAACATTATCAACATCAACATTTGAGAAATTGGTAAAAAATATTGGAATGCGTCGGTTATAGAATCTTAAAGGATTATCTCATCAAGAGTAGTAACAATGACATAAAAAGTACTGTAATCTTTTTCCTTCACTAGGCACAATTCATTTCCATGGCATTTTTGAAAAAACTTACATTTACATGTTGGGACTGGCGGACGATTTGTTATTTTGAAATTATGTTAAAATTAGATTTTGTTATGGATTTAGATTAGTTTGAATGGCTACTTGAGTGACCTTGATGTTTGAAAATTTGAATAAAAACTCCATTCCAACCAGATATAATTTGGAATATGATTTGAGCCTAAAGCGTCAGTGGATTACACTGTATATGGCTAGTCCCTCATATTAGGTCATCTTCCGCTGGCGTGTAATGCATAGACTCTAAATTATGGATCTATTTGAAAATAGATATAGTATGTCAAAGAGGACTTGACCCAACTGGTACTACATTTATTTATTTGTGATCACATAATAGCAAGTTAGGAGGGGCTCAATATTCAGGTTAGTCACCAGAGTTGGGTTGGTAGGTGGTCTAGGACTCTGTAGCCTAGCTTTTATTTAGGGAGGCATAAGGTAGTTTATGAAGTTGAATATTTGCTCTGGTGTGTGGCTGGTATTGACTACGAGATGAGGGGATTTGACTCTTATGACACCGTTATTGGTTACAGTAAATTCACCGTTGAGCCAGCATTAAATTATTTGTCATGTATAAGAAATTCGAGTTGAGGAGCTGCACTGATGTGTTTTGATTCACTTAGACTTTTTAGCTACGCCCAAACTCCATCATCAGTTTTGTGTATTTTTGTGAAGAAAAGATATTTATTTGTATGTGAAGAACTTTGAATACTATCATATATGTGTATTTACCCATATAATTTTGAAATCATAGGTACACACGTAAACTCATTGAGTTTTCTACCTTACAAATGTTTTAATACTTATTTCATATAAACTGAAGCAAGAGATCGAGCTATAATCATCCTGTTAACTGTGATACTAGCTCAGCTAGTGGGAAAACTTTATCTATGTGTACTATTATGAAGTATTACATCTTTTGTACTTTTTCGTAGCTAGAGAGAGAAGTTTGTATTAAAGTGGATTGTAGATAAATGATCTACCTATATTTTTTCTTTGGTTGTATTATTTTATATATGTTTATCCTTTATTTCTTCTTCGGACACGTTTCAAGTTTGCATTCTTCAGTGTCGAGAGGCACGCTAGTACCTTATTCAGCCGCAATAGAACCTAGCAGAAATATTGGGGATATCACATAAAGTCTCATACTTTTATACAATAATTTAATATACATAATTTAAAATAAATTAATGTATAAGTTTGTTTAAAGTTATCTTGATAGATTAAAAATTAATCCTAACTAATCAAATTTTTGAAGACTAATTAAAAAAGTAAAAACTCTAAGAAATTATAATGAGAGATTTGAAGCCATAAGAAAGAAATAATTAGATTTCTATAATATATATGTAGATACATTCATCTTCAATTTACTTCAAATTATTCAATTTTGATTGTCTTAAACAAAAAGGTCCTTCGATCTTTGTTCAACTGTTTATTTACTTATGTTAGGATTATATTTTAAACAAGCAAAAGAGGAAAAGGTTATTAAAGAAATACTTTTTGAAATTACTTTTACTTACTAATTTTCCTAAAAGATCAAAAATACTTTATTAATTATTTATAATCTCAACACTGTTCTTTAACAGTTGAAAAAAAGTTTTAACAACAAAAAATGGCCACATATCTTTAATAAAGAAGAAAAGAAGTGTCATTTTTTCTTATTTTATCCTTAATTAATTAAATTTATTTTCTAGTAAGATGAGAAAGAATTATATAATTATGTTTATAAGTGATGATAACTCTAAAAAATAATGTTTAAAAATTGTAAAAGGTCAAACATTTTAATAAAGAAGAAAAGGTCCAAAAAATCGTATATTTTGAAATATATGGAACAAAGGTTAGAAATGTCCTTTTATATCAACTTGAATTATTTAAGGTAGTTAAAAGTTGAAGGCGTTATTGAAGCAATTGAAAATGCATTTAATTCTAACTAAAAATTTAAAAAACTTATGAATGAAAATTTCATAATATAAAAAATGTAACTGAGAAATTTTATATAAGATTCACATAAATATGGGTTAATCCAATCTCGTAGATTAAATATTTATTCCATTCAGAAGAGTGCAAATCTTCTAAATAGTATATATCTCTTAGATTAAAATCCGAATTAACTAATCTATCGATGCTTTTTTAGATTTGCTGTTTTTTCTTGTTTATTATAGTCATAGCAGAAGGTTCTGACGTCTTAAACTTTTGCTCAGATTCTCCATTTTCCCCAAAAATCACGTTTGCAGAAAGAAAACTAATACCTCAGTCGCCGGCTTCATTACTTCCTTCATCATCTACGATCCTCATTGGATCCTCTTTGGATAAATCCAGCCTATGAACTGTCTATATAATTCGTCTATATATATATATATATATATATATATATATATATATATATATATATATATATATATATATATATATATATATATATAAATTTATAAGTTTAAAAAATACTATTAATAAATTTCAACCATTAGTAAAAAAGTTACCAATCTAATAAGTGTAGCGGATTCAGCATCTCTTGGGAAAGGTAAACCTCGTCTACATAACCTGGGTGTGAAGAAAGAGTGCTGATCACAAGATTATTCTTTTATAACTGCGTCAATAGTTACGTTACTAAAATGTCATTTTAGTTGTAGTGATTCTATTTCCTTTTACGGACTTCTAACTTCAAAAATTAACGAAGTCCTGTTAGTTTCTCCCTTTGAAGCCTGAGATCGCTATGTCTTTCCTATTACTTTCACTAATTTTTAACTGTTTTGTTCTGACATTATTTCGTATTCTATCTAATAGTCAAATTTCATCGGTTTAATTTTTAAATTATTATTTTAATTCTATTAATATAACTAATAAATGTTTATACTTAAAATACCTGATTTTTAACAATAAAGTACCATAACTTATACATATATTTTTTACTTTAGTACCATAATTTTTGTTTTCTAATTAACGTACCTTAGTTATGCTAATGTCACGAAAGATTATACTTGACATTTATTTATTATTAGTTATTGGTATTTCATATGTAATTTTTAAAATTTGATTTTTTATATTCTCTTTGTAATTCTTCATACTTCTTTTACAAAATCTCCATTTCTCCGTTTGCTTTATCTAATTAGGACAAAGAATCCTCATATTTTCTCACGAATTTCAATTTTAATTCACTTCAAAAATTAATATTTTTAAAATTCTAAAATTAAGAAAATAGTCAATAGTTTAAATATCATTATTTAATAAATTTTAAGAAGTGTTGGAAAAATTAAAATAGTTGTTATAAATTACAAATAAAATTTAAAAATTAAAAATTATTGTTAAAAGAATGAAAAATAGTTGTTCATATATATTTAATAATAATGTGTATTTTCGTCACAAATTATAAAATATTATACAAAAATAAGTACCACATTTTTTTAAAGATTTATAAAAGTAAAAAGACACTTTTTCATTATACATAAAAAAAAGATGTTACTTTAATGGGAAAAGAAAAAGAAAAACTGACGGTAATGGAGTCAAATATCAGGTGCTCGCCTTTTCTTGAAAAACGAACCTGCCAAAACTATTTGTGCAGATCTTTTCTTTTCTTTTTTCTACAGCATGTCATCTTTGGAAAAGCGAAATATATAAAATAGACGCTATTGACCCACGTTTAGGATCTTGTTCAGATTTGAGGAACAGCTATTTGAATAGGGTATATAGTTTATTATTAGTGATATTTATAAGATATAGACTTATAGTATCCATTTATGAAATGCCAATTAGGCATAGTAGATCCGAACTTGTTCACATTTTGCTCCAGAGCGTGGAGTTCAGAATATAGTAAAACAACGTGCATTACTTAATCCTTCACAATATTCCTGTCGCTTTACAAGGATTAAACCCCAGCATTCTTTTTTTTTATGGGTGGATCAAACCCAGCTTGATTCAACTGTTTATTCATTTAGAAACTTGCTTCACTAACATATACTAAATTGATAATGAATTGCTTTACTGTTCTCTTCTGCTTCCCTCTCTTCCTTCTCTCATCCCAGAGAGATGATGCGAACGCAGCTCAACTGGAAACCAATGTCGTTTACAGTGTCTACATGGGAGCCACCTCCCAAAGCTTTAATCATGATATGCTCTTAAACTCCGTGACAACAAGGTTGAATTAGATATTGGATTAATGTGAATTCAATTTACAATTTTCTTCTCAGTTTCTGGTTGCCTGTGCTTTGAACTTACTAATTGGTTCACCTTAATCAACTAATGCCAATTAGATCAATTAGATAGATTTTTTTCTTCCTTTGTACGAGAGAGATGACAATTTTATCTTTCATAAAATAAGTAAACTTATTTTAGCATGTAACTTATTTCATGGAAAG
This sequence comes from Rauvolfia tetraphylla, assembly GCA_030512225.1. Taxonomy (NCBI): domain Eukaryota; kingdom Viridiplantae; phylum Streptophyta; class Magnoliopsida; order Gentianales; family Apocynaceae; genus Rauvolfia; species Rauvolfia tetraphylla. Next base: position 8,476,906 of record JAJQKT010000058.1, on the reverse strand, counting down.
CATCACGTGAATTGATGATTTTCTAAAAAATAATACACCAAAATAGTAGAAAATGATAATCATATGAGTTTTTCTTTCTTAAAAAAAAGAGGGGAGGAAATATTAATTATGAAAAATAATTTTTTGCTCAATTTGACTCAGCATGGTAAGAGGGAAATAGTCTTATCCCTCTTGTTTGCATGAAGATTTTCCAAACTAATTTATACTGTTATTCCCGTGTTGATCCCAATTTTTAGCTCAAATTGAGCCGAATAGCATTGTCCATTATTAAATTGATAAAGTATTGATTAGGTATCCAATGTATCCCTCCACATTCGTGCAGATTATTTTTCCTTCTTAGCCCTTGCATTTGTTGGACTTTAAACAGTTCGGATTCCCCCAACTCACTGATATTGAAAAAAACAAGTTCTAACAATGAAAAATGATCACATATCTTTAAGAAAGAAGAAAATAAGTGATATTTTTCTTATTTTATTCTTAAATAATATAATTTATTCTCTACTAATATGAGAAAGAAATTAGATAATTATATTTATAAGTGATGGTAAATATAAAAAATGTTTAAAATTTATAAAAGACCAAATATTTTAATAAAGAAGAAAGGGTCCAAAAAATCCTACATTTTGAAATAGAGGGAGTAGAAAGGTTAGAAATGTCCTTTTATATCATCAACTTGAATTATTTAAGGTAGTTGAAACTTGAAGGCGTTATTGAAGCAATTGAAAGATAGAGGAAGTGATGTGCTGACTGGTGGAAGTTTAAGGGGTTAAAATGCATTTAATCCTAACTAAAAATTTAATAAATGTTACAGACAAATGTTATGTATGGTGTTACCAAAGATTCGCATAAATACGAGTAAATCCAATCTCCTAGATTAAATAATTAAATATTTATTCCATCCAAGAGTGCAAATCTTTTAATTAGTACAGTCTGTAAAATCCGAATAAACTAATCTATCAATACTTTTTTAGATTTGCTATTTTTTCTTGTTTATTATAGTCATAGCAGAAGGTTCTGACTTCTTAATTATTTGTGCAGATTCGCCATTATTCCCCAAAAATCACGTTTGCAAAAAGAAAACTAATACCTTAGTCGCCGGCTTCATTACTTCCTTCATGATCTCCGATCCTCATTGGATCCTCTTTGGATAAATCCAGCCCACGAACTGTCTATATATATATATATATATATATATATATATATATATATATATATTCTTTACAACCATAGCACACTATTTATGACTGGCTAGCTATTCAAGTTTTAAAATTAAAATATATATTACTATATTCGATCCAAATAACAGGGCATGTCGAATTTTGAACCAGACTTTTCTTAGGTAAAAGTTAAATTCTACAAGCGTAATTTGAGTCGAATTCAAATTAATTTTACCAATTAGTAAGATTATTAAGTACTTAAAATAAATAAATAAATATAATTGTACACACACATCTATATATATTAGCATAAATCTCGTGTTTTGCACAATATATACATTACTTTTTAAAAAATAAGTGTATAATGAAAATAGATTTTTAAAAAGAAAAATGTATTCTAAATATCATTAAAAAAATATATTTAATAGCACGGCCATAAGTAAGCCAATTTTTTTTAGTGACAGAGTTAATTTTTTATTCAAAAAAAGTGTCATAAAGAAAAATTAACACGGTTATTATATAAATAATTATTAGAGTTATTACAAAAAATATGAAGTAAATTTATTTATTTAATTAAAAAGTGTGCACTAATGATTAATTATAAGTAAATTAAGATAAAAAGAAAAGAAATAAAAAATATATTGTAAGTTGTACATTTTTTATATCTTTAAAGTAAATTAACTTTACAACGTGATCTTTCAATTATTCTGCCGTATTCACATCCTACTCCTATTATGTGTAAAAGAAAAAGAGAATTCCTTATCATTTAATTATTCATTTTGACTCTTCATAAAAATAGAATATATTTGTAATAAAATCATTGTGAAAATTAAAATTTCTCTCTCCTTATTTGTCTCTTTCCATTTCTAAAAAATAAATAACATAAAAATAAAAAAAAATATTAGTATTTTATATTAAAAACCTCAAAGAAAGATTTTTACAAAATAAAAAGATTCTCTGGTCTCCTCAAAGAAAGATTTTTTCAAAATAAAAAGATTCTCTGGTCATTGCTCAATTTTTTCAAAAGAACTGTATTCTTGATCCATCACAAATAAGTTATAGTGTTAATGTACTTTATAAAATCATTTCCTTCTTTGATATTTACTTGGTAAAGAGACAAAAATAAAGTAAATAAAAAAATGTACTGCAAAGTTATGCATATTTAATGTACTATTACATTTCATGTCTAATGTACTGCAAAGTTATGCATATTCTTGTATAAAATATTTTAATAGGCAATTAGATACTTTTATCCTTAAACCTTAGCAAATGAAGGATCAAATTAGATAGTAATAGATATTAATCTAATTGATGTAATATGTACCAAGAACTAAACATATAAATATTCCTGAAGTCATCTCCTCAAACAAACAAAGAAAAAAAGCTTGAATCTTCAAAACGTATAAAAAAACAAAAAATCAATAATTTTTTATTAAAACAACTAAAAATATAAAATAGATTATATCATTCAATAAAAAAAGAAGAAAGAAAAGGAATGAAAGATGTAAAAAGAAAAAACATCAATGATGCTAAAAATAAAACTTAAAAATAAAAGAAACTGACAAAAAGGGAGCAAATGAATAATAACATATAAAAGTTATGTACAAGTTACAGACTTGTTGATAATTAAAAAATTCAAAAAGTTTTAAAAGAATATATTTTATTCCCAAAAGGGATTACACAAACTTATATTAAAAAAGAAAAACATAAATAAAAAATTAAAAGAAAAGTGCATACATATCATTTTGTACTATTTAACTGAATGTTTTAAAATATATTTTAAAAGAATATATTTTTTCTAAGATATATTTTAAAATTTAAAAAACAATAAAGCTAAAATACTTATTTGAATAAAAAATTAAAATATTTTAAATGTTTCTGATGCCTATAACGTGTATAACAATCATACATTTTCCTCTATTTTAAAAGAAAAAATATGGGACAATCTTTTTATTTTGGCCTCTATCTCAAAAAGTTCTCAAAAAAACCTTTTCTAAATATAAATAAATTCATAAACATTTACATGTACACAAAGAAGTTCTTAAAAAATTAAAGAAAAAGAAATATTTTTTAAAAATAGTTAAATTATAAACATCTTTTGAACAATAAGAGATGCATTGAGCATTGATAAGCTCATCAAGATAATCAAATATATAATACTCATTATCAAATTTATAGGTCAAACATTAAATTGAAAGAGAGAATGAAAGAGAATAAGAGCAACATATATCAAAAAAGGAATTGAAAATATTATTTCTTTAATTTGAAAAATAATGACCATAATCAGAGAAAAATAAGATGATCTAACGATAAAAAACTTTATGAGAAAAAATTTGTGAAGAAAGAAAAAGTTTGTGGAGAAAATGGCAGTAGATGAAATTATATGCAGATAGTGAAAAGTTATTAGGAATTTAATTTAAATTAAAAGATTTGTTTAGGATAAACTAAAGTGTTTATATTATTTTATCTCTTAGCTAATGACAACTTTTCTAACTAATAAAAAATTAAAAATTTTAGAAATTAAAATTAGAGATTTGAGATTTTTGGAGGAGGAGAGAGAATAAAAGTGTTTTGGTAATATATATATATATATATATATATATATATATATATATATATATATATATATATATATATGTATAGATGTTTTCAATTTTTTACATATTTCATGCCTTTTTTTTATTGAATGATATAATCTATTTTATATTTTTAGCTGTTTTAATAGAAAATTATTGAGTTTTTATTTTCTTTGATAGGTTTTGAATATTCAAGCTTTTTTTTCTTCATTTATTTGAGGAGATGACTTCAGGAATATTTATCTATTTAGTTCTTAGTATCTATTACATCAATGAGATCAATATCTATTACTATCTAATTTGATCATTCATTTGCTAAGGTTTAAGAATAAAAGTGTCTAATTGCCTATTAAAATATTTTGCACCAGAATATACATAACTTTGCAGTATATTAGACATGAAATGTAATAGTCGATGATATTTATTTTTTTATTTTTATCTTTTTACCAAGTAAATATAACAGAAAAATAATTTTGTAAAGTACATTAACACTACAACTTATTTGTGATGAATCAAGAACACGATTCTTTTAAAAAAAATTGAGCAATGACAAGTGAATCTTTTCATTTTAGAAAAATCTTTCGCTGAGGTTTTTAATATAAAATACTAATATTTTTTATTTTTATGTTATTTCTTTTTTAGGAATGGAGAGAGATTTTAATTTTTACAATAATTTTATTACAAATATATTTTATTTTTTTGAAGAGTCAAAATAAATAATTAAATGATAAGAAATTTTCTTTTTCTCTTAAACATAATGGGATTAGGAGATGAATTCGGCAGAATAATTAAAAGACCATGTCGTAAAATTAATTTACTTTAAAGATATAAAAAAGTACAACTTACAATGTATTTTTCATTTCTTTTCTTTTCATCTTAATTTACTTATAATTAATCACTAGTGCACAATTTTTAATTAAATACATAAATTTGCTTCATATTTTTTGTAATAACTCTAATAATTATTTATATAATAACATGTGTTAATTTTTATAGTGCTTTTTTTGAATGAAAAATTGACTCTTTCATTAAAAGAAATGGCTTACTCATAGTCTTGCTATTAAAGATATTTTTTTAATGACATTTAGAATAAATTTCTCTTTTTAAAAATCTATTTTCATTATACACTTATTTTTTAGAAAATAATGTATAGATTGTGCAAAGCACGAGCTTTATGCTAATACATATATATTACCAAAATACTTTTACTCTCTCTCTTTCTCCAAAACTCTCAAATCTCCAATTCTAATTTTTAGATTTTTTATTTTTTTATTAGTTAGAAGAGTTGTCATTAGCTAAGAGATAAAAAAATATAAACACTTTAGTTTATTCTAAACAAATCTTTTAATTTAAATCAAATTCTTAATAACTTTCTACTATCTCTACATAATTTCACCTACTGCTACTTTCTCTACAAATTTTTTTCTTTCTTCACAAACTTTTTCTCATAAGGTTTTTTTATCGTCAAATCCTCTTACTTTTCTCTGATTATGGTCTTTTTTTTCTAAATTAAAGAGATAATATTTTTAATTTATGTTTTTTATACATGTTGTTCTTATTATCTTCCATGTTCTCTTTCACTTTAATATTTGACATTTGGATTTGATAAATAGTATTATATATTTAATATTTTTAGGAGCTTATCAATGCTCAATGCATCTCTTATTGTTCAAAAGATGTTTATAAATAAATTATTTTCAAAAAATATTTTTTATTTAATTTATTGGGAACTTTTTTGTGTACATGTGCGATGTTTATGAATTTATTTATTTTTAGAGAAGATTTTTTTGAAACCTTTTTGGGATAGAGGCCAAAATGAAAAGATTGTCCCATGTTTTTTCATTTAAAATGGAGAAAAATACACGAGTGTTATACAAGTTATATGCATTAGACACATTTAGGTTATTTCAATTTTTTTATTCAAATAAGTATTTTAGCTTTATTATCTTTCAAATTTTAAAATATGTCTTAGAGAATTCTTCAGTTAAATCCTGCAAAATGAGATGTATGCACTTTTCTTTTAATTTTTTATTTATTTTTTCTTCTCTAATATGAGTTCGTGTAATCTCTTTTGGGAATAAAATATTTTTTAAAAAAACTTTTAAAATTTTATGATTATCAACAAGTTTGCAAATTATGCATGACTTTCACATGTAGTTATTCCTTTGCCCCTCCCTCTTTTTGTCAGTTTCTTTCATTTTTTAGTTTTATTTTTAGAATCATTGATGCTTTCTCTTTTTACATCTTTCATGCATTTTTTTATTGAATGATATAATCTATTTTATATTTTTAACTATTTTAATAGAAAATTATTGAGTATTTATTTTATTTGATAGGTTTTGAAGATTCAAGTTTTTTTTTTCTTCTTTTGTTTGAGGAGATGACTTCAGAAATATATATCTGTTTAGTTCTTGGTATATATTACATCAATTAGATCAATATCTATTACTATCTAATTTGATCCTTCATTTGCTACGTTTTAAGGATAAAAGTATCTAATTATCTATTAAAAACTTTTGCACAAGAATATGCATAAATTTGCAGTACATTAGACATGAAATGTAAAATCGATGGTTTTTACTTTTTATTTTTAATTTTTTACCAAGTAAATATAAAAGAAAGAAATAATTTTGTAAAGTACATTAACACTATGACTTTTTTGTGATGGATTAAAAACACGATTCATTTGAAAAAAAATTAAGTAATGATCACATAATCTTTTCATTTTGAAAAAATCTTTCTTGAAGATTTTTAATATATAATACTAATATTTTTTATTTTTTATGTTATTTATTTTTTAGAAATGGAGAGAGAAGAATAAGGGGAGAGAAATTTTAATTTTCAAAATAATTTTATTGAAAATATATTCTTTTTTAAGAGTCAAAATAAATAATTAAATGATAAGAAATTATCTTTTTCTCTTACACATAATTAGAGTAGGAGATCAATATGACAAAATAATTGAAAGACCATGCTGTAAAATTAATTTATTTTAAAGATATAAAAAAAGTATAACTTACAATATATTTTTTTTATTTTATTTCTTTTCATCTTAATTTACTTATTATTAACTATTAGTGCACAATTTTTTTAATTAAATACATAAATTTACTTTATATTTTTTGTAATAACTCTAAAAATTATTTATATAATAACCCTATTAATTTTTCTTTATGGCACCTTTTTTAATGAAAAATTGACTGTCACTAAAAGAAATAGATTTACTAATGGTCGTGCTATTAAAGATATTTTTTAATAATATTTAAAATAAATTATTTTCATTATATATTTATTTTTTAAAAAAGTAATGTATATATAGTACAAAATAGGACTTTTTGCTAGTTTGTATATATATATATATATATATTTATTTATTTATTTATTTATTTATTGTAGACTTTTCACCTTAAAAATTAACATGAGAGTGTTATATATAATTTTGAATTTTACTATATAGTTAAAAAATTAAATTATTTTTAATTTTTTCTACCTAACTTTTTCTCTCTCATCTTCTCTTTATAATTTTATTAAAATTAAATAGTATAGTATTAAATTGAATTATACAATTCAATTTAAAAATAATAATTACACTATACTTTTTAAATTTTTAAATAAAAAATTTAATTTTAAATAAGTTTCGCCAAACGTGATAAACTTATGCAGAAGTTTCACCATAAAGGGAAAGGACTTTAGCAAGAGTTGCGTCCAGAAAGGCGGAACAAATGGACGCCAGCCAACCTTCCACCCATTTGTGGTGGAACTTCAGCTCAAGTTCCATCAACCATCACTTTTTGGATCGTCTTATGCCTAACACGGTAACCCCATTTTTAGTTCCTATACCTTATGGAGGACTTGAATAGAGTGTAGACATAATTTTTTTTAATTTGTGCAAATTAAATTTTAATTGTTAAATTTTAATTTAATAGTTAAAAAATTTATATATTGAGAATAATTATTTAAGTAGAATAATTATTCACTATATAATAAATAATTATTCTCTCTATAATAAAATAATTATTTTACAAATAGAATAATTATTTTATTATATAAAAAATACTTATTTTAACTAAAATAATTATTTTTAATATATAATTTTTTAATTATTAAATTAATATTTAATAATTAAAAATTTATTTTATATAATTAAAAAAAATATTATATGCACTCTATTCAAATCAATCGGGTCAACCCATGACGATCTTGTGCTACATCCCGATGATCTCTTTCCTACCGAGGCACGCAAACTCCTATCGTTATTACTGTCAAAATTGGCTCAAGCCTGCGTGCTGATCTGTATAGACGGGCTTGGGCTTAATATGACCAAGCCCGTTTAAATGCGAGTTTTTTGGCTCGCGGACCGTACACGGACTAATCTATTTTTTTTTTAAATTTTTTAAATTTTTTTAAAACGACGTCATTTTAATTTTTAAAAATATTTTTAAAATATATTTTTTCAAAACGACGTCGTTTTGATAATTTTTTTCAAAACGATATCGTTTTGTATGATCCGCGGGCTGCGAACTAAACGGGTCAATTCGTTTCAGTCCGTTTTCAAGACTAACCTATACAGACAAGGTCAAATCAAAAAAGATTGACTCATTTAACAATACTACCTATTGCGTCCGAGATCACATTCCATGAATCGAAAAGAGGAGCCTACTCATCTATCAACTCCTCTCGTATATCGGTGCAGTTTTATGAAGCGTCTAAGCACAGTTCACTCGCGTTGATCAATCAAAAGGGTTGCCGCCACTCTTTAAGATTACATGTTTTGTCATAAAGTACCTCATCTTTTTTCTTCTTAAGGTAAGGTAAAGGGCCAGGCATGGTGGGGTAGGAGCATCCAGTCGGCAATCTTTTTGGCTTGACCAAGAAGTCTTATGTCTTCCCGAGTCGGCTATGGTAAAGAGGCTATTTTTTTCAGCACATGCAAAATGAAATTATGATTGTTTGATCGGTCTTATTTTGATCAAATAATTAAGATTGATCAAGAATAAATTTAATATAAAAAATTTTAATTCCTGTCCAAACTTAAATAGACCTTAATATTTAATTTTAAATTCAAAATTTTATATCAAATTCAACTCTCTTACTTTATCTGTTTTTATCATATCTGATTCTCTTTATTTCTTTCTCTTTCTTCTTTTACTTTTCTCTTTACTATAGTTCTAAATTATTTTTACAGAAAATGCTAAAAAATGGTAAATATAGATGGACAACGATGAGTTCAAAATCACAATTTAAGAATAGTTTCTAAACTTAATAAAGATTTGGAGCCAAATAATATATATTTGTGATTTTTGTTTAGTTTTGACCTTACTTTTTTTCAAGAAATTTAATTTTTGACCATTTTGATTGAGTAAAAATCCTTTTGTAAATGGTATTTGCAAGTTTGGAAACAAATTATTGATCTTGCAAATTTGTGAATTTTTAAAGCTATAGTGGTGTATGGAGTGGTTGATTTTAAAATCGAATAAAATAATGTTCAGATTCGAGAAGTGAATAATTATTAATTTAGCAGTAAATAATTATTTAAGACAATGTGAATCTAAAAAATTGGTTGTGAATTACTTTGTGTTCATTCTCATGACTTGAAGAATGATTTTGATGATGGAAACTTTCAATTGTGGATTTTTTTTAATTTTAGAAATACTCATATCTACTTTGACTTATCCTATAATGATTCTTATTATTTTGAACCATGGTTTTAAGACTAATTATTCAAAAGAAAAAACTATGTTTTGAATGATTATTCAAACACATATGAATAATTATTCATCACTATGATAACACAAAGTTGATATAAATATTGATATTTTGTCACATAATAATAACTTTGTGATTTTTTTGTACTTGGATTTTTTATTTTTTGTTGATAAATTTATTTTTCATCATTTTGATTGAGTGAAGACTTTTTGGTGTTGTTCACAGGTTTAGAAACGACTTTTGATATTGGAAAATGAAGAAAGTTTAAAAGAAGACCAACTTTTCTATTGACTGGATTTTGGTGGTGTATGGAATAGGTTTTTGGGATGATTTCAAATTTGAGTGAATGATTATTCAAAATAACGTGAACTGAAGGCATTAGTTGTGAATTTATTTGTGTTTATTTTATTGAATTGAAGAAATGATTTTGATGATAAGAGAATTTAATACTGGATCTTCTTTTGTTATTTAAAAAAATTTACGTCTACTTTGACTACAGTTGTAATGACTTTTACTGTTTTAGAGCTTAATTATTCAATAGAGATTAATTTTTATTGGTTTGAATAATTGTTCTATTTCTTTTTAATAATTGTTATTGAATGATTGAAATTATTCAACACTTTGTAAGTAGAAGCAAACACTAGAGTGAAATGTCAACACATAACTATTTATATAGAATAATTATTTTTGTTCGTTTTAATAATTTTTAATGACTAAATAATTATTTTGCTCATCACTGGTAGAAGCGGACACAAGGATAAAATGTCAATATTTAGCGCTTGATTCAAAGTTGTGCTGAATAATAGTCTTGTTTCTTTTAATAATTGTTTTTGAATGACTAAATAATTATTCTATTCATCGCCAGTAGAAGTGGACACAAGGGTAAAATGTAGCACTTAATTCAAAGTTGTGCCGAATAACTGAATTATTCATTTAAATAATTATTTTCAAATGGCTGAATAATTGTTCTCTAAAGTGAATTTTATCTTGAAGACTGGATAAATATTTATCAGAATAATATGGGTACAAAATACAAACTAAACTTGCTATGAACAATTATTCTCATGTATACCTTGGTATGGCCTTACTCTTCTCCTTACATTTCTCAAAAGTATCGTATCATATAAGATTCATGACCTCACTATAAAACACTCAGTAAATGTTTTGAATACTTTAATTATTCAAGAGAAAAATTGTGTGCAGAATAATTATTCGAACTTCTTAGAATAATTATTCAATACTACATACTGAATGAACATATAATTTTATTCACAGATGTTTGAATAATTAATTCACCATGCAGGATACTTATTTACAATACAATTTATTTTCTTGAATAATTAATCTCCAACATAATCTCGAAGAGAAGAGTTTGTGTTCAAATTTCTTGATTTAAATGTTCATTTATCACGCATTTTGAAATAATTATTCAAAAATTATTCGTATCAATTTGAATAATTATTCACTACACAGAATAACTATTCACAACATAAATTTCTCTATTAAATAATTATTGCTCTAAATCAGTAAAAATCATTACAATAGAGATCAAAGTAGACGAGAATTTTTCTAAAATAACAAAAGAAGGTCCACCATTAAAATTCTTCATCATCAAAATCATTTCTTCAATTCCCCACCAATGCCTTTAATTCACGTTGTCTTGAATAATCATTCACTCAAATTTGAAATCATCCCAAAAACCTAATCCATGCACCACCAAAATTCAGTCAATGGAAAACCCGCTCTTCTTTAAACTTCCTTTATTTTCCAATATCAAAAGTTGTTTCTAAACCTGTGAACAGTACTACAAAGTCTTCACTCAATCAAAAGAGTGAAAAACTAAATTTATCAACAAAAAATGAGAAAAATTCAAATACAAAAAAATCACAAAGTTATTATTCTGTAAAAAATATTAATATTTACATCAACTTTATGTTATCACAGTGATGAATAATTATTCATAGGTGTTTGAATAATTATTCACAACACATTTTTTCTTTTGAATAATTAATTTTTAAACAAATAAAAATCATAGTTCAAAATAATGAGAATCATTACATGAGAAGTCAAAGTAGATATGAGATTTTTAAAATAACAAAAATAAAAAGATCCACAACTAAAAGTTTCCATCATCAAAATTGTTCTTCAATTAATGAGAATCAATACAAAACAATTCACAACCAATTTCTTCGATTCACATTGTCTTAAATAATTATTTACTGCTAAATGAATAACTATTCACTGCTCGAATCTAAACATTATTTCATTCTATTTGGAAATCGACCCAAACAACTACTCCATACACCACCGAAATACAATTAAGAGAAGGGGTTGTGTTCAGCTTTAAAAATCTACAAATTTTCAAGATCAATAATTTGTTTCTAAACTTGCAAATACCATTCACAAAAGGATTTTTACTCAATCAAAATGGTCAAAAATTAAATTTACTAAAAAATAGAGAAATGTCAAGACTAAACAAAAATCACAAAAATATCTTATTTGGTTCCAAATCTTTATCAAGTTTTGAAACTATTCTTAAATTGCAATTTCAAACTAGTTGTTGTATATCCATATTTATCATTTTTTAGCATTTTTTGTAATAATGATTTAGAACAATGGCAAAGAGAATAGCAAAAGAAGAGAGAAAAAAAAGAGAAAGAAGAGAGAGAGAGAGAGTGAGAGAGAGAGAGAATCAGATATGATAAAGAGAAAGAGTGAGAGAGTTGGATTTATTGTATGAATCTGAATTCCAAATCAGATTTTGAGGTTTGTTTGAGTTTAAGCAGGAGTTTGAATTTTTTTTAATGTTAAAATTATCCTTGATCAATTTTAACCGTTTAATAAAAATGAGGCCGATTGAACGGCCACAATTTCATTCTGCACGTGCTAAAAAAATTGGCATTTGTACCACAACCGACTCGATGTTCTCTAAGTCGCACGACGTTTTAACCAACATAACTTCTTGCACAATTCATGCCTTAAAATTCCTTTCGATTTTTATGACAAAAAAATTGTTTCTTGATTTCCAATTTAAAATTTCTCTAGAATATTTATCAATATGAGGTGATTGTAAGACATTACATAAGACTCACGATTCAGGCATTCTAATCTTCCGTGTGTAGGGAAAGAAGCCCCCCTCCCCCGCAAAAAAAAAAAAAAAAAAAAAGAAGGAAATCTTTTCCAAATAGGTGATCAAAAGATCTAATTAGTGTACATATATTGATGGTCATTACTTTTTGAGTATATTTATATATAGTTTTTTTGAATTATATACAGTATAAAAATTACTCATTTTTTAAAGAATTTTCTATCTCTTCTCTCTCTCCCTCTCTCACCCTTTCTTATGTGGGCTTCCTGCAACTTTTGCCACCTATTGGTGAAAATCACCTTTTAAAAAAATCTATTTATATTTTTAATAATTATAAACTAAAAATATTTAATTACACAAATTATTTTATTAATGATATTTTAAAAATAATTTTTAAGTGAGTTCTACCAACACCTGACGAAAGTGTATGTTAACTTTCACTAGCATGTAGCAGAAGTCCATTTCGAATTCCGCCGCTTACTATATATCATCTAAAAATGATTAATTTTTAAGAAAAATTTTAAAAGAATAATTAATTTTCGTATTATATATAGTTAAAAAAATTATTTATAATTCATGTGGTTACTTTTGGTGGTCTTTCTTTTTTGTTAACACCTCCTCTTATTCTATTGATCAGAAGCATCCAACAGCACTACGTCAAGCGAAAGAGTTAGGTGGTATTTGGATTGAGACTCAATTTATCTAAAATTTTATTTTTCTTTAATTTTTTTCACTTTGAATCTTATTTATCATCTTACAAATAATTTACTTTTATAAATTTTAAAATAACTTCATTAAAAAAAACAATCAAAATACACCATTAAGCTATTAAGCTAAGCTAATATAGGTGAACACGGTAGAAGCGACTGCCGATTCCATCTTTGACGGCTGCACAATGATCACCCCACTATATCCATCCTCTGCTTTGGAGTACATTACATTGTCCAATGAAAGCACCCGATAAACTTCGAGCCCAATTCAGACCAACTACAGTTACCGTTCTTGGCAGTTGAAAATAATCTTAGAGGGAAATAAAAGCGGGAAAATCACGTCAACAATTTGGTTAATATATTGATGGCTGTTTTTTAATACATGAGGAACCACTCCGTAAATCATTAAATCTGAAGCTTTTGATCAAATGACAGAGAGAGTAGAAAAATTTTGGATACCAAAACTATTTTGGACTCCCTCAAAAAAAGTATTTTCAGTCAAAAAACAAACTCAAACTCATTAAATCACATTTTGAATACAAATTTGCTATCAATATTACATCAACTCTCTCTCTCCCCTATTCAACATTATTCTTTTGGCATCAAGGCCAACATTAATAAAGATTAGGCCTATCAATTGGGCTCTACGAGCCGAGCCAACCTAAGCTCGGGCTCAGCCCGAGTAACATCATATTGAGCCCGAGCAGGCTCACAAATGTTGAGCCCGAACTCGGCTCTTATGAGCTCGGGCCGAGCTCGGGCTGAGCCCGAAATATGCATATTCCTTTTTTATTGTTCTCACAAATTATCCTCTCACTACAAATTATGATTGCCTTCACAAATTAATGTCTTAATACTTGTCTAACAATGACTTTCAACTAATTTGCATATATTATTAAACAATATCTCTAGAAACTAAGCAAACGTCTATCTGAAAATCAACAAAAACAAACTACCATAGCAAAATAAAGTATTGTAGCAATATCTCAACCACATTAAATTCCAACCAAGACAAATCAACAAAAGTGGAGCACCAAACTACCAGAGTCTGAGAATTTATTGATCAAGAACCCTTCAAATGAATATTTAAACAGAGATATATAATGCATTAAAATCTGATAATCTGGTATGTCGTGCTTCAATATGAAGTAACCGGAAAAGAGGAAGAATGATCCTATAACTCCAGAAATCAGTGAATTTCCAACGATAAAACTAGGCATCAAAGCACTAAAACACATCACCACTGTGTTTGCTGTATAGAGAATCAACCAAATTTGTAGCATACACCACTAAGTTTGCTGTATAGTAAGCAGTTTAATATTTTGAATGCATATTAAGTTATTAATACACAAAAAACAATCTTCTAATGTTCCCTAATAATAAATATTAATTTTTTAAAAAGATATTGGGCTAATACTAAAGTTTACTAATCACTTTACTAATCACCTTATAAGTTATATAATATAAGTATTAACCATTAAGTAATTGATAATTTTTTCTCTTCTCTTTCTAAATTTATGTTGAGAAGTGAAAAAAATTATATTTTGTGAAATTAGTTAAATATATTAATTACGAAAGTGAATATGTAGAATATATTATTTTATAAAACTAAATATTTACTTTGGAATATTCTAAATTACAAGTGCAAAAATCAATTGGAAGACTATGCTAAGATCTTATCTTCTTCTTTCATATGATTTATATTTCTCGTGTTAGTAAATGTAATAATATTCATACCTACGCATTTACTGTGTTAATACTTAATATCCTTAGAATTATGATAAGCTCAATAAGTAGTTACAATCTCATAAATAGACTCTATGATTGAATAACATGCATATTGTTGCCAAATCTGCTAAGAATTAAAACTATTAAACTACATTGCTTTTCTAAAATATAATTTTAAAGTGTTAGAAGTGAAAACTTTACACACTAATTTTTTTTGAAAGTGAAATATAAACAAATTTATTTATATCAAAACACATAAAATTTTAATCTATATAGTTATGATGACATTAATATAGTATTATACACAAAAAATTTCTATTATATCAAGAAATTATAATATATAATTATAAATTATTATTAGATATATGATCGGGCCGAGCTTATAATGGGCCGAGCTTAGCCAAACCCGAGCTCGGCCCGATTCACAAACGAGCCGAAAATTCAGGCTCTAGCCCGGCTCAGCCTTAGCCCGAAAAAAGCTCAGCCCTCAAAAAACGAGCCGAGCCGGGCCGAGCTCGGGCTATCCCGGCCCAATTGACAGTCCTAATAAAGATAAAGGACATTATGTAAAAGGTATGTAGGCCAATCTTTACAAATTTATCTATTACAGTTTCTGCTGGTTGTACTATCGAGAAGAGTGAATTGTTGAGAAGAATGATAGTTTGCTAGATCTGAATGGTGACAACAAATAATTTACTATTGTTGTTAGATGATTATTGTTATACTTTATCTTTTTTGAACTCATCTATTTAATCTCAAAATATATATTCTTGACAGTAAAAAAATAACTATAGTGATAAGAGTTTGTGTTAAAAGTAAGGGTGCCATTTGTGTGCGGGAAGGAAATTGGAATGTGGTGATCGTGTTGATTATGGTGATGAGAAGGATAGAAGGATAAAAGAATAGTGAAGCACCTATTTTTTTTAAATTTTATGTACAATTTAGTAATTTACATTTTTATATAACAAAACGTAGGTTTTAAATTTATGTAACTAGTATGTAAAATTTCTCTCATTTATACTATACTTGAGATTGCTCAGTACAAAAGTTTATATTAATTTTAATGGCATATAATTTATAAAATAGATAAAAATCGTATCAAAAGTAAAAACTTTATTGCAGTAGAGGTGATTTCTGCTTCGAATTATTATGGCTGAATGACATTATATTTATTTATCATAGATGTTTAAATAATTATTCATACAATGTGAATAATTATTCATGACATAATATTTCCTCTTGAATAATTAAATTTTAAACTAAGAGAATTACTATTCAAATCAGTATAGTGGATAAGTGTCAATGAGGAGTTTGAAAAAATTAAAAGGTTATTATTTTCTCCTTTATTTCCCTTTAATTTAATTTTCTCTTTATTTTATTTGGCTTTGACTAATGATTCACAAGGATTTAAATAATTACTTACATAGTTTTGAATAATTATGTATAAAAGGTTGAATAATTATTTACTAAATAGTGTTTTCTTTTAAATAATTAATCTTTAAAACTATTCGAGCCATTACTAAAAGCCATTAGAATCATTATAAAAGAATTAAAAGTAGATATGAACTTTTCTAAAATTTAAAAAAATCCAAAACAAAAATTTCCCATGATCAAAATCTTTCTTTCAAGTAATGAGAATTCTCCACAACCGAAATTGTTCCTCAAGTTATAAAAATCAACACAATGCTTCCTTGTTTTTAACTAAAGATTTCTACAGACTTGAAGTAACCAACAACACAAAAAAATTCATAATATGCAACTTTGTTTTAGATAACTGAATTCAAGAAAATAAGATTTGATTTCAATAGGAACTAGAAGGCTTATCGAAATTGCCATGCACAAATTGAAGAACTTGACGAGAATAGTAGTGGAGAGAAGAAAGAAGATAGAAAGAAGAGAGAGAGAAAGATAATTTGGTGGAGGACATTGAAAAAAAATTATGATTTTGAATGGATTTTAGATTGTAGTAATCTTTCGGTGAGAAACAAAAACTTTTAAGTCTCAAATATACCTTTAATTAGTTTCAACCATTAGATAAAAAAGATATCAATGTTGAATTAGTTTCAACCATTAGATAAAAAGAATACCAATCTAATAAGTGTAGTAGAGTGATCATATTCCGAGAAATGTAAACCTCAGTACCGTAACCGAGTTGTGAAGAAAGACTGTTGTTTACAAGATTATTCTTTTATAAATGCGTCAATAATTATGTCACTAAATGTCATTTTATTGTAGTGATTGTGTAATATTTTCTGCAGTTTTTAACTTCGGGGATTAACGAAGTAAATGTCTGGTTAATTTCTCCCTTTGAAGCTTGATAAAGCTATATCTTCCTCTTTGTTATTTTTCTTCTGCGATTAAGGCCAACATCAACGAAGACAAGAACATTGTGTGAAAGATCTGTAGGCTAATATTTCCAAATTTATCTATTACAATTGCAAATATTGTGAATGGGGTTCATGATATTTTAGATGTTGTGCTGTCGAGAAGAGGGGGTTGTTGAGAAGAATAATGTTTTGCTAGATCTGAATGGTGATCGTAAAAAATCTACTACTGTTACTAGATAAATATTGTTATATTGGGTATATTATCTTTCTTGGTAACCTATATTTATATTCTTGATAGAAAAAAAAATCATGTGGTAGTAGTTTGTGTTGAATATAAAGGTGACATTATGATGGGAAGGAAATTGAAAGTTGGTGATCGTGTTGATAATGGAGATGAGAAGGATAAAGAATAATCAAATACCTATTTAATTTTGTTGAAAATTTTAGGTTCAAATTAGATTTTTATGAAACAGAAAGTAGAGATTAAATTTATATAACTAGTATGTATTATTTCTCTCATTTGTACCATACTCGAGTTTTTTCGAGACAATAATTTATATTAATTTTAGTGGAATATCATTTATAAATACATGAAATTGTATCGAAAGTAAAAAAAATTATTGTAACAAAGGTGATTTCTACTTCAAATTACCACAAATGAATGATATTATATTCATTCACCACAAAGATGTAAATATCTATTTACACAATACTAAATAATTATGCATGAAGTCTTGAATAATTATACATAAAAGTTTAAATAATTATTTATCATATATATACGTGCCTTACGATCTTTTTTAAAATGCATTTGAGATTATAAATATGTGAAAATTGTATCAAAAGTAAAAATTACACTTCCAAGGAAGGTGATTTCTACTTCAAAGTATCATAATAGAGTGACATTTAGTGCTGTCAAAACGGGCTTCAGCCCGCGGGCTGGCCCGTTTTGACGGATTTAGGTTAGGTATACTTAGGCCCGTTTAATCGCGGGCTTTTTTGGCCCGGTCCGTTTAGTCTGCGGGTTGGAGCAGGCCGGACGCGGGCCAGCCCATTTTTTCTTTTTATTTTTTTTACAATTTTTTTTACTAAAAACGACGTCGTTTTTGAGTTTTTTTTAAAAAATTAAATATATATTAATATCAAAACGACGTCGTTTTGATTTTTTTCTCAAAACGACATCGTTTTGATTAGCCCGCGGGCTAGCTGTCACGGGCCGCGGACTGGGGGTTCCCAGCCCGCGGGCCAAACGGGCCGGTCCATTTTGGCTCGTTTTCACGGCCAGCCCGCGCGGGCCGGACCGGGCTGGCCCGTTTGACAGCACTAGTGACATTATATTAATTTACCATAAAAGTTTGAGTAATTTTTCATGCAATGTGAATAATCATTCACAACACAATATTTTATTTTAAATAATTAATCTTTAAAACAATAAAAATTACTTTTCAAATCTATGTAATGGATAAGTATCAATGAGGAGTTCAAAAAAATCAAAAGGATATTATTTTCTCTTTATTTTATTTTACTTTGACTAACGATTCAAAAGGATTTAAATAATGTTTTACATAGTTTTGAATAATCATAGATAAAGGGTTGAATAATTATGTAAAGGTGTTAGAATAATTATTTTTCAAATAGTGTTCTTTCTTAAATAAATTTTTTAAAATTGTTGAGACTCATTACTCAAAACAATGAGAATCATTATAGAAGAAGTAAAAGTAGGTATAAGTTTTTTTTAATCAAAAAAGATGAAAAACTAAAATTCTCTACCATCAAAATCTTTTTTTTTTTCAAGTCATGAGAATATTGCACTATTAAAATCATTCCTCAAGTTATAAAAATTAACACCGTATTTTCTTGTTTTTAAATGAAGATTTCTACAATTTTAAAGCCATTAAAAAGCATAACAAAAATTTAAAATATCTAACTTCATTTTAGATAATTGAATCCAAGAGAATGAAATTTGATTTTAATAGAAATTATAAGATTCATCAAAATTGTCATTCATAAAATAAAGAACTTGAAGAGAATAAATTATTTTTATTTTTTAATACCTAAAGAGTTTCAGAGTAGTGGAGAGAAGAGAGAAGACAGAAAGGAGAGAGAGAGAATTTGGTAGAGGACATTAAAAATGTTATGATTTTAAATTGCTTTCAAACCGGAGACACTTTGGGCGGGAAATAAATCTCAGCCATTAGATAGAAAAGATACCAATCTAATAAGTGCAGTGGAGTCCCATCTGTTGAGAAAAGTGAACCTCTGCATGTAGTGAAGAAAGACTACTGATTTCAAGATTGTTCTTTTATAAATGCGTCAATAGTTATGTCTCTAAAATGTCTTTTTTGTTGTAGTGATTTTGTTTCCTTTTCTGGACTTCTAACTTTAGGAATTAATGAAGTAAAAGTCCTGTTAGTTTCTCCCTTGAAGCCTGATAAAGCTATGTATTTCCTATTACTTTTAGTGATTTTTGACTCTTTTGCTCTGACATTATTTTGTGTACTGTCTAATAGTCGAATTTGATTAATTTAATTTTTAAATTATTCTTTGAAAAAATGTTATAATTAGCCTCAAACAATTTTTACTTTTTTTTCTTAATCGTGAATATTATTTTTATCTTTTTATACCCATAAATTATTTTTGTATCACTTAAAATATCAAAATTGTACATAGACGGCATAATTTTGCGAGAGCAAGTCATGCTTCCTACACACGTGCTGGTTGAGAAGGGCATTTTTACCCATTCACATCCTTTTATCCATCCTACTAATGACCTAACCACATTGTACATAGGTTGACTCACTGCTCACATTGTACATAGGTTAAACCGACTTTGTGTTTATATCTCTCTCTTTCTCTCTCACACATACACACATGAACATTCTCTCCCTTTCTAAACTCACTAGCATATGTAGAAACCTTTTCTAGGGCGTTCTCTGCAAAACCCCACTATTCTTCTTTTCCAAGCCCATACCCACCATACATGCACACGGAGATTAATGAATTTCTGCTGCTTTTGACTTCATGTAATCGAATACTTTATTGGTATATATTTAATATATGCAAATGATGGCTTGCCTTATGTTCTTACAATATGAACAATCAATATCGTAGAATTCATCACTAGTCTTAGCTTCTCTTTTGCCATTCCATCCAGCGATGCCCATGCTCATTTTAACTAAGAAAACTCTGATTTATTAAATTTCTACCAAGATTACTCTCCATCGGTGCTGCTGCCACCCCACACGCCATTTTGAATATCACAAAGAATGTGTATATAGCAAGGAAGGTAGTTTTTATATTCTTCTTGATGTTACAACAAACTGCTTGTGTTTTGGTTGTGAAATTGTGTTAAACGATTTCAAAAAACTTTAGTTTGGGTGAAAATTCATCAATAATTAGGGGTAGTTTTGAGCTTTCAGCAAATAATGCCTCTTTCTATAATGGCTCTGTGGTGAAAATTACTAGATTGGTGGCACCGCCTCAGACTAGTCGCATACCACGAATAGTAGATGGGCCTGGTGGGGATCCTAGGGAACATGGGAGCCGAGGTGTAGCTTGTTTGATGGATAAACATAAGCTAGTAGAAGATGTATGGGGCATGGATGTGAGTCTTTGTCAAATAGCTCAGCTAGCGTCAGTCAGCTAACGAAGTCGGGCTAAGCCCTGCTTTTTTCACGTCATCGAAAAAAATTTCAACCCATATCTATCCTAAGTGGCCAGTTAGCCAAGATATTTTTTTTAAAAAATAAATTTCTTTTTATCACATGTGAGATCATATAAATTCATAATTGAGATAAAAATAATCTTTGGCAATTCATCAAAATTTTTAAAATATAAAATAACCATTATATATATATATATATATATATATATATATATATATATATATATATATATATATATATGTATATGTATGACCTAATTTGGATAAATTTATATAAAGAAAATATTTAAAATGACACGATGATTGATTTATAAAATTAATTCGATCAACCCTAATCTTATGCATGCTTTCATTTTCTACTATATTTCTAACATCTAAGAATATTTCTATCAAAACTTCATTAAATCTTTCAATTTTAAATTTAAAAAAATTACATCTTTAACTTAATGTTGAAATCTTTAAATAGTTAGAATTACATCGAATATTTGAGTTAAAATAAGAAATTTAAAATACTAAACTAAAAGTTAACTTTAGCCAAAAAAAAAACATAGGCTAGCCTGCTGGCTAAATGGAACAGGTTAAATAGACTTGCATTTAAACGGGCCTGGACAAACTATGTCCAAGTCCATCCATTTATATGGATAAACGGGCCAACCAGCGGGCTATGGCCTGTTTTGATAGTGATACATGGATGTATATGGGTGGAGCGATCCGAAGAGATCAGAGCTACAAAATAAAAGGATAGAAGCAGTAAGGAGGTGGATTATGAAAGAGGTGGATGTAGGAAGCTAAAGGTGTTGGTAGTTAATGTTTTAGAAGTGAATGGAAGCTTGTTGGCTGATAGAGGTGATGGAGGAAGCAAATATGGAGAAGGGTTCGATGGTAGCATCTTCATTTGTTCCTTTCTTCATCTTGGAGGGTCCAGCTAAGGGAAAGACTTGCATAGGCAAAAATACCCTCCTCAACCAATCATACGTGCTAGGAGCATGACTTGCTCTTGCCGGATACCCGTCTATGTATAATTTTGATAATTTAAGTGACACAAAAATAATTCTTGGTACAAAAGGATAAAATAATGTTTGTGGTTAAGATGAGAAAAGTAAAAATTATTTGAAGCTAATTATAACAGTTTTTTATTATTCTTTTAATTTTATTAATATAACTTATGATTTTTTATATGTAAAAATAGAGAGATTTTAAATTTTGTATATTTTTTTTTACTTTTTTTATAAATAAAAGATTATTCATTAATAATGAAATGGTGAACCATTACAACTAAATACAATCTTCAATTCCTACTCTAATATTACAAAAGAAGGGAATTGCAAGACTGGGATAACCCATTACAACAAACCAAATAAAATTACATACTGGTTCAAAAACCATGGTAACGGAGAAGATCCCACACCCTAGCAACCCAAAGTGGGTCCAGTACAATATTACTAATACAAGTAAAAACAAAAGCAAATGCACTTCGATCTTCTTTGCTTCAACTGAATCTCCATCTTTGAAATACAGAGCCAAGCAAAATTCTGTCTCTATCTCTTTCTTAAATAGTAGCAATTTAAAAAACCATGCGCATATCAACAGTTTTAAAAATTGCCTAGAAAAGAGATAGAGTACCGAAAGAGGGCTTGGATAGATTCTGGGTTGGTAGATTTCTCCATAACAGAGGAAAGAAACTGCATAATAAATCTGCAAAGGAGCTCGTCTGTGTAACTTGATTTTGATAAAAGTTGTATAGAAAAATATCTACGATGATTTGCGGTCAAAATAGGGAGTAGGAACCACGAAAAAAGAAAAACAAAGCAAACAGAGAGGAAAAGGAAGAAGAAACCAGCCAAAATCGAAATGGAGAGGTGAGAACAGGAACTGCAAGCAAAAAGAAAGAAAAACACCATGGTCACCGGCCAAGGCGATGAGGAGGGGCCAAGTCTTGTCAGTGAGGAGGGGCCGCCCAAGATCTGATCTCTGGCCAAAGTCAGAGGCCAGATTTGGTCGGAGAAGAGAGCCAAAGATGTTGCACCGAAAAGGTAGAGATAAGGGAGAGAAAAGGTGTAGAGAGAGTGTGTTAACTTTACTACATTAACTTTTGTTTTCTCATTAAAGTACCTTACTTATGCTAATGTCATGAAAATTTATATTTGATATTTATTTATTATTAGTTGTTGGTATTTCATATGCAATTTTTAAAATTTGATTTTCTATGTTTTCTTTGCAATTCTTCATACACTTCTTTTACAAAATCTCCATTTCTCTAATTACTTTATCTAATCAAGACAAAGAATCCTCATATTGTTTTTGTCACAAATTTCAAATTTTAATTCACTTAAATCTATAATTTTCACATTCTAAGATTAAGAAAACAATGAATAGTTTAAACATCAATATTTAATATATTTTAAGAACTGTTAAAAAATTAAAATAGTTATTGTAAATTATAAATGATTTTAAAAAATTACAAATTGTTGTTAAAAGAATGAAAAAATAGCTGTTCGTATATATAACAAGAATGTGCATTTTTATCAAAAAATTACAGTAGTCTTGTACATATAAGCACACTTTTTCATTATATCAACAAAAAGAGGTTACTTTAATTAAAAAAAGAAAAAGTTAAGGTAATGGAGCCAAATATCATGTGCACTGCCTTTCTTGAAAAACGAACCTGCCAAAAATATTTGTGCAGTTCTTTCCTTTTTTTTTTTGTCTACAGCATGCCATCTATGGAAAAGCGAAATATATAAAAATAGATGCTATTGATCCACGTTTCCGATCTCGTTCCGATTTGAGAAACAACTGTCGCGATGTATATATCAATTAAAAGGCATTATACAAACCATCAATAATATTTATATGGACGCCAAACTATTTATACTAATGATATATTAGTATTTTACACAATTAATGATATATTTCAATCCTTACATAATATACTTCGAGCGAGTATTAATTAGCCGCAAAATTTGTTTCGGGTCCGATCTTGTTCAAATTTTGCTCCGGAGCGTGCAGTTTACAATATAATAAAACAACGTGCATTACTTAATCCTTCACAAAGTTCTTGGCGCTTTACAAGGATTAAACCCAGCTTGATTCAACTATATATTCATTTAGAAACTTGCTTCAGTGAGATATACTAAATTGACAATGAACTGCTTTTCTGTTCTCTTCTGTTTCGCTCTCTTCCTTCTCTCATCCCAGAGAGATGCAGCGAGCGCAGCTCAACCGGAAACCAATGGCGTTTACATTGTCTACATGGGAGCCGCCTCCCAAAGCTCTGATCATGATATGCTCTTAAGCTCCGTGGCAACAAGGTTGAGTTAGAATTGGATTAATGTGAATTCAATTTATAATTTTCTTTTCAGTTTCTGGTTTCCTGTGCTTTTAACTTACTAATTGGTTCATTTTGGCGAAATATTTTAGGGAGAAGAATTCAGTAAGGCACAGCTACAACAATGCTTTCTCAGGTTTTGCAGCTCGTTTATCAGAGGATGAGGCGCGGTCGATTGCTCGAAGGCCTGGAGTTGTCTCAGTTTTCCCGGATCCAATGTTAGATCTCCACACAACACGTTCATGGGATTTTTTGTTCCAACTCGATAGAGAAATGGGTATCAGTCCCAGATCAAATTCCTCCTCTCAAGGAGTTGACACCATTATTGGCATCCTGGACACAGGTACGAAACAGAGACTTGCACAAAAAGATTATTATACCTGTTTCTTAACTATTATATATGCATCCTTTGAATCGTTATTGTTGCAGGGATTTGGCCCGAATCAGAAGCCTTCAACGATAATGGTATGGGTCCGATTCCATCAAGGTGGAAAGGAACTTGTACGGCTGGCCATGCTTTCCACCCTTCCAACTGCAACAGGTATCCAACTCATTCCTTGTATAATAGTTGGCTATATATGCAAAAGAATGTCAATTTCGACGCGACTTAGAGATTCAAATACAGCACTTTTTGAGCTTGAGCTCATCAAACAAGCTCGCCTTAACGATACTCTTTGCACTCCAGCTTTTACATGATACATATATTTATTGGACCAAGAAGTTATTACGTATATTTAAAGAGGAATTCCTGTGGAAACTTGCATCAGGAAATTGATTGGGGCAAGATATTATGCAGACCCGCAGTCCTCAGCAGCTACAGCTCGCTCACCTAGGGACTACAACGGCCACGGTACTCATGTTGCAGCCATTGCAGCCGGAAGTCCAGTTGAAGGGGCATCCTATAATGGCCTGGCTCGAGGCACTGCAAGAGGGGGCTCCCCGGGGTCCAGAATTGCAGTATACCGTGTTTGTGAGGATTACTATTTATGTCGAGGATCTGACGTATTAAAAGCCTTTGATGATGCCATTGCCGATGGAGTAGATATTATATCTCTGTCAATGGGCTATTTATCAGAAGAGGTTCAATTCTGGGCCGACCCGATTGCTATTGGAGCATTTCATGCCGTTGAAAATGGTGTTCTTGTTGTGTGCTCTGCAGGGGATGGTGGTGGACGTGGTGAGAAGAATTCAGTTGCCAACGTTGCTCCGTGGATGCTTACCGTGGGCGCCACCACCATCGATCGTGACTTCGAGACAAATGTTCTCTTGGGTGGAAACAAAGTGATTAAGGTATTCACTAAAAGTCTGTTATATTTCAATAAGTAATTTCAGAAACATTCTTGATCTTAATTTGGAGATAATACATGATTCAGTTATTGTTGCAACAGCCCCTTTATACCATCTGACAATTCCAGAACTTCTGAGAATTATTTTCCGAATTTGATCACAGGGCGGAGCCATTAACCTTGTTAATAATATCCGCAAGTCTCCAGTGTACCCCTTGATTTCTGGCGCTTCAGCAATAAACAACTCTTCTTATCCGGGAGAAGCCAGGTGCAAGAATTAAGATAGCAATTCATTTCTTGTTTGTTTGGTAAATTGCTGAGAGACATATATACCAACCTATGTAATGACTATTGAATTGGTTTCAGTAATTGTGACCCGAATTCATTGGACGGAAACAAAGTCAGGGGAAAGATTGTTGTGTGTGAAAATGTTGACTCGGCGGACTACTCTCCTGAATCGAAGCTCGAGGAAATTACAAGGTTGGGTGGTATTGGTATGATACTGTTGGATGGTAATGAAGGAAACGTGCCATCCGAATATAAATCTCCGATGACAGCAATCGACCCGGAGGGAGAGAGGATGATTCTCGCCTACATGAACTCAACTAGGTACATATGTATATATATCGTAGTTCTTGACATTACTCGTTTTAGATTATATTACTAATGCAAATAATATCGAGATTTTCAAGGAATCCTGTGGCAACCATTTTGCCAACAACTACTGCAGTACCAGGAGACGCGGCAGCTCCATCAGTTGCCTTGTTCTCCGGGAGGGGCCCTACATATGAAACTACAAACATCCTTAAGGTAAAGCAAAATTTGCTTTAATCAGTTGATAAAAATTGTTTGATTCAGATGATATTCAACTTTGCGTGCATCTCCGCTGTAGGATAATCTAACTCCGGCCTTAGAGCATCACCCAACGAATGGCGTTCGCCTGCTTTAGTGACTTTTTTTTTTTTATGCCTGCTTTAGTGTTATTAATCAAGTCACAGTAATGTTATCATTTTCAATTGAATTTGCAGCCTGATATTGTGGCGCCAGGAGTTGGCATTCTAGCGGCGTGGCGCGGGAATAAAACCGAAAAAGGAAGAACTTCTCGCTTCAACATACGCTCTGGGACTTCAATGGCCTGTCCCCATGTATCTGCAATCGCTGCAATAGTCAAATCGCAAAATCCCACCTGGAGTCCCTCAGCCCTCAAATCGGCTATCATGACCACAGGTATATAGATATAGAAGACCTTGGCAAAGAAGGATTCGAATGTTCAAACAATACATGATATTACTTTCTTTTGAACGTCGCAGCAATTCAGACTAACAATAAGAAGGGTCCAATAATGCTCAATGACGTAGTTCCGGCCTCTCCATATGAGTTCGGTGCAGGGCATGTTAGCGCGTCAGCTCCATTACAACCGGGCCTTGTTTATGACATGAAAACCACTAACTACTTGCAGTTTCTTTGCTACAGAGGCTATAACATATCCGCGATAAAGCTTATCTCCAAATCTGTTCCTAATACTTTTTCTTGCCCCAGCAACTCGAATATCAATCTAGCCTCCAACTTGAACTACCCCTCAATATCTATCTCATTTCGTTCTCTGCAAGATAACCAGGACGTCAAAGTAAGAAGAACTGTGACAAATGTTGGTGAAGAAGAATCAGTTTACAGAGCAATTGTCGATGCACCAAAGTGGCTGGAGGTCAAAGTCATTCCGAACAAGTTGCTGTTTACTAAAAGCAAGAAGAAGCTAAGCTATACTCTGCAATTCAAGACCAGACGATCTTCTTCGGGAGATTCGTTTGGTTCAATTACATGGACCAACGGGAAGAATAAAGTCCGAAGCCCTTTTGTTATTGACTAACTTTATGATCTGTGTCGGTTCACCATTCTGATTCGTTGTCTTGATAATGAAAAACAGTAACATCTAGCGTTCTGGGGCAGCCAAGGAAAGGAGCTGAGGAGGAAAGGAAAGGAGAGAATAAATAAGGGTGGGAAGGAAAAAAATAGTCATGCTTATTTTTTTTGGAATAATTACAACAGTAAGTAATAAATGTCCTTGTTTGAAAAATTACAATCTTTTCCTTTGATTTGTTTTGAAAATTATAAATTTATCATTTAAATCACAAATCATATATATAATACTTCAATTTTCACCTTAATCAACTAATGACAATTAGATCAATTAGACAGTTTTTTTCTTCCTTTGCACGAGAGAGATGGCAATTTTATCTTTCATAAAATAAGTATACTTGTTTTAGCATGTAACTTATTTCATGGGAAACATCAAATTGAATTGATGATTTTCTAAAAAAAATATTACACCAAAATAGTAGATGAGGAAAAGAAAATAAAAGTGAAACTAGTGGGTATAATGTGACTCAAATAAGATGATAATCAGATGCATTTTTCTTTTTTTTATAAAAAAGGGGAAGGAAATATTAATTATGAAAAATAACTTTTTGATCAATTAGACTCAACATGGTAGTAAAATTGTCCATACAAGAGGGAAATACTCTTACCCCTCCTGTTTGCATGAAGATTTTCCAAACTAATTTATGCTGTTATTCCCGTGTTGATCCCAATTTTTTGCTCAAATTGAGTCAAATAGCATTGTCCATTATTAAATTGATAAAGCGTTGATTATGTATCCAATGAACCCCTCTAAATTTGTGCAGATTATTTTTCCTTCTTAGCCCTTACATTTTTTGGACTTTAAAGAGTTCAGATTCCCCCAACTCACTAATCACTATCTTCACCAAAAAAGAAAAGAAGAAAGAAAAGAAATCCCCCAACAATCACATTGGCAAAAGGGAAACAATACTTTAGTCCCTTAGTGCCAACGATATCCTTATCTCATTCCTCCATCTCTCGATCTTATTCCGATTCAGCTTTGGAGGATGGATAAATTGCTAACAGCTCACGATCGCGTGGAGTGTTCAGTGTGCCACTACCATTTGCCAGTTCAGCACAAAACCTCCTTCTTCTTATTTTTTAAATAATAAATACCTTCATCTTCAATTTACTTGAAATTATTCAAGTTTGATTGTTTTAAAGAAAAAGGTCCTTCGATCTTTGCTCAATTGTTCATTTACTTATGATTAAATTTTAAACAAACAAAAGAGGAAAAGGTTATTAAAGAATTGCTTTTTGAAACTACTTTTACTTACTAATTTTCATAAACGATCAAATTGTTTTATTAATTATTTATGATCTTAGCACTGATCTTGGAAAAAATGTTCCAAAAATAAAAAATGGTCACATATCTTTAAGAAGAAAGAAAATAAGTGGTATTTTTCTTATTTTATCCACCTTAATTTAATTTATTCTCTAGTAATATGAGAAAGAAATTAGATAATTATATTTATAAGTAATGATAACTAGAAAAAAATGTTTAAAATTTGTAAAAACAAAACATTAATTAACAAAGAAAGGGTCCAAAAATCCTATATTTGAAACAGAGGGAGCAAAAAGGTTAGAAATGCCCTTTTAAATCAACTAGAATTATTTAAGGTAGTTGAAAGTGTAGGCATTATTGAAGCAATTGAAAGATGGAGGAAGTAATGTGCTAACTACTGGAAGCTTAAGGCGGTTTTCTCCTATCTCTCTCTCTACCCACTTTCTCCCCTTTCTCTCTACCCTTCTCTCACCGTGCATCATTTTCTGCTTTTCTTCTCCTGCCAGATGTGGTTACTGGCCTTTGTCGGATTCTCTTCCTTTTCCTTATATTTTTTATTTTTGGCCAAACCTCTTTTCTCCGGCCAGATTTGGCCTCCGGATCTTTGCTGAATCTTTGTCCTTTTGATATGTTCCTACCCCTATTTTGACTGCAAATCATGGTAGATCTTTTTCTACACAATTTTTATCAAGATCCTTTGTAGTCTAATCCTTCTGTTTCTGTCCTCCACTTTGGAGGAATCTATTTATCTGGATTCAATCTAGATCCTCTTTCGGTGTTTTGCCTCTTTCCTAGACAATTTTTAAAACCGTTGATACGCTCATAATTTTTAAATTGATATCCTTTATGGAGGAGGTAGATAATGATTTTTGCTTGTCTCTATGTATAAATGATGGCGATGCATGTTAAATTGTGCAAAGAGAATGAAACAGTTTAGTGAGAGAAAATGTTTGCTCTATATTGAGAGAAGAATTTGGAAAGCTTCTCATTACAATTAAAGAAGAAAGAAAACAAAGTATACACACACACACACACAAGTAGATCACAAGGCTCACAAGGCTCGGGAGCGCCGTACCTCAAAAGACACCTGTCAATGTAAGAGAACCCTCACACTTATGAATGTTTTCAGTTCTTGCTGAGCATCCCATGTGAGATTCTTAGCTACAGTAGATCATTGACCACTGTTCACGATGGGACCTGCTTAAACACTCTATATATATATATATATATATATATATATATATATATATATATATATATATATATATATATATATATATATGTGTGTGTGTGTGTGTGTGTGTGTGTGTGTGTGTGTGTGTATGTATGTGTGTGTATGTGTGTGTGTGTGTGTCTACATCACCACTTGACGTTTAACTTAAGCTAATAAAACAAAAACTAACTTCAACTAAACTAGCCATGCTGGCACAACAGCTGGCACTAACTCTACTAACTAAAATGTTGAGTCACTAATACTAAGCTAGATGCATGCTGAGCTGGATCAGTTGAGTCATCTCAATACCTTCCTCCATCCCTTGCAAGCTGGAGATGGAGTAAAAATGGACTGAAGACCAAAAGATGCCAATAAGGTCTGAAAGCGAGCAACTGGTAGGGGATTAGTGAACAGATCAACCAACCGATGCGCAGAAGAGATAGGCAAAGGTTTTACAACCCTAGCTTGAAATTTCTAATGAATGAAATGACAATCCAATTAAATATGCTTAGTCCTTTCATGGTAAACAGGATTTTCAACAATGTAGATGGCAGAATGATTATCACAAAAAAGAGGAATAGGACCAACTTGAAAAAACTCCCAAATTTGCAAGAAGAAATTGTAACCATTGCAAGTCACAAACACAAGTAGCCATAGCCCTATAATCAGCTTCTGAAGAACTCCTAGCTACAGTATTCTACTTCTTTTCTTTCCAAGAAATTAAATATTGTCCCATAAAAACACAAAAATCAATGACTGACTGCCTAGTATCTTCACAACCTGTCTGGTCACTGTCGCAAAATGCAGTCAAGTATAAAGAATAATAACTAGACAAGAAAACTCCTTGAACTAGAGAACCTTTAAGATACCTAAGAACCTTATTAGCTGCTTTCAAATGGTTCTCAGTACGACAATCAAGAAATTGACTAAGTTCCTGCACCACAAAAGTAATATCAGGACAAGTAATGGTTAAATACTACAATTTGCCCACTAAACGTCTGTAAGCTGTAAAAGAGGACAATAGTGGAGAATCATGATGTGCCAGAATACAAGTAGAATCCATAAGAATAGAAGAAGGTTTACAACCATGTAAATCTATCTCATGCAATAAATCCCTGGTATACTTTCTCTAATTCAAATTAATGCCTTTAGCAGACCGAGCAACCTCTAAACCAAGAAAGAATTTCAATACTCCAAGATCTTTAATACTAAAAGTGTCATCCAAATAAGACTTAACAGCCTTAATTTCCTGAAGAGAACTGCATGTTAGAACAATATCATCCACATAAACCAATAAGGCTAAAAAAGAAGTAGCACTTTGCTTGGCAAACAAACTATAACCACTCTTGGATTGAGTAAAACCAAATTGAAACAATGTTGCTATCAATTTAGCATTCCACTGCCTGCTTGCTTATTTAAGGCCATATAATAACTTCTATAATTTACATACCATGCCCTTAGGGACTGAAAAACCAGAAGGTGGGACCATGTAGACTTCTTAAATCAAATCACCATGCAGGAAAGCATTATTAATATCAAGTTGATGTAGATACCATCCTTTAATAGCTGCCAAAGCTTGTAAAGTTCTGATAGCAATGATTTTGGCAACTGGGGAAAAAGTGTCAAAAAAATCAATGCCAGCTTGCTTGACAACTAATCTGGCTTTAAATCTCTCTACAAAACCATCTAATTTGTGCTTGACCATATACATCCATTTACATCCAATTGACACTTTTCCCTTTGGTAAAGGAACTAAAGTCCATGTCTGGTTTTTCTCCAGGGCTGTAACTTTTGCTTTCATAGCATCTTGCCAAGCTAGATGTTGCACTGCTTCATCATAAGTCATAGGTTCTACTGCAGTAGTAATACTTAGGACAAACTGATGATACTTAGGTGCTAACTGATTATAATGCATAACACTACTTAAAGCATGAGGAGAAGTAGAAGCCGAATGACAAACATAGTCTTGTAAGTAGGGCTGTCAATTGGGCCGAGCTTAATTGTGGGCTCAGGTTGAAAAATTCAGCCCGAATAATTTTCGGCCGATTTCAACCCGGCCCGAAAATTATATATATTTATATATTTTTTATATGTATATATATTTTTATATAATAATAATATTATTATATTATTAAAAAATATTATTTATTATATAAAAAAATTAAAAAACCGAGTTAGGACCAACCCGAGCCCGAAAGGCTCGAGCCCAGACTCATGTTTTTTTGGCCCGCTGTTAATCGGGCCGAGCTCGGGCTTGGCAAAGCCCGGCTCAATGAGCCTGATTGACAGCCCTACTTGTAAGTAAGAAGGAGGATGATGGTGTCTAGAAGATCTTCTCACTTGAGGAATAGGAGGGGAGGATGCCAAGTTAGAAGAAATTGTATTTGAATTAGATGTATAAGAATGAGGAGGAAGAGAAGTAATAGAGGAATCAGGAGAAGCAAGTAAAGAAGAAGGATCAGAATACAAGAGATCAGAAGCATAATAGGGAGAAGAAGATTGTTCTATAGAAGCAGAAGAAGATGAAGAAGAAGGAATAAACAAATATAAAGGAATTTTATAAAGGTCGGATGGCGGTGGGAGAAGGAATGGCAAAGAAGAAAAAGATAGAAGGGAGACAACAAAGACTATTTTTGTTGTTGGTCAAAAGTTCAGGTTATAGAAAGGAAAGAGATGAACATGAAGATTAAGA
The DNA here is from genome assembly GCA_030512225.1 of Rauvolfia tetraphylla. Classification (NCBI taxonomy): domain Eukaryota; kingdom Viridiplantae; phylum Streptophyta; class Magnoliopsida; order Gentianales; family Apocynaceae; genus Rauvolfia; species Rauvolfia tetraphylla. Next base: position 8,444,250 of record JAJQKT010000058.1, on the reverse strand, counting down.
AAAAAATTAATAAATTATTTTTAAAAAATTAAATTAAATCTTTCCTTTTTATTAATTAATTGAATAAAATAATAAAATTAAAATTTTATTTTTATTTAAAGGGTAAATCAATCATTTAATTTCGATCGAATTATTTGAACATCACTTAAAATTTATTTTTTAATTGATAATTTTAAAAAATATGATACTCAATTGACGAAATTCTTAAGTTTAGAGCATTAAAGTGACATTAACTCAATAAAAACAACAAACACAAAAACTTTTCACACTTTCTGACAATTTAAATTAGCCAAACAATAAAATTTAACCCTTGATTTACAACTTAAAAAATATAATACTCAACTAACAACACCCTCTATCTTAGAGTACTAAAATAAAAATAACCCTTTAAGTTATAGTCAGAGAAAGAAATAGTTTAGATTCTCGTAAGAGATCTGGTATACAAGGTCTCCGGTCTGATAATGAAGGTCCTCAGCCAGAGAGGAACCATTAAGTTTAATCCTTCCCTTTTCTTTCTTTCTTATTTTTTATTTTTTCTTTGATTTCTCCTCTGGTTAAATCTTTGGAAAGTGATGATATTCGAACGTAATCCATCAAAAACTAGGGATAGAGATGAAGAATGTGTAGGTTTTTAGTTCTTTTCATTTCTTGTCCAAATCCATCCTGCAGTTAGGTGTGCCTGTAATGATTCAGCACAGCGTTACCTCCATGAAGTGGAGGTCTATTCAACTGCAAGAATCTCCAATTTCAGCAATAAGAATGTGCACTTTATTTCATAACAGAATATTACATGAAAAGTAAACAAAAAGAGCTACACTATGCAGAAAGCATGTCTAAAGTGATCCTCAGAACTTCACAGTCAAGATTATGTGGAGAAGCTTAAGCAGTCGTCCCTGCAAAGGCATTTCTGAACCAAAATCTGTTAGTAAAACTGGTTGGCAGGTTCAGGTTCCTCAGGCTTCTCAGAATGCCCTAGAGTTCTTGGATTTCAGGCATGCATCCATAACCTATCTTTCAACGGCAAAACAACTTGAGAGCAACATTTGGTATTATAAGCCAGCAGGGATGGACTAGATAGGAAAAGTCTAGCGACCAAAAACCAACTCCTTTAAAGATGTCAAGGCAGAGTGTCCATAAACTTCTTTGTCTCTCCATAGTGTCATTCCTATCCCAAAAGGCAAACAATTGTCAGCTACCTTTCTATCAATGTGTTATTTTTTATTTTCCATTTTTAGAATGGTTAATAGCCATTTGCCGAGAATTTGGGTTTTGCATTTATAAAAAATAAAAAAGTTAAATTGACTGAAAATGAGAAGAACTGACATCACATTTGTAAAACGGAGTAACAAAAGGAGGAGAGAGAGAGAGAGAGAGAGATAAGTAGCGTGTTTTGGACCATGTTTTGAGAACATTGGAATTCAAACATTTCTAATAACTTAAAGAACATTATGAAAATTGTTCTCCAATACAGAAGCGGAAACTGAAAATAGAATGTCCACCAAACAGAGTACCCAGTATTCAAGTAATATTTAGCTGTAGTATAGGAATAAAGACACAAAAGAGGAAAAAGGGGAAAATTAACTAACCTATCCAAGAAACAAAGCCAATTGTTGCAGCCAAGAAAAACTCCCTGCTGATACTTTTAAAACTGAAAAGCACAAAAAAGTTTCTCAGCAAGGACAATTGCTAATAGAAGAAATCTTCTGTCTCATGTAAATAGGTTACCAATACAGGCAGAGAAGATTTCCCCATCCATAAAAGATGCAAGCCCAACTTGAACCAGTGAACCTGTGAATGATCATTTACAATATGCCACTTAAGTGCCACCAAAATTTTTTCAAAAGAAAAGGGAAAAAACTAAATCAACAGATTATCATTGAAATGGGCAACAAAAAGAAACAAAACTATTTGAGCTCTTCTTAGCTTTCGAATTGCTGATTATTGGACAAAATCTCTGTAGCACTGTTATCCATCTTTAGTGGGTATCAAGATTATCTGGAAATCCTTTTAGACTAAAAGCAAGAATTACAAGGTTTCTTACTCTATTTATGACTGAAACGGCATAGTACCTTTCAATAAGGTAGATGCATAAGCTAGTAGGTCATTGTAAAAGTTCAACCATCCATGACTTGATCGAATTAGATGAATGACAGATCACACGAATTATAACACTTCTCTTGTATGCTTAAAATAGGAATATTGGTCATGTCTTTGACAAAAGGTCTGTTGATTAAGAGTCCATACAATGTTTAGTTACCTCTGCCAATTTACAATCTGAACTAAAGAATTTTTCTTCTTACTTTTAGGTAATTCTTCTGCATTACTGATGTCATAAGCAGCAAGTTTACCAGGATTTTGTATTCATATCTATCACGGGAAATCACATTTAGTTCAAAAGAAGCAATGTCAGATGAAAAATAAACCATCTTCAAAGGTTATAAGCTAAGTCTGCATTAACCATTTTCAAAGGTTATAAGCTAAGTCTGCACTCTGCCAAAAGGTTAGGGTGGTTAATCAAGCACTAGGTGAGCTTCATCAAGCACAAGGTCGACCAAGAAAGGATATGATCTCTGGCTAAGTTCAAGCCAGCTCGAACTCTCTTCTCCTCTTTTCTATTTTTTTTTTTTTTTTTTTTTGGGGGGGTGGACGGGGTGGGGGGTGCGATTAACAAACAAACATCACAAACATCATATAACAAAAAATATCCAATAGATATATTTGTATGTTACCTTATACTTTTATGAAGTATATTGGGCTTATATTGATTCTAATTGCTATTGGTTCATTGATTTCAATTGGTTTTTTAACTAACATATTAAATGATTTCCATTTATATTGATTTCAATTCGATTGAGCATAAGCAAGCCCAAGCTTAGCCCCATCCAAGTTCAGCCCTAAAATTTATGCTCAAGCTTGACCCAAAATGGCTGACCAATTCCATCTTGCGTTATAGAATCAACCATGGAGCTCCATAGATGGAGGCTTTTTTATGTCAATCTTCTCTAAGAAGCGTATTGGCAAATAAATACTTTACACTGACAGAGTTACATAGTCCATCACCATCAGTATTATTCAACATGCAAGTGTTTATTATCTATTCCACATGCTTCTTGCAATTCTTCCCATCAAAGACTTGGCAAACTGTGTAACCTGAACTAAAACAAAGTTTTGTCCATAAAGTGCCATTTAGAACTGGTACATTTATAAGCTGTTGATCACCCATCCTACTTATCTTAAAAGATAAACTAGAAGTGCATAAAACACATTCCTTAGTATCGTATCACATACTCTTTATTCTGCTAAGGATCTAAAAGCAGGCATGGCTACTATTAGAAGAATAGCATAGAATATACAGCTTAAATGACAATAGTACATTCTTTTCACCAATATGACATGAGCATAGTCTGAACTTCTAATATAGATAATATATAAGTTGCAGAATCAAGTTCAATTTTACACGTTCTCCCAGATGCAGGAAAACTTATTCATATTAAGTAATCTATGTAGTAATTATCCCCTCCCTACCATTTTATGGGCAATTAAGCAATAAAAATTTTACTGAATGTAGAATTTAACATTTTGCTTTCTATGTAGTACCCATCATTAGAAAGGACAGAACCAGGTTCCCCAAGGTAGCATTGGATTATGCATGCTCGAAAAAGAGAGAACAAAGAATAGAATAAGTCTACAAATTTCTGCCCTTTGTGCAGTTCAATGTAATTCCAGGGGATAGTCTTTTATCTTTTCTCTTTTACCAGCTGATGCACTTGAAACACCTAATGAGACAACTGGAGAGGGGAGAGATACAGCTGTAAATAGTTTCTATTACTTATTCTATGCCTCATTCTCGGTAAATAAATAGAACAATGAATGAACACATGCACACATTGACAATTACTGATGTCCAATAAATGCAGCTAAGCTCAAACAAATCCAACAGATCAAGCCTTTCAAATGCCATGCAACACAACACAGACTTATAGGATTATACTAGTTAGCAGATAGCAGTTTCCAGTATTGCCCCAAAAAACAAAAAAAAACAAAAAAACAAAAAAAAAACAAAAAAAAAAACAAAAAACAAAAAAACAAAAAAAAAATTTACAAATATTGTTCTCTCTTTATTTATTTAAGATCCAAATCTACAGATGGTATGATAATTAATGAACATATGAACTAATTTCAGCAGAAGCATATGCACTTATAAGCAAGTTCAACATCAGTGTCACAAAGCAAATAGACACAAAGAGCTCAAGTGAAGAAGTAGACATACCACATGAGATCCCGAATGAAGAGTGCACATAGTTCGACAGAGTGTCACAAAGCAAATGGACGCAAGGAGCTCAAGTGAAGAAGTAGACATACCACATGAGATCCCGAATGAAGAGTGCACGTGGAATCATTAGTCCATTACCAACCATAGCAAGCAGCATTGAAGTAGCTGATAAACCTTTGATATTATCAGGATTTAGGAGATTTGTCCACTAAACAGAAACCAAAACTTTGAATGAGATATTTCAAGCCTATAGGCCATGAAATAATAAAAGCTGTTGCACCAATTATTTTCCTGAACAGGCAGAATAGAATTACCATTTGTGCAACTGGCATCCACATGAAAAGAAGAGTGGCCGTCCACCCAGCTATTGAACCAACAAATTTGACACCTCTCTCAGATAGCTTGCCCAGTCGTGCCTGTAAGCATCACCAGCTACAAGGTTAGTAAAATAAGATCACACACATTATGCAACTGTTAAATTGAATTTGAGTTTTTGGATGGTAGGTATCTATGACAGACATATAAAAGATGCATATACACATTGTAAATCAGTACACAAGATGCATCTATGGATTAGCTTAAATAAACAACAGAAGGAAAAAGTATAAAGGTCAAAGTTCATTATCAGATTTTGATCCAAGAAACTCAGTGGTAGGTACTTCTGCAGCAGAACTTGTTTCATTTAAATAACTAATCTCAGAAAGAGACAGAAGAATAATGTACAAAAGAGAATGGGGAAGAAATGATGATGGTCATGGTAGATGGTAGTAGGTACAAGCCAATTAGGTGATATTAGATTTAAGTCTTCAGCCTGTTAGATCAAAAGAGAAGAGACCTACCAAGGATGAGATAATGAGATCATCTGAATCCGCAGCCATAAGGGGGTACAAGTTGAAATTAGAAGCTTGATATGGATATCTTGACCAAAATGATGTAATTAAGAAATAATGGTTCCAGAAGAATACTCATTAAATTTGTTCCTAAATATAAATCACCACTCAAAATGCAGTCCAGCTATTGCATAATTTCATCCTTGATTATTTCTTTTTGGCAAATAAATGGAGAAATAAAAGTAGACATTCTTTTTCTTAATTTATGTTTTCTGCCAGCAAAACACGTGTGCTTAAGAAATTCATTTCACTCTAACGGAGAAATCATTTTCTCCAATAGATTCATGTACTAGGACATCAAAGCACTCTTAGTATTCAAGCTTTAAGCATTCAGCGGATTAGGTTCCAATAGGTTACTTTGGCAATCCTTCACCAAAGTCGTCATATTTCCTAAAATTATTCAATTTTGCACAATGGAGTACCAGATGGATTCAGAACATGTCCAGTGTTATGCCTTAAAGCACAACAAGTGCAGATGATATTTCATTTCTACAAAAGAAAATAGAGAAAAGATTAGATGGAATATGCCCTGCAGAATTATGGCATTCATTCTATGAAAGAGCTGCATGATTGTAGCTACTATGCCTCATGCTTGATCCTTTTTCAATTTCATTTTCTTTGTAGAAAGAACAAACTGTTCAATTACTTTAAACCAGGGGACACATCTAATACTTTGAGCAAGGCAAGATACAAATGATTAAGGAAACAGGAATTAGAAGCTCCATTCCAGTCCCAAATCCTGAAAAACAAACCACAAGATACAGTAGTGCAAAAAGAAAAAAAGACGTTTGAGACAAGCATTCTCAATGCCTCAAAACTTCTCTTCCCCTAGCAAATTTTGTAATAAAATTTGTTAGTATCATTTCTTTATAGTTTGCAATGTCTAGTTCTTGACAGTTTTCTGAACCATTTGATTATCTTAATTTTGACTTTGTTTTAGTCAGTATAAGCAAGGACCAATACTAGAGCACCAAATTGATTATCCAAGTAAACCAAGGTCATGGAGCAGGCACCCTAGATCATAACAAGTGGGAAACCATAACTTCAAGTGGTAGTATCATTAACCATTTTCAACTAGGAAGCTGAATAATCCATCTTTTGTTTGACAAAGATACTCATGCTTGAGAAAACATATAGCTAGTAATCCAAGTTCCAATCAATTTGCTGAAGAAACAATTTTAAATGAAGAACAAAAGGACAACCACGATAAAAGCCCAATATTCTCAATGAACACATGCATAGCATCTTCCCACATGCTATGGAATTCAAGGCTTAGATCAAACATGAAGACAGCTCTCGCCCTATCTTTAGAAAAATTCTAATTGCACTCATATACATAGTGGTATCTGTTACCCACTAGAGTGGTTTCAAATTGTACTTTGTTGAGCTACTGTACATGGATTGCAATTGAAAAGAAAAATAGCCAATTACTAAATTGTTCAATTTTGCATGTACCAATATCAAATTTATAGAACACTCAACTAGATCTCACTTTAATGAAAATGAAACCTTACCATAAAAACAGCAAGAACTGCAGTAGTGAAAGCTATCAAACCCGGCAGAATAGTATTTGGAACATATGGAATGAATGTCGACCACATGACCTATATTCAAATTCAGGGGAAGGCAAAATGAAGAGATGTGAACAACATTTACATCAAACAACACTGCTGATGAGATCGCGGCATTACCTGCGGTAGTGCAGAGAGCCCAACTATAGTAATAAAATCTTCCCATAAACTCCAGATCCTAGGGTTGAGAAGATAAAAGTAATTCATGAAATTCAAAACCAGACCAGAGGAAACTACTAGGGAAGTGGCAAGATAATGCGGAAGAGGCATAGCTCCTGCTATAGCCAGCTGCGTTATTACTACATATGTGGATACAACTCCCAAGGTCTGCACAAACACGACCTCATTCTCCCTCTTCTTTATGAAATACGAAAGCAAGGATAAATTTCCAAGCATCCCTGTAAACATCCCCTGTATTTTGGACTTCACAAGTTAAAAAAGATGTCGACTTACTTTAAGCCAAGTTCTAAACACAGGTACTCATCAAAGAAAATGTTGCACTACCAGCCATGGAACAGCAAAGAGTGCAGTGCTATTCCCTGCCAAGAGATTACGAGTATTGAGTATAATCTGAGGTAGTTGCAACAAAAGAAAAGGTATATTTGCAGCTCCAGCAAATTTTGCAGTCAAGGAATCCCACTGCTTGAAGTTCCTTGCTTTCTGAGAACCCTTCATGTAAACCATTTCCAAATCATTGAGAATGAGGATCAAAAAAGAGAAAAATAACAGTACAAGACCAGTTAACTTATTTTTCACGAACCTTAATAGCATTTACCAAAGCTTCATTCTCATCGAATCACAAAGGAGAAGCGAAAAATTGAATAATATTTGACTGGCTCTTATTAGTAGATAAATAGTCATACCTCTTCAATGGGCTGAGGAACATCTGAATCAAGTGCAAGCACTCGAGTGAGCCGGTGATGGTAGATTAACGGATGTAATGAGAGAGACTTATTGAAACTAAAACTGCTAATGGATAATTGTAGAGGCTGTTGACGGCAGAACTGATGCAGCTCTAACTGATGGGAGCGAGAGTGAAACACACAGCAGTTCAAAGGTCGAGCAAATTGCCGAGGCACCTTACTCAAGGGTACTAATGAACTAGCCATTCACAAACTCCAATGGAAGAAATCACAATTGCATGACCGTTGGCAATGTGTTTCAGAGGCTATGGCAAGTCTTGATCAGTTTATAGATCCAAAGATAGTAATCCAGTAAAAATAGTTGAACAAGGCATCAACTTCTTGGTGGGGAGAGATTCAACAATATTGCGGGAAAGAAACTATAAAGCGACCCCTACAGAAAAGTTGGGATTTCAAAAGAGTAACTGTCAACAGACAACAATACAATTTGAAAACAACCTTAGCAACAATTAAAAAGCCCTACACCGAACCAGCCCTTTACAAATTCCCACCATTTGTAACAAATACATAATCACCAAAGATCTATCAAACGTTAATTCAAGTTGTGACCTTTAAGGAACTAAAGCTTTCAAACATCATTTTACAAATTCCCACCATTTGTAACAAATACATAATCACCAAAGATCTATCAAACGTTAATACAAGTTGTGACCTTTAAGGAACTAAAGCTTTCAAACATCATTTCTTCTCATAAATATGAAGCCAAAATCCAGCTAGACATTTCATCAAACAGAATCAAGCCACCATTGCACACTTACTGGTAACAACAGCCACAGCGAGGTGCTGAGCGAATTGTGAGCATATACTCCAAAAGGGATGAATTGTATCTAAACCTACTAAAATATATATAGTACGCAGATATTAAAAACTTGATCCGCAGGAAGTGGAGGAGGGCATGGAATTAACGTGAAAGGGAGGGAAGAGTACGGGAGTTGAAGCTTGGGATTCACAATTTCTTGGACTTTTAATAAATTTCATTTTATCGCCACCTCCATATTCCCCTTCATTGAAGCATTCACTTTTGACACAGGCTTTGGTACGAATTATTTTTAGCCATTCGCATTTTTTAAAAAAACAATTACCCCGAGGAATTTTTTTTTTAAAAAAAAGCCCACTAAATATACTTCTAATTAATTAATTTACCATCACTTATTATCAAAAAAGAAAAACATACCATCACTTTCTCTATCAAAACAAAAAGAATACTAAATTAATTAATTGGTACATCATTATAATACGAATTATACTTATGCGACAATCATAATTAAAATGCTTCTGTATATTCTTTCCCAAAATCCAATAGTAGTAATAAGTCAAAAGCCAACATCAGAAGAAATGGAAATAAGATAATAAATAACGATATCGGTATCTTAAACCTTATTAATCTCCAATGCACAATAACAGATGCTTCCTCAGTCTCCATAGGTGCAGATATGAGAAGATATTTTAATGCACATGATGTGTTGGTGAAAGGATTTATTGTATAGAGAACAAATTCAAAAATGCCTTTTATATTGATAGAAATTACTACATTGATAATTTATTATGTGATAAAAATATTTTTAATCAGTTAATATATTATTTTATCACGATATATGATTTTATAATAATCTACGAGCGGAAAATATTTTTTTGAATTGGAGTTGGAGGGTTGTTTGTATTGCATTAAGAGCAGTACATTTACTAGTATGCCTTCAACAGAATCAAATGGCAGCACTGGGCTTCCTGGACAGAAGAAGAAAGTGCGTACCTGCAACTATTGTTTTCCTGATTAGTGTGAGCTTTGAAGCTTTCCTTTACGGGGAAAATGGAGAGAATTTTGGACCTTTAAATGGAAATGAAGTGATATAATGAATATTGAATCAAATGGCTGCAAGAAAATTGTTGAAAAGCTAAGAAGAAAGGGAAGAGGGAAGATTGGAAGCTCAGCCTCAGATAAGTGAGGACGCGACTGTTTGGAAAATGCACCAAAATACAAATTGGTGTCAAATACCGAATATGCCCACCTGAGAATGTGATCAGAGAAGGTTACTGTTGGTGAATAAAATATCTTTTGCTGACGTGTCTCTATTGAGTCTCTGTATGTGCCACACTTACCTTTAAAGTATTAAAAAAATAAGGGAAAAAATGGCAGAGTGGGATATTGCTAGTCTCATCAAATGGCTAAACTGAAGCATGTACGGTTTGCATTACGCCGTATTAAATATTAAATATGATCTGTTGTATTAAATTTAAAATATAATTTAATAAATTATATTTTTAAATTTTTAAATATATTTTTTTTAATTATAAAATTATATTAAAAATTTGATCTGATAATTTATATTCAGTGATATATATTCGAATAATTCATACGTACAATATTGTAGTAAACAATAAATATCCACTCAGCCACAAAAAAAAAAACAAATATCTCTGCACGAGCAATTGATTATTTATTTACATGATAATATCTTTATTTTTTTTCCTAATATCTCATGATAATATCTTAATCGATATCTTCCCACCGAGCGCATCATTTGCTAACTGCTCTCCATACCAAGCAGCGTCCTTAGATAAAATTTTCATTCCTTTTGCCTTTTGGGGTTTAGAAAAAAGAAAAGGTTAATAAATTCTAGTTGCAAATGGGTCCAGATTATTTTTCTTATTCTCTTTTTTTTTTAAGATTTTGATTCTATTTAATTAAGAATTAAAAAATTCGGTAGTCTGCAAATATTTTCTTCTATTTAAGGATATAAATTAAGTTATGATAAAGTAGTAATTTTATTAGTAAAAATATTTTTTGTCAAGTAAAAAATCTTGAATTCTTTCTATATATGTCAATAAAACTAAGTAATTACGTAACTTTGGAAACTTTGATCCTAGTTGATATTAAGCTAAAATTAGCACTAATATTGAATAATTTTTATAAAATATTTAATCTATGATAGCTCCATAAAGAACTCACGAAGCTAAAAGATCAAGCACGAAGCTGCAATGGTAAATTATGAATATTGAATCCAAAGTGAATAATGATTTTTTTCCTTGAAAAATAAAAAATAAAATCACGTTACACGACCACTTGAGTTTCTCGAGATTTTTGTTACGGTATGCTTTATTTCATATGCTGATAAATCATCGATTGCATAATTTCAAGTAATCAAGAATTCTGCTTCAAATGGTGGTGTTTGGGACTTGAAGATGATCTCCCTTCTTCAAGAGCACCAGAATTGACTTCAGCAGATGTGGTGTGCATGTTTTCTTGACCTAAACTTTCTTTCTTTTTCATCTCATCAACATCTATGCGTTCCATATGTACATCATCCTCCAATGAAAGCACAACAGTTTGTTTACCATGAGGGCCGTCTTCTATTTTTTCCGTGATCTTGAAGTGTTCATCAACCTTGACAATCTCATCATGACTTTTTTCCACCGTCTTCTTCCTCTTCTTGAGGAAGCAGCAAAGGGCAAGCAAGCATGCTAGGAATAGCAAACCGCCACAAGAGACGATCACAATTATTATGACAATTGGATGGTGGTGTGGTGGCAGTGGAGGTGGCAGCGGTGGTACGACATGAGGAGGCGGTGGAGTAACAGGCTGAGGATGAGGTGGTGGAATGACATGAGGAGGCGGCGGAGTAATGGGGCGGGGATGAGGTGGAGGAACGACATGAGGCGGAGGTGGTGGAATGATCTGTGGAGGAGGCGGGGGAATGGCGTGTGGAGGAGGAGGTGGCGGAGTGATCGGCTGGGGTGGAGGTGGTGGACTAACAAAGTGTGGTGGTGGTGGGGGAGGAACATGGGGGAACATGTAGCTGCCAAGAGCAGATGCCATTTGCTGTGTTTTGGAGTTATGATTTGTTTTTGTCTTGTGTGATCAGAAGAGGATGGAGAATGGCTTATTTGTAGTTGAGGTTTAGCCCTGCTGAGTTTGACAATGCTTTCAAGTTTCCAAGACTTGGCTCTCATGTCAAGATTTTCAAGTCTTGAAAATTTGGTTAAGAGTGAAAACAACATCTGCAGCATCTCTTCTTAGTTACTTATATAGAAGTACTAGGAGAAATAATAGTTTGAGATTAATAATTCCCTTCGTTATTTCAAGAATAAGGCAAAGTAGGACTTCTGGGCCGTTTCTACTTTTCATCACTGAAAAATCTTTTACCCCTTTTAAGCATATTTTGGTTCTGATGATAGCTACATTTTTCTTTTGTTTCTTAATAAACTGGGAAATTTAGATTTGGTTAGTCCATAATAAAAAAGATATAAAATATATAGAACATATATTTTCATTAATACCATTGTGCTTTGATATTATATTGATAGATACAAACAAAATTTGCATATTTTACACCAACCATCCAAACAAATCAAATTATCCACCTCCAGTCCCATCCTTACACTCAGCTCCCACCCTGGATGACCTGATCTGGACTCTGAAACAAAACAATGACAAGGGAAATTACCTCCCAATCCATGACACATTTGCAAAGGGAAACAGGTGAAGTTGAATTTACCATAGCATTTAAAAAGACTACACATATCACGGTAACACTCTTCATCTATACATCGAACTTTCTTCTACAAGCAGAATTACATCCTCTTCCATTCTTCAAAAAGGAAAAAGACTATCCCTCCACCCTCCCCAGCACCAAAAGGAAAATTGAAAAAGAGCAAAAAAACCATAGCTGGATGAAGTGAAAGTGAAAGTGAAAGTCAGTCGGGAAAAGAATTTTGTGTATAGGGGGTATGCACAATCAGATTGTCAAACCTCTCTAAGGAAGCAGAAAGCGTAATTAAGAAGCATCAAAGCTCTGGAACTGCTCTTTAAAGGTTATATTTCGTATAAACTCACATGCTCCCTTCCTCCAGAATTGGAATTCAACATTTCTAGTTTGATTTCTTCAAAGCGAATGTTCACTTTCTTAAAATAAATGTACTTCATCTAAACTTTCATATCTAACCTCCTTAAGTGAAAGATATGAGATCCACTGCTATCTTACCTTTTAACTCTTTAATGAATAACGGTAATGTGGTAATTACATTATGGTCAAATGCTCTCCCAACTCTATACCAAATCAAAATAGAACATTCAATTTTTGGATGAAGTATATTTGCACATAGTTAAATTTTAAATATAAAAAAAGGCCTGATTAAAGAGAAGGAACTTACAATTCATTAATGAAGATCCCTATTACGTGAAAGCAAAAATGAGAATAGCAGTTCATTCCATGTATCAGGTACTCCAGGTAAACACCAATGACTACAATCAGGCACTGCTGGGTTGTCGCTCCAAGTCCCCACGTGTGCATCACTCCTGAATGCTCCCATGGGAGTAACATGTAGAACTGTAACAGGGATAGATAAGTTCTTCGCGGCATTAACAATGGCATCAGAGATTGGGCTATGGTCCCTGCCTTCAATTTTTGTCATGGGCCGCCTAGTTACTTTGCAGTTCTGGCGGGACCCACTACTGGCACAGATATAATCATCAAACACGTCAACTTTCGGATTGCACACATGCTTGGTGAATGAATTATAAAAGTACATTCTGTTCTGGGAGATGCACCCAATTCAAATGTTTGCTAGGAAAGATTACCAAACAAGACAAATCTAAAGTACCAAAATACTACATTTAACAAGTACCGACACAATTGAGATTGTTGCCTGGAATACATATAGGAGGCCAAGCAATCAATTTCATGAATATTAGTTGTCTTGCTACATGTTCAAAGAGAGGGCAAAACAAGATTATGCAGAGTAAGAAGACCTAAAAGAAAATGTAACTGCAAAGCTTTGATCCTTGGGTTTATAAAGAATTTCATCCTGCAAGAGGAGGACCCTCTTGGACTAGAAGCCATTGGATGGTTCCCACCAACTAAGGTTCATACCGGAATCAGTACTAGAGAAAATTCCTTGATTACTCAATGAACATGAATAATAGTTAAAAGAAAGGAATAAGGAAATGAATTTCTATTATGTACGTTTCCAGATAGATATAATAGTACAAACCTCCAATGGGTGGACTCAAAGGTCCGGAAAAATACATTTGTTCTGCTGGTGTTGATGTTACTCTCAACCCAAGATTGCCAAGTGGACAATGCTGTGTTAAAGGCTCCATTTATTGACATTCCAAGCTTCATCCTTCCACCAACCTGGAAATAACAGCCCCTGTCTGAAAAGAACACATCAGAAGGATTCTGGGGTGAAAGCTCTCATGTGTAAAAGTTTCTGATGTTTAGGTCAAGAGTTCTACCCAACAGCAAGCTTAACACAAAACTTGTACATGCCAAAGAACAGAAGAAAGCTTGAAAGCTGATATATCAGTGGAAAATTTTGTTCTGTTGCTACATAAAATGAAATTAAGGACAACAATGTAAAGAAAAACTCCATATTTATGCAGGAAGATTATACTCTTGAAGGATACAAAGGAAATTGATGACAAAAAGGGGGAAGCAAAAAACAATCTACAATTTTAAAGAACTTCTACAGATTTAAAAGTCTAAATTGTTTCTATAAGGATAATATGTGAAACAGTGCCTGCTTGAGTGAGCATTCCTAATACTAAACATGTTGGCAACTCTATTAGGCTTTGGATTGAACAATGGAACTTTTCTGTCCAAATTTTGTTTATGCTGCTGCTTTGTGTCATGACCAGAAGGGGACTATCCCTTAACCTTCTGTTAACTTTCTCAATGAATTAAGAAGAGATTTAAATTATTTATCTTTATTTATTTTATTGAAAAAAAAAACTTAGGTTTGCTATTGTTAAATATAAAAACTTATTTGGCATTTCAATCATTTCCACCCCAATGTACCTTTTTCCCTAATGTTCAAGAGCTTATCCAACTAAATTTAGGGGATGAAAACAAAATATGCAGTTCTAGATGTTCTTTAGAACAAATCATTGTAACTAATGAAGATGGTCTGTACTTGGTCATACAAATTTTGAAATATTCCAAAATGATGCCGTTTTTACATGAAGAAAACTCCTCAAGCAACAAAAACATGTACTTAGTTCCAACTTAAAGAGAATAATGTAGCTCTTCCATCCTTGAATCTGTTACCAAAGTCCAATATGATGTAGAAATATCCAAATTTGCTTCAACTTTCTTCCTTTAGATGTTGATCTGATCGTAAAATTGATTCAGAAACTCAAGCTCAACTAAGTTTTGGGCATGCATGTTGTGCCAAATATGTCATACCATTTCAACTTATGTAAGCCATCATAGACTTCATGTGTGCGCTCTTACATTCATTCCCAAAAAAATCATTCCATCTCTTCTTATGTTTCTTTTACTTGAAATTCGTGTACAACTGCTGATCCTGCATTAGATTAGGTTGTTTCTTCTGCAGTTTCTGATCATTTAAAGTACTGTTTCACCATTTTGGCAATGCATCAATTCTTGCACCAGCTGGACCCCTGTCATGCATCTCAAACTACAATAGTGGTGGAGTATAGTCTGTTATCAGCTTTCATATATATTGAACTTATACTTCATACAAAAGATTGAACTCAAAAAAAAATAAACTGTTTTACTTCTGTAGCCAACACTTCATAAAGCAAGTTCATTTTCCATTTAAAAGATCTGTTAATCATTCATATTTGCTCTTGTATTAAATTAGCCATAGGTTTGAAGTGGAAAGCTGAGGACAAACTGAAGATCTATGATGCACTCTGTTTCTACTAGCCTTTTGAACAATGATAATCAAATTGGAGGTTCCCACACAGCATGTGAGGAATTACTAAGAAGGACTACTTTGCTCCATGGAACTTGAAGGCCAAGGACTTGTATGTCAGCTAAAACATCCTGTTCCATTAGTATCTTATAGGAATATCCATTCTGTTATGGTAATCCTCATGCATAACCCCTGTTAATCAGACTTCAGTATCATACTAATTATAGGATATCTGACTTTCCACATTAAAACTGTTAAAGTTTATATATTTACAATATCCCACTCTATCATACTTATCCAGTAGACCAACTTCACTCCATTTTTTGTTCTTTTCTTTCATTTCTTGCCACCTGCTTATCTCTAATATAGGGACCGAGCAATTGTATTTCAAAGATAAGCATAGTGGCATAGTGCCATTTAATTACTTCCATGACTCGATCAAAAGAAAGCTAGAAGTGAGCTTCAGATCCCACTCAATCTCCTTCCTAAATAAATAATTGACATCGTAACCAAACACAGCCCTCTCCCCTTCCCCAGAAGAAACTAAAGCTGAAAATAGAACAAGTGAAAAACATACAATCCATGGGAAACAAAAGAAGGAAAATCAAGAAGCTCTGCAAGAGGGGGGAAAAAGTTGGGGAAAAGGACAAATTATCAAGGAAGAAGAAGTAGCACAGTATGATTTCCAGGCAATCAGGGCAAATATTTCCAGAATGTGTTAAAGGGTTCACTCAACAAGTTATGAGAAGACGAATCAGTAACCTGGCATTTTGCCAATCTAGATTTGATGTTGAAGAGGTTGATGGCCTTATGTCAGTTTACATTTTTCAGAAAGTCCAGAAACTAAAATGCATACCAAGTACAGAAGAATTACCAGAAATCTGGATTTCTTATATTCAATCAGGTTCTATAAAAGAAACAAAAAAATCACTGAATATTCCAAATCTAGATTATAAATGGAAGGCATTAATAATTAAAATCTTGATAACCAAACAAATGTTGGATACATAAATAATGAGTGCAGTAGAGGGAAAACTGATAACTTACATGTCAAACAGCTTTGAAGGTGTCCACCAGTGCCCTGAATTGAAGACAAGAACATCAGAATTAATCCATTCTTTACTGATATCGTCCATTCTGTCAAGCTTCAGTGCTGACTTGACCCTCTTTGGAGCTCGTTTTGGCGATGGGCCAGACTGCACTAGGAACACTGACCGATAGAAATCTAGTGAAAAATTGAAAGACCTAAACCGAACTCCCAAGTATCTAATCCTTTTAGTTATCTTATGTCTATTCACTTCATATACACTCCTCTTATCTTCCACACCACTCATCAGCATACATATCATAGATTCCCACTGAGTTCTACTCAATGAATCTCCAACAAAAACAACCCTTTTCCCCCGAAGCAATCCTAATGTCTCTTTTGCATCAAACCTTGGAATATCACAGTTCTTTGGCTTCCATCTCCACTTAAGATATCCTCGGTCTCTCCTACCATTAGCCAAACAATTAAATCCACGCTCGGCAAACGGACATTGTGAAGCATCATATAAAGGATAACTCTCATCAAGCACCCAGCTCCCCTCAAAAACATCACACTCACTTCCCAAACCATTGAATGTCTTATTCTCATTGGGATGAACTACTAGATCATTTGATGTATCATTCTCAAGTTTATGAGTTACTAAATGGCTTGCTGTATTATTATCAAAATTCTGAATTACCGGTTGAACGGAAGGAAACAAGTAAAAATACCCGGAACCAATTGCTAGAAGAAAGGAGACTAGTAAGCCAATCACGATAAGCACATTGAATGACTGAAAAGCCCAGCTCTTGAAATAGCCCCCAGCCATTAACTTGACAAAACTCAGAACATTGATATAAACAGGCCTCAAATGGGCTAATGAATTTACATACATTTTGCTCACTATTTCAGACATTTCAACTATACAACCACAAGTAAAGCAAGAAATTCAATAGCACGTGAACTTCAGCTAAGCAAATGATTTCAAAATCTTACAGTTCTTGAAAAAGGATCATGGGTAGTGAGTTGCAGCTGAGGAATTGAAATAGAATTTGGAAATGGAAAATATGGTGAAAAATGGAGGAGAAATTGGTTATTAGAGACAAAGATAGACACCAGATTAGGTTCTAGTGCTTTCAGTGGGTATTGATGTGATCACTGAGCTAAAATATGGTTGAGTTATGGTGGTTCTTACACGCAATGTCGGTGATTCTTGAGGAAAAATGGTAAAGGAATACAGCGAAGCATAGTGCCATAAACTACACGGAGCAAAGTTGTACAGGGGAGAATATTAATGGCCGGCCCCCGGCTGATACCTACATTGTCACTTTATTACGCTCTTGTTTAAAGCCATAGATTGCATCGAGAAATGCCTGCAGATAAAGTATGAAAGATTAGCTAATCATCTTTTATACTATATTATTTAATATACTAATTAAATAATATCATATAACCTTTCCATTATTAAGTTATCGGATAATTTTTATTTTTTATTTTTTTATATTTTTACTTATAAGGTTATCTCAATTTATACTATGTTAATTTTGTTGAAAAAAATTTAAGAATTGTGTTAGTTATAATAAATTAGTACATTTTAATATCAATGAATAATATTTTTATTTAACAATAAATAAATAAAAAACATCACACGAAAATATAAAGAATCATAAATTATTTTGGCCAGGAGTCCGTTTCAAGTCTTTTTGGTAACAAGGGCCTCTCAAGCACGGCGTTTGTCATAATTAGGCCTGTCAATCTGGCTCTACGAGCCGGGCCAAGTTAAGCTCGTGCTCAGCGCGAACGGGCTCACAAATGTTGAGCCCGAGCTCGGCTCTTATGAGCTCGAGCCCGAAATATACCTATTTATTTTTTATTATTCTCACAAATTATCCTCTCACCGCAAATTATGATTGCCTTCATAAATTAATATCTTAATACTTGTCTAACAATGACTTTCAACTAATTTGCATATATTATTAAACAATATCTCTAGAAACTAAGCAAACGTCTATTTGGAAATCAACAAAAACAAACTACCATAGCAAAATAAAGTACTATAACAATATCTTAACGACATTAAATTCCAACCAAAACAAATCAACAAAAGTGGAGCACCAAACTACAAGAGTATGAGAATTCATTGATCAAGAACCCTTTAAATGGATACTTAAACAGAAATATATAATGTATTAAAATCTAATAATCTTGTATGTCGTGCTTCAATATAAAGTAACCGGAAAAGAGGAAGAATGATCCCCATAACTCCAGAAATCAGTGAATTTCCAACGATGAAATTAGGCACCAAAACACTAAAACATACCACTACTGAGTTTAGTAATCACTTTACATAAATTAATGAGATAATTATGTTTATAAATTATACCTTATAAGTTATATAATATAAGTATTAACCATTAAGTAATTGGTAATTTTTTTCTCTTCTCTTTCTAAATTATGTTGAGAAGTGAAAAAAATTATATTTTGTGAAATTAGTTAAATATATTAATTACGAAAGTGAATACGTAGAATATATTATTTTATGAAACTAAATATTTACTTTGGAATATTCTAAATTACAAGTGCATAAATCAATTGGAAGACTATGATAAGATCTTATCTTCCTCTTTTATATGATTTCTATTTCTCGTGTTAGTAAAGGTAATAATATTCCTACCTACGCATTTAATGTGTTAATACTTAATATCCTTAGAATTATGATAAGCTCAATAAGTAGTTACAATCTCATAAATAGACTCTATGATTGAATAGCATGCATATTGTTTCCAAGGCTGCTAAGAATTAAAACTATTAAGCTACATTGATTTTCTAAAATATAATTTTAAAGTGTTGGAAGTGAAAACTTTATACACTAAATTTTTTTGAAAGTGAAATATAAACAAAACTATTTATATCAAAACACATAAAATTTTAATCTATATAGTTATGCTGATATTAATATAGTATTATACACAAAAAAATTCTATTATATCAAAAAATTATAATATATAATTATAAATTATTATTAGATATATGTTCGTACCAGGCTCATAACGAGCCGAGCTTAATTGAGCCCGAGCTCTGCCCGAATCACAATCGGGCTGAAAATTCAGGCTCTGGCCCGGCTCGGCCCTAAAAAATCGGGTAGAACCGAGCCGGGCGGGGCTATCCCGACCCAATTGACAGTCCTAGTCATAATAGGTTTCTGTTTCCATCACTCGCTTAGAAGAAAATATTCATAACAAGTATGACTACAACGGACGATTAAATTTAATATGCTACAAATAAGGCTTAAAGTTCTATTAATTAAAAGTATTTCTTATTAAGTGATAAATTTTTAGTTTTATATTATCACATATGCTACTTTATTTCACATAAACAAGTACATCTTCCGATTTAAGACAAGTGCTATTGTAGAAATTTAATTTTGTTACAAAATAAGTATCATTAAACAAAATTTTGACTTTCTTTTCTTTATTTATCATCATAATAAAGAAACGATATTTTATGTAATAAATGATAATAGTTTTATATGTTGTAATTTTTCATGATAAGAGAGAATATTTAATTAAGGACAAACTGGTTAATTTAATTAAAGTCTTAATATGTATGATAATTTTTAAAATGACACTTAAATTGAAACAAATAGAGTACTTTATTCATACATTAAGAAATTAAGAGTTGATCTTAAATTTTCATTTAATTATTACTTTATCTATTTCATTTCTAATTACCATTTTACTATATTGAAAGGTTCCAAATATTTGACATTTTTTATAAAAAATATTTTAATATATTATGTACTTTTCAAAAGTTACACCATATATCACTTTTGTATAATTAAATTGGATATATAGTATTTACTTATTCATATATCCTTTATTTTACTATTATATTAATTTTATAATATAATTTAAATTTTTGAATAAAAATCATGTTCGAGGGAGCATGAAAGTAATAGTTCGGATCCTCTCTCTTATTCTTTCTCCTACTACTATAATATTACCACGCAATTTTAAGAAAAAATTTTTAAATATAAAACCCCAAAAAGAGGGAGAACCTTAAGGGTTTATTTGAATTAAGTTCTATAGCGAAATTAAATGTAAATTTTTCTACTTTAGATCCTACTTCCTCTCTCAAAAATAATTTATTTTAAAACAAAAAATTTTAAATCCAAGATCAATCCCAATATACCTTGACAAATGAAGTAACATAAAGATATGTAACAACTTAAGAGCGGTAGGAAAGAGAATGGGGGAGAAGATCCTAAGTGTAAAAGTAAGACCTATAAGTTTTTCTTCCAAAATATCAAAAATAGAAAATTAAAGATATGGTATACTATATAACAATTGAAAACCAAATCCGGAAAAAAGAATGTGTGAAATTAAACTCAAAACTTATTATTTGATAAAAAATTTTATTAATTAAAAAACCATTGCTTTGCCGCAAGAAAAAGTTGTTAAGTTACTCCTATTATGCGAAAAAACCAATTGAATGGCTCTAAGTGGATGGAGGTTAAAAAAACACACCACCGATATACAGTTTTTTTAAATTATGTATAATAATAAACTAATCATTCAATAGTTATTTTTTGTGATTTCAATAGAAGAGGATGAGTTCTCCCAAAAAGTGGCAGAACTCACTCTGAAAATTTTAATTTTTTTAATTTTTAGTTTTTTAATATTTTTTATTAAATGCTATTAATGTAATAATTAAAAAAATTATATAATCAAAACACGATAATAATTATAAAATGCATCATCTTACAAAGCCTTCTAAACAAAGCATTGTACTGTTTATGAATAAAACTTAAATTTTAAAAAATTTGAGCACTGCTACACTATCTGTCATATTCCTCGCCAGCTGCTATTATAGTACCCTCCCGCTCATGTGTGATTTCACGTACCTCCAGTATAAATGCATTCTTCTATTCCAACATCATCTTTGAGGGTTATTCTGAACAACTAGGAGCCGGTGTACCATATCTCATCTCAGCAGTACAAGTCACAAAGTACTTACCACTACATCTATGATAGGTGTAGCCGTGGGACGGGACACCTTCTGCTAGAGAAGGTCAAGATTCTGGATCTTAAGATGTGAGTGGGACAAGTATCAATCCATGTAATTCGGGATGATGGAAGCACAGCAACAGATCCAAGTTGTAGCACCGAGTGTGTAGGAGTCTTATTGCTCTCAATACTTGTTTAGGGTATTGTATCGTGCGACATACTACTTGTTGTTACTAGACTTGTAATCCTCACACGGTAGGATAAAGTTATTCAAAATGCGCTGGACACGACCAAATTGTTGCAAGACTCAATTGGGCATGTATGGCTCCAAAATATCGCAGAAGTGCAGACAGCTGTGGAAAGCAGAGATCCAATGCTTAGCGAGAGGGCTCAGACCATACGGAATCTAGAATACTTATTGATATAATATAAAATAAAAGTTAATGATAAACAAAAAAATATAGCATTAATGTTATGCTATAATATTTACGTATGTTGTGTTATAATATTTACGTAACTCTCTGATGGACATGTCATCCAAGTGCAAACGAACACTGCAAAGGTCTTTAAATTTTTTTGGAACATTTTCACACTGCATGAATTAGAGTGCGTGAGAATGGGCTTCATACCAGGTGCGAGAATGCTATGGAGCAAAAATTGAAAAACATAAATAAATTCACACATCTAATAGTTCGGTGGCTCTGCCAAGCTATCTACGATCAACTCTGAAAGTCATACATGACTAACGATATAAGTACGCTAGGTATCCTGCTTCCCATGAGTATTAATTAACGACTTCTACATCAGCTAAAAGCGGTACGCTACTCGATTCTTACCTTTGTCTAAGAGTAAGGTGTAACCAAACAAGTACGTCAGAAATGCTCGGGTATGGTCTGCCGGGAACAATGATTCTCATCGTAGTCTTCTAGGGTCACGGGGACCAGTGGCACATAAAATTACCATAGACATGCCTCGTCCCTAGGGCTGTCAATCGGGCTCACTGAGCCGGGCTCAACCCTTTCGGGCTCGGGCCGGCCCTAACCCGATTTTTAATTTTTTTATATAATAAATAATATTTTTAATAATATAATAACATTATTATTATATAAAAATATATATACATATAAAAAATATATAAATATATATATTTTTTGGACCGTGCTAAAATCGGGCTGAGCTTACCTCAGCCTGAGCTCGGCCCGAAAATTATTCGGGCTGAATTTTTCAGCCCGAGCCCGGGCTCATGTTGGGCCGAACGGGCCGGGCTCGGGCCATCCAGGCCCAATTGACAGTCATACTCGTCCCCATATCACATAGTGCATCTCGGTACATATGGCAAGGGATAAGGGAAATAATATGGTGCAGTTGGCGAAATCGATATTCTCAAGGGCCAAAGATATGCAGAATAGACTGGAAATAGAGGGTACATACCATGCACCCATTACATGGGTGGTATGGTCTGCGGTGAATCGACAACTATTGGCGCATTCGGTGTTGAAATGGGAATATCACTCATACTGTGTTTCACTATGACACGAGCCAGTTGCCTCGGGGATGCAGTAATCAATTGTCGTCTATGCAAGCGACCGTTACGGTCAACCACCAATTTCAAATCAAATGATGTATCTTGTAGTCTCCTTGACTGCTTAGTCATCTTTCATATACAAACAAGTGCCTTAAGTTTTCTAATTTTTTTTAAAAAATGCTTACAATCTCATATTAATAATAATATAATAAATGATTATAACAGTTCGCTAATTAAACACGATACTGTAAATTAAAATACATGTAAAACTATGACATAACTAATGGAGACTTCTATATATAGTTTTTTTAAACTATATACATAACTAATGTAACTATTAATTATGACATAACTAATGTAAGATAACTATTTATTTTCTTAAGGATCATCTTCTCCCTCTTTCTCTCTCTCCTATGTGCATTTCCGCCAAGAAGTGGGGGAAGTGCATGTGCACTTCATCCAAGAAATGGCGAAATTGCACGCCCACTTTCGCAAAGAAGTGGCAAAAGTACATATGCATTTCCCCCAAAAAGTGGCAGAAGTCACATTTTAAAAAAAAAATCTAATTTTATTTTTAAATACTCATGAAATAAAATTATCTAATTATACAAGTTAATTCATTAATAATATTTATAATAATATTTAAAAAAATAAAAAAAATTCAAATGAGTTTCACTAACATCTGGTGGACAAGTTCCGCCAAGTATTGGCGGAAGTCCACTACTTCCTCTAGCAAGTGCTGGAAGTCCATATGGGGGGAGCGAGAGAGAGTGAGTGAGAGAGAGAGAGAGAGGAAGAGGAAGGAGAGAATTTTTAAGAAAATTATTAGTTTTCCTACCGCATTTAATTTTAAAAAATTTAATATAGTAAACGTGTAACTAAGAAATTAATAAATTCTTAATTACATATCCATTAACATACTAAACAGCGCACAACAGATCTATTTACATATCCATTTAGTAATAAAAAATTACTTTATCTGTGTATGTACTTTCCCTATCAAAAATCACAACATATCCATTTAGATAAAGGACATACGTAGATAAAGGATATACATAGAAATAACTTAGATTTATAAAAAATTATTTAATGTTTGCACAAAAAAAATTAATTTCTCAAATTACATCTATGCATGTCCTTTCCCTCCTGTTCAAGATGCTTCAAACCTTTTTCCTTTACATGTTCCCTATCCTATCATAGAAACATAACCTTCTTTCTTTTTTTTTTTTTTAACACAATCAACTAGTGGGAATTAGATAAAATTTGGATTTTTGGGATTTTTTGCTGGCGTTATGTAAAACATATCCATCTTTTCTCCTCCCCCACACCCACACCCAACAGTAAGCTTTCATTCCATAAAAATGATGGTGTCATCCAAAGCCACAAATCATGGAACTTCTCAAATAAAAATACATCAATGTTGATTGCTGTACAAAAGCTTCAAATATAATGTGAGCTCAAACTTGACCGTATAACTTGTTTAAAAATGAGTCGATATCAGCTTCTCCGAAGAAATAAACTCCATAGAGGAAGTATTAACCATAGCTGGGCAATGTCAACAGTCATTGACATAGAAGAAATCATTACATGAAGTCATGAAGAGCTACATCAATTCAATAGCCTGCTCCAGGAAGAAGAGACAAGTTTTGTCAACTTGAGAGTAAACACTGGAACAGAAATGTACTTGCAGCACAAGATATGCAAGGAGTTGAAATTTTCTCCAACAATCAGCACTTTATTCTCACATGGATCTACCATCAAACATCCTATGTTGGCAGCAGGCAGCTAAAGCTGATAATCTGAAAAACAGAAGATAAACGTAGATGGAAAAAAATTTTTATAATATCATCGAAGGGTTAATAGTGCAAATTACACCTTTCTCCACCAGCTAAGGCTATTAGAGAAATAGAAATCCAAGTGACAAATATATGTATTTGGCCTAGTACTCAAAAGTATGTCCAACTCATATGTGAAGGAGCGTGTTGAAGTGTTAAATTAACTGACTACACTTACCAGTAACAGGTTAAGCTTTTACAGAATGTCGCAATTCAACAAATACAACTCTGCAATGCAGAGGAGAAAATGTTTTTGGCTCATAATCAATGTTTCCTTGCACATTATATAGCATAAATGTATCTGATATTACTTAAGGATAAAAGACATGCAGATTAGACCATGAATTCAAACTAGTTAGGTAGGACTATTACCTCCATTTCTAAAATAATCTTTTCCAGTAGAAGGCTGCATAGAAATTTTGTTCTGCCTCCAGAAAGGACAGCCTTGCCTACACGGCCATAAGAGTCTCTTCATATCCTGTCATTGTTAGAAACTATCCATCTTAACATATCAACACAGCAAACAAGCAGAACATCATATTCCACAAGTTCATGCTATCTAATTAAACCTCGTCTGAAGCATCAGGAATTATATCTATTCTTTCTCCTTATGAATTAACCAAAATTCATAGCGTCAAAGTATATATTTTTGAAGAAAGTGTAAAGATTTGTTAAGCAAAATCTGGAAAGAGCAACTCTTTCCCATACTATAGGGAAGAGCCACTGTTGAAGAATGGCAGGATGGACGGGCATATTCCAAATCCTGCCTTGTCTTCAACTGAAGATCGGTTGGAATCCTTTTAGAACAATAGGTCACTTTAGGTGATTATACTCATCAATAAATTGGACTTGACCAAATGTAAAAATACATATTGTGATTAAGTTCCAAAGTAATTGGTTTGCTTATATACATCTTGGAATCTTAAAAATCTTGATGCATGATACCTTTTAGATCACTAGGGAGAATTAGTGGGAAACAGGAATTGCAATGTTTTTGTCAGCTTTAAGTAGGTGCAAATCTATATTGAATTAACAAATCAAGTTTTGACTTAAAACCCCAAAAAAAGGGAAAAGAAATGAAGTATAATAGCAAAGCTATTGGACTTTATTGCCTTAAAATGGATATAATGTGCAAGACTTGGAATATAGGAATTCTCATTAGGAAACAGAGAGAAGAATGGGAATGTTTAAATCTGAGAACATCATTAGAAACAAAAGTTTTAGGATTGACTGCTGAAAAAGGTGGAACTCTTAATGCAAAAACATTTTCCACTATAAATTTTCTCATATTAATAGGTCCTTCAGGAACTCTTCAGGTACTGCACCTAATATATGACTGACGATAAAAAAGTTCCTCAATGCACTACTTGATAATGAGGATGCCAATTAAAGCTCATTTTTAGCTGCAGGCTAAAAATTATGAAATGGAAATATAAAAAAGAAAAGAAAACTATTAAATGGAAATGAAAACAACCTGAATGAGGTTTGTAGAAAACATGGATCTTATTCCCCCACTCTTGAAATAGTAGCTTCCTGTAAAACCAAAACATTAACAGAGCTTTTCAAAATTTGAAATTTAGGCTCAAAATGGTAGAAACATCCGGAAAATCAAGTTCGGTAGACGAAGTAAAATAGATAAAGACAATTAAAAAAAAAAAAAGAAGAGAATTTTCATCGTACCTTGACTCATTTTTCATTCTTAAGAGCTGAGAATTTCAGGTATCAAGTTAAAAATCAACCAGGATTTCCTTTCAATCAAAGAACTAAAATCAGCAGCTACCAAGAGTAAAGCTAACCTCAGCAGAGCATCAGGTTGGACAACTAGAGGGGCCACATCTTGCTTCTCTTGGCAGGTTGCTGGACTGGTTCAATATGTTTACCACCTTGTCCACTTTTAGCAGTAAGATGCTCAAAAAAACAATAATAAATAAGAGTCTGACTCACAATGAGACTCCAAGAAGTACTTGATACATGTCAAAGGTGCGCAATTCTTTGTATTCATAGAATATGATTGATTTAAGAGCTTCAAGGAGTGGCCTACATCCATATTTTTAGATGGAGCAGTCATACTTTTCATCTCTACTTCAAACGTCAAAGAACCCATCAAGAAACACTGAAAGAGCATATTCTCTTACTCTTCATCATCCATAAAGAATCCAATGTCAGCGACATAGCCCTCATCCCTCATCATTGCAGTTAAATACTTTAAAACTGCATGGATTTCGCCAGCTCTTGGATTGAGTCCATCACCTGCAACAAAAGAAACTGTTTCTGGTCCTACTGCAGTCCAACTGCGTCCAGGGGACTTCCTCACTTCTTTTTCTTTCATTTCCTTCCTTAGAGAGTTAACTGCATCCCAGTTACCTGATGCAGCATAAATGTTAGAAAGGAGCACATAAGGAGAAGAATTATGGGGCTCCAGTTCAGTGAGTTTCTTGGCTGCACGCTGCCCTCTTATATAATCTCCATGTAATTTGCAGGCACCAAGATATGAGGCCCATATTGTAGAATCAGGTTCGAAATTTAATTTCTCGATAAACTTGTCAGCCTCATCAAGAAAACCCCACCTTCCAAAGAGGTCAATCATACAGGCACAATGGTCGACTCTTGGCTGAATCCCATATTGTGTAGTCATATAATCAAATATCTGATGGCCTTCAAATACCATTCCTGCATGACTACAAGCAGTAAGGATACCAAGGAAAGTGACCTCATCAGGCTTTATATTTCTCCTCTTCATCTGCTCAAATATTTTCAGTGCATTTTCTGCATAGCCATTTTTAGCAAATCCAACTATCATTGAATTCCATGAGATGACATCATTCTTTCTAAGCATTTCATGAAATATATGTTCAGAACTTCTGACATCCCCGCATTTGGCATACATGTCCACAAGGGCACTGCCTGTCAACTCATCCTTGTCAAATCCAGTATGAAATATGATACAGTGGATCTTCTGACCATTCCGCAAAGAAGCCAACATGGAACATGCTTTTAGTACACTAGCAAATGTGACCTGATCAGGCATGGTATTCGAATTAATCATTTCTTGGTACAATTCTAATGCCTCTTCACAGAAATCATTTTGAGCATGTCCTGATATTATAGCAGTCCACACTACTTTGCTTTTTGGACTAGGAAACTCATTGAAAATAATAGTGGCTTCTTTTCTCCTCCGAGTACAAATATACATTTGCAACAAAGAAATGGCCAAGAACTCATCATCAAACGAGAGGCCAAACTTTAAAATAAAACAGTGGATTTGTCTCCCAAGATGCAATTTGTTAAGCTCATTGCAAAACTCCAGAATGCTGGCAAAGGTGACTTCCGATGGTTCCAATCCTTCTGCCAGCATATAGTGAAGCAAATTAACAGCACTGTTTAGGTCAATTTTAGCATAACCAGCAATAAGAGCATTTATAGAGACTACACTCTTTTCGGGCATGCTAAGAAATACTTTGTTTGCAGCTCCAACAACCCCACACTTAGAATACATGTCAATAAGTGAGCTTCCAGAAAAGAGGCTCATCTCCAGAGAGTACTTGATCAAAAGACAATGAATTTGTTTCCCTTTATCTAGAGCTTTTAAATTTGAACAGGCGCTAAGTACACTGGCTAGAGATGCCTCATCAGGAGCAATTCCCTCCATGATCATTCTCCTTAACAAGTCAAAAGCCTCCTGTTCATTGTCATCCTGGACATATCCAACAATAATTGCATTCCATGAAATGAGATCTTGATTTGGCATTAGCTCAAATTGAAGCCTTGCATCATCTAGAGCGGCACACTTAGCATACATATCAACCAAAGCATTACCCACATATAAGTTAAATGCATATCTCCTCTTAATTATAGCAGAATGTAATTGACATCCCAGTTTCATATTTTCCAGGCAAGCACATGCACTCAGTATACTAGTATAAGTAAACTCATCAATTCGTAGACCAGAATTTTTCATATTCATAAATAACTTCACAACTTCATGGGCATACCCATTCTGTGAATAACCTCCAAGCAACGCATTCCACAGTACTTCATTTTTGTCTGTCAACGCATCAAATACTTCCTTTGCAGCATCCATTATCTTGCACTTAGCGTACATATTCATTAAGGAACTACCTACATAAACATTGGAGCCCAGCCCCAGCTTCATTGCATTTGCATGAACCTGCAAGCCATACTCAAGATTCGCTATGCCTGCAATTGCACTTAAAACACTTCCTAGTGTGGAACGTGTAGGCTGAATACCAGCTTTAATCATCCTCTGAAAAAAGTTAACAGCTTCCATCTCATAACCCCTTTTGGCATGGCCTGAAATCATCAGATTCCATGCAACTACATTTGGATTAGGCATTTGCAAAAACAAGCGCAATGCATCTCCTAGCCTTCCTAGTCCCACACAAGCATTAATGACAGTCACAAATGCTACCTGGTCTGGCAAATGACCCAGTTTCTGAATGTCTTCAAAAGCCTTCAATGCCTCCTCCGGCAAGCCAACTTGAAGATACCCTGAAATCATTGCCGTCCAAGAAACTGTATCTATATCCAACAATCCATCAAATATCCTTCTAGCATCAACCAAATCCCCACATTTTGCATACATATCAATGAGAGCACCGTCACAAAAGGAATCAAACTCAAATCCCGTTTTTACAACACTAGAATGCAATTGCTTTCCAAAGTGAACATCTATCAACCTAGCACTAACAGATAACACAATAGCAAAAGTATACTGATTCGGCAACACACCAGAATTGCACATTGACAGAAAACTCTCCACTACATTTCCCAACAACCCATGTTTCGAATACATTGATAAAATTGAATTCCAAGCCAAACTATCCCTTTTCTGTAGTCGATAAAAAGCCTTTTCTGCGTACTCCACATCCCCACATTTGGCATACAAATCCACAATGGCACCTCCTAATCTCCCTTCTGACGCAAAACCAAGTCTCAAGCTGTGCGAATGAATTGTTTTTCCAGCCTTCGAAGCACAAGAGATTCTTTGCTGCAATTCCTCGAACTCTTGGCGGGACTGGATTTTCTTACAATGTAGTAAACACAATTCTAATAGATGGTTATATACGTGCTGCTGCGGAGGTGATTTAGGTTGAAGGATTGGTGTTTGGGGCTCTTTCAGAAGTGGGTTCGTTGAGAACTTGAGATGGTGATGGATTGAGTATGAGTTTTGTTTGAGTTGTGTGAGTGCTCTGTGATGCATTGACTCGGACGTACGACCCGGGTATGACTCAATATGGCGGGTTATTCGTTTTGAAAAGGAGATAACTCCGGCCAATTCTTAATTTTTTCATTTACTAGTTAAATATAGCATATTTGAGGAAATATATGTGTTTGAATTTCATTTCATTGATTAAGTATTATATCACCAGTTTACATTTCCATTAAAGTTTTATTTTATTTTATTTTATCAAAAAATTATTTTAAAATTACATTTTCTTATTTTTACCAATAAAGATGTGTTAACTGTTAATGTTTATTTTTTATATATGAAATATTTAAATAAAATATTAAGAATACGTAAAATGCAACAATTTATAAAGAATCTGTCTTCAATATGATCCATTGGAGACAAACAACCAAAGGGGCGAAAGAAGGAAAGAGATGGATGGAATTTGTTGAATTGAAAATTTTGGCATAATAAAAATATAAAATTATTTAAAAAATTATAAAATTTTAAATCATAAAATTAAATGTGAAGAATTATATTAGATGTTTTATAATTTAAAATCATATTTTTAAAAATTCTTAAACATATATAATTATGTTTTTTATGTAATAAGTTATTCAAGAATGTTTCAATTTTGTTCTTCTCGCTAAACAATATTGGCGTACTCCAAACTTGTCATCTCCTCTTGAGACCCTTGGCGTCCAAGCTAAATATTTTCATGCAGGGAATTTTTTTTAGTGCTTCAATACCTAGGCCTAGGGCCTAGGGGTGTCAATCGGGTTCACTGAGTCGGGCTTTACTAAGCTCGAGCTCAGCCCGATTGATATTGGGTCAGAAAAATGTCAACCTGAACTATGCCTTTTCGGGTCGCAATCGGACTCGGGATGGTCATAACTTAATTTTTTTAAAAAATTTATATAATAATAATTTTTTTTAATAATATAATAATATTATTATTATATAATAAATAAATATATATATTACGAGCCAGACTGAAATCGGACTGAGCTCACTCCGACCCGAGTTCAATCCAAAATATTATTCGAAGTGAAAAGATCAGTCCGAATCTGCAATTAAGCAGACCGAACGGATCGGGCTCGGACCAACTCGGCTCAATTGAAAGTCCTACTAGATCGATAGCCCGATACCTCTGGGGTTTCCTATGGGATACTGTTGCTAGGACTGTCAATTGTTTCAGCCAGTTAAAATGCAGGTTCGGGTTGATTTTTTCAGTCCGAATATTGTTTCGGACCGAGCTTAAGCTGAGGTAAGTTCAATCTGATTTTAACCCGATCTGTAAAATATATATATATATATATATATATATATATATATATATATATAATATTTATATGTATATATATATTATATAATAATAATATTATTATATTATTAAAAAATATTATTATATAAAAAATTTTAAAAAATCAGGTTATGACCTATCCGAACCTGAGCACGGGCTCATATTTTCTCAATCCAATGTTAATCGAATCGAACTTGAATTTACCAAAACTCAGATCAATAAGCTCGATTAACATCATCCCTAACTGCTGCTCTTCTGTTTGCGAAGTCTGCATTAGAGATTAATGAAGCTAAGGAATGCATGGAGACGATGCATGTAACTCTGGCCGTCAATATTGACTTTGAATAAACTTTTTTTGTTCACTTCTCAAAAAGATATCATGATTATGACAATTAAGATTGTTAAAATGGAACCCTATGCAAAACTGGCTTTTATCCGATTAATTTATAAAAAAATAAAAAATTAATAAAATTGTTATGAATTTATTGATGCGCAGTCGTCGTCGGCACAGTAAAATCGTAATACTAATGTAGAGAGTTTAATAAAGAAATTATAATGTAGAGAATAGGAGAAAACTATAGAGAGAAAATAGAGAGAAAGAACAAGAGATCTTTATTAATTCTCTGAGAGTAAATCAATCAATGAATGAGTGTATATAACACCTCAGTCTAGAGCCCTATTTATAGAGTTCAGGGGTACATCCAAATCAGAATAGATATAGGGTAATCAGAAGACAAATCCTATCACTAATCAAAGATATGATAGAACTCTACCATCTATCTTCTGGATAATTGGAGTATCCTTATAACTCTGATAATGGACATCCATAATAATATTAATTTCATAACACTCCCCCTTGGATGTCCATTGCATAAGAGTATGCCTCGTTAAAACCTTACTAGATAAAAAACCCAGTGGGAAAAACTCTAGTGAAGGAAAAAGAGTACACTACTCTTTATGCTATATTTATTCCCCCTGATGAGATAATCCTTTAAGGTTTCTTAACCGCCGCATTCCAATTTTGTTCACCAATTTATCAAATGATGCGGCTGGTAATGCCTTAGTGAATAAATCTGCCAGATTGTTACATGATTGAATTTGTTGCACATCAATGTCACCGCTCTTCAGGAGCTCATGAATAAAGAAAAATTTTATCATATCTCCTTAGATATATTCCAAACTTTATTATCATCCAACAACATAGTTGGAATTCCTCCTTAGAGGATATAGATTTATCTCGAATACATTAATCATGATCAAATATATTCTCAACCAATATCATGAATTTTTATAAGTTGAAGATGTGACTGTTATAATCAACACATTCTTATAAATGCATGATTTATGTGAATCATATAGGCAACTTATACCTTACATATCCATCTCAACAGGAGTTGAATTTTCTCAATATTCGAGATAAACTATCTCAAGGTGATTCAAAAGTAAGCTTAATGTCGTCTCAAAATTTATTGGATAGAGAAGAACTATAATAGATATCTACTTGCACGTGGACAAGTGTATTCATGCTCTAAATTGCAGAGTTATGGTACTTCAGGACCAAAGAGTTCTTCAATATCCTTTAATAGATATAAAAGATCTCACATATAATAACCCAATAATTATTGATGTGCTATGTCCATGTGAAACATCTTCAGGATGTTCAATCAAAACAAAATATTGATCACAATACTTGCTCCTCTAAATTCTTCAGGAAAAATATCTTGATTATCAAATCATTTTCTCTTTTCAAAATCAATAGATCAATCACGCTTCAAGCATGTATCAAAATCATATGACTATAGAATTCATATATTTGTCCTGCTAGGACATTTATCCAAATATGATTATCTATAAGTATAATGTTATATTGACTAACTCTACAGGAGTCAGACAAACAATCAATATGCAATATTATGCAAATAAACAATATTTTGAACTTCCAGTTCACTAATGCTTGTGCATAAATCAAGATAATAAAAGTCATAAATGATATCCTCTTTAATTGAAGTTTTTCTCCCCCTAATGTGGGGAACACCATGCCAATCAATAGATTGTACAATGAGGATATTTTCTAATAAAGAAATACATATAGCAAGTATAGCTACGTATACAATTTCTTCATATATGGACATACTCAATCATTTTTTCAATAAAAATTCACTAAGATAATCTCATTATATTCTACAGGAACAATTATATGCTTCAAGCATATTGAGTCCATCAGGGACTTCAAATATAAGCTCTATTATTAAATGATAACAAATATAAACACATATTAAGTGTGTTCATGCACTATTATATCCACCACTATAAATATATTTCTTCGTTATCAGTGCCAGGTTTTACGAAGAATCATAAGCCATAACTCATGGCAATATTCACTTTTGTGGTTCGCATTTTATAAGTAAATATTAATTGCTATCTCTTTGAGATTACACTTCAAGTGTATTATTCCTGCTGGGAATACATGTACACTTCAAGTGTACTTGTGAATAGTTTAAACTTTTCATATTTCTCATGCGAACTTTATCATTTCGAGTCTGCAGACCTCGATTTGAAAATCCTCAATATATTATGCGCATTAATATCTTTAAAGTCATATACTTGTACGGTTTCAATAGTTCCCAATCATGTTGAGATCTCATCATTTATCACAATTTTCAGGTACCTGAATTTCTTCTGGAAATAATTTATCAATCATGTTTTGGGACAAAAATTCTGCTGGAATTTAAATCTTCTCGATTTAACATATATGACCATCTTAAACCTTTGCTCCAGTAAGGTGTTTGTATCTTTGGAACCGACTTATCTACCACATTTCAGTTGTGTCTCAAATTTAGTTATAATGGTAGATTATCCTTCAGGGATATCAAATATAATAGGAGCATAATTTGCCGGATATTGGTCAGTTAATA
This sequence comes from Rauvolfia tetraphylla, assembly GCA_030512225.1. Classification (NCBI taxonomy): domain Eukaryota; kingdom Viridiplantae; phylum Streptophyta; class Magnoliopsida; order Gentianales; family Apocynaceae; genus Rauvolfia; species Rauvolfia tetraphylla. Next base: position 8,410,138 of record JAJQKT010000058.1, on the reverse strand, counting down.
TACCTGGCTATATAAATTATCCTTTGAACTTCTGGTTCAATGTATCTTCTATGAGGATCAAAATAGAAGATCAAGATGAGACACGTACTAATATCTTTATCCAGCCTCATAATTTCTCCTCTTTGTGTTGGGGCAATATATTCAAAATTAATAAAATACGAATCTCTCCCTTGAGATTTGCTCCCAACATATTTAATAATTTCTTTGAAAACCTCATCTCATTATATTTGTGGTGGTGCAACATACATAGTGTATTAAGATGAGAAATATTTGGTTTCTGACCACAAACCAACTATTATGAGGAGAATTACAATGTGTTGGCAAAATACGAAATAAGTGCTAATATATCACAGTCATAAACATTCTGCAGGATGTTCAATATTTATCTCAATACAACCAGTATTATTAGGACAAATTATGTCTTTGAGAGAATCTTAAAACATGAGCTCATTATCAATAAATTGTGCAAACTACAGGTTGCAAAAAACAATAATATTCATAAGACTTTGTTGATGCATCAACTAATAATTTCTCCATATTCATTCCAAAATAACACATTCAACCCCAAGTAATACTGGCAACTTTTAAATAAAACAAGTAGCAGATATAAATTCGTCATATTAGGAAACTTCTGGTTCCATAATAAATTCATAATCATTCTTCGTATTTTAATGATCCGGGATGGTCTGACCGGTCATGCCAACTAATAAATTATTTATCAGTAAACTTCATGTTTACTCAATATTGCATCTCAATTTTATAATTTTATACAATATAACTCAGGAGAGATAAATAGTGGTATCTATAATTGACATATATTTCATGTCATAATGGTAATGCATATGCCTCAAAAAGCTCATTCATTCAATGTCTCGATATATCGATAATATAATCAAAAGCTCAAAAAGTTTTACTGAGACTATATAGAGATGATATATTACAACAATTGACCATTAGGTGAAGATTTAGTAGCTCTTCTAGAGCTTTTAAGCAATTAACTCTTCTAGAGTTATTTGATCAATTAGTTCTTCAGGAACCTTGCACTACCATTTATACTTTGAACATATATTTTAAATTTTGTCTAAAAAACAACAAATATTGTTTAGACAAATTGTATCTTCACCATTCTTGATCCAAAATAAACTAAAATAACATAGGAAATTAGCATATTCCATATCAAAATGCTAAAATCTCTTTCTGGATATTCAAAAAGAATTGGCTATGTTCACATATGTCATATCAATATTTTTCGACATAAAGCATCATTACTTATCGATAGCATGATTTAGGGGAAGTAAAGCAATATCAATAATTAATAGATATTCATAACATGCTTGACGTACTACAGGTACGTGACAAACTTTCATATTGCATCAATAACATGTTAGAATTATTACTTTCCCCTTTTCCTTCTCATTATTTTCTCACTTCTGGTGAGTATCTATTTAGTGGGGATTTAATGAGTCATTCTTATAATATAAGAACAAAATGTATTTCTACTAAGTTACTGACCAAAATCTCAGTATATAAATATATTAGAATTTCTAATGTCATTCACTTAGTGAATGATATAAAAAATATTTAGTTGAACGTCAAAATATTTTATCAAGGACTCATTTAATCTCGGAAGATATAAATTCAAAATACTTTTAAAAAACTTTTTCTAGATATTACTACTACTGAGAGCATGTTAAAAATATGAGAAAGGAAAAATCTTTTATCCATCACATTACTAGTGATATTTCTCCTTATAACTTTAATTGAGGAGAAATTTTAAATGTAATAAAATTTTTTGCATACCGATAGATCATAAAATATTATAGGCACACTTATAACAAATCATAACTAGCATTTATATAACAATCATCTTCTGGTGATTGTATATTTCATTCACAATTTGCTAGTAATCAAGTGACTTTGATGCTTTGTATTATTTTAAATGGTATGCTTCGGGACTCACAATATCCAGATGCATATATTCTAGTTATGCATGATTATATGAATTATTTTTACCATATCTGCGTCTATGTTGACGCCTTTCGACCATGACTACGACCTCTTCCGAGGTCATAACCATTGGTTCTAATGCATTCACTCACTGATTTAAAGTAATCGTGTTTTTGTAGAATGACTATCTTCTCAGTAGTCAAATCTTTCTTTTAGATCATTAAAAAAAAGTTGATCTTTCAAAATAAGATATTCCGCCTTTAGATCCTCATGAAAATTATGGCGGAGAAAAATCATAGCTTTTATAAGATTTTGAGATGGTGTCTGCCAGACCCATTATATCTTAATAAATTTGAGCATCTAATATCTATGACATATAATTTTTTCTATAAATATCAAGAGTAAAAAACGAGTTTTGAAAAGTTTGTCATGAGTATTCAAAGATAGAAAAAATACCTCTTTTTCTCTTGATTAAACTATCAACTTTGGTGGCAGAGACTCGTGCTGATAACGTGTTATGAATTTGTTGATGCGCAGATGCGTCGTCAGACACAAGTAAAAATCGTAATACTAATGTAGAGAGCTTAATAAAGAAATTATAATGTAGAGAATAGGAGAAAACTATAGAGAGAAAATAGAGAGAAAGAACAAGAGATCTTTATTAATTCTCTGAGAGTAAATCAATCAATGAATGAGTGTATATAACACCTCAGTCTAGAGCCCTATTTATAGGGTTCAGGGGTACATCCAAATCAGAATAGATATAGGGTAATCAGAAGACAAATCCTATCACTAATCAAAGATATGATAAAACTCTACCATCTATCTTCTGGATAGTTGGAGTATCCTTATAACTCTGATAATGGACATCCATAATAATATTAATTTCATAACAAAAATATTATTTTAGTATATAAAAAGCAAATAAAAAAATCAAATTGATTTCGTGGAAAAAATTAGTAATTATTCGTTTTCAAAGTATGAATCGTATTGAAGTTAATTTTCTTTATTAAAATACTAGTCATTTCGAGTACCCCTCCCATTCCAATATCTGTAAACCCCATAACACCATCACCCCTTAGAATTGCATTAAGCAATCGCAGGCTCGCGGCATGTACACGCTATTCCTCTCACCTTTCCAGTCCCTCCTCACCAGAACTTTCGCACCATGACATTTATCTCATAACATAAAGATTTTGTCAGCCAATGATTTGAAAAACTGATTTAATCAAAACTTCTTTTGCAGCATAATTTTTCCTTCCATTCACGGCAATTTCTTTAATGTTAAAGGTTTAATTGCTTGAAAGGAAATGTGCAAAGAATCTAAGTGATTTTCTCCTTGAAACCATAATAATACCTTTGATTGCATCCCCATCTTTCCTTCTTATTAGGTACTATTACATTTGAGAATCAATATTCATTCCTTTGCCTACTTGCCTTTGGCACTATGGTATCAAGCAACTCAAGACATGCTTCAAAAGCAAGCTTTGAATCAGGATCAGTCATCCATTCTTGGATGCGTTGCATTCGGTAATCTCCGGCCACGTACAAAGGAACTAAACAGATGCAGAGCCCTTGCTGGCTGTGCAAAGGGCACCATATGTGCAGCACCGCGGACGGTAGCAAAAGTTAACAAATTTCCATACTCAGTAAACCAACCGCCCACCTGGATAGAAGGAATGATACCATAGATTATCAGGCCACTCTTGAAACTGGAAAATGGAAATATGAAGATATTCAAAGAGTACCTGCCCCTTGTGAAACCAAGCTCCGTATGGGACTGTAATTTCGAAATGTAAATCATGAGCCAGTTCCCGGACAAGGGTCCTCGAACCAAGCAATGGTACCACTGAATCTTGATCCCCACTGCAATTGAAGTTCAATCACCATATCATCAAGCAATGCAGCAGGTAAAGGATATAAGTTCTTTTTTTAAGTGCTTTTGCAGAAGTGAAAACTAACCTGAAAATCCAAACTGGAATTTGGTTTTCTATTATCCTCTTAAGCAGTGGAAGAATGTTGATGTTTCCATCGGCATCAGTATAATTAAGAACGCTGCAAGAAGAGAGGCAACACGTTATCAGCCACTTCAGGAACAATTGCGAGCTTCAGCATTTCTATTTTTAGTTTTCTTTCAGCATTTTCTACGTCTGGAAGTGATATTTAATATCTAGTTATTTTCTCCCTTCAGGTGCCAAAACGAGCAGTTTGAAGTTCATTTTTTCTCAAACATGAAATTCGATCCATAAAGATTCTCCGTAGACTTACTTAGTGCACATGGTCCAGTCATATGGCAACTTGGTTCGATTTGCATGAAGAGCCTGCTGAACTTCTGGAAGGTTGAAATAAAATCGCCTTTCAAAAGTCATGCAGACATCAACGCCTAGGCTAATCTTAGATGCCTGCAATATCAATATTTCAGTCTATACTGTTCAAAGAAGTTGCAGCAACCGTCAACAGTGAGAAAATACATACCATCTGCTTCAGTAGCAATTCTTGCTGCACTATGGAAGGATAACATACATCAAGAATTACGTCGTAATTGTTAATATAGTCTCCAACAATTCTGTTTGCTTCAGCAAGGGTAGAGATACATGCTTGTGAGACATTATGTGGACTACCAAAGGTGTAATCATCAAAATCACATTCATTTGTGATGGTAAGACCAACTTCATCAGAAATCATTCCGTGGGACCAAAAGAATTCAAACACTGCTGGCACATCGCGGTCAAGTTTGAGAAGTGGATTGCCAATCTGACAAGATAAGCCATTTCAACATCAAAGAGGCACACCATTAATCCAGCATTTCAAAGTGCGGTTAACTTCATAAAAAGAAACTCAAGAATGGCACACGAAAGTACTATTTTAGGAATCCAATTGGTGAACGGTCTTTTCTTACCGCAACTCCTTTAATGTTGAACTTGAAATCTTTAGAATGCTCATTATGTTCCAGAAGTGCAATAGCCAATTGTGGAATGTAATGCCCTGCATAATAACACACAGAAAAATCCAATAATTTAGAACTACTACATCTTAAAAAGAGTAGTAAAAAGATAAACATAAAATCCAATTATAAAGGTAGAAATTTCTTTTTTCATTTTCTTTCAGAGGAATGAACAGCCTTTTAAAAATATTCTCAATTGTGCTCTCAATTACTACTGTTTTCCACTGGCACCTGCAACTTTCAAGCATAGGATGATGCGGACAATAGTTTGCCTTATTTTCCTTCGTTTAAACTAGCACTATTCACGCGCATAAGCTCGTAATAGAATTTCAATAAAAAATAAAACTATTTTCTATTATCGTGCATTTGTTTTAATTATTTATGAATTAATAGTCTTTTTTCTCTTATTATTTTTCTTTGAGATTTATTTGTTTTATTGATTATATTAACTATTTTTGAAGGTTTATAGTCTATTGTTATATCACGTGGCATTATATTTTGAAATAGAAAAATTAGCAATCATAAATAACTAATGAATTAAAATACTTAAACATTTGGTGGTTAGAAACCTTCCTAACTCTTCTTATTAAAGGATATAAACTATTATTTTATAATTATTATGGTGCATTTAATAATTATTGAAAGAAATCATAATAAAATTTATCATTCAATTTGTTCATTCAAAAAAAAAAACACCGAAATTTAAATCAGTACGATCCTTATCTATACTAATTATGATCTCTATCTATACTTTTAGTAGTATAATGAATAGATGGGAACATAGTTAGTATTATATATATTACTAGAACAACCAGAGACTTTAGTTCTGGGAGGCTGGTCAATGAAGACCCCACATGGTTTTGAAGTTGGAAAAATCACAGAGAGAATCAGATACTAGCATTCATTGCTAAGACAGGGACATTAACTCAACGAGAAATGTTATAAAGTGGGAGTAGTAGTTAATTTCGGCCACCATTAATAGAATAGGTCCGAAGCCCTTGCAGTTGCATTCCAGATCAGAAGAGTTTTTCCAGATCCACATTTCCCAATAACTTTATGAAAAAGAACAAAGTAAAGGAAGACCGATAATTTGAAGAACTTCTGAACTTTTGTTACCTGCATAGCTTTCTCCTGTGAGAAACAAATCTCTGGATTTGTATGAGGGAAACTTCTTGAACCATTCAATCATGAATATGTGCATATCCCTTGCTGCAAAAGAAGACCAGCGGCTTGAGTTTTGAGTATAAAAATCAGCTAAAATTTCAAAACTTCTTTAACACGTAGATTTGATAAGTAATTGGTCAGTACTGGAATCTTCTTTGTTTATTCAATCTAATTCTGGGATTACTTCTAGCAAGATAATCTCTCTTACCAGTAGAGGAATCACCACAGGCGTAATCTGAACTTGTATTAGAATATGACCATCCTACTCCAGCCGGGGACTCAACGAAAAGAAGATTTGATGCTACAAGACAATGAAGAAATTTCAACAAATAACACCACTTAGGATAAGCCGTCCAACACTTTCTGCTTGATAATCAACAATCTGGAATTGAAAATCTTGCATCTCAAGCTGCAAACCTTTATTCCACGACTTCTTATTTCTTCGAAGGCCTCGACCATCACCTCTAGGAAAGAATGGACCCAACTCTGTGAAGGCACCCCCACCAATTGATGAGCAACCTGGGCCTGAGAAAACAAGGTAAAAGAGAAACCTTTTAGGGACTAATACAAAGAAAACTTACTACAGTGGCCTAAAAGTTCAAATAGAAAATTTCTTGAATTCAGTAACACCAGGCAGCAAAATATCCTGAAGTAGCCATTTCTTGCCTAATTCGAGACAATTCAGATTATGAGTTTCCAGCACTTGTACAGAAGTTAACAAGAATTCATATACGCACTTTTTTGGGGGGGCCTGATGGACAATAATTCATTTTAAATCGGTGATAATCGAAGCAACAGTGCAGCCTTTACATTGAACTGAAGCACAAGTATGCACAGGCAAAGAAGCAAACATTCCGTTTCCTGTTTCATATAATTAAAACGAAGGACTAATGCAAAGAAAAGAGTTTTATGTACAGGACCATGCCTCCAAGAGAAACAAAGCAAGCTAGACATCTAAATAATTGACCAATTCAGTACAGGAAACAAGTACAAGTACACATCAAAATCAGAACCAGATGAAAGAAAAAGAGAACGAGAGTTCCAATTTGTCTACATTTGTCTACAGCAAGCAAAGGGGCCAAGATGGAAAAAGAAACAGAAAGAAAACAAGATAGAGGATAAAGCTAAACAAACCTCCATTCAGCCAGAGAGTGAGAGGCTTATGATCAGGGTCAGTTTCAGCTTCAACAAAGTAATAAAACAAACTCCTCCCACTTTTCACATCTACATCAACATACCCTGCATACTGCTTGAACCCAACTTCTGGTTGTCCAGGCAAGATTTTCACCAAATCTTCCTCTGGATACCCATTCCCAACAACCAGAAGACCCACCAACACCAACCCACAAAACCACCACAGCCCCATTTCAAGAAACCGCAATTCTTTCACAGAAAACAGTAAGACAATGTCTTTCCCTTCCTCACTGAGAAAAATTCAATTTCTGGGCTGCCCACTTTGAGTTTATAAGCTCTGCAAAGAAGCTAACGTTACTGCATCACACCAAAAAGTCGATGTAACAACAAATGATTACAGCTGATGCAGTATTCAGTTAAAGAGAAAGAGCACGTGAATTCTGGGATAGCTTTAACAAAAAGGCATGTCCTGAAGATCTGAACTATGCTAAAGACAATTTGCTGAGCTTGGATAAACAATTATCAAATACGTCCAACTGTGAGGGGAGGAAAAAAGCAAAAATTCGATTTAAAAATACTTTGCAGGCATCTTCTGCCTCTGGAGTAGAACTGTATGGCTTTGAGCTAGACTTTTTAATACACTTCCAGTTCCAGTCTGTTTACTATATATTCTTATTAGAGAGAGAGAGAGAGAGAGAGAGAGAGAGAGAGAAGTGTTGGAAAACAGCAGTATGAGTAGGAGGTGAGGAGAGTGAATGCAAAGATTGCTTTCGAAGGTCAGCAAAAGCATGTATAAACTGCAGCCCGTCAAAAGCTTCAAGTAAAACAAACGCAAGGAAAAGTATCTTCTTCTTTCCGCTTCATGCTTTTAAATGTGATCCCCTTTGTTTTTTTGTGTTTATTACATTACAACATTATCCATTTGCAGTCAACACAAGAACTCAAGTCCGTTTTCAGTGCTTTTTTTTTTTGTACATGTAAAACCAAAACTAAATATAAATCTAAGGAAATTGACTCCAATTTTTATTAAAAATGTTTTGTTTTGATTTATGTTATCAATTTCTTTTATTTTTTATGTCATTAGGTTATTTTTTTGTACCTTCTCATATTATTTTATTACTTTTTTATAATAAAATTTAATAAAAAAATATACACGATTCACTGCACGTAAATAATAATTATATTTCAAATAATATAATTTATATTTCTAATAATACATATTCATCTACTTTGACATTGGAATTGTCAATATATGTGCCATATTTTTTCTTTTTCATTCTTTAGAGTTTTGTTTTCACTACACATTTTTTCTTTTTCTTGTTTTATTCAATTGTATTTTAACAATTAAATTTCACATCTTCTATCATAAAAAATTTAATTTAATAAAATTTAAAACAAAAATTTCCTCTATATAGAATCTAATATTTGAACTTTTTTTAAGAAGAGAGATTATTACATTATAGTACTACTGCTGTCTTTTTGCCCTTTTTGAAAGGCACTACTGCTGTTATTACCATGGTGTCGTGATATATATATATATATATATATATATATATATATATATATATATATATATATATATATATATATATATATGTGTGTGTGTGTGTGTGTGTGCGCGCGCGCTTAAATTTAAAGGGTGTGCTTTAAAAAGAAAACAAAAAAACAAAAGACTGAGGCAAGGCGTGGGAAGGGGTTGTGGGGCTGGTGGGGGTTCAACTGGATAAGAAAGTGAAAGAGAGCAATTGCCTTGGTGAGGTCCCTTTCAACGCTGCCATGACACTAATTTGACTATTCTGGGCGCGAGTGGCTACTACTTGAAGCACATAATCATGAAAAGCAGGCTTACAACTATTTTTCTGTTTAATTTTTTTTTTATTTAAACATTGTGATAGTTAATTAGTATTTTTTTACAAAAATCAAATACCTATTTTTATTTATTTTAAACAAAAAGAGTATTTAAAATTAGTTAAAAAGTGTACACTTTATTTATTTTTTATTATTAACATATATAATTTTAAAAAAATTTTAATTTATTTCTCTCTCTATCTAATATTTTTTCTCTATTATGAGTTTCGCCCTTTTAGGCAAAAATTATAATTCTATGATTTTCACCTCTTGGGGTGGAACTAACTGTCCGTAAGAATTAAAAATAATTACTTTTTATTATATAAAATTAAATTTAAAATTATATGTAAGAATAATTTATGCTTTTTTTGGTGAAGAAAAAAATTAGTATGTCATTAATGTCTACTCTTGTGCATGCCTAGGAATTGTTGTTTGAGACTTTTTTGAAAGGACGATAATGAAACGGCTGCATATAACATCACAATCATATTAATTATAATTAAAATGGCAGGTAAATTTGTAGGCGAAACATCGCATCAGTTTTTCTTCTTTTTCTCATTTTTGATAAACCCTAAACCTTGATGTAAGTGTTTGAAAAATATTGCCAAAGCCTTTGTATGTTCTGTATCCACCAATTTATTCAAAGGGATTCAAGCCAAAGCGACCACCACACCCTCTCCCTCTCTATCTCTCACAATCAAACCTAACCCCCCCACCCCCCCGCGCAACTCCACACCTCCTATCTTTAAAAATCAAACTTAAGATATTTTTAATTAAAAAATTAATTAAAATTATTTTAAATTTTTTTATAAAATAATTTATTTTTTTAAATCTAAATTTTATTTAATTTTATCATTAATTAATTATAAAAATTATATATAATAAATGTATAACTTGATAGTTTGAAATTTAAAAAAATTATATATAATTAAATTAAAAATTATGATAATAATTTAATTAATAAAATACTTTTTATCGAATTGAATACCTCTCAAATCATAGTCAGTGTTTCATTTTTTTTTATCTCTTTTTACAATAATATATGGTGGAAGTAGCTCTTACATTGCCGCCGATCAGGACTGGTGATATGAACACACATTTATTTTTATTTTTTTTTCTTAACAACAAATCACACGACAAATCCAGCTTGACCACGAATGCTGTGTTTTGCCGTTAAAGGTTTTTAATAAATAAAAGGAAACTTTTAACGAGTAAAAAGTCTGACTTTTGTCCATTCCTTCAGATAATGAATCTATCTTTTTTATATATATTTTTTTTTAATGAATTAATTTAAAATAATTATTTATTTATTTACATCGAAATAAAATAATTAGCCTTTTCCCTTAGGCGGCTCATTTCGGCGCATTTGGTCCAACCCCCGATCTATTGTTGCAACTTGCAATTGAACGTACCACGAATTTTGACTTCCTCACGCACATAAAAGTAATTTAAACAAGGATTTGATTTGACTAAAGGCTTTGTTTGGTCCAAGGAAGAGTAGCACCATTTACTTCATTTGCTCGGGGGAAGAAAAATGTATTTATTTTAATTTTATTTGATATGAATAAAAGAGAAATAAATTATAAATATTTTTTATTATTTGGTTAGAATAAAAATGAGAGGAATTATGATAAATTTATTATTTTATTATTATAAATTTACTAAAAAAAATTTAAAAAATTTTAGTCATTTTTACTAAATATTTCCTAAATCCTTCACTTTTGGAGGGGTTGGTTTTATTAATGGGAAGGATGCACATTTACTTCCCTTTCCTACTATCACCCAACTAAACAAGTATATTTCTTCAACTATATCACTATTTACTTCACCTTCCTATTTCCTCTCTCATCCCACCCTAACCAAACATAATGTAAGACTGCAAAGCACCATTTTTCAGGAAGAAACAAATTATTTCCCAAAGTTTTCTCCTTTTTTTTGGGCCATCTTTTTCTAATTTTATATTCACGTTTACCATATACAAATTTTTAAAAACTATGTATAGTAAAAAAATTATTTTTTTTAAAGATTCTCTCTCGCCCTCTTTTTTCTGCCAAGTGTAGGTGAAATTCACCAAAAAAAGTTTCTTTTTATAAATATTATTTGTTAAATATTTTTAGTTTATAATTATTAAAAATATAATTAATTTTTTTCTAAAAAAATAGTGACTTCCGCCACTTGTTGGGAGAAGTGGATGTGCACATGGGATAGAGAGAGAGAGGGAAAATCTTTAAAAATATATGAATATAGAAGTCCCCTTTTATATTTTATATTAAGGAGAGGCAGAAATCGAGATCGCCAAAGTACTTGCCCATATTTAGCTATCAAACTTGTTAGAGTTTTAATTGATTTTGATGATACTAATACATATTTTGTAAGATTTCTAAACTTTCGTGGAAAAAAAAAACTCATCAAATGAGGTGAGGATAATTTTTTAAAAATAATTTTTAGAATTAAAAAATTAAATATTTTAAAAAGTCCAAAGGCAGCATGTAACAGTATTTGAAAGATCACTTCTTGACCATTTACACAATAGGCTGTTTAGTGAAAAGAGATATGAGGAAAGAATCACTTGTTGATAAATCCCTCACGCATAATATTAGATTTGAAAGGAGTTTGTGGGATTTGTTAAATTTAGTTTTGAGATTTTTATTTTAAATTTTATAAAAAATAATTATTTATGAAAAAATGTGATCGTCAAATTTAAAATTTTATACTGAATGTTTGATAGGATGCTATTTAAATACACTTGCCCTATAAACCTGGTTTTTTCTTTTCCCTGTTTCCATAAGAGTCTGTTTGATTCAAGAATTTTAGTGAGGAAAAGAAAATTGAAAAAAATAAAATTATTAGAAAAATAAAAATTTGTGTGTTATTTGGTTTACTAAGAAAAATACTATGAAAATAAAAAATAATTTCCACAAAACCAACACTCTTGTTTGGTTTGTGAGATTTTACGATGGAAATAAAAAAGTAAATAATACATTAAGATTTTTCAAATAAAAAATTTCTCTTGAAAAAAAAATTATTTTTAGAAAATTTTAAAGAAATAATAATTTGAATAGTTAATAATAGTAACTTCTAATTAATAGTCAACTGATATTCATAAGTTAGAAGTAGGGCTCTATTCTACCATAATCGAACTGTTCATCTAGTTTTCTAATTTAGTTCGTATATTACTCAAACACTGATCAAATTCGTTCGATTAATATTTCAAACTTAAAACTTTATTCAATTTCGTTCATTTATTTATTTGTAAAGTTCAAAGTTCATTAGTATTAGACACGTTTAATTTTTGTAAGTTATTCGAATAACTATAATAGTTTTCAAGTTTAAGTTGTTCGAATAAAATAATAAAAATAAAATACTAAAGAACGAAGTAAGAAAATAAATTTTAATATCAAATTATAAATTTTGATATAAAATATCTGAATAATAAATTTATATGTGCTTGTGAAAGTTTGCATTTATTCTCAAATAAATTTGTGTTCATTCAATTAATAAACGAATTATTTTTTGTATTAGTATTCGAATCGAATACTAAACAAACGAATAATAATAGAATACGAACGAGCTTCGTTCATAAATGTTCATTTGAAAAATAGCTCTAGTTAGCAATAAATATTGATTTTTCAATTATGATTTTGCTTTAATCATCTTTTCCTTTGTATTTTCTTTTTCCTCATACTTCTGTGTCAAAAAGTATTTTAAACATTTTCTATTAAAATTTTTCTTACTAATTTTATTTATTTTATTTCCTTTAGTGTTTTTATTCACTATCAATCAAATCAAAGGAAAACATTTTCTAAGGAAAGTATTTTCCTCTCTACACTAAAATCCTTGAACCAAACATACAAGGAAAATAAATGAAATTTAAGGCAAGCAAGAAAAAGAACGTAATCATGTTGCCTAAACATGTCTGACCCTCTTGGGAGACCAAAACAAAGTAGTCCAAATATGGAAGCCCAAAAGTGATATAGGCTTTAAAGTAGGTAGAAATTTACTGACAATAAATAAATAAATAAATAAAGTAGGTAGAAATTATGGACAAAGCAAGTGGATTATTCAAAAACAAAAGGTTAGTAAAGTTCAGGCATTTTATCATTAGAGTAGTCTAACTTAGGCATGCCTTTTCACTTTAATATCTTTTTTTTTTTGGGTTTAAGTACCCTCTTTTTGTTGACATTATGAAAAAGTGGTATTTGATATTTATTTATTATTAATTATTGCTATCGTAATTTTTTAAATTTAATTTTTATGCTTTCTTTGCAATTTTTCATACTTTTTGTAAAATTTTTATTTTTCTTTTTACTTTATCTAATTTGGACAAAAAGAATCCAAATTAAGGGATCTATCAATAGTTTAAATATCAATATTTAATGAATTATAAGAAGTATTAGTAAAATAAAAATAGTTGTTTATTTATATTTTAAAAAATAAAAAATTTTTGTTAAGAAATTATAACAGTTATATACTGATATATTTTAAAAAAATTTAATAAAAAATACTTTTTTAAACAAGAACCACGTTTTTTAAAAAATTTGTAATTAAAAAAAGATATTTTTTCATGACATCAACAAAAAGAGAGTACTTTAATGAAAAAAAATTGTTAAGATACTAGTAAACAAGCATATAAATGTTAGGATACTTTAACGATAAAAATTCTAAAGCTGATATATATTCCAAAAAAAGCTCCTCTGATAATCATTTGTTGAGGCATGCTACTGCCAGCTAAGGCGTGTTAACATGAATACTAAAAATGCGTATTTAGGTTACTGTTTAAAATAAAAATTTAAATCAAAACCCAATTTATATTAATAGGATGGTGACTTGTTTCAAAATTTGAACTTCTGTTTCAAAAAAGATTAGGTGAGAAGTTAGTCAAGATTATCCGAGCTCTCGTCCATTCATTTTTTCTTAATTTCGACCTTGGGTCAACACCCCCCCCCCCCCCCCAAGTTTCCGAGCTTGGTTCAGCACAGTCCGCTTGGGTCAACACACTCCCTAAGTCTAAAAGTGAGAAGTGATCAAACATCGCATTAATACTATGTTAAAAATAGATTTAAGTTTAATTTCATCGTAAAAAAATACATTAAAAAAATTATAAGTGATTAATTATTATATTAAGAAATTAAAATAATAAATTTTAACAAAATACACATGCGATCTTACATGCTAAAATTAATGGTATTTCAACTAAATCAAATCAAATTTCTCCAAGAATTTCTTTGTCTACTTCATTAACCTAATACAAAATTTTAAATTTGAAAGTTATATATTCTCTTACAAATAATTTAATTTTTATAAAACTTAATATAAAAATTTTAAATTCAAACTTTTTCTGATCCTATTCTAAGGGTGAGATTAGATAGCGTTTTGTTTTTAGATTTTTTTACCTTGAGTTTCGGAAGAAATAATTTTTTGTGAGAGAAAAAATAGGACTCAATGTGAGAAATTTACATTGGCTTCCGTAACAGAACCCAATCCAAATATACCCTAAATGTTACTGCTTTAACTTAATTGTACCTGCCCTAAATGACCAAAGCATGAAAATTAAGAAACATTAAAAGATCATAATATCATTGTATTTATTTACTAAAACAAAACTATTCTTTTCTCTCTTCTACTATAATAAGGTGGAGTGTAATGAGGTACTAATGATGTACTTGTTAGAAAGTCAGGTTCTGCTTCTGGCCCGCAAATGTGGTTCAATTGGATGCTTAATGATGTACTTGGTGTCAAAGAAACATATTTTAGGTTGGTGGGTCTTCCTCTTGGTCTTGCCTCTCTTTCTCTTCTGTACTCCGTTACGTTCGACTGTTCATGTGGTCTGTCTCTTCCCTTCCCCGTGTAATTATCTATCAAAAGAAAAAAACCTTGGTCGGTCCCTGAGACAGTCCCACATTTGACTCAGAGTAGAATTGAGAAGCAATTCTTAAGAGCCCACACCTCCCCTTCCAGTCAGCAATTGCCTGGATGGTGTGAGAGTGTATGTCCATATGGTCTGTCTCTTTCTCCTCACTTTCTCCTCTGTACTCCGCTACGTCCGGCTGTCCATGTGGTCTGTCTCTTCACTTCCCCGTAATTATCTATCAAAAAAAAGAAAAAAAGGTTGGTGGGCCTTCATGCGTCGGGATTAAAGTGTTCAATTTTAACGATTCTTTAGTGGATCAACGAAGAGTAACGATAAAATTAGAAAATATTTAATTCACTTTAATTTAAGTGTGATTTTAAGAATCTTTGTATATATTAAAATACTAATTAAGTTGATTAATTTTTTAATTAATCAATATTTTTGCTGAGAAACTACTATATAGAAAATTACCATTATTTGCTATACAAAATACATTACTTTATTATAAGGATAAATAAAGAAAAGAAAGTCAAATTTTTATTTAATAATATTTATTTTGTAACAAAATAAAATTTTTACAAGGACACTTATATTAAAATTGAGGGAGTATATGATAAGATATTCTTGAAGCTATAAAATAACAACTAGTCCCTATGTTTCAATATAATTGTTCTGTTTGCAATTTTTCATATGAATTTCAGAATTTGTTAAATTTTGTAGTAAAAACTACTAAAATGTCTAATATGCCCTTACTTAATTTCTTTAGAGTAAACATTGTAATTACTCCAAATAAATCTTATTCACTCTGTTTGAAAAGTCAATCATTTTCTTTGAAAAGTTTCAGAGTTAATATTAAGTTTTAATATAGATAATAGCATTTTTAAAAACTAAAGCATTGAAGTGTAAGGTTAGAAGTAAGGGTAAATTCAAAAAATTATAAATGAGCCCTTTATTCAAAGAAGGGCAGATAAATAAAAAATTGAAAAGAAAATTAAGATAAATATATTAATGGTCTAAATTTGTCCAAGTTTTTGTTTAGGAAAATGATATTTTCACTCATCATTTATCCTCTTTCACTCGCCTCCCCTTCTTTTATAAATAAAAAGGCCTTGGTACCCATAGCAATAAAACTAACTCTCCCCACAAATTTTTAATCGGCTAAAATTACCCTCTTTACAAACGAATAAGAAGAAAAGAAAAAATCGTTCTTTTTCTTTTGGTTGCAAAAATTTGTATTAAACAAAGAAGCAAAATTTTAACAAAACAAGAGTTAAAAAATCTGTATTAAACAAAAATGTAAAATTTTTACAAATCAAGATTTAATACCCATGTAACTCTCTCCCTGACTAGTGCGATTTCTTGTACAGAGTAAAATAATTTTGGATCTCACATAGATTAACATTAGGTAGTATAAAAACAATATTATTTACAATGAAATTTTACCCCCAACAGAACCTATATATAGCAATACGAGAGATATTCTCCCATGCTGGACGATAGAGTTGCAAAACTAAAGCATACCCCATAACATTCATGTCAACCCATTCATCGAAATGTTTTCCATGGAAAATCCTTGCATTAAAAGTTTCCATATATCTGAGATCAATGGACAATCTCGATCACATGAGTTAGTCTCCACATTTCCTCTGCAAATATTTTACATACGACACATCATCCAAAAAGTGCAAGAACTTATTTAAAAAGAAAATCTTCTAATTGATTTTTTTTTCAAGTTTGATAAGAGACGTTCGTGATCTTTTAAAAATGAGAGAAGATAAAGGCGTGGGTTTTTATGGTATTTTGGTTAATAATATAACATTTAGATTAAGAAGTAATTTAGTCTACTAAAAATTTCTCGGAAATGAATATGGGCACTAAAAATATTTTTGTTTTTAAAAGAAGGAAAGAGATGTGAAAGAGAATAAAAGTAGAGTGAGAATATTACTTTTTTTTTTGTTTATAAATATCTGTCACTTTAGAATATAAAAAAGTCATTTATTATATTCTTCACTTTTGCCATTACCCTTATGTTACATTTGGTACGCTGAAATGAAATGAAATAGAATACTTTCCACCATTTTATTGTCTGGAGGAAAAGCCAGAATGGAATAATAATTTATTTTCTACATTTGGTAAAATTATTATTTAATATCGAATAGAATAAAATTTTACAAGAAATGACTTAAATTTCATACTAGTAAATTTAGTATATTGTGTCAATAAAATCAAATTATATTAAAAAAATACTAAATTAAATATTTATTTATAAATAGGGTTCACGTAAAGATTTTAAAAACATAAAATATTTTAAGTATTAAAGTAAAATTTAGTTATAAAGACAACTCTTAATTTAAATCAAACTAAAAAAAAGTACTACTAAGAGAAATAAAATAAAATTCAATGATAAATTATATTTTTCTTAATCAAATGGTATGAGGGTATAATAGTTATAAGATTTTTTTTAATATTCTTACTTTTTGTGGAATGAGCTTTCTTTAAGTTTTAGTGTGGAAATGTATTTCCCGAAATTACTTTTCTTGCTTAAAATTTCTATAACAAATACTGGAATGAAATGAAAAGTTGAAAAAATCATTTCATTCCTTTTCATTCTTATGTACAAATGTACCGTTATTCCCCTATTAAATTGCAGTAAATGATTTCTCAGGTTTAAAGAAGGCAAAATTCTCATTTTACCTTATAATTTTATCTATTGAATGACGTCCTAAAATGTCATTTCAGTCTCCCTTGTAGGAAATGCAAATTATTCTACAATATCTAAACAGAAATAATTCTAAGATAATTTATGATTTTTTTAAAAGAAAAATAGAACCACAGTTGCATATCTGAACCTTAACCATATCATTACAAATTTAAGAACTCCCAAACCTGACGCTAAAACAATGAATTGCTACTGAACAGAGAGCTGGAAATTCAGCAAAAAGAAAAAAAAAGAACAGAAAGCTGGAAAAGTTGAAAAGAAAAAGAAAAAAGAAAGAAAAACGCAAATCAACTCCAATTCTACGGCCCAAGCATTCTCTTTCCTGAGCTGTTCTTCCTCCTCTGGAATCCTCTCCGGCGTTTTGCCTCTGATCATGTCCGCCGTCTTGTGGCAGAGCAAATCTAACAAATCTTTAATGTTCCGGTAATTGAAAGCCATGATCAGATTGAAAAGCTCATCCCCGCTAACTTCAACGAAGTCTCGATCAAATTGCCGGAGCTCTTCCGCCGTGGCTTCTTCGCCTGCATGTTTCTTGCAGTACTCCAACATCTTTGCCAGCGTCTTTCCGTCAACATTCACCTCCGGAAATACGAAGGAATCGGAACCCTCTTCCTCAAACATCGTCTTGATGGTTTCCGACTTGACTGCCACGGTTTCTTCCAGGGTTAATTCTTCGCCATCGGAACTTCTTACCAAGTACTTTTCGCTCTGACGCCATGTTGATGATTTCGATACTGCTAGGCATGCTGCTTCGTCTATACACATAAATACATTCTTTCTAAACGTTTCAACACGGGAATTTAGTGTAAGATTATGAGTACCGTGTTTTTTGTTTTTCTGGTCATTTTGTGAATAGTTGGGTCTAATAACATTGTTCTGACTTTTTCGAAACTTGACCTTATTTTCTGCTTCCTCGGTCCTAGAATACCTGTTACGTTTACGTTTTGATTATTTTCTCATTTCAAATTACTCCATATCTTTATTATTTCTAAAGAAATACTGCATCTGATTTATAATAGGTATCGTTTTAAAAATCTCTACATATATTAAGCTATAATTTAAATTGACTAATTTACTCGTAATTGAATTATTAAAATTTTAAACTCCCACTTATCTCTCTTCTCATAATTCTCTCTCATTTATTGAATTGTAGAACTTGGCAATATGGTCATAATTGACAGCAAAGAGATACTCCATGTTTTAATTCTTTTCCCATATTCGAAACATTTTGCAATTTTCCACTTTGAAGTATTCTCTTCATCTTCCATGTTTTAATTCTATCACGAGACTCTTCTTAATTCTTCGTATCAAAAACCAAGTAAATTTTCAATCATTAGTGCTCCAATTTGTCTTTCAAAAAGTTTAATTTAGAACCAAAGCCAAAAGTTTGAATTTGATCCAATGTTTAAAATTTTGCCACGAAGCCAAACTTAAGAAAATTTGCAGTACTAGTATTTATATGTTGAGAAAAATTTGAAGTGAGAAATTTTAAGAACTGTTATGGCAGCCAATAGTTGAAATTGAAATTTTGATCTCAATATTCCAACTACAAGCAATGAGAGAGAATTTTCATTGGACCTAAACACTTGGTTGAGTATTGAGAATTCTAACAGTGAAAGAGAAGAAGTATTTCCTGATGAGATACACTCAATGAATCCCAATATAGAAGCCATTGTGGAGATGGACAAATCGATTCCGGTGATTATTAGATCCTCTTCAACACAAACATTGATACTCAATTTGAATATGGATCCAAATCAAGAATTTGAATCTGCTATTCTCGAATTAGATATTGATTCCTTGCCATATCAAAGAGGATGAATTAGTTGTTGATTCATCGCGGGAAGAAGATAGAGACTTAATTAATTTGCAGTCAGGGAAGATAGAGACTTAATTAATTTGCAGTCAGGTACTACTCTTTTTGAACTTGAATTTGCATGGCTGGAAAAGCATCGTTGTCCTTCACCTGTGTTGAAGTTTTCATGGAAATTATACTTATTTAATATTCCTATATCATTGCTTGAAGCTGGCACCTTGCATTTTTTTGTTACTTTTTTTTATTTTCATGCAGAAAATGTTAGACATGTTGAATGAGCAAAGATGGGCAATCTATTTTGCTTTGTTGGAGAGAAGTGTCAATGGAAATTAAAATGAAATACGGCAAAAGAGGTTTCCTCTCTATTTTCAATGCCTCTACGTACCGTGCAACGAATTTGGAAACGATCAAAAGATATTTCAACTGTGATATTCCTTCGCATCGACGAACAACTTTAAGGTCATTTGCCCAATCTTTCGGTGTGAGTTATACGACATTGTTTAGACGTGTGAAGCAAGGCCTCCTTCGTCACCATTCAATCGCCATGAAACCATCTCTAAAGGAAGAAAATAAAAGAGCCCGACTGCAATTCTGCATATCTATGTTAGATCATGATGGTTTATCTCTGAGTAAAAATCTGTTGGTTTGTATACCGTTGTGCATATCGATGAAAAATGGTTCCATATGATGAAAAAGTGTGGAAATTATTACTTGCTTCCCTCTGAAGAAGAACCTCTGTGAACACGTCAAAGTAAGAATTACATTGGGAAAGTAATGTTTTTAGTTGCAATGGCTCGACCGAGATTTGATAATGAAGCGAATGAAGTGCTTTCTGAGAAAATAGGAGTCTTTCCTTTTGTCACCAAGCAACCAGCCCAAAGACGAAGTAGGAACAGAGATGCTGGGACTTTGGATACAAAACCGATTACCTCGGTCAAGAGAGAAACCATTAGAAAATGTTTGATTGAAAATGTTATACTAGCAGTTCAAGTTAAGTGGCCAAGAGAGGATTTAAGAAATACGTTCCATATTTTCAACAAGATAACGCTAGAAAACATGTTGATCTGAGTGATGAAGAATTCCAAATAGCTGCTTCACAAAATGGTTTTGACATCACAGGATTTTAATATTTTAGATCTTGGATTCTTCAGTGCCATTCAAGCATTGCAGCATAAGGAGTGTCTGTGTCCAAAGACAGTAGAAGAGCTTATTCATGTTATTGATAAGTCTTTTTATGAATACCCTATGAGAAAGGTGAACCGTGTATTTTTTACTCTATAATTGTGCATGTGAGAGGCCAGTAAATTAGAGGATCCAATAACTATAAGATACCACACCTGAATAAAACTGCAATGGAAAGGGATGGTAACCTTCCTACACAAATTTCTTGTGATTCTATTCTAGTACGAAATGTTATGAATATGTTAACATCTTAGAATAAGTTTACAAGTATAGAAAGAGGTGGGCTCATGTTGGAGGTTGGCTTAACTAGCCGCTATTAGTTGTTGCTACTTTATGCTATACTAGACTAATGTTGTCAAAAAAATTATTGTTGATTTTATGCAATAGAATCCCTGGTGCAAGTCGTTCCTGCACCAAGTTGAAACAATTTTGATACTCCAAGCATTGAGTATCAAAATTCTTTAAAAGATTGCTTTTTTTTTTTTTAAAGATACATATAATGGCAATATTGAGCACAAGTCATACATTAATATTGTAATTCCAAAACATCATTCAATATAACAGTAAGACTTGTAGTCATGCTATCCACCTATCCTCAATACAAACTCCTCTCTCATTCAGTAATATCAAAGAACTTTGGAAGGATAATTTTCAGCATCTCTATATGACTTCTTAAACCTCTTTATTGTGATGAAGTTCCCCCTCATCATATTAAAGCTTGTTCAAATCGAATCCACGATCGACATTCAAATTCACGTCAAGGTCTGGTGGAAGTTCGAACCAAAATCGAGTGTAACATTCTCCAGTCTTATGTTTTCTTGCTACACTTCTACACCAACAAGTGTCATATTGTTTGGAGTTGGGTAAGGAGAATCTTTGTTATTTATGATGAATTAGGGGGAGTATAAGAGAATTGTATTTTTAAAACCTTTTTGGTTGAATAGAATAGAGGGTCAGCCTATTTTCCATGTATAAATAGGATAAAATGAAAGGAAAGGAGGAAATCTATGAAGGGAGAGAAATGGAGAGAAACTACTCATAGGGAACTACAGCATAGGAAATTACAACATGGAGAACTATAAAATAAAAAAATGTAATATTACTTTATTATAAGTATAGATAAAAAAATGAAGCTAAATTTTTGTTCAATGCCTTTTAAACAAAAAATATATAAAATAATACTTACGAAGGAATAGATACTCCCTTCATTCCTAAATAATATATAGCCACAATGTAGAGTTAGCTATACTCGACCGCCAGGGGCAGATGATGGGTTAGGCCGAATCAATGGCCTAGATTCTCAAGATACGAATGCCACAGGATTATCCACACATATCAAGGCTCTCTTCCCATAAGAATTTGGTCATTGAAATAAGGTATGTTTTCCTCACAAAGTAATTACCAAAACTAATAAGGTATGTCTACTATTTATGCATGCTCGTTTATTTTAAGGATCATCTTGCTTCTCTTGTTTCACTTTGATCAAGCTCAAGAGTATTTTTTATTGACTTTGACATCTTATAGTTTTTGGGATTAGCACCCCATTTGGTGCTTATGTTGTGTGCTTGTAAGAATCTTCAAGGTGTGAGTTAAGCCTTAAGCCTTCACGGAAGAGTTCGTCATCGAACACGTGTGGCTTCGCATTAAAATAAAAAAAAATCTTAAATTCATGTAAAAAGGCCTTTTCACCCTTCATTTAATGATATTATTTAATGCACTATAATTAATTGAACACAGATAAAATTAGAAAACGTACAATAACTAATTTTACTTGAAAATGATAAATATTAGTTGATATGACAACATTTTGGAACAAATATAATAGCGACATTAAGGCTATTATTGAGGAACGGGGAGAGTACTCCCATTTCAAAAATTTTCGCTTCATCTAACTGCAAGTGGAGTAATATTTCTCTAGTTTCCAAAACAAATACTATCTTTATCAAAGAGTTCATCTATATCATAAATGTATGAGTAATTTGGGACAAAAGAATATTCAAAATATACTTTCTCTATTTCATAGTATAATTTATTTTGGCGTATTACAGAAGGATTAGGGTTTTAGAAAACAAAGTAAAATTTTTAATTATAACCTTAATAAATTCTACTTATTTTTTTCTCAACCATTTCTTACTAATGTGCTCAATATGCTAGAGAAAGGGAATTACGATGAGATAATTTTGAGAAAAGGACGTTGAAATTGGTAAAAGCCCAACATTTTGTGAAGGGGAAAATAGGCAAAAGGCATATATTATAAAGTAGAGGAGTAGAAGGCATTCTAGGACTGAGAGAGTAAGTTTTCACTGGCATGCGAGT
This sequence comes from Rauvolfia tetraphylla, assembly GCA_030512225.1. NCBI lineage: Eukaryota > Viridiplantae > Streptophyta > Magnoliopsida > Gentianales > Apocynaceae > Rauvolfia > Rauvolfia tetraphylla. The sequence continues at coordinate 8,387,217 of JAJQKT010000058.1, read as the reverse complement.
ATTATCAATACAAATTTTCCAAGCTTTTTTCAAGAGAGTGTATTGGTCAGAAGTTATATGACTATTATATCTGTTAGTGGAATTAGTAGAGTTAATGACATAAGAAGAAACAAAGTATGATTTTAAGCCATTCAATAGAAGTGTTGTTCAGTGTACTTATTTCTTTCTTCACAATATAGCTATCCAATAATTTCTTAATCTTAACCTGATTCGAATGAGTATCAAGGCTGAAATGAAATTTGTAACACCATAAAGAAAATTGTTGCGACAAGCTCACTTTGTAACATGATTCCCTTAGTTTGATTGAAAAAATGACAAGTTTGTAATAAGTTAAAGAAGAATGTAATAAAAAAATATAATGTTGCATAAATCTGAAAACACTGGGATTGAAATTAAAAAATTGGGGATTAATAAGCTCCAAGAAGAGTGTACAAAATCGACTCTAATCAAGTTGACATGTACTGCAAGCCTCTCATGTCCTTTTTTCTACACCTATATAAAGAAAAATGTCAATTTATTACAAAATATTTGTTACTGTGCAATATTTATAATTATATCATAAACCTTCTTTACTCATAATGAAAAAGACTAGTTGATAATGCGCATTTTGATATGATATGAGCTGGTTTATTCCCTTGACTAACATGCAAAAGAGACCTAATGGAGTGATTAAAATGACCAAGTTTGGCCAGAGCATCATCATCCTCAGATTTAGTCTGATTTATAACTAGCTAGCTTACAGTCACTTTCAAGCTGGAACCTTCTATAGCCAAACTTGCAAGCTAGACGAAGTCCCTCCGGTATAGCCATAATTTCTCCGTGCTCAAAGGATGGAGAGTGAACCAGTCTCTTCATTAAAGCTAATAAAACATCTCCTCCATGGTCTCTAAGCAAACCGCCAATACCGGCCCCTCGGTGTTCAAGCAGCATCCACATTCATTTTCAAAGTTCTCCACTCCTCCGGCGCCCTCCATTTATCATAAAGTGGACCAAAACTATAATACATTTTGATTTTAACTGAATAATGAATAGCCTACTGAAAATCTCGCCGACAGCTGACTCTAAAGAAGATAAAGGTCGACTAACAAATTGTGTGAGGGCAATTTGGTTATAGTGTTGATGAATAGTTTTTTTTTTTCATCAAGTGTTAAATAGATTATTAATCGTTAAATATTTATTTAATAATAGTGTGATTGGATAGAGTTTGGTTTTGAAATTTTTGTCTTGAGTTTTGTAAAAGGTAAATTGTTTGTGAGAGGAGATATGAGTTCCACGTTTAAATTTTTAAATTTGGTTTTGAAACCAAATCCTGTCCAATCTAAGCATAAGTAAAAGTTCATTCGTATTGAATAATTATTTATTATGTAATAAGTTCTCAGTTATTGAATTCACAAAAATATCATTTCAACGATTAAAATTCAATTCAATACATGTTTTAGAAAATATTATAGCATCATAATCAAATTGGTATAAGGGAGGCCTTATCCTTTTCTGGTAAAGAACAAAAGCCGATGGTTCCTTGCCGTTGTGTTGCGTTTGGCATTTCTCATTCCTTAAAATTCACAACTTTGAAGCAAGAGTACCGCGTTGATCATCAAATTTGGTCCAATGCGTTAAAAGGAGTCCATAACAGCCTTACAGGCACCCTTATGAAGGTGACATAACTTGATCCTCCCTGGTTTTCCTTTTTTTTCCCTCTATTCTAAATACTGGTTTGTTTAACCTGCTTTAGATTTATCTTCATTCCTAATTTCAAAAAGTATGTATATTACTTTCTCTGTCCATAATTGAATATTCCTTCTTGATTTGGAATAAAATTTAATGAGAATTTTTTACTTTTTCTATTTACCAACTTTACCCTAATTAACATTATGATATTCTTATTAATTAAAGAAGTTAGTGATAGGATCCAATGAAACTTAAATTTCTTAAAACAAATGAGTTAAAAGAGGTTAATGGTGGGTTAATGTATTAATATAGTTACTTTTTTAAAATTAAGGAGATTAATAATAAATGTTTAGATGAAATATATAATTATTCTAAGAAAATGAACATTCAATTATAATTATCTTAAAAAAAAATATGAACATCCAATTGTAGACGAAGGCGAAGGAAGTAGTAGTTGAATATGAAGACTCAGGATCATCCTTGCCTATGCTTTGGGTCAAACTAAACGAACATTTGAGAATTATGTAAAATTTTGGTACTTAAATCACTTCAAATATCTTTTTCATTACGATCAGGCCTTAAGCAAATGAAAGGCTTTCATAAAAATTCTCGTAGAATCGAAAATGAAGTTTTCATTCTGTACATGTCAGATTATGAATTAGTAACTGCATTCAATTTTCAAAAAAAAAATCCCAATTGTTTCGAACTTTCCATGAAATATTTACGGAATCTCCATGACACCTTTTAATTAAATTCCATTATTACTATCTCTTTCTTAGATCCTACTGCCTCCGTTTCAAAAAACTTTAGTTTTTTTTTTAATTTTTATCGTTTCAAAATATATGTAAATCTTGCTTCACTAAAATATATATATATATATATATATATATATATATATATATATATATATATATATATATATATATATATATATATATATATATATATATATATATATATATATATATATATATATATATATATATATATATATATATATATATATATATATATATTTCATTTTTATATGTCATTATTATACAGTTTTGAAGTATATTATATAATAAAATATATTCCGCAAAAGATAAAAGAAAGACCTTTTTTTTATTATATACAAAAAAGAATAAATTTAGGCAAAATATTTCAAACTTCAGAATATAGATGGACTAAACGTAGAGAATCAAAGGTTGTCTCCAACCTCCACTCTCTTTGCTTCTTACTAAGAGGTCTTCCTTTCCCTGCTTTTTCTCTATTTACTCTAACATCTGCTAAACCCCAAGTGCAACGTCTCGCTTCTATGTCAAACGAGATGATCCTAAAGACGCCGTTATTTTCAGATACTGTACTGGTTTTCCCTACTTCACTGACATACTTCACAAACATTGCGCGTTCCTTGAAACGTTCGAGGTCTTGTGGAATGCGGACAACCCTTTCAACACCGGGTGAAGATATCTGAGATACAAAGGTTTATAAAAGGCTATAAGGTTTCCATGACAAAAATATAGAACATTTCCGGGTTAATATAAGCATACAGGAGCTAATTCATCAAGCTAGAGTTAAAAATGAGGCATAAATCCTTGAGGCAAGGCACCACTGCTCAGGATGGGAACATGAACCAGGTATATGATAAGGTAAAGAAAAATATTAGAATTTAACTTTTCTCTTCTTCCAAAATATTTATCCTTTGCTCACTGTATTACTTGCCATGCATCTTTACCCACTACCCAGGGATTACATACACGCGCACACAATATGATCCAATGAACAAACGTTTTATCATTTTCATTTTGATAGTTTTATTTTCTACAGTATTTTCATGAAATCAAATGATTCTTTAAGAAACTATTGTAACTTAGTGTAAGCATAAGCAAATCATTCACAAAACTAACTGAACTCAGTAATAGTTAGGAATTCTTGTTATCCATATGAACTAGTCACATAAGTACTGGAAAAATAACCGGCCCAGAAAATTGCCCAAGAAAAGAATTTCCCTAATACTAATTTAAAATTCAATGAAGACGCAAAATAAATATGACATAGCAAAGAAATCAAATCATATATATTTGAATAAACAATAACACAAATTCTACACAACTAATTAATGGAAAAGACAACAATTTTCTTGCCCAGCCATCGCATAAGACTAATGGCTTATTTATAAACCAGGTTCTACTTAAACTTCCAAATCACAACCGCAAAAAATATGTTCTACTTACAGGTGGTTTCTTCAACAAAATTTTAAATGAATTTATAACTTTAATTGTTGACAATTTAAAAAGAGCATATAGACCAACATGATGGCTACTGAGATGATTGCAACTAAGAGCTACACCTCACCTTCGTCCTATCATACTGAACTGGTTCTTAGTAGGGCAACATGAGAATATCTGGTTGCTCAGGCCTTACAAGACTAACCCAGAAAATGATATGGAAAACAAGACTAATTGACTCTTTAAGAAGCAAAATTTTGCAACATGTCTATGGCGTGAGAAAGTTTTTCAATCTTATGCGTATTGGAAAACAACAAAATTGAAAGGATAACCAATTTGAAGCCAGCAAAAGAAGGTGATAAATGGCATTCAAACCTCTAGAGATATGTTATCAGGAATAGACCCAGCAACCCCTGCTTCATCTAGCCGAGCACTGTAGGCTAAAGTGAAAGCTTCAATGTCCTCCATACTAGGAGAACCAGACCTGTAGCACATAAAAGCTTAGAAAAATCTTTGAATCTAAAAAGTGGCAAGCAACAGAACAGATCAGAGAAAAGTTTCCACTTAGCCTCCATGGGTCAAAACAAAAATCATCACAGAGATTTCAAATAATCTTAGGAAAATTAAAAATTCCTTTTCGGAATGAAGACAATTTACAGTCGAGGAAATAGAAAAGCATGAAGATTCATTTTTTAAAGTTAATATAAAAATAACCAGATTCTGCATAAGAAGCAAATCACGAATGAGTATTCCACAAAAATTCCTTGAACAATATTATAAAATTCAGGTAAATAATGAATGATTAAAGAAGAATTTAGTAAGTAAACGAAAGAAATCAAGTCTTTAGCAAACTCTTTAACTGATGTAGCAGCTCTATAAGTAGACCGAAAGATTTTCTGCATTATTACGTGAAGAAATATACAGACAGGAATCAAGAAACTGCTGATAGATAAAGAATCCAGTTGGAAGACTTCCATAGAGCATCAAATCTTTATGATAATTCGGGCCCAAGCTATATATATGTTGCTGAGACACAATGATGTCTCACCAAAGTTCAATGGTAAGGAAATATAAAACGGATGTTCACATATTCCATTAATTCTCCAGAGACAAAAGTCAAAAAGCTAGGTCTTGATTTAGATTCTAAATTTATCAACTTGTCAATAAGTTTTAGATGCTTACTTGTTCGTCAGTCTCTCTACTCGCACTTCAATACCACCATTTAGCAATGTCCTAAAAGCATATATTCCTAATTCTCCATCAAATGACATAGCAACCTCTTCAGCAATTGCCAATGCTGTTTTATCCCAAGATGTTCCAGCCAGAGAGATCCCACCTCCACGAGATCCATCACCAATCTTCAGAAAGAACAGAAGAATTGTTAGAATATTAGCTCTAAGTGTCTAGAAATGGAGAAAATAAACATATCATGTACTATAACAGGAATGTGAACGAAGATTACAAGAAATTTATAAGACAATAACTTACATTGGGTTCTTCTTCAATATACTCATCCTCGAGATAATCATCATCATTGTCAAATTCCTCTACAAAATTAGGATATATTTGCAAAGAAGTGTTAGTTGTTACTTATACCATCAATATGTGCGCTTGCTTTTCGGCTGAAGTGGGAAGGGAAAGCAAGTGGACAGAACAATGCCCTGAGAGGAGGAAAATAACATCTTACTTCTTTTGATTGGCATGATTAAAAAGGAGATACAGGGGTAATAGCTCTGTTATTTGGTTGGGAAATAGACCAATACATGGAAGGGAAAAAAAAGATACTTTATTTGTTTAACTTCTGCTTCTTTTACTTCTACAAATATTATCATTCATATGGTAAGCTCAATTCTCAGCTTAACTATCTCATTTAGTGTTTTTTCTTGTTTTCAGTGTCCATACTATCAAAGTTGTGATTCATTTTTCTTCCATTTCAGGAAACAAAAGAGTACATAAAAAAGGGTAAAAGAAAATCAAATAAGATGTCCAAAAAGATATATATGTCTAAAACATTAAACAAGAGTTAACTTTAGAAAAATGATGTAACTATAAAACAATCAGATAACTACAATAGCTGCAGTGTTTGGTAGGGCTACAATTGAGCTCCTATTTATTTCCTCTGCACCTCTAAACTTTTTAGCCCAACCGCACAGTGCTATATATGTTACACTTATTAATAGTTCAGTGTCAAAACCAACTACTCTTTTGCATAAAGGATTGCTAAGATAACTTTGTACACTATGGTTCAACTAATTCTAAAATAACAGCGATTTGAGCTGTACTTTCATTCAAAGATATAATGTTAATCACATTACTACGATGCATTTTTGAGCAAATATTCAACTAATATAAATTCTGGAACAACCAGTATCTTCTGTTTATGTCCTAGGATAATACAGATGCCTAGCATCAGAGTGAGTCATTACAACACAAATGCACCTTATATATATAATATATATATATATAAAGTTGTACTTTCATCAGAAAGTTTCAGCTTTTAACATATAAAAGACGCATATCCAATTATTCAACTGTCAAGCTATAGCGTTGTCCATCTATTCCTTATTAAGAGGTAACAACAAGAAAGCGAAGAGGATACCATTATGATTGATTCTCCTCTATAATGACATCAAGGACTTCAATAAGGCTTGGCTGCCCAATATGAATCTTAAGAAATTATCTTGATCAAGCTAATGAGATGTTAAATTGCTAATATTAAGTTCAAGATGATAATCACTCTTTACAAAAGCATAGAAACAAAGCTTGAGTAATTCAGAGAACTTTTATGCAACCAGTCTGTCCTATCATACCCCTTTCGGAGAACAGGAAAACAATTCTAGCCAGACTTTGTTCAAAGATATAGTGTTAAATCACATTACTGGGAAGCACCTTTGAGCAAATATTCAACAAATATAAAGTTTGGAAAGACCAAAGTATCTTCTTGCTTGTCCTAGCACAAATGCACCAGAATCAAAGTCAATTATTGACAAGTACTGATCACATAACCTAAAATATTATGAACCGATTGAAAATATTTATCTCAAACGCTCTGTATTCCTTAGTGAAACGTGTCCATAAACGCACTGATACACAAGAGAATCGTGTCAATTACATATTTATTTATGTTTTCTGAAATGGAAGATGATAAGAAAACCTACTATACCATCCCAAAAAATTATCAGAATTCTCACAGAATAAAGATAAAAACTAACTTGTCTATGGAAAAATAATACTAAAACTCTTTCTGATGCATAGATAATTGGAACTTGGGAATCTATGTAAGATGAAGAACAGTACAGTATCTATTCCATACATTATTTTCCAAGCTATCAAAGAACAAAGATTTTGCACCAGAATGTACTTTAATTGGATTTGCAGCTATGAATTGTCTGTTTCCATTATCTTCAATACACTATCCTCATAATCACCTTTAACGTACTTCTGACTATAACGTATAATAGTCATGTCTCATGTAATAAACAAATGAAAAATCCATACCAAAAATGGGCATTGATGTGATTATGCTTATACTAAAAGTCAGATGTATTAAAAGTGTTTTACTGCATTAGATATGCCCTAAAGATCTCAAAAAATTATCATCAGCCGTCCAATGAATAATGCTTGAAGCCTTCTTTGCAAAATGTTGAGAAATTTCCAGTAAATTCTTAAAAATACTAGCCACTATGAAATGAGAGCATGGCTTGGTCTTAAACAGGTATAGAAGGATATCAAAGATAAGCAATTTCATCCCGTTCTTTTCTTTTTAGAGATGGTCTGGTAAGATAGCTACTGCTTAAAAGAACCAAACTTTCAGTACTATATAAGTTGTAAAGCTCCTTTTAACTTCAAAAGTAATACAATCCATAAGAATAATCATTCAAGTCCTGTCCGCAATTCAAATACTACTTTTTTCCACCCGACCGTTCAAATTATCCTCTTTGTATCCTCACCTCAAACACAAATAAACAAAATACAAAACCCAAATGGCAAGAAACAAAAAGGCACAAAGAAGAATCGGTAATTACCATCTCCATATTCATCCAGAAAAAGCTCAACTTCGTCATCATCATCATTCATGGACACTTCTTCTACAATGGAAGGCTTGAGAACTGGTTCAGACTCTGACCTTTTCTTCTTGGCACCGCAAATACTAAAGCTTCTGGGTATATAAGGAAATGGGTAGGGACGAAATGGGAAAGGGAAGTTACGGTTATGGCGGAAAGCCCTGCAAAATCCTCCATTCTTGCTGCTACAACTACTGTGATTGATGACTCTTTGGTTCAACATTGGTATCGCATTTGCTACAGAATTCAATCTTGTTCTAAATTGGAAACCCGTAATTAAATCCATTTCACGAGCAGTTTGAATTCAAATCAGTTGGGTTTTTAAGGAAGTCCAGAAATAGGAGGAGAATGCAGGAGAAAAACCGCACATCGATAGAACGGTGCCCCTGATTAGACTCAAAACCCAACAGACAAGCATCGGGTCGGATCAATTAGATCCATAATTATCAGTCAGGGAGAATTCGGATTTTTTTTGTTTTTCTTTATTTTTTTCTCATAAAGCAAATCTTGACCTTGTCCTTGAGAGATAAAAGAACAAGAACTGTCCACGGGGAATAAGAACAAGAACTTGAGTCAAATATTTTTTGTGCCTGAAAAATTGTTTCAATTATAAGGTTTATTGACAAATGTGTGAATAAATAAAGTCAGCGTTTTCTTCTACTCTTAGGTTTTTTTTTTTTGATGAATTCTTAGGAAATTATATACCTTCCTATTTTGTTCTTAATATTTTAAATTATTCTTACAAAAAGGTACTGAAATTTTATAATCGAGCTAAGAATATCATAATAAAAAGAAATTCTACTTAAACGTGAGTCGGTTTTATTTTTAATTGGACTCCATTTTCACAATTCTTTTACAAATCAATTCACAATATTTTAATTTGATTAAAACTCTCCTACTCTCCTTGTAGTTTTCCTTTGGCCTGGTAGTTCTTAAACAATTATGCATATATTGTGCTAGACTAACAACTTCAGGGGAAAAAAAAGAGAAAATTCTAGACTGACCTCTTACATATCACGTGTGATTGGATAAAATTTAATTTTAAAATTTTTATTTTAAATTTCGTAAAAGTAAAAATTATTTATAAAAAGAGATTTAAATTCCACACTTAAAATTTTTTAATTTAATTTTAAAATCAAACCCTATTCAAGTAGAACCATCAACTCTATTAACAAAAGAACATACAAAATACATCAAAAAATTAACAGGAACTTACAATCAAGCCCCTAACAACTCAATGGAACAAATTCAGAACTCGCTAACGTATAATTCCTTCACCTTTATTTCTCACACTAAATTAGTAGTATTCATTTGAAAAGATGGTAAACTCCTGTTGATGAACGAAATAAAGAATTTCTTTTTCGTTTTTTTCTCCTTGCAAAAATAAACATACCAAAAGACGTGGATTTTGTTGCCATACTTGTAATTCAAATTTACAATCCACATACATGATGATCCAAATTATCTATAACTTGATTTTTCTTTTTCTTTTTCTTTTTTGAAATTTTTTCCACTTGCATGTTAGGGTACATTTGAACTGATTTTCTTTTGAAATTTCAGGTTTTAAAAATAAAAGAATATAAATTAGCATATGAGAAGAAATATGAACACAGAACGAAGAGGGAAAAAAGGATACATTTTACGTCTGAATGCTTGAAAGTGTAATTGGATAGAGTTTAATTTTGAGATTCTGTCTTGAGTTTCAAGAGAGAAAATTTTTTGTGAAAGAAAAAAATAAGATGTGAGATGAAAAATTGCATTGAGTTCCATGTAAAACCCAATCCAAGCACACCCTATCCAAGCACACCCTGAAGATATAAAACCTAAAACCAATGTCTGTTTTAGGACTCGTAAAATTTTAACTCAAAAGCCATCTTGCTAAGTTGCTTTTACATCGTCTTTTTTATCAACGGTCACCATCATTCAAGCTTACAACTTAAAGGGATATCGCAATCTCGAAACCATAAAATACCCAACCATGTTAAAAGAGAAATGTCAATGCGCATGGGAATCAAATAGAAGCTCCAGTTCTGGCTGTATTTCAAGATCTACCGGGGACAACCCTGATGTACACCAGTGCAAGTAGTTAATCATGCAGCAGAACAAATGTTGCGAAACTAGTACCTAAGAGCCATAATCTCAGCCAATGACCACGGAACCAAGTGAATCACACATACTTCAGCAGAACTAAGAGTCAATTCCCGCACAAAATGTATAGCTAGAGATTTGCAAAGGTTGAGTTCTATCACTTTGCCCAAACTGAACAAGAGAGATCCTGGATTAGCGACCCTCAATTAAATAAACATGGAAGCAGAACTCTTTCATTTTTCTAAACCACGGAAAGGTTAGGAAAAGAGAGAACTACTACTATTCTCCAACCAAAAGAAATAAGAAATCTAAGGCAGACCCGTTCCAAAAAACAAAAGATGAAAGAAATATAGTACAAACATTTAAGGTGAGACAACACTTTTTAGTTAAACTAGAGAGAAAATTCTCGAACTTAAAGAATATCAACTAATGAAGAATGAATACAAGAATCCACAAACTGGATATTAAAGCAGGGCAATTCAAGAGGTGCTCTTGAGATTTCGCTCCACATAAGCCTGTGAAAAGTGATAAACAGTTAACGCAGTGAAAGCATGGTTGCAAACCTATATATTGAGAAGTAACTAGAGAACAGATGCATTAGCAATATACAGATGCTATATTGCTAAACATACAGTATCATGGTCACTTGATGGTAATGTTATACGTCGAAAAAATGAAATGTTAAATATTCACTGGGTCAAATCTTTTGTCCCTCACCCAAAACGAATAACAGCAAAAAGAAAAGCCAAAAACACCAAAATATATCAAGAAGGAAATTCAGGATGAAGAAATAGAACGGTAAACTAATATGCAGAAACACATGAATTTTACTGCACCAAAGGAGTCTCATAAGCCACAGGAGTAACTGAAAACAATATACCAAGCTGATATGTGCAATATGTACTTGAAAAGAAATGGCCAACAAAAGAATATCATGATCATGTGAGGAATTTTTGCAGTGTGGAGTAAGCAATAACATAAAACTGACCTGTACAAGTTTGGTGATTTTGGTTTTGGAGTGTGACAGGTATTGATCTATTCTATCTTGTGTTTTTGGGACATGATCTGCTGTAATTGTGCTGGTCACTTTATCAACAACCTTTTTCACAACAGTTTTGTGTACCTCTCTGCTCATGCGACCTTCTTTCCATGTGGGTTTCAGAATTTCCTTAACAAACTCAATAAGCGCATTTTTAAACAAGCGCATTTCCTTGTCATCCTTGTTACCAGCAGCATCTTCAACTTTGCCATTGCCGTTGCCATTTGCACCTTTTTTATGAACTTTTTCCTTGCATTCTGCAGCATCATTTTTTTGGCTGTCCTCAATTTCAGGAGCTGCTTCTGTTACGTCCTGCTGTGTTGATTCCACACCCTCATTATACTGCACTTTAGAACCGCAATCTTCGAGGCTCTTCTTAACTTCTGCATTACCAGCAGATAATGGTGAAAACTCTTCCAATGGCAACTGGTTTTCCTGTTCAAATGGATGGGGCACGCTACCAGGAGGCTGATTACTGTTGCCCAGATTTGAGGCATCATGCAACAGATTGGAATGATCTGGAGGCCTTGCAGTTGAATTGGGCTGAACATATGTCATGTTGAAGGATGGAACAAGGGACTGCAAAGATGACATCAAATGTGCGGAAGTCTGGGAGTTTAATGCTGTATGTGGATGAGGTTGTACTTGTTCGTTCACAAATTTCTGAGTCAAAGATGTCCCAGGGTGCGCTAGTTGAGCATCTTGTCCGGTTGGAGTAAAATTTGGAAAAAATTGCGGACCTTCATGTTCCTGCATCTCAGGAGTTACAGCAGCTTCTTTATGATGGCTCTGAATCTGGCTTTGCAAATTCAAAGCAGAACATAAAAGCTGACCAGGGCCATTGAAGTCAAGATTTTGTGCACTTGCTTGGTTCGGTAAGAGGTTATCATTTGCAACCAAAGAAGGCTTAAACAAATTTCCAGCACCATCCTGATCAAGGCTTTGTCCAGGCACGATTACTGTATTTATAGTGTTCATGGAGTTTTGTCCACCTTCAGATCCACCAAAACTGAACGCCTTTGCAACATTATCATCTAGTACATTTTGATGCTGCCGAATATCAGATTTTGTAGATACTTCAGTTTGCTTGGCTGTCATCAAAAAATGCTGGTTAGAGTTTTCTTGCCCTATATTCTGTTCACGAGCATATGTAGATATTGTATCTGCATTACGTGATTCTAAAGCTTGGGATGTTAGACGTTCACGCCCATCAGTAAAATTTTCTGTAACAGTAGATCTGATAGGTCCTATATCTCCACCATCTTCATTCCACTTGTGAGGAGGGTATTCGACATTCAGAGAAGCCTGCTCTTTGGATTGGCTATCCCCCCACATTCTACTTTCATGACCCTGTCTATTATCCTTCATGTCAACTGGAATACTATCTGCATTGGTTCTGTTTGCCACAAGACTGCCACTCCACCCAGTCACTTCCATTGATACCTTTCCCATCGAATCCCATGTCGAGCGACTCCACCGTCCACCCTTGTCAACCAAGCCATGGCCCTCACCATCATCATAGGGCCTGTTTTCACGGTTGCTTGCTGTTGGACTATCATGAGAGAACTTGCAATTAACCCGATGACAATTCCCGGCTAAGAAATACTTGCAAACAGATTTCCCAGATTCATTGGTTTGATGTTCACGATCACAACTAAAGGATGCATTTCTCCCATTCTTGTCATCATCACCAGAACTAGTATGGTGCAAAAATCTGCAAGATGCACCCCACTTACACTTACCTCTCATAAAATCCTTGCAAGGAACTCTACCCCTATTTCTGCTTCCCAAAGGTTCATCCTCGCCATACGTAACATCAGAAACTCTGCCCCATGATTGGGCCCCAGGACCTTCAGTGTTTGAATATCTCATACCATGTCCATGCTCTACTCCACCTACTGACCTTTCCGCTAGTTCCTTTTCTGGGAAATCCCCGTCCATTCGACTAATATTCTCAGGATGAAGAAACCTACACTGACTCCCCCTCCTGCACTTCCCTGATGGAAAATCTCTACAGGTTTGAGATGACACTCCAGATCCACTTCTTCTATCATTCCATCCATATGATTCACGTCGGCGATCATGAAAAGGACTATGACTCCTGCTCCTGCTCCTTGCCATCTTCTGGGCCCTGGTCCTGCTCCTGCTTCTACTTCTACTCCTGCGCCAACCACTGCCACGGTCCCTGCCCCTGTCTCTGCTCCAGCTTCGGCTGCGGCCTCTGCTTCTGACTCTGTCCCGGCTCCGGCTTCTGCCTCTTTCCATATACCTGATGATTGAGAGCATTATCACAATTCCACAACTGAGGTTGGAATAAGCAATATTACCCTTTTGACAGAAAGTAGCACAAGAAAGTGAGAAGCAAAGAGGAAATCTAAGAAAGAAATACTTGGGGAGACAACTTAAAAGAATTTGTGATGTGTGTATAACTGCAAGAAGATCATTTTCAAATTGGAAATCTGCCATGCAACTGTTTACAAATAAATTAATAAAAAAATAAAATAACTATTTATCCGGAGTTATCCTTGCTGGCTTCCATGGTCCAAAGAAGATAAATCTTTGCACCATTACTTCAGGATTCAGCAGTTGACATGTAAAAAAATAATAATAAAGCTTGTCAAGATGCAAAAGTTAATAGTAGTAATCATATTCATTTATATATTGTCATCAGAAAGAATAACGAAAACCAAGATTCAAAGCTTCTAAAGATGTGCTGCAACAAACCTATGAGTTGGACCCAACGTGTCTTCAGGGGAATGGTTGCGCTTTCTTTGAGCCCATCCATCAAAACCAGGAGACATACTCCTATAGTGACTATTATCCATGCCCAGTTCTTTAATCTGAGATACATCTCGTCCATCTTTGTAAACATTCTCAATCTTCTCTGCAACATGATGTGTTTCCCAAGACGACCATCTTGATTGATCTTTAGGCTTTAATGAGTTATTATCAGCTCGAGAAGGTGACAGGTGCCAACCATCATCAGTTGAATATTGTTCTTTCCTAGTCCATGAATTGTTTTTGTTCTCTTCTTCAACATCCCAGAAAGATCTGCGCTTTTGCCTACCCTCTTCCATAGTTCACAGTTGTCAGAAAAGGCCCTCTATGCTGATCCTCCCTCCATGCAGCATTATCTGAATGGTAAGCAAACAACAAATACACACATCAATATGCTTGTTTCAAGTCTAGCTCCTAGATAGAAGCATAAATCCATGAAATGAAAAAGATTCATGGACTTGTGTCCTTTAACCATCCCTGCATATGTAGCTGCCTGGGTACTGGAGCTTAATTACCATCTCTTATTAGTTAGTCTCACCAGCCTCGTCAAATCAAAGTCAATAGTGCTTAAATCTTCCTATTACTTCCTTGATAAAAGGCATCAAGAAAAGATCATCACATAATAGATCATTGCATTAGGAGAAAGCACACTTGTATTTTTTGGATTGGTTCTCATTACAAAGCCAATACACCTTTTCTCACTTTTTCCTGGATCCCAACTTTCCTCTCACAAACTCACTCACTTTTTTCATTTTCAAAAAAAGAATTCTCAAAAGAAAACCAGAACAATGCTGGAAAAGGCATCAGCTTATTCATACAATATGTCAAGATAGTCCCAGATCAAACCGATCAACTTAGTTTTTCATTTTTCAGCCAGTTAATAGCTATAACAATTTTCCAATTCTCCTTGTAGTTCCATTTTCAGATTTAGTGTAACAAACTGAGCAGCAAGCTAAATTAGTATAGTACAATCAATCAATTTACTTTTAATCACTCCTCAAAAATTCAAAAACTGTGACACTGGCTTCTAGTTCAAAGTGTAGCTGACTATCCACAGTCATAAAACTTTGGCACTTTTAAGTCATATCCTAAGCGTAATGACTAGCAAATACATAGAAGACATATATCACGGGACAACCAATAGAGGGCTGAAGACCACAACACACGCGAATGACCTAGCCTTTACTCGAACATGAGCCCTTCCTTCCCACCCCCAAAAAAAAAAATGAAGAGCAAAGTACAGAGAAAGCAATATGCTAAAAGGTCAAACTAAAATCAAGAAGCACTTCCACAAACAGATATTGAACAAGATACTTCAGACTTCTTAAAACCACAATTCCCGTTATAAACCAATGCCACATAATCAACAGTTAGACTCTTCCATTCTATCCATGCACCTATAGCATAGCCAGTATGTTGCCCGAAATTACAACAACAAAATGGCTTTAATCATTTCAATCCATACCTAATTTTTACCAGGTTTTGTATGTTTAAAGTGAGCAATCACAGGGCACATATTCTCTCTCAATGATGCATGAAGACATAACAGGACAACAGAAGTGTAAAGCAATTACGCACTTGATGGAGAACCAGGTACTTTGGACTTCACATTCGGATAACATGTATTAGTATACATATACCTCTTCAGGTTAACATCTAAATAATTGCATGCCAAATAATTAGAAGGGGGCACATGGTAACTGTACCAGCTAACAGAAAAAGAGGAAAAATAATTCTGAGTGAGAATGACATCTAGATGATAGTCAATCATCCTTTTGCCATGTAAAATTTGAAACCAAACAGGTTTTACAAGCTGATCTGCAAACTTGATGGACGAATAATAGCAAGATGGTAAATAAAAGATTGTTGGACTCAAGAATTGAGGTCAGTTTAATTAACAATGCATTCACAGCAATTACATAAAAACCATCAATGGCTAACTTGCTGCAACAAGGCAAAACTTTGGGCCATATGGGGTACCTAGGTAATGAAGATCAAACCACCCAATTCCCCAGGTTGGGGAGAAAAACTCCAAACCCCCACCTCTAGTTCAAGAAAAAGCTGAATAGAGTCTCAACCTTCCACATTCCACATCTCTTACAAAGTTCAAAGTCAAAATTAACACCATAAAAGACCAGCTTTTGTCCTTGTATGGTATATCATTTTCTAAAGGAAGCACTGGAGGCCTTTAAGTAAGCTCATTCTCCTAACCATACATGCACCATAGAATGAATTACCCAGTCATTTTCAGAAATTACCAACTAATAGTCACAGCATGTAATGTCTAGTAATGATACTTATCATACAGTACAGCAGAAGTATATTTTCCCCTTTTGACCTTTTTGAAACAAATTAAACAAATCTGAAAATTTTACTTGAATCCATTATGATCAAAATAATGTCACACTATCCTTTTACATGCAATTAAACCTAGAGAACATCACCTTAAGGAATATTCACTCGCCAACTATTTCATGTCAAATCATCAGAGAGTGTAGCCATTTATCATAAAACTTTCTTGAAGCAAAAGACCAGTGGCTAATCCGCATATTATCTACCCCCCCGCCCCCCCCACAACCACCTTTTTTGGGCAGGTCCGGGTGAAGGAGAAGCCTTTAAATCCAAAATGACACCACTGATCTTAATAATGATCAACCTCACCTCAGGTTCATCAATAGCTAATCACATTACCATGACACCGATGAAAAGCACGCCGAAATTAAAGGAATCTCAAAATCTAATGTCAATACATGAATAATTATTCTGCATTTGGAGTTTGGAAAATGAATTAATCAAAAACTCTAATCTGTGACAAGCAACCTAGGAAAATTCAAGAGTGCGTGAACATGGAACGAAAATGCCAGACCTAACAATTCCTGACCATAAAAATGCCCTCCTAATGCCAGAGCTACAGGTTTCGAATAACATCTTTGAAAATAATGATAGGTGACAACAGCAGATTTAGGAGGGAAGAGAAGAATATTCCGGAGCATAGACAACCTCTGTCATATGTCAAACAAAACTGAGGGAAAGCTTCAAAGGAAGCTTCTAGGTGCTTCAATGTTCGAAGGTCATGCACCAAAAACGTAAACATATTGATGTAACTAAAACGCTTTCAACGAATTCCACATAAGATCCAGCAAAAGAGCAGCAAACTAATATGAACTGTGATTAAGGTGGCAAGTATTACTAACAAGGGCCAGCAAAAAGTCAAAGATTAGATTCTAATCGATCTGAGCTTGAGAGGTTGATATCCATTGACCTCGTCCAAAGTGTTGAAACCAGAGTACAGAGCAATGGCATGAGTGAATGGCTTTCCAACCATCCACAGCTATTAGTTTGGCAGCACAGAGGAGCACTGACTTTCATATAAGATCCATCAGAAAGAGGTGCATAATTTGCATGAAGTTGCCACCTTGAGAAGGTGTCAAGACCAAAGGGAGGACCCAATATCAGAATAATGGTAGACATTAGGGAGACAGACACAAGAATGAGATGAAGATTATGTGGTTGCACAAGATCAAGCCATTTGACTTTGAAGGACATGGCATGTACCCCACCACATGCAGCCATCTACACATGCAAAATACCACAAAAGGAAAACAGAATCAAAACAGCAGTATTGGCATGAAGCAATACACTAGATCATTTTATTTCTAACACTTACAGTTTCCAAAATGGTCTTCCAATGGAGATCTAATATTCTATTTGTACAAATAATTCATAATATACTAAAATAAAAGGAATTGCAGCAGTTAACATTCCTGCCAGCAAAATTCCAAAAATAAAGCATACGGCAGCATTAGAAAATGTGCCAGACTATGAAAACAAAGGTCACAGTTTGTCCACAACTAAGATTAAGGAGAACGATACATAGAGTAGTAGGCCTAACAACTTTCACATCTTTAATGAGAAAAGTGCCTAGAACAAAATAATAAAGAAAAACTCTCTGAAAATGGAACCTCAAAACCCTCACCGTTAGTGACTGGGTAATATGAAGATAATTCGATGAGCTTGAATGTACTTACCCCCCCCCCCTTTTCTTTTTTTTACCCCAACTAATAATAGTTCACCAAATCTTGCAAGAGAGATAAACCAAAACAAAACCAACAGACAGTGGAAAATAGTTGAAAACTCAACCAATAACATGTCACTTTTATCACTTATGGTTGAAACTCAAACCTTCAAGTGAATTCATACTAAAAAAGTATCCATCAAATCAACATTGCTTTTTCTGATCTTCAATAGGAAAGCAACTCTGATTCATAAACCACCATTCAACAATCTAAACAATAACCAACAACTCTGAACCACAGGGTTGACATCAAATTGGTCAAATCTCATCATCTTTAAAAAATTTATTTCTGCTATTGTAAAACGAGTCAGTTCCACCTTATCGTGGGAAGGACAGCAGGCGATACAAGTCGTACATAGTAATAAACTCGTTATCACAAAGCGAATATGAGGACTACTACACAAGTTGATTCCACTTCTACACTTCACAAAATGATTCCTTTTTCAAAACATCTGCCTAAACTAAGCAACAACGGTGCAATACCGCCATCTTGGGTTTTAAAATTATAAAAAGAATCACTAATGAACTTGTATCTCGCCATCTGTGCTCTTAAAGTTATGTAAAATCACTAACGAACTTGTGGCAGCATCAACTTTATAAATCACACTACCACCACTACTACTGCTACTAATACTACTAAACCTAGACTTCAGGGAGGCAGAAAAAGAATCCAAATGAAGAAAAATATATCATAGACAACATCAAGTTCAGAGTGAAGAAAAAATAAGGAAAAGAAAGGCAGCAGAAAATTTCGAAATTCATACATATGTCGCAGAGAAAACCCAAGTCAATAAAACCGAAAAGAAACCATCTTTTTTCCTTGACAAGTAATAAGAATATATTTCTTTAACCCTAAACTTTTCGCCAAACAAAAGGTTGAGCTTAAACTTCAGCTGCTATTGACTTTCACAACTCAATTAATCATGAAAAAACTTCTATTCTTAACAAATCACAAAGGCTAGGAAAAGGGAAAAAGAAAACACATGTACAGAAACACATACAGACATATATAAACAAAACGGAGGAGAGAGAGAAAGACACGGAGCGAGAAACAAGGCCTACCTATGGGTGAATACCAAGATAAGGCGACGACGAAGATCCCAAGCTGAGTGAGAGAAACTGAGAAAGCAGCAAACGCCGGGGTTTGAAGGAGGAGAAGGAGGCGGCTCTAGGAACTTTGCGATGGTGGCCGGGTGACGATAGTGTGTGAGTGCGTGTAGAGAATCCAAACTATAAAAATAGAAAGATGGTTACACTTACGCTGGGGCAATAGTAGTTCGCCGGGTGTTGGCGTTTTAAGTAATACTGTCATAGCATGTCTATATTGTCCGTATCGACAAGCTGCTTTTTTTTTTTTTTTGAAGTAACTAAAATTTTTTCTTGTCGAATTTCCTTACTTGATAACTGCAATTAGTTTGGTTGCATTGATAAGAGTGAAGAAAAAGTATAATGAATAAAATTTTGAATAAAGCAGATATGATTCAGCAATAGGTTCATTCGCATAATTTCTTGATTGAATGAGAAGAAAAAATTAGCAAATCTCTAACTCTCTTCCTTACTCTCATTTCAAGCTCTATGACTAAAGATAACCAATTACTTTTGATCTTTATATACATTGTTGAAAGTGAAGAATTCCCAATTCAATAACTACTTTATTTTTAGATAATGATTCATCATTAATCAAAATACAATAATTTATAATATTATTTATTTTTAAATAATAAATATACTAAACATAGAAATTATACTAGTTTTTTTCTAACATCTTCTCTCGCTCTCACTCCCGCTCTCTCCTCCTCATCACCTTTGGTCTTTAAAACTATTCTAGGAGTAACATTTTACTTCTTAAATATTTTTTTTATCTATTTTATGATTAGACTATTTTAAAAGTTCCATTTTTGTCTAAAAATAGTTATTTATATTTGTGTCCTTAAATTATTTTTCTTATGGGTGTGATTGGATAGAGTTTGGTTTTGAGATTTTTTATCTTGAATTTTGAGAAAGAGAATTTTTTGTGAGAGAAAAAGTGAGATTTGAGATGAAAAACTGTATTGGATTCCGTGCAAAACCTTGTCCAAGCACACCCTATATATTGACACTTTGTCCTCCTTTATTTTTCTCTTAGTAGACACTGATGTCCTCTCTTCATCCATTAATAGTTAATCTTCTTTACAATTAAAATACTTTTTATATAAAAACCTAAAAGTTACTTACTTATCTATCCAGTAATATTGTATATATAATTTCCCTCCTAATTCCCAATGCTATATTTTTATTAAGTTTTTCAAAATATTCTTTTAATTTGTTAGGTCAAATACAACAAAAATATTTTGATAGGTAAGATGAGACAATATTTCTATGAAATACACACAATATCTTTTTTAATATTACTACTGCTAGAATTTTATAACAAAATCAACCCAACCCTTCAAAAAAAAAACAAAATAAAATCAACTCAAATCTTCTTTTTTGCGAATAAATTTGTAAAATTTTAAACGTTTGGTACTTTTCATCTTGTTTTTGTCATATTCGTTATGTATGCTGCTCAATAAAATATAAATGTTAAAATTTTATATATATTTTTTTTTTTGCACATTTTGCTTGATCGTTAGTCTGTTGTTACTTTGCTGAGGAAATGATAAATTAAAACTGCATCCTTTTTTTTTAATTAGCAAAAAAATAATAGAAATAAACTGCATCCTTTTGTGTGTACTGATGTTCCATATGGAGATTTGCAGTTCATTTTGAGAGCAAGAGTTGCAGAGTCTTGCTGTTTCTTGGGCTTCTACAATAAATGAAAAGACGCTTTCTTTTCTCCAGAATCAAATTCGTCAAGAGCAATTTCCCATGTTCCATCAGTTTCTCCTTCCAATCAATTCAAACTGAAGCAATCCGAGCTCCGAACCTCACATTCACCGCGTGTATCAAACTTCTCCAATCATGTGCTCAGGAAATAGACCTGAAAGGAGGAAAACAAATCCATGCCCACATGCTCATGACTGGCTTTTTTCATTCATCCCCGCTATCCACCACCAGTCTCATCAATATGTACTCCAAGTGCTCTGTTTCCATTTCAGATGCATTGTCCGTGTTTCTCGCTTCGGATCACGTAGAAAATGTGTTTGTTTATAATTCGATTATATCTGGGTTCATTTCTCATGATTTGCCAAAACAAGCTCTCCAATTTTACAATGAAATGCGGATGATTGGTTTAATTCCTGATAAGTTCACTCTTCCTTGTGTGATTAAAGCTTGTTTTGATATTTTAGATGTTACAAGTATTCATGGGTTAGTATTTAAACTTGGATTGGAATTCGATTTTTATGTGGGTAGTTCATTGGTGCATAGTTACTTGAAGCGTGGATTATCAATAGATGCACTAGAAATGTTTGATGAATTGCCTGAAAGAGATGTGGTCATTTGGAATGCTATGATTAATGGGTTTTCTCATGTCGGGGCACTTGATAAGGCATTAGAGGTTTTTAGGAAAATGATTGAAAGTGGGGTTGTACCAAATAGGTTTACTGTTACAGGCATTTTGTCGGTTTTTGCCATAGCGGGGCAGGTTTACAATGGTAGGGCAATACACGGTTTTGTGATAAAAGTCGGGTATGATTCTGGAATTGCAGTTTCAAATGCGTTGATTGATATGTATGGTAAATGTAAGTGTGTAACAGATGCTGTATCTGTTTTCAGTTTTATGGTTGAGAAGGATATATTCTCGTGGAACTCAATAATATGTGTCCACGAACAGTGTGGTGAACACGAGGAGACTTTGAGACTATTTCAGAGGATGTTGCGTGCTAATGTTCAGCCTGATTTGGTAACTATTGCCAGTGTCCTTCCTGCTTGTGCTCGTTTGGCACAATTGATGCTAGGAAGGAAGATTCATGGACACATGACCGTGACTGGCTTACGGAAGGATGGTATAGATGGGGAATTTGATGATATCCACATAAGTAATGCTGTCATGGACATGTATGCAAAGTGTGGAAGTTTGAGAGAGGCTCATTTAGTGTTTGATAAGATGATATGTAGAGATGTTGCATCTTGGAATATCATGATTATGGGTTATGGCATGCATGGGTTTGGTAATGAGGCATTAGATATGTTCTATGGTATGTCTAAAGCACAACTAAAACCTGATGAGGTCACCTTTGTTGGGGTCTTGTCAGCTTGCAGCCATGCTGGTTTTGTAAGACAAGGGCATGAACTTTTCACACAAATGCTGTCAAAGTACAGCATTCTCCCAACTATTGAGCACTATACTTGTGTAATTGATATGCTTGGTCGGGCTGGACGACTTGAGGAATCTTATGAATTGCTGTCAACGATGCCGCATGAGGCCAACCCTGTGGTTTGGAGGGCATTTTTGGCTGCATCTCGGATTCATGGGAGTCCAACACGTGCTGAGATAGCTGCCCAAAAAGTATTTGAACTTGAACCCCTGCATTGTGGAAGCTATGTCATGTTGTCAAATACCTATGGAGCTTCTGGTCGATATGAAGAGGTGTTAGGGTTGAGACATACAATGAGGGAACAAGATATATAGAAAATACCAGGCTGTAGTTGGATTGAACTAAGTAATGGTGTACACGTTTTTGTAACTCTTGATCGGAGTCACCCTGAAGAGCTTCAGATATATGCTGTATTGAATTCACTCACTCCTTGTTTACACGAGCATGATTATACATCTAATGTCTTGCCGGGCAGCATCTAAGGGATTTGAACCTTTTTCTGGGCAAGATGAATTGTTAAGAAACATTATGAAATATATATCATGCATAGCCATTGATCTCTCATAACTAATTTATGATTTCTCATATAAAAGAAAAAAGGGAAAGAAGAATGGATTTCAGAATTCATATATATGAGTTTCAGATTAGAAGAATGGTTTTGAACCATCATTTTGCTCTTTTTCTGCTTATTGATGACCTGCAGGTTAGCATTGTAAGTGCGGTGTTGTCCTCATTCAGTGCTTCTTCAGAAAGAAGCATTTCTGGTGGAGTTAGTCGATTTTGTTTCGATGTCAAAGATAAGAGGAAAAGATCTGTGTGACATCTGAAAGAAGTTTACTTTCTCCTGCGAACATTCTATAATATCCTGCATATTGGAGTTAGCTGTCTAAAAGTCTGAAGCCTTGACTAGGTAAGTATTACCTTTGTAAGTTTTGCTGTTTAATATCGTTGTATTATTGAAACAATTTATTTGTTGAAAGAATTTGCTTTATTCTCTCATTTTGTCATAGTCCTGACAGTGTCAGGATTAAGCTCAATATCATACAAGAAAAAATAAAGAAATAAAATAAAAAATAAAAATACAATTTCTTGCAAAAGACTAACTTTGGTCACTATTTCATATTTTGTTCTTTAAAAATCTTTAACTATTGTAAGGACACCCAGCTCCATGTTTTAGCTGATTCAGATGAAATGAGGTTGTCCAATGAGTGCAGGTTGGTTTAACCTTTTGTTTATCTGTTAGTTTTATCCATTTAATTGAAAGAAAAATGATTTTGTTCCCTATTCAACTTTGACTAACTTTCAGAACAGATACTTTATAGTGAAAAGCTACAAAGGATTTTGAAAATGTGAAAAATTGAAAATTTAGTTCTCAGTCCTCGTATAGTTCTAGTTTTTTTGTGTTTAAGAAATTGAGCTATTAAGTCTTAACATGATTCTGCAGGAATTTTGTGCTGATTTTGTTGCTATAGAGCCTTATCACTTGAACTTGTCATCAAACTGGATCTATTTGTTTCCAGAGGTTAATTATCCACCAAGTTTGCAGCACTTCTTAATTGAGTAGTTGATAGGCTTGCAGCTGTCTTTTTTGGAAGAAGTACTTGATATTCAATATTCATGAAAATCTGAGGTTGCAGAAAGAATAGCAGAGCAAGCAGCTTTGAGCAAGCCAACTTGTAAATCAATATCTCTTGAATGATAATAAGTCATATTTTAATCACTTTGTTGTTTTATAGCCAAAATGTTCCTTGCTAGAAATTGCTAGGAATAATTCTGCCAAAAGAAAATCATTTCATAGTGCTGTTTGCAATTGTCCTGGATTGCAGTTTGTATTGTTCTTGTACATTTTTAATGTTTATGAGAATTGATTTCTTCTTTCTTTTTCTGGAAATGATGGAAAGTTATTTGACAGTATGGACGTTTTTCCCCTGTTTTTAACAGTTGATGGGAGGGATGACCTAGTTACTCCATTGTTTAATCAATATGCTTGCCACGTATACGTTTCATTGGGTCTCAACATTTTATTTACTTCATAATCTCAACTTGCTAGTCATTTTTTTCCCTGCAGGCTGATGACTCGAGGTTTATCTCTTCTTACTCTGCATGCTAGAAGTAGAAAACGACAAACCTGCGCTCTCTGTATTAGTTGTGTATAGGTCATGGTCCATGAGTTGTCAGGTATTGAGTATGAATTAGAAGGAGAATGAAATATATGTGAAACTGTTCATTTCCCTTTTGATCAACAATGCTCCCCGTCTTATTTTCCTGTTAATCCATATTAACCTAATGAATATTCGTTCCTTTGAATCGTGAAGCATCCCATTGGAAGCTTTTCAATATCTTATTCTATACAAAGATTGTGTAGCACTAAAATGCGGATGACTTTGAAGTATGGGTGGTCACTAGTTAAACTCACTTCTCTTTCTAGCAGGCCAAGAGAAGTGGTGACTTTTCATTGTCGGCAAGCTATTAAGAGTCGCAATGAGTTGGATCCACAAAATTCTAGAAATGCTGAGGTTCATTTAATTCTTGGTGGTTGAGCAATATTTAGTCCTAAAAGGTCATTGATTATAGTCTTCAAATATGTTACCGACATAGATGATCTCAGAGATCAAACAGATCAATAAAATCAGCCTATTAGTATTTAAGCTATACTTTGACAGAGATCAACGATTAACTCAATATAGCCTTTCTATTTTTTGTAGAGAACATTTGACTGCAACAGAATTAGCCCAGTATATGCAACTTTTGTTTGCTTTGTCTTCGTCCTAGCTCTTTGCTCGAGTTTATATGAGTTTGATGGAGTTTTGGAAAGGGGGAAAAAAAATCATCTTCTGCTACGTGAAATTTTCACAGACCCTTGTGCACATGCAGGTTGCTAGAGAACCTTGAAGAAAGCTCAAAGGATTCTTCAGGCAAGCACAGTTGGTCCTGACTTTCAAATGTTCTTCATCTTAATCCTCTAAAACTTGCTACTCTGTAGATTATTGCATGCAGTATGTTAATCTCAAGATACTTTGAAATGAATATTTAATAAGAAGGAAAGAAAGAAGAACACTGTATTTTGTGTATTCTCTCATATAAATGTTCTGGATGGTTTATTCTTGGATTCATGATGCAGAATTTAGATTTATCTCACAACGTGTAGAACGGCAGCTATAAGTTGTTGTGCAGGTTTTTCTTTTCTTTTTCTTTTTTTAATTAAGCAGTCATATCCCGTACATATAGTAACGCATTGGCCATATTTTCATATTATAGTTTTAATTTGCTTGGCGATTTTTTTACGAAAGGCACATTTTTTTTCTATATGTTTAGTGTTTGGAAAATATATAAGTGCTGCCAAGTACTGCACTATGGCCAACTCAACCAACTCTTACCCAAATGAATATAGGCCAAAATGGGGAAGAATATTATAAAGAGCAAGAATACTGATTATTTATAATGATCTGAGGAAAAAATAAATTACTTTTTTTATTGTTGAATTAAATTATCAAATTAATTTATTTACCAATTACTTATAGTATAAATGTACCTCAATTATATAGTAACTTATACATTGTTAGGACTTATTGTCGGTTCAACAATTCGAAATAATAAGAATGAAAAAATAAAATGTAATCTAAATGTAAGTTTAATAAATTTTAAAAATAAAGTACTTGAAAATTTGACACAGTTAGCTCATCTACGTCTCAAGTGAATCATCTACTACAAATTGAATGCTTGCAAATCCTTGTAGAACTTGTAATGCAATAAATGAGTGTTGAATCCCTTTCTTAAGGGTGGGATTCTATACTATTCAATCTCAAAATTTAATTTAAAATTTTAAGTGTATGACATACATCTCTTCTTATAAATAATTTAACTTTACGAAATCTAAAAGAAAAATATCAAAATTAAACCCTATCTAATTCAAGTTAACTCTCTTTGTCTTTTCTTCGAGTATGAAAATATAACTAGTAAGTTATTAAAATAAATTATTGAGATACAAATATGTCGAGTTTACATTTTATGCTCGACTCATTGTTTTATACTATGTCTTATCATTATGTTATCACATGCTAATTTTTTTAAAATAATATAATAACCCATGAAAAATTAGAAAACTTAAGAAAAATAAAAATATATTATGAATTTATTGATGCACCGTATTGTTAGTTCAACAAATTAAAATAATAAAAATAAAATATAATTTAAATTTAGATAATACAATAAGGGAAAATAGAGAGAATTATAAAAAAAATAGAGAAAACAGTAAATAAAGAAGAATTATAAGATTAATTTTATTAATAATTAAATATATAATAATTTTTTAAAAAAATAGAATATTTTTATTTTTATATTAAATTATCTCTTATTTTAAAAGTTAACATCTACACATAATTATCATTTTATAACAAGATATATGATAATTTATTATAAATATAATAGAGAACAACTATGTATGAGATAGATAACCCTAAATCAAAGATGTCAGTATCACTGTTGGGAGTTAGGATGAGTGTAGGGGAAAAGGGGGCGATGATTCTGATTGTGAGTGATTGAAGCAAACAGAACCATTAATGGCATACTCTGAGATTTACTATTTAAAGTGAAGTGAGCGTTCCTTTTCCTCCTTCAATCTAAAGCTCTGACATTTGATTCTACCAAAGAATATATTTACTGACAACTGCAGCACAGTGGAAGAAGGTCATGAGTGCCTCTTCTACTTTTCTCATGAATTGGCTGCGAATTGATGGTTCTGATTTTCCTTTTGCGCCATATCAAAAATTAACCTCTGCTCTAGATTCACCGGCTCTCACCATATATGCTGTGCCGGGTCAGAGCCTACATCTAAAATTTTACCATACACCACACCAATATATTTACTGTTTTGTTATATACTATTACTTTGATTTGATTAGATAAAATTTAATTTTAAAAATTTTATATTGAATTTCGTAAAAAATAAATTATTTATGAGAAAAGATATAAATTCCACGTTTAAAATTTTGAGTTTAATTTTGAAATCAAACCCTGTTAAATCATCTATTCAAAATTGAGTATTAATTTTTTATATAAAATAAATAAATAAGTAGACATTTAATATTTGAAAGAGGAGGTATTAATTTCACATTATCAACTTGTTTGCCATGATTGAAATTAGTGATAGATTAATTGTTGATTAATCAAGGAGGTTATTCTTCGATTACAATTACAGGTAAAACATTCAAGGTGATCATAAAGTTTCTTAGTAATAATTTTTTGAACGTGTTCAATGCACTTAGAGCATTTGCCGATAATAAAGTTCAAGTACAAAGATAGTATCCTAATCATTAAGCGCCTTGTTCCCATCTTTTGATTGAGATTTTTGGAAATTTCATGATGGCGAAAGTGTATAATGTTCATATAGTTAGAAAATATATACTCCTTATGTTTCAGAATATAAAATATTTTGATTATTTTCTCTCTTCTCAAAATATTTGACTTTTTATCAATTTTAAAAAATATTTTATTAAAGTTACTATCACTATAAATATTATTTTTTTATTTTTTTATTATATTAATGGAATTATTTAAGAATATAATAAAAAATTATTGTAAATTTTTTTCTTTAATTTATACAAAAATAATCAAAATGTTTCAAATTTTTAAATGGGGGAATATTTATTTGTAAGAATTATACATTTGTTACATACATACATAGATAAATTGCTGCATATAAGAGTAAAAAATGCATATTCATGGGGTGATATTTGAATGTAATTTTGTTTTGCAGGCATATAGTTGAAATCTAATATAAAATTTTTATTTTAGATCTGACTCCCTTTCTCATAAACTATTTACTTTTATAAAATATAAAATAAAAAATTTCAAATCAGGAAAGAAAGATATGTATTTTGTATATACAGTAAACTCATAACAAAGTAATAATTTAATTGATAAAAGTGCTCTATGATACATAAAAAGTTTTGAATCCAGTGCAATGCCATTAATAGTCAATAATACTCCTATTGGGCTGTCTCTGGAATATGCTTAGGCTAGCAATTCTCCAAATTAGGTGGTACTCATAGGAGATTTGGTTTCCATGTATCTCTGCAGATAGTGCTAGTTTGGTAAAGTATTTGGACAACTTAAACAGGCTTGACTTGCAAATGTTTTTTCTAAGCCATTTGACAACCCCCTCCTCCCCAACAAAAAAAAAAAAAAAAAAAACCTTGAGTGCTACAAGTTCAAAATATAATTTTTTCATGATTTGAAAAAGCTAGGATATTTTAATTCTTGACTAATCTCTCTCTCTCTCTCTCTCTCTCTCTCTAGTCAAAGTTATAATTTCTACTTTTTTATCTCCAGCAATAGAAATTAATCAATAATTCCACATATAACTTTTCACTTTTCTTTTCTAGAATTGTTTTATATTGTTTTTTATAAGGACATTAATAACTTATCTCTCTTTAGGGAAATAAAATTTCTACTTTAGAATGCTAATATGTTTACCTATTCAATTTTATTAGTATGCAAATATTTATCAAATGATTTGGTTATTCTTAGGCGTAAGTGTAACAAATATATAAAATAAATTGTGGAGTGCCAAAAAATTGTAACAAAGTAAATTCATTAAATATTATTTTATATAAATAAAAGCGCATCTAACGATTGTTTTAGATATTTTACAACACAAGATCATTTTTGAAGTGAAATTTTTAAATATATAAATAAAACTATTGCATTTTAATTATAATTTTTTATTCACAACTAATAAAAGATTCTCTTGTTCTATTTTTAATGATATTTTTACTAGGATATTTCAAAATAAGTGATATTTTTTATAAAATAAAATAAATATTTAATTAATTATTAATTTTAATATATATTATTTTTATATATCTAAATTTAACATAAAGATATTTAGTAACTCACATATTTTTTTATTTTATTATATTATTTGTATAATATAATTTAAAATTTTGACATAAAATTTTATATCTAGTCGAATGCTATAAAAAGAAATAAAACAAAGAGAGTACAACGTTCATTAATAACTTTTGACGATTGTGTTGCACCAAATAGACCGTCACGTATCACAACTGGATTTCATTTATTGATGATCATATTAGATCAATAGAGTCTATTCTAAATATTTATCAGTCAGACTAATTTCTAAAATCGTGCTTTGCATTCCCTGTGACATCAGAGACTTGAGAGCGATGGACTGTGGATGAATGACTCAGATCAGATAATGCAAAGAGAATTTAGTGCTGATGTAGTTGACTTTAGGCCTCGTAGAAAATAATGATTTAATTAAATGGTAATCTGATCATAAATAATGGATCTTGTCTTATACTCACACCGTTTTAAAATATAAAATATTTAGTTATTTTTTATTTTTAAAAAATATTTAATTTTTTATAAATTTTAAAAATTATTATTACTGTAAAAATAATTCTCTTATTATCTATTATATTAATAAAATTAATAGAGAATAAATAAAAAAATATTACTTATTTTTTTTATTTTAATCTATGTTAAAAAAATTAAAAATTTTATAATTTGAAACGGAGAAAATTCTACTTTTGTTTTTCTTTTTTCCTAAGAAAATGGAGGTTGCTCAGGGGAAACCAGTGAAGGCATCTTATAGTGCGTGATTGTAAAGTTTTATCTCATTATGGAATAGTTCAAATCATAATTATTAGTGCAAAATTATGCTCATCAACAGTTATAGGTTAAATATTAGTAGAAGTTTAGAACGATATGTACAGATTATGAGCTATTATTGCAAAGCTTAATTATATTCATTTGTTTTATATATAGGTGGGATTGGATAGTGTTTTGGTTTAAATTTTTTTATTCTAAATTTTGAAAGAAAGAATTATTAATAAGAAAAATAATAAGATCTAAGTGAAAAATTTAGATTAAGTTTCGAGATATTATCTAAATACAAATAATAATTGAGCATTTGAGAAGGACGTTGCTGGAACTGTTAAAGAGGACAAATTTGGATGATTTGCCTATAAAGTATACACTAGGACACTTGAGTGGAGAATGACATTATCTATTAATTAATGTTACTTAAGAGGACAAATATTGATGCTTATGAAGTATATAATAGAGACAAAGTTATTTTAACTTTGTATTATTTTTCAAGAAAGTTCTCAAATCATATCAATAGCTTAATGATTGGAGTTAAGAAAAATAATTGTATTCATGACCTTTGAACAAGAAGAGATGTCCAATGCTTGATTTCTTTAGTGGACTTCTGCTTTCTTCTTGTTGAATTGGTAGTACCCCTATGATTGTGTTTGTTAAATGTGCCTTTCCATATGTTTGCCTTATGGTGTTGGTTGTTTGAAAAATCATTCTATATCCTTTTGGATATTGTAAATTTAGTAGAATATTTTCGGTATAACATAAATTTTAGCATGTAAAATTTTAAATTACTCGAAACAATTTTTTATAAATTTCAAAATTTTTGTTATACTTATAATTTGCACACAATGATAGTGTGTATTCTTGTTTCTTTTTAGCTTTTCTCAAGATAATGTTGTTTACTTTGTGTACATTCTAGCTAATTAGAAATAAAGAAATTCCAACTCCAAGAACACAATCTCCTTAGGCCTAGAGTTTTGAGCTCTATTTTATGTATATGGCAATTAATTTGTTCACGGCGGTACGTTTCATAGTGATAATGTTCAACTTTGTAATTTTGATGATTACTTATTTGATAGAAGTACCAAGTCTTTATTTTTTCTTCAAAAGAAACAAAATGATAGATTTTTAAATGAGAATTGATAAGTGTAACGATTTTTTTTTTTGTAAATGTAGTGAACATATTTTATTTTTATCTTTGTCATAAATTTATAAACTTCTTTCTCTATAAAAAATATTCTCTGCCATCTTCATTCTATTTTGAAGTAAAATTTATTAGAATTTAAAAATTTAACATTTATGCTCTATTTAATCCAAATTTTGATAAGTTTTGAAGTAATTTTAATTTAATACAATTTATTGACTTTAGTAAACTTTACTAGACTTTGACAAATGGAATTTCATCAAGGTTGGGCAAAACTCCAATTAGAGCTTTACTGTGCTTCACCAAACCTAGCAAACTCCATCTGATGCATTTTTTTATGAAATTTAATTTTTATTTTTTATTTATAAGTTTCAATATTTAAATTAAGAATGTAAGCATTTCTAATATTCGAGGCCCTTTGCCGAAGGTGAAGAAATGTTACTAAAAGAATTTAATTTTTAAGTTTTTTTTTAAAAAAAAATCACATAAAAAGTCACACTTTTAAATAGAAGAAATAATTTTAAATTGTGTTCAAGATTTGTTGAAGAAATCGTTTAAAACTGTTTTTAACTTGATGTTTTGAATAAGAGAGTTGAGAAAGAATAGAAATGAGAAAGAAAGGGTTATACTTATATAAAAGGATAAAATAGAAATATGTTTATCGTGTCTACTAAAAACTTGATGCATTGTAAAAATATAAGCAATCTGCAAAAAAAATTCTCAAACTATCTTAGTTGTTTCAACGTAGTCTCATAGCTCATATTTTAATATTTTTGGTCTATTATCTTTAGAACAATCTGTAAATATAGTCCTTAAACTATTTTAATGGTTGCAACTTAGTTTCTCAACTTATATTTTAATATTTTTAGTCTATTATCTTTATATATTTCAATATTTATAGTCTCAAACACCATTAATGTGGTAGAGACCAATAAAGACATATACCTACATATCAAGTGCCTTAGTGATTGAGGGCAAATCTATCCCTTCAAGAAAATTTTCTCCCAAAATCTATCGTACATGAGACTGAAATTGTGTGTTTTTTTTTTGTGAATTGAATAAAACTAAATTGGACAAAAAATGAGAGAGAAAAAACACATATTCCCTAAATTCTAATTCCTGTAATGTATGGTTTATTATTTTATCCAAAAAAATGATAAATCTTACAAACTAAAAATTATTATTTGGAAAATATATTTCTTTCTTCCTCATCTTTTCTTTTGTCCAACTCAGTTTTATTCAATTCAAATAAAAAAAAACTCAATTTCAATAACATGTACCATGAATTTTGAGAGGAAAAACTCTTGAATAGATGGATTTATCCTTACACCGATATGACAAGTAAAATACAAGTATATATCTTCATTGATTTCTATCACATTAATGGTATTTGGAATTATAAACTTCAAAATATATAAAGATAATGAATAAAAAATATTAAAATATGAGTTGTGGGATAAAGTTATAACAGTTAAGATAGTTAGATTTCTCTAAAGATAATTGACTAAAAATATTAAATTATGAGTTGAGAAAATAAGTTGCAACAATCAAGATAGTTTGGAGATTAATTATTTTTGAAGATTGTTCTAAAAATATTTTTAGATTTAGTACCCAACCATGTTGAATTTGAAAATATTTAATGTTTTCTTGTTAAAATTTACTACCTTTATTTAATAAGCTACTACTATATCAATAAAATTACCGTTTAAATTGGTGACCTATTTAACACCACAAAAAATTTCAATGTGAGAAACCTTATGATAATGAAAATCTTACCAATATCAACTTTTGCAGAATCTTAAGATACACTTTTGTTCCCCCAATCAGTTACTCCTACTCACACATATTCAAACCAGAAAGAGTGAGAAGCTTCACGGAAAGCATTAATGTGGAATTCATGTAAGAAAGAAAAGATAGGTTACTTGGAAACCAAGTCTTCCCATTTTACTGGTCAATGTCGACATGATATAGTAAGATTTCTACCTTTATTTTGTGCCTTCTATGAAGGAAAGCATTGCCCTCCTCCTTGAGACTTTATTTATGGCTTGTTACGATCAAGATAGTTGTTGTACGTAAGCAACAAATAGGTTGATGTAAATTTTGAGGATGGTAATAATTATTTAGAAAAAATTATTTACTGTGCAATTCAGTTTGCAAGTATTTTTATTCTATTCTTATTTCTTTCAGAGGGAAAAACTCATTTATTAGCCACAATTAATCAATTATATATGTCATGCGAAACAATGTCTGCAAGCTGAGTTCTTCAAGTGTTTCACATTACAAAAATATTAGTATATTGGGATTTTACAATAAAATGTACTTTCACGAAACAAAAAGGAAAGAAAAAATTGCTTAATCTAGATTCTTGCTTTTTGTCACTATCATTATTAGATTATTGCATATTATTTTTTACAAAATATATAAAATTTATAGAAAAAATAGGAGTAATTATAAAGAAAAAATAAAATATGTGATATTTTATTATAAATTAAATAAAAAATGAAAGACTGAGTCTGACAAGTGATCCGAATTCCAATGACTAGATCCTCGGCTCCCCAAATCAACCTTAGCCCAAAAACATATCTTATACTTAAAAAATTAGAAAAATTACACTAATTAGGCTCGTGAACCAAAAGCCAAAAAGCATCATAGCATAAACAAAACAAGAGAGGCATTGATATAGTCTTGAACACCTACCTCGTACGTTGTTTGTTTATAGTGTACAATCACGAAATTTAGCCGCATTTTCACCCAGTAGACTGGGTAGTCCAAAAAAAGAAAAACAAAACCAGCTCTGGGTTTACAAGTATATATGTATCCCCTTTTCTGTGTTCAGGCACACTACAAAATTGTCATATATATGTATACATATACTATATTAGAGGGTTGCCAAGCTCTGAGGAGGTGATCTTTTTGCAGTTCTTGGAGAGCCATTTGGAGTGCATGTAACTTGCTTTTCTCCATGGAGGAATGTGAAGACCTCTCTCTATTAGAGACTCTTTTGCAGCTGAACAAAGCAAAGAGATAATCTTTTTAAGCTTTTCTTCACTCCCAACAAATATTGAAGGAAGAGAGCTCGAGAGCTCTTCATAGCTTGGTGTAGGCCTTGCCAACTCAAACTGCGACCTAAAATCTATGTCAACTATCAGTCTTTCTGCAGTTCCACCATTTTGATCCTTCGTGATCACCTCAATGTACTCGTATTCATCTGTAAATTTAAACACTTTGCAAAATATTGCTTTGAGCCAGCAGACACGCATGCCTTAATTATTTTTCTAGAACAAAGGACACAGTGCTGGAAGAGTCATAAACGTATAGATTGCAGACAATTTCCATAAATACACACAGAGAACACATACAGGGACAATTAATTTATAGTGGAATAAGGGGAAGACCTGAATGGCATCCGGAGCTGATGATCCAAGAAGTAATGCAAAGATTAGCTTCATAAAAGTCGAGTCCCAATCTCATAACAATCCATTTCTTGAGCTTTTTGGGTTCCAAATCTCTCAAATAAAACAAGATTTTATCCAGAATTTCTGCCTCCGAAACTGTAACATTTTCAAGAATCTCCTGAAAACCCATCCGCAGAGGAAAAAATAAAAGAGAAAGTGAAAACCTACAAGCTTAAACACAAGAAAATGGAGACATAAAACATAACCCGAATGGTATACCTGCAAAGAGAGACTCCTGTGGGACTTATTTCGATCAACTTCAAGGGATTTCCAGGAAAAATAAGAAGTGGGATTTGATGATTCTAACTCAATATAATCTCTGATCATCTGAGAAAGCCTTTCTTCTTCTTCTTCTTCCCCTGCTCTGCTAGACATATTTCTAGCTTCCGTACACAAGAGTTGCACCAGACGTTTCAGACTGCATAAGAAACTGCGGCGTTCTCCCTCAGGAAGTTAAGCTCTTCGGTTGCTTATATTCTGGGCAAAGACCATCAAGAAAGAGAATATTAAAACCAAGACAAGAAAGAGAAAGAAATTTGTAAAATGATCCAGGAAAGAATTTGGATTAGGCTGCGTTGACGTCAACCAAGGAAAGAATGTCACCATCATCGACTCATCAGAACGCTGGCAAAACAATTTCTTCTTGCCAGAGGGTTGAATTTGTACACTGGGCTCAATGTCATTATTACTCTCTCTCTCTCTCTAAACACATATATATAGATATATATATATATATACACACACATATATCTTTCAATTGTTTTTATGTGATTGCTACAGATTTTTATTATCATTTCTTGTATTAATTGGACGCGTATGCAAAGGACATACAATGAAGAAAATTATCTACCAAAAAAAAAAAAAATTATAGTGAAAGAATATACACTGAGAATTCAATGTAGGAGAAGATTTCATAGTAGCAGTACCTGGCAGTGTTGTCAAATAAATAGAGATTCTCTTTTGCACTAAAAGCCTGGTATTTAGGTCTATACTATTCTTTTTATTTCTGCCTTTCCTTTTATGAATTTTATGTTTTCTTTCAAAAAAATTAACTGTAAACTTTATTAAAACTTTAAACGTAAAAATCTATTCAATTTAAGTTGCAATCTAAATAGACCAACAGATTGCTTGTATTTGTTAGAATACATCAAAAGGAGTTGCTATTTGGCGGGTGTGTTGTGGCTTAATAGCGAGGTAAATTTGCAAGCAAGCAGTTAAAATGATTTCTCTTTTAAACAAGAGAATTCATAAACGATATTTCAGGGTATGCCTTAAATATGATATATTTAATAATAGCTTATAAAGTCGCATTATACAAACCCTAAAATCATATTTCAAGAAAGAATTTAAGGTTCTATTTGAATAATACCTTATTTTAAAATTAAACTTAAAATTTTAAATATCACATCTCTTCTAGTAAATAATTTAATTTTTACAAAATTTTAAATAAAAATTTTAAAATTAAATCTTATCTAATAATAATCTAATTCGCGTGGAGGTCAGGTAATTTTGCCAACTTGATCAACTCATTGGACGACAACAGTTAAATGAAATCTGTCATTCTCCTAAATGCTTTCAATGGCAATGTTCACTTGTATACGTAATAGGATTCTGAATGAACAGGGAACACATAAATATTAATGACTAGCAGTAACAATTTATGAAGATATATCACTAACTGCCAAAGAAATTGCAGCCTGGGTAAATTATGTAGCCTCTGTTCCTCCACCACCCAATACAAAAAATCTTTTGGATTAAATTTCGCTATATTCTCAGGAATATTCAAATATCCAGGTAGAAGCAGTGTAGTGATATTGATGCAAGCAGAAGAACCTGAAAAGAGAAAAAAGAAGGAAAGGAGAGAAGGGCGATCGTCCCAAGCAAGGATTGGCAATAGGACATAAATTGATTTTAGAAATTAGAGAAGATATCAGAGAGATTTGGTGGGAGAGATTGAAAGAGGCCATAAGAGGGGAAGCAAAAAGCAATGCTTGATGCACGGGAAAGAAAGGATGTTATAACTAAAAGAGGAAAAGGACACAATGGTTATCTGCTTTTTCTGTTATCCTTTATTAACAGAAACTTTGTTAAAATTGGAGGATTGTAGTTTTATCAGATCTTAAAGATTTTAGTCGTAGTCTAAACAAACTTTTGAGGGAGATAAAAGTAGTTAACCCTATTATTTATAGAGTCTGACCCATCCACTAAATCCACCTTAGCAATTTTCTTTTCTTACTGTTGAATTTGACAATACATAAGTTCCCCCAACAATCTCAAAAAAAAAAAAAAATTATATATGTATACTGACTGCTCCACCATTGTTGCTTTCTCCAGTATAAGTTGGTTGCTTGGGGCTAAAGAGATCAAAAAGGTTGATGGCCAAGAGAAAAGGAAACGGAAAAGCACAAGAATTTGGGAGATAGAAAGCAAAGGAGGTAGCAAAGGAGGTGGAGGATTGAAAAAGGACAAGGGAGGAGCAGAAAACAGTGGAAGTGGTATTGGCAGCTTGGGAAGAGGAGGAGGATGGAAGTGACTTTGGCATTTATGGGGGAGGGTGATGGATATAGTGATGAAGGTTGTTGTGACGACTTCTAAGGGTGATGGTAATGCCGAGGTATTGGTGGACGATGAAATGGAAGTTACAATGGTGAGCGGTGGCATGGTGGTTATATGGCATTGGATGATAGCCATGGAGGATAACAGAAATGGGGGTCGGAGGTGAAGGTGATGGCAAAGCAACAATGGACCATAGTGCAAATGGCGTAATAGTGTGGTTAAGATTTAGAAAACGGGGAAGAAAAGATATGAGCTAAGATTTGCTTTTTCCCAACATGGAGATGTTAATCCTTTCACTATTATTAAAAGGGCAATAATGTCATTTAACATTTTGATTCAAGCCAATGAGTAAAAAATAATAGCTCATAAAATAAAAATATAAAAAATAACATTATAAAACAAAGTGAAATTATAAAACATTAAGGGTGTATTTGGATTGGGTTCCGCTACGGAACCCAATGTAAATTTCTCACTTGGATCTAATTTTTTTCTCTAAAAAAAATTCTCTTTCTCGAAATTCAAGACAGAAAATCTCAAAACAAAACACTATCCAATCTCACCCTAAAAGTCTTTAGTGATATTCAATTTGACTAATTTGTATTGGAAAAATAACCCTTGCCCTTACAAGCACCATGTGTGAATATTTCTCCCTCATATGTGGTTGTCACAAAATTTTTTAGGAACCTTGCTTGTTAAAATGAAGTCACTAGAATAGGATATAATGCCTCATGAGCATAAATCATAATCCTATTACTAAATGGTTCATAAAAATTTCCCAAAAGAAAAAGAAAAAAGAAAGGAAAGGGGAAGTTCCTTCAAGTGGTGGACAAAGAAAGACCACAAAGTGGAAAGCAATGGCTTTTATTTGGTTTTCAGGGAAAAAGTCCACCATTCCCTAGAGAATTATCTTCCTTCTATTCTTTTTTTTTTGTCAAAAGTAAGTTATTCTCTTATTTATGTTCTAGAATTCATTTTTATTAACTTTTACCTTTTAAATCAAAGTAAACAAAGGTCAAGGGTATTTAGAATTTTTTGTATTGACTTTTACATTTTAAACCAAAGTTTAAGGTGGTAAAAGGTAGATTTAATAGGTATAAAATTTAAGGAGGTAAAAGGTAGCTGTAATAGGTTCAAATATTATATAAGAATAAAGTAAAAGGTAAGTTGTTAAATTTTAAAGTAGTAAAAGGTTACTTACAATAATATATAGAGTACTAAATGGTAATTCGTTTTTTAAAATACACTTTATTGATCAAGATCATAGTAGTACATATATAAAAAATATATTAATAAATTTATATAAGATATATTTGAACAGTATTTCACTTCGAAATCTAATATAAATTTTTACATTATTTTTAATTCTTCTCTCACAAATAATTCTTTATCATAAAACTTAAAACAAAAAATCTGAAATTAAAATACTATTCAATCCCACCCATATTCTGGGTCGAAATATTATTCCTATCAAGAGAGAATAATAAACTCTAAATTAGATAAGAATTGAAATTTTAATATTTTAATTAATAAGCCTCAATTCTTCTAACTCTAACAAGGTCTATGCTAGTTATATTCGCATATTATGTGTATTAAATAACTTTGTGACTAGCACTGCGCACATGGAAATTACTACTGTATTGTTTTCCTACTTAATATAAATGCTTTATTAAAAAAAAAGAGGCTCTAAAAAAATTAGTGTTATTGATATTTTTATTTTAATTTTTACACTTTCCTCATTTTTTTAATAGATGAAAAGAATTTAAAATGTGTATCAATTTTTTGAGATAAGGTTTCAACAGACTTTTTTTTGAGTCTTTTTTATGTATTAAGGGTGAGATTAAATAGTATTTTGTTTTGAAATTTTTTATTTTGAGTTTCCGGAGAAAAAGTGAGACCCAATGTGAGAAATTTGTATTAGTTTCGTAGCGGAACCCAATCCAAAATACACCTAAGATCTTTTTAATTATAAAAAAATAAAAGTAAAAAAAATTTAAAATGAAAATATGAATGTCATTTAAAAAACAGAATAATCATAATCGGCCCCTCTGAGGCCACGTAGATCGCAAATAGTATGTTCTGCCACCTAACCATGCCTACATGGGAAAACACTTAGGTGTGATTGGATTGGGTTACACACGAACCCAATCCAAATTTCTCATCTCACATCTAACTTTTTCTCTCACAAAAATTTCTCTCTCCCAAAACCCAAGATAAAAAATCTCAAAACCAAACTCTATCCAATCACACCCTTATTTTCACCAAACCGTCCCCAGTCTCATCTCAACTACAATTCCATCATACCTAACAAAATTTCGTTCTACAAATCAAACGGTATATCCTTCGGCTGTGACCTTCATCTACGAATTCCAGTCAGTTTATCTTATTAGTTCCGTTGTCGATCTCGCATAGTATTTCCTACCGGCGAAGCAATACATATATATAATCAAGAATCACACAGACCTATGCGTATAGAACTTTATACAGGAAAACTGGAAAACTTCTCTTTAGACTTTCAGAAAATCTCGAAAACTTTCTACAGAAGATTGATTCGAGAAAGCCAGGTAAGAATTTGAACTACATTGCTATTTCCTCTCCTTTTCTGGTGTTCTGTGTTTGTTTTTCTTGAATTCAGTTACTCGAGCTTGTAAATGGATCTTTTTAGGGTTTAGCTTCAGTTTTTCTCCCATTTGATTTGTAATCATCATTTTTGTTTAAGTTTCATTATCTCGAACTATTCTATGTAACTATTATTTGAGTCTTCTCTTTTTTTCTTTCATTTTGGGGAAAAGTTCTGTTGTCTTTATTGATTTCGAATATAGAAATATGGTGTAATTCGATGTATTTAAATGTGTATTGGTGAATTCATTGTGAAAATTGGAAAAAATTGTGGTCTCTTATTAAGTTTATCAACGGTAAAACTAGGATCGATTGTAGTTTGTTAAAATACCAAACGTTGAGATAGGTTTGGTTGGATTTAAGTTGTTTGTTATAAAAGGTCAGGCCTTGGAATGTCTAAAGGCTATTGGTGATATTCTGTCTCGTACAAGGCTAAAGGCAGGAAAAGTATGTTTTTAGCGAAGCCACTTTTGTGGCTTTATTTCAGTTTGAGCATTCTTGGGAGTGACTTATTTAAGTCTATAATAACTTCTATTTCAGGAAAAAAAATCTGAAAGTACTTTTGGCTTAAAATACTTTCTTGGATTTGTTTCTAAAGAAAATTCTGACATCTTCTTGCTCAGGCTATTATATCAAACACAGAAGCTAGTTTGTGGAAAGAAAACATTTTTGGATTTGGTGGCTTAACTTAGAGGGTAGCTTTATGTTGATATTGATCTTGGAAGTTTTTCTTTTCCACATTCTACAGATATGTGATTTTGGAGGATTTCTAAAGAAGATTACCTAGATTGCTGAGGACTGACTTTCTCGCAGCTATTGTCACCCTCCATGGTCCTAGAGGCATGTGGTTGGCATGGAATTCTTGGTGCTAAAATTGTTACCTCAAATGTTGAATGTGCGAATGTTATCCAGACCAATATGGTGATCTCCAGTTCTTCAAGAAAAAGAAAAAAAGAAAGAATGAAATTGTGATCTGTTTCTTGTTTGAGGGGTTTCAATTGCAAAGAGAACTGTAACAAGAGATAACAGATAGCCAATCATCTGATGTGTCAGAGAAGAGTTTTTATTTGGCTAATTGATTTGGATATTATTTTAGACAAGATAGCTTTTTGTAGTTCTTTCTTTTACTTCTAGTGGTCATATATAGCTGCTGATATCTGAGGGTAAAATTTAATATTATATAATCAAAACAAGCTAATGATCATGTTGGTAAAAGCAGTCTCAAAATTGTAAAGTTGAATGGATCCATAAAATTGTTTGTCAGTAAATGTGACTCAAGATACATAATTTGTCGGATATTTTAAGATGCATTTCAATACAAAGTACATTGTCAAAATGATGTCCTTTTGAAGAATGTGCCACACTAGATTATTTTCTTGATCAATCCGGGGTATGGTTATGTTATTTCTGGCCAAAAAGGCATATAATACAAAAAGGAGGAAAAATGCTTGAAATATTACTGTTTAGAATTAAGGAAAGTGCTGGAAAGGAGTCTCATATTAAAGTACTTTCTTGAGCTTTAATCAAATAGAGAATTGTGAAATGGTCATGTTCAAGCCTATGAAACTAGAAAGGAATCATTCCTTGCCAAGTTTTCTCATACTTTGTTAATTCTAAATCCACAGTTTCCTTTTGTTGAAGAAGTATGTATATGACTGTGCAAGTTCTTCTTCTTCTGAATTAAATTCTAATATCTATGCTCTTTTCTATTGCTTACTCTATTCCCATATTTGTGGCAGGCTTCATCTAGGCTGGCTGTTTTTAAGTGCATTCCTGTGGGATATGCTTTTTCCTTCTAACTGAATTATGCATGAGGAAAGGAAAAGTTTTACTGCTTCAAACTAGGAGGAAAAAAGTACACAACTCTTTCTTAAAGTGCTTGGATCTTTAAAGCTGGACGATTGTGATTAAGTTATACATTTTGGTTTTATGGATTGGAGAGGAGGTTTATTGTCAATATTATTGTTTGTCACACTTGTTGAGTCAAGATTTATATCAGGAGAAAGTTGGTCTAGTAATCTTGGTGCTGGCTCCAATGGGTCATCATTACTCTATAACTGGGCGATATGCAGTGCTGGAATATTTGTCTTAGTGGCTCTGATTCTGTCCATGTATCTTATCTTCGAGCATTTAGCAGCCTACCACCAGCCTGAGGTATAATATATCAAGTGTATTTTTACTAGTTGCATGTCTTTTGACACTGTCCAAATATGTATTGACTCTTCCATTTATAGTGCCTTTTCAGTTTTATTGGCTTGAGTAATGAGACTAAATTTTTTGTTTCATTTGATACTCTATGAATGAAGTGATATATAATTTTAATTTCAGGAGCAGAAGTTCTTAATTGGACTGATTCTCATGGTTCCTGTTTATGCATTGGAATCGGTATGATTTTAGTAGCAAACCTTAGCTTGGAACTGCTCCCCCCCCCCTTCTGTTCTCTTTCTCTTAATTATGAGAGTCTTTGTTGATAATCTACCGGTGGAACAGTTCTTATCCCTCTTAGATCCAAATGGTGCATTCAACTGTGAGATCATAAGGGACTGCTATGAAGCTTTTGCATTATATTGCTTTGAGAGATATCTCATAGCCTGCTTAGGTATGTGGGGAATATTATTCATTCATTTTTCTCATCATCAGTAGCCATTTTGTCTTTAAGTTATAATTCCTGAAATCCTTAACAAGCTATCTTAAGGAACTATTTTGATTTCTTTTGCTGATATGCGTACATACTAGCTACCTTTTGATATTTATAATTTTTTCCGTTTTTAATTGGTTTTCGAGCTTGTATTTAATGTAGGCATAATTTGGCAGTGTGGAGTCAGTGGCAAAAGTTTAAGAAATTGCACATTTTGTGTACTATTTATTTGAACAATTGAGGATGACTTGATAACGCGTCACAGCTTCCTGTGCAATCTATTGTGATCTTGACCAGTTAAATTTGACTGTGCCTAAGAATACATTGATGGGAAACTTCGCAGGCTTATGTGCCAAAGATCAAATTGGAATTTAAGATAGTGTGGCTAAACACAAACCTAGGGTAGCGGGTGGCTGAAGTAAACATTCTGTAGAAATGATAGAAATGCACAAAATGTTCTTGTATAGAAAAACAATCAGCAGACTGGAGTCAAATGTTGTTTATGTAGAATGATCTTGCTGTATATGACATAGTACAATTCGTGTGTATGAACATGTATTGAGACAATTGGTGTGGGGGAAAGTGAGGAAGAGAAAAGGGCAAAATGGTTTCCCATTAGTTTAGTTGATCTTTCTCCAAAGAAGCATGTTGAGTATTTGAAACTCTGAATGCTGCCAGATATAATGTATGGAAAAATGTATGAAGAAACTGAGAGAAACAGATTAGAGAGACACCCATACGCACTTAAGCTATCTGGTTTTTGAAAATAATCCTTT
The DNA here is from genome assembly GCA_030512225.1 of Rauvolfia tetraphylla. Classification (NCBI taxonomy): domain Eukaryota; kingdom Viridiplantae; phylum Streptophyta; class Magnoliopsida; order Gentianales; family Apocynaceae; genus Rauvolfia; species Rauvolfia tetraphylla. The sequence goes on along the minus strand of JAJQKT010000058.1, from coordinate 8,344,249 downwards.
TCCTAATGTCCTCAATGATTAATAAAGTCACATTAGTTCTTCGTTGCCTGCACTAATAAGTCATATTATGAATTATTTTCTCCATAGCTTTAAGTTCCATGTCTGAAACTAATAGCTCCACAGATTGCTAGATGGTGAAGGATTTTGATCATAAATCTATGCTACACTTGGTGTCTCTTCATGCAAATTAAAAGGTCCTTGATTATTACAGGTTCAGTATTATGCCTCATCATCTTTATGAGGATCTATTTTTGACAGGCTTTTACAGCCCTTGCCAAAATTCTGAAAACAACTAGTGGTGAATCCCATCTGAAAAAACTCTTTGCCTCTTCTATGTCTATAGATCTACTTTGTTTTTCTTTGGAATATCCTTTTGCATTTATTAACTGCTAGGCATCTTATCCTTGTTGAATTACCCAATTAAATAGCATTCTTTCATCTGCTGCAACAAATGCTTATGTGACTCTACCTAGTTTTAGTTTTTTTGCAGATCAAAATCACAAATTTTTTCATGCTCCAGTAGTTGTACATGTTAAGATCTGCATTAACTGTGCATCAGTCTTTTGTGGGAGTTAGTGATGAGAATTTCCCTTTCGGGATGTCCCTTTTTTGGGCTCCTCGGATATTGCTAATGACTTGCCTGTATTGGTACATTAACCTCATGATTTAATGAAATTTCTGTTTTTCTCTATTGCTGATTATGAAATAATTGATTCAAAATCCGTGATACCCAGTCGTAAGTCAACTATATTCATTTGACTTATAACATTAGAGGTGGAATCTTGTGTGGTGAAATTTAGGAGCATTGAGGTTAATATAGTCATAGCTGAGTGTGGGAGAATAATGGAATACATTTTCACATTGCACTATAGAGTTTGTGACTCTGAATACCATTCTCATGCGCGCACACACACACACAACGTAATATATGTTAACCTATTATTTAGATTTAATTATAAATCTTGCACATTCTTGCTTTAGCTGCTCTCTGTGTACCAACTGTAGGTGGAGAGGAAAATACTATTGAATTCATGGAAAGTCAAACTGTAGTCTCTTCAAGCGTTCCTCTAATTGATGATGCTTATGCATATGGAACTGTTGAGCATCCGTTTCCACTGAATTGCTGTGTCAGGGGGTGGCATCTTGGATCTGACTTCTATCAAGGAGTAAAAATTGGCATTGTTCAATATGTATGTCCCCAGTCCTTATGATATCCCAGACAATTTCTTTTGTATTTTCCTAACTGTTTCTTCTGTACTTCTGCTTTTGTCAGATGATATTGAAAATGATATGTGCAGCACTGGCAATGGTTTTTGAGTTCTTCGGTGTTTATGGAGAAGGGAAATTTGAATGGACATATGCGTGAGTTTCCTTATTTATTCACTCACTGAATGATTCCATATATTGTTTAATGTTTTTCTTAGAAATTCATGAATTTTCAACTGCTCTTTCTCGCTTGCAAATTGCAATTTATTTGAGTTAATTCATAAAGTACTTTATATGATTTCAAACTTGTCTCAGAAACACTTCTTATCTTATTTAATCTCTACCTTGCTATTTTCGTTGCAGTTATCCATACTTGGCAGTTGTTCTAAATTTTAGCCAGACCTGGGCCTTATATTGCCTCGTCCAGTTTTACTCTGTCACGAAGAATAAACTGGCACCAATCAAACCTTTGGCCAAATTTTTGACATTCAAGTCAATTGTTTTTCTAACATGGTGGCAAGGCATAGCTGTGGCATTTCTGTTCTCACTAGGAGCCTTTAAAGGATCCTTGGCACAGGTGTTGGAAGCACGTATACAAGATTACATAATTTGCATTGAGGTATGCAACAAACACTCGTGTACTTATTTGGTTTTGTCATTGGATAAGCTGTTCCTTCTCTTCATTGTTTGTCCACTTCAGCAATAAGAGCTCCAATTCCAGATTTCAAGTGCAATAGTTTCCTTTGCATTTTTTGTTGCATTTGCTGGATAATGATTTGAATCCTATGTGGCACATGTGCTATGCAAGAATGCTTGGGCTAGTGAAGTTGCAAACTCTTAACTCAAAGCTATACTTCTAAACAGAAAAGTTTGGATTCTACCTGGGGACATAAACAAGTATCTTTATTCATTTTCAATTCTCAAAATTAGGTTGATAGAAATTTTATGTTTGGCTTATTATTGACAATAGGTGATATTCATGGTTATACTTCTTGTACGAAGCTTTTGAATCTATAGCTGTTCTTTACGTAGGTTATAAAAAAGCTAAGTGGTTGTCGCTGGGAGGGGAGTATCTAACTTGGGTCTTAGCAGTTCTCGAGGAAACAACAGCCAATCAATTCGTGCTAGGCTTATTAGGTGATCTTTTGTTATATTGTTTGGAACAAAGAAAAGAATTTTCAGCTAGATAGCTTTAGTATTCCTCTCTTGTTATCAGAATATCAGTAGCAACTGTGGGAATAGAGAACAGAAAGATGTACAAATTTTATCTTAATGAAGGAGACCTACTACAATCCTGTTCAGATTACCGGTTTAACAATTTTGTGGTTGCTGGATCCTCATCCTGTGCATTGGTCTGCTTCAATACTGGCTGATTTCTTCAATTCATAGCCTTGTTCTACTATGGGTCCTTCGTTTTTCATTTCAAAATTTTGAATGAGGTTTGGTATTAAATAAATTGAAGCCATAGGTATGGTGAACTCTGTGTGGTGCTTTTTTTTATTTTTCCCTTTTTTCTCTTCAGCATCTTCATATTTTTGTGGAAGTGAACCCAGGGAAATTTTGGTTGACTTATGAGATCCTTTCTCATCCGCTTTGGAATTTGAATATCTTCAATGCAATAGCATAGGACATTTATGTCTAAAAGATATTTATATGGAAAGCATACCCTGGAACTCAGAATATCATCTAATTCTGAAATCTTTCTTTATATGATGCTATCTTCTGCTGCAGCGCTGAGAGAAATTTCTATTTACGGTAAAAGGATGTAGGTGTGCTATCTCTTAGTGGTTAATTATTTTTGTTCACAATATTCTGTTTATGTACTTTTCAGATGGGTGTTGCTGCTGTGGTGCATCTTTATGTTTTCCCAGCAGTACCTTACAAGCAAGGAGAAAGATGTGTTCGCAATGTTGCAGTATTGTCAGATTATGCATCTTTAGGAACACCTGCCGATCCAGAGGAGGTACGAGACTGTGAAAGATCTACTAGAGTACACATTCCTCTTCATGACGAGAGAGACAAGCGGCTGAAATTTCACCAAAGTGTCCGTGATGTGGTTGTTGGAAGTGGTGAAATTGTGAGATCACTATTCTTGCTGCTGATTGTTTCTTTCGTTTCTCTCTTTTAGATCCCTAATGTCAGATATTTTGCTGCATCTTCTGTAGATTGTTGATGACATGAAGTTCACAGTTTCACACGTTGTTGAACCAGTTGAAAGAGGCATTGCAAGAATAAATAAAACTTTCCATCAGATATCTGAAAATGTCAAACGACATGAGATGCTGAAGAAGAATTCCAAGGATGACAGTTACCTTGTTCCTTTGAACTCGTGGAACAAAGAATTCTCTGATGTACATGAAGATGTAGCTGAAGGCAGTTTTAGCGACAGTGGAGTGTCCAATGGGAAAAGACCTCACAATCAATTCAATGGCTCATCATCTCGGTTCAAGTGCAGATAACATTTCCTCTCTAAACTCTGGGTACAATCCTTTCACAATTCCTAAACCTCTTGCAAGAATATATTTTGCGAGTATTTCCTAAAAAATTCCTCCTTTCCCCCCCTCTTTTTTCAGAATTAAAAATGTAAATAGCAAGCAAGATTCTTGGCAGCATTTTAGGGCCAAAGAATCGAAGATGCTCGAGGCACAGATACATGATTCTGATAATTCTGACAAGCGTATGGAGGTTGCTAAGGTACGCGGGAATCTAACGATTGGCTGATGTTTTCATGTGCAAACACTAGAGAAACTTATGTTGGGAGAGTTCATGGTTTTAGTTACCTTTTCGAAGGACGAAAAGTAAATTCTCTAACCTCTAATACCAAGTCTGGAATAGCTGATACTTCATAAACTATTGATAGAAGAATAGTCATTATTGTCACCGATACTTATACTGCTGAATTCTAGAAATCACTCTGATCTCCTTTGTTGTCTCACTCTAGAAGAATTTCGTACCAAGTTTGATAAAAGTGCACTTAGATTTACAATCGATTTGTAACTATCTCCATCTCATAACTCATACAATGATGTAGAGACTCAAGATGTGGAAAAAACACTTGAAAGAGGCCCCCCCCTCTCCCACAAAAGAATTGTAAACTAGTAAGACTCCAATGCTATTTTTTTTTTTTGTGAAATAAGGACTTAAATAGATTTTAAAATTTTAATTGATATTTCGAGTGTACTTGACTTTAAACTCAAGTTAGATAAAATTTCACTATTTTTTACTATATGCTTCGCTTTCTTTATTAAAAATGAAAACCAACAAAAATTGAATAATGTAGACAAATTTTCATTTTTGAGCTTCCTTTTCAAGCTTTTGCACTAGTCAATTGAGAAGAAAGAAAAAGCGAAAAGAATTTTTTTTTAAAGGAAGTGATATTCTCACTTGATTTCTATCTTTTGTCACTTCTCTCTATCTTTTTTCTATAAATAAAAATCATAACTAGTTTTTCTAAATAAGGTTTGAATTAAAATTTTGAAATATTTTTTGAATAGGAAAAATGGTTATAAATATTATTTAACTATTTTAGAATCTTTAAAAGGAATCACAACCTTTTATTTCATTTATTTATACTCATAATGTATTTTCATGCACTTTATTCTATTGTTCCACCGCCTGGAATGGTGATTTTCCACCGCCTGGAAATGGAATGGTGATTTTCGGCTTTGGAACTCACGTCGAGCAGAAATGACTTTTTTCTAAGGTGAAAATACTCAACTGGAGTTATTCACTTAAAAAAGAATTTCAATTCAAAAGATATTAAGGCAGCTTCAATTGGAGTTTATTTTGAATTTTTTCCCCTTTTCCAATCTGCTCTCAGTCTCGACGCCGCTTCTTCTTCTCCGCTTTTCCGATCACCTCTTTGCACCCATCTTCTATCATTTTCTCTTCTTCCGACCCACTACTCCCGACTTCTTCTTCTTCTTCTTCTCCTCCTCCTCCTCCTACTAGCTATCGTCTCTCCTTCTCCTTCCTCTTTCTTGACCGTACCCACTTTATTAGAGTGAAACTGGTTCGATGGATGCCAGATCTAAAATAGCAAGAGAAAAAGGGGCATTGGTGAGAGAGGAGGAGCAGCGCTGATTACATGGTGGTATCGGTGGTTATTGAGGTATATGGCTGGCGTAAAATTTTTGGGGATGGCTTTAAATGGGGATGCAAGTTATGGCGACACAGTGCAACAGTTGGAATCAAGAGGAGGCAAAGGATTGGAGAAAGAGAGGAAGAGGAAGAGAAAGGGTGGAACCACAATTCAGTAACTAGAAAACTTCGTTTAGTTTTATACGGTTCATTTGATTGCATATCTCCAACTAAACACATTATTGAACGAGTTTATTATTTACAAAAAAAATTTATTTTTATGAAACAAGATAAAATCGCACTCAATCAAACATAATTTAAATACATCTCTATCCAATTAATTTTTCGGTGTAGCTCATATACAATTGAGGCCTTTGCAAGGCGAGACTCTGAATATGAGAATAGAAACAAGAAACCATTCTACTGCAACAATTGTGATTGCATTGGTTGACCATTTTGATGTACAAGAGGAAAAAGTATTCTACTTCGATTTCAGAGGAAATAGTACCATTTTGATCTGCAAGTGTTGTACACATATGGATGGTGCTGATTTTGGCAGCTTGAATGATAGTTTGAGAGAATAGCAGATTGAATGGGAAGGAGGAAGAGCAACAGGAAGTATGGTGGTGGTATCAGTGGTTGCTGTGGTTTGTGGCGGTGGTGATATTTTTTGAGATGATTTCATATATGGTCGCTGGTTGTAGCAGCGGGAGAAAGACGACGGAGGAAGGGGGAAGAATGCAAATAATAATAATAATAAAATGATTATTTTAGTTCTGAAAAAAAATTATATTTGTGGCACATGTTAGCTCCACAACTGAAAACTACCGTTTGGGATAGTAGATAGGATTGTCAATGAGCTTGGAGTGGTCCGAACTCAAGTTTCTTCGGTCTGAATAAATATGTGCTTGAACTTAAATTTAGAAATTTGAATTTTGTTCGGACCGAGTATAGATTTAGATAAACTCGTCTTATTTTAAATATGACTTGCATAGTATATATATATATATATATATATATATTGTAAAGTAAAAATAAAAATATGAAATAAGTTAATAAAAAATAAAAAATCAAGCTATGAATAGTCTAGTATCGAGAGTTGAGCTCGAGTTTGGTAAAGTCCGATTTACATAATCTGATTAATAGTTCAAATAGTGGAGGGGTAGAATAAAGTGGATGAAAATATATTGTGCAAATAAATAAGTGAAATAAAAGATTGAAATTGCTTTTGAGGTTTTAAAAATAGTTGAATGATATTTATAATTATTATTTTTTAAATATTAAAGTTATTTTAGTTATGAAAAATAATAGAACATAAGTAAGAGAAACTAAGACACAGTTAGGATTGAGTTTTGTTTTGAATTAAATTATATTAAAAATTATAAAAATAAATTATTTATAAAATAAAAAGTATAACTTAAAATGATAAAAATAAAAATAAAAAAATTTTTTTGATGTAAATATCAATCCAAATACATAAGGGAAGAAAGTAGTGGGCTCTCAATGAGCAGTTCCCGAAAGTGCCCTAAGTCCAAGGTTAAAATCGTCAACTTGCTAGCCAAAGTGAATTAGGGTTTCGTTTCTGTCCACTCTCTTCTCTCTCCCCCACTATAAATTAACAGCCATCTTGCTGACTCTTCCACAGTGCGCTCCCCCTCTACCCCCGCCCTCATATACACTGACACTGATGGATTAGATTTTTCTGTTTTTTGGTTTAGGGTTTCGAAGAAAGTGTTGAGAAGCTATGACGAGACACCGAGAAAGTCATGCACCACTCTGATAATCTTTCGGTGATGATAAATTTCTCATACCCATATATCTTCTGAGCTCTCTCATCCATCTTCGTCTTCCTCAGTTTTCTTCGCCATTAGGAGCCCTCAGTTAATGATTTTCCTTTTTCTTTTTAATCAAATAAGAAATCTGGAGAAAGAGAAAGGAACCAGGTGATGTCTTTACCATGATGCGGACCGTACAATGGCATTGTATTGTTTCTGGGGATAATTTTTGGTTTCTGATGGTTCCTTCAATAATTTCCGCCTATTTTCTCTTCCGTTGGAAATTCGGTGCATCTGTTAAGCTGTTGGATTTGCAAGATTTTGATTTCTGAATACGTGAAATCTTGATTTCGAAAAAAGATTTCAATTGGTCTGATCTTGAATCTATTCTAATAACATACTCAAATGAGATTTCCAAATTTTCTGGCTATTGGGAGGTATCTTGAATATCTTCTAAGAATATTTTTATTGCATTTAGAGTAATCTTTTATTAATGTTTTGGTTTCTTTTTTTCTTTTGGTTTTTTGGAGTGTTTTTGAGGTAGAAAGAGATTTTTCTACACCCGATTGTCAAAGGAACTCTCCTTTCCACCACCACCCCAAAGAAAAAAAGGAAAACAGAAGGAGAAACGAATTGACAATGACGTTGTATTGGATTGGGTTTTAAGCTAAAAGTTTTTTTTTTCATTTTAGATTATATTTTTTTAACGAATTTAATTTTATTATTTTTAATATAAATTAACTTAAATAAAAAATTAAGTATTGCATCAAGTCTATTTTCTCATGCAGCAGCAACCACAGCGAAGGACGCATGGTCAATCCGAATCAATTGCTAATTTTCTATCACGAACAATGGCAATAGTCGGTCACAAGCGTTCCTACAGTGAGCAGATTTCAAATGAGACGATCGTTGAGAAAGTATTGCGAAGCTTGACAACAAAATTTGATCATGTAGTAGTTGCCATAGAAGAAGCCAAAGACCTATCAGTTTTCTCTGTTGATTAACTTATGTGATCTCTTTAATCTTATGAGGCAAGAATCAATAGATCAGTGGAAAAGAACGAAGAGAAGGCACTTAAAGTGACAGTTACATCTACCAACCAAGGAGAAAATGTTCGTTCAGCTAGCAGAGGTGGTCATGGTCATAATAATTGTAGAGGAAGATGACAAAATAATGAGCAAAGGCTGTACAATGAGCAATGTAACATGAGGAGTGGCATTCATTGTTATCATTGCAAAGGATATGGACATATACATACCAATTGTTGGTATAAAGACCAGCAGATGAATTTTGTTGCAGAAAATGAAGAAGAAGAAAGACTTTTTATGGCTCGTGTTAATATTGACCTGAAACTAAGTAATTTGTGGTTTGTTAACAGTGGTTGCTCGAACCATATGACATGCACCAAATCCTTGCTCCAAGAGCTTGATGAGTCACAAAGGATAAATGTGTAGCTTGGTAACACTAAGGAGATGCAAGTCGAAGGAAAAGACAAAGTGAAAGTTTAAACCAATCATGGCAAGGTAAAGGTTTTGGGTAATATTCAATTTGTGCCTGATTTAGGATACAATTTATTGAGTGTTGGACAGATGATGGATGTAGGGCATTCTGTTCTATTTGATGACAACACATGTATCATTACAAATAACAAATCAGGCCAAAAAATTCAGATCATCATGACTTCGAACAAGATGTTTCCATTGGATGTTTCTAACATGAAGAATTTTGCTCTTGGTGCAAGTGCAAAAGATAGACTCAACACTATGGCATTTAAGATATGAGCATCTCAACATAAAAGTCCTGAAGTTACTCAGTGATAAATGTATGGTCTTTGGCTTACCACAAATTAGCTCAATTAATCTGTGTGAAGGGTGCATTTATGGCAAACAAACTAGGAAGTCATTTCCCATTGGAAAAGCTTGGAGAGCTTTAAATTGTCTAGAATTAATCCATGCTGATTTATGTGGACTAATGCAAACTGAGTATTTAGGTGGCAGTCGTTATTTCTTGTTATTTATTAATGATTATAGTCGTATGAGTTGGGTGTATTTTCTGAAAGATAAGTCAGAAACTTTTGAGAATTTCCGACAATTTAAGGCTATGATGGAGAATCAAAGTGGCTGCCATATCAAAGTTCTTCGCACAGATAGAGGTGAAGAGTTTATGTCCAAAGAATTCAATATATTTTGCAAAGAGAATGGCATCCAAAGGGAGTTGACAGCTCCTTACACTTCAGAGCAAAATGGTGTGGCTGAGCCGAAGAATCGAACCATTGTAGAAATGTCAAGAAGCATGTTACGAGCAAGGGGGGCTTTCTAATCAATTTTGGGCAGAAGATGTAGCAACTTCCATCTATTTGTTGAATCTCTCACCTACAAGGGTTGTCATGAACAAAACTTCATATGAAGCTCGGCATGGAAGGAGACCAAATGTAAGTCATTTACGAGTTTTTTGGTGTGTTTCTTATGCTTTGGTAAATTTACAAACTCATCAAAAGCTTGATGAAAAATCTGAAAAATACATTTTTATTGGTTATTGTACTCAATCCAAAGCATATAAATTGTATAACTCTCTTAGTGGTAAGATTTTAATTAGAAGGGATGTAATATTTGATGAATTTGCAAGCTGGAGTTTGAGTGAAAAGAAAGTAGAACAGGAGATTCATGACCCCATCGAAGTTTCTCTTGATGAAAGAGAGGAGCAAACTCCAATAAGTTCACCTACTAGCTCACCAGTGGTGTCAGCAACTTCGACAACACAAAGCAACAACTCTTCATCTATAGCTCTTGAAGAATCTTTAGCTAAGCTGATTCCACTAAGAAGATTAACAAGAGACAAAAAGCCAAATCCCAAATATTCTAATGACATATATACTTGTCAATTTGCTCTTACTGTTTTAGATCCATTATATTATGAATAAGCAGCCGAGAAAGAAGAATGGCAGAAAGCAATGGTGGAGGAGATGAAATCCATTGAAAAGAATGGAACATGGGAGATGGTGGACTTACCGGAAGGCAAAAATCCAATTGGCTTGAAGTGGGTGTTCAAGACAAAATTTGCTGCAGATAGGAGCTTACAAAAGCACAAAGCACGTCTTGTGGCAAAAGGTTATGTGCAGCAATATGGTGTTGATTTCGAAGAAACTTTTTCTCCGGTAGCTCGGTTTGAAACGGTGAGGGTTGTTTTGGCATTGGCTGCATAATTGCAATGGTCAATTTATCAATTTGATGTCTAGTCGGCATTTCTCAATGGAGATTTACAAGAGGATGTATATGTAGCACAACTAGAAGGTTTTGTAAAGTAAGGTAATGAGACAAAGGTGTACAAACTAAAAAAGGCGTTTTGAAGCAAGCTCCTCGAGCTTTGTACACAGAATCGATGGGTATTTTCAAAAAAGGGGGTACATGAGAAGTGAAAATGATCCCACCTTGTATGTGAAAAAAGAAGGTAAAAATGATTTCATCATTGTTTGTCTTTATGTTGATGATATCATTTATACTAGCTCTTCTATCTCTCTTGTGAATGAGTTTAAATATCAAATGATGAATGAGTTTGAGATGTCAGATATGGGGTTGTTGCATTAGTTTCTTGGCCTTGAAGTCCATCAATCTGAAGATGAAATTTTTATTTCACAAAGGAAATATGTCAGGGACTTGCTCAGTAAATTTGGCATGCTTAATTGCAAGTCTGCAGCTACACCCATGAATATTAATGAAAAATTGCTGCAAGAAGATGGTGAAGAGATGGTAGATGCTAGGAGGTTTAGAAGCTTGGTTGGAGGTTTAATTTTCTTGACTCACACTAGACTCGATATTGCATTTCCTATTGGTATTATTTCTAGGTTTATGCAACAACCTTCAAAGGTTCATTATGGAGCAGCAAAGAGGGTCTTGCGTTACATTGCAGGAAGTGTGGAGTATGGCATTTGGTACTCTAAATTCTCCAATTTCAGGTTGTGTGGGTATACAGATAGCGATTGGGAAAGTTCATTGGATGATCGAATGAGTATTTCAGCAAATGTTTTCACTTTAGGTTCAGGAGTGATTACATGGAGTTCAAAGAAGCAAGCCACAATAGCATTGTCAACCTTAGAAGCAGAATATGTTGCAGCAACTTCAACAACTTGTCAAGCAATTTGGCTAAGAAGAGTATTAATAGATCTTCAACATGAGCAAAAGGGACCAACGGAGATATTTTGTGACAACAAAGCAACTATTTCCATGACAAAGAACCCAACATTCCATAACAGGACAAAACATATTGATATTCGTTATTATTTCATTCGTGACATGGTAGCAAGAGAGGAGATATATTTGAAATATTGTAACACACAAGAGCAACTGGCTGATGTTTTGACAAAGGCTCTATCAAAGGAGAAGTTCTGCTATTTCAGAAGATTGTTAGGTGTGCGCAGTTTTGAATCAAGGGGGAGTGTTGAAGAATGATTCAAAATATTGATTGAATAACTCGTTGGATAGTTCTTTTATTTAATTTGTTAAGCAGTTCTCTTTATTTTCTCATGTCAGTTAACATTGCTAATAAAGTAGAGTAGTGGGACCGATATCTTGGTTTGATTATTTCTTTCTTAGTCTATATAAGTGGACATATGTTGTTGTCAATTGATATAAGTTTGCAACTAATAAAATAGAACTTTATCTCTTCCTCTGTTTTTTTTCTTTTCTTTTGTCTTCGCTGCGTTTTATTTTCCAACAGTTGATTTGTGCAAATTTAAAGAAAAAAATAGTGAAAGCTAAGGAGAGTTTAGAGAGATTTTTTTAAAAAATAAAATATAATTACAATGTAATCAGTAAATTAGTGTTCTGCAATTAGTAGATATCTAAAAGTTTGTGTATTTACTACCTCGCCAAAAGAAAAAGTTGAGTGTAATTGCATTAGTTTTTTTCATTGCAAACTCAATACGTAATCTTATTTTGAGCCCTTTTTCTTTTTCATAAATTTAAAAATAATCCAATTGAAATATAAAGTGTAGTAGCTTTTGTTTTCTAAAATATGAGTTTGGATGTTTGGAGATCATCTAACAATAAGTATTGGTAGCTTCTGTGTATTTCAAGATATAATGTTTTTTTTTGCTGAATAATTATCTAGCCATATGTTTTATCATCTAAAGCAGAAGGATTTACAAAATAAGTTCCACCTCTATCACAGAGGATGGCCGGTGGGATAAACGGCTGGGGTATAGCCCTCTACAGAGTTATTTCATGCCCAATGTGCCAAATTATGGGTTACAAAATTACAAAGTCTAGGGACATAATGAATAATCTAGTCATTCATTAAAAAAAAATGGATGAATGAGCCAGTTTGGCCATTTTTTCATGATGCCCTTTCGTTCTTCTACGATATCCCTGGCCCTCCATTCTTCATCCACAGAATGACCTTCGGATCACATTAAGGCGAGCTTCAAACTTCGACATTAAGGCAGTCGCCTTCAATGACTTTGTTAAACTTTTTTCCTCAGCAAATCAACAAAGCTGCAATTGCCTCGCTTCATAGGCGCTGTTTGCCGTTTCTCTTCTAATCCCCTCACCCCCTCCCAACCAAAAACATAATGCCATTTTCATCATTGATAAGGGCAGCACTGATTGCAAGTTGTCCTTCGGACCTTCTGTCCAAGCTGCATCGAAATTAATTTTGAAACTACCCTTCGGTGGAGCAGTCCATCCTTTAAGCTCAGGATGTCCAATTTGTTTCATTTTCCTTCTAATGCTGGCATCCCAATATTCTTTGGAGCTTTTCTTTATCTGCGGAAATAAGTTTTCCCAAGTCATTGTTGGTTGTTGGTTCTCCAAACTTCATTTTGTTCCTGTTAAACCATATCAATTCCATAGCAACTGCTGCATAATTTAGCATTTGTTCCTTCTCATCCCTTGGTAGAGGAAAGCTATTATTCAAATTCGAAAGTTCTGATATCCATCTTTCCATGGTCCAATCTAAAAATGCATCCATCTTGAGTTGCCATGGAGAGTTGCCATGGAGAGCTATAGCTAGATGACAGTTGATGAAGATGTGTTCTGGAGTTTCATTTTTCCCGTTGCAGATCAAACAAACGTTCTCTACCTAATTAATAAACCTGCTTAGCTTGGAATTCGTGGGTAGGCAGTTTGTGATGATCTTCCACAAAAATTGCTTATGTCCGTTGTGCAGATTAGAGTGCCAAAGTTTTTTCCCGGTTGAACTATCTACTTGACAGTTCCATGGTTCTCGGCCCTGTAAGTAGGCTTTACAGAGAATTTCCCTGTCTCGGGGAGAATCGAAACCATGGTGTCTTGTTCCTGACGATAAGCAATTCGAATTTTGTTGATAGCTTCAGCTATACTCTGGGAAACAGAGCATACAGTAATTCAGCATTCCAACTTCAGTTGGTTTACTTGATGGAAGGGGCTTGGAACTCTTAGGTGAGCTTAGATTGATTTTTAAAATTAAAAAATTATTATTATTTTTAAATTTTATTTTATTTTATAAATAATTTATTTTTAGTATTTTTAATATAATTAAATTTAAAAATAAAGTTCAATTCAAGTAATTCAAGTCGGCCTTAACTTCTGCAGGAATCTTGTAGTTTGGGAGACTTGGTAACCATGCATCCCCCAGATGCTTGCTGCAGAATTGTATCCAATTTTGACTACCTTGTTTCTCTCAATGATATGTTTTGACTGCCCTAACACTCGCCCATATCCAAGAAGCTCAGTGTGGACTGCTTTTTCGTGTCCAGTAGTTTTTTGCCACGCAGATACACGGACTTGATAAGCTTAATCCATGATCTGTTGGGTTCCATAATTATTTGCCAGCCTAACTTAGCAGCGCTTGCTTTGTTGTTCACCATAGTTTTCCTCAAGCTTAAGTGTGTATTTGGATTGGCATTTTAATCTTATTTTAAAATTTTTTTTAATTTTAAACACAACTTCTTTTTTTATAAATAATTTATTTTTATAATTTTTAATATAACTCAATAAAAAAATTTAATCTAAATACGCCTTAAACCTCTCACCAGGAGAGCAAATTGACTCCCAAAATTTGAGAAACATATCTAGTCCATTATCTTCAGTAAAACCCCAGAAGAAGTTGCTGATAATCTTGTTCATGCTATTGCAGATTGAGGATAGGAGAATGAAGCACAACATTGGATGGAGGGGTAGAGCTTGAGCCACCAATTTAATTAGAATTGTCGTTCTTGCTTGTGAGAGTGCCTTCTTCTTCCAGCCTCCCAATTTAGTTCTTTATTAATTCACTAATTCATTGAAAGCCTCATACTTGGATTTTCCATTACAAAATTGGGTGCCAAGATAGCTGCTTTTATGTAAGCATTCAGGAATTTTGAGAAAAGCTCCAATGACTCATTTCTCTTAGCAGGAGACATTTTTGCTGTGGTGAACCATAGATTTCTCCAGGTTCACAGTTTGTCCTGACCAATTGCTGAATTGATTGAGAACATCCAAACTATTAACTGCTTTCATATTGGCACTACAAAAAATAGTAAGATCATCAACAAACATGAGGTGTGAAATCACAGGGCTGTACCTACTAATTTTGACACCGTGAATCTTTCCATGAGCTTTAGCCCTAGGGATCATTCTGGATAAAAGATCTAAGTAAATGGTAAAGAAAGCAAGAGAAATTGGATCTCCTTGTCTTAATTCTCTAGAAGGAGAAAATAAGCCATAAGGAGAGCCGCTAATCAAAATAGAAAAGGAAGAAGTAGAAATGCATTCTTTGATAAGTAAAATGAACTTATTGCAAAAAACATGATTCTTCAAAATTTGAAGTAAAAGAGGCCATTCTACCTTGTCATAAGCCTTAACCATATCTACTTTTAAGGCCATACAGCCTTTCTTGCCTCTTTTGTGATTCAATTAGTGCGTGATTTCATGGGATATAATGATATTGTTAGTCATGGTTCTATCAGGAACAAAGGCCGCTTGAGCAGGGCAAACAATACTGTCCAAGAAGTGGTTCGACCTATAAGCCAATATCCTAGTAATAATCTTATAAGCAATATTACACAAAGATATAGGTCTGCATTGCTCAACCTTATGAGTTTCAGTTTTTGGAACAAGAGCAATAAAGGTGTGGTTTAGAGCTTTAAGCATACAGCCATGCTCGAAGAAATGTTGCACTGCTTTAATCGCTTTATCACCAATAATGTGCCAAAAGTTCTTGAAGCAACAAGGGGTCATATCATACATTAGGGTCCCGGCTCTTGCTAGACTTCAGGGAGAAAATAGTTTCTTTGATAAGTTTAGCATCTAGAATTTCCATCAGTAAGGCATTTGCATCTTTTACCAATTCAAGGGGAAATTAGATCCAGCAAATCAGTAGGGACAGGAGAAGGGGAGGTAAATAAATCAAAAAACCAAGCTTTAAATAGATTCTCAATTTCCTCATGGTCATGGATCCACTCATTATCATCTGACAGAAGGACATCAATATTGTTATGACGACGATGAATAATGGTAGACATGCGGAAACAATGTGTGTTGGCATCACCCTCTTCTAATCATTTTGATTTCGCTTTGTTCCACCATTGTATTTGTTCTCTTTTCAAGGCTTCATCTAGTTCCTCTTGCAATTTCTTCTCCATTTCCAGATTAGCAGAGGATTGTTCAGAATTTTGAAGGATGTCAGTACTGTTTTTAAGATGAGAAATCCAAGTTTTAATGCAAGCAAAGACATTCTTGTTCTAAACCTTTTCGAAGCATTTTTAGTAAGCTTGAAACTAGAGAAAAGCAGGAAAGCAGGAGATCCATTGGTGGGAGTTCGCCATGTTTTTTGCACAATATCAGTAAAAGAAGGATCACGGAGCCACTTTCAAAGCGGAAAGGTTTAGGAAAGGATTTGCTTGCAGGAGCAGAGTCTAGAAGCAGAGGTTTACGGTCGCTGGAAAGAGAAGTCAAGTGCGACGGAGGCTTTGGGGGAATAAAAATCGCCATGAAGCATTCACAAGGCCTCTATCCAATCTTATTTGAATATTAGCTTTGCCTAATCTGTTGTTATTCCAAGTAAATGGATGGCGAGAGAAGAAACCTAAGTCTATAAGTCCCGTTTCGTCAATAAAACCATGAAATCCTCCTTGCACTGTTGAGGAATAAGGTTTACCCCCTTACTTTACGGATTTGCTTATCAAAGCTATTCAAGTTACCACAGATTACCCCGGTCCCGAAAAAGTATGTCCAATTTGAAGAAGGTTATTCCAAAAAATGTGTTTTGGGGAATTTTGACAAGATCCATAAATACCAGTAAACATCCATAGGTCATTTGGAGTATCTGAAAGAATTAGACAACTAATTAAATAGTCATTTACAACAATCACATCCAAATCAACTTGCATTTTCCAAGAAACAACTAGACCACCTGAGAGTCCATTCGCCGATACAAAGTGGAATAGGGAGAAACCCACAAAATTCAGAAGTTCAGAGATTCTAGAAGAACAAGAGATCTTTAATTCAGAAAGGAAAGGTACAGAGGATTTATGAGAGTTCATTTAAACTCTCAATGCTCTTACTGCCTATGGACGGAAAGATCCAGGGCAGTTCCAAATTAAGGCAATCATAGCCGAAGGAGGGGTATGTTTTGGCCTGCCTCCTCACCCTTCAATTGTTAACCTCATCTTTATTCTAAATCTCGTTTAAGAATTTATTATGATAGTGTTTGACCAATTAAATACATAATAATGTTTTATTTTTCTTTTCACAAAAAATTTACTTTTACATAACTCAAAATAGAAATTCTCTCAACCACACAATCCAAATACACCCTTAAACTCATATTGCCATTCGGACTAGAGGAAAGCCTAGGCTTTCCCGAGCCATTTCTTGCTCTTCTTTTCACATGAATAAAGCGTCTCTTGATCATAGTAACTTGCTCTTCTTCTAACACACTGTAGTTCTCATGAGGCAGGGTAGAATTTGGTTCTTCAGGGAATGAGACGGAGCCTATAGTTGGTTTGGATATATGAAGTATAGAGAGAGACAATTCTAGACAGTTAGGGGTTCCAAGAAAATTAGTTAAAGGAGATGATGGCAGGTTCACGTTCTTGAGTCTTCTGTTTATATGGTCTTGGGGTATAATGGTTCTTTTGAGAGAAGGCTTTATAGTTTCTGGCGGATGGTCGAATAATGGTAGTTTGGGCTGGTATTTTGTCATATGGGTTGGGTTACTATTGAGGGATTTGATTAGTAGATTTGTCTGGATCTGGGTCATAAAAGTATTGGGGTCAAGGTCAAATGTTTGGATTCCAACATTGTTGAGGGGTTGGCCCTCGAGACAATGGTTTGGTCCATTGTCCAGTTATGATTCAAGAGAACTGAGGGTAGGCCATTATGATTCGATTCGTTTACTATGCTGAGCGTAGGGTGGGACTCTTTTTTCAGCATGTGTAGAAGGTGTTATATAATTATTGGATTTGTTTCTTTTGATCCAATGACTAGGAGACACTAAGAGTATTTTAGTATATATATTTTTTAAAGTTTTGCTCATATTTGTTACTTTTTTTTAAAATAATTTACACTTTTTTTCCTTCATTTTTTTCACTCTTCAATTCTGATCACTTATCTCTTCCTCATTGGGTTGAAGACAATTTACCTTTTTCGTAAATTGAGAGAATTTATTATAGAATTGCTAATCACTACGATATTTTAGTGGATTTGAGGCGTCATTTGTCAAATTTATGATTTAGAAGAGAGAAAAAGAGAATTCTTAAAAAAATAATTAGTTTTCTTATTATATATAGTTTAAAAAAACTATATATATTATAGCCTTTTTAATATGAAAGTGGTCAACAAAAATTAGGTTTCACTAGATATCTTCGTGTTTTTGGGTACTCTTTGTTGATTTTAATCCTTTGTTATATGCAACTCTTTGAATTGAAGTTCTGAAAATCTAATATGGACGATGAACCTTGATTTTCCATAACAAGCATAAGAGGGTGAGGTAGTAGAAGTTGGTAGTAAGGTGCACAAAAGTCCAAATATTTAATTACAATATTATTTATTAATTACTTTTAAAAGAATTACTCTATTTACTGTAATATAAATGGGCATATAGCCTACGCAGCGGGTCTTATAACTAGTTTGTATTACAACTAAAAAAGGGAGGAATACAATACTCGTTATTGTGTTTTTAACGAAAACTTTGGTCAAAGGAAAAGATCCTAAGTTTACGAAAACTCATGAATTTATTTAGGGAGGTAAAGGTAATTAACCTTTTTATTAAAGATGAAATCCATATTTGGTCCCAAAAAAAAGTTGAAATCCATATTTGGTCCCCAAAAAAAGTTGAAATCCATATCCTAATCAAAAAATTTGAAAGAACAATGAAAAATAAATTTATTTTAAGAAATTAAAAATTTTCAAAGTATTAATATTCAATGCTAAAAAAATCAATGCAAAATTTTTTAATAAAATAAAATTTGTAATAAGTTGGCAAATATGTGATAAAGATGATTAACGGTGTAAAAAAATTATTTTTTCTTTATTTTTTTTATTTTGAGCTCTACTTTTCCTTTTACAAATAATTTATTTGTACGATTCTCAATCTAACTAAATTCAAATAAAAGATCAATCCAAATACGTAATTCAGTAAACATGAAAAGGAAAAAGAAAATAAAAGACTTAGAACCAGCGACATCATAAATAAGCCGAGTCAATGGTTGTCCCCGAGAAGAGCTGCGCCGGTGGATGGTGGAGGCGTGTGGGATCAAATGTCGTCGGCGGACTAAGTCAATGTGATGGGGCGTTCTGTGTGGTCCGGATTCTCTTCTCTGTTTCCTTTCTATCCTCTTATTATTATATATTTTTGTGCGCCTCCAACAAAAATTAAATATAGATCCTCACAGAAAATATAGAAACTTTAAAGAAAAATGGAATTTTACGCGACAGCCCACAAGAATGCCGGAAAGGATGAGGATAAGAAATGGAAGAGAGGCTCTTGAATGGTAGTTAAATAGAGAATATTTTCGACTTATTTGCAATTTTTTTTTTCAAATTTTTTGCTGAATGCTAGTTTAGCTAGTAAGGTAGGGCATTATGCTCTTCGTCTCTAATGGTTGATACTGCTGAAGAATACTTTAATATATACGCTTTTTCTTGTTTCTTTTTAAAAGAAATTATGATGGAGATGAAGTAGTAATTGGCACCTGTACTGTACTCCAGATCTTCTAATATATCTTCTAATATATTTTGTTAATTTATTATTAATATTATTTAATATATATATATATATATATATATAGTTTATATTTTAAAATTTAAGATTTATTTTGTTTGATTTAGAATATATAAATAGAAATTTCTATACTTAAAAATGTAACAAATAGTGTATTAGAAAAACCCAACCTCATAATACTGCTATTTCAACTTTTGTTTCCTGAGAACAGTTCTTGAGAATCTTGACGGAAATTATGTTGGCTTAAAAGTCCGTAGCAAAGTGCAGTGTTTTGGTCAAATTTGTTAACGATAATCTAACTTCATGATGAGTGGTTTTGGTCAATTTTGGGTTATCATATGTCAAATTCTTTTTTAAAAAATATAAAATTTATAAGAAAATGCAGAACTTTAAGAAGAAAAGTAAAATATGGGACAGTGACAGATTATTTTAAATTGAATTATTTATGTTATTACTTGTCACAATAGTAAATGTACATATTTGTCAGTCCAACCTTGCATTATATTAATTAGGACAAATATGAATAAAATAGGTATATGTACTACTAAAATATATATGCACTCAGTAAAAAAAAAAAGATTTATACTATTAATTACTAATATAAAAGACTCGGGTTGAGTCGAATTTTTATTATGCACCTAATACCTTCTAACATTTAAATATGAGGTTATGATTGCTACTTTCTCGGAAAAGGCAAAATATATTTTTCTGAAATCAAATTCGTTACGTTTCTTGGAAAGGACATTAGCCTTTGATCCATTGAATCATGTATAGGAAGTTTCCTCCTGCAGGGATCTGTTGGGTCGTGTTGGTTCGACACCTTTGACTGACTAAGAATATTCTATAAACCAACCAAAACCTTTTTTTTTTTTTTTGGTCCAATATTTTTTTATGGAGTGTATAAATATAGAAGTTTGCACACAAAATACACAAGCCATCTTGTGGCCTGGAGATTTGAGCTTTTGCAGAGTTTAAAATGGCATCTTTAGCTTCTGATGGAGATAAGTACAGGTCTTATTTGAGTGAAGAGGAGAAGAAGAACACCAAATGGAGGCACGGCCCTCCTAATTACGATGTTGTTAATAAGCTTTTTGAAGAAGGTCGAACAAAGGTATAATTTAAGATCATTTATATCAAAGACGTAATTCATTCATACTTTTTTTGCATTTTTATACTCCAAAGTAATTGATAAGGTTTTGATTTCTTATGTTTTGGTAGATATGGCCAATTGGATCCCTTGAAGAGAAAGCGCAAAGGCTTATGAAGACATGGGAAATGGAAGTGGTGCATAAGGCCGATCCTAATGACTTCAAAACCATTGATGCAAAGGAGTTTAGAATAAGTGTCAATGGAAAGAAGCCTTTGACACTGGAAGATGTAGGCAGGATTGGAGGAAGCTACAACATGTTCCTGCAGACATCATTGCCAGAATACCTTAGATTGTACAATCCAGACGAGGAAACCAGAGAGTCTTCCATGGATGCTTTCTTGACCACATTTCCTCGAGGATTTGCTATCGAGATCCTTGAGGGTTATTCAGGGCCGCCGGTGATCGCGTACAAGTTCAGGCACTGGGGAGTTATGGAGGGTCCTTTCAAAGGACATGCTCCGACTGGAGAAACAGTAGAGTTCTTCGGAATTGGAATTTTTAAGGTACCATTTATTTTTTTCTATTTTTTTAAGATTCAGGTCACTGAAGTGTCTTCAGTTTCTATAGCATTGTCATTTTTCTTGAAAATTAATTTTGTGTTGTTTGCTGGAAATAGTTGAATGAAGAATCTAAGATTGTGAAGGTGGAATTGTTTTATGAGCGTGGAGAGCTACTTAGTGGCCTTATCAAGGGGAAAGCTTCTGAAGAATCAGCAAGTGAGAAGTCCTCAAGCTGTCCATTCTTGACTAGATGACCAAGCAGACCTATAACCGTGTGGGAATCTTAAAAATTGCCATGTGAAGTGCAGCACCAGATGACCAAATAAAATATGAGTCCTTTGTACTCTTTATCATTGTAATTCTACACCTTTTGGCATTAAATAATCAGAGATTAGTTATGGTTTTGGTGTAGAATAGTCTTTATTTTACTTCTGACATGAATGAAGCAAGACAATGCTTAATTGAGTTAACTTGGCAAGGAGCCGCGCATCTTTTTTTTATTATTTATGTATAATATTTTAATGTACGATAAATTTTATTTTGTTGGTGCGTGATTGATGATATAAAAAAAATATGATACAATAAAAAAAGTAGATGATGAATGCATGAAATAGTGGACAGAATTGTTTAAATACATATGTAGAAACATAATGCAGATAATAGAAGATAACATTTGACATCATTGTTACAAGAGAATAATGAAAATTAAGGAGGTCTGTTCTTGTGGAATCTCGTCTGGTGGTCTTTTGTGGAAGCATGGGGTTGTCATTGTGCTCTTGAATGTTGCTCTATGGATTGCTTGTTGATTCTTCTGTTTTTTGTTTGGACTTCGTCTGGCTGGGTTGGAGGTGGCCTTCTTCCCATGCAATCCTGTCCAAATATTGTTACCTTAAATGTGTAGTACTTCAAAAGATTGTACAATCCGCAGATATGTAGTATCGCAAAAGCGAATTTCAGATTTTGAATCCCGCTTCAATAAAAATAGGTTGAGCAGCTGTCACAGCACAAATCCTTTGCCTAAAGGCCTCGGGCCAATGCAGCAACTGTCAATGAAAACATAACCTCCAATGCATGTCGGTCATATGAGACGAACAGTAAGATTCTAATGTCATTATCTTGTCAAATTAACTTTTTTTCCTCCTGAGCAGTATGGATGCATTAAGCAAAAGCTTTCCTCATTCTTATTTCATTCCAGCTCAAAGAATGTATAACCAGGCACAAACCCCACCCCACCCACACACACATGTACATATAGAGAAACAAATTAATGTAAGCGCCAACAGTAGCCAGAATGACAATCAATATATCTAACATTTTGCTTCTTACCGCGTAAACCTTCTCAAACATTTCAATTGACTACTCCTCAATACTTCCATGTCATCAATTGCTTTCTCATTTCTGAGCTGATAAACCAATGAAAGAGTTATCAATTGTATTGTTGACTGTTCTGACACAAACCTCCTGTTCACCCATAGACAGACCCAAAATAAAAACATGAAAGGATCACTGCATAATTCTACTTCTCCACTTCTCCAACTTTGATGGATGCTTTTTCATCTATGAATTTTTGAAGAAACTTTAGTTCAATAGGAGAATTTAATGGACATTTAATAGTCTTGTTTTCCCAAATGCTAGAGTAAAACGAAACAGGTGGTATACCTATATGAATAAATTTATAACATGAATCAATATCAGAATCTAAAAATATTTAACGATAAATTGGGTGATTTGGAAATAAAGTGAAAATTATAGATAAATTGTGCTATGTCAGAGACTCTTAAGTGGCTGTTTGCAAAAGAGTTGGTCTTTTTAAAATCAAGGAAATCTATTTCGTTGCGAAGCAATATACTAACCAAGTTTACTTTATTGTAAGCAGTACAACAAGCTAGGTTAAGTAATTGTGCTGAGAAAATGATTGCCATCTAAAAAATTCTTTTATGATGCTTTCTACACCTATCAATGAAAATTCTATACTGCAAGTCAAAAACTCTAAGAGAATAAGAGGACTGTGTATAGTCATGAACTAACGAAGCTAGACTTTAAAGAATACTTTTTATTTCTCTTATCTTTTTTTCTCCTCAAGGGACGTAAAAAGTCAGCCAAATGTAGATCAAACAGGAATCAGAACTGAAAGCATTTCTATTAATCAGTAGAGACAACAAAGAAAAAATACCAACGTATTCATAAGAGAGACTTCAAAAGCAATCCACTAAGCTTTTCTCCTTGACCTAGCAGTTTGTCGCCAACTTTTTCTCCTGCAAACCACACCTAGAAAAGATAACACACATATTAACCTGCTGCAACACATTTCTAGCATTTAGGTATTGGAAAAATGAAGTAGGTAGTACCACGACCTCTTGAAAATTCACTAATAACTTGTTTCGAAAAAGTTTTTGTTTACAAAATGTGGTAAGCCTATTTAAATCGCTTCTCATGAAGGTTAACTTGGAATCCATTGTATAAGTTGTGAAGAACACATTATTGCCTATTACATTGAATTAGAGCCAGCTAAGTTTTTAAATATATTTTGTGTAAGAATTTTACCGATGAACAGTCAGTACAAAGATAAAGAAATAGCAGTCAGTTTCAACTTGATCAAACAAATTTCCAAGGTATAATACTTTTGACATTGATCAGCTCATATGTATTCATGGCATCGACTTCTCCTCCTTTTTGTCCGTCAAATTATGTTCTGCTATTGAAAACGGGAAAAAACTTAAGGTGAATTTTATGGGTAGTAATCAAGTTGTGTATATAAACTTATAAAATAATCATTACTTGGCTTGCTCACTTCAAAACCTTAAAATGGCTTCTGCATCACCTAAGTCTCTTAAATAATCCATCTTCTAAAATTTGAGAGATGATAGTACACTGAAATGCTACATATTTTGCTATGATAAGTAAATAAAATGGAGAGATAAAAGCGGTTGATTTCATCTTATGCATCTTGAAAACATCGATTATTGTTATCATTCTGCAATTATGCTTGTTCTAAACGAGAAATTAAAAAATTAATTAATCACTAATGATAGAAGCAGTGGCACACAAATCGTAGTTAATAGTAGGACACAGACCTTACACTGGCTAGTAACATCCAACAAGGGCTAAGGTGAATGATAGGCAGGTAGCACCAAATAAGAGATACCAAAGTTGTGCGTCAAAACAAGACGGATAAACGAAGAAGCATACCTGTTGTTGAACAATCATGTGAAGAGTTCTGTGGACACTGCTGGCCATGCCTTTTTCATCACCACAGTTGTAAACATATATTCCTCAGAGATCCTCCAAAAGTTAGAAGCCTAGATACATGAGAACGTTCTATTTATATCACGTAAAAATATATACTTGTGTACCTAAATGATCAGTCTCATAACCACAAAACTATATGTAGATGCAAATCCATATTGCAAAAGTATATTCTTTGCCGTCTTTTGTTGCACATATTGTTTAGTATGTTACAATGGTTAGCTCTAAAAGAGCAGTAGTCTCAAAGACAGTAGTTTCACTTATTTTCATATGGGTGGTCCTGCAAAATAACAACGATCAGGTCAAAACCACTCCAAAAGATAAAATAAAAGTGTTAGTAGTAGATGTCATACAATTTAATAAGAAATTTTCTAACAATTTTACACATCCTGCATCCACAAAGGAAAACTGCAGGATTAAGTTCATCTCTTTTTTCCTTCAAAACTAATCTTTCATGAAATATGTATTTATATTCATCAATATTATGCTTGTTCTAGTAATAAGGAAAAAACAAAAACTTAACTGTTACATCAAATGCTTTGGATCAAACCTGAAGGAAACCTTTGAAAGGAGCTAATCCATTACCAAGGCCATTCATTATAAAAGGCACTTATCGAATCAGCAGGAAGTTTGAAGTTAAACTGCCTTCAAACTGCCTGACAAAGATAGGAGCTCAACTGTAGTACACCTTTCCTCTAATGGAATGGTTTTCTGAGAAGGCTGAGAAAGATGTTTTAGACTAAAAAGAAATAAGGAATTTAAGGAATTGCCATATTAGACAGATTGAATATACTAGCCTACTTGGACAAAATGTTGAAAGAATAGGGCAAAATGACTCTTCCTTTATCTATTTATCTCTTCTAGAATTGTAAAGAAATTTTAATCTAAACTGCTAAATGTTTCCACCTACTTCAATTATGTTACAGTGAAGCAGAAAGAAGAACACTGATCTCTAAAAATGGCCAAAGGTATTGAATTACAAAAGGAGAAAAAAAAGTATTAAAGTAAATGAATACCTTCATCCATGTCGAACACACACCCTTATAAATTCACCCTCCAGGTGTTTTTTCAATCAACAAGCGCACAAGTGGCATGAACTATGTTGTCCTGTATAACAGTACCATGCAAAACAAGGTTACAAGCATCATAGATTTTGAAGTAAAATATTGATAAATATAGATAAGCTCTGAATTTTATCTAACTCCATTTTCTCTTGCAACATACATGGATGTGTATATATAGGCATGATTGCATGCTTTTTCTAAGTTTTATGTTTGTGTCCTGGCATAGTTTCCAAAGCAATCTAGCAAAAGAGATGTATATATTATTACATTGCATTTGCAAAACCAAAAATTATATATGATTAATTAATAAAATTTTTGAAACCATTACTATAAAAAAAATATCATTTTCTATACAAAACCAACTACATATTCCTCGCAGAGAGAGTTGTGGAGCTCAACAAAAGGAATCAGACCAAATACGTTTTCTTAAATTATAAAATAGTTAATTAGGCACCAAATTTGATTTCATAGATTTATTAATCCAGAATTCTTTATCACACATGACAAGGGCCATCCAAACAGAGATGAACTGAAATGCACTGAAAGACTACATTTAGCATGCTAAGAAAGCAAATGAAAAATGAAACATATAAATGAGTAGTATCGTTTTTCCTTTTTCACATACATACTTGTCTTTGAACTTCCTGACAAAATACTTCACACGAAAATGTGATGGGTTCTTTTTTTTTTTGGTAAAAAATAGGAAGAAGGTGTTGGGCTCAACACCCCTCGGTGCAATACTCAATGATTTTTCCAATTTCTTTTGTATTAAGAAACAATTAAGCATTTAAAAATTTTATTTCTATGTAGTTCTACTGCAATAGACAACTATACCCAGAAGCACTACTAATCAGCGAACAAATTATTAAAAAATATAAATAGATTTTAAAAAAATGCGACTTCCACCAACATCTTGGCAAAAATTGTTAGTTTTTAGTGAAACTCACCAGAAATTTTTTTAAATATTATTAATAAAATAATTTATATAATTAGATAATTTTAATTCATTATTATTAAAAATATAAATATATTTTTTTAAAAAAATAACTTCCATCAACACTTGACATAAGTCTCACTTGGACGAAGTCCACATCAACTTCCGCAATGGCCGAAGTCCACTTCAACTTTCGCTACCTGTTAGGGAAGCGAAGTCCACGCAGACTTCCTCCACCTGCTAGCGAATGTCCACATGGGAGAGAGAGAAATAAAATTCTAAAGAAATAATTAATTTTCCTATTTGATGTAATAAAAAAATAGTATATAAATATGCTCGAAAAGAATAAGGAATACCGAATCAATGCATGATAGAATCATGTTATTTACTTCGAGAAATCTCAACCATCCATTGTAATTATAACCAATGATAGAGATTCAAATTCATACGAGATGGTGTTCATCAGTGGCTGAATTGAGAGATCTCAACCATCTATTTCATGATCTAACGGTCTAATTTTATCTCTAAATAAAGATAAAGTAAAATTATTGCAAGCCAATTAATTATATATAGACTAGTAAGGTCTCCAGTGCGATGCGCGCAAAATTTACCTTGTGAATTTTGTTCCTGACACATTTTTAAAATTTTATCTATGACATTTAGATTTATGATAATTTTGTATTTTTAAACAATGTAATTCTTGCAATGAATTATACTGAGAAAAAAATTTTAACAATTATTTGATATATTAATCTATTATTTTTACACAACACACATAAATAAAAATTTTCATAAAATTTATCAAAATCATAATACACATAGCTCATAGCAATTGATCTTATACATATAACTATTCTAGAATTACATGTAAATTGAATTCTTTAAAAATATATAATAAAATGTTGACTAATGTATAAAAAATAGATCATATGTTTTGAAGTCAAGAGCACAAAAAATTAAAATAATTACAATTCAATTCTTGCAATACATTATACTTGAAAAATCTTCAACAATGATTGTATAATTACATATAAATTAAATGTCTTTTAAAATATACACCAAAAGGTTGACATACAGGTTAAAAAATAGATCACATAGGCTAAAAAATAGTCAAATATGTTGTGTGTTATACTTTTTATTCTAATTTATTTGTACATATATGTATTTTTAAAAATAAAATATTTATTATTTTATTTTTAATTTTATCATGATGTCAAAGAAATTATTATTGAAACTATTTTATTTTTAAAAAATTATCAAAATTTTAAAAAATATTTTTAACACAAATATTTAATGATAAATTTAAAATTTTGATACAGTAAACTATTATTTTTACATAATACACATAAATTAAATTTTTTATAAAATTTATTAAAATCATAATAGGCATAGCACATAGCAATTAATTTTGTATATAGAACAAGTGCATAATTATATGTAAATTTAATTATTTTTGATATATATGTAAAATGTTCGCTCGCATATAAAAAAATAGATCATATATTCTGAAGTAAAATGCACGAAAAGTCAAACCAATTACAATAATGCAATTCTTGCAATACATTATGTCAGAAAAAAATCTTCAACAACTATTATAAGGTTATATATAAATTAAATATCCTTTTAAAATATATATTAAAACGTTCACGCAAGTAAAAAAAATAGATCACATATTTTGAAATTAAGGATATGAAAAGTCAAAATAATTATCAGAAAATAATTTTTATAATGAGGTCAAGGCTGTTGTTAATGGGAAGGGACTGTTATGTCCCATAACAGAAGGAATAGGATGAAGTTTGAACTGTGGGGAATTCGATTAAATTAGTTAATGAAAAAATAAGTAACACGACGTCGTTTGCAGAGAATAGCACAGTTAAGTAAATTAGCTCAATATGTGAATGCGTCCTAGTGCAGTAACAGAACGACTTCAAGCCAGCCACGTGTACAATGGAGATTTAAAGAGAGGAAGACTGTTGCACAGTTCTTCTTCAATTTCAAATGTAGAAATGCAACCACAGACGTGGATTTTGGGTGATGTCAGCTAAACAGTGCGTGGAAGAAGAGGATTTCACTGCTACTCTGATTACTCTAGTGTATAAGCTTAATTTTATAGTTTTGGAGGTGTCTTTTTGCTCAAGAATTGCATTCAAAAGCTTTCTCAAGCTCTGATAGTTTCCTTCCTGTTTCCTTCAATCTATACACAATCTTTTCCCTAGTCCGCCTTATTCTCTTATTTCTATTTTTTTTTTCTTAAAATTCAACTGGAACTCAGCTTCTGGTTGAATTATTTGGTTCTGTTTAGCTAGGATTTTACAGAATTTTGATTGCATATGAATTTATTTGGATTTTCATCTGCATTTTCAGTTGATTATAAAGGAATTGACTTGGATGCTTTTGAATTTCAAATTTTAGGTTGAGAGTTTAAGATCAGGTTTTATATAAACAACGAAATATTATCCTAAAAATAAATTTTTTTTGTCTTTATCCTAATTTTTGTGTTTCTGTATTTGAAGATATTTTTATTTTATCTGTTATTTTTTTAGTCAATTGATTGAAGGGAATGATTAAGGAAAAGAATGTTTCTAGGTAGTAATAGTTTTTCATGGATGGAATGCCAATTTCAATGATTATTAATGCACTTAAAGTTATTCCATTCTTAGTATCAAGTGATGAAGAAGATGACTATCTACTTCAAGTGATCATCAGTTCAGTTATGTTAGTTTGTGGTCAATGTCATTAATTAGAGTAACTATTTTCTTTTTCATCTCACTTTCCTTTCCATCTTTCCAGGAAAATCCTCCCAACAATCCAATCTCTATAAGTTAATTCAATGAATTTGGCACTCTTAAACTCTTTATATGGTGCTTGAGTTTGATGCTTGCAGTTCTCTTGTTCTATCATATTTTTAGGGAGTTGATCTTAGAGCAGCGATTGTTTATATAGAGAGTATGATAGAGAGCATTAAAATTTTGTACCTTAAAAAAGAACATTAAGGTATAGAAATTGAATTTGTTTTCAAGGACTTTAATCAAAGAAACATTTCAGTGCGTTATATTGTATTTTGTTTATTTACCATTTGGAGAGAAAGCGTGTGATAATTCAAAAAACTTGGGGAACATTCTACTTTTGAGAAAAGTTCATAGAATTTGAGATAGAATTGTTGTTAATTGACAATGAGACTTGATATTCAGTTTGGCATTTGAATATTCAAATCATGACTATTTCATACGCCATCCCAAATAGAAAACTGAAAATACAAGCCAATCTTTGGAATGTCTAAATGATTTCTTCATGTACTTTGCTCTAAGCTAAATGATATGACAGTGAATAATCTTTTGTATGCTTGGAAGGGATTTGCAAGGAAATGTTGTTATCTATTGATTTTCACTTTGAAGTTACTTTCAAATGATGGATTGAAAAGCAGAAAGAATATGATCAGTTCCTACAATAATACGAGATTGTATTTCGTGAACTACGTGAACACTGAAAATCGGATAAATTTATTATCTTATACTGGTCGTGTGACTTAACATTTTGTTTGTGTAACTTCATGAATCATGATTGACAACTTTTAGTAATGTGTGGATTACATAACTTTTTTGTGAACAAATAATAGTATAGCATTTCACCCTTACTGTTTTCTATCCTATAGCGTTTGTGAAAAGACCCGCAATCTGCAGGTAGGAGCAATTTCTGTAAGGAAAGGAGCTAAAAAGATGAAGACATTTGCAATCATTGTGCTAAACTATTGAGGAGTTGCTGAAAGAATCATATCACAAACAACAATGAATAAAAGCAGCATCTACAAGAAGAAAGAACTAAGAATGATGATTTCAAATTACATTCACCTATCAGTTTAACTGATTTAATGCTCATGCTTTATTCCAGTAAAATAGTTAAAATATTATAAGTAGTTTATTGTTTCTTTTAGATGGATTGTGAAGTCATTTATTTATTATGCATTAATACCTGTAATATAATTAAAATGTGTTCATTCATTCAATGATTATGCTCTATCGTTCTAATATATGATTGAAACATTTTAATATATTCTCTTTTTAAACAATTTATTTTATTACATAACACCTACTATCATGACATACACTAACATTGTATTTTGTTTCCATCTCTTTTGCATCCCATACTTTATAATACACCTTTGTAAATTTTATACAGTTCAAGAAAAAACATTTCTAACTTTCAAGTTTCTTATTTGCTTATGCATAACATAATTTTAAATTCCCAAACTCTATTCCTCGCCATGATACATGTTATATAATACTATATTAAAATTGATTAATAACATCGATCAAATTTACACAAATTAAAAAATAATCAAAGCGACCCCGCAAACAGCGCACGCTTATACGCTAGTATAATGAATAAGAGAAAAATGCAAGTTGTGCTATTTGTATAAATTATGTTGTTAAGAGAACAAAAAGGGAACCCGCTACAAGAACATTTGTATCATGTACATTAACGCCTCATGAAAAGGTAAAACTTCTACCAAATGAAGTTTCTAAACAACTAACCAACCATAATATTCTCCAAATATATTACCACAATTCTGAATCTTCCAGTGCCCTCTTTAGTTCCTTTCTACTTCGCCATTAAAATTGATGGAGTAAAAGATTTACCGCCAGTTAATATCTCCATTTTGTAATCAATGGATGAATGAGCAATAAAGTTTCTTGCGCCCACTATTGAAAAAGGAAAACTCTCTAATTTGAGTCTGTTAATTCTTTTCCATTTCTAATTTGTAGAAATCTAGACAAACTCTCTAAGGCCAGGGAAGGGAGCCAGGATAGGGAGCAGTTCCACAGTATCTAAACAAACCTTCAATTTCTGGGCAGCCGTTAGGATAAGGGATTGAGCGATGAAAAGGATCACGCCCAAGCTTTTTGCGACGAAGTGAACCTAAACATCCATATGGATCATCGTGGAATTGTGTTCTAACCAATTCTTCGCCTTTCAAAGCAGCTTCTCTTGAAGTTTGTGAAGATGGGGTGCCCAAGTAAAAGAACCTGGTCTCTGGAAATATAATTGCAGATCGGTGCAGATTAACAAATCTTTCCTCCTTGAAATCATATCCGACAACCTGATTTTAGTGTGAAAATGAACGGCATTAAAATTGGGAAAAAAAATATACTCCCATTGCAGAATGCAAAATCAATCGTTCCCTGCTCATATTACACTCTTACCAAGCCATTAAAAAAAAATTATCTAGTCAACATTGTTGAAAGGATGAGAAACCTGTAAAGATAACAGAAGAGGATAATGCTAAATGGATATTTAAATGTTGGCTACCAAACATGTAAAACTACGATTAGATGCGCCAAAAGGATTAAAAAGGTGTATCAGCGGATAATATCATTAAGCACTGAAGCAGCTAAAAATGAACCACCAATGTAGACTTTTTAAGTGAAGAAAACAATGAGTGTCTAATTACTTATGTTTCATTGATGCACAGATGATTTCCCAAAACCACCTTCATACTCCAGCATAGATAAATTTCCAGGAGAGAGAGGCTTACAGTTATGTTATGTGGATAACTGCCAGTTAATTCTCGGAACCGGCAAACACTAAAGAGAAGATTTTCAAAGCTGTCCCTTGCATGTTCTTCAGTAAGGGCCCTCCATCTCACGCTATCTTGCTCCCCTAGGCAGGACAACAAAATAATTGAAACAAACATAGTCAGATTTCTTTAAAAAGTTATAGGGAAATAAAACATAAACATAACACTCTAAACTGTTGTACAATTTGAGTTCTCAAAGTGCGAGGGTTCTTGACTAATGCGGAACTTTCAATTGCATAAAACTATCAAAAGGGAAAATCAGTTGAAATCGTGATATCCAATGATGGTATATTTTGGATTCTACTTGAAAGAGATCTTTAGTCATTGCATGTCTCTTGATTACCATGTTCTCCAGGTTCCAAAATAAATGCAATATAACTCAAAGTTCATACCGAAAAGAAAATCCAATGTTTCCTACCCATACCCAAGGGAACAGAAAAAAACAAAGGCATATATACACATGCACAGGACTACATGCCCCTGACATGGCTATAGGG
Organism: Rauvolfia tetraphylla; assembly: GCA_030512225.1. Classification (NCBI taxonomy): domain Eukaryota; kingdom Viridiplantae; phylum Streptophyta; class Magnoliopsida; order Gentianales; family Apocynaceae; genus Rauvolfia; species Rauvolfia tetraphylla. The sequence continues at coordinate 8,312,045 of JAJQKT010000058.1, read as the reverse complement.
CGTATTTGGATTGGTTTTTTTTTTTTTTTTGGGTTAAGTTATATTGAGAATTGTAAATGTGAATTGTTTGTGAGAAGAAAAGTAGGACCCAAAATGAATAAAGAGAGAGAAAAGTGAGATTTTGTTTGAGTTAAATTTCTATCCAAACACGGCCATAAATTTTCTACCAAGGCATTTTTTCATTGTGGCCGCCTTTTTTTTTTTGGTGTGTGTGCGTGTAAAGAACCAAGTTTATTAAACTCTTGAGCATTTTAGACTTCCATTTATCACTTTGAATGGGAAAAATGAAAAAGATATGCTTAGAATCTATGACAAGATAGTTTTTGTCACAAGCAAAGCACAGTCTTTAGAGAAACACCATACAAGAACAGCAAGGCTTGTGTTCGCTCAGACTATCAAACCTTGATAAAAGCCTTGGAGTTTCAAAACTGAGAACATAAGATAGGAGACCAATAAACTGTATTATTGATACAATTAGGAAAACATAATAAAAGATTATGTAAATGTATTAGTATGATTGTCTCAGCCCAAAGCATGAAGCAGTGTGTCTAAATCCAGCAATAATTCATTTAAAAAGGAAAGAATTTAAATATTGTAGATGCGCCTTGCAGGAAGCACTACGACTGGGACTTGAAGTATCAGTCATCTTGCCTAGATATATTAGACAGCACAAATGTATTAGATAACTTGATTTGCTGCTCATGCTTCAATAAAAGATTCAGTTGTTCATTGAGGATGGCACTGAACACCTTTGCTACGGCTCCATTATGGGTCTGGCTCAAGATGTAGCTAGCGTCTGCACTGGAGTTTTCTCTCTCTCCCACCCAATATTGTGACAAAGCCCCACATATTTCATTAACCCTATAGATTTAGCATTGGAGTGAATAAAACCTTCATGTACACTGGAAACATGTTGATTTCCTCAGTAAATATTAGGAATAATTTTTTCCTTGACTTAAATAGTAGTTTTCCTAAGGGCAAGCAGGTGAATCATTAAGTTCCCTTTAACCAATAATTTTGCAGTCATCCGAAAAAACAAAGAAAAACATTTTATTGCTTTTATTCTAGAACATAGATTATGTTGACTGGACTAAAAGATACACTCATAACAAAGGCAGAGAGAGAGTTTCGTAGCTAATCTACTCATGGCCATATTTAAGAAGCAATAAGTATTGAAGCTGAGAAAGCAAGATACTAAATCCAAAGTTTTCCTCACTCCAAATATAAATGTTAGCATCCTTTACGCCAAAATTCCCTCATATAAGATTATTTGTCAAATTAGACTGCAAAAACCTATTCATATGGAAGGATTCTTTCTTGAACCATATCCATTATTCTTTTCCATATAAAACAACTTCACTTGGGGACCATTTGGATAGAGGGAAACAGAATGGAAGGAGAGGAGAGGAGACAGAGAGATTTAGTATTTCAGTATTTGGATTGACTTCTTAAGAAAAAAGGAAGTAATAGGAGAGAATGGAGGGGTTGGCTTGACTACTAAAGCTTCAGTGTCCTTTTATCCAAAAGTGGCCAAAAACAAAGGAGAATAAACTTAATTGACCTTTTTGCACTTGAATAAATTGTTCCTATTTTAGTATTGTTTATGTTCACATAAAAAACACAAACAGAGATTTAAGTTGGTAGAATATCTCTCCATTCTCCTATTAACTATGGAAATACAATAAACACTCAATCCTTTCCTCCCATCTCCTTCCCTCAATCCAGACATCCTTAAAGCTGGAAAACCTATCAAAGGAGTAACTAAAAGCCCCAAGCAGAAAAGTTGCTAATGACACATTATGTAATTCAAAATGCATAAGATATTAAGAGATTCCCCACCAATGACAATCAGAAAGCTCCATATCCTTCAAACTGCAAATGAGCAAAATTTCAAGCCAACATATGTCAACAAAACTTTTCTCTGTTTGGATACAAAAAAGTCATTATATGAATATAAAATGCTGCTAATGTGCCAAAAAATGAGGAAACAAGTAAGGATGTACCAAGGATGGGGAGAAAAAGAAAAGATTCCACCCATACATTTGTGTCCATATAGATATGCTAAAACATATTATCACAGAGCAACAATATTAGCAAGTTCATATTGCTGATCTTGAATTTCAAAAAGAGGCTTATATGGCTACTACAGGTCTCTTCCCCCAACCTGCCTCGAGCTCACAAGAAAGAGGAATCTTCTTGTCATCTCTTTTTCTTTATATTTTCATAATTAACCCCTTGTTTTTACTATATGTCCGACTTTCCAACAGATATTTGATGTACCTTTTGGAATAATCAAGTGAAGAGCAGAGTTGGAGAATTGCAGGCCTAAAACTCATACTTGTCAAGGATCATTAAGTGGCATGAGTTATCAGATTTACGAAGGGTTGCATTGTTGCTCTGATGTAGTTGTTAACTCACTTTCTTGATAGATTTCTAATCCTCTTTCCTCTACTTCTTCTTATCAATAATAAAATATCTTCTTTTCTACTGAAAAAACTTAAGCCAATTGCATGTCTTTGTAGTTCTCTTCTCCCGAACACCAGCTACTAATGCATCCTATTCAGTTCCTGCTTTCCTAGAAAATTCAAATGTTGAGCTCTAGAGTAGAGACTGTAGAGTCACAATTACCAAAAACAGCCAAAAAGAAAAATGAATGAATTTGTCTAATATCCGGCTGAAAGTAAATTAACATTCTGTTACAGGCTGTGAAACTCACTGTAAAGTATAAAATTGTATCATTTAGATCAGATCTCAACTTGATTGCATTCTTCTTTTGGATGACAGAAAGTAACCAGCAAGAAACGGTCATAACAAAATACAAATTTAATATCGCTACAATACACACAACCAAAGGGGACAAAAAGGGCAATGTAGGATACAGAAAGCTCATCTTAAAAGAGGACTTCTAGAGTTACTCTTTCTTTTAAGCATTAGAAAGTATCATCAGAAACATAACAATAGAGTCATTTTACCGGTGAAATTGATAGACTCACCAAACCAGCCTTTGGACTCAGCAACAGCCCAATAACTCTGCGCCTCACTCCTTGGACCAGCATCTTTTCGGGTCTCTCCTCCACTAAACAAAAGCAGTGCCTTCTTATCTTTCGCTGTGATCTCAACTCCCTTTTGCATATGTGTGACGAATGTAGCAGCTTGGCCTGGATGCTTCTGATAAGACTCCAGGAACCAAGCATCCTCCTTATCAACCTTCTGACAACTACTACTCGTATAAACAGAATGCCCAGCTACCATTACAAGATTCCTAAGATTAGCAAAAGGATATGTTTCGGATTCTAGATCAAGTTTATTATACCTCCTCATTATTCTATACCGACTCTCATACAAAGATAGTAGGACAAGTATAGTGATCCCAATTGACAAAGAAATCAAGAATAGCATCTTAGGATGAAGCTTATAATAGTACTTGATTCTATTGCCTAATGACTTAATCATTTCGAAGGGATGAAAACGGCGGGAACTTTTAGACCTCCTGGATTTTCTGATCTGTCCAGATTCTAAGTCAAATTCACCACCTCTTGGATAGGCCTGAAATGACTTGGGACTATTAGAACCCGAAGAGTAATTTATCTTCATAGATTGAATGAAGAGTACTTATTAAGGAAAGGAGGAGACTTAGGCATGCCCAGATAAAAATTCAACGAACAGGAATCAATCGCAGAACGACGGATGATCAATCCATACGGAATTTGAAGCAGAACCCAAATGGAAATTTGACACAAAATGACAATTAGCAGAAGAAGCTGGACTCAAGTTCCGATTTTGCGTTCAACATTGTGGTCAATGGCACCTAAAAGTCGCCAAAAACCAAAATCTAGAACATATCCAGGAGAATCAGATAGCTAACTAAAGAATTAAAATAAAGGACCCGTAAATTATACAATGAAATTAAAAAATGTACGTATTTGAAGAGAACCCGAATTCGAAGCTGAGGGAGACAAGTACATCAAGGAAAATCCTTCCAATTCAACGACGCATGAAGAAAATTTCTTTAAGCCTTATTGCATTGGTATGAGATGAAAGAAGAGAAATTGAAGCTGTGAAATTCTGATTCGGGAAAATTCAAGGGATTTTTCTAACAAAAAGCTTATAAGATTTTAAAGCGTGAGACTTTGGATACTGGAACCGAAGCCGGAGTGGTGGAGATTCCGGAGACAGACTTCTCAGTGTGAGACCCAGATACGGTGTCGCTTAAAGCTCCTTCTACCAGCTATGGAGACATGCATAGAGGAAAAAGGCACAGGACACCAAGCTCTTATATTTTGTTTCTTTTTCTTTATTCTTTTTTATTTATATTTTGTTCCAAAAAAAAAATTCTCACCGAATTTCTTTAGAATTGCAATTTCAATTTTATGAAATTAGAATTTTAAAAATTATAATTTAAAATAATTAAATTATTTTAAATAAATTTATTTATTTTCCTCAAAAGTTCTGCCATATATATTAATGTAATAAGATAATATTTCAGTTATTAGAATGCTACATAAAAAAAAGAAAGACTTTTTAAGTTTAATAAAAATTTGTTTTGCAAGATGTTTGCACGGCAGTTGGCAATATTTGATAAAGTTTTGATGGCCATTTTTATTTTTTCTCTATTTTTTAATTACTTCATTGTGTAGAATGGCGTAGTCTATAATATGTATGCTTAGGTAAGAAAATTTTAAATCTTTTTGACAAGAATTTATACTTTCCTGATCCAACATTTTGTTTTATTGGGAAGAAATGTAAACATAAAATGGGAAGGAAAAATACATTTGGATATAAACGATACATTTATCTGGTTAGAGTGGGAAAGTAGATTGGAAGAAAATTATGAAGGAAAGCCCTCTTCCCCTCTGTGTAAAACTTTTAGTCCAACCAAAAATGGACGAATTGGAAAATACCAAACAAGACAAATGGAAAATATAGTGTAGGTTGAATGCATAATTCGAATAAAAAGATGTTACAATTCTTTTTGTGTTGGCAAGTGCAATTCATGTGCAACAAATGGCATTCTTGGGAGAGCTTTAAGATTTTGAATGATAAATTACACGTTTTAAGGATTTAAAAACTTACATTAAATTTTGGGTGTGATTAGATAAAGTTTGGTTTTGAAATTTTTATTTTTGATTTCATAAAAATTAAATTATTTGTGAGAGGAAATATGGGTCTTACGTAATCTAATTTTGAGATTGGATGGTATCCAATCAAATCCTTGAATTTCGATGAATGCACTAAGCATATAAATGTGCAGCATATAAAATTATTTTTTTATGAGAATTTACTAAGCATATTTTATATGAAATTACATCATATAAAATATTATTATAATAGAAAATGTAATAAATGAGAGTAATAAATTTAAAATATTTTATTAATTGAACAACAATCTTATCTTCTATAGTACTAATTATTTTTTATCTTCTATAGTACTAATTATTTTTCTTTTTCGTTATTGAGAGAGATGGAACATTGGCTGAGTCCAAGACCATTGCCTTCCCATAAGCATGATGAAACTTAAGTTTAGAAGGTTGTTGTGGTGGGGCAAAAACCAAGAAAGCATGTTCTACAAGAATCCGTATGTTGAATTATTCCAAATGGAGGAAATGCCTAGGCTCAAGTATCTTTTCTCCCTATCTAACTCCATAGAAAAAGGACATATTTCATTCATTGAAGTCTCCGTATGACCATAACATCTAATGTTTAGTCTATTAATCCTATATACCCTCCAATTCTCCTATTGGATCCTTAAAATTAAATCTCTTAACCAGTTGAATAGATGAAAATGACCCGGATGTAGCATTAACAGACTAGGCTTCCAAGGCTGTTGTCTTTAGCTTGGGACAGAATATTGAGCTTTATACTTGTAAGCTTGAATTTTTATAGGCCGTCTTATCTGTAAGTTTCTTAAAATTTGGTACAGAACTGTTTAAACAACTTCAGACAGGGATAATCCTATGATAACTGGAGATGAGATTTTGCTGCATACAGAATATCATGCATAGGAAATGTCTCGAACCTCCCCACATTCACATTGCATGAGACCTTTTATTTTGCTTTCATTGTAGTTAGTTACTCAAGAACCGTAGTTTGTGACAATGACGGAATCCAACAGAAATCTTGGCTCTGTAAGGTTTGTTCATACGATATCTGAGGCTGGCCGGCTGCTTCCTTCTTCGAGTCGTTGGAATTCCATAGAGCTTGATCTCAACTTTTATCCTCAGTCTTCAGATCATGGATGTGATTCTCTTCCTTCAAGATATTCAAGATCCATTGATTTCAATCTTACCATCGGGGATCAGAGTCATTTCAAGCTGTTTATCATCATATCAGTCTCTGTAGTTGTTGCTCTTCTTCTAATGATTCTACTGTGGAGTATTCTAACACACAGAAAGCATGATCATGGCTCCTCAAAGGATCTTTCATCTGCACTGAGCAAAGCCCTTTTATTCTTTGATGCACAAAAGTGTACTATTACATAATTAACTCAAGTTCCTTGAGAAATATGCTTTATCCTTTTGAAGTTTATCAAGATTATGACCTTGTATTAGCACAGTTAAGATGATTGAGTTCATGTTTGTAAACTTTGTGCAGCTGGACCATATCCGAAGGACAGTCCTGTGAAATTCAGAGGAGATTCCGGGTTAGATGATGGGAATGCCGGCTTTATAAAAGCAGACCTCGTAGGAGGTTTCTATGATTCAGGCAACAACGTGAAATTCAGCTTTCCTACTGCTTATACAGTCACTCTTTTGAGTTGGACAGTACTTGAGTACCATTATAAATATGATGATACTGGTGAGCTTGACCATGTCAAGGATATCATCAGATGGGGCAGTCACTACTTGCTAAAGCTATTTGTTCCTTCAAATGCTACTGATTCAGCTATTTTATTTTCTCAGGTGAGATCAACGAAGGCATCTATTTGATTATTTTTCCAAGGCTTCAATATTCGTGCTTTGTTAAAGATTTACCTTTCTGTTGATTAGGTTGGAACCCCCGGGAATGATCCTGCTGGTGACAATTACACTATGGACAATGACATTATATGTTGGCAAAGACCAGAAGACATGAGTTACCCAAGGCCTGTTTCGGTTTGTGGTACAACTGCAGCAGACCTAGCAGGGGAAATAGCAGCTGGAATGTCGGCAGCATCATTGGTATTCAAAGAAGAGAGAGATTTTTCGCGTGAATTAGTCCAAGCTGAGGAGGCATTATTCAATCTGGCAAACAACACACACAAGTTACAGAAACAAGGGACATACACTTCCATTGATGATTGTGGAAGGCAAGCAAGGCTATTTTATAATTCATCCGGCTATAAAGATGAATTAGTCTGGGCAGGAACCTGGCTATTCTTTGCCACTGGTAACAAGACTTATCTTGACTATGCCACTGATAATTTTGCATCAGCTGAGGAGGAAGAAGTTTTCTCTGAAATGGAAGCGTTCTCATGGGATAATAAGCTTCCTGCTACCGCGGTACTTAACTTTTAATCTGCTACACTTCCTGATTTCCTAATACTTTCATTGCATCTAGTAACAAATAATCTCACGTGTTTTGCAGATTTTGCTAACTCGTTTAAGGTTTTTCGGTGACCTTGGTTATCCCTATGAAGCCAATCTCAAATCATCAACAAACAGGACTGACTTGCTCATGTGTTCTTATACTTCTAAACTGAAGTTCCCCAAGACAGAAGGTACGTGTCAGCTAAAATATGCATGATCTGAAAGTTTGAATCTCCCGCCTCATTTCAATTTAATTACTTTAACACGAGTTATTCAATGAATAGGTGGACTGATCCTATTGAAGCCAGAAACTAGTGGACCACTTCAGTATGCTGCAACAGCCTCTTTCCTTACCAAACTGTACAGTGATTATCTTGACCTAATGCATAGCACAGGTAGCAATTGTGGTGCTGCTTCCTTCTCCCTGAAAACTTTAAGAGCTTTTTCCCTGTCACAGGTGAGCAATGTATATGACCTTTCCTCAGATACTGGAAGTAGCTACCAATTTATCTGCATGTCTAGTGGAGTAAGTAGATAGTTTCTGCAGGAACTGGAATTCGTTTGGCATATTTCCAGATAAAATACAAATTGGATATATTTGAGTCATACTTGCATTGAACTTATAGATAATGGGGTTATAATTGGCTTTTCTTGAAACATTATCACCACCATACTACTGAATTCCAATACAATTTACAATCTAAGTTGAAAATTTTTACCCTGTTCTTTTTCATCCTGTAGCTTATTCTCTAGCTTTCATCTTTTCAGGTTATGTACATCCTGGGGCATAATCCTATGAAAATAAGCTACGTGGTAGGATTTGGCAATCATTTTCCAACCCACGTTCATCATAGGAGTGCATCAATTCCATGGGATGGTACACGGCACACATGTGGAGAAGGGGATAACTGGTTAAACTCAAAGCATCCAAATCCTAATACTCTTGTAGGAGCCATGGTTGCTGGACCTGACGAAAATGACATCTTCTTGGACGATAGAAGTAAAAAGTGGTTCACAGAGCCAAGCATATCTAGCAATGCTGGAATAGTTGCTGCTCTTGTTGCACTTCAGGATCCTCCTAGTCATTCTTCTGATACACATGCTGTTAGATTAGGTATAGATAGGGATGGTTTGTTTCAGAATATCCAATTTGTTCCTTCTGCATCTTAGAAGACTATTGTGTATCTATGTTGGTCGAGAGAAATGTAGAAAAGCAATGGATTTGGGACATTGGTTTCTGTTATAAGTATTTGTTAGTCTTGATATGCAATTGTCACTTCCCAGTTGCAAGGACAATGGGAACATATATTTTTTAATATTTTTATTTTTACAAAGTTTGTATTGATCACTGCACAAGGTTCCTAGTAGACTTTTTATTCAAAATATACATCATGATAAAAAAAAAGCTTCTAAGCAATTCAGGCAGGAGGAACAAGGCTGCCAATTATGTGGTATCAAATGGAATTCAAAAATGGTCTTGGTGATTAGTATGGAAATTTCAAATCATGTGAAGGGAACTTGTTAAATTTCATATCTTACATGCAGTTTTATTTACATTGAAGAGAAATGAAGTCACAAAACGGAGATCTTTATAATTGTGGGTTGGCTTAAGTTCAGATGCACTTTAATCTATCCAATCCATATATTCCCTGCAAGATTGGATAAAGAAAAAGAAGAATTGGATTATATATCGTGCATCTTATCATTTTAAGTAAGTGAAATAATATAGAAAATCAGTGGGATAGCTGATAAATGCTTACCAGAATATTTTGAATTTCTTTTAAAACAGGTAGAAGCAAGGAAATAAGAGTGTGCATTTCTTCCTTTAGCATGTCCTGGTTTTCGTCCTTGGCCTTAAGAAGAGTGATTAAACTTCTGCTATCAGGTACAAGCTTAAGCGCAACCTGCCCAGAAAACGTACACCAGTCAGCTGGATTAAGAAAACTTCTCCTCATGATCTAAATCTTGGACAACCAGGAAATGGACACAATTAGTGTTCTTAACCTTTGTTCGCGTAAATTTCACTCAAACTGATTAGCAGAATGATATGAAATCTGAGATTTCCATAAAGTTCGGCAACTAGAAATAGTTGCAGTTTGCCATAAGATATTTGAAGAAAAATATAAGCATATAACACGTTGTTCAGTGTGTTTTGCCATCAGAAAAGAAGGACAAAACAGGTAAAAGTGTTTGTTAGTATTACTTTATAGGCAGCAGAAGAAATCCACCCATGCCAAGGCTTTAGAGTGGTGTTATAGGATTCATCCACTACTTGCTCCAAATTCTTGTCAAAATCTTCCACTAACAACTGTAGCAAAGTCACAGTAAAATCCAGGGATCTGCAGAATGCAGAGTGGAACAGAGTTCTAAATTACTGTAAGTTCTGCAGCAAAAAGAAGACTACACAGGCCATCATTATGCAGGGCCCTGATCCTCCATAACTTTTTAGAATGATTTACGTTCAGATTTTATCATCTTGAAGAGAATAGGAAGTCCCTATCTAGTTGTATAAGAGACAATCATTATGTTTACAGAATCCTATAAATATTTTGAAATGTATTATAGTAATATAAGAGATGTTTCAAATATATTATTATATATAAAATGATATTAATTTTTTATCCTCACGTAATAGTTACCTTAACTTTTATAGAAGAAAATTTGCAGATAAAACAAGTCTTGATCATTATGAATGCAATAAATTTGAGCCCTTGATGTTGACAAAAGAAAACATGCTTTTTCTTTTCACTTGCTCTTTTTTTTCAACTTTTGCTTCTTTCTTTCTTTTAGAGGAATTGGGGACAAGGTGGAGAACTTTATTTTTATCTCTCTCGTACACATATCCCATTTTTTTCTTTTTTGCCATGTTACTGATCTGTAGAGGTTTTATGTCCAAAGATTTACCTGGTCAGCCAAACAAGAGCTTTGCTACAGCTGAGACTCTTTCTTGTCATTCCTTCAATAGCTTCTTTTTTCAGTATCTCCACAATATTTGCATACACTGAAGGATCAGTTTCATACAATTTCTCCAGTCTCTGGTAAAACCCCAAAACAGATTACTTTTACAAAAAGCTAAAAACAATATGAACTATTTTGTTTGTTTACTTCTGCTATGATAAATGAAACAAATACGCTCGCTGTCACTCTTTTCCCGGTTTGCGAGATAAATTTATCGAACGTGCATGCACGCTAGATGAGCTCATCAAATATGTGCAACAAAATTAATATTTGTAGTAGGAACAGGAAAATTTTAATTTTAAGAAAGTGTATAAACTTGTCAAACACGCAATCACTATATATAAATTTATGATCCATCAAAAAGAAAAAAAATAATTCATATGAACTTATGGCCGAACGGCAACAACAAGAAAAACAAAAGAAAAGATGAGGGGCATCAGTAGTAATAATAAAAATTCAAGAAATTTGACAAAAATTTCCCTGTTCATCCAGATAGAAAGAACCATTGTCCAGACAGATAATGCCAAAAAACTCACGTAGGCAAAAATGTCCAGAACATCAGATGATTGAGGTGTACACAAAAGTCAAGAATAAGGCCGTCCTTTGTAGCAGCTGCTGGTGGTGGTTCATTTCATGAGGAGGGGGGCCAAGACATGTGTTTTGCTCAGATAATGAAAGGGACAACGTTTGATATATTTGCAAGAAAAATCCATATATTCAAGTTTTCATATATATCATATATAACCTTTGATTAATGCTTATGCATATACCTGGATGTTCTGATGTATGTCTTTTCTCAACACTGCCATTGTTGGTCCAATCTTATCTGCAAACCATAAAAGCAAACGTCACCACAAAAACCACATTCAGATTAAAGCCTTCAAAATGAACAGTAGCTTGAACAGTTTCGCAAAAGCAAGCATTCTAGATGAAGTGATATTACAGTGAAAAACTTTCCCATGAAAGAATACCAATTCCCTTTAGGAAATTATTCCAGATGAAGAAAACTTAGTATCTAAAAATCACTGATATATCAATGAGCACAAAGCAATTCGAGATGATCAAAGGTAGAGAGGGAGAGAGAGGGAGAGAGAGAGAAACCGAGAACTTGAAGGATTAAACTGCAGACAGAGAGAAAAGGCTTGGTGGGAATGTAAGTCGCAGCATGCTCAAGCTCCAGAGCTCCAGGTTTGACTTTGAGAACCACCAAAGAAAGCTCATCAATGGCAGACCTTATCTCTGACCCCATCTCTGTCTCTCTTTTCCTTTTCATTGCTGTTCCTAATTTCTTGAATCTGGAGAACTCAGCGAATATGTATATATATGTCTCTTGTATACGGGCACACGCTTCTCTACGCACAGATTCAAACTTCAAGGGAAATTAACCTACTGTTGACCTACAATCCTACAAAATATGTTCAATTTGGGCTTACTAAGAGACAAAAAAAGTAAAAAAAAAAAATTGCTCCATGTATTCTCTCTGATGTTGTTCTCTCACAGAAAGATGTCAATGCCTTGAATCTGTGCGCTTGGAACATTTTTTTGGCAATCTTCATTTGAGGCTTCACTTATCCCCATTTTTTAATATTTACTACCCTTAAGAGGATATGATTGGGACCTGCTATTTGACCTTGAAGTGATCAACCTCTTATCCTCTTAAAAGAATTTTTCTGTTAGGACAACGAATCCCCTTACTCTGATGATCTAGCCATTCAATTAATTACTATTAAGTATGCCTTGGTTGTTGCCTCCTTGAATATATATAGATGGTCACCAATGATCTAAGGCCGCACATTTCCTATATAATTTTTGAGATTGTTCGGTAGCACCAAGGAATCACAAGATAATTTATAAGGGATTTGATGGTTTAGTACAGTATCAATAAATATTACAATTGAAAGTTAAACTTAAAAAATAAATTTTATGAATTTATTATTATTTTTTACTTATTTCACGTATACAACTAATAAAATGTCATTAACGTGAATAAAGATATAGAATTGTGTGAGATGTTAATTACTACTATCGTTTTCTTTTTTTTTTAATTTTTTCTTTAGCTTAACTCAAGAAGCAAAAAGAAAGTAATTAGAAGTAGAATATTCATTTCTCTCTCTTTCTCTCTCATGCCTGTTGCAGTCCATAAAAGAAAGAAATTGACCAAGAAGTCCAAGTCATTTTCCGAGTTTTGGCCTTTTTTTTGTCAATTTTCTTCTCCAAAGAAAGGAAAAGATGAGAAAGCATGGTGCTTTTTAAACTCAACATGCATTGGGATGATTATTCTTTTAATTCTTTGAAATAGAAGAAAAATTTCCCTCATATATAAATTGAATTTACACATCGAAGCGGTTTTGAATAGTTTATTTTCTAATACATGCTAGAAATTAAGGAGGAACGGTTCTATCTTTTTCTATTTTTTCGGGGTATAAAATGATCTGTATGAAAAAACATATAAGGTTACAAATCAAGAGTTAGGAAGGTTCTGATTTTAGAAATCGCAATTTCTTAATTAATTTTACAAGAAAATTTTTTGTTTGATTGATTAGTCAGAAAGAAAAATGTGAAGGATAAAATGAATTTTTTTTTTCTCGTCTTCTTAATATTTCTTTAGTCTAAAATTGAATATTTATTTTAAATATAATTAAGAAAATAAATATTTAGTTCCGAATGTTTAGTGAAAAGACAATGAGAGCAAAACATTTAACAAATCAACTGCTGTAGGTTTATAGCGAAAACAAAGAGATCCATATGTTATGCCGCCAAAAGTTAAAACAAATAGAGTTGTCCACCCAATGTAATATTTTTAATAGCAATCTACCTACTTGCGTTTTTTTCCAGACTATATAGAGCTCTCATTTTTATGTTGTCTATTCTCATATTACTCGAATAATTATTCAAATTCTTTATAATATCCTATAAAAAGAATGTGTTTAAGTAGGTGTCGTGTTCTGATTTTTTATTTTTTGAAACATCATTAGTTTTTTTTTTCATTTTTAATATACGCACTACATAATCTTAATCAACCAAGAATCTTTTGGATAATAGTTGTCAAGTAATATCTTATTCCATCCGTTTTAAAATATAAGATTTTTTAGTTTATTTATTTATTTTTAAAATATTTAGATTTTTACGAATTTTAAAAATTATTTTTAGAGTTAATCTTAATTATAAAAATAATTTATTATTTTTCTCATATTAATAGAAAATAATTAAATTATTTAAGGATAGAATATAAAAAAATATTGGTTACTTTTTTATTTTTTAATTTATATAAAAAGTATCAAAAGACTTTATATTTCAAAATGAAGAGACAAATAAATAAATACAATTTATACCAAAAGAAAAATTATCGCCATGGTACAAAGTTTTTCCTCATTATATAGAAGTAAAAGATATGTCTGAATAGATTTTTTTTCCCTAAATGTTAGCATGAGAATAGATATATCTCTACACTTTCTTTCTCTTGTCTTTTTCCTTTTTTCTTTATTATTATATTTTTCGGGCCAGGGGATATGCAAAATTATTCTTATATGATTGGGTGTCAGAACTTAGACCAAATATAAGAATCTTTTGCTGCTAAAACATTGTTTTTGGTTCAAAGTAGAGTAGAAGTCCTGTCAACATAGAACCTAACTGATTGTCTGTTGCATTCTACTCAACAATTTTTTTTTTTGTAATATCATCAACCTTTTTTCGTGTTTAATTTCTTGGACCTCAGCCACGAAACGCGGTCCAAGGATGCAAAAGTTCATGGAAGAAATAGCACTTGGATTGGAGTTCAGCAACAATTAATTTCATGTGTCCTAAGATAGATGATACGAAGATTGAAGAAGCTTTGCCCGAGGGATATCTTGAAAGGGTGAAAGATAGATGCAGAATAGTCCAAGTATGCAAAAATTCGAGGCCATCCCAGCATTGGTGGATTTGTGAGTGGAATTCAGTACTGGTCGTGGTGAACCCAAGTCCATGCTTCGACCGAAAATGGATTGGAATTCTGTGCTAGAATAGCTTGCTATTCAGCTTAAATTCTTTTAATAAAAATATGAATTCCAGTGCTGATTTCAAATCTTGCCTTCTCTTTTAATAAAACATGTGAGTGGATTTTTAAGTCACTGCCGATGGAAGGGTGGCGGCAAGGGGGTACGCGATAGAGGAAGGAGGGAAGATAGGTGGGGTTTATAAGTGGCGATTAAGGATTAATTTGGCCGGGTAAGAATCATGTTTATTATATATAATTTTTTTATTATATATAATTAAAAAAATAATATTTTTAAAATTGTTTCTCTTTGTAACTCACTTTCTCTTTCTCTTTTTAATCCTAAACCCAAAAAGTAATGAAAAACGTATCAAATTGGCTAATACAACACAACAAGTAATGCTTCTATACCAAACACTCTATTTTAAAGTAAAAATTCTAAAAACTATCAATATATGCATATTTTTAAAAATTTCTAGGGCAATTTCCACGTAACTTGGTGGAACCTACTGTGAAGTTCCACTAAGTTGGGTAGAACAAAGATGAAAGTTTCGCCCAATTGGATGAAACTCATTATTGAGTTCTGTCTAGCCAGGCAGAACTTACTATAAGGTATCAACCTAGCAGGTGGAACCCTACGGGGCTTCTGCCAACCTGGACAAAACCTAGCAGTCAAAACCTTTTTTTATTTTTTTGAATAATTATATGTTGTTAAATATTTTTATTTAAATAACTTATATAATTAGTATATTTTATTATAATATAATTGACAAAGTAGTTTTTATATGTTTTGATTGATTTATTTATGTATCATTAACATTTAAGTTTTGTATTTTCGTAACTATTACTAATATTTATTCGACAAAACCAGTCGTATGAATTACAAGAGC
The DNA here is from genome assembly GCA_030512225.1 of Rauvolfia tetraphylla. Lineage (NCBI taxonomy): Eukaryota > Viridiplantae > Streptophyta > Magnoliopsida > Gentianales > Apocynaceae > Rauvolfia > Rauvolfia tetraphylla. Next base: position 8,296,719 of record JAJQKT010000058.1, on the reverse strand, counting down.
AAGAACTATTTCACAAAATGAAATTTCATTGTGGGTTGTATAGGGATGGTCAAGTGCAATTATTATCTGACGATTCTTTAAAGAATTCGTAGATCTTGATGGAGATGAAGAAGGATGAGCCAACATTGGAAGTAGGAACATCAGACCCGAAAGAGAAGACTGGTTGAAAGCCTAAGGGAACGATCAAGACTGTTGTAGGACAAACATAAGGAAGTATAAATATATATTCATGCCTCTAACAACACCGTTACACCTCCAAGCTACCTACAATCAGCTCTTGATGCAGTCCATAATTGACGATATAGGTAGGCGAGATAGCTTGCTCTCTGGTAGACCCCAAGTAATGGGCGCTCCTGAAAAAATTGAGTAAAAATTCTTTTTAATATTAGATAATACAATGAAAGAGAAATCATATAAAGTACACACACCTCTCTACTCCATATAGGGGTAGTCACACGACATGTAAGTGAAGGGATGAGAGACGGGTCTTGAGGACTACTCAGAGCTGGGCCGTTAAGTAGCCAGTAATCCTATGTGCCTCGTCTCCTAATCCTCCTGCGCCCGCACCTACCATAGTCGTGCCAGCATGCCTTGCCTAGGAAAGATCATAAGTATGAATATGACTAGAACGATCACAACATATGGAAGGAATATGAGTGAAAGGTATACCTATAGAAATATTAGATCCCTCAATATGGCTGACATCGTCCTGCGATCGAGTCACTATTATCTGGGGAAAGAGCAACCTAGCTAGCACTCCGTGGGAGAAGACCAAATGTTATCGTTGAGTGAGAAAAGCTGCCAGCGAGGGATACAAAACATGTAAAGGCTCCTAATCCTCCAATAACACACTGCAATAATCACCGTTGAGGTTTACTAGGTAAAAACAATAGTGTGGTGACTCTATTAGGCTCAATTTCTATAGGGTGCATTTGCTTAGGCTCATCCTCCTGCTTCTCCGTCTAAATATTGTCTACCGGATAATTCCCACTGTCTCGCAACTACTTCGCTTCTAGGGTGAATCATCAATCTCATCCTCATAGTCATTGGGATGTCAAATAGGCATCAAGGGGATTGGAGGCTGATAGAAATACGATGGTCCAGCTGGGTCAGCATAACTATCCTTGACTTGGCACCGACGGCAGGTGATACGGATAATAATATTGAGCCAATAGTGAAGTGGATATACTCAGAGACCAAGGATATGGATGAATAGGCTGGATAAATACCCAACACCCATGGCATAGAAGGCCTTAACTATGGTGTATCGGTAGACAATGTAAATATGTCTGAAACAAGAATATCGCTCGTATTACGTCAACTTGGGATTGTCGTCCAAGATGCCGCAGCCTAGCTGAGGCAGTTATCACATAACATCTGTGAAATTGACTACTACAGTCTGTCACTGGCTCCAAATCATGTTCAAGATTTTGTCACGAAGGCTTAGCCAACAGTATATAAACAACTTAATTAACATTTAATTTAATTTTTTAAAAATATACATTTATACTACTAAACTAATAAAAATGCAACTTTAGTAAATAAATAAACTACTAAACTACTAAAATGACCATAGATAATTTAAACAGAAAATAAAAAATGACTTAGGTTACTTGAAACAAAAAAAATTAAATAAAAATTAAAATTTTAATCTATTTAATATCATTTACTGTAAATTATTACAATTGATTAAAGATTTAATGTATTTCAATAAACATGATTAAACATTTATTTAATTTACTTTTAATCTATTTAATAGTAATTTATTAAGTTTTTGAATTCCTCTAACCCAAAACACTTAGGGTGTTAATTTAGTATATTTAAAAATTAAATTTATTTAAAAATTTAAATTTACTTAACAAATACTTAGCCACATACCTAAACTACTTTATTATACTTCCAAACAAAATAAAAAGTAAAAATAATTAATTAAACACATTGCAAATAAATTAATTACAATTAACGATAGTGCTTAACTAGGAGACAAATTATTTCACATAAATTAATTATATTTAATTAATTAAAACATTAAATAAAAAAAAGAACAAAGGATTTCTTCCTGTGGCAGCAGAAGTCACTGGCAATTTTCATCGTCGACAACAGAAGCTGTTAGTCACTTCTGCTGTCGATAGCAGAAGTTCATCATTATTTGTGCGACTGAATTTAAAATTTTCGGTGGAAGTATTATGACTTCCGCCCTCCTGGGTAGAAATTTTGACAAAGTTCCGCTCTTCAGGGCAGAGCTTTGTTGAAAATTTCACATTAGGGGCAGAAGTTTTGTTTGAGTTCCATCCCAAGCTGCAGAATTAATCGCAAACAGATGTAATGCTGAATTTTGACCATTTTAAAGTTAATTTTTGTGTATATTATATGCACAAAGATAAAAAAATAAATATAGTTTGATGAACTAATATTCTTTTGTACAAATTCAAAGTATTTTTTTCTAAATCTGAGTTTTAGTGTTTGAAAAGTTTGATAGAATTTCAAGCAACTTAAAAAGAAATAGTAAAAATAATTTTTTTTTACATAAACAAACTAAAAACTGTATATAGCATCCTTTAGTAACTAGAGCAGGGCATTTATTTTTGGAGGGAATGGGTTAACGGATAATTTTAAACCTCAAATGTTCAGCACAAGTACAACGCGTGATGGAGAGGTCCAAAAAATCAAATACGAAAATAGGTTGATAGTATAAAAAATAGAAGAAAAATTACTGGGTAGAATGAGACTGAATAAATAGTTTAAGGATATTTATAAGAATTTTCCCTAAAAGTTAATTTACAATTGCTTATATTGAAATTCTGTAAAAGATGTGAATTGAGGTTATTTTGTAAGTGACCATAATGCATATTGAAATTTAATGAGATTGGATTTAAAGATTTTGGTCATCAAAACATAAGATTCCCCTATCTACAAATACGTCCGTATAGGACTATTAGTGATGTGGAGCTTTATACTTACAAAACAGGAAAAATGATAATGGGCTTATTCTCAAAAGAAACGAAAATGTAATGTGGGCCTCCTTTGTTGGTTGAAATTATTGGTCATATTCCGAAGATAAACATTTGATGGCCCATTATTGAAAACATTTTCGTTGGGCTTCAATAGCAAATGATTCCACATATTTACTTTCATTAATTGGATAAAGAAATTGTTTGAGTGAAGCAGAGAGAGGCACTTAGCCATGGCGGGCATTGCAACGGTCACCGTCTCCCTATCGAACGGTGCACGATTATTCTTTGCTCCGCTCACATTAGCAAAGACGAATTCTTTCTCCTTTCTGTCACCGCAGTGCAATTCAGCACTGAGTTTTTATTCTCTGAAGCAAAGATGCACTGTACCCTCAAGAAAGCTAGTGATTCGAGGCGCAAGAACCGAGTCCAAAGGAGTCTCTCTTGGCTTCAGAGCTCCCCAATTTGAGGTCTCATTCTTAAAGTAGTTGTTTTTTTCAAATGTACGTATGTAAGGCGGAAAATGGGTAATTTCTGATGAGAGAATTGAAGGAAATTTCAATTGGGATGGTTTCAATTAGCTTAGGAATTGCATTAATTGGCAGAGTGCTTTGCATAATTTTGAATTTGGGAATATATGGGAAGTCGGATAAATATTTTCTTTTAAATTTATTTATGCTGTTCTCTAGTTTCGGTAGTTAGTGGAGTGATAAACTATATCCTGATTCTGTTTAGAACTCTTATTCTAGTCTAATTTTGTTTCATATTCTCTTAGACGGTTAAAAAATGGTTATTCTTGAAAATATTTACTTGGCATATCCTTCTCGAGTTGTAGCCTTAAATTTGCTTAAAAAAAAGAAGTTTTTAATGAAGTTTCCAGTTCCTTCATTTTGAATGAACTTGGCTTCTTATAAAATGGGTCTAAAAGAAGAAGGGAACATTCAATTGGAACAGTGGAACAAAGATTTCAGTTTTGCATGCAAGCATGTCCAACGGTGTATTGAGTATGATCATCATGATGCAGCTTATGGAGCCACTTACTGGGAAGATGTGGAAATTGGAAGATTTTGAATCTTATCCAGCATTGTTGGTAACTCATGGATTCCTTTTACTCTGTCATTAATGACATCGATTCTTTATGATCTATTACACATTTTTTGTTACAATTTTGCTGTCGTACTATTAAAATATATGGTCAAATTAAATTGCTGTTTATGTTCGCTCTTCCTAGAAACATTTCTAGGTACCCCTGCAAAAAGAACAAGTATACAGAAAAGTAGGCCAAATAAATGAAAACGGAAGAGTAAAATCTTTTCTATTTATGGCGTGATATCCAAGTAAACCATAGATGGAACTAAAACTTTTTGAGGGAGCGAAAATCTTATACTAACGTATACAAGGAATATTCATTTTTTTTTTTTGTTGGGAAGGAGGGCAATTTGGAGAAAATGTGAGTAATTAGCCTAAAAAATCAATACCTATAATAAGATTTTAAAAAATGTTGTGTGGAGGGGGGGGGGGGGGGTCGGCCAATGTAGTTACAGTGAATGATCAGATATATTCTGTTCTAAAACCAAGACATTTGGTTGCCAAAAGATGGGATAAAATTATTGAAATGATTGTACATTTTTGTAGAATTAGAATATGTAGGTTGTACTTGAAATGGTTCGAGCTTTGTAAGAGGAATAAGTAAAAGGCTCATAAGAGGGAAAAACTTTATTACAAGCAATTCTATCTGCACATGTGAACTATAACCGAATTACTAGGATATCTACAACGTACAAATTTGACGAGTATGTATTCATTAAGTCTATCTTGACTCACGGAGGTCTTGACATTGATAATATAATGAAAATAAAGATATATTCTTTACTGTTTTGCACAAGCATTCCCTTACTGTGGTATCTGCGCTTCTCCTAATTCTGCCATTTTTATGGTAATTGGCATAAATATCCATGATTGTTTTCCATAATGGTTGTGTCACTATATGCAAACTTATGGTTTCAAGTAGTTCTCTTTTTTTTTTTTAATCTTTTCTTTATTGTGTGTCTGTGTGTGTTTCGGATCCCTTCACCACCCTCCACAAAATAACAAACTATCAGAATCACCATCTCTGCCTTCAATCAGCTTTTGCCGTGGGTGGCCATTATGAACATCTTTACCTACTAATGCCTGTAACTGGTGGATTATGAAATTTGGTATATGATGTTATACAATAATTCACATCTCCAACTCTATATCAGATCTTAATCCATCTATCTTAAAGCAGCCAGTGTTAATTCCCTTGTTTCTATGCGTTCAGTACATTAAGAAGACAAAATGCCATGAACACAGCAAAAGAGAGAAGTAAACTGAAGTTAAAATTGCGGAATTTATTTGGGAAGGGAATCTGGAGAATCATGGTGATCAGATAAGATTTGACTATTGAGGCAGCTATAAGTGGTGGACAGTGGAGACATATTGCTTGAAGAGAATTCTTTCTTCTGGCATTAGCTTTTGCCTGGGGTTTGGTTAACTTGTTGGTCTATTCCAGAAGTAAATGAGACCATTATCTGGACCATTTAGTTAGTGAAACTTTTTTCTTGGGCCCATGGCCCGGGTTCTGTTTTAGAAAGAATGCTGCAAACAATTTCTTAAGAAACTTATCTTCTAGAAGGAATCGAAACAAGAATCAGGCTGTTCCGATAAACAAACACTTCAGTCCAATAGCAATAAGAGTTGAGAAAGATCCATATCAAACAAAATTCATTTTATTAACATGTTTGTTACACGGGGTTCAATTTTTCTAATTACAAGAATATGAAGCTGCTTAATTTTTCTACTGAAACAAGGAATGAAAAAGATGTCAGAGATAAGATCTCAATGTTAGTTTTCAGTATTCTGATCTCTGAAACAGTAGCGCAACACTGTTCCTCCCACTTGCTCTCTCTCTCTCTCTCTCTCTCTCTCTCTCTCTCTCTCTCTATGTCTATCTATCTATCTATCAGTATGTATGTATATATGCATTTATGCATTTATGTTATTGAGTTGAAGTTATAATGTATTTGTTTAAAATAGTTATAAATCCCACGTTCATAAAGTGGTTTTGCAGGTTATGTTCATCTGCAACCACTGCCCGTTTGTTAAGCACTTAAAAAAGGATATTGTAAAGCTTTCAAATTTCTACATGAAGGTAGGCAGGTAACCTGTTATTTCCTTTCTGTATTCCAGCATTGGATGTCACTCATGTCTACTGCACAGAGCCATAGTTGAACTTGCTACATAGTTAATTTGTTGGTTTTGACACAGAAAGGCCTTGCAGTAGTAGCAATATCTTCCAATTCTACAACTACTCACCCACAGGTTTGGATGATGTTTGCCTTTAGTTTATATAATCCTGAAGGCACTGCATGACTTGTTTAACTTCATTCTACACTATACAGGATGGACCAGAATTTATGGCAGAAGAAGCTAAGCTGTTTAATTACACTTTTCCATATCTTTATGACGAGGTTAGCTTAGAACTTCTTTTTCTGTTATTTTTTTTAAAGCATTCCTATATGCTACATTTCATTCTAAAAGAATTGCAAAATAGCTATAGATATGCTAGCTTGTATTTAGATCTATCTGTGTTTTCATTCTTTTGGTGTGTTTGTTTGTTTATTTTGGCCTGGCCACCTTTTCAACCTGTAGACGTTTATGCATTCTTCATAAGTTATTGTTGGAAGTGTAAGAAATGTATCCTCCAGAAGGAAATTCTAAGAAACACTATGGAGGTAGATATCTGCTGATAGATGGTATTAATTGATGGAGTGCAGCTTGAAGTATTGATACTTTAGTTCTTTCACTAACTTGCATGCTATTCGAACATTCCACTTACTAGAGAGAGATTAAAGAAGAGCCTTTAAAGCTGCTCAATTTCAAAAAGATTGGTATAATAGGAGCTTGATTTTCTAAATTCTTGATTAGCGAGGAATAACAAGCAAACTTTCCATCTCTACAATTATTTCAGATGTTTCTTGTCTAGGACAATGTTATTTTACTTCAGGAGATATGATGTTTTATGTGGGAAACCAGCAACTCATGTTAATATCTTTAGCTTAGCTGATAGAACTTGATGAATTTGAAGCATAGGTTGACTTTGGGACACATATTGGCAACTAAGTTGCACTGTAGTGACCATGTATAGTGCAGAAGTAAATTTAACAATACGTCTGGGCTCCAAGAGCACATATATAAATGTCTGCTAATGTGTGCATCCCGAATTATTAGTATTTACGCTTGAGAATTATACTCTTTATCTTAGATACATTTATAAATTAAATTTTTTAAATTGCTACTGTAATCAGTTTTTATTTCTTGGTGGATTTTTCATTTGCATATAAGATTTTTTAAATTTTATTTTTTTAACCAAAAAAGGCCAAAAAAAAAAAAAAAGACCAGGTAGACATAAAATGTTTAAATGTGGTTATTAAACTATTGGTTGAGTCTTATGCATATATTCAAATATAAATCTACTATCTCAGAATCTTTATTATTTTCACAGATTTCCTCATTACACCTGGATAAGTATTCCCGGGGATATATCTGATGCATTCATCAGTTTGTGTGAGGTTCCAATTTTAATAGCAGTGTAATTACTCCAAAGTACTCCTTCCGTTTTAAAATAATTGTCCTAGTTTCCATTTTGGTTTGTTTCAAAATTTTTGTCCTATTAGGCTATTTCTAGATAAAAGGTTCATTTATTATATTTTTCCCCAACTTTACCCAAGGCCCCAACCATCCATTTAAAATGCTTTAGTTTTCCAAGAACCATTTGTTCTCCACCCAACCGTTCAAATTTCACACCAAAACACCAATTCCCAATGTTGAATCTAAAATTCTCATTGGGAGTGAGAATCCTGAATGAGGGCATTTTAGACATATATCAAACTTTTCTATGAAATTTACCAAAACTTCAATTCCCGTGTAAAATAGAATTAGGTCAATTATTTTGAAATGGAGGGAGTAATCAGTAAATGACTTGCACCTTTTTTTAAAAAAAATTTTTGGGGAAGAATCTTCTGAAAGTGTTGATGACCAGTAAGATGACAAAAAATGCTAATAACACTTAAAAGTTACTCTTGGCCACTAAATTAAACATTTATCCATCTATTCGAGATGCATAATGTTATGAATAGATTCTTGCACGAGTGTTTGTTTGTCTTCTACTCTTTTTTTTTCTCCCTTTCTTTTGAAGAACTTCTCTTTTTTCTGCTTTATTTGGTTTTTTTTCTTTTTCTTTTTAAAAAATTCATTTACATGGGGAGGATATGTGGATATAACTCAGGACCTTTTCTTGGGAAAGAATGCGTCATACCACTTTATGTCTTCCAATTTATATTTGAATAATCATTTTTCTTACTAAAGTGATATTAGATTGTGTAACTACACATACTTATCCATTTCTGTTATTTTTTGTGGGACATTGTTATGTTTTTCCTTGAATTGTTAGGTGTTTTAGGCATACAAGCTTTTGAATAAATTAAATATCAAAACAAATATTATAGTTGTGAACAAGAAAGGTATACAAAAATCTGATTATTATCGAATAGTATTTCAAATATGAAGCATTATCGCTCAACTATAAACTGTGACAGATTAGCAGTTACAAGAATGATTGGACAAAATGTTTATAATCACAGTCAATTAAATTCTTCCGAATATCTTATGATGCGGCAGATAATTTTTTAATTAGCAAAAACATTGTGCCACCATGAACACTGTAATAAAGGCAAGTAAATCTCAATCTTCTGAACAAATAAGACAATAAAATTATATGGTTTGTTTGCTCATGGAACAGTTGAAAGAAATTGCTAATTGTGACCTTATATTGGTTCGTTTAGGCATTTGGATTATGAATACTCATTCTCAAAAAAGAAAAGAAAGGATAAATGAACACTCTCATTACATCGGATATGACAAACCTAATGGAAAAATCATGTTCTGATGGGCCATTTAAAATAGTTGACCTGATGGTGTTGCAGGCAGTGGTAGATGGTTACTGGATGTCCAGATGCTTTGTTATTTTCACTTTTAAGTGAGAGGAGAAGGGGATATGATATATTCATTATCATTTGACAGACTTTGAAGTAGAAAAATTGAAGAGGACCTGTTCATTTTCTTATTCCATGTTTCTCAATTATGTTTAGCATTTGCCAGGCTTGTGACTAGAAAATGGCATTCTATCTTTCTTTTGCATTTATAACAAACAGTACATTGAAATGGTATGTAGTTTGGCATGGTCCCCTACTGTTTGAATTAGCATGAGCAGCAAAAGCATAGATAAGAAACATAACATCCTTGTTTCCTGAGAAAGTACAGCACTATTTGAACTTAACTCTAAAACTTTTAAATCTTAATCTGTCCATCTGTATCTCCCAATTTCTGGGTACCTCTAGGTAAATAACTTATTGAAGTTGTTCTTTCCTTTGTTTCCCTTGGTGAAATATAGAGTTGTTACGCTGGTCCTTATCTTTTAAATAAGAAATAATTGAGTATATGGAAGATAAAACTGCGTAGCAAAACGTGTAAAGAAGTTGAAGGTGTTTTGATTTACTTGCTTCGTATATCGCACTGACATAAGGCTCAGGGAGAAATCATTATAGAAGCAGGGAAGTGGATAATCTTCTGATATTCACTGCATGTAAACTTCTTGTATTTTCCTCATGAGTGGTTCTTTCTCGTGTATTATGCTTACAAAGAGATGAATAGTGGTTACAAATACTAAAAAATAAAAGAAAACAAAAGAATGATACTCATTGTATGATGGAATTGAAATTGGTGAGCACTTGATTTCTGAGGGAACTTAATAGAAGTTCCAACTAATATATGACTTCCAGAGAAGCATCTTTAAAACTTGTCAAATCTCTTCAAAGAGATATATAAGCATAAGTGTTTTGATTTGTCAGTCCCAGACGGCTTTCTTTTCAAAAGATGCATTAGTTGGTACGATGTCTTATAAGGTCTCTTTTCCACTGAGTTACAGCTTGACTGCATGCTCTGTAATTTATGTATAAGCACGGAACTGCACTAGGTAGATAACCTAATTGTAGGTGGCTTCTCTACTACAAATTTGTGGCCATTATCATTTTAGCTTAATATTTTATTTTCATCCTGAGCAATTTATGGAGACTTAGATACTTGGGTTGGCAAAAGAAATGGTCATTAGAGTATATATTCCCTTGGTGAATAGCAGATGACTGTATCCTAGTTAACTATAGACTTTCTTTCTCAGGTGGATAACTTCTTTCTTGATACTTCTCATTAAGACTTATTGAGATTCTTATGTTACCGATCCCTCTGTAATGCTTGGCATATGTTTGGCATTGTTTGTTTCCATGATGAACTTGCACATCTTTTAATTTTTTGCTCTTTTCTGTTTATTATTTGGATGCTCCTGCAGTATATGATGTCTATATGCTAGAAATTATGTTCATAGTTGATAAAGCTTTTGCTACGAAGTGTATAAAATCTCTTGTTTCTTTCTATATTTACCTCAGTCGCAAGATGTTGCTAGGGAGTTTGGTGCTGTTTGTACTCCAGAGTTTTTCCTTTTTAAGAAGGTAATATAACATATAGTAGCTGTTTTGAAAGTATGCAGTGTCCGGTTTCTGGACGTGAGTTTTCTCAGTATCGTTTTGCCCTTAAAACTACATTCAGATATTTGATGCTGTCGCATCCTGAATCAAACACTCCATCATGGTCGAACATGATATAGTTAACAGAATATTATTTTTTCGCAGGATGGCCGTAGGCCATTTGAGTTAGTATATCATGGTCAGTTTGATGATTCACGGCCGAACAGTAGGGTGCCAGTCACAGGAAGGTTGATTTACTGTCTAATTGCTGCATGCTTTTCTTGACCTAAGCTTAAATTTCGTTTTCTGAGTAGCTCTTTTAATACTTTATTCAGGGACCTAAGCCTAGCAATTGACTGTGTCCTGAGTGGTCAACCAGTTTCACCTGTTCAAAAACCAAGGTATATTTTATTTTGGAATATGATGTCAGTGATGCATTTTTTTTACAAAATTTATCACTCTTTCTTTGAAGAAAAACACGGTGAGTTTCATTAGGCGTGGGGAAACTGGAAAATATGGTGTATTTAGATTGACTTCTGAAACTGTTTTCTTCTTGTAAGTATTGGATGCAGTGTAAAGTGGCACCCGAAGTGAAGCAGCAACAAATGATGCTCATTTTTCCTTCGTGAGGTAACTGTCAACACCGTTTTAGATGTGTCATTTTCTTTATTTCTTTAAGTGTTGGATAAGAACTGGAAAATTTTATTGTTATTTTAGGGATGGCCCAGCCTGAAGAATGTTGTAGGTGATGTTTTGCAGATTTCATGTGCCATCCGTGCCATTTCGATTTATCTCGGGTCCTTTAAGTTGTATGGTAATAATTAGTCCTTTGAGTCCTGTAATTTACAGTTCAAAGAACAGTATAACAGTTGAAGACTTGACTTTTGGAACTGTCTTTTCTTATGGATAAATGATTGTCACTCATCTGGACTTCTATCTCTATCTCTGTTTAGATTTTTCAAATAAAGTATAATTTTGTTTAGAAAAAGATAATTCTGTATTATGGGTGCACTTGTTGGTCCCTCATCTATTGTTCTATCTTCTCATATAATATTTAATTTATACTTCTCTTAATTTAAAATATAATGCATTTTAGTCTTTTTCTCTTTCCTTAAAACGTTTAACCTTTTACAAATTTTAATGATTATTTTTTAAAACTTTTTCTTACCATAGATATAATTATATCTCATTCTTCATTATATTAGTATTATATTAGTAAAGTTAGTTAAGAATATATAATAAAAAATAAGTTATATTTTTTTCTTCCTTAATTTTTACATAAAGGGTCAAAATATTTTATATTTTGAAACGGGCATATTTAGTACCTGTAAGATTGCTTCTGCTGGCCTTAATTTTCCCCAGTAGTATAGAAGGACACTGTATGTATTGCTTTTCTTCTATCGTATGTGACAATGTATCTATTCGTGAAAGTCTTCTCTGTTAGCCTTATTTTTTCACATAGAATCTTTAAAGGAGGGACACTGCTTGTGTTACATTTGTTTTTATGATCTCTATTTCCTTCATGAGTGAGCAATTTTTTCATACTCTGATAATGAGTCAAATATGGGTTCTCCTAGAACAATAATTTATATAGATCTTGATTTCGACATTTCTTTGTGCATTCAATTTCGTGTGTGTATATATTATGCATGTCGAGAGTCCCTTTTTGCCTTCCTTGGGTTGTGCCAGCCGGGACTCACATGCAAAAAAGGTCAGGTGGGCACATTTTATATTATTGGAAGAATTTTTGTCTTAATTCACAGACAAGGATATGAGATTTAGTAAATTCCTAACACGTTCTGATCAATGTGTACTTGCCATCAAGGAGAAATTACATAATTAGATATCATATAAAATCTTGAATTTTGTGAACAACTTATTGTAATTCTTAAACTTAAATGATACTCTAAAATGTAGGATTTTAAGAGAAGTTAAATCTATGCTTGCAAATGAGTCAGGTATAGACTCGGATCCGTTTGAAAATGGAGATAAATAGTACGGCTATGGTGCATAAATCATATCCAGTTGCCTGAAGCCAGAATCATATCCGTTGGATCTAGATTCATTTAATTAATTATATATATATATATATATGCATAAATCATATCCAGTTGCCTGAAGCCAGAATCATATCCGTTGGATCTAGATTCATTTAATTATATATATATATATATATATATATATATATATATATATATATATGGCATATTCTATTTATTATATATCCACATTGTGTTATTAAAAACTCATGTTAATTTAGTTTTGTTGAATTGAAGTTTTTATATGTAATGTGAATTGGCTATTGTGCATTGGAGAACGATAGATTTATTTTCTCTTTATAAGAATTTTAGAGATACTCATTTTATTTGATTATACGTGTATAAATAACACTATTCTTTATTCTATAATTTGTATTATTTTTAAAATAAAAAATTATTTATTTTGGACTTGGCTTCGAGAACCTTTAGGGTAAGTATGAGCCTTTACATTGTAGATCCCTACAGGTTCAAGTTTGGGTCCAGGACCCTATATGTTCTCAAAAAGGTGTCCGAGATCTATTTAAATCTTTTTACAACCCTAGTTAAATTGTTTGAATTGCTTAAGAACTATTTTGTATATGATACATATTTTTATTATTATATTTTAAATTGTATTTTTAATAGTTATCGCACAAATATGAACAAAAATATGTATATAAATTAGTTTACATCGTATATAAAGTACAATCTACAATACGAGTAATTCAACATGGAATGGTGTAGAGCTCCGAATTAACTCTAACGGTGTACTTGGATTGCAACTCAAAGTTAAAAGAAAAACTTAATTATTTTAAAATTTGAACTCTATTTTTTTTTGTAAATAATTTACTTTTAAGTTTTTTAAAATTTAAAAAAAATTAAAATAAAACTCAATTTTAATACACCCTAACCATCATGTACCTACTTTTACCAAACCATGCAAGGATATTGCAAAAATGGGGTTACACCCATTTTTGCACGGAAAAACACTTTTGTCTTATAAGTCTATATAGCACGGATGATGCGCCTCCTTTGCCATTGAAGCTTGATGGTTTACCATGACCCACCAGTGGGACTGAGAAGGTTTGGTATCACATAAGAAAAAGGTAATGCATCTTTCAAGAAGATGAAGGTGATTTCCCTTTATCTTTGGTGAGGGTGATGTTGGGAGAATTGGTAAAGCATTGATGGTCCCTTTGCTTGCCATTAACTGCATGTTCCATTTGGTTCCAGCCAACCAATATTTTGTCAGCATCATGCCTTATCCCGGTTCCCTTAAACACCAGACGGGATTGAAAGCTACCACTCTCTTTCTGGGCCCAGTTCTCAAGTCTGCATCTGCTTGTTCATACGTAACGAAAGATTCCTTGCACTGTTACTCAATTCTTCTGTACCATGTCTGAGTTTGTCTGCAATGTAAGTAATTTCTCTTGCTGGAAGCCAGAGATCTTTTATGGTTTTCTTTTCTTATTGTCATTCTGAAATCTTGATTTAATTTTATAGATAGTGTAGAATTTGTGATAGAAGTGGTAGGAAAATGGCCGAGTCATCGATTCTGCCCAGTTAGCAGTTACTCTGTGTGGGGGGAAGAATAAGAGAATTAATGAGAAATGAAAAGAAGGTTCTGATATCATCTTTCCTTGATTATGAAGCATGATTAATCTTAATTTAATATCTAGATTTTGCATTTTGGTAATCTATAAAAAATACTGTCGACTATTAAAGAATCAACAGACAAAAATGAGTATGAAGTATAACTATTACGACAGAACTTAGCCCAAAAAAAAAAAAAAAAAACACTATTGCGACTGAGGGGATTTAATTAGAGGTTCTGATGATCTTGAAAAACTAGAACAATGAACTGCTGCTTTAAGGTTGGATACCGTTCCTTTGCAAAGGGAATTTGGCTTTTCAAAATCCTCATTTTCTTGCCTTATCTCTTTGAGCATTGCTGTAACATCTTTCATTGTTGGTCTATCATCAGGGTTAGGGTTCACACATAGTAGAGCCACCCCAAGCACTTGAAGCATTTCCTGTGTCTGTGTACCTGATCTCAACAGTAGTTGTTGATCTAGAATTGATGTGAATTCTCTGTGTTTGAGTCTCAGCTCTCTGTTAATCCAAGTAGCAATGTGTGCACCATCCGGGATCCTAGGATCATTCGGTTCCATCCCTGTAAGGACCTCTAGGAGCACTATGCCATAGCTGTACACATCACTCTTCTCTGTGATTCTCATACTATATCCATATTCTGTAGTGAGTAACATCATGCAGTCAGTAGCACATTAAAAAAATATATATATGGATTTCTCAAACAAACATGTCTCAATTGCTACTATTCATATAAAAGAACCATCTGAAATGATCCAAGTGCTTGGATGGAAATGATCAAAGCATGCTTGCATAAGAAATAATTTACAGAAAGTGCATAGGAAATAATCTTAGTATATAGATAATTCAACTTCAAGAGTGGAGAATTAAGAACAGTGAAAACAATGTAAAAACAATTTCACAGACTGCAGGTAAAATTCAAAAACTTTTTCTGTTGACAGAATTGGTGACACAATACGTTGAAAAGATCAAAACATGAAGCTGCTTTACTTACCAGGGGCTATGTAGCCATACGAACCAGCAACTACGCTGGAAGCTCTTAGAGAATCTGCGGAATCTACAAGCTTTGCAAGCCCAAAATCAGCAAGAAAAGCTTCAAACTGGGGACCAATCAAAATATTGTTTGCCTTGATATCGCGGTGAACAATTGGAGGAATACAGTCATGGTGCAAATAAGCCAGACCATCAGCAGCTCCAAGTATGATCTTATACCTTGCTTCCCAATCCAAGATCATCTTCTTCTCATGTAGTAATCCTGCTAAACTTCCATTGCTGATATAATCAAACAAGAGCAATCTAGTCCTCCCATTATTGCAGCAGCCTAAAAGTCTCACTATATTTTTGTGCCTTATCGATCCCAGAGTACTAACTTCTGCAGAAAATAAGTCTCTCTGTGGAATTTCTCCATTCTTCTTTGGCCATAGTTTCTTCACTGCAATGACCTGTCGGACAGGGGTCTCAACTCGATAAACAACTCCAGAGCTACCCTTCCCCACAATGTTGGAATCAGAAAGTTTCATGACAACTTCATTCACAGAAAAGTTCAGCTTTTGGAATGGGATGAAATCCCAGTCCAGACCTTTTTCATCATCGTTCTTTCTGCAAGAGTCATCGTGAGCTCTGATATATAAGATTGCTGCTGCTGTCAAGACTATGATTGCCATGAAAACGCCCAGGACAATCCAGATAGTAAGGTTTCTGATGGATTTCCTGCTGTTTCGGGATTCTCTAAGTTGACACTTTGCTCTATCAATGCAGAGCCCTTGATTACCAACAAAATCAGCCCTTGGGAGGTCATGAAAGAATTTAGTATTGGGAAGAACACCCGAGAAATTATTGTATGAAACATTTAAAGAAACGAGATTATCAAGACTACCAAGTACACTAAGGCTTCCAGTTAACATGTTGTGAGAAAGATCCATGTTTGCGAGTTTTGACAAATTTGAAAAGCTTTCTGGGATAGGACCTGTCAGATTATTCCAACTAAAGTTTAGAAGGATATCTAGTCCTTGCAGGTGACCTATCTCATCCGGAATCAATCCACTGACACTGTTCTTGCTCACATCCAATAACTGCAGATCTTTGCAGAGCCCCAGTGACTCGGGAATCAAACCAGTAAAGTTGTTGCCACTCAGGACAAGTTTGTTTAGTGATGTCAACTTGCCCAAGTTTTCCGGGATATCTCCTGATATTATGTTTCTGGAAAGATCTAGCACATTCAGCTCAATGAGAGATTCAAAAGAGAGGGGAATTGTGCCTTCAAACTTGTTCTCATGCAGGTCAATCATTTCCAGCTGTGAGCACTTACCAATATCAGGAGGAATCGGTCCAGTAAATTGATTTTCTGATAACTCAAGGAAACTCAAACTCTGCAAGAGCCCAATTTCTGGAGGAATTTGACCTTCTAACATGTTAGATCCTAGTCTCAATCGGCTTAGGTTGGTACAATTGCCAATATCAGGCGGAAGTCCACCTGAAAGCTTATTCGAAATCAGCAGCAGCTTAGATAAATTTCTGAGATTATATATGCTTTCTGGGACTGATCCATTGAGGAAATTGTGTGAAAGATCCAGGGCTTGAAGTTCCTCACAATCACCTAGCTCTCTTGGTATGTTTCCACTCAGCTGATTCTGCCAGGCAAAGAACAACGTAAGCTCCTTCAAATTCCCAATACTGTGCGGAATTTCACCTGAAATGTTGTTGTTATCCAGTTCAAGTTGCTTCAATCTAGAAAAGTTTCCAATGTATTCTGGAATTTCACCAGAAATGTAGTTGTCAGACAAAAGCAGCTCCTCTAATTCGCCTAAATTTGCCAGAGCAAGAGGCAGTTCTCCACTTAAAAAGTTCAAGGAGAAGTCAAATACGATCAAGCTAGAACAGTTTCCAAGCTCTCCTGGAACTGTCCCACTCAGATTGTTCTGCCATAATAACAGTTTTTGCAGATTCTGTAGCATACCAATTTCTTGGGGAATTTCACCAGAAATTTGATTTTGATAGATAAAAAGATTTTCCAATGCTGAACAATTACCAATTTCTGGTGGGATCTCACCAGTTAAATTTGCTGTATATACTGAGAGAGTCTTGAGATTCTTCAATTCGCCTATACTACGTGGAATCTGCCCTGAAATCCCTGTATCTGCAAGTCCCAAGAAAGCCAGCTTTTGGCAGTTTGATATCTGCCTTGGGATTTCTCCATGAATTCCAATGTTACCGCCAATACGAAATATTTCAAGAGACCCTAAATAGCTGATCTCCATTGGAAGCTCTCCTGAAAGCTGGTTATCAAAGAGCTCAAGCCGCTGGAGTTTTGAGCAGTTTCGTATTGTATCAGGAATTTCACCCTCCAACGAATTTGAATTCAAGGTCAGTGCCTCCAGGTTTTGTAACTTACCAATCTCAGCTGGTATGATCCCTGAAAGAGCATTGAAACTGAGGTCCAGTGTGACCAGAGACGAGAGGTTCCCAATATCTGGTGGTATTTTTCCAGTGAGGTTTCCATTTGAGAGTACAAGAACACTGAGGGAGGTGAAGGAGAGGAACTGTCTGGGAAATGTGGTGGGAAGATTGATGGAACTGATTTTGATTTCTGAAACAAATCCTGTGCTGGTGCATTTGATAAAATCCCACTTGCATGGATCCTGATGGGTTAAATTCCATGAAGAGAAGAAAGTTGCAGAAGGTGAAGAATTGAAAGTTGAAAGCCATGACAACAAAGAGAGGCCTTCTTGGTTCAAAGCAAAGGTGTCAGGAAACAAAGATGCACTGAGAAAGAGCAGAAGTATGATGATCTCTTTGCTTAACATGATGAACTTTCCGTTCTTCTGATACTATTGTCTGCTGCTTCTAGCATAGTACCGTCAGTAAATCCTCCAGGAATGATATCTCTACATGGGCAGAAATGCTCGAAGGGTCAGAATTACAAAATAAACAGATATCTGGGATCCTTTTTCATCGGAGAAAGATAGAAGAAAAGAAAAGAAAGGGAAAGGAAAAAGCTTGCCACAGATTTTGTCCACTACTGTTGGCAGCAGTACAGTGGACAAGAGGGAGAGATAGGCTGCCTTTCTTTATTGAAGTGATGGAGAAAGGTGTTGGTCTTGTAAGCCTTTCTGGAGGTTTTATACGTATTCAATCAATATACAATCTTGTACTCTTTCTAACGGAAACTAAAGGCATAATTGAGTGTTTCTTGGATCTGAATTCTCACCAGTTATATGCATATTATCGGCTGTACGTATGTAATATTATGTAAATATACCTACTCAAACATTTAAACAAGTGTAGATGTTTGTAACAAAATCTATATTAAATATAAGTCATTAGATTGAACATTTTAAACAATTACTAAATGAGCTATTCAAAACTGGGGGATAAATGAAGACTAGAATCTATTTTTCGTTATTGCAACTCTAGAGTATACGCCCAATTTGGATGACTTCCCATTCCAGTTTTCCATTTGGTTCTCATTATTATTACATGGCAAATCAAACTAGATTTTCTTCAATTATTTGATGTCTTAGTGCAAATTATTTAGGTTTGTCGCGTTAAAATGTCCAATTAAGCAACTAATGAGAAAGACAAACCACCACCACATGTATAGGTGTATGGCACGACAGCCTTTGATGCATTATAATTATTGGTAAGGTCTCAAAATCTTGCTTTGTTTTTGAGATGAAGTAGTCCATGTCTGCAGGTACATCTTGACATGAGAGATTAAGTTATTTTCCAATGGGGAACCATTCCTCACAGAGTGATGCCCACACTTTTCCCATACATGAACATTCCCAAGAAACTTATCACAAAATCTACTTTCAAATATCTTATTTGAAGATTTGCCTTTAGTCACTTCCCAATTATGAATTCTCCTTCGTCAACATTGCAAAAGCTTTACAAAAGGTTACTCCGGAATAGGTAGCATGTTGCTATTAAGTAGATAGCTCATCAGTTGAGTACTTGAAATTCATGAATTTTTCATTTTTGGCAAATGAATCAAAAGAAAAAAAAAAAGGAGAGAGTGACTTGCAACAAGGGTTTTGGTTAAAAAAATGAAGCTCTTCATAAATAATTTTTCTTGTTTACACTATTTGAAAAAAAATGTGAAAATAAAGAAAAAAACATGGGATACTCGAATTTGGATATCCTTCACATATATACTTGTTGAATTTTTCAATATTAATTGACAATGTTTAAGTTATTGATATTTACTTTTACATGTTACATCACATTTTATTTAATTATTTATTTTCTTTCATGAATTATGCATATCCAAAAGAAGATTGTTTGAAAAAAGACTTCACAACTTCCAAAGGATAGATTATCATATGAAGCAAATGACATTCCATGTGCCAAATTGATTAATCTGATAAAGCAAAGTGAAATAGAAACATTAACCAAATTTGGTCATGCTTAAGGAGTAATCTCTACTCCTTCCGACTGTGGTAAATTTAAAGCTGAGTTATACTTGTAAGGTGGGGTAAAGAAATTCCTTGACCATCAAAGATGGAAACTCACTATTCTACTTCCCAATTATCTCTTTCCATTGGATTTTATGAACTAATTGTCATCCTCACCAGCACTTGATAGAGACAATAGACAAGCCCCCCCCCCCCCCCCTCTCTCTCTACAAATAGAGACACAAACACACAGAAAAGACACAGAAAATCCTTTATAGTACCCTACAAGATACACAGATTTAACACTGACATGGATTGGACTCAATGAACATACATTCCATGTACTACATGGATATTCCTTGCATGAGCTCTGATCATTCATATCCAATGCTAGTGTATACATTGTAGCCATTCTTATTTACCGTTCATGTAAAATGCGGTAAATATATTCCATATGATTGAGATTTTTATTCTGGTTTAGTTTTGGATGCAAGTCATGAAAAATTATGGGTTTTGCCGGTAATAGTTTATTATACTTCGGGATGATGGGCATGTTTTATTATGTATGAAATTGATTAGCCATCAAAGTCGCCCTCATTTCCGATGATTTTGGTTCATATTTTCATGTACCATCCACATTGTTAAACATAAAGACAAATTTAGTTGTTTTCTTGAGTTTCTCTTGCATTCTTAGTTAGCAAATATATCTACAAATGAGTGCTTTCACCAACGCATAAGGAAAGTTAATAATACTTATAATTAAGTTGCAGCAAAAACAAAGATGTCTACTGAAAATAATGCTACACGCACACAAGCACATATATGCACAGGTAGGATTGTCAATTGGGCCGAGTTGACTCGAGCATGGCCCGTTCGGCCAGCTTAATTGCGAGCTCGGGCTAATTTTTTTCAGCCCGAATAATATTTGGACCGAGCTCGGACTGAGATAAACTTAGCTCGATTTTAGTCCGACCCGTAAAAATTATATATAATATATATATATATATATATTATAATAATAATATTATTATATTATTAAAAATTTATTATTATTATTATATAATTTTTTTAAAATTGGGTTAGGGCTCACATTTCTTCAGCTCAATGTTAATTGGGCTGAGCTCGGGCTTGACAAAGCTCGGCTCACTCAACCAGATTGACAGGCCTATACACCGGCGCTCAAATCTTAATCTAATTATTTCAAGACATTTCCAAATTGTTCCCATTTGCAAAGTTGCATATTAGGAAAAATTTACTTCGGCGTTAAAGTATCAATCCTTGCGTATCTGATTAAATTCTTACACTACTATAAAGGTGAAGTATGAATTAGAGCTTTTTTCTTTCTTAATTTTTTTCTTTTACGTTACAAATCAAGCTTTGTTAATTTGTTTAAAATGATACATAGGGTCATAATTCGCATACAAGTGTTATATGATCTATGATTGCAATTTGTGAATGAATTTCCCGATTTTTGTTAAATAAAATATCTACTAATTAGTAGGACTGTCAATCGGACTAAGTGATGCCATCTTTGCTAAGTTCGAGCCCGGCCCGATTGACATCGAGCTGGGGAAATGTGAGCCCGGACAGACCCTAACCCTATTTTAAAATTTTTTATATAATAATATTTATTTTTTAATAATATAATAATAATATTATTATATAAAAATTATATATACATATAAATAAATAAATAAATAAATATATATATATATATATATATATATATATATATATATATATATATTACGGACCGGACTAAAATTGGACTTAGCTTACATCAGTCCGAGATCGGCTCGAAACATTATTCAAGCTAAAAAGATCAGCACGAGCCATCAATTAAGCGGGCCTAACGGGTTGGACTAACAGTCCTACTGATTAGTATCAGTAGTAATACATAAACGGATCCATTTGATTTATTTTAACTTGCAAATTTTAATATTTGAAATTTCTATGGTACAAATACAAGAGCATACTAAACCATTCAATGCTTTGATCTATATATATATATATATATTATAGAATGTAACTCTTTTTTTCTTATGACTCTAAACTTTTCATTCTAATTTCTTAGAGTTTTTACTTTTTTTTAATTAGTCTTAAAAAATTTGATTGGTTAGGATAATTTTTAATCAATTAAGATATCTTAAACTAATTATTCTTAAAAAATTTTATTGCATAGGATAATTTTTAATCAATTAAGATAACTTTAAACTACCTTATAGATTGATTTTAATTTTTGAATTATTAATATTAAGTTACTTTGTAAAAATATGAGATTTTAATTATTACTTTAAAAATATTTGATTGGTTAGAATCATTTTTAATCTATTAAAATAATTTAAAACTAACTTATATATTTAATTTTTAATTTTAAATTTCATATATTAAGTTATTTTGTAAAAGTAAAAGACTTTAATTATTACTATAAAATTTTTGATTGGTTATAATTATTTTAAATTTATTAAAATAAATTTAAATGACTTTTATATTAACTTGAATTTTGAATTATCTAAATTTCTTAGATTTTTTTAAAAATCTAATAGGTCATGGTTATTTTTAATCTATTAAAATAACTTTAAACTAACTTATACATTAATTTTAATTTTGAGTTCCATATATTAAGTTACTTTGTAAAAGTATAAGTCTTTAATATTACCTTAAAAAAATTTTATTTGTTAGAATTATTTTTAATATATTAAAATAAATTTTAAAATATTTATATGTTAACTTGAATTTTGAATTATTCTAATTTCTTAGCTTTTTAATTTTTTAAATTAGTCTTCAAAAATTTGATTGGTTTTGATCATTTTTAATCTATTAAAATAGCTTTAAACTAACTTATACATTATTTAATTTTGAATTTCATTTATTAAGTTATTTTGTAAAAGTAAGAGACTTTAATTATTACTTAAATTTTTTTGATTGATTAGAATAATTTTTAATATATTAAAATAATTTTATACCTACTTATATATTAACTTGAATTCTGTATTTTTTTTTATGAAATTGAATTCTGTATATTGAGTTACTTTATAAAAGTATAAAACTTTAATTATTCAATTTATTTTAAATTTTTTGATTGGTTAGGATCATTCGATTAAAATAATTTTAAACTACTTATATATTAACTTGAATTTTGAATTTCGTATTTTTTAAGGAAATTGAATTCCATATATTTAGTTTTGTAAGAGTAAAACTTTGTTTATTCAATAGTTGTCAATAGACATGATCTTCATCTTTATCATTTTTGTTTAACACAATCTCTTAATTTAAACGAAATTTATTACAACTAAGCTCCCAATGCCCACTTATTTCTTCCACACACAATACACATCATCATTATCTGAACATTCTTTTTTCTTCTCTTCTCTTTCCTAAAATGTAACCACTTCTTCCACATTTTTTTTGGTTTAATCATTGCTCAAATTTCACAATATTCAGAACCTCTAACTTCTGTACTTTTTCTTTCTATCGTCACTTCTTAATATAATTCTTTCTATTCATTCTTTCTTTCTCCATTTGATTTAGGTTCTTCCATAAGTATTTAAGTGTTGAATTTTATAATTTCTTTAAAAATCTTTTTATTATTCTTTTAAATAATGTTACTACTTTAACTTGATTGAACTCCATAAAATCTCATTTGAGATTTTTCGTCCTTTAAATTGAACTCCTTCACTCGATGTCTAATATGTATTTTATTTTATAATATAAAATTTGATATTTTTTGGTATATTTTATTAGTGCATCCTTAAGCAATACAAATGAATCTTATTTATTTACTTGATTATAATAAAATGTGTTTAAATTTTAGATCAGAGTTGTTGCCTATATAATAATTTTTCGAACTTGAATTTTGTGTGTGTTTCATAAGTGGATGTAAGTACTCTAATTTTCTTTTGTTTTTCCTTTGCCTCTTTAAAATATTAGAGTTGTCTGTTTCATTCAAATTTGATCACAAGCTATAAGGCGTAAAATTTTACATTATATTTTCTTCTCCATTATTTTGTCTATTATGTATTTTTTTCTTAATATTCTATATTTTTTGTTTAGTGGTACCACAATGTCATGGCTAATAGTATCTACTGCTAGTATTCTTCTAATTTCTTTATTTTTCCTCCTCTTTCTAAATTTTACATTATATTTTCTTCTCCATTATTTTGTCTATTATGTATTTTTTTCTTAATATTCTATATTTTTTGTTTAGTGGTACCACAATTTCATGGCTAATAGTATCTACTGCTAGTATTCTTCTAATTTCTTTATTTTTCCTCCTCTTTCATCTCTCCCCCCAAATTTATGTTATATTTCATTCTTGCATCTCCCGATATCTTTCTTGCTTATATTTGTTAAACTATTGTATCAAAATAATTATTCACTTATTAGGATAAAACAAATAAATAAACTCTATATAGTTTCTAATGGAATAAATAAACTTTCATTTAAACTTTAATGACGATGCTTTGTTCAAAATTTCATTTGCTTTGATTTACCCCCCAAAAAAATCCTAAGAAATAGAAAATTATTCAGATACATCAACTTTTAATTCCTTTGTTAAGTAATCCACTGAGATCATTTTTGAAATTATCCATTATATGACTAAATAGGTTAATTAAAAAAAATTATTACAATTTATTGTCCAAAGTAAATAATAATTATAATTTCTCTCCATTAATAATGAAGGAAATAGATTTTCCATTAAGAATTTTTTTTCTTTTGCAAAATAGAATATAAATATTTATTAATGAAGCAAATAAGGGAGTTTTTTCAAACTAAATAAGGGTTTGACTAAATTCAATCCTCTTTGAGATAATAAATAATACATGTTATTTATATTTTACAAAAGGAGATCAATGATATTTGTATGTGAATCAGAGATTTCAAAAAATTGAAAAGAAGAATATTCAATGTAACTAATATTGCTTCTGATATTTTTAGAGGTAGAAAACATATGCTAAAAGTCAAATATAGGAAAGAAGGTATTGGATATTTTTTAACCAATAAAATCTTAATATTTTGCGTTACTTGATTTTTCTTCCTAAACACATATATTTTGGGAGGAAAAAAATTTATGTTTGAATATTTCTTTTAAAAAAATTAATTTTAATATATTTTTATTTTTAAAAATATAACCGTGCATTGCACGGGTTTAAGGCTAGTAGTATAGTATAGATATATGTTAAATTACTTTTCTTAACTAAACCAACCCTAAAAGTTTAGGAAATCAAGTTGCGTTTTACTCTTGATATATCAAGATGATCCAATAAAAACGGGAAATAAATGCAACTGATTAGTGGATAAACAAGCATTAATCTTAAACCTAGAGTGATGAAAAAACCTTACGTATTTTTTCACATAAATAACAAATCTAGGATTGATTTTCATTTCTTTATCTGTTTTTTCAAAGTACAAGCAGAGAAAACTCTAAAGCTACCAAACTTTTGGAGGAAATTATTTAGTAACTAATGTGGTAAAGATCACATTACATAGATTTTGCAAATACCAATCTCTAGGAGACATATTTTTTTGGTGATATAATTATGTTCTGGCCATAATATAATTTGTTGCTCAACTAAATGAATATTTAAGAAAGTTGGGGACATATATACTTCTTAAAGTTGATAAATTTCTGTCACATATCAATCAAAATCTATATGTTTTGTTAATTTTATAGAATCTTCCAGTTATTTACTTTCCAAATTAGCGCCTGATTGTAGCTAGGAAGACATGAAGGATGTATTATTTGCTATTACAGAGGACTGCCTGATTTAACAAAATTCTATTACATTTTTCTCCTCAAAGAAAAAAGAGAAAGAAAATCCATGTACAATTTAGAAATTGTGTGATGAGATAATTGAAGAATTCTTGTTTTAGTAAGGCATCAATGAACTAATATATGAGCATGAGATATAACAAGGCAAATAAAATGTTCCTTGAACATGATCCAAAACCAAGGGATGATACTGAAAAGCTGCCAACAGAAAGTCATGAACCCCTTCTTTAAAGAAAATAATTCGACAAAGCAAATTTACATTTGTTTCACATAATGCAGATCATAATTTGCAGAAGTTCTCAAGGGATATATAAAAGCATTTAGTTCATCAAATCCTCATCATTGATCCCTGGGTGCACTCTATCGCAATCTCCTCCTACGAGTAGGTGTGAGCTAATTGAGGAAAACCTTGCACATCACAAGGTTTTCTGTCTGAAAAAAGAAATCAAAAGGTTAAGGTGTTTGAACAGAATTCAAGTTTCAGTGCATTGAACAAATTGTGATCTTCGACAAATATTTTGGTTAATTCTAAGCTTTTCCATCACATCTCTTTTCAATTTCATTGATAATGAACATAATTCTTCATTTTGCTGTAGTAGGAAGTTTTGAAATAAATCCAGTGTAGGAAGGAGCACACAAAAGTTCAGAAAGTCACCTTCTCTTTGACATCATCATCAAATTCATTAGGCGATCCAATTGCATAGGGGTTCATTCTATATTCCCAGATACGCCAAGGAGTTCTTTCTCCAGAACCAAGCATCCCAAGATAGTAAAACAATTCTTGCTTGAAGCCTTCAACATGACCATTGACAACAATTTCCTTATCTGCACCGCGAATCCAATAACCTTCTTCTGTCAAAGGCTGATGACTTCGCCTTGTGAAGAAATACCATTCATTTTCCCTCAAGTACCTTGAGTTCTCTGTGCATTGTTAAAACAATAAGTACCAGCTAAAACTAGAAGGAGCAGATACATCCCTATATTCCTTATACAAGTTTAAATGTCAGCAAAGATACTTTCCAAATGAAACTCTAGGTAAGACTAGGAAAACTTTGCTATCACTCCAAGACTCTCAACATACGCACACTTAGATGAAGTTGGACAGAGCTTATATGCAATTGTGTCGTACATTGTAATATCTATAGTGAAAGGAAGAGGAAATTAAAGGATGTAAGACAGAATTGCATATCAGCTCTGACCAACAAAGGTATATGAAATTATTGAAAGCATTAACATCTGAAAGCCATAATTGTATGAAGGAGGATTTCTATGAGCAACAAAAGTGCATTGTCCCCACAGACATTAATGCAAATATCACTATACTTGAATTCCAGAACCATTGTGCAATTTATATAAACTATGACCATTATCCTCAGATATATATATGCAGTTGACAACTGATCAAACTGCTGAATGTAAATGATGAGATTCTTCAGTTGTCGACACGTTTAGAAATCCTAATTTGTTGCAGAAATCATATTCCCTTGGTATATTATAGGGGAAAGTATCAAGATATTGGTCCGACTTTTGAAAATGGATGCCTGTGACTTAAAATTGCAGTAGCATCAGTCTTGTTCATGATTCCCTGAACTGTTGTAGAATGAGCTAAAAACAGTTCAATTGCCACATGAATAAAGTTGAAAGGGAAAAATATCCAAATTTCAGTATTTCTTTTGTATAAGAACTTATCTTAGTTCTTGAGTATACTGCAAAATGGAACATTCTGTAAGGTACCTGGGCTACTAATTAGAGACACAACATGGTAAAGAGTCTAACAAATGCATGAAAACAGATATTTGAGAAGGCACAAATGCATATATAGGTTATTGATTAACAGCTATTACTGCTCATAGTGAGGGATTCGATCCCTGGTAGCCAAGTAATTCCAGCATGTTTTTGCAGTTTCCCGCCAGGTTAACCTAAGAATATCAACAGGAGCTACGCCAACGTACGTCCAGCTAGATTTGAACTAAGTTGCTCCAAATATTGTTCCAGATGACGAAAAATAGAGAAAGTGAAGATATATGGTGCTGAAAAAGGAAATGTAAAGACAAGAAGATGCCATTCCCAATGCAATTAGGAGAAAAATGGAGATTTACGTTCCTGAAAAAAAAAATAGAGGCAAGAAGATAGCATTCCAATTTCAATCAGGAGAAAGGATAAGAGACGACCACAAATTTCAGTCAATCATCTATATGCGGAAGAGAAACATCCGTCCTGGTTCAAATTTTTCCAGAGGGAATTGGAGCAACCAGACAAGAAGGAAGCCGTATAATCCCATCAATTAGTTTGAAGCAAACATTTTCCCGTGACTCAGTCCTTGAATTTTATCATTTACTAGGACATTGATGCATCATATCCCAGCGTAGGGTAAGGGAGTGAAAACCACCTAAAATCAACCCACCGGCCAGAAAATGTCAGGTTGGGCGAAAAGCTTCTAGCCCAGGAGTAATTCGGAAAATCTATGTTTCAAGAACTAGGGTTTAGTAACATTTTCCCACTCATGCAAGAACAAGAAAAATCTCATTTCAAAGACTACACAATCAGGCAATGATAACCCCATTCTTGAATCTTGGTGAACGAATAACACTTATTTCTGATAATAAGACCCGTAAATAACATAAACAAACTTACTTAGAAACGATTCAAATGCATATAGTAATCAAACGTACCAAAGGGGAGTTGATCGTGAGAAGTTCCATAAACATCAGCAGTTTGAATAATGTCAAAAGGCAACTGTTGTCCCAGAATTTTCCTTCTCAAGTAAAAAAGCGCTTCATCATCTCTGGGTACGAAATAGTAGCCGCTTGGAAACGCGTCAACGGAAGGCAAAGGTGCATTCGAGTTACCAGAGGCAGAACCTGCAGCGGCGGAACTAACAGTCATTGGAGTTACACAAGCAAAAACAAGAGAGAAGATGATCAAAGTAGAGCTTAGGGTTTCTCTCTATTGGCAGCAAAATCGGAAATGGTTTCTCTCTGTGATGTTGAAAGAGAGAGAGCCTGAGAGGAAGCACTTGTGAAAGCGAAGATACCCTCCTCTATACACGAGTGAAACCACTTCGTAAGTCACGTTTTGTGAAAATAGAAATATTTAGGTAAATTTAAAAATTGAAGGTTTTTTATTAGATGTTGGTGCCATCAGGAGTTATACATGTTATAGAGAAACTTGGAAGTCCATTTTGGATTCTTCCATATGAAGTTAATTTTGCTTGGTACACTTGACCTTAGATAAGTTATTGATGTGTAAGGATTAACATTAGGTAAGAAAGCAGAGCTTTATAGTTGAAGAGTTAGAGACAATAATTAAGATAAAATCTCAAAATTAGTTTGTAAATAAGAAGTTTTTAATAATAGATACGACTTAATGTTTTATATATAAATGTCTGAATTATAAACAATAACATATATTCATAATTAGAAGTCACTAGATCTAGAAGATATATAAGATAGTCGTCGCACAAACTTATAAGAAGAAAGAATATCCGAAGAAAGAAAGAAATATATTTAAAACGAATATAAAATGTGTATTTAAAAATGCCCTTATTGAAGGGGCCAATTTAATATTTTGAAAGTTCAAATACTAAAATAAAGCTAACACGAAAGTATTCATGGTAATGAGGGTAATCTTAGTATGTAAGCTTAACCTATTCGTATATATGACATGTATGTAAAATCTACGCGAGTTCTCATCATTAACCTATTTACTAAATCGCTCGTAGAATTATCAATCTAACCGACATTTGGCGTAGAATAATTTTGAGAAGGCACTTTGAGTACCACATTTTAGTAGTACTTCCCCTATTGTTCGATTGAGTTCCTATTATTCATCCTATGCATATTAAGAGATTTACAATAGGTTTCCCTAACTGAATTTCATCCGATTGAGTTAGAAAGTGATGCACTTGATATATTTTAAGTTCAAATATGTCAAGGATGATCTATCTCTAATGAGTAACGATTTAGACATTACTAGGAACCTCATTCCTGTTTTGGCCATTTTGTTAGTCCGTATGGTAATTTTCAGGCTCATTTGAGATAATTTTTAAATTCAAAACTATGGAGGATGATTTTTAAATTCATTCCTTTTCTTGTCATTTTGTTATTAGACAATATGGTAATTTTGGGACTCCTCTGCTTGTAATTATGGGCCATGATTTTGTCCTTCAATATTGGAGGGAAAATCTCTCTTCTTCTGCATCTGGTGCTGGCTTTGTTTGGGTAGCCTCCTTAACGGAATTTCCACCCTTGGAGGTGAATTTGGACGTGGGGTGGGCCCAATGGTCCTGGACCCACGATTCGTTTTGCAGATCTCTCCCCTGGACTAGCTGCTGAGACGATTTGCGACAGGAATGTTGGGGCAAGGCCACTGGGCTCGCCCCAACATTAACTAACACCCTGGAGTTTTTCTTTTTAAAAAAAGAATTTATTAAATTATCTTAATCATTGAGTCCTCTAAGCTTTCATTCTATAGAAATTCTAACAGTTTTTGTGAATTTGCCTTTTGGACTAAAATAGAGAGTAGTGAAAAATTAGGTTTCAAAAGGCGTGGCAGTAAAAGATATAGTTAGTTGTAGTAAAAAATATTAAAAGATAAATTAATAACAAGTAATCAAAATGGTAACTTTTACGAGTTGGATGATAATTGATTTGTTAAAGTTGTAAGTATTAGAAAAAAAGTAACGAGTTTTGAACTCAATGTATAAGAGTAATAATTTTTAACAACGCTGTTATCTTATTGTATTGAATCTTACTTTATTTTTAAAAAAAATACATGTTATATATTATTGAAACCAAAAAACTATTATATTATAGGTACACATTTAACACCCTATATAGAATCAGGGACCAAAATAGTCACAGAAAAAGGGACTAATAAGTAATTAGGGTCATAACATGAGGACCAAAATGATCAATGAAAAAACAAAACTTTATAGAGGAATACACGTTTAGCATCACAATATGAGGGACCAAAATAATCAAAGAAAAAAATTTATAGATGAAATTGACTAATTTTTCTAAAATACCTATTTGAGGAGGGAGTTGTGAATCAAATTCAAAACCTAATTTCAGCTGATAAGGAGAGTTTTTACCAACTAAGCTATGGTACTGCTGCCTTTTCAATTGACAAGTTATTGAATGTTGCTTCAAAGGGTTTTTTTACCCCAAGAAAAAAGATATTGCTTTTAAATAAAGGTTAGCTGTTGACTTTCTACTTAAGTCGCTGCTTGGACTATGGACTATGCTTTTCTAGAGCATTTTGGGTTTTTTTTTAATAAAAAGAGCATTTTGTGTTACTACTACTATCTAAATTACTTGTCAAATTTGATTGCTTTTTGCAGATTAAGGAAATGATTAGTTAAGTTTGATTTATCTAGTTAAATTTCAAAAATATGTCTTGAAAATTTAAATATTGTTATGAATTTATTGGCGCGTAGTAGTCGTCGGCACAACGAAATCGTAATACTAATGTAGAGAACTTAATAAAGAGACTATAATATAGAGAATAAAAAAAAACTATAGAGAGAAAATAGAGAGAAAGAACACAAGAGCTTTATTGATTCTCTGAGAGTAAATCAATCAATGTATGAGTGTGTACAATACATCAGTCTAAAGCCCTATTTATAGGGTTCAGGGGTACATCTCAATAAGAAGAGGTAGAGGGTAATCAGAAGACAAATCATATCACTAATAAAAGATATGATAGAACTCTTCCATCTATCTTCTGGATAGTTGGAGTATCTCTATAACTCTGATATTATATTACCTCTTTGATATCAGATAATGGACATCCACAATATTAATTTCATAACACTCCCCATTGGATGTCCATTGCATAAGAGTATGTCTCGTTAAAACCTTACTAGATAAAAAATCCAGTGGGAAAAACTCTAGTGAAGTAAAAAGAGTACACTACTCTTTATGCCATATTTACTCCCCCTGATGAGATAATCTTTTGAGATTTCTTAACCAATGCTTTCCAATCAAATATTGCAATTGGTAAGGTCTTAGAGAATAGATTTGCCAAATGATCAAATGATCAAATTCATTACACATCAATATCACATCTCTTCTGGAGCTCGTGAGTAAAAATATACTTTATTGTATCTCCTTAGATATATTTCAAACTTTATTATCATCCAACAATATAGTTGGAATTCCTTCTTAGAGGATATAGATTTTTCTCGAATACATTAATTATGATCACGCATATTCTCAACCAACATCATAAATTTCTATTTCTTCAACATGAGCTGAAGATGTTACTGTTATAATCAACACATGCCTATAAATGCATGGTTTATGTGGATCAAATAGGTAACTTATACCTTGAATATCCATCTCAACAGGAGTTGGATTTTCTCAATATTCGAGATAACTATCTTAAGGAGATATCAAAAAGCAAGCTTAATGCTATCTCAAAATTATATCTACTTGCACGCGAGCAAGTGTATTTATGCACTCAATTGCAGAATTATGGTACTTCAAGACCAAATAGTTTTTCAATATCCTTTAATAGATATAAAGGATCTCACAATAATAATCCAATGACTATTGATGTGCTATGTCCATATGAAACATCTTCAGGATGTTCAATCAAAACAAAATGTTGACTTTTCAAAACATTGATCACAATACTTGCTCCTCGAAATTCTTCAAGAAAAATATCTTGATCATGAAATTATTTTCACTTTTGAGGATTTTATTTTCAAAATCAAGAGATCAATCACACTTCGTGTGTGTATCAAAATTATATGACTATATAATTCATATATTTGTCCTGCTGGGACATCTATGCAAATAAGAATATCTATAAATTGAATATTATATTGACTAACTCTACAGGAGTTAGACAAACAATCAATATGCAATTTTATGCAAATAAATAATATTTTGAACTTCCAGTTCATTAATGCTTGTGCATAGATCAAGATAATAAAAGTCATAAATGATATCCTCTTTTAATTGGTAATTTTCTCCCCCTAATGTGAGAAATACTAAGCCAATCAATAGATTGTACAATGAGGATATATTCTTATAGCAAGTATAACTAAGTATATAATTTCTACATATATAGACACACTCGATCATTCTTTTAATAAAAGTCACTAAGAAAATCTCATTATGTTCTACAGGAACAATTATATGCTTCAAGTATATCGAGTCCATCAGGGACTTCAAATATAAGTATTATTATCAAATGATAATAAAGATAAATACATATTAATTGTTATCATACACTATCATATCCACCACTAGAAAAATATTTCTTCGTTAACAGCACCAGGTGTTACGAAGAATCATACGCCATAACTCATGGCAAATATTCATTTTTGTAGTTCGCATTTTATAAGCAAATATCAATTGCTATCTCTTT
Source organism: Rauvolfia tetraphylla (assembly GCA_030512225.1). Classification (NCBI taxonomy): domain Eukaryota; kingdom Viridiplantae; phylum Streptophyta; class Magnoliopsida; order Gentianales; family Apocynaceae; genus Rauvolfia; species Rauvolfia tetraphylla. Next base: position 8,263,998 of record JAJQKT010000058.1, on the reverse strand, counting down.
AGTATTACACTTCAGGTGTATAATTCCTGTTGGGAATACATGTACAGTTCAAGTGTACTAGTGAATAGTTTGAACTTTTCATATTTCTCATGCGAACTTTATCATTTCGAGTCTGCAGGCCTCGATTTGGAAATCCTCATTTTAAATAAATAGATTATGCGCATTAATATCATTGACGCCATATACTTGTGCAGTTCCAATATTTCCCAATCATGTTGAGATCTTATCATTGTCAAACTTTTCAGGTACCTGAATTTCTTCTGGAAATAATATATCAATCATGTTTGGAGAAAAATTCTGCTAGAATTTAAATCTCCTCAACTTAACATATATGACCATCTTATGTCTTTGCTCCATTGAGGAGTTTGTATTCTTGGAACTGACTTATCTACCACCTTTCAATTGTGTCTCAAATTTATTTATAGTGGTAGATTATTCTTCAGGGATATCAAATATAATAGGAGCATTATTTGCTGAATGTTGGTCAGTTAATATACATGGCTATATAAATTATCCTTTGAACTTTTGGTTCAAGGTATCTTCTATGAGGATTAAATTAGAAGATTAAGATGAGACACATACTAATATATTTATCCAGCCTCATACTTTCTCCTCTTTATGTTGGGGCAACATATTCAAAATTAACAAAATACGAATCTTTCCCTTGAGATTTGCTCCCAACATATTTAATAATCTCTTTTAGAACTCATCTCATTACCTTTTGTGGTGGAGCAACATATATAGTGCATCTCTAAATTTAAGATGAGAAATATTTAGTTTCTGACTACAAACCAACTACTATGAGGAGAATTAAAATATGTTGGCAAAATACGAAATAAGTGCTAATATGTCACAGTCATGAACATTCTGCAGGATGCTCAATATCTCAATATAACCAGTATTATTAGGACAAATTATGTCTTTGGGAGAATATTAAAACATGAGCTCATTATCAATAAATTTTACAAACTGCAGGTTGCAAATACAAGAATATATATATATGACTATTTGTTGATGCATCAACTAATAATTTCTCCAAGTCATCCCAAAATAACACATTAAACCCCAAATGATACTGGTAACTTTTAAATAAAACAAGCAACACTTATAAATTCGTCATATTAGGAAACTTCTGGTTCCATAATAAATTCATAATAATTCTTCGTATTTTAATGATGCGGGATGGTCCAACCGGCCGTGCCAACTAATAAATTATTTATCAGTAAACTTCAATTTTACTCAATATTGCATCTCAATTTTATAATTCTATGCAATATAAAGAAGGAGAGATGAATAGTAGTATATATAATTGACATATATTTTATATCATAATGGTAATGCATATGCCTCAAAAGTTCATTCATCTAATGTCTCGATATACTGATAATATAATCAATGTTCAAAAGTTTTTACGAGACTATATGGAGAATGATGCATTACGACAATTGGCCATTAGGTGAAGATCATGTAGCTTTTCTGGAGCTTTTAATCAATTAACTCTTGTAGAGTTATTGATCAACTAGTTCTTCTGGAACTTTGTATTACCATTTATACTTCGAACATATATTTTAAATTTTGTCCAAATAAATAACAAATATTGTTTAGACAAATTTGTATCTTCACTATTTTTGATCCAAAACAAACTAAAATAATATATAAATACTAAAGTATAAGTCTATAGTATGAACACTTTTCAATAATAATCACAAGATGATAAAATAGAAAAGTAGCAATTTGATAATTCAAATTTTTGATTGACATTTAAAATGCTAAAAACTCTTTTTTGAAATTCAAAAGAATTTCTCACATTCACACGTGTCATATCAATATTATCGACACAAGCATCATTACTATCAGTAGTATAATTCAGGGAAGTAAAGAAATATCAGTAATTAATATATATTTATAACATGTTTGACGTACTACAGGTACGTGACACATTTTCATCTTACATCAATAACATGTTAGAATTCTTACTTTCTCTTTTTCCTTCTCATTATTTTCTCACTTCTGGTGAGTATCTATTCACTGGAAATTTAATGAGTCATTCTTATAGTATAACAACAAAGTGTATTTCTACTAATTGCGATCAAAATCTCATACATAGATATATTATAATTTCTAATGTCATTCAATTCAGGGAATGTCATAAAAATATTTGGTCGAGCATCAAAATATTTTATTAATGACTCATTCAGTCTCAGAAAATATAAATTTAAAATATTTCTGAAAAAATTTTTTCTCGATATTGCTACTTCAGGAGCATGTTAGAGATACGAGAAAAGAAAATTCTTTTATACTGATAGACATAAAATCTTGTAGGCACACTTATAACAAATCATAACTAGCATTTATATAACAATCATCTTCTGGTGATTGTATGTTTCATTCACAGTTTGCTATTAATCAAGTGGCCTTGATGCTTTGTATTTCTTAAATGGTGTCTTCAGAATCCAATATATCTAGATGCATATATATTCTGATCGCCAAGATTATATGGATTATTCTTACCATATCCGCATCTATGTTCATGGCTTTGAGCATGATTACGACCTCTTCCAGGGTCATAACCATTAGTTCTAATGCATTTACTTACATAATTAAAGTAAATTGTAATTTTGATAGAATGACCATCTTCTTGTGGTCAAATCTTTCTTTTAGATCCTTTTACAAAATAAGTGGATCTTTCATGGTAAGATATTCCGCCTTTAAATCTTCATAGAAATTATGTCGGAGAAAAATCATGGCGTTTATACGATTTTGAGATGATAATGCATTATTTTCAACAATGGTGTCTGCCAGACCCATTACATCTCAATAAATTTGAGCATCTAGTGTTTATGACATATAGTTCTTTTTATAAATATCAAGAGGAAAATAAACGAGTTTTGAAAGGTTTACCATAGAATTCAAAGGTAGAAAAAATACATTTTTTTTCTCTTGATTAAGCTCTCAACTTCGGTGGCAGAGACTCGTGCTGATAACGTGTTATGAATTTGTTATCGCGTAGTAGTCGTCGGCACAACGAAATCGTAATACTAATGTAGAGAATTTAATAAAGAGACTATAATATAGAGAATAAAAAAAACTATAGAGAGAAAATAGAGAGAAATAACACAAGAGCTTTATTGATTCTCTGAGAGTAAATCAATCAATGTATGAGTGTGTACAATACATCAGTCTAAAGCCCTATTTATAGGGTTCAGGGGTACATCTCAATAAGAAGAGGTAGAGGGTAATCAGAAGACAAATCCTATCACTAATAAAAGATATGATAGAACTCTTCCATCTATCTTCTTGATAGTTGGAGTATCTCTATAACTCTGATATTGTATTACCTCTTTGATATCAGATAATGAACATCCACAATATTAATTTCATAACAAATATAATAAATGTTGTGTTTGTTAAACGAATAAATGTGAGGGTGGGTAAAAATAAAAAAGTAATCAATAAGTATTATGAAATAAATAATTAATAATCATTTGACAAATAATTTGAAATGGAGGAAGTAAATATAGACACGGATCAAGATTTCACGAGTTAATGATCACACACGCAAAGGATTTAATGATCATGGACATTCCGTAGCACTTGGGTCCCTAATTCTTTAAAATAAAGGTTAAGCTTTTTTTCCTTTTTCTTTTTAAAATTCTTTTAATGGATTTTTACATTTCCACGTTACTGAATAATTTTAAGTAGCCAAATAATGATCATGGACAAACAAATCAATTTACTTATCTCGCGTATATCTAAGTTCGTGTAGGCATTTTTGTCCAAATTTATCAGAAAACCCGATTGGAATATTCCAAGACCCACTTATTCAGACTGGGAGTGTCGGATTGTAAGGAAAATTTGGAGGGAAAGAAATTTTTAGGACGAATACCTTATGATTTCAGTCCGATGAGACAAGTGCATTGAGTTTTGACCGGAAATTATTAGGGCAGCAAAAAAATTTTTTTTGCTAATTAAGATATTTCATTAATAGAAATAGAAAAGATTATATAAATGGATTAAAAACTCATGGTAATAGAGAAAATATCACATCTCATGAACTCTAAGCGGGTAAGATACAACAAAAGAAAATAAAACAAAACACATTAAAGTTTTCCTCCTAGTGCCTTGTGATTGAAACACTACAATTTTAAAAGAAAACAAACCTGTGCTTAGATTGAGGGAAAGTGGAGGAGAGGAGAAGAGTAATGAGAGGGAGAGGAAGAGAGGGAAAGGAAAAGGTTGAAATTTTATACTTATAGTAAAAGTATTCGCACAAAAATAAAGGCAAAGATATAAGTAATAGTTTGTCCATTCATTCTCTCTTGCAAACTATCAAAACAGGAGAAATACTCAATCTTAACCTTTTCATCTTCTCCCTTTTCTTCTCCTCCTTTCCCTCAATCCAAACATAACCTTAGACTATTATCTTAATAGCCAAAAATTAAACAAAGTATAGCACTATTTCGAATTGAGAATAGTTCAAGCACTACTTGAGCTAATTTCCTTTTACGACTAGATAAGTTTTAAATACTGGATAAGTTTATTAAATCAACGTGCTAGATGATAGGAGCTTTGTTGATTTAACCAGTGTGAACAAAGGGTTGATTTAGAAGCTAGGACCATTCAAAACCTAGGGTTTTGAATTTTCTAATATATTATTTAATACACTTATTAAATTACAATACATGAAACTATATAATTAGTCCAAGCTAATTAAGTTATCTTAATTTAATAATATTGTTATATATAGTGTAATTTAGTTATTATACTAGATAATATATTATAAAGTGCGTAGTAAAAGATTTAGAGCAAAAAATGTACAAATGCTGGAAGAGATAATGTATTTTACTCAATCGGTTAATTTTTCTATATTTTTTACTTTTTGACGATAGTATTGGTAAAATTACATGATTAGTCAACCAAATATACATAGTTTAAAAAGTCTTCAGACTCTCAACTCTTGTCATTTGGGAAGCCGTTCATGATTTCACAAAAACAAAGCTTGATGCAGTGCTTGAATGTGTTCTTCAGCTTAAGCTACCTATTCCCTTGACTCATTATTTCCTCACCAACATTTCATTACATTAAACAATAGAAAAAGGAGTCGCCTTCTCACGTATACATTAGAAATAAGGTAAGATACTAGAAATTACTTCAATTTACCCTCTTCTTGGACCAAAAAGAACAAAAAATAATAATAAAATCCATTATAAGTAATCAAATTTGCAACAAATAAGAGCGAAATTGCTAGAGGAAAATGTTTATTTCTTTCTATTTATAGTATATTGTGTTCACGAATTTTAGTAATATATAGTATCTGTTTGTTCCAATAATGTGACAGCTAACTGCCATAACAATGTAAAAAGAAAAAGAAAAGAGAATAAAAATGACCCTACATTCAAGGTCTTGAAAAAATCTAATAACCTGATAGATCAAACGAACTCCAATTCTCATAAGCTATATGAGATGGAAACTTTGTCTGATCATCTAACGAAAATGCTCCGAAATCTTGAAATTGGAGAACATTTTGATCAAAATTTGGTAAATTTGTACCATCTGTCCATCCAATATCATCTGCAAGTATAGCTTGAAACTGATCCAATGCATCATGATCGAGAACTTCTTGAACATTTTCATCATCAAGACACAACTGAGGAAGCCCCTGATCAACATCAACTTCATGAAAATTATCAACAAAATCAATCAAATCAGATGGCTGTAATTGAGATTCAAACATAATGTTCTCCATCTGATCAGTTTCTGTGTCCAGTGAGCTTGGAGGCAAGTCTGGTGATTTGGTACTGGCTCCGCTTAGAGATTCTTGATCAGTCACAATTTTTTCATCGCCGCTTGAATCTTGATTCAAGAACTTAGCAAAAACAGCAGCTAGATCAATATTGGCCCCATCAGCAGCAGAACTATCCGACTCATTGCTGGTGCTGCCAGGGCTGGGCACGTGACTATTCAAACCAAGCCGTTCAGCCTGCCGGGCCGATTTCGATCGCCTGCTTTTCCTGCAACCACCGCCGACTGGTACATTTCGTAGGGATCCGCCTTTGGTCCAGTACCTTCTGCAACCTTTGCAGAAGTACCGAGGCTGTGACAAGCTGTAGTTGTTGTAGTAGCAAAATTTTGTGTTAGAAGAGGCACATCTAGGACAATTCGATGCTATCTCGTGGTTGGAACTCCATCTCCTCTCTGTCAACAATGCCCTTGGTAAGCACTCAAGAATGTGATGGTCAGTAGTAGAACTGAACATTTTTCTAAGTTTCAAGAAAACAAATTGAGAGATCAAGATTTTGAGGAAGTTTGGTTGAGGTTGGAAGGGGGTTTATATAGGGGTAGCCTGCTGTACATTTTTTTCTCCGATGGGCTGGGACCACGGGGGTGGTGGGGGGTGGTTGTGCATAGTTGGAAGCGCGGGCGGTTAGGAGCCGTCTGAACCAAGGGAATGTGCATGTGCTGGGAAAGCGGAGCTCACATTTCATCTTCATATAGACATACTTCACAGTTTCATAGGCGGATTAGACGTGTTTACATAGCTAATGTGTCAATTTTCATTTACTACATTTAGCTCTTTGTGGACGTAATTGATGGTTCTTAGTCAAACCCCTCTCGTTGTCATTGTCCTTTTTATCCCTAGCACCACATGATATCTGATCTAAATTTTACCTCCAAATAGAATTGTAGAAAGAACTCTTCTAATGTTAGTGATCGGTAAATTTTATTGTCTACTATACTAATTAGTTCGGTATAAATTTACATATGAAGGAAAGTTTATTGCATGAAAGTTAATGTTCACTATACCAATGAACCAAATTCTTACAAACAGAACCCAAAAAAAAAAAAAAAATGGAGAAAAGGCCAGCTCATCTTGACTGTGTTTTGATGATTTCTTGCCACCATGATTCTGAGTTTGGCAATGACGATAGTCAATTTCAATTGATTTAAGTTGGTTCACCATAGGCTCTTGTGATTCCTTATAATCTTTGATGATGAAATAAGTGATCCTTAAAATTAGTTTTGATGATGATGAGTTAGTTACTTATACGATAATAGTAATTTTACAGTTATTTTTATATTGTAAATGAAATTTACTTCAAAGCTCCAAGATCTTTTTATGAACAATATTTTTTCCCTAACTAGGAAAGAGACTTTACTTTTACACAAATTAAAACTCTAAATGAAAACTTTTTTACTTTTTTTAAAATTGTAACTCTCGCCTTTTCTCTAAAAAAATTTAAACACATACTCGACAAAAACTAAAAGAGTAACATCTTTTGTTACAATCAAAATAAACATTATGTAATTCTCCTCCACATGTTTGAGTTAAATACTAATGACACAAGAGATTCAACCTAAACACTATAGATTAAGAGAGACTAACATTTAGTTATGCAAAGTAAGAGATTATTTAATTATATATGAATATATCGCAATTCTAAATAATGAAAGATTTCACATTATCTTCACTAATCTACTAATTAATGGAATTTGTTGTACTTAATTATTCTTATATAGTAAACTAATATGTACACCTAAAAAAATAATAGATTTACACCGACTCTTAGATTTAAGTTTACTTATGAAGTCAAATATTCATTTTAAATAATTTTAAAATAAAAAAATAAATATTTAACTCTAGATGAAGAGAGAATTCCACTCTTCCTTCTTCAATATGTGAAGTCAAATAAATAGTCTCATTTTTCATTTATTTTTTTCATTTTACAGAGAAGAAAAAGGAAAAATAGGAGGGTAGAGCTGGAAATCCACAAATGAACACTTCAATAAAGTCAGTATACATCGGGACTAGACAGATACAGCGTACTTCGCTAGCATAGGGATTAACGAAGTACCATGAAAAAGTAAAATAAAGCTGCGAATTATCTTCAAGGGCATGTTGTCTTCCACGTGCTCAATCTATTACGTGGCCTATCTAGCTTTCTCACAATTTCTTAAACCCCAATTAAATTTATTAACTTAATTATCTTAACATAATTTATATATTATTTTCCAGAATTATTAAAAGTCAAATAGGATAGCTTAAGCAACTCTTCATGGTTCCAAAAAAAGGTTGAATCCCCAACCCAAAGGGCCCATAAAAGCAACTCTTCATCACAGGAGGGGGTGATGAGTAATAGCCGCATTCGGCATTCTCCCCAAGTTAATGTATTAGAGGCTGCGTTTCTTTCCAAGTCAACCTTTGTGAGTTTGAAAAAATTAATAGTACAATAATCAAATTGATGAGAAAAGTCAAATTTTCAAAAAAGAAAAAGAAAAAAAGCCTTATTTGGTTTATAATTCAAAATAAAATTTGTTTTCATTTTTGGTGTTTTACTTGGTCTATTTTGATTTTTACAAAAAAAAAAAAAGATATATAACTCAAAATAAAAGTGAAAAAAATAAAAAGTGTTCCTAAATTTCACTCTTATAAAAAGTTTTTAAAAACTAGAGATTTATATTTATCTCTACATTGGTTAATCGTACTTGTTTTAAATAATAACCTCAGGTATTGAATTTGATTCTTTTTAGCATTTAGACAATGAGTTCTAGTCCCCCATACCACTTACCCCGGCTGGGGGTTTTGGGGGGGGGAGGGGAGGGGGAACTCTTTTAATTTTTTATTTTTGCTCTTTTGGAAAGTGAGTTTAGTAGTTAGAAAACTTATAAATTTGTTGTAATGAGCTCTAAGGTTGTTTTGGAGCATAAATATATTACTAAAAGTTAAGGGTTGAGAATGAATAAATTTTGTCTTTAGGAGACCCTTAATAACAAAAATTCAAATTTTTTATGGAAAATACTTGTATTGGAAAAAGTCTCTCATAATTTACAAAATTCCGTTCTACGGTTGATTTAAATAAACCCCCTCTTACTAATCCCTTAATTATATTCTAGATATTAGACATGCAATAGCTTCTAATTATTATTATAGGTTATTTTTATATCCAAGTTCAAAGTCATTGAACTAATTGTGTTTAGTTAATAGTCGACTTTGCCCAAAAATTTTGAGAAATTCATAATTCAATCCTCCTAATATGAAAGAAGAAGAATGTTAATTTTAGGCATAAGGTGATACAATTCATATGAAACGACTTTAACTAAAGAAATAACACGATGATCAATTTAGACACATGGCTAATTCCTTTCTTGTGCTGCTAGACAACTATCAGCATTTGATATATTAATCAAAATGAAACTTTGTTTTTTCATGAGTAAGACTTAAAACTCGAGACAATAATTTACTGTTCGTACTTGTCATAAGGAGATAACTTAATTAATTAGAAGTACTCGTCATTAAATTGTAATTTTGAGATAGACTAAGATTCCATCTATTAAAAATTTGAATTTAATCTAACTTCACTTATAAAAAATATTTTAAGTTGAAAAGAATTATCTAAATCTTATAAGAGAGACATTTCAATATAAACTAATTAATATTTCAATCAATACCCTCAAGCATGTGACGAGACAACAAAGTTTGAATCCAATTCTTCATCCCCACAACGTTATCCTAAATGCCAGTACGATCGAGAAATCGAGGTCAGTAATGGCGGAAACAACCACATAAATATTTCTGCAGAGACAACAAAGAAGAATACGAAGGTATGGTCAGTAATTAGCTGTAGTGTTTCGTCGGCTCAAAACTGACAAAAACAACACATAACATGTGGATGTTTTACGTCAATTTCGTGTATGATGTAAACATGCATTGAGGGACCAGTTGCTTTCACGACTCTCATTCTTACTGTTTTCATCTTCTACTATGTCACTGCTTAACTGCCCCTTTGCTCTTCCTTCTCCCCATTTTCTTCTTCTATAGGGTTCGTGACGTACGATTGCTTAAGACATTCCGTTGCCGTTTGGGATATGGCCTTTTTATATTTTTGTTTTTCGAATTGTGAAAAATAATTATACTACAATTCGATCAAATCTTGAGAAATATATAATATTTCTAGGTTTAAATGAAAATAGATCGTAGTTGGTGTATGGAAATCTAGTTGCTCTCTAGAAACTTGATGCTTTTTTCAATTTGAGATCGAGTTAATAAAGGCAGCTCAACAACATGATTTGGTAGTTTTATCTCTAGGAATTCAATGATGAAAAATATATAATTCAAAGATAAAGAAGAATATAATTGAAAATAGATTTTGACAAAAATTTCAAGTTATTCCAAGTAAATTAAAATATGCAATAATGGCGCGTTTAAGATGTGTGTAAATTGAAAGGAATGGCCATGGAATTAGTAACTTGTTTGTGGAATATTGCATGTGGATGGTCCTTAGATTTGCTCAGTGAGAGCTAAAATCAACAATGCAGATTTGCGTGATGGGGACTCATCACTTACATTTTGGGAAACTAGGAGCGAGTGGCGCAGAGAGTAGGGGAACTTAAAACACTTTGGTGGAATCCGTTCTTCTCCAAGAAATTTTCAAAAAAGATCCAATCTCAAGATTTTTTTTTTAAAAGTTGTTTGAATACAAGAGGGGTTATTACACAAATGTATATTACTGAATCAACTGATCAAATACAACTCTCAAACCGAAATATTTTCCTACTACAAAAAAGAACAAAATTTTTACTAAATATGAATATATTGTACTTTCAACTTTTTGATTAGAGGGTTTCAACTCTTATTGTTTCCTACAAAACCTTCCCAAAACAACCTCGAGATTGAGAGAACTGGTGCATGGCCAAAATGGCTTGGTTGGCATTTCAGCTCAATTATGGCAAGGCAAACAATAGACCAATCGGCCAGTCCGTGATATGAGAACGGCTGCCATCCTAAATTTTAACTTTAGGAAATAGACTTCTACTCTAATTCGAACTACATAAGACGGATTGTAGTCTGTATAACTGCTAAGACGTTTGGATAAGACATAGAAGCTTCAAGGCCATCATCGGACCACGACCCATGACTTAGAAGCACGAACAAGAAGCATTTCCCCGCGTCATTTATGCTGAAAATTATACTTTTTCAGTTTTAAAATATAATTTTTTATTTTAAAAATATTTAATTTTTTACGAATTTTAAAAATTATTTTTTAAAAAATTATCCTTACCATATTTTTCTATTTTCTAATATATTAGTATAATTAGTTAAGAATATAATAAAAAATACATCTTATTTTCTCTTTTTAATTTATACAAAAATGTTCAAAATGCCTTATATTCTGAAAGACCTTATTTTTTTAATTTATTTCAAAATATATGTCTTCTTTTTATATAATTTTTTTATTTTCAATTTTACTCTTATTTTCAATCAACTATTTAAACATTTTTGTTTTTAAAAAACTATTAATTTTTCACATAATCATTTAAAACACTGATCTTTAATGTTAAATTTGAATTTGATATACTAACTAATTAGTTTTAAATAAGAATATTTTAGAAATCTATCAAAAAATTTTATGAAATTTATTAAAATCTTATCTGTTTGATTTGCGATTGGAGGATTCTCTAATGTTTTGAACACCGAACCTCTCCCCTCGAAGCTGCTTATATTTGTGTGTTGATGAATGCCGACCGTGCCTTAATTATCTCTCTTGGTGTTGCTCTTATTGTCGACCAATACGTGAGGAATTTGCTTTACCAATATATTGTGTAGTTTCTACTAATATAGTATACATCACGAATGATGAATCATATGCATCAACTATATTTATTAATTACTGGTTTAGGTACCATCTTCGCAATTGAGTATCTGGCTTCTAATCTAAGAGATCATGGAAAGCATTCAAACTCTTTTTTGTTAGAAAAATGATAACTTGAAACCTCAGATTTTACTCTTAGTAATAGTTAGCCATTTATTGGCAATGGTAACGATATTATAACGGCCGATCATTTATTAGAAATGGTGATGACTAGCCATTTATTGCCATTTAGTGGCAATTGTAACAACTGATTGTTTATTTCCGTTTATTACAGGTCGTTTATTGCTGATCATTTATTATCATTTATTGCAAGGTCGTTTCATCCGTTTATTGCCATTTATGGCTTGCTTGATTTTCTTTTCCCTAACACCAGTTTTTGACCTATAAATACCCTTCTTTGGGGAATGCTGAGAAGAAGAGAAAAAAATAACTCTCTCTATGCTACTCTTTCTGCTGCTCTTTCATTGTTCTTCCTCTTCTCTAGTTCTATTATTTTCCTACTCTTGAGATTTTGGACATTTGAAATTTGCAAGTTTCAATCCTCTGCCATAAGGGCCTGTGTTAGAAGAAACTGTGTTAACCTTAGGGAGGAAAGCGGTGATACGATTGTACCAAGGTCGCACCGAAATATTGCTTTCAGGGCAGTATATTACAACGACACAGTGATTCATCTGTACAAGTTTTATTTAAGATTTCTCTGTTGTTAGTCTGTTTTTTATCAGGTTGTTTTACTACATTTACTTTACTACAATATGAAAGCAATACATCAACTACCAATAGTAAACCAACTATGACTGCTACATATAAAAAATGCTTGCCTGATAACTTGTGGAGGGAGGCAGTTTTGTTTACTTGCAACATTCTTAATAGAGTACCTCATAAAAAGTTAGATAAAACTTCCTATGAATTATGGAAAAGATTTGCATCTAATCTAAATTACTTAAGAGTATGGGGGTGCTTTGCAAAAGTTAGCATACCTAGTCCGAAAATGAAAAGTATTGGACCAAAGACTTTTGATTGTGTGTTTATTAGTTATGCTCAAAATAGTGCTTCATATAGATTCATGTCTTTATCTGATTATCTATTTGTGAATCTAGAGATGCTGAATTTTTTGAGCTTCTTTTCCCTTTAAAGGAAAAAATATGCAATGCTAGTTCTTTCATTTCTATTCATATTGTTAGCCCTAAGGGCAAATCATGTAGTTTTGATTAATGACAAATATTGATGAGGACTAATATGCATGTCATTTGTGTGATAGGATTGTTGGATTAAGAAGTATGAAGTCTCATTGCCTTGAAGTTAAAATGCAAGAACAACTCCAATATGTCAAAGTAATTGAAGATTGAAGAGTTTGTTCAAGATGTTAGAAGGCTTTGAAGAAATGAAGTGTAGGTTGCATGTGCTTAATAGGTAAACTTTGTAAACCCTACACTCTTAAGCCTTGGAATCTATGAGTTGCAATTGAGAGCACAAAACTTGATTTAAATATTTTCAATGGTTTTGAACTTACCTAAATTATCAAGTTTTCATAAATAGTTTTTGCACATAAAAGGTCTTTAATGACTTATCTTTAAGGCTAGAATGTTTTCCAACTTGTTTGAAATGATTTAGATATGTTTTGACAAAGTTTTAAAAATTCGGAAGAAGATTCGGACGCATGCAGAAGAAATTCGGTCGTCCGAATTTTGTGAAGAATTTTTTCTGCACTGTGAACAGTGAACAACGCATGAATAGTAATACTGTAAACAATGAACAACGCATGAATAGTAACACAGTGAACAGTGAACAACGCATGAATAGTAATACGATGAACAGTGAACAACGCATGAATAGTACACTATTCACGTAAATAATACACTATTTATTTGAACCGTTTACTATTCTTCCAGAGAAATTCGGACGAAGATTCGGACGAAGCTGGAAAATTCGGTCGTCCGAATTTTGTGAATAGTGCATGAACAGTGACTACTGTTCACATAAACAGTGCCGACTGTTTTTCAGAGAAATTCGGACAAAGATTCGGACGAAATTGGAAAATTCGGTCGTCCGAATTTTTGTGACCGGAGCATGAATAGTGCATGAACAGTACCACTATTCACATGAACAGTGCCGACTGTTTTTCGGAGAAATTCAGACGAAGATTCGGACGAAGTTGGAAAATTCGGTCGTCCGAATTTTTCTGACCGGTGCATGAATAGTGCATGAACAGTACCACTATTCACATGAACAGTGCCGACTGTTTTTCGGAGAAATTCGGACGAAGTTGGAAAATTCGGTCGTCCGAATTTTTCTGACCGGTGCATGAATAGTGCATGAACAGTGCATGAACAGTATCACTATTCACATGAACAGTATTTTCCTGAAAATTGCCGTTACTAGCCGTTTTATGGCTGTTTAAACTGTTTTTTGAATTCTATAAAAGCCATAAACTCCAGATTTTTTAGTAAAACTTTGAACTTAACAAATCTTACATTATCCAACTTGTTTTACATCAAATTGAATTGAAAAGCTCTCAAATTGCCTTGTGCTCAAAGATTGAAATTCAAGATTCCAAAGGCAACAAAGTGTGAAGGTGAAACATTGTGTAATCATCTACCAACAAAGTGGTAACATCTTACACACTCTCTTTTCTTATCTTAATTGTGTTTTCTACTAGCTCATTTGCAAGGTTATCTTGTGACATAAAACCCTTTTGTGGAAGGGTGAGCCATAGACTAGATTAATCAAGGTTGTAGTGTAAAACCCGTGTGTGGGTGAGCCTTGGATTAGATTAGTCTTGAGGTTGTCTTTAGATATAAAACCATTGTGTTTGGTGAACCTTGTATTATTTGTATAATTACTAGAAGAGGTTGTGAGTGTAAAACCATAGTGTGGTTAGCCTCTTATGTAATTGTTGAATTTGAGCATATAGTGGATTGGTTGAAATCCTTGAGTGTGGACTCAAGGTAGTGGATGTAGATCTTGGAGAGATCGAACCACTATAAATCGTGTGTTTATTTTCTTATTTCTTTACTTGTTTACATACTTGTGATTATTATTTATGCTTAGTTGTTGATTGATTGGTTATGGTCTTATAGTTTGATAATCTAGTATTAATCATCAAATTACATATAACTTGAAGTTTGTGAATTTAAAGAAGAGCTTTTATTAAGACAAAGGATTTGCAAAATGGGGAAAAGATTTCGATAATTAGCCAAAGACCTAATTCACCCCCCCTCTTAGGTCTTTCACATATGTCTGTTTCTTCTACAATTCCACTTGGATATTCAGATTAGATTTATTACTAATTTTTTGGCTGAAAATCATAATCCTGATGGATTAAATGAAGATATTGCTTCTTTATTTTTAATTAAAAATGATCCAAAAATATATAGAAAGGCGATAACCTCAATAGACACAAGTTTTTGGAAAGAAGCAATTAAAAGTGAACTTGACTCTATAATGACCAATCATACTTGGGAATTGGTTAATTTGCCACAGGGTAGTGTTGTGTGTTTTCTATGCCCTTATACTCAATTTTATTACAATCTCTAATAATTTGCACACAAACACTAGGCAAGTGCACCAATCGTTATGATTAGTACAATGACAAGTAAATTTAAATGGCGTATCCACTGGAGTGGTTAAATATCATTACTCACTTTCCACTCCATTGTTTAGCCTATGAAATTTGCTTGTCAGATAATAGAAATAATTACTAAGAATAACAATCTAACTTAACCAATAAAATGCAGTTTATCTAAAACTTAAATTGCAAGAGAAAATTTCAATTGAGAAAGTAATACTTGAGTGGAAAATCCCTCTAAAATTACCTATATGATAGAAAAGTCCGTTGGTTGATAAATTGTCCTTCTTATGTTTGATGAAAGTCCTCAATTAAAACTCACTCTATATCTAGATGAAAATTCTCTACTCTTAGATTAATTAGTTGAAATCTCTTTCTAACCAATTCAACCCAATAAGGCATTAAGATTTGTGAATTTCCAATTAGATTTCTCTAATTATCAAGAAAGTGTTGATATTCATATCTCTAGTCACCTAAACCACTCTTATGGTATTTATATGCCAGCCCAAAATGGAGAGAAAATTACAGAAAAAATGGTTCTGCACAACACAAATGGCGCCGATTGCATCCAGTTGTGCTACAACAACTTTGCAAGTCGACTGTGACAGCTATTTTGATTTTTTAGTAAATTTAGAGTATGAAATTAATTGATCTAGGTCCTGATGTCTTCTTGAAAGTTGTATATCATGCTCTTAGCTTTCCACAGAGCTTTAAATAATCTCAATTGGACATCTAAAATTCAAGATATGATCATTATACCAACATGTGTCAAAACTGTGACAAAATTCAGGACAGGTGAGTTTGTAACAATAGTAGGATGGCCAAACGAATTTGGATTAACATAAATTTTACCATTATGAAAACTTCAGAATGTCCTCTATAATTTTTTAGAAGATCACTTTCGCATTTGAAATCTTTATAGGGGTCAAAATCTCATTTAAAAATTCTCTATCATACTATTTTGCTCTGCATTTCTCTGTTTTCTTCATTGTGTAAAATCTCTTTGTTTGTTTTATTCTATTTCAAATCTTCAATAAACTCACCTAAAGCAAATAAGAGATAAAGAGAGTGTAAATTATGATTGAAACACTACAATTTAACAGAAATTTAAGCTCAAAATGATAATTATATGAAGCACAAATATGACATATCAGGTAGTAAGCCTATTAAATGTAAATAGATTTTTAGAAAAAAAAATAGGCATGATGGTACTGTGTAAAAGTTTAAAGTTAGACTAGTGATAGTAGGGTTTACTCAAAAGAATGACATTGACTTATTTGATACATACTCTCCTGTATCTAAAATAGCAACAATCAGCACATTGGTTGCTCTTGCAGTAATTCATAGTCTAGTGGTACATCAAATTGATGTAAAAACTTTCTGGCCACCTATCAAGGAGACCATAAACTTCATGACTGATGAATCGGGAATCATTTTTCCTTTTCTTGCTCTGTTTTGATGATTGCTTAAATTGTTTGTGGAGCAGGTAAAAAATATGGGTGACTAAATGAGTTATATATAGCTTGAATGATCATCAGATTAATCGAATGCATTCATTTCCCAAGATTTTGATAAATCTTTTGTATTTATTTCCCCTACTTACGTAGTATATGTTACTAATGATGATTATGCTACTAAGAATGATTTGTTTAATCTTTTTCTTTTTCTTTTCTCACTCACCTAAATGCAAGTTTAATAGAGAAATTGCTGGAAAGCTGTACAAATAGATGAATTTGTATGGAAAAATAAAAAAATTAATTAATATAAGGATTCAAATTGGTTAAAAGTTAGACAAAAGGTAGGAATTGGAAGTTCTTAGTTGAAGATAACAAAAACTTTAGTACAGATGGATCTCATAATGAACTCTAATCAGAACTAAAATAGAGACGAACTCAAAGAAAATGAATCAACTTTTTTTATTATATAATTTTTTATTTTAAGACCCAAAGAAAATTTACAATATCATTTTCTGTTCAACCATAGTCGGATGATATACCAGGATCAGCAACCTTTTTCTTCCTACCCTACTAAGCAGAAGTCCTTCAAGAAGACCTTCTAGAACAAAGGGCCACCCATCAGGGTGACCACAAACTTCATGTATGATGAATTGGGAACCATTTTTCCTTTTCTTGCTCTGTTTTCATGATTTCTTTGTGAAGTAGCAAAAATATATAGGTGAATACAAGATGAGTTTATGTATATGCATTTGTTTGCCAAGATTTTGATAAATCGTTTGTATTTAGTTTTCCTGCTTTTGTAGTATTTGTTACTAATGATGATTATGTGTACTCGTTAGTCAGACAAGTTTAACATAATCTAAAGGATTAAATGTGTGCAGACTCTTGTAACAAGTTCATGCATGTATTTGAATCAATTAACAGCAGGGTCGCTTGCTAATGAATTGCTAAATTTGCTAATGTCTATTAATTACAATCCAAAACCAGGAGATTGTTTGCATTGAATATGGAACGTTTCCTAAAACTATACAATTATAATTGGACTGATATAGGTCATTCTGACTTGGGCAATGCTCATGCAATAAGGGGTAAAGAGGAACTTCTTAGAGCAATAACTCTCAATAACAAAAGAAAGCAGACCTTTTAGAGAAGTGATGAGCACGTAACAATGTAACATATTTACAGGAAAGCATTTTGTACTAAGTATGTTTAATGCAATTTTGTTGTTCTATGCAGGTATTTTTAGGATTAATGCTTGCATATCATCACTAACGTTGCATAACAATTCATGCATAATACACATGATGTTTACATGAAATAGTATGTCATGAATGCACTATCTTTTTGTTTTCCCATGTTTTTCTTGTTTTAATCCTTTAGTTTGATTCTTCATTACAGATACCAGCTAGTGCGTATATATTGAGATGTGGCATAAAAAGAAAATAAAAAACTGCAAAAATATTTCCACGGAAAACAACATATTATGGTATACCATTTATAGGTATATATATATTCATGTTTCATTAATCGTATAAACTTTATTAATAGCTAGACTCCTTGTTTATAATGATTAAGATGGGTTGGCGATTCTTAGCAAACTGTTAATTTTGAAAAGAGGATGATAATACATAAAATAATTTATCAAAATATCAACAGAAATAAAATTTCATCCTATATTTATTAATAGAAAGATACCACATATAGGTTTGCATTCGTTTGCAACAACGGATTTTATCTTCTGAAAAGCATTTCAAAGAGGAATATTTTTGGTTTTCTAAATAACTATCACATTTAAAACGAATACATGAAACACAAAAAAGAAACCCACATATTTGGACACTTTCTAAAAATTTAACGAAAAGACATTTCTTCCAATTTCCGAGCGGGCTTTGCAGACACCTCCAATGCTGGTGCAAATCAAAGGGCTACATGACATAAGGATTAAGATCATGGAAACTCTTGATTCACTAAGATCCATTCTTCTATACAAGTGATAGCACCTAGCATGCCTTTAGTAGGCGAAACTCTGGATGCACTCCAGGAAACTGCGGAAGCTTTTAGCAATGCAGATATTCCAATGTCAGATCTCTACTCAACTTTATGGACTTGGAAGCATGCAATTTACTATATTCCTTTGGATTAGAAGGAAATAAAAAACTACAATGAGTAAATCTTGAAGCTACATAAATTCGTGTTTCTTGATGAGTGTAAACAATTCCTTAACTACCTGTCTGGATCCCCTCTTCTATTTTCTCCCACACTGCTATAATATTACCATATGATAATTTTTATTATATGAAAAATTTAAGAATATTAAATCCTACTGTTAATGAGAAAATCTAAGCAAAATGGAGTCATATATATGAGGAAACATTACAGATTTAGACGAGAGGAGGAGAGGATTCATTAGGAATTTGGACGAGAAGATCTTGAGTATCTAACTACCTTTGTTAATATTCCTATTAATATTATTGATCAATCTTTGTGGAAATTACTTTACTAATATATGTTTTGTTGTTTCCACATGCGACCAATTATATGTTTCATTATATTTGTTGTGTCCATACCAATATTCAAACCCTACCAACCTTGTCAAAATTTTTTAAAAAAAGGAATTAGAGAAAATGAACGAAGTGTTTTTCATTTATTGCACAGTCGTTGTTTAACAGACAAACTCTTATCAATTGG
This sequence comes from Rauvolfia tetraphylla, assembly GCA_030512225.1. Classification (NCBI taxonomy): domain Eukaryota; kingdom Viridiplantae; phylum Streptophyta; class Magnoliopsida; order Gentianales; family Apocynaceae; genus Rauvolfia; species Rauvolfia tetraphylla. Next base: position 8,244,640 of record JAJQKT010000058.1, on the reverse strand, counting down.
AAGATATATGTAGATTTGAAAATTCCTAGAAAAGCAAAAGTTTACAAAGCATCAATATATATTCTCAGAATACTTTTTCCCAGATTGCAAACTATAACAAGATGTCAATAGCGATTATCTTAATTTTATAAGCTCAATTTTTAGTCGCCAGTTGAATGGAGAAATTGCTAGAAACCTGTAGAAATATAGAAGAATTTGAGTGACAAATGACACGATTAAAATAAGTTTTCAAATTGTTTAAAAGACAAGAGGTTGGAACTTTGGATGTTCTTTCCGACCAATATAGCAAAAAAACTTATCACAGAATAAAGTCTCAAAATCAAACAAGAGATGAAATCAATGAAACATAACAAATCTTATTGATTATGATGATTTAAAGATGAACAAAAGTACAAGGTTACGTCATTTTATTTGAGTTTTGAGCACCAAACTCTGGGGATATACCAAGATCAACCACCTCTTTGTTCTTATCTTGCTAAGCAAAATGCTTCAAGAAAATCTTCCAGAACAGAGGGCCACCCACCAAGGAGACCACAAACTTCATGAATGATGAATTGAAAACCATCCTTTCTTTTCTTTGCTGTGTCTTCTGATAACTTAATTTGTTTGTGGAGCAATGTAAATATATAGGTGAAGGGATCATTAGATTAATTGAAAACATGCATTAATTTTCCAAGATTTGTATCGTTTGTAATGACAATTTGTGTACTCATTACTTACATAAGTTTATAATATAATCTAAAGGATTGAATATGTGATCTTCATAACAAGTTCATGTATTTTAATGGCCTAAATGCATAATCACTTTCTCATGAATTACTAAATTTGCTTAGGCATAATAACTCTTAGTCCAAAAATAAGATATTCTTTACATTGTATATAGAACGTTCCCTAGACCTATACAATTAATTAGGCTGACATAGTCAATTTTGTATGTTCTCTGCCAACCAAAAAAAAAAAAAAAAGATCTTATTAGAGTTGTATTGAGAAAAAGAAAAATAAAAAATAACTTTTTTAGAAGTGTAATTAGCATGCAACTTATCCATAAGAAACAATTTTGCACGAAGTGTTAAAGAATCTTTCACATATTTTGTTATTGTAGGTATATATTTTTGAAATTAATAATCACGAATTCTTGTTGATGTTAAAAAATGACTTTTTTAGAAGTGTAGCTAGCATGCAACTTTTGAAACAATTTTGTACAAAGTGTTAAAGAATCTTTCACATATTTTGTTATTGTAGGTATATATTTTTTGAAATTAATAATCGCGAATTCTTATTGATGTTATATAATGTAATCAAACATAATGCACATAAACCTCATATTTTATTCTTATTTATAACACAAAAATTAATCATATTCTTATCTACTCTGCTTATATATATATGGCTATTAATCTTTTTTTAGGGATGGATGGGTATCTTTCCTTTCTTTTTTTTTTTTTTTTGGCGTAACAGGGATGGATGGTTATTAATCGAAGGATTCTTCTATAAGTTTATTAGGAATATATCCTTAAAAAATATACAAATTCCCTATTTCGAAACTATAAGGCCATACAATTTATTTTTTTAAAAAAAGAAGGAAACTACGAGGGCCGAATTGCAAAATCTAAAACCGTGAAGCTGAAGCCCTTCTCTCTCTCTAAAATCTTTTTCTGGTAATAAAAGTCTTTACTGATCATCAATTAATTAATAAATGATGTGATTTCATTCCGGAGATGAGCTTTCTGAAGGATGTAATAGATTCCCTGGGCTCGATTTTCACTTCCGATTCTTCTTCATCAACATCATCTTCATTTGCAAATTCTTCGACCAATCAAACTGCGGCGACGATGGACGGTGTTGCGACGGGGAACGAACGAGTTGCCTACAAACTGAAAGGCTACTTTGAATTGGCCAAAGAGGAAATTGCCAAGGCCGTCAGGGCCGAAGAGTGGGGCTTGGCTGATGACGCGGTCGCGCATTATCAGAACGCTCAGAGGATCCTCGCCGAAGGCATTTCTACTCCGGTTCCCTCTTATATCACCTCTAGGTATACTGGTTCTTCTCTGCTTTAGATTTCTATATGTAGGTTCACTTGTCATTTAAAAAAATCTCTGTGCTGCATAAATTTATTCACGTAAAACAAAAACAAAAAAAAAAGAGTAGATGTGCAGGTCCATTTTTGCATAGCAGAATTACTAGTAAAAGGGACAAACTTGTTTCGAAATTGGGAATTTTCTGATTCTTTGGAGCCTTCTAGTAGTGGAGGGATCATTCATACTCAATGCCTAAGTCTTTGATCAAAGTTCTGAAAGGCTGCTGAAATGGAGACTCCACATGACTCTATATCTCAGAACTCTAAACTTGTGTAAGCGTAGAAAACTTAAAACTCTAACTTGATTCGGAGTTCCTAAATGGTCGATTTTAAGAACTGATTTTCCTGATTTACAGCACAAGATTTATGGCCCTAGTTTAGACATGATCATGCAAGTAGTACTTTAGAATCTGTTTCCTATATGTTTGGTCGCAAGAAATCAGTTTTTCCTGAACTAAAACTAAAGATTAATGATCCAAGTTCAGATCACAGTCATGTAAGTGGTGTAGATTCTGACTGAGATTATGACATCTGATTTTTCACTAAATATAGTTGTGTTATGATGTTGAGTGCTATGCCATCCTCAAAATTTTGCTTATCTGGAGTATAATAGTTTTTCAATGATTATACAAGTGATGGAATTGAAACAGATGGGTTGTTTCGGTTTCAAGTGCCCAATTTAATGGGATAAGTTTTGGCTAGAAAGGATGAGATAGTTGGAAAGATGAATGTAAAATGTGTTTAAAAGCCAATCTACCCGCCTTAAGATTTAGGAACATCTTCTGGATTGAGTTAAATACTTAGTAACATCTTGTGGATTGCGTTCAAATGATAACAGATAGTCACCTTTCTATTCAAGTCTCTGCTTTTGAAAAGAACTTGAAAGCATATATTCTGCTTGCAATTTTACTTCATGATGCACTGTGTTCGGTGATGCTTTTAAAATTTTTATTGTTCCAAATTATCTGCTTTTCTAGTTGACTGACTGGATCAGAAAGTGATTAAATTACATCTCTGAAATCAAATTTATTTCACTCTCCAGTGAACTAGAGAAGGTGAAATCTTACCGCCAGAAAATATCACAGTGGCAGGGTCAAGTGTCAGATAGACTACAAATTTTAGGTCGACGATCAGGTTTTTAAATTTAAAAGTATTTTGAAGCTTCTTAAAAGTTTCATAAACAAGACATGGTACTCACATGTTCTCTTGCTGCTGTTGCTGCCCCTTTTCCCTCTAATTTCAGGTGGAACGTCTAGAATCAAGGTATGGAATGCTTTTAGTAACTCGTAAGTTTGTGGCTTCAGTTTGTTTCTTTATTGGATTACTTTCATTTCTTTTCAAACTATTAGGTGTTTGCGTGCAATGCCAACTTGTGCATGCAAGTCAAATTATGTTGTCATAGGTGTAGGAAAGCTCTGAATTCATAACTTTTCGAAACAAACCACCCCCAATTTCTAAAAGGTGAAGATATATGAAATGGCAACAGCGAAGAAAAGATAAAGACTCAGAAAGATGAAGCAATTGTAGCTACAGCATATACATTTCTATTGTCTTGACATCATAACTTAATGAATTAAATGTATATTCAGCTTAATGCTGGTACTTGGTCTCTACTAGTATAACTTAGAGATATTTTTAGTGGTTTTTCCCCCCAGGTGTTTGAACACATAACAACTGCCAGTAAAAATAAAAAACAAATTTCTTTTGTGAAAAGAAGTCTGTGGTGCAATCTAAAGAAGATTCATTATCCAGAATTAATCTGTAGTGTTTTTAAAGGTGTTAGAAGCAGTAATAAATTTTTTGAGTGCTACCTAGGCTTAGGTTTGGTTGGGACCTTATATTTGTTTATATTTGTTTTTGTGTATTAAGCAGCAGTTAGATGGCTTTTCCTTGTTATTTATTCTAATGATATTCCTCCCAGATGTGCATTATGCTTCAACTTAGAGCTATGTATAAGGTACTGATTTATTTCCAAGGATTGGTGAACCTCGGAATATAGCACGAATAAGTGCTGAACTCCATTTGCTTGATTCTTCAAGATGGTTTTCCTGTCCCATTGTTGGTTACAAGTCAGTTGGGACTAAAAAAATGTAAATCTTCATTCCTGCATTTCTTTTATACTAATCTTTCTCCAAGATTGTGGAAGGCTGCAACTCAATTTGTAGGAAGTATCCCTTGGATGTATCAAACGATTACATGTTATTTCTCTCAACAAAATACAAGAAGAACAGTGTTTGTCCTTGATTTACGGCTATGCATGTTGACACGTCCTGTCTTCTCTCCAGAATACTGCTACTCGAGTCCAAACTCCTATAGTTTCACCAAATTCTGTTAGAAAGGCTGCACCACTTCCAAGGTTAGGGAATTCTGTAATGCGGAGTCAGAACAATAATGCTGGGAGCTCAAAACCTGTACAAGAAGCTAATGGTGGTTATGATGCAAAATTGGTTGAAATGATAAATACGGTGATCGTGGACAGAAGCCCTTCTGTGAAATGGGAGGACATTGGTTAGAAACCATAGCGTATGTTGTTTGCCTCTAGCTAGATTCCTTGCATTTGTCATCTTACACAATGTTCTTTTGCAGCTGGCCTTGATAAAGCAAAGCAAGCTTTGTTAGAAATGGTAATCCTACCAACAAAAAGAAAAGATCTCTTTACTGGCCTTCGAAGGCCAGCTAGAGGTAGTCCCTTAAAAAGTTTATGCTGCTGTTTCTCATGATGACCAAGAGGAAAGTACTTTAGAGTTTTACTAGTTTTACTTTCACTTTTCAGGTCTTCTTCTCTTTGGACCTCCCGGTACTGGGAAGACCATGCTTGCTAAAGCAGTTGCTTCAGAATCAGAGGCAACATTTTTCAGTGTTTCTGCATCTTCACTGACATCCAAGTGGGTCTGTCTTTTCCCCTAATATTTTCCTTTGGCAACTTGGTTTTCATCATGTTGAAGTTCTTTATGCCTTTTTGTATTTGCAGGTGGGGGAGGGTGAAAAACTTGTCCGTACTCTTTTCAATGTTGCTATTTCTAAGCAACCATCTGTAATTTTCATGGATGAGGTATTGCACTCTTTTAATCAGTTTTATGCTTCAATAGTAGTCTATAGTTTCTGCCTTCTGTTAACTTTGTCAAAAAGGACATGGCTGACAACCCCTTGTGAAAATATGAGGAAATAGCTCCAAAAATATATAGGATTCTTCAACATTATTTCTCAACTATATTTCATCTTTTTATACTATCTGCCAACCTTTGAGATGGCGGTTATTGGCCATCTAAGTCACATGAGTTGTTTGTGAGTGTTTTGGTTGGAAACCACTATGTGAACTGGTGGTGTGGTATTAGAAAAGAAATGAAATAGTTGGAGGATATAAAAGAGTAAGATAAAATTTTACAGGTAGATTTTACGATGGCATTGCTATTTTTCTAAAAGATCTTCAAAGAAAAAGAGAATGAAAGCATAGGCCAGAGCTTCGCTAAGAGATGATACTGGATGTGACAAATGTGACTTTTAATCTCACTATTAGTCTTTGCAATTTATATAAATATTCCACCAACTGAATTATATACCTCCACAGATACTTCAACTTCAAATTAATATAAATGTGTCTCTCGTATCTCCCTTCTCTTTTCTTTAAGTCATTCATACATTACCAATTAACTCGTAGTCATGATTGTCAGATTGATAGTATCATGTCAACAAGGACATCTGATGAAAATGAAGCAAGCAGAAGATTGAAATCTGAGTTTCTGGTTCAGTTTGATGGAGTGACGTCAAGTTCAGATGATCTAGTAATTGTCATCGGTAAAGTTCATCTTTGTAACTTTATTTTTCAATTCAACTGAAATGGATCGTTTGATAGCTCTTTCTTGTTGCGATCTGCTTATAGAAATTTCCTGCCATATACTTTTATTTCTTTCATCCCGCTGCCTCCATTTGCACACACGAATCTCAGTTTGATAATCATTTGTATCTCTTCCATAGATATGTAGTTCTTTTGTCTTTTGTAAATGATCTAGTATGAAAGAATTAGGTCTTTGTGGTAATAATCAGTTAAAAATTATGGTTTTCTGATTCATTTCGTACGTCCTTACCCACATCAGATTTGAATGCTTATGCATGCGTGACCAAATCTCAGCCTTGCAGCTGGACCAACCTTTTAAACTGGTTATATCTTTTTGATGGAATTGTGTTCTTATATCATGGATTTTTATTTGAAGGATATGAAGGATCACTTGATCGAGAATACAGTACTTGTTACTTTAAGGTTTAGTGGGTGGAGAAGTTATAGTTTTGAAAGCCGAACATTGTTGAGCTAGCCCAAAAGGATATTAAAATTTAACTTGCTTTTAGATTTTTTTATGGTGTGGGTAATCTAGTCACATCATCAATGAGCTTGACAAATAGGTTGCTTTAGGTAGGTAGTTGATTTTCTGTGGGCTTTTCTAGTGTGTTTTGGAATAAATATTTGGCTTACTTTTAGCTTGTATTTATGTCAAAACTTGGGGCCAATTCACACTATAGAGAAGATCTTGTAGCTCTATTCCTATATTAGGTGAGGAGCATTACATCTTCCATCTTCTCACCCTTTGCCCTTTCTTCTTCCATCTTTCCTGTTCCACTGACTACTTAATGATACTTTGTCCGTACCATTTCATTTGACAGTATTTCATTGGGCACGGAGTTTTATGCAAAAATTTGAATTGTAATATCGTATAATAAAAAGTAAGAAACATGTTGGCCAACGGATACTTTATGTGAAATCTAGATATATATAAGTAATATAGGGATAATGATTGATTACTAGGATATTATATATTAAAATGATTCTTTTTATGGAAAGTGTCAAATATATTGCGACATCGCAATCTAATAAGAAGATCATTAGAAATGGGATGGATGGACTATTATTTACTGCCTAGAATCTGCATCTTGACAACCTTAATGAACAAGCAACCATCCAATCATTTGACCTCAAATCAGCCCCTTATTTAGAGAAAGCTCCTGGTTCCCCAACTAAATCCGTTAAACCCCAAAAATGCACTTGAAAAGCACTAGCCGATTTGCCAAATTTATAGTTTTATGAGCTGAAACAAAAGTTCCTGCTCAAAAGTAGAGATGGAAAAGTTCTTCTGAAAAGCTTAAGTACAAAGGATTTGAATGAACTCTACCACAAGGAGGGTAAACACAGAATTTGAGCATAAATTGCCAGTTTTTAGATGGTTTGATCCCTACTTTTGCCCACAATTACGTTAAAACAATTTTGGTGCAAAAATTAGAAAAAAGGAACAGAAGATGGAGGTAAAATCAATTCAGCAGTATATGCAATTAATTTCCTTTCTATTTGAGGGGAAATCCAGGAACATGTTTAAGGGTTTATTAATCAGTATAAACATATCAAATCTGCTGGAACTTGACTGCATTTTGGTTTTGAAAGTTCAAAGTAACATGCAAACTAAGACAGATTGGCGTATTGACTTAATTAGAAAGGGGCAAAAACTCAAGGAAAACTAAGATGCGTGTAACTATTATATATCTTTAGCAACTGATACATCATATATGGTCATGAAGTTATTAGGTACATTTAGTTCCTCTAAGTTGATGATGTTTACTATTTATATTTGGCATCTGTACATTTAAAAAAGGGAAAAGAGAATGAATGTTGCTAAATGTTTGATATCTTTATTACATCAATGTTAATCTAAATGCAGGAGCTACCAACAAGCCACAGGAACTTGATGACGCTGTTCTAAGGAGACTGGTTAGTTTTGTGTTGCATTAATTTACTGTTGCCTTTTTCTGTGAGATTCAAGTTTCAAATTTTGGCAAAATGGAATTAAGAATTGCTTTACTTTATGTTTCTCATTCATTGTGGGATGGAATATTTTTGCAAATGCGTCTTAGTTATGAAAACACAGGTTAATGGCAAGTGATTGACGATTTTAACCTTACCATCTGTGCTGCATTAAGCCTCTCTTCTGCAGTAGTATTGCCCCTAGCTTTTCCATGGGAAAATATTCTCTGCCTCTCTCTTAAATAGAGTTGATTGCTTATATCTGCTTGATGTCAATTGAATGCCGTAATCCTGATTTCCCATCAGTTCGATATTTTGAACCTTGGTGGCAATTCTTTTATTGATTTATTCTGACTATTGAAATTCCGAAATAGGTAAAGAGAATATATATCCCTTTGCCTGATGCAAATGTTAGGCGTCAACTTCTAAAGAACAAACTCAAAGGCCAACAATTTTCCTTGCCTGGTAAAACCACTTTTTGGTTTTCTTTTACGAATGATGTGGGGAATGTTTTTATGAATCCAATATACACAAGTGAAAATGCTTTAAAATGGTTGGTGTTTGTTTTATGCTTATGTCCATTTTGTTTGCCTGCTGCAGCTGGAGATCTTGAGAGGCTTGTGAGAGAGACAGAAGGTAATATTTTCTTCTCTCAGTTATTTAATTGTCACCCTTACACTTGATGGATATCTGGGGGGAAAGGTGAAAGAAAATGTTAACTTTGGCTCTGCACTTGAGTAAATGATAGTACTGATGATAGTGTCAGATTATGAACTGGCAAAACTTTTGCTTTTATTGATCTGTAACTAATGTTGAACTGGCACAGGATACTCTGGAAGTGATTTACAAGCCTTATGTGAGGAAGCTGCAATGATGCCTATTAGAGAGCTTGGTGCAAATATTCTCACGGCCAAGGCAAATCAGGTAAATCCCCAGCTTGAATTTTGGTTATCTGTTGGCAAACTTTTTCCTTTATGAAATCTAGAATTATAGATGCCTGTAAAACCAACATGCATTCCAAGCTTACTAGAGTGGGACTGGCAAAAATGAAAAATGAAAGAAAAGAAAAGGGGGGAAGAAATGTTTTGTTTATTCCACGTAAAACTGCATTTTCTTTTGCTTCTTACTTTTGAGATTTTTTTAAAAAAATTTTTTTGAAGCGTACTTGGAGATCATCAGCTATATTTTTAACTTATATTCCCATCTTCCTATTTGTTTCTTTAATAATTTTGTTTATAGCGGTAAGCAAAGCTCTGCTGAAATAAATGTTATTGTCATTCCAGATAAGGCGATTGAGGTACGGAGATTTTCAGAAAGCAATGGCTGTTGTGAGACCCAGTGTGCAAAAGAGCAAGTGGGAAGAGCTTGAGAAGTGGAACCGTGAGTTTGGCGCTAACTGAAACCCGCATCATTATATGCTCTTCTATTAATTGGTACATGTTTTGGGGTTCATTGATCGAGAAAGTAAAAGCTGAAGAATAAAGTGCTGTGGACGCCATTCTCGGATCGTAGATATATACACTGCACCTTCCCCCAGTAATGCATAGGGAGAGGGAGACTAGTTTTATAGTTTCCTGTGGTCTTTCTCTGCACTCTTCTAACTGTACATAAACACAGTTGCACTCATCATACAAGCTCTTAGCAATATTAAGTATTAGAAGTAATTCATGTTCGCTAGTTTTGGATAATTGTGTATATATGTTGATGGCAACTCTGAATATAAGCATAAAGTTTCTCTTTACATTAAATTACTGCTAAAATACGTTTTCAAGTGCTTGAATTATCTTTGTGTGTGATTGGATAGGGTTTTGTGTTTGAGATTCTTGTTTTGAATTTCGTAAAAGTTAAGTTAAATAGTTTGTAAAAATAAATATGAGTCTTATATTTAAAATTTTGAGTTTGATTTTGAAATAAAAGGTTATTCAAATAGAATATTTGTGTACAACCTAACCAAGGAGATTGTGTTACAAGTAGGACTGTCAATTGGTCAGTCTTAATTGCAAATTCAGGCTGAAAAATTCAGCTCGAATAATTTTCGGGCCGAGCTCGGATTGAGGTGAGTTCAATTCGATTTCAGTCTGGTTCGAAAATTATATATATTTATATATTTTTTTATATAATAATATTATTATTATATTATTAAAAATATTATTATATTATTAAAAAATATTATTTATTATATAAAAAAATTTTAAAAATCCAGTTATGGTCGATTCGAGTTCGGGCCGAGCCCGAAAGAGTTGAGTCTGGGCTAATATTTTTTTGGCCCGTTATTAATCTAGTCGAGCTTGAGCTTGATAAAATTTGGCTCATTAAACCTGATTAACAGTCCTAGTTATAAGTTTTAAATATAAGTTTTAAATACATGTGGACATTTGCAAAGAACTAAAACTTTCTATATTTCTTGTGGGGCCTGTCCAGCTTTAGTCAACTTTGTCTGTCGTTGCACCTTATTTCCTTTTTAAAATTGTCTATCGTTGCATCACGTTTTTCTCGTCAACAAATGCGTGCAGGAATGACAAACTTTGCGGCCAAAAATTGCTATCAAGAGGTGTTGAGTTGTCTATAAATAGACATTCTTGAACCTTAACAAACACAGTAAAAACGAGAAAAACATAGCAAACACAGAAAATTTTCCATTTTTTCTCTTTTTATTCTATTTTTTATTTCTTATTTTGAGTATTTTCTTTCGTAGATAATTATTGTTTGTGTTATTTGTCTTGTTAGTCATGAGAAAATATTTTATACATCCTACAAATTTATAATGGAAGTTTTAGTCCTCTCGTCGGTAGTTTTTTACTTTTATTTACGAAGAATTTTTTCACCTAAAAATTCGGGTGTCATTGTTACTGTCATTATTAATTTCTTATAATTTTTTGTTAAATTTATCATGCTTCGGCACTATGTATCTCTACAAACTGGTATCAGAACACTAAAAATTTAAATAATGTCGACAAAATTTGATATTGAAAAATTTGACGGTAAAATTAGTTTTGCTATTTGGCGAGTCTAGATGCAAGCCGTTCTCACCCAGAATGGTTTAAAGAAAGTTCTTGCGGTAGAGCGAAGAAGTCAGAAGCTATAAATAAGGAAGATTTGGATTAGATGGATGAAAAAACATTGTCCACAATCCAGTTATGTTTGTCCCTGAAGTGTTGAAAGAAGTCATCAATTAGGAAATCGCATCAGGTATATAGAATAAATTGAAATCTTTATACATGACCAAAAGTCTTACAAATAAATTCCGTTTAAAGGAGCAACTCTTTACTCTTCGTATGTTTGAAGGTACTCCCATCCAATCTCACCTTAATGAATTTAATACCATTATTATTGATTTGAAAATTTTAGATGTTAAAGTTGACGATGAGTATAAAGCTGTTCTACTTATTGTTTCTCTACCACCCTCATATCGACACTTCAAAGAAATTATGCTATATGATAATTATGTTACTCTGTCTTTTGATGATGTCAAGTCTCACCTAATATCTAAAGAAAATTTTGATTTCGAAATTCATTCTGAAAGTTCGGGTGAAGAATTAGTAGCAAGAAGGAGGAATTAAGAAAGAGGTTAACAGTAAAAATAAGTTCAAATCAAAGTCTAGAATTAAAAACTCTAAGTATTGACGTTATTGTAAGATAAAGGGACACGAAATCTTTGAATACTTTAAATTGAAAAATAAGCAAGATAGAGAAAATAAGGGTAAAGATAAACAACTTGAAAAATCTGCCGAAGCTAATATTGTTGAGACCGAATCTAATGGGGATTTTTTTGTAGCTGTAGACACTGAACAAATGTCTAGAAATGAATGGATTCTTGATTTTGATTGTACTTTTTACATTTCTTCTTACAGAGACTGGTTTACCACTTATGAACCGGTTAATGGTGGTCTTGTCCTAATGGAAACGATGCTCAATGCAAAGTTGTTGGTAAATGTATAATTAAAATCAAGACAAATAATGGAGTTGTTAGAACCTTGACTAGTGTCCTACATGTCCCTGATTTAAAATGAAATCTCATTTCCCTATGCACCCTCGAATCCCTTGGATGTAGATACTCAGCTGAAGTCGGAGTTCTAAAAGTGTCCAAATGAGCTCTTGTATTATTAAAAGCAAATCGATCTGATAGCTTGTATGTGCTGCAGGGTTCAACTATTACAGGTTTTGCAGCTATTGCCTCATCCTACAAGGATAACACTAAGTTGTGGCACTACAAATTGGGCCACATTAGTGAGAAGGAAATTCAAATCGTCAAGAAGAAGGGCCATCTTGATAACCACTGTATTGGTAAGGTTGATTTCTGCGAACATTACATTTTCGGTAAGCATAAAAATGTTAGTTTTTCAAAAGTCATTCACATAATCAAAGGTACATTGGATTATATTCATTCGGATCTTTGGGGTCCATCAAGAGTTCCTTCCAGAGGTAAGTGTCATTACATGTTGACAATTATTGATAATTTCTCACAGAAACTCTGGTTTATTTTCTCAAACAAAAGAGATAAGCATATTCCATCTTTAAGCAGTGAAAAGCTTTAATTGAGAACCAGATAGGTAAGAAAATCAAAAGGTTGAGGACAGATAATGGCCTTGAGTTTTGCTCTAATGAATTCAATGATTTCTGCAAGAAGGAATGTATTATCAAACATCTTACCATTTTAGGTACTCCACAACAAAATTGAGTTGCAGAAAGGATGAACATAACTATCTTGGAAAGAGTTTGCTGCATGCTCTCTCATTCAGGTTTGGGGAAACAATTTTGGGCCGAAACGGCTTCAACAGCATGCTATTTGATAAACTGCTCCCCCAACAAAGCAATTGACTACAAAATTCCTAAAGAAGTTGGTCAGGTAACCACCGTTGATTATTTTAATCTTAGATTATTTGGGTGTCCTGCTTATTCGCATTTGAACAAGGAAAAATTGGAGCATTGTGCGAAGAAATGCATTTTCTTAGGTTATGGTCAAGGGGTCAAAGGCTATCGTTTATGTAACTATGAAACTGGCAAATAATTTTATAGTCGGGATGTAACCCTTAATAAAAATGCTATGTGAACAAGAAAAAATTGGAGCCTCGTGCAAAGAAGTGCATTTTCTTAGGTTATGGTCAAGGGGTCAAAGGCTATCGTTTATATAACCCTGAAACTGGCAAATCATTTCATAGTCGGGATATAACCTTTAATAAAAATGTTATGCTATTTTTTGGAAGGAATATTGTTGTTTCCTCTACTGATATAGGTGATCAGGAGAATGGTCCAGAGAATGTGGAGTTTGAGGTTGAAACTCCCATTTTGGAGAAAGATGTTCCCAATTCATCCACGACTGAACAAGATATCACTTAACACATTAAACACAAAAGTCCACGATAGTCACATCCACCTCAACAATAAGGTTTGCCACAACCGTGGTCTATGGCTCAAGAACTTACAGCACAAAGACCGAGAAAGCCTGCTCAAAAGACTAATTACATAATCTATCAACATTGCTTATACATTAGTTGCTGCACAAGAGATAGGAGATGATGGTGAACCAAAAAAAATATTCTGAAGCTATCTCTAGTGGCGATTCAACAAATGGATTGCTGCAATGCAAGAAGATGTCGAGAGTCTTCATAACAATAAAACTTGGGACATGGTAAAATTGCTAGAGGACAAACGAGTCATTAGTTGCAAATGGAACTTTAAGAAAAAAGAAGGCATTCCTGGTGTTGAGAATGCAAGGTACAAAGCAAGATTTGTTGTAAGAGGTTTTGATCAACAATAAGGTATTGACTTTAATGAAGTATTTTCTCCTGTTGTTCATCATACTTCAATTTGTGTATTACTTGCTCTAGTTACCTTGTATGATTTGGAGTTGGAACAGTTAGATGTGAAAACTGCTTTTCTTCATGGTAATCTTGAGAAAGAGATTTATATCCAGCAGCCAGAGGGGTTCGTTGTTCCTCGAAAGGAGGACCATGTATGCCATCTCAAGAAGTCTCTTTATGTTTGAAGAAATCACCGAGACAATGGTATAAGAGGTTTGATTCTTTCATAGTTGAACATAGCTACTCCAAAAGTAATTATGATAATTGCGTCTATTTTCAGAAGACATCTGATGGGTTATTCATATACTTACTGCTCTATAGTGATGACATACTGATTGCTGCAAGAGATAAATATCTTGTTCAACAAATTAGAGGCACAGCTTAGCAATGAATTTGATATGAATGATTTAGATCCTGCCAAGAAGATTCTTGGAATGGAGATTAGCAGGAATCGTCAAGATGATAAACTTTTTCTATCACAGAAGAAGTATGTTACGAAGATGCTTGACATATTTGGAATATAGTGTTGCAAAGCTGTTAGTACTCTATTAGCTACTTACTTCAAGTTGTCATCTGATTAGTGTCCTCAATCAGAGGAGGACAAGAGACGCTGCCACATGTCCTGTATTCAAATGTAGTTGGAAGCCTCATGTATGCTATGGTATGTACCATGCTTGATTTGGCTTATGTCGTTACCATTGTTAACAGATTGCACAATCTAGGCAAACAACATTGGAAAACTATCAAATGAATCCTTACTTATTTGAAGGGTTTTGCTGATATTAGTTTGGTATTTCATAGACACAAAGCTGATACCGAAGGCGTAGTTGGTTATGTTGACGCTGACTACGGTGGTGATTTAGATCTGAGAAGGTCACTTTCAGTCTATATTTTTACACTTTGCGATTCTACTATAAGTTGATATTCATCACTTTAAGCCATCGCGGCTTTATCCACCACTGAAGCAGAGTATATTGCTGCTACTGAAGGGGTAAAAGAGGCTATTTGGCTTCGAGGCTTGGAAAGTGAACTTGGTCTACAACAAGACATTTTTGTTGTGTTTTACGACAGTCAGAGCGTTGTTCCCTTGACCAGAAACAGTAAGCATCACTCAAAGACCAAATATATTGATATTAAGCATCACTTTATTCGAGATATTACAGTCGAGAAAATTCCTACTACTGAAAATCCTGCAGACATGTTAACCAAGCCACTTCCAGCTGCTAAGTTTGATCATTATTTGAACTTAGCTGGTATCATTCATAATTGAACAAGGTTTCATGGTAAAAGAGTATATCCAATCAAAAGATTATCAATGTGGAGATTTGTGGGGCTTGCCCACCTTTTGCCAAATTTTTTTGCCGCTGCAGCTCATTTTCTTTTCAAAATTGTCTGCTGCTGCACCATATTTTCCTCGTCAACAAATGCGTGCAGGAATGACAAACATTGCGGCCGGAAATCACTTTTAAGAGGTGCAGGAGTGGAGTTGCCTATAAATAAGCACTCCTGCACCTTAACAGACATAACAAAAACGAGAAAAACATAGTAAACACAGAAATCCTCACCATTTATTTTCTCTTCTTTTCATTATATTCTCTACTTCTTATTTGCCTCTATTTACGGAGAATTTTTTCCACCTAAAAATTCTGGTAACATTGTTACTGTCATTATTAATTTTTCATAATATTTGATTAAATTTATCGCGCTTCTGCACTCTGTATCCCTATATTTCCAGTTGGAAATAGAATTCTAAAAATAAATAGTATAATTTTACTCCAAAGTGTTTTTCGTCCTAGTGTCAGACTCCCAGTTGTTCGAAAAAAGTACTCATATGTTGCATCTTTAAAATTAGAGTATATTTTGTATTTGATTATTCCACAAAAATTAATATTGAAGAAAGATTTCATGTAGAAGGAATGCTCATTGCAATAGCCTTGTCTTCTTTAGGGACAATTGTGAAATTTATCTAATTGATGGTTGTTCTGCCCCAATAAAGGTGTCAATTCATCTTAACTATGGACAAATAAAATAAACTCTAGGGTAAAAAATAATTGGTTTGAAAATTCTGCACCTTCAAATGGAACTTGCAAGTTGCAACTTATATGATCAATGCTTTCAACTTTTCTGGTAATGTTATTTTTAGGGTGAGATTGAATAGAGTTTGGATTTGTGATCTTCTATATTGGGTTTTATAAAAGTGAATTGTTTGTAAAAGAGAATATGATCCAAAGTGAAAATTTTGTATTAGATTATGATGTAAAATCCAATCCAAATATATTTTTTGATGCTAACAAAATACAACTTTAAGACTATTTAAAACTATTTAAAAATAATGACAATTTTATAGTGTAGCTGCTTAGTTTGAAACTCCCACCAAACATAAGGTATGATCAGTTTGATTAATATTCCCTTTCGTAACAGATAAAAAAATGAAAACGGAAAATATGATCCAAAATCTTCACTTATTTTGTTTGATTTTTTTTGGCTAGTTAATTCATTAATATACTAATAAAAAATTATACAAATGAGTCAAAAATTCACAGTGACATACACTATAAGTGAATAATAGACAACCAAAGGAAACAAAATCAAACATACTAAAATCTTCTTTGAGAGCCATCTTCTCCATCCTCTACACTAACCAACCCTCTTAACTTAAGAGACACATGTCTTACATACTTATTGATTCGCTAAAATATATGAAGGCAAAACTTTATAAATTACTATCCAGACATCATGATATAAAAAAGAAGCACAAAAAAAAGAAAAATAATTATAATTCAATTAGTTAAAAGAATAATCTTAACATTGAACCATTGAAAAATTAACTTATGTTTCACAAAAATCAGAGATTGCGACTCGGTTAGAGTGCAGAAGGCCTTTTCTTCTACACGTATTGAAATTGAACTAGAAGTATAAACAGTAGAAGGGAAAATTTAAGAAAAGTCTGCTTCATAGCCCAGCAGACTCCTTTGCCAGATCAAAGGAAGAAAGAAACAAATCTGGACTTGGTCGTTAAAATCATTCAAGTGTACACCAAATCTTGACTTAATTAATAGGGTACCCCATTCCACATTAGCTTGGAGTGTTTCAAATGGTCAAGCAATTATCACCTAATGAACCATGTCAAAATTAAGGTCAAGTTAACCTCGTTTGACCTCTGCAGCCTCATGATTTCTTCTTTGACTTTCTATCCCTCTCAACTTTTGTTCAAACTCGTGGGCCGTGCATTGCGCCTCTGCGCTCTCCAATTCCTTGCTCTATTTAATTTCTTTTGTTAGAATAATATTTTAGTTCTTTTTTCCTATAAAAATTACTCCATCAATCATAAATGCAATTAAAATTTGTGACATCAGTTTTCTTAGCATTATTTTAGGCTCCGAATCTCAAATTGAATTATTTGGTTTTATGTCGAAAGTCTGAGAAGGAAACATGTAATATTTTAAAATTTAAAAAATCTAAAATTAAAACGCCACAAGGAGAGTGTTATATAAAATGTTACAGAGGATTCAGACTAAATTGTTGCTTAGATTGTAATTTGTTTAATTCATCAGGGAGGGGATGTAAATTGAACTTAGAACTTTGTATCTGATAATGAGAGATTTTACCATTAAACTAAGGTCTTGCCACTAGAATTGTGATTAAATAAGGAGGTTATGGCGGAATCATGGGTGGGTGAAAACCATATTCAAAGTTATGAAAGTTTAAATAAAAATATATCTATTTTAATATACATATATTTAATATAAAATAATCCAACTTTACTCTCACATTTATTAATTCACTTAATAAAATATTAATTATATTCAAAGTATTAAGATGATTTTTGGTTATTAAACTGAATAATTCAAACCAAACTGATCATCTTCTTGACCTATGCGAAACACCCAAGTTTGACAAGCTGGGACAGAGGGAGTAGTATAGAATGCTTTTTATCTAATTGAACTTTGTTTAAATTAGAAAAGTTAAGGATTCCCAGTTAGCATTTTGAGAGAATATAATATTTTCTAAATACATAATTTACTATTGTAATACTCTTACTTGTGTATTACTGCATGGTTATGCAATATTCTCCTTTCTAGAAGTTTTTTTATATTTCTTTTCTTTTTTTCAAAAAGAAACACGTCTAGAAATTGAAATTTAAATTAGACCAATATCATCAGGACAACATTAAAATTTTAAAACGGAATCTAGAACACGTATTATGAATCTATAGACTTTAGTGCTTTTTGTCCCATTTCTTCTTGATTAGGTAAGTTAAAACGGAAAATGATGCATGGCTTAATGAGCATAACTTGAAGGATTCAAAGATGAGCATAGATCGACTTAATGAGTAGTACTGCTATGAAAGATTTTGTAGAAATTTTCTTCCATATCCTATGGTAATGTGCTTATGCATTAGTTGCGCTAGAATTGAATGAATTTGCTTAATGCTAAATAGTATTGTCAAAAAAGAGACAAATTAAAAAATATGTTAATTAATTATGGGTAAAACTCAAAAAGCACTGTGCAAGAAGAAGAGGAAGCATGCACCAATTGGCCTTAGAAGCAACATGGAAGTCTCCATTCTCTATGCAAGAATCTAATACAAAAGTTTACAAACGTTGCCTTATTTCACTCGGATTTTCTACTTTAATGGGGTCAGGTGCACGTCAAGACGGCAGTCAATAGAATCCAAACTTTTCAAACAAAAAGAAAATGGAAAATGGAAAAAGAAAAAGTAGAAGAAGAAACTTTCTTCTAGAATCAGATTGAAGCCCAAGAATAAAGTAGAAGAAAAAGGAAATTACAGATAATCTAGAAATTCATACTAATCAACTTGCTATGGAAGTCTCTTTCGATTTTGTCATGCTTCTACAACTACAAGATGTAAAATTTTCTCTTTTATGTGCATACTTTGCTATCTCACAAGTATGTATAACAGCCAAGTTTAGACTCTCAAATTAAAGCTCATCTCCAATCACAAAATCAGGAAAATCTACCACATATACTACTTTCACAATATTCAGGCAAGAAAAAGGGAAATTTGTACGCACTATTAACCTTTTTGTTGTATAAAGAGTACTAACCAACTCTGTTACGTATATATTAAAATTCATACTCATTCAATTCAGATAATATCCATTCTATCCAAATAATATTCTCAATTTTATATTCCCATCATAGAATCTTTTCATCCTTAACCTAAAATAAAGATCCAGAGTCATATTTATTGTATTTTAGTGAATAAAAATAAATTGAATAAAAAATATATCATGCACAAAAATACACTATCTTTTTTTTATTTTTTTATTTTTTTCTGAATAACAAAAATACACTACCTAACGGTAAGCAAATAATATATAGAAAGTGAAAATTGGATAAAACCCGTTATAGTTCTCTGGTCTCACGGTTGACAACCTATGCCCAACTCCATTACTGCTCACAGCTATCTGGGACCCCTTAAGAAAGTGTTTCTCAATCTATCTCTCGCAGAAGAAATCAGTCTCCCAGTTTGTATTTACAAACTAAAACTAATATTACAATTTTCTATTAAGATTTATTTAAATATTAATTAAATAAACCCACTCAACATTCATCATAAACAACGTAAACGCATTGTACATAAAACTTTCAATATTTCGTAATTTTAAATTTTATGATAATTTTTTTATATTCTGTCGCTTTCTTCATAGTATAATTTTATGATATATATTTTTTAAATTAGATGTATTTACTATATATAATACGAGTTACTTTGCTTATAAAGAAAATTAAAAAAAGGACACGTGGATTCTTTTAAGTTTCATGATTCTAGTCCTCAAAAAATCTGATGCACCCTTCATCAATACGACAAAATTTTCCAACTTGGAAAAAATAAATAATTGTATATATATTATTGGAGTGCAGGCGGGCTCGGCGTCTTACAAGGATACGCTGCGTCATGATCAGCCAATCTTACGCGGCACAAGACCCCTCTCCCCCACACCCCCCCTCCCCCAGCCCCCGAAAAATTTAGACATGTTCAAACATCCATATAATTACGAAACCGGCCGAGCCAAGAGAAACATAAATTTCTTTATTTTATTACGCAAAGTAAACCAATATCTAGTTTTTTTCTTGTTTTAAACAGTCGTCGTGTGCCATTGACTCAAACCGTATATAAGTTCATTTCAGCTCTTATATTTTCTTGATTCGTTTTCTAAACATAATGCCTTTATCATCATCAGCACCACCGCCACAACCACCGTTGTTCACTTCTCCTTCGCCTGAAAGTACTCTTGTTCTTGACTATCTTTTCGCCATGGAATTGCCGCCGGACTTCCCTTCAGGCCAGTCACCGAGGAGACACCTCCAAGGACCCCGGCCGACACCGTTAAAAGTGCGGAAAGACTCTCATAAGATCAGAAAGCCTCCGGTACCACCACAACCACAACTGGCGCCGCGTCCACCAGTGATTATCTACACAGTCTCTCCCAAGGTAATTCATGCAAACCCCAGTGAGTTCATGACTTTAGTGCAACGTCTTACTGGTCCAGGCTCCACTTGTTCTTCGTCCGCGGCCACTTCGTCGGCTTCTTCTTCAGCTTTTCATAACACTAGTGGCGCAATATCACCTGCTGCACGATTTGCATCCATAGAAAAAATTAGGTCACCGGAAGGAAAGAAGAAACATCTCTGCCAAAATGATTTACCGGTGATGGACGGAATAGAACTAAGCACCGAAGTGGAGAGGGCATGGCCTTTTCCGGGAATTTTATCACCTAATCCTGCTTCGCTTCCACAAATCTCTCCGAATTTTTTCTCGCCGCCATCTGATCCGATTCCATTAGGGTTTTTTCATGATTTAAGCCCTGTATTGCACAGTAACAAGAATTACTTAGAGACTAGTTTCATCATGCCTAGCCCTTCAGCATTCATTTCACCTCGTTTTGGATCTCCAAATATTCCATCTCCAGATCTTTTCAACAATTTTTTTGACCTCTGACTTTGTATAGAGAGCACAGAAAAATGTAGAGAGGATAGAAATGGTGATTTGGCTTTCTTTGTTTCAATGGGAGGGTGAAAATTGGAACGGAGGAAAACTGAATTGGGATATTTCATTCTGGGTTTCTGGAATTGTTTTTCTATTGAATTCAAACTGAGAACCACATATGATGATATGATGGTAGCTGTTTGGCTGAACTTGTTTTCTAGTATTTGTAATGCCTTCAATAGACACCATTTTTTGTCATATAATTTATGACGTGTAATCTGGAAAATAACACTAGTAATTGGTCGATTTTTCTTGCTTTGTTTGCATCTTTTATGGTATGATTTTGCTGAGAAAATTCAAATACTCGATTTTGATTGATTGTTCTTGTTTCATTTTCATTATTTTTTATATGGTCTTACTGGAATATTAAATTCTCAATTTCCATTGTTGTAATTCTATGTTATCAGCATGCATTGCCTGCAAACTTGAGGTACAAATGCAGTTTGGTCCCTTCAAATATTTATGATTCTCAGAAATTCATGACAAGAACTCCAAGAAGATGCTTTCAGAAAGAAATTGGTTGTAGTCATTGATAAAGCCCATGCTTCTCATCCTCTTGCAGATTTAAAATTTTCCCCATTTTAATGATGGAATTAGGAACTTGAAGCTGAGGGCAAGTATAGGAAAGAAGCTTGCAAAAGACAAGATTATAGGACAAAAGCCAAGAAATTTATAAAGATAATTAGAAAACTATAATTAAGAAACCTTTTAAGGACAAAAGAAAATAAATTTATAAAAATATTCTAAAGAATCTCAATTTTTCTAAGAAAACTATTCCCCCTTTAAGATTCATCTCTATATAGAAACTACAAGTTACTGCAAGGGCACCTTTTTATTTTATTTTGTCAAAAAACATGAACGTCAACTTTCTTAAATTAAACATATTTTTCTCTAAATTCTCATAATTAATCTCATCCCTTTAAGAGATTCAGACTCCATTAATTAATACATAGCACTATCTCTATTCTCTTTAATTAATAAGGATAGTGTTATAATTTAATTATGATTAAACTACTTCTCTTAATTTTGTTGTCAAGGCAAAAGTAGATATTCAACCTTGGATGGAGGAGTAATATTTACTGCCGCCATCTAAGTTCATTTTCATGCTAGAGAAAAAAGTCCAATTTATACCATTAGCATTGATTACTGTAATTGTCTTTTTGAGACATAAACTATTTGATATACTGTCTAATATATTAATCAAATCGTATTATATAGAATCATGTGATAAGTTTAAATTTATTAATTTTTTTGATCTAATTATATAGCTACACGTAGTATAATTTAATTAATAATTATATAATATATTAAAAAGTGTATTAAAAGATCTAAAATCTGATTGTTATTATATAATATACAGTATAATTTTCTTGATTTTACCAAAAAGAAGTTTTTCCACCGTCTAAAATTATGAGGTAAATCTAATTTTGTAAACCACATACCCTGAATTATCGTATCAGATGATCCAAAATTCAGGTTGATCATTTTGGGCTTGTAGTACTTGTCTTTCTTTGATTTTTCCTAAAAGAAACTCTTTGGAATCTTTCCCCGTCATCCGGGCGGCGGCGGGAGAGAGGCTCCATGTAAGAGAGCGAAAAGCTCCTTAAAAAAACTTGCGTTGAAAAAATGGTACTAACCGACAAAACCTGCTGAAATAAATACTCAGCTGCTGTTAGTTGGATAATTAATAAATCCTATTAATGCTATTTCAAATTGATTTATCCAAGTTGTACAAAAGCAGATGAACCTCAAAGTCCGCACACTACCATACAATGAATATGATGAACTAAGCATTATGTAACATCGACGTTGTACAAATCAACCTCAAAACCTCAAGACATGTATATATCTTGACAGAAATGTTCCAAATTGCGGTTGATAAAGGAAATTGTTATTTTTGTTTTCTTGCTGGTTGTTGATGAAAAAGTTTGCATACCTAGAAAAGATCCCGAGGCCAAAAAGTCAGTGGAATGACATATAAAAATCGATATATAGGGACTGTTTCTAGTATTTTCTATTCTATTTGTTAGTTGCTTTGTATTGCTTTCATATTATGAAATTTATATTGGGAATTATTTTTAAGAAAAATATGAGTATTTTTTTCATTTCAAAATATAAGACTTTTTAATAATTTATTTTAAAATTTTTAATTTTTTTATAAATTTTAATAATTATGTTTTTTAAATTATATTTACTATATATATATATATATATATATATATATATAATTTTCGTATTCTCTATTGTATTAGTGAATTTAGTTTAAAATATAATAAAAAATACATTTTATATTTTTCTTTTTTAATCTATACTAAAAGAGTTAAAAGACTTTATATTTTAAAATAGATGAAATATTTTATTCAAGGATTGGCTAGAATGGCCATCAATACAGATAGAATTGGAGAATAAGAGGTTATATATATATATATATATATATATATATATATATATATATATATATATATATAGAGAGAGAGAGAGAGAGAGAGAGAGATGTTAGGTTCTTTTTTCCTTTTCTAATTCTTTTGATGATGGCGGTTTGAATGTGCACGCTCTGTGGGAAGGCTGCATGTTCCTAGAGATTGCTAATGACATAATAATCCTTTAATTGTAAATCTTTTTTCTTTTAATGAATGTAAGCGATCCTTTGGTAACGTTAAATGTTTTAGAAAGGAAACTTTTCGAATCATGTGTGAAGCAGTCCTCTAATTGAGTTTAGTTGCTCAGTAATAACTTATGTATGATGGCATGATAAACAAGTAAAATAAAAATTAGTTAGGAACGACAAAGTAATAACTCAATTGATTAAAAATAAGCTCGTGATATAAATGAGCTAAGTTATTCAAACTGAATCTAATTTTCTATATTTATGCGTTAAAAATTCATAAAAATTTACCTTAAAACGACTAAAACAAAGGAATTAAAAAACCCGGTACATGTTTTGTCATCTGCAAACTTCTGCAGCAAAAATTTGGGATGAAACATGCCGCAAACTTCTGCCGCAATGGGTGGAAATTTGCATACATTAATTTCTGCCCAGAGCGGCGGAAGTATTTTAAATCTTCTGGCCAGAAGAGCGGAAATGATATTACCATAAAGGGAGCTTGAAACTTTTAAGAGCATTTGGGGTCTCCGGCCTGATGAGTCTTTAAGCTTTATACTAGAAAAAAGATTATATCCGAGAGGGGAAACTTTTAAGCACTTGGCTTTGCCGCCGGCCAAGGAAACAACCTTTTGTCTGGCTCTCTTCCCATTCAAGTGAGCCATTTCTTTAAAAAAAAAAAAAAAAAAGGAACTTTTAGGCAGAACTTGCCAACTGTTCAGCCTTGGAGTGGGAACTATGCACATAGTTTCATCTTTTTTGGCAGAGGCAGAACAACCATGTCTAAAGTTCCAAATTCTGCCTTAGAGGAAGGAAATGAGGGGCAAGTTCTGCTTTAAAAAAATTTAAATTTTGATAATTTTGTGAGTTTTTATTTTAAAATTTTGTATAAATTAACTATTCATTACGTTGTATAATATGATATAATATAATATTTATTAATTTTAATAAAATTATAGAAAGAATAAGAAAGAAGAGATCGGAAAAAGAAAGAAAAATTAGAAAATATTTAATTTTTAAATTATATATAGCAGTGCCCGCAAAGCATAAAAGAGCAAGAAGTAGCTAAACTAACTGGTCTCGTATTGAAATGCATCATTAATGCTGCAAGTGGCTAAATCTACATATATCACAGTATATGAGAACACTGATGAGAGCAACAAAAGTAGATGTTGATAGGCATGCATTAAGAACTTGGAATAATCCACTTTGTACCTAATACACGGTTATCTTATGACTTATGACAAAGGAATGATTAAATTAATATATTCAGCAAAAAAAAAGAAAGATTAAATTAATAGCCTAATCCTTTTCAAATGATTAACCTTTCTTTTGGATCCTAGCAATCAAGTAATTTAGATGAGAAAATTTTGGCAAAATTGACAATTTTGGACATTCTAATCCTACAAATGTACAAAGGGAACATCAAAGTAAGAAAAGACATATCCATGCAGATTTCATGTCAAGAGAATCGCTTTCCTTTAAACAAGAAAATACACGCTAAATGACAACCTTAACCTTCTCTCATCCCATAATATGTAGAATTCCATTTTGCATTCCCAATATTAACAATTTTTCATGAGTAATTCGTAAGAAATGTCTCAAATTTTTCTTTTTTGTCGGTCGTTGTCTAAAATAATTTTTTTTCAATTATTTTAGTTCAGAAGTATTTATTTTCAGAACCTTCCCAACTACCAATGAAATCTGATATCCTTAATTATTCTCATTTCAAGTAGATTTTAAAAGAAATATGTCAATTTATGACTTTTCTTTACCTTCTTCCAACTTCTACCATTTTTTCCCACCACCGTCATCCTATCCTCTCACAATCTCGCCACCGTTATCACCTTCTACTACCCTTTTCTACCTTCAAAACCATTACCCTTCATTTTTTCCTTTGGCTCTCTTGACCCTTTCTTTCGTTGCCACCGCCACCAAAACTCCTTTCATCTGAATTCTCACTCTCTCTATTTCACCACCTCCTCCTTTTATATTTTCTCCCTTCTTGCACACTCACTCAACTTTAAAACACAAAAAGATACGATAGATGTAATTGCTTTGTTGATTATTCCTTTTGCTTTGTTATGATTTATCAAAGAGATTAGTAATTAGGATGAACGTTAGAGATCCTCTCAATAATTGATTATATACAAAATAGAGATAAGGTTTTGAAGTTGGTGGTGAGATGTGAAAGATGAGATACTGGCGGTGGAAAATAGAATAGAGAGTGGAATAGAAGATGAAGAAGAGTGATGAATTGACATTTTTTTGCTTTATATTTCACTAACTTGAGCTGCATGTACTTGGTTTTGTCAGGTTTTATCATAAATATGGTAATTAAGGTAATTGAATGTATAAAAAAGAAAAATTAAGCCTAAA
Organism: Rauvolfia tetraphylla; assembly: GCA_030512225.1. Taxonomy (NCBI): domain Eukaryota; kingdom Viridiplantae; phylum Streptophyta; class Magnoliopsida; order Gentianales; family Apocynaceae; genus Rauvolfia; species Rauvolfia tetraphylla. Next base: position 8,218,981 of record JAJQKT010000058.1, on the reverse strand, counting down.
AAGTGTTGAAAAAAGAAAGATTTAGGACGGCAAAAAAAAGTTAATTTTCAGTATTTTTTTTCAAAGAGCTCTTTTCTCTTCTATTTTTTCTAAGTCTTTTTGCTTCTTCTTTTTCCACAAACAACTTTTTTAATAAGTAACTTGGATTTAAGTCACATCTCCTTTCCCTTTTGATCTGTAAGTAAATTAAAAATCAATTTAATATGTAACAATTTTTTGCTGTCCCCTTTGCGAAAAATAAATAAATAAAAGGTAAATCTTATTCTTATTAGGTGGTTGTTAATAAAAAGTTGAAGGAATCCAGCAGGAAAAGACCTATCTGTCCTTTGTTTTTCAAAGGTAATTAGCAGACTTTTCTAAAGTAGATGTCAATTTTTCCATCAAGACGTGACTATCTGACTTTTCCAACTGGGCAGATAATTAAATTGAATATTTGCCAGGATGTTGAATTTTCAATTTTTCTTTCTTTTTTGTTTTCTTATTTTTGTTCGCCTGCACGCACACTATATATGAGGAATATTATATGTAAATGCAATAGTTTTCTCTTTTTCTTTTCGTGGGAGGAAGAAGGCCTGAGTTATAGCTTGATATAAAAATTGAAAACAGTTCTACTCTTCTTTTCTTGATAAATTACAATATGAGTTAAATTATTGAAGTACGTAATAAAAAAAATGTGAATCTCACACTTATAATTTTGAGTTTGATCTGGATCCTCCTTAGGTAAACCTATAGCTTAATCAATAACTTACTAATCAAGTACCTGATTTAGAATATAGGAGGCTTCTACGTTGAATTCATAGACTAAAAAGTACAGAGAAGGGGGGAAATTAATTAAAAAATACCTTAAAGCTTTCAATGCCCACAGCCCTATGTTTTGCATTTCAATTTTGGTTAAAATATTAATCAAATCCAGGCCGCCAAGGGCTTTTGGTCTAGTGGTATGATTCTCGCTTAGGGTGCGAGAGGTCCCGAGTTCAATTCTCGAAATGCCCCATTATTGAAATTATGTCTCTTTTTCTCTGTCCCTGTTTTTTGGGCCAATTTTTCTCCTTAAATTAACGGGCCTAGAAGGGCAATGAATGCTCGATTTGCATTTTCCTGTTTTATGTAAAAAATTAAAATATTGTGTTTTCTCCACTATTTATTCATTCTAATTTTAAATTATGTTGTTAAGAGGTTATTTTAAATATACTTTTCAAAACTTCTTTTGCTTATTGATATTGTTACAACTAAGAATACTATTTTAGTTTTAAAAACAGATAGAAAAATTAATTATGCATATTCATAAACTATTTTTACTTTTCCTTTCGTAACACAAACTATTTTTATTTTTTTTCTTTTTTACTATTCTCTCACAAATTTAAATGTCAAATACAGTCCTTATAGATAAAACTGACCAAATATTCAAATTTTAAATACCTATTAGATCCTTCATTCCTTCTCTTCAGTATTTCTCTGGTGTTTAAACTACCCTTGAAAATGGTGGCATGTGTACAATGCAGGACCTAAGTTATCAAATTTCTTCCCAATTCAAAAATTGTTATAACTACAAGTTTATAAATTATATGAGTATCAAAAGATTTTTTAAAAAAATATTTAAAAAGAAAAAGTAAGAGTAGTTTATTAGTAAATATAACCAATTTCTCAAACAGATAATTTCACAAGTACTTTTCTTAACAGTCTCAGAAAAATTTCAACAATCAACAACAAACCTTTTATTTAAGCACTTCCCATGCCCTATTGACCCCTGCGCCTAATTGGTAATTTGATTACCAACGAGGTAAGCTACACCAGAGCGTTTGCTCTCTAGCATAAAACTCTTGGGTGGGTTGGCAGTAAACTCCTCCATTGTCCTCTTTTAATCTATTCCTAAACAACTGGACATCTATGGATCATTTCACAGATCACCCAACGATAAGTGAAAAAGATTTCCTTTTTTTTTTCTCCTCTTTTGTTTTGGGGGGGAGGGGCTTAATCAGAGAAAAAGGATCACAAAAAAGACTAATTCGATCGCCAAATGCTTATAGTCCTTCCAAGAACAAGGTAAAAAGACTACATCGAATTTCATCTATATCTACAAAAGGAAACTAAAAATACATGCAAGTGGAAACTGCAATCTTAACATTTACAACTTGTTCGAAGTGTAAACTTCATCCAGCAATTGGGGCATCTCTGCTGTAAATGAACTGCCCATTCTCCCAGCTCCAATCCCTCGTCTTCATACTTGCATGAGGTCTATCCGTGCACAAAAAGGACAAAACTTTCTTCACAAATTGGTGAAGCTATGCTAACTGTGATAAATATAAGCATTCAATCATTTAGTGCCAGAACGAACACTGCATTTCCTTGAATGGCCAAGAGGTCTTTCTGCATCACAACTCTTCCGGTTTGCATGTTTAGAACCCTCTTTGCTTCCTACATGATTATTACTCGTTGGTTGGATGGAGGGAGGTTGCTTTCCCCGAAAGACCCCCCACAGATAATACTTTCCCTGGAATCCTGCAAAAGCAGTTGTGTCAAGGAATAAGCTACGAGTCCGCAAGACTAAAGCTTCTCATCCTACAAGTAGTCCGAAACTCACTCCAATAGTTCAGGGGTAACTCCGTAGAAGTGAAAACCAAAAGTTCAGCATTTCCCAGAATTGCTCTCATAGCAAGTTCATAACTCAGCATCTCTTCAACCAAGTTATCAAACATCCTTTCATATCTGTGCCAAGAAACCCACAAATGAGGGAGAAGAATTAGAATAAGTAGATTGCATGGTGCAAAGGAACTCAATGAACACCTTTCGTGCATTGGAAAGAAATAAAGAGCAATGTTGTCATCGGATGGTTCTGATGTCTCAAAGCTCTTGGGCCAGATATCTGATTTAGGATGCATTTCCAGTTCAAGCAATGTTGGAAACGAACTTGCCTCCTCATATGCCTTCTGACAAGCTTTTCTAGACAAGTGAGCTACCATTCCCTCAAATGCATCATACTCCTTGTTCAGTATGGTGAAACTCCCACTGTCCATGAAATATGGAAAAATATCAGTATCAGTAGCAGACATCTAGAGTTGTCTCAACAATAAAATTAACAAAGTTATACTTACCTCCAAATTGGATCAGCTAATGGCTGCGCAAGCTCATGATTTTCAAGGGTTGAATTCTTAGAAAGATGACTTGGACCAAATCTAGGAGTCTCTAGTTGTGTTCGAGGCTCTTGCGGTGGATAATCAGCTAATAAAGGGTTAACCACCCTTTTGTTCTTGTTGGACTTATTCAACAGATAAAACTCAAGTTCCTGGTTGCTAGTCATTGTTACCTCAAAGTCTGTGTTCACCTCACAAGATTGATGTCCATTGTATTCTATCTTGGCCTCAGAGAGAGAAGCCGTTTTATTCTCCAATTCTGTTGACTCCTGGTATTTACGATTCAAGTGGTTCTCAGTGTATGATTCACAAGGTTGCTCAGAGGGCTTAAAACCAATTCTTCTCGTGAAACTTTTCGATACACCCTCCTTATTGTTCTTCTTACTAGCGGTCCCAGAATGTGAAGCCTCTTTCTTCTCTAATTCTGCTGAGTCATTGTTGTCATTCAAACTGTTCTCAGTGTATGCCTCACAAGATTGCCCATAAGAGCTATGTCCAAGTCCGCATACAAATTTTCCCAAGGAGGATTTTGTCCCACTCTTCTTATTCTTCTTCTTCTTAGTCTTTATCTTCTTCAAGGGGATATCATTGTCTGAAGATTCAGAACGCTGCAAAGCAACCTCATTATGTGTATCATCAAGTTGAGGAGAAGAACTCCTTAGTGGTATCTGATCTGTTTTCCTGGTTATAGGAGTAGCCCCATAACAAACATTCTGTTTCACTTCCATTGGAGAATATTCACCAGCCAATTGAGAACTTCTAGTTAACTTGACCTCTGCATCAACTTTATATGATTGCTCTGAGGGACCACCCTTACAGGCATGCTCTCCGTAGTCAAGTACCAAGTTATCAGTTTTCCTTCTCTTTGACTTTTCCTCAACACTTGGTTCAACATGTTTTAAATTTGAGATTATGTAATCCCCGCTTTCCAACTGAATAGACTCAGGGTTCAAAGAAATGAATTGCCGTAGCATCTCAACTTCACAGTCATCACAAACCCAATACACAAATTCATCCAAGGTATCAGGCACCTCATCCAGGCAGTAACTGCACAAGAAAACCAAAGAGGAAAGGTCAAGGACTCGAGCTCAAGAACAGAACCACAGATTAGCACAACAATAAGAAAGTACACATAAATTGATGTACAATGAATAACCCTAGTCAAGCAAAGATATACAAAATATTGAAAAATAACTGCCAAATATCAGCAGGATACACAATTCAAAATTCTCAAATATTTGCACATCAACATATAAGAAATTTATTGTCAAGCCAATTCATAGGAAAAACTTTGGATCATAATTTCTCCTGCAGCTGTTTACCCAACTCTTTTTACAATTACTGCCCCTTTCATGAGTTATTTCAACAAGCATTTCACTTTAGCACTGCACTTGATTTAGTGGAGAAATCAGTACTTTCATCAGAATTTTGACGTGTCCCAGACTTGAGAGAGAGGAACATAACAAGCCAGCATCCAAAACTATATAGACTAAACTGATACTTGACATAACTTACCGATGAATAGCAGCTTCCAGGCAGTTCACACAATAAACCAAAGAATTAGAGTATCCTCTGTCACCACACTGGGGACATATTGTCACCTGCAAGAACAAGTGAAGAATAAGACTATGGTAATATATCAACTTTACAGGTAATACTAACCAACTAGCCTTGAAATGGAAATAATGGCCAACTTTCAAGAACTTAATTACAAAACATCATAAATCATCAGTGTTGGAGAAATCCTAGTTACACTCCTGCATCTTGCAACCCTCCACAACTTTCATCGTGTCAATGATTTTCCAAATTTTTTAAGTTTCTAGATACTTCAAATATTGATAGTATTAAGATATCGTTCTATGGCATTTTACTTGACCTAGAATTTTTAGGTATCTGGCTAAGACTTCTCAGGGAATTCTAAATTATGGTTTTAGAAGACAGCATCTTTGACTAAAGCAAAATGCATTCTAAATTTTCTTTTCCCAGGGACGGGAAGAATGCATGTATTATCAGACCTTGCCCAAGAATGCAAGTTCAGAATTTCATCAATTCCTAATCTCACTGAAACTGGCACAACTTAGGTATTACTCGAATGTATTGTGCATAAGATTAATATTTGAGATGTCTCCAAATATGTTGTCTCCTAAACTTTCCAAAACTGATGTGTGGATGTTGCCCATGTCATATTGTATCACCATCTCATGTATGTACCTGATCTACCAAGAATTATGCCAATTCAAAAGATTAGATCAACACGCTTAGGTAAGTTAAATACCGAGGTGAATATAAATGACCCAGAATTTGTAATTGATAGAGACATGCGATACACTTTAAATTTCAACTATTTACCACCAGATTTACAGCTCCTATATTCTGCTAAAAGAGATATCAAACTCAACCAAGAAAATCTTGATTTATCTGGAGAAAACTTATCCTAGACCAAAGAGAAAAAACAAAGAAAGATCATTTTCTGACCAAGATAATGTTTAACTGGCACAAACACATAGCCTTTATATACAAATCAAAATAACATAGCTTTTCGTTTTGAATTTCAAGCATGCACAACCAACTCCGTCAGTCTCCAGTGCTCTAGAAATTTTTCTGCTAGACAAGTAGAAAGAAATAGCAATGTTCAAGGGCCATCCAGAAACAGATACCATACAAGTTATTGTAATCACTAATGAAATCATATCAGGGGTAAAAATCTACCATCTAAAGCAGTAAGGTCTGAAGAAACATTTTCCTTTACAGTTATTGGGCTTGGCTATTTCAACCAGAATAATACACAGTAAACATTTTCAAAAGTAGGGCAGAAAATCATCGTTCTAGATAAGAAATGAGACTGAAATTCAGGACATTCTTCAAAATATAAAATTCCCAAACTAAATGTTTGTAGTAATCACAAAAAAAAAACCAAATATTTACCGCTATGTACAGACAATAAACTTCAAAGAAACCAAATACTCAGAGTCATGTATAGACATTAAACTTTTCCTAGAAAAGGGTATCTTAACTAATAAATTCGTCAAATAATATGAAGAAAATATAAGTTGCAGTAAATGCAGAGTACTTGCACTGACAAGAGATGTGACGACTGCCACAGATATTTTTGCTTGGTTACATTTCTCTGTTCATCTTAGTGCCCCCTAAGATTAACTTCCTCTTCGGAAGAACTAAACAGATTACATTTCTAGGGATAAACATGACATTCCAAAGTAATATAAAGATAAAAAACATAAGTAGGCAGAAACACTAGAAACCCCTATTTGAAAACTAAGCCCTAAAGCATCAGATATGAATAGCATTCTTGAAAATGAAAATCTACAGTTACAACTAAAAATAGATGGAACTTGCAAGCCATCAATTACACATTAAATTATCCGCCTTGCATACAAGCACTAGGCAAAAACTCAAAAGAAACACAAGGAAACGTTTAAAAAAAGAAAAAAAATGTAGAAAAGGGAACCAAAAGAATTACCATGGTGAAAACAAACAGTAGAACCAAGCAAGAAACGGGAACCAAATTTCATGACAAATGGCAGAAAGGATAAGCCTTGAAGCACATGGAAAGAGCATGAAGAACGACGATGGCAAGAGATCAGTTCTTCTTCTCTAGCATATAAGAAGAAAAATTTTAAGGTATCTGGGGAAATTTTATATTGATTCAGGCTTTGCTTTCACTGAGGTTTTAGTTGAAAAAAAAATTTTAAATGATAAAAAATTTAAAAAAAGGATAACAGAAAAGAGAATTGGCATACGCTGATCACCCTTTTGACTTTTCAGAAACCCTAAATGACTCGCAAGCCCGAAGAAAAATCCAGCCGAAAAGGAGGGAAAAAAAGGGCCGAAGAACAGAGGAGAGATGAAAATGCTGGCTTAAGATGGCTCACGCGCCCGGTAGTCACGTGAAGAAGAGCCGCATTCGGAGAACGATGAATCTGAGTTCTGCACACCGGTCGGAATCCTTTTTGGAATTTTTAACGTTACAATGACGTACAAAATAAAAAGCCTTTTACTAATTTTTTCTCATCTTAAAATATTAGATTTTTTATGATATTATTTATAAAAAATATTAATTTTCTTATTCTAAAACAAAAAAGTTATATAATCTTAGAAGAGGTAATAATTATCATTGGTATGTTTAATTAAAAAGTCTTTATTAAGTGAATTTGGTTATTATCTAATTTTGAAATCAATGTAAAATTATATATATATAATTTACATATTTTTTATAAATAATTAAATTTTTTACAAGATTTAAAATCTGATCCCACCATAAGCGTTACATTTTGTGTTAGATTTATTATTTAAAGTTAATTTATGAAGGAAACGAAATATTTACTGCTCTTTTTCAAAATATAAATCGCTTTCAGCTATGAAATTATTTTATGATATACTCATTTATTCTTTCAAAAGAGTATTTATTATGTCTTTTTTTTAATTTTATCCTCTTCTTTCTCTTTATTTATTTTTTTTGTCTATCACTCTATTAATTAAGAGTGTAGAAGGTATTTTATTACAATTGTTTCATTATTTTCACATCTTTAGTTATTGTGTAAAAGATTAAGAAGACTTATATTATAAAACAAATAGAGTTTATAACAAAATGATAACTCAATTAAATAGAAACACTATTTATTAAATAAAAAATCTTGAATTATCCTCCTTTCCTTTATATATATATATATATATATATATATATATATATATATATATATATATATTATTTATCCGGACCTAAATGGGCAAGCCGCCGATCTTGCCGGAGACTTCCCTTCCTAATCCCAATGGAAGATGAGCTTGCAGTTACTTCCAATCTCTAATGTGCTTTATATGGTAAGAAGATTGTGTTATGGAATTGTAGGGAATCTGGTTTAGAGGAATTTTGGATGAACTTTTCTTTAATTACTTAATATGTACAAATCTATTTCTTCTTTTTTAAAATATAAAATATTTTGATATTTTTTGTGTAAATTAAATAATAAGAAAATAAAATATATTTTTGTTAATGTTTCAACTAGTAAAGAAAAAGACTGTCAAAATTGAAGAGTCAATATTTTTTGTTAAATGTCAAGAATGACAGCTGGTCAAGATTTGAATGGGTACAGAAGTCAAGAATTATGGCTACATCATTTCTGTATAAATGACGGCTGAAAATTTTCTGCAATTGCGGCTAAAGTATGCTTACATTAGCCTATAAATACCAGGATGCAAGAAAGAGTTACGTGCACCATAGAGAAGGAAAGAAAAGAGAGAAGAGAAAACCAGAGAGAATAGAATGAGGTTTTGTCATTTTTCTTATAAAATTATTTTCATCTTTTTTCTTGATATTCATCTAATTTGGTGAAGATAGTTGTATTATCTTCTAGTATATTTAGAAGAAGAATTTGTTACCTCATTTTATAATAGACGTTTTAATTAATATTTAACCCATAATTTTTACCTATTTTTGAAGTTTCCATGTAAATTCTGGTATTAATATATTTTCAATATTTTTGTTACTAAATTTATTTTTTGCTTAGTGGTTATTGATAAATTCTCACTTTATCAATCCCTGAGTTTTTGGGAGAGTCGTGTTAATCCTAGTAGTGTGGGTCATTTATTTTGTGATTTATTTTTGTTGTGTTGTTTCTATGTGTCACAACCTCTCAATAAAGTGGTATCAGAGCTTTTGTCATTTTTTTAAATGGAGGAGTCAACTTTTTCTTCTGGTAGTATGATTAAATTGTCCTTTAGTAATTATGCTGTTTGGAAATTTAGAATGGAAGACTTGTTATATTGTAAAGATATGTATGAACCCATTCTTGGTGATGTTGCAAAATCAGAGGGTATATCTGATATTACATAGGTTAAAATGCATATAAAAATTATTGGTTATATTAGAAGTTGGATTGACAAAAGTGTGTTCAATCATGTTTCAGGCAAAACGATGGCAGATGTAATGTGGAAAAAATTAGAGACCATACTTGAAAAAAATATATGGTCTTAACAAAGTTTCTTTGTTGAAACAGATTACACGGTTGCGATATAAAGAAGGAGCAAATATGTCCGAGCACCCGAAAATCGCACTGATACTGTAAATCTAAAGCTAGATGAGAAGGTGCAAGCACTCTTACTATTTACTTCATTCCCAAACAGTTGGAAAACACTTGTTATTTCTGTTTTGAATTCTGCTCCAGGTGGTGTTGTTATATTGGAGATGGTCAAAGAAGTTTTGTACAATGAAGAAACTAGGAGAAATGATCAAGGATTAAATCCGGAACCTCAAGCACTTGTTGCATAAAAGAATCACAGAAGGGGTAGAAGTAAGATCAGAGGTCCCCACAATAGATATGATAGATCAAGAGGTAAGTCCAAATCTAAAAGTGATGTTGAATGCTTCTATTGTCACAAGAAGGGGCATTACAAGAATGAATACCAGAAATGGAAGAAAGATCGAGTCAATACAAAAGGTGAAGCCAAGAAAGAAAATTTACAGACAACTGCCACAACAACCAATGATGAGATCGAACTTGTTTGTGATGATTCCAGTATTAACTTAGTTTGTCACAATAGTGACTGGGTTATTGACTCAGGAGCTTCTTATCATGTTACTCCTCACAGGAAAATTTTCTCATTTTACACTCCAGGAAATTTTGGTCATGTAAAAATAGAAATAATTGCTCTTGCAAAATCATAAGTATTTGAGACGTTCACCTTAATTTCAGTACTGGTTGTCAACTAATTTTAAAGAACGTGAGGCATGTACCAGATGTTCGTCTCAACCTCATTTCTACCGGCAAGCTTGATGATGAAGGTTATGCAAACCAATTCAATGACGGAAAGTGGAAGCAGACAAAAGGGAATCTTGTCATCGCTAAAGGTACAAAAGCAAACTCACTTTACGTGATGAAAGCAAAGCTGAGCAACGGAGAAGTAAATACAGTTTCAAAATCCTCCTCGGACCTTTAACACAAAAGACTTGGTCACATGAGTGAAAAAGGGCTCCAGAGATCGTCAAACAACAACTACTGCCTGATGTAAAATGTGTAAGTCTCAAATCCTACAATCATTGTTTAGTTGGAAAACAACATATAGCTGCATTTCAAAAACTCCCTTCATCTAGAAAATTAATTCCTTTGAAATTGGTTCATACTGATGTATGTCATATGGGTGAAAGAACACTTGGTGGTGCATTATATTTTGTAACCTTTATTAATTTTTCTAGAAATATATGATGCTTTTCTTCGAAGTCAAAGGACCAGCTTCTAAATGTTTTCAAAGACTTCCATGTCATGGTGGAAAGAGAAACAGAAAGAAAATTGAAGTGTGTCAGGGCAGATAATGGTGGTCAGACGCCTTTTTGAAGCATATTGCAAGAGTCATGGCATCAGACTTGAGAAAAATGTACCAAAGACTCCACAACACAATTGTGTAACTGAATGGATGAATAGGACAATCACAAAACGCATCAGATGCATGCTTTCTCATGCCAAACTGCCAAAACCTTTCTGGGGTGAGGCAATGAGAACATCAGTCCACTTGATCAATCTTTTTCTATCAGTTCCTTTGGGTGGTAATATTCCACAAAGAGTTTAGACAGGGATTGAAGTCTCCTACAAGCATTTGAGAATCTTTTTCTGAAGGCCAAACAATGTATTTTCTTGGGATATGAATATGAAGGGTTTGGATACAAACTTTAGGATCCTGTTGATAAGAAATTAATTAGAAGTAGAGATGTTGTCTTCTTTGAAGATCAAATCATTGAAGACATCAAGAAAGATGACAAACTAAGACTAGATTCATAAATTCCAATTAACCTAGAACCAGCACCTCAACAAATCAATCATGACGAGCATGGGGGAGTTGAAGCAGAGGATGTCAACAATGATGATGTTCCAATAACTGAGCTAGCAATACCACCAGTTCCACAACCACAACCAGAACTCAGGTGATCCACCAGAGAAAGGAGACCTTCTACCAAATATAGTACTCAAGAGTGCGTGCTACATACTGATGGGAGAGAACTAGAAACTTATGAAGAAGCTATAAACCATGAAAGTAAGAATAAGTGGTTGAAAGCTATGGAAGAAGAGATGAAATTCTTGATGTCTTGGAATCAAAAGAATTAGTACTTGAAAAAATACACACTGACGAGAATTGAATGGCTACATAAGTCAAGAATTGTGGCTGAATGATTTCTGTATAAATGACGGTTGAAATTTTTCTTCAACCGGGATGCAAGAAAGAGTTAAATGCACCCGAGAGAAGGAAAGAAAAGAGAGATGAGAAAGGCAAAAAGAATAGAGTGAGATTTTGCTATTTTTTTATAAGATTATTTTCATCTCTTTTCTTGATATCTACCTAGTTTGGTGATGATAGTTGTGTTATCTTCTAGTATATTGAGAAGAAGAATTTGTTACCCCATTTTATAGTGGAAGTTTTGGTCAATATTTGACCCTTGATTTTCATCCATTTTTTAGGTTTTTCAAGTAAATCCTGGTGTCAGTATATTCTTAATATTTTTGTTGCTAAATTTATCTTTTTCTTAGTGGTTATTGATAAATTCTCACTTTATCAATATAAGTGTTTTTGGGAGAGTCATTTTAATCTTGGTACTGTGTGTCATTTATTTTGGAATTTATTTTTATTGTGTTATTTTTATTTGTCCCAACCTCCCAACAATTTTTTATTCTTAACTAATTTAATACATTCAATATTAATATAAAAGAATAGATAATTTATATTTATATGTGAAAATAAATATAGAAAAATAATCTTTAAATTTTATAAAAAATAAATATTTAAAAAGAGAAAAAAATCTAAAAAATCCTATATTTTGATACGAAAATCATGTCATATAGATTTTGTTGGAAGTTCTGTACATGAGCCCAGCTGCTCAATAGATCTCAAGTCGAACATAATGTGGTTGCTGAGACAAAATGTTTTGCTAGTAGCTTGCGACAAGGTGATCCTCCATCTCTCCATTTGTATGTGCTATATGTATATTGAGGTGTTAGGTCATCAGATAACTGAGGAAGTGTAGAATGATTTTTAGAAGACTATTCTAATTTCTAGCGAGAACAAGCAGTGTCTTATATTTATTTTAATTGATAATATATTATTTTTTAATAAGGCTTTTAATCGACAGTTTGCGACAATCATATATATATATATATATATATATATATATATATATATATATATATATATGTATGTATGTATATATATATAAAATAATTTTACTCCCTCTCCTTCTTCAAAGCTTTCAAGACCCTAATCCTATTTTATGAAATTTTGAGTTTTTTAATTAGTTTAAAATTTTTTGATAGTTTCAGTAGATTTTTTATTTAATAAATTAATTAAAAATTTATCATTATCTTTTCCTTCTCTCACTCCCCTAATCAACCACAATCACATGTCTATTCCAATTCTATAACTGTTATTTTATTTTTTATCACCCTAATCAACATACAGAGACAAATTATGTTTCATCTTTATTTTATTACTGCATTTTTTTTATTCAACTTAAGTTTCTTATCCCTATTCAAATATGCAAAAATAGATTTTTGAAGAACACTCATTCTCACTATTCTTTCCAGGTAGAATAGTATTTCATTCCATGTTACTACAGTTTATTAGAATTGATGGAATTTAGTTGGCTTCAAGTACTATATTTTTTTGTCCTATCTTCAAATTAGATCTTTCAGTTTTTTTTATCTTTATTATTTACCTTTTCTGGTAAACGGTACATATCTGAAGGTTTCAGATACTTCTTTTTTTTCTTTCTCACTCTTTTACATAAGTTGAATAGGTAATTTTTTTGTATAATATTTTTATACTTTCATTAGAAGCATTTTTTGTGAGAGTGTGGGTCCTTCTTGGTCTTGCCTCTCTTTCTCTTCTGTGCTCCGCTGCGTCCGGCTGTCCATGTGGTCTGTCTCTTCCCTTCCCCGTGTAATTATCTATAAAAAAAATTAGAAGCCTTTTTTGTTTAAGGAAATATGACTTATTGCTTACATGGTTTCATGTTCCTCTGTCTTTAGAGAGCATAAGGGTTTAACCAAATTCTAGTATTAGTTACTATTTAAGATTGGAAGTTTACTCTGTAGGACTTTGATGTTTTTTTATTTTCATTATTATTCTTATTTATTATGTAATTTAGACGAGCAAATTAAAGTTCAATACATATTTGAGTTACATCTATTTAATTATAATTTCTTTTAGATGTTATTTTCTGGTCTTTCCTTCTTTATTTTTGTGCAACAGCAAGATGTAATTTAATGATGAGGAATGATAGTAATAAGATTGAAGTAGAGAAGAAAAGTTATTTGAAGTAGCATTTGCAAATTCCTGATTATGACATGATTCACAGTTCAAGAATTCCATCTGGGAAAGAAAACAAATCAGTTAGGAAAGTGCACTTAAATATTGCAATACATCTCATGGGGTTGTGGTGCTGGAAGAAGGTCTCGAAAAGCAAAGCACTTGAATTTGGTAAGTTTACCGATGTAAAATTTTCTACTTTCATAATCCTTTTGAAACCTTTTTTTCTCCATTTTTTTCTTATTGTAATCCCTTTATTCTTTTGTTTAAATATATATAATTTACTTTTAGCAATCCTTAACCAAGTATTATTATTTTTATTTTTAAAATTTTTAATACAAGATGTGATACACTATTGGTGAAGATTACATAATCGGTCAATGAAGAACATCCTTGTAGTTACAATATCTATACATGTAAGAAATATCTCTATAAATGAGAGACTAATAAAACTCTTGATGAATAGAGATTAAACCATCAATCTCATTGTTGAGAGTTCTCAACTCTTGTTACTAGGACAAGACCTTATAGCTATTACTTTTTAGTCTTAAGTGGCTATACTAATTTTTTTCTACCTCTTTAATTTTTTTTAAACAATTCAAGTTTCTTCAATTTTCTTAACGTTAAAGATGATTTGTTTTTATATAGCCAAATTTTTTATTACGCTACGTTAATAGCATATTAAACACAAACAATAGACCAACATATTCATTTACCTTTTCTTTTAAACGGTTTCTAAAGATGTTTTCTACCTTTGTTTTTATTCGAAAAAAGGCCACTCTTTTTTCATTGTGAAGTTCATCATTTAACCTTGAAGTTTTTATTTTTATGTCTTTCTATTTCTCTTATGAAATAAATTTAATACTTCATGAAATTTTAGTTTTTTTAAGTAACAAAAACTCTTGACTAACATGTTAATATTTTCTCGAGGAATACGTGGACAAACAGGCAATTGTAAATTGGATAGACATCAATTCTAGAAGTAGAAAGGCTGGAGATTGGCAGCTAATTTAGTGGATATTAATTTTTAGAAAGGCTATTCATGCACCAGAGTTTTCTATTTTTTTTTCTTTTACCAAAGATACAATAGAAATCATGACATATCATGCAATTATCATTAAGCAAATTTGGCATAAAATAGTCAAATTTAGATATTATTGGTAAATGATTATTGGATAATTGTATTATGAGAATCTCATTTCTCCCCTCTTCAACCCAAAACAGTTGGGTTGTGATTGCAACTATCCTTATATTATTATTAGTTATAACCGACAATTTATATTTTCATAATTCTTACATTATTATTAATTAATTATTTTAAGTAGAAGCTAATAATTATTTTACTTTTCATAATGCCTTTTTAGCTAATTTTATAAACTAATATGATTTACTTTTGTTTGTGAGTAAAAACAAAGAAAATTGTAAAATCATCTAAATATTTTAAAGATTTTTCTTCTTGACATTGAGACATTTAACATTTTTCTAGGAAGGGGATGTTCCTCTAGAGGGAGGGAAGAGGTGCTAGTAGAAATTGAGTTGGACATTTTTAATAATTATTGGAGTAGCTCCATTGTTATCATAATACTTACTTAATCTTTTAAAAATAAACATATGTAGTTTATGTGAAGTTTTACTCTTCAACCTCTATTTTTTTAATCAATAAATTAAATTTTATTTTATGAACTTGAATAGATTTGAATATACTTTTATAGTTAAGCATACCTATTGTAATATATTATTTGGTTTTCCTTTTCTTTTTGACTTAGAGGGACTTGGGTTAAATTAAAACATTAATTTCAGAGTAAAAATACAATGATTAAGTTAAATTTTTAATATTATTTCATAAATTTAGTTCATAATTATTTAGGAAAATAGATTAACCACAATTGAGTATAAAAACTTGTTCCCATGCAATGCATGGATCTTTCTGCTAGTGAAACAAGCTGTTCAGAGATAATCTGTGATCAGTCTGAGTAGGAAATTAGCATTCAGAAATCTGAAATATGTTTGTGTATCCAAATGCTTCGGGCAATTTGACTCGACCTATAAACTCCCAATATGGAATCCCAAGTGGAGGATTGAGAATATATAGCCTTTTTTGGAAAACTGAACTTTTTCAAAAACAAAAATCCCAGTCAAGTAAATCCTACAACTGTTTTGTTCTCTGGTGGTGGCAGTGCTGTGTTTATGATGATTGGTAAACTTGTTATCTATTAAAATCTAACTTCAAATAAAAAACCAAGGTACAGTGAAGCTTTGTTTCCCCTCCATCCCCAATTTTTAAATAGAATAGAGATTTGATGCAGGTGACAAT
Source organism: Rauvolfia tetraphylla (assembly GCA_030512225.1). Lineage (NCBI taxonomy): Eukaryota > Viridiplantae > Streptophyta > Magnoliopsida > Gentianales > Apocynaceae > Rauvolfia > Rauvolfia tetraphylla. The sequence continues at coordinate 8,203,231 of JAJQKT010000058.1, read as the reverse complement.
CACTAGTAGCATACTTTTTTGGGTAAAATGTCTCAATGACCCTTTCACTTTCTAAACATTCACGTCTTGCCGTCTAATTAAAATAAGAAATAGAATGTTTAGCCTTCCAATCATTGAAATGATCAACTGGACAACCACCCCTTTCTCCTGGGGAGGGCAATCACTGAAACTAACATTGGTTCTTTACAATGAAATATGCACAAGTAAATGCACCATTTGAGCATTCTCTTTTCACCTTGCATTTCTGTATACAGAGGAAAGAGTAGAGACAATGCTTTAATTTGAGGATAATTGTACAATTTCATCCTATTATTTTAATTATTGGACACTTTAGTCTTCATCAAATTCTTTTAACTTTTTTTATCCCTTTCATTTTTTTGCACAAACTAATTAATCTGTTCGGCAAATTCCGTAGTATTTTCCGACCAAACAAAGTATGCGTCGTACACATGACATAAATTTGAAGGATAAATTAAAAAATGTAAGGTCTCTCTTTTCTAAAATTTTAATTCACATGACTTCTTTCTTTTATATTTTACCCAAATACAAACAAATGAGAGCTAGACTCCCAAAAGATTCAATTTTCACAACTCCCCTCCAAGATTCCCTCAACCCAAGTGCAAGAGTTGTGTGCTGCAATGGAGTAGCAAGGATAACCCAAAAGAAGGTGAGGCGACGACATTGAGCAATTGCTTTTCTTGATTGCTTCTGAACAGTGGGTAAAATAGCTTCAACATCAAACACAGCAAGGCAATACTACTATAAAAATGCCTAACCCTCATTTGCGTACATTTGGGTAAAGTATAGGTGAGTTAACGTTTTAGAAGAGAGATAACTTGTATTGCCTAATTTATCCTTTAAATTTGCCTTGCATGTACGCCGCATGCTTAGTTTGGTTGAAAAACACTCCGAAATTCGTTAGAATGACTAAGTTATTTGTGTGAAAATAGGTAAGGGATCAAAAAATTCCAAAGAATTTGACGAGGACTAAATTGTACAAGAATTAAAATAACAGCGATAAAATGGTACAATTATCCTTTAATTTGATTTTGAAGCTTAATTAGCAGGGCATAGAACAGAGAGTTTAAGGCAACTTAGGCAAGAATCATGGTCGAAAAAGATAATAGAATACAGGAAACGATCCGATCCTCTTCCGTAATTAACTGGTTGGTGTGATATTTTCGCATCAATTATTATCATCATTTCAGATGGTAAATCATAGTAATTTGATCCAAAAGCAGTAAATATGATAACAAGAATGTTCTCTGTGTTCAGTAACTGGAATCACAACAGCAAAATATCTGAAACTAAAAGAAGGTAATGAAGCATTTCTACAGCAAAAAGTTATCCACTGATGTAACATTTGAGATAATGATCTTTACGCTAGCCCTTGCTAAATTGAGTTCTAGGGGTGGACCATGGTGTGCAATCCAACTCTTCGCCAGAATTCATTATATCTTCACAACCCTCTGGCAGAACAGACTGAATCTTCACTATTGGTTTCTTTGGGGGCAATCGAGGGACCTGTGTTTCATCTTTAAGCATCCGAGCAGCTTCCCGCATAGTAGGCCTCTTATCTTGATCAGGGTGAGTACACCATAATCCCACCATGAGCACCTTCTTCATCTCTCCCTTGTTAAAGCGGCGCATTAGTCTGGGATCAGCAGCCTCAGATATGATCCCCATCTCCCACAACTCCCAAACCCAATCAGCAAGCAAAATGTCATCCTCAACAGGTCGTCTCCCAGATGCTACCTCCAGCACCACTACACCAAAGCTGTAGACATCAGTTTTGACAGTTGGAACACCAGAAAAGGCATATTCAGGAGCTAGGTACCCCATTGTTCCAGCTGGTAGCGTGGCATCCCTGGTTGTGGGACCGTGTTCATATACTTCTGCTAAACCAAAATCACCAAGCTTGGCATTGAACTCCTCATCAAGCATTATATTACAGGTCTTGACGTCTCTGTGGATTATCTGCTTTACACACTCTTCATGGAGATAGATGAGGGCAGAGGCAACACCGAGGAGAATGTATAGCCTTCTGTCCCATGTAAGGAGCTTTGTAATGCTGGTATGCCTGTGTAGGATCTTGTCAAGGCTCCCATTGGCCATGTACTCATAAACCAGGACAAGCTCGTTTCTTTCACAGCACCATCCTTTCAACTGCACCAAGTGCTTGTGTCTCAAGCAGCCCGCCATTGTGGCAAATTCATTGTCAAACGGGATGCGAGTTACTGTGTCAAACGTGTTCTGTGAAAGGCCTATTCTTTTTACTTGATTGAATCTTTTCACTGCCACAGATCCACAAGAAGGAATTTCTCCTTCATACACTACTGCTGAAGCCCCTTCTCCAATAATCTTATCCTGATTGAATCCCTTTGTAGCTTTTCTTATCTCACTCAGTGACAAGTATTTGGGCACTCTAGTCCCATGAAATCTACCAATTTGATCTCGACTGCGTCGTCTATTGCATCTTCTCTTCCTTCTCAGACTCAAAATTACAATCACAAGAACTACGATTACAAAAATTATGGATGCTGCAGAACCTCCTAAAATAAGAATCAATCCAAGTTTGCTTTTCATCCTGTGATCAGAAGAACTATCACTAAGACTTACATCCCCAGGAAAGCACAACAAACAGTCCCCTTCTTCAACTATATCCATTGGCAATGTTGCAGAAGATCGAAACCAGAATGTTTTAAATCGCCAACTATGAACACTCTGAATCACTGACCCTTTTCCGCTAGAAGCGCTAAACCCCACATGCATAAACTCTTTAAAATGAATTGAAAGATCAAGCTGAGTAACAAGAATGGGATTCAGCGGTCTAACCTGAGAGTATCCAACCCATACCCTGATCATCTTTTGAGAATGCCGATATTCAATCCAAGCAGTCATCTCTCTTCCGCGTTTAAGATCAATCCCTCTTGAAACAACATCGACAGAAGCCAAAGACTTAATCTGATTCAGATCAACACCAACATGATTCCCATTTATGTCGTCTAAACCCGGATTATAACTTGTATCAAATTCAATAGCTACAAAGGAATCTTGATCGTTCGCCTCTTCAAGAAGACCCATGCAGCCATCATCAATGCTCAGGGAATTCATATTAGAAGTGATTAGAAATGAAAGACCATCTCCAAAAGGGCAAGAAGGGCTTGAGACGATAGTAAAAGAGAAGCTGCAAGAGAACGAAGCAGTGGAATTGATTGAAGAATCAAGAAACCTAATTGGATTGACATAAAAGGCTCTTCCAATGCCAGAAAGAATGGTGGAAGATGATGGCGGTCTCGTTGGAGGAGAATCGCAGCCGTGTGCTTGAGTGAGCCTAATGGAATTGTTATCAATCGAAGCATCGCCAAAGATGGTGACATTGTTTCCAAGCCATAAAGGAGCAGAGAATGATGGTGAAGTGAAGAGAAAGAAGCAAATAAGCCAAGCCCAGAAGAGATTGAAACAAGACAACTGCACTGTGAATCTTTTCTTCATTTCTTGAAATATTGATTACTTGGGCCGATAAGGAAATGACATTTTAAAGGAAGATTTCTTGGAAGAGGACAATGTAGAAGGGAGAAATGATCACTTCTCATGAATTCCCGAGTGTTTTATCTTGGTATTTTCGAGGAATAAGAGAGCATTAGTTGATTCTCTGCAATCAGAGTTGGAGATTATGGTGATAAAATAAGGAATTAAACATCAGAATCTGGTGAACGCATGCAGAGAAGCTGTCAAACAGGATGCGAGAAAGAAGAAGAACGTCCCGGGAGTTCTTCGGCGGGGGTCGGGGCTGGACATGGCTGTTGAAGAATGCAGCGGGAAAATTTGCAATTGGCCGGAGGTGACAGTTTGGGCCAGGCTGGCATTTAGTGGCAAAGGACTTTGGCCTTACAATTCAGTCGTCTACTGGTTCTGGGTTTTGAACTTTACTAGTCTAAGTCTCCTGCGCTAGACGCGGGTATCGGTCACTATCAAATTATTGATCCTATAGATATTAAATTACTGATCCTATAGATATAATGTCACTAATCAAATTATTGATCCTATAGATATTAAATTATTGATCCTATAGATATAATGTCTCTTGTAAGATTTTATATATGTTTTTATTATGATACTGTGATATATGGATTAAAATAAAATTAAAAAAATAAAAATAAAAATTATAAATTTAATACTAAAAGATTGCAATATGAAATTATTTTTATAATCTATTATTTAGATCACAGATATATAATTAACTAATATAATATTCTTTTGATATTAAAAGAATCGAATATCTAATTTGATTCTTCTTTATATTCGTTGATATTAACCTTCTTCACGTATAGAGATTGATCACTGATCTAATCACTGATCTTATAGACATATGCTTAAATTTTGTATATATAATATACTCTGAATTTACAACATCACACGTACAACATGGCCTCTATCCTCTACGATCTAAAATGAATTATTAACATACTCTAGCGATAGAATGGAAACCACAACATATAACAACAAAGTAATCAGCAAACCATTTTGTTTCATCCAAATCAACTGCATAATTACAATCCAAATATGCACATTTGAAAAAATTATGTTCTCCAAGCATTAGTTTTATGCGTCTATATATTAACGTGTTACAGTAATACGTCCTTATGTCGTGAGATTAAAAAATTTAAAAAGTATGATGGTAATGCGTTCTTATATTTTAAGAGTTAAAAAATAAAAGTTGACCGCGTATTAGAGAAATGCATTGATAGTAATACATTTTTATACTGTAAAAGTAAAAAAAAAAATTTGAAGAGGCTCTAGAAGAGGGAAAAGAGCTGAAACGGAAGAAAATTGGTGGAGAGATTTGAAGCTGAACGCATTACTATATAATGCGTCCATATTGAATGCATTATGGTAATACATCTTTATTCCTCAAAATGAAAAAATGGACAACTTAGTAAAGGTTCAAAAGGTTAATAATTGAACGCGTTATTGTAATACGTTCTTATGTCACAAAAATAAAAAAAAATTGAGAACACATGATGAAAATGCATTGAACGATGACTAAAACTCATCTTCAAGATGTCACTTAGATAAATCTTAATAATTTTTTTCTTTGAAAGGTTATAAGTCTGAGTAATTAGTTTTTTTTTGTGTCTGAATAATTAGTTTAATATTGAAAATTTATAAATTAATAAGTTCCTAAAATATATAATAGTAATAATGAAAAGAACTCTATAAAGTAGTACAAAATTTGTTGGTATTTATTAAGTTAAGTTTGGACCTTTGAAAAGAGAGGACTTGTTATTTATTTATTTATTTATTTGGAGTATCTATGTTTTGAAATTTATTTACCTTTTACTTATAACAAATTATAACTTTGGAGTAAAATAGAAAGCAGAATATCAGAATTCTTTCTGTTGTTAAAAGGAAAAAGAAACAGCCCTTTACCCCCAACACCCCCCCCCCCACCCGCAACAATACTCATTTCTCTCTTGTGAAGTACAATAATGAGATTCTTCAATTATGTTCTATGTATATTTTATTTCTATTTTCCTTTCAATTTTGTGTAGTAAAATCCTTTTCTTTTTCACTTGTCATGTCTCTTTTTGTGATTTGATTTTCATTGGCTTCAAATGTTCTAAGCCTCATAGGTAATTGATGTAAATTCGAGATAAATTAGAAGATAACTATCTGCGTGATATTTTAACATTTTAAATAATTCAGCCTTTACCCTCCAATAAAAGAACAACAAATTATCCAAAAAATAAAATAAAATAAAGAACGAAAGAAGAAGAAGTTAAAGTCATTCCGTCCAAATTTTCCTTCTAATGCTGGTATGGTCAGTTGCTGAAGGCCTCTGTTAGCATTAGAAGGAAAATTTGGACGGAATGACTTTAACTTGGACGGAATGACTTTATACGAAAATGTATAAGTGAAAGAAATCAATTGTTAAACAATAAGAAAATTCTACAGGCAAATTCATCTTTTCTTCTGGCGAAAGAAATCTGAACAATTTACTGCAGCAGCACAGTGAATGTTTACGAGGTAATTTCCATCCGTCAGAGAAAAAGAGGGGTCATTAACTATGTGTTCGAAGAACTTGGAACGGGAAAACCATTTTCATCTTTGTAGAAGATGCTCGCAGTTCATAAGCGCTTCTGCTCATTAAAGGCTTGTACAATTTAGAAAAATCTACAGAAGTGAGACCATTCCCAAATTTAACAACATTTCAACCGGGACACAGCAAGACCTAAGCCCGGGAAATCTGCAAGGAAAATGAAGGGTTATCCCCCAGTTGGATTGTAAATGCCAAAAGAATTCCAGGCACCAAAGAATGCCGTTGAAACTTCGGAGCTGGCTGGATGAACTTCAGTCCAAAGTACCATCTTCAGGCAGCCATGTAAGATTGCTACTTCAGCAACTCTAGTTCATTTCTGCTGGACGCAATTGTTTTACCTGGTTTGCCCTTACCACTCATGGCCCTTTATCTCTCAGAAAGCCTATAAGAGATTGTTAAAGCACAGAGATTATAAGCAACTAGATGCGTTCAAATGGTTAGACAGAAATGTAAATCATGTTCTAACATGCTCTCTTAATGGTCTATAGTATACATTGGTCACTATTCAATATAAATAAGCAGGAAGAACACTTAAATTCATTAGTCTCCATTAGCACACAGCAAAAAGAGAAATGGAAAAAAAATAAAATTAGAAAAAGAACATATTTTCAGGTATTCACTCAAAATATCAAGCTTAAACAATCAAGCCAAGGTATGTGATTCCATAAGAGCTGAACCCTAGCACCTTGGTCTAGATAAGGATCCACTAGCCATTTTGACAATGGATAATATTGCATCACCTGGTATTAACTTAATTATTTAGATGGATCATCCTGTGTTATGGAAAATATTCATACGTATATCTTCCAATCAACTTAGTCCTTGAAAACACAAGTTTATAAATGCCACAGGAACTTGTCAATTTTGTTTTCTTCCAAATTTCAGGATTCAGGTTAGCCTGTAAATTACAGAAAATCAGTCTCTCTGAGTGACTTTTACACAAGCAAATAATTATAAGTAATCGAGTTTCTAACAAGAAAAGAATCCGGGACACAAGATTGCACTCACCCTTTGGAAGAATCCATTCACATTTAACAAGATCTTATTCATTCCCAGTTGCCACAAACATTCAAAGTATATTGTTCATCTCATATTTGACCATTTTGAATGTTCAAAGTGAACGAAAGAAATCCTTTTTGGTCCATTTGTAGCGAAATTTCATTTGCCCAAACGAACTGACTGCATACTCTTCCTGTAGGCCAGGTTTATACTCTTAAACTATCAACAGTCGAGACGACATACTCTTCCTGAAGGTCATATGCGAAGACATGGAAATTTACTGATTAAAGATTAATGCTATATATATTTGGAAAATCTAACAATTTATGCAATATGTCAGCGGATTTACCACATTTTAAAACTTTGTTGCTAACTTTTTATGCTATTGTACTAAAAACCCTCTCATTCCTTTTACTGATCAGGCTGTTTCACCTTGAACAAACAATACTTTCACTAAAGATCAAAATTATAATCTATCCTTTTGATTCTCAGTTAAAGTAAAAAACTATTACAGTTAAAAGTAAAATTGTACGAATGCTATAGCTTTGTGAGTTGTACTCAAAGGTGACCCATAGGATTTATCATCTAGAACTTATTGAGGTTACATATGAAGATCAATAAATTAATTGTCTAACTTTTGGCATATTAATCTGCAGATTCTTTTGTCATTTGGCAGTCAAGCAATTAGAAAGAAAACCAATTTACTTCAATAATAAATTATAAGGAAAAGTTCACCTTTTTATTAATCTTCCTCCTTTTCTCTTTATTTGAACACACAGTTTCTACTTTCTATATTCTGTTTCATATTTTGTTCAGATCAAAATGATGTATTTCAGTAAAAATACTTTGACACTCCTTTAAATTGAAACTATTTTTTGATAAAATTTGTGAATGGAACCATGGACCCATCAGCTGTTGCATAATACTTTTAAAATACATCTGCAAAAGAAAATTGTGAGCAGGATTTTAATTACCTGCAGAATGTTACATAGAAACCAGGTCTGAGCTTTGAGGTTTCTAGCAAGACATTTAGTAAGCAACAGCCTCCAGAAACTAATTTGAAGGCAATAGCAGAGTGATGGAAAAAGAGGAAAATGTATAAGTTTGAAACAGGAACTGAACATCCAATTTGGGCCTTTTGGTTTTTCCGTAACGTTACAGCTATTTGTCTATCTTCTTCGTAGAGCTTCGGTGTCAAGATTCTTTGCAGCAAGATTGTTGGTTGATTCTACTTATGGATAAACAGATGAAAATTCGACTGGCCTTGAGTAATATTAATAATTTATCACAATCAAGTGCTCTGTGACATTTTAAAATCCTTCCAAAGTACAACCAGTTATTTACATATAAGACTAAGAATGGTAAGCAAGAGCCTCCCAGTTGCTATAAGGTGACAAACAGACAATGAATCTGATAAATAAATATCCCATTCCTAAGCATCATGAAAGAGAGATTCTGCACAGGCACCACGCTCCTAACAAACAAATCAAGGATCTTGCTTCTTCCAATAAGTAAGAAAGCTTAAAAGAACTTTCAGGTGCATCACAACAAATATGTGATTATCTATAGTAAAATAGGTGCAAGAATTCAAGAAAGTTATACTTATTAAACTATAGTGACTCAAACAGGGCAAAAATCACTCCCTCAAACAAGATGCCATCGTAATCTGACTAGAAGAGAAATTGAAAATTATGCAAAACAAAAATTACAGTTGAAAGACATACAAATGTTTTTTTTTTTTTTGGGTTTTTATCATCTTGGCCTCGGATAGTCATACAAGGAAAGAGAGACAAAACATTGCATAGGCTAGACAACAGAATTATGCAAACTAGGAATGCAGAAGAAGATGGAAATCCAAAGCTCACATCTTGTCACTTCTGGATCATTCTCTTTTTTTTTTTTTTTTTTTTTTTGGGGGGGTGGTGGTGGTGGTTCAATCTTGGGACGTTTTTGTTGTTGTTGGGGGTGGGCAAAGCAGAATAATATACATTAGGTAAATCAGCTTCTAGGGCTGTAATTAAAAAGGTTGAGTATGAATCCCTCCAAACTTTTCAGCTACAATCTAACCCTATCTGGGAATGGGATGGAATATGGTGGTCTGTTACTGGGCCTATTAATGAAGGAGAAATTCACAGAAGCAAATTAGGGCAGCATGTTCCTTATGCCATCAGCTATAAGGCCCAGGGGTGAAAGTTTTCATCTATGCTCATTCATTTACAAAGGCTTTCCACATTCAGTTAATGCACACTGTTCACCATGTTTGTTTCCAGCTCTTCGATTCTTTGTAAACACGAGCAATTAAGGTGCCACATTTACAAGATCACCTTTCTTTTTGCAGAGTTGCATTAAAGTTGAAGCTGGCAAAGTATGCAAATGCCCTTAATTTGTATTATCTTTTGCTTTCCATATTCACAACTACAAGTAAATTCAGCAATACCAGTTCAGCTGGTAATCCCTTAACTCAAATGGGGACAGCCAATATATTTAAAGATGTTGATATTCTTTTTGTTTTCCTACCATGAATTCTTCACCAAGAGCACAAACTTTTGTTAGTACTTCATGAAGAAAGAAACAGGTAAATGGCATTCTGTAACAGCAGATAAAAGATATCAACCTTAAACTACAGAATACAGAAGAACAGCGGCCATATCAAAGGAAATGAATGATAAGCAGCCAAGAGTTCAATCAAAACCATGAGAAAAGATAATGCAATCAGCAATCAAAGAAAGGAATTACCATATGTACTCAGAATGGAACCAGCCATCCAATTCATCCGTTTTGACTTGCTGGCATCGAGGAATCAAGAGCCAAATTTTGAAGCTCCATATGTTTGATATAGTTATGCAAAATTGTAAGCCTGGCCGTCTCAAAGGCAAAGTAACCCAAAGCTGAGAAACAAGCACTATGAAGAACTCTTGGCCCCATTCCACGGGTAAATCCCACCCACCCTTCTTCCATCAAAATCTTTCTTACAGTAGCCGAAACGCCTCTATACGTTGCTGCTGCAACCTTATTCACAGCATCACCATGGACCTGAGTCATCAATCTAGTCTTCACCACATCCAGAGGAGTAGTCAATGAAGCCGAAATAGCTCCAGCCAACGCCCCACAACTAACACTTTGTAAAGGCTCCAAATTAGCCTTCTGTGTCTTCCTTAATACAGCAGCTTTCAAGTATTCAAATGAAGAATAACTCAGCACGCCAGCAGGTAAATTCCTGAGCAATGTAGCACTATAACCAGCATACAGCCCCAAAATCCCATCTTTCTCCAAAATCCTCAATAAAACCTCCCAAGACCTTCCCTTTGCACCAGCCTGCATTCTCTGAGTAATCAATTCCTTAGGCACCATTATGGCCGAAGACACTATATTACCCATTGCACCAGCAGTAGGAGGGATCAACACAACTGGATACTGAAATTTTGACAAAATTGACTTCCCAAATTCACAAGTTCCAAAATACACAGCAGAAGAAGCAGTAGAACCCACAATTACTGCAGAAACCCCCCTATAAAACCCAAGAATTCCCTTATTTTGGAAAGTCTTCACAATTGCATCAACAGTGCCACTGTAAATTTCCGATGCCCCTTTCGTCTGAAGCTTAGTTTTGATAGTATCAAGCGGGTGTAAGCAAACATAAGTAAACGCACCAGCAATCCCACCAGCACCAGCGCCAATGAGAGCTCTTTCCAGAACAGATAAATTTTTTAGCAACGCTGTTACTTTAGGAGAACCTCTACTGGCCGGTTTTAGCAGAATCTGGGAGGGGGGTTTTTCCGAGATTTTGGTATCAGATTGCATAGAAAGAGAAGTCGAGCAAAATTTGAAACATTTTTGGCTCGTATTACTCCGGTGGATGCTGTAATTCCCATTTTTTTCTGTTCTGATGGGGTTTCTGAAATGGTTCAAAGATGAGGAGGAAGACAAAAGTGCAGTGTTAAGATTGTTGAAGAGGGAATTGAAATCTTGGAGTGTGATTGCGTGTTGTGAATTGGGGGAGAGCAGAGGCAGAGAACTGACTGGGTTCTCCATTTCTTCGTTCGCACGGACGGATATCCTCGGACTTGTACTGCAACAGAAATCTGAAAGGTCCTTTTGGATTTTGGCTGATCCCAATCTGTAGTGCGGAGTTCGGTTTATTTCTAATTCGGTCTGAGAGTAGGGTTTGCTATACTAGCTGGCTTTTTTTTTTTTTTTTTTGGCTAAGTTATAGTTGGCATTTCAATTGAGGCTTTTAGGAATTGGTCAAATGATATATAATTTGGTTCCACAAGGAATGCTAGTGAGGCACTAATTGATTATGTTTTTTCAATGAATAATACTCTCTGGGTCAAAATTTTTAAATGTTATTCTTTAAAAATGAATTATTTAGAACATGAATTTTTACAGATGTTAGTATTCTTAATTTAAAAAGATATGAATTTATTAATAATATATTTCACTATTAATATTTTAATTTTTGTTAAAAATATTTTGTTTTAAATACTTTATCACAACCGTTACAAGCACCTCTAAATTACACTCCTAATACTTACAAACAGCTTAGTTGTTAGTTGTTTGGCTAAGCGAGAATTTATCACTTGCTTGGCCGGAATAAGCAAACAGTTGAAGAGGCGAGATGGAGGCGAGTTTTGCAGTTTGAAGGGCCATTGAGGTAGTACAAAAATAAATAAATGAAAAGGCCATTGAGGTGATTCTTTGGTTTTCTAGTCCTCATTCGTTCTCTCAATAATTATGATTTCCTAACTGGTTTTCGTTTCCTAGTTACTTTTGATTTGGTGAATTAAATCTTTTTTTGTTTTTATTTTTGGCATTAGTTATCTTTAACTATATATTAGTGTAGTCAAATGATTGATTTTTGTGCGAGTTAGAGAGTTCACTTCTTTCATTTGATTTTGTGTGGCTGAAATTAATTGCCCCAAGTTGTGTTGGATTTTGATTGTTAATTAATAAAAATCTATGTTTAGTGTCCCCAAAATTTTTGTTTTCTTGATTTGTTATGTGAGTATTAAAATTTCTACACATAGCCACGCCAAGGAGTTTCTAGTGTGCTTGATATTTGTAGTAGATTAGAAGAGGATGTAGTGCATGCATGGAGATATTGTACCTAGATCTCATCTCACAAGTTGGCAACTCTTTCCGTCATAGAAGCACCATAAGGAGTTCTTCAAGATTTTCTTCTACTAAAGAGGAAGTGATCTTAACCTAAGATAAATTTGAGGATGAAGAATATCAATTGGAGTGTGGTTTTCCATATGGTCGTGTTAGTTCTTCTTGAAGAATAGGCTATTTGTATTTTATCCCTTCTACAAGCGAGGGTTGAAATGATCCTCAATAGGATACCTCAATTTCGTTTGGCAAAAGAGAATGCAGCTAGGTATAATATCTCAAGATATATGATTTTTTATGAATCAATAAATATCCCGTACTCACAAAAAAGGAAAAAGGGGTGAGGCCTTTGTTAAACAAAAGTAAATGCTTTCTAAATTGTATGACTTATATGGAGTTTGAATACATTTTCTAGCTTCATAAACTAATAGTATATGTTTTTTCTTTCATCACCTTTGAACAATTCTCGAACTACATAGCTTGGAATAAGTAGCTTTGAGTTGTCACGGTTGATGTACAAGTGTTGGAATTACTGATACAAAGAGAATAAACCACAAATAGTTATTTCTCTGCTAAAAATTAAAATATTCTCCCCACTTTTGGCACATTTGTTCCAAGAAGGTCGTGGCTATTGTTTCCGCTATTCTTGAATTGAATTTTTTCCTGTATATTTGACTTTTTACAATTGTGTGGAATAATTAAGAGTCGCTTGTAATGGTGAAGGAAAAATAATGCATAAATTGCTTCATAAGTAAAAGTAATTTATACATTATTGGGAGGAAGTGAGTGATATTCTCACTTTCATTTTTACTTCCTTTCTTTTTTTTAATGGATAAAATGAGTAAAATAACTGATATTCATAAAATTAGCTAAGTCCACAAATTATTGATGGATTAAATTATCTACTTTATAAAAGAAAAAAAAAAGAATCACTATGTATACATAATAAACTTCTCATTATGTTTTTTATTATTATTTATTTAATTTTTTTTAAGTAAAAGACAAATTGCTGAAACTTTAAATTAAAAAGATAAAATTGACAAATTTTATGATCTCTTCTCAAAACCTTTAAATGCATAAAAATCATATGACTAAAAAGCTTTTATACACACAATTGGTTGCAATTGTGGTAGTTAGTGATGCTAACTTTCTTGTCATAGACATGTTAATGTCGAGAAAAGAAGGGTAATTGAGTCCATCAATAATGTGCGAAATTAGATAATTTTATAGTTACTAGTATTAAAATCTTTTTGTCTACTAAAAAAAGAAATATGAGTGAAAGATGTTAAAATTAGAGTCAGTATTTCATTGTGATATTGAGAATAAAGTATAGATTCCTGTTTACGTCATCAAATGCAGTCAAATGAGACATTGGGTTCTTCGGACCTCCTTCAAAAAAAAAATTTGTTTTAATATTATAATAGTTGTATTCATGACCTTCTCAATTACTCTTACTGTCTCATTTTATTTGACAGTATTTAGTCGAATACGAAATTTTATACAAAAGTTTAAATTATATTATAAAAGTAATATAATATAATAAAAATAAAAAATATATGGGCCATTGAATACTTTATGTTAAATATAAATATATAAAAATAATATATACTGGGGTTAATAATTGATTAATAGTATAAAATATATTAAAATATTTTATTTTATAAAAAATATTAATTATTTTAAAACGTCCTAATATAGTAAGAAAGTCAAATAAAATACAATGAAATGAGTATGAGTTAGAGACTTTAATGGAGTCATTCAAAAAAATTTAATGAAAATATTTTCACACATCAAGATGGATCAAGGGTGTATCTGGATTTCGATTAGGCTTCATTTTGAAAATAAGTGAAAGATTTATTTAATTTTTATAAGAACGAATTATTTGTAAAAGAATATTTGAAACTTCAAATATGAATTTTTACTTCAAAAAACGTAATCTAAATAGAACATAAAAATCGAGAAAAATCGCCAACAAAAGTTAACCCAAGCAAAGGAGTTTGGTCTATGTCTTTTTTTGGGCACATGTGGATGACTTTTTCACAGTTCAATTGGCTACTATTTATTGTCTTTTGATCCGACGATTATGAAGCATGAGGGATATTTTGGGTAACGAAAATTAGAGAGAGAAAAAGAGAAAAGTTTGAAACGATTTGAAAATTTTTAAAAGTCATCATTATCTTCTTATACTCACTTTCTTCAACAACTCTCCCAAATTTTCTTTCTTCTGTTTTCTTTCTCTCTCTTCTTTCTGTCTTTCTCTCTTATTTCTGTCTTATGTCTTCTCTCCACTACTACTATGAAATTCTTCAAATATTAAAGAACAAAATGATTCATTCTCTTCAAGATCTTCATTTTGCGTTAAACGGTTTCGACGAACCTTCAAGCTTTCTTTCGAGATCAAAACTCATTTTTTCAGATTTACTAATAGTCAAAATGAAGTTAGATATTATGAGTTTTTGTTAAACTGTTTGGTGGCTTCTACGCTATAGAAATCTTCACTAAAAAAAGATTTACGGTATACTTGTGGAGGCAAAGAAAGCGATGTGTTGATTTTTTTTGCTTGAAGAATGATTTCGACAGTGGAATACTCTTATGACTTCGAAGTGGTTTCTACACTATAGAAATCTTCACTAAAATAATATTTATGGTCTACTTGCAAATGTAAAGAAAGCGATGTATTGATTTTCTTGACTTGAAGAATGATTTCGCCAGTAAAATACTCTTATGACTTTAAAACACGATTTTAATGGTAGAGAATTTGAATATTGGATCTTTTTTTCTAACTTTAGAACGATCTGCTTTGACTTTTTTGCAACAATTCTCATTGTTTTGAATAATGGCTGTATAGATTAATTATTCAAAGTAAAATATGTATAGTGCAAACTTATTCAAACTATTATGCATAAATGTTTACATAAAACAATCAGTTATTCATAGCAACCTGAATTGATATTAACATGAAACTGTATACATCTAATTTGATCGGAAGGTATTTTAAGAGTGAATAATTATTATCTACTGAATGAATAATTATTCAATTAACTTATCAAGTGAATAGATCCACCATATCAAATAATTATTAATAACAAATTGAATATATGTTTACATATAATAATTACAAGAAACCAAATTTATCTGACCAAGTCAGATGGTATGTTAAGAGTGAATAATTATTCACTTAACATATCAAGCGAATAGATATACCATATTAAATAATTATTCATAACAATATGAATGGATATTTACATTAAACTAAATACATCTGATTTGGTCAGATGGTATGTTAAAAGTGAATAATTATTCTCAACTAAATAAATAATTATTCACTTAAGAGTGAATAATTATTCTCTACTGAGTGAATAATTATTTATTTAAAATATCAAGTGAATAGATCCAGCATACCAAAAAATTATTCATAATAAATTGAATAGATTTTTATATATAACAATCTGTTATTCATAACAATCTGAATGGATATTTTTAATGAAACCAAATACATCTGACTAAGTCAGATGGTATGTTAAGAATGAATAATTATTCACATATGAGTAAATAATTATTCTCCGTTGAGTGAATAATTATTCACTTAATATGTCTCTCATTAATTTGTAATGTTCAGCGTAACCCTACTGTCAACAACTTTGCTCCGTATTCAACAATCTCAACTATTCACTACTGCCACATCTACTCTTGGATACTTTATGAATAATTATTTATAAATATTCAAGACTATAAGAATAATTATTCACCACTGCATTAATGTGAATTTTTGTATTGAACAAACTCAAGCATAGTACAAATAAAAGAAATTATACATACTAGTTACATAAATTTACACTTGTTATTGTATAAAATTCTAATCTATACATAAAATTTTTTGTAAAAATATGCATTTCATTATTGTTCTCTTCTCCTTATCAACATTATAAAGACAGTCATTAATTTTTAATTTTCTTCCCAACGTAACACAACCCTTACATTCAACATAAACTCCTATTGTCATAATTATTTTTTACTGTCAAGAATACACCTTTAGAGATTAAATAGAAGAGACCAGGAAAAATAATAATTAATATAACAATATTCATCTAAAAGCAATAGTAGATTTTTTGTCTTCGCTCTTCAGATACAACAAATTACCACTCTTTTAGATAACCTGATTTTTTGTCTTCACTCTTCAGATGTAACAAATTACCACACTTTTCGATAACCCACTTTTCATATCAAGAACTCTATCCATAATGCCTGCAAATGCAATGGATGAATCTGTGAAGATTGACTAATGGATCTTTCATACAGCGTCATTTGACTTCGTTGATGCTAACCTTGATTGTAAAAGAACAATAGCTAACAAAATAGAGAAAAGAGGGAGGAAAAAGAGAAAAATAGTCAATCTGTTAAAGATTTAAGATAGAAGAAATCTGATAAAAATTAAAGAAATAAGATAGCTGAGAAAGCAAGAGAGTCAATCTTCAAGAGAGGGGATAGAGAAATAGATAGAAAAAAAAACAGATTACTCTTTTTATAAATAGACAGATTTATGTGGGAGTTAAAAAATAATTTTTGTTCCAAAATACCCCTAGTCTCTCACAATCATTAAATCAAAAGATAATGATCTAATAGTTATGAAGGTCCTCCAGCACATGCTGAAAAAAAAACCTTAACATATTAACTAAAGCATATTAAATTAAAATAAATTAAAATAAGGCATCGAATTCGACGCTTGTGCAAAAAGAACATGCTATTGAAAACTCTACCATGATAGGGTAACCAAAGAGGAAATTTTGAATTTTTAGAAAAATGAATTTATTTGTAAGTGAGTTTCCAACTAGCTATTGTGTTTGCATTTACAACTTTGTACTCCACCCTTTCTAACGAACGTCAAATTCTTCCACAGAGAGAAACAAATCAATTCCAATTTGTCATCTGTTAAAATGCTTTTCGAGTCAATACGGCATGATATGCGTGGTCTTCGTCTCATAACTCGCCAAACACGACTTGGAATTCTTCACCCTCAAAACTTTGACCAAGTCTCCACACATTTGCCTCACACCGGCACTGCAATCGCTCTGCATCACCAGCAATACCTTGGTCGACCCGTTGACTTTCATCACCGCCTCCTGCGCCGCCTTGTCCCCGGCCAGATAGCAGAGGCTCCAGAGCACAGTGACGCCGTGCTCCGTCGCCGCATAGGAGCACTTCATTAGCTTCTTCACTACCGCCGCAATACATTCCTCGTCCTCGCTGATTGCTCCTCTCCCCTCTGTACACGTGGCGACCAGTTCTAAGATCCCCAACGCCTTCTCAGTCACCGCCCGAACCGTTTCTGAACCTGACAAAATCTTCCTCACGGTTCGTACAATTCCAAACCGGATGAGCTCCTTTTTCGCCGTCTTCGAGGTTGATATTGTAATCAGAGCTGATAAGCCGGCTTCGACGGCGTTCTTGTCGTTTTCTTCGTTGATCAATTTGTGCAGTTCGTTCAGCACCCCTTTCTTCTCGGCGCTTTTGCGTTGAGAATCGGAGTCCACGGCGATAGACTCCAGAATCTTCGCCGATGAAGTCCTGGAGTTCAAGTTGCCTTCTCGGAAAATGAAAACGAACTTCGATAAATAATCGAAGTCGCCGTGCAGAATTCTTCTACTCAACCTTTTATTGACTCCATTTTCCAACAAAATACATTCTAAAGTCAGAGCAATCAGCTCACAAACTTCTATTTTCTCAGAACCGCGCAAAATCTCCATGACATCCGAAACTGCACCGTCTGAGCTCGAAATAAACCTCCGATTCTCGTCCGAAAACCTCAGGAAATCCAGAATTTTCGAAAGCGAATCGACCGGCGCCGACCTAGTGGCAGCGGCACCGAGGTTTTTAATGAGGTCGAGTGCTTCATTTCGGGAGAGGAGAGAACGCGAGGAAGAGGGTAATGGAGATGACGCAGGACTAACATCGGAGGGAAGTGGTTGCTGGTGGAGATAGTGATGAATGAGGCGGCGAAGAGTGAGATTGGGAGTGAAATCAGTGGAAGGAAGCACCTGCATGGTTGCCGGGCAAGTATTATGCCCTTGTGACAACCACGTCTGGATGGAGCTCCGGTCGTAGGTGACGCCGGTACAGAGACTCACCGGAGATTTCATCACGTCCATCGAAATCGGACATCGGAACAAGCTCGGGACCGTCAGATTAAGGTACAATTCATCTCTCTTAGCTTTGGTAGCAGCACTACCAGTACTCTCCATCATCATTTTTTTTTTCTTTTCCTCTCTGCTCAGAAGACTGGATTTGATTAGAAGCCGCGAAGGTTTATAATAGGAGAGGGTGACGTCATTTTAGTCAAAGTTAGGGGTTGTTTAAAGTAAAACGAGTGTGACCAGAATTTTTGAATATTGGTGATGACGATTACAAAGAATTTCCATTTTTTAGTATTAAATTAATTAATTATTGTGGGGAGTTTGAAAAGTTTGGAATTGATACTGCGATTTTGGAAATTTCCCTTTTTTGTTTTCTGGGGATGGGGTGGGTTGCGACGTCGGTGAGTTGAAGAAATTGGTTTTGTAGTAGAATAGGATTGGTGTGGGGGGCCCATGCGTTGAAGAACTCGTCGATGAAGAGACGAAATCCATGCATGAATGGAGGTAGGTCTTCGTATTCAGCTGGCATCAAGATTTTGTTTGTCATATACGTATTCTTTATTTTTTTCTAGTAAATTAAACTAATATTGTTCTTAAATTTTGAATCTCGTCATTAATCATTGAACTTGTATCATACTCAAAGTAATTTTTTGTTTCTATTCTGAAAAAAAAAATGTTTTAATTGAAATAAGAGTATGGTGTCAATGAGATTGATGAAATGAAATAAATTCTCGTTTGTAAACCTAGAAGTGTAATAATTGTGAAAATCACATAATTTATTATTATTAATAAGTATGCCGATTTTATAAGTATTTGAAAATATGAGTCATATTAGTGAAGACAAAAGGATTTATGATTCCTAAACTCAAGATTAGGGATGTGCAAAAACTGGACCGGACCGAAAATTTAACTGTTTTTTATATTTCGGTTCGGTTTTTTATTTATACGATTCAGTTCGATTTGATTTTTAAGGTTACTATTTAGTTTCGGTTCGGTTTTCGATTTAGGTTATCAAACTGAAAACCGAACCGAACCGAATTATAAAACTGAATAGTAAAACCGAATAGTGAACGGTTAGGTTTCAATTTTTTAAAAAAAATCAAACCGAACCGGTTTTGCACACCTCTACTCAAAATGCTAATGTAATTCTCATTTCCAAAGGAAGAGTATTTGATAAGGATTTATGATTGGATAGGGTTTGATTTTGAGATTTTTATCTTGGATTTCATAAAAGTTAAATTATTTGTGAGAGTAGATATGAGTCTCACACTTAAGATTTTGAGTTTAGTTTTAAAATCAAATCATGTCCAAGTGAAGCATAAGTTTCATGGTTCACTAGATAGGAATTCAAAAACAATAGCAAACATTTAATTTATCAAAAAAAAAAGTTGAATTTAGAAGAGGACATTTGTTTTAAGATATTTAGAAATGAAGAAAACAGTTCTCATTTTGAAAGGGAGTGAATCTAGAAGAATATTTAGTACTTGATCCGTTCTAAATTAAATATCAAAATTTTTATTTATTTTATATAAAATGATAAACATTCAAATTTTGAATGAAATGAGTATTAAAAAATATCAATATTATATTGTCACCCACAAAGGTTTCGTCAAAAGAATTAGCCAAAACACAGTTAATCTACGAGACCACCAACCCGACCATATATTTTCTGTTACACGACCATATATACCCATGTAGATCCCTGGTTGTCACTTCTAGAATTGTGTTAACTTCCCTCTATGGATCTTTCTATTCAACAATACATGTATTTTGGATGAAAGGGAATTTAAAATTTGAATCGTAAATCCTGTGGACTGTGAGTTAGGTCATACTAGCGATATATTTAGCTCTTTGGTCAATAACCTGCCCTGAGAGTCATTTCAAAGACTCCAAAGACCTAATAAACTGCGAAGATACTTTAAAAAATTGGAACGATGGCGCTAATTCAGCTTGATTTTGTCGTAACTAGAATGACAACTCTTTCGATCTGAACACGTAGTTTGAACAAAGAAATTCCTCTTTCGATCTGAACACGTAGTTTGAACAAAGAAATTCCTCTTTCGATCTGAACACGTAGTTTGAACAAAGAAATTCAGTACCCTATTTACGTATTCTCCAATTCATTCTGATGTTCCAGTCTATGACTATTAGTCAAGCTATTTGAGCAACCCTTACAAAAGCTGATCAAATTTTCTTGTTTCTGAACTTGTAAACTACGAGAAGGTAATAATCCCATTAGTTAAAAATACTTTTTAATTATCAATAATAAGTTTTAATTTTGATTCAAATACTGACTTATGTTCCTGTTTTTTAGAACATAAACGAAAAAAAGAGAAGTGAAGGTTGATTTCTTGTCTTGAACTATAAAGTGTATGTAGAGAAGAAGTTCAAATTCTTGCAGGGGATAGTGAGCACTTTTGTTTATAACTAAAGTGAAACAGTTCAATTTGCAAACAAATCTAGGATTAGATTAATCTTTTAAGAGTGGGTTACAAGCTTTCTTACGTGATTGTTGTAGTCATATGTATCTTTTATTACCACTAGTACAAGCTTTTGAAGTTATTGCAGAATTATAGGTAAATTTCGTTATCTTTACTAAATTCACAGGAAAAAGGAGACAAAAGCAATCTACATCGACCAGTGAATCTATTTGCTCCTTAGACCAATCAATTCTTATACCTTTGCATTAACGTAGTTTTCGCGTTTTCTTGTAGTTCACGACTGATACAAGTCTTTGCTTTCGATTGGGTTTTTCCACCCTGTCAATTACGTGCAAAGATTTTCATGAACAAGATCTAATCAGTGTGTGTGTGATATATATATATATATATATATATATATATATATTGGAAAGATTGGGTACCACTTCATATCAATAAGTATTCTTATGTTCATGGCTATAGAAGGGCAAAAGGGTCATACACATATTTATTACTTTCTAGAAAGGAAGGTGAAGTACTGAAATGCAAATTTAGAATGGAGAAGAAGATAAGATTTGTTTAAGTGGACTTTGTGCGAATAGGTAGTTGGTTTAAAGTCCACTATGAGCTGCCATGCCGACCTTTGCCTTATACATAAAAGCTTTTATTAGTATGTTATACTAATGACGTATCGCTTTCTGAGGTTAAGTTTTATTCACACTTCACAGAGAAGGGCAGGAGTTAGAGAAGAGAGGAGGGAGAGTGGAATCAATACTTCAATTGTTTTCTATAGGCAGAAAGTAAGAGAAAACGGATATAAATTAGAGTAACAATATTAACGTGAAAAGCTTGGATGGAAAATTACCCTATCATTATATATCCAAGTATTTATTACTCTATCAAATGAACATTTATATGTTTGTATTTCTTTTTTGGTATGTCCAAACATGAATAATTTACTTTTTAAAAATAAACTTAGTTTCTATTTAAAGTTACATGCTTAATTAACTTCATTGAATATGAGTTTCACTAATGTATAGGTCTTATAACTGAGCTACTCTCTCAATTTCTGCAGTCCTAAATTTTCTCTATATAGGAATAAATTCTTATTTTGTTTCTCCACAAACAAAGTTTTATTCGTAAGTCACAACAAAAAAGCCATTCCCACTATCTCTCTATTATTAGCGATCCAGATTACTTTATATCTATATTATATTTTGGGTGCATATCTATGTACCTGCAGTTTTCACCAGGTGCAATTTGCAATCATCCCATATATTATCTTTACTCTGATTTTGGTAGGGAAAAAGTAAATTTTGGTAATACTAATTAATGACTTTCATTCTTGGCATTCCACCACCAGAAAAGACTTTATTAAGTAATAGTAAACTACAAGTAGAAAGCCATAATGTTTCTCTAACTCCAATTGTAGGATTTTCTTTCTTTTATTAGGTTAATTTCCTTCTCTTGGTAGGAAATATTCTCTTCTTTAATAGGGCTTGTAATATTGTATTATATTACATTTGATATATGTAATATCTCCAACAGTAGTCTGACATCTCTAGTAGTTTTTTTAAAAATAATTGCGTCCAAAAAAATGAGCACATTAGGTAAAAAGTAGTGGATAATTAGGCTGTTATTGGTGCTTTAGTGTTTCTCTAAAATTTCAATAAAATTTAGACCTAACTCCTTCTACAGTAAAAATACAATTCCTGAGAAAAGAACTAGTACCTGCCATTTTGTCTCAAGCTTGGTTCAGATAAGCTTTATAATAACTTTGTCCCGATTACTTATATTATGCCAAATTGATTCTCTTTGTTTAACTGTAATAATAGAAGATAGCACTTGAATACTTTAAAAAACATAAGGAAAAGATTTCACCAACTCTTATCTGCTTGCAATCAAGTGAAAAAAAGACTTTTACTTACAACCAAAAAAAATCAGAAAAAAATACTACCAAGCACATCTGTTTATGAAGTGAATATCGGAACGAAGTCCTTAATTGCTTATACTATATATGTTTGGATGAAAGGAGTTGCAAGAAAAGTAGAGAAGATGAATTTGGGTCCTTGAATTGTTTTTTTAGAGGGTAACAAATGGAAAGGAGGAGAATATAGAGAGATTAGATTAAGTTAGAAAAGGTTCAACTTGATTTCTATCTAAAAGCGGACGAGAAATAAGAGATCATGAACTTAGTAAACCTTTAATTTGGTATCAATGAGGGTTTTTTTTAAAACTTTGAAAAAGAAGAGCTTAGACTCATGTAAAAGAAGAGGTAAAAATGTAAGTTAATTGCTTATCTCCTATCTAATTAGAATAAGTATTCTATTCTCTCCGACCCTCACCTCTCTTTTCCCCTGCTTCTAACCTACTTAGTTTATAAAACTCTCCTCAAGAATCATCAAGTCTAGCATCAATACTCACCAAATACAAACACCTGTTCTCTCCCATCTATTCAAAATAACGTGGTACGACTATTAAATTTCAAACTAATTTAGAACTTTCCCAAAAAGAGAAAAATAAAACAAGAAAACCCACGCAAATCATATGGTATAATCATGGATTAGGTCTATTAATTAACAGGAGGTCAAAATAGCCGCATAGTACTCTATTATCATGTCTAATTTTCGATTCTAGCTGTCTAACCTTGGAGTCTATAAAACATATTTCTATGAAAGAGACTGCTATTAGGTTTCCAAATCGACTTATTTAGTGGTAACAAATTTGGCAATGTTTTTAATTATTATTTCTATGGATTTTCTTCTTTGCAATATTCAAATTCCAGTTTTCAACGTCCCAATTATATCTATAGAGAAAGACAAGAATGGACAACCAAGTTTGAATATATTATGGTTAAAGAGAGAAAATACAACCACTACAGTACCCTGTTTGTACTGGTTTTAATTGACTCTGACTTTTAAGCAGTCAAGAGACTTGTAGAAGCAAGTTTCTTCCTTCAATTATTTATTGCTAATCAATGATGTCCTAAAATTAACTCATCTTTCTCTCTGAATTGAATTCTTGGACTTATAAAAGCAGAAATTGATTAAAAATTTCTTTTTCTTATAAAACCAGAAATTGATTAAAAATTTCTTTTTCCACACTTTTATTCCGACAAGTTATATCAGGTTGGTCACCTGTTGTTGATCAAAATCCTTTTCTTTCTTTCTTTTTTTTTTTTTTTTTTTGCTCTTCCCTCTCTCTGAGTTTATATTTCACTTTTTTTAGAATAAAGTTTATATTTTTTACTTGAATATTTTCTTTTGAAAGGAAAAAGGAATTTTTATTAAGAAATATCTACTGTAATAGTGAAAACAATTACGGAGGTAACCACCTCACTCAAACGCGTGAGGGATAAGTTGATAGAGCATAATTTGAGAGTATATTTTTACTTGAATATGAGTTACCCAACATTTCATAAAATGTTGTAAAGAGACAATTCTGTTTCTTTTTCCTTTTTTTCTTTGGGGGGGCGGGGTTGGTTCTGGAAGTCTAAAGAGATCGTTTGGTCAGGCTTGACTTGGAAAACTGGGTTATATAATATTTCCTCCTTCAAATTACTTGTCAATTCATCAATTCTAGAAAACATTTACTCTTTTTTAAATTTACTCTCACATTTATTAATTCAGCAAAAATAATATTAATTATGTTCAAAGTTTTAAGATGGTTTTTTGATCATTTAACTCAAAAATCAAGTGAAACTAATGATTTCATTAATCCTAACGAAACTCTCAAATTTGACAAATACTTTGAGACAAAGGAACTATCATGTAGGTTCGAAACAATTTCCAGAACGGGGTTGTTATGACATGGAGCACTTGGTTATGGAAAGTTTCTTGGCAACAAGGATTTTATGTGATATTATTTGTCAAAAAAATCTTTATGGCATTAAGGAGTCTATTTTAGAAGTTGTCATTATTTGAGCAAAATTATGTTATGGCAAGAAAAAGATATTTGGTATCTCCTAAAGAACTTAAGAGTTGGAGAATCTCATGAAAATCTATCTACACTAAATATCAAAGAGATTGATATCTGTTATAAAATTAATATTGTGGATGTCCATTATCAGAGTTATAGAGATACTCCAACTATCCAGAAGATAGATGTGAGAGTTCTATCATATCTTTTATTAGTGATAGGATTTGTCTTCTGATTACCCTCTACCTCTTCTTATTGAGATGTACCCCTGGACCCTATAAATAGGGCTTTAGACTGATGTATTGTACATACTCATTCATTGATTGATTTACTCTCAGAGAATCAATAAAGCTCTTCTCTTCTTTCTCTCTATAGTTTTCTCCTACTATCTATATTATAGTCTCTTTATTAAGTTCTCTATATTAGTATTACGATTTCGTTGTGCCGACGACGACTACGCGCCAACAAATTCATAACACGTTATCAGCACGAGTCTCTGCCACGTAAGTTGAGAGTTTAATCAAGAGAAAAACGAGGTATTCTTTTCTACATTTGAATTCCTATGGCAAACTTTTTCAAAACTCATTTTTTTCTCTCTTGATATTTATAGAACGAACTATATGTCATATACGCTAGATGCTCAAATTTATTGAGATGTAATGGGTCTGGCAGACACCATTGTTGAAAATAATGCATCATCATCTCAAAATAGTATAAAAGTCATAATTTTTCTCTGCCATAATTTCTATAAAGATCTAAAGGCGGAGTATTTTACCATGAAAGATCCACTTATTTTATGAAAGAATCTAAAAGAAAGATTTGACCACCAGAAGATGGTCATTCTATCAAAAGTATAATTTACTTTAAATATGTAAGTAAATGCATTAGAACTAATGTTTATGACCCTGGAAGAGGTCGTAATCATGCTCAAAGCCGTGAACATAGACGCAGATATGGTAAGAATAATTCATATAATCATGGCGATCAGAATATATATATATATTCATCTAGATATATTGGGTCCTGAAGACACCATTTAAGAAATACAAATCATCAAAGCCACTTGATTACTAGCAAATTGTGAATGAAACATACAATCACCAGAAGATGATTGTTATATAAATGCTAGTTATGATTTGTTATAAGTGTGCCTACAAGATTTTATGTCTATCAGTATAAAAGAAATTTCTTTCTCATATCTCTAACATGCTCTTGAAGTAGCAATATCGAGAAAAAGTTTTTCAGAAATATTTTGAATTTATATTTTCTGAGACTGAATGAGTCATTAATAAAATATCTTAATGCTCGACCAAATGTTTTTATGACATTCCCTGAAGCGAATGACATTAGAAATTATAATATATTTATGTATAAGATTTTGGTCGCAACTAGCAGAAATACACTTTGTTCTTATACTCTATGAATGATTCATTAAATTCCCAGTGAATAGATACTCACCAGAAGTGAGAAAATAATGAGAAGGAAAAAGGGAAAGTAAGAATTATAACATGTTATTGATGTAAGATGAAAATTTGTCACGTACATGTAGTACATCAAACATGTTATGAATATCTATTAATTATTGATATTACTTTACTTTCCTGAATTATGCTACTGATAGTAATGATGCTTGTGTCGATAATATTGATATGACACATGTAGCTAATTCTTTTGAATATCCAAAAAGAGTTTTTAGCATTTTAAATGTCAATCAAAATTTTAAATTATCAAATTACTACTTTTTTATTTTATCATCTTGTAATTATTATTGAAAAGTGTTCATACTATAGACTTATATTTTAGTATTTATATATTATTTTAGTTTATTTTGGATCAAGAATGGTGAAGATACAAATTTGTCTAAACAATATTTGTTATTTATTTGGACAAAATTTAAAATATATGTCCGAAGCATAAATAGTAATACAAAGTTCCAGAAGAACTAGTTGATCAATAACTCTATAAGAGTTAATTAATTAAAAGCTTCAGAAGAGCTACATAATCTTCACCTAATGGTCAATTGTTGTAATGCATCATTCTCCATATAGTCTCGTAAAACTTTTGAACATTGATTATATTATCAGTATATCGAGACATTGGATGAATGAACTTTTGAGGCATATGCATTACCATTAAGACATAAAATATATGTTAATTATATATACTACTATTCATCTCTCCTTCTTTATATTGCATAGAATTATAAAATTGAGATGTAATATTGAGTAAACTTGAAGTTTACTGATAAATAATTTATTAGTTGGCATGACCGGTTGGGTCATCCCGGATCATTAAAATACGAAGAATGATTATGAATTTATTAAGGAACCGGAAGTTTCCTAATATGACGAATTTATAAGTGCTGCTTGTTTTATTTAAAAGTTACCAGTTTGAATGTGTTATTTTGGGATGAATTGGAGAAATTATTAGTTGATGCATCAACAATAGTCATATGTATATTCTTGTTATTGCAACCTATAATTTGCACAATTTATTGATAATGAGCTCGTGTTTTAACATTCTCCCAAAGACATAATTTGTCCTAATAATACTGGTTGTATTGAGATAAATATTGAACATCCAGTAGAATGTTCATAACTATTAGCATTTATTTCGTATTTTGCCAACATATTTTGATTCTCCTCATAATAGTTGGTTTGTGGTAAGAAACCAAATATATCTCATCCTAAATTTAGAGATGCACTATATATGTTGCTCCACCACAAAGGTAATGAGATGATTTTTCAAAGATTTTATTAAATATGTTGGGAGCAAATCTCAAGGGAGAGATTCATATTTTGTTAATTTTGAATATGTTGCCCCAACATAAAGGGGAGAAAGCATGAGGCTGGATAAATATATAAGTATGTGTCTCGTCTTAATCTTCTATTTTGATCCTCATAGAAGATACCTTGAACCAGAAGTTCAAAGGATAATTTATATAGCTAAGTATATTAATTGACCAACATCCAGCAAAGAATGCTCCTATTATATTTGATATCCCTGAAGGATAATCTACCACTACAAATAAATTTGAGACACAACTGAAATGTGGTAGATAAGTCAGTTCCAAAGATACAAACTCCTCAATGGAGCAAAGACTTAAGATGGTCATATATGTTAAGTTGAGGAGATTTAAATTTTAGTAGAATTTTTCTCCAAACATGATTGATATATTATTTCCAGAAGAAATTCAGGTACCTGAAAAGTTTGACAATGGTGAGATCTCAATATGATTGGGAAATACTGGAACTGCACGAGTATATGACGTCAATGATATTAATGCGCGTAATATATTAATTCAAAATGTGGATTTCTAAATCGATATCTGCAGACTCGTAATGATAAAGTTTGCATGAGAAATATAAAAAGTTTAAACTATTCACAAGTACACTTGAAGTGTAAATATATTCCTAGTAGGAATTATACACCTGAAGTGTAATCTCAAAGAGATAGCAATTAATATTTGCTTATAAAATGTGAACTACGAAAGTGAATATTTGCCATAAGTTATGGTGTATGATTCTTCGTAAGACCTGGCATTAATAACGAAGAAATATATTTCTAATGGTGGATATAATAGTGCATGATAACACTTAATATGTGTTTATCTTTGTTATCATTAGATAATGATACATATATTTTTGAAGTCCCTGATGAACTCGATATGCTTGAAGCATATAATTGTTCCTGTAGAACATAATGAGATTGTCTTAGTGATTTTTATTAAAAGAATGATCGAGTATGTCCATATATGTAGAAATTATATACTTAGTTGTACTTGCTATCAGAATATATCATTATTGTACAATCTATTGATTGGTCTAGTGTTTCCCACATTAGAGGGAGAAAATCATCAATTAAAAGAGGATTTCATTTATGACTTTTATTATCTTGATCTATGCACAAGTATTAATAAACTGGAAGTTCAAAATATTGTTTATTTGCATAAAATTGCATATTGATTATTTGTCTGACTCCTGTAGAGGTAGTCAATATAATATTCAACTTATAGATATTCTTATTTGCATAGATGTCCCAGCAGGACAAATATATGAATTCTATAGTCATATGATTTTGATACATGCCTGAAACGTGATTGATCTCTTGATAAAATTCTCAAAAGAGAAAATGATTTGATGATCAAGATATTTTTCCTAAAGAATTTAGAGGAGCAAGTATTATGATCAATATTTTTATTTTGATTGAACATCGTGAAGATGTATCATATGGACATAGCATATCAATAGTCATGGGTTATTATAGTGAGATCTTTTATATCTATTAAAGGATATTGAAGAACTCCTTGATCCTGAAGTACCATAAATCTGTAATTTATAGCATAAATACACTTGTCAACGTGCAAGTAGACATCTATTCTGGTTCTTCACTACCCAATGAATTTTTAAATGGCATTAAGCTTGCCTATTGATATCTCCTTGAGATAGTTTATCTCGAATATTGAGAAAATCCAACTCCTATTGAGATGGATATTCAAGGTATAAGTTACCTATATGATCCACATAAATCATGCATTTATAGGCATGTGTTGATTATAACAGCCACATCTTCAACTCATGTTGAAGAAATATAAATTTATGATGTTGGTTGAGAATATGTGTGATCATAATTAATGTATTCGAGATAAATCTATATCTTCTAAGAAGGAATTCTAACTATATTGTTGGATGATAATAGAGTTTGAAATATATCTAAGGAGATATGATATAGTATATTTTTACTCACGAGCTGCAGAAGAGATGTGATATTGATGTGTATTGAATTTGATCATTTGATTATTTGACAAATCTATTCACTAAGACATTACCAATTGAAACATTTGGTTGGAAAATATTGGTTAAGAAATTTCAAAAGATTATCTCATCAGGGGGAGTAAGTATGACATAAAGAGTAGTGTACTCTTTTTCCTTCACTAGAGTTTTTCTCACTGGATTTTTTATCTAGTAAGGTTTTAACGAGGCATACTCTTATG
The DNA here is from genome assembly GCA_030512225.1 of Rauvolfia tetraphylla. NCBI lineage: Eukaryota > Viridiplantae > Streptophyta > Magnoliopsida > Gentianales > Apocynaceae > Rauvolfia > Rauvolfia tetraphylla. Next base: position 8,173,558 of record JAJQKT010000058.1, on the reverse strand, counting down.
TAATGGACATCCAAGGGGGAGTGTTATGAAATTAATATTGTGGATGTCCATTATCAGAGTTATAGAGATACTCCAACTATCCAGAAGATAGATGTGAGAGTTCTATCATATCTTTTATTAGTGATAGGATTTGTCTTCTGATTACCCTCTACCTCTTCTTATTGAGATGTACCCCTGGACCCTATAAATAGGGCTTTAGACTGATGTATTGTACATACTCATTCATTGATTGATTTACTCTCAGAGAATCAATAAAGCTCTTCTCTTCTTTCTCTCTATAGTTTTCTCCTACTATCTATATTATAGTCTCTTTATTAAGTTCTCTATATTAGTATTACGATTTCGTTGTGCCGACGACGACTGCGCGCCAACAAATTCATAACAATATCTTAATTTTTAAGTATTTCTTGTTATATAATTGGGATATCAATCTTGGAGAAGAAGAAACTCAATACTCTCTAGCAATTATATAATGAGAGCTTCAGGGCAAAGCAAATCAACTCTTGAAGGGAACTCTTGGAAGAACTCTTGAATAACACTCATATCTCTCACGGACTTCTTTCATATTCTTTTCGGCACCCAAGCTTTATCTAGAGAGAGAGAGTTGTTCTTCAAACTCATGTTATAGAATATTTATCTTGAGAGAGTTCATCGGCATATTTTTATCTTCCTATTATACTGCTCATGTATTAAAGCGTGTTGTTTCTATTTAAGTGTTGAAAACTAATTTTCAACAAACACTGTGTGCACTTGACAAGATTTTGTTCAGACAACCTCACGGGAAAAAAAAAGTATTGTGATTGATGGTGGTCAGTTGAAAATAATAAGTGCAAGTGGAATCTTTCTGCATCTTGCTGAAAGAGTTTAACAAAAACGAGTTGTGGCTGGATAATAGTTCAACAATCATAGAGGAAGGAATTGTGATTGGTGTATTTCTAATCGAGAAGGCAACACTGTGGTTGTTGGATTTCTATTTGTTGAGGCAGTTTTAACAAAGAATGTTTTGTAAGTCCACTATGGGAACTAAAATAGATTGAGAGTGTGTTCCTGTACTTTTGAAATATAAAGTTTAGTGTATTACTTTTTTGGGCATAGCCTCGCAGATATAGCCTATTAAGCCAAATTACGTTACCAATTTCATTGTATCAAACTATGCAGAATCAACTTCAACACAAGGAGTTTGAAAAACGCGACAAACTTGCATAAACTTAACCATAAAGGGCTGAATTGGACTTTAAAAAATTGACCTATTTAAAGCAGAATTAAAAATACGAAAGTTGAAATGCTATTAGCTGGCTATAAATCAAATATTGAAGTCCAAGTTGAGTATCAAGTTATTTTTCTCAGTTTGAGATAGTTACAGAGTGATATTAACTTGAATATCTTATAAGAGTTTTACTGGACTCAATGTGCAACTTGTCATTATTTTGGAGATGAATGGATGCAAGTAGTTAGTTTAATCATTGCACTAGTAAAATAATTTCAATAAGTTATCAAGCTAATCATTCTCAACAGACAGTTTGAAAGACGATTTATGTGATTTTGTATAAATAACAGTATAGCATGTATTTCTATTGTGTGGAGAGTATGTTTTTAATTTAATCATTCTTACACAAAATATGTTTGTCAATTAGAGAGTAAATGAAGGGAAGAACAAGAAAACAATAAAAACTAACTAAAGTAAGAAATGAAAAAGGATTTTTTATAATGGTTCGACAAATAGCCAACATGCACTGCTTGAGAATTTCATCTCTAGTATTTAAAAAAACAATCTCTTTAGCGGTAGAAATCAACCATACAACCCTAAATAACTTATATTTAAAATACTCTCAAGTTGTACACACTAGTTTTATAAACAGATTTAACAACTATATTACCACTAGTTTTCAATAAATTTAACAACTATTTTTCACCCAAAAACCTCCTTGAACTTGGTGGCAAATATTTAAAACCCAGTTCCTGTGAACTTTAAAGAGATGAAAATGAAAAGATTGAAACTTTTACTTGCTTCCAATATCATTTCAAATTTTGTACATTTTCTCTTTTATACTCAGATGAGTTTCTCTCTCTGTTTTCAACTTTATGCTCTCTACTATTGAGAAACTCTCATCTCTTAGAAAATTTTTGTATTGAAGTTTATATATATAAAGGATATACGAAGCCTACGAATAGATGAGAGATGATTTGAAAAGATTTCTCTTTTGCCAACTTGAAGTCCCAAGAAAAATTTAATTTTGTTTCTTTTGTAAACTATTACTTTTTTTAAAGAGCAAAAGTTTTCATTTTATCAAAGCTCCTGTGAAGAACAACCTTTCTTTCTTGTCAACTTCTTTTTTTACAAGACCAAGGTCTCCAACCATCATTATCCATGTGAAAGTATAAAAATCCTTTAGGCAAATCTCCTTTTTATAAGATCAAACTTCCAATCGATCATTTCCATGTGAAGGGTAATTCTCCTTTTCACAAGACCATAATTCAAACTTTTCAATTAGTCTTTACCCATGAAAAGGTTTAGAAATCATTTAGGTAATTCTCCTTTTTACAAGTTTAAAAAAAGGCATATCTTGTTGACTTTAGGCAAACGTTCTCTTTCATGAAAGGTTCTGCGTACAAAAGCTCGACATTTTTACACTTTGATGCAATTGGGGTGTGCATAGATTTGTTTCCTTTTCTAAATTTTTTTTCAGTTATTTTCTAAAAAGAAAAAAAATTGATTTGTAAAGTGCTTTTTAAAAATAAAATTAGAATTGGAAAGACAATTAAGGACCCGTCAGTGTTCCTCATGTGCCTGGCGGACTCAAATTCCAACTCAATTGAGCCGATATATATGTACTCCGGCGGAGAGGAGAGATGAGAAGAAAGTGAAGAAACGGCTTACAAGTCTACGACTCCGGAGGGAAGGGGAAGGGTGCCGGGACTGAGTTTGTAAAAGGAATCCAGAGAAGGAAAAAAGAGGAGAAGAAAAAGAAAAAGAAAAAAAAGATGAGGTAAAATTAGATTATGTTTCGTTTAAAAATGAAAGCTTCACTCTTGTTCATGGGTACAATTATTTTTATCTAATTTAAAATTAATCGCAATACAAATACAATTAAGATATGAGTATATTTAAAATAAGAAAAAAGGGAAAAGAAGTCCACATAGCTAACTTTAAAAAACTCGTGTGCATGTTTAATGGCAGGTTTCCAAAGTTAAAGCATCATAATAAGATCTTTTAAATAAAAAAAATAAAAGTCAGAATTATTTCGGTGCACACAACTTGAAATGAAAAAGAAGTGTCTGTAATTCGGAATTTTTACTTTGAATCTAGTTTTCTCTCACAAATAACAATTTTATGATTAGATAGGGAGATGGAAGAAAAAAGCCGCATGCTCTTGTAGCTCAGTTGGTTAGAGCACCCGTTTAGTAAGCGGGAGGTCTTGAGTTCGACTCTCAACAAGAGCATTCATTCATCCACTCTTTTCCAACCTACGCTGTTGTGTACTGTTTTTCTGAGCTGAACTTCAAAACTTTCCCTTGGCAGATTGTTTTGTGGGCTTAAACTTCAAATGTTTCACCTAGCTATCCTAAAATATCGCTTGCACTAGTTGAGCTGCTTCAATTTCTATGTTTATCTTCTTTCTATTGATTGATTGGGCAACTTCAAATTTCGGTGCAATCCTGTTTTAATTACTTTGTTTAGTTTTTCTTTTAAACCCAACCTTTTTCCTTTTACCTCCTTTGTTGTAAAAAATAGCTGATATCTACCAAGCCCTTGCCATTTTCTTTCTAATATTGCATGAGAAAGCTAAATTATTTGCTTGCTTCTTCTCATTTTCCTTCTACTAATATCCAGACGAGTTTCTTTATCAATCAAAAAGGGATTTAATTATTGCTCTAGCGCGTTGAATATTAAAGTCTGCAGCAACTACATCTCACTTGGAACTGTGCTGCCCTCGACTGCAAATGCAAGTTCTTGGAAGAAAAGATTAGCACGTTTTCCTCCCAAAGATCCCTCAGGCAAAAGTGGTTCTTCAGTCATTTTCAGATGATTAACAGTAAGAACAATCATCATCTTCTCAAACACATGCAGAAGATGACAATCCAAAGGATATAAGCAGCAAGAGCATTACACTGCAGGAGCGTATTCTGCATTTTGCAGTTTCTCACCGAAGATAAAACCTTCACTACCAAGGCTGTATACTCTCCAAAGAACTAGTCTGGAGATGATACAACCACATTATTGAAATGGGACAACTTTGACAAAAATTGTGAAGTATGCATAAAGATTTTTATTGCAGTAACAATGGTCAAGGAAATTACAACAAACAATATTACATGTTTTGTATGGCCATTTTATATCTATCTAGAACTAGAACTTTTCTTGCTTTTTGAATTTCCCAAATCGGAGAATGTAAAATGGTACTTTTCAAGGATTTCAGAAGCAGATAGTTTCAAGTCAAATGTTAATCTTTGGAAAACCTTCGATAACGCGTTCACATCCGAGAGAGCTCTATGAGCAGGGCCATCTTCAGCGATTCGATAGAACTCAACAAGGGCTTGCAGTGATAAACCTGAATTCCCCTTTAAACCTGAACATAGTATCAAAACAAAGTGAGCTCATGAATGGAACATATAGATGCAGAAGGGGTAGGACGTAGAGAGGAAGAGAAACCTTTGGACTTCATTGTGTCCCTTGCTATGGGAAAGGAATCAAGAAAGATCCAATCTGATGGAATCTTGTACAAGCACCGACTAAACTCATGAGTAAGGAAGGGTACATCAAATCTGCGACCATTATGAGCAATCAAAACTACAAAACCATTAGGTTGCTGGCGACTTCTGATAAATTGCAATAAGATGGGAATCAGGTCCTCCATCCTACAAAATGATAACCAGGATAAGAGCATTGGAAAATGTATCTAACTATAAAGAAGGGCCTTTATTTATTTATCAATTCAAATTCTAGTTTATTCCCCTTTTGTTTTTAGTCTAAAGTATGGTGTATATCAAATCCTTCATGCCATTTCAGAACATAAAAATCAAAATCAAACTTTATCAATAAAAAAGTGGCAGTAATTTGAATAGTTTCACAGCAACAATTTGTGTGCCAGTGGGATCTGTCATGCATTTAATTCCCTATAACAAAAACCAAATTGTTCTATAATGATAGGAGGAAGCAGAACCTTTGCTAGGATACACACTTAAGCAAAAATACAAAGTAAATAAAAGCTTTCTGACCAACCAGAGCTCCGCCTTGGCCGGAGAAGATGGAAAGCTAAGGCTGGAAAGCGGAGAAACAGAGGGATTGAGGAAGAGAAGGAAAAACGAAGAAAGAGAGCTTTCCTTTATAAAACTGCTTAGTTGTTGATATACAGGAAAGACTGCTTTGGACTGAACAAGTTTCCCTTCACCGTGGGGTATGCTGAAATTATTAACCAAAAGATGTGCTCCTGCTACTATATGATTAACTTTAGCAGAACTTCCACTGAAGTTGCTCAATAACCAGGTTCTGAGTAGGAAATCCTACCACGTTAAGTTAAAACCCTAGCTTCACTTCTGTTTCTAGACTTTGAAGATATCTACTTCCGTAAGGCTATGGTACTTACAAGATTTGCTTCATGGTGTTTCACTGGCGTATGATTCATGGGAAGTCTTCAAATCAACGGACAGTAAGAATACAACAAAGGATAGTTTTTTTATTTTCCCAGGCCTTAAGGGCCTAAGGCTATGCTAATGCCTAAAGAGAAGATATATGACAAGCTTAAAAGTGCACACAACAAGGCCCATGGGCATCCAACAGACCAAATTTTCACATTATATATAGTTTCTTCCAATAAATAAATTTAGAAAGATTGGCATGAAAGTTGGCCATAGAAAAGATAACAGGCTACAATAAAACCATTCCTGATATGAAGACAGTGCATTAGAAGCTATCTTTTGCTTTTATGCTTTGAGAGGAGAAGTTAATGAAGTTATCTAAATCTTGGTATCAAGGTCATGATTCTGCTGAAGGAAAATAAAATTCATAGACAGGAGACTGGAGAGAACTGAGGGAGCGTCCAGGATATACATTGAATAACACTTTATTAACCAGAAGCAAAGGAAAAAAATAAAAAAACTGCCGAATATTTTATACCTTGGGACGTCACGTCTGTTGACCATGTGGCTTGAAATACCATGAACATTAGCATTTGGCACATAGCATTCAGGGTTCACCAGAGTCTGGAAAACACTGTTTTTACCACCTCGAAGATCCCGCATTGCTATCTCAATAATCCGATCAGTCGTTCTGCAAAATCCGGTGGTCTCAATATCAAAAACAACAAGTGTGGCAAGTTTTGACAAGTCTTTCTTCTCAATGATCAACTGTTGAATGTCAAAAAATTCTGTTTGTTCCGGCTCATATATCTCTGGTTTATGTAAATTTATCATAGTACTTGCAGTTTCATCCAATAAAAAATTTTGAATCTGTGTTTTGCTGTTTTCATATTCCTTTTTACTCCCTTCTGGTTTGCCAGTCCAAGTTTGTCTGCTCATCCTCCTATACTGTCTTCCTTGAACCCCATAGTTACCGGAACAAAGAACCTTGAAGCTAGATGTAACACCAGCGCTCCTATCTATACTAGGGAAGCTTCCCCACCAAGAATTAGCTAAAGAATGGATCCTGTATCGCGGAAATTGCCACAGTGAGAAGCACATTACTACTTTTCTCATTTGAAATCGAGGACTACCACAGCAGAAGTTTCTGAAGACAATTGGAAGGACAACAATATACGACCTGGAGATGAAGTTGCATAAGTGATTAATAGTACACACGGAAAAAACTCTGGTGAATGATAATATATTAGCTTTAAGAACCATAAAACACCACTGTGACAGTTTATCATTATACACCCAGAGGACCTCATAGACACTTATATAGAGTTTCGTAGCTAATCAAAACCACAATTTGTCAGCAATAGTGGCAGAAATACCCGTAAAACCTTTATGGGAAGAAGGATCTCATGATAACAAACACTCAGCCAAATGAATTACGTCAGATGTGGAAATAAATTTATTTTCTTGATTGATCTGGCCAGGGCTTATAGCACGCAGTGAACAATCAAGTTCTTATATTACTAATGCACAACTTGTGATTGTTCATCAACAAAAGTGTTTTATATACTTTACCAATACATAAAGAATAAATGCCAGTAAAATGACACAAATCAGTTGATTTAAACATCCTATAGAAGGCTGTCGAAGGAAGAATTATGAGCTTGTATAGTAAATACAACACTCTAATCATCTCTTGCTGATAATTCAATAACAAGCCAATTAATAGAGCACCTTTAGAATTAAACAATTTGATAATTACCATGTTGGAACATAAAACAGTAAACTTAAACAAATATTTCAGCCAATTCCATGCTAAATTATTTTCAGGGGAATACAGAAAAGGAAATAATATATGAGGACAATTGTAAATCCCAAGCTCCAAAGATCAATTTGCCTCCCATGTCTCAGGGCCAAAAGAAAATTGAAAAACATGCCTCCTTAAGAACCATATGTCATTTTAAAGCATTTAGGACTCCAGCAACACACTTTTCCGTCCCATGCTTGTATGAAAACAAGATTTCAGCTTTCATATTAAAAGAACCAAATATATCCAATCATAAGCCTAAATCCGTGAAGTCATATTTCTAATCGCCAACTGCATGCAGTTCATTATTTACCTAACATCTTAGCAAGACTTGGAACTCCGTGAGAATATCCTGACAGAAAGCTAAGTCTACCAACAGTGTGGAAAATCTTGTCATATCTAGAAGTGTCTCATAATCATGGATTCATTCCTAATCTTCACCAATGAACTAATAAGGAAATATAAAGTCCTTAAAAACTCAAAGGAATGAAAGAAAAAAGATGACACCTCTGCTAGGAGTATATCTAATCAATATGCAATATTTCACAAGCAACAACAACCAATGGAAATCAACAAGATATTGATAAAGTTATAAACTTTTACCAAAATTTTCCATAAACCAATATAAGAGCTTCATCGTTATCCAAAATTTCTCTGTATATATCAATCAAACTCACTACACTAGTCGACCAGACCCCGTAAAATATGCAAATAAAACAACTGTTCTGCAGCCAAATGACATCCAAATGTCAGCCAAAAAAAGTAAGAACCCATTTAAAAAAAAAAATGCTACAAGAAGGAAAATGTTGAAACCTGGTGAGTAACCCAATTGCAAAACCACATTCACTCTTGTAAACTTTTTGAACACTTTCTATATGCTTGTGTATACATAAAGAAGTGGCACATATAGAGAGAGACTGTGAGGGAGAGGGCTTTAAGAGGAGTGCGGATGAAGAGGAGATGTTTGCGGTGGGGAGGAAAGGAGGAGGAATTCTTGAAGAAATTGAAAGGAATGAACTGAGCACTGTTAACCCAACCCACCACCCGTAAAGTGCGGATCACATGGCCCGGATCCATTTATTTCGTGCTCGTAAGGTAGATTCTTGACGAGTCATTACCCAATCCCAACCCACGTTGTTCCAATTTTCTTTTCTTTTTATATTAAGTAAATACTTAGAACGCTTTGTTTGGGTTCCCGGAGAAACAGGAAGAGGGGAGGAAAAATTGAACATTTACTTTAATTTTATTTAGGGTGAGATGGGATAATATTTTGTTTTAAAATTTTATACCTTAAATTTCGAGAAAAATAATTTTTTGTGAGAGAAAAAGTGAGACTCAGAGTGAGAAATTTACATTGAATTCCGTAGTGAAAATCAATCTAAATACATTCTTAGTTTGATCGAAAGGAAAGTAAATTTTAAATTTCTCCGTTGAGAGAGTATTGATTTATGATGTGGAAGAAGAGAGCTTCCTTTCATCATATGCTTCTCACTAATCTTCCCTCTTAACTAAATGAGATAAATTATTTATTTATCTCTTAATTTACTTCTCTCTCCCTTTTATTTTTTCTTTCTATTCCAATCAAACAAGTTGTTAGTTTAAAATTAAAAGTCTACCTTTCTATAAAGGAATAAATAAAAGAAATAGACACATAATTTCAGATGAAATGAGTATTTTTTTTCATAAAATTACTTTGTGCCGCTTTGTTTGGATAACTTTATTTTAGTGAATGGAAAATAAACATTTCAAGAAGTTTTTTCCCCTTAAGCAAAGATTCAAGTTTTATCATTGTCAAGAAACAATTATCACAATATTAATATCAACTTTCAAATAGTAGTTCAAATTGTTTATTTGATTTGGATTTTAATTTAAGTTTTTCTTTCAAGTTTTATCATTGTCAAGAAACAATTATCACAATATTAATATCAACTTTCAAATAGTAGTTCAAATTGTTTATTTGATTTGGATTTTAATTTAAGTTTTTCTTTTGAAAATTATAAAAATGTAATTTTTATAGATCGACAATTAACTTTTTGAAAAAGAAGAGGTAGAACTTACGGTAAAAAAAATAGTAAAAAATAGAACTTGATTTGGATTGAGATACAATCCAAGTACCTACAAATTGGCCAAGTAAGAAAAACATGAGCTCTCACTCTCTTTGAATTATTTTCGTCCTATTCCAAATTTGTCATCCAAAGACACCGTTTTTTGTAGGGAGCATCATCAAGGACTTTGTTGTTAGCAGTAGCAGCAGTAGCAGCCTCTCTCTCTACCTACATGTTCTCTACCTTCTCTCTACTATCTCTACTGCGCAACTCTTCGATAATTTCCTCCGGCCAGAGACCAGATCTCGGCCGGTCATCCTTCTGCCAGCCTCCCTTCTTGGCCTCTCCCCACCGGTATGCCTTGGTCCCACCTCATCACTTCGGCCCCTCCTCACTGCCGACAACAGTTGCTCTCTCATCTGCAGGTTGTTGCCTTTTTGGTGTGGAAATGCTTGGATGAAGAGGTTGACTTTGGTAGTTTTGATTTCTCTTATTTTTTATTTCTTTCTGGCTGACTGCATTTTACTGTTTTGTGTGATTTGATTTATTTTTGTTTTGTGTTACTCTCACTCCCTATTTTGACCGCAAATTATCATAGATCTTTTTCTATATAATTTGTATTAAAATCTAAGTTGCGCAGACGAGCCCTTTTGCAGATTTATTCTGCAGTTTATTTTCTCTATTATGGAGAAATTTATATACTCAGAATCTATTCGGGCCCTCTTTCGGTACTTTACTTCTCTTATAGGCAATTTTTAAAACTGTTGATTCGTCCATGGTTTTTTAAATTGATGTTATTAATGAGTGAGGTGGAGAATGAACTTTTCTTGGCTCTGTGTTGCGAAGATAGAGATGCAGTTGAAGCGAAGAAGATCGAAGTGTATTTGTTTTTGCTTTTACTTGTATTAGTATTATTGTATTGTTCTCACTTTAGCTTGCTAGGGTGTGGGATTGTCTCCGTTACCATGGTTTTTAAACTAATGTGTAATTTTATGTGGTTCGTTGTCATGGGTTATCCCAATCTTAAAATTCTTCTCTTTTGTAATATTAAAGTCGAATTTGTAGACTGTATTTAGCTGTAATGGTTGTATCATTTCACTATTAATGGATAATCTTTCAATTATCAAAAAAAAAATCAAGGACTTTTTTGAGCCCCGCACAAGAAAACCAACAAATTTTAGGGATGACTAAAATACAGTTAAAATGGTTTCCACTTTGCAACAATAAATCTAATAATTTATCAAAAATAAATTTAATAAAATTTAATTAAAAATATTATAATAAATTATGTATTATAACATTCTCGTGATCGATAATTTGATAATCACCATTATAATCAAGTATTAATTCATTACTAAACTAATAATACAAGCGAATATATACATATCATTAATTTAATTAGTCAATATCAATAAGAATTGTGAATAGGATTCAGTTTTGAATGTTTCTTAAATTATTTGAAACATGTTTAAAAATATACTTCTCTCATCTAAAATTAAATGATCTATTTTAATTTGACATAATCGATCGAGAAAATATTTGACCAAAAGTGAGTAATCCTTAGGCTTTTTAGTTAAAAAATAAATAAATAGGTGATTTAAGACTATGTGCAAGTAAAATTGCTTTTTCTTCTTGATAAGATGCGTGAGGGCACACGAATCATCTTTAGGATATTCAATGGACGAATTTTGGAGCCGTCGAACGGAAGCAATCACATGGCAGACTACTATTATTGCCTTTCGATTTATTGACTTTCGCTTAGTCCAAGAAAAGAGAAAAGGGCAAAATAGAACAGAGGAAAATGCCCCAATCACTTACTTCCAACTATGGTATAAAGTTTGCAGTTCGGTTCGGTGGACGTGCTACACCGGATTCCAGTCCTTGGATCGATAGATCTGATCTAACGGGTGGGAGGGGTAAAGGTAGTTGCATTGGATATTATTCGTTGGATCAAATGAACGATTTGATTTAATGACTAAATTATTTTTTAAAAAAATTATAAATGTCTTTACCCGTCCTAATTATTGGATCAAATCGCTCATATGATATAATAGTTGGAACGTGATGTAGCACGTCCTGTAAAAAAAATGTAAAGCACCGTGCCAAAGTGTAAAGTTTGCACTATTGAAATTTATTGCTTACAAAAAGTAAATTATATTTGGAGTGTGCAATTTGATTTCTAACTCAATTCGTATAATACTCAAATACCATTTGAATTTATTCAATTAATATTTCAAATTTAAAATTTTGTTTAAACTCATTTATTTGTTTATAAATTTTAAAATTTATTCATGTTCGACTCGTTAAATTTTTGTGAGTTGTTTAAATAACTCGAATAATGTTCAAGATCGAGTTTTTTAAATAAAATAAATAAATAAATAATATTAAATAATAAATTAAAATATATACTATATTTTATATAAAAATATTAAATAAATATAAAATATATTATAAAATGTATGTTAATAAATTTATATATATGTTTCCAAATATTCATTTTTTTTATGAACAAATTTGTATTTGTTCAATTAAATAAATTGCCTATTTTTTTAAATCTTGACTCGAATATTAAACAAAAAAACAATAATCAAAATCAAACGTGCTCTTTTCGGAAATGTTTGGTTTGAAAAACAATTATTTTATTAGAGGTTAACATTTGTTTTTAGATTGCACTTCTACTTCAATGAGTTTGTCCTTAGTATTTTCTTTTTCTTCACATTTTTGTATAGAAAAGTATTTTCAACACTTTCTATTAAAATTTTCTCACTATTTTTTTATTTTATTTTCTTTAGTATTTTCCTTCATTACCAATCAAAGAAAAATATTTTCTAAAAAAAAGTATTTTCCTTTCCTCTCAAAAGCGTTGAACCAAATAGACTCTTAAGGTTTGTTTGGTGCAAGGAATTTAGTGAGAAAAAGAAAAATAAGAAAAACTAAAATTCTTAGGAAAATAAAAATCTATGTGTTATTTGTCTCACTATGGAAAATATTGTATAAATGGAAAATTATTTTCAAGAAAGTAATTTTTCTTATTTGGTTTGTGAGATTTTACAATAGAAATGAAAAAGTAAATAATATATTAATTTTTCCAAACCAAAAATCTCTCTTGAAAAAAAATCATCTTAAAAAAAGTTTGAAGAAAGAATAATTTGAACGGTAAATAATTTCGTAACTTTTAACTAACAGTCAACTTGCACTTTCACGAGTTAAAAGTAGGTTTCTATTCTATTATGAATGAAAGAGTATATAATTTTTTTACTTAATTCATATAGTATTCAAGTATTATTCGAATTTGGTTGATTAATGTTTCAAACTTGAAATTTTGTTTGAGCCCGTTCATTTATTTGTTTGTAAAATTTAAAATTCATTTGTGTTTGACTTCTTTAATTTTTATGAGTTGTTTGAATAACTCAAATAGTATTGTTGTTCAAACAAAATAATAAAAAAATAATAAATAATAAATAATAAAGGAAGAAAATAAATTTTATTATAATATTATAATATTTTATGTAAATTTTCAATGATATTATGAAATATATAAATAATATATTTTTATATGTATTTACAAATTTTCGAATATATTCAAGAACAAGTTCATGTTAGTTCAATTAATAAACGAACTATTTTTTATGTTTGATCTCATTTCAAATATCAAATAATAATGGAATATTAACGAGTGTTGTTCGCAAATGTTCAGTTAGGAAAACAACTATAGTTAGAATTTAATATTAATTTTTAAATTATATTTTTACTTTGAATAACTTTTCTTTAGTTTTTTTTTTTGCACACTTATGTGGAAAAAATATTTTTAACATTTTTATTAAAATTTTTCTCACAAATTTTCTTCATTTTATTTTCTTAAATATTTTCATTCACTGCTAATCAAAGAAATATTTTTCTTTGAATAGAAAAATCTTTAAGAAAAATATTTAAACCAAACAGACCCTTAATATACATGACTCTAGTTAAGCATGGCGACATTGTAGCCCTATATAAAAAATAATTGATTTTGTACTATAATCCTTCACTAATATTGCCTACATTGTTGCCTATTGAATTCAATTTAACAAGAGTATCCGTTGATTTTAAGTATTTTATGGGGTGAACTATGAGCATGCCCTTTTATCCAATAAATAACTAAAAATAGAATCATTCTCCATAAATGTAGAAAATAGCTATAAAAGCTCTAGATTTAGATCGTTTCTTTTCTTTCTTTCCTCATCATTACCTCAAGTAATTAATAGCTAGCACTCATTTATATTGCTTTTTGTTAAAAAAAGAAGGCAAATCCTACACTAAGCAGAAGCAGACAGGGGGAAGCCTCGCACACCCTCTGTCTTGCAAATATTTGAAATTCTACACTATATTAACTTAAAAATAATCTTAAATTAATCATTTATATGAATTTATATTTATATTTAATTCAAAAATAAGTAATATCATATCTGTTACGCAGTCATAATTCTTATCATCTTATTATCTAGTAAGTGCCTATATAGGATCCCTCACTAAGCCTCTACTACTTCTACTTTGAATTGTTCAAGCAATTCTAACGTGTAAGCATTTGTAGATCGCAGTCTCGCAGAATAGATGGTTTAGACACCCCTTTTTTGGTCCACTTTTGCTTGCCCGCTTGTGGTCTTATTTGATTTCCATTGATCTACTTATCATACTTGGTACACCAAATCTTAACTTTCTGTTAATTATTACAATAATTGTCCCATATTTTCTAAAACCTATCTCTTCAACTTCTTCTTTTTTATTTTTGTTTGCGCTGCTGTAATAAGGGTTTCACGAGTCTTGATTTTTTTTAAAAAAAATATATACTTCTTTTTTAAAAAACAATTTTAATTTTATACTTCAAGATTTCGTATGCAGTCTTTTAAAATAAGGCAGGTAATCCAACGTTAAACTATTATTTCGATTGGTCAGAAAAATTGGATAAGGATCTTAAAAAGAGTTCTTAACCATTGCAGTTGACTCCCGAAACTTTGAGGTTCTATAGTTTTAACAAAGGTGTGAAGACCATCTAACATATGACTTGTGTTTTTATTTGATAGCTGGTGTATAGGCTTTTAAAAAATAATTTTTTTGTAAGATAAAAAGTATGATTCACTATCGTCACAGCCACAAGTAATATTAATAAACGGCACACTAATTTTTCTTTTTTCTTTTTGTGAGGTTTACTAACTTTTCTTTCACTAAATAAATATTCCACTATTATAAGATACAACTAACTCTAAATTACCCATTGAACATGAACTTACACTTTGTGCTTGCCCCAGGTGAGAGAGTATCATGATTAAAATCACATTGTTGGCTTAATCAAGAGTTTATAGGACCCCTTACTAGGCCTCTATTTCTTCTACCATTATTGAGTTGTTCATATATTCTAATTATAGCACAGATTTGTAATGAAGAATAGATGATTTGTATCCCTTTTCACTTTTTTGATTATATGATTCCCTTTTGCCTGTTCATCTCTGGACTTACTCTATTTCTAATTACCAAGTTTAGTATACCAAATCTTGACTTTCTGTTTGATGTCTCTATAATTACCCCTACCTTTGCTAATACCTATTTCCTCTTATTTTCTTTTATTAGGTTTTTTCCCCATTTTTTTTGCGGGGGGGTTTAGTACACTTCTGCAATAACCATTGATTAGTAATAGATTCTACAATAATCACTTTCCCAGGAATTTCTACTTTTATGTACTAATTACAGAATATTGCTAACTACTAAGCATTTTGAGCCAAATATAAAAGGTTACCTTACTTTTAAATTTCTGATCTGATTACAATGACTGTTGCCTGTATACAGTTTATGGAATGTCTTTTCATTATATGTTTTCTTTTTTTGGTTAATTGCATTCACCGGTATAATTTTTTACTTTTGAGTCATTATAGAAATTCTTTTCCGTATTTTATGTGTATTTTAATCTTTTTTAATGGGAAAGGTAAAAAATATGCTTTTACAGCAAAGTCGATTACAAGTGGAACCACATCTACCCAAATTTCTATTCTGAAAACTCCATAGACAATTTCTTAAATAATTTGTGACATTTTGGTTTAAGCTTGTGAAGGAAGAAAGTTTAGTGGGTTAAAAATGCACTACTTGCCAAATAAAAGTATTAGATTTAAATTTCACATTATGTTGCTGAAAGGTTCTATACAACTTAACCTACTGGGTAAAAATATCAAGGCCCAAAACACACAGTTCCAGAATATGGGTCACGTCAATGCAGTAGGGCTGATCCAGAATAAATCATTTGTGTAGTCTCTGGAAAGCATTTTTCCCCAGCCCAAAATAAATCAAACAGTCTTGACGTCGAATTTTCACTTAACATTTTTTTATAAAAAAAACGTCGTTTAAATTAAATAAATTTAACAAGTAATTCTTGAATACTTTACTCATAATTCAAGAGGTTTAGAGTTGAATTCATCAGTCTCGGATTTCTTTCCATTTTCTTGAGGCATAGACTTGAAGTTGATAGTGATAGCATAATAGTCTCGGATTTAGTTAGTGAACTAGGCGTGTATTATGAGCATAAAAATTCAAGATCTCAAGAATGAACTGAACCTATAAATGACTCTTAAGATGGTTCAAAGCCAATCAATGAATTCTCATCACCCTTATCAACGATCTTAGATAAGAATCTGCACAGCTAATGAAAATAAGAACCCATTCCCAACACAACCTGTGATGATAGAGAAACTCATTTATGCCTGATCTTCTATGCATCCTATAACGAGTAGCTAGTCTAGGTCAAGACTAAAATAAACGTGGAGTATAAACCGTGCTCTCCTTACAACAAGGGAGGCAAATTATCCAAAGTACCAATTTTAGAGCAGTTACCGTGATGGTAAAGTTAGAGTTGTTCATAAATCTAATCGTGCTTCAAGATGAAGGTAGAAGAAGCTGGTCAAGACTGCTTGGGATATGTTTAAATCTGCTTCCAAAGACACTGCAAATGTCCATAATTTAAGACTCAATTCATCAAGTTATCTGCAATTTGCAGAATAGTTAAAAAAAAAAGAAAAAAAGAAAGAAAAGACTCCAAAGTAGCCAAAAAGGGGGGGGGGGGAACTATCACTAAGAAGAAAAGATAGACTAGTTTTAGCCATAGAAGTTTCGTACTTCAAAATAATTCAACAATTAAATATATAGATAAATAAATAGATGCAACATATCGAATTTGATTAACGCTTTTACACTGGAGTTAAATAGGTTGAAAAAAAAGATCCATTGCCCTTGACATATCCACCCGCTGTGGATAGTGATAGAGATTTAGAACTAAATTTACAAAGCAAAAGAGTAACTTTAAAAAATTTGCAACCTTCAATAAAAGAATTCAATGTAACTCCCAAGAATGTATCAAATCATTCCACCAAAGAGTTACGACCGTTGATGTTCTCCAAAACTTTAGATTTCTTATTGTTATCCAACTATTACTAAATGATACGGAAGAAGCTATAACCGTAGTGAAACTAAAGGAGAAAGCTAAAAGAATGTCATGTGAGATACATAATTTTTCTCCTGACCTAAGCTCATAATTAAGATCTATAGAGAATAAATGGCAAAATTCTACTTGATTTTGTTCACTTTCCTTTAAATTCCTCCATTTTAGCATAAATATAACAACATCATTCGTCTCCTTTTTTATTTACAAATTGTAGAAAGGACATTTTTGTATTGTTTTAACTTCTTTCTTCTATTGAAAACGAGAGCTCTTTAATGCTTCCTTTCAAATGCCAAACATGGCTGAACTACCTCTATAGCCTAAATGCGACGTAAAGAAAAGAATGGGGTGGTATATGATCATGGCCAGCTTTCAATTGTTCATAGTTAAAGTACAATTTATTTGTAACCTCCCCCCAAGTATTTCAAGAATGCATGGAAAACGTTGTAAAAACTTTTCTGAATTAGGAAAAATAGAACAATTATAGTTACAAAATATGAGGAAACTTTGCTCACTTTTTCAAAGCGTTGGTGGATTGAACATTTAATATATATACGTATATATGTATGTATATGCAGAAGAACATTATATAGCGAGGATGCGTGTGTGTGAAACCGCCTATATAATAAAATGCCAATACAGCGACACTATTCCCTGTTGATGAGGGGGGTAAACAAAGAAGTTGTAGTTGCCCTAGTCGGCCATTTATTTGCATTGGGTCCACATGCCAACCTAACCATAAGACAAAACTTCATATTTTTTGTCCCCGCATAATTAAATCTCCAACAATGTTGAAGGTTGGCTTTCTTTGCCTCTCCACTGATCTATCTGTCTTCCTCCCTTAGGACTGCTACCCATATTTGCATATGTTCTTGGCCCACAGCTACCATCTTCAGCATGGCCATGACTCGAAAATGCTAATTTGTTGCATTTACTACAACATATTCGAGAAAAAAAATCATCTGCATTTGAAATGCGTTTTAATTCTCAACATTTATTTCAATGAAGAAAATAACGTTTTCTAATAATTAAAGAAGATATTTTGCAATCTTTAAATCAAACATGCGGAATGCAAATTACAAAGGCAAAGATTTTGAAAGTATGTAATTTAACCAAAACACAAAACCCAGTATTTAATGCCCTTGTTTTCCACCTATTGGTATTGTTTGTTCCCCTACATAAACTTCAGACACAAGTCACCCCAAATTTTCAATACGCCCCATATCTTTTGTATGTTTAATGCCCCACCCTTTCAACAACAAAGGGACACTTTCAATACCTTTCTATCTGGCCTAGACCAGCACCCCATTCTCACTCCCTCTCCACCCCTGCCCCCTCAAAACACCCTATAGCAAATATATGTCAAACCCAAGCACCCAAAGTCATTGATCAGACACAATAAATTAGTACCCAACCTCTCATACATACTCCAACAGCAAGAATCATCCTCTATTTCAACGCTTAAAGTTTGATCAGACCCTTCTCTCCAAGTTAAAAGTTAACCATTTTCCTTATTAGAAAACCTTCAGCATTAACTTTGCTTCATAGTTCTATAGCTAGAGATTAGCTTAGCCCCAGAAAGATGACCAGAAAAGCACCAATGCTTCTGTTGCTGATCATTTTATTTTCTCTTTCGATCGATCACGCTCTTGGAGCAAGACATACTCAATTTTTCAAGGCAAGGACTAGCAGAATTCCTCGCTATCCTTCTGAAACTTTTTCTGCATTTTTGCCAAAAGGGTTGCCTATACCACCTTCAGGTCCTTCGCGTAGGCACAACAGCATTGGCATCGAGAGCTCCCCACAGTATCCCTGAAGATATAAAGAGAGAGAAGAATTAAGAACAAAGAAGGGATGAAAGAAGGGACGTTTTAGTCTTCTCCAAATCATACATAGCAGTGAGAAATGAGTGCCCTTTTGTAAATGTGAGTAATTCTTTTTGGCATCGTTTTCACAATCTATTGGCTTTCTTTCTGCTTGCCAACCGATGGAAGAAACCATAATACTGAGCTCTAACATGCTTTAGCAGTTTATATTATCAAGAATATTACAGTTTCTAATAGCTTTTGTGTATAGGGCATTACTACTAATGAAGCATTAATTATGCTTCATAAGAGAGGTAAAACAAATAAAAAAGGACAAATTCCAAGACCAGACACGCATAGTATATTCTTATTAACACAGAACTTCGTACATTGAATATTGAGTTTCTTGAGGTAGATTTGTGTTTTCTTCGGTTCGACAATGCTTATTTAGCTGCAGTTTGGTTACATTGATGATAGAGTTCTGACATAGTATATAAGATGTGACTGCTGTTGATTTCTTCACAAATCGTACACGTTTTTAGAATTTTTGCATGTTGAAGACTTGTTAGTGATAGTGTAATTATTTTTTCCTTCCATTCTGATCCCTTTTGAATGGTCTTTAGTTAAAATATTTAAAAAGAGTTGAATTAATTTTAGCTAGTAGTGGAAATTATAAAAGTTTCTCTGCAACTATCTCAAATCAGTTTTTGCAGAAATAGAAGTAGAGATTTTGAAGAATCAAGTTGATCATAAATAACAACATTTTTTATGCGTTTTGAAGTAGAAGAAATTTCAGTAAACAGGAGGTTTATATAGGTAATTAAGGGAACCGGCCGTCGCAGCTTCCATTTTCTCTTTATCTCTTTATTTTTCTTCGTTTCACCATAAATTGTATTGGTACTTTTTTAGCTCTAACAGCTCGAGTCCCAAGGAGAGGTGAGTTGAATACTTCAAAGTCAAATCGCAAAGGAAAGAACAATATACTCCTACGTACTAATTCACTTTATTTCTTATAAAAAAAAGACAAATAAGTAGATTTGTAGTTACAGAAAAATGATGTGTTAAGAGAATATAATGGTTGCTCGATTATATTCTCGATTTCTAGATGCTAGGAAGAAAGAGAAATTAATATAATGGTTGCTCGCTTTTTAGATGCTGAGAGAGAAGAAAAAAACAAAAAATTATTAGCTGCAAAAAAGAGAACGGGAATGGTTTAAATATGTTATCATTTAATTAAGATATTGTTTTATGACAGTGATCTCAAATCAGTTTTTACAGAAATAGAAGCGAAAAGTTTGAAAATTTCAAGTTGATCATGAATGCTAGGAGTGTGAATAATGCTCCTTAATATACAATCTTGTCTATATTGAGTCCACATGAAACAAGGGCGGCCATTGCCTGTGGGGCCTCTTGCTTCTTCTTCTCCTTCTTCTTCTTTTTCCACATAAACGTTATTAGAAATAGGGCCATGAAGCCTATATAAAGAAGGTGATAAACAATCCAATCCACTGCCAAGAAATGCCAAAGAAAGACTAATTTCAAGTTGATCATGAAATGGAAATACAAGCATCTTGGGATTCCTCTGCAATATCCTTTCCAGCAATATATGGATAGTTGAATCTTGCAAAGTTTAAGATATACTATTTATGATGTATTTTGAAATACAAGAATTTTCAGTAAAGAAGTGGTTTGAAGGTAATTAAGAGCAGGTAATCACAACTTTCATTTTTCTCTTTATCTCTTTCTTTTTCCTTATTTTACCATCAACAGATACTTGTTTAGCTCTAACAACAGGAATCCAAGAAGACAAGTTAAGAGGATACTTCAAAGTCAACCACAAAAGAAATGAGCAGCTCATAGTTATAGCAGAATGACGTGATACAGCGTATATGTTGGAATTTCTTGCTACAGAAAGAGAAATTGATACAATTGCTCAATTTCTAGATGCTGAGAGAAAAGAAAATAGCAAAGTTTTTATTAAATCTTACTTGAAATATCATTATCAATATATAGTTCTAAAAATTAAAAAGGAAAATAATATAACTAAAACAATCCAACTGTGACTATTTTTTTTTTTTAAACTAGGAGACGCAGAATTTACTTTACATGATTTCCAATTCTTTGGTATATCTATCAGGTCTTTCATTTTTTAAAGATTTTTTCTGAAAAAGAAGACCAAGGAATTCATGATTTTCTTATCGGAAATTGTACATAACAACTTTCAAGTAAGCATTTCTGTTCTTCATGAAGTATTCCACAAACGTTAAATTCTTCCGGTTTGTATCCTCTCCCCCGATTTTTTTTTTCCTCATTCTTTTCCCTACCAATATAATGTTTCTACAAAATAACTTTTATTATATAAAAATATTAAAAATTATAAGCCCTTCCATAAATAGAAGAATCCCAATAGGGATGGAGTTATTATATAGAAAGAAATTAAAAATTTATAAACCCCACTATAAATAAAAGCCTATAGAGGAAAGAGTTACCTAAAGACATGTGACAACATTTGATTAGTAAGGGAGAGAAAGAAAAAGAATGCATGTTAGTAATAAGTTCTTGAAAAAATTTTATTTTAAAATTTTAATTTTTATTAAAGAACACATTATTAAAATGCGTTCATATATAATTTTTCAATTCGATTTTCGATTTGAGAATTAAAACAAAACTCAAACCGAATTTCAAAAAATTTTTATAAGCAGAACCAAAATATCAAAAAATCGAACTGAAATGTGTATTTCAGTTCGGTTAGGATCGATTTTTCATATTGCACCAAATAATGAACACCCATACCTATTTATTCCCACTTTTTTCTCAGTTATCTCCAACTAAAATTACCAATTATATTTGTACATACATTAGATTATACATTTCTATATGCAGTATACATTACTTCTAATTTTTAAAATAATATATAGTTATTTACTAAAAGAATAATATATATATATATATATATATATATATATATATATATATATATATATATATATATATATAAGTAGTATACATATAAAGTATATATATCTGTTAAATAAAGACACACACACTATATAAGCATCTTTCTTATACATTTTCTTTTTAAAAAATCTCATTACATTATATTCTTATAGATATATACTTATGTATACTCAATGTACTTTTATATGTACACTTACATATATATTTATATATATACAAATATACTCTTATATGCTCGCTTGTGTGTATATTGTATATGTGTACATACATACATACATACATACATACAACATACATACATATATATATATAATTTATTTATTTATAGAGTATATATATAATGACATAAATATACTTATATGTATATATAGTTATTCAATTTTACAAACTATTAAGTAATATGTGAAAGTCAATTATTTATTCTCTCAATGATATTAAACTAATTATACATATAATTTTGTATATACAATTATACATATATTTAAAATTTCTTAAAAAATAATTGTCCAAAAAAAGATAATTACCTAAAAAATATTTTTTCCTACTTACCTAAAAAAGTTTAATTTTTTTAATAAGAAGAACCTAAATATTCTTTTATCTAAATTGTCTTGTAACTTAAATTAATTTTTTAAGAACAATCTACTATTTTTATCTATGTGATTTGTTAGAGATTTTATTTAGTGTGATTTAATATGTATTTTGAACTAGTATGTAGATCAATTTTTTATTAGATTTTTAAAAAATATTATACAAGAGTAAAAATATTTTTAGTTATTTATTTTTAACCCGATGAAATATCAAATTTGATTCTCTTTTTGGCTCGGCGAAAATTTGTATCCCTAATTCTCCAAATGAGCAGAGAAAATGGGAATTCTCTTTCCCTGCTAAACCGAGATAGAGCTTTTGTTACGCCCCGTGCCAGTTGTCCCGAGCATGTGACTTATTGAGCTTGACAGTATATATAGCCAACTGCTTACTTATGGAGCTTGACATTATATATAGCCAACTGTTTGACAACCGTCCTCGCTATTCCAAAATTAATATTATAAGTTGATAATAAATACGTAAGCACATGCTCAATTTTTTTAGCTATCCCATATGGGATTCATATGGAGATTTCGTATTCATCCCCCTTTCTAAGGTTATAGGGCTAGGCGCTACCAGAATCAAACCAGAGTGTGAGACGTACGATTGATGGAACTGACAACACATATGACTAACTATTTGATAACTATCCTAACTATGTCAAAATAATTATCCCAAATTGATATTGATACTTACACCTATACTCATATATAAATTATAATTTTTAAAATTATTCCATGTGGAATTCATATGGGGTATCACAGCTTCATTCCATCCTCCTCGCATGCGGAGACGAGTTGAGGTCGAAGATAGCCGGGGAGCGGGAACTAGATCGGGGACTGGGGTCCTCGGCTCCAGCCGCCCCCAGTTCCATCTCTACTCCTTAATCAATTGAGAATTTAAAAGGTTGAAAGTATATTCGGGTGGACAAACTCTAGCCATAAGGGTGTTTTTGCTAGTGGTTTTCAATAAGCTTAAAAGGGTTGGACTTTGTCATACCCAAACAAAAGTCTTCCATAGTTCTCTGCCGACCAATCCCTCAAGAGCAAATAATGCTACCAAAGTCTTCTACTATTTCTTCAATTGCTTACGGCATGTACATGTGATTCATAAGAAATTTGGCAGTTTTAATAATATCAGAGGATTGATCATGTCTAAGGTTGTTAAATAAAAATTGAAATTTGGTTTTTGGAGGAGGGAAAATTCAAACATTGTTTGGTGAAAACAAGAATACCCTTCGGCGATTCCTCTATTCAATATTACTCCACCAACCTAATGTATATCTTTGTCATTTTCTTTTAGTGAGAAAATTAAATTTCATTTCTAGAAGAAATGTGAAAAGAAATGACTGACAAAATAATTTTTAAGTGTTTTGAGTATTGTAAAAATAAATTATTTATACGAAATAGAGTGAAACTCAAAATGAAAAATTTACATTGAGTTTCGCAATAAAACTCAATCCAAATAAAAAGTTATTTGATTTTCTTCACTACAGTGAAGAATCCATGATAATATCGGTTTCTTGGTAGAACTCGGCATCTATATCTTCCTCACAATTCATTATTTCCCTTTCACTTGCTCTCACCTAATAATCATGAAATCCTATAATGCGCCCAGCTCTTTGTGTGATTGAGACTCCAGTTTCCAAGGTCTTCATTTCTTCAAATATACTGCTCCTCCGTTTAAAAATATAACACATATTACCTTTTTTACATAGATTAAGAAAAAAAGACAATAAAAGATATTTTTCTTATTATATTCTTAACTAACTTACTAATATAATAGAAAATTAAAGAACTGTATTTATATTGAGAGTCATTTTAGACATATAATTCTTTAAATTTTTAAAAGATTAAAAATTTTGAGAAAAAATGATCAAAAGACTTTTTATTTTAAAAAGGATTAAAAGTATATAAATTCACAATTTACTACATCCTACTTATATCTTTGTAAGAATTAAGAATACATTGACAGAAGGTAAGAATGCACAAGGGAGGACTTCATGCCTCCATAATCAAAGATTAGTCAACTTAATTGAACCCGTGGAATCGCCATTAACCTTTCAATTATAAAAATCAATTTCTTTGGGCTTGAATAAGCCATTAATGTTGAAATTTCCCGGCCAATCACTATGGAAGTTGTCATTTGTCATAAAATATTCAATTTGAGAAATAATTATGGTAACAATAAAGATTAAAATCTTTTGATTACTGTATAATGATTAATATAAATTTTCAAAACAATCGAACTATAACGATAAAATAAAACTTTTTTCAATTAACTTAACTATAAATGATTTTAGTGATTGGCGATAAAGTAATAATTTAGTTATTAAAATCACCCTTTATCACACGAAAATCACCCTTTACTTTTTTTAAAGAAAAATTAAAATTTTATTTAAATTATATTTCTTTCAATCAAATACACAATTAACTCTTATTTTTTTTCTTATAAAAAATTTATTTTTACAGAATAAAAAATACGATCCAAATACACTATAAACTTTATTCAAAAAGGCAAATCACCAGAAATTGATGTATTAGGTAGCAGAAAGAACTGATATGTGCCGGAAAATTCCCAGCACGCCAAACAATGAAACAAAACATCCAGACATTGCAAGGATAATTAGATGGTAAACAGGTCGTAAAGCTAATAATTCACGAAACACGTGTCCAAATCTAACCGCTTCAGAAACTTCAATAATCAATGGATTTGAGATATGATTATTTGATGCCGAAAAGAATGGATGTTATCTGAGACCTGCTGGGCTCAGTGGGTCAGAATCCAAACCACTGGACTGACTTTGAAAAAGGGGGTCCGTCAACGGATGAATTGATATCTACTTCACGTGCTGACTACGTAAACTAATTAATTGATTTATTCGCCATTTAATTCACCTTCTCTCATCTAACTACCCGACAAGACAACTAATAACGCATTCTACTTGAAACCTCACCAAAATGATCCGTTTATCCAAATTTATATTACGTTTTTCTATATAATAATTGGGGAAAAAAAGATAAACCTACATAACTTTCTGTCACCAATATGGTGTTGTTTTTCCTCCTTTTTTTTTTTGTTGGGTTTTTGTTGTGTTGTGGGTGCGTGGGAAGGGGGGAATGTTGGCTAAGCCAGCAATATGGTGAGTTAGTAAGAATTTTGGATTTTACTCAAAATGTAGAGTTCAATACTCGTGTGTGTGTGTGTGTGGGGGGGGGGGGGGGAGGGGGGGTATATTATCGACTTGGAGTAGCTAGCTTGTACAATGCTTGATGAAGCCTAGTAGTGTATATTCGTGGGGTTGTGGTCACTCATGTGGATTTAGTCCTGCAGAACTATGGAGAGAGAAACATTTTATAACAGTTGGGATCCCCCCTAGTTTGATACTTAAAATGGAGTGTATTAGTACTTGACACAATGGGGCTACGGCTTAATCATTCTTCTGTTTTTGGGGCCGTTCTGATCTCGTCAGTTTCTTTTTTAAAAAAAAATCAATTCAATTTGGTCTTTTAAATTTAGTATCTATTTCTCTATAATTGAATGTCCAATCTTAACTTGACATAAATTAAAGAGAGTAATTTAATTATAAAATTACTATAATATCCTCATAATTAAAAGAAGTTAGTAGTAAAATGTACATGTTAGTGGAGTTTAAATTTCTTAAATCAAGAGAGTTAAAAGGTTAGTGGTAAAACCATTGTGTTGATAGAGTTCATTTTATTTAAATTACGAAAGTTAAGTTTTAGAAAAATATATAACTATTTTAAAATTTTTGACATTCAATTCTGGACATCTTAAAAGAAAATATAAACATTTAATTATGAATGGAGAGAGTATAATTTTATTTTATTTTTTTGAGTTCTTAGGCCAAACGGAACCACAAATTAGTTCAGTTCTATGTGGTTTGTTTTTTATTTAAAATCTAACTGAATGAACTGAATCAGTAAAGATTTTATTAATGAGATTGATAAATATAATGAGTTTTTTGTATGTATAATGAACATATTCTACTTTTACTCTTACTATAAATTTACATACTTCTATCTTTATAAACAAAATCTTATTTACTGTCTTCATTCTACTTTGAATTAAAATTTATTGAAAGGCAAAATAAAATTTTGAGATAAATTCTATATTCGATCAAATTTGATAAGTTTTAACGTAATTTAACAAAATAGGAGTATAATTTATTGACTTAATTCACTAGAGTTTGGTGAAACTCTGTTTGGTGCTTCACAAGGGTTAAATGAGGAAGTTTCGCCAGGCATTAGTGCAGCTCCTTCAGGGATCTAGCAAAGCTCCATTTGCCTCATTTTTTTTATGTTGTATTTTATTTTTTATTTATAACTTTCATTATTTTACTTAAGAATATAAGTGTTTTCTATCTAATTGTACCTATGAATTTATTTTACAATTCATGTAGGATGAAAAGTTAGAAAATAATCCAATTGAAGACCCAAAGTTTGTTGAAGAAAGTTCTTCAAATCTATTTCTAATTTGATGTTTTAAATAAGAGAGTTGAGAGAGAATAGGGATGAGAGAGAAAGGGCTATACTTGTATAAGGGAGGTAAAACAAGAATATGTTTGCTACCCTTATAAAAATATTTTATTAAATAACTCTCAAATTAGTTCAAATTTTCAAATTTGGGTAAGATTGGATATATTTAGTTTGAGTTTTTTATTATTTTATAAAAGTAAATTATTTATGAAAAGTGATGTAAGATTCAAAGTGAAAAATCACATTGTGTTTTAAAATAAAATCCAATCAAAGTTCACAAAACCAAACTAAAACTAACATTTCAAATCAAACTGAACTACAAAATCAAATTGATGCCCTCATGCTTTGCCCAACGTCGAGCTTCTTCTTCTTCTTCTTCTTCTTCTTTTTTTTTTTTTTTTTTTTTTTTTGTGGAGGGACTCGCTCAAGCTTAATATTTTAGGGCTGAACTCAAAATAGACCAACTTCGAGCTAAACTTAACTCCGACTCACCTGCATGACCGGATTAAATATTCAGTATTATGTACTTATGATACAATAAACTATTATAGATATAATATTTGAAGCATAATCTTATACGTGAGATTAGTCATTCTTATTTGTTTTTAGTTTATCATATTTAAAAAAGAAAATTATAGTTCGTTTTGAAGGGAAAAACGAAAAATTATAATGAATTTAATAATTAATTAAACTGAGCCCAAACTCGAAATTCTCCTGTCGAAGCCCGAGCTCACAAGTCCGATTGACACCCTTGAACGAGCTTATTAGACTTTGTTTGGTTCGATAAGAGGGAGAAGGAGCCCATTTACTTCCTCAGCATTTCAATTTAGCTTGGTCTGGATGGAGAGAAAATATTTCTGGAAGATATTAATTTAATGATATGGAAGAGGGGGGCTCATTAGTCATTACCACGGGATAAATAATTCATTTATCGCATCATTTACTTCTTTTCTTTTATTCCCTCTTTTCACCCCGACAAAACAAGCTGAAACATCAATGATTGGTTAAGACTATCCACTTCAGTGGTTTACAACTCCAGAGTATTGCGGAGAGGTTTTAGATTTATGGAATTGAAATTGGACATGGAGTCGTCATATATGGGCACCATGACGGCGAGGATTGTACAGTTTCACCTAAAACATTGGAAAAAAAAAAGATGGTGCAATGTTCTGGAAACGAAATTGGCAGGGTCAAGGAGATACAGACTGGAAATTTAAATACAGAGTTCTGCACATTTTGAAAAAAAAGGGAAAAATTTGCCGATTACATATTTACATTGGAAAATACAACCGAGAAGTAAAAGGCTAAACACCCAAAAAATGAAAGATAAACAAGAAAATAATTATAAGGCGGCAAATAAAATGTAATGAGGGAGGATCTGAAAATGGCTTTTGTTTGCTTCCTCCCATAGTTGAATGCCTTGCAACCGCCGCAATGATAACTACAAAAAATAAGATATGGAGGATTCCCAGTCTGCTGATAAATGTGTCTAAATTTGGGAAGACGGTGAAAGAGCTCCTTCTGACCTCCGGGCAGCTTGGCCAGAAATAGAGGACTTGTCTGACCCGCGAACATTGTATCTCTCGTAAACTCTTTCCCGGTTTTCAGACCACCAGGTCTCTGCTTGGTGTTCTCCAAATCTTCTCCGGCTGCAAAAAGAATTTAAACGTGGAAATCATTTAGTCAAAATGGGACCATAGAGAAAGCAGCAATGACATTATCGTGTTCCATATTACCACAGAAGTAAATGATACTAATTACACAAGGTGCATAAAATTTCATATCAGCAAATTGAAAAAGAGAGGTGATGAAGCCCAAATACCTGAAGCGCACTCGTTTGAGATCTCTAGTCCCATCTCGAAGGGCTACCAGGGTAATATACACACCGGGCTCATATTGCTCAATCCACTCAGCCTCAACTTGATTAGCATTACCAGGATTTGCTGGACTTCTAGATTTTGAGCCATTTTCACTATCTTGGACAGACCCACTTTCTCTCGTGTCAACGGTTTCAGAAGCTCCATTGTTGCGAGCATCTCCATTGCCATTAGGTAGTCTAACATCTGAGCGGTTTTCCCTCCCATATGGGGTTAAAGGTCCCTGAACGTGATTGTAATGGCTTGTTTCATTGCTTCCACTAGAATCCCTTGGCAGTTCAGCAGAACCCTGCATACAGTTCAAAGTGACAGATTCTGTACTCATTTGAGAGACAAGGTATGAGCTATTAACTGAGTCAGATTTTGAATGACATTCTCCATTTCCATTGGTGTATTGTATGCCAATTGGCTCCAGGCCATTTGGTAGATATGGTAGTCTAATACTCTCCGAATCATAAACACCAGGTGGAAGTCTCTCAGCCATGTCTTTGAGCTGGAAAAGAATAACTAAATTCAGCTGAATGCAACAGGTTAAAACTTTCTCACACGAGAAAGAGAGATAGGTTAATAATTCAAGAACAAAAGGAAAAAGGGAAATTCTTCTCTTTATCTGGATAACTAGATTACAGGAAAAATTACCTGCGCAGTAAGTGACTTTATCACATCTTTTGCAGCTTTACATTTAGCAGCTTCTTCTGCTGCTAGAGCCATCGCTTCCTGAGCTCTTTTTGTTGATTTCTGGAGCTCCACTTCTTTAAGTTCACATTGATGTCTCAAACTCTCAACCTGAGACAGGTCCAGGGTCAAGTAATAAGAAGGTTGACAAAATTGTACTCCATTTAGTAAACCTAAACATAAGTGGCTCAGAAAGAAATATGTTCAGGATGGAACCTGGGAACGCAATTTATGAACTTCTTGATTAAGAAGTTCATTAGTTTTCTTCAAACTATCAGCAATACTCTTGGAGAAGGAAAGTCCTGATGTTGTTGGTACTGGTGTTGCCGAGCGCGGAGGGCTTGGTTTTCTTGAGAAAGGTGATACTGATCTAGAACTAACACTGGATGGTGTAAGAATTGGTTTTGGGACAGGTCGGCGGAAGTCGGTAGACATAACAACATCTTTGAGCTGCAACAAGGATGGTGTTTGACATGGACGGCCAACCAAAAAAGAATCAGCTTTTTTTCCTTGTTTTGCAGCTTTATTATCCAACTGTTTAATCAAATCAAGATTGGATGGCACTGATGACTTAGCCAAGCGTAAGTCAGCCTTGTCCAATTTGTCCTTGTTTTCACCAGAAAGGCGTGGTCCAACATTCCTCCGGTTATTAAATCCAACTTCTGCTACCGTACTTAATTTGGTGAAACAGGAATCACAAACACGGTAAGGTTTACTGGGATTAGGGGCCAAAGCTGCCCTATGAGCTTTCCGTGAACTACATGCATGGCAGTGCACAAGTCCACAATTATAGCAATTATGTCTCTTCCTTGTGAAACCGAAAGCCTGCCGACACGCAGCACATTGAGACTGTTCAGCACCCGATACCCATTTGTGAAGACATATAGCAGCTGTGTAATTTGAACCAGAAGCTATGTACTTAACATGTCTATCCTTCAAAGCTTCGACAAAAGTTGGTGTTTTCCGGTCTTCTATATCTCCGTGGCCCAACCTTCCATTAGCTCCCTTACCCCAGGTATA
Source organism: Rauvolfia tetraphylla (assembly GCA_030512225.1). NCBI lineage: Eukaryota > Viridiplantae > Streptophyta > Magnoliopsida > Gentianales > Apocynaceae > Rauvolfia > Rauvolfia tetraphylla. The sequence goes on along the minus strand of JAJQKT010000058.1, from coordinate 8,143,254 downwards.
GACCTCATTCCTGGATGTCAGCACAGCCACATGATATGCACCACAGGCAATCTCTTCAACAACTTCCCCAGCAAGCTTATCTTCCACCAAGCAAGGAAGCTTGCCATCCGATTGTGGATTCCCAAGCTGACCATAGACAGTACTTCCCATTGTAAAAACACGGCCAGATGTTGTCAATCCTACAGTTAAACTATGCCCACAAGCAACTTTGTGAAAATTGTAATCAATAAGTGCAGGCACACAGGTAGGTTTCAGTCGAGGTTCTTTGTCACCATGTCCAAGGCGATTTTTATCTCCATCACCCCAGGTAAACAACTTTCCAGATGAGACGCTTGCACTAGACTGAGTCACAATGACCTCCACCACTGCAGCAGTATGCCATACTCCACATGCAACAGCAATTGTCCTTAATCCTGACAGAGAATCAACCTCTCTAGGAAATGAAACATTTTCCCTATCACCGTGGCCTAGAACTCCTAAAGTCCCATCACCAAAGGTGAAGAGCTGACCAGTAGACGTTACCAAGGCAGTATGCCAAGGACCGCAAGTTACCATTGAGACCTGAAGGCCATCAAGTGGACCTGATATTCTCTTAGGTATCCAGTGACTGATGTCAGTACCGTGCCCTAGAAGCCCAGCATTGTGTGTGCCATCTCCCCAGGTGTAAAGCTCACCTGCCATTGTGACAGCGCAGGTATGAAACTCTCCGCAAGCAACAAAATCAACACTGCTAAAAGACAGTGATTCAACTAAACGAGGATGGCAGACATCTTTTCCAACTCCATGGCCAAGCCTTCCGCCAGATTCTTCACCCCATGTGAAGACTTCACCTTGCCTAGTGACTAAAGCAGCATGCCGAACTCCACAAGCTATATGATGCACATCAAGAACTACATTTGACTCTAGTGGCCGAGGAAGGAGCACATCAGCTCTTGTACTCACTGTGCTAGCATTTTTTTCAGGTCCAACCTTGATAAGATTATCACATATTACCTCACCCCAAATATATACATCCCCCAAAGCATCACAATCATCCGGCGCAGAACCGTGACTGGAAGTGCTTGGGGCACTAGAAACACTAACACGAAAAGCATCTGAACCAGATCCTTTAACCTGCATATTTGTTTGATCCAAAGCTACATATGCTCGCTCAGGATTCAACAAATTATCTGGTTGATATCTCCTGGGAGAAGCAATTGTGTTGGAACTCACAGAAACCTCTGACGAGCTAATTTCTTGTGTAGCACTAACTGAACTATCACTTGGACTATTTGATATCAATTCTCTATTATCCTGATATATTTAATCAACAGCACAAGGCAAGAAAGGGAAACAGTTAAAGATGACATCAAGGGAATGCATAACAAATAGGACATGATTACTTTATTGTGAATAAACCAAGCACTTGTTTATCCACAAAAGAATATGAATGCAGCTGATAATTTATCAATTAAGCATTCCTCCCCACCTCCCAAAAAAAAAAAAAAGGAATGTTCATTGGTTCATATTAACATTTACCATATTTTACATAATTTCTTTAATCATCAATTTCAGCATTTCTTCTGAACGATTCTAATTGTCTAACTACATAAACCCCCCAAAAAAATAAATAAATAAAAGAGACTAGACATCCTCTTTTTTTTTTATAAATTGTCTAGAACAATGTGTTCTTTCTTGAAACAAGCATACAGTTCATTCTAAATTTCAAAATTTCCCTGACGTAAGAATTCTCCCTCCGTTTCAAAATATATGTCCAACTTTCTTTTTTAGTTTTTTCAAAATATATGTCCTCTTTCTATATAAATACTTCATTTATTATTTTATTTTCAACTTTACCCTTGTTCCAACCAACTATTTAAATGCTTCTATTTTCTAAAAACCATTAATTTTCCAACCAACCACTTAAAACACCAAGCCTTAATGTTAAATTTGAATTTGAGACACTAGACAATCATTTTTAAATAAGGGCATTTTAGACATCTATCAAACTTTTTCTATAAAATTTACCAAATTTTCAATTCTCGTGTAAAAAGCAAATAGGTCATATATTTTGAAGCGGAGTGTGAAGAAGTTATCAAGACATGGGGACCTGAGATGTCATTAAGGTGAGAATAGAAAACTAATGAATGGTCAATTACTTTCCTAAATCTGCAGGAAGTCAAGCATAGATATCAATTTGGGACAGACACGTTGTAAGATTTTTCTCATCTCTGCATAATACATTTTAAGGATCTTCAAGTCATTTTAATATAACATGAATGTTATATCGGCACATCTGGAAGCGAACCATGAGGTAGGAGCTCAACTAGGCCAACATAACTAGGAAATGAAAGGTTAAATATAAGTAAAATGTTCTTGATATTTGGGGCATACATGAATCACGATATCTTTCAGATCACATTAACAAAATCTCAAACCACTAAAAACTCATTTGATCCGTTACACGGCAGAATTCCCACCCTAATCTCATCCATTTTCCCACCCAAAACCTTCTTGCACACACTTCAGTATATCTCAAGTCCATCAAAATGAATAGCAAAGATATAAAGTTAAAACAATGTCTATAGACCATAGCCGTCCAAATTTGGAAAACACAATCAATGGGAAGATATTGTCATGGAAATAAATACTAAGGGATCCAATGCTGAGAATCATATTATGGTCAGGCATCAGAAGTTTCCTTCAGTAAATAGCTCTTATACATAGTTTCATACAAGAAGTTGACCTTCAAATATATCAGAAATAGTTGTTAAATTTGGAATATCCTCCAGCTTATGCAAAATGAATAGGCTGTCATAAAATGAGTATAAGCATACTTAACAAATAATACTAAAAATACTGGCACTTCCAATATGAATTCCTGCAGTCAGCCATGTAGCATGCAGGAAAGGATTGCTTTAATCCTCAGTGGAGATGATATAGGGGCAAAAATATAATCCCCCACATGATGAACAGAAAAACAAAAAGAAACAAAGAAAAATAGATAGGTAGAATTACATCAAAATAGAGGCCACCGTCACTCCACCCATCAATTTTTGATCGCCCACCCTGTCCGGAGGATACCAGAGCTTTTAGGCCAGCAATCCAAACCTCTGCCTCAACTTTATCTTTGCAAATCTGGCCCAAAAAAAATATATGTTAACAATAAAAACCAACATGGCTGAAAATCAGTGTCATCTCTGGAGATTCAAAAGATTATTACTAACCAGGTCAAGGGATCGTTTTCCGTTATTGTATATAAGAGAAAAGGACAAGTAGTCCTTTTCAGGACGTAGATACCGCTGGAAAACAGCCTGGTAGAATAATGCCAACGACAATGAAAGAATAAATGTTATAACAGGCTCATTGAAAATAGGCATGATTGCAACAAGATCAAAATAGAAATAAAGTAAACAAATCGATTTTTTAACATTGCTACAAGGGAAATAGCCTGATATAAGATCAATTTTTAAGAAACTCACAGTTCTTTGTCCAGGAAGAATTCGAGAAACTGAAGCTAACTTCAAATTTCTTTCACCTCGGCTTGAAATCCAAATTAAATAAGTTTCATCCTGCAAGGTTACACTCAAGACTTGTTAACAAGTCTACAACCTCAAGGCTCAAACAAACTAATTATTGGGACAGACCTCAGATTTTTATCCTCAGGAAATATAAAACCGACAAACAATCTAAACCATGCCTAAAACTGCACAAAACCCTGTAGTAACAGCACTCAGCAAAATATTTCCATATAATTCTTTACCACCGGAATAAAACTTCATGTTCTGCACTAACAAAAATCCTCATACAAACTTAAACAAAAGTCAAATCAACTTACATTGGAAAGTCTAAAAGGACAAAATTTAGGTTTTCCTTTACGACCATATTTAAGTAGCTGAGCCCCCTTCTTTAAAGCAATTAATGCCTGCAAAAAAGCAAGAGGATTAACTATGGAAAAACGCATTCTACAGTTCACTGTATGAAATAACAATAGCAAAGAAGAAAGACTATGTTGGCTTTTAAATTAAGATGTTTAACGACAAAAGCAATAATACCTGCAAATTCAGGTAGCAAGCTTCATTGCACTTACATAAATCAAATAATATTATAGCATGCACTATTCAAGTAGTGTCTAATCCACTTTTTCCCCCCTGATTCTTCTGTTATCCTTTGTTTTCTTTACACATATAATCAAATGAATAAGTTTCCAAATCTCCGTGAGTTACAACTTACAAATGGATGAGAAGAGATATTCTAAAACAGATGAAAGAGTTCATATGAACAAAGCGAATTGTCCTTCCCCACCTTTTTAAAGTAAAACATACTGACTTCAGTTGTACAGTTGTAACAATAAGCATTTTCACAGGAAACTACTCTAATTTCAAGCTTCCAGATGGTATGATTCCAGCCTCAAAATATTTGCACCCAGAGAAAGAAATGACCAGACATTAAAAAGATTTCCTTTTCCACTTAAACTAATATGGGCATTGTCAACGGATTGACTAGTTGAAAACACAATTGACAACACAAAAGAACACCAATTGGCACCAAAAAGATTTGACATACGCAGCTACAAAATTGTTCGAGGAAATGCAAAATCTATACATAAAATCTGAAGAATACTAAAAGAAGCAAGATTTATCATAAATTCACCACAAAAGCATGAACAGAATTCATAATTGACTGAAAGGAAATTCCACATCATGCAAGTGCCAGGACATTTTCTTTTTCCTATTACAAGCCAAATTACAAAAGAAAGAAAAACAAAAAAATCTGACATAATTTTTCCATCATCTTTTGCAACTTCGGAAGATTCAAAAAAACAGAAAATTCACTACTAATTCGATTACAACTAAAATTTACCAATAACTTAACATAAAGATGTCTTTTTTTTTCTAACTGCCAATTTTTTTGTATCCATGCTACCAGAAATATATTTGTTATTAGCTTCACATTAACCAATGCAGAGTAACAGACAAAGAAGGCTGGAAAGGGGCACCTGCTCGATATCACGGTCAGCATTACCGTAGCTAACAAGATCTGCCATTCCATGTGAGAGAGTTACCGTCGGCACCACACCGCCACCTCCACCGCCCAATAACTCCTCTGTTCATCATCAACTCCTCCAGCGCCGACGACGATGACACTGCCCCCTCCGTACACTACCATCAACAAAAACCACGCCCTTCCCCAATCAGCTACCTAAAAGCCTTATTAAAAATTCACCAAAAACAGCTTTGAAAAGTTATCAACACAATCAACACCCCAGAGAAAATCCTCCACCTCGCAGATCTGAAGAGCTCAACCAAAAAAATTCTCCTTCCGAAACCAAAACCTCACTGCTAGGATTCAAACTTCCCAGTCAAAGAAGAGTCTTCCCACAGTGTGACTTGCTTTTTCTTCTTGTATTTTCTTTCTCCGTCGAAGTAGGCGTGGACTGGGAGAAAAAGGCCGAGACTGTTGCAGCGGTTTCCGACGGCGGCGGCGGCGGCGGCGGCGGCGGAGGCGGAGGGAGGGAGACTCCCACGGGACCGGAGAAGAGAGAGAAAGAGGTGCAGAAAAATATAGAGAAAAAAGAAAATAAATAATACTAAAAATTCAGAGAGAAGAGAGAGAACGGAGAAGTGGTGATATGTATGGGTTTTGTAAATCCTGTTAAGTTCAGAGCAAAGAAAAACAAAGAGGGGTCAAAGATGATGCAAAAAAGGCAAGAAATCGCCTGAGAACGATAAAAAAAAGAGACGAAGATACAACTTCCATATGGAAGAGAGAGAAAGTGGAAGAGACATTTCCAATGCTCTCTCCCTCTCTCCCTTCATTTTTCTTTTTCTTTTCTTTTCTTTTCTTTATTTAAATCAAAAATGGGTAAAAGTAAAAATCTCTCATTTTATTTTTATACTTCAAAGTTAAATTCTTAGAATCTCTAAGTCTGGCACTTCGCTTCTTAGAATCTGTGACGCATAACCATTAGAGAATATTTCCATTCACCTTTTAGTTCAAAAAACTCTTAACGTTGAGACTAGAAATATGTAGTTTTCTAATTTTTCCTTTGATGTTAAGCTCTTAATTTTGAGACTAAAAATCTGTGATTTTCTAATTTTTCCTCTGATTTTTTTCCTACTACTGTTTCCTTTTTAATGAATTCTGTTTTCCTTTCAAAAGGAAAAAAGAAAGAAAGAGTCGGGCATTCCATCCTTGAAGTGAGTAAAATCTAGGCAAAATCTCCTTTTCCTTTTTCTTTTTCCTTTTTTAAAGGTGAGCACAGATTTTTTTTAAGTCGAGTTATATTCAACATCGTAAAAATAAATTATTTGTAAAATGATATGTGAAGTTCAAAATAAAAAATATATATATAAAAAAATTAAAAAAATGGATTGAATCTCAATCCACACATATGTCTTAAAGAATTGTTCAATCTTTATAAGCAAGAAAACTCTCTATTATGAATTTCTCAAATCCATGGTACAAAGATTCAAAGGATAATGGAGCTTTCAAGATTGCAAATTGTGCTAAACTCAGCATGTGACTCTTAAATGCTAGGAAGTAGGAAGATATTCTAATTATTCAAAGTTCATTGGTAAGTAAATTGATAGACTTATAAATCTATGATGCAAGTTTACTTTTCTACTGGCTTGAAGCTTCTATTTAAAAAAAGAACACATTTCTAGAACTTAGTGCTAAATTAAAGAATCTTTCTACTTTTAAATCCCCATAAGAATGTCTTATTAAATTATTACAATTTAATTTCCATAAATAGTGTTAAAATATTTTTATTCTCATTGACTTTGTCTTAGAACTATGACCATTTTAGCAAGATAAATATTTTTTTAGGACTAAAAATTTTTATAACAGAGTTTGGGAAAAAATTTAACCCAAATAAACTATTTTGAGGATTATTTTTGCAAACTATTCCTAAAATTTATACTTTTAATATATATATAAAAGAAGGAAGAAGGGATGTAAATTAAACTCATGATCTGTAGACTACTATTAAAGAATGGGAATTCTAACCAATTTGGCTAACATTATGACTTATTCATAGGAGTTAAAGAAAATAAAGATTTATAAAAAAATTGATATTAGCAAAATAGTTTTTTGAGGACTAAAAATTTTGAAAATAAAGATGAAAAATAAAATAATTTTTATTTTTCAGTCAAATTACTAAAAAAAAGTTAATTTATTCTTGTGGACAAACAAGAGGAACTTTTTCTCTTTTTTTTTCTTAAATGAGTTTTAATTTTTTCAATACACTCTCTAATATTTTGTTTAATAAACTAATTAAATTACACTATATATAATTATATAATTAATCTAAACTCATTAATTTTTTTTGACCTAATAATAACTGCTATACGAGATATAATTTAATTAATGTATTTGAGAGTATATTAAAAGATCTAAAAGCACTTAAAATAGCTATTTGAAAGTGGACATAATTTGGCATTTAGATTCTAACATCTAGAAGAAAATCAAGCCAATATATACTCCGTTTTGGTTGGAAGCCTGCGCAATCTACAAGGCTGTAAGCCTGTAACATCAAATGAAGACGTTCTCAACTTTGATTCTTCAAAGCATATTGAGGAAGATATTGGATAAAGTTTGGTTTTAATATTTTAAATTTTATAAAAAATGAATTATTTGTAAGTTTTAAATTAAAATTTTATACTAAAATTTGAAATGAAGCACTATCCAAATATACTTTCAATCCATAATTTTGAAATGAAGCATTATCCAAATATACCCTCAATCCATCCATTCAAATTCAAATAAAATAAGATAAAAATTGCAAGTATTTTATCGCAAAAGTTTAAAAATGTATTATTTGTACATAGTTTATTTTGTATTATTATTATTATTATTATAGTAGGACTTCTCTCGTTTTATAATAATTTTTTTAAGTACAAGAGCAAAATAGTTTCATAACTGCTATAAAAAATAGTTGTAATAACTAAAATTTTTGCATTTGTACAATTATATTTCCCAAGATGTGTTTTAGTTGATTCTTGAATTTAATCTAATTTTTTTCTCAACGAAATAGTTTTATAATCATTTTTAAACTAATAACTTCGTTAATTGAATATCTAATTAATAATTTGAGGGGTTCATTAGTTTAGTGCCCTAGTTCCCCCTCCCCGCAAGTATTTGAAAAATGAAAAGAAAAAAAGTTTTTCATTTTCTTTTAACCAAACAAAAGTCTTTTTTTTAAAAAAAAACAATTACACAATTTTCTCTTTAAGAAGCCAAAATGGTTTAAAGTCTTACAGTGTCTCCTTCAAAAAAAAAAAGACAAATACTGACTTCTTTTATATTTCGTTTCAAAAATATTATAATTTTTTATTATTTTTATATAAATTAAGAAAAAATAAGGATTATTTTTTATTATATCATTAATTAATTTTATTAATATAAAAATATATTAAATATTTTAAAAATAATTGTTTAGTCAGAGTGACCTGGAATGTCAAAAGTACCCCTTTTCTTTGCTTTATTTATTCCCTGCTGTTTATTACGCTAATGACGTTGATCTGCATATGCCTCGGGGTAAACGAGGTCGGTTGGGATCCGCCGTGATTCGAGAGTACGTGGACTTTGTCTGACAGGTAATGCCACGTAACCACGCTATTATTCTCTCTCCGTAAATTCTCTTTCAATTTTCTCCCACTCAAACTTGTGATACACCATTTAATCGGAAGAGCTCAGCTCACATGAAATGTGATGCATGTTACTATTTTGTGGCATTTTTTTTAATTGTTAGAGAAGCTACATTATTGATAAAAATTAAAAAATTAATAAAATTATAAATGTAAAATTATATTATATTCTTAATTTACTGATCATTTATATAATAATTTAATAATTAAATATTTTAATAATTAAAGATGAGTTATTACATTATTCTCTATTTAAAAAAATCAAAATATGCTTGGAGAATAGAATGGAGACGGTAATTAGAGGTAAGGTGACAACTCATTGGTTAAAAAAGTAACTAAGGATAATGGATTTTTTTAATTAAAAATAAAAAAACATGTTGAATTCAATTTGTATCTTTGAATCAACAACAACAATAACAATAATAGCAACTAAGTTGGTTGAGCTTGTTCTATTCAACTTCAATCTTATGTTTACTCCCTTGGTTGTAACTTGTAAGAATCTAGAATTTCTTATATTTTCTTTTTGTTTTGAAAGGACTAATGCAATGCAGAATATGAGGGTTACACTGTTTTGGTTATTGCCCATTACTAATTTTTGTTTACTAATCTTCCAATTATAAATGTAATACATGTAATTTACACTCCAGGAATTAATTTCTTGTACTTTGAGATTATGAATTGTGTAAGTGTGAGATATGATGGATTTTGATTTTAAAATTTTTATGTCGGAGTTCATAAAAGTTAAATTATTTATCAAACGAAATATAGATCTCAAAACTAAAATTTTACATTAAGTTTGGTATGGAATGGTATCTGAATATAGAGGAAATTGACAGAAATCAAGAGAAAAATCTAAGATTTGATCATGAGAGATCATGAGATTAGTTCACATTTATATTGCTCGTCAGTGTAGAAAAGAAAGAAAATGTTTGGATTAATATGAAAGAAAAATTTTGGATTAATATAATGCACCTTATTCTCTCTTAAAAAATTAATAATTCTACCTATTCACATTTTTTCAATCAACATAATTGATCCTTTGTTTCAAAAAACAAAAGGGTTTCACTTTGACTTGAAAAATAAAGCAAAGGAAACTAATCTGATAGTGATATTCACCTGTTAAAGATTCAATTTGATTTTAATCAGACATTATTACCTTACTACATCTCAATTTTTTTAATAGGAAAATGTACGTAGTTAATCTTTACTAAAAGCTTTGCAAATCTTTTAAGTCAAGATTCATCATTTGGGAAACTTTTGAAAATCATGATTACAAAATTTAATAATGCTACCTGTAAGATCACATGATTTAAATTACTTAAGATATGTGAATCTTTGTTGCATGATATGTTCTTGTCAAATTCCCATTACATTGGATTTAGAAACGTAACTCAATATAAATTTTTAATTTTTTAATTATATTTATTCTATCACAAAAAATTAAATTTTATAAAATTAAAATAAAAAATTTCAAATTCAAACACGATCTAATTTCACTCAGTAACTTGAGATCATAGACAATAGAATAGGTAATTGTCCTCTTTTGGAAATGTGCAGGGAGGAGAATCATTTAAATTAAACTCAGAGGACCAGATTGACCTCTTTTTTACTCGTTCAAATTAAACTCATTATAAATTTTATGACTTCTTCTTCTTCTCTCTTTACCTCTTTCGCTATTTGGAAGTGAAGTACTATATCCATTGTTCGACGATGTTCTTGAAAACATTAAATGAAAAGAATAATAAAATTAGTCCTCATATTAAATTAAATGATGCATCCCCTTTGTTACTTTTCTTCTCAAAGTCTTTTTTTTTCTTGGAAAAAAGTATAAAGTCAACATTGGTTCATGTGTTTAGTTGGAGTGTTGAAAAATTAATGCATTTAATTAGATGGTTTGAAGTAGGGGTAGAAATGAAAAAATAATTACTCTATACGTTCTGAGATATTAGTTTCATTTACATTTCTCATTTGTCCCATAATATCTGATCTATTTGTAATATAAATAAAAATTTAGTAAGTTTTTTCTATTCTTAATCCTCCTTAGCTACTATTTACTCTAAACTCCAAATACTCTAATTAATTAATTATAGTCAAAATCAAAAGGTACTTGAGTCTTTTTGTTTTGAATGTTATAGATTTTTGTAAATTCTCAATTTGTGTGAAAATGCAAAATGGAGTAAGTATTTCCGAATGAAGGAAATATAAATACTTTCTTTATTTGAAAATATAATAATTAATTTAAAATAGTATGAGTATTTGGATTGTATTTGAATTTAAAATTTTCTATCGTAGAATTTACAAATATAAATTTTTTATAAAAAAATGAGAAACTCAATTACATCGAGTTTTGGATGAAAATCAATCTAAATACAAGACAATTATTTTGAAACGAAGAGAATATATTTTTTAAAAGCAAATACTAACAAACCCAAAGCCCAAAACACGAGATTATATTCTTTAGTTCAAGGTTAATTTCGATTGCATCTTTCTCTACGAAACACCCAATTAGATTATACTTCTCTTCTTACAAAAATTTTACGTACATCGAACTTAAGACAAAATCTCTCATAAACAAACAAATATACACCTTAGCTTATGATTTTATTTATTTTTTTTTGGACGGGTGATTCAGCTTATGCTTCGCATGTAAATTTTCCAGCCAAAATTTTTTGTAGAAATTGATGATTTGAAGACAACTTTATACCTTCAAATTTAACGGGAAATAGAGTGGGATTCTGGGATTACTTACTGTAAATCTTTCTTTGCTTTTGAGCGGTTTTGAGGGAACGAGGGGATTTTATTGAGACACAAGAGAGGTGGATCTGGTTCTGGTAGGTGAGCGAACAAACGGTGTCTGGGGTCTTCTTGATGATGGAAGCCTAGAGCTGCGCCCCACAGGCCACAATGTACTACTATAGTTACTCCAGGAATGCGATCCACTAGAAGAGGGAAGATGATCGAACCAACTCAATCACTGCTAGATCGTCGTGGCCACCCCAATGGCAGACATTCCTCCTGTCATTTATTTTGACTTTGACTGCTGTTTTTTTAAATTTATTTTTCTCCAAAATCCTGCTATTTTATGATATATTTTATAATTTAAAATTTTTTATATATCTCCAAGTAGAATGCTGACCTTTTTGAAATATACTACATGTAGTTTTAATCTAAATATATATAATTAATGAGTTGGATTTAAGATGAATAGTAATAAGTTTTATTGACAGATCTATTACTATATCGATCTTGTTAATAAATAAATTATTTATACTAAATAGTAAAAGATACAATTCTAAATAAATAAAGTAATAATTTTTCAAAAGAAATAAAAATCATAATATATGATATCATAAACATTTCTTCCTTACCAAAGATTCTTTAAATAAATGTGAACAGTATTTAATTTTTTAAAAAAGGGGAGGATCATTTTTGCTATGGGTATAGGAGGAGTCTATTCTTTGTGAAAGAAAATTTGATGTATTTCTAATCTATAAACCATTAATTGGTTCCATTCGTTGTCCAAGGCGGCAAAAACTTACTTGCCACTAGACGTTAGAAGGCAGAAAAAATGAGAAAATTTTGAGAAAAGATGTACATGATTGATTTTAAAATATAAAGTTTTTTAAATACTTTTTGTAGAAAATAAATAAGAAAAAATAATTAATATTTTTATTATATTATTAACTAATTTAATTTATTCTCTATTAATATGAGAGATAATTGAAGAAACGTGAAATTGTTTTTAAAAAATTAAAATTTGTAAAAGATTAAACATCTTTTTTTTATGCATCGAGGGAGGAGAATATGGTTCGAAGACAAGACTTTTTGCCTGGTAAGAAGTACTTCTTACCACTTGAGTTACTACTTATTACAAAAAGAGTCAAACATTTGAGGAAAAAAAAAGTAATTTAAAAAAATTTATATTTTGAAACGTATAAAATAATAATTAAATATAAAAAATGTTCTTTCATGAGTATATTTTAATGTCAATGCCATGCGTGTGAATGTTCTCACATCGCTTATATGATGTTAAGTTTGTAGATAGGATTTCTTCTATCCTAATAACTTACAAAAATTAGAGTAAACAATATAATATCGGGTGTTCAAAAAATAAAAAACTTGCATATCATTTCTTTCAATGAACAACTTATTTCACAAATTTTGAGAAAGTTTTAACTCAATTATATATAAGTATATTTTATTAAAATATGAATTTTAGATTCAATTCACATTTCTATTTATACATAAGAAAGAAAAATTATAATGACAAATTTTTTAATTTCAAGATTATTTTTTTCAAGAGGATAGCTTCGTCGACCCGCCCCTTTAAATCCGGCACTTGTCACCAATGATTTATAGCAAAAATAGTATTGAAGCTGCTAAATACATACTATCAAAGATTAAAGCTAAGTGTAAAAGTGGGAATGCAAGAAACGTTATAGTCATCAAAAAAAAGGAGGTTAATAAAGTTTCAACAAAGACATGGAAGTTAGTGATGATGATACATATAATAGAATCATACTACTCATTATATAAAGAACACAAATTTGAAAGCCGCCTTCTAGGGTTTTTGGCATAATTGTGAAGGGAAAAAGCTATGTCCTTTGAAAGTGAAAGAAAGAAAGACCCAAAAAATTAAAAAAAAAAATTAAAATGACAATTGAGGTGGCTTCAAAAGGCAAACTTTGTAGACAAGAAGCCAGTTCTTTTTTAGTGTTGATTGGACAGTCCTTGCGTCTATTGTCGGCCCGGGGATTGCATTATGGGGGCCATTATGCATGTATCAAACCTTTGTTTCCTCTTTGCAACTTTTTGTTGAAAATAACTATCAAAAAAAAAATTTTTTTTGATTGAGAACTTTTTTTAGTATTTTTGTGAAGAGTTTGATCATTTGGTGTACACTTTTGTTGGTGGATATTTTTTCTATTGTTTACGTTTGTGAGTGTAAGGGAGTATGGGATTGTGAAATGAATGATGTTGTCTGATAAATTAAGATTTTCAAGAAAATAAATATTCTTCTTAAACAATTGCTCGAAATATGCCGTGTGTGTATATGAGGTTAAAAGAAGGTAAAGTGGAAATTCCCATATATTAATGGATAGCTCCCTAGCGACGGAAGAGAATCATTACCATGTATATGGAGGTCTATGAGGTTATTAAAGAAGAAAAAAATGAGAAATTTCCACTTCCCTAGAGATGGAAGAAATTGATTTACTATGAATGTATTTTGATTGTTTCGGTTCTAGAATATAATGTAAATTTTTTACTTTGAATAATATATTTTTATTATAAAAATTTACTTTTAAAAAAATCAAAATATCAAATATCAAATCGAAATTCTATCCTATCCGAATCTAACATATATGGTCAAAGATGTGGACTTTTTTCTTGAAATCAAGGTGCTAATATTGACTTCTATGTCAAAAAACATATATCTAGCTACGCAATTCTTTTTTTTAAAAAGGAAATGGATTAATTGATCTTATTGACTGATTTTTGGTTCTACTGGCTCAATTGGTTGGATTAGAGTTTAGTGAGAAAAGAAGAGAGCGGTTAGAATTTTTTGGTTTCAATAATTTTCATCTTGTTTGCTGTGGTTTTGAGTTATTAACCAATTCTGGTCTGTACATCAAGGGGTGGAAAAACAACCAATTTTGAACTGCTTTTAACCAGTTTGGTCCAATTGTCTGAGATACCCCAATTGCAATATTATGTATTTACTGGTGAAAATTTGTTATTGTTTTCTTAAAATTTAAACTTAAACTTCTTAAATAATGAGTTTGTTTAACGTATTTATTTTCTGAGTTATTCAATGTATCTAATGAATTTCTGACCCTGACACTTCCAAAAGAAGAAAAAGTATCCGGTGATTATATCTATTATATCAATACTTTATTTATACAAAATTAAAATAATGAACGTGAGTTCAGTTATGAAATATAAATGTATTGTATATAAAAATATATACATATACGCACATAAAATATTTGATAATAAAAATTAAAAATGATACGAATCGTGTTTTAGTATTTCCCAGCGAGAGATCCAATATAATATAATCATTGTTGAGAGTCACGTTCTCCTCCGCTTTTCGAAGCTTTCCATACTTCAACTCGTCAACTTGGGCAGAGGATTGATGATTCCTTTGAACCAACTGGAGATCACAGATCGCTGATCTCCACACAGCTACTCGCCATTTGATGCATCATTCGAAACACTGTGCTTTGTCACAAGCTTTTCCTGTATAACTTGGACAAAGCCAGATAGCTTGTCTTCCTACATCCTAATCATAATGAAGAAGAAAATGCAGCAAACCAGAAAAACTAATTGTGTGAGGACAAATTCCAGCCAAATTATTTCTTGGTTTTTCTTGTTCAAGATTGACAAAGAGACCCCGCAAAATCCAAGTTGAGCAAACTGAATTTTCATTTCCATACCTCTACGTTATGGATACTGCATGGTCTAATTAATTAAGGGCCAATCGATATTGTTAATTGCAGCAGTATATAATCTCCAGAGAATTTTATAATGTGATTGGATAGAATTTGATTTTGAGATTTTTATCTTGGATTTCGTAAAAAATAAAATATTTGTGAGAGAAGACGTGAGTCCCATGCTTGAAATTTTGGGTTGGTTTTGAAACCAAACCCTGTTCAATCTAAGCCTAAAGTTTCAATATCTATTTTATAACAATTTTTTGGGTCAATAAATCTCTATTATAGGATAATTATTATAGCTATAACCGATATTGTCGCATAATACAGTTTCATCATTTTTTATTCCATAATTATATATAGCTCTCTATACACTGATGGACCAACACATATGTTGGGAGGTACCTTGGCCTCCTTTTTTTTTTGGAAAAAATATTAATTTTAGATATATATTTATATAATATTAAGTTTGTGCAATTTTTATGTCTTGTCAAACTTAGTTTATTGAAGTCGTTTTGGTAAGAAATTGATAATGCAATTCTGCTCAACAATTGTCTGCAAGAACCTGTTTAGAAAAATAATCCACTAACTTTTTATCATAAAAGTATATGAACACTTATCTCAATCTCTTCTAGTGATTTTTCAAGTGGACTTGGTGAATAACTTTTGTCAAAGGTACCTCAACAGTTAAAAACTTAACAAATACAGTGTTGCCTCAACAATTAAAAATCTAAAAATTGCCTTAACGATTGGAACTATACCAATCACAACCCATGGCTCCACAATTATCAAATTATCATCCAACCACAACAACTACTTCCATGGTTGTCAAATTATCAACCAATCACAATTTTCTTTTGTTTAATAGTCTCAACAAGATGTGTCGAATTTCTTTAGATAGGATGCGATAATATCACACTTATCTTACTGTATCATGACTAAACTATGTCAACCACAACACTATTTTCTTGGTGAGGTGAAGAGAACACAAACTTGTCAAGTGCCTCTAGTATTTCTTGAAGAATCAATATCAAAGCACCTGAACAGATCAATACACTTCTGCTTAAGAAGTCTCTCAGGATAAAGCTAGATTTCATGAGTTATTGAATAATTCTCTCTTAAATTTTCTTGTAATGTTGTGAGTGTCTACTCCACGTTTTTCTACACATTTTGCTTTGCTTTGAAGTCTAAATATCTAGAATCGTAGAGAATCGTGGACTTCTTCTTAACCAAGATTAATATATCTAAATTGTAGCAAGAGATCCCTAAATTGTATAATATTAATTTTTTTGATATTTGGTGTTGATAGATTGTTATGAAATCTACTAAATCCTCTAATTATAATGTTCATGAGATACCAAATATCTTGTTTTTGCCAAAATAGAGTTTTGCTCAAATAATGATAACTTCTATATTGAATCGTCTATGCGATAAAATTCTTCTTGGCCAATAATATCATATCAGAAGCCTTATTGCCAAGAAAATACTGTAACGATATGCATAGAAGTGACTTGCATATCCTATTTCTCCTTTTTTTCTTTTTCAAAAAATATTTATAAGGGCGAATGATTGTATATAACATTCAATTATTTTCGAACCTGCAAAAGTACCCATAATAAATCTATTCAAATTTTAATACTAGTAATATATTTTCGTGCTTGTTGTTATACCCACCCACCACCGCAGACGGTATTTTCCGGCAGCAAGACTCACGTGAAACACACATGTCATTTTTTTAAGGGTATATCAGTCTATTTACACTTAATGACTCTACCCAAATTCAGCAAAGAAATTGGAAAACAACAAAAAACCATAGAGAACCTGAATTTGCCAGTTCTTTTAGCAGCTTCCACGACTCAGTTTCCAACCAATTCTGAATCAAACCTTTATGTTGAAGATCCTAAAGAACGTCTCTAAGCTCCCTCTGGAAATTATCAAATAGGGTAGGATAATGTGTGCAAACCTTGAGGCAGACGAATTTGAGGCCAAGCGGCATGGGCACAGCGTTCAGGTAAGGTTGAGTTGGATCACGAAGGTTAAACTTGGTCCCATCCTTTGCCGGAGCTCGATGAATTCCTCCTGCATCTTCGTCACGACGAAATTTGACGCCATAGCCTTCATGACTTGACATATCCATTTCATTACGCAATTTCCCAGATCCCTTCGCCCAAGCGGATCGCCATTCTGATACATGGTACGCACGTTAGCTGGCGCACTTGATTCCTGCTGTTTTCGTGGCCCTTGGGTCGTTACCTTGCCTCTGTCCGCCGATGCAGATGACTCAGCAGTCACAATCTCAGCAGCAGCACCAAGACTTTTATCGCCTGCAGCATCATCACCTCCTCTACTCTTCCGGCGGTGGCTTCTTCTCTTAGTACTCGCAGCACTAGAACTCGTGCAGCCTCTACAATTTATGCTGCTACTGTTGCTGCTACGGGGAAGAGAATAACAAAAGAACTGATCTTTATTCCTGTTGCCATCTAATAGGTAAATGGAACCTAAACGAGACGAACGAGCAGTAAAAATCTGGGGCCAATGAACACAACTTGGGCTTTTCAGTGACTTCAAAGCCAAGGTGGAGATGCCGCCGCAGAAAATGCAGGATGCTTCCATGGTCAACATGAACTTCTATTCGAGCCCACAATGTACTTTGCTAGGAAAGTCAAAGCAGACCTACAGCTACCTCCCGACAGCCATTAAAGCGAAAATCCAAGAATTACAGTATCTTTACTCAATACCCACCTCCAGCGGCGAGACACTTAGAGGAAGAACAAAAAAAACTGCTGCTTTTCTACTCTTGTCTTCCACCGGAGGAGGAGGAGAAGGCGCATTCACAAATTCTTGATTTGAAATTGGGATGGAGGGATGCGAATAAATCTGAGACGAGGGACGTCAGAGTGGGGATATTTTTGTGCTTGTCATTGGTGGAAGAAGTGAAGCTGCCAAAATTTTGCAATAAAATTTTGGGGGAGTGAGAGATCGGAAAACTAGTGGGAGCCTTTTTGTGCTGCTTTCCTCACCAGATTTTTGGCATACTAGGCATTCTGAGTTTCTTGGGAGGCAATGGTAAATGGATTGATATACCCTTAAAAAATGCCATGTGTGTTTCACGTGAGTCTTGTTGTCGGAAAATACCATCTGCGGTGGTGGGTGAGTATAACAACAAGCATAAAAATATATTACTTGTATTAAAATTTGAATAGATTTATTATGGGTACTTTTGTAGGTTCAAAAATAATTGAATGTTATTTACAGTCATTTGCCCTATTTATAATTTATATGATAGTGTAAAATTGTTAGTAATATATAGTAATTGTTACTAGTTGTTATTAATCTACTTATTCGTTCTATTCTATAACAACTTTAAACTATTTCTCATTTTGTTAAGAATTTTGATAATAAATTAATATTTTTCAAAACCTTCTTGATATCTTTCACTACTTATCAGATAATTTTATTTATAATTATTTTTATAATATTCTTAACTACATAAAATGATTTTTACCCCCTGTTTCCCTCTTTCAATTTGTCGTTTCCCAAAGGTCCAATCCTGCGTCCGCTCGATCTATGAATACAGGGATTATAATCAAGTATCAGAAGAAGAGATGAGGAGAGGAGAACTCTTATAGGTGATTAAAAATAAAAAATATATATAATTTTATGCTTACTTTTTTAATATATATATTTATAATATTTATTTATATTCGTTCAATTTTTTATAGTATATATAATATTTATTTATAATTGTATTATCATAATTTAATAATTAAAATAATTATATAAAAATTATTTTAATTATTAAATTACGATATAATAATAATAAATAAATTTTACAAATATTATACGAAGGGGACGCACTAAAAACGACTAACAACGACACTGTTTGCTGAATGTCTGCGGAGCTGCTGACAATTGATGGATTGATAGATTGTGATTTTCTGCCCTTCAGAGGGACAACAGGCCTTGCACTACTGCTGATAGCTACCGGTTTTTTGGGTCATTGTCGTCATAAATACGCATGTCGATAACTTTTGGAAATATTATAGCTCTTATAATAAAGTCCTATAAACTCATTAGTATGAAAATTTTGGAATTATCTATTCTACTTTGTCACTTTTTCCATCTCTTGCATACAAAGTTATTAGTATATATTTCTCTTTGAAAAATTTTCTCCTTAATTAAATTTTTTTCTTCTTCTTGTGTGTATGCACGTACACACACATACACACATATTTTGATACAACTTAATAGTTGCGAAAGAAATAACAAGATAAAATATCTAAACTAAATTCTAAAGTAATAATTATAGACGTCTTCCCTTTAAAGAAGACAAAAGGAGAAGGGCGGGGGATTCTTGTCTTGGAGAAAAAATTAAGTATTTTATACCATAGAGGCATTGAATTAATAAGATTTACCATAGAGCCATAAAATAGAATTGTTATTTAGTTAAAAGTGACTCTAAACATTTAGTGAAAGTAACTTGTATATCAAAGTGTTTGAAGCATAATATATGGGTGTATTTGAATTATGTTTCGTTTTGAGAGTTTCTGTCTCAAATTTCGTAAAAGTAATTTTTTTGTGAGAAGAGAAGTAAAACTCAATTTTGTATTTGGTTGGGCAAAACACAATCCAAATACTCCCATTATATATTTTTTCTTTTCACTGCAAATCCTCCCTTTTGTTTTATTCTTTCCTACATGTTACAAGAACTTAAAATTCTTTGGACCACTTATAATTTAAATATTTGATTTTTAATTTTATTTTAAAATTTTATGACAAAATCAAATATTTTCAAAACCTTTTCTAAAATAAAGTCAATTTCCCATATCAAATTATCCTTTTTTTTCATTTTTCATTTTATTTTTCAAAACTCCAATGCATTTTGACTCTTGTTTTATCCTATGTAATCTTGGGGATTAAGTAATATTTTTGTAAAGCCTGATATTTTTGTTTTTCTTTTCAGAAGATGAAATAGGTTTAATTTAACTTTCCTTACCCTTAAAGAAAAAAGATTATATGATGAGATAGTAAGAGAATTGGTTAGAACCCTTATCTAGCATTAGCAATAATAAATCTGCGAAAATACATATTCTGATATACCCTCTTCATCTACAAATGTCCATAACTAAATGGAGTTTCACTCATTTTTTTTAAAAACATTAAATTATCCTAATTTAGTAAGTTAAATGATCAAATTAATCTTTTTCGTTTAATCGGACCACTACCATTACTCAGTACTTCTTCCATTTCACAATAATTATCATGATTTTCTATTTAATTTGTTTCAAATTAATTTCTATATTTCTAAATAGAACAAGTATTTACAATTCTTTTTTCATTTCTATCCCTAGCATCTACTAATTAAACACATTAACCTTCTAAAACTTTAACTAAACACATTTACCAATATTGACTTTGTACTTTTTAAAACAAAATTTTGACTTTAACCAAAGGGACATTTATTTAATTTTAATATAAATTTATTTACCAAACTTAATTAGGACCTTTTTTTTACATTTTGTTTGCTTTCTCTATAAAGTCATCTAAACTTAAATAACAGTGAAAAAGTCAATTATGATACTTATTTTGAAACAAAAAGAGCACTTCATACTTATTGATCGTAGCCATTAAATACTATGGAATCCTAGAAAGAGAAAATGAATATGATCCATCTTGAAATTTTGAAATCTAATTAATATTGCTTTCAGTGGAATAATAATAAAATTAGTGGTAAAATATAAAAAATCAACAAATGCCTTATTTTGGAGAAGTTTTATCTTGATCATTGGGTAACTTATGTGTATCTTATAAGTTATACATTTACCAATCACAACAAAACATGTGGAAGAAAAATTCATCTCATATGAAAATTTAATTACCAACTAAATAATAAAGTGACAGTTTTTTTCTACATGTTTTGTTGTAATTGGTAGATGTATAACTTATAGGATGCACATAAGTTATAAAGTAACTAAGATAAAACTTCTCCTTTTTCTGACAATTGGTAGACAATTAATTATGAATAAGAAAAAAGACTAGAAAAGATTTTGAATTTTTTAATATAATCTTTAATGTATAATTTAGTATATTAGTTAATTACATCAAATAAAATTGACATGATTAGTCTAATGTTATTTATTCGTTTTAAATCTAATGATATTGCTACATGTAATAAAATTAGATTAGGATTAAATAATATATTAAAGAATGTATTAGGAGATTCAAATTCCTAAATAATGACAACACTTGCTGATGGGAAGTATCAAGGAAAAGGGAAAAAAAAAAAGGAAATCACTGAGGTATATTACAAGAAACAGAAAAGTCCCCAATGTTACAACAACGTGTCAAAACATCATTTGCACCTTCTGCATCCTCACCAAGATTGCTAAATCTAATGCACACCAGATCCAGGTATAATAGAGATCTCCGGACAAGGGACCCTTTTTTCCAAACGACTGCTCCGAGGGGAACCGCGCGCTTCCAGTGAGGGCTGCGTTCCACTGCTCACCCACCCCGATTCAGGTTCGACCTTTTTCTCTTACTATAATTTTCTTGTCAATTTGATTCTACTTTACTATTTACAAATTCTGCGTGTAAGAGAAATGGGGGATAGCTACTGGAATAGTCAGGGACCATTGCACCAATCGGCGTCAGGGATGCTGAAGCGACCTCGCGCTGATTACGGTAATTATACCAAAATCACTTCCTTTTTATGTTTAGTTTGAAGTTTTAATTGGAATTTGAATTAATTGTTTGATGATTAATGAGCCTAGGATATTTAAGTTGTGCTTCGATTACTTTTGATGTTACCTTTGGAAATGACGAGTTGTTTAAATGCATTTTGGTGGGGGGGTTTTGATACGTAGAGAAGTTTATGAAGTACCCCCCTTCGTTTCAAAATATAAGGTATTTTAACACTTTTTGCATAGATTAAGGGAGGAGGAAAATAAGCAATGTTTTTCCTCTCATATTTTTAACTAATTCTATTATTATAATAGAAAATGAGAAAATTATATTTGTGGGGAGGGTAACTTTAGAAAAATAATTCTTAAAATTTGCAAAGGCCTTATATTTTGAAATGGAGAGAGTAAGTCTGAAGTTTCGTCACTCTGGAGTGATCTTTTTACGGAATTAATCTAATGTGTGTCTCATTGGTTCTTGAATCTCGGAAACTTTGTACAAATCTTGCTCTCTCCTTACCTGAGTCACAAAATGCTGCTATTCTTTTGGCAGTATTTTACTATAAATGTTACTTTTTTCACTTCTGTGTCAACATTTAATTTCTGTTGTTTGGTTTTACATATTGAAGAAGTGGAGATAAATTTATTCACGATTATGAGCTTTTTTGATGAAAGATCAAGATTCATTTGGCTATACGTTCTTGCTTGTTTGGTCAATGCTTGTTGCTTTTGATTCCCTTTTAGCTTTATCTCCTTTCTTATTTGTAGTTTTAATGTCTCCCCAAAACAAAATAAGTAATCAATTTTCCTGGCTTTGTTGATAGATTCCACTAGCTTTTTGGGTAGACTATGGGACCATACTCATTCACTTGCATGAGTACATCAGAACTTACTTGATGCAGGAGAACAACTTGTAAAGGAGGGAAAGTGCTTGTGTTTGTGATATTATTGGAATTGTTAATGGGACATTCATTTGGTTCCATTTTCTAGTTAATTTTTGAATGATTTTTGCATGATATTATTTCCTAGTTAGCTTAAAATTTAGTTCCACTTCGATTTCTATTTGCTTGAGTTACATGGAGGAAAAGGATTTTCTGATGATTCTGTATCCCATGAATAATTATTTCTGTAAATTCTGTGGATGTTATCAACATTGAATTGATATTCTTAAGCTTTAATGACCATGTTCCTCTTTCTCTTTTACTTCTATACTGGAGTGGCGCTTAATCATATTCTTTTCCTCCTCTTAGTTCATCTAGAAATCGAGATGTAGACGTAAACCAAACTTTGACCCCCATTCTTGCCCTTCTCTCTGCATCAACTGGTACTTTGTTTCTTTTAAGCTGCTTCCTATATAGCCATTAGATGTGGTGTATATTAGTCCTAACAATGGTTTTATTCTGGGTTGCTCTATAAAACATAACTTTCCCATGCTGCGGCACTCCTGGCAGATGAAAGTGTTTAGTCATTGATCTTCTTGTAGTAGGTAATTTTCTCAAATCTTTGGCACTCAACTGAGTTCTTTTGGCTGTCTTATGCCCTCTCTTGATTCTCTTATCTGCACAGTGAATATGTAGAATGATCTGGAGCATTAAATCCTTCTAGGTTTGTTGCCTTGCTTTAATTTATACTGGCTTCCTTTTATTTCATTTCTATTTCTTTTCAGTATCTTCTCCTCTTGTCAATATTTTATTTGGTAGGCAGATTTTTCTTGGCTCCTGACTCCATTCTATTTTGTTTATGGTTTTCTTCTTGGTTTTGCTTTTAACCCAGATTTTTCACATGCATACAAGTATGATTTGGCTTCCTTCTCCTGCTGTTGTCAACCGCCCTTCTTTTTTTCCTTCTTTTGAGGATCTCTTCACTCTGTGGGGCACAGGAGCATCTACAGATTAGATTATGTGTTATCTGGAAATGATTCTAGTATGCTTAGTGCATGAACGGGATCTTTTAACTTTGTCATGTGTTGCCCCGTTATCCTCTACGAGCATGCACAATAAGTACAACAATCTGGAATGTGAAATCCTAGTCTGCCCCTTGCTTCACTTGGATCTAAGGCATCCCTTTTTTCGTGATATCTGTCATTTTTGTGCACCTTCTCCTGTTCTCTGCATTTTGTATGCATGGTTTGATGATCTATTTCCCTTCTCTTGTTGAAATGCTTCAAATTCCATATCTTACTATTTATGTTTTCTGTGGTATAAAGGAGTCACAACTGGAGTAGTTGAAATGCAGGTTTACCGTACTTGCTTTTCCCTTCTCTTTTTCTCTCTGAATAGCAGTTCAAACAATAGGTTCCCTTATCTTTTGCTCTTTGAACAGCGGTTTAAACAATAGTTTTTAAGTTTAGGTTAACTGCTCTAGTGTAAGGAAGCTTATGGTTGTAGCAAAACCTGGTTACATTATTACTAGGTGCTGCAGATTCTTGTGATTCATAGACCAATTATCATTTCCTTTTCTTGCCTCTCTAAGTGAGTGAAGAATTCTACAAAACTTTCTATCTCACAGGTTTAACCATATTTCCTATCTGTTCATGGCATTGCTTTCAAATCATTCATCTCCTTTTGCATCATCTCAAGGATGAATTTTCTTTTAAGTTATGTCTTTGCTATCTTTGTTCAGGGTAAGCTGTATGTCCTATTAATTGTGGTGAAGGCACTTCTTGTGCGGGTCTCTAAAATTTCTTTCAAGTCATCATCTGCAAGTTAGGAAACCTTTCAAGAAATGTGACATGTTTAATTGCTTTTTGTTTGTGCATGTGCTAGTGCAGATGTGGATGCTGGTGCGTAGTCATTGGTTACTTGAGCTAGTAGACCGAACATCTAATAGTTTTATTTGTGAACAATTGCAGAACTTGCAACGTCACGGATGTCATCTGGACATGACATATTGAACTATGTAGCAGCAGATGAAAACCATGGTGGATCCCGGATGTTGAAGGATACACTAACCCTTGGTTCAGCATATGACCGTTATCTCCAGAGTTCGGTAATATCTAAAGTTGGAAAGAACCATCTTTGCTCATTGTGCTTATTAATCTGCTTAACTGTTTTGTGCTTGTTTCTATAGCAAGTTTCTCTTAGTCCTGGAGAAGGCGGCAGTAGTTACAGCAGAGGGTCATTAAGAGCAGTTGGTGGTGGTATACCTGCTCTTCAAATACCTGATCCTCTTGCAACTGGTCGTCCTGGGATTGGTGGCCCAGAACTTGCAACGACTGGAAGAAGAATGACATTAAGTGATCAATTCCAAGTTGATGAAATGATTAGATCTCGTGAATCACTCCCTCTTCCACTAGATGCTTCTAGCACATTGTACGTTGAGGGGCTTCCTCCTGACAGTACGAAAAGAGAAGTAGCTCGTATCCTACGGAATCCCAAAAATAGAAAGGAAATTATGTTTATGTATTTCTTCTCACACAATTATTTACTTGTTCCATTTGTGTTTTGCTTGGTCAGTTCCTTGACATCTTTTCTAGATATTTTTCGCCCTTTTGTAGGGTATAAGGAAGTAAGACTTGTTATGAAGGAATCCAAACATGTAAGTCAATGATGTTACTTCACTGTATATACTTTCTTTAATGTGGATTTTCAATTGATAGTGAATTTTAATAACGAGCCTTTACAAAATTCAATTTTGCAGCGTGGAGATCCCATTGTTCTTTGTTTTGTGGATTTCATGACCCCTGCATGTGCAGCTACTGCTTTAAATGCCTTGCAAGGTGATCAGGGAAAAAACTATGTTTCTTGTAACCTGAACTTTAATTGATTTATTTTTTCTTTTACTGGAAGTTTAAGACCTTTTTGTATAAGAGAACGATTGCTTACATAAAACAAACTGTTGACATGGTTGTGAACTGGCAGGTTACAAGATGGATGAACTTGATCCACACTCAGCCATCTTGCGCCTACAATTCTCAAAGTTCCCAGGTCCAAGATCTGGTGGAGTATCTCGTGGGAAGAGATAGAAAAGCTTAATACAGCTGTTTCTTTGTGTAAATCTTCTAGAGCTCCATATATAGCAGAAGCAATTTTAGGCTTGACAATAGACTTACGATAACATTTCTTCTTTTTACTCCCGCATCTCTCCTTCAGTTGAGAAAAAGAGAGAGGGAATGCTGATGAGATTTGTTTTCTCTAATGGCAAATAGAAAGAAACAAAGACCCTTTTGAGTTTCCCCTGGCATTAGGAATGAAGATGTATGCCTCCTCAGCAGGTGAAATTGCTTCTTGTGTATCTTAACCGTCCTTTTAGCGTATGGTCTGACTTTTGTAAGTCTTATCAGACATTTCAAGCTGACATGTAACCGTTCCTGTGGGCGCCCTTATTTTGGTGGTTTTGTACCAATCTTTGGTTAGTTTCAGTTTGGCTTTGCAACTCATAGATTTGAACTTTGATGAAGATGCAGCCTTTCATGTGTTGGGTTGTCATGTTAGAAATGCTAATCTAGTCTCGTCACTGATTCTGGATAAAAGGTTTGGGCCTTATTTCTTGCATCATGAGTTTATCAGCTCCTCCGAAATGTTGTAGTGGTTCCTCCCCTTGTTAAATATTATACCATCTCCAACATTTGCAGAGCAGAAAACAACACAAGTCACTCTTGAGCTGTTGATGAAACGAGGAGTGTGCTGTTTCTATTCTTCCAAGTGTCTCTGAAGGTCATACAACCTATGGGATGTGGGTAAATTAGAGTTGAATTCTTTTGTTGCTTCCTAAATTATGTAGATGAAGATATGGTGCAATGATGGCTTATAATTCTGTTTGTACTCATTGTTGGTTAAACTTATTATACAGCATATAGATGTGATAACGCAAGATAACAAAATACAATAAAGACGTTTGGCTATTTCACCGGAACTCAATCTTTTGATTCAAGTCCTATAATGGTACTAACTGTTTCCCATAATGGAACCGAAGTTATTGGATAATGCACATTTATTTTTGGGTGGACTTAGGATAATGCACATTGAAGGTTCAATAATTCAGCTGGTCCCAAAGATTGCCCCTTCCGTGGTTCTGTTTGCCATAATGCAATAGCTTAAATTCATATACTGCTACTACCTACTATATGTGGATGTAAGTATTTCTGACTTTATTTAGGCAGCAGTTAAATTATTGAAAACCATCAAATATGATCACACAGACCAGATTTCTCAAAGATATTAATCTCCTTATGGTAAGTTCTATATTAGGAGCATCTTCGCATTGGACTATTGGCTCACACTATATTTGAATTCTCGAACTAGAACTACGTAGGTGGTTCTTCTCCTTCAGCGAATACGAATTCAATAAGATTATCGATGAATGAAAGAATCACCGTGAGATAATTGTTAAGAGTGAAGCAAATCAGATAGTTTTATTCATCATAATAAATATAAAATAACATCATAAATGTAAGAAAATATTGCATAAGAAAGTTGAGAAAGATACAGCAGACGGCAGCGGTTTTCATCTTGTGATGAACTTGAAGAGTTTGTCCGGTGCCAAAGGAACATCAGTTTGGCAGTACTTCAAATTTCAACTTAATGAATGGCATGAAAAACCCATAAACACAAATTCTGTATAATCTTTTTTGGGATTTGCACTAAGATTACCATACACAGTATAAACGAATATACAGACAATAGTACTTTAATATTAATAATATTAACGTCATCAAAATGGTGTCCGACTGCGGTTTAGGTAATTGTCCAATAGTTGAATACCTATTTCGTGATATTGAAGACTCTTTACCATCTTCGAAAAAGAAAAAGAAAAAATGGTTTAAGAATTTGTTTTTGAGGGAGGTGTAAGTATTTTTTTTTGGGGGGGGGGGGAAGGGGAGATGTAAGGATTTTTCATTTAACTTTTAGCATTTTTTAAAAAAACTAAACAAGCCAAAAAATATTGTGCAACTTCTTGTGACTTATACTGTTAGCTATAACAATTGTTTAAGATTTCAAAAAAAAAAAAAAGGAAGATTCTGTATATAAAAACATTATTTATATATATACAAAAGTAATACTCGTGATTAGATGATAATTCAATTGATGAGAAGTATTCTTTACAAGGAATAAGTTTTGAATTTGAATTATATCTTTTGTTTCAAAAGGTTGAATATTCTTTTGTAAAATTTGTACTTTTCTCTTATTATTAATGATGAATCGTAAAAACCGAAATAATAGAAACAACAAATGTACTTCCAAGTCCAATAATAACATCCCCGGCCCTTTATTTCATGTTTACTGTATAATAGAGTAATTAATAAAAAGCAAGTAGTAAAATTAATATTTATGCCTTCATTAACTATGTTATTGTAATAAAATAAACTCTTTATCATTTCTTTCCCCAAAAAACCATCAAATCATTACAAGAAGTTATCACAATACAATCAACATGTGCATTGCTAGAGGATGAATCTCCTCAGATACTAACTCTTTTGGAAGGCTTACACTGCAAAATAAAGTCAAAGTGAATGGAGAAGATCTGACCCTAAAAACCCTTTGATGCTTAAGTTAGTATTAGAAAGAAAACTCTTCTGGCTATGATAGACACCAAAGCATAGACTTCAATCCATTTGTTAAAATAGTTAATAGCTACTACCAAGTAATTTTGCCCTACTAGTGCTTTTGGAAAAGGCCCTAGAAGATCCATCCCTTATTGTGCAAATGGTATAGGGTTTCCTAGGGATTGATACTCAGTGGCTGACAATTGGTGCTTGTTGGAATGTAGTTGGTATTTTCCGCAATGTTCGACTAAGTTCTTTGCGTCTTCTTCCGTATTAGGCTAGAAGTATCCATATCTCATAATTTTTTGGACTAAACTCCGAATTCCTATGTGTACTCTACAAATTCTTTCATGAAATTCTCCTAAGGGATAATTTTCATCTTCTAGACTGACATACTTTATCATAGGCTACGAATAAGACCTCTTGTATAGTGTTCCATTCATGACAGCGTACTTGGAGGCAGTGGTTTTTATCTTCCTGGCTAAGTCTTTTTCTTCAGGTAGGGTTTCAGGGGTAATGTAATTCATGATTGGAGTTATCTAGCTGTTTTCTTGGCTGAAACTCATGACTTTATCTTCGGTACTTTTTTCCTTAGTGGTTCTATCCATGTACTATGCATAGGTTCTCTCTTAGCTAATTTGGATATTACATTAGCCCTACCATTGTGTCGTTGTCTGATCTTTTCAAATTTTATGAATTAAAATCTTCTTACTAGTCCCTGAATGACATAAAGGTACTTTTTCATGTTTTCTTCCCATGTTTCATATAGGCCAGTTCCCTGTCCAAAAATTATCTAGGAATTACCTCGAATGACTAGGTGTTGGATTGTAAGCTATAGTGCAAGATTAATTTATGTGATCAAAGCTTCTTATTCTACTTCATTATTGCTCACTTTGATATTGTATTTTAAGGCATACACAAATTCTTTACCGTCTGGTTTTTCTAGGATTATCTCTGCTCCCCATGTGTGAGAGGAAGTTGATCCATCTATGTACAATATCCAACAGAGGTCCCAATTAGGCTCCATAGATTGTTGCTTTACTGATGGTTCTTCTATTTTGGTTGTACATTAGACTATGAAATCTACCAATGCTTGCCCTTGAATGGTCTTTCTAGAGGTGTAATTAATATGGTACTCACTTAGCTCCAAGGTCCAACGAAGCATTTTGTTAGACAAATCTGGCTTACGCTTGGCTTGCCTAATCGATGCATTAGTCAATACCTGAATGAGATGTCTCTAGAAGTATGGTTGTAATTTCTGAGCAGTCATGAGAACATTTAAGATATATTTTTCCAAAATGGAGTATTGTTTTTTGTGTCATGGAGAACATGGCTCACATAATCGACTGGTTTCATACTACTATCTCATTCTGCATATAGCATTGAGCTAACAGTTTCTTTTGATATCGCCATATAGATGCCTAAGGTTTCAGCATCTCAAGAAACCACTAGAAGAAGTGGTTGACCTAGATACTTTTTTAATCGATTGAAAGCTTTCTGGCAATTTTCACTCAATTCGAATTTGCTTTCATTTCTTAAAGTGTGGTAGAAATAAGCTCTCTTTTCTCTTACCTTGGCCAGAAAATGACTTACAACTGCCATTTTCCTTGTTATATGCTGCATGTCTTTGATTGTTTGTCGAGGTTCCATAGATGCAAACGCTCGTATTTTTTTAGGATTCACCTCATTCCCTCTTTATTCTCACATGTTGTAAGGTGACCAATATTTTCTTAATGTCTCCTACCAAGTTGGGCATCTTATTTGACTTAATGATGATGTTATCAATATAGACTTCCATATTTCGACCAATTTGATAAGTAAATATCTTTTTAACATCTTTTGAAAATCTGCACTAGCGTTCTTCAACCCAAAGTGCATTCGAGTATAGTAGAAGATTCTGTCATCTGTTACAAAGGATATTTTGTCTATGTCTTCTTCAGGCAGTAGTATATGATAATACCTCTTGTAAGCATTAAAGAAGCAGAACACATCGTGCTCTGTAGTTGCATCAATCAATTGATCGATTTGAGGAAGAGGATATGGCTTCTTTGGGATGGCTCTATTTATATCTGTGAAATTGATACATATGCACCATCCTCCATTAGCTTTTGAGACAACTACTGGGTTGGTCAATCATGACGAGAAATGTACAAGCTTGATTATACCTACTTGTAATAGGACATTCATTTCTTGTCGTATAACTTCTGACCTCTGTTTAGCAAAAACCCTACTTCTAGAGCACAAGTTGAGATTCGAGCTTGATTCCCAGTCGATGCTTTGCAATTATTCGGGAGATCATATTGAGGTCGTTGTTGTCCTAGGCATATATATCCCGATATTTAGTCAGGATTGTTTTGACGTGTCAACTAATTTCTTTGGGTAATTCTTTTCTCATTTTTATTTGATGCTCAGATCAGGAAGGATCAATCCAATATTTCTCAAATTCTCATTCTGATTCAATTCTTGCCGAGTGTTTCCTATCTTCTATGACTCGTAATTCATAATTGTTATCCTCAAATTCTCCAAGTTTAGTTGAATAGCATTCCTAGACTCGTTTTCTTCTTCTTTAAGCACAAAGTGCCCTTGCCCCATGGGAATTTTTAGAAGCAAATATGTCCTAAATATTCAAGCATTAAATTTATTTAGCACTGGCCGTTCTAGAAACATATTATATGCAGAGGTGGTGGACGCAACTAGAAATTTAACCATCCGGACTATATTTTTTATGCGTATAGGCAAATCAACCAAGCCTATGGCCTATGGACTTCATACTTTTTCCTATAAACCCATACAAGGGTACTTCTTCGAGTATTAACTTGTTCGTCGACAATCTCATTTTATCGAAGGTGCTTTTAAACAGGATGTTGGATGAATTTATTGTGTCTACTAAAATCTATTAAACTGTCCATTTGGCTACGTTTAAAAAGACTACCAAAGGTCGACCATCCAAAATTTTCAGACTTTTAGTTGGGAGTTCTTCTGCTACCATGTTAATAACTATTTTCGATTTCTCGTAGCTCCCATATCAATTAGTACCATGTCTCACCAATCTACATATGTTGCGATGAAATCTTTAAGATGTTCCTTCTGAATTGTGTCTTTAACTTCTTTTTTGAAGTCATTGTAACTTTCTGTGCTATGGCTGTGATCTTTGTGGAACAAATAATATCGTTTTTGGCTCCTTTTATAAGTAACAGTAAACATCTACGGTGGTGGTTTCAATATGCTTGAAGATTCTATTTGCTGCAAGATCTCTATTCGAGTTGATTTTAGAGGAATGGAATCCTACAATTGCTGGTGTTTTTCCTAATGATTTTCTCTGTATGGCACAACAAATTAAGCGGGTAGATAGTTGTTTCCACTTTCTCGAACATCAAATTTTATCCACTTCCTTTGTTCTTCTTTCTTCTCATGGTATTTTTCTTCTAACTCCTGACCGAGTTCTTTTTTCTTGTAGATAATCTCATCACCTCGAATAAAATATTATACTCGATCATGAAATTTTGCAACAATTTGGAGATTACTTAAGGTGACCTTGCAGACTAGTGGTGGGGTCCTTAGCCCTTGGATTATTCTTTGATATATATATTTCATCTTGGAGGTCTCTGATAGCTAGTGTTTCCTAAATGTATCGAGCTGCATAGTCAGTAACCAATTCTACTATCTTTTGGCGAATATTTAGCAAGTCTTCTATGATTTATCTTGTAATGTTAGCAAAAAATATATTAAGAAATGTTCGTCTAGTTGATAAAAAGTGAATATTTTTCGTGACTTAAGTGAGAAAAATGATTGAAGAGACTATGCCATTAGAAAACTTGGGAACAACTGACATAAGGCTATATCGGAAGCATCCCTCTGCAACGTGCGGGATATTAACTTTTCCAGGTGTTCCCTTGGATATCTAGTACCATCATATTTATCAAATTTGAGGTTGTAGAATCACGCGTCAAAAGTTGCGCATTGAAATTCATCACACAAAGAATTGTGTTGAATAAAGTTTCAGTTTTCAAAATTGTCTTACCGCGCTTTGTCTATAACCTCCATCTTAGCTATCTAGACCTCTTGCTTCCAAACACCAAAATGAGTTGGCACAGTTATCACAGAATGTGAGGGATCACCATTGATTTTTTTCCTATGCCAGGACCTCTACCTCCTTTGTTGGTGCCTTTGAAGTGGTGTGACATAATGTGTAGATGCGAAAGTTATGTGACGAGTTGCTTGGTTAGATGTATGAAGCCCTTGTGGAGTCCAAGAGTTGATGGACTGAAGCCAAGCCTACCAAGCGCTTAATTATTCAATTGTAATCAGAAGCGGTGGCATTCTAGTTGGGAGGATAGAAGGACCAACATTAGTGTACAAAATTTGCTTACCATCTATTGAAGCAAGGAGATTTGGGTCTACTCTATACTGATGCTGGTAAATACAAAGATGATTTGGAGATTCACGAAAATAGTGTTCGAAGGATTCATAAGAATAGTGAAAAAGGTGCGTGTGAACTAACTCTTTTGGAAGGTTTACACTGCAAAACAAAGCCCAAGTGAATTGTTGGGAAGGGGGAGGGGGATCTAACCCCAAAAACCATCCAATGCGTAAGTTAGTAATGTGATTGAATGAATAACAAAGAGAGAAAACAAGTGTATTTATAGGAGATCATACATGAGAGTTTATATAACTAAATCTTTTTTAGAATTTATCTTATTTTGGTTCGAGTTCTTTTGGGAATAGATTTTCTTGCTGGGCCAGTTCACAATATCATTTGTGGTCCTTATGATGAGACTTAACTTCATCATGCACTAAATTGTTTTCCAAAAGTGTAATAGTAACCACTTCATATTTTAAATATTTTCCATATGATTCATGTGTTCTTTAGAAATTATTCTACAGTAAAAAATATATGTTTGTATATTCCCTTGGTCCAAATTTAAATTCTTATATTTCTATTTTTATCTTATTCAAAAATAAATCTTTAATTTTCTAAGATGGATATATTTTTCTTTGGAAACTTCTACGATAACCTCTTTCATCTAAAGGATATTTGCTCCACTAATATATGGATTATTCAACTAACTTCTTTTATTGGTTAAAAGAATTAGGGTAACTTATATTTGGTCAAATACCCTCCTAAATCTATGTTAAATTCAAATTACGATGAGAAAAGTATTTGGAAATCTTTTTACAAATAGAGAGGAAAAAGAAAAAGAAAAAGAAAAAGAAAAGCTACTTGGCATCAGCATGTGAAGATAAAAGGGTAGAAATTTCTCTCTTCCAAACGAATGTCAGATTGGTTGTTAGAGCTTTAAGCGAAGCACATGTGTCCCATATTTCATATAACCACTGGATTTAATTTCATAAATTAAGAAAAATAACAAGGCAGGAATCAACAAACCACGGTGTCCTTTTTTCCATATTTTACACGATATTTAGCTCAACCTAGTTCAACTCAGTCTGAATTTCCACAACATTTTTTTGGGTTATATCTCTGAAATCCAAAGTGCCATTTGTGAATTTTGTCCTATTTTTAGTTACCTGTCTTGTCAAAGTGCCGGTGGCCAAATTAAACTCTACTATGTCCTAAGGGTACAAAGGTCTTTTTAAATCAAACTCAACTATTATTTTATTTTGTCACAATTAATGAACCAATTTATTATTTAGATAAATAGTATACTTTTTTTGCAAAAAAAAAAACAAAAAAGAATTAGATTTTCTTTTCCTCTCATCTCCTCCATCTGACCGACAACGCATCCCAGTTGCTGCTTCTTCTCTCACCCTTACCGCTGGCTTTCTCTATGTCCTGTGTTTTTTTTTGGCCGCCGATACTCTCTCCTCCACCGTCCACCATATTCTCTACCTTTTCCCCCTTTCTGCCACAATCGATCGCCATCAACTTTCCTCTTTTTGCTGTTCCTTCCTCTCTTCCTCTGATTGCCATCTCCTTTCCCTCCTACCGACTTCCTTTCCTTCAATAATTTCTACTGCCCATCTAACTATTTATTTATTAGAGGAAGGATGCCACAGATGATTTAGACCGAGTTTAACGTAACCTTAATCACTTTAGTGCCTTAAAAAAATAAAAATCTATCTATTTATTTGCATCGAGATCCCTACATGTGTTGCATGAACATATGTTTCATGGCATAATTATATCTATTTTTTTTTAAATTAAAAGTATGGGCACAACAACTATACTCAACAATGGTTTAAATAAAAAAGTCTAAAATTAGGTAAAGTGTTCCTTTTGGGAAGCAAATTTTGGATTTTTTGAAGTCACACTTGGAGGAAAACAGAAGATGACAGATCATAGACTCTAAGCAGAAGCCATTAAATTTTAGAAAATAAACAACAACTACATAAAAATGAATTCCACTACAACAATTAAAAATTACTTTTGAATGAACTATTTCTGATTGATTGATTTGGGGGGGAATGGGGGGTTTCTGTTTCTCTTATCTCAATTCCATTATGAAGGAAGAAAAGCAAAAGATTGTTTTTGATCTTCCTATCTACCCCTAACCCCACCACGCCATAATAATCTACGACATTTCATCAATAACTTTCACGGCATCTTCAACGGATATGCCTAACTATCTTCGGAAACACTCTTCTCATTGTCTGTATGCCCCTCTCTCTCTCTCTCTCTCTCTCTCTCTCCCCCTCTCTCTCTCACATATATATATATATATATATATATATATATATATATATATATATATATATATATATATATATATATATATATATTATAAGATTTAGTTTTAAAATTAAATTTAAAATTTTAAGTGTATGATTAATATTTTCTCTTATTAAATAATTTAATTTTTATAAAATTCAAAACAAAAATCTTAAAATCAAACATTATCCAATATATAAAAAAAATTAACTTGAATAATATAGGACAATTTTTTAAATAGTTGAGAGGTTAACGAATGGGATTTTGTAAACAAATTTTCCAATCCAAATATCCTTTTAAGAGTGATCATATGTGAAGGTTGTGCTAAGGATTGCCGGATTCCATTATAAAGTTGGTAATTATATTAAGAACCCATAAATAGGATAAAAATAATTACATTTGAATTAGTTATATATATATATATATATATATATATATATATATATATATATATATATTCCTCTAATTTTAACACTTTTGATCCGACTATTTCTTTCACAATATTCAAACAGGGAATAAATCCAAATACACCATCCAAAACTTCCCTAAGAATACTATTTCTTTTAATGATTATTTAATTGTACTGTGTTATTTATTTAACAAATTAGTGCTAATATTTTTGAGCTCCGCTTTCAACGGTGAAAAATTTGGAAAATATTGGAGATGTACACATTTCAATTTTCATGATTGATAGAGAAATGTCTGCTAATATGTTAAGACTAATAAAAAAATCCTGAAAATCTGCACTGTATTTGGGAAGCAGAAAAATCCAAAAGAAATAATTATCAATTCTAACGTAAACAACTAAATATGTGAGGAATCTCTTGATTACCTTTGACTTTAAGATAAGTGGATTTGGTGGAAACTCTTAATCGCAATGTTAGAAAACTAAAAAAAAAAAAAACAAGTTGAGCTCTCAAATTACTAATAAATAGTTCTGTTGAATTAAAGTTCATAAATTACTTGCAAAAATTTCAGCTAATTTCTATATACAACTACTAAACATACATTACTCAAGAGAAAAAAAAAGGAAAATAAGAAGATATTTTATCTTTCTCTTTTTTTCTTCTTCTGAGGAAAGGTAAATATTTGCTCAAGATACTCCTTGACAAATAATAACAACAACAATAATAATATTGCTCCTTTAACGCCACGGTGGTCGTGGTGAAGTAATAATTTAAGTGATAGAAATACTTTTTATCAGACAAAAAATCTTAATTTAAAATTACATTTAAGTAATAGAAATACTTCTTATCAGATAAAAAATTTTAATTTTAAATCACATATTTCTCTTTTTAATGTATTAAAAAAAGTCATGGTCAAATCTTCAGCCCAAAATAGCCAACTTGGATCTACCAAGTTTTACCATGTAATGAATGAAGTTGGGCTCCTTCATCTTACTACTTTTTTAAAGTTATACCATTTGACCGTTCAATATCCTTTCTCTCAAATTCTTTCCACGTTCTGTCCCACTCTTTTGAAACTGCAAGGTATCTTTCATGTAGCTTTATTTTTTTTTGAGTTCTCACGTTTGTTGTAATGTGTTATACATATTTTTTTATTTTTTATAAAAATAAAAGTTACCATTGGGGCAACATTACAGTGCTAGGGAGAGTATGGGAATGGGGTTTGGAGGAGATGATCCAAACTACTATTTGACGTGATAAGACTCCATCTAATGAATATCCTATTTTGATTTAATACAAAAATTATTCGGAGTAATTTGATTATAATAAATTATTATAATATTTTTATTAATTAAAAAATTAACTGTAAAATTTGTACGTTAGTGAAACTTAAATCTTTAAAATTAAAGAGTCAAAGAGGTTAGTTATGTATCTGGAGTTTAATTCCTTAAAATTAAAAAAGTTAGTAATAAAAATTTATTTTTAAAAAGGAGATATTTAATTGCAGATAAAAAAATAGTAATTTTCACTCAAAATTAGATATGTATATTTGTATTAAATACATTTGTATCTAACTTTTCACAATTAAATTTCTTAATTTGACTAAAAAATTCATTAATGCATGTCTTATCACTAACTTCTTTGATTAATACAACCCATATGTTAAATTGTATATTATCAAATATTCCCATAAATTTTTGTACCAAAGCTAAGAGTAAAGATTCACCGTTAAAAGAGAAGAAGGAAGGGAAAGAGTATAAAATAGTACTGTCACTGTAACATAATGTGTCAGATCTGCAGGGCATGTTGTTATCATTTTCATTAAATTATTTAGGGTAACATTTGCATAATAATGTCGGTGATATCAACTTGTCAATAATTTCACCCACGAAGCGTGCCTAAGTTAATCATTAGAATTAGATCCCCTAATGACATAATTAACTAAGTTAGGGGTACGTAATAGAAGGTTAAACTGTACTTTGACTAAATTACTGCTAGACTTATTATGTATTTGGATTAAGTTTTACTACTAAACTCAATACAAATTTCTTAACTTGGATTTTATTTGTTATTTCACAAAAAATTCTCTCTTCGAAAAACAAAACACTATATAATCTCACCCTAGTATATTTAAGTAAAGTTTAGTTTAAAATTTTTATCTTATTTTTTAAAAGTAAATTATTTATAAAAAAATTTAAAGTAAAAATTTAGACTCATTTTAAATTGAATTTTATTTTAAAATTATTTATATTAAAATCGTAAAAATAAATTAATTATAAAAAATAAGATTTAAAATAAAAATAAAAAATAAATTAAAAAATTAAAAAATTAATCTAAATATATTATTATATTATTAAAATCTGAAATCAATTGAGATACACTCTTTATAAATAGTCAATATTGATTGGGAAAACAGCTGTCATGTAGAATATAGGTTGGTAGGCGTAGGTAGGACTATCAGCAGGTAAATGATTAAACAATACAATTATAAAACAACCTACTACTAGATGGAAAGACATTTGACCCCTCATGACCAATGTCATGGTAGTATTATGCGTTGAATGTAAACAGGGTGGGTTTTTCTACTCCTGCTTAAAAAGAAGGATTTCATCTTTCTCTTGCAGTCAACTTTAAAAATTGAAAATGCTTTCAATGAAAATAGTTTGTGAATCAGAAAGAAAATAAATAATTAGAAAAAAAATACTTGTAACAAATTGAAAGAGCACGTGCTACAGATTAATCGTCTTTATATTTGGAATTCATCAATTGAAAAGAGCTCTTATTAATTATTTAAAAAAAAGAAAAAGCAAGTGTGAAGTTTGAATTGTCAATTGTCACCTCAAAGGCAAAAGTTTTTCCACGTATTCCGTCTATGTCCATCCATCACTCCGTCAGTCATACCATTTCGAGGTTTATACTATATTCTAACGTAACGCCGACAGGACTTGTCTCTGCTTTTTTGGTCTGAGATGGTATGCGTATATGTTCAATTGAATATATGTTCACTCCCTTGGTTCCATTTATTTTACTGTTTAAATTTTAATTTATTTTTTTAAAAATTATTACTCTTCAACTATGATGACTTTTCTCTTCCTAATCAAAAAACTTATATTTTAATTTTTTATATACATAAACTTTTTCTAAATAAATATATCTGTATTTTAGATATCCCGGGGATTTTGGTAAAAAGAAATCATGTTATAAGTATGAACTATCATTTTCAATGATAATTTTGTCCATTTATGACTTTGCCTCTATTTTTTTGATAGTATCCAAGTTATATGGATATAAAATCAATCAGCAGTAAAATAATATTTTCTTACATTTTAAGCCATTTTTATCTATTCCTCATCTTTCTAAGTTATGAATAGACTAAATTGTCTTTAAAAATTGTAGCACATGCTTGTAGCATAACTCTTTCTACCAAATTTCACCACAACATTTATAATTTGATAGATATAGATGTTTGAAAAAAGTTCATGTGTATAAAAAGATAAAATAAAAGTTTTTTGTTAAGAAGAGAAAAACCAAAATAGTTGAAGAGTAGGCATAGCTAATTTCTCATTTTCTAAAAAAAATTAAATCAAATATTTTTAATATTGGTATTGAATCGAATCGACCTAATTTAGTTCGATTTAAAATCAAATTTTATAAAAGTACATTATATTTTTTAAAAAATAATATAAGAACGCATTCATGAATATATTTTTAAATTTTAATTTTTTGATTCAATTTTTAATCTAATCATAAAAATAAAAAATTAAACCGAAATATTTATAAATTTTATAAATCGAATTAAACTGAATCAAAAAATCGAACCAAAATAAAAATTTCGATTAGGTTCGGTTTAGTTATTGCGTACCCTAAGTATACGTATTGGAATTTGATTGAATAGAGTTTGATTTTAAGATTTTTTTGTAAATTTTGTAAAAGTTAAATTATTTGTGAGAGGAGATATGATTTTTATTTTTAAAATTTTGAATTTAATTTTAGAATTAAATGCTGTCCAAGTTAAAGTTATAGAACACGAATTTTGACGTCAATTCCTATTTTTGTTTAAAATTTTTTCTTCCAAAATCCTCTTGTGATATTATATGGAAACAGGATTTATATATTTCTTAGGCATTTTTTTTGTTGGAGAATGGTTGGTGATCCTACCTATTTGGGAAAAGGAAAGGAAAAGTGAAGTAGATATTGAAAGTGAAAATTGAGTGACATACCAATGAGAAAATAAAAAATAATTAGAGTAGCTCAATAAAAGAAGGGGATAACATTTTTAGAAGTTGTACTTTAATCTTGAATTATGAGTTATGTATACTCTCTGTCTCTGCACAAGAAAATTGCACAAAAGATTAGAATATATAATGCAATAGTCATTCCCAATTTGTCTCTTGATATCATTTTGGGTGAAAAATATTATCATAATGTTTGTCAAACTAAGATAGGTGTGGAAGATTAATAGGTGACACTCACTCAAGAATCTGGTATTGCTCAATTCTATGGGCATTGGATATGTCATATTGTCTTTTGGCCTTTTTGCCTTTTTCTTGGCTTTCAAACGTGCTATGATTTTTTTAATATGATTAATTTATCTTCTTTGTAGTGAAAAGATATATTATTCAATGCTTTTGAATGAAACATATATCGCTTTCGCTTCATCATTTGATTTTGCTTTCTTTTCTATGTGCTGCTTTTGTTTCAAAATATTAAGTTTTTTACTTTTTTTTCTTAAAATATTTGAAATTTTATCAATTAGAAAGATATTTTTTTAAAATACTCTCACTATAAATATAAATATATAATTATTTTATTATATATTATATTAATAAAATTAATTAAAAATATTAAAAGCATTCCTTATTTTTTCCTTTTTAATATATATAAAAAATTCAAAATACCTTATATTTTAAAATATTTTAAAATATATTGAATAATTGCCACTAATCTTGCTCCATTTGGCGGGAAACTTTGTTCCTACTTATATCTCTTTTGTAGAAAAAGTTAGAGAGACTATTGGCACCAACAACTTTTCTCCACCTAGAGCTCTCTCGCTCTTCTCGTTTGTGAAGATATAATTTATTTTAAATTTTTTTATATTAAACGATTGAATTTTGAATTTTAAACAAGAAGTTAAACATTCCATATTACAGGATTATATATTGGTCTAATTACAAATATTTTGGTTAAGTAGATTTGCATTTTTTTTTACCATTGCATGAATTACACATGATAACCTTTAAACCAAATTGGGGCTAGAAACCCTCATAGGCTTGCAAATTCATGATAATTAGGGTTTATTTGGAATTCATGATAAAAAAACAGAATTTGTATTAGAATAAAATTTTCTTTTTGGTTGAATAAAATTCTTAA
This sequence comes from Rauvolfia tetraphylla, assembly GCA_030512225.1. Taxonomy (NCBI): domain Eukaryota; kingdom Viridiplantae; phylum Streptophyta; class Magnoliopsida; order Gentianales; family Apocynaceae; genus Rauvolfia; species Rauvolfia tetraphylla. The sequence continues at coordinate 8,102,582 of JAJQKT010000058.1, read as the reverse complement.
TATTAAAATAATTGAAGTTTTTACAATTAAAATAATTCTTAAACTCTTTTTTCGGCATAGTAAAGACTAGAGAGGAGTTAAAAAATGAAAATAAAAAGAAATACAAAAAAATTAAAAATAAAAGTTATACAATAATTTATCATTCATAACAATATATAAGATTTTACATTTTAAAAATTTTAAATGTGTAAAATATATTAATATAAATAAAATAAATAAAAACTACATAATAATCTTCTCCAATCTCCATAATAAGTTGTGTTTGTCTGTTGTAATTCTTGGACCACGAGTCTGTTAGATTGAGTTCCTTGTGTTTGTTTCTGGCCTGTCCTTTCCTTGTCCCTTCGCCTACACCTGCCTTTTACTTTTTTTCCTTCTTCCAAGGGCAATCATAGGAGGGTGGGAGAATGGTTTTGGAATTCCGCTTTGGTTACAACTTTCACTTTGTTGAACCCCAAAAATATATAATTGATGAGAAACATGCTAAAAATAGAACCATTAGAGTTTTCTTCTTCGTTTTTAGAATTAAGAAATTGTTAATAAGATTTCTTCCATTAAATTATCCCACTGTCGTTATAAAAACTACTTCTCTTGCTATTATTGGAAGGAGGAAACTTGCCATATGCTCATTGAATGAGAATTTGACAGTTTAAGGTAGAAAAAAGATGTGTCCAGCTTTTCTTTCTCTCTGGAAGGGGGAGACTAGGGGGGTGAGGGAGGGACTGATGGAATCTGTAATCAAAAGTTAAAGGCTAATTTTGATTGAGTTTCAATTTAAATTCTTTTTCACTTTAAATTTAATCACTTATTTTATAAATAATTTAATTTTATAAATTTTAATATAATTTAACTAAAAATTTCCAATCAAATCTCACTCTAAAAGTTTCTGGAATATGTGATACTACCACACACTGTAGGTATGAATTATTGTACGTAAAAGCTTGAACAGCAGTATTAATTGGGACCATTTATTAATTCCTCTGCTGAGCTTGCAGACACTAGCAAACAAAAGCCAGCAAAGAGAGTTCTAAGGATTCCTAGTCAAATTGATCCAAATCATATGAGAACCTAACTAATCAAATTTCTCATGCCTTTTACAATGTATATACGATTTTACCTTGTTTCAATTAACCAAAATTTTGATCAATTGGGTAAAATTAGAACTATATAAAGAGATGTTAGGTCTCTGATTTTAAGAACACAAGCAAAGCCTAACAATATGGCTTCGAGGGTATATTCTGTCCTTGCCACTCTACTAGTGGTAGTTGTGGCTCTTAGCTTGCCTTCGGAAAGTACAGCAGACCACGTCTATACCTATTCATCTCCTCCACCACCCCCCAAGAAGTATCCACCACCACCTTCTCCTCCTTACTATTACAAGTCTCCACCACCGCCACCCAAGAAACCTTACATATACAAGTCTCCTCCTCCACCACCTCCAGTGCACAAGTACCCTCCACCACATCATTATCCAGTTCACAAGCATCCTCCTCCGCCTCCGCCACATAAGAAGCCATACGTTCACAAGTATCCTCCTCCACCACCTCCGGTGCACAAGTACCCTCCACCACATCATTATCCCGTTCACAAGTATCCTCCACCGCCTCCTCCACATAAGAAACCATACGTTTACAAGTCTCCTCCTCCACCACCTCCAGTGCACAAGTACCCTCCACCACATCATTATCCCGTTCACAAGTATCCTCCACCACCTCCAGTGCACAAGTACCCTCCACCACATCATTATCCCGTTCACAAGTATCCTCCACCACCTCCAGTGCACAAGTACCCTCCACCACATCATTATCCGGTTCACAAGTATCCTCCTCCTCCTCCAGTGCACAAGTACCCTCCACCACATCATTATCCCGTTCACAAGTATCCTCCACCACCTCCAGTGCACAAGTACCCTCCACCACATCATTATCCGGTTCACAAGTATCCTCCTCCTCCTCCTCCTCCAGTGCACAAGTACCCTCCACCACATCATTATCCTGTTCACAAGTATCCTCCTCCACCTCCTCCACATGAGAAGCCATACGTTCACAAGTATCCTCCTCCACCACCTCCAGTCCACAAGTATCCACCACCACCACCACCACATGTACCATACGTCTACAAGTCTCCTCCTCCACCTCCTCCAGTCCACAAGTATCCACCACCACCACCTCCACATGTACCATACGTCTACAAGTCTCCTCCTCCACCACCTCCAGTCCACAAGTATCCACCACCACCACCACCACATGTACCATACGTCTACAAGTCTCCTCCACCACCTCCCAAGAAGCCCTACGTTTACAAGTCCCCTCCACCTCCACCACCGCACCATTACTTCTACACTTCTCCTCCTCCTCCTCCTCATCACCAATGAGAAATGCATTACCACTCTAAGGTAAGCTCCTAATCTTCATTATATGTACCGTTAATTATATGCCAAGAACACATCGTTCCTCTCTGCATTATGTTAATTTTTCATGCAAAATAGTCTCATGCATTGACATTCACTGAATTCTTGCAGCCAGAAGAGGTTTGAAATAAAGAAAACATGGCCAACTCCAACGCTCACTTCAAGAGAATGGAAGCACCTGAAGATGAGAAAGAATCATATTGTTGGAGCTTGAGGCAAAGTTATTAATTATGTTTAGACAGTAGCATAGTAGTTTGTAAAAGTGGAGATGGCCCACGTTTCTCTGTACGTGTACGTAACAGTACTGCAAAAGCCTTGTAGATGCAGAGTTTGCGGTTTGATGGTTTTGATCTCTTGCGAATGCTGAGATTATTGCCTTAATAAAATAAGCAGATTTATCTACTCTTGGGATCATTTAGGCCAGGGTTGAGTTTTTAATTTAATTTTTATAAATAATTTATTATTTTTAATATAATTTAATTTAAAATAAAATTCAATCTAGCTTAGTGGTTGCATGATCTTTAATTTCCGCGTACACCCATACAAAAAGTAACGATTTGAGAACTATTAGAATAGTGATATATGCCACTTCTTTCATATGATTGGCCTTCCGTGTTTTATTTGATCGTCACAATCATTTGCTAGTACGTAAGTTTATCCCTTTGGATTTTAGCTTCCTTCTTTTGACTTCTCAGAAGGGAGAAGAAATTTGAATTTTCAAAGAAGATTTGAGACCATAAACAGTAAGAGTAAAGAGTGTGTATATATATATATATATATACACATATATACAAGTCTGAGATTTAATTCAGTTATTTTTCTGCTCGTGAAACGTTAATAACTTCAAAAAAGGAATTAAAAAACATTAGATTCCGATGTGAAAAGCATCTGTGAGTCCGCCCTCACAGGGTACGTGATTTTCATTTACATTATCAACTGAATCGTACGGTTAATTTAATGTAATGGAACAAAAGCGAAAATTATTATTCAGTGGTCCAAATTGTCCTATTTAGACGTTAAGAGCCCATTTGGATTGTTTTTAAAATTTTTTCTTATTTTTCTTTTATTTTTTAGTTTGAATCACACTTTTCTTCTAATAAATAATTTATTTTTATAATTTTTAATATAATTTAACTAAAAAATCCAATCTCACCCTAAAGTTGAAGTTAGAAAATGACCTATCATGTCATTTTTATATATTACAATATAATTTTTTGCATATTTACTTTTAAAAAAATTAGCTTTAAATATTATTAAAGAAATATTCGTATTATTAAACTTTATTTTTAATTTTTTTATACATTTAAATAATTTTCGTATCTCTTTTTATACCACTCGACAACATTTTAACAAATTTTGTATCTTTTTTGTGTCACTAAATAATACATTTCTTTGTAATTATGAAGTGAAATAAAAAGAGACATAAAAGTTATTTAGTGATATAAAAAGTTAAAAAATTATAAAGTAACATAAAAAAAGATACGAAAATTATTTAATAGCATGAAATATTGAAAATAATGTTTAATAGTACTGTCATTAGTTCATTTCTTTGGAGGCAGAGCAAATTTTCCTTACATATATAATAAATAAATACGGATTTTCTTTCTCCAGAAAAAAGTTGTTTACTGTTTGTTTGAGGGAATCCTTCAATAGCATGCATGGAACAAGGTACACTCTTTGACCCTTGTGTTTTGTCGTAGCCTTCTTTAATGGATCAGTTCTACCAAACTTCATAGGGGAAAATATATAATAATTATGGTTAGATAATAATTGAAAGGTTTAATACTCATCCAAAAAAAAAAAAAGTTGATTGCTTTAATATGTATCTATTTTATAAAGACAAGGAACAATAATGAAATGTTATTGATGGAAAATTTACTGTTAGATTAGTCCACTGATTTTAGTTCCTATATCTTTCATCACATTCTTTGGCAATTTTGTTTATACAAGTAGAACCGTTAAACGAAAATTAGTAATGATTGTGGGTAAAAATCAATATATTGGCCTAACTCTAAGTTTTCTATTATTGATAAATAATAAACTCGAAATCTATATATAAGTTCAGTGAAAAAACGTTTTACCAAATAAACTCTGGCCTGCTGTGGACGGATTCTAGAATTCTCTGTACCACAGTGAGGGAAGCAATCAAAGCAGGGATGTGTAATATTTTTGCCATTTGATTGACAGCTCTAAGTAGACTTAAAGTAACTTTGTTGATCTGCAAAGAAATAACTAATTTCTAAATTCTAGATTTGCTATATTTCCTGTTTTCATATCCTAGCTTTCGCTTGACATTTACCAAAGCTGTTCCAATAGCTATGGTAATGAATACATACCATCCAAATTATGCTAATTGAACATTTGAATCCAAGAAAAGGGCTACCAGTAGACTTCTGAAGAGAACTTCAAACCCATTGCCAAAAAGAAAAGAAAAGAATCTCTGTAGGGTTGGTTAACTATAGAACATTGTAGGAATAGAAAGCCGTAATTGGAAAAATAATTGAGGACTTTAAAGCAATCTGATTGCTTTCTTTATATGATAGAGATTCAATAGCTTTACGAGGACTTTTCTGTCGAATATTCTTTGCCATTGGCCATTTGCAGCTGGCAGAGCACTAACTTGGATTTATTTTTTTTGTTTTTTTAAAAAACTGTCTTAAGCTCGATATATTTTGAACGGTTGTTTATTGCTGTTTTAAAGTGATATCTATTATATAGGTATACATTCTTGAAGAGCAAAATATTTAAAGCGGGAGTTTTTTAAAAATATAATTCAAATAACTTCATCTTAAGAAAATATGATGATGATAAGTATTTTAACCACCTCTTTAAGGATGTTGTACTTGTAAAATGAAAGTAGCTGTGGTCTCTACAATGTCTGTGAAATTATCTGTCATCCTTTGTCCTATTTTCCTCCCAAGTTGCTTCATTTCAGTTCATGTTGTCTCTGTCCAGCCTCCTTTTTTGGGCATATCCTCATCTTATAATTCTATGACAGCTTGATCCCATTCTTCTTTCTCAAGTGGAATATCACTCTTTTCCTATTACTCACATTGTAAACTTTTTTTTCCATTATCTATTAATAGTAAAATAATCAATTATTACAATTAAAAATAATTTTTAATTTTTATTCCAATACAACAAAAGAGGAGAATTGAGAGATTGAGATAATTTAATACAATAACTAAATAAAATTACACATTAATTCGAAAATTATGGTAACAGAGAAGATCTCATACTCTAAAAATCTAAAGTGGGTAAAATATAATATTACTAATACAAGTAAAAATAAAAGTTAATACACTTCGATATTCTTCGCTACAATTGCATTGCCATTTTCGAAACAAAGAGACAAGTAAAATTCATTATTTATCTCTCTATTAAAGAGTAGCAATTTAAAAAATTATGAATGTATCAACGATTTTAAAAATTACATAGAAAAGAGGCAGAACAATGCAAGATGACCCAGATAGATTTCGGGTTGATAGATTCCTCCAAAGCAGAGGAAATAAGCTGCATAGTAAGTCTGCACAAGAGCTCGTCTGTGCGGTATGGATCTTGATAAAAGTTATATAGAAAAAGATCTATTATGATCTGCGATCAAAATACGGTGTATGAACAAACGAAAAAGATAAAAAACAAACGAAAAAAAAAAGCCAACCAAGATCCGGTCGCCGGTCATGGCTGATGGCCAGATCTAGCCGAAAAGGATAGGAATTGAAAACATAAAGAAAGGAAAACACTCTGGTTGGCCGGTGACTAGATTTTGTTAGTAAGAAGGGGCCGACTAAGATCCGATCTCCAGCCAAGGCCAGAGGCCAGATTTGTTCGGAGAAGAGAATCAGAAAGTAAAGAGAAAGGGAGGGGGCGGTTTAAGCACAATCTGTAAACTTTTTGCTGGTTAGTAAAAGTAACAGTAATATCTCATAATATATGGTTAGGGGACGTAAATATAACATCACCGCCACCTAATATGAACAATTCTCTTCTTGAAGTAGGTGGATAATGGTCAATCTTTTGCTTCTCCCTCTACCTAACCAATGCAACACCTCCTTAACCCGTTAGCATCTTCATCTAGAACGCATCATTTAAAGGAAGGAAAATACTTATTGTGCTCAACACGTTTTGACTCAATTTGGATCAATATAAGGGAAAAATTGTCCATACAAGAGTAAAATACTCCTACTCTCCCTATTTGTAAGAAGACTTTCCAAGCTAATGTATACTTTTATTCCATATTTATTTAATTATTTGGCCAAATTTAAACCTAATAGCATTATCGAGAGAAAAAATATTAACTATAGATACGTCCAAAAAGGAATTAACCAGCTGATTCAATAGGGAGCCCTTTTTGGTATAAGCCAGAGGGACAGCAAATCTTCCATAATTTGATTATTGATCGCCAGACAATTAGCGGCTCTCGACAGAAACAGCAAATTGTTGATAAATTTCCAACAAAATTTCTAGAAAGTTAGGTAGTCTCTTCGTTGATTGTCATGATTCCACAGTATATAAACCTAGAGCTTACATACATTTCAATGTTCGCCGTGGGAATGTTACTGAATATGTGCCACGTTGATTTTGCTTGAAAAGTCAATCTCTCGGACCCATTCCCAGATCGAGATGTTAATGGATTTGACAAAGATTAATCTATACTTTATCGACAAAGTAGAGGTGAAGGGTTATGACTTATTTGCTACAAATCAATATTAATTTGCACATATATAATAATAGTTGTATGGATCACACAAAGATAGTCTCTTATTTACTTCGGAAACTTTTAATTCATTAAAACTATGATATTAAAAAAAAAATCTTGTAGATGAAAAAAGAATATCCTGAATCGAATCAGGAGCTTCTGTTCACTTCTTCTCTTAAATAAGTTTCCTAAAATAATGTGCAAAATTTGCTCACGTATCAAAATTTTGAAACTATATGGTCATATAGCGTATGTTTTCCACCATACGAAAATTTCAAGGTGCTTTAAATGATTAGGAATTGTTAAAAAGACAATGACAATGTAGAATATTACACATCTTGGTAGAAAAAGTAAAAAAATTATAGAGAATATGTCATCATAGATATCATTAAAGTCCCAAGAGGTCTTGTCCTTTAAACCAATGGGATAGTAGATAGAAACTTGTGTATTCACACAATATTTCAAAGTCTTCCGCCACCTATAAGTCAAACTATTATAATTATTATATAATTAAAAAACTAAATTATCTAATATAGCCTGTCATGAAACATGTACTACAATAGAATATTCACTCTTGCAAGTTCGTAGAAGTACACTACTTTTTTTATCCTTTCAGAGTTGGTAAAGTAATTAAACTAATTACCATGTATATTTTATGGGGTTAAACGATCAAGATTTTGGCCTATAAAAAGGGCTTTATAGGAAGCTTGAGAGCATAAGCCCAAAACAAACTTTTCTAGCAATGATGGGCAACAAATCAAAGCGGTCTATGATGACCCCTCTCCTCACTACACTTCTAGTGGCAATTGTTGCCCTTTGCTTGCCTTCTGAAACCGCTGCTGACGACAAATACTTGTCCCCTCCACCACCAAAGAAGTATCCACCACCAGTGTACAAGTATAAGTCACCACCACCACCTCCTCCGGTTCACAAGTCTCCACCCCCGCCAAAGAAACCTTACGTGTATAAGTCTCCTCCACCTCCTCCACCAGTTTACAAGTACAAGTCTCCACCACCACCTCCTCCAGTTCACAAGTCACCACCGCCTCCAGAGAAACCATACGTGTACAAGTCTCCTCCTCCCCCACCTGTTCACAAGTCCCCTCCTCCGCCCAAGAAACCCTACGTCTACAAGTCACCTCCACCACCTCCTCCAGTTCACAAGTCTCCACCTCCACCAAAGAAACCCTACGTCTACAAGTCTCCTCCTCCCCCACCCCCTGTCTACAAGTCTCCACCACCACCAGTTTACAAGTCCCCTCCTCCACCCAAGAAACCATACGTATACAAGTCTCCACCACCGCCACCACCCCCTCATTACTATTATAGTTCTCCTCCTCCCCCTCCTCACTACTAAGGAAAAGGAGAATGTGGTCAGTGTTTGGAAGCTCCATGCACATGCATGCAGTTGAATAAGAAGTAGAACCCAGAACGAGTATTGTTTCACTTTCGATTTCAGTTGTTTCTAAGTATATCTAGTAAGAATTGTATTGTTTTACGTACCATGCAGTACGTGTTTGTAAGTCTTGTTCGCAAATGCGAATGTTATAAATAAAGTTTCAGATCATTTGCTTGCTGTCTCTTTTGAATTAGTATTTCCATTTTTTCCTTTTTTTCCTCTCTAATTATTGGTGGAATTTAATATCATAGCGCAATGCAAAAATATTTCCCGAAATTAACTTATGACACGCCGGATTAGCCACGCTCCACAATAAAATTATTCTGAAAGGGTGGGAAGTTATTTCTGTGCCGAAGCAGTACTTAAACGAATACTAATTATGGATTAGCAATAGTTTGATGCCACAAGACTTTGTCTAATTGGTAAGAGTTGAAGCAAAGTTGAGAATTTAATTCTTGCCTTAATTATGCACCCTTTTATAAGAGTAAATCATTCTTCCTTTTATCCATTCATTATGCATTATATTTACAAATAGCATGACAAATTTTATACTCAAAAAGGAAAAATAACAATAATCGTCAAAATCTATGATTTTTTGTCGTGATTTTGAAATTTAGAGCCTCTTATATGAAATTTAATAATTTCATCGAATCAATTGTCCTCTTATTTACAAATGCTGCCGCTGTTGTTTTTATTTTTATTTTTCATCTTAGTGCTAAAACTATCACTTTTAACAAATTAGTTATCATAAAAGACGAAAATGTGTAAAAATTTTATCTTCTCAAAATTCTTAAGGTGATAAGATCTAAAAACCAAACAACAAAGATAATCTAATCTCTCAAGACTCTCTCAAGTCTTCATTGGACCAATCTCTAAATTATGACTTCATACCATACATAACTCTAGATATAAACTCCTATATATAGAGCTTTCTAGTATAGATTACTAAACTTATCTACATTAGTAATTTTATTCTAAGCAATAATATTAATCTACTAAACCAAAACTTAATAAGATATACAAAATTAATAAATCATCTAATCCTGCTTGGTTTAATATTGCCAACAAAATGCTATTAGCAACTTGAATAGGTATCACGCCCCGTGCCCGCAGGCCCGAGCGCGCGACTCATGGGCCTGGCAGCACCCACGACCAACTACTTGGCAACCGTCCTCGCTATGCCAAAATGGATATCCCAAGTTAACAATGAATACTTAGGCCCATGATTATATACAGAGCACCTTACTTACAGTTATCTCATGTGGGATTGGGGTATCACATACACCCCCCTTAAGGCCCTAGCGTCCTCGCTAGGCACCTCAAGACAGAATCCAGAACAGAATTAGCGCTAAGCGCCCAGAACAGAATCATTGGCCTATGACCAAACAGCTCTGATACCATAATATCACGCCACATGCCCGCGGGCCAAAGCGCGCGACTCATGGGCGTGGCAGCACCCACGGCCAACTACTTGGCAACCGTCCTCGCTATGCCAAAATGGATATCCCAAGTTAACAATGGATACTTAGGCCCATGATTATATACAGAGCAACTTACTTACAGTTATCCCATGTGGGATTGGAGCATCACAATAGGTATATCTGTTTGGTAATACAACATTTTCCCAAAGAATATGACTGAAGAAGAGACTGAAACACGTCTTTGAACAGGAGGAAAGAAAAATAACTCACAAATTATTAAGGTGTTAAAAAATAGAAATATTCAACCCAAGAATATCAATAATTCAATCGTAGCAACTTGTAAATATATAACTAGTTACTCAATTGGTGTTATTATCATGAATGTGGACCAAAAACTAGGTTTACTTAACATGTGATTAAGCATCGTATCGTGTGACTAAACATCAAAGATATGCATGTTTGAGTTTGAAACCTTAAAAACTGTGAGGCCGATCATAGTTTTGATCATTATATAAGCGATGGCCCTTCTGATGTGATCTCTGCTGTTGCCAAGCCTGTACACTAAATCTTGTTTAAAAGGTCAATCAAGATTACTTTTGCACTGAATGCAAAACCTTCTGTCTATTTCCAATTACAAGATGAATTTGTTGGAATATATTCTAATCTATTCCAGCAGTTCATCTTTCAATGTTTAGTCATTTTCAAACAGTTGTAACCCAATTATATATTTACAATGAAAGGAAAGTCAGATAAGATTAGGCAAGCAGGGAAATCATAATTCAAACCAACACTTTTTTTAAAGTAATCTCAAATCTGTGGAAAACAACTTTGTTCCTTCAAGAATCCGTTTGTAGTTTCATTTTCCCTTTTAAAGACAAAGTCCAACTATGCGGATCAAATGAGATCCAAGTTCCCATTGTATGCGACAGATTTGCATTTTTAATAATACTTGTTCTCCAAATCTTTAAACTTACGAATCAAAGGAGGCTCCTTTGATCATCATGGCCAAGAATTGTCTTTAGTACTTATATCCCATCCTCATTCTCTAAGCTCCAAGTGAAGAAAATATATAGATTCCGGGGAACGAATTGTGTATTGTAAATTTCACTCTAATGAACTCAAAATAAAAAGAATCAAACAACTGAAAAGACTCGTATAGTTATAATTATAGTCAGTCTCTCTACTCAAACAAAATATACATTGCGGAAAAGGAAAAAAAAGAAAATAAATGTATTTATGTAATGTGATGGTCTTGGCCTCAAGTCTTGATACTTTTGCCATCTAAAACTCCATCTCCAAATACTAGGAAACCAAAAACGAAAAAATAAATTGAAAGGCAGAAGATTGGTCTACGCGTTTGATGCTAGTTCCCTTGTTTCTCATAATAAAAAGAAGGGCAAAGACCTTGGTTGCTCTTGAATTTTTGTCAAATTAATCTGCCCTTTAATTTTAAAATAATTTTTTTACCTTATGTTTTCACGAAGTGGTAAACATTACCCTTCCATTTAATTTTCCTATTATCTCATGACGGGGTATCTTCACGTGACCAATTCTTTGATTATATTTTGAAAGCACAAGTTACAGAAATTTTAAAATGAAGATGAAGTTAACTACACATAAACAGGAAGAGATAGACGAAAGATTAATGCATCACTTTTTCTATTTCGTAAGTGGAAGAAACACTTCAATCTGCTTAATTTATTAGATCCATTTCTTTTTTCTCTCCAAAATCGCCTAATAGATCCTAACACTTAGAAACTTCTAATTTACCTTGATCTTTATTCTCTTTCATTTTGTCAGTGCCAGCATAGAATGGATACATTGTTCACATAACATAACATCACATCATTACGGGATAATAGAATAATTGAATAGAAGAATAATTTCTGCCATCTCGAAAAAGTATAAAGTCAAAAAAAAATATTTTCAAATTAAAGGGTAAAAATTAAAATTAGACAAAAGTTCAGGGCAAGTAACGTCTTTTGCGCTAAATTTTTTTTTTCGAAGTTTGTTTCCATTCAAGAGACTTCACGTATCTCCCAGTTCTCTACGCATTGTCTAGTCAACAATACATGATGGGTGCTGGCAGCCTCTCCCAGGATATTTGGATTCTATTTTTTTATTATAAAAATAAATTATTTATGTAATAAAAAATAAAATTTAAAGTAAAAAGAGCGTCTTTTTTATTAAAAAATTATTCCAGTCCTAAAGTAATTTTTGATTAAGAATATATGTATTTTTAAATTTCAAATTCTTTGAATTGTTTTCATTCAATTAATATAGTCATTGACACTAATTTTGTTATATTTTTTTATCAAAATTTTTATACTTCTCCCGTATGCTAATATTTATAAGGATATTTCTATTTTAAACTAGTATTCAATTTACCTCCAAATTCACTCATTCTATGTTGAAAAATTGATTTTCAGCTTAATTCGATTTCTAAAAAGTGCCTTAAAAGATGAAAGATTTTCAAACCTTACAAGTAATTAAATTCTGAAATTAAGAAATTAATGTTAGATCTCAATACAACTCACTGACCTGCTTCCCCTCTTCTAACCCTATTTCTTTTTCAATTAGAGCAACTTAATCTGCTCTATGTGCATGTTCAACCAGACCAAGTTCAAACTAGGGCACAATGATCAAGAATTTAGAATCTAAAGTCCAATCAAAGTGTGTAGGGACATTTACTGGAAGCTAACATAAGACCCTTGAGAGAGTTGAAAATAACATATAGTTGGTGAGTCATCTAACTGGATGTTGAATAGGCTGCTTTGTGGAAAATGGGGCAGTTCAACAACTCATTTATGGACATAAATGATTCTCTTTAACCGATTTGAAATGACTTGAAAAAAGATTTAGATTCCCCTCAATAGTCCAAAAAATCCTTTTCATTCTTCTTTTTTCCAGATTATTGAAATATATATTTTTTAATATATTCATGTATACGTACTGGTATTCTGTATATTATCATTATACCTAATACGAATATATATTGTAGACACGCAGAATTCACGATGTCAATTTTTGTTCTAATCATTATGGGGTTACTGTTATTTAATTGTTCGAACATGATTAGTAAAAGAAAATAATTTCACAATCAGTCATGTTCAGAAAAGGATAAAATGAACTTAGCAGTCTGCTTTAGAAAAGATGGAGGCAGAAACTGTGTCAAGGAATTAACCTTTGATGCTAAAAAACGTCATCAGACAAGGGACCTAATCGGTGGTGCAGTTAATGTTTTTTATTTACAACTGGCTTGGTTGAATTATTTATCTAGAAAATTCTATTTGCTCTTTCACATTTATTTATTTTAATAGATTTTTTTTTTTGAGATTGTAAGACGTTTAGCGTATGCATGACATTTAAGAAAATATTTCGTTATGAATTGAGAGGCGCGGAATTAATAATAATCACATATTAAGATTTAGAGGTCATCCTGGAGGATTAAGAAAAAAAAAGAAAAGGAAAAAGTCACTGCTTTTTTCTATTTACAGTATCAGAACTATTTCGACAAATCATTCACAATTTTTCTAGTCATATGAATTCAGGCTATTGTCAAAATGCACATGGAGCCTTGTTATTTAGGCAATGGAAAAGCACAGGTCATTCAAGAGAATAGGGCAACATATGAAAATCCTATTTTTACTTGTTCCAATGAAACTATATTGTTCATATTCAAGTATGTAATAATGATTTTATATGAATGCATGAATGGTGAAATCTCTAGAATGCCCGAAGAATTCAGTAACCTTTCTTGGCCACATAATCTTTTTGAAAAGCACATACCTAAACACCCAAAATGCTAACAAACCAGAGAAAATTTGAAAATGATGCTCTTAAAGTGATTAAGAAAGAAGAAGGAATACAATTGAGCAACAACAGTCTAACTTCAATGTAAAAAAGAAACAATTAGGGAATGGGATGGGGATGGGGATGGGGATGGGGATGGGGGAGCCTCCAAAAATGAAAAGAGCCAAAGAAAAGACATATTTTACCCAACATTTCACCAAAGCCAAAAAGAAGAAAACTATTTTTTTCAACTTATTCGATTTTTCTTTTAAAAGTCTCTTTCTTTCCGTTTCAAGGGCCACAAAGTGTTTTTCTCTTTAGGCAGCTTCTTTTGAAAATCAATAATTCAAAGAAAGAAGAGAAAAATGAGTACACGGAACGATGCCAAATATTTCTTAGGAGTAGTAGTTGAAGCTCTGCTGATCCAACTTTAAAAAAAAAATAAAAAAAGATACTTTGGAAACAGACCAAGTTGTCTCTTGTTTTCTTTCAATCCTATTCTCCATGCCAAATGTTTTAGATCTCTTGTCTATCGTGAGCATGTTCTTCATTTAGAAAAGAAAAAGTTTTAAAAATAAAAAGGCATATGACTTGAACTTTATGGAAATCAACTTGACAAAGAATATTCAAGAAAATATAATATTTTATCATAATTTACAAGAAAAAAAGGATTGGGAACCTTAAAGATAAACAAAAAAAAAAAAACCTAGAACATATTATGTTTTTTTCTTAAATTAAAATCAAGAATAATGAATCATATGCACTGCGAATTTCTAGTTTCATAGTAAGAGTGCAAGTACTCTCAGTGTAAGTGTTTGGATCTACTCCTCCATCCTCTTTCTCACTGCAATAGATAAGAGAACGCAAATAGAAATAAAGTTATATTAAAACACGTGACAACTTAAAAAAAATGAAAGGAAAGATAGGAGAGGGATTTTGGGAGAAATGATCCGAGCGCTTTGATCCATGCAAAAATTGCTTAAACCATGGTATTCTATTGACGTGGCTGAGACAATAGTTGCCTTCAACTAGCAAAAGTATTTCTCCTTTTTCTTCAAATCAGAATCGTGATTTGCCGGTCTTATTTTCATCAAGCATATACTCATTTAACCTCCTTATTTTCATCAATGAGCGAGCAAACCCGATCTAATTCACAATCATATACATGTAATACTGTAGAAACTGAAAATTGATAATGCCATGGACATGCCGTCTACAACGAGTCGCAATATCAGCAGACTGACTCGGTCGCTAAAGCAGGCCCAGTCACGTAAGACGTCCGTCTACTCGGTGGGTGTGGTTGCAATAATCTGTATTATGCCACCAGCACATAAGCTAAGAGTGAGATTAAATAGTATTTTATTTTAAAATTTTTTTAAAAAAATTTTAGATAAAAAAAATTTTATAAAAAAAATAAAATATAAAATAAAAAATTTGTATTAAGAAACCCCATCCAAATACAACTAAGTTTAGCCTGTCAGTCCCAATCTCACTTCGTACGGTTAGAGGAAGTCCCTGCATTACTGCTGTTCATTGTACAATCTAAAATGATCTAATGAAATCTTAAGGTTGGCCCTTTTGTCAAAGAAAAAAATTCACGTAAGACGTCCAAGATCACATCTTGCAAGACTTTTTATACACTAAGTCGTATATTTAGATTGAATTTTTATTAAAATTTTTAATATAAATTTTAAAAAAAGTAATTTATTTATTAAAAAAGTGAAAATTGAAAATAAAGTTCAAAATTAAAAATATCCAACATACACAAGTCAACAAAAACGGTTGATCGTTAAGTTCATATGTGTTAACAGTCTCGCTTCGACAAGGATTACTGAATACATCAGTCATCTTGCAAGGAACGGGCCTAAACCATTAACTCCTTTCCGCTATAGGAGGCCCGCAGGCCATGCGGCCAGCCTGCGTGTTTAGCGTTTTTTTTTTTTTTTTTTTTTGCCTTCCTTCTTTTTTTTTCACTAACACCTAAGAAAAATTAAACTTTATCAAACATTTTCATCAAAACTTCGTAAAGTTTTTAATATCAAATAAAAAAATTACATCTTAACTCAATTTCAAAACCTTTATATACTTAAAACCGTATTAAATATTAGAGTCAAATTAAAAGTTCAAAAATATTAAAAATTAACTTTAATCCCCAAAAAAGCTAGCTCACCCAACCTGTAGACTAAACAAAGCAAACCCATCTAACTGGACCTGAACATAACATGTCTAGCTCCATCTATTTATACAAATAAACAAGCAGATCGGCGGTCTAAACCTGCACTGTATTTATGTTGCCCCTAATATTCAACTAGGCTCCAAACATCTAAACACCAACATTCTCAACACTTGTCCCTCCAATACTTACAAGTCCAGGGCCGTTGCAGCTACTATGCTAGTTGCCTAGGGACACAAGACGAAAAGCTATAATTTTTAAAATTTTTTGTTAACCAATCTTATTGGCAATAAAAATATTAAACAAACATTTTAAAAGACCCCAAGCATTTTTAAGATCTCATTAGTGTTAACAATATTAAATAATATTTTGAACCCATCAGAATTTAAGTAACATACAAAAATTCGGCTCTTCCACTACTGTAAGCTTCTGGACTTCTTACTTCCAAGTTCCAACTCTATTATCTCGTTTCTAATGTTGTTAACCGGAATAAGGTGGGTACCTATTCAGCATTTTTAGTGAAAGAAACAAAGACGAAGAGCAAGACGAACCAAATCACGCTTTTCCTTTGCCGAAAGAGGCTTATATCCTTCAAATTAAACAACTTTTACAAGATCAACGTACTTTCTTAGCTCATGAAAACACTAGCAGCAGAATAGCAATACAAATCTCTTTCTTGCCCTGAATTCCTGTAGCAGCCGCTCTTCAATTTTTTACTTTTCCCTGAAGACAGTATATTTTGGACTCTATATGGAAGAGAAAAAAACAAAACCATCTCTCATTAGTTACTGTAAAATTGGACCGATAGGAGAATCTATTAACATGTTCAGCGGCCATTTGGTTCTTCAGGAGTTGCCTGTCAAATAAATTTATGCAATTCTGTCATGCCACTGATGTATAAACTCCCATGTTAAAAATAATTAATTGCATACCATCATACACCTAGCAATTACGGTTACCTGAGCTTCCCGTAGAAGTTCTTCAAGTTCGAGTCTTATCTCAAAGAAAGGAGGTCGGTTAGCAGGTGTTGCTTCCCAACATCTTTGCATCAGGTCTAAGAGCTTTGGGTGGGCATTCTTTGGAAGCTCTGGCCGAAGGCCCTAAAAAGAGAATATGATCAAAAGTCAAGAGCATGAACAAGCTTATAACAAGAAACGGAACTTATGGTCATCCCAGAAACAGCTTAGTCAGCGACTGCGACATACTATGAAATATGAAGAAACCTCCACAAGCCAATCAGCAGTCAACAATGAACTGATTTTGACATATTGTCCTGCATTTTCAATCCTATGCAACCTAGGTATATATCACTTCCCTCTAGCCATTAGCCATTTCCCTAATTGATGATAAAAAGTAGCTGCATGGAGTTTCAAGATAATCTAAACATTTTCCCGTATTACTCTGTATTTGAACAGAAAAGGACAAGAAAAGACACGTGATAACATATCCATGGAGCAGATTGTTAAAGGATAGGAGTCAAAAGCCACTGGGAGAAGGGTTGGGGGGAGGAGTAATTTCAAAACCATAGCCAAATAACTACTCTTTACAAGTAACTAGTTTAACGAACTAGCATGAGTCCTACACTAAAGGGGAAGACCAGCCTAGCCAAATAGATGTAATTCTTTAAGTAACAAGTTTCACGACCTAGGACAAGCACTTTCTAATCAAAAGAAGTCCAGTTTAGCCGAACTGTTGTAATTCTTGAAGCAGATACAAGTTCCAAAAAACCAATCATAATTATCAAATCCTTTTGCTCCAACATGTATTTTTCTTTCTCGCTAAATCTAGCTTGCACCACTAACCACCAGCAACAAGCATGATGAATTCCAAACATCTTACACCAACTTGGCAACATGACACACAGAAGAGTATATCTCATTTACAAAGGTCCTATTGAGACCTTTAGCTCCGTGCCCAAAGCTTTCATTGAAATTGAATTGAATTCTCAAATATAGGTGGTCTCTTTCTTTCTATGATCTAAATTAGCTTCACTCTGTCAACATATATAAGTTCTACAAATTTTACAAAAGTAGATCCTTTTAACTCTACAACAATGTACATTTCCAAACGGACTTATGTTGGAGAACTAGATATAACCTAATATGTACTAAGATTGAACTTCACAGCCTTCTACTGACAACAGAGTTACACCCTAATATCTGAACCTGACTAGATAAGTGCCAACTGCCAGACTAAGATTCTTTTTTACACAACACTATTCACAAGGAAGATCACAAACCTGTCTCACTCCCAAGGCTGCTTGAAGAGGGGTCATAGTCTCATATGGAACCTGCAGAGTTCATAAATGGGTGAGTCAAATTTCAAGGACAACTTCCTCTAAGATATTCAAAAATCTCTGTGCACCACATTTCAAAGAGTATACCTTGGCTGTTACAAGCTCCCAAAGAACAATGGCAAAACTGAATACATCTGCCTTCTGATCATATGGTTGATGGTTTATAACCTGGAGAGGAAAAGTGAATAAGAAAATAAAAACCTGCAGTTCATACTAAGAAAGGACTGAAAGGTATCTCCCTAAAACCAAGAGTGGAAAGCAAATGAACAAAATAAAGAAATTAAGGGAAAAAACATCAAAGCCATTGGATCCTTTATTACAAAACAATATAACTTAAGTCGGTGCAAATAAGAATGTCTAGTTTGATGGAAATACTTAACCTTATCCACTGAAATTTAATTATCTAAGAGAATTTTTGTCCCAAAAGAATAGTTACAAAGTCTAAAATAATAACTCAATTTTGATCACCTTATTTATCCCATTTGAGGGGCACATAAAATAGATGCTCTTAAAGTTTAAAACCAATTATCACATATCCCAAGACTTCATAGAAGGCTTGATATTATCTTGCAGCTAAAAGGGTATTCAAACCTCTGGAGCCATCCATCTATATGTGCCTGTCTCAGCAGTCATGACACCTCCGCCGCTTTGAAACCGAGCAACACCAAAATCAGCTACCTTAACAACCTAGAGACAAACAACAAGTTCACAAACATAAGCAGCATTCAAGAAAACGGTATTCACTCAAAAAACAAGAAGGTGGTGAGACAACTTAAGATGCGCATAGAATTATGACTACACATCAGAACAGATGCCCTTGAAAAGCTTGCAAATTTGAATAGAAGAAAAAAGGAAAAAGAAGCGCATAAATGTAAGTATCATTGGAACATTCAACACACGCTATGGTGCCAATAGTACATCCTAAGAAGACATCTAGGAAAATAGAAGTAAAATGGTCAGTTAAAATCACTCAATATTTCACGATGCCACAGAAATATAGCATCAAGGTCAAACACAATTTGTACAATTTATCCTCTCTCAATACAAGAAATAGCCTATGAATAATGACTAATGCCAGGAAACAAACTTTTGGTTATGCTATATTAAGGTAATTTCATATGAATTCTCTTCACTTTTGAACTAATGATACCCCCCAGTTCAAAATGCCAATTGCTAATTCAATGGATACCAGAATAACCAGCTTGAGTTGCTGAGAAACATTTCTAGGTTAATGTAACTTGTTACAACATAGATGGCAAACTAATCATCAATGGAAGCACTAGAATGAAATAGAAAAAATTCTTGATCTTCTTAGCAGATGTAGCAAAAGAATTCACAGCATTAAATGAAAATAAATTGCTTGAGGCAAAAATGAAGATAAATCGCAAGATTACTTTGCAGAAAGTAAACCCGTTGGCTTTGCACTACTCAAAAAACATTCTGAATAACAAACCACAGTAACAAAATTGTCAGAGGGAGTAGCAACTTGCAAAGACTTAATTTCGGTTTCAAAAATTAGTTCTGCAATCATCCAGCTGTTCTATGTACTCACTATACTTACATTGACACTATCCATAAGCAAATTTGCAGTCTTCAAATCCCTGTGAATTATATTCTTTTGATGCAAGTACTCCATCCCTTTGCAAACATCAATTGCAAACTTCAGCAGTTGTGACAGCTTCAAGGTAATAGGGTTTTTGTGCAAGTATTCATAGAGGCTCCCTCCGGGCATGTATTCTGCAGAGAGCACCAGTAGTTATGCATCAACACATTATGCAAGCACTTTCAATCAACTATATGACATATACTTGGAACTACGAATTTCTTCGCATGCTGCCATGCTTGCATGCAAAACAAAAATAACAGGTAAAAGTAACCACATCATGAGGTCAGTGAACCACATTGCAGACAGCTTGCAAATAGAAGTAACCACGAGTTTATGCATTAGCCCAGCTCACATTTACATGTGCATACATGCACCACTCTCAGAAAGATAGAGGTTACTAATTGATCAAAACCACCATGAACAGATTCTATTCATCCACTTAAAAGGAATTTATCAACGTACGCGGTCAGATTTATATGTATAATATAGCTTCATGTGCCCAAAACAGATATGCAAGTGTTTGTACACTACTATATATAAGCATAAATTAACAATACCAAGGAAGCTACACAGCAAAGAATTTGAAGGTCAGGGATTCAGGTCGTTTCTACCTGTAACTATGCACAAATGAGGAGATTTTGTACAGCCACCAATAAAACGAACTACATTTCTATGTTGTACTTCCCTGCATGAGACATACACAACAAAAAGATTAACAAGAAAGAAGATTTCAACTTCCAAAAGGCGTAGATTTATGTGCAAATGAGTATGCTTTCCAACAACCGTTCCAGGTTCAAATGCAAAGAAGTCAAGAACCAAGGGATCACGATTGAAAAAGCTGAAATTTGCCACTTAGTACTTCAGGCATAACAATGCATCATTCACTATGTATCGATGCTTCATCTTTTCTTCAGATCTCAATGCACATAATGCCAAGTGATCCAAGAAGTCACAGCAAGAAAATACAGATGAACAAACAATCACTTGTTAAGTGTTCTTTGACATATAACTGTAGTATAACTTATCAATTGATCTGTTTGAAGATAACCAATAAAAGGAAACCTTTAATATGTTAAAAAGCAGTTTAATCTTTTTAGAAAATGCCCATGGATAACCCGGATTGATTCAATGGAAAATTTTACCCACAGCTGAGTCATCTTTCCAGGTTGCCCATTTTGGCTCACACAAGTTCGTTAAACCAAAATCAGCAGAACTATTAGTATTGCACATTCTGAGGCTTGATTTCTTTAATAAGATAGATATTTGACCTTAACCTCAGATTGAATCCTAATAATTTCTGAACAAATAGTTTTATTACCAGATTTTCTACTTAAAGAACATAATAAATCAATTTTTCATGCAGCATTTCAACACATACATTTGATTGATGCATTCTGTAATTTCTCAGGATAATTGATTTTAGATGATTTACACAACTTTAATGGACATATCAAACAAAAGGAAATGACTGTCTAAATTGCCTAGATGATTTAAACAGAGAACATAAAAGTTTTATTACAGTCCTTGAAAGGATGAATCACCATAACTAAGCTGCATGTCATACCTTAAGATAGCAACTTCCTGAGCAAATTCATCCTCTACAGTGTCATTCAAATGCTCAGATCTTAGGACCTTAACTGCAACATCCTGACCCATATAAGCTCCACGGTACCTTTTAATGGACAACGGTCCGACAGTACAAAAAAGAAAATAGAGGACGAAGAAAAAATTAGTATGCTAAAAATTTTTCCTTTTGTCAATTAATACAACAATGGTTCAAATATAGGAAACAATTGTCAACTTACAGGTCTCCACAGGATCCCGATGCAATTTTCTCCCCTATCTTAATTAGCTTCCTATCTAATTCCCAATCTCCAGGTTTTACTTCCAAAGCTAAAGCTTTCTCAACTGCTGACCGAGAATGTGAAGAACCAGACCATGAGCCCTACATAGCACAAAGCAATGAAACAACTCAAACTCATCGATCTACCAACCGCTAAGAGTGTTTAGGCATTACATATAACATAACGATGTCCTAAAAGTATGAAAATTTGAATTGTTTTGAAATTCTGCTGTGCAGAAAAACTAATAGAAAGGAAAACTTGGGCAGACATTTGCATGAGTGTAGGCAAATAAATCACAGAAAAGCCAGCATAGCTATGTATGTATGCCTATGCTTTGAACACTGGAGTTTCTCATTGTACCAATTGTATAGCAAGCTACAGGCTCAGCCATGGGATTTTAACCAAACAACAATAACAAAGAAACACAATAAACACAGGAAAAGATACCAAAAATAGAAATTTAGTAATAAAATAAATATTATAAATAGACAGAAAAACAGGAGATTACATGTTGAAAGAAAAATTCACATAAAAAGTTCCCATATCTGAAGAAGAGCAATATATTTGTTCTCAAATTTTTGAACAATTGGGCATCCCAACAGGAAAAACTAAACTGAGTAATTCATGCATTAATGGTATGCTTAACAACCCTAAATAAGATCACAGACAGTTGCAAATGAATAGGTACATGACAAAGAGTTAAATCTTCCAGAAAGCAATCATCCTCTCTGAAATCACAGTTCAAGGCTCTCCTCAAGCCCAAGCCCACAATCCTTCTTCTTTCTCCACAGCACATCTTTCTGAAGCTTTAGTATCATTTTTATCTTCTCAATAGAAACATTAAAACTCAGGCCAAAGCCTGAATTTACCGTTCATTCACTCACCTATCCATAATCAAAGCCACAGTTAAGTAACCAGCATTTCCACCTCAGGCCACATAAATTCAGCTATTTCCCTAGTTCTGTCTTTACACTTATTCAGTCCAACCTAGCTGCTTGTCATTCTTTCTCATCTACAGTTTTACCAAATGCCTTAGTGACTTGGTGAAAGCATTATAGAAGGTCATCAGTGCTTTATGAATGTCTACTTTTCTGATACTAAAATCTCAAATTACACAATGCTAGTGTTTGCCATGATGTGATCAATATATATAACATGCTGTAAGAAGTACCATAAATCAATGCCAATGCTAATGTTTGTTAGCGTAAATTTCAATTTGGTATTTTCCACATTAATCTCAAATCCAATATGTAACATGTTTTAACAAGTACAATAAACTCAATGGCTACATTTTCCTAAACACAGTATCATAGAGACCAATAAGTTCCAGGGATGAACTGAACCAGCATGAAGCATGATAGTGTTATTAACAAGGAAAAAGGGATAGATTACCTCATTTCTGGCTATTGCTTTTCTCATTGCCTCATTCAAGCCCTCTGTATCCTGACCACAAGATTGCAAAGTCAGCAACATTTGGACTCAGCAGAGATCCCTGTCATACAAGAAATAGAATCACAATGCTCCTTTTATTAAGAGTTACAACATCCCATGGGAATGACTTCCTCTAGATTTATAATCGATGAACAGCACGACTGCATAGGAATAACTTCCTCTAGATTTATTTTACATTAAAATGCATCAATTTCAGGTAGATACAACAGTAGAAAAAAGACCAGAAGTATCTTATGATAAACATGTTACAGGTCAAGAAATGAAAGCCCTGGACTAAAATACAAAGCAAAAAATAGTATTACAACCACTTATAAGCAAGAAAGTAGGAAAAATCCAGGAAAAACATTGAGAAAATAATGTAGTATGGTCAAGAAATTCCATCAAAAAGAGACTTAGCATCATGATACTGGCCTATAAAAGAATTCCATTAAAAACGAGAGATACCTGAACAGGCCATCCATCCACCACAAATACATCCAAAGAATACCCATCAGTTGTGGAGAATACATGAGCTTCACGAATGTTGAGTCCTATATCAGAAAGCAAAGCGGAAAGCTGTGGGAATATAGAGAGAGAGAGAGAGATATTAAGTGTTAGAACCACAAAAAATGAAGTCCTTACTGGTCAAAGAAATAGTTAGAGATCGGACGGCTGCTTTCATGTGCAGTTTCTAATTACTTTCTTGAGGATTTCCTATTAAAGTTCTTGTACTTTCCCCATCCATTAATAAAATTTCTTCATCATGGGAACAAGAGAACCAGAAAAAGAACTGCTGATCAAGTACCAGGAATACTACATCTACAGAACTACTAAATCACCACAAAGAACCATTAAGCGTGCTTTATTACAAACAAACAATCCCAGGCATCATATTTAATCCATCTTTTACTAATAAAAGAACCGACCAAATGTAATTGAGTCTAATTCAGAGATTTTTTGGTATTTAAATATTTCTCTGATTAATGGCATATGTCCCAAATATGCAAAGAATAAAGTTTTATGTCTCCTTTTTGAGCAAAGTTAATGATCTCACTCACACTTCTGTAGTTAACAGCTCATTATAATTGAAACAAAAACGGAAAAGCAATTAAGTCTACTCTTGGAAATATAAGCATTTTCACTTTTGCTTAATAAGTAAATCACACAATAAAGTTTCAAGAATGAGGTTTAGATGTTTCATATATATGTATGGCAACCCCAGCTGAATCAGAGGAAAATCTCATCAGGAAATTGAAATGCCAAAATTAGTAGACCACCATTCCAACCCATTATAGATTATCATATATGATAAAAGCAGTTATACCTCAGAAATACATAACTAATGTATTTGATGAAATTATTTTTTAATATCTACCTGGCTAAGAAGCTTGGGCTTGTCAACGGTTGAAAAAATAACTTCATGGATTGGTACATTTGAAATTTCCGGCCTGCACTACACTAAAACGATTAACTTTCTGCATTGATAATATCTGGAATTCAATATTCTTTCTTCCACAGATATACAATTGAGATTAATGCTGAAACAATAATAACAACTAGTGTCAGGATGGAGCATTATAAAAGCATGTATACAAAATGACTCCGACTAAAAAAGCAAGAATAACATGGCAGAACAGGTTAATAATGCCTGCCTTTCACTAGATAAGTATTTTTTTTCTTTTATATATATAGAACTATTGGTTAGCTATCCTGCAATCCATGACCAATCATGAAAAAAATCTTAGTTAGGTCATGCTAATTTGCATCGCCTAGAAGTATGCAGATAACAAAGGAGCCAAATTAGCTATACGGTCAAGTATATACAAATGGTAACTCTACTAAATTCTTATCCTGAACAGCTATAAGGTCAAGCATCATATGATAATTTCTTTATGCTTGCTAAGTACCAATTTCGATAACAGCAACTTGGGCAAAAATAATGAATCAATATTAGCATAGGCAACTATAGGATTTCAGCTGAACTCCAAAAGAAAACAATCATTTCTATGGATTGTTCTAATTGCCAAAAAGAAAAATGTATGAATCCCCTTAACATCCTGTTAGAAACAAAAATTTACAATGATAAAAAATCACTCAACAAACTAGGGAAATAATCAAAGTGCATTGATTAATATGCATAAGAAAAGCATACACATCTTTAATTCCTCCAGATAGTCACTCGACACAAAACAATTACTAGATTCAGGTTGTGAAAATTAGAAATTTCAATTCTTTATTCAACTCAAAATACATTACCAGGCTATAATTCCAGTCTTAATAGCTTCGTTCCCTCAGGTCGCATTACTTGATAATTAATGTCAGAAAGTAATTTTATGATCAGTTACAAATTATATCTCCTAATCATTTTAGGTTCTTAACAATAATCTCAATAAACTCAACACCTTTTTTACGCCCTGGAACCTTCCTGAAAGTTGATAAGCTGTTCTTGTCTATAACCTAGTTCAATCTATCTCAACCATAGTGAATTCGAAACATACCATCCATCCAACTATAGAAGTTTGCCAACAGAAAGGACGATTAAGTAACAGAAGTTTGCTTAGGAACTACCTTCTGGTAAAATCTTCTGCTGAAGTTCCCCTCTCCAAGTCATTGGAATTTCTAACATCCAAATTTAGGCCCTCAAGCTTAGAGCAAGGTTCAAAGTCATTCACAAAATTCCTGTTTCTAGTTACAGTAAGTGAACAAAGAACCAAGAGAGAGATTGCCGGTGCACCATAAGCAGCGAAATACAAGCCAAAATGAATAGAAATAAACCCTAAAAAAATTCTAAACTCTAAATTAAAAGCTATTTTGTTTCTAAACTTTCTCTGACAAACTATGTTACATACTGAAGTAGAATTAAAAACTTATTGCAGGCATACCTATCATGTGCTGGCTGAATTCTTTCATTCTCTGCACCAGTTTTTGGCTTTGCATCAGAAAGAGCACTAGAAACTGGTTCATCTTCACTATCATCTCCCTTAGCCCAGAAATTCTGCTCGGCAGTGTGCAGAGGGTGACAAGCAGATACATAACCAGGGAGAAGGGAACAATTTATAAATATAGAAACAAAATTAACAATTCAAAATTTTTATCACAAAGTGAAAGAAAACTATTTTCATATTCTGAAAACTCAAAAACTAACTAATGGATCTTAACATTGTTAAATATCTTACAGAATTTCTCTTGAGCTAAAAAATAAACACACCAGGTGGCATATCAAATGTCGATCTCTCCTTTGAAACACTCACTTCATTCTTTACCCTTTATACATAAACACTATAATGGTGCAAATGGTTATAGAGGTTACTTACATACTGAAGCATACAATACAAACTCAATACTTTTTCTAAGAATGTCTTCTACCTCCATTTAAAACCCACCATCTCACTCTAAAACCTCCCACCTTGCCTTAGAACTCCAAAGAGATATTACTTTCCTCTTCCGCTTTTTCGTACAAAAAATACAGTTAAGAGTCCTGGTGAATTGTTCTAAAAATTTGAAATGGACAAATTCAGTAAGCTCTGAAGTTTTTTGCCACATTTATCCAATCGAGTTACTTTGCACATGTAGAGCAGCAATCAGCGTACAGTGTGAGTAAAAAGATACACATAATTAATACTTGACTTGAAGAATAAAAAGTCGTCCAAAGAAAAGAAAGAAGTTATGCTGGACGAAGAATTGTAGGTGCAAACTTCATTAAACCAAAAGAAGAAAATCAAGGCGAAAAAGAAGGTTCAACAAAAGTATTACCTCCAAAAATCTGATATGGAGTACAGGACGATTTTCAGGATCCCTCGCCATAGCAAGAAGCTTCTGATGCAGCAGAACATCTTCAACTCTATCCATATTGATATCCAATGCATAACTATAAATAACAAAAGTACAGGAAAAGTCAAAAGGACTCGTTAAAACAGCAATGGACTAAATGTCAAGAAGGAAGAACTGGATAGTTGGTTCCTTCAAGTTTTTCTCTGAAAGGGGTAAACGTTATCGTTAATAATGATTGTGTTCTAAAATTCAGACTAGATAACAGAGTCCACCATTCATCAAGCAAACTTTCAACTAATAAACCAAAATACCTGTTTTCAGGTTCCAAAACTAAAGAAGAGCTCTCAAAAGGAAGAAATCAATTGCAATCGACAAGCCACATTACCGCTCTAAACGACAAAACATAATGGCTATCTATTTATATCCGCCAAATAAAGAAACATCGCACACAATCTAATTCCAAACGCCAGCATACATAGATGTACTCAATGTACACAGACCACTGCCCAATAGAAAATAGAATCATAACAATTTCACAGTACATATATCCAGTACCATATGATGTAAAGAAACACCAAATATACCCCTTTTTGTCTGTTTAAGTCAACACTGTCCAACAATTCAAAAATTTTCCGAAGCAAAAACAACAAATTACCGTTTAGACCAACCAAATAGATACGCTCCCAATGCTCTGAAAACACTACATACCCATATGCCAGTTCATACATGCGAAGATCAAAAACTACTTAATTTATCAACAAACGTCCACGAGAAACTTCGAGTACCTTCTTTGTCATACAGAAAGGAATGATAATTCAAAAATTAGGAAACAAATGCGATTATTGAAGAATCAGTTTCTTTATAAAGAAAAGCAAACATGTCAAATCTAGCATTTCCACAGATACATTGTAGATGAACATCTAAATATTTCATGAACAAACACATAGAAATGCATTTCTAAGCGGACTTGTATATATCTGCGTATACTGACAAAGCTAAGTGAAATGAAGCGGAGGCATGCAAAAACAGAAAAGTACCTTGCAGGCAAGCGATTAAAGTGAGCATCCAGCTGCTCGCGAAGCTCCGGATTGCAAACAGCTTCGTCATTTCCAATCTCCAGAAGCCGATTATAGACATCATCCCTCGAGTCGTACCCTCCAAATCCGCCGAAACTCCTCGCCGGCGAGGAGCTCTCTCCTACTCCTTCCACCAAATCCATGTATACAAAAATATGTGTCTCTATATCACTTCTCCTCCTAACCAGAACATATACATATTATACACCGTAGCTGAGTAGAAAATTGAGATTTGAAGCTAAATGACTTCCATTGAAGCAGAGAGGAAAGAGAAGAGAGAGAAAGAAGGAGACGTTGACGGTTGACAGAATATAGAGAGTGAATTAGAAGGGCAAATTGGTCCAGGAAATTTTGGTGTAAGAAGAACGGTGGTCTTTTCGGTACAGTGGAGAGAATGACTCTCAAAGTCTCTCGCTCTCTCCGTGTCCGCGTGCGAGTGTGTGAGAGAGAAAGAGGACGCCGTAGGGGTAGAGGGTGGGATTTAATAAAGGCCACTACTATATATAGTTTATTTTTAGACTATATGTAATGCGAAAAATTTTTCATAATTTCATTTGAATTTTAAAAAATTTTCAAAATCCTCTGAAGCATTTGGTGAGAAAAATTCAGATCTACGAAAAACGACATCGAATTTTAGCGTAAAAAGGTTAGTTTTTCGAATTATTCATTAATTTACATTGTTTAATGTTAAAAAAACATCAAAATCGGCCAAAAAACGACTGATTTTGATGTTAAATTCTTCCTGCAAGAGTTCCGCCAACTGAGTGGCGGAATTCTTCAGAGAATTCCGCCAGCAATTGGCGGAACTCCAGCAGAAAATTCCGCAGATGTCGGGCGGATTTTTCTCTGAATCGTACCCAAAAGCGGGTACAATTCGACGGTAAATTCCGCCAAATTTCTGGCGGAATTTACCGTTGAATTCTGCCAGATTTCTAGCGGAATTCCTATGCGGGATTCGCCGAGAATCTGCGAAATTCTATGCGGGATTCCGCGGGATTACTGGCGAATTCACTGCACAGAATTCACGCGGGTGCATGGCGAAATTCGGCCTAGAAATTCCGCCGGTGCATGGCGGAATTCTCGCTGAATTCCGCCATGCATCTGGCGAAATTCAAAAGCAATAATTCCGTCAGTGAACTGGGTAGAATTTTTGCAGTGAATTTTTAATTTATCGTAATTTTTAATAATTTAATTTATCTTAAGTTAGTATTAAATAATATTAGTTTAAATACATTTATTTATTTATCTGGATTGATTATTATTTAATTTAATTATCACCAGCATGATATTTTTTGTTAAATAAGTGTTGCAGATGACTGGATCCTTCTCAGTAGCTGAAGCGCGGTGTATCGCAAGACTTGGAACCGAGTTTGAGACCGCGGCGGTCGATTGCACGGTCATCATCCTATTATCTGCATCTGCCAGACAGAGAGTGAGTGCGGCGAGCGCGATACCAGCGACATTCCCGCCGAAGCGGGCTGACGTCACACGGGTATTGATTAGCGAAGGTCGCCACACATATCGCCGTTGATTCCCGGGATGTACTGCGCCCATGCTCGGGGATATGTACCGTATCCTTGGCCCCCGATGACGTCGCCGACTCCGGTCGCATGCCGCTATTATTGAGAGACCCTCCTACCCGGTTCGATACTACGGCGCCACGCCGAAGATGTGGCTCAGACATACTACCAGCCACCATCGGTCCCGTTCTACGCCGTCATGGACATCCGGGAAGATTACGACGAGGGATCAGGGCGCTGCAGATGGCGTGGAAGATGGGGAAGAGCCGGCGGCCCGATGCGGGACTATGATATGGATGCGGGTGAGGATATTCATGACCCGGCGACCGAGCGCAGTCGATGCATGAGAATGAGACATATGAGCGGGGACATCCCGCACTGCAGCTCCGACGACATCTTCCGCACGACCGCGAGAGAGGTTTTCTACGGCGCGTCTGCGGCGAGGGTAAGCGACCTCGCTCGTTCGGTATCCGGTTACGGGAGTTTACGCCGCGAGGATAGGTCCCGGGTCTGTTCCATACGGTGTCGGTTCATCAGCGCGCGCCACGCGTCAGCGAGATCATTCCGGGGACGCTCGGAGTACCTCCCACCGCGAGTAGAGTTTGATCGGCGATGTGGAGACCCCGGTCCCGATCGCGAGGCGGCAATGGCGACTGCCGGCGGCGATCACGGCCCACTCGGCGTCGAACTTGCCAAAGCGGGAGCACGAGGAGTGGCGTTTGGCGGGACCGGCACTTGAGGGGCCCGCGAGATCCGTCCTCATTCCATCCTTTTTCAAAGCCCACATTGCCCGACCCTTATCCGGCGTGGCGAGGTTAATAGTGCATTCTTACAATTAATTGTCATTCGCGAAAAAATTTCATACCTTTTTTGTCCCATGCGCATTTGTTGAAATTTGGTTTTCTTGAGCTGGAGCGGCCGATCGTTGACGGTCCATTCGAGACGAGAATACGTCGATAAATGGCCGATCGCGAGATGAGGCGATTCTTTGCAATTGTGGCTGCGGTGGTGCTGGGCGATTGAGGCATTGCATTTTCTCTCGACCTAATAGTGCACTTATTTACGCTTTTGTTGAGAGGTGGCGAGTGACACTAACTACATTTCATATGTCGTTCGGGAGATGACCATCACCCTCCACGATGTGGCGCATATCCTTGCTATTCTCGTGATCTGGTTACATTCTCGGCATGACTTGAGCAAGGAAGACATTGTCGAGAGATTTATCAGTGACATCGAACATACCCAGCGCACACGTTCAGAACCAGCTGGATAACGGCGGGATGCGGTTTAACGTCCTGAAGGAGTACGTGACCGAGGGATCACTTGAGTCGTCTGCATATGCGCGTGGATATTTGAAGTATCCATAGGCGCCACCCTTTTTCATAGATAAGGGTAAGGATCGGATGCCCTACAACTACCGGCAGTTCCTTAGCTCAGTCGATGATATTCACGGATATGCACGAGTGCTTGCCTGTCTTGCGTATCTGTCATCAGTCTCTCGGGACGGTGTCTAGAGGCCGATCGTAGACAGTGGGTGGACCCACTGCGCTACTAGAGGCATGGATATACCCTGTATTTTCCGTCCTTCGCCCTCAGCTGATCGCTGAGGCTGGCGTGAGTCACGACCTCACATCCTACGGTTCCAGTCGCAGAGGGCGCTCCGCGAAAATCCGATGATCTCGCGCTCTATACGCCTACACTTAGAGCGATATGATTTGCTGCGCGAGGTAAGTTTTTTGCGTCAGTCTGCCTTTTGGTTGTACCCTCTTGTTTTATCGTATACATCACCTTTTTACGAGTTTCTTTGGACTCCCTTCGGGCGAACCCGCTAGAGAAACACTTTGGATTTCGGCTTTCCCACGGGTGTCTTCGGTTTTGTGACGTTGTGGAGCCGTATATGCCCGATCGTGTCCCTACGCCCGATTCGGCGAGGGGTGCAGCAGATTCCTACCACACCGATCCTGCCGAAAAGAGGATTACAGGGCCGGCGAACAACCGGGAGATATGTCAGTCCGATACGAGTGCTCGAGATGAATTGCAGGAGCGGCCCGAGAACCACATCCTTGGTAGGACTCAGCTCGGCGCACACGCCGTCCCACCGTCAGCATGCACTCCCGAGAGTTCGAGAGTTCCTCTAATCTCCGATATCTGAGACTCGATCATCGAATGTACTTTTGACCATACTGATATCGAACAGCAGCGGGACGCTCGTCCCAAGGTACGATTTCGTCGGCCGAATGTGCGCCTCTCGCCCGATTGGTCATCTCGGTCCCGAAGTGCATGATCTGTCCTGTCCAAACCCGTACAAATTGTTCCCGATGCGGGTCCAATCAAGTCTCATCTATGTAACTCATCAACTTACCGAAAGTGGACCATGACGACCGCATATTCGAATAGCGCATCCCGAAACTCCTCGTCCGATCTTGGAATCAACCAAAGCGTCTCCACGTGCTTTTGGAAAAGCGTTCAGCATGACCTTTTCCCCACATGCCTTATAGCATCCGGCTTCAGCGTTCTTTTGAAATGTGTCGGCGACATAATAAGTGCTTTCGAAGTAGAAATGTATCACGCAACGCTTGCATCAACCCGAGCTCCCGATCCCGATTCACGATAGCGTTTGGAGGACAATTGATGTCAAATATCTCATTTCACGCACTCCAGGACCCCATCCGTAGCTATCTGCTTGCTCGATCGTCGATCCGAGCGCCGCGATGAGGAAGTTGCGCACTGTCGAGGGTTACCCTACGATCTCCAAATATGGCATGTTGTACCTATTACAATTATTCGGGGAAAAACATATAAGCAAACATTCCTTTCAATTTGTTTAAATCAAAGATCGTTATGTCTAGCTGCGAGTGCAAATGAAAATTACGAAGAATTATAATGCGACGCATGCGGTTAGTCTTGTACGTCGTGTCCATTATCGGCACAAAAGAGTGCATGCGAGCTAGTAATGTTGAATCTGGATGAGAAAAAACACAATCATCGAGGATTTACGCTCCGGCTCCACTGCGTGCGGTGGATATATCCATGATCGGTGAAGCGACTTGAAAAGTTGTTGCATAATTTATCCCGTCCTTCCATACTCGTAACTCTTAATTTGTGTCGGGCATTATATAATGTCTTAGCTCTGCTGACAAAACAAAAAGCCAAATCAATATTGACGACACATTTACAAAATTAAAGCATGATCTTGTATAACTCTTCAAGTAATGAATATAATATATTTGTTACATGCAAACATACCTAACAACGGTTCTCGGATTCTCCGTTTCAAATGATCAGAATATGTTTAGGTGAACGTGACATTTGCTCATTTCCTCCGTGATTTTCATCTCCCGCTCCGTCATGCGGCGGCGAGGGAATGCCCATGTCGGATCCCGAGTTACGTGATTGTGTTTGCCGCATAGTACGGCTGGACTCCACGCCCTCGTTATGCTCTCGATCCATGAGTTTTAACGAGACGGTGACACTTTTTAGTACCCTTCGGCTTTCGTGACTTCAAATCTCGGACCTCCGGTCTCGCTCCGTCACTACGAGCGATGAATGAATTTCTCGTACGCTCCGCCCTCTCACATCTAAGCTCGACAAAGCCGTTACGGGTTCCAGTCACGCACTTTCGCGACCGAGCAATTATCAACAACGTCCTCACTGTAATGTTGCGCGCCCTGCCCACTTTACTAACTCCTCTTTACTTGAAAACATATCTCGCGTGCCTAAAACCGACTTAAATCTTCCATTTGGTCAAGATCAAAAAAATTCTTCAAAGCGAATCGATGGCGATGAGGAGGGGCCCTTCACCGTCTCTGTAGAGTGCTTCGATGAAATCTTGCCTTCGGCCTCTCAGGTTTTCCTGCAATACATAAAACACACTAGTCCAATGTCGATTACTACATTACGTGACTCTTGGTTATTTTTAAGACATCAAGAATCAGTAACAATCAAGTTATCTACGATGTGTAACCTAACATATGATATAATTATCAAGTATAAAATTATACAACAATACAACTAACTACACAAAAAAAATTAAACAAGATTGAAACTATATCATAAGAATGCAGCGAAGCGTGATGAATTTCGCTTGACACAGCGAAATTCTTGGAATAATTTTCGCGGATTACAGCGAAATTCAGCCATTAATTTCGCGAGAATGCATGCAAAGTATTCCACAAATTTCGCTGAGATCCTCACGATATTAATCCATGAATTTAGTGGGAAGGTGGCGAAATTTGTCGGATACTTCCGCCACTCGATGTGCAAAGCTGTACAAAAATTCAACAAAATAAGAAAATATGAATTTAAAGACAATGTAATAGATTTTTACCTCAAACTCGAGAGAATCGCTTCGTAGAATCTTTGCTTTCATTGCTATATTGCGATAAAATTTGAGTGTTTTTTGCATGAAAAGTGTGGACTTTTAAAAAGAAATATTAGAGAGAATTGTTGGAAGAGAGAAAGAGAAGTTTGAAAATAAAAAATTTATGTAACTACATATAGTCCAAAAAAAACTGTATATAGAAATCACGTTAAATCAAAAAAAGAAAGGACTATGGATAGGGTTCTGGACCACTAATATTTAAAAATTGGAGATATAATCTTGGACATTTTTTTTCTAGAGATTTCGTATAATTTGACTCTGATCATGAGAATTGCAGAGAAGGACCTATGTAATTGTCCCAAAATTACGAGTACCCAGCAAAAAGAAAGTTTCAAAATTGTGAGGACATTTGCGGGTTAAGATTGCAAAATATTTTTATGCAAATATTGAAGGGTATTTATTAGCATCTATTGATAGATGATTTGGTATAGAAACATCAAAAAAATTAGAAGAAAAATAATATAATTATGCAAAAAAGAAGAACATCAAAGCTTGTAGAAATCAAAATTTGAAAGAGATGCAAATCCTAACATTGAGAAAAGTTGAGGGCTTGGAAGAAACATAAAAATACTTAGAAGAACAAGTACAAGCCATTGTTTCAAAAAAAAGCCAAAAAAATGGAAAAAGGAAGGTGAAAGTACTTGCTGGTACATGAAAAAATGAAATTCCCAAAAAGGGCCATCCTACTGAAGGAGGCTTTTGGGAAGCTCATAGACTCATGGATTGTGAACAAATGACAATTATTACATCGCTGCCCCGAAAGTGTTTTTCTTTTTATAAATTGAATGCGTTTTGATGATAAGTAATGGTTATCGGAGCAAAGGAGAAAGCATCGCCGTTGCATTTATACAACTTTTAAAATATGTAAGCACATTTTCTAAAATATGGTTATAGGAAAATTTGTCCTCTTTTACGACAAACACTAAATAGTATTAGTTCTTTATGAGTGAGATTGAATAGTATTTTATTTTAAAATTTTTTGTCTTAAGTTTCAATAGTAAATTTTTTGTGAGAGAAAAAATGAGACTCAGATAAAAAATTTGTATTGGGTTACGTAGCGGAACCCCATCCAAATACTAATCATTATGTAATTGTATATTGAGAAATTTCTATCATGTAATCCAGGATAAGAAATTTCTATTAAGTCAATATCCTAATGTTTAATGTAATTGTATATTGACCCATTTACTAACCATTACTATTATTTTCATTTTTTTCATCTTTTCCATAAAACTATATATGATTTTTTTCTTTTTTGGAAAAAAAGCTGCAACCAAAATTTTTCTTCTTCATGTCAAACTCAAACTAGTTTGCTCATCTAAATGTTAATTTATTAAAATAATAATTATTATTATTATTGCGATTTGTTGTTATTATTATTCGTATGATGTAGACTTGAATAGATTCATAATTAGTAAATGAAATTTTCTAATATGCAATTACTTTAAATTACTCTTAATTGACAGTACAAAAACCCATTCCTGTTTTGATTTATTACAAATCTTTTTTTATTTGTTTAATTCTAGAGTTTAAACTGTAATTGTCACGCCTCGTGTCCATGAATTCAAGTGTGTGACTTATGAGTCTGGTAGCAACCATGGTCAACTATTCATCAAACTATCTTCACTATGTCAAAATAAATATTCTAAGTTGACAATGAATACTTAAGCTCGTGTTCATATACATATTACTTTACTTATAGTTATTCTATGTGGGATCTTGGAGCATCACATTCACTTCCCCTCAAGGTTCTACCGTTTTGCTAGACACTCCCAGGACCAAATCAAAGATGTGAGACTCTAGAGATGGCTCCCATGATAATATCCTGCATACCTCATAAAGGTTGAGTTCAATAGCAACTTAAACCTTTGTGTCTTCTCATCTTTTTATAAGAAACCTATTTTTTCTTCTCATTTTTCTTTTTGAAAATTTTCAAGGTTGGATTACTAATATCCTAAACTAGAAATTAGATATTTAATTGTTAAACCATTACTTAAACAGCTTTCACCATTTTTTTAAACTTCATTCTTCCAAGTCTACTTCTTAGCGTGTGCGCAAATTGGAGCTAAAACAGAACAATGAAAAATACCAATCTAAAATTAGAAATTTGATTGTTTAAATGATTTTTTACTCTCAAAACATCTGCTTCTCTTCCCTTGACCTTTACATGTTATTTGAAAATTTAATTTCTTTCTCAATTTCATAACCTGAGAATAAAAAACAATGCTCCAACCAAATACACAACATTGAACCATTCTAATTGTAGTACTTCTTGTTTTTTTTCCTTCTTAAAATTTCCTTTCTTTTCTTGGCAAATGAATCAAGGATTTCAATTGAAATATTTTGGATTGATTCCAACTGAGAGGATAATAATTAGGCACATATCTTACCAAATCTTGACAAAGAAAGTTAGGAAATCTCTATGATTAAAACTGGGTTATATTATTTTACTAAATGGATTAAACCTAATCCTAACCACAATCTTGATGTTGCCATTTAACATTTGGACTTTACAACCGAATATATTGGGAAACTAGACAAGTTGACAAGAAACCACAATCTTAGCTTAGGATTCTAACTGCTGCAATTTAGTGGACCGATGTAAAAATCTCATCAGTTGGAACCATTCTTGATGATCTTCCAAAACCATTTTAAGATTTTGTAGGAAAACCGAAATAAAAAAAATACTACTCTCACCCTCTCTTATTCTTCTTGACAAAGCAGACCAAATATACAGAACAAGTTTCATAGCAAAAAAGGGGAAAAAAAATCACGATTTTCACTTTTGTTAGTTAGTATTAATCAAATGAGAGATAAATTATACTTTGAATCTAAAATTAATAAATGTCCACTTTACCATATATTTGAATTAAGAGTGTATTACATAAGAGTATTTTTAAAATCTAACTCGATATGATCCTCTGGATTTGATTGAATATTTTTTTCCCAACTTTTTCAAAAAATGCTGATGTCTCTTTTCCCACCTCAAGTGGTGTTTCTATGTCTGCTACCATTTTTGTCTGGCTTGATTATCCTAATACTACAGAAATTTGTCTCAGTTAATAAGGATTTTATTTAACTATATAATAGGAACATATAGTCTGAGAATATCCTCAGACCTTGGATGTTATAATGCGTTATACTAGGCTACTACTAAAACATAGCTATCATGTCATAGTCACATCAAACTAAATTAGGTTGGCAGTTTCTCAATTCCAAAGGATCCCTAATTTTCAGCGAAGAATATACCGCTTGAGATTCTTGCCCGCTTGTATTAAAAACTTGGAGAAAAGAATTTTAAAAAAAAAAAGCTCTCTTAATGATATCAAGAATTCATTGGAAGTTGCAAGTGATTTTCTTTTGTCATTGAAAGCATCCATCATAGGCAAAGGAGTTTCGATCCATACATTTTGTAAGTTGTAGGAGACAGAATGCCAAGAAATGGATGTTTGGAATATTTGATAGAATAAACCCTAAATATTTACGAGCTGCGAATTGTATTTGCATCGTTTAATAATTTCCTATAACAGTTAAATTGCGAAAAGTCCTTGGTAACTCAATCAACTTCTAGTCTAAATGGTTGATTGATTTTAAGTTAAAACTTCTCTGAGAAAAAGTTTTCTCACAATTTTACAAAATAAAACGCAAAGAAATTTTAAAAAAGAGTATCTTAACTTTTTATTTAGAAGAATTTGAAATCAAACTATGAGTGAAATTGAATATTATTTTGTTTTGAAATTTTTTGTCTTGAATTTCGGGAGAGAAAATTTTTTGTAAGAGAAAAAAATAGAACCCAAGTGAGAAATTTGCATTTGGTTCATAGCGGAACCCAATCCAAATATACCATACATTTAAGATGACAAGGGCAAGCCTTAATATCTATTTATTGTAGGATATTAACCTTTCGAGCTATTTTCTGTTAAAATTTTACTAACGATATATCATATTTTGTTAGTTTTTACGTACAATGACTATACGAAATAATATTTTAAAAACGCTTTTCTTTTCCTAATGGTCATAACAAGCGGCTTATTATGGAAGAATATAAAACTAGTTTTTCAATTCTTTTAGCTAAAAGACAGAAAATAACAATTCCCACATCGGTCAGATTTTGATATTAGACCAATAAAGAAAACTCCAAATTTAACTCTCCAA
Source organism: Rauvolfia tetraphylla (assembly GCA_030512225.1). Classification (NCBI taxonomy): domain Eukaryota; kingdom Viridiplantae; phylum Streptophyta; class Magnoliopsida; order Gentianales; family Apocynaceae; genus Rauvolfia; species Rauvolfia tetraphylla. The sequence goes on along the minus strand of JAJQKT010000058.1, from coordinate 8,064,608 downwards.
CGAATTCCTCCAATGTCAACATTTTCCTTGCGTGTATATATATTCAACTTTTTTCCAAGGACTCTCTCCCGAAAGAAAATAAAAATAAAAATAAAATTGTACAAGGGACAGCATGGGGAATTATCCTAGTTTGAAGTGGGAATTAAGCATGTCCTGTGACTTTGGAAATGGTTGTTCTTTAAGAAGACACATCGGAATCGGCAATATTTCTTTCAACCACTAGTGTACAACATATCATAAATCCAAGTTGTGGTGTCTTTTACTGTCATTTATGAAATGCAAATATTCATTTCGAAGTATCAAATTACAAATAAAAATGCCCGAAAGAATCGAATTGTTCATGATCTATTCACGGCCGTTCTTCCTCCATTTACAAATTATTATTAGTTTTTATATTCCATTACAATTTTTTTTAAAAAAATTATTACTAAGTAGTTTAATTTAATGAGTTAAAATATCATATTAACCATCTTAAAAAAATAAATGAAATCCAATTAGTGTAATTTTTGGTAAAGTAATAAAATTAAGGGTAAATTTGGGGAAAACTAATCCATAGCTTCTTGAATTCACAAATTGACAGATAATTATGGACCAAAAAAAAAGAAAAGCTCCAAATTAAAAGTGATAGTTTTTTAGCAAATGCAAACTAATCTTATAATTGTCATATGGTGCGCCGTGAAGCCTTACCCTAGCGGAAAGTATTGAGATCTCCCAGAGATTAAGAGTTCGATTCCTATTTAATAGTTAATACATAATTTGTCTTCCTTTTAATAAGATTAGTTTTCTGCTTTATGCTATAATTGATTATAAATTATATAATCTCCACTAATAATGTAAAACCTCTTGTCTTCAAAAAAATAGTTGTGATATGGTTAGTTTCAATTACAATCTAAATGAATGAGCTCGTTTATGTGGATTTCCAGTTTTCCTGCGAGCATTATTCAGGCTTCTGTTTCTAATTTCAGTTGATAAACTTTTTTTCCTCAAAAAAAATTACGTTTTGTTTCTAGCAATTATACATTGGTTAAAGAAACTAATGCAAAATCAAAGTTATTACAGTTCAAGGTCTTTTCTCAGAATTAACCAAGAATGGTAGCAGACTCTGATTCAACTATTTTGATGCAAATGGATAAGATTCATGATCTACACTATTTATTACCCTTTTGTTCATCATATATAACTTGAAGGATCCCCACCAATTTTATCTGGTGAATCCAATGACTATGGCATTTATTTTGTCAAAACATATACAAGTTGAAAGCATAAGATAAAATGAAAATTTTGAAATTCGAAATTCATATGATGATAAGCAGATAAAGTCATAGCTAGAAAGTGAAACCAGGTGGAAGAAAATTTATTCTAGACATAATTTAGATTTGATTCTCACAAGTGTTTTCTCTTTGCAAGATACCGATGCCCCATGTGTTGAAGCAAATATACTATCATTATCACCTTTACATTTGTGTTGGTTTATCCACAGCTGATGTGACATAGATTTAGAAGGGTATTCAAGAAAATTTCAATCTTTCATGATGGATTCTCTTTTTTAATTATGATCACTGTGAAGCAAATTGGCATTCCAATATCCAAAATACTCAAAAGTTTGAAACAATCTAGTCTAGACTTTGGGCCTTTATTTTCATTTTCCCTTTCCCACTTAAAGGTATAAATTACCTCAACCTCCCCTAAAGTTTTTTTTTTTAAAAAAAAAATTTATACTAAAGGTTCTTGAATTTGGTTAACGTCATTTTTCATTTTATCTTCTCAGGGTATAATAGAAAGGTAAAGTGAAGAATAAATTGACAAATCATTTCAGCTCAAGGAAATTTCAATGTATGAAAACGCCAAGAACACTAGTGTACTTTCTCATGATTTTAATTTTCACTTGATTTAGAGAATGAAGCATAGTAGTCAGTAGAAGGGGTCAAAAAATAAATAATAAAAAAGATGTTTAAGAAAACTTTCACTCCGAAAAGATTAAGCATTAATGCATGTGAGCGATTGTCTATGATAGAGAAGGATCTTAAGACTGTTTTCAATCCTTGATATGGATCCCCCCCACACCCCACCCCACTCCCTTTCTCCCCTCGGTATAGCTTGATATGAATCTATTTGAATAACAATTGCATCCCCATTGTATCTTTTGTTTGTTTTTTGTGTTATATTATTTAAAGTGTCAGAAGAACTTATTAGTTGAGAAAGAATAAGGGACATAAATTAAGTAACATAAATTATTTATAATTAAAAATTCATTAAGTAACGTACATAAATACCTATGCATTAAATATTTAATACAATATATACACGTTTATAATTATATTTATAGAATTTAGCATTCTAAATCGACATATTACTAGTTAGCTTCTATATATGGTTAAAAAATGAACAACTTCTTTTGAAGGCTAATGTATCTATATCTCAAATATAGTTTTAATCGAATAAAAGTTTTTATTAGAACAATTTGTCTGATGAATCACTCAATTACATATTCAATATGATAGATAATTAGGGTACATGGTAACAAAGAGCAAGGGCGAGGTTTGGAGATCATGCACCTTTCCACGTAGTGTTTAGAAAAATTTCTGAACATCATTATTGCAGTGTGTCTAATATGGAAAAAGAAGAAGAAGAAAAAAATCATGAATGTCAAAGTTCATCGGAAGCCATAATTGCATTTTATCTGACGCTCATTTGGAGGTCCCCATATCCGGCATTATCTAACTGTCCAATATTAATGAAATTAAATTTATATACTAGCCAGTTTCTTCTTAAAATATCAAGGGACCGCAGGAAAATTGAAGGGAAATTTAGACAAATTTCATGATTATATATATATATATATATATATATATATATATTGATTTTAATGGATGTGCAACTCCTCTTGCCGGCTCAATACTTAAGAAAGGGTTGTAGGCATGTGATAATGGTACCCAAAACAAACTATGCAGCCTACAAATTTCTTAATCAATTTGATCAAAGCCATTGTGGTTCCCCCTATCAATGTCAATTACTTTTAACCATTTGCTTCGGATTAGATCAGACTTGAAAAGCAACACTAATCCAAGAGTTTCAAACCGTCCGTGTTCCTCTATTGGACCCCGTTGAACAAAAAGGGTAAAGAATATATAAGTAATATAGATTGTTGGTGGAAGAATGGGGTCCTATCTTGATTGTCCATATCTTAGAGATGTGGAATTTGGGAAAATATGACATATTTTGACAGTGAAACGAAAAGATATGTTTGCTTCGTGGTCACTAAAACAAAGTTGAGTTGGGAGGAGACTTGGCATCACTTCTCTGTAACGCAAAATGTCCCATTAATGGGGTGGTCCAAAATGGTTTTTTCCTCACATCAAGTAGTTTAAAAAAAAAGAAAAGGAATGGGGAATTAATCACACACACACACACACACACACACACATATATATATATATATATATATATATATATATATATATATATATATATATATATATATATATATATATATATATATATATATATACACACGCACGGAAGCATGAGAATGAAACAATTATGTACACCTCTGTTTCTCCCCTTTATCGTGGAATTGAAAAACCGAAAATATCTTAGGCGAAGGGATTCTTTTTTTTTTTTCTAAAGACCGCAAGCGAAGTTTTTTTTTTTAAATGGAAGATCCTAGGTGAAATTAGATTTAAAGTATGGAAATTTTGGTTTTTTAATTTTTGTAGAAATTTTTGACAATAATGAAAAAGAAACTAATGCACGACCGATACCAATAAAACCATAATACCCAAATTATACCATCCTTTACTCATCTTTTTTTTTCTTTTGGTGAATCCATCCTTTACTCACCTTCTTCTTTTCTTCCTTTTACTTTAGGGTGAATCCATTATTTTTCTAACTTTGAATCTAATATTTAAGCGTTAAATTATTATCTTTTTGTTAGATAATGAATATTTACTTTCTTATACAAATTTAAAAAGAAAATAAATATTTAATTTTTAATGGAGAGAGTTTATTAACGGCAACATTCTTCACTTTGCAACCATACAAATCTAATTATTTATGTGGTCATTATATATGCATCACGCCACTAGAGAGGGGATGTTATTGCACTCAAAGTGTCTTTGTTTAATGGATACGCCTTGCCCAACTCATAATGCTTTCAAGATTTGAGTTCTTTTAAATTAGAATTAGAATAAAATACTTCACTGCTAAACTGCTATCCCAAGAACCACATCATATAATTCTAGATAGATTTAAAATATTCATTCCGTCCACAATTAAATATCTATATTTTCTTTTTAAAATGTTTAGAATTGAATTATTTGCTCTCCTAAAACAATTATATATTTTATCTAAATTTTTACTATTAATTATTTTAATTTAAGAAAAATAAGTTCCACCAACATCAGTCCACCATGAAAAACTTTATAGTGGTAACTGTGTAACTAGTCAGCATCCCATAAGTTATACTCTATCCAATCACATGAAGCCACGTGTACTGTGAATCCCTGTATTGATGAATGAGTAAGTGATAATGGTAGGACCTATAGTATACGTGGCTTCATGTAATTGGACAGAGTATAACTTATGAGATGCTGATTAATTACACACCTACCACTATAAAGTTTCTCGTCCACCATTAAGTTCTCTAACTTCCTTAATTTAAAAGATTTAAACCCCACTAACATATAGACCCTATCACTAATTTTTTTATTAATAAATATATTATGATATTAGTAGGGACAAAATCAAAATTAAATATTTAATTATGAACGAGGGAATAACATTTATTTCTAACATGCAAAATAGTATTGGGGTTAGGAATCAAACTTTCTCTTTGTTCTTGAAATCCACGATCCAGCAAAAGGAAGAATAAAACTATGGAAAGTAAATAATCAAAATATATTCTATTCCTTCACATTAAAAATGCGTGTTTATTTATGGAGTTTGATGAGCCTTTGACGAGTATAGATTCTAATCCTAATTGGGAAAGAATAATCATTGCTTTTTCCCACTTATTAAAGTGATATTCATATATTAAATTCGTTGAGCATTTTTCTTTCCTTTGTTCATATTTATTACTTGGGTGTTTGCCCTAACCCGTTGTCGAAAGGCCAAAACTACTTGACACACACACACACACTACATATAAAAACTACATTTTACAATAGTTTGATTATTATTTTCTAAACTATGAGATAATAGTATAAATTCTAACACGTGCATTTGCATAGACTTAAAATAATACTTAGGGAATTTTGAATTTAAGAATTAAAAGTTGAGTTTAATACTCTTTCACTTTAGTACCTTAACATTTGTTTTAAAGAACCTTATTTTTCCTATATCATAAAAATTAATATTTGGCGTTTATATATTGTTAGTTGTTAGTATTCAATAGGTAATTTTTTTTAAAAAAAATTGATTTTTCATGTTCTTTTTACAATTCTTCATACTTCTTTTGCAAAATCTTTATTTCTCCTTGTGCTTTATCTAATTTAGACAAAAGAATCCTCACTTTTTTTCTTTTCTCACAAATTTCAAGTTTAATTCATCTGAAATATCTGTAATTTTTCTTATTCAAAAATTAAAGGAATATTCAATAGTTTAAATACCAATATTTCATGGCTCATAAGAAGTGTCAGTAAAATGATAATTAATAGTTGTTACAAATTATAAATTAATCTGAAAGTTACAAATTATTATTGAAAAATTGAAAGAGTAGGTCTTCATTAGTATTTAACAAAAATGACTTTTTTTCAAGAAATTGTATTTTTTTCAAAATTTGTAATGACAAAAAGACACTTTTTTCATGACATCAGCAAAACAAGGGTACTTTAATGTGAAAAAAAAGGTTAAGATACTGAAGTAAAAAAATATACAAAAGTTATGCTACTTTAATAATAAAAGCCTTTAAAAGTTTTAAGAAAAGACAAAATGTAAATTGAATCAGAAATTACTATCTAGTAAAGAATGCTTATAATTAATTGAATTACCATTTTACCAATCAAGTAAGTGTAAGAAATTAATCTTCATTGAAACACCTAAATATGACTCATATATTATAAGTAATTATTATATTTCTTATATCTAAATAAATCATGTAAATATTAATAAAGATATGATCGTTTATGATTTTGAAAAATAATCCAGATGTTTTCTTAACGGGAGGAAACACTAAATGATATCCATCATATGAAAGTCTCTTGCTTAACCTATATAATTGCTATATTTTTTAACGTTGATAGACATAAGTTAGAAAACTCTCATAAAAAACAATTTAGAGGTCGTGAGGTAAAAGTTTGATCGAAGATGGTGCAAATTAAGGTAAATGAGATTCTACAAATTACTTGAACAATAATGACTAAAGGTAACTATTTATAATTTCCTCTACGAAACATATTTCAATTAATATGTTTGTTAAATTTTTTTTAGTAAGCACTACATTTTCTTTTTTGCATACAAGTAAGAACTATTTTTAGAAAATATTATTTAATAAAAATTAGCTAAATCCTCAATAAACGAATTAATTAAAATATTTTCTTGTTTAGTTGGAATTTCAAACTTTAGACATCAAACAAATAAAACATGTTCACATTCAAGAATATTACCAATGTTTTTTCTCCTCTAAATTTCTTATAAATTCTAGCTTCAGAACAATAGCTTCAAAGTCACCTATGACTATCATGTCACAGCAATATGGACATAAGAGGACAGATTATAAAATTAACTAATTAAATTAAGTAAATGAAGTGCTCAAGTTAATTTGAAAATAAATAGAAAAGTTAATGTTACCTGCCACTTAATTCTTGACTATATATATATATATATATATATATATATATATATATATATATATATATATATATATATATATAAGATTCTTCTATATATATATATATATATATATATATATATATATATATATATATATATATATATATATATATATATAAGATTCTTCTATATATATATATATATAAGATTCTTTATGAGTGGAAGCGGGAACTAGGCAAAAGTGAAAGGATAAAGCAAAATGAGAACCATGTCACCATATGGTTTCTCATATGTGGAATTGTGGATGAATCTGCTGAGGCTTCGCCTAGCAAAATTATTTCCAACTTTTCCTTTTTAAAAAAATTATCCTTTTTTATATGAATTTTCTTCCAATAAATTTCATATACAAAAACTAGGCCTGTCAATCGGGCTCTACGAGCCGGGCCAAACTAAGTTCGGGCTCAGCCCGAGTAACATCATACTGAGCCCGAGCTCGGCTCTTGTGAGCTCGGGCCGAGCCCAAAATATACCTATTCATTTTTTATTATTTTCACAAATTATCTTCTCACCACAAATTATGATTGCCTTCACAAATTAATGTCTTAATATTTGTCTAACAATGACTTTCAACTAATTTGCATATATTATTGAACAATATCTTTAGAAACTAAGCAAACATCTATCTGAAAATCAACAAAAACAAACTACCATAGCAAAATAAAGTACTATAGCAATATCTCAACGACATTAAATTCTAACCAAAATAAATCAACAAAAGTGGAGCACCAAACTACCAGAGTCTGAGAATTCATTGATCAAGAACCCTTCAAATGGATACTTAAACATATATATATATATATATATATATATATATATATATATATATATATATATATATATATATATATATATTAAAATCCAATAATCTGGTATGCCATGCTTCAATATGAAGTAACCGAAAAAAAAGGAAGAATGATCCCATAACTTCAGAAATCAGTAAATTTTCAACGATAAAACTAGGCACCAAAGCACTAAAACACACCACCACTGAGTTTACTAATTACTTTACATAAATTAATGATATAATTATATTTATAAATTATACCTTATAAGTTATATAATATAAGTATTAACCATTAAGTAATTGGTAATTTTTTTCTCTTCTCTTTCTAAATTTATGTTGAGAAGTGAAAAAAATTATATTTTGTGAAATTAGTTAAATATATTAATTACGAAAGTGAATATGTAGAATATATTATTTTATAAAATTAAATATTTACTTTAAAATATTCTAAATTACAAGTGCAAAAATCAATTGGAAGACTATGGTAAGATCTTATCTTACTCTTTCATATGATTTCTATTTTTCATGTTAGTAAAGGTAATAATATTCATACCTACGCATTTACTGTGTTAATACTTAATATCCTTAGAATTATGATAAAGTTTTCAATAAGTAGTTACTGATCTCATCAAATAGACTCTATGATTGAATAGCATGCATATTGTTTCTAAAGCTGTTAAGAATTAAAACTATTAAATTACATTAATTTTCTAAAATATAATTTTAAAGTGTTAGAAGTGAAAATTTTATACACTAATTTTTTTTGAAAGTGAAATATAAACAAAATTATTTATATCAAAACACATAAAATTTTAATCTATATAGTTATGATGATATTAATATAGTATTATACACAAAAAATTTCTATTATATCAAGAAATTATAATATATAATTATAAATTATTATTAGACATACTCAGGCCGGGCTCATAATGGGCCGAGCTTAGTTAAGTCCGAGCTCGGCCCGAATCAAAATTAGGGCCGAAAATTCAAACTCTGGCCAAATTCAGTCCTAGCTCGGAAAAAGCTTAACCTTAAAAAATCAGGCCGGACAGTCCTAACAAAAACTGATGCTACGTCATGTAACCTCACGTCATCAACATGGATATCATGGTAAACAAACTGACTTCGCATATGATACAAGAAATGGGATTCAGCTTCTTTTTTCTTTTTATTAAAGGAGCAGAATAGAATAATTAAAAAGAATAGGAACTGAATTTACAGGTTGTGGAGAGGTCCACTTACTCCAATTAACTTTGGAGATTCTGATACTCAAATTATCTGACAGTTAAAGTTCGTGATTCTCATCAACTGTTGTCATTAGAGAATTAGCATATGTAAAATAAACTCCTTGTCCATAAAAACTGCTAATTTCTTTTCAATTAACTCCTTGCCGTGCTCTTTTTTTTAATTCCATAAAATTGTTTATTTTCTTTTATCTTGCATGAAACGCAAGAAAATAATTTAACTGGTAAAAAGGTTTTTTTTAAAAAAATGATTAAGTAACAAGTCGTAGATCAAAATATTCACCATCAACACACATATGTTCTCTATGACAAAAGAATATGCAAATGTTAAAGTAAATGCCATCCTGAACAATAACTCTTAATTTGTAGTTAAAGGTTAATCAAATTAGACAAGCTCTGCGTGATGAATTCGTATGTTTTTGAATCCAGTATAAGGTCACAACTCCTTCAACCATCAATAGATGTATATGCATAATCATATTGCATATGTATTCCCTAGTTGTGTCTAAACGGTTCCAGCCCTCAGGATGGACGGACTTGGATTTAGTTTCTCAAGTTCATTTAAATGCGGGTTGAATTGGCCAGTTCTATTTAGTTCACAGGCTGGAGCGGGCCATATTTTTTTTACTTTTATATTAGAAACATTATAAAAAATAAAATGTATAGCAATATTATATTAAATTTGCCCACATCACACATTTCAATCATACATACAATTAAGATTAATTTATTTTATTTTATTTTTAAATATTTTTATATAAATTTATTCATATTATGTATGATATATATAATTAATAATTATTTTTTATTTTAAAAATATCAATGAGTGTTCAAAGATTCTTTTTATCTCAATCATAAATTTATATTTTCATATATAATAAAAAGAGAAAAAGATAAAAAATACAAAATATAAAATTTAATTTTTAAAAAAAAGAGAAAGAGCCTGGGCGTCGGCATAGTATGGATGGACACATGCGAAGAATTTTTTCCGGTCCGAGTCTAGTGCTGCACGTCCTTTTTGTAGTATATACTGGACTTATTTGTGACAGTCCGATCATGATTCAACGGCTGAAATTCAATGTCCTGAACAATTATTTAGAATAATTATTACAGCCGTTGGATCAAGATTGGACGGTCACAAATAAATTCAGCATATACTGCAAAAAAGACGTGCAACACTGAAACTAAATCGAATTTTTTCACCCGTTAAAAAATAAGTTAGTCTGTTCCACCCTGTTTAAATGTGATTCGGGCCGGGCTGGAGCGTTCCCGGTACTAGTATTCCCATTCCCTTCTGGCTGTGTCAAATAAAAAAAAAACAAAGAAAAAAAGAAACAAAGTATTTCCTTCTGGCAAGCAAGAAGGACTTGTCTTTTGTAAAATGTCCACAAAAGCGTTAACGTCGCCGAAAGATATTACTAGCTCAACAGCTAAAGATCCAAAGTCTGATCTCTGGTCCCTCCCCCAGGAGATAACAGAAAAGTTTGCTGTAGCTGCCTTAGAGGATTACTCTTACCGGGAATTCAGGGTTTTGTCTTTCTTGCAGCTTTTCATTTCTGAGTTTCGTCATGCGGAAATTGAACCCCAGAAAAAGCACATCATCCAGAAATTCTATCACCACACACAATGATGGATGTCTGAAAGCTCTCGTGTATTTTGACTGACTGGACTGGTTTTCATTCTTATTTGAAAATGAAAAAATGAGTTGGTTTGTGAGAAAAGAACTCAGAACGAAAAAAAATAAAAAAAATACATCGATCCCCCCCCTCTTCCTCCCCGTCTCTCTCACGAAGTTCCCCTTAGAGAGGACTAAAATGAACTTGCATGCTCGAGTGGTGAACATGAAGATAACATGGAATAGCAGTTAACAAAACTATACTGCCTACATGATAGCGTTAGAGGGAGCCATTTATGCAAAGTTCTTCGGAGGCTTTGCTAAACTGAGGTGAGATTCAGTGATGGTTCTGCATGAACAAGTTCATGGTATAATGAGTTAGGAAGTTGGAAAATCTTAGTGATTGACCCGAATCTTATCACAGGGTTCCTCCCATAAATTTATCAGCTACAGCAAAAGCTAACTAGTACTGCTGGGGACCCGAAATGGCAGGCAGTCACTGATTCGATCAAGTCCATGTTCAAATGAGAGGCATAACTGCTGCCAAATAATGGATCTAATCACCACTTAATGAGGCAATACTCTAGTCGTCATCAATATTACCAAACAGACCTGGAACATTGTTCCTCATCTTTTCATTTTCTTAGTCTGCACCAAGAAGTATTGGACAATGATCCCCCCGACTTTCTCTAAAGGGAATAACACATCCTCATTAGTAAATATCAATTTCATTAATGGAGACGCATACTGGTTTTGATCTAATGAATACAAATTCCATCAAGTCTAAGCTGGAACACTTTAGCCACCTGGTAAAGTGATTTTGCTGCAAGGAAAAAAGATACATTCTTGCAAGATATACATCTTCAAACCCAAATAAGAACCTAATGTCACCATCCATCTGAATAATGTATTTGTTTAAGTGCTTCCGGTTTATAACATGCGTTTCCCTTCAATCATCGGCAAAGGAAAATGTAATTAGTTCTGAAGCTTCAAGAGGTACATAACACAACGTCTAGAAAACCTTCAAAACTTTAGGTTAAAGGTATTCAGCTGTAATAAAGAAGAACAGTCATTCGGAAAAAGGCATTTATCAAACCCCCCATTGAGAACAACAAAAGGACACATGGAAGTTTTTGATTAACAGTTCCTAAATGGTTGACTTTGCAAAAGGCAAGTGCATTACTCATGATGTCGGTAGCACGGCTTTAATTGGACAAGGATACAAGAGGGAACTTTTCGAAAAGCATGTGCTTTCATTAGTTTGGTTGCAGACAGCAGAATAAAAGAAAAATTCACGACCAAATCCAGGATTTTACACTACACAGCTTCAGAGAATCAAATGATCAGATTAAGAAAATTGATTACCAGTAAATGGCACTACCTTAAATATTCAAATTTGACTTTCAAATTACATCACTTTTATTTATAAAATGATTGGGTTTTTGGAAGTAGAATCATACAAACTAGAAAGGTCTTATGTTGAATTTTTAGAAGCTGCAAAAAGAATTTTAGGTTATGCTTTTGGCCATGTTCTAGCGTTTAAGTTCTACTACCGATTCCACACGAACAAGAAAAGTCTCTTTACTGGAAGTTCTCATGTTCAAATTAGTGGCCTAACAAATTCAATGATTAATTATATGGAGACGACACCTTCCTATCTCTAACAATCCCCCCACCCACCCCCCACCCCCGGGAAAAACGCATAAAAAAGAGAATAAAGTTTTAGCCATATTAGAACCTTCAGTTTTCCATTCACTCTGCCGAGTAGACGAAAAGCAGATTTCTTCCATCTCTTATTCTTCAAGTCATAGAAAAAATGCACAATCCTCAAAATGAAAGATTGATCAAAGTTATAACTCTGAGTTAACCCACAATACTCATTTTGAGAATGTGCTATTTCCTATCTTCTTTTCCCATTTTAATACAAAGCTCTAACAGAAAATATGAAAGAGGGTCCATCATAGAAAGATATTAAGATTGCTTGAGGACATTTTGCAAAAAGAAAGAAAGAACTGGGTGAATCCCAAAACTCCACATGCACCTTTAGAAGTTTAACAAATGTAGAGCTGCAAGAGAGCTAAATAAAACTTTAGTCAGCGACAGTTGATCTCAAAGAATGAATTATCGAATCTTGTATTTAAGAACAGAAATTTGCCATTTAATCCTTTCTCCTATAAGCAACTATATGCTCATTTGGAGGTATTGACACCTTTCTTCAGCCCATTCTCCTCTACAAATTACACACAAGTAAAAAAACCTCCTATTCCTTACACTACTTTCCTTTCCCTTAACTACTCTCCCAATGAAGTGGAACTTCACAAATAGGGTTTCTACTCATAGAAGAAGTAAAGTTTTGATTAATGATAAGGAACAGAGAACATATATTTTCTCTGCTAAATCAAGCAGCTCTAAGCGCATTTTATCTATCTGATACCTTCAAATACCAAAAGCATTTCCTTCAGCCATGATATATAGAGATACAAGTAATCAGCTCCACAACTTTAAGATCAAAATAGTCATACAAAAGGAACCCACCTAGAAAGCAGAAAACAGAACCAGACTCAAGCTCAATATAAAATTATCAAGAGTGATATATGAATTGCATATTGATGTGGATAATATGACACCACAAAGATCACAGCAATTCATAAATTATGCCCAAGAAATTTAAAAACTTCCAACCCATCAAGTATTCCATCAATTAGTAACTTGAAGGTTATACAAGTTGTATGACCTAAACTTAGCTTTGACAACCAAAACAATTTACATAGTCTTGAATTCAAGTAGATTGTTGGCAACCAGAGCTGTGCAATATTCTTGAACATCAAGCAGAGCAATGAAACTACTCAGCATTCCAGTTTTCAGGCATAAGAGGAAACTGACAACGCGAGATTTATTAGATCCTCAGCTCATAAAAGTAAAGAAATGCAGCACTAGAGGAAGAGAACAGCGTGTATCACATTACGAAAAATGTAAAGTACAATTCTAATGGAATAGCCAATCATAGTTTGACAAAAATAATTACTACTATAATAGCACAGCAACATTTTCTTTTCCACATATTAAAATATCGATATTCAAACTGAAATCAAGGCACAATACAATTTCAGTACCAGTTACCATTGAGGTCAACCAATTCCCTCCCTCCTCCTTTAAGGCATCGCTGTAAGCTGAGCGTCGAACACAAAACCACGGCAAAGACCGTCCCCATTTCCTGGAACACCATCAATCCACCTCCATGCGCTCTTTTCACAGCCATTCTCCTCAAACGACTCCCACAGGGCCAATCTTCCAATCCTTTTAGCCGAAAAGCACACCCTTTTCCCTCCTCCAAATACCTTGAACTTGCTTGAATCCTGAAAAATTCTATACATTTCAGGTGGCATTCGTCCTGCCTCATCCCATTCCAAACTTTCCAAATCCAACCTCAATATCAAAATGGTGGAACATGCACTATTCAGTGAGTAAGAACTCTTCAAACCGCCAATCATCAAGACCTTATTCTTCCCTCCCATTATTAAACGAGGCCTTTTTATTATATCAAACACATCCCCCCACTCGTGCTTTTCAAGCCTAGTCCATTTCTGTGTAAACTGCTGCTCTTTATGCGTCACTGAAGACTTAAACAACTTCCACTGCGAGCGCCACGGCGAACCCATATCACATAAAGCCAACAAAAAATCATCAACCAACACCGGGCTCCGCGGCTTGGACGGCAAATTTGACGAAAACTTCAGCCAAGAATTGGCAGTCGAATACAGCGTGGCTAGTTCAGTTAGTACAAGCACTTGGTTCGGCTCCCGGCCGATTAAGACCGAGCCGTGGCGCGACCAAGCCGAGCCCAGCTGAGGCAATGCCTTAAACTCCCTTGTCAAAGGGTTACAGACAATCAATGTCTTATTAGAATTACTGGACATACTGCCATTCGGGCTTGGATTCGGGCCAGGCGAAGAAGGGCTAGAGGCCCAAAGGTAGAGAAGGCCATGAGAAGAAATTATGGGGAGTATGGAGGGAAAAGGGAGGAAGGAAAGGGGAAATCTGAGCCACTGACTAAGACAAGGATCGAAGGCATGAAGGGTAGGATTAGGAGACAAGTGGAAGTAAGATCGGTGAGAAGGCCGGAGGACGATGAGAGAGAGAGAGAGAGAAAGAGGAGGGTGACGAGATAAGGTGGAGACGGCGTGGAGAAACGCCGGAGAAGTAAGAGTTGAGTAGAGGGATTTGCAAACTGATCTGCAGATGATAATCTGACGAAGCGGAAGATGTGAAAAGATCTGGTGGACTGTGTCTTGTGGTAGTCTATTGAAAGGTGAAGAGTCCATTTTCCTAACTCTCTTGATTTTCAGAGTGGTAGTGGTCGGGGAAAGTGGTTGCGGACGGAGGGGAGACGGGGAGGAGAAAAGATGGGATTTAGGGCCTGCTGGACTTTCGTTCGACTCTTTTGCACGTAGTGTTGTTAATAATGTTCTTTTTTTTTTTTTTTTGCCGTCAAGTTGTGTTAGTGACACAGTGTTAATAATGTTATGGGTACATTGGATTTTACGAAGGAAAAGTTGCCGAGGTTTGATTTTAAAGTTGGACGATCCGTCGCTCTGTACAACAATAGCCATCGGGCTGGTCTCCAAAAATCCAAAATGTTTTTTTTAAAGGTGAAAAGAAGGATTATATTCATTCTATTTTAAAACATATTTTTTGACTTTTTTAAAAAAATATTTAATTTTTTAATAATTTTAAAAATTAAAATTTAAAAATATAATTTTTTATATTATATTATATTAATAGAATTAATTAATAATATAAAAATAAATTATTTTTTCTTTCTTAATTTGTATAAAAATAGTAAAAAATTATATTTTAAAATAAATAAAGTATTAAATGAAAGTGTCAACCATAACAGCAGCCATTACATTATGTGGAGCTTCACCATTCAAAGAAGCTCACAAAATGTTGAGAAGTTGCTTTCATTTCTACATTGGTGAGTTCCTTTTCATTTTTTATAAATACATTTGGGTTTTTTTTTTTGCTAGGTAAGAAATACTTTAAGTTAATTTGATAAATATTTGCATATTGCTCCAATTTTATTCTTTCCACATATATAGTGCCCGTTTGGAGGAACGTTTGCAAAGCTCAAATGGGCATTTGAGTTGCAAATGCTATTTTTGGGGCTATTTAGCAATCTGAAACAGACTTAGCTTTTGGAAAGTTGAACTGGTTGGAAACCACAACTTTAGCTTTAGCGTTTCAAATTGTCATTTTTTCACGATTTGGAAAAGTGAGGATTGCTTAGCTTTTGCCAATAATTAATTTCGAATCTGGTATTTAATTGTTAATTTCGAATAATAGTCATAGATATTTTAATTATCTTTTTTTATTTAAATACAAATATACATACACACACATATAAATACATACATATTAACATGTGTGTATGTATATATATGTATAAAATATAACATTATATGTTTTAATTTATTGTAAAATCAATTTTTTAATTAAAATTACATTTCTTTATTATTGTTGAAAATGATTAATTAATAATTACCATTTATGTAAAATATTCAAACAAAATACTAAAAATGTATAAAATACAAAAAATTATATATAAAAACTATTAACATCGATATAATAATTGTGAGATTTCAACTCATTGGGTCACATACCTACACTATAAATAATAAAAGCTTGTAGAATCAACAAATTATGCTGACGAATTGACCAAAATCATGCAAAGTCAGCAAAGGCTGGAGAGGCGGTGCTTGCAATTTTTTGTGGCACTTGCCAAATTTTGCGGAAGATATTTGCTCTTATCGCCTATAAATAGTAAGTAATTCTGAAGAAGAAGGTACACCAGAGAGAAGGAAAGAAAAGAGAGAAGAGAAAGGCAGAGAGAATAAGAGTGAGGTTTTGTCATTTTACTTGTGAGATTATTTTCATCTCTTTTCTTGATATCCACATAGTTTGATGAAGATAGTTGTATTACCTTCTAGTATATCTAGAAGAAGAATCTTATTATCCCATTTTTATAGTAGAAGTATCGGTCAATATTTGACCCGTAGTTTTTACCTGTTTTGGGTTTTCTAGGTAAATTCTGGTGTCAGTACATTTTTTATATTTTTTTGAAATAATTATATTTATTAGTGGTTATTGATAAATTCTCACTTTATCAATACTGGTATTTTTGAGAGAGTCAATTTTATAATCCTGATAATGTGAATCATTTACTTGTGATATTTATTGTGTCCTTTAATTGCTCATATCTCCCAACAAAGTGATATCAGAGCTTTGGTCAAATTTTTTTAAATGGAGGAGTCAACTTCTTCTTTTGGTAGCATGATTAAATTAACCTCTAGTAACTATGCTGTTTGGAAGCCTAGAATGGAAGACTTGTTATATTGTAAAGATATGTATGAACCCATTCTTGGTGATGTTGCAAAACCAAAGGGCATATATGATGTTGCATGGGCTAAAATGCATAGAAACATTATTGATCATATTAGAAGTTGGATTGACCAAAGTGTGTTTTTTAGGCGAAACGAGGACAGATGTAATGTGGAAAAAATTAGAGACCATGTTTGAAAGAAAATATGGTCTTAACAAAGTTTCTTTGTTGAAATAGATTACATGGCTACGGTATAAAGAATGAGCAAATATGTACGAGCACATGAATGATTTTCAGGGATTAATGCACCAACTCTAAAACATACTTTGCTCTCTAAGACTTCCCTTGAGGGAATTGACTCCGATGTTGTTTGTTAACAATACATTCTTCACAAATTTGAGATAGAATAGTAATTTGAGGAAGACCTATCACTATCTCCTTCTACTACAATGTCTTCAAACCTCCAAAATTCGAGTGACCATACTGAAGATGGCATAACCAAGATGTATCCTTTAATCTTGTTGAAAAATAGGAATTGGCAATAGTGTGAAGATAAAGTGGGAACATACGATTTGTAGTCATTTTTACTTGAGCAATCAATCACAACTTGCCATCTTCAATTCGACAAACACTATCTTTGATAGTAATCTAATACCCTTTCACTTGCAATTGACCCATACAAAGCAAATTTATCTTTAGAGTTGGAACATAAAGAACATTAGATATAGTGTGAGTAGAATTAACCTTTTTTTGAAGAGTTATCCTTTCATTGCCCATAACAGAAACTGTTGAATTATCACCAAACTTAAAAGTATTCTTGAATGACTCATCTAATTCAAATAACACCTTTTTATCTCCACTCGTATGATTACTACAACCGATATCCAAATACCATAAGTTCTAGTAACTTTTGCCATTCACATGGCATACCATTAAGAGAGATTTCTCTTCTTCCTTCTATGTATAATTGGTTTGTGCCACTTCATTCAAATTAGTACGACATTCAAATTGATAGTGGCCATACTTATCACACCTGTAGCATTTAATAGTCGATTTGTCTATTATCTTCCTCTAGGAATAGTCAATTATCGGCCTCTGCGACCGTGCCCTCTTCCTCTGCCTTGAAGTTAATTTTCTATCGACTGTGATTGATTGCCAGTCGACTGGTATTGTTGACGATCACTACGTCCTTGACATCTACTTTTACCTTTGCTTCCTTCTTTAGATGACGAGTGATTGCCTATTATTGAGTCCTTTAATGCTTGCTCTTCATTCTTGTGCTGGTAGATTTTCTTCTTATGAACCAACAAAGAGCTCTGCAACTCATCAATAGAAAGAGAATCGATATCTTTAGATTCTTCTATTGAGCACACAACAAAATTAATTTGGGCGTCAACTATCGAAGAACTTTCTCCACAATGATGACATCTTGCATTTTTTCACCATAGATTCTCATCTGGTTTGTAACCGCCATCGTTCTTCCAAAAAAATTTGAGACCAATTCTCCTGACTTAATGCGTAAAGTCTCAAACTCAGTCCGAAGTCTCTGAAGCTTTACTCGTTTAGCCCTTGTGTTCCCTTGGTATTTTTTCTTCATGGGGTCCCAAATCTGCTTGGAGGTATCTTTGCTAAGAATTGCCTCCGAGATAGCACGATCAATGGATTAAAATAGATAATTTTTGGCTTTAATATCCTTCATCTTCAAGGCTTCCAACTCCATTCTCTGTGATTCTGACAACATCACTCCTGTTGCTGGCTCTGTTGCTTCAGACTCAACACAACAACCTGTCAATAGTCCTTAGTCCTCAAGAAGTTTTCCATTAGCATGCTCCAATGATCATAATGACCATCAAAGCATGGAACTTGTGGTTGAACAAAGTTGTCAGTGGCAATTGGGATGTACTATTGCTACTGCAAATGGGTTTCAAGAAACTGCTATTCTTAAAAGAAAGCTTCACTACTCACTCATCTCTTTCACGGACCAAGCTCTGATACCACTATTGAAAAATCTATGAGGAATAAGAAAAGTAACAAACAAAATATGAGGAGATATTTAAGATATTATTAATCGTCAACTCACATAAATTACAACCATAAATTGCTCTATTTATAGAGCTACAACTAACGGATAAAAACTAGAAAATATGAACTAACACCCACTAACTCCTATAAATTTGCAACTTACTCCACTAACTCTACTAACTCCTAAAGATTTGGTAAAACCAAAACAAACTCCTACACTCATACAGACATAGTCAACAATTGATTTAGTCATTTGCAAACAACCGACTAGCATAGCCGTCACAACATAATCGATAATCAGCAACTAGTATAGTCGACTATATACACAACATATTCTTAACACACATAGAGGTTGAGGTATGGTGCAGAGACAAGGTGGGAGGAGGAAGAGGGATAGTTGAAAGCTGATATTGTTTTAGCTGGGGGCTATTTTGGTAAAATAATTTTTTCACTTCTATTCAAACTTACAAACGTCACATAAGTTCTTTTCTTTTCTTTTCTAAACTCCCAAATAAAAATAGAAAGAAATCTATCTTACTTTCTTTTCTCTAGTAACTTAATATTTATTTTTTCTATTCTTTCCTAAACTCTCACACTACCCTACGCTCTATTTTCATTATTCACCAATTATACAAGTTCAAGTGTTTTAAATTTTACGAGTATAATATTTTGTATCATTCAAAAAAATTCTTACTTTTTAAAAATACAATTAGAACACTTTATGTAAATATTTTTAAATGAGTTAAACTATTAATTGCTAAATTATTAGCTAAAAATATCATAAGTATTGAGTAGAGGTCATTATAATTCATAAACATCATGCTAAAAAGGACAAAATAGGAATAGAATAAATGAGTATTTGAAAAAAAAGAAAAAGGAAAAGAGAAGACAACAACGCAGATAAGGGCAGTTTGGTGACCAATCAGTGCCCTTGGTTCAGGTCACGTGATTCCTCATTGACCTTTAGGACCCACAAGAATCTTCCCGCGATTCACCGACCACCGGAAGGCGACAAAAGGCGCAAGCTCATTGCAGCTTCTCAGCTTATCCGTGCCGGATTCACTGTACAGTTCTTGAGGGCAATCTCGGTAACAAACAAAAAAATGTTTTTTCTTGTACTTATATTCCTTGGTATTGAAAAGAAAACCTATGCTAAAAAGGAAAAGAAATGGTTTTTTGAGTAAATCTTATACCACTTCCATTGTCAAAGATTGAATATCGATATTCTTATTAATTTTATTTAGAAAAGTAAATATTCAAATTATAACAAATAAGTATCTTATTAATATTATGGTAGATGACTATCTAAGCGAAATGGCAAAGCCCTAGTCTAGCAAGAAATTCTTTAAAAGAAATTTTTTATTAGATATTTTCTTTATTTTTATTCTTTTATCTTGTATTTCAATTTGGTAAGAGATACTTTGAAAAACAAACATTTTCCACTGGCTATATTTAAAAAAAGGTTCATGATTTTGTATCTTTTAATATAAAAAAAAACTACTAAAGGCTCATATTATTGCATATAGAAAATGGTCATATTTTTTAAAAAAATTGCATGTAAGTCTTTAAATAAAAAAAGAATTCCTATCATTACTATCTACTCTACTTAAAATATAAATAAATAGCTTTTTATTCTCTTTGTATAGCATCATTTGACTAGATATTATTTCATTTTGATATAGCTATATTAAAGAAATTTTGCAACAATTATATGCATTGAAGAATTAGTAATAAACATATCAAGGTAAAAATCAAATTGGATGTAAAGATTTGGGACAAAAATCCATATTGCTTTTGTGAGGATTATGAGAATGCCCAAAAGAATCCCATATTAGTTGTACATCAAAAGGTTGATCAGATAAAATATAAGGGTTAATTGAAAATTCAATGACTGAAATTATTCAATTATAATAGATTTATTCTATATATTGAACTTGTCAAAAAAGGTCAAAAAAATATATCTATATTCTTTTAATAAGAAATGAAAATTTCTTAGAAAAGATATTTATGAAATTTCTCATATCATCTTCTTATACCTTATCCTTAACAAAGATTTGTTAGAGAAGTTTGAGGAAAGTATTTTTTTAATGAATAAAAGAGTATCTATTAATTATAAAATGGTCAGGGCTATTACAATAAAAATAGTCATCAAATTTCTGCTCTAATACATCAAAAGATGAGAACTGAAGAATTGAGATAATCGAATAATAAGAACAAATAAAAATTATACAGCGATTCAAAAATTATGGTGACAAAATATATCTCATACCCTAGATACCCAAAGTAATTAAAGTATAATAAAACTAATACTAGTAAGATAATAAACAAACATATTTAAATCTTCTTTGCAATATCTTCATTGCAATACTTAAAGTACAGATGCAAGTAAATTTTGTTTAATTTTTTTAAAATATAACAATTTAAAAAATTATAGTCGAATCAACTATTTTAAAAATTATTTAGGAAAGAGACAGAATATTAAAAGATGATCTATATCAAGTCTGAATAGATAAATTTTTTAAGGTGGAAGAAAGAAATAGTAAGAACTACCATGATTTATAATCAAAATAAAAAGTAAAATTACAAAAAAAAAATAAAAAATAAAAAGATTCGACCTCTGGGCAAGCCCAGTGGCCAGATTTGGCCAGAGACAGATACAAAGACAAGCGTCTTTGCTATGAGAGAAGTAGAGAGAAGGAGGATAAAGTAGAGAGAAGTGTCATGTTTTCTTATCTTATACTGAGCCAAGAGTTGTTAAGGAAAACAATGTAACAATGTAATATACCGCTTTGAAGAAAATTATGATATTGTCAAGACAGTTTTTTTTTTTTTTTTTCGTTTCCAATGTTGTGGGAAGATTTGGTGAGATCATTCATAATTTTGTACGCCAAAGAAAAGGGGAAAAAATTAAAAAGAAAACAAATGGTTTCTCCAAGATTCTCCTCTCCAAAGAACAAAATCTCCAAAATACCATGCGGTCCATTTGCGTGGCACTTACTTCCATGTCTGAATAACCAAAAATCTCACTCCATGAACGACGTCGTCCCCAGTCATGCAGCGCAGAAACTTCTCTATAAATGGAAGTTCAAACGCCCCAGGTTGCCCTGCCATTCCCCAAAAATTACGCAAAATCCCCCAACACAAAATTTCCGTACTTTTTGTTCCTGAGATTTTGCATCAAATCACCGATCCGTTGGTGCCCCTAAAATTCAGCAGTTTAATCTGAGTTCAGTTTCCATATAAAGAAACTAAAATGGTGGGAAGCACTATCACGTTGCCTGAAACGATGTCGTCTGCGGAGCTACCGAATGGAAAATCTGTAGTTGTGGCTGAGAAGGATTATTTTGATCCGACTGCTGTGGTGTCGGAGCCGGTGCCGCCGGTGGTGGAATCATTGGCGGTGACAGCGGATGGTGATGGAGATGATGCGGTGAACGTGAATACTGAGAAGCAGAGGGAGATAGTGCTTGGCAGGAACGTGCACACCACGTGCCTGGCCGTCACGGAGCCTGAAGCCGACGATGAGTCCACTGGCGATAAAGAAGCTTACATGGCTAGTGTCTTGGCTCGCTACCGTAAGACGCTCGTTGAACGAACCAAGCATCATTTAGGTATATACAAAAGCATTTTCTTTGACATATTTGCATAAATCTTCTTCTGTTTTTAGACCCTTATGTGAAGGATCTCGTGTATTATTGTTCTGATATACTTAATTTTATAACCCGTTTTCTGCTAGTAAAATTGCTGCAAAATGAAGTAGAAAACATGCTTATGCTACTGGGTTTTAATTTTTTGACTTATTATCCCAAAGGTATTATTTGCATGTAAAAATTTGTAGCTCTAATCTTTTCTATCAAATGATTTGAGTTTTAAGATCTCGGTTGCCTTCATTATCTTATAATATTACTGAATGGAGTACTTTGGAGCTCATAGTAATTAACTGATTGTTCGTGTTGTTTTGATTGTATTAATGAGGTGAATTTCTTTGCATTTTACGTAGATTATTATGTAGATATTTTCTCTGATAAGTTTTCTTGATTGTCTTTTTATGATTATTATGTTGGTGGCTGTTTTCTCTGTTTTCCTTGTTGAAATTACTTGTGTACTTTTCAAATGATCGGTGCTTTTTGTATTGGTTTGAACTATAAAGGTAGTCCATGATATGAAAAGAAACTCATTTTTACCTTCATTACTAATTAATCCAAACTTATGATTATTTGTTTTTATGCCTTTTTCCTCTTCTCTGAAGACAAGGCAAAATGTTGCTGTGTTTGTGTATAAGTTTTTAATGCATTGGTTGTAGACCAAGTTCATTATATGTCTTGATATTTCCTCAAAAATTAATAGACTCTAATGCTTTTGAAACTGTTTCAGGTTATCCATATAATTTGGACTTCGACTATGGTGCTCTTGGACAGTTGCAGCATTTCTCCATCAACAACCTAGGCGATCCATTTATTGAGAGCAACTACGGTGTCCACTCAAGACAATTTGAAGTGGGTGTCTTGGACTGGTTTGCCCGTCTATGGGAAATTGAAAATGATCAATACTGGGGATATATTACTAACTGTGGTACTGAGGGAAATCTTCATGGAATCCTTGTCGGGCAAGTAGCTTTTTCATTGAGCTTAAGAGTCTTTAGCTTTGAGTAGGTTTCCAGTGCGTGTCTAAGAAGCATGATCAGTTCTAATATAATATGTATGTTGTTTTCTCTTGCAGGAGAGAAGTGTTTCCTGATGGAATTCTTTATGCATCAAAAGAATCTCATTATTCTGTCTTCAAGGCTGCAAGAATGTACAGAATGGAATGTGTAAAAGTGGAGACCTTAGTCACTGGTGAAATAGATTGCACAGATTTCAAGACTATGCTGCTCCTTAACAAAGAAAAACCAGCTATCATCAATGTTAACATAGGTCATTATTTCTCATTCCCACACTGCCAGTTGCCTCAGAAAAGAAGGAAAAGAACAAGGAAAAATGGAAAGAGGCCTCACCCTAATTCTTGCATGTGAAGCTTGTAACTTAAATTCACGTGTCTTTAATTGCAGGAACTACGGTTAAAGGTGCTGTTGATGATCTTGATCTTGTGATAAAGACTCTTGAAGAATGTGGATACTCACATGATAGGTTTTACATCCACTGCGATGGGGCTCTATTTGGGCTTATGATGCCATTTGTCAAACGTGTGAGTATATGCCCTTCATGAGTTTTAAAGTTTTTGTGCTGACAAGCTGAATGTAAAAACGTATATACCTGAGTTCAAAAAACTTGAAATTACCATTTCCGTTGTGTCTCAATTAGATGAAGATCAGCCTAAATGAATTCAACTGTTCTGCTCGAGGTTTTAATTATTTTCTCAACTTTCTCTTGGGAAGCATCTGTATAAGGTCATCTTGTTTTTCTGTCGGGTATATAAAGGTGTAAAAGTTAATTAGTAATCTGAAAAGCTGCAAATCACATTTTATACATTAGCTGTTGTTAAATTTCTTACGTATGATTTTACAGTCATCAGATACAGAACATTGTGTTTCTATTGGTATCTATGTACTAGAAAGGGATAACTTTCAATTTTTTGGGGCCTCAGGTTAGTTGCTTGGGGTTATAGCAAAAGGGGAGTTAGCATAGATAATTGCATCATGTAATTCTGGAAATGAACATAAGATATAATTGCATTATGGTGTAATTTGCTCTTAAATACATAAAATCATATGAGAGTAAAGCTGCATTGGTTAATATTGGTTGGCGAACCCTGGTATGTACGTATATAATTAAATCTTTTTTTTTTCTGTCTTGGTTGTACGAACTGTTCCAGTAGATTTTCCATATCTCAGGAACGCTGATCTATGCAAATTGACATATTTGTTTCTTGAGTATGTAGAAAGCATCTAGGAAAATCTGAGACCAACTAGTGCAGCTGCTGTTCTGCGTGTGGATTATCATGTTTTTTTGGCTTAGCTCTTTGATGAGTTATCTCTTTAATTTTGGTCTAATCAATTTTTTTAACTTGCTTTATGATCATCTGCATCTCAACAATTGCAATCGTTTACAGGCACCAAAAGTTACCTTCAAGAAGCCTATTGGAAGCGTGAGTGTTTCTGGCCACAAGTTTGTGGGTTGTCCAATGCCTTGTGGTGTTCAGATCACTAGACTAGAACATATCAATGCCCTCTCACGAAATGTTGAGTATCTTGCGTCAAGAGATGCCACAATCATGGGAAGCAGGAATGGCCATGCTCCAATCTTCCTTTGGTACACCTTGAACAGAAAAGGGTACAAGGGATTCCAAAAAGAAGTCCAAAAGTGTCTTAGAAATGCTCACTACTTGAAGGACCGGCTTAGACAAGCAGGAATCAGTGCTATGCTTAATGAGCTTAGCAGCACAGTGGTCTTTGAGCGGCCTATGGATGAGGAATTTGTTCGTCGATGGCAACTAGCTTGCGAGAGAAATATGGCACATGTTGTTGTGATGCCAAATGTCACCATTGAAAAGCTTGATGATTTCCTAGATGAATTAGTTCAAGGACGGGCAATCTGGTATAAGGATGATAAAATCCAGCCTCCTTGTCTTGCACTAGATTTGGGAAGTGAAAACTGTTCTTGTCCACTTCACCAGTGATACATTTATTTGACTGGGATTTTTGAGTTCCCTATTTAGGTTTTCAGCAGATATTAGTCAGTTGTTTCCAGAGGAGGTCATGCTTGTTTTAGTATGTTATGTTGCTCCTTTTCCTCCATATATGATTCTCAAATGCATGAGAGGCTATTAAGCTCCTCATTTGTTGCTTGTAAGGAGAAACTAAAAATTTTATTCTTACAGTAGTGGGGATGGCTGATATTTCAGCTTATCAGTTATATCTTTCGAGTCTTCTACGGCTAACCCCATTGGCAAACCCAAGCCAACCCCGGGCACTATAGCTTTTATGAAGCTGATACTGGGCCCTTTTGTAGCAAAAATTCTATTTTTATTATTTAAATTCTCTGACAGAACTGTGAAGTTCGCTGAGCTATGTTAAAAGCAGATTGAAACCAACTGAATGTTGCCGTCATATTTCGCCATCGCTACTTAAACAGATACATGAACTACTCATAGTTGGTGATTTGTATGCTGAAATGATATAAAATTGCCATCTCTTATTTCATTTTTGGGGCGATAATTAAAGCAAGCTAATTGAAGGAATGCCTGCAAAGAGTCCTTTTTCTTTTTCTGCTTTTGGCTGGGGATTCTACTTTTTTTGGTCTTTTACTTTTGGCTGGTGAAGATGAATCTCATTGAATCTACAAGAGGTAACTTCTCTCCTTTCTTCAAAAGCTTTTAAGTTTCATTACTTGCCACTTTGAAAGAAAGCCAACAAAACTAGGGGAACAGGGAGAAGCAAATAGAAAGAAACTCCTTGGTTAGGGGAAGTGTTGATATTGAATATTTAAGAGTTGGACATTTTTCTTCATTGTTGAGTCATCTTCTGATTTTTGTAGGAAGGTTCTTTTATCTCTTTCTGAGCGAAATCCTTTTGACTTTCTTATTCTGCTAAAATATGAGCTGCAACTAGCCAAAATGCTTAATATGGCATTCTCTTCTTGCACATGAGAAGCATCGAAATGACAAAGATATTTGGAGGATGACCTGATATTCATTTCTGATGAGAAATAATTAAGTGGAAATCCGTTGAACATTAACGAAAGGGGTCATTATTGAAATGGTGAGATTTTCTTTTCAGTGCAGCCAGTTCTGGCACTTCCCCTCCAAGGTGGGATGGAAAAGAAATAAGAAAATTGAGCAAAAAGGTGTTCTATGTGCAGCCTCTTCGCTTAATTTTGCCATACTGCCTTCTGTTTCTGTTCGGTGGTTTACGGTACAACCTCCTTCCAGTTGATTTGGATTTGCAGTTAAGGCTTTAGGCTAGGCCTTATTAAAAGTTTAACTATTTGATTCCTTATGCAGCCATGAGCTTAGGTTATTTTACATTGCTCTCTAGCTTTCTTTGCATCTAGTCTTTTCCTCTTGGTTTCTGCTCATCAATGTATCTTACTTTGAGTGTTCCCATGAAAGATGGTTTACACTCTATAGTGGCTCAACCATGATTGGATACTTGTTTCTTGGCATCCGGACAAGTGTTGCCTGGACAGCATCATCTTTCTCCAGAGGCATCCACCTGCAATTGGGAGCCAAAATCCTAATGTCAACTGAAGTTGTAGCTAGCGCAAAGCAGATGTTACATAGGAATTAAAAGTAAGACACTGTCTAAACATCTGAATCTCCTAAAAAAGTAAAACACTGTCTAAACATCTGAATCTCCTAAACTTACCTTCTGTTCTGGACCCTTTTTTCACTTAATAGATATAGCATGCAGTTTAATCAAAAAAATTTCAATGATTGTTATACTATCCAGTGATTAGGTATTTTCTATTGCAAACTAATCCTATTCGTCGAGTTCATTTTCCATTCTTGTTCTTTTTTGTTTTTCTTTGGATCTTACTTGTATCTGCAAACGAGGTGATGAATGAAAATAGATATTTCTAGCTTTGCCAGGTTGATTCCAGGACACATTCGTGGTCCGCTACCAAACCCCAGGAAGCTGAAAGGCTTCGATGGCTCCTGAATTGAAGAGAAAGTTGGCTTTTTAGCATTAAGATAGAACACGATATTGCTAATAATGGAATCCGGGGAAGCTTACATCAAATCTAGAGGGATCGAACTTCTGAGGTTCACGGAAATTCACCGGATCATGATGGATGGACACAACATCCAAATTAATGGACCAACCCTTATTGATTTTGCATCCTGCAATTTTAGTAACAAGGAAGTACAAAAAACTAATATTCAGTGTTCAATCCTGGTTTTGGAGGCTAAAGTGATAGAGTCTACCATCAACTTCGAAGTCTTCTGCAGCTCTTCTTGAAAACCAAGGTAAGATAGTGGCTCGTCGAAGAGTTTCATTCAGCACCTGAAATTATAAGATCATGCATTTGAATTTCTGCCTAAACTAGGTACCTCATAAAGTATGATTGAATTGGAGTCTTACTTTGTTGGTGTAGGGCATGTTATTCACATCAGACCAGGCAAGACCTGGTCCCCTAGCTTGAATTCCCCTTTGTTCCTCCTGAAAATCACTTATCAGACTCTATATGTTGAATTTTGCTAAAATTATTAAAAGAGTTCTAAAGTTGAAGCAGCAGGATTTTCTTCAAAGGAATATTACTCTCAGAGTTTCCAAAACAGCAGGATTTTCTTCAAGAAATTTCATTAGCCAAGTCAAAGCAGCAGTTGTGGTATCATGCCCTGCAACTAGCAAGGTCAATATGTTGTCTTTTAGTTGTCCATCTGTGAGTTTATTATCATCATCTCCTCCATCGCCGTCTTTGCTGTGCTTCTTTACCAGAGATTCTAGGAAATCATGCCTGAAGTCATTTCCAGTTCTTCGTTCAGCAATAATTGCATCTAGCATTTCATACATCCTATCACGAGCCTGTTAATGCAGTAGGAATTTAGCATTTCATTTGCAGTCTTATAACCGAAGCAATTTTTGAATTACTAAATAAAATTTAGTCGAAAATCTTCTTTAACATCAATACCTTAATACCACGATAAAGTGCGGTCCCTGGAATCTTGAAAGGAAGTGCTGCGAATGAGCAAGACATGATTTTGAAATTTGACCGAAACTTTTCCTGCTCCTCACCAGTTGGCTCTAAACTCATTATCATATTGCTAATCACCTTGAGTGAGAACTGCAAAATTGGAAGATTTTTCAAGTCATTCAAAAGCTAAGTTGTTTAAAAGAATTATTGATGAAAATCAAGAAGTCACACTAAACCGTGGAGGCCTCTTCAAGAGCCAAGATTTGCCGTCCAGACCACTGATCCAATGTTTCAATAGCCAAAGTATTGATAAAGTTGAAATACTTCTTTAGGGCATTTACTGAGAGGGGTTCTCCGATCAACCTCCTCAGCCGTTTGTGAAATTCACCATTCTGATGAAGCAAACTAGTTGGACCGAGAACCTGCCTTCCTGCATATGAAAGATTTAAGCTCACCATCCCATCTTTGCCTGTTAGCAAAATCTTGCTTGTTTCATTACCAGTCATGAAGACGGTAAATCTCCCCAAGACACTACTCTTGAACACCTTTCCATACCTAAGATTCGATAAAATCATTATTAACAAAAACTCTTTTATGAAATCGTCTTCTATTCATAGTTTTCTGTGGCTTATTACCTTTGCTGTCTCTTCTTGATGAAGTTGTATACGCCAGCAGGACTTGAGAACTCCTTTATGAAATCAAAAGTCTCCCCTACAATAGGCCAGCCAAGGCTGCCCGGGATTCCCTCCATTTTCTTGGAAGCACGAGACCATGATTGCAGCAAGGCTGAAAGTGTAACTACCAATATTGAAAAGGATACAAGCATAAACATGCCTAATCCCATTGATTCCGATGAAACTGAGGAAGCAAATGAAGATGAAATGGTATAGAAAGTTCCTCTTTTCAGCCTTTCTTGAGCGATGAAACCTTCAGCTTTCCGTCTTATATTTTGAGTAGCCAGATTGTTGTCCGTTATGCTCTTGTTCGTATCTTTTGGCAATAGATTTGGCAGCGAAGTTAACAACAACAACTGTGTTTTCTTTACGATATGACTTTCACTTAGTGATAAGCGATCATTCCCACGAGACATTTCTGCGTTATGACCAAGTCGATCTCAATCTTTATGGTTTTTACTAGGGGAATCGTTGGTTCTCTGAGGGTATAGACAGTTTTTGTGACTGATCTCACTGGCCAGGTGCTACCTTCTTTACTTCTGATACTACCTAGATTTAGTTGCTAGCTACTAAGTGCAGAGACTGAGTATCTCTTTAATACTTAAAAAACTAGAAATGTCATCATGCAGCAGTTCTAGGGCCGATACTTAAATGCTGTTGGCCAGAGCATGTTGCTTGTGGAAACATATTATCCTAGGTCGGTATCAGTAATAATTCAATTCAGATCCTTTATGATTTTTGCTTTGTAATATTTCTATTTAAAATTTGCATCCCAAACTCCTAAATCTTAGGAGAAAACCCCTTCATACTAAATTCTATAATAAGAATGTCACAAAAGAATGTTATAGAAAATTTGAAACATTTTAAACTTTGTTGAAATTGATCAATGTGGTTGTTGATATCCTTTGTTTGTTGTTTGTTTGGCATCACATTTACTTTGCAACTTATTACGTTATGTTCAATAAGCAGATCTTGTCCCCTTGTAACCGGTATTATTGTTCTAGTTAGGAGGATCATTGTTTGCCGACTGGAGAATCATCCTTGGTGACAAAATATGGTTTAAAAACCTATGCCATCTCTGATGTCACATACAAAATTAGTTATCACTCTCTTGCTTTCTTGTTTAGGAATGGCCCAACAGTCTTATCAGATAGGTGTGGATTGAAGTCTATTGGCGGGCTGATATTTGTCATTGTTGCCTCCTTAATTGTCAATATCAACACAAATCATTCCTAATAGCATCCCTAACATTTGTGTGCCATTTGGCCACACACCAGATACCATCGGCGTCAGCTGAAAACCTAAGAGCCATTAATTAGTTATCGGGAAGAATCTAATCAAGAACAGCAGATCAAAACCAAATGAATACTATGGAAAGATTCTTTTAATTTCGGGATCAAATGTTATTTCACTAATAAGTTAATAATTAGCAAATATAGAATTATATGTACGAATACATAATTTCAGCATTTATAATTAAGTTAGTAGTAACTTAAACTTGTATTGATACAACAAAATGTATGCCTCAGAAAGGAAATCTTTCGAAAGGAAGATCCTAAATATATGCAAGCTAAGAATTGAATTTAAAAATATTCAACACTGACAAAAACAAAAACGGAAAACTGGTTTGAATAGAAAACCATCGTAAGAAAATGAAAGAAAAGCTTGTTTACTGGATATAACCTTAGGATGAAACATTTGTTTTTCCCTTTTCCTTTTATTGTTTTATGTTTTGATGATTGGAAAGACAATGCAGATAGCTAATAGAATCCATTGCCAACTCTAAAGAACTATAATATATACCTTTAAAGTATGTTACAAGGGATACTATACATTCAAGAAACTGTAGGTGTCAATTCCTTTCCTCTCCCCCTAACTCCCTTTTTTGTTTATTTTAAATTACAAAACTACCATAAAATTCCTTTTTGGTTTTTCTATGCTTCCACAAGTCTATTATGTTTGGTCCCTTTTTCTCTTATCCGGTCACTCTTTTCCAAGTCGTTTTTGGGAAAAAATGTTATTCATGTTCACAAACGCTTGGTCCATGCACATACCAAGAAGCTTTCTATTGTTATATGCTAAATTAACCTCGTGTTACTATATTTTTTATTTTAATTAATAAATATATTTAAAGTCATAAATTTTATAATTGAGCTTCGAGGATGGAAAGAATAAAGAAGAAAAAGTATAATTGTTTATGAATTAAAAAAACTAAAAATCGCGTTGAAGGAGTGGCTTAAATAGTAAAAAAATTCTCGGAGAACTAAAAAGGTTAAATTGAAAATAGTTGGAGAACAAAAAATGTTAAGAAACTAAATTTAGGACTAATTTAGAAAAGAAAAAATAATATGAGGACGACAAATGAAAACAGTTGAACGATTAAAATAACTAATTATCCTTTCATTTATTTCTTACCATTCATTGTAAAGTTTTGCAGATGAACAACTCTTTTTTTCTCTGGATTATGATAGATGTTGAGATGCCTTTTCTCTATCCTTTACTTTTTATTTTTCATTTTGGAAATTAATGTATCCTTTACTTTTTGGTCATTTCCATTTTGCGCTTTACATTTTCTAACTTAGTCCCATTACTTGAAAGTTATTCAAAAAAGACGCTGCAGCGATCGACTTTTGGTGCTTGTTTCGGATTGTGTTTTTCTTTTCTTTTAATTTTGTGAAATATTTCATTCTTGTGAGTGCTACTATGGAAGGAAACATGAAATCAAGAGGTTTTTTTTAAAAAAATATTACAGTATATTTGTTTTAAATTTTGTTCTCAAAATCAAATCTAAAATTTTTCTTTGAGCAGTACTCTTTTCTTCACAATAATTATGATTAAAAATAAACTTTTCTTCAAACAGAAATTTAATCCAAATATTACAGGAAAAAAATTGGACGGAAAACTAATCTACACGCATTAAGTTCTAGTTTGAAAATGAATCTATAGGAAAGGAGCAAGATGAGATTTTTTTTGTCAACTTTATGGGCTCTTTTGCCTGTTTTTATAAATTTGAAAGTCTATTTAGAAAATTTGTCACTTTTTTAGAGATAAAAATGCAATTAACTTTTGTTTTTATTAAAATTTGTAAAGGATAGTCGAAGAGGTTCTGATAAGATAAATATTTTTATTAACATATTAACTACTTTGCCAAAGATTACACAGTTTATCATTATAGTTTTTTTGAAGAGAGAAGAATTTATGGTAGATGAAAAGGGGAAGATTTATGGGTATGATAGATGCAGATGTGTCTTTTGATCTTTTGTTTTATAATAAAAAAGAAGTAGAGAATTACTGGCCGGCTTGTATGGCGCACAGACGGATTTGGTCTGTACGCATATGGTCATTGTGCTAATCATCCAGTGTTTTTTGATCATTTCAACTAAAGTAATTGAAATTTGTTTCTATTAGTACGGTCAATTAGGCCGGGCTGACACGAACCTGGCCCGCACAGCCCGACATGAGTTCGGACTGAAAAATTCAGTCCGAATAATTTTCGGGCCGAGTTCGAGCTGAAGTAAGCTCAGTCTGATTTTAACTCGGTCCGAAAATTATATATATTTATATATTTTTTTATATGTATAAATATTTTTATATTTATAATAATATTAATATATTATTAAAAAATATTATTTATTAATAAAAAATTAAAAATCGGGTTAGGGCCGACCCGAGCCTGGGCTCATATTTTTTCAGTCCGCTGTCAATTGGACCAAGCTCAGGCTTGGCAAAGCCCAGTTCAGTGAGCCCGATTGACAGCCCTAGTTTCTATCTCCCTTAGTTTTCCCTTTTTCCCAGCAAATTTCAGCAAAAGAGGAAGACTTGAATCACGAATAGTTTTTTTGGCACTAGAAGCCTGTTTTGAGAAAGAAAGATGTGTAGAAATGGAAGGGGGTATGTTCCAATTACAAGTAAGAAAGAATGTTGTAAAAGAAATTAAATAATTATTTTATTATATAGCTTTAAAAATTTTAATATCTAAATGCAATTATTATCTAGGAGTTGCACTTGGGGGCATTTATATTGATAAGAAGAGGAAAGGATAGTGTGTGATCCAATCAAACATACAATTAAGTTTCACTTTTTTTCTCATAAAAAATTCACTCTTACAGGACTCGAGACAGAAATTCTCCTAACCAAATACAATTCAAATACACCCTAAACTTATTATTTGTTTACTATAATAGTAGATCTATCATTTATTGAAAATCAAAATGTGGATCAAATTTAAGATCTTTTAATTAATAACGAACAAATTTTTTTGGGACTAACCCTTCTTATTATCTATCTAAATATGATCTTTCATTGTAGTAATTTCTTAAAATATTTCACCATCGTAGACTTGCAAATGTGTCTAACTATGTTAATTATATAACTAATATAAGTCCTGAAAATTCGACTTCTAAAGGAAAATTAAATTAAGTTTTCTGTGATTAAATCTTCAGTCGTTGGACAACATCATGCAACGGTTAGGGGAAAAAAACTTATATATAATAGATTCGGAATAGTATGGTTCACATTCAACAGGTTTAGATTCAAATCTAATTAATGTGTATACATGTCATACTATATCCAAATTATTTATTTCGGAAGGATCCGAGTCTGTTCTCGGGCCCTTGCAGGCCACTTTGACTCTTCAAGCTTGACTGGAAGCATGATTTACGGATCTGGAAACCATTTTCTTTTAATATTCGTATAAGAGGGATTTAGATCCCTTATTAATTAAATGATTAAATTATATTAGATTAGGCAATGGAAATCCATTTAATTTAATAATAATGGAAGCTGCCGCTGCAGTCTACTGCTGTGCTCCAGCTTTTGCTACCTATAAAATAAGCAAGAAAGAAAACTGGAATCATATCAAAGGCATGGTCCGTGATCTGCACTATTCTTTCTTCTTTTATGATGACTTGTAAATCCTAGTCCCAACGAGGAGCTGAGGCTGAATCTAGCTTCTCTTTACTCTCACAGCAGATTAAAGATTTCCGCAACTACTGCTAAATTTGTGCATCTGATCACATCTCTGCTATGCAATCTTGAAGCTTTGCCGGAAGAGAATCCTGCTGGCCTTGCTGTTGCTTTATGCTGATGCAAAACAGCTTTATGCTGATGCAAAAGGGCATCTTCCAAGCTGCTCGATGGAGCTTCGGGCTGGCGGATCTTGAACAGGAGGAGATAGATTTGGTTTCCCATGGTAAGAAGATAAGATCTCTAAGATGTTCCGTTCTTCCATTAGCAAATATGCAACAGATCATGATTCATCTTCCAGATCCGTCTTATATCGTTTGAGTTGAAAAAATGGTTGAGAAAGTGGAAAAGGAATCATTTCTGTGATTTCTGATCTGCAGAGGATAATCATGCCTAGTTTTCCGGAGGTCACAATCGCATTCCAGGAAGTGTACCTTGGAGTCTTCAGAGCTTCAAACCCATCAGGGTCATGTGCTTGCATGACAAGGGACGGTGTGATCAGTTCTTTTCTCAACCTTATCCTTTCTTTAGACTGGCTTTTCCTCAAGGCCACCGCAGAACTTTTTGATGAGCATAGAAAACTAAAGGGTCTTCTTGTGGTTGTAATGAACATTGTATACAAGGCTGATTATATCATTCGCCTCTTGGTAGTTAGACATAGTCCTCCCTGGTGTCACTTGTTATGTCTGTTTGATGTCCCGGAGGACATTGAACTTATAAAGGGAGAAATAATAGGAATGTCAATCAACCAACATCGAGGATCATTCCAACAAGATACACCGTCAATTGTCGGCATGACTGGCTTCGGAAATACAGTACTATGCCCGGACTTGGTAAGACAAAACAAGTCAAGGAAGTGCATGAAGTCTTGGAAAGACTACTCATTGGGAGGAATTGGTAAGACAATGCAGGTATTGAGTCTTTAATGGGCAGAAGATACCTCATTGTAATGGATGATATGTGGAGCATGGCAGCATGAGAGTGTTTAAACTTTTATTTTTAGATGACAACAATGGTAGTCGAATTCAGTTTATGTGTCCTTGATGGGAAGGAGATACCTCATCGTTATGGATGATATGTGGAGCATATTGGTATGAGAGCTCAAATGTTTATTTCTAAATAACAACAATGGTGATGAAACTTGGTTATGCGTAGTCTTCTTTATATAGTTTCCTCCAATCATTTTCTTTATCCGAGGAAAGTTGGGAGTTATTAGAAAAGAAGCTATTTCATTGAGCTAGTTCCTTCCAAACTAGTTGTAGTTGGATAGTCCAAAATCAGAAAAAGCATAGAACTTACCACTAGTTGATGTTGATGATCCACAAGTCAGAACATTAATAAGTGACTGAAACCTTGCTTTCTTTATTTCGGAGCATTTATGTGGATAGTATTGCCAAAGGAATTACACTGGGAAATGACTATCCATAAAACCGTGCTTTCTTTACCTTGGAGGTATTGTGGAATCGTGAAATAGCAAGTCATGTTATTTTGGATTGCTGAAGGATTTATTTCAAAAGATACATTGAAGAGCTTAGATGAAGTTGAGAAAAGAGAGGCTTTTGATTAGGTTGAAAATCTCGTAGAAAGAAAACTTGTTTTTGTACTCTGTTCTTTGGTATTGGGGGTTAATCCCTGCCTATATATATATATATTCTTGTTTTTTTTTTGGGTAGAGTTTTAGAACTTTAGGATACCTGATAAACGTTTGTATATGTATACCTCCCGTTTTCTAGTCTACTCGTGTCAATAAAATCTTGTTTCTATGGTTAAAAGCCCAGTAAAAGTCTCAAAGGAAGATCCAAAGTTGGGATTAAAGTTTGCAATATAAACTATAAGTTATCCGTGCCTTAAGAAGCAAATATGTTATTTCTGATATTGAGAAATGATGACTTTGATACTGCTCATTTTTCAGAACATAGACTTAATTGTCATTCATATATTAAAGAAAGCATTTTATCATTCCTTGCATGCTCTAGTTTATTGCTGCCAGTGTTATGGAAACTGAGGTATCTGCGATTTCTGGTTCATTTCTCACAAATTTTTTGAAGTGTTGGATTGCCATGCATTGATGTCAATGAACTGCCGTAGGATTGCTGCTTGCTAAATAAATAGTATATCTTTTTCCTTTTTTTTTTGGCTGAGTAAAATATATCCTCTTCTTCCAACAGCAATAGCCAACCCTATGGAATTCTGATGAAGGGATAAAATCTGGTATTCTATTAGCAAGGTTAAAGAATGTTCATGTAACAGCTTGTGTTGATTTACTTTTGCCAGACAGCGAACTTGGAATTACATTCTTCTTGTTAGATAATGTACTCAACCATTTTTTCCCTCTCTTTTACACCCGTCGAGAGGGGAGGGTGGGGGGCGGCGTGAGTGTTACCGGAAAAGATGGAATACTTGAACTAAAGAAACTGTATATGAAAAGAAGAAGAATTCAAAATGAAAAATTTGTATTTGAACCCAATCTTGATAAACTTAAATCAATTGCTATAGAGTCTTTGAGTGACAAAGCACAAAATGAGAGAGAGTTTCTGAACAAATTTTTGAAGGCTTCTTTCATCATTGCCTAAGGGGATGCTGGTGCCTCTAATTATCATCTTTACCAAGCTTCAGCAGATTAGCCATCCCAAAAAAAAAAAAAAAACAAAAGATTCTCCAAGGGTATAAGCAACTTGCTTAGCACGTCCTCATAAGATTAATCTGGTTTGCTGAATAAAATGAAATTTATATTTTGGAGTAGTGAATATATTCTTAAAGTAGATTGGGGCAAACAAGTAAAAACATCTTGTACTCGTAAAATGGAAAAAAATAATAATAACATCATCTTGCGCTGCACGCGGAAAAAGGGACAGTCTGATTCATAGTTTGACCAATTATTTTCAGAATCACATCGATTGTAAGCTGCAAATTGCATGTTTATATACTGTAAATTATTTTCCTTGGCAGATTCTGAAGTGTTCCAAAGAAATGTCGACGCAGGAATCAACAACCCCACTATGTGCAATTAATATTTGTTTAATTGTTTTTGGTCTTTTGGGTAGAAAATATGAGGATTCAAAGCTCAACCTGTCTACACACAAATCTCACTACGCATACAAATACTGATAAATAAAGTTCATTATGAACACAAATCTCATTAGGCGTACAAAGAATGAGATTAATGCGTTTTACTTATTAATTATATGTGATTTTAAACTGTTTTTGATTGATGATCTTTGTCGATAAAAAGAATGAGATGCCACTACGTACTCCCAATTGGAACATCAAATGTTGGATTTCTTTTTCACATATGCTAACTGGAGTGCATTAATTTTTTATTTATTCAAATTCTTTCTCTTTCTAAATTTCAATTTCTCTTAACATTCTTTTAAAAATTTAAACGAATTTTAAAGATTTAGAATTCTCTAAAATATTTTAGTACATTTATTGTATATATGATAAAACAATGTATATTAACTAGAAACATAATACGAAAGTGTTTTAACTTTAATTTTATTTCAAATAATCTTCAATTTTACTTAATTTTATTTTAAAAAATTCTAAGAGATTTACATTTGAATTAAATTTTGCATACAAGAGGAACCAGAGAAAAAAAAAAGAAAAAATGCATGGAATGGAAGGGGAACCTTTTGGTTCCCCAAGGAAAGGGAAAAAATTGGACAAAAAAAAAAGCATGAAATTGAAGGAACTTTATGGTTCCCTAAGATAAAAAAAACATCAAAAAGAAAACAAAAAACAAAGATTCCTTGGCGGAATACTTAGATACAGAAGTCTGTCAATTACCACGGGCTCTTTGAAATAGGTACGAACTTACGGTGTAATTAGATATAATTTAGTTTTGAGATTTTTACTTTGATTTTCATAAAAGTTAAATTGTTTGTAAAAGAAGATGTGAGTTATACATTTAAAATTTTATGTTTGATTATAAAATCAAATACCGTATAAGTATACTCTTAATATTCAAGACCCCTCTTTAATATTTTTTTTAAAAATAATATATTACAATCAATAATTTAGTTTACGAAGCATTTCTAATTTGGTTTTCTTTCTCCTCCCAGTCACTCATGTTTGCCACTGCCAACTGATCTAAATCCAAAAGATCAGGAAAAAAAAGAAAATTTATTTGATTAATGAGACTCGAAGGATAGATCTTGGACATGGTAACAAGTAGGGAACTCTGTATAATGTAAAAATATAACAAAAAGAAATTGAATACTCTCAATAATTCCCACCTACCCTACCCTTGATCTACTTTCCAACGCTTTGTCGGGATTATGCAATTAAAATAAATTAGAAAAATAGATCTCAAGAACCTATTTCTTGCTTTGCCAAAAATGTTAGATTTTGTTTGGCGTATCTCAATAAATTACAGAGGAAAAAAAAAAACAAGAAAACGGCTGGCAATTCAATAATTTTTCCCACCAACAAAGCTGGTGAGAGTAGACAATTAAAAATAGACAATAATAAATGGTTCAAAATATTTTTACAATTACAAAATGTGAAATTTATAAAGAATTTAAGAAATATATGAGAGTCTCAGCCTATTGGCCTTCCAACTCCCTCTTTGAGACGATTAGAAAATATGTCGAGAATAGAGCTATTGACTTTGACATTTAATTAATAGAGTGTGATTGGATAGGGTCTGGTTTTGAGATTTTTGTCTTGAATTTCGTAAAAGTTAAATTATTTATGAGAGGATATATTGTTCTATATTTAAAATTTTGAGTTTAGTTTTAAAACCAAACATTGTCTAAGTAAAGCCATAATTTAGTATTTTCTTTGATTAAGGCATTTACTTTCTGATATCTTCATATTTTGGTCAAATGCACCATTTAAAATTTATTATTTTGGCTTTTGTTTCGTGTACTTTAGCTCTTTTAAGTATAATTAACAAGAAAAAATAACAAATAAGGATTAAAATTGATTATTTTCACCACTTGAAAGAAAAATTTATTGAAAAATCTAAATAAGATTAAAAAGAATAAGTGCATCCTTGCTGTCCGTTGAATGCAAATAATTTTCTTCAAAAATAAATAAAAAAATAAAAATCTCTATCTTTTTTGGGAAGCTATAGATATTTTGTATCTAGAAAGTATTAATTTCTATTTTATTTTATTTTCTATGCCTGCTAACGCTCGTAGAACAGCGGGAAACAAGGGTATAGAAAGGCGCTCAGATCTGAAGTTTTGGATCTCTGTTTTTTTTTCTTAGTGTTTCTGTTTACAGTTGGGAGTTGAGAACACAATAAAGAAACCCAAAGACAATCCCCAAAATCAAAGAGAACCCCAAATTAGATTAAACAAAATATAGGATTTAAAAATATATACTTCTAATTAATAAAGAGCTTTCGGTAAATATGTTCAGTTTTTTTTGAAATAGTTATTTTATTTTTTAAAAATTAGAATAAAAATAATTAAAAATACCTTTAAAATAAATTTCAATAAAGATTTTTCCTCTCTTTTCTTTCAAATGAAGGAAAACTCACTTTGCAACTTAAAATTATGAGGCTTTCTAAACTTTCAAACTAATTTAATTTGTCATCTCAATCTAAATTTCTGCAAAATGTCGGACCAACTTATGTTCAGTTGGATTTTTGTTTAATATATTAGTAATAGATTGATAGTCAAAATTAACCAAAAATCACTTTTTTTTGCAAAATTAAATATATTAAATTAAATAAATATTTAAAATTCGATTACCAAGTAGAATAAACAATTTACCAATCAGTCTACGGAACCCAATGTAAATTTTTCACTGTATCTCATTTTTTCTCACAAAAAATTTTCTTTTCCAAAACTCAAAATAAAAAATTTCAAAATAAAATATTATACCATCTAACTAACTATATCACAAGTCTTCAAAACATCTTTTTCTAAATATTTGCAAAAGTTTGAGCATTACAAAATTTAAAAATAAGTAGGCCCTCCCTCCCTGAAATTATCTTTCAAATGTGGCCAAATTACACGAGACACCATCAAAGTCAGAGATTGAAGTATTATGACCCTTAAGATTTTTTTTTTTGGTTTAGGTGTATGACTCTTAAGATTGAAGAAGAACTTGTTCATAATATTTGATAATTTTGTGTTCCAGCTCATCGTGAAGAAAACAAGTAGCACGGTTATCAGACAAGGAAAAATTGCACTTTGGGAAAATTATTTTCCAATTTTTTATGGTAACTTTTAATTGCAAATTTCTAAAAAAAAGAAGCAAAATACGTCAAAAGAGTAGCAAACATAAAAAGAAAAATCATAAATTTGCACTTAAAGTCAAGAATTGCTAACTTTTGATTGGGTAGTTAATTATACCCTTTCCTGTGAAAAAAAAAACGTGTATTATATTAGATTAACAATCTCTTAAAAATTAATGAACTCAAATTAAT
The DNA here is from genome assembly GCA_030512225.1 of Rauvolfia tetraphylla. Lineage (NCBI taxonomy): Eukaryota > Viridiplantae > Streptophyta > Magnoliopsida > Gentianales > Apocynaceae > Rauvolfia > Rauvolfia tetraphylla. The sequence continues at coordinate 8,024,140 of JAJQKT010000058.1, read as the reverse complement.
AAAAAATTTAAAGTCTGAAAGATATTTTGATATTTTTATTTTTCCTTTCCATGAATTTTTAGAAAGTGTGCTTTTGGTTATAATGATATTTTTTGGGTCAAATGCTATATGATAATTTCCAAATTGAGGAAGTCTAGTGGTAATTAAACAAAAATTCAGGGCCCTAATTCGAATTACTCCGGGAGTTGTAAGGGGCACATCTGGAAAGACGATGAAAGCGTAAGACGCGGATATACGATTAAATAATTGAATCCAATTATTCCATTCAAAGAAAAGCGTGGGGCAGCCCACATAGACAAAAGGCGCTCTGCTCGAAGGCTACTCACACTCGTGCTCTGGGCTCCCACTGCTCCTTTCTCGTGGAATGAAATCTTACTTTAAAAAAAAAATCACAGAAAATTTCGAAGAAATTTCCTTAGTCACATGCTCACATATCAGATTACAGTTCTGACTCAATCATAAAGTAAGGGTGTGCATCTCAGCATTTTAAAGATCAAACTTTCCTTGTGCTGATGCCAAGAACCACCAAGAACCACAAGTCAGGCAGTTCTTTCTTTCTATCTCTAGTTCTATCTTCATTAGCAGATATTGGCAATTCTAAGCCTTCTACTCAAGATATGTTTTGTTCATTTTAATGCAAATATGTGCTCTGAGATGGAGAAACTGCAAAATCTCGTGACTCATCTTGGAGATCTTGCTTCTGCTGCAGAACATCTCAAGATCTCTGATATGCAAAGGGCTATAAACCCTGTTGCTTCAGAGGTTATACAGTTGAATCTAGCAGTCCAGAGAGTGTATCTCCAACTCTTGGAAGCTTCAAAGCTACCAGGTTCATACACTTTCAGGGCTGTTGAAGATTTTGTCATCAACTCAAGAATTGATGCAGTTGAGGCTGTTTTTAAACAGCATATTGTTTCATTGATCGGCATGTCTGGACTCGGAAACTTAGCATATATGTTGTAAGTAATTGAGAATTCTTCAGCATTTTACCATCTAGGCTACGATTTTTTAAAAAGAAAAAAATTTTTATTTTGGTGGAAATAGTATATGCAATGCCGATGTATGGGATGATTTAAAAGAATTGCTTCTAGATGATAATAATGGAAGCAGAATTATGTTCACGATGTTGCATATATCAAATCTTACAGCTTGAAACCATGTTTTTTTTTATTTTGCAGCATTGTTGTGAGAAAAAAAATATGGATTGAAAGTTATAATAGCTGTAGTTTGCCGAAGAATTCATACAAAAAATTATATAAATTTATAATAATGGATTGCTGAAGGATTTAGAAAGAGATACAATTGAAAATTTTGTCTCTACATTATAATCAATGATAGGATTAAAGCTTGTCAAACCATGATTAAAATAGAATGGTATGGATAGCTGATGGTCTGATAATATTACCGGTCCTTAGTTATGGATTGCAGAAGGATTTGTAATATTATGGACTTCTAAAGATCATATATGGAGTTCATAAGATTATGGATTGCAGAAGGATTCATAATATTATGGATTTCACAAAGCAAATATGGATAGCTGAAGGATGTGTAAAGTTCAAGATTTCAAAATGAGAAGGTTATAGATCCCTTATAGGTAGCTGAAGGAACTAAACTATCAAGGGTATGGATTCCTGAAGGATTTACGGACAAAGTATATCTGTTCACTTGATGTTGCAGAGGATTACTTGATGGATTTTATGGTCGAAGTTTCCTGATTGATGTTATGGAACTCTTGATTCTGATTATTTTTTATGTTGTAATATCAATTATGGAGTTCGCCATTGGCTGTATATTTCTTCTAAATAAAAGATCCTACTTGGCTTCATCTTTGTTCGTTGTTTTTCTGTGCAAACAAGATGTAAGGGCAATGTCATTGCGATATCTCATTAATTTATATGTCATAATCTGGAACTCCTTAAATTGTTTGATATGAAATGCATGATATCTCAAGAGGGGCAATTGTTTCTTCAATGAAAGAAGTAGCTGATTCCGTTGGGATATTCAACAATCATCTGCCGCCTACTTAGACTCCGTAACTTAAAAGCTATTACAAAGTAATGTATTGGGAATCCCTTCTCGCTCGTACAGTATTTTTAACGTCTTCAGATGAGGAAGTAACTCAAATTCAAAGCCGATGCTCGTCAACTTGTCCTTAAGGCCGAACCTGGATTTGTTCCCATCTTCAGACTTCAAATGGTCGTAGACGTGTGAAACAATGGCCAGCGTATGGATGTTTCTGTTCTTTTTTTTTTTTTTTTTTTTTGGTCTAAGTAAGGATTTTCCTGATTTGCAAGGTAAGAAGACAGCAGATATTTGCTTCAGCGCTTAGCTTCGCTTTAATTCCAGATTTTCTAGTTTCTTCTTCCATCAAAGAATAGTATTGAAGAAAGTGCGATTATGAATTAAATCCTCATTAGCCTAGAGAAAAGTGCAAAAGAGCAACAATTGCTGAAACCACAAGGATATTAGACAGAGTTAAAGACTTCTCAATTGGAGGGGGCAAAATGTACTTGAGTCCTTGGGAGTTCTGAAAGTCACTGTTGACTCTACAGAAATGTAGATACTTGAGGGAAAAAGGAAAAGATTGGCAACGGACACATCACATACCATAAGCTAACAAGTGCTACTGTTGCAAACTCAGAAGTGCTCATGGAATATAGCAAGCTCTAAATCATTAAAAAAAAATTTTAAAAAAGGAGGGTTCATCAGATGTTCACATAGGTCACTCTGAGTAGCAGGTATACTTTAGGGCACTCTGTAAAGAATATGTTGTAGTAACTATTCGCCATGATCTACAAGCTGTATACATTGCATAATTAGTAACTGATAATCAACATACCTAGCAGAGCTGGTACAAGGAACTAATGCTAAGCATATATTCCTAACCAGCAGTACGTGCAGTACATATAAGCTACTTGCATATACAAAGATCCTATCCAGGATAATCACCTAGTAATGCTAACACCAGCTTAACAGTAGCACAACTTCTGGGCGCAATTAAGCCTTCTGATTGAAGTCCATGAAGCTTGGTTTGGGCAGTGTACTAAATGTAGGGTTATTCATGGTCGCCTGGGATGCGTGAATCTGTTGTTGCTGATGCTGCTGCTCTGCCTGCTGATTGCCAAAGTGATGGAAGTTGGGTGGCTGTGAAGCAAACTGACGACTTGGAGCTCTGAAGTTTCCAGTGGGTGCTGGAATCTGGCCAGCTGCTATTTTAAGTCGCTGAACTTCATCTTTCAATGCTTCATTCAGAGCTGCAATCACATATATATACAGGCAGAAATGGAAGTAATCAGTAAACAATCAGAAGTCGAAGATATTATTCAAGTTTAGAAAAAGATCAGATTTGAGAAAAACTGTTGTACGGGCATCTAGGACTCCAAATTTACCAACAAACATCACTCTCATCATATGTGCTATAAGAGCTTGGTATTTTCAAAACTCTCTCATCAACATACTCCATTTATTGCTCGAACCAGTGCATACCAAAGATAATGCAGAGCAACCATCAAGGGGAAAAGAAGGGGGTGGGCGGCAAGGGGAAGCAAGAATGCAGAGGTATTGATCATCCGTACCATCTCTAAGATGTGATTGCTCCTCCATTGCTTGCAACCGCAGTTTGAGTTCCTTGTTCTCAGCAGTTAACCCAGTAGTATCTCTCTGCAGAAAATGAAAAGTCACCATTAAACTTGCATATCCAATTTCTCTGGTAATTGCTTATAAAGTTATTTATAAGATATTTAGGAAATAGTGGATACTAATCTGTATACTAATATATAACTAATGTCAATTTAAAAAAGAGAGCCTGTACAGTGACAGTTGCAAGTGATAACAAATGAATCCATCAGAGACACATGAAAAAAAAGAAAGTATGTTTAACCAAGAAAGGAGACATTAGATTACCCCAGCACCTTGCACGCAAAGTAGCTACAAGATATCTGATAATCTGACCAGTCATATTTATGTTAATAAATGTTTATGCAGGGTGTATCCAATTCCAGCTTTTCTGATTGTTAAGTACATAACTTATATTGATGCGGCATCAAGTGGTTGTACCCATTTAGTAATATGAAACCGCTCAGAAAAGGCCAACTGGGAAGCTCTGCTAAAAAGTAGCAGAAGAAAAAATTAAGAAAGAGAACAAACATATCAAGATGCATGATATGTAGAACACCAGAAATAAAATGTCTAAAAGATTAACATTTGTTTTCCACCAAGCTCTACTATTCCATCCCTTCTAGAAAACCGAAGACAATAATGAGATTAACATTTGTTTTCCTAGCATCCAATTAGAGGAGAAATAGAAAATAAACCACTGAATTCCAGAAGATAAACAACTTTTGACTGACTCAACATATTGCTACAGTGACCATATTCCAGTAAATTTTTCCATGTACTGAGAATCACCTAAGGTGTTGTTTACTAGACAAATGAATGGTAGCTTTTACCCAGAATCATTGTGACACATTTCAGTTGGGAAAAGAAATTTCTAAGGACATATTACTGCAGTTCAGAATCCCTTCATTTACATGCAAAGAAGGGACTGAACTTTCATAACATCAAATAGAGAGACTAGACCGGTGTCTCTTGCATATTTGAATGACATATTCTATTCTAAGAGGAAGCATACTAGCATAAGAAGAAGGTATGTCAAGAAAAAAAATCCTTATTCTGATAGGAAAAAGCCTTGAAATTATCCAGAAGGAATGTATTTATGACAAACTTTTATACATAACTTCTGGAGGCAGGAATTATTAACTCATCGCAGCATGAAATTGTTAAAATTTAGAGACTTTTGCAAACCAGAGGACTCTATGACTTTGACTAAATCAAGAAAGCTCATTTAGGCATGTTCCAGGATATTTGTGGTTTCTGGTCCTCAGAACCAAAAGCAATTCTCAAACAGAAGCAAAATATATCACTAGATCACTAGATGCTCTACAGCCCATGTTCTAAGACTGATAGAACCACGAGGCAAACCATTTTAAATAGCCAGTATAAAACTTTTCAACTTTTGCAGAAAGAAAAAAGTTAAAGGTTCCGCTCTCTTTTTGTCTTCTTTCCTTCTCTTTTCTCCTGCAAGATATTGTGACACCACTGTTCCTTTTATAGTTTGCAGATGTTTCTAACATTTTTACATCAAATATCATAAGAGGGAGATTTATTTTGCAACACATATAACAAATTCTAACAGTTAATAACCATAATATTTTGCATGACATGAGTTTTAACAATCCTAAGAAAGTTAAATTAAGTAGCAAGCATTTCATATATCTCATGGATGCAAAATAAGCACCTCTACCTATTGTCTAGCTGCTCATTTTAGTTAGTTGAAGTTAAAATGAGCAGTATTGGAGCTTCTTTGACCTTCCTTCCTCCATCCTCCAATTTCTTCTAGAAAGGAAGAGTAGGATGGGCAAGAAATACGAAAAGAGCATTATGTACACCTCCTACACATGTTTGAGAACATCTGTCCCTTAGGGCTAGTTTGGGAGTGTATAAGAGAAGAAAAAAGAAGGGAAAATTTTGATGAAAAGAGAAAAGATACCTTATCTTGTTTGAGAGTTTAGGAGAGAAAAGAAATGATTCTATTATCTCTTGTTTGGGAGTTAAGAAAGAAAAGAAGGCATGTGGTAGTAAGTTACAAATCAACCTTTTATTTTTCATAACTTTTACTTAGATTCAAAACATTTAAGGGCCACTTAGTCAATTCCTCCTTATTCACTTATTTTGACCACTTTTGACTAAGTGATCCATCCTACCTTTCTCTCCAAATTCGGAGAGAAAAGGGGGCTGTTGACCCCTTCTTTTCTCTTCTTTTCTCTCCATCAAAATCTCCCAAATGGAAGAAATGAATCACTCTTCCTCCCAAATCTCTTCTTTTCTCTCCACTTCTTCCCATCCAAACTAGCCTTAGAGTTGGATCACAGGATTAAAGGTTCTTCAAGAACTTCTGGGAAAGGAAGAAACAAAAAAGGGACTTGGATTTCTTCCCCTCTAAACGTCTAGCGAAGAATTAAACATAAAATTTCTTGTTTAACATTATTAATTGATTCATTTGGTTAAGTTTTAAATAAAACATTTCAAGGCCCAAACAACAATTGCAACCCCCCCCCCCCAAAAAAAAAAAAAAATCCCCCAGAGAAATCCCGCCCCGCAAACAAAGAAAAGTAAAACCAAAAGTGATGATCTCAAATGGATTATCAGATAAAGGGTGCGCTACTATTACATTTATCCATTCTAGAAACAATTTTCCTGAGTAATATTGAAGAACCAATATGTTCCGAAGGATAGGCCATCTTGTAAAGGAAGAACAGTGAAAAATACATTACAGGAGAAGCTGCAGATCTTCTCTTCTATGCTCTCCTAAAGAACCAAAGGGCTACCAAAATCATAACCATAGATAAAGAACTACCTAGCAACAATTTTCCATTCCATCATGTGCAACCTAGCTAAAAAACAAAATATTGAATCCTCGGAAAGAAAATAATTTATCTCAAACGTGGAATAATAGTTGCAGCTAAACAAACAGCAAAACATAAAGAGCTACTCATGTCAAAGAAGCAGAAATCAACAGACTAAATTTTGATCCTATTTTTGCAACTCAGATACTTCCCTTTCATGTTAAAGTTTTGCATACCAGACATACCAAACAGAGCTTGAAATTTTTGGGCAATAATTGAGAAGGTTAACCAAAGAAAAATATTAAATTGATGGATTGAAACTCAAATTCTTTTTATCTTAAAAGAACTAGATCTCAGTTCCCAACGGATCATGAAAAAGAGATGAGTAAATTAATTTGATCAACTTCAAACATTCCAGCAACAACTTGAATGTCAAGATTCACTATAACGTGAAAATGTATATTAAGAAATATTTTGGTCTGTTAAGATTCAAGTATTACAGCTAAAATTGCCGCAAGAATGATAGGTCATACACACCTGCAGCGTAGTCACTTGAGCAGATAGATTAGTTGCTTCAGTCTGTAGGGTCTGAACTTTCCTCTCTAGTTCATTTGTGTAGCGTATTTTCCTCTCCTTTGAACGTGCGGCAGATTGTCTATTTGCAAGAATCCTAAAATAGAACAAAAGAGAAAGTATTTGATTCCTTCCAGATTCACTGGACAACTGGAAACTCCCATGTTTTCCCTTAGCAGCAAGTAACCATTAAATATAATTACACAAGAATAACAGAAATAGATTTTGCACCTCATAACACATTTTCAAACTGCATATATATTGAATAGTATTGAAAAGAAACTCAGAGCGATTACTCTTTTGTGATATTGATTTTCGTAATAATGAAAAATAGAACGATTATGCTTTCGTGATATTGACTTCTGTAATAATGAATTTTGGATTGACCAAGTCGAGCCACTTTTTTAGACTGCTGGTGCCTGTCTGTCTAACTAAATTACAACTGAAACAAAGTACAATCCCCTCCACACCCTCCACCCCCCCCCCCCGACCAAAAAAAAAAGGGAAAAAAAGAATACACTTTCAAAAGATCAATGCATGCAGTAATTTAATGGATAGGCAACATAGAACCGCAGCTCCACTAAAAGCTATAAACTCGGGCGGAAACCAAACGATAGAACGGCTACAAACTAAAATATATTCAGGGAAATTCTTCAAAAGAAGGGGTTAATAAACGTTGTTTGAAAAAGAAACATAAACAAATTCAAGTTTCAGCAATTCTACCAAACTCCAGAAAAGATCAAACCATCTTATGCAAAACGAAAATAACGAAAAGGTACAAGCCTTTTTGCTCTCTTGGGATCAATGAGGGCAAGCTCTTGGAGTCTATCTGCTCCCGTAGCCTTCTTAGTAGAGTCCACCATCATAGCCTCAAACGAGCTCGTCATAGCAGAAGTCGACCCATCCATCGAACTACTATGCCTATGACGCGGACCGGAAACCGGAGCCGCAGAAGGCGCCGCACCACATGCGCCATCCGCCAAGAAGGAGGAAGCGCCAAAATTCAGACCCTCAAAGAAGTCACCGTCGACAGACAAGCTCCTAAAATGGGCTTTCCCCTCAGGCCTGACGGGCTGGGCCTGCACCGCCGCAGCCGAGTTGCTACTTTTGGTGGCGGTGGCCGGCTGAAGCTGCTGCACGGAGACCGTGTTGGAGTTGGAATCGGACGAAAGAGAAGGAGCCGGAGGAAGGTCAAAGACGACATCGTCCAAAAGGATATCATCATCAAAGTCCGGGAAGCGAAAGAAAGTTTCCGATTGGGCACGGCGGTGGTGGGCCCCGCGGTTAGGAGTATCGGGCATATGATCAAGGTCAAAGTCCGGCCTTGCTCCTCCGCCTGCCCCTCCACCACCCATCAAGTGCTGGGCAACTATAGGCTTCCCAGCGAACTTAGGGTCCATCATTTTTACTAACCCAACAAGAAGAACAAGAAAAATGAACCAAAACTTATCTCTGTCTATCTCTCTTATCCTGTGGCAGTGGTGGGGGTCGGAAATGGGCGGAGTAGGAGGTGGTGGTTGCGCGGTCAATTGAGAGTGGTGATGAGTGAGTGAAAGTGGGTAGTTCGATACGCAATACAAGTGAGAACTAAGAAGAAAGAGGGCTGTAAAATTGGAGAAGGGTAAAAGGTCGGGGGTCAACCGGTTGAAATAGAAATGAAGAAGCATGGCTGATTTTGACTAAAATGGTGGTGAGGTGGGGCCCAGAATACGCGGGTTCTTCAATTGAGATGTGGCAGTTGGCACTTCGGAGAAGACTTTCGTGCTGAAGTGTAGGGCGGACTTCGGATTAGAAATATTACTCTTTGAAAGAAAAATAGGGTCTGCAGAGTGACGGACGATAGTTGGATTAACTGCAGTCGGGATCCAATAAAGCCTTTGCCTAGGTCAGGATTGGGAGTTCCACTGTGGTAGATTTTGTCTTTTTTTTAAATAATAAGGTTAGTAATTTTTATTTTCTTTTTTAATAAAATTATTTTTTACGATAATTATAATTAATTATAAATTATATATTTTTTATTAATAATGTGATAATTCTTATACTAAAAAATTTATGCTCAAATATTTTCTTATTTAAATACAAAATTTACTAAGAATAATTAAAGACATATTTAGATTAATTTTTATTTAAATTAAATTATATTTAAAAGTTATAAAAAAATTAAATTTAAAATAAAAAGTTTTTTAAAAAAAATTAAATTAAAAAGTCAACCCAAATACAGGGAGAAGATCATTTTGGGGGTGTAAATCAGCTTATAGGTGTGTCGGATTGGGCAAAATTCAAACAGTCATCTCAAAATGATTACTTCCAACCCAAATTCGGTCGGAGCGAGCTCATAAGGGTCGACCTCCACTTCGGCCCAAGCAATTCAAGAGCTCCGGCCAACCCGAATTTTATTATTTCTAAAAATTTATTTTAAAAACAGTGGAGATTACTAAATATTACTCCGTCTATTTTAAAATATAAAATCATTTGTCTCTTTTCTCTCTTCTTAAAAGGTTTGGCCTCTTGTGAATTTTAATAATTACTTTTCTAAAATTATCTTCTACTCATAAAAATAATTTATCAATTCTCTATTAAATTAGTAAAGTTAATTAAGAATATAATAAAATTAATTTTATTTTTTAAATATATGTAAAGAGTACCATAAAATTTTATTTTTTGAAATAGATATAGTAATAATTTGCACCATTGATAGTCAGAACAGACTAAGCTTTAGCTCGATCCAATCTAACTTAGGTTTAAGAAAAAAACTAATGTATTTAGTTTGAACTCACTTTAAACGAGTAGTTTTATTATGATAGGTTAGCAAATTATTGATATGTTAATAGTTACTCACTTACTAATAAAAAATATACATATAGTAAATTGTTGATAGTTTCATTCACATGTATTATTTTTATTGGTAAGTAATTATTTTGATATCAATAAATTAATAACCTATCAAAGTAAAGTTAATCCTTTAAACTCAATCTGGATTAACGTTGCGTTCTGGTCGCGAAGTTTGGACAAATTTGAACCCGTAGACAGTATTAGAGATTATATAATTTTTGAATTTAAATTATTACTTCTTGAATTGGATCCAAATATCCATTTTTTATTAAAAAATGAACATTTAACTTTAAATAAATAAGATTTTTTTGTTATATTAGGAAATTGAGACATGGATTTAACTTAGAATTTATCATCTAATAAGGAATATTTTAAACTAATTAAGTTACCCTTTGAGTTGGAAGGAGTATTACTTTTAATATAATAAAAAACTAATAGAACAAACTCAACAATGACTTTTCTATTAGAATGTGAAATTTGATAAAGTTTGAATTTGAAATTTTTTCTTTTAAGTTTCATTTTAAAAATAATTTTTTATGAAAAATATAGCATAAAATAAAAAATTTACATTACACCAAGTTATATAACAAATTATCTATCATGCTCCAAATTGTAATATATATTCTATCGATTCATAGAACAAATTATTCACAAATAGGACAATACAGTTCACCATACTCAAATCAAGCCAAGTTTAACTAATTCGAGCTTGAACATATCTTAAAAAACAAGACAAGCCTAATATTTGGATTCAACTCGATCGAATTTAAACAAAGCTTTGACCCACTCATTTCAATTAATCGACTTAATTTTTTTTTTTGGAACGTCCTTTTAATATTTCTTTCTGTTTTTAAGGTGAATGACCGCCCATTTTTCGACAGCTAACTATAAGTAAGAATTTAATAGTTATAGAAATTGAATATTTCATAAATCGTTTAACATTAAATTCATGTATATAATACGGCCAAGATGCTTTTTGTTCAAAATGCTATTTTATCTCTACAATTATCATTTTAAGATTGTCGCATCACAATATCATTTCTTCATTTATGTAGCTGATAACTCTTTTTATACAACTATGGATATTTTATATTATTGTTACAAAAGAAAAAGAAAATGATACTAAGAAAAAATGTTCATATTTCATATTACATGTAAGATGTTTGATATAGAGATCATGCATAATTTTGGACTTAATCTTAATATATTGCTTCTTTTATGTTTTTTAAAAGAATTAAACATATGATATCTAGGAATTTTGTTTGTACTAGGGAACTTTAGAGATTTCTTGGATGATGGTAAGTGAAGAGTATTTTGGCATCATGACTAACACTACAAAAGGTAGTTGACATGACTCCACCTAAACCCTTTGTGTTACAGTATTTCAAATATGATATTTCACTCTTCCCACTATTTTTATTTCGGCATTCTGTATATTATCATGCAAATGTAATCCTTTCTATTTGAAAAGGGCAAAATTGTCTTTGCATCATAAAATTGAAGAAATAGAATTAACATGTAAAATCATATTTTGTACAGTCCACAGGCTGATAACTGCGGGTCGCGGACTGATGGTGTTCCGCCCGCAGGTCAAACGGGCCAACCCGTACAGATTGGACCGAATTGGCCCGTTTGATAGCACTAATTTCATGAAGGCCCTCTTCGCGATAGTTTAATCTCTATCTCTATTAAACTCCAATTATATCATAATAGGAGGGAGAAAAAAAAGAATGCCTTTATCTTTCTTTTGTTTCTCCAAGAAAAGTAGGTAGAGAAAATAATTAGATTATTAATTTTTAAATTTTAGTGTTTGGCTTATTATTTATGTATGACAAATATTTATTAATTAAATAAATATAGAATATTATGAAAGTAAATCTTTAGAGGATGTAATATTGTGATTCATTTCCTAAAAAATTTAACAAAAATAAATACAAATTAAAAATTTTAAAAATTTAAGATCAATTGCTTTACTATTAAACTCCAATTATAATGCTGATCGGTGAATAGCTAAATGCTTTACTCCAATCTCACTTTCGCAAACTTGAGAAATAGTCCAAGATCAATTGAGTGGGTGTGAATTATTTTTTATTGCTAGCTATGGTGAAAGACGTAAATTTTCCTTATTCCTAATTTTGGAATGGGATTTGACATGATGAATTCTTGAAATTTGTTTGTCCAATGTATGATTACTGGATATGTTCCACTCCACCATTTATAGTTTGTCATCAAGTATCTATTTATTGTACTTTACGACTGCCATGCCCACATGAATTTAAATTAGTCGGTATTCTGTTCTCGATGTTATCATCGTATTAGAACACTGGACCTCAGGAAGTAGTACAAATAGGATCCTCGGGCATTGCAGTGGTTCCCCAGTGATGTGGTCTTGGGGCATGGAAGTGTGAGTGGGATGGCGAAGGGATGTTACAGGAGCTTGTCGGGTCAACTCATTCTACGAGGCCCACGAGTGACTTAGCAAGCGGGGGCCGGCCGAAAATAAGGCAACTAATGGCGAGTATGAAGCTTAATCTGAAAGACATTTTGACGTTTAAAGTTTTTTATCGCATACGAATCAAATCGAAAACAAAGACCCTTTAACTATCAAAGAATTAATAAAACGAATCACATTTTTACCATTAAATTATACTTATTATAATATGATTACTGTATACAATTAGACTTAAATTATATGCAGAAAAAACGCAAAAAAATCATAAAATAAAAGAATTATTTCAAATCTCAAAAGTTGCGGTTGATAAATGTCCTCAGTCCTCTACTTGTGAGTGTGCCATTAGCTTTGTGCATGGATATGGTAGCACAGAGTAGTCTATCAAGAAGTTTTTAATTTAGATATCAAAATATACCAAAATAAAAACAGAAATTAACATTTCTGGCTCTGATATTAGAGAGTAATAGTAATACAAGCCTTAGTGCAGAAACTTCACATTCCACTTTAGGCTGGCTATACATGATTCCAATTTGGATGGTTAACATATTGGACACCACCATTTTTTGCGCACAAAAGAATGAATATTGGGCTCAATTCAATCTTGAAGTACAAGAAGTCAGTAAGCACAACTCAGTTGGTCTGAACCTGAATAATTGGTGATATTAATTTGTTGAGCCAAAGAGAATACCCCTGTTTGGGCATTGTTTCACAAGAGCAGGCAAATGCCTTCTTAGTCTTCGAGATTTTGCGTTCTTGTCATCCATCATCTTGATCTCTTGCTATTGTGAGGTATTGTCAATGGGTTTTGGCCTGATGGAGTCTCATCAGTTCAACCTGAAATTATTACGGTGGTCTCAAGCTGAGTGCTGATTTAAATCTAAACTTTAATCATGCTCAGCCCAATATATTTAATACTCCATGAAGTTGTGAGATATAATATAATAATATACATCTATTAGGTAATAGTGTTATTAAATAGAAATTATACCTATCCTGTATTAACTATATATACTAATTACATTTTGGTACTTGTAAAAAGTAAAAACTCAAAATTCTTAAAGGATGAAGAAGATTATAAAAAATTCTTTCTTTTTTTAATATAAACTCTTGAACTATTCTAAAAGTTGAGTTGAGTGCAAGTTGGGACAAATCTTGCTTACACAGCCTATTTGATTAATCTGCTAAATATTGATGAACGATGAATATTTGATGCATTATATATATGTATTACTTTGGTCCAAATTGATCATAGAAGCTGCTAAAACATGTCTTTTGCTCCTAACAAGGAGGTTACACATTTCCCTGTCCGCTTTTAGTGTGAAGGATCTTATATACCGAGAGTGTTTAGAAATTTGACTTCTATGTAATGAAGGATTTGTCCTTCTTTTAAATAGAGTTGATTTTTTAAATAAAATTTATAATTTTATAATATAATTTATTAACAATTATGTAATTTTTACTAATAATATAATATTTCTTATACTTGAAAAAAAATACCAACCTTTGCCATAGCATTGTTTTGGGTGCAAATAACATATGATCATGGAAGAGGCAAATTCTTCCCGAATCTCCCCTCTCCATTTCTTTTGGGAGGCCGATTTGGTCAAAGTCATAGGTAATGATTGAGATAGGAGTCTAGGCTGGTTCCCCTTTTTCAATTAATATGTCTTTTTTTTTAAGTTGTTGATGATTATGTGCTGATTCAACATGATTGCCATTTGCCAACACTTTGGGAGAATACTGAAAGAGAGGATCTTGGGGGTGTCAATCGGCCTATGAGGTCGCGCTTGAGCAAGTCCAAGTTCAATCCAAATTCAAAGATGGATTTCAAAGCTCGAGCAGGTCGATTTGGAGCGAGTTCGGGGTCAGCCCAATTTTATTTTGTTTTGGATTTTTTTATTTTAATGTATAAATTACAAATTTCATTTCTCAAATTCAAGCCTAAATAATAGGTCTAAACCAAGTGCAGATTTTTTTTTGGGGCGGGGAGGGGGGGTGGGTGGGTGGGAGGAGTGGTCGTTCCCCAACAATTTTAGAAAATTTTACTTTTTTATATTTAATTAAGGATTTTACCTCCTTAAAAACAGATTTTGCTTTCCCAGAAATTCTTACATAGTTTCTTAATTAGTCTTACAAAAATAAAAAATTTTAAGAGTTAGCAAAATTTTTGTTTTAAATTTCTTAATTTAAATCTCTTATCTTTTTTTATTCTTATTTTTTTGAACTCCATTTTGAAACTCTTTAGCCTTGTCTTTGGTTGAAGTTGTATCTTTGTTGATAGGTTCTTTAATTTATTTTTGAGCTTCAATTTTGGCCTCTTTATTTTTTATTTAAGTTGGCTTCACTCTAGTATATCCAAGATTTGGACAAAATTTTTATTCTTTTATTGAATGTCAGAACCAGAGTGATATTAACTTGAAAAAAATCATTGGAAAGAGATATTTATATGAGAGAGTGACAATACATTTTTAGAGAAGTTGTGTATATAGGATGGAAGAGAAGAAATATATTAGTTCTTGATGATGTAGTTAAACAAATTTAAAATAAAGTAGATGACTTGTTTAAAGTTCATATTTTGTAAAGTATAAATGCTTTTATATATTTTTTAACATACATACATATCTTCTTCTTTTTTTTTTTAAAGTTGATCTTGCTGTAATTAGCTTTATAATCTAAATTGATTCATAATAGATTTCGCTCTCAGTGACCAAAGTCTTGGATCCGTCCTTGGTTTAAACTCAACTCAATTTCAATCTAAATTGTTAAAACTCGAGTCGGTTCTGAACCCATTGAGAACCCAATCCTTACTTCCTAATCTTAGGAGTGCAATAATGTCCAAAGAAGGCATATCATATCCAACCTTTCTTTCCCATTCTCGTAGTACGCCAATTAGGTCGAAGCCTTTAAAATTATGGAGCAGACAAAGTGTTCCACACACTTCCAATTGTTGGATTAAATTCCTTTAGCTGTTCAAGTAAAAAGAAAACCACAAATGAGTATAAATGAAGTGAAGAAGCAAAATTGTAGTAGCTAAAAAGTTGGGTTCTTGCAGCCCCTGTTAAGTGAAATTCCCAGGACAATATACATAGGTGCAGAATGATGCAGAGGGCCATAAACTTACCTTGTCGAGTGGTGGCCAAAAGGAGTTGTCAAGTGGAATGTTATGAGTAGTCTTGATTTGACTATAGCATATTTTATCTAAAGGAAATTGAAAGAAGAATAAAGTTAGCCCACAGAAGAGGGATTTGGGTTCAATAACATATCGAGAGTTGGTGGTATTCGTGTGGAATCCACACTCCTAACCATTTACTAATAATATCTGATTCCCACTTTTGCATTTTGCTTAGTGCCATCCTCTTCAGCAATCCATCTCAATTTTGTTGGCGAATTGTTTAGGTTAAGAAGCAAAAGCTGGAAATATTCAAAAAGGAATTACCATAACACGTTAGAATAAGAAAAGTTTATCTATGCTTTTATGTCAGTTTGTCTTAATTAACTCCTATCAAGATTATATGTCTTTTCACGCAATATCTAAGCACGGCATAAGATTTTTTTTTTTCTGTGAGTGTGAAAAGGTATGAGGCATGGGACTTGGTTGTTCCAATTGAAATATTACTTTGAGTGCTGAAATGATAAAAGTTAATTTGAAGAACGACTCTTTTATTTATTTTTAGCTGTATAGCTGTATAGGGTATCTTATGTGAAATAATAAGAAAAAATTACAAACCCAAAGTATTTTTTTTTTTGGAATTGCCAAAGTATCTAATATGACGTTTTGAAATGTCACATTACTTTCTAATTATTAGATTGCTTTGCTATTGCTTCTCTTGATTGTATTGTTTCTCTTTTTCTTGATAATGGAGTTGGATATATCTAGAGTAAAGAAACTAATAATTTTCTCTTGAAAGAGAATTTTCAATTCAGATTTTGCAACTTTTGACTTCACTTTACCATGATATCACCATATAATAAAGAAGCCAGAGCTTTTAAAAGCTATGAAAATGCACTAGTATTAATCAATGTATACTCCAAAGGACAACAACAACAACAACAACAACAATAATAATAATAATAATAATAATGGACAAAAAATTGTACATGCATGAGGAGCTTTACTTTACACCAGAACTATACGAATATATTTTACGAAAAAAAAAGGGAAGAAAAACTCTATAAATGCATGCAATAGTTTCAACGAATAAATGCTTTTATGTTCAACTCCCTCTCCCAAAAAAGAATTTAAAAAGAAAATGAAAATATATTATCTTCCCAAAAGAAATTAACAGAAAAAAATATAGTTTGATTATGTGTTCTGAGTTCACTAACTACCTAAACCCTCACCCCTCCCCCAACCCCGAGTGCCCACCAACCAACCCAAAATAAAAAAAAAAAAGAAAAGGAGAAAAATTCCTCATAGCGTCTCAAAAACAAAAAAGAAGAATAATTATCTTGTCTTGTATGTGTTTCATAAGTTTGAATTACTGGTTCTAACCAGATATATAATAACGTACACTTCAAGATCATGACAAACAATACTTTTCATGGTTTTATTACCTTAAATTCAAAGGATTTCCTTAGATTAGCAATGATGATAAACAAAGTATATGTGAAACAGTCATGTTACTTTGTCTTTTTGAAGAAATATAACAGAAGAAAATGTGAGAAAAAAGCATGCATCAGGCATTTCCGCATCTTTATTTTTCAGTTTCCCTAATCATGTCATGCTTTATTCATGTACGTTTCTTAGATGCTCAACGGAAGATCACCCCTTGTGGTCTCTTTTTCCCTACTTGATCTTTTATTAACTGCTTCAAGTACTCCTCAAGATTGACCATTAAAATGATAAGCTCTTATATATACTTATCAAATTCGACAATCCAGTGATTCTTGTTGGAAGTTTCAATTCTAAACTAAATGTTATTGCTCGTTCAAATTGCTTAGAATATTGTCAATCTTTCCGCACAAACTTTGGTTTTCAAGATTCCAAGAATGAGAAAAAGAGAGATTAAATATGGTAGACACTTCTCTTTTCTAATCTCTCTTTCAATTTCGCTAATACTTGGAATATCTGTAACATTTTATCATTAATGTTTCAATTTTGAGAGTTGCGTCTGGTCAATTCCATCTAAAAAAAACGGGAAGCATATCTTGACAAGATATAGAAAAAAAGGTTCTTCAACATTTAAAGCAAATCCTTTTTTTATAAGACAAAAGCCATCTTATAGCTAAAACATGGCTTTGCCGAGTTAGTGCCAGTCCCACCTTTGCCTCCGCACTACTGAATTGAAAAGTTCATAAATTTCCTCTATAAATTGAGGGCTTAAGGGCGTGTGTTCATCACATTTGTCTTCATTTCCTCTCTAAATTATTCCTTGCATAATCAGTTTTAGTGCTTTTTTTTCCCTTACTTATGGCTTCCAATCAAACAACTCATCAGGATAATGATAAAACTGCATTCCAAGTCAATGACTTGGAAAGACAAGTAGGACAGCAGCTCGAGGAAAAGGAATTCGACTACTCACAAAGGGCACAATGGCTTCGTGCAGCGGTGCTTGGAGCTAACGATGGCTTGGTCTCCACTGCATCCTTAATGATGGGAGTTGGAGCTGTAAAACAAGACATTAAGGTCATGATCCTAACCGGATTCGCTGGCTTGGTAGCCGGGGCGTGTTCAATGGCCATCGGAGAGTTTGTCTCCGTTTACTCGCAACTCGACATAGAGGTGGCTCAAATGAAGAGAGATAAAAAAAGGACAGCAGCAGTTGGTGTAGAAAGGCAAGTGGAAGGAGATGAAGGAGAGAAAGAGAGCTTGCCTAATCCAGTGCAAGCTGCTGCTGCATCAGCTCTTGCATTTTCAGTTGGTGCAATGGGGCCACTGTTAGCTGCATCATTCATTAGGGAATACAAGGTGAGGCTTGGGGTGGTGACTGCCGCCGTCACGGTTGCTTTGGTGGTTTTTGGGTTGTTAGGGGCTGTATTAGGGAAGGCACCACCAGTAAGGTCCTCTGTGAGGGTTCTAGTTGGAGGTTGGCTTGCCATGGCCATAACATTTGGCTTAACAAAATTAATTGGCTCTAGTGGGCTGTGATTATAGATCTATAGTCTGTTTTTCTTATTTCTTCTTTTACAATCTCTGTTATGTTAAATATTTTAAAGAGATTAATAAAAGCTATCTTTTTCTCTGTGTCAAGTATTTGTATTTGCTTTATGTGTGTCATTTCATATGTTGAAAATGATGGATACAATTCAAGTGACGCTCCTAAATGTTGCATTCCTAATCAATTAGTACCTGGCTTTGCAGTACCATTTAATATACTATATATATATATATATATATATATATATATATATATATATATATATATATATATATATATATATATTGCTTCCATTTTTATAAAAGTAAAAAGAAAAAGGAAAAAAATGGGTGGCATTCATTTTTTCCATTCAAAAAGATTGGATATATATTTATTAAGGGTCTTTATCCAGCACGGCCTAATTTTTTTAAAAATAGATAAAATGACCTAGTATTGAAATTGAGTTTCATATATGATTATAACGTTTTTTAATTTAGTGTCATTAAAGCAATGATGCCAAACCAAAAGGTATCATTGACCGATTTGGATTTAACAACAAAAATAATAATAATACATTTTATTTTGACATTATTATTTGAAAAGTGACAACACCAAAAGTAAAGGCATTATCACTTTGAGTAGTGCCAATGCAATACTGATATATCTCTTCCTTTTAAATGTTCTTATAGATTGTAGTGACTTTCTTATTTATCTCAAAGCTGAATTTCAAGTGAAATGCAATGTGGTTATTTGGATTATTCATTCTTTATTTTTTCAATCCACCTTATTAAAAGATTGGAAATGGCAACTTATTAATCTGGTAAACCCTTTGACATGTGGCATCTAACTGAAGAGTCTTTTCATTCCTTTTTTTTTTGGAAGTCTTTTCTGTTCTTGTTTTCTTTTTTTTATTTTTATCCTGGGATCAATAAGTGCCAATTCTTTGTTACTTCTTTTTCTTTGCTAAACATATTCTAATTCCTTTCCTCAAAAAAAAAAATATTGCTTCTTAGTTCTAAGCAACATAATTATTTAAAACTAACAAATTATTTGGTAGTGGCGGAGTTATTAAATCAAGTTAATAATTTTTTCTAATTTATTAAATTTAATGAAATTTGTATTAATTTTCTCACCAAATCAACAGGTTAATTAATTATTCAAATCATCGATCGAGTAATGTTAATTAATTTAGTATTATAGATATATTTAAATTTTAACTTGTGATTTATGTCTAATTAATGTATTGATTCAATTAGTTAGTATTTACTAATTTAACACTACAATACTATAGCATTTGTTGTGAGTGATTTGCTTAAATAATTAACAAGATATATATTTAGTAATTTATGATCTTTTAAATTAAAATCTTATAAAAATTTAATTTCTGTATATTATAAAATTAGTGGCTCAATTATCATGCCTAAGAAAAAACTGAAATAAATTAGTTAATAAAAAATTATATATTTATGTTGTCCGCTGAAAAAGAATTACTAAGAGTATCATAAAATTAGATTTTTCATTCATATGTGTCATTCATTCATTTTATACAGATCTAGTATAGCTCATTAATATGTATCAACTGTTTCATTTGAAAGTAAGGCCTATGCAAGTACCCATATGGTTGTTAACCTGACTATTACAACAAGTGGCTTTTTGTGACATTCCTTCAATAAAATACATCCTCAAAATTCTCATAATTTGAATGGCAGTTGGCATTTGCCCAAAACAACTGATGTAGTTTTTTCTTGTTCTCCATATTTTATTTATAATAGAACATTAGGTCCAAGTCTGACTTTAATTACAAATATAAATGCAATAGCACTTTCTGCATTCCTATTTATGATTTCTCTTATTCTTTCTGTATCAGTTTGGTTTTATGGTAGCTGCTTAGGCTTTTTTTGGGTCAAATTAGTTGTTTAGGCTTTGAGAGAAACTTCAAATGGCAGTATAATTATTTAGGCTAGTGTGGTTGTCTTGATACCATTACAAACAGCCAAAGTTTCCTTAGTAGTCTTTCACTCAAACCTTTTATATCGCATGAAGTATTCAAGAACATTGACTTCCCTTTAGTTGCAGTACACAAAGTGATAATGCCTCACTTTTCAAGTAATAATAATGCCAAAAGGAAAGTATATTACTTTTGTTTTGCTGCAAATTCAAGACAGTCAATGACGTATTTTGAAATCAAAAGGCGTTATAGTAATATGGAAAACATCACTTTAATATCAAGCTATTTTAGCCTATTTTTGAAAAAATTGAGCCATATTTAGTAAAAATCTGTTTATTAATTTTCAATGAACGGTTTTATTTGTTTATCACTAGAAAGATCTATATTGTCTAATACCAATTTTACATGTCATACTAGAAAATATTTAACATATAGTTGTTTTTTGGTGAATTCTAAACACATTGTTTTAACTTAACAAATGGTTTTCCCCTTATATGGATCATGGTCTCAAAGTGACCGGCTTTAACCCAAAATATCGAGCAATAACTTTGATTCGGTTTTCTCGTTTTGTGCCAAAAAACCATAAACGGTCTTGTTTTGTCACAATTGTCCAACTAGTACAATAAAATTGTAAAACATGTGACTATAGAATATAGCTTTTAAGCATTTTTGGTACAAACAAATAACATTAATTGATGCAGGATTGGACGGAGAATTGAACATTTGGGATCACAATCTAATGTATTATATACTTTTTTCATCCAAAATTAAATATTCACTTTTTACCGGGTACAAATACTAAAGAAAGTAGCTTGACTATGACTACGTTACCAAAATATCATTATTAATTAATTAACAAGGTTAGTGATTTTGTAAGATATGTGTTAGCGAAGAAATTGCATATTTATTTATGGAAAAACTAAATATAAATACAAATATTTAATTTTGAACGAATAATATAATTCGTAATCAATTAAAACTATACAAATCTGGAACTTTCTTCGGTCTAATTTACTCTTACAAAAAGGTTTGTCCTTCTCCTGTGCGTAACTTTCCATCTATAAGTACTATCAAGGTAACATACTTGATGAATATAAAGTTCTACATTTATCTTGTGCCATTTTATAAAGGTCATTCGCTGAGTAACTTGAGTTAGGTCAATCTGATCATGCAATATCTTCTTATTTTTACTAAGTTCCAGCCATGGATATATTTATATGTTCTTAGGATAATAAATATGATTTCATTTTTCCTTTGGGTACCTCCCTCTTTTGGGCATAAACAATATGCCATAAATTACTTTGTCATTCCAACCCGATATATCAAGTAGAAATTCAACTAATTCGGTACAATCAATAAAATCAGGAGGATATCAACTCAATTCAACAATTAGGGGTAAGGCTATCAACAGGTCGGGTAGAGACCCGGATACTACCCGGTTCTAATATAATAAAGTCATGTTTGGACCAAGAGGTATACTTGTTTACCTGGATCTGGGTCCAGACTTGATAAGGTCTTGTCTAATGGGTATGGGTTCGATACATCACGTTTCGGACTCTACAAACCTAAGACCTAATTAATATGTATTATAAAATATTTTATATAATTTATTTATTATACTTTTTATTTATAGTAGTGTGTATTGAAACTATTTTTTCAATACTCATTCTTGTATTATGTGTCTTCTTAATGAGAGAATTTTTATGTCTAAAGTTGCAAAAATAAATTGATTTAGAATTTCATGTAAATTTTATGTCTAATATATATACAATATATATATATTTTCTAAAGTTATATATATATTTTAAATTAATAATTTTTCTCTTGGGCTTTCTTTTTTCTTTGAAGAAGACAAGTGACATTTAGTGGTACATGTTAATCTTAATTTGAAAGTTGAACTTCTTTCATATATGAAATTAAAAAGTGACTTTTAAATTAGTATATTGATTAAAGTTGTTGTTTTAGTAAAATAGTAAACATTTTAGTCTTTTTTATTCTACTTAAACTTTTGTGTAACAGTTAATTTTGAGAACCTATTAACATTATAGTTGTAATTTATTAAAGAGATATCATATTACATTATAATATTATTTGTGCTAATGAATTTAATAAGTTATGGTGTAACTTTTTTTTAATCCTTATTATAATTAAATATACTCGAACCTGGCCCGATACCTATAGGGTCGGGTACGGGTTCACACTTTATAGACCTGCCGGATAATCGGGTAGTGTCCGGTACTAAGTATATCTTAATTGGTCTGAGACAAGGTGTACCTGACCCATTAGGACCCGTTTACAAGCCTAATTAGGAGAAAAATCTAATTTTGGAAAGAAGTTTATGGGGGTTAATTGGAATTTACAACAAAATTTCTAATCTTAACTTTGCATTTAAACCTTGTATACCAAGATTTAGGAATTTTTGAATACAACCTAACTCTTAAATTGGCACAATGACAGAATCTTGTTAAATTTAAAGCCTCCTATTTTGAACATACCAAATTAAGAACAAAACAGAGAAAGTTTGGCCCAAAAGTTACCTCCCCCCAAAATAAAAGAAAAATGAGAGAAAAAGTTTTGTTCCGTTTTGAGTTCAGGTTTTAGCCTGGAAATTATACAAGCATTTTCTAAAAATATCTGCTTTTGTTAACTGGAAGAAAGATATATGATCACAGAACCAGAAATCCTCAGAATAGTTACAAACCCAAATATAGAATTGGTTGCTTCATCTTGATCCATTGCTATCTGTTGTTGCAACCTTTTCCAGTTGAATCATTTTTGTCATTGCTGGGCAAATACATATAACAGGCGTTATCCTTTGTTTTCAGTTTTTTTTTTTTCTCCTATCTGCTGCAGACCGTAATGCAGACAAAAACGTTACGTGCCATTGATAACGGATGGCTTCCTGTACGTTGATAATGATACGGGTACAACAAAAGCAACCAAGCCTTAATCTCAAATCGATGTCAGCTCCCATATAATGATACTGTTGACACCAAAAAATCCATTCGAAGAACTGAGATAATTTTGAGTCTCTTGTAAGTTGCAGAAAACCTAGTTAACCATGATCAAGCAGCAGGAGCAACAATAAAAGATCAATGCAGAAGTGAAGAAAAGTTAACGGATCTAAAGTAATCAGTCAACTGGTCAGAGCTCAGATTGCAGTCAAACAAGAGGAAGGCTGTTTGCGCGAGCAGTTATGGTCCCCCATATACACTTGTTTCTTCTTCAGTTTCCAGCAGGAAGTCAAGACTGTGCTTGTTGGCAATTAGAGAGCTCTTGTTGACAATATAAACTGATCATGAAGATTAAAGGGATCAATTCTCCAAGTCAATAGAGTGAAAGACCCGCTAATTTGTCGGACCAACAAACAAAGGCCAAGATCAAGTCAAGATACAAGAATCTCATCTGTAACTATATTGCAAAAAATTTGTCGCATCAAGAAACACTGCTACAAGCTCAAATGAAGAAATCAAAGTCAAGAACCAACCTACCAAAAAGAAGACATTGCTGAAGTAGATGTTGATCTAAGAAAGTGATGAAAGTGTCTTATCAGTAAGGTCTGCAAAACCAACATTATCCGACAAGTGGATTCTAGATTATGGCTGCTCTTTTCATATGTACCCCAACAAAGATTGGTTTTTAACTTACGAATAAGTTAACAATGGAGTTGTACTAACAGGTAATAATGCATCATGCATGGTTGTTGGGATAAAAACAATCAAGACAAATGTGCGTGACGGCATGAGCAAAACTTTGACAGATGTCTGATATGTTTCATACTTGAAAAAAAAAAAAAAAACTTAATCACCATATGTGCGCTTCATACCGAAGGATATTGCTACAGAGGTACTGACGGAATCATCGAAGTTAGTAAAGACACAGTAATTGTGATGAAAGGTGGAAAAGCTGAAGGCAACCTCTAAGTCTTAGGAGGATCAACAGGTTTTGTTGGAGCTACAGTTTCTTCATTAGATGGGCTTGATACATGTTAACTTTCATCAATGATCCCTCAAAGAAGGTTTGTGTGTTCTTTCAAAAGCGCAAAGATGATCCATTCAATACTTTCAAGCAATGGAGGACGATGATTGAGAAGAAAATTGGAAGATAGATCAAGCATCTACAGATTGACAACATGTTAGAGTTTTATCAGGAGAATTCAATGACTTCTGCAAAAAAGATATTTATTTATTTATTTATTTATATAATAATAATATTATTATATTATTAAAAATATTATTTATTATATAAAAATTTAAAAACCCGGGTTAGGACCGGCGCGAGCCCGATTGACAGCCCTAGTTGTAAACCATCTGAGCAGTGAGTTTTAGGAGGGAGAAACAAAATAATCTAATGATAAGATTGACTCTAACTTTTAATTTTTAAAAGTAATAAACATATAGCGGTTTTATTAATATAGGACGAGTTTTAAATAATTTTGATATTTTTATCCTTTAAATAATATATAAGATCTCAAAATTTATTATGTAATATTATTTTCATTCGTTTTTCAATAATCACTATGTGTGATATGTGGAGGTCAATGAATAGTCAAGATTCATTATTTCATCCAAAATTATGTTGATATTTAGGTAAATTAGATTAATTTAATTTTTTAAAAAAATAAGTGAGCTTGGTGGCGATCCAGAATCTAACAATTTGAGGGTGGCGCCCAATTTGGGCTCCACTCTCCATTTGTTTCCTTTTTATTTTTATTTTTATTTTATTTATTTATTTAAATATTTTAAGTTATAAATTATGTTATTAATTTTATTTAATAGACTTTTTGTATTAATTTAATTTATATTAGGTGCTTGACATTTTTAGAGTTTTTATAATTTTTTATTTGTTTGTTTATTTATTTTATGTTATATTATTCAATTTTATTTATCTTATTTATTTTTTTGTTCATATATATATATCCTAATTAATATAATTAAATTTATTTTTTATTATTTATATATTTACTTATCTATTTTACTTAATTTATTTCATTAATTCATTTTACTTATTTTTTTAGATATATTTATATTTTTTAAAAATTTTTTATTTATTTAATAGTTAGTTACTTTTAATTAAGAAATTTTTATTATAGTTTTATTATTATGTTAAGAATTTTATTAAATAAAATATTTATTTGATAATAGTGTTATCATTCTCTTAAAAAGAAATTTATTAGTAATCAATATTAATATTTTTTGTTAACTTAGTATTTAAGAATAAGACATTATAGAAAAATTTTGAAAAGTTTTTTTGCAGAAATTATAGATTTCCTACTAAAGAAGTATTACTGGAGTGGGTGAGAAATAGTGGTAGTCCATTAAATATGTTATTTGTAATTTAATCTTCAAAAAAAATAAAGGTGAAAACAGAAAGAGTCAAGTGTGTATTGGTTGTGAGAGATTTGGTAATATAGAGAGATAAAAATTAATGGTATCAAAAAGACTCGTAAATCTCAATTTACTTCGTTAGCTATTTAAATTGTTTAAAAATTAAGAGAGAATAAATAGAATCTTGAAAATTTTAATTGATTAAAATCAAATTTTAAATTGATTTTGACTCATTATAATTTAATTATGGTTTTAGATCTAAATATAAAATTTTTAAAAGTTAAAATAAAAATTAATAACTAAAATCTAAAAAATTAATAGTATAAAATTTATTTGATTATTTTTAAAAATTAAATAGAGAAAAAACAAAAAGTAAACAAAAATAGAAAAACTTGGGAAAGGAGTGGCACGTCCAGCTTGGACGGACCTAGTAAAATTATATTGTATTAAGTAATCCCTTTAATTTAAATTTCTAAAATTATAAGTATTACATAGAATGTTGCAGCCCATTCAAATTCAAAACCCTCTAATTTGGAAAGGGAGTAAATAATGACCCCCCTTTCCACTAAATATAAATCACTCATTTATTTTCATATATATATATATATATATATATATATATATATCTTCTTATTTTCTTTCCTCTTTACACATCCACCAGGCTAAAAAGAAAATGTTTTGTGTGCTTTTAATAAAGCTTGAAATGTTCAATAAGAAAATGAAAGACACGAAAGATTTACAAAAGGTAAGAAAGCTTTTAAAAAAGCATCAATTATTCCCAAAAACTTAACTATAAATTCAGGATAAGTGATATTTTCAATGCAAAACCAAACAAGTATTTGCGTATTTGGATTGGATTTTTATTTGAGTTAACTTGTATTGCAAATGAAAAAAATAAATTGTTTGTGAGAAAATAAGTGGGGCTCAAAGTGAAAAAAAGAGAAAAAGTGAAAATTTTTTAGTTTAAATCCTACTCCAAGCTTGCCCTAGATTACTAATAAACACCAAAGAAGAAAAGAATAAATAAAGAACACGCGTGCTGGAGAAAACAAATCTGTGCATTTCATTAAATGCTAAAATATTGCTTTGGCTAAACTCTAATCACATAAAAGAAATAAATCAGCAAAAGGAGATTTGCAAACATGATAGTTAAAAAAACACATTAGATGAAACCAAGCAAAGAACCTATCTGTAGGGAAGATAAACTCTGAGGAGATGAGTTAGAATATAAAGATTATTGTAGAAGATTTTAGGTCTTTTTTGTTATAATTATATTATGTTCTAGAGAAGAGGTTCACCTGAAAAAGAAGAAAAAGACCTTTTCAATGTGCATGTTGTGTTGAAACGAATGTTTATTAATTGGCTCTAGCTGCAGCAAAAGATTGCCAAGATTTGATCCTTAACTGGCCGTTGGCTATAAGGCTCCTGACCTCACTATTGGTGAGGAAATTCTCATGAATTAAATTTTGAGTAATGCCCGCATTACATAACAAACACACAACTTAGCTTCTTGAAAGCCATGCGAAAGAACCATGTTTGCAGATAATAAAAATAGGGGTGTTCAAAAATCGAACCGGACCGATAAAACGAGCCTAATTTTTTGGTTCGGTTCAGTTTTCGATTTAGGTTATCAAATCGAAAACTGAATCGAAAAATTAAAAGTTTAAAAAATAAATATAAGAACACATTACCATAATGCGTTCTTGTATTTATTTCAGTTTAAACCGAACCGAACCGAACCGAACCGTAAAATTATATAGTAAAATTAAATAGTGAACGGTTCGGTTTCGATTTCCAAAAAAACGAAAAAAATAAAATCGAAAATTGAATAGTAAAATTAAAACTGACCCAAAAACCGATTTGAACACCCCTAAATAAAAATCAAATTTGGTGATCGTTAACATAGTGCAATTTCTAGTACCAAACGGAAGAAAATGAAAAAAAAAACACGGAGCATTAATTTCCACAGACATCTCCCGTTATTTGTAAAAGTTGTTAGCAAAGTCATTGAATTGATCTTTACGAGAATGATTTAGAATACTCCAGTACGAGAAAAACGGTGAGTAGAGGGAGGGAATGAAACAGAAAGAAAAAGGTGAATGGAAAACAGAAAGAATTAAACAGAAAAAAATTACAATGCCAAATTTTACTTTTTCATTAAAGAGGAAATCTTTTTACTTGGATATTTTTGTTTCTTTTCTTTTAATTTTTTTTATAAAAAGAGCAATTTAGTTAACAAAAAGATGAAATACGAGAAATAGACATAAGAAATACAAATTATGAACTATAAAAGAGTTTACACTTTGTTAAAAAAGGGGTCCTTTCTAAAAATGTTATTTTAAATAAATAAAAAATCTTAGTTAATAATAAAGCAATCAAGTGTCTAATTCATAGTCAAAGAGGTCAGCATTGGTCACATTTTGGCAATATTAGGAGTGGCAACGCGGGGGAGTTCTGACCAATTCGAATGTACCGAAATTGATACGAATCATTTTTTTCATTAACATTGCTTGACACCTAAACCGCTATTTAACTGTTTAATAAAACCAATCAAATTACCAATTAAGAATTAAAAATATATTTTTTGACAAAATACCAAAAAGGGAGGAAAATCACCAAATTACCTTATTAGTTTTTCATTTATTAAAACAGTAAAAATATAAATAAATTAGTTACAAGCTCAAAGAATTAAATTATATCTAAATTCAATGCAAAATTACAAAAATTTTCGTATACTTTCCATGTTAATGGATTTCATTTTTAATAGAGTATTAATTTATTTCATGCGTGCACACGTGCATATTTGATGTGTGTGTATGTGTATCGGATATTTCAATTAGTTAGGGACTTCTTATCAAAATCATATGGATTCCCTATGAGTTAATCTTAAGGATTACCAAATCCTAATAGATTTCTTTCGGACACGTAATCGATCATATAATGAGTTTGGTAATCTATTGAAAACATAAAAGAAATTAAAACACCCTAGATAACTTCTTATCAAAATCATATGTATTTCGTATTAGTTAATCTCAAGATTTATAAAATCCTAATAAATCTCCGCTGGTTACATAATCGATCATATAATGAGATTGGTAACTTATTGAAAACATAAAAGAACCTAAACAGCCCCCACATAACTTCTTAAACGTAATATGCTTTTTTCTCTAAACTTTTGTGAGTTAGAATCAAAAGTGAAAGACTAATCCAAAATAACTTTCATCTTAAAAGATCTTATTTTAATAAATTGAGAAAGAAGTCTGGAATTTGATGATGAAATTGCCCAAAGCCCTCTAACATTATTTCGCATGCATCAACGTTCACATTTTCTTTTGACCTATGCGCAGGGTTCATACTGTGCTTTACTTGAATGATAACCACCTTATAAGTATGGCCAGTCATTTCCCTTTCCTTGTTGCCAATATTATTTTACATAATCTCTTAGATAAGTTGGAAATAATCCTCTTCTACTAATGTAATAAAAACGTGTAATGTTTTTACATGTCCAACAAAAAAATTAAAATTGTAACTCAAAAGGGTCGTAGAAACTATTTTATAACTATAATTTCGGCAGGCTTAATACCACGAGTCGAGAGCTCGGTAACTTATACGACCTTCGAAAGCTCTCGCTGGCCTATAACAACTTAAGAGGTCCCAGACCCACGGATGAATTGGCAAAGTGCAAAAACTTGACACGCTTTAGGATAAGTAATAATCCACTAGATGGTGTTCTTCTGCACTCGATTGGGAATCTATCAAGCTCTATTCAAGAGGTCGAAGCATCCAACTGCGGGATCAAGGCCAAAATTCCTGATACAATTGGCAATCTAAGAAGTTTAGTTATTTTGGACTTGAGCTGGAATGGACTGTCCAGACCTATTCCATTGAGCGTAAAAGTTTTACAGAACTTCAAACTCTACGTCTCGGGAGGAACAAGCTTAATAGAGTCATGAATATTGACCGTCTTTGTGGTTTACAGAGCTTGTATGAGGTTTGCATGGAGAATAATGAAATTTCAGGGCCAATTCCTGAATGCCTGGGGAATATTCCTTCTTTGAGACATCTCTCACTTGGTTCCAGTAGATTAGAGGGTACTATACCGGCAAGTTTATGGAGCCACAGCGATTTGTTAGAGATCAAACTCTCCACAAACTTCTAGAGTGGTTCGTTTCCCGCTGAGCTCGGAAGTGCAAAGGCTGCAATATTGATAGATTTGTCAATGAATAACACCTCGGGCAGCCTTCCTGCGTCCATTGGAAATCTTCAGAATCTACAAATCCTTCACTTGCTCCACAACAAAATTCAAGGAACAATTCCAGAGACAACGGGCGAGATAGTGAGCTTGGAATCGCTGAACCTATCACGTAATAGTTTTTCTGGTCCGATTCCAAATTCACTGGAGAAGCTTCAACGTCTAAAGTACTTCAATGTCTCTTTTAATTATTTAAGCGGAGAAATTCCAGATGGAGGCCCTTTTTCAAACTTTGCAGGTGAATACTTTGCTTTTAATGAAGCATTATGTGGAGCGGAAAGGTTCCTTGTTCCACCATGTCCAGCTAGGTCCAATAAAATGATGGCTTTCGGAATTGTGTTTGGTTTGCATGGGGTTGCAGCATGTATGGGTGCATTAGCATTAAGTTTTGTGTATCTAAGATATGGAAAGAAAAATAATGAAGAAAATCAAATGGAATCGTTGCCGCCGGCACCGGGAACACACGAAAGGATTTCATATTATGAGCTTCTAAAAGCCACGGAGTAGATATGATGAGAAAAACTTGTTGGGTACAGGGAGTTTTGGTTCAGTTTACAAAGGCATATTTAATGATGGAAGGATTGTAGCTGTTGAAGTGTTTAACGCACAATCTGAAAGAGTTTTGATGTTGAATGCATGGTTTTACGCCAGCTTCGCCATCGGAATCTTACAAAAGTCGTCAGCAGTTGCTGTAATCCTAATTTCAGAGCATTGGCGCTTGAGTTCTTGAAAAACGGAAGCCTTGAACAATGGTTATATTCACAGAATTATTTCTTAAATCTCATGCAAAGATTGAATATAATAGTTGATGTAGCAGACGCATTAGATTATCTGCATTCTGGTTGCTCAACGCTTATTGTTCATTGTGATCTGAAACCTAGCAACATCTTACTGGACGAGGATATGGTCGCTCATATAAGTGATTTTGGTCTCGCCAAATTATTCAGCCATGAAGATAGTATTATACAGACGCAGACATTAGCTACATTAGGCTATTTAGCACCAGGTGAATTATCTAATTCATATGAATGAACTACTCTATTTCTCAATCAATTTATTTGAAAATGACTCATTTTTAACATTGTTCGACAATATTTGATATTTAGTTTCATTTACTGCAGAATACGGACTAGAGGGATCAGTGTCGACAAAATCTGATGTGTACAGTTACGGTATCCTCCTGATGGAAGTCTTCACAAGAAAAAAGCCAAACGATGACATGTTTGAGGGAAATCTGAACATCAGATCTTGGGTCAATAGTGCTGTTCATAACTCATTAGCTCCAGTAACAGATGCCCATTTACTGAGTGCGGAGGGGAAGAACTGCGATGATATGTTAGAGTGTGTCTCTTCTGTCATGGAATTGGCTCTAAATTGCACATGGGAATCTCCAAAAGAAAGGTATACAATGGCAGAAGTCATTGCTGCACTGGAGAGGATCAAGCTTCAGCTACAAACACAGTATACAAAGACAAAGACATAAGCATGCAGGGTACGTTTGCTTATATAAATTCTATATCTTTGAGTAAAACTTGATAGTCCGGAAAAATGCAACTCGTCTTTAACGAAGTTCTTTGATAGCATCGTCGAACACCTTGTGGTGAAGATTACTTAATTATCATTAGTTCATGTTGATAGAATGACTATTATTTGTTTCTTTTTCTTCCTATGTTTCTGCAGTTGGTTTTGCTTCTTGATCCCTTTATTCACCCTTGGACCATTTGCCAATTCAGCAGTTTCAAGAAGAATTCCAAAGTAAATCTTCTCAAGTCAATAATTAAACTCTGCAGGCACAATTTAGACCGAACCCAAATTAGTCTTAATAATTAATGGGGATATCCGTGCTCTAAACCAAAAAAAAAAAAATAATAAGTAAGTCTTTCCCAATTCAATTGCGAATTGGGAGGGCAAGAAATTGCAGTTTTCCAGCAAATTCAAAATCCTGCTTCTCGTGTGTTTCTCCAGTTCTTGTGAATTATAACCTAGTAGATGTGTGGAATCTTGGAGGGGACTCCTTAGTCTGTCTGCCCTCTGTAACGGTTACAAATACATGCGTATTTTGTGGCATTAACATGTCTTTCTGCTCAGAAATATATTGTTATGCTCTAATTGAACAGGTTTATGATGCCTTTCTATCTTTTGCCTTGAAATTCAGCTTTAGCAGAGCACGAAACAGAGCAAAGAAGAAGAAGATTTTCTTTTCAGCATGATGAAAAGTAGGAAACAAAGGCAAAAGAACAAGTCTTGAGACTTGATTAAGCACAAATGGAGAAAGCGAATACTAACAGTGCCCTTTTAAGCACAGATTCGTTCAAATGAATGAACAGATGAAACATTTTCTGAGAAGACTTTCTCTATGAAGCCATCACGGGTTTTATTAACAAATTAACATGAATCACACCTTAAAAAAAAAAGGTCCAAATTCGGATTTGAATGCAATGATGAAAGGAATTGGAAATTGTGTGAATCATTCCGATCAAATAGTATAAATTTAAAGCATTTCGAAAACATGAAGTATAGTTTTGTTTTCCTCCAAATTCATTTTCTTATCAAAGCCATGCAACCAAAACGTCCAAATAATTTTATTTTTTAAAAAAAATTTCTTCGCAGATGCCTTCAACCCAAATATAAAATCCTTCCCGACTGTAGCTTTCAAGGGTGTACATAATCCAGTGGTCCATAAGGTTCAAAGAATTCTGCCACGAAACCCTTCTTCCTTCTGGGATTCCAACCCATGTCTTTGCACAATTGATCATTGTACCATATATGCAACGCACCAATGCATGATTTTTTGTAGTATTTTCCAGCGTATCGCTTCATATACTCATCCCATTCTGCTACATTTTTCTCCATTTCCTTGATGCTTGGCAGCTTGAATGCCCGTCAAGAAGCTCCGCCAGCCATCGGCACCTCATTTCCGACGTAAATAAATTCGCAATGCTTTCAGTTAATCCAATTACAGCAAGTTGTGGAATTCGGGGATGAATGCATTCCCTGATAAACTCGTAAAGTTTGAATTATGTAAGGATATATTTGCTATTCTTTTATATAAATTAATTAAAAAAGGGTGTGGGCGTAAAATATTATTTAATTATTTATAAATTCTAAAAGTAATCAATATTTTTTGTTTTAAGTTTATGTAAATATAAATTATTTTTATTTAATTATTTATATTCAGATGATAGTTTCACTCACATAAGTGTTGTCTATGTGCTGAGTAGGCCTAGGCTGAGTTTAGACAAGGGAATTTAAAGTAAGGCTAAGTTTGAATTTATTATGACCCGACTCACTTGATTACCATTCATAATCATAATTTTTATTTTTAAGTTTAAAATTTTATTTTTTATAAAAAATCTGACGTCAAATTAAATAAATATTGTCAATCAAAATAGATGAGTTATATAAAAAGCGAACCTGTAAAGTGGTACTATGGTATTCTCAGAACCGGCTATGTAGTCTTTGAATGTTGATGATAGAAAAACATCTTTGAGCTTGTCAATGCCTTTGAAACCAGTGGCAAATATGACAAGGTCGACCAGCAGAGGCTCAGTCTCACCATCTATCAAGATTCCTTCTCTGCAAAACCCGAACTTTGGCGCTTTCTTGAGTTTGATGCTTCCATCATCAACTCTATCGTAGAAGCCCTCGGGCACAGTTGAATTCGTACAAGAACTGAGTGTGTTTAAGAAAGTGTTGTCCGGCACCATATCGTACTTCTCCAGCCTAAGCTTCTTCTTTATATGAGTTTCGACAAACTTTGAAACTCCCCATCTCTGTCAAGTCATGAGAAAGCTATTAATTAGCAGATTTTATTTTGCGTAGGAAAATAAACATTTGATTCTAAATAAAAAGAATAACTAGTAAACAACATCACTTACCACTGGTGAAAGCAATGTGGCCAATAGAATAGAAAACCTTCTCCAGGCTTATGGACTGAGAGCTCTGAGAATCGATTTAGATACAAATATGCAATGGAAATTCCCCAAGGAACATAATCAGGCACATTCCAGTGTTTAGTCCTATACAGTACGGTACAAGGACTTTCAACTCCTGCGAAGAAACAGAGAACTTTTGATTCACAAATCTCATCTACTAATGATGCATGTAAATCAAATTCGGATTATATTCCGTCCAAGAGCGGAACCAGGACTTTGATTTTAGAGGCCCAAAATCTTGCCAAAGTTGGGTAATGGCTTTTAGGTCATATTAGAGTAAAAAGTAAAAATATATAAAGAGGATCAAATTTAAAAATTAAAATAAATATATAGAGTAGAGAATTTGGATTAATAAATTTTTTCTAATTTAGCCCCTCTTAGAAAAAATTTAATAATTCTAAGTTCCTGCCTCTATCTAAAAATAGTTAGAAATTTTTAAAAATGAGAGAGGAGCCAAATCTTTAACTAAAGTTTAAAAATGAGGATGCATCCTGCCCCCTTCCCTCACCAGCTATATCTAATAATTTAGACATTCAAATTTAATATTAATTTGGAACTGAATATTTATTTTTTAATATAAAATAAATAAAAATATACGCATATCATCCGTTGTTTCAAATGTAACATTCTTACCATTTGCTATTGAACACTCCATTGCGATATCCAGGGCTGTTTTCTGCAACCCAACAACCGCAACTCGTTTGCCTTTTACAAATTCAGCAGCTATATCGTCTTCCATGTTAGAGTATTCAATTGCATGGATAACATGGCCTTCATACTCCTCAGGACCCTTACCAGGGGCAAATTGTTGTATGTTTGGAACATCACTATACTTCCCGATACAAAGGATGACAAAGTTGACTTCATGAACCTATCAAACATAGAACAAATGTGCATTGATTTTCGTGGATGACAAAGTTGACTTCATGAACCTATCAAACATAGAACAAATGTGCATTGATTTTCGTGACGAAAATCAATCCAAATGCAAAAAAAAGGTCATTTAAATAATTCAAAAGGTTTCTCCACTATTTACATATTGGTAAAGGTTTATACTTTTTTTAGCTGATTGATTTTTTTTTAATTTTTGCTGAGTGATAAAAGTTCATACCTCAGTGGAAAGGTTTGTGGTGTCCTGAGTAGTGACGATCCACTTCCCTTCCGGGCTAAAGGGCTCACCAGTACCACCCCAAAGCGACCATGCTTGCTTCTCTGCATCTGCTGGTCCTTCATACTCGAGGCTAACGACTTTTCGGTTAAATCTGATGTGCGTAAGCAGATCAAAGTGAGCAGCATAAGCTTGAAGATACTCAAAGACCTGATGCTGGTCAGGATAAACTTCTGTAACCGAAGATGGCCACGGGAAATCTGAGAATTGGTAGAAGGGTTTTGGGGTTTGCAGCTTGGTAGTTGCCACTGTTTTCCTCCACACTCCTCCTATGCAGCTCTGAGCTTCAAAAACTATTGGAGAAAAACCCTTCGAGAGTGTGTATTTACAAGCAAGAAAGCCACTGATTCCAGCACCTATGATGGCTATCTTCTTTTCCATCTTATTCTCCGTCAAATTGAAAAAGATTAACTCCCAAAGAACAGCAGAAAGACTTGCAAAAGAACAAGAATAAGAAAATGTAGTGATCAGAATGTGCCAAACAATAGAGAAGCTTTGGCTTTCATAGAGCATGGGGCTGAAAACTTTTCAAGATTCAACCTATATGCAGATTTGCCGAAGTTTGTCTTTTGCTAATAAAGTAATAATATTCATCAATCTGTCTTATTATACCAAGAAAATGATAATGTTTTATAATTATATCCAAGATAGAGGGGA
This sequence comes from Rauvolfia tetraphylla, assembly GCA_030512225.1. Lineage (NCBI taxonomy): Eukaryota > Viridiplantae > Streptophyta > Magnoliopsida > Gentianales > Apocynaceae > Rauvolfia > Rauvolfia tetraphylla. Next base: position 7,988,515 of record JAJQKT010000058.1, on the reverse strand, counting down.
TCATGATCGACCCTTTTTTTTTATTTCTTTGTTAGAACGATATGCAAATTTAACTCATAGCATTAGTTCTTCCGTGTTTTTATATGACAATTCAATATAATTAAAGAAATATTTTATCACAATCCAAATTTGGATGGGCACTTTACACTTTGTAATTATCTGTTGTAAGATTAAGCACGTCACTTATAGTAAAACAATTTCGGAGTAATTATTTAGTTTTGGTGTTCTTTTTTATCAGTCCCTGTGCCTGTCTAACTTCTGAAAATTCCTCCATTCGCTTTCTATTTATCAAATGATTATTCATTATTGCACTCATTTTTGTTTTTTTTTTTGAATATTCACTATTGCACATGGTTTCTTGAATGAAAATACCCTTGTCGCAGCCCCTCCAAGCTGTCTTTGCCAGTGGAGAGGAAATTCTTTTTCTTTGTCAGGGAAAGAGGCTTTCCCGATGCGATCTGGGCAGGACCGTAAAAATTTATAAAAATTATAAAAATTATTATTATCGAATTTGATTTAATAATTATAAAAATTTATAAATTTTTTAAAATATATATATTTTAAAAAAAATTAATTTATTAAATCATATTTTAAATCTAATTTAACGGATCAGATTTAATCATTCACCGATAAATTCACCTATCATTGCTGGCAAGTGTTATTGGACGTGGAGAACTACCCGTGGAGAACTACCCAGCTAACGCCTCGTGAACTTGGAGGGAAATATTTAAGTGAACCGAGAAAGTCAAAAGAGGATTATGCTATAAAATTGGATGACAAAACCCATGTCAGTATATGGGAAAATATCTATATTGTAGAAGAAATTAACTACTTTAAATCTTTTGTACGTCTTAAAATTTAAGTTTTATAAAATATAAGATAAATAATCTTATCAAATCTTATTCCACAAAAAGAGTTATCAGCTCTAGAATTACTTTTTTAATTCTAAAGTATAAGGTCTTTTTACCATTTTATCCTTTCTCAAAATGTTTAATTTTTATAAATTTTAAAAATTATATTTATTATAAATATAATTATCTTATTATCTATTATATTAATAAAATTAATTAAAAATATAATAAAAATACTTTTTAAATTTATGCAAAGAGTAAAAAATTTTAATATTTTAAAAGAGAGTAGCAGACAAGTATTGAAACACGTAACAGGTCTTCATAATGGACAAGCAATTTCCTGGAAAATTCTGTCAAACGTTGTACCTAATAAAGTTAGACTTAGCAGTATCCTCCCTGTCGATGGTACCCTTTGTTTTATCATTGGCTCTGAAGGACAGACACCTACTCAGGTATATTTTGTGGAATTCGCGGTGGCAACCGAGGATAGAGGCATTCTCGTCATGATGTGGATTGAAGAACTTCTAGAACCATAAAATAACGGTTCCTTTCCTTAACAAGGAATGAGAACTAATCACCCACCAAAAAAAGAGGGGAAAAAAATGAATGAGAATTAATTTGTTTGGACAAAAAAAATTTAGGAAATTACTTGGGAAATGGAAGGAAACAGCTCGTATTTGGATTGAGTATCTGCTTGAAAATTTTCTTAAGTTTTGTAGAAGATTAATTACGATAAAAAAATTTACTTTGATTTTCAAAATGAAATATTATTCTAATCGAAAAATATTATTACTACTCGTTATTTATTTTTTTTCTTTTTTGTCATTCTTCTATCACTATTAAACAGTAAAAGAGTTTTACTACCATTTGAAAATATTTCACCGTGGATCATGAGCGAACATTTTGTACGATGCACGCGATAAGATTTCGTATTCTACTAAAAGTACAAAAATTAATATATGGCCCATACAAAAATTAAGATTATATTCTCGATTTGTTGAAACTTGTTTTAAACTATTAAAAATTAGAACTTTTGAAAAAATTACACTTAAAATTAAAATTAAAATTTTATTTTTAATAGTTGCAATAAATAAAAATTGTTTTATAAAGCATTCTCATGATAGCTTCTCAAAAATAAAATTTTTTAACTTATTTAAAGTAAAATTAGAAGTGAATAAGTAATTTAAAATAATTCAAAAATAGATTTTAAGTAATTGAGAACAATTCAAAATAGTGTAAAATAAATTTTTTAAAAATAACTATCTCCTAAACGTAATATAATGGATTTATTTAAACGCCCATCGCTATGCATCTAATATAATTTTTAAATAAAGGGAAAAATAAATATGGAAAGCAAATAGCCTCACATTCATTTAGTTACCGTATATTCGAGAAGATATAGACGAAAATATGGAAGAAATTTAAATTATTATATATGCAAGAAAATATGGTGTCATCTAATATATATATATATATATATATATATATATATATATAGCTCAATTATCTATATTTTAAATAAGACATTCAAAAAACATTTAGAAAGAAGATATCAAAGACAGTCATCATTTGAGGATGCTCATAGCTTCATTATACAAAATTCAAATAGTAAATGACTAAATTAATTTTAGTTGCGAAACTGATTGCTTTTTCTTTATGAGGTTTCTTTTTGGCAAATAGTTCCTTCGCAAGTGGAAGGATAATTTTCACATCACTTTAGTAAAACGGTATTGAAACCCATAAATATGTTTTTGGATGTAATAACATCGTATAAGTCAATATGGAAATATGCACAGAATCCATTTGTTTACAATATTTAAATTAACTTATAATATTGAGTATGGGTATTCAAACGGATTACGGTTCGGTTTTTGGTTTTACTATTCGGTTTTCGGTTCGGTTTTTTTATTTTTTTGAAAACCAAACTAAATCGTAATTTTTTCGATTTTATTATTCGGTTTTTCGGTTCGGTTTAGGATAAAACCGAAAACCGAACCGAAAAACCGAAATTTTAAAACATAAATACAAGAACACATTATGGTAATGCGTTCTTGTATTTTTTTAAAAAATAAATACAAGAACGCATTATGGTAATGCGTTCTTATATTATTTTTTTAAAAAAAATACAAGAACGCATTACCATAATGCGTTCTTGTATTTATGTTTCAAAATTTTGATTTTTCGGTTCGGTTTTCGGTTTGGTCACATAAACCGAAAACCGAACCGAATTTTTTAAAAATTTAAAAACCGAACCGAACCGAACCAAAATTTTAATCGGTTCAGTTCGGTTCGGATTTTCGGTTTAATCCGAATTGTGAACACCCCTAATATTGAGGAAACTTGAGAGCAAATAAACAAACATAAATTTTAACCTTCCTACTTTTAAATCTTTCATCACTTCAAGAAATTCATTATACTCTATTTTATCTTTTTCTATGAACATTGTAAGTTTTATTGTATCAATAAATAAAAAGTGGTAATGAAGTTATCAAATAAATAGAAAACGAACAAAGATATATTGATACCAAAGTTAAAGAAAAATCACCTAATTTTCATTTTTCACTGCTGTTATTTTCCTTCTAATATTTGAACTGTATTTCTTGTCATGGTTCTGTCTTTTTTGTGTGTAGCAAAGGGCAAACAAAAAGACTCCCTCCCAATGTATTATTCTTATCCAAACTCCTTTAATTGATATTATTTTTATATTATTATTATCTTTTTGTTATAAAATTAATATTGTGGATGTCCATTATCTAATATCAAAGAGGTAATCCAATATCAGAGTTATAGAGATACTCCAACTATCCAGAAGATAGATGTGAGAGTTCTATCATATCTTTTATTAGTGATAGGATTTATCTTCTGATTACCCTCTACCTCTTCTTATTGAGATGTACCCCTGGATCCTATAAATAGGGCTTTAGACTGATGTATTGGACACACTCATTCATTGATTGATTTACTCTTAGAGAATCAATAAAGTTCTTCTCTTCTTTCTCTCTATTTTCTCTCTATAGTTTTTTTCTATTCTCTATATTATAGTCTCTTTATTAAATTCTATATATTAATATTACGATTTTGTTGTGCCGACGACGACTGCGCCAACAAATTCATAACACGTTATCAGCACGAGTCTCTACCACCGAAGTTGAGAGCTTAGTCAAGAGAAAAAAGATGTATTTTTTCTACCTTTGAATTCTATGGTAAACCTTTCAAAACTCGTTTCTTTTACTCTTGATATTTATAGAAAGAACTATATGTCATAGACACTAGATGCTTAAATTTGTGGAGATGTAATGGGTCTGTCAGACACCATTGTTGAAAATAATGCATCATCATCTCAAAATAGTATAAAAGCCATGATTTTTCTCCGCCATAATTTCTATGAAGATCTAAAGGCGGAGTATCTTACCATGAAAGATCCACTTATTTTGTGAAAAGATTTAAAAGAAATATTTGACCACTAGAAGATGGTCATTCTACCAAAAGAATGATATGATTAGATGCACTCACTTTAAATCTGTAAGTAAATGCATTAAAACTAATGGTTATGACCCTGGAAGAGGTCGTAATCATGCTCGAAGCCGTGAACATAGACGCGGATATGGTAAGAATAATCCATATAATAATAATGATCAGAATATATATGCATCTAGATATATTGGGTCATGAAGACACCATTTAAGAAATACAAAGCATCAAGGTCACTTGATTACTAGCAAACTGTGAATGAAACATACAATCACCAGAAGATGATTGTTATATAAATGCTAATTATGATTTGTTATAAGTGTGCCTACAAGATTTTATGTCTATCAGTATAAAATTTTTTTTCTTTTCTCATATTTCTAACATGCTCCTGAAGTAGCAATATCGAGAAGAAGTTTTACAGAAATATTTTGAATTTATATTTTCTTAGACTGAATGAGTCATTAATAAAATATATTGATGCTCGACCAAATGTTTTTATGATATTCTTTGAAGCGAATGACATTAGAAATTATAATATATTTATGTATGAGATTTTAGTCGCAACTAGCAGAAATACACTTTGTTCTTATATTATAAGAATGACTCATTAAATTCTCAATGAATAGATACTCACCAGAAGTGAGAAAATAATGAGAAGAAAAAAGGAAAAGTAAGAATTCTAACATGTTATTGATGTAATATGAAAGTTTGTCACGTACCTGTAGTACGTCAAGCATGTTATGAATCTATATTAATTATTGATATTACTTTACTTCCCTAAATTATGCTACTGATAGTAATGATGCTTGTGTCGATAATATTAATACGGCACATGTGAATATTGCCAATTCTTTTGAATATCCAAAAAGAGTTTTTAACATTTTAAATGTCAATCAAAATTTTGAATTATCAAATTGCTACTTTTCTATTTTATTATCTTGTGATTATTTTTGAAAAGTTTTCATACTATAGACTTATATTTTAGTATTTATATATTATTTTAGTTTGTTTTGGATAAAAAAATGGTGAATATACAAATTTGTCTAAACAATATTTTTGCCTAAACAATATTTGTTATTTATTTGGACAAAATTTAAAATAAATGTCCAAAGTATAAATGGTAATACAAAGTTCCAGAAGAACTAGTTGATCAATAACTCTAAAAGAGTTAATTGATTAAAAGCTCCAGAAGAGCTACATGATCTTCACCTAATGATCAATTGTTGTAATGCATCATTCTCCATATAGTTTCGTAAAACTTTTGAACATTTATTATATTATCAGTATATCGAGACATTGGATAAATGAACTTTTGAGGCATATACATTGCCATTATGACATAAAATATATGTCAATTATAGATACCACTATTCATATCTCCTTATTTATATTGCATAAAATTATGAAATTGAGATGCAATATTGAGTAAACTTGAAGTTTACTGATAAATAATTTATTAGTTGGCATGACCGGTTGGACCATCCCAAATCATTAAAATATGAAAAATGATTATGAATTTATTATGGAACCGAAAGTTTCCTAATATGATGAATTTATAAGTACTGCTTGTTTTATTTAAAAGTTACTAGTATACTTGGGGTTGAATTTGTTATTTTGGGATAAATTGGAGAAATTATTAGTTGATGCATCAACAATAATCATATGTATATTTTTATTTTTGCAACCTGCAGTTTACATAATTTATTGATAATGAGCTCATGTTTTAACATTCTCCCATAGACATAATTTGTCCTAATAATACTGGTTGTATTGAGATAAATATTGAACATCCTGCAAAATGTTCACAACTATTAGCACTTATTTCATATTTTGCCAACACATTTTGATTCTCCCGATAATAGTTGGTTTGTGGTTAAAACCAAATATTTCTCATCCTAAATTTAGAGATGCACTATGTTGCTCCACCACAAAGGTAATGAGATAGGTTTTCAAAGAGATTATTAAATATATTGGGAGCAAATCTCGAGGGAGAGATTCGTATTTTGAATATGTTGCCCCAACATAAAGAGGAAAAAGCATGAGGCTGGATAAATATATAAGTATGTGTCTCATCTGGATCTTCTATTTTGATCCTCATAGAAGATACCTTGAACTAGAAGTTCAAAGGATAATTTATATAGCCAGGTATATTAACTGACCAATATCCAGCAAAGAATACTCCTATTATATTTGATGTCCCTGAAGGACAATCTACCACTATAAATAAATTTGAGACACAATTGAAACGTGGTAGATAAGTCAGTTCCAAAAATACAAACTCCTCAATAGAGCAAAGACTTAAGATGATCATATATGTTAAGTCGAGGAGATTTAAATTCCAGCAGAATTTTTTCCCAAACATGATTGATATATTATTTCCAGAAGAAATTCAGGTACCTGAAAAGTTTGATAATGATGAGATCTCAATATGATTGGAAAATACTGGAACTGCACGAGTATATGACGTCAATGATATTAATGCGCATAATATATTGATTCAGAATGAGAATTTTCAAATCGAGGCCTGCAGACTCGAAATGATAAAGTTTACATGAGAAATGTGAAAAGTCCAAACTATTCACAAGTACACTTGAAGTGTACGTATATTTTCAGTAGAAATTATACACCTAAAGTGTAATCCCAAAGATATAGTAATTAATATTTGCTTATAAAATACGAAGTATAAAAATGAATATTTGCCATGAGTTATGGCGTATGATTCTTCGTAAGACCTGGCACTGATAACGAAGAAATATATTTCTAGTGGTGGATATAATAATACACGATAACACTTAATATGTGTTTATATTTGTTATCATTTGATAATAGTACTTGTATTTGAAGTATCTGATGGACTCGATATGCTTGAAGCATATAATTGTTCTTGTAGAATATAATGAGATTGTCTTAGTGAATTTTTATTAAAAGAATGATCGAGTATGTCCATGTATGAGAAAAAGACCATACGTAACTATACTTGCTATGTATGTTTCTTTATTAGAAAATATCCTCATTGTACAATCTATTGATTGGCCTAGTGTTCCCTACATTAGGGGGAGAAAATCATCAATTAAAAGAGGATATTATTTATGACTTTTATTATCTTGATCTATGCACAATGATTAATGAACTGGAAGTTTGAAATATTATTTATTTGCATAAAATTGCATATTGATTGTTTGTCTGATTCCTGTAGAGTTAGTCAATATAATATTCAACTTATAAATATTCTTATTTGCATAGATGTCCCAGCAGGACAAATAAACGAATTCTATAGTCATATAATTTTGATACACGCCTGAAGCGTGATTGATCTCTTGATAAAATCTTCAAAAGAGAAAATGATTTGATGATCAAGATATTTTTTCTGAAGAATTTAGAGGAGCAAGTATTATGATCAATATTTTTGTTGAACATCCTGAAGATGTTTCACATGGACATAGCACATCAATGGTCATTGTGTTATTATTGTGAGATCCTTTATATATATTAAAGGATATTGAAGAACACTTTGGTCCTGCGGTACCATAACTCTACAATTTAGAGCATATATATATTCTAGTTCTTCTCTACCCAATAAATTTTAAAATGGCATTAAGCTTGCCTTTTGATATCTCCTTAAGATAGTTTATCTTGAATATTGAGAAAATCCAACTCCTGTTGAGATAGATATTCAAGGTATAAGTTACCTATATGATCCACATAAACCATGCATTTATAGGCATGTGTTGATTATAACAGCCACATCTTCAACTCATGTTGAAGAAATAGAAATTTATGATGTTGGTCGAGAATATGCGTGATCATAATTAATGTATTCGAGATAAATTTATATCCTCTAAGAAGGAATTCCAACTATATTGTTGGATAATAATAAAGTTTGAAATATATCTAAGGAGATACGATAAAGTATATTTTTACTCACGAGCTCCAGAAGAGATGTGATATTGATGTGCATTGAATTTGATCATTTGATTATTTGACAAATCTATTCATTAAGACCTTTCCAATTGCAACATTTGATTGGAAAGCATTGGTTAAGAAATCTCAAAAGATTATCTCATCAGGGGGAGTAAATATGGCATAAAGAGTAGTGTACTCTTTTTCCTTCACTAGAGTTTTTCCCATTAGATTTTTTATCTAGTAAGGTTTTAACGAGGCATACTCTTATGCAATAGACATCTAAGGGGGAGTGTTATGAAATTAATATTGTGGATGTCCATTATCTAATGTCAAAGAGGCAATCCAATATTAGAATTATAGAGATACTCAAACTATCCAGAAGATAGATGTGAGAGTTCTATCATATCTTTTATTAGTGATAGGATTTGTCTTCTGATTACCCTCTACCTCTTCTTATTGAGATGTACCCCTGGACCCTATAAATAGGGCTTTAGACTGATGTATTGGACACACTCATTCATTGATTGATTTACTCTCAGAGAATCAATAAAGCTCTTCTCTTATTTCTCTCTATTTTCTCTCTATAGTTTTTTTTATTCTCTATATTATAGTCTCTTTATTAAGTTATCTATATTAATATTACGATTTCGTTGTGCTGACGACAACTGCGCACCAACAAATTCATAACACTTTTCATATTATTTGTTAAAAAGAATAGATTTACTTTAAAAAGGAAGAAAAAATAAGACTATCCACGTGGCGCTGACTAGATAAAAGATATTTTAACTTCTGTTTTTATGTATATATACATAGCTATTTAAGGATTTGAACATTTTCCCTAGAGATAGGAATTTATAGATATGTCAATATTATATGCAGTCCCTTTAATCTTTATAATATTATACACAATTCTTTTTTTTTCTTGAAAAGTTCTTGCAAATATTTACATTCGTCCCCCATTTTTTTCAAAAATATTACTATACTATCATCTTAAAATTTGTCCCCAACCTTCCCCCCTCCCCGGCCCGGGAAAAAAAATGTGTGATTCTGCTACCCCTGCCTCCACATTTGGGCATACCGGCTGCCGCTCCATCATTCTGCAAAACAAAACATTAAATTTAATAACGCTAAAATCATATTTGCTGAGAAGCTATAAATATGCGCTATAATTAGACAAATATGCTCAATACCAAGAAGTTTCCATTAATTTATGGTACTGGAACTTTGCATGTTTTTACAATTAATGTGAAAAGATATTGAATGTTTGAAGAGATTTGAGTATTTTGTATTAAAATTTCTATAATTATTATAATTTGTATCACGATGAATTGATGACTTTTTTAAGTACTTCTTGCAGTTGCATAAGGCTAATCTGAAATTGTATATCTTTCATTTCATTTTTTAATTCATTAACTTCAAATTGTAATTGCTACAAAGATATCTCAGATGGAGGAGTAGGTTTCCTAAATTGATCTATAACTTGTTTTATTTGAAAAGGTTTTAGTAAAGGTCTCATTAACGTCTTTGGTTATAATATCTTTTAACTTTAAAAAATATTTTATTTTTATCTCTGGATCAATAATTTTCTCAATTAATTCTAAAAAGAATTTCTTATTTTTAGAAGTTATAGCATTTATACACAAACTTATATCTTTATCAGTCTCAGAACTTGAAATTTATGTGTCTTCTAAAATATTAATTTCAAGTTCAGAATTTGCAAAGTGTTCAGAAGTTGTATCTAATTCAGACTCTGAATGAGATGTATTCTTTCAGAAAATAATGGAGGCAATTCTACTAAAAATCTTTCTTTCCAATAACCATTATTGCAATCTGGTCTATTCATGACTTTTACAAAAAACATATCTTGATACCATTTAAAATCATGAAAAATTTTACATCTTAAATTTTCTAAAATAGCGGAGCTCGTTTCTTGGTATTTAACAGGATCTCCGACAAAAATTTTATAATTACATAAATTAATGTGGCAACAGCATCATCCTCATCAGTACGAAGTGTAACTGTCTGACAAGACACAATACTTTCCAAAGCACCAGTTGTTACCATTTTCTTAGCTTCCATAATATGGGTTTTATCCTTAGTTGAAACATAGTTAAAGTTTTAGTTTTATAAATCGTATTAACTGATTGTGACGATAGGGACCAGTTTCTAAGTTGTTCTTCAATTTGTGAAATGTTTGCAGATTTATGTATATCAGTTATTGAATATTCTTCTAAGTTATATGTAGATGAAAATGTAGATGTGGGTTCATAAGATAATGCAGAAGTTGGAGATTTTTTGCTAAATCTTGTTAACCAACTCATTTTGTTATTTTATAATGCAAATACCTCTATACGCGACGGAACCACCACCGGAACCACCCTAATCATTCAAATACAGGCTGACCAACTTCTAAAAGATTCTCACCTCTATGTTTTTCAAGGTTTGCAATATAAGTAATAACAAAAGAAATCAAGAACGACTATCATATATCATTTAGAACTTGCAACACCCTTTCAAAATAAATATAACATAAAATATTTAGAACATAAATACATAAACTACTGCTATGTTGTACGTGAAGGCTGGGCTAGGCCCATATTGAAAGTAAACTGCACATTCGATATACTTCACAGCTTAATAAGCAAATTCTTGAATATATCTATGAACCATCTTGATAGAATCTAATACTTCATGTAAAGATTAAAAAATCTCATGTATTTCAATAGGATCATCAGATAAAATATATAGATTTACAAGATGTTGCTTGTGTTTATATAAATTGGACAAATAACGTTTATATAAATGAAGTACATAAAACATAACTTACTTGAAATTAAAGATATAAAATAGCTTTTGTTGGCAATTAATAATTTTGTGAACATGGCTCTGATACCAGTGCTAAGATTATTTTATGAATATATTCTGGTGGAATCCGGTTCCATTGAAGATTTGGAATTTTCTGGTCAAGGCAAGGCAGTAGCCTATTCTAAAGTCAAAATCAAGAGAGTTATTCTATCCCTAGACTAGCCTAACAAAGACCTTTTGCCTCTAATCAAATTTACTCCAAATCCTCAAACACCTGCTTGTACTTATCAAGGCTATATTACTGGTTAGTACCACTTTCTATTATTTTGACCAGGTGATCACAGATGGTTTATCCATTTTAACAAAAATATAAGAGACATTAATCTTCTTCCAAATTGGTTCTTGACTTGGTTTGAGTTATTCAGACCCGATGAGAGAATCTTGCCTTCTCAAGTTAGACCAATTTATGTCAATTTTGAAATACCCAAGGTTAGCAAACCACATCCACTTGTTAAATTATATCATTTATTTTTTAAGAGAAAATTTCCATGAATTTTATATTGGTACTTTAACAAAGCTACTAATCAATATGGTCGAGTAGCCTTGATGCGCACATTCAAAGTCAAGTGGTGGGCACAGTTCAAGATTCAAGAAGCATCTACATCCTTTAGTTCTCCAACGACTACTCAATCAGAATTTTTGATGAAGAAATTCAAGTTTGTGGCAATGTTAGCATCTCCAAGTTCAGAGCAAAATTTCAAAAAAGCCTTAGCAGAAGTTATGACCACAATGTCTTCAGAAGGTGATAAGACCGAACCAAGTAGTGACGTTGATGATGAAGTCATCTCCCACTTGTATAAAGAAGAAGACTTCGGTGGGAAATAGATTCCCACTGTTGGGAAATTATTGTACTTTTCAACTGTTCAATTTGCAATTCGTGATTTTCTTTTGAAAAGCATATTTTAGTTGTCTGCCATCAATTTCTATATATTGTACTCATCTTTCAGATTAATGCAAGTGTGAAATCCACAAGTTCCATCACACACACACACACACACACACACACACACACACACACTCTCTCTATGCTTTGTTTTTTCGCTTTTGTTTTCTCCTGGTTTAGCACTGGTATCAGAGCCAAGTTCGCAGAATTATTAATTGCCAACAAAAGATGTTTTATATCTTCAATTTCAAGCAAGTTATGTTTTATTTACTTCATTTATATAAACAATATTTGTTCAGTTTATATAAACACAAGCATCATCTTGTAAATCTATATATTTTATCTGATGATCCTATTGAAAAGCATGAGATTTTTGAATCTTTACATGAAGTATTAGATTCTATCAAGATGGTTCACATATATATTCAAGAATTTGCTTGTTAAGCTGTGAAATATATCGAAGGTGCATTTTACTGTCAATATGGGCCTAGCCTAGCCTTCACGTACAACACAACAATAGTTTATGTATTTATGTTCTAAATATTTTCTGTTATATGTATTTTGAAATAGTATTGCAAGTTCTGAATGATATATGACAGTTGTTCTTGATTTCTTGCTGATTGAGTAAAACCACCCCCTTATTTTGTTATTACTTATATTGCAAACCTTGCAAAACGTAGAGGTGAGAACCTTTTAGACGTTGGTCAGCCTATGCATCTGTTGGTTAGCCTGTATTTGAGTGATTAGGGTGGTCCTGGTGATGGTTCCGTCTCGTATAGATGTATTTGCATTATAAAATAACAAAATGAGTTGGTTAACAAGATTTAGCAAAAAATCTTCAACTGCTGCATTATCTTCAGAACCCGCATCCACATCTTCATCTGCATATAACTTAGAAGAATATTCAATAATGAAATACATAAATTTGCAAACATTTCACAAATTAAAGAACAACTTAGAAACTGGTCCCTACCGTCACAACTAGTTAATGCGATTTATAAAACTAAAACTTTTGATCTTTCTAAAGAATGAGCAATTAAAACAGAAGAAAACACAATTTCTGTAACTAAAGAATATACGTCTTTGCAATTATTATCTATGCAAGCTATTATACAATTTTTACAAAAGAAATATAAATTTCTTCACATCGGATTAATTCAAATTATTATTAAACCACTTCAACGTCTAGGATTAGACACTCCAATTTTAGTATGTTTAAGAGACGCTAGACATTATGATTTTGATAGATCCTTTCTTGCATTTATGGAATCCAATTTAGTAGAAGGTCCTGTATATTGCAATTGTTATCCTAACTACACTGTAAATCTTACCACACCTAGCATTTTAAAAATATTAACATTAAATGTTAAAACAAAAAATGTAAAAATGGATCCAGGCGAAAAAATCTTAGCAGTTGTTTATAGAATATATTATAAAATCATAAAAACTAATATTTCTCCAGATGATTTAATAATTAATCCTAGAGAAAAAAACTGGACAAATACTGTTTATATAAATGAAGTAAATAAAATATAACTTACTTGAAATTGAAGATATAAAACAGTTGTGATACTTGTGACGGGTTAGGTCTATTAAGTGGTAAATGGGGTTTAGGTCCAAGACACAAGAGTCCGGACCTGAGTGGATCCTTTCACAACCCTATATGACACTAGAGGTATAGAGAGAGAGAGAGAGAGAGAGAGAGAGAGAGAGAGAGTCATGTCGAACTATTATTTTCAATGAAGATTTTTTCCACTTATGACATTATTTCCATTCTTTAATGTCAATCAAATTATACATGTCAAACACAAGCAAAATTATAATAGTCAAGTAGCATTTTCTCAATAGAGTAATATTTTATAAATGGATAAAATTATCTTTAAAAACTTTTGTATGTTTATGTATAGGACTCTTTTCGTCAGATTCTGGTGAAACATTCATAAATTGATAAATATAGCTATTCGAAAAAGTTTATATACATAAAAAGATAAACTAAAAATTATTGATTAAGAAGAGAAAAATAAAAATAATTTAAGAAGAAATATAACCGATTTCTCTCTCTCTCTCTCTATATGTATTTGTGTATGTGTGTGTATATATATATATATATAAACTTATTCATGTATATACCTTTTTAAAATTTGTAATCCAAACGGCCCACGGTCCAAGCAAAGAAGAACCCTAGAACCACGTAAACGTTTTCTACAATACAGTACATATCCACAGAGCCCAAAAGGCCGAAGAGAGCCAACTCCGAATAACTTAACAATCTCATCTGCCTTTTCTCCATCATCGTTCTCCCTATTCTTCTCCGTCTGCTCCGCTCTATTTGAATCCAAGTCATTACAGTACACAAAACCGACGTTGGCCTCAGTTTTTAGAAAGTTTTACTGCTCGCACGTCAGCGAATTATCATCTGATCCGAGCCAGACGTTCTAGGTAAAACCTTCTCCTATATTCTTCTTCTTTGTTTTCTTTTTGGCGTGGTTGGTGGGGGGGGGGGTGCAAGTATATGTGGTTGTCTTGATGCTATGATATTTTTAATTTTTTCTGCGAAAGAGGTTAGTTTCTTGATGTAGTTCAATCCGCGTAAGTTGCAGAAATTTGTGGTTGTGGATCTAATTGTGATTATTTTCTAAAGAAGGTTTTGTTTGGCTTTTCCTGATTTTGGGCTCCGAATCTTTCTTAAGGTTTTGCAGGTTGAGTTCTCTTTGTGATTGAATTCGAGGAGTTTTAGGGAGTGTTATTTGTCGAATTCTCAATGGGTAGGAAGAAGGCGACTCCTGCTGAGGAGAACGCTGCTGCCGGTGGCGGAGGGAAGTCTAAAAAGAAGAATTTAGTGATTGATGATGATGAGTACTCAATTGGGACTGAATTGTCTGAGGAGCCCACCGTTCAGGAGGAGAAGGTTGCACCTGTTGCTGGTAGGAAGAAAGGTAAGAAAGAAAATTCTAAGATGGACCCAAAAGATGATGATGATGATGATGGAATAGAGGAGAAGGACAGAGAGGAAGAGGATGAGGAGGCCCCTGCAATGCAGGTTGCTGGTAAAAAGAAGCAGAAGGGGAAGAAGGGTGGTAATAGTAACAGTAATAGCACCTTCAATGCATTAAATTATAATTTATTAGGTGATGGAGATAACGAAGAGGAGGATTCAGGTTTAACACAGGATAGAGAAGGTGAGGTTGGTGGTAGTGAGGAGGAGGGTGAAATTATGGTGGTTCTTACAGGTAAGAAAAAGCCAGCCAAGTCTAAAAAGGGCACTGTCAAGAGTAAGTACAGTGCACTTGATGATGAGGATGATGAACGTGCTGGAGGTGGAAAGCTCTCTGATACTGAGGAGGAGCCAGTGATTGCATTATCTGGGAAGAAGAAACCATCTAGAACTACTAAGAAGGATAATGGAAGTATGTATCGCGCACCAGCATTTGGTGCCCTTGCCGATGAGGATGATGACAGAGATGGGATTAAGAAGTCGGATGAGGATATACCCGTCATTGAATTTTCTGGAAAGAAGAAGCCTTCAAAATCAAAGAAGGGTGGCGAGAGTTTCTCTGTAGCATCCACTTCTGAAGGCATCGATAATGATGGTAAAGAGGAAGATGAGGATGGTTCGTCTATTACATTCACTGGGAAGAAGAAAAAGTCTTCAAAGTCTTCAAAAAGGAGTACTAGTAATTCTTTTGCTGCTGCAGAACTTGATGATGAAGAAACCAATGAGGACATTTCTGCATCGGTGCCACGAGATGATGCAGCAAAATATGATGACAGTGCTCAAGGGGAAGATGAAGCAGTGGCTATGTTTTCTGGCAAAAAGAAATCGTCTAAAAAGAAAAATAATAGTACATTTAGTGCACTTGACGCAGGACTGGTTGATGGGTCACCACTTGATCTTGAACAATATGAGCCCAGTGTACGTTCTAGCCCTATGGAAACAGAAGATTCCAAAAATAAGAAGCAAGTAACTGAAGATCTGGTGGATACCTCAAAGAATAAGAAGAAGAAAAAGAAGAGCGGAAGAACAGCTCAAGAAGAAGAGGATCTCGACAAGATACTTGCTGAACTTGGTGGAGGTCCTCCTATATCAAAGCCTACTCCTGAACCTGCTCCTGTTCCTGCAGGTCCTCTGGAGAAGAAAGTTCAGTCAGAGTCTGGGCTGGAGGATGGTGCAGGTCAGCTATGTTTTTACTGTATTTCTTACTCATATACCTTTTTGCTGTCACAAATGAATGAGCTGGCCATATGTCTTAACTTGTATACCCACAAATAACTAGTTGGTTTTCCAGATAGATTCATCCTCATTTCTTGTCAAAAGAAATAAAAGGAAGTAAGAAAATTTATTATGCTTGACTTGGCTCTTTAAGCTTGTTCACCATTTACTTAGGGCCTTTCATTTATGAAATTTTGGCTTTGTTATTCGTGCAGGAGAAAAGGAAGCTGAGGAAGAAGGGCCTGCGGAGACTGCAGCTTCTAAGAAGAAGAAAAAGAAGAAGGAAAAGGAGAAAGAGAAAAAAGCAGCTGCTGCAACTGTGCCAGTGGCTGACGAAAAGCAGAGTGAAATTAAGAATGAAGTGAAGGGTAAAGTGTCAGATAAAAAGCTTCCCAAGCATGTGAGGGAGATGCAAGAAAGACTTGCAAGACTTAAAGAAGAAGAAGAAAGGCGAAAAAGGGCAGAAGAAGAAAGATTACGAAAGGAAGAAGAGGAGCGGCTCAGGCAAGAAGAACTTGAACGACTTGCAGAAGAGAAGAAACGTTTGAAGAAAGAAAAGGAAAAAGAGAAGATTTTGAAGAAAAAACAAGAAGGAAAATTCTTAACAGGTAAGCAGAAGGAAGAAGCTCGTAGAAGGGATGCAATGTTGAAACAGATACTTGCCAATGCTGGGGGTTTACCGTTACCTGCTGGAGAATCCACTGGGGTGATCACAAAACGACCCAAGTATCAAACCAAAAAATCAAAGCCTCAACCACAATCAAATGTTACACCTGTTACAGAGGCTTCTGAAAGCATAGAAACAAGGGAAACTGGGCAGGAACATGTGTCTGAGATGGATGTAATTGAGACAGAGCAGGTTAGTGATGTCCAGAGTGTCGATAAGCCCCTTGAAGTTGATACTGTGGAAGAGAATGGACTTGAAGAGGAGGATGATGACGATGAAGAATGGGATGCCAAAAGTTGGGATGATGCTGATCTTAAACTACCAGGTAAAAGCGCATTTGCAGATGAAGAAGTTGATTCTGAGCCTGAGCCTGTGGTTAAAAAGGAGGTGAAAAGTGCTCGGCCAGTTACGCGGGATGCAATACCTCCTCCTACAACCCAAAAGTCTGCAATCGTTAGCCAAAATGTCAGCTCAACTGCCGGAACAAAGTCTCTGAATGCTGAAAATGCAAAGGTTGGCCCTGGGACTGAGGTCTCAGAAAAACCTAAGCGTCAACAAACTTCTGTGAAAAAGGAAGCTCCGAAGTCAGAATCCCCCTCTGGTGAGGGTGAAAATAATCTAAGGTCACCAATTTGCTGTATTATGGGTCATGTTGATACTGGTAAAACCAAGTTACTTGACTGCATTCGGGGAACCAATGTTCAGGAAGGTGAGGCTGGAGGTATTACCCAACAAATTGGTGCTACGTACTTTCCTGCTGAAAATATACGTGAGAGAACTAGGGAACTAAAGGCTGATGCGAAGCTAAAGGTCCCAGGTTTGTTGGTAATTGATACACCGGGACACGAGTCATTCACTAATCTGCGTTCTCGAGGTTCAGGTTTATGTGATATTGCAATATTGGTTGTGGATATAATGCATGGGCTGGAGCCCCAGACCATTGAATCGCTCAACCTTCTGAAGATGAGGAATACAGAGTTCATTGTTGCTCTGAACAAGGTGAGCATCAGTGACAATATTTTTTAGTATGGCATTACTTTTTTCAAATCTTTATGATTTTTTCGCTAGAGAGGCAAACAATTACTGTCTAGTTTCTATAGATGTTGATTTGTTATTTGTTTACTTGGATCTGCTGAAACCTGGATCTAGGAGAAGAGTTATATTTGATTGTTCTCACTAAAATTTGCTTGATGCCTTTTATTTGGCTGATCTATTTTGGGAACATTATTTAGGACCTCAATTACAAGTGTTTTCCTTTAATTTTCACTTAGTATCCCTTTGTTCAAGGATCTGTAGACCTGTTAAACGACCTCTATTCTGTGTGTTTTCATGTGTAATTTTTTAAGATCTATTTTGCTGAAGGATATAACCGTTTTTAAATTCACCTTCATTTTCTGTTTCTTGAATTGCAATCTTTCACATGCTGAGGAGTTGAGTTCTCTTGCAAAATGTTGCTATGTGAGTCCTACATTAATCTACACGTTGATGAAAATCAGCATGGTTTATTGTTTCTACTCTGCCTAGTGAATGAACTGCT
The DNA here is from genome assembly GCA_030512225.1 of Rauvolfia tetraphylla. NCBI lineage: Eukaryota > Viridiplantae > Streptophyta > Magnoliopsida > Gentianales > Apocynaceae > Rauvolfia > Rauvolfia tetraphylla. Next base: position 7,970,128 of record JAJQKT010000058.1, on the reverse strand, counting down.
TGTGCTTCTAAGAATCAGTCCCAATAGCATTAAACTAATGAAATCCTCAAAAAAACTCTTCAAAGATTAACAAAGTTCAGATAGCAGACTAGCGGTTTAGGATATGCTATGGAAAAGCAATCAACATTTCTGATATAGTTGAAGTTTGGATGAGGATACAATCTCAATATGTATTCTTTTCATGTCAAAACTAAAAAATAATTATGCCAACCTGGCCTCCCAAGAAAGAGGGTAAATTCAGCACATGCCGTCAGAAGTTCTATCATGTATAAGATGATGCTCTTGATCTTTTAATTGGATCATTTTATCTTGATTTTACCAATTCAGTTATTAGATCCACAGGAAAGATACTGCTAATCCTCTTTCAAGGTCTTTTTTTTTTTTTTCCTTCTCCCGGTTGTGTCTTCTGGCTATCACCACCAAAACTGGAGCAGTTCATTTTATTATGGGAATACATCATAGAGTATCATCATATGCATACAACACAGACACACATACAAGTGTAGAAGTGCTCTTTGTTACTGCATATATTGTGCACAAAAATAGAAATTCAATGCACCAGCTAGAATGACTTCTTCACTTTCTGTTCAGTTCTCCAAATTGCACATTGATCAGAGTTTAGACTATCGAACAACTCATATTTGTCTGTTTGCACCTGTGCGATGCAAGTCTCTAACTCTGCAAGGTTGCATGTCTGTCGCTTTTGTGTGTGCTTGAGTTTGAACTACTCTTGACACTATTTGTATATGCATTAAAACTTTTGCATTTAAGGGCATATTTGGATTGATTATTATTATTTTTGAGTTGAGTTGTATTGGGAATCGTAAAAGTGAATTGTTTGTAGAAGAGAAGTGGGGCCCAGAGTGAAAAGAGTGAGGGTGAACTTGGTTGCTTTTAAACAAAAAAAATTCACTTTTTTTCCACTTCTTTTACTTTGGATCCCACTTCTCCTCTCACAAACAATTCACTTTTACGATTCCCAATACAATTCAATTCAAACAAAAACTCAATCCAAAATACGCCCTGAGTTTTTTTGTTGGATTGAGTTCCAATCCAAACTCGCCCTAAGTTTGCTACTCTGTGAACCATGTGTGTGGATGAAAGTCTGAGATTGGATTTATGATTGTGTGTTCTTCTGTATCTGTGTATGAATAGCCTGTTCGTGCAATCTGCATGTTGAGTCTGTTGATTTTGTTGCAATGGGTGGGAAGAGGGGAATGTAGAGGAAGAGTGAGAGGAGGTGGCAGGTGCTGTGCTTGGATGTGGAGGAAATGGTGGAGGTGGCTGCTGCTATGGGAGAACTAACGGGCAGAAGTCAATGGAGGGGAAAAAGCAAAGAAGAAAAAACTCTTTCAAGGGTAAACTGTTTTTATGGTTGACATAAGTAGAGCATTGTAGGTATGTGAGAGAAGGAAATAGGAGGGGGAATTTGATGTACTTGAAAGATAGAGAAGACCTAAATAATATGGAGTTGGGAGCATTAAGGGGGTTTAGAAAATCGTAATGCCTGCTTTCCTACAAAAGGAGGAAAAAAAATAAAAAAGAAATGACTTCACACATAATACAACGGTTTGAAGTATATATGCCTTATTGTGGACTGTGTACCCTAACCAATGTTGTCTGTTTCACATTAGTTTTCTTTTTGGGTTTTTTATTATCAATTATTATTATTATTTTTGGAAACGGAATGTCAACCTCTCATTTTGCTTTTTGCCCTGTTTTATTGCTTCTTTTTGTTATTTCTGGAAGCATTATCCTGGAAATTGCTTGTTAATTATGAAGCTTGATTTGTTTGTTTGCATTCCTATCTATTTCACCATCCATTGACATTGCTCGGCAATAACTTTTGGCATCAATAGTGAATGTGAAATGTTAGAAAATCAAGTTAAAACATCCTTTTACTCTGCTTACTATAAAACTCAACAAATTACTTGTAATGGCAAAGGGTTTATCCAACAAGTTTGTTTTACTTTGTTGGTTTTTGGAGTCATCTAGTCCTATAACTTTGATTTATTGGACAAGCCCTAATATGAATATATCATCTGGTTGATATTGTTAACTATTGTTAATCAAATGATGTGTTTTCTGCATAAAATTGCATGATTGTTATCTTGCTTTTGAGATTTCCTGTATTTCTTTTATTTAATAGTAACTAAACATGAAAAGAATGTTGGATCTTCTTATAGATACTTTAGCCTTGTTACCTTTTTTTCTCTTTTTTCTTTCTCTCTCTCTCTCTCTCTCTTTTTTGGGGGGGGGGGGGTTGGTTTGAAGGAAGAATTGGTTGAGACATCAGTCTTTTACCTATTCTCTTGTCTATATGCAGAATGAATTTAATTTTTTTTGGGGGGGGGTTGAAGGAAGAATTGGTTGAAACATCAGTCTTTTACCTATTCTCTCGTCTATATGCAGAATGAATTTAATTTCTTTTATATCATTTTGATGATCAGGTGGACAGACTTTATGGATGGAAGACATGCCGCAATGGACCTATTGTCAAAGCAATGAAGCAACAGTCAAAAGATGTTCAAATAGAATTTAACATGAGGCTGACTCAGGTAATGGTTATGCTGATTTGCCTTTCTACGGATAGAACTCTTTTTACGGTTTTCATTATGTTTGAAAAATATCACTTCGACTACAGGTTATAACACAGTTCAAAGAGCAAGGCATAAACACTGAATTGTATTATAAAAACAAAGAAATGGGAGAGACTACTAGCATTGTGCCTACAAGTGCAATCAGGTTTTGCTTCGTAACTTTCACTGCTAGCTATGTGGTTTTTCAGATAATCTCTAAAAGCTAGATTCTCATTTGCCCCTTTCTTTGTGCCATTATCTGATTTTACTTTGTCTGACAGTGGTGAAGGGGTGCCAGACTTATTACTCTTATTGGTGCAGTGGACTCAAAAGACAATGGTCGAGAAGCTCACTTATATAAATGAAGTGCAGGTTACTTTCTTCACTATTTTGTTCAGTTTATGAGTCAGTTGTGAGATTATGGGGTTATATACAAATGATTTTGATTGTCTTGTAAATTTTCCCTGGGCAGTGTACTGTTTTGGAGGTTAAGGTTGTTGAAGGACACGGGACTACCATTGATGTGGTATTAGTTAATGGGGTGCTCCATGAAGGAGATCAAATTGTGGTTTGTGGCATGCAGGCAAGTTTTGACACATTGATGGTGCTATAAATAATATATCTGGAGTAATTATTTTGCCCTTACCGAGGTTGTTTTATCATTTTTTTTTTGGGGGTGAGTAGGGTCCTATTGTTACCACTATCCGAGCATTATTGACACCGCATCCAATGAAAGAGCTTCGGGTGAAGGTAAGACTGCTTTCGGCTCCTTCTTTGTTGGGTTTATTGCCAACATTCTTTCTTCTTTTTCCTTTCTTTCCTTATATTGTTCAGTACCAGTAACATCTATACTGTTAGGAGGTTTTTCTTTTCGCTGCTATATATGCATTGAGGTTTTTCTTCATTATGGTCAATCCACATAGAGCATCAGTACAGTGTGATAATGTATACATATGTTCTAAATTGACCTCAGAAATTATAATTGATGGTAGTCTATTGTGGACAGAAGATTTAGTTTGGGTGACTTCCAAATGGACTGTCTGGATATAGGTCAATATGATGAGAGGTATCTGAATAATTGGAATAGGTCAATAGCAGTAACAATTATGCTGTGAGGAGGTTTTTCCTTTGGCTGCAATATATGTGTTGAGATTTTTTCTTCATTATGGTCAATCTCCATAGAGCATCAATACAGTGTGTGATAAGGTATACATATGTTTTAAATTGACCACAGTGATTATAATTGATGGTAGTCTATTGTGGGCAGATGGTTTAGTTTGGGTGACTTCCAAATTGACTTTCTGGATAAAGGTCAACATGTCGAGATGTATTCTGAATAATTAGATGGAGCCCAACTTCTGAGAAGTCCATCATGGAGAACCTTCCTAAAAATCATTAGTCTAGCTAAGCATCAAATGGGGATACCTCTTTTATCCCTAACATTTCAGAAAAAACTAAAATTTAGTTAATTTAGTTCTAGCATAGTATGCATGTATTATATTCTTCAGCTAATTAAGTTAAGGAAAGTAATTAATGGTGAAAAAACAGGCTTTAGGACAAGCAATTTTATTGGTACTTGACCATTACCATAGTGATTTTTCTTGGACAGATAATTTAGTTTGGTTGCCTTCCAAAATGAGTTTTCTAGATATGCAGTGGGTCGATTGGAACAGTGTGCCCTGTTACTTGAGAATTTGAAGAAGTCCAAGTGGACTGCTCAATAAAACCGTGGGGCCACCTAACATAAGATGAAAATGACCCCCTAATATTTTTAAGAATGAATAGTGAGTGAGATAATATGCTTGGGTTCTGCTCTCATTTGCTTGAGCTTCTTTGAGAAGCTGAAAAAGTACTTTTGAAAATTGCTGTTTTGATATTGGTAATGCACATTAACTTTTAATGGCACTGAGAATCAAAAACAATTCTGAAAGGTTCCCTCTAGGGTTTCTTCTTTAAGCCATCTTTTTCAGCTTGTCTAGACCTAAAGTGTGAAATTGTAACTGAGAATTCCTCAAAACATCCTTCCCTTTAAAATGCTGTTAGTTGCTTATTTTAAGCAATTCAGGATAGGGTATTAATGTAACTTATTAGTCTACATGCGTATGTTCATACATGTCTTATTAAGAATCATTTCTCAAACGGATTACATTTAGTGAAAGCGTGATTAATGGTGGAAAAGAATGCTGTGTTAAGAGTTTGATTATCCATATTGGTAGCTTACCTATAAGTTTATATTATAACCTATGAAGTCTTTAGCCTGGAGGAGATGAGCAAAACTTTAAGGAATAACTAGTGTTTTAGAAATTGTTGGTCATAATTCCGTCTCCAACATTGACTGTGAGTTGCAGCAAATGTTACTATTTGCAGGTCTAGTAAACCATAATCTTATTTTTTTATCTCCTGGTAGTTATGAGGGCTGGTTAGTGCTTGATATGTTGCATCACTATAAGATTTGTGCATGGACCTGAATGCAAAGTACATTTAATTTTCTTTTCATAATATGGTACCTCTTTAGTTTAATCTTTTATTAACACGTGTTAGTTTGGTGATCTCTATGGTTCAGGGAACTTATTTGCATCATAAGGAGATTAAGGCTGCCCAGGGTATCAAGATTACGGCACAGGTAATTTTTGAATCTTGGTGAAATTTTTATTATGTTTGACCTTTTGCATTTAGACCAACAATCCATCATCCTCAGTAGAACAAAAGATGCTGATTTTTCTTTGGGGGGGGGTTGGGGGGCGTGGGGGGAAGAGTGTAAAAGCTCAATAGTTTTACCAACTTGCTCTGTTTTAAGATACATTTAGAACTTCTAGAGCGGTGGCTATCCTTCTGAGCAATTAAGTGTTACAATTAGGTTATGATAACCAAAACATTGAAAATCATGCTACTGGGTTACTTGACTGACTAAAGAATTCCTACTGACGTTTATGATTATTCTACCAGAATCATGAATAATGGTTGGTTCGCTAGAGAAGTGGATCTTAGTAGGAACAGGTTGATCTGCCATTCAATTTAGTAATTCTCCTTGCTGATTCACCTTCTCTGTAAAATAAATGTGAAAAATTAAAATGTCGATACTATATGGACTAACCAAGATGGTCCTAGCTAGTATCTTTTGAGGGTTTTTTAGTTTTTTGTTTTTTTTTTGGGGGGGGGGGGGGGTGGTTGGTTGTTTGCTAAGTACTAACATCCTTTGAGTTACTAGGCCAGGATCATGAATTTATGGCTTTCTGCATAGGATTTTCTCTTGTTTATTTCGTTTTGGGAAACATTTATATCTTGTGAACTTGATTTGAGAGATTCTCTTGGTTCCTTGTCTATTCTTATACAGGGCCTTGAGCATGCTATTGCCGGTACAGGCCTTTATGTTGTTGGTCCAGATGATGACTTGGAAGATATCAAGGAAGCCACAATGGAAGATATGAGGTCAGTGATGAACCGGATTGACAAAAGTGGTGAGGGAGTGTATGTTCAAGCATCTACACTAGGTTCGCTGGAAGCACTACTTGAGTTCCTGAAGACTCCAGCAGTTAGCATACCTGTCAGTGGTATAGGCATTGGCCCTGTACACAAGAAAGATGTCATGAAGGCAAGCGTAATGCTTGAGAAGAAGAAAGAGTATGCTACAATTTTGGCCTTTGATGTTAGGGTAACACCAGAAGCTCGGGAACTTGCAGATGAACTAGGTGTTAGGATATTCTGTGCGGATATTATTTATCACTTGTTTGATCAGTTTAAGGCCTACATTGATAATCTCAAGGAGGAGAAAAAGAAGGAAGCTGCTGAAGATGCAGTATTCCCTTGTGTTCTTAAGATCATACCAAACTGTGTATTTAACAAGAAAGACCCCATTGTTCTGGGGGTGGATGTTCTTGAAGGCATTTTAAAGGTACGTTACCAGTCAAATATTCATGAAATGTCGAATATTTGCTTGCTGGCTCATTCTTTTTATTGTAATAAGGTTCTTTAAGTGTTGATTCTCAAACATGTTGATTCATTCGATACAAGGATTATAAAAGATATAGCTGAGATAATGTTTCATGGCTTTTGCTAATTATTGTTTGTTGGTATGCGTGTAGGGTTTCCTTAGCTCAATGTGATTCAGAATTAAGTCACATGTGGTCTTCGGTTTCGTTTTTTTTCTTCTTTTTATTTTTTGTGTGCGTTGGGGATGCAGGGGGTGGGGGTGGGGGTGGGGGTGGGTTGTGTGTGTGTTAGAAAATGGATTCTGGTAACCTCCATAAATGTTTCCATGTGCTACTGGCAGAGTATTGTATGCTTCCTTGCCATATTGCACTATCATGTAATCTTATGCCTTCTTAGAAGTTACATGTTCCTGCTTGCGAAGCATGAATGTTATTCCTTTAGCATTAGGGAAAAGTGGTACTGCTACAGTATTCTATGCTTTCTTGCCATGCTGCGCTATCATATAATCTGATGTCTTTTCAGAGTTAGGTGTTATTCTTTCGTGCAAAACATGAGTGTTATTCCTTCAGCATTCTGGAATCTAATATTCAAAGACAAGCTCCCACCAATTTTCTTAAACTGTGCTTAATTGCATATGTTGTTAACAGTGAGATCCAGTTGCATGTACTTTGAAATTAAGGTTTAACATTGCATTAAATACTTGATCAAGATTCTTGAATAAAAGTTTATGTGACTGTAGGTGCATTTCCTTTTCCCTTTTAGCTCTTAAGCTTGCCCCAGGACATGAATTGGGTTAGAAAGGTAGAGAATCGGTAGTTAATCTTTATGATATTCTGCATAATGAGCATTTCAAAGATGAAGGCTAGTATATTCATCCATCTACCTATTCTGGTGCATCATTTTCTAAATTTATTTATGGTTGATCAATTCTATGATCTTCATCTTTTGCTTTTCACAGAACCTTTTGTCTTCTATCTTTAAATATCTTCTGTCCTAAGCTGTGCAATATTTTCTTGTTACTCGGTGATATAGGATTATTGTCTTATGTTTCTTTGACTAATGTTATTGACCCTCTCCTCCATCTCTCTGTTTATCTGTTTCCTTCTTTTCTTTGTTTTGTCCCCTTTCTCTTCCCCTTACAGTTTGTGGGTTGTATTCTTTAATTCTTTGTGAACAGATTGGAACGCCAATATGCATCCCGCAGAAGGAATTTATTGATATTGGTCGGATTGCATCTATTGAGAACAACCACAAACCAGTTGATTATGCCAAGAAGGGCCAAAAAGTGGCCATTAAGGTAACATCCCAGATGCAACTTTTTTATGTCATATTTGTATTAGGCTTATTGGAGATTTAAGCATGTTTTTGTTCTTATGTAAGATCCCCTTATTGAAAAGGAGTCTAAATAGGTAAAATCTGATGGGGTGTTTCATCGACCAAGTTAAAGTGGGCAAGGGATTGTTAGGTACTGATTCCACCATCTTTGGTTGAATAGTAAAAATCTTGCCTGATAACATATTGCGGAAATGAGGTAGAAAATTGGACAGATTGATTTGTAAATCTGTGCTTCCATTTGTAATCCGTGGAAGTTCTGTTAAACTATCCTATTATTTGACCATTTGAAGTTAAACTGGAAGGTTTTTCTCATGAAATAGCTGCAGGAGTATGAGAAGCGAAAGTAGAAATATTTATCTATTTTCGTAAAGAGTGCTATCTTATTGACTTGGCACTTGCAACAAGCAGCAGCTTCAGAGGGATTTAGAGGTGCTGTTACGGATAGGAATTCACTTTTGGTATGAATTTGGTGGTTTCTAGGATATATAGGAAATCATTAATTGATAAGGTGATTCATAAATAATATTCTGGAAGAGCAGAAAATCAAAGGTGCTGGATAAAATCAATGAGGTCTATATGCTAGATAAAAGTGAATAATGACCTAAGGGCATTTAAGTCGCTTCTCTCTGTTTCCATTTATTACTTGGGATGTTCTGGGAAGAGCATGATGCTTGTTAAGGAAAATGGGAGAAAAAGAACGGACGAATTTTTGAGTTGGAAGCCAATTATGTTATGCTGGATAACCTATTTTCTCTATCCTGGGCCTAGGAAAAATAGCTCTCTCTTAGGCTTCTTTGTTTGGCATGTAATTGAGAATGAATTGGAAGTTAGGGCTGATCCCTTCAATATCCGAAATAATTGTTTTAGTCCTGGAGTTATAATGAATTCGGAACTAGTATTAGATTGCCATTAGCTACAATTTCACAATTCTAATTCCACTCACTGACCAAATAATTCTATGGAATTTGACCACCTTGTTCTTTCACCCCCTGCTCTCCCCGCCACCCCGCCCAACCCAAAAAAAAAAAAAAAAACTCTTGATAGGACTTATTCTCTGTATGTTTAGTTTTTCATTTCATCTTTAGGATCTTCTCTTAGAAGCAGAATAGCTGGTCTGTGGTAAGCATTCTTTTTGCTGCAGCCCCACCTCTGACACGCAAAGAACAACAAAATTAGCATCTACAACTTTTTGAGACACCCTACGTTGCAACTGTAGAAAACCCAGGTACTGACTGTAAATGCTTTTGAGCATCTACTTATTATGGATCTTGCAGAGAAGGATGTGGGGGGCTGAAGAAAGTGGAGGCCGGGAAGGGTAAGGGGCTTGAGATAATGGTGTTGAAAAATGGAGCTCTTGTTAGTCTATAGATAGATGATGTTTATGTTGGGTGGTGGTGGAGCTCAGCAGGGTTCAGCATGTGAGGGTTCAGAATGTAATTAAGTTGTCCATTTCCAATTCTATTTGCATTTTTTCTTTCAATACAATTGAATATGTTTCCCTAGAAGTGCAATTCATACGGATCCAGTTACAGAGAATTTGAATTCCAATTATAGGAATCAAATCAAATGCAACCTAAATATTTGCAATGTATGGTATTCTATTGCTGAATTGATTTTTTCGCCTACCATTGTGAAATCACAGATTAAAGTATGATTCTAAAATAGTTGTCTGATCCACGCAAATAATTGGCTTTGGAATGAAAATTAGGGATTGTTATTTGTAATACTTTTCCTTCACAATTTAGCAGCCAGAGGAATTTGCTATTTTTTTCATTCGCAACATTTGCTCCAGTCTTGTGGTGAATTGAATATGCTCGAGTTGTGCATGAGTCTGAATTTTTGCAGATGGTTTATAGCTTAATCTTGTTCAGTCTAAGCTTATTAGTTGTGCTCTATAGATTGCTGGTAGTAATCCTGAGGAACAGCAGAAAATGTTTGGAAGGCATTTTGAAATTGAAGACGAGCTTGTCAGCAAAATCTCAAGGAGGTCAATCGATATACTCAAACTAAATTATCGGGTATGTTAAATGAGTTTTTCTGTTGTTTCTCTTTAAGATTGGATTTTCCTGGTTGGTGCTGCCCGCGGATACTTTTGGAAAATTTCTTATCTATTCAGATGCTTGGTATTTCAATTTTGCATATTGATGTCTGGAAACTTGCAGGACGAGCTATCTATGGAAGAATGGAGGCTGGTTGTTAAACTGAAAAATCTTTTCAAGATACAGTAAGTTACAACTTCAGCTGTTACTCCAGAGATGCCCATCGTAGTAGCTATTAAATCAGGAACGGGAGAACTTTTTGGACTTACAGAGTTTAAGCACTATAAATACGCCATTCTTCATCATACAGATAGTGAGATGCCGTTCTTTCAAAGCAGTGGTGGGGTTGATTTCCGAGCCTTTTTGGTATCCAGCTTTTGAAGAAAAACCTGTCCGCCATACAACAGCCAACAAGGAACAGTTGAAATCTTGCACACAATTCTGAAAGATGGTTGATACTTGGGAGTTTTCATGGTATAGAGCATTGAATCTTGGCTTGGATCATTACGCCCAGTCAACACCTTTCATTAGCTGTTGTACCTTTGAAGAATAGAGTTTTCATCAATTTAAATTTCCATTTTGTCTCGGTATGTGGCAAGATTAAAAGGTTCTTCCCCTTTTACATGGTCATTTTCACATTTCAGCCTAAAAGTTGGAAAAGATTGACCCAAAGAAAAGAAGAATTGCCACCTTTAGCACAGTCTGTTGGCAACTAGTAAGAAACACGTGCATAAAAAGTTGCTATAAACACGAGGATTATGAGATGGATGTGCCACGGAAGTGGCAAATAATACTAAGATGGAGGAAAAAATGATTGTGACAGGGAATGGTAGATATGGAGATTGTAAAGCTTTGTTCTTCAGTTATGCCTTCTGTGACGGTGCCTATTCCTGGAACGAGTATCTTCAATCATGCATGTTTTTTAGGGAAAAGATAGATCCACAGGAATAAGATATTGCTTCAGTCAAAATACTAGCTTTGCATGTGTAGTGTGCTTGCATCGTGACTCATTTTCAAAAACAAAAATTACTTTTTTCAGTTTAAATTTTGCGGGCCAACTTGTTCATCCATTTTTTAATAAAAAATTATTTTTTCACTATGAATTTTATTTTTTAAAATAATTTATTTTTATAATTTAATTTAATTTAATTTAAAGAATTAATTCAATTTCATCTTTTTTTATAAATAATTTATTTTTATAAATTTTAAAATAATTTAAAATTAAAATACAATCAACTTTTATTACTATGGTCAAATTGTTCTTTTTAAGTTAGCATTTTAGGGTAGTGATTTTTGATATTTGGATTCTAACAGTATATTTGGTAGTACACAAGAATAGAATAAAATAATTTTTCAAATTTTACATTTTATTTCAATGTTTGGTATGAATATTATAAGGAGGAAAGATCTTTTTACAAAAAAACTAATTCCAAGAAGAATTGAGAAAGAGCTTTCTACGTCAAAATCTAAACTTAGGAACAGACCATTCGAAGAGAGCAGGAATCTTAAAAAAAAATTCTTATGGCTTCTATAATCTCATAACATTTGATTAAAAAAATATAATTTAGCTTTGAATTTTGTATTATTTTTTTAGAAGTAATTTTTTTACTTTGATTTAAAATAAGAACTGTATTTATGATTAAAAATATTTAATTTTTTTGATTATTTAAATGAGATTTTATAAATGAATATTTAATTTAATTTTTTTCGTTAGGTATAATTTGACTTTATTATTACAATAATTTGACTTTAAGTAAAATATTTAAGTTATTTCTTATGAAATTTTATTTTATTTTAATATTAAGTAATATTTTTATCAAACATAAAAAATGAATCATCATTCTATTCTGATTTTTTCTTCTAGACAATGGGAATGAAAAGATGGTTCTAAACATATTTTGAATGGAAAAAATTTCTAAATAAACATATTTTATTTTATCTTATTCTATTGTATCAAGTAAATAAATTACAAATCAATCAGTCATTTCAGAAGAATTGCTTTCAACGTGTACTCATTGCCTGTAGCTTTTGGTACATAGCCGAAAACAGCAACACTATGATTAATCACCGAACTCTGACATTTGAAAGGATGAAGTTCATGTTTTTGGCTAGGTGCAGCACTGGATGACTTCCGTTGAATCAGATGACAGCAGTTGGATCAGATGAGCAATCTGATTTAACAACTATCCTCTTAAAGATATTTAAAAAAATTGACATAGTCATTAGATCAAATTGTCTATTTGATCGATTGTGATTCGATTTTACACATCTTACAAATTAGTACGTGCAGGATCGTAGCTAGATTGGAAATTCATACCTTCAGGTTATATATGAAGAATTTTCATATCTTTTTTTTTTTATAAGTAGGAACATTTATATCTTGATCAAGCATTGTAAGTGAAGAGTTTTGATATCCACAAGGATACAATACTTTTTTTTTTCCAGATGAATCAAGGACAACAATACCTTGAACACATTAAACATGCAGAAATCAGAAATGTTGCAATCTTACATAATTAAAAAAACAAAAAAAAAAAGAGAGAGAGAAGGATAGATAGTGACTTTTCTTTTCCCTTTGTTTGTCAAAAGAATCTTTCCTCCATTAATCCAAAAATTTTTAATTTAAGTCCAACTTTTTATCCCCAAACAATCTTTTTAATCAGAAACAAAATTTAAATATTCAATTACTCTTTTCCTCTCTAAAAAAAAGTTCCATTTTCATCATTCTTCAACATTTATGTCCAAACACGTTAAAAGAACAATGTATTAAGAAAAAACATGCGTAAAGTTATACTAGGAACATTTTTTTTAAAAAAAATCTTGAAAACTACTTCTCAAAAGGGATAAATCCTCTGAGAATCAAAATGATAAATCCTTTCGGTACCCTTTTGGGGGAAAACAGTAAGCTGTGCGAAAGTCTCCAATTTTCAAATTCCCGAAGTACAATTACAAACAGTACCGAACGACCATTTCGCAAATTATCCGAGTCCCTTGGTACTGAACAAACAAGCGATTCCTCTCGTATCCTCCATCATACCCGGAAAATCCCAGTACCTTTTCAAGGTTTCTTGCATTTTTTTAGCTCTAAAGATTCAGTGATACCCTGATACATTGTCATCTGCTTTATTATGTAAGTACTAATTCTGCATTTCTATCTTTTCTTTCGTGAATCTTCACGTTGTAATAGTTGTTGGATTCTTGTTATGTATAGGGCGGACGATGAGGTTGTTGATCAAAAGACGATAATCGAGAAATCTTGTAAGTCCAAATGTGCGCAGTCGTTCTCTGATTATGTGGTAAGTGCTAGCTTAATCAGGTGTTTAAATTTCTGATTACTGGAAAGGTTTTACTTTTCAATAAAGTGTACATCCTGTTGTGTAAAAGATCTTCAGTTTTGATGATCATGGTCCTTTATAGTTAATGGAACTTTTTTTTTTTTTTTTGGGAGTGGGGGTGGGGGTTCTTGGATTTGTTCTGGAACAATTTAGGAAGGTTATTTAGCAAAATGATTGAATCTGAAATTTCTGATGAACAATTTTCTTGACATGATCATGCAGATTTTCGTGGGTGCATTTACAGTGTTAGTGACATTAATGTTATTTATTGATCTTAGTATATATCATGAGGCTGTCTGGATTGAGTTACTGTATCATCACCCAGTATGTTCTTCGTATAGCCTGGTATCTCGGGGAAAAAATGAGTTGCTGATGAATTGGATCACAAACTTATCATAACCTAGTAATAACGTTTCCATAAATAACCAACGCATAGGAGACTTATGCCCTCAAACTGAAAATTGATCATGAAGTGTGCAGTGCCCTTGGTTCTTGTCTGATAGAAATGCCTTTTTTATCATAAACCACATGGTGACGTTATTGGCGCAGCCTATGTTGTTCCAGGTTCTCAAATGCTTCAGTTCCAGATGTGATTAATGTACAGTGGTGAAATTGGGTCATTTTCTTCTAGCAACCTTTTACTTTTTTGATTATGCCATTCTTCTTAAATGAACAGGAGATGTTAGACAGAGCTTCTACTCTTATGGCTACATGCTTTTCCTTGTCACTTGTTCTGACAATTCCACCACTTTCATGGAATGCTGATCTGCAAGATCACCCGAGTACCTGTACAATAAATGAAGTACACCTGAATTTCAGTTACCTCCCTATCATCTTGCAGTAAATAATGCTTGATCAACTATATCTTTACTGTCAGCATACTGAACTAAGCTAAGGAAGTGGAAATACTATTACAGATCAGTTATTTTGTAAGGAATGTAAAATGATGAGTGGTCAAGGGTCTCTTTAATTTTACGTAAATTGAGATATAAACCTTAAGAGTGGCTCATAGTTAGCAACTTTGTGTCCCCCCCCACAACAAACAAAAAATAATAATAATAATAATAAAAAAAAGAGAAGCAAAAATCCAGCAGTTTTTGGATAGCAAATTCCATTTTCTTTCTTGCCACATCTCCCTGTTATAGGAGAAATGTGTAAAATGAGGATATTGAAGATGACGTTGCCTTTTATGCTTTCCTAGGACTTACTTTCAATTACCTTGAGTTATAATTGGTGGATTGGTTTCTGCCTACAATTAGATTTATGCGCTGAAAGCTAGAATGCTGCTTCGTTAGTATTTCAGATTCTGTCCCAACCCCTTCTTTTCTCAGTTGTAGACCTAGTTCACATATGATTACAACATAGCCCGAACCTATCTATTTACTTTGGTCTCTCTTTATTATTACTGTATATTATTGCAGTGAACATGTTTAACTATGGATGTTGCTCTCCTCAAACAACAGCCATGATCTTATTTATCTTTAATGGCTATTATTTTCCTTACTACATATAAAAACATGGGGAAAATGTTATAGATATGTGTGGAAGGTCCTTTTAGTTTTCTGTTGATATAATATCTCAATTGGAAATCATGGTACCTTGATCTTCATCTCATCGTACCTTAGGGCATTTCTTTTTCACTGTGGGCCCTCTTAGTAGTTTTAGGTTGACAATGACTTGCTTTGGTTCTATAATACTAAAAAATCTATTCTGCATATGTTTTTTTAGGTATTATTTTAGTAAACCATCTTAGGTCTATAGATACTATTGAGCTAGGCATGCGTAAATGACTGAGCAGAAGCCAGATTCTACTTGGTCGATTGCTTACAAATCTTCAATGTGCCCCATTCTAAGATTTCTATTAACTGCATGGATTTATCTGTAATGATACTTGATTATGTTTGCAGTACTTTATTATTATCAAATTTGTTCTTACTTCACTTTCTCAGCTTTTACACCTTTACTGTAGTCCCAACTGCTAGCTGTCTTAGGGTTTCTCCATGCACAGCTTAATTCGGTTTCCTTAAGCCTTCTAGATGGTCTTTTGCCTTGAGCTTTTATCAAGGACAGCTCACACAAGCAAGAATAAAAGATAGACTAGAAAGAGGAAAAGTATCGAGGTTAGAACCTTCAGTGAAATGGATTGAGCTTATAAATGATTAGTGGAGAGACAAGAGATGATGGAAGCTAAGGAATAGCAGACGGAGAGGTTTAGGAAGACCATTACATATTCACTTACATTAGGATGTATGAAGGCATTGAACTGAAAATCTTTTTTACATATTCAATTATAAGTGTAGAATAGAAGTTCTGGAACAAATATGAGATTTCTTTCTTCTTGTTCTTCGTCAGATTTTTTCTTCATCTGTACACATGGCATCAGTCTTCAGAATGAAAATGACCCTTTTTGCACTTAATGCCTTTTGCCAAATAAAACTCTCTGTTTTGTTGTTCTTGAGAAAGATGCATTGAAATTTATTTCTCCTAAATAGATCTTTTAGGCAGATATTGTAAAACAAAATTTTGAGATAGACAATAAGAAGCAAATTTGAATGCTTGGCCAATGGTACATTAAGGGCTTTTGAAGAATTGAAAGTAAAGTTTCACATACACACCACATGTTTTTGCTTGTATGAGTGCCTTCTATGCCATTGAGGACTGAGCCGTTTTTTCCTTCCTTCATTAAGCAAAATATCTTCTGATAAAGTTTTGTGTGATATTGTTTCATGTTTTGCAAAAAATATAATTTGAAAACACGGGAAGACACAGGTTTTCTTTCTTTTCTTATTTATTTCTTGTTTATCTTTGAAGTGGGGCGTTGGGGGGAAGGAAGAGAGAGCAAGTGTCATCTTGTAGGAGATATAAGAAACAGAAAGTAATGAATTTATCTAGAATATTGTATTTTAATTTTTTAGTATAAGCTACAGTAACTAAAGCAGATAATAATGTCATAATTTGTGACTTTTCTTTTCTGTCATCGTCACCCTTTTCCGTCATTTATCAGTCTAATTGGATTCTGGCATTCTTTCTTCACCAGTTTAATATGCCATTACTCCCAGAAAAGTAGGAAGTAATTCTGTACTTCATTCCCAGACCCCAGACACCCTAGTTAACTCTACGGTGGCTTCAACTACTTATATATTATGTTCTGCTTTAATGCAGTCAATATTTGCCTGATTTTATAATATGACTATAGGGATGTACAAGGAGGATTGAAAGCGATAACTCAGGAGAGAAGCACTGCACAGGGCAGTACTTTGATTTCTGGTCTTGTGTGGACAAATGTGTAAGTCATTTTTGCTTCTTTCTGATCTTTTTCAAGTTCTTGGACTGCTTCATAATTTCTAATACTACTTTTGATATGCAGGTTGCGCCAAAGCTGTTCTCGCAACTCAAATAATCAGATTGCTGCGTCGTCTTCATCTGCTGCCTTAAAACGAAGCAATTCAGAATAATTTTCCAAGTCTTAATTTGGTTTTCTATCTTTATATGTTTCTGATTAGATGACTCCGTGTTACTCTTAATCTGTTATTCTTGAAAGCAACAGGGCCATCAATTTGACTAAAGTTTATTGTTTTACTATAAAGAATAAAGGTATATTAATTTCCTGGTTACCTAATTGGTATTCGTATTCATGTTAACAGTGCTCAACTACTCTGGTCTTCTTTATGGTTGGACTCTGGTGCGAATATATTACTTTTGGGGGAAATGGATGTATATATCAAATAACCAAATATGTACAAAGTTATATTATAGGGTAAACAGTAGGACCAGCTAAATATTCCAACTCCCTATGCTGAATGAAACTAACTTGTCAAAAGTAGGAGATGAGAAACCTCTGTCAAACAAACAACAGCCTCGCCGCGCCACAAAAACTGTAAGCAAACTGGAAGATCAAACCCAATTCTCTTTCCTACCTCTCGTAAAGGAGCAGCTAAGTTACCATCAGGCCATTGCTCTTGGAAGGCGGAAACAAAGTACCCTTTGAACTTAGGTCTTGGATTCTTTCCAGATACGCAAAGGAATTCTCAGAGGACTTTAGATTTCCACACCATCCGCCATTTAGCAGCCTCAGCATTATACTAGGTTCCTCGCAGGAGTTCAAGGTAGATATAAGATGGCTGGGTAACAGATCGCTTCTTGCAAAGCGCAGCTCATTCGTTCTGGTTTCTTGGTCCTCCTCCGGTACTTGAGGATTCAATGGTACGAGAAGAGGACACCATTTGCTGCTCAAACCGCAGCGACCAATACTATTCGTACAGCAGTAGATCAAGGTATGCAACGAGCAGAAGTCATGATAATAGGTCCCGGTCTCGAAAGAGACGTGGCTCTCTGAGCTATTCGTAGAAGTGGTATATTATTAACTTTTATACGGGATGTAAGCCCTATGCCGCATAATGGCTGGAATTGAATCGATGACCGTCGCATTACAAATGTGATGCTCTAACCTCTGGGCTAAGCAGGCTCGCATAATATTAAATTAGATTTTATTATTTTTGGATTCCTAATTCAATATAGATTGATAGATATCCTATATATATACCTGTCACTTTCTCTACTATTCTGCCCAAGCCTGGCTGAGGAAGATTTACGGAGTGTAAAACAAAAAAATACACTGATAGGGGCGGGTCCAAAAGGATCTTGGAGACTCACCAAAGTACGAAAGTCAGGATCTTTCAGAAAATAGATTCGTATTCAAAGAGTGCGTAACCGCATGGATAAGCTCACACTAACCCGTCAATTTGGAATCCAATTCGATATTTTTCTTGGAAGGTATTGGGAAAGAATTGGAATGGAATAATATTGATTCATACAAAAGCAAAGATTCTCTATTGATTCAAACACTGTAGCTATACTTATGGGATAGAGAGGGATTTGGTGAATTGATTTTAAGATTTTGCGAAAACGTCAGATAAACAAGGTCTTAATAATAATTTCAAATTTTAAAATTTTTAAATAAAAATAAAATAAAAATAAAAAAGAAAAGAAATAGCAGATTTTGTACTCTATCTATGTATCCCTTTTTATCCCTATGAAATACCAGAAGATATTTATACTTCTTTTCACATATGAAAATATGAAATTCAGACTCGTGAAAAGCCAAGGCCCTGAAAAGGTCACTATATACCGCATTTAGAAGTCCATTTACTCCGCAATTTAGACAAAAATGGAATTGTAATGTTGGGAAATGTTTTGACTCTGATTAGATCCTTAGCGTAAGCGCTAAGTAAGCAAGCAACCTTATGTGAAAAAAATCCGAGGAAAATAACGTCAAGTAGAAACGAACAAGGTCTTAGGCACGATCACTAGCCCATTCCCATTTTGGGCTGAACAGTCTACTAATTCTTTGATTTTAGTTAGTAAGAGGGATCTTGAACTAAGAAATATACCCTAGAAGCTAAAAAATTATATCTTGAGCGATGTGTGCTTGTTATTCCTCTTCCTTACCCTGGCAAGTCTATGTGAAAGAACTCCTATAAGAAGAAAAAAGAAGGTGTTAAGAGACCCTCATGGCCCAACCCTAGACACCCTAAGATCCTTTTTCAAACCTGCTCCCATTTCAAGTCAAGAGATAGAGGATTGAAGGTTGGAACGAATGTATAACAAGAATTCTTGGGATTCCCTGGGATTCTTCATTGGTGCTGAGCTACCTATACTGCAAAGTTGTACCTCTTTGGTCAATAAGATCCAAAAGGTTTATCGATCCCGGGGTATAGATTCATAATAGGCATATAGAAATTATTGTACGTCAAATAGCATAAAAAATTTTGGTTTTAGAAGACTGAATGTCTAATATTTTTTCACTCGGATAACTAATTGGATTGTTGCGGGCATAATGAATGGGACGCGCTTTGGAAAAAATGATCTATTACCGAGCCATCTTATTGGGAATAACAAGAGCATCTGTCAATATTCAGAGTTTTATATCTTAAGTAGTTTTCAAGAAACTGCTTGAGTTTTAGCAAAGGTAGCTCTCTGGGGGCGTATCGATTGGTTGAAAGATGAATGCTTGGTTTACTTTATGAAAGAAAGATACCTATATGTGATATTAGATATTGATTAATTCTATACATATTTATTTGGGTCGGCAAGGCATTAATCATTTGATATAGTAATCAATACATATGTATTTATGTTTATCCTTCATCCTTTCTGAATTTGTGATGGAATGATTTCTCTGCCAATGTAGCCAACTCCATTTGTTAGAATAGCTTCTGCCATAACGGCTTGTCTTGAACTTACAATAGAGTATGAATAAACAATTATTGAGATTGAAGAAGTCAATTCAGTGCAATAGTTTTACTTTCATTTTCAAAAAAGATTCAAATTATTCAAAACAATTCAAATTCAAAATAATATAAAATAATATAATAATAGGGATTTGAAAGTTTGTTATTTTAGTTTAGGGTCTTAGAGGTTTCCGTTTCCACAGGACCTCCCCTACAGTATCGTCACCATAATAGAGCTCTTAAGAGACTGGAAATGAAAGTCTCTTTTTCTCATCCATTTTATATCGCACTATCACAAAAAAATATAGGTGCAAAATATTTAGTACATGAAGTCATGGTCTGGTAGATATACATCTAAATATACTTATATATATATAAAATAATCTTGATCTCTAATCAAAGAGAGATAGTGGAAATGGCTCCCCCAAGATATCAGATAAGAGAACCTTGGGAGAGACGCCGACTCCAACTACCATCCATGTACAATCTATACTAGATCTGACCAACTACCCATCGTATCTCCTTTACGTTCTTGACAGCCTATTTGTCTCAGTAGAGTCTTTCAATGGCATATTTTGGCCCCTATCCCTCACCAAAGGTTCAAACTTTCGTAAAAGAGCAAGATGATAGATTGTATTTAGAGAGTAAATCAGATCAATTTTCTAAAGTTTTTTGACTCTACCTCCTCTAGCCATAGAACATCTGGTGATCCGTTTGAAAGCAGCTTCGATAAGACTGTAGATTTAAAAAAGTGAAAACTCAGCATATGAGCAAGTGCAGTCAAGATGAGATAGTCACCTTTTTTGAGACGCACAACCAAATCTAAATCGAGTAAAGAAAAACTGTGAGAGAATCCATTTTTATGGTGGGGAAACTAGCAAAATATTTGGTACATGAAGCCATGTCTGGTAGATATACATCTAAATATACTTGTATAAATATAAAGTAACCTTGATCTCTAATCAAAGAGAGATAATAGAACTGGCTCAATACCTAGATTTAATTAGATCCAATTTGAAGGATTTTATAGATTCAATGATCGGGGTTTGGTGGAAGAACTTTATAAGTTTCCAAAAATCGAAGATATAGATCAAGAAATCGAATTTCAATTATTTGTGGAAACATATCAATTAGTAGAACCTTTGATAAAGGAAAGAGATGGACCTCACAATAGGATTCAAACTTAGATAAAGTTCTGACCATCTATTAGAGAAAAAAAGAATAAACGGATCTTGTAGGATTCCCAAGAAATTCATTATTCGCCCATTTTGTGTTAAGTTTATCAATATTTTTTAATAAATGGTTGGCTACAAAATGATTTTTTTAGTGAACATGTCACAGCTTACTCCTATTTTTTTTCTTTTTGTTTTTCTTCCCTTTCATCGAAGTAATTAACTTAAAGGTAAGAAAGATAAATGCAGGGTTGATCTGGATTTTCCCCCTTTTCTGGATCCTAGACCGAAGGAATATTTTCAACCCTTGGCTACTCTTTCCATTCCAGTAGTTTATTGACAGATAGTCTGATACTGAATAAACAACCATCCCCTCATTGATATTGTCGATCTCATACCAAATCCCTGATTCTTATCAAAGAAAGACAGGATTAACCGAGGCTATTCAAACAGGCATAGACCAACTAAACAAAGAATTGCAGGTCTTCGGGTGTAAAGCTCCCTTTTTCTACAAAGAAAAGAAGAAGTTCTTTCATAGGTCATTACTTTTTCAGTACAATAAAAGGGTTATAGAAAATTTCCCTTCTTGTGCCGAAGACTAGGAAGACGAATAATACCTTATAAAATTCTTCGTTTCTCACATTTTTCCATTCTATTACCCAATTCCCTCTATCTAGTATCTAATGAATGGTAGTGTGAGGCTAGCAAATGGTCGTCTTACGATCATGATACTCGGAGTTTTAAGTGAGCTCCCGCTAGGCTAGGTTAGGTCTAGCAACCTGACGACACGAAAGGACGTTTTCATTCGGTGGAATGGAAGCGGAATGATAGGGTTACACGAAGCTAACCCAAGGGCCTAGCAAACCGTTGATCCACTTCCTTCTTGTTCGGGGCACCGGACTGGCTCTTTCACTTAAATCGGTCTCTTACACTCGGGCTAAAAGTCGAAGCTACTCGTCTCCCCAAGCGGTCAGTCCTCATTCCGTACATCTCCTCGACATATAGTGAATGTGTGCACTTGGGAGTCACTGTTGATTAAATAAGCCAAGATTTTACCATGACTGCAATTTTAGAAAGACGCAAAAGCCAACAAACTCCAAAATGGAATATCCCTCCCGTTTTGTTCATCAGCCAATAAGGCCGGGGCAAATCTTTTCCAAATGTCGACAGGCAGAAACTTAGTCAAATCCTGCAAATCAAACCCCTGACCTCATGTGTTAATGATTACTTATATGGTCAACTTCTCAAATCCTGCAAATTAAACTCCGAACCTCATTTGTTAGTAATTATTTATATGGTCAAATTACTTCATTGATTTTATACTATGTTAAAATATACTATTCAATTCTGAACGAAAAAAACATATAAGATTTTACACATGATTTCCTGTGCCCTATATTAACATCAAATTTTCTTGCAATTCCTTGTTTTGGCCCTTTTGTTGGTTGAGATCAATAACACGTTATCTTGTTTTTAGCTTTGCACGTGATTAAGGTACAAATAAGAGAGATAAGATCCTAAATATTGGTAGAAAATTTCCATTTCGCTTCTTTTCAAAAGTCTACTCAATAAAATGCAGTAGGGTTCCAGCACATATTTATTTAAGCAATTGGCTTATGACTTCATAATTTTTCTGCCAAAAACACATATATAAGCAAACGGGTTAAAATACTCTATTTATTCCTGAATAGTAGTCACAATGTGGCCTTGCATCAAGCTCAAAAAAGTGTTTAAATTCATGAAATTTGAGATTAAAAGACTTTTCTAACCTTGTGTGATTGTGATTTAAGTCTACTATCACATTTTCAATAATGTTATTTAATGCACTAATGGATTAATTGTGGCTATTATTTCAGGAATGGAGAGAGTAATTAAGAGAGGCTTGAAATGATTGGAGATCTTTGGATGCGTAAATAGTTGTTTAGCTACAAAATTTGTGTTCCCTCAATCCAAAAGTTTACCAACTCTATTGAGCTTTCGGGGGGAAGAACATGCTGTTAAAGAATAAAGCTATTTCTAGAATATAAAAAGAGTACTAGAAAAAGGCACATGTTATGTATGGTAATATACTTTTTCTTTTTTAATAATTTACTTAAAAAATATTATCAAAATATATAATAATCTATATAGTATATCAGAATTTTAAGATCGAAATAGCATTTTTTCATTCTTTAGAATTTAAAACCTCTCCATAATACACAAAATAAGAACATAAGAACAACGATAGTATTTGATATTACAAAAAAAGTTTGTCCTAATTGAAAGTTAATTATATTTATCTTATGCAGAATATTAAATATCAGATGACATACCCTTCCTCATCAAACCTTTCCTTTAATAATATACTGACCAATGAGTTTTTTTATTACCATGTATCCTACGTGATTAGTTCTTGCAAATACAAAGTTACGATTTATTGAACACAAAAATGTTTTTGGTAAAAATGGCAACTTTTTGATATTTGATTTACCTCCTTCTCTATCTTTCCTTTTAATTTTTTTTCGGTATAAATGAAGGGGGGTGGTGCTCTGTTGTGAAAATAAACTTGAAATTTTAACTCTTTCTTTCTTGATTTTTTGTGCAAAATGCATGGGACATGAAGTGGTTTTCTTTGAAATCCCCTTCTTCCTTTCGCAGACCGTACGTTTTAAGAAGATTAAAGACATAAAAATACTTCACCACCAACCTTTGAAGTAATTTTTACTGTTTTCATTTTTTCCCCGATAATTGTTTTCATTTGTTATTGTATATTTGTGACTATCTTCATCTATTAGATACAATATGAAGTAATTTATGTATGCTAGTCCAACCTGCTACACAAAATGGCAGGAATTTATTTTTTTTCAAAAGAGATAAATCTTCAACCTTGGGATGAGGGATACATAAAGTATACGTGTGTGTCTATATATATATATATATATATATATATATATATATATAGTAATTATTGCATAAGATTCTAATTACATGGAAATAAATTCTTCTTTGAGTTTCTAATTATGAAGGGTAAAAACTCCAGAAGCAAATACTTTCTTTTCTTATATTTTTTCAAACCGCAATTTGCTGTTTGAAAACTTGAAAAAACACATCACCTTGCACTATAAACACCCTTGCTTCTGGAGTTTTTACCCCTTCAAAAGTAGCTACTAACTTAAAAAAATACTTAATTTTAATTTCAAACAAAATGACTTTAAAATTAATTATTGAAAAATTAGGTTATTAATGGGTATTGTTGAAATAGAAACTTAAGTTGATTTAATTACTTTCCAATTAGTTAATTTAGTTTTGTTACAAATAAATTATCCAATTTGTTTTCTTTCAAAAAAATTCTTAAATTAATTATATATATATAATTTAAATATATAATATATGAGATTCAGTATGAATTGAAAAATGTTCAAAGCCACAAATTGCGGTTTGAGAATAATACGAACTGCAACCACAACAATTAAAAGTAAAACTCCAAAATTAGTATGAATTGGTACAATTTAAATATTCTTCAGCACCCTAACTCAGAAGTTTCTTTTTTTTTTTTTTTCTATGCAATGCGCGAGGAGTAATATACCATTTCCTCTAGGGAAAAAAAGGCAACGTAACATTTATGGAATAATACATTTTCTTTAATTTCTAATTAATCATATACGCACGGACTAAAAAATATCCCCTACATCTTTAGTTGCAAGACAGAGAAGTCTAAAAAATAAAGGTTACTTAATTAGACGAATTAAAAGGTTTTAAAATTAATTTTTTTAAAAATTTGAATTAGGTGCAAAATAATTTTTACACCATGGTTCTGGATACCAAAACTTCTTCATGAATAATCTTTTGACATCTTCTCACCGCAATCATAAGCTTAAAAAAAAAAAGAGAGAAACAGCGAAAACATAAGGCAATGAATTGCCACTTAAGCAGGAAATATACCCCATTTGTATTTTATCGTCCACCTGCAAATGGGATTAATGCAACCTCTTCTGGTGAAAATTCAGGTCCCGCCCCCTGACCGAGAATGTTTTCTCTTGCTGAGAAGAAAACAGAACATGGCACCCCGTTCGTTGTTGCCATATTTAGAATGCTCTCCCAGTTTTAAGCTCCCAGTTGACGAACACAAAAGAAGAAAATCGATGGTTACATTATTTGATGCTCTGCACAAAGTGTTAATTTGAGAGAGCTAACTTAGCTTAAGCTTCCGACTCACAAACACAAAAAATGAAAATCAAAACCAACGGATACATTACTTGCTGATCAGTTGATTCTGGGCCGCTCTTTCCTGTAACTTGTTGCTGGTACTACAAACATTATTTCCTTTTTTGGTAATAATTACTTGGAGATTCCGGGATCGCATTGGAGGATAACGACGGCTGTTAGGCTTCAGGAACTTCAACATCCTTGTCGCCGGTCAGTTGATTCTGGGCCGCCTTTCCTACAACTTGTTGCAGGTAATACAAACTTTGTTTCCTTTTTTGGTAATAATCACTTGGAGATTCCGAGAACGCCTTGGAGGATAACGACGTAGCGCCGGCGTAACGCCTTGGAGGATAACGAAGGCTGTTAGGCTTCAGGAACTTCAACATCCTTGCCGCCGGTCAGTTGATTATGGGACGCTCTTTCCTGCAACTTGTTGCAGGTACTACAAAGTTTGTTTCCTTTTTTGGTAATAATTACTTGGAGATTCCGGGAACGCCTTGGAGGATAATGACGTAGCGCCGGCGTAACGCCTTGGAGGATAACGTCCGCTGTTAGGCTTCAGAAACTTCAACATCCTTGCCGCCGGTCAGCTGATTCTGGGCCGCTCTTTCTTGCAATTTGTTGCGGGTACTACAAACTTTGTTTCCTTTTTTATTATAAGTACTACAAACTATTTGTTCGCCTTACATTCTAGATAAAAATAAAGTAATTTTCTGGTTTGGGTTAATGACAACTTAGTCATTGAAAAAATAAGATTGTCTACATTTAGCCCTTCGAAATAAAAATGTGTTGATCTGACTCTTAAAAATGTGAACATGTGCCAATTAATTTCCTAGACAAAAAACTTTGTTAGTTTTGTCAATAAAAATTAAAAGTTCACCTCAATATGGCTGTTTTTGTTCAGAATTGACTTTGAATTAATAATCAAAGTATCACATACTTGGATTATGTTGTATGTTAATGAATATAACATGCTATAATTTAATTAAAATGTTATTATTTAATCATTGTAAAAAAGAAAGCGATAAAATACTTCATGTATATATCTTAAAGTTACCTAGGTTAAAATATTTTTCATCAGGCATTAATAGAGAGTACAATCATTTTCTTACTTCAGTAGTTTCAATGAAGATCATCTTTTACTAAATTAACTTTTATGCTCAATTGCTTAGAAGGAATTCTATATTTCAAGCGCTAAATCAACATGTTTCTATTTATGGAGACATAATTGGCACAAGCATCACACTTCAAGGGACTACTTGACACATTTTTATTTTTAAAGACTAAATTGACACATTATCATATTTTTTGAGACTAAATTGTCACCAACCCTTCTAGTTTCTATATATTAGTATATGCTTCTAGAAATCATAAGTTTCAAAGATGAGAGAAAAATGTCTTTATTTTATTATGTTATTAGTGCATTCTGCTTGTTTTTGTAATAAGCCTTATATTCTTTGTGAGAAATCTTGAAGAATATTGTAGTGTTATGACGTAAATACGAGTTTTGACTTAATTTTTAAAAATAATCATATAAATATACACATAGTGAATTACATGGGAAAATTTATGAACAATACTACTATAGAAAAAGTCAAAGTTGCACTTAACTTCATGAGTTTAGCCTTCTGTAGTATTTATATCTTCTCATTATTAAGTTTATTTGGAACAGTATTTCTTCTGTTTACTCAAGAAATGGATCCTATCGAGGAGGCTATCGATGAGCATGAGGAGACATGGAATCATTGGGTAATTATCTTTTCAACAACACTTTCTATCCCAATATTTTGTGAATTTAGTCGGTCTTTGTTTCAATGGTAGGTCAATAGAGTTATTGAGCAATGGCATTTCCTCCGAAATGTAGTTAATATTGGAGGTAGATTTAAATACTCCTCTTGCCAAAATTTAATGTTATTTAATTTCAAACGGAGAAAAAAATCTGTAATTATATGTTATATATTCACTACTCAATGAACTACTAATTATTACTATTATTATTATTATTGTAATGATTGTTATGCAGTATATTTTGTTATCGATCTCGTACGGCGATTTCTCTATATGGATAGAGGACCTAGCGGATCAGGAAATGAATGGGTAAGCATTCTTAAAATTTGAAATTAAGTACAAAATCAACTTAACATATGACTTCTTATGATTATATATTTTAAAAGAAGCATGCACCTTCCCCACCCCATCCTAGACTTGTCCTCTAAAACTTCATCTCACTGTGAAAAAGAATGAAAATAATTTTATACCTTTTTTGGGCATATTTTACAGGTTCAAGTAAGGAGTGGTGGATCCAATTCAGAAAGGCCTCGGAGAATCATAGCACCATCTTCTCCTGTAAGTGCAAATACTTCTTAAGAAATATCTTTTCTTTAGCCAAATAAAGTTTACCTGCTTGGTTAAAAAAAAAGAATTACTCATTTTATCCAAAATTATGTGTTGGAATTCAAATACAAAGGGAGTAACATGTATAAATAGAAACAGGGATGGAATTGGGGGCAGAGACCCCAATCCCAACCCTATATCTCGTCACATTATCAATCAATTACTAATTATACTATATATTACTTTTATATATTTATATTTGATATAAAATATCTAGTGGCACACATATTTCTTATTTTTTAATATAATATATTAATTTTATAATACAATACAAACTTTTACATAAAATTTCGTACCCCATTAAATAATGTCAAATAAAATGAGTTGGAGGGAGTAGTTTATTTTAAATTGCATGATTATATATATATATATATACGTGTGTGTAATAGGTTGATAGATAAAAATTACATAGTTACACTCCATGTGTATGTGCCTTTATTCAATAGATAAATATACATGTCTTTATATATGTATATTACTTATACATATATATAAATAAGAGTGCATATATAAAAGCATAATATAATATATATGTATATTATAACTAGTAATTATAATTAAGAATAATTGAGAAAAAACAGGACCCGTGTGGAAAAGCCAGGATGGGCGGGGATACGCAGTTGGGGGATGGCCTTGTCCCCATCCCCAGACCATCTCTAATGGCGGGGAGGATTTTCCTCCCGACAGGCCCTAGGCACCGAATACACCAGAGATTGCTCGGCTTGCCTAGTTGGGGCGGGCCGAGACGGGTTATGTTTTAATTGGGGCCACTTCCTATTACTGTCAAAATGGGTTTAAACCCGCGGGTAGCCCACGTACAGGCCCGTATAAGTGAACTTAGGCTTAATATACCCAAACCCATTTAAATGCAAACGCGAGCTTTTTGGCATGTTCTGTTTAAACGCTGGCCGGACACGGGTCAACCCGTTTTTTAATTTTTTAAAAAAAATTTTAAAAACGACGTCGTTTTGATTTTTAAAACATATTTTAAAAAATATTTTTTTTCAAAACAATATCGTTTTGGACCATCCGCGGACTGGGACTGTTTAGCTCACGGGCCAAATGGACCAAACCGTTTTGATCCGTTTTCAAGGCAAGCATGCATGGGTCGGGCTGACCCGTTTGACAGTATTACCACTTCCCTCTCTAAATAGAATGAAATAAAGTAATTTATCATTAAGGCTTATTGCTAGATTAATCATGGATTCTTTATGTTTCTAATTACATACCTACACAATCATCAAACGTTAAATTTAAGTTGCTATTTGACTATTTTCATAAATATACTTTAACAAAGCTTTAATTGTGTTACGTGCTCCGCGAGTAGCATTTAAATGTACTTAATTTGAATAATCATTTCTTATTTTTAATCTTAATTACTAATTATTTAAAATAGGATGAGATTATCGAAATACCTGATGATTCTCCTCGAGCTCAAACCCCTCCGGTTGCATCTCCAGAACATACACATGAGATCAGGTACTATTTTTAAATAATTATTTTATAGTTCAAACAAAATGAAGGATATTTAATACTATAACTTTTTACTAAAATGTGTATTAAACTATATTTTCTTTATTACAGGAATTTAAATGAAGGAAGTAGCCAAAGAAGACAACTGGTTGACCCGATTATGAAATGCAAGCTTCTGGCATTAATCGGGGGAGTGGTTATGGGCTACACGCTAAATGTTACAGGTATTTTATTTCTTTTTTCCGAAAAAATGCTTTTTACAAAATGAAAACAAAATTCTCTTTTTCTGAAATGTATGCAAATCCTAGTTCTGGAGACACGAAACTCAAATGCATGCAAACACTACTTCTTCTTGACAAGTATGGGTGTCAATCGGGCTCACTAAGCCGGACTTTTGCTAAGTTCGAGTTCGGCCTGATTAAAATCGGACTGAAAAAACATGAGTCCGTCCGCTTTTCGAGTCGATCCTAACTTAATTTTTTAAAATTTTTATATAATAATAATATTTTAATAATATAATAATACTTTTAAATAATATAATAATATTATTATTATATAAAAAATATATATATACATATAAATATATTATATATATTTTACGGGCTCGGTCCGAAACACTATTCGGACTGAAAAAATCAGCTCGAACTCGTATTTTAGCTGGTCAAACGGGCCGGGCTCAAACCAGCCCGGCCCAATTAACAATCCTATTGACAAGTCGGTCCATTGGTTCTTTTACAATATTTAGGGTATATTACAAAATGTAATTATTTACTTTCTTGTATGATAATATGTCTGTGATAAATATAGTGTATAATAGTAGTTTTTCTTTTCTTTGAATATTAAAAAAACTCTCAAATTCTAAAATTATTATAACCCTACGGACTTTTTCATAACAATATTTCATAACAGCTGTCACTTTTTTCGTTTCTTTTAAGTTATCACTTCTATTAAATTAGTCAAGTTGCTATATCAAATTCTGACCACAATATTTCCTCGGCTTTCACTCTTTTTATCGGAATTAATTTTAGCTTTCATATACAACGAGATTGCAACATTGGGACGCCTCAAATTGGCAGCGCAAGGGACTAACAGTCTCATAACCTTCACATACATGATTATTTTGTAAAGGTCATGTTAAGTGGCACATACCATATTTATTCTATTATCATGTTTTCAAACTATTATGCAAATTTTCTTTTTTAATTGTTGGATTATCTTAGTTTTTTCAATAAAGTACACTCAGAGGTTGTAACTTTTTTTATCCTTCACATAAGTTAAGTTGCATGTGACTTCTATGAATATTCGAATGAATGCAACACCCTTGCAAGTTGAAAACCATGCATTTTTCATGAATCTCCACGGAAGTTGCAGGTTGCAACTTCAACTTTCGTAAAATCCTATAAAAGTTTTCTATAGTATTAAAAAATTTTAAAATTTTTAAAATTTTTGTTATAAATTATTTTAAAATTAACATTATTTAGTGTTTGTTTATCATTTATTTAGTTCTAAATACTGCAAGAATATTAAAAGTTAAGAATTTGAAGTAATTCAAGTAAGATTTTAGGGAATACGTGTGAAAGTTTGAAAATAAAATATAAATATATTATAAATAGTAAATTAAAACACGGTATATAATAATAGTAAATTATAATATATACAATTTTTCTTATTTAAAAAATTAGAAAATTAAAGCTATTCATTTGCTAGTGGTTATGTCATTGTTTAGGTATGTAATTACATATTTTTATTTACATATTTAGATATCGTTGCTGAAGTATAAAATATGCATTTAATTAGTCTAAGTCCATAAGAGGACAAGTTTAATCCTATACGGACATCAGCAGGCGAGATCTAACCTTAAAGTCCATAAAAGACGCTTGTCTCCTTGTCTGTTTTTCCTTGATGTCTACTCTAGGGGGTTGATCAAATTCCTTGTACATAGTACTGTCAATTAGATCGGGTTGATACGAGCTGGCCTGTTCGGCCCGCTTAATTGTGAGCTCGTGCTGATTTTTCAACTCGAATAATGTTTGGGTCAAGCTTGGGTTGAGGTAAGCTCAGCTCGATTTCAACTCGACCCGTAAAAATTATATATAAAATATATATTTATATGTATATATATTTTATATAATAATATTATTATTATATTATTAAAAAATATTTAAAAATCAGGTTAGGGCCGGACTCGACCCGGAAGGGCCGAGCCCGGACTCACATTTCCTCAGTCTGATATTAATCGGGCCAAATTCAGACTTAGCAAAGTCCGACTCACTAAACCTGATTGACAGACCTACTTGTAGATAGTGCAATTAGTTATAAATGCTTCATGGTTGGAAAAGTCATCTATCTACTTTCATGATGTCAAATTTATTTTGCACTATTACTGGACCTGGACAAATTAAATTGCATGTCAAGTAGTTCACACTTTTGTCTGCTTTATAAAATTAAAAATAATGAACAGCCAACCTATAGATTTCCACCCCTGCAATCTTTTTTAAAGTATTTTTTTATAAGCATAGCCAATTTTTAATAAGTGAAATTAACATATTTTTATATTATTCCTTTATACAAATATAACATGTTCTCTCTTATCCATATTCTCTTTCACCTATCTCATTCAAAATATCAAATTAAAAATAAATTTAAAGATTTTTTCAAAAAATCTCGAACTAAGGTTAGTGACTCATTTTTTCTATCCAAAAGTGTGATTTTTTATGTAAAATTAAAAAAAATTACATAAAAAAGCCATACATTTTAATTTTTTTGTTGGAATTTCTTCACCAGCAGCAATGAGCCAAAATATTAAAAATACTTATATTCTTAATTTGAATATTAAAACTTATAAATTAAAAAATACAGACAAAAATCAATTTCATAAAATAGTGGGTCAAATGGAGCTTAACCTGAGTGTGGTGAAGCTCCAGTTGGAGCTAGTATTGTCAAACGAGTCAGCCCGGTCAGGCCCATCATGAGCTGCCCTTGAAATGGGGCGGAGCGGGCTGGCCCGTTTTTTTCTGCGGTCTTCTATAAAACGACATCATTTTGTAAAAAAGTACTAAAACGATGTTGTTTTGAAAAAAAATATATTTTAAATATTTTTAAAATATTTTTGAGAAAAAAAGGGCTGGTCCGTGCCGCTGGCTAAAAAAACCAGCATTTAATCGGGCTTGGGTATAATAAATCCAAGCTCACCTATACGAGCTAGCTCGTGGGCTTTGGCCCGTATTGACAGCGCTGATTGAAGCTTTACCCCGTCCTACTAAGCTCCTAAGAGAACTTCATCATGCCTTGATGAAGCTCTAATTAGAATTTTACCTAGCCTTTTGTGAAGCTTCAATTGGAGCTTTACGAGCTTTACCCAATCCTGGTAAAGCTCCATATGGAGCTTTGCTAAAACTTGATGAAGTTTCACAAAAGTTAATAAATTGTATTATTTTAAAATTACTTCAAAACTTATCAAATTTAGATAAATAGAGAATTCGTTTTGAATTTTTGAATTCCAATAAATTCTAGTTTAAAGTAAAATGAAGATGGTAGAGACTTCTTCTTCTTTTTTTGTAAAGAGAAGTGTATAGGTTTATAGCTAGAGTAAAAGTGAAATATGTTCGTTATGTTTATCAATTCCTTTTTTTAAATTTTTTTATATAGATTTTAACCCCTAAGGTCGAATTTCTTTTTTTTTTAGCTAAATCAAAACTAAAAAGTATACTTCAAAATATTATTATACCTATTCCAATTAAAATAACAAAAAGCGTAATGTTGTACAAAAAAAGTATAATTCGCATAATAAACACACACACACCTGTGCGCACAGCCAAATGAGTCAAATTCTCTCCAACTCAAAATTCAACCCATATTTTAGTTGAATAAAAAATCTTGACACGTGTATCGTTCGATTGGCTTGTGAGCTAAGCTCATTGAACCAAATATCAGCTCAAATTGTGAGCTAATCATGAGTTGGCTCAATTCATTTCTATCCCCTACTCTAAGATATATGATTCATAAGGTTTTTTGAATTCATTAGTCTAATTTTGCATATTAATTTTTATTGCAGGAGTTGCCATTAGCATACCAACATTTTTATATAGGCTCTCTCCTACCATATATGATGCGATACAAACCGCCGATAGAACTGACTTCTGCATATACAACCACCCCCTTATCCTTCTACTATCATCCCTGATACATTTTATTGGATCAGCATCAATGTGGTTGGCGTTCAAGTTGCAAGCTAATTGGGGACGGAGGCCAACATTAATTTTAGGCTCACTCAGCTTTCTTTTAGGCTTGAGTTTTATCCTATGGTTCCCACATTTTTCTGCATTGATTGGTGGGAAGATATTGATTGGTTTTGGTATTGGCTTCATCAACCAGGTATGTATCACTCTATTGACCTAGTCAATATTTTTCATTTTTGCAATTCAATGTACTATTTTGAAGTAGTATAATTTTTTTAATATTATTTTATAAAGTTACCAAATACCTTTATTAATTAAAGAGATTAGTAGCAAGATTCATATATTAGTGAAACTTCTATTACTTAAATTTAAAGAAATTATGGAAGGTGAAAAAGGAAAATAAATCTATTTAATATGATATAGTTTCTTTAATTGCTTAATAATTATCATTCAACTTTTATATTTGTAAATTGCAGGTTGTTCCTATGATATGTTTTGAGCTTGTACCAGATGAAGTCAGGGAGCGGATTGATAGTTTATTTGGGTATCAAACTGCCGGAAATACTTTAGTGCAGGGGATAGGATTCGTAGCTTCTTTTTTTCCAGTTTGGGGTTGGAGGCTTCCCTATATAATCTTGTTTTTCCTTGTTTTTGCATTGATTTTGGTGTCATTTTTGATAGATGAGACACCAAATTTTCTTATCTATAAAGGGAAGTTAGAGCAAGCTCAAGAAATTCTAA
Organism: Rauvolfia tetraphylla; assembly: GCA_030512225.1. Classification (NCBI taxonomy): domain Eukaryota; kingdom Viridiplantae; phylum Streptophyta; class Magnoliopsida; order Gentianales; family Apocynaceae; genus Rauvolfia; species Rauvolfia tetraphylla. The sequence continues at coordinate 7,936,537 of JAJQKT010000058.1, read as the reverse complement.
GGAAGTATAGGAGAGATTCAGATATTGAGCTTGAAGTTTTGGATATTTTGCATATTAGAGATGATGATAGAACAAAAAATCCGATTAGAGAGCTTTTAAATTGGGAGAATCGTCCAATTCTTATAATTAAGTTTCTTGAGACAATGCTACCCCAATTCATAGCAACAAATTCTATTGTATTCTTTGGACCCCTGATCTTCAATTCGTTGACTCCTACATTACCCCAATCTTTGTTATCCACCCTATCTTCTATTGCTAGTACAACTTGCACATTACTAGTCTCATATTCTATCAACCGGGTAGGTCGAAGATGTTTATGTCTTTCCTCTTCAATTATGGTACTTGCAACACAGGTATGAATCATTATGGAAAATGCTTGTATGCTATTCTTTTCTATTTATATCTTACTCACACGATGTTATGTCGTTTTACACTCATCCATGTGCTTTTTTTCCCGTCTTTTGACAGATCATGATGTGGACATTGTTGTATTTGAAAGTAAAAAGTTCTCATCTCAACTTAAAGAGAAATGACGCCTGCATCGCCATGACCTTGTTGATATTGCATATTTCCTCATTCTGTGCATTGACAAATACTCATGGATGGACTACTGCTTCATTCTCCAGCTCAGCTTCGGCCTTTGGATCCGTCTTCTTCAAGAGTTTTGATTTACTAATGAACGGCATCATGAATCAGATATTATTATATATCATCTGTGGTTTAGGGAGATGGTCATTGTTATATTTTGGTAGCCTTACATGTTGTAGCATATTTCTCATATGGTTCTTCCTACCTGAGACTACAGGAATTGGGAAATATGCAATTAGAAGGAGGGTTTGGAGAATACATTGGTTTTGGAGCCGGTACACCCAAGAAGAGGATTAGCTTTGCATAGTTAATTAGGATTATGTGGAGATTGTATAATGCTGCAAAGGCCCAACTGTGCTTCTCCATAAAGCATTGTATCTTCATATTTTTTTTATTAAATGGAAATTTCACAACTCTTGTGTTGAGTAATAATCTTATAGTAGTAGGGACTCCTTGTCCGCGCAACCCACTGTTTAATATTTTTTCTTCTTTTGTATAAATAATCCACAGGAAACTACAGTTAAAAAGACTTTTTTGGGTAAAGATTTCTGGCTCCTCTCAATAACCAGGTAACTCTTTTCATTCTCAAAACAAGGATTCTCAATGTCCAAATGCATCCCTTGGTCTTGGTGTACCAGAAAGACAATCAACACTATCACCTCTACCATCATTTGGCTTTCTCTAAAATGATCAATTTTGTGTCTCATTGAAACAAATGAAAAGCTAGTTCCGGACCAACATTAATAATGAAATGAAGAAAGATCAGCCATATAGAACCCGAAAATAAAATCAAGCAGTTTCATTTCGAAACATAAAGGGGCAAATTGATTATTTATTCATGTCTGTAACAGCTGCAGAGAGAAATGAAGGAACTTTCTCCGTCCAAATACAGAGCAATGCAGCCTTACTAGCCTTTGCGCCAACAAGTATGCCAGCACATAGCAGCTACTTTTAACAAAAGAAAGACCTTAATTGTAAAGCCCTCCACCATACTTATGAGATAAAAAAAGTGTCCAATGCAGATCAGTTTCACTTTCAGGGACCTTCACCCGAGTCACACCTCCAAGTAGTTACCCTCCACCACAAAGCTTGGCAAATGCATTTGCAAAGCTAATTCCAGGCCCTTTAGAACCGTCATCACTTCAAAATGGAAAGGACAAGCCAAGACTAGGAAAGCTACCTCTGCAGAAAGAATGATATATCCATAAGATCCCTTATTATTGCACCGGCTCCCCACCCCGCCGCCATCTTTGATCTTAGAGTCTATGTTTACCTGGAAGCTTTTGTCTATGGGTGGTTGCCAACACTTTCCAGTCATGCTGTGCAAACAAAGCAGCATGATCTGTTTCAATCTTAGACGTCTCGCAATCAAGCAGCTTAATAACAATAAACAAACATTTACTCCGTCAGAAAATTAAAGATTATAGTTTTGCAACTGACAGACTTTCAGAACAGCATTTTACAAGCTTCAACTATCAAAATTTCATTGCTTGAATTAGCATTTCATGCAGCAGATCTTGCACAGATAAGGCCATATAGATTTTCTTCTTTTTCTTTAAGGTACTTGACCATCTAGATTTTCGTATTCATGAAAAGGTAAAGAATTTTTATTTTCATTTGAGGTACTCTTGACCTTATTCATTTGTTTGCCACAATTAAATTTTCTTGACCTTATTCAATTCAGCTAGAAAGCCATTCAAGGGAACCCAAGGTTCCGGGCTATTCCCCTTGGGTTTTCCAACAGCTATGTGGTTCATGACCTTAGATTTATTAAGTTAAAGAATTACCTTAAAACCATTTTCCGATTCAATTTGAGCTTCAACAAGCAATTAAAAACAAAGAGAAAAAAAGTTACCAAAAGAGGGAAAAAGAACATTATTAAACAGGAATAAGGAATGGAGGAAAAAGCAAATGGAGATAGGCCTCGCCTACCCATTACGTATACAACTGACTCTTTCTTATTCATATCTGCTGCTGTATCAAAATCTTAAACAACATAACACACATAGATAAGGAGATGTACAGCAGTCAGCAAGTATCCGAGCAAAAATTCATCAATAACTTGTATCTTGCAGAGATTAAGAATGAAGGCTAGATAAGAAGTAGATAGGGACTTAAAAGAACCGTGAAAATGGAAATGTATGTTATATAAGGAAAAGAAACTATGCTCATGAATTTGAAACCTCAATCCACTTTTGAAGAGGTCCTTAAATCAGCTGCAGCAATCCCCAACCCCATCATGATTATATAGATTATTCTTTAGCAGCATTTATGAGCCAGTGAAGTTGACTAAATAAATTAATGTTAGTGAAAGAAATGCAATTACAACAAGGAAATAATAACATGCTGCTCGAGCCTGCAGTTTCATCAAGGCCAAGAAAAGCAGGGTAGTCGGAAACAACAGGCCATCCGTCTATCAGCTAAACAAATAATTAGAAGTAGTAATGTCACACTCTCATAGCTATGCAAAACTTCTTGGAACTTGGACAGTCACTTCAAGTAGAGTATTAAATCCTATCTTTCCTGGATTCAATTTCTGCACTTACTGTCCCAATAATGTTGACAATGAATAATGAGAAGAATTTGATGTCACATTAACTATGATAGAGGTTCCAGCAAGGTAAATCATCTCGGACACCACATGGTCTCATCACAAGATAACTCGTGCTAGATATTATATAGTTTTGTCTGTAAAATCTCCACAAAGGAGTTCTAGATATTTTTCAATTAGTTACCAGTAAATGGTCATTCCTACATCAAACCTATTGAGATATCAATTAGTTTTTAGTTCAAGAATCCGACATTTCAACCAACTCTACTCCTTCACATATTCCTGCTAATGAAGCAGGGCAATTATCCATAAATGAAGAAACAACTGAAATCAACAAACAGTAGACTCATTTATGAGGATATATTGATTGGTTTGGCTAAAATATGCATGAATAATATGAACATCTCAAGACAAAGAAATGCAATTACAAACAATAATTTCAGGAATTTACCATGTTTGCAAATACATATTGATTTCTGCAATTCATTGACTTTCAATATTGTACAGTGGAGTAGACACAGAATTAGGAGATGGAAAATGCAATAAATCAAGCAGCAAGACTGCTTAAAATCAAAATAGTTGCACGGAGGAAACCAGCAAGTAGAAAGTGGCATAGGGAAACAGAAAAATCTAATAAAGTTTTTTCACTGCATCACTTATTACAATTCTTTGCAATCTTTTTAACTCTGTCATCCAGCTACCCTTGAAGAACGAACTTACCACCAATTAGAATATAAGTTAAAACGTCTGCACAATTGGTGGTCAATGTCATCCATATAATTCAGTATCCTGAGGGTCTCTGTTTGATGTTTATATTTTCTCAAATTTTTTGATAAAACAGGCAAGAAATATGCCCGATGATATGCAATAGAAAAAACTGACAAGAGAGAAGCATGTATTAGTGGGCAAGACCTTGGACAAAATTGATGGCCTAGAAGTTTAAACTAGTGCAAGATGCAACACTTCTAGCAAATTCATATGTTATGTAGTTTAGGTAACCTTTCCACACAAATAATTGATTTGGGAGTAACTATTATAAAATCAACAGAATTAACAGGAAATTAGAAGGCTAAGCAAAGCATGGATTCACAGCCTCATATAAACAAACAATAATCTAGAATTCAAATATGATAAAATGCATTATGTTTCAGGTGCCAGTTTTCAATCTTAATGAAGAGACCAAAACCTTCCATATTTTCAGCAGTTCCTATTCTGCTACTTTAATAATAATCCAGCAATCAGGAAGCATTTATTATTAGTTTTTTTTTTTTTTTGCACTTTGGAAGTTGAGGCATCAAAAATGAAACAACCTAGAATATAGTGCTGAATTTCAATAAATAAATAGATTTATGAATAAACATCAGTATAATGTTGCAAGTGAAGAATGAAGCGAATATTGTACAGGAGGAATATACCTGTTTTGTTGAATATGCTTTTAGGCGCCGGAACATGCTTGGTAGTCTTTAAGTGACCCATTATACAAGGACTCTGCTTGGGTAAGTATATTTCCTAATAATTATATAAATATAGTAAATACTGATGAGCAGTATAAGTTTTCTTTTTGGAACCTTTAATCAAGATTTAAATAGCATTACCATGGAAAGATGTTAGAAATGTAAAGTTTAAATGAAAAGTTACACTGGTAAGAAGCTTTTGGAAAGTAATATGTTACTGCTAATCCTCAACAGAAGGAACAGCAGCTGAGATGCTTATTTAACAAGTGCCACCATTAAAGATCTAATTTCTGCCAGCTTTGCTTCTGCATTTGAAGCTAATTATGTTCTCAGGAGAAGAATCTTTAGGCAAGGGGCCTAGACCTTAATACACCACCTGCCTATTATTATTTGGGAGACAAGGGTTGGAAGAGTACCATATATATATATATATTTTGCTGAATGGGTTGGATTAGTATAACCAAGTGTTTGAAACCATAGTTCTTCATATGAAATGAAGTAAATGAGAGCTTCAGGCCTTTGGTAGGCTGTTAAGCCATTTAGTCAAGTGGCAAGTATCAACCAAAGAAGCACCACCTGTCAATCACTGTAGTGGGCCACAAACTTGGGCTTAGGCTACGGTCCTGCACGTCTTTTTTGCAGGACGTGCATGACCAAATCTAATCCGACGGATCACATTTTTTACCCAATAAATGTATTTAGGACAGTAACCGGACGCACAAACTTGCAGCGAGACAAACATTTTCTGAAACTGTTATGTAGTTATGAATTCCAGCAATCCCACTACTACTGCAAATTTAAGGAGGAAACCCGCAACAAGATACCTATATTCTGGGAGATGCAAAACAATGATATACAGCGGATAGAACCTCCAACATTCGGGACAATTAAATGCTACTCATTATAAGTAAATGCAAGACAATATTAATTGAAAATAAGACTTCAGGCAAAAATGAAAAGGGGTAGAACTTGGCTAGAAATTTATTTCTTTGACCAAGAAAAATTTTTAGAAACCTCCAGATCTGGAATACATTTTCTAATCAGTCAGCCAATTCTCATTCCTGAACATAACATTTTCTTACCTACAATTGCTTTATAACCACAATTCCCATCCCCAACCAAAAGAACTTTTATTTCTCTTCCTTCTTGGTTTCTTATTCCCCTCAACTCTTAATCTGACCTCGCCAATATCCAATCAATGTCTGGCCCCAACCAAAAACGTTATCATGGCCGTACCAACAAATTGCCTTACACTTCCAATGGTTTTCCCAACCAATTCTTAAGCTAACAAAATCAGAATCACCATAGAAACTAATGAATTGACGAGAAGAAGCTTTGCAATGGGAGACATTAGACTACATTAAAAAATTGAAGAACAACACGTATATAAAGACAATTGAAAAAGATTACCTCATGAGAAATGCAGGGTTCCAGATTAAGATGCTTCTAGAAAGGAAATGGAGGCCACTTGCAACTTCGTAATCCTCAGGTGAGCTCGCATTTCTTAACAGACACTTCATGGTAGCAGAAAGAGTATATTTTAGTTAGGAGAAAACAGCATCTTCCCCGCACTAACCTTTCGCTACGGTTTGCGCTCTCTCAAATTAGTAGTAGTAGACAGCATGGATTTTGCACTGAATACCTCAAGAATGATCCTTCTTTTAAATAAACATAAACATAGATATAGTACGGAGAAACTTCACATATAAATTCATTCCCAGGTAACCTCATATTTTTGGGAACTTGATCGTGTTTTTCGGAGAGCCGATTCAGCAATCTAGTTAAAGAACTGGGCTCCCCATTCAGCATTCAGCCCTTTTTCTTAAATAGGGCAGCCCATTCTGCAATTTATTTGCCATTTTTTCTGGGCTTCCCTACCAATATTGCCTTGTGGAGCAGATGAAGTGGCCAATAAGGATTCATAAATTTTGCAACTCGCAATAATAAAGATGTTGATCGGTTCGAAAATTTAATGTTACTATTTGAAAAAAATGAATTTTTAAAATCAAATCAAACTTAATTTACCTTCAAATCAAATTTTTTTTTCAACCAAAATATTTTGATTTGAAAAAAATGAAAATATATAAAATAATTATGAATATATCAATTATGTAGAAGTCCATTGTCCCAAATATTAATCTATTATTAAAGTTATAAAATATAAAAGGTCAGGAGTTAAAACTAAAGTTCTAACATCTATCATTTATAGACCACTATTTTCATTACCTTCATTATTTTAGAGAATATAGGATATCATAAGAGATAAGTTATGTAAGTTATAAAGGAGCATACTAATGACCTATGATAGGAAAATGTTACTTCCAACTTTATAAATAGGGTCATACCGATTAACTTGACAGAAGATGTATAGTAAAAAGTTCTCAATAAAATTTTAATTTTTACATTTCTTATGTTATCTAAATCTCTTTTATTTCTATAGCTTAAAGACTTATTTATTATCATTTTATAGTTAGTTTTTATGTCTATTACGACTGAATTTTACAAGACGTTATCAGCACGAGACTCTACTGCTGAATCTTTGAGATTTATATGAAGCCAAGAAACACAAAACTTCATTACTAATTTTTTTAACTTTATAAGCAAGCAAGAAAGGTACTTCTCTTACTAAGCTTTGAATTTTCATAGCAAACTTCAAACTTGAATCTTTGACTTTTTGAAAAGAAACAATTTGTTTTATATACATGATGCTAAAATCCTTCTGGATATAGTAGATTTTGAAAACACCATTTAAGAAATACTAAAACAGCAAAAACCACTTGATTACTAGGAAATTTTTTAAAGAAATATATAATCACTAGAAGATGATTGCTATTAAACGCTAGTTATGATTTTTTATAAGTATGGCTATAAATACATCTATTAGTATACTAAATTTTCTTATATTTAGAATTTATCATCCATCAAAATTATAAGGAGAAATATTACTAGTGATATGATGAATAAAAGATTTTTTCTTTCCCATATTACGAACATACTTCTGTAGTAGCAATATCAAGAATGAATTTTTTAGAAGTATTTTTAATTTATTTTTCTACAACTAAATGAGTCATTGATAAAATATTTTGATGCTTGACCAACTAATTTTATATCATACCCTGAAGCGAATGTCATTAGAAATTTATAAAATATTATGGAATTAGAAGTTTTCTAATATGGAAAATTTATATGTGCTATTTGTTTTGCATTATTTGAATGTTACTAGTATTACTTGATGTTGAATATGTTATTTCGGGATGAATATAGAGAAATCATTAGTTGATGCATAAACAGAATAGTCGTATATATATCTTTGATTTTTATAACATGTATTTTGTAATTCATTAATAATAAGCTCATATTTTATATTCTCCCAAAAGCACAATTTATCCTAATAATATTAGTTGTATTGAGACAAATGTTAAACATTCTACAGAATGTTCATAATAGTGATATTTCGCATTTTACCAATATATTATAAGTTCTCCTCATAGTGGTTAGTTTGTGGTCAGAAATCAAATATTTCTCGTCTAATATTTAAAAATGTACTACGTATATTGCTCCACCACAAGGTAATAAGACGAGTCTTTAAAAAGATTATTGAATATATTGGGATTGAATCTTAAGAGAGAAATTCGTATTTTGTAAATTTTACATATATTTTCCTAACATAAAGAAGAGAAAATATGAGGCCATATAAAGATATTAGTTTGTGTCTCATCATAGTCTTCTCTTTTAATCCTCATAGAAGATACTTTGAACAAGAAGTTCAAAGGATCACTATTAATAAATTTGAGACACACTGAAATATGACAGATAAATCAGTTCCAAGGATACAAGCTTCACTTTTATAATTTTTAATATAATTTATTTCTTCCGTCTCGAAATACTAACTCAATTTGTTATTTTTACACAGATTAAGAATTTATTAATATATATATATAAGGTTAACGTACATTTTAACTTTAACTATGATTCATTAATTAGAGTATTTGAAATTTGGGGTAGGTAGTTGTTAAAAAGGGATAATAGTAGAAAATTCTCATTAATTTTTTATTTTATTGATATTACAAATGAATTAGATATTATGGGACAGATGAAAAAAATTAAATGAAACTAATATTTCAAAACCAAGAAAGTAAAACATTTTGTAAATTTTTTATTGTTGGTCTCACATATCTTCTCATAAATAATTTACTTTTATCAAACTTAAGATAGAGAATCTAAAACTAAAACTCAAACTCAAACTCTTTTTAATATCTTTTATTTCTATTTTTTAAAGAGTCAAAATAATTAATTAAATGATACTATGGAAGAGGAATTCTTTTACACTGTAAGAGGTGAATACTACAAAAGAATTGAAAGACAAAGTCGTAGAGTTAATTTACTTTAAAAATATAGAAAAAAAGTACAACTTGCAATGTGTTTCTTCATTTCTTTTCTCTTCATCTTAATTTACTTATGATTAATCATTTGTGAACAATTTTTTAATTAAATACATAAATTTACTTCATATTTTTTGTAATAACTCTAATAACTAATTATATAATAGTCCATATTAATTTTTCTTTTTAGAAACTTTTTTTAAAGGAAAATTGACTCTATCACTAAAAAAATTCATACTCCTGATTGTGGTATTAAAAGTTATTTTTTTAATGACATTTAAACTAATTTATCTTTTCAAAAATCTATTTTCATTATATACCTATTTTTTATGAAGTAATGTCTATGCCTTGCAGAGGACAGGCTTTATCATATATATATATATATATTAAAGAGGTAAGTAGTAGGACTCATATATTATTGGAAATTAAATCTCTTAAATCAATTGATTTAAAAAATTTAATAGTGAGCTCATGTGTTGGTGGGTTTACTTTTCTTAAATTAAGAGAAAAATAGTAAAAATATATAACTATTATAGGAAAGTAAATATTTAATATTATAAATACCTCAAAATGAAAATGTGAATATTCAATTATGGATTGATTGACACCCTGTCCAGAAATATTTGGTAACTTCAGTCGGTAAGGAGATTTTCATTAGTAATATACCATTATTAATATACGGTTTCTGAAATTATATTACCATTAGTTAGTTATTCATGGACTATAAATAACTCCTAGAGGACGAGAAAGGTAGTCCTCATCTGTTTTTTACTTGAAGCTCAATTGCAAGAAATTATCAAAAGCATTAGATTTTGGTTCGTGGCTTTCAAACCTCTGGTTGTCATTTATATATATATATATATATATATATATATATATATATATATATATATATATATATATATATATATATATATATATATATATATATATATATATATATATATATTAAAGAGATAAGTGGTAGGACTCATATATTATTATTATTAGAGTTTAAATATTTTAAATCAAATAATTTAAAAAATTTAATGGTGGGCTCATGTATTAGTGGGGTTTGCTTTCCTTAAATTAAGAGTTTCATAGTAAAAGGTTATATGAAATATATGACTATTTTAGGAAAGTAAATATTTAATATTATAAATACCTTAAAATGAAAATGTGAATATTTAATTATGGATTGATTGACACCTTGTCTAGAAATATTTGGTAACTTCAGTCAGTTATGAGATTTTCATGAGTAATATACCATTATTAATATACGATTTCTAGAATAATATTACCATTAGTTAGTTATTCATGGACTATAAATAACTCCTAGAGGACGAGAAAGGTAGTCCTCATCTGTTTTTTACTTGACGCTCAATTGCAAGAAATTATCAAAAGCATTAGATTTCGGTCAGTGGCTTTCAAACCTCTGGTTGTTATATATATATATATATAGATTGAAGAGGTAGGGCTGACATATTATTGGAGTTTAAACCCTAAAATCAAATAATTTAAAAAATTTAATGGTGAGATCAAGTGTTAGTGGGGTTTACTTTCCTTAAATTAAGAGTTTTATTGTAAAAAATTAGTTGATATATATAACTATTTTAGGAAAGTAAATATTTAATATTATAATTACCTTAAAATGAAAATGCAAATATTCAATTATGAATTGATAGACACCTTGTCCACAAGGAAGGATTAGGTAACTTTAGTGGTTAGGAGATTTTCTTGAATAATATACTATTATTAATATACGATTTCTGGAATAATATTACATTATATATACATATATATGTAGATTAAAAAGGTAAGTGGTAGGAATCTTATATTATTGGAAATTAAATCTTTTAAATCAAATGATTAAAAAAATTTAATGGTGAGTTCCTATATTAGTGGAGTTTATTTTTCTTAAATTAAGAGTTTAATAGTAAAAAATTTGATGAAATATATAATTATTTTAGGAAAGTAAATATTTAATATTATAAATACATTAAATTGAAAATGTGAATATTCAATTATGGATTGATTGATACCATGTCTAGAAATATTTGGTAACTTCAATCCGTTATGATATTTTCATGAGTAATATAACATTATTAACATACGATTTCTGGAATAATATTACCATTAGTTAGTTATTCATGGACTATAAATAACTCCTAGAGGACGAGAAAGGTTGTCCTCATCTGTTTTTTAGTTGAAGCTCAATTGCAAGAAATTATCAAAAGCATTAGATTTTAGTTCATGGCTTTCAAACCTCTGGTTGCGGTGGTTTTTGGCATTTTAGTCTTGAGCTTAGTCCTCGGTGGGGTCGAAGGGGGAAGGTTCAAGAGAAAGGAGAGAAATTCGGTGATCACCACAGCAAAGGTTTGATGATATGTTTGATATTATAGATTTGGTCATTCTTATTATGTGTGTTAAATGTTGGACTTCGAATTTATTTTTCAAACCATTTTGTGTATGTTTGAATTTTGTTTCTCCCCTAGAATATGTAAAGTGATGTTTATGACTGTATAGATGTCGCGGTCCAAGTTCGCTAGCACCGATCCTATTGCTTTATGTATCCTATTTAATTATCCGCTAGCAATTGATATCCATCTTTCCACCTCGGCGACCTTCCCCGTGGCGCTGCCTAGAATTTACGGAGCGGCCTCTTTATTCTCTATTCAACAGATCCCTTTTTAAATACTAAAATATAAAAAATAATAACATATTTTTGTCCCTTCCATTTCAAGGCATAATCATTTTTATCTTTCGCAACTTTCTTTGTTTTATTTTTTATTTTAATCTTTAAAATTTAAGATTCAATTCAAATTAGACGAATTGAACTCTGTCTCCGACGAATCAGTCATACCAAAGTTGATTGAGTTTTTTCCTTTAATTTTAAGAATATTTTAAAAACAAGATGTTATTGACTTTCATCATTTCTCAACTCGCTTGCTATAGCCGAACAAAATAATTCATCGGCATAGGCGGGAGTAACGACTTTAGCAACCTGAATTAGTGCTATCTATCTTATTTGTTTCTACATAAAATTTTTATATTCTGTAGAGAATATATATTTTTTTATATTTATCTTTTGATTATACAGACGGTCTATGGAGACGTTTATAATTGCGTCGATATAGAGAAGCAACCTTCTCTTCGAGATCTGACTTTAGCAAATCACAAAGTTCAGGTATGGCATTTACTCAGCCGATTATTATAGTGATATATATAAAAATTTTGAATAATTGAATTGACAGAAAAAATTAAATGAAATAAAGGAAAAATGTTGTCAACTGTAAACAGGTTGGAGTAGCAACTTTTTTCCCCCTTTTTTTTCTTTAGCCCAAAAAATTGCGCGTTGGTATGCAGATAGCACAAGAACTCTCTTATTTCTTTAATAGCAATGAAGAATAACGAATGATGAAGATCAATGATAGTAGTAATACTTGGTCGTTTTTCTGTCTTATTTTTTAACTTAATTTCCTGAATTTTAATTGTCCAAACAGATACGTCCAGGAGTGGAATACTCTCCTAAGAATCTTTTCAAGCATGAAGATAACGATACATTCTTCAGGAGCATATGGTTAGGCAAGGGTTGCCCTCTGGGAACTGTGCCTATCTCAAAGATTTTTCCAACAACCAAAAGTTCGTCTGAAAAGTCTCTGAACTCCTCACTTGTGGGCTCAGGGCAAGTAGAAGTACGAAATCAATATCCTGATTAACTTGGGTGTTACTTCTTCTGTGCCTCAAAAAATTAATCTTAAATTCAGGTTTAGAAAGTATTATTTCTTCTTGTATTGCTAAAAGGAAATTTTACATTTATGATTTCCCAATGCTGATTCATGTGCATTCGCTTATTAAAAGAATTGTAGCTTTTATAATCATCGATTTGATTTACGGAAGTGCCTGAAAAATAATTAATTTATTTGCAGTTTGCCGGTGTTCGTATAAGGAAGGGGGGTCCTGGAACCGAATATATCGGAGTTTCTGCTAGTATTAACTTGTTTAATAATCCCGTTGGTGCTCACCAATCCTCTTCTGCTGCAATATCCTTTGACAGTGGCACTAACCAAATAGAAGTAGGATGGACAGTAAGTATCTTCCTTTCATTCTTAGTCCCAAATGTACTATTTTTTTACTGTATTATTACAAAATATTATTTAGAGCTTTGAAAGCCTTTGTTAATTATTTAGAATAATTTCATTTCCCTCTTCAGGGCTAACTATTTCATTTACTCGTTATATGCTTATTCCTGTATCAAGCTTTTCTAACCTAACTTTTGCTTAAAAAATAAAATCTATTTATATAAAAGAATGTCTTGTGGCTCTTTTCATAGTACTTTTCCACTTGTTAAACTCATTATCTAAATCTTCTTAAACTATAGGTGTATCCTGATCTTTATCCTGGTGATCAGCGTACAAGAATGTTCATAAGATGGACTGTAAGTGTTCGGTATACTAATTAAATCTTGGTGAAGTTTGCTGGAACTAAATAATTTAGAATAATTAACTTTTATTATTTTTATCCTCTTTCGCATGTTAATGAAGAGAGACAACCACGTACGTACAGGATGCTATAACCTTCATTGCCCAGGATTCGTTCTTGTTGATGCTCAAACTCCAGTAGACTTTTTCTTTCCGTTCACTTCCGTAATAGAAGGACCCAAGTTTGATGTTGATCTTGGAATCCACCAGGTATGGCAAAACACTAATTATAACCCTAACTATGTGTTCTTAAGATACTATATTGACATTTATGAATCTTGGTGTTTTCTTGGTCTTCTGAAAGATGCACACATATTGTTTCCGTTCTTACCTTCTTTTTTAAAAAAAGAAAAAAGAAAAACACTGTTTATGAGTCATTCTTCAAGGAATTTCATTTCTCTCTCCTCAACAAATTTCAAGTCCTTGAAAGCTAATCTTAATCCAATAGTAGAAAAGAGTTAATCTATTTCTATATCAGCATTTGTTTCGAAAAAATTCTTATACTAATATAAAGGGGATGAGGGATAAGGAAAAAAGATAGAAAATTTATCTTATTAGTATCAAATTTAAAATCTTCTCGTCAGGTAAGAAGTACTTTATTAATTAAATTATTACCTTGTCTCATTTTCATCAAATTTCGTTGATTTAATGGTGTTGCAAACTCAACTCTACTTATGTATACAATTCTGTACATGATGATGTAGGACAGCACAGACAAAAATTGGTGGCTGACCGTGTACCAAAAACGCGTAGGGTATTGGCCGAAATCCTTATTTGACAGTCTGAACAACGGTGCAGATGCAATTCGAATTGGAGGTCAAGTTTCAAGTCCTGGAGCCAAGGATACTTTCCCCAAGATGGGAAGTGGATTATTTGTTGGTGGCCAAACAGAGAAGACTTGCTATGTCCGCAAAGTTTATGTCCAGCTGAAAGGCCAACAAAGTGGAGTTCCATTCGCTTCCCTTATTGACAATCTTCATTCTAATTGTTATTTTGCTGCGTCAAATTCATTTTCCGAAGATCCTTATTGGGCTTACAATTTCCTATTTGGTGGAAAGGGTGGCAAACTTGGAGTGACTTGTCTTGGTTAATCGAATGAAGAAAAGTATCTCTTGATAAGAAATAGACATATCTTCTATCTATACATTTTTTATATTCAAACCTCCAAGAAATCCTTCCATGCATCCGCTGCAGTAGATCAGCAAGGTTGTTGTGGTGCAGCTAGCCAGAATACAATCATAACAAACATGACATGTCGGATAGTATTAATAAAAAATCTGCATCCTCACAATCTTCCCTATTTAGGCTGTTGCCGTTAACATCCGCCATTGCCATCAACATCTTCGCTCCATCTTTCAGCATTCATCCTCGCCCCATATTAGATGTTGATGGTGGCAAGTTAAAAATTAACATTGATAATCTAATAAACAAACCAGAATGATCAAATAGAAAGTGCAGCAACGCAAATCACCGGTCCCATAAATCAATCGGCCGAGATCGATTTCGACTTGCTAAGCTAAATCAATCGGGTTAAGCTCAACAGTCAACACCACCATCACCGGCAACATCCTAAGAGAAAAGGCAAAACCGTGCAGAAAGGGGGCAAAAAACCAAAAAGGAATAAAGCTGATAGTTCAAATCCATTCTTAGTCCCCCCATAACTTGATTGTTAAGAGATTCGACTCCAGTGTAATCGATCATCCGAGTGAAATGTTAACGATGAGAAGTGATATTACTTGATTGATCGAGAAGGGGGTGGGGAGGGGGGTATTAAACTGGGGCGGATTTGAGGAGCGGCAAGGCGGCCCGCTCCCGCAACAATTTTTAAGAAATTTAGCAGTTCGAAATTATTTTTTAGGGAACGAGATTTATTCTTACAGAACTGCTAAATTTTTAAAATTTTTAGCAGTTCTATAAGAATAAATTTCGTTCCCTCAAAAATAATTTCACATCCCTTTTTTTTCAATTTCCTAATTAGCTTTACAAGAACAAACGAATTTTAAGATTTAGTAATTTTTTTCTAAATTTATTTTATATTTCTAAGTTTAATTCTCCTATTTTGGTTCAGGTATTATGTTTCTAAACTTGTTTTATATTTCTAAGTTCAATTCTCTTTCTTTGGTTGAAAATTTTATATATTCTTTATTTTTAACGTCTAAACTCCATTTTAAAATCTTTTGTCCTTGGGTCTTAGTTGAATTTGGTGTTTTGTTTGATAGACTCTTTATTTTTATTCTTGAATTTTGATTTATATCATTTTAGTTTTGATTCAAGTTAGTTTCACTAGAACACCCAAGATATTGGCAAAATTTCTACTCCTTAACTTAATATCAGGACTAGAGTGATACTAATGTGAAGAAATCCTAAGAAAGAAATATTCATCAGGGAGAGTGGAAGAATATTTTTTATAGAAATTATTCATACAGTATAAAAGAAAAGAAATATATTAGTTTATTGTAATGTAAATGACAATAATATATTAGTTAAGTAATGTGGGGCTGCTCACCTTTTTCTTGTCAAAGATGTCTGCGACACACCTACTGCACCTCATCTCATTTTCTTCCGTCAAACATGTCTGCGGTGGCTCACCCCATTTTCTTGATCAAACATTGCGGCTGCCATTGGAAATTTACTGGCAAGAGGTGCTGGAATTGCCTATAAATAACCACTCCTGCACCTCAATAAAAATACAAAAAAGCAGCAAACACAGAAATCCTCTCCATATATTTTTTCTTCTTTTCATTATATTCTCTACTTCTTGTTTTGGGTATATTTAACCTGTAGAGAATTATTATTTTTGGCTATTTGTCTTGTTAGTCCTGAGAAAATATTTTGTACTCCCTACAAATTCATAGTGAAAGTTTTTTGGCTCTCTCGCCGGTGGTTTTTTACCTCTATTTACGGAGAATTTTTGCAACTGTGATTATTAATTTCTCATAATCTTTGGTTAAATTTATCTCGCCTCCGCACTCTATATCACATCAAACTGGTATCAGAGTGCTACAAATTCAACTGTGATTTTTATAATGTCGACAAAATTAGATATTTAGAAATTTGACGGTAAAATTAGTTTCACTATCTGATGAGTCTAGATGCAAGTCGTTCTCACCCAGAATGGTTTAAAGAAAGTTCTTGTGGGTAAATCGAAGAAGCCAGAAGTTATAAAGAAGGAAGATTGGGATGAGATGGATGAAAAAGCATTGTTCGTAATCCAATTATATTTGTCCCGTGAAGTATTGCGAGAAGTCATCAACGAGGAAACCGTATCAGGTATATGAAATAAAGTGGAGTCTTTATATATGACCAGAAGTCTTTCAAATAAACTCGAGCAACTCTTTACTCTCCGTATGTCTGAAGGTACTCCCATCCAATCTCACATTGATGAATTTAATTTAATTATTATTGATTCTAAAAATTTAGATGTTAAAGTTGAAGATGAGAATAAAGTTGTTCTACTTATTGTTTCTCTACCACCCTCATATCGACACTTGAAAGAAATTATGCTATGTGGTAATTATGTTACTCTGTCTTTTGATGATGTCAAGTCTCTCCTACAATCCAAAGAAAAATTTGATTTCAAAATTCATTCTGAAAGTTCAAGTAAAGGATTAGTAGTAAGAGGAAGGAACCAGGAAATAGGTAGCAACGGTAAAACTAAGTTCATATCAAAGTCTAGAGGTAAAAACTCTAAGTATTGCCGTTATTGTAAGAAAAATGGACACGAAATCTCTGAATGCTTTAAATTAAAAAGTAAGCAAGATAAAGAAAATAAGGGTAAAGGTAAACAACCCAAAAAAATTGCCGAAGCTAGTATTGCTGAGACTGAATCTGATCGGGATTGTTTTGTAGCTTCCGACACTGAACAAAGGTATAGAAATGAATGAATTCTTAATTCTGGTTGTGCTTTTCACATGTCTCCTAACAGAGATTAGTTTACCACTTATGAATCGGTTAATGGTAGTCTTTTCCTAATAGGCAATGATGCTCAATGCAAAGTTGTCGGTAAAGGTACAATTAAAATCAAAACAAGTGATGGAGTTGTTAGAACCTTGACTGGTGTCCGATATGTCCCTAATTTGAAACGGAATCTCATTTTCCTAGGCACCATCGAATCCCTTGGGTATAGATATTCAGCTGAAGGTGAGATTCTAAAAGCGTCCAAAAAAGCTCTTGTGTTATTAATGTCGTGGCCTTGCCGGCAGGGATTATTTGTGTGGCTCCCTAATTTCTCCTCGGGAGTCACTAAAAATGTGAAAAAATTAATTTAATAAGCAATCAATGTATTTTTACCTCAAAATCTTCAGTATTTGATTGTATTTCGTTGCACATTACTTCAACTTATCTTGAAAAATTCCAATCATCAATAATTTGTTTGTATTTTATGAGAAGCATGCGCCTTCCCCATCCCATCCTAGACCTACCCTTTGAAACTGCATTCCACTATGAAAAAGAATGAAAATAATTTTATAATTTCTCGGGCCACATTTTAGAGGTTCATGCAAGAAGTGATAAATCGTTATCAAAAAGGCCCCAGAGAATCACATCACCCTCTTCTCTTGTGAGTGCATATCCTTCTTAAGAAATATGTTTTCTTCAGTAGAAGAACGTTAATCTGCTTGGCAAAAAAAAAAAAAAAATCACTCATTTCATCTAAAATTATGTGTTCCAATTTAAATACAGAGGGAGCAATACGTATAAGTAGAATGAAATAAAGCAGTTTATTATTCTTAAGGTTTCATTGTTAGATTGATCACTGAATTCCTTATGTTTTCTATTACGTACCCACAGAATACTTAAACTTTAAGTTTAACTTGATATTTGACTATTTTCATGAATACACTCAAGTAAAGCTTTTATTGTGTTGTGTTGCACTACTAGCTTCACTAACGAAATAAATTAATGTTAGTGAAAGAAATGCAATTACAACAAGGAAATAATAACATGCTGCTCGAGCCTGCAGTTTCATCAAGGCCAAGAAAAGCAGGGTAGTCGGAAACAACAGGCCATCCGTCTATCAGCTAAACAAATAATTAGAAGTAGTAATGTCACACTCTCATAGCTACGCAAAACTTCTTGGAACTTGGACAGTCACTTCAAGTAGAGTATTAAATCCTATCTTTCCTGGATTCAATTTCTGCACTTACTGTCCCAATAATGTTGACAATGAATAATGAGAAGAATTTGATGTCACATTAACTATGATAGACGTTCCAGCAAGGTAAATCATCTCGGACACCACATGGTCTCATCACAAGATAACTCGTGCTAGATATTATATAGTTTTGTCTGTAAAATCTCCACAAAGGAGTTCTAGATATTTTTCAATTAGTTACCAGTAAATGGTCATTCCTACATCAAACCTATTGAGATATCAATTAGTTTTTAGTACAAGAATCCGACATTTCAACCAACTCTACTCCTTCACATATTCCTGCTAATGAAGCAGGGCAATTATCCATAAATGAAGAAACAACTGAAATCAACAAACAGTAGACTCATTTATGAGGAAATATTGATTGGTTTGGCTAAAATATGCATGAATAATATGAACATCTCAAGACAAAGAAATGCAATTACAAACAATAATTTCCGGAATTTACCATGTTTGCAAATACATATTGATTTCTGCAATTCATTGACTTTCAATATTGTACAGTGGAGTAGACACAGAATTAGGAGATGGAAAATGCAATAAATCAAGCAGCAAGAGTGCTTAAAATCAAAATAGTTGCACGGAGGAAACCAGCAAGTAGAAAGTGGCATAGGGAAACTGAAAAATCTAATAAAGTTTTTTCACTGCGTCACTTATTACAATTCTTTGCAATCTTTTTAACTCTGTCATCCAGCTACTCTTGAAGAACGAACTTACCATCAATTAGAATATAAGTTAAAACGTCTGCACAATTGGTGGTCAATGTCATCCATATAATTCAGTATCCTGAGGGTCTCTGTTTGATGTTTATATTTTCTCAAATTTTTTGATAAAACAGGCAAGAAATATGCCCGATGATATGCAATAGAAAAAACTGACAAGAGAGAAGCATGTATTAGTGGGCAAGACCTTGGACAAAATTGATGGCCTAGAAGTTTAAACTAGTGCAAGATGCAACACTTCTAGCAAATTCATATGTTATGTAGTTTAGGTAGCCTTTCCACACAAATAATTGATTTGGGAGAAACTATTATAAAATCAACAGAATTAACAGGAAATTAGAAGGCTAAGCAAAGCATGGATTCACAGCCTCATATAAACAAACAATAATCTAGAATTCAAATATGATAAAATGCATTATGTTTCAGGTGCCAGTTTTCAATCTTAATGAAGAGACCAAAACCTTCCATATTTTCAGCAGTTCCTATTCTGCTACTTTAATAATAATCCAGCAATCAGGAAGCATTTATTATTAGTTTTTTTTTTTTTTTCACTTTGGAAGTTGAGGCATCAAAAATGAAACAACCTAGAATATAGTGCTGAATTTCAATAAATAAATAGATTTATGAATAAACATCAGTATAATGTTGCAAGTGAAGAATGAAGCGAATATTGTACAGGAGGAATATACCTGTTTTGTTGAATATGCTTTTAGGCGCCGGAACATGCTTGGTAGTCTTTAAGTGACCCATTATACAAGGACTCTGCTTGGGTAAGTATATTTCCTAATAATTATATAAATATAGTAAATACTGATGAGCAGTATAAGTTTTCTTTTTGGAACCTTTAATCAAGATTTAAATAGCATTACCATGGAAAGATGTTAGAAATGTAAAGTTTAAATGAAAAGTTACACTGGTAAGAAGCTTTTGGAAAGTAATATGTTACTGCTAATCCTCAAAAGAAGGAACAGCAGCTGAGATGCTTATTTAACAAGTGCCACCATTAAAGATCTAATTTCTGCCAGCTTTGCTTCTGCATTTGAAGCTAATTATGTTCTCAGGAGAAGAATCTTTAGGCAAGGGGCCTAGACCTTAATACACCACCTGCCTATTATTATTTGGGAGACAAGGGTTGGAAGAGTACCATATATATATATATATATTTTGCTGAATGGGTTGGATTAGTATAACCAAGTGTTTGAAACCATAGTTCTTCATATGAAATGAAGTAAATGAGAGCTTCAGGCCTTTGGTAGGCTGTTAAGCCATTTAGTCAAGTGGCAAGTATCAACCAAAGAAGCACCACCTGTCAATCACTGTAGTGGGCCACAAACTTGGGCTTAGGCTACGGTCCTGCACGTCTTTTTTGCAGGACGTGTATGACCAAATCTGATCCGACGGATCACATTTTTTACCCAATAAATGTATTTAGGACAGTAACCGGACGCACAAACTTGCAGCGAGACAAACATTTTCTGAAACTGTTATGTAGTTAAGAATTCCAGCAATCCCACTACTACTGCAAATTTAAGGAGGAAACCCGCAACAAGATACCTATATTCTGGGAGATGCAAAACAATGATATACAGCGGATAGAACCTCCAACATTCGGGACAATTAAATGCTACTCATTATAAGTAAATGCAAGACAATATTAATTGAAAATAAGACTTCAGGCAAAAATGAAAAGGGGTAGAACTTGGCTAGAAATTTATTTCTTTGACCAAGAAAAATTTTTAGAAACCTCCAGATCTGGAATACATTTTCTAATCAGTCAGCCAATTCTCATTCCTGAACATAACATTTTCTTACCTACAATTGCTTTATAACCACAATTCCCATCCCCAACCAAAAGAACTTTTATTTCTCTTCCTTCTTGGTTTCTTATTCCCCTCAACTCTTAATCTGACCTCGCCAATATCCAATCAATGTCTGGCCCCAACCAAAAACGTTATCATGGCCGTACCAACAAATTGCCTTACACTTCCAATGGTTTTCCCAACCAATTCTTAAGCTAACAAAATCAGAATCACCATTGAAACTAATGAATTGACGAGCAGAAGCTTTGCAATGGGAGACATTAGACTACATTAAAAAATTGAAGAACAACACGTATATAAAGACAATTGAAAAAGATTACCTCATGAGAAATGCAGGGTTCCAGATTAAGATGCTTCTAGAAAGGAAATGGAGGCCACTTGCAACTTCGTAATCCTCAGGTGAGCTCGCATTTCTTAACAGACACTTCATGGTAGCAGAAAGAGTATATTTTAGTTAGGAGAAAACAGCATCTTCCCCGCACTAACCTTTCGCTACGGTTTGCGCTCTCTCAAATTAGTAGTAGTAGACAGCATGGATTTTGCACTGAATACCTCAAGAATGATCCTTCTTTTAAATAAACATAAACATAGATATAGTACGGAGAAACTTCACATATAAATTCATTCCCAGGTAACCTCATATTTTTGGGAACTTGATCGTGTTTTTCGGAGAGCCGATTCAGCAATCTAGTTAAAGAACTGGGCTCCCCATTCAGCATTCAGCCCTTTTTCTTAAATAGGGCAGCCCATTCTGCAATTTATTTGCCATTTTTTCTGGGCTTCCCTACCAATATTGCCTTGTGGAGCAGATGAAGTGGCCAATAAGGATTCATAAATTTTGCAACTCGCAATAATAAAGATGTTGATCGGTTCGAAAATTTAATGTTACTATTTGAAAAAAATGAATTTTTAAAATCAAATCAAACTTAATTTACCTTCAAATCAAATTTTTTTTTCAACCAAAATATTTTGATTTGAAAAAAATGAAAATATATAAAATAATTATGAATATATCAATTATGTAGAAGTCCATTGTCCCAAATATTAATCTATTATTAAAGTTATAAAATATAAAAGGTCAGGAGTTAAAACTAAAGTTCTAACATCTATCATTTATAGACCACTATTTTCATTACCTTCATTATTTTAGAGAATATAGGATATCATAAGAGATAAGTTATGTAAGTTATAAAGGAGCATACTAATGACCTATGATAGGAAAATGTTACTTCCAACTTTATAAATAGGGTCATACCGATTAACTTGACAGAAGATGTATAGTAAAAAGTTCTCAATAAAATTTTAATTTTTACATTTCTTATGTTATCTAAATCTCTTTTATTTCTATAGCTTAAAGACTTATTTATTATCATTTTATAGTTAGTTTTTATGTCTATTACGACTGAATTTTACAAGACGTTATCAGCACGAGACTCTACTGCTGAATCTTTGAGATTTATATGAAGCCAAGAAACACAAAACTTCATTACTAATTTTTTTAACTTTATAAGCAAGCAAGAAAGGTACTTCTCTTACTAAGCTTTGAATTTTCATAGCAAACTTCAAACTTGAATCTTTGACTTTTTGAAAAGAAACAATTTGTTTTATATACATGATGCTAAAATCCTTCTGGATATAGTAGATTTTGAAAACACCATTTAAGAAATACTAAAACAGCAAAACCACTTGATTACTAGGAAATTTTTAAAGAAATATATAATCACTAGAAGATGATTGCTATTAAACGCTAGTTATGATTTTTTATAAGTATGGCTATAAATACATCTATTAGTATACTAAATTTTCTTATATTTAGAATTTATCATCCATCAAAATTATAAGAAGAAATATTACTAGTGATATGATGAATAAAAGATTTTTTCTTTCCCATATTACGAACATACTTCTGTAGTAGCAATATCAAGAATGAATTTTTTAGAAGTATTTTTAATTTATTTTTCTACAACTAAATGAGTCATTGATAAAATATTTTGATGCTTGACCAACTAATTTTATATCATACCCTGAAGCGAATGTTATTAGAAATTTATAAAATATTATGGAATTAGAAGTTTTCTAATATGGAAAATTTATATGTGCTATTTGTTTTGCATTATTTGAATGTTACTAGTATTACTTGATGTTGAATATGTTATTTCGGGATGAATATAGAGAAATCATTAGTTGATGCATAAACAGAATAGTCGTATATATATCTTTGATTTTTGTAACATGTATTTTGTAATTCATTAATAATAAGCTCATATTTTATATTCTCCCAAAAGCACAATTTATCCTAATAATATTAGTTGTATTGAGACAAATGTTAAACATTCTACAGAATGTTCATAATAGTGATATTTCGCATTTTACCAATGTATTATAAGTTCTCCTCATAGTGGTTAGTTTGTGGTCAGAAATCAAATATTTCTCGTCTAATATTTAAAAATGTACTACGTATATTGCTCCACCACAAGGTAATAAGACGAGTCTTTAAAAAGATTATTGAATATATTGGGATTGAATCTTAAGAGAGAAATTCGTATTTTGTAAATTTTACATATATTTTCCTAACATAAAGAAGAGAAAATATGAGGCCATATAAAGATATTAGTTTGTGTCTCATCATAGTCTTCTCTTTTAATCCTCATAGAAGATACTTTGAACAAGAAGTTCAAAGGATCACTATTAATAAATTTTTAAAATTTTTAGCAGTTCTATAAGAATAAATTTAGTTCCCTCAAAAATAATTTCACATCCCTTTTTTTTCAATTTCCTAATTAGCTTTACAAGAACAAACGAATTTTAAGATTTAGTAATTTTTTTCTAAATTTATTTTATATTTCTAAGTTTAATTCTCCTATTTTGGTTCAGGTATTATGTTTCTAAACTTGTTTTATATTTCTAAGTTCAATTCTCTTTCTTTGGTTGAAAATTTTATATATTCTTTATTTTTAACGTCTAAACTCCATTTTAAAATCTTTTGTCCTTGGGTCTTAGTTGAATTTGGTGTTTTGTTTGATAGACTCTTTATTTTTATTCTTGAATTTTGATTTATATCATTTTAGTTTTGATTCAAGTTAGTTTCACTAGAACACCCAAGATATTGGCAAAATTTCTACTCCTTAACTTAATATCAGGACTAGAGTGATACTAATGTGAAGAAATCCTAAGAAAGAAATATTCATCAGGGAGAGTGGAAGAATATTTTTTATAGAAATTATTCATACAGTATAAAAGAAAAGAAATATATTATTTTATTGTAATGTAAATGACAATAATATATTAGTTAAGTAATGTGGGCCTGCTCACCTTTTTCTTGTCAAAGATGTCTGCGACACACCTACTGCACCTCATCTCATTTTCTTCCGTCAAACATGTCTGCGGTGGCTCACCCTATTTTCTTGATCAAACATTGCGGCTGCCATTGGAAATTTGCTGGCAAGAGGTGCTGGAGTTGCCTATAAATAACCACTCCTGCACCTCAATAAAAATACAAAAAAGCAGCAAACACAGAAATCCTCTCCATATATTTTTTCTTCTTTTCATTATATTCTCTACTTCTTGTTTTGGGTATATTTAACCTGTAGAGAATTATTATTTTTGGCTATTTGTCTTGTTAGTCCTGAGAAAATATTTTGTACTCCCTACAAATTTATAGTGAAAGTTTTTTGGCTCTCTCGCCGGTGATTTTTTACCTCTATTTACGGAGAATTTTTGCAACTGTGATTATTAATTTTTCATAATCTTTGGTTAAATTTATCTCGCCTCCGCACTCTATATCCCATCAAACTGGTATCAGAGCGCTACAAATTCAACTGAGATTTTTATAATGTTGACAAAATTAGATATTTAGAAATTTGACGGTAAAATTAGTTTCACTATCTGACGAGTCTAGATGCAAGTCGTTCTCACCCAGAATGGTTTAAAGAAAGTTCTTGTGGGTAAATCGAAGAAGTCAGAAGTTATAAAGAAGGAAGATTGGGATGAGATGGATGAAAAGGCATTGTTCGTAATCCAATTATATTTGTCCCGTGAGTGTATCAGGTATATGAAATAAAGTGGAGTCTTTATATATGACCAATAGTCTTGCAAATAAACTCGAGCAACTCTTTACTCTCCGTATGTCTGAAGGTACTCCCATCCAATCTCACATTGATGAATTTAATTTAATTATTATTGATTCTAAAAATTTAGATGTTAAAGTTGAAGATGAGAATAAAGTTGTTCTACTTATTGTTTCTCTACCACCCTCATATCGACACTTGAAAGAAATTATGCTATGTGGTAATTATGTTACTCTGTCTTTTGATGATGTCAAGTCTCTCCTACAATCCAAAGAAAAATTTAATTTCAAAATTCATTCTGAAAGTTCAAGTAAAGGATTAGTAGTAAGAGGAAGGAACCAGGAAATAGGTAGCAACGGTAAAACTAAGTTCATATCAAAGTCGAGGTAAAAACTCTAAGTATTGCCGTTATTGCAAGAAAAATGGACACGAAATCTCTGAATGCTTTAAATTGAAAAGTAAGCAAGATAAAGAAAATAAGGGTAAAGGTAAACAACCCAAAAAAATTGCTGAAGCTAGTATTGCTGAGACTGAATCTGATCGGGATTGTTTTGTAGCTTCCGACACTGAACAAAGGTATAGAAATGAATGAATTCTTAATTCTGGTTGTGTTTTTCACATGTCTCCTAACAGAGATTAGTTTACCACTTATGAATCGGTTAATGGCAGTCTTTTCCTAATAGGCAATGATGCTCAATGCAAAGTTGTCGGTAAAGGTACAATTAAAATCAAAACAAGTAATGGAGTTGTTAGAACCTTGACTAGTGTCCGATATGTCCCTAATTTGAAACAGAATCTCATTTTCCTAGGCACCATCGAATCCGTTGGGTATAGATATTCAGTTGAAGGTGGGATTCTAAAAGCGTCCAAAAAAGCTCTTGTGTTATTAATGTCGTGGCCTTGCCGGCAGGGATTATTTGTGTGGCTCCCTAATTTCTCCTCGGGAGTCACTAAAAATGTGAAAAAATTAATTTAATAAGCAATCAATGTATTTTTACCTCAAAATCTTCAGTATTTGATTGTATTTCGTTGCACATTACTTCAACTTATCTTGAAAAATTCCAATCATCAATAATTTGTTTATATTTTAGAGAGATGGTTTAAAGCGTTTTAGATTTTAGAAAGGGAAACAAAAGTTATAATGAAATATAACCGCGTAACAATCAGCAGCATATATACCTCTATATTTTTATACTTGAACGTGAACCCAATACAAGTCCATTCAGCATATTGATATAAAAATGGAAACAAGAAGAAATAATGAATCAGGTCTATGTCGATCTGCAGGTCTGGTGGGTAGAATTATTATGTCTCAAATTCATCTGATAAATGAACTTGGTTTGGGATAATAAAGGTTTAATGGTCTGGATTTAGGATGGGTGGGTTTGACCAAGACTCAACCATCGGATCATGGATTGGTGGGTACGAACCCGACTAGACCGTTTCAGGCTGCCCTTATTTTCAAGAGCGGCGACACATTACCAACAACCCCTAGTTTGTCGGAAGATCTAAAAATCATTTGGCCAGCTGCAACATCTTTCTTTCTTAGAAGCATCAGAATACGGTCCATCCCCTTCTCTGAAGTGCAACACTACCACACTAGTACTCTCAATGTGAAGGTTTTCCTGTCAATTTTAGTTTTATTTGGATGGCAAAATCAACACCAATTAATGATTATTACTACAAAGTGTTTCAGATACTGGAGATTGGAAACCAAAAGACTAAACTTACAAAAATGTGACTCTTTGAAGCTACAAATCCTATTTCTTATTACGCAGCCTACTTTCCGTTGGACAGGGAGCTGACTGCGGAAAATGTACAGACATTTTGGTAAAGATAGAACTTGTAAATTAACTTTTATTGTATTAGGATTACTTGTTCCTTTGTTCAGTGATAGAATATCGCTTGCCTTGCATCTTTTATTGTCTATTTAAAGTTTTATTTCTTGTGGATAATTTTCCCGCTTATTTCTTAGATTGCTTAATAGAGATAAAAATAGCGATCCATTATGTCTCATTTTTATGGGTTTAGGTATTTTCTATTTTATTTCTTTCAGCCACAGAATTGCTTTTTTCCCAGTAGAACGGTTGTTTTGAGTTCTCTCGAAAAACTAATATGATCTGAGTTTGTTTTGAGTCATATATTGTTGAAAAATAGGTAGAAATTAAGTTGACTCGGCCGATTTTCAACCAAACTTTCCATTCAAATATTTTGTGAATTTACTCAGTTTTTGTTTTAATGGCAGGTCAATAAAGCAATTGAGCCATGGCATTTCAAAATTAAATATTGCTTAATTCAAAATGAAAAAAAAAAATATTTGTAATTACATTTGTATATATATTGCTCAGGGACTGCTAATTATTTTCATTATTATAATAGTTATTGTGCAGTATATTTTGTTATCGGCCTTAGATGATGATTTCTCTATGTGGATTGTGGACCTAATGTACCTAAAAATGAATTGTTTAGTTTACTCATAAATTGAAAGTAAACAAAACCAACTTGACTTATGACTTGTTAATATTATATATTATGAGAAGCATGCGCCTTCCCCATCCCATCCTAGACCTACCCTTTGAAACTGCATTCCACTATGAAAAAGAATGAAAATAATTTTATAATTTCTCGGGCCACATTTTAGAGGTTCATGCAAGAAGTGATAAATCGTTATCAAAAAGGCCCCAGAGAATCACATCACCCTCTTCTCTTGTGAGTGCATATCCTTCTTAAGAAATATGTTTTCTTCAGTAGAAGAACGTTAATCTGCTTGGCAAAAAAAAAAAAAATCACTCATTTCATCCAAAATTATGTGTTCCAATTTAAATACAGAGGGAGCAATACATATAAGTAGAATGAAATAAAGCAGTTTATTATTCTTAAGGTTTCATTGTTAGATTGATCACTGAATTCCTTATGTTTTCTATTACGTACCCACAGAATACTTAAACTTTAAGTTTAACTTGATATTTGACTATTTTCATGAATACACTCAAGTAAAGCTTTTATTGTGTTGTGTTGCACTACTAGCTTCTAAATGTATTTGATTTGAAGAGAAATCCTCATTCTTGCAAGAGAAATCAAGAGAGGAGGTGGAATCATTGAAGAAGAAGCAATCAATCTTAGAGATTCAATCTCAAACACTCAACTCTTCACAACCAAGTTGAGGAACTCCAAGCTTTGAATAGGAGAATAATTGAAGATATGAGAATGAATAATTTTTCCTCTTTATTTGTTGCTTTATGTTCTTTGATTTGTAATATGATGATGAGCTAAACATTTGAATACTTGGATAGTTATGAACCCTAATTATTATCTATGTGAATGAATTTATTTCTTGGTTGATTGAGCTCCAATTTCTTATTTATTGTTTGTAGATCTGATTACTTGAATGAACTTGATTGTTGGTTGATTTATGAGTTTGGTTTTTCACTTAGAAATGAGAAAGGAAGTATTGAATAGGTCATACACAAACAATGGGGATGATTTAGGTGACTAGAGTTAGGGGCCTCAACGTCTTCTTGGTAATTAGAGAAATCTAATTAGAAATTCACTAATTAAATGCATTCTTAGGTTAAATTAGTTAGAAAGAGGTTTTAAATAATTAATCTAAGGGTAGAGGACTTTTATCTGTAGATGGAATGAACTCTAATGTAGGAATTTCACCAAATATAAGAAGGAAAAGATAATCAACCAAGAGATTTTTCTATCACATAGGTAATTTTAGGGAGATTTTACATTCAACTATTGTTTTCTCTTGATTCAATCTCTCTTGCAAGCAAGATTAGTTAACGTGGTTTTAATTAGTTAAGTTATATTACTATTCCTAGTAGTTTATTTCAATCATCATCATAATTGAATTGGTAACTAAACAATAGAGCAAAAGTGAGTAATGGTATTTGATCATTCTCCAGGATATGACATTTGAATTACTTGTCATTGTACAAATCATAATGATAGATGCGCTTGTCTTATGTTTGTGTGCAAATTGTTGAGGATTATGATAGAATAAAGTATAAGGGCATGAGAAACACATCAAGTGTCAATAAAAAGCCTGCAATCTTCGACTAATAAATCTTTGATGAATTGAACAAATACATGCACCATGGAACTACTTTCCTTAGCTTCTACCATAGTTACATAATTCTAATTGATTGACTACTCTTATATAATTCTATAAATCAGAGGATGATCCAAATAATTGATAGATTTGTTGCCAGAAATTACAGATGTCTCATCAGTTCTTGTATTGGAGTTTGTCAGTGTAGGAACAAGGATTAGAGTGAAGCAAATCTATTAAGAAATAGGTGACAATTTCTTTTTTTATATGTAGGATAATTTAATGTATCACTAAAAGTAACAAAGGTCAAGCTACAAATACTGTAAGCACAAACATAATGAATAACCTAAAGACTGCAACATAAGTAAACAGTTAATTGGGTTAGGTTAAAAATAATTTTCATCTCAACGCTCTAATATTCATATATGATTAATACTTGGATTTAAGAGAGTTCAAAAGAGCAGGTCAAAGCTTCTTACTAAGAATAAATCCCCAAATCTATTGCCATTTCTACACAATGGGTACTCAGTCCTAGCTGTAGCCTGAAATAGCATACAGTCTCAAGGTCCTACGATTACATAGAAGAGGAGAAAATCATAAAGCAGAGTATGAAAATTAGAACAAACAAGATCTTGAGCAATTCAAAATCAGTAATCTATGTTATGCCTTGTTGCTCTTCTCCATGCACATTTCTTGTTTTTTTTTTTTTTCTCTCTTTTGATAGATCAGAATATGGACATTTTTTTACTTAGAGATCATCAATTCTCATCTCAACATGAAGAAAAGATGATGTCTATATTGCCATGGCATTATTAGTATTGTGTATTTCTGTCTTCTATACATGGACAAATATTCTTAGATGGATCGCTTCTTCATTCTCCAATACTGCTTCAACCAATAGATCCTTCTTTTTCAAAACTTAAAAGTCTTAATATGTTAATTATGGATCCGCATTCTTCAAAACTTAAAAGTCTTGATATGCTAATGAATGACATCATGAATTTGATACTATTACGTATTATTTCTGGTTTAAAGACATTGTCATTCGTGTACTTTGGTAACCTCACATATATAATGTGTCATTTATATATATTATTGTCGATAGAGAAATGCTCGAATATGGCTTTTAAGGGTTTGCATATTAAAGATAATAATAAAGTAAAATATTAGGAATGTATATAACGGGTTCTAATGCACCCCAATCTTTTTCATCCATTGGTAGTACAACTTCCACGATGCTCGTCTCCTATTCTCTGAAAAGTGTAGGTCGAATTTGTTTATGCTTTTCCGATTAAGTATAGTACTCATACTACAAGTGTCAACTATTAATGAAAAGTCTTGTTTACAATTGTATAAAATTCTTTTTGTATACAAGAATTAAGTGAATATGGCACTTAATTTTGTTCAAATACTCCAACATTGGGCCAATCCAAAAGCTGAAACACACTCTCCTCTTCCAATATAGCCCCCGAATTATGTGCCTCCTTAATTTTCATATTAGTTTTTCTACTAACAAAGGACATTTAAGATTACTTTGGTTGATTCTACCACAAATTGCACGGTCTTCAAGACTAGTAGTCTTATTTTGAAAATCATGGTTATCATGCCTAAATAAACCTACCCAGAACGATTGCCATTTTCAGAAGTGGAATGAAACAAAGCAATTTCTTATTTTTAAGGCTTCATTGTTAGATTGATCACTGAATTCTTTATGTTTCTTATTACATACCTACATAAAAATTAAACTTCAAATTTAACTTGCTATTTGACTATTTTCATAAATAGACTCAAGTAAAAGCTTTAATTGTGTTATGTGCTGCACTGTTAGCGTCTAAATGTATTTAATTTGAAAGATCATTTCATTTTTCAGATAATGATAATTACCAATTACTTTTTAACAAGATAGGATTATAGAAATGCTCGATGATTCTCCTCGAGCTCAAACCTCTTTGGTGGTATCTCTATAACATACACATTAGATCAAGTGCTAATTTAAAATAATTATTGTCCAGTTTAAATAAAATGAAAGATATTTAGTACTCTCTATAATTTTTAATAAAATGTGTATTAAACCTTATTTCTTTATTTCAAGTACTTAAATAAAGGAAGTAGATGAAGAAGAAAACTGACCAATCCGATTATGAAATACAAATTTCTGGCATTTAAATAAAGGAAGTTGATGAAGAAGAAAACTGACCAATCCGATTATGAAATACAAATTTTTGGCATTAATTGGGGGTTGGTCATAGGCTACACATTAAATGTTACGATATTTGATTTATATTTATTAAAAATTGTACTTGTTTTAGTTTGTTAAGGGAAATTTTTCAGGTACTGCAAAACAAGCTTACCATATTCGCTGTTGATCATTGACACTAATGCTCAACCTAAATGAGTCACAACATTTTTTTCTCTTTATTTTCTCCTCGTCTGTGTTTTTTGACTTGGAAGAAATACAAATCTCCTATTTTTCAAGTTGAATTTACCAACAAGTTTTACATATGTTCCGTCAATAAATGAACTTAAATTTATCAAATTTAGTTGCCATATATATCTTCTCTAAATGAAGGTGCATGTGGTTTAAGTTTTTTTTTAAACACATACAAAATAGGTTTTAATTTAGGTGGAAGTATGTACATAAATAATTCAAGGTACATTATTATCTCCATATGCATCATTATGAGATTGTGATAAAAAAATTTGAAGGATACCAAAATACTTGCAAATACGGTTCAAAAAGGTATAGTACAACCTACATTGGTAGCCTCACATTTTAAATTATATTTCTCATATGGTTATTTTAATATATATCCGATGCTGTTGGTAGTAAAAATATACACGAATTTTGTACAATACTAGCTTTTAATGGTTTTACAAATTAGAGAAAATGATAAAGATAAATATTAAGTAGGTAGAGGATAGACTTAGATATTAAGCTCAAACTTCTAGAAATATCTAATTACAGTTAGATAATATATAACTATAGTTATATAATTAAATATAACTGATGTGAAATTTGCAAGTGCACAAATATCAAATAAGTAATAAAGTAGTGAGTACAAGTCGTCCCAACGAGGATTGCTACCTAACTGCAAAATTCTTTTACTTATAACCCAACTTAAACCAAAATAAATGTGATTTTATTTAATAATCTAATTACCAATAAAAATAATTAATAATAATAATAAACACAAAAATTAATAATTATATTAATTAAAAATTAATGACAATGAATAGACTAAGACACTCTAAATCCAGCTTACTCCTCTTATGACAAATAATTAATTTTTTAAAATTAATTCTCGACTGGGTTAATGGTAGAATTCCCAATTATAAGCTAGACTCAATCTCTTGGTGAAAAGCTCCTAACTTTAATTAATAAAACAATCGTATCTCTACGTGATTTTAATTATCAAAGTTGCAAACACCTCTATGGAATTCCCTAACTTTTGTTTCCTACTCGTTAGAAAGCACACAAAGAAACCGAATCTATCTTTAGTCAGTTTTACGATGTGTTGTTATTACCATGATCCAATTTAAACTAGTACTTCTCAGCCGCATGTAAAAATTGGCCAGAAAATTGCAAGCATTAAGAACAATAATAACAATTAACCAAAATCGAGATTAAAAAAACAATCTTTAATTGAAATAAATTAAATTCATAAGAGTTTCAACCTTCATCAAAGGTCTTAGTCATAAAATATTTAGTTATTCATTATCCGAATATTCAAAGCCATAAATTTAATTAACATAAAGAAAATAAAAGAATAAAGAAAACAAAACAAGAGACGAATCCCCTGTTTCTCAAGCTTGCTGCCCTATTCTTTTTGCTCCATCTTGCCTCAGTCAACCCTTCCTTTGTCAAAATTGATTTTGCTGATTTTCCCTTCCTTCTTGCTGCCCAAATTTCTCCCCTTTTTGGCTGCCTCAATTCCTCTCTTTGGCTGCCCGAAATTCTCTTCTCTTTCTTTCTGGATTTTTTTCTTCTTTTGGTCTCCTCCCCTTCTCTACTCTCTCCGCAAACCTTCTCTTTCTCTTTAGGTATGTGTTAGGAATTTAAATCTAATTTAGATTTCAAATCATATTCCAAATCAAAGTCAATATTGGAATCTTCCTTTTTCTTCTTTAAATTGAATCCTTATAAATCTTGGATTGGCATGTTAAATTTTTATTTCCTTTCCTAGCCAATTCTTCTTTCATCTTTCCTTCTCTTGACATTACCATTTTACCCCTGCATCAATAATTAGTAAAATTAGTGAATTAAAGTGTGTTTTATAAATAATATCATCTTAATTAATTCATACTAAGTACATAAATATTTAATTCACCAAAACAAGTCAAAGTCATAAGATTTTTATCAATTAGCCCTTAAATAAATGAGAAATTAATTCTAAATAATAATTAAAATATAATCTTATCAATAACCTAAAAAGTTATTGTTAGTAGAGAAATGCACAAATTTTGCACGTAACTTCTTTTAAAGGTTTTACAGATTATAAAAGGTGATAAAGATAAATATTAAGTAGATATACGATAAATGAAGATATTAAACTCAAAATTTTAGATATATATAATTATATTTTTAATTATAATTATATGTATATAATTTGATATATTCTAAAAAGTGATTGCTAATGGAAAAATGAACGAATTTTGCATGTAACTAACTTTCTATCCCTGCTCTAAAATATGTTATTCATAAGGTTTTTTAAATTCATGAGTCTAATTCTCTATATTAATTTTTATTGCAGGAGTTACCACTAGCATACCTATGTTTTTATATGTGTTATCTCCTCCCAGATATGTTGCAATATAAGTGGCCGACAGAACTAACTTCTGCATATACAACCATCCCCTTATCCTTCTACTATTATCATCGATACATTTCATTGGGTCGGCATCAATGTGGTTGGTGTTCAAGTTGCAAGCTATTAGGGGACGAAGACCAACACTAATTATAACCTTGCTAAGCTTTCTTCTAGGTTTGAGTTTTATCATCTGGTTCCTACATTTTCCAGCAATGATAGGAGGGAAGATATTGATTGGTTTTGGTATTGACATTATCAACAAGGTATATATCACTTTATTTGTTGATCTACATAATATTTCTCATTTTTAAAACCCAATGTCCTATTTTGACTTGATATAAATTTTTTAATATTATTTTACAAAATTACCAAATTACCCTTATTAGTTAAAGAGATTAGTGACAAGATTCATATATTAGTGAAACTTATATTACTTAAACTTAAAGAAATTATGGCAGGTAAGAAGAAAAATAGATCTATTTAATATTATATAATTTCTTCAATTACTTAATAATTACGTAATTATATTATTGTTTACTTTTATATTTATAAATTGCTAGTTGTTCCTACACTATGTTATGAGCTTGTACCAGATGAAATCAGTGAGAGGATTCATATTTTATTCGAGTGTCAAACTGTGGGAAATATTTTAGTACAGGGGATAGGGTTCGTTGCTTTTTATTTTCTAGTTTGGGGTTGGAGGCTTCCCTACATAGTCTTGTGTTTCTTTGTTTTTGCATTGATTTTTGTGACATTTCTAATAGATGAGACGCCAACATTTTTTATCCATAAGGGGAAGTTAAAGCAAGCTCAAGAAATTCTAAGCAAGTATAGGGTAGATTCAGTTATTTAGCTCGAAGTTTTGGATATTTTGCAGATTATAGATAATGAAAGAGAGAAAATCCGATTAGAGAGCCTTTAAATAAAGAGAATCGTCCAGTTTTTATAATTAAAATTTTTGAGACGATACTACCCCAATTCGTAACAATGAATTCCATTGTATTCTTTGCGCCTCTAATCTTCGATTCGTTAACTCCTACATTACCCTAATCTTTGCGATCCACCATATCTTCTATTGCTAGTACATCTTCCACAATATTTGTCTCCTTTTCTATTGACCGTGTAGGTCAAAGATGTGTATGTCTTTTCTCTTCAACCATGGTACTTGCAACACAAGTATGAACCGTTTTTGAAAATCTTTGTATGTAATTCTTTTATATTTGTATCTCACTCATTTGATGTTATGTCATTTTGCACGTATCCATGTGCATTTTTCTTTTCTTTTTACATATCATGGTGTGGATATTGTTATATTTAAAATTCAGAAATTCTCATCTTGACTTAAAGAGAAATGATGCATCCGTCACTATGACATTGTTGATATTGCATATTTCTGCCTTATCTACATTGATAAATCCTCATAAATGGACTACTGCTTCATTCTTCAGCTCAGATTTTGCTGTCGAATTTGACTTCTTCAAAATTTTAATATGCTAATGAATGGCATTATGAATCAGATATTATTGTATATCTTTTACAGTTTAGGGAGATAGTCATTCTTATTTTTTGGTAGTGCTACATGTTGTAGCATTTATCTCATATGGTTCTTCCTACCCTAGGCCACAGGAATTGGGAAATATGCAATTAGGAGGGTTTGGAAAATAAATGGGTTTTGGAGCACATCCAAAAAGAGGAATAGCCTTACATAGTTAATTAGGATTATGCGGAGATTGCATAATGTTGTAAAGGGCTAACTGTACACCTCCATATAGCATTGTATTTTCATATTTTTTTATTAAATGGGACTTTCACAACCCTACTGTTGAGTAAAAATTTTATAGTAGTAGTGACTCCTTGTCCATGCAATATGTGAACCCACTGTTTAATATTTAGGATTTCTTCTTTTGTATAAATAATGCACAGGAGACTACAGTTAAATATAATTTTTTTGATTAAGGTTTCTGGCTCCTACCACCACTTCGATTTTTGGTTGGATTGTGTGTTGAAACACTCACAAACAAGATACAGGATATTTCCAAGCAAGATATTGCTAAGGATAACAACTCTTGATTTATTCTCATTCTATATATGTATATATCACTTTATATTTTTTTACTTTATCCTTTCTTATCTAAATTAGAGTTTGTACAATTTAGATTCTCTATCTTGGTTATATATCATGTTGTACAAAATGCCCTTTTTTGCTCAATGAGAACTCCCGAGAGGACTTCTTTTTATTTTATTCATTCTTCTTCATGGTATCAGAGCATTAAATTGAAGAGTTCTCACTTTTGATACTTTTCTGTTTCTTTGAACCTTTATTGAGAGTTTGTCATGGCTAGAGAATAAATAACTTCATCTAGCCCCTATTTTTTTAGCACAAATGAGAACCCTTCTCTATTGCTGGTGGAACCAATTCTCACATCTTCAAACTACCATTCTTGGGCAAGAGCTATGGAGACAGCTCTTGTGGCTAAGAACAAAAAAGGCTTCATAGATGGTAGCATCAAGAGGCCACCAGCAGATGACAGAATGTATACCATTTTGACTCAATGCAATAGCATGGTCCTTGCTTGGCTTACTCGTGCATTGGATCCCACCATTGCACAAAGCGTTATGTGGATGGAAACTGCAATGGAAGTTTGGGAATATCTTCGCAGCTGGTATGCCAAAGGCGATCAAGTGCGTCTAGCAAATCTTTTGGCAGAACTACATTCAGTTAAACAAGGTTGTCTGGATGTTACAGACTTCTACACTCGTTTGAGAATCATTTGGGATGAAATCATGATTCTCAGGCCTCTACCTTCATGTGTTTGTGAACCTGCATCTCGCTGTAAGGCTCTCAAAACCTTAAGAGGTTATTGGAATCGGAGTATGCAATCCGATTTCTGATGGGACACAATGATAATTTTCCACAAGTCCTTGCTCAAATCCTCCTTATTTCTACTTTGCCACCAATCAAGGAGATTTTTGGAATGGTGGTTCAACATGAGCGGCAATTACAGGTCACCATACTACCTTCAACTGGTGATCTCTCTGTTTCAACCACTCCAAGCAATTCAGTTGCCTTGCCGATTCTTCATGTTGCAGCAACTAATGGCAAGAAGAGCACAGACACATTGCAGAAGAAAACTCTTGTTTGCAGGCTTTGTGGGAGAACTGGGCATACTCATGATAGATGTTACAGAAAGCACGGTTTTCCTCCTAATTTCAAAGGGAAACATAAGGTGTCACAGACTGTGAATCAAATTTCCAGCACATCAACTGAAGCTGCTCAAACTAATAGGAACCAGTCCGTCTTTTCACAAGAGCAAATTTATCAGTTGGTTCAGATGCTGTAAGGAATGAATTCTGTAGTTCCAAGTCTAGTTCAATCCTCTACTCCAACTACAGAGCATCAAGCCATGTCTTATACAGCTGGCACAGAGAACTCAGGTATATCTCTAAGTTCATATTTAATGCAGTGGATTCTGCATTCTAGAGCCACATCTAACACTACACATGATCTTCCTGTTTTTTCTTTACTTTCCCAAGTTAATGGAGTAACAATCACCTTGCCTAATGGTCAAATACTACCCGTTACTCACAAGGGAACAGTTTCTATAAATTCTAATCTTTTGTTGCATGAAGTATTATATGTTCCATCGTTTAAGTTCAATCTTGTTTCCTTGAGTCAGCTATTGAAAAATCCAGATTTTTGTTTTTTATTCCAGTTTGATGTTTGCCTATTACAGGACCTCCGTCTTTCGAAGACGATTGGATTAGCTAGACTCCTTCATGGCCTTTACATCCTCAACTCAGAAATTCCTCCACAGCATAAGACTACAGCTATTTTTACTTCTTTCAGTTCTTCTAATTCTTTGGAAAACTCCTTTTTATGGCATTATAGATTAGGCCATCTTTCAGATTCCAGACTCAAGTTGTTACAAACTCCAAATTCATCAATAAAGTATGTTGATAATTCTCAATGTCCAGTCTACCCTGTTGCAAAGCAACACTGCCTACCTTTTCCTTTACATAAAACCTCCAGCTTAAATTCCTTTGAACTTGTGCACGTTAATATTTGGGGACCAAGTAAAGTTAAAAGTATACATAGTCATTCTTATTTTTTTACCATAGTGGACGATTTCAGTCGCTTTGCTTGGATATACCTAATGAAACAAAAGTCTGAAACAAGGGCTTTGTTACAAGCTTTTTGTATCTTTGTTCAAAATCAATTCCAACAAACCATCAAAGTCCTTCGTAGTGATAATGGCGTTGAATTCCACATGCTCTAGTTTTATGCAGCTAGAGGAATTGTGCATCATACTTCATGTGTTCAAACCCCTCAACAAAACGGGGTAGTAGAGCGCAAACATCAACATCTTTTGAATGTTGCTCGTTGTCTTAAGATTCAGTCTTCCATTCCACTGTCCTATTGGAATTATTGTGCTTCGCATGCTACACTCTTGGTCAATTATACTCCAACACCACTTTTAAATAACAAAACTCCCTATGAGATATTGTTTAATAAACAGCCTCCTATTGAAAACCTTAGGGTTTTTGGTTATTTAGCTTATGGTTGTATTTTGCACATGGCCGATCCAAATTTGATCCAAGAGGGAGAAAAAGCATATTCTTGGGGTATCCGGCCAATACCAAGGGTTTCTTTCTTTTGGACTTGCACACTTGAAAGATATATTTCTAGAGATGTCAGATTTTTTGAAACTGTTTTTCCTTGTCAATCTTTGTCCTCTAATTCTTCTCCTCTTCATGCTTCAATTTCCTTACTTGTTCCCTATGTTCAAAATACTACTGATTCTACGTCACCTTTTTTAGAACCTTCCTTAATGTCATCAATCGAAAATGAGAGAGAAGAACATCTTGACTCCGGTAGTGCTTTTTCCCGAGCAAATGCAGAATCTGATAATCATCCTCCTCCTTTACCCTCCACCGGAACTTCCACAGCTCTTCCCACACTAAGGCGGTCCTTTAGGCAGAAACAAACTATTTCCTATCTGAAAGATTATGCTTGTAGCCTACTGACTGACTCTACTCTTCCAATGCCTTCCAGCACTCCACATAAACTCCATCTGACACATGGTTATGAGTTGTTATCTCTAGGACATAGAACCTTTGCATTAACCCTATTGACTAATGAGGAGCCAAGCTCTTTTCATGATGCCCTTAAACAAGATGTATGGAAAGCTGCCATGGATGCAGAACTTAAGGCGTTGGAGGACAATAAAACCTGAGTATGGTACCTCT
The DNA here is from genome assembly GCA_030512225.1 of Rauvolfia tetraphylla. Lineage (NCBI taxonomy): Eukaryota > Viridiplantae > Streptophyta > Magnoliopsida > Gentianales > Apocynaceae > Rauvolfia > Rauvolfia tetraphylla. Next base: position 7,897,229 of record JAJQKT010000058.1, on the reverse strand, counting down.
TCCACCCGGTACAAAACCAATTGGATGTCGCTGGGTTTACAAAATCAAATACAAGGCAGATGGCAGTGTGGAAAGATACAAAGGTCGTCTAGTAGCTAAGGGTTATACACAACAAGAAGGTATTGATTTCTTAGACACTTTTTCTCCTGTTGCTAAAATGACTACACTTTGCACATTGTTGACAGTTTCAATAGCTCGAGGATGGTATCTTGAGCAGCTTGACATAAACAACGCTTATCTCCATGGAAACTTGGATGAAACAATATATATGATTCCCCTTTCAGAGTACTCTTGCCATTCTAATCTTGTTTGCAAATTAAATAAGTCGCTCTATGGACTTTGCCAAGCTAGCAGACAGTGGAATAGCAAGCTTACCTCTGCGCTTCTTTCACAAGGATTTCTTCCAGTAGCTAGTGACTCTAGCTTGTTCTTGCGTCACAATTCTGATCAATTCATGGCTATATTGGTTTATGTTGATGACCTTGTGATTGCAGGAAATCATATTGATTCCATCCCACAACTGAAACAGTTTTTACATTCTACCTTCAAGATTAAAGATCTTGGTTCACTTAAATTATTTCTAGGGCTAGAGGTTGCTCGCTTCAATGCTGGAATCAACCTCTGTCAGCATATGAATAATTTGTACTTATTGGAGGAGCATGGTTTCTTGGGTTCCAAACCAGTATCCATACCCATGAAGGCCTCTTATTTTCCAGCTCACGCAAACTCAGATTTTCTGTCTGCTTCCACCCCTTACCGCCGACTCATTGGACGTCTTATCTACCTCACCAAGACTCGTCCAGATATTAGCTTTGCCATCCAATGGCTTATCCAATTTCTTGAGAAACTGACGGTTTTACATCTTAAGGCAGTTCATCAGATTTTGAGATATTTAAAAGGCAATCCTACTTTGGGATTATTCTTCTCTGCCTCATCTTCTTTGCAGCTTACTACTTTTTATGATTCCGATTGGGCTGGTTGCCTGGATACTCGTCAATCCGTCACTAGTTTTTGTCTCTTTCTTGGCTCTTCTCTTATCTCTTGGAAGTCTAAAATGCAGTCCACTATATCTCGTGGCTCATCTGAAGCAGAATATCGTGTCATGACGTCTGCCACATGTGCAATATTATGGTTGCTTCATCTTTTGAAAGACCTACAGTTTCCACAATTGTAAGCTATTTCTCCTTTTTGTGATAATGATAGTGCCTTACATATTTCAGCCAATCCAGTTTTTCATGAACGGACGAAGCATTTGGAAATCGATCGCCACCTTGTTCATGAAAAAGCTCAAGCCGACCTCGTCAAACCATTACCTATTTCCACTCACACTCAAGCTGCTAATATCTTTACCAAGGTATTGGCTTCTTCTCGATTTCATTTCCTACTTCAGCGTCTTGGTCTTCATTCCATCTTTCCTCCATCCGACTTGCGGAGGGTGTTGAAACACTCACAAACAAGATACAGGATATTGCCAAGCAAGATATTGCTAAGGATAACAAATGCTGATTTATTCTCATTCTATATATATACGTATATATCACTTTGTATTTTTTTACTTTATCCTTTCTTATCTAAATTAGAGTTTGTATAGTTTAGATTTTCTATAGTTTGGGGTCTCTTTTCTCTTGGCTGTATATCGTGTTGTACAAACTGCCCTTTTTGGCTCAATGAGAACTCCCGAGAGGACTTCTTTTTTATTTTATTCATTCTTCTTCATTGTGAATCCTTGATTTCCTATCAAACGCTAATACCAACCACAGAAGCAAGTTAACCACAAGCATTTTAGTGCAGAGTTTTTGACGCATTAACATTAGTAACCAAGAGATACAATCATCAAGCAAAAGGATACTCCATAACTTACACATGAGATCAAGTGCTATTTTAAAACAATTATTGTTCAGTTTAAATGAAATGAAGGATATTTAGTACTCTCTATACTTTTTTAATAAAATGTGCATTAAACTTTATCTCTTTATTTCAAGAATTTAAATAAAAGAAGTAGCTAAGAAGAAAACTGACAAATCCGATTATGAAATGCAATTTTCTGGCACTAATTGGGGGTTGGTCATAGGCTACACGTTGCAATATTTGATTTCTTTTTATTAAAAAAATTATACTTGTTTTAGTTTGTTAGAGTAATTCTCCAGGTATTATAAAACAAGGTTACCATACTCGCTATTGATCATTGATAATAATGTTCAACCTAAATTAGTCACAACATTTTTCTCTATTTATTCTCTCCTCATCTGTGTTTTTTGACCTGGAAGAAATCCAAAGTCTACTAATTTTCTAATCAAATTAACCAGTGGATTTGACATATGCTCTTTCAATAAATGAACTGAATTTATCAAATTTAGTTGCTATATGTATCTTGTCTACATGAAGGGTGCGTGTGGTTTAATTTTTTTTAATAAAAAACATACAAAGTAGGATTTAATTTAGGTGGAAGTATGTACATAAGTAATCCAATGTACATGAGTATCTCCATATGCATCATTATGAGATTGTGATGTAAAAACTTGGAGGATACAAAAATACTTGCAAATATAGTTCAAAAAGAAATAGTACAACCAACTTTGGTAGCCTCACATTTTAAATCATATTTCTCTTACGGTTGTTTTTATATATATCCAATGTGGTCGCCAGTACTGATACACACGAATTTTGTAGATTACTAGCTTTTAATGGTTTTAAAATTTAGAGAAGATGATAAAGATAAATATTAAGTAGGTATAGGATAGATTTATATATTAAGTTCAAACTTTTAGAAATATCTAATTATAGTTAGATAAATATGACTATAGTTATATAATTAAATATAATCTAAAAAGTTGTTGTTAGTAGATAAATGCACAAATTTTGTACGTAACTTCTTTTAAAGGTTTTACAGATTATAAAAGATGATAAAAGTAAATATTAAACAGATATATGATAAATTAAGATATTAAGTTCAAACTTTTAGATATATATAATTATATTTTTATAATTATAATTATATGTATATAATTTGATATATTCTAAAAAGTTGTTGCTAATGGAGAAATGAACGAATGTTGCAAGTAGCAAACTTTTTAAGGTTTTGCATATTAAAAATGGTTATAAAGATTAAAAAAAACAGTGATGAATCACTCAATTATTGCAATTAAGTTTCTTGAGATGATGCTATCCCAGGATAGTAATAAATTCCATTATATTTTTTGGACCTCTGATCTTCAGCTCATTGAGTAGTAATACACCCCTATCTTTATTATTCGTAATATCTTTCATTTATTTTTTTATTACGTAAGTCAATACAAATTTTTTTTATCACACTTTATTTCTCACAAACAATTTACTTTTATAAAATTTAAGATAGAAAATTATAAATTCAAACTTTTTCCAAATACACATTTGCAACATATAACAACATTTTTGTAAATTTTTTAAAATTAATTTTATTTTGAGTACAATATTTCAAGAAGAGTACTTGAAAGAATTACTACTAGATAGGAGACTATTATTGTTTTTGGAGGGGAAGGGGGGGGGGGGGGGGGGGGGAATAGTGCACACTTCTCAGTAGTTCATTCAGAAGACTTAAAATAATTTTGACAAAATTAAATTTTCGTTTCATAAAATGATAAGGTTATAATTGAAATTGTCAAATTCATGAAACTAAAAATTCATTGAAGTATTGGGATAGGTATTCTTTAGTGCAGAAGATGCATAGGGTACTCTTTCATATGCAGGATATTTTCAGATGGTAAGCCCTCCTATACCATTACCTGGACTTCCTTATAATTTTTAAATAAAGATACACAAAATAAATCAGTTTGCTAACTACAACATGAAGTGGTTTTCTTTGAAATCCCCTTCTTCCTTTTCCTGACAGTTTTAAGAATAGAAGATTAAAGACAGAAAAATACTTCATCATTTACCTTTGAAGTATTTTTAACTAGCATTTTTTCGTTGTTTTCTAGATAATTTTTTTGATTTGTTATTCTATATTTATAACTATCTTCATCTATTAGATACAATATGAAATAATTTTATTTATGCCAGTCCAATAGCAAAAATGATAGGAATCTATTTTTTAAAAAGGAGATCAACCTTCAATCTTCGCATGAAGTATACTTAAATATACGTTTATATTTATTAATAATTGCATGAGATTCTAATTAGATGGAAAAAAGAATTCTTCTTTTATTCTAATTATGAAGAGGAAAAAAGCTCCCAGAAGTTCCCTTTTATTTTTCCTTTGTGCAATGCGTGAAGAGTAATATACCATTTTCTCAAGAAAAAAAAGAGAGCCACATACCATTTATGGAATAATATCTTCCTTTCTTTTAGTTTCTAACTGATCATATATGCATGGACTATAAATATCCCTACATTTTTAGTTGCAAGATAGAGGGATGTAAATATATGCAAATATCACTATATATACACATATGCCTATATATATTTACACACAGGCGGACGCAGGTACACGATAAGACCCCCACTTTGGTTTTTGTTGGAAAATATATTAATTATATAGAGTGCATAAAGGCAGAAAAAAGAAAACTATTTATACACAATGGCCCTCCAAAGCCACAAATATATTTTGCCATTTTTCTGTCTTTCCATTTTTTGTAATTATATAGAGTGCATAAAGGCAGAAAAAAGAAAACTATTTATACACAATGGCCCTCCAAAGCCACAAATATATTTTGCCATTTTTCTGTCTTTCCATTTTTTGTAAAAAAAATATTTTACATAATATCGTTAATTATATATGTTATATAGGATGATATATAATATTTAGTAATATATAGTAAATAGTTGTTATTAATCATATCACTCAATATTACTCTATTTTATAGTAGACCTAATTAGTTTGCATTTTCTTAAGCGCTCTAGTGAAACACTAATATATTTATTATATATACACACCTTGGTATCTCACCTTGTCTAATGTTTAGGTGTAGAATAAAACAATAAATTAAATTTCTTAGAAACAAAATAAAATGTGAATACTAATAAAAAAGCTTAAAGATGAATACTCTCTCCTTCTAATGTATAATAAACAAATACAAAAATCCCAAACACTTATCATCTATAATGTATTACATGGGTAAATCTTCCTGTTTTGTGTTTTCAAATATTACTTTATTCCACTATCACAAAGGGGAAAAGGAAAAGAACATATTACTTGATTCCGATGAATGGAACATGTTTATTTAATTATCTTCTTGGATGGTGCCACTTACTTCATCATGTTTCCTTTATATTTTTAAGGGAACATGATGTTTCATTTTGATTGGATTAAACTAACTGCCTTTGAATTTGATCGTTGATCAAAATTCTTTTTCTTTCTACAAGGACCTTCTTGATATTTTCATTTTTAAGTATAAACTATCTCTCACAACACTACAAGAAAACAACTAATTTTAAACTCGAATTTGAAACTAACAAAGGTCGGTTTCAATAAGAATTGTGGTAGTCCGATTTTGAAACCGATAACATTGGCTTCAAATTTGCAATCGAAGTTTTGAAATCGGATTTGGTTTTAAAATTGATCAGGCAACCAAACTCTTTAACCAAAAATAGCAACCTTTATAGAAATCAATTGGAAACCACAACATTTACACTTACAAACCAATTTGAAACTAATTTGAAACCAAGTTGGATAATAATTAAATCAGTTCAAAATTTCTTAGAGACTAATTTGAAACTGATAAAGATTTATAAATTTTTAATTTAGAAACCGATGTAAAACCAACATGAAACTGAAGTTTATCAAAATATATATTTTTATTTTTATAATTTAGAAACCGATTAATAAGAAATTCAATTTGTTAATATTTTTTAGAAACTGCTTTGAAACCAACCATTAAAAAGTTTAAATTTTTTAATTTTTAGGAAATGAATTTAAAATACAAAAATTTTAATTTAGAAGTTGATTTGAAACCGCCATTTAAGAATTTTTTATTTTTATTTTTAAAAACTAAATTGAAACTTGATTTTTAAAATATATTTTTTAATTTAGAAATCAATTTTAAATCACCGTTTAAATTTTTTTTTATTTTTTTATTTTAGAAACAAAATTAAAACTGGTTTTTTAAAAAATTTTGAAACTGATTTGAAAATGACATTTTAAAATTTAATTTTTTTAAATTTCTCTAATTTAGAAATTTATTTTTAATATTAAAATTTTTAAAATTTTTTTAAAACCAGTTCTTTTTAAAAAAATATTTAATTAGAAACCGATTTTGGTAAAAAAATTTTAAAACTAGTTCTTTTTTAAAAAATATTTAATTAGAAACCGATTTTGGTTTCAAAGAGGTTTCTAAACATTTTTGAATTAAAAAAATAAAAAAAAATATTTTATTCAGAAACTGATTTTGTGGTTTCAAATCAATTATAAAAGTTGTAGAATTAAAAAATATAAAAATTCTTTTTATTTAGAAACCGATTTGGTGGTTTCAAATTGGTTTCTATATATTGTGGATATGGTGTGAAATAAACTTGTTCTGATTGGTAAGCGAATACAAATGGGTCAAAGCTATAATATCTCCTTTTGTGGTTGATTTCAATAATTTTGTGCTTTGGGTGTGTCTCAAAACCATGATCCTCCACATTGTCAAACCAATCACATCGAAACAGTACAATTTTATGGATCAAAAATCCCAAAAATTCAAGTTCCACGATCTCCTTTAGGATTCTATAATAATCACCTTTGACAAAGACACCACTATTGGCCGTCTTTTTCCTTTCAGCATAATGTAATGTATGAAATCTATAACTGTTCACAAAGTATCCATGATATGACACACTCTATGAGATGGCCCCCAAGTAAGATTTCTCAAACAATAGGTAATTAGGATCATTTTTAGGAGATTGCATCTATCACAAAAAGTACGTGTACATTGCAAACCAAGAATTACAGTTCCTAGTCTACATTCTCTATCGCTAAACTTGTACATACATATTCACGAAACTAAGCAGAGAATTCTTTGTTGATTCAAGTGTGTAATGTACCTCATGAAACGTAAGAATCATGTATCTGCACAATGTTTTTGTATTTTTTGCGATTTCAAAATGCAAATATCAGTGCTAAGATAAGTTGAATAAAATATGGGGAGAAAATTACTTTGTCTGAAAGGGAACTTACTCGACGTATGGCTCAACCTCTTCACAATTCAGAAGGATGTAATTCAAATTCGGCTTATACTCTTGATATGTTATGAATCTGAAAGAAACCTTACCATCCATCTTCTAGGAAGGTTGCAAGCTGACAAGATAGAGGGATGTCCTTCCCGATCATCCACGTCCTTGTTTCTTCCAACAGATGTACTCCTCGTTATCACTTGTTCCTCGAAATAATAGCTAAAAAATGTAGCCACCTCCTCAACCAAGCATGCATTGCATATCTATCCCTCAACCCTCGACTTGTTCTTTATTTTCTTTTTCAAGTGGTGTAAATACCTAGATTTGATTACAGTAGATCGATCTCTTAGAAATTTCAATCCAATATTACAAAAGTGAAGCATTATTTGTGGCTTACCTTTCAAATGGGTACATCCAGCGGTATTGAACCAGACCACACACCCTTGCCTTGTAGGGCAAATGCTTCGTCACATCAAAGAATTCGGGCTGAAATCTTAGCTCTAATTTGCAAAGTATAAGGGTAATATTCTACTCCAACTCTCACATATGAGAAATATTCAATTTTGGAGCATATAAGTCTCTATAGAAATGAGTAACTTCAGTCAAAGCACTCCAAATTTTTGCCAGAAATCCTTCCCGAAAGACAATGGGCAATAGTCGCTCCATGAATATGTGACAATCATAACTTTTCATGCCACTCATTTTTAATTCAAGCATATCAGCGCATCTACCTAAATTCCCAGAATAACCATTAAGCAATCTCAATCCCTTAACCTAGTCCAACACACAGGTTGGTTGTTCTCATGTTAAAGTATAACAAGCTTTTAGCATTTTTTCCTTCCCACCAACTACTGCAGTTATCAACAACTCTGGATGGTTGCAATATGTACGTACATCGTGTCTAGCCTTCACATTATCTTTAGTTCGAACCCTAACGTCCATTAATGTATTAAACACATTCTCAATGAAAATTTTCTCAATGTGCATGACATCAATATTGTAACGAACTAATAACGACCACCAATATAGAAGATCCCAGAATATTCTTTTCTTTGTCCAATTATGAAAGTCGGCTCTACCATTTGATTTGCCCAACTCCACAGCTGTTTCATTGATTTTGGTAAATCCTTTAAGTCTGTCCCAAAGCTGCCAGCCAGATAAGCGAGAAGGAATGTGAGGCAAGTCTTCACTTTTATCCTTTTGGAAACTCCTTATATCCCTCTTAAAAAGATGATTCAGAGCAAGAAAGCACCAATGACAATCAAACCATCATTGCTTCCCTCCGGCCAACAAATGTAATGCCTTGGTTTGCTCTATACAGTACAAACGGGCAAAAATCCCTGAAATGCTTTACTTGCTTAACATCCCGTATGCTGGGAAGTCACTTATCGTCCATAAAAGGGCTGCATGTATTATGAAGTTTTTTACTTTTTGGAATATTGTACGTTTCATTCCTTCAATCCACAACTGATTCAATTCTTCAATAAGTGGTTGCAAGTAAACGTCTTTTTATGTTTTGGATTCTGTGGGCCTAGAATAAGAACCGTCAAGAACATCATAGGATTCTTCATGCATATCCATGGAAGAAAATTATAGGAAGTAAGTATCACCGGCCAAGAAGAGTATTGTTTCCCAAACAATCTGAACGGTGAGAACCTGTCCGTACACAAGCCTAACCTAACATTTCAAGTTTCAGCTACAAAAGTTGGATGTTGCATATCAAAATCTAGCCACGACTCCCCATAACGAGGGTGGCTCATTATTCCTAGCTCCAGTTGGCTTTAAGCATGCCATCACATATGTTGTGTAGTCTTACTAGATGCATATAGTCTCTGCAACGTCGATGTAACAGGAAAGTAGAACATCTTCTTAAATGGTACTTCTTTCTGCACCTTATTTTTAACTATCTTCCTTCTCGTGTATCTCGCATGCAGTACTTCCTCCCAAAATAACATACATTTGTTCACACAAATATCAATTTTTTGAACTGGCAAATTAAGTATGGAAACTAACTGCTTCATATTGTAGAAATCCCCAAGCATTTTGTTGCTAGGTTGGAAAACCTCTTTTAATAATTGTGCAAGTTGGTCGAGGCACTTCTCAGACATATTATTTTCTAACTTAATAATCAACAACCTAGCAATGATCGATAATTGTGAGCGGTTGTTACATCCATCCCATAAAGGGGTATCCACAACATCTAACATTTTGTAGAACCTCTATATGGAAGGGTTGAGAGGTTCCTTGACATCTACCCAGTCATGAAAGAAACTACACCCTACAGCATCCAATACCATTTCACGATATGAATTATGGTCAGAATGGTTTCTTGAATTAGAAGGTCGCCACACTTTGAATGGTATAAGTTGCTCGCCATGAGAAATCCAATTATAATAGTTTGGAACAAACCCCTTACTATAAATTTGCATCTTCAAAACTTCGGCATCCTAAAATTTCTTATTCTTACATCTTGAACAATGACATTTGACTTCATTTACACTCATTTCTTTTGCCTTTTCAATAGCCTATTCGACAAACCAATTTACCCTGTTAACAAAATCCTCCGATAACCCATTTCTACCTGGGGCATTCCTAATGTACATCTACTGACGATCTTCCATTCTAAAGCCAATGAAAAATTTGGGGGGAAAAAGTACATAAGTTGTTCAATTAACAACTATTCTCCAATTATTCTTCATTTAGTAAAAATGCTCAAGGGAAAAATCTATAGATTTATAGGCCAATGTAGCTCCAAAAATTGTTCCACATCTTGCATTGAAGAATAACCATGGTCTAAATGGACAATGGGTTAATCATAACTCCAAACATGAAAACAAAACTAAAAGAAATACATGAATAATTGGGTCAAAAGTAGAACTGACAAGAGTGCAAGTATGAAGTAGAAATACATAAAAATGCACTCCTCCTTTGGCATCAAACAACAGTAATAGTCAGGGAAACTTGTTACAGGTTAGATTGCATTTTTCTGATACCATCTTGACATACAAATTGCCTAACTTTCTAGGGCTCCTTTTTAAATCAACCAATCTTCATCTTTACTTGGATAGATGAAATAGTCTCTAGTCTGGTGTTAATACTAGTTCTTGGGTCTCTGTTAAAAAATTTTGGAAATGCTTTTGTCTTGACATGTATTAGTTTTTGCATATTGATAGGTCACTGCTTTCGAAGTACATGTTTTGCTTGCGTCGAATTTCTTTTGTAATTCAGGGAAGAGCTCATAACTTTTGTAATCCTTGTTTGGTCCAATTGAATACAAATTAAAGAAGAGAGTAAATCTTTCATGACTAAATATCACATTCTTGCCTTTCCAACATTTCAGCTTTACAATAACTAGATATTCAACAAGCTTTATATGCAGTTTATATAGGTGCAGATGTGATCATCTTTTCTTGACTATCTTTTTTAAAACTTGGCAGTGAATATTTTATTTTGCATCTCTCCTCTCTACGTGAAGTTAATTTATTAGAAACGTTGTTAGAACTATCAGCTTTAGCATTTTACCTACATTGTCCACCACAACAAGAAAAAATCAATTTTGAAATCGACAAATCGGTTTCAAATCAGTTTCAAAATAAGAATTTGAAACTGTAGAAAATTGGTTTCAAATATGGTGATTGCAGCCCAATTTTTTAAACTAAAAAAATCAGTTTTAATTTTGAAACCGAATATAGTCAGTTTCAAAATTGACCCAAGAACCGACCTTTTTAACCAAATACAACAATCAGTTTTGAAACTGCATTGAAACCGATTTTAAAAGATAAAGGATACATACAAAAAAAAAAATAAATTACAAGTCAATTCTACCCAGCCAGGCCAGTCAGCCAACCTAGTTCAGGCGTGTGCGCACATGCACCTAACGCGTGGCCGCGGGTGTGTGTGCATACGCCAATAATTTGGACGAAAATCACCTCTTGCATGACTCGAACTGTGGTTGTTAGTGTGGGGAGCATATGGTGCTCACCAGGCTAAGATTTCTGTTGTGATATTCTTCTAAAATTATTTTATTTATACTACATATGTATATATTATATTTTTAAATCAATAAATATGAATTATAATTATTTATAGGTTATAAACTCATGTATTAAGTTATTAAGCGTGTTAAATAATTAATAAAAATTGGTAATTGTACTTATATAGACAAAACATATTAGTATTATATATAATTACTATTTACATACTTGTATACTTATATAAGTGTTAACTATAGATCACTTGTATGATATTTGATTATACTTGTATAATAATTGAAAATAAGTATTATAGATCAATATATATCATAAATATAAGTGATGCATAACAAATACATTATATAAATATTTACTCGACTATAGATAATTATATATATATATATACATATATATATATATATATATATATATATATATATATATATATATATATATATATATATATATATATATATCAAAATACACACATATACTAATTATAAATTGGTCAAAATAATTTGTTTAAATTCATCAAATGTGTAGGATGTCAAATCATAAATCTTAATTATAATATACTAATCTTAATATTAAATATTGAGTTTGAAATCGATTAGAGACTGATTTAAGACCAGCAACCATATTAGAAACCGATTTGAAACTTCAGTAGAATTCTACAACCGACTATAAATCGATTTAGATCCCAACTCCTACTCATCATTGGTTGTGACATTCAATGTGATATGCACTGGCAAGATAGAGATGAAGGAACAGAAGAATAGGAGAATGCTTAGAAGAAGGATAGTTTTGTAAAAATTAATAATATTAACTTTTCCTTTCATTTCTTTTCTAACTCCCAAAAGAGAGACATGGTATTCTTTTCATTTCTCTCCTAAATTTCCAAACAATATAAGAAAGAATTTACTCTACTTTCTCTTCTCTTCTTTTCTTTTATCTCCTCATTTAGTATATCTTTACTTTTCTTTTCTCTTCAAAACTCGCAAAATAAGCCTTAAGGAGTAGTTTTTGTAATAGTAACAATAGTTTTGGGTTTAGGTCCTTAAAAAAAATAGAGAAGAATCTTTGTCAGTAAGAGGCCTCTCAACTAAAAGAGCGAAGTCTAATGCTACTTAACTAATGATTATGTATAATTTTTATTAATAGTATAGTCCTTATTGTATAAAAAAGATACGTTTGTAAACTTTACTCTCGAAATTATTTTTATCTTAACTTAGTCTTTAATTTTTTTCAAAATATTAATAGACAAAGTCTCAAAGAAATAGCTCAAAGTCTCTGAAGTAATCCCAAATTTCAAAAAATATTCTAAACATTCCTTAAACATCGATTCAGTTACGGTGCTAAGCTCAAAGTCTCTAAGGTAATCCAAAAATTCACAAAATATTCTAAACAATCCTTAAACATCGATTCAGTTACGGTGCTAACAATACTTTTTTTAACACGTGCAAATAGAACTCAGTCTTCAATTTTTTTATTCAACAATCGAAAACTTACATATACGAATAATTATTATTATTTAAAAAAAAATTGTACACTTTTTTAGTTTTTGACATTTTGTAAGGTATACAATTGACTTTTATAAGAAAATTATGAGACTCAAGAAAAAAAGTGAAAGAAATGGAATAGGATTTGGATTGAGGTACAATCCAATACACCCTAAAATTCACTAAAAATAGGATCATTTTGAAATTTTTATATAAATGAGAATTTCATGGTAATTTCAATGAAAACGTAACACTAATGTTGGAATCTACTCGTACAACTGTGCTTATATTTGATATGTTATGAATGTATTAATTATCTGAATGTCTATTATTCCAATATTTTATGTTATGAAATATGAAATGTTATAAGTTATAATCAAAATTATAACATTCATTCTTTATAAATTATTATCCTTATTACCTCTATTATCTTAAAGAATATGAGAGATCATATTAGGTAAGTTATGGATGAAATAAGGGAATCTACTAATGATCTATGATGAGAATGATCAGTTTTAACATTATAAATAGGAATATATAGAATAGATTGTAATAAGATGTATGGTGAAAATTTTTTAATAAAATTTTAGTTTCTTTATATGTTTCTTGAATTCTTTCTTTTTTTTCTTTATTATAGTTCAAATTCTTGTTTTGTTATTTTATTGTTCATTTTGTGTCTATTACAATCAAAATTTTAGAACATGATATGAGATTTAGAATAAAATTTTTGTATCGATTAATTTCATTTTTGTCCCTAGAAGTGACAAAAAAACTCAATAAAGTACCTCGAATTCCAACTCTCTCATGTTAGTCCCTCAAGTTAGCAGAAATGCTTCAAAGAAGCTGTTCTCCCATAACCGTTTAAGAACTTACTGTCAATACTACAAGTTAACTAAACAAGGATCTCTTTAAAGATTCAGAATATTTAAGGGTAATAAAGTAAATTACACCTAACCATTTTTGCATTGAGTTGTAGAATGAGAAGGAATCCAAACATACCTTAAAGTTCTAATACTGAAATTAGATTATACTCATATCTGAATAAACTTATCTTACATGTGCGTATTATTAATGGGTTAGGTGTATCTAAACCCACATCTATTATAAACTCTTGTAATTTTTAAATTATTATTATTAAGGTAAAAAGTATCACACACACTTAAACTATTATTAATTATTAAGTTTGATATTTAAAATAAAAAACATAATATTTAAATATTTAAACTTTAAAAAATTATCAAATTTAACACTTTAATTTTTACTGTTTAACCTTTAATGATGAGTGACAATTACCTAACTTTTCTTAAATTTTTGGATCAAACTATAAAATTTAATGAAAGTTCTTTACTTTTTTACCCTAACTATATAACCTTTAACGGATCCATCTAATCAAATAACTCATATCATTTTGACCATTCTATTTTTTTATTTGAACTAAAAACTATTTTTTCCTCTCTTTCGTCTCTCTCTTGTATCGAAATGATTCGATACAAGAGGGACAAGAGGGAAGCATTTTCAGATTCTGGCAGTAGATTGCGTCCAAAACTTGAAGCTTTTGTAGCTTTGATAGTGAGCTCCGAAGTTGAATAAGTGGATGAGTATTGCTCAAGCTGAAGTAGTGCCATAGCATCGGATGCGTCCTCCAATTCAGATGGACTATTAATTATTATTATTATTATTATTATATAAGTATTATTTTCTGAAGAAAATACCTTGAAAATGTTCGGCTCTTTGGTCTCCAGACACTACCCCCACGATTGCCGATCAGTTTTCTACTCTGTTTCCTTCACCATTATCAACGGACTGCTAAGCTCAGGTGATGGCGAGCGAAAATCTTAACAGCGCCATCGGAAACCAACCCAACAACCGAATCAAGCTCAACGTGGGCGGCAAGGTCTTCGAAACCACCGTCTCCACCCTGCAATCCGGTGGCCCCGAGTCTCTCCTCTGCCTCTTAGCCGACCGTTCACTCCACCACCATAACAGCTCTCAACCCGTCTTCATCGACCGTGACCCGGAGATTTTCTCTGAACTGCTTTCTCTTCTCCGGTCCGACCGTCTTCCTTCCAAAGCAAAGCGCTTCTCAAACCAGGAACTGATCGACGAGGCTATCTACTATGGGATTGAAGCGCGGCTCAGAGCTGCATTAGCTCCGAGTCCACTCAGCGGCATAGACGCCTCCCTTTTCGCCACCATCCGGCCCTCTTCTGACGGCATCGTTTCTGACTTCGACGCCATCGACTCCGATGGCTCTGTCTGGGTTGCTCATGGAGGCCAGGTTTCAATCTATGATTGGAATTTAACACACTTCGCAACTGTGAGGACCCACCTTGATCTTATCAGCTCAATTCGCAGAATCCGTCCAGAAATTGCTGCCGTCGGGTCGGAAATCCGACCAGGGCTGCACTTTTACAATCTCGCGAATGGATGTCGAGTGGGTTCGGTGGATTGGGCTGACCCTGCCGACCCGCGTATCTTCAATGCCCGAGTCAACGCCATCGCAGACTCGGATGACTCGGTATTTGCTTCGTTCGAATGTCATCACAAAGAGAATAGCGTTCTGATGATCGACAAATCGTCATTGAGAGTTTCTTCGGAGATCACGAGGCAAGCAGGCAACTCATCCAAGGCCATGGTAGCCGGAAAACTGAAATACGTGCCTTCCATTGGGGTTTTAGCCGGGGTTTCTGTGACTTCCGGGGCTTTCGGTTATTCGGGTTATATACGTTTGTGGGACCCCAGGTCCGGAGAGGTGATATGGGACACGAATGAACCTGGTTCCGGGAGGAGCAGTAGATATGGGGACTCATTTGCTGATGTTGATGTGGACTTGGACGAACTTTCCCTGGTTAAGGTGTGTTCTAAATCAGGCGATTTAGCTGTGGCAGACCTCCGGAATCTAAAGGAAGATCCATGGATTTACTTGAACGAGAAAAACCCAAGTATGAAAAATGTGACTGATGGATGCAATGGAACAGATTTCGCTATTCATTGTTACAGGAAACAAGTGTTTATAGGGAGGGAAGGAGAACTAGAGGTATGGTCTAGAGTGGAAGAGAAGGAGAATAACAATGATAGCAGAGGGTGGATTTTGCATGAAGGATCTTATAGGAGGAATTTTGTGGATAAAGTGCAGGATTCAGGAAGGGGCATTATAAAAAAAATTGAAGGCGGCGGGGATAGGTTATTTGTAACTAGAGAAGATGTGGAGGGGATTGAGGTTTGGCAAAGTTCTGATTTATCTGGTGTGGTCTCAGTGGCATGATCGAGGAAGAAAAAAGGTGAAAAAAGGAGTTTACTGGAGGAATCCTACCAGTTGTTGCTTTAAGTTGAAGTTTTCTAATGAATCTTTTGGTTCTTCACAAGTCCTTTAAAGCACAATACGGAAAGCTATAATCATGGAAGAAAGCGCAACCGGCCAAAGCTATTTTGTAGGTAGGGTGAACTCCTCCTAAATTTGAGTAGTTGTGGTACTTGCATTCTGGTCTATGCTTACTCCTGGAGTGATATATTATGATTTTTGTATTCTACTGAAAAGGCTTTTCTATTTTTGGAGTTTGAATACTACGACTTTCAAGCATATTTATTTTCTTTACCTTTTTTGCAGGGATTGTATTCATTAAGCATTCTTCTACAAGTCGTTTCACTTGCCTCTGCATAAAACTGGGGAATGAGCTAAAGCATCTATGCAGCTGTTGCTAAATTTGCCTGGTGAGTGACAGACAACTTAAGCCACTTTCGGTGAATTATAGAATGTGGAATTTGTGTAGAAATGGACCAGAATTTGTGGTAATTGTTGATGATGATATTTAAATATGAATTAAGCAAGCCCCAACAGGTTTGCTTTGTTCTTTAGAAGGAGAGCATTGGCAGGACTTTGATATGGTTAAACATTTCCTTTTTGGGCTTCACAGGTGGGGGATGAGAAAGATATAAGCTTCTCCTCCAGTTATTTAGATGTTAACTTTAGCTACTTGCTCTAGAAACGCAGAGAAATTTTTTTTTCATTGCCTGATCGTTGGCTTCAGTCATTATGTTTACCATCAATATGCATGCACTAAGATTTTATCAAGATTGCAGTGAATTACCTTATTTCATGACTAGGACCATAAGGCATATTCCTTATGTCTACATTAGAACAACCAGCTTAATTTATGTACAGTCATCACCTAACTGTCAGGAACAAAACGAGTAAAAAGAGATCCAAAAACTTTCGAGAGCCTAAGCTATTCTATAATCTCGTACCACTCATGTTTTCCACGTGAATTCCATTAATTTTGGGGGCTAAAAGTTGGTGCTTTTATAAATAGTGATTTTCTATGAACTTTGTGATAGTTATTAAACCAAAAATGGAACTTCGGACTGTTTTTGCCCTTTAATCCTTGAACTGTCAAATTCGAGCTCATAAAAGACCTTGTAGCCTGGAAAAAACATGAAGCATTTCATCAGGGATCTTGAAATTTTCTTGGATTAATTGTTATATTACTAAATTTTTTCACTTCAGTAACCTCGAGGACTTATAACTGGGCTGTCATTAGGACCAGAAAGGGTGATTCCATTTAATCCCTGTTGTATTATTTAGTAAGCAATCAGATATTGCAGAAAAGGATAAAGGCTCTATCCGGTTCTATGAGAAAAAGCAAAAAAAAAAAAAAGATAATAATAATAAATAAATAACTTTAAAGCTGTTTCATGCTTTTCTGTTCCATGGTTTATGTATAATTCTCAGAATATGTAAACACGGGCAGGGGTTTCCTTTTAAACAGTTCTATTTGAAGGATGAAGAAACTGCTTAGCTGTGGAGCTCTTTTTGCCGTCTTTTTGGTACAGCAAAATTCTCTTTGGTATTGGGTGCTTATAATGCTAGCAGTTACAAACCTAACATTAACTTTCCTTTGACAGAGCAGAGCACCTATTCATCAACTCACGCTGCATACTTGTCTTGATCTAGGACGAAATCGTATCTAAACCATCCCTTCAATAATGTCCTAATTATTTTTAAAAATTCACCTAAAAACATCTGAATTCCTTAGTTTTCAAATCTTTTCCATCTCGTGTTTTTGTTTGAGGTAAAGGCACAAAATGCGTAATTCATATTACTCCCTCTGTTTCAAAATATATGTCCTCTTTCTATATATATGTTTCATTTATTATTTTGTTTTCAACTTTAACCTTGTCTCCAATCAACTACTTAAATGCTTATGTTTTTAAAAAACTATTAGTTTTCCAACCAACCACTTAAAACATCAATCCTCAATGTTAAATTTGAATTTGACACACTAACAGTGTTGTTAAAGGCCCAAGGCACAAGAAGGCGCAACGGGGTCTAGAGCCTTGAGGCACAAAAATGCGCACGTTTAATATAATGTTATTTATATTCTTTAATTTTAAAAAATGCAGTAATAGATAATCATAAATAGCATAATTAAATGAAACAACGAAAAACTCTAATGCCTAATCATCCTAATCATCTAAATCCTCAAGAGAAATGTCTTCAAATTGATCATCCTTTTCTAGAAGAGTGTCTTCTTCTTCCTCATCTTCATCATACTCATCAAAACTAGGATCACCTGGAGACGATGACGGTAAAGTCGAATATGAAGGTTGAGAACGAGAAGCACTAGCTTCTAATGACCTAGATGAGTAGTGTGGTTCATTTACTTCATCTGCCCTAGGAACCTCAGACCAAGTTAAATCTGAATCTTCAAACACTCAATCATCATTTTCTAGCCCAACCAATCATTCATTTGAATCATCAATATCATTCAAAGAGAGGGGATCTATCTTATCCTTCATTGAGTATCGACGAAGTAAAGCTTTATTATACTTAACAAAGACTAAATCATTAAGTCGTCTCTGTTCAAGTCGATATCTCTTCTTTGAATGAAGCTGCAAAACAAGTTAATTAAGATTATAAGAAATTTTAAAACGCATAATAAACACAGAGGTGCGCCTCGTGCCTTGTGCCTTTTGTCATAGGCGCGCACCTGAGAATTTAAGGTGCCATTAGCTGCGCCTGAGGCGAAGCTAAGGCACGCGCCTTGACAACATTGCACACTAACCAATTTTTTTTAAATAAGGGCATTTTAGACATCTATCAAACTTTTTTATAGAATTTACCAAAACTTTAATTCCTGTGTAATAGGGAAATAGGTCATATATTTTGAAATGGAGGGAGTATGGTGCTAAATGAGCGGTTGAGTTGACAAATTCTTGATATTTTTCAATAGAGATAATTTGGTGAATTCTGAAAAGAAAGAGGCATTTCATGGGAAACTGAATACATGCATATGTCATGTCTGCAAGGAGAAATGGTTATTTTAGAAAACTCTATACATTATGGGGTTTATTCTTTCATCTCTTTCTCAATTTGGTACCTGAATTCTCTGCATGAACTTCAGGCCCACTATGCAACCCATGCAATAAGAGTGATGTTTTACCTATTTTGTGCAGCTAAAAAATTTTTCAGAGATAACTTTTGCCAAACCAAAAAGTAGTCATAATTCAAGCATAGGGGAACTGCTGTTCTATTTAATCATTTTCTTCTCTTTTCCTTTTAACCATATCACCTTCTGTCATTAGAGGTGCGGAGGGAATTGTTTGGAACAGTGTGTGGTGGAAGATGCCAAAAAATGCTTTTATAGTCTGATTATGGATCGTTAATCAAGTGACTTTCCCCCATTTCCTGAGGTTATCATTTCCACTGTGTGCAGACCAATTTTTTTGTGTTATCTTAATGCAAAGGCATTTGTGATTTGTGAGTTCCAGAAGGATCTAACGAGAAAGATCTGCACTACTTCCTTGAAATGGTTGGAAGTCCTGGTGCAGATGGTCTAGGTAATTCTCTTTTTGTGTCAAACCATTCTGTACTTGTGTGCAGTTGGTTATTGTGTCCTTGTATCTGGTGACATGGGGGACAACTTTTTTCTTGTTCTATTCTGTCAATGACCTCTGGTTTCAATATTTTAATTTACTGGGGAAAGTTTACAGGATCTTTCCCTTTTTTCCCGACTAAATAGTTAACAATTTCAAGACTTTGAGTTTCTCTGAATTGAGAAATCATCTGGTCTTTTGAGCGGTTTTCATCTTCTTTCTTATTATCTTCTGAGATAGTGAAGCTGATTTCTTTATGATTAGGATGGTGAAGCTTTTGAACCTTCTTTCTGTTTCATCCTTCTGAGATTCTGAAAATCTGTTCCGTGATAGATTGCAGTTGTAGGCGGCTGGAAGGGCCAAATAAGGTGTATATTCCCTTTCTGGCTTGTAGGGGCCGCAAGGGCTATGATTCTGAACTGATGGAACATATCCACTACCCAAAGCAGCAACGGAACCCATCACTATCTAGGTCATGTACAACCTCCTGTAGCACCACCCTATAAGACAGCTCTTGAAATGTTAAGTCATGGGCTACGAGGTCCGAAGATTCTAAACCTTGATCCCAAATTGTAGCAGAAATGTTTTTACTTTTGTATACCTTTTGATCCCTAAATATAGCAGAAATTCATTTCGAACTGCACAGAAGGGACTCTTATTTTATGACATTGCCCCTGCTACTTAGTGATTGGTATACAAATGAAATTGACGACCCCAACACGTTTAAAATTTTTTGCAGAAATTACATAACGTAGAGGAGTCCCAACAGTTTGCTCTTAATGTTTTAATTGATTTTAAGGTTTTTACTCATTTTGACCCTGTTTTTTTAAAAATGCACTGAAATGGATCGATTCGCAAGAGAGGTGTACTAGACTGGATATAACGCTAAATGATATGGCGTTAGTGTACTGCCTAGTTAGATGATGCCTTCTCTCACACAAATAATTGCAATGGTCTGCCGAAATTTCCAATTAGATCTCAATTGATCTAGCAGAATTGAGAAAAAATTTTCACCCAAGAGTTACACTTACCTGAATGCCAGAATTAAAGTGGGCCTCCCACGCTTTTAGAGAAGGGTAAAGATATCATCTTTGTCCACATTGTCAGACAACGGAAACTGTTTTCTTTTCCTTGAGTTGCTTAGAATTAACTTATCTAATTAATTTTGTGATCTTCATTTTAGATTGGTGGGCAAAGTTGCTTCAGATAACGGTCATAAATGGGTGTTCGGAGATGGTACCAACGAAACCGATTCAAGCTTCACCCCTTCTTGGAATGATCTATGGATCCTGTAAGCAAAATTAACTTTTGTAGAATTTTGTCCCGAGAAACGAGCTCAAACTGCAGTTTTAGCAGGCACACTCTCATAAGTAGATGTCTCTTTTTTACTGCTGTTAACCATTCTCTTCTTTCTGAGCAGCAACCAAGAGCGTAGGAGGCCCACTTTAATTCTGGCATTGAGGGTAGTGTAAATCTGGGTGGAAATTTTTTTCCAATTCTACTAGATCAGTTGAGAACTAGTTAAGAGTTTTTGGCAGACCATTGCAATTATTTATGTGAGAGAAGCATCATCCAACTAGGGTCATTGTACACTAGTCTATAACGCCATCCGAAATGGCGTTATACTTGATATAATGCCATACCATTTAACGTTATGTTCAGTCTAGTACACCTTTTTTGTGAACCCGTCCATTTCAGTACATTTTTAAAAAAACTAGGGATATTTTATAGTCAACGAATTAGGGATATATCGAGGCTGCTAATCATTGAACAAAGTAATACCAATTATAGCATATATCTTTCTGCGGTGAGATATGTTCGCATACAGAGGAAAAGCACTAAAATGGAAAACTGTCGCGAAATATGGTGCCGATGTGGCATACGAATCTCGGAATTGCAACAATAATTTCCTTTTTTGTGCAATGCATGAACTATTGGAACAATACCTTTCGTTTTTGTTTCAAGTTATGCATGGAATATAATCCCTTATCGGTCATCTGCTTTTTTTCTTTTTTCTTTTTTTATTTGGTGATTGAATTGTAGAAATCATCAAAATGTTGGCCTTTAAGTCATGGCTTCCAATGCTGTGCCTGTGATTTTTGACATTTTAGATGTTTCAAAGGTTATGCTTGTCAGTGGGAAGGCTCAACAAGAGAAAGGAGAGACCTTCAATGATCACTACATCAAAGTTTCGATTATATTCTCTTATAAATTTCTTCATTCTAAACAAAGGTTATGTCGATTGAAAATTTTTTACCGGACCATTATGTGTTCAGTTTGAATTTGTTTGTCCACTATTTATTTTACAATTAAGTTGAGAAAGAACCAAAAAAAAAAAAAAAAAAGAGTGCGATCCTGGATTTGCATCTTAGAGCAATCAACGAACTAAGGAACTCAAAATCCTAAATGTCTTTCATGTGAACGTGGCTGAGGTGGAAAATCCTAAATGTCTTTCATGTGAACGTGGCTGAGGTGGTTCTGCCTTCTTTTCTTCTTCTTCTTCTTCTTCTTCTTTGTTTTTTTCTTTTTTTTTTGGGGTGGGGGGGGTGGGGGGAAGGGGGTTGAGGGAGGGGGTGTCAGCATTTAGAACAAAGCATGAACTCTACTCAATGAATTAATTATCTTCATCAACTAGCGGGTTCGATAACCAAAAAGGCTTGGAACGGCAGAGCACCCTAGCAACTATACATATGTGAAAACATAAAATGTTCTACTCCTTGCTGCTGTTATGCCAAAATAGGATTTTTACCTAAAATGTCTTTGTTTTTAAAAATATAGCACTAAAATGGCTATGTTTTGAAAGAATAGTCGTTTATAGCCATAGCATTATTTTGCTTGGTGTCATTGCTCAATGACACCAAACAGAATGGCGTAATTGACTAGACATTGGGCCTCAAAATTAGAGCCCCAATAACACCATTAGCAATTGCGTTTTTTGCATCCAGTGATTGAATCCTTCATTCACAAAGGCAAGGGCATTTATTGCCAATAGGTAATGCCACGGGGTTATTTCTTCTTCCCCCCAATTTTGTCCCATTGTTGTCTTCTGTTTTTTTTTTCCCTTTGTTTCCTCCTCCCATTGATGTCTTCTATTATTATTATTTTTTTTTTGCGTGATGGATTTATTCTCTTGTTATTTTTTCTGTTGCATACATTTAAACAGTTTTCTTATTTTCTTAATAATCATAAAATTTTTAAAAATTCATAGATTTATGTGAAAGAATTTACTCAAATTGGCCATAAATTTTGCTGTATAGATTAAGCTTTCTCAAGAATTTTAAGTTTAAAGAAGTTATGTTATACTATTATCTTTATTTATGCTAAACAAATATTTTTTTATTTTATATAGTGGTTTTATAAGGATAAGGCAAACAAAATTAATGCCACTAGACAAGTACTCGTGAAAGTATAATGTAATATTATACAGTTATATGCAGACTAATTGTTTATCTAACACATAACTAAAATCTCCAAAAAAATTTAGATTAAACAATAATGCAATAAAAATTAAACAAAAAATAAATAACATTATGCATTACATTTAAATTTAAATATTAAATTAAATTAAGATTTAAAAAATATAACAACAAAGAAAAGCAAAAAATATAAAATACCAAGAGGAAAAAAAGGACAAAGACAAACAACAAAGAAAAAATTTATATCCAAATCAATCAAAAGAAAGAAAAAAAACAACAGAATTTGAAAATGAATAAAGTAAGCCAAAAAAAAAGAAAAATATATGAACATAAGATAAAAAAGGTAAAAATAAAAAGAATAAAAGCACTAACCTTGCTACAACAATGTAGTTGGCCGCCTTTTAAAAATGCCATTTGAAAGATCTTCAAAAGGTAATAATACCAGTCGTCTTGGCATTATCCTTTTGTCCTTACTACAACTACTATAGTTACTTTGATGGTCTATAATGACATCATTTGGGAAAGCGTTATTAACAAATAACACCTGCTCCAATGGAATTATGGCCATAAGCGGCTTTATCTCACAAAAAATGACCATTTTAGTCTCATTTTTAAAAAACAAGACCATTTTGAGTAAATGCCTGCCAAAATAGAAGAGAGAAAGAGAGAGTATACGCAACCTTAGCATTTTATAAGCTTTTTCATCTAATTGCAAAAAATAAAATTTAATGTTGTTAGACTAATTATCGGTAAACTTTTACCACTCGAGTTATTCCACAATTTCAAAACATATTCCTCTGTTCTAAAATATAAGATTTTTAACTCTTTTCTCATTTCTTAAAATATTTTACCTTTTATGAATTTCAAGGATTATTTTTTCTGAAATTATCCTCACTAAAAATATAATTATCTCACTCTCTATTATATTAGTAAAATTAATTAATGATACAATAAGAAAAACGCTCTTTATTTCTTCTTTCTTAATCTATTCAAAAAGTGGCAAATGATTTTACATTTTGAAACGGAGGAAGTATAAGCTAAAACTTCATGAATTTCTGGGATTTACAATTAGGTTTTGCGATCATGTTTTATGAACATGTATTGATTAGAACTTGTTCTTTGGTTAATCATTCAATAGATAGTTAATTGTCGCTAGTATCAAAAATCGTAAAACAATAAAATATCACAGCAGTAAGAAGATACAATAAATCACAAGCATCTGTAAGGACAAAAAATAATGCATATTAAACCAAGTGGTTGACTTTTCTCCCCCTTCCTCAAAAGAGTTCTTGTTATGACAAATTAGATTTAACTCAACCCTAAGCCGAGGACGTTGACATCCATTTTCTACTTAGTTGTAGAAGTGATGAACGGAAAACTTTAGGTAGCATTCATCATTTAGTATCCTCCCTTAATTTCTTGGAAGACATACCTTAGCCTTTGGAAAACTTTAGGTAGCATTCAGTATTTAGTACCCTTCCTTAATTTCTTGGAAGACATACCTTAGCCCTTGGAATCATTCCAGTAAGCATTTTTTACACTTATCTTTGTTCAAATACTCCCAATATTGAGCCAATCCAAAAGTTAAAACATTACTCTCCTCTATCAGTATAGTATAAAAACCCTCAGTATTGGGTGTCTCTATACTCAAATGTGATAATAATTTTTCCACCAATAAAGGAAATTTAGTATTATTTTCGTTGGTCTTACCACACAGACTGCAATGGGTACTCAGTATTTTTGCCCTGGCTATAACTCGAAATAGCATGCAGTCTCAACGTTCTACAATTAGATGGAAGAGAAGAAATTCACAAAGTAGACAATGACCCATAAATTGAAGGATAGAACAAACAGGATCATGAGCAATTCAGAATCATTAATCTAAAAATTAAATGTGCTGTTTAATTCAGCAAGAGGCATAACAGCCTTCATACAGTCTGCTTGTATTGATGTCGATTCTTAAACAAAGCATGAGCACATGATTCAAAATTCCAACGTATACCGGTGTCTCATAAAGACATTAAACAAGCACGAGTATAATGGAGAAACAAGAAAGTTGGTCCAAGAGTACTCTTAAAATTGGACGAGATTTAATACTTCTAAAGTAAGCAAAACCAAGTAGCCGAATATGATGTACTCAACAAACTTGGACGCCGATTCCAGTAGAAAATGAAAGAAGCCATGGAAAGAAGTCGAAGGTAAAGTTTTGGCGAGAACCACTGGGTCCAATCTAATAGTAGAAACCAATCAATTTCCTCTGAATTTTACAAAATCAACTTGATAGCTTATGAGATATATTCAAACTACACAACAAACATTCATGTACTTAAAAGATTAAAAAACAAGTTTTATGAAGAAGAAAGTTCAAGTTAATTCCAATTATATCTTTTCTTTTTCCTTCTAGTTTGTCACTGCGAAATGATAAGTAAATCGTTAAACAGAAAAACTAAATTTCTACAACTATCTTGGAATAGAGAAAAGAAAATTTTGCCTATAATCACATCCAAAAGAATCAAAAGGGCAAAGTACCCTTTTTTCCATCAATCATGCTTTGTTTGATTTTGTTTAAATCAAAACCATGATATGGACCACACAACCATGATGCTTATTACTAACCATAACCATGATTCTTGTTAGCCCTCGTATTTGCCAAGGTCAAACATTTTAATATTAACTATTCCATCAATTATGCTAAATCTCTAAAGATAAATTAGCTACACTTACTCTTCAACTATTATGAATTATCTCTTCTTAATAAAAAACTTTTACTTTAACTTTTTATATACGTAAATTTTTTTAAATAACTATATCTATAAAATTTTGAATATCGCGGTGAATTTTGACAAAAAGAGTCATGTTACAAGCATGAATCATAATTTTTAATAATAATTTTATCTATTCATGACTTTACTTCCATTATTTCACATTATCCAAATTATATAGTTAAAAAATTAATCAATAATAAAATAATATTTCCTTAACTTTCAAGCCATTTTTCTCTATTCCTCCTTCTTCTAAGTCATGAATAAACAAAATTATCCTTAAAAATTGTGACACTTGCTTGTAACATGATTCTCTCTATCGAATTCTTTCACAATATTTATAATTTCATAGATATAATTGTTTGATAAAAGTTCTTACATATAAAAAGTTAAAATAAAAATTTTTAGTTAATAAGAAAAAATTAAAATAGTTGAAGGTAGTTATAGATGATTTCTCATCTCCAAATCTGCACGTAGAGAATAAGGGTCCTTGTATACTCTCTTACAACAAGAAAATTCTGGGCACGTGAGCTGCTCTATGAAATCCAGTCT
Source organism: Rauvolfia tetraphylla (assembly GCA_030512225.1). Taxonomy (NCBI): domain Eukaryota; kingdom Viridiplantae; phylum Streptophyta; class Magnoliopsida; order Gentianales; family Apocynaceae; genus Rauvolfia; species Rauvolfia tetraphylla. Next base: position 7,871,028 of record JAJQKT010000058.1, on the reverse strand, counting down.
TAAAAGCTAATTGATGACTTGGCAACTTGGCCAGCTCACTCATCTAAATCATCTTCATTAGCCTCCTTGCATGTATAATTCAAGCTTTCCTTCTTACTTTCCAACAGCCCCGGCAAGACGGACTGGAAAAGTTGCTACCAGTTTCTTCTTCTAAACAACTTGCAGATCTTTTCACCAAACTTCTTCGACCCTCGCGGTTTGCTCGGAGTTAGAGAGAAGAGAGGAAACAATGAAAATTTTGGGGGTTACAGTAAAAAAATGAAGATTACAAATGTTAAAAAATAGATCGGGCCGGAGTTAGAGATAAGGAGAGGAAACAATGAGAATTTTGGGGGTTGCACTAAAAAAAAATTGAAGGTACCTCAAAGAGGAAGCTAATGTGGGATCTCAAGATTTTCAACACACGCCAGGAGTGATGTGGGATCTCAATAACAAATAGACACCTCTAAAATGGGCTTGAACCTACTTCTACCCTCAAAAGACACTTAAAAAAGAAAAAAAGTATTCAAATCTTATAAGTAATTAATTATTATATTAAGAAGTCAATGTGAAATCTCAACAATAAATAATATTAATATTTTTATAATGTATAAATAGAATATATATATATATATATATATATATATATATATATATATATATATATATATATCTTTTATTAAAAGATACTTTTTTCCTATCAATTAACCCATACAAGTTACTTCAAGTTTGTCACCCTTTCCACCAAATAGGAAATTGTAATCTCAATAAGGATCATTGGAAAATGAATTTGATCCAGCAAAATTAGTTAAATAACAATAAGAATGAAGTGTGTTGATGAGGGAATCGTCAGGATCTCCTGCTAATTGGCCCTCTAACTAAACTTTAACTTGGTGAGCGTAACAAGTCTTCCCTATTTGTTCGCCTATAAATTATCCACTTTCGATCTTGGGGAAACTATCCTTGGCTTCAAGACTTGAAACTTGACCTCCAATTCAAATTGCATCTACACCATTGCTCAGAGAGTCTAATATGGATTCGGCCAATGCCCTACAATATTTCCGTCCTTAGTCAGTTTCATTTATGCTTTCCCACAATAATATCATGTACAAAATTATATACTAAGCAGAGTTGATTCCGTGGGTATCTATAAACCAATCAAACCTAATGAAAATGAGACAAATTGGTAGTTTAGTTAATAAAGTACTTACTTATTTTGACAGCAAGGTTTGAAGTTCATAATTATTGGGCACATCGCCCATCCCCTTCTTTTATTCTCTTTATAATAGTATAAAAGTTTTCTCAAAGCAAATGCTAATGGAAATGGACCATCTCTTGTCTACTTTTGGATTAACATTAGCTTTCAAGGACTTAAACTTTGTTAAGGAAATATAAATGGAATTCCTTGAAGAAAGGCTCGTAAATAATGTTTTTTTTTTTTTGAAAAAAAAAGAAGATAAGAACGGAAACAATATGCGTGCATTATGCCAAATATGTAGCATCTTTCAAAAGTCCAAGAAAACACCAAGATGCATGACTGTCAATATAGTATCTTGAGAACTCAGAGTTAGGATTGTAAATTGGAGTTTTGTCATACTTGGTGGATTTCAAGTTCAACATCAAACTTGGGTGGGGTTCTTCTATTTTAGAGAAGCTAGGAAAGAATTTGAGGATCAACAAGAACGGATCCTGGGCAATGGAGGTTATATCATCCTGTACGGACATGCTCTTTTTTTTAGTGCAAGAAGTGTCTACTGTCTGTGCACAAATGATTGTCTCTCTCTCTCTCTTTTTGTTTTTTTTTTTTTTGAGGATGTACATGGTTATCTCTCTGCATTAAGATGCGAAAGAGAACCAAAATAATAAAAACTAGTGATTCTATAATTATTTAGTTAGAGTAAAACTTCAATAAGATTTAGTCTGGTAAACACTTACAGTTCATCTTATAAACATTCTTGTATGTTGATCACCAGGACAAAGATCAACAAAGACCAGGATACACCTACCAAGTGGAAAAATGTTATGGAGAGCTATGAGACGTTCTTTTATAGGAAAAATAATCAATTGATCCTTAAATTTGGAGAATTTATATATTATGGTTCTGAAAGTTTTTTTCTTACAATTATAATTTTCAAAGAAGTTATATGCAACTAATAAACTCCTACTACCATCCTTCATTGCAACTTTTAGTCGAAAAAATTCACGCCCCGTGAATTTACTGATATTTTGTAAAGGACAAAAAAGACACACTACGTATTTTCCTACAAAACACGCTCATGCAACATGCAACATGCAACATGCACGCGTGCTTAAATTTGGAAAAGAGAAACTAAATTTAGAAACTTCACTCACATTTATTGTGAAAAAGATAGAAAAAGGTAGAAGAAAGAGAACGCAGCCAAATGTGAGTGGATTTTGTAGATCCAGTTTCGTTTTATAAATTAAGATGCATATATTTATAGCGTGAGTGTGTTTTGGAAAGAAATTAGTAGTGTATCTATTTTGTCTTTTAGAAGATATTATGTGAGTGGGGAATGAGTTTTTCTAGTCAAATAGTATAATAGAGGATGATGCTGAAAATTTGTTGATTGTGCATAACTTCTTTTTAAGGGTTAGAAAAAAATTTGAAACTATAATATGTCTGACCACAGTTTGAAGACCTTCCTGCATATAAATAAATTTGATTTCGTAAGAAAAAGTTATGTCGGAAAAGTAAGATATATGAATGAACGTATAACGAGTAGAATTTCCAATTTTTTTGACTTATAAAAGAAATGAACGAAATGCAATAGTTTGTCTTGAAGAGGGAATGAAATTATTTTAAATAAGCAAGAATGGCTTTCAAAGTTTTAAATAATATTATTTAATACTCCTTTTGTTTCAACATATAAGAATTTTTAGTATTTTTATATAAATTAAAAATAAATATTATAAGATATATTTTCTTATTTAATCTATAATAAAGAATATGAAAAATTATATTTATAAGTGAAAAAAATTAAAAAAATAATATTTAAAATTTATAAAAGATAAAATATTTTTTAAAAAATTATTCAAAAGCTTTATATTTGAAACGCAGGGAGTAATACGTTAAAAAAACAGTGCTTGCATTTTAATAAGATATATTAGGTTAAATAAAAATAAAGTACATATGAAGAATAAGGGTGTGATTGGATAGTGTTTTGTTTTGAGATTTTTGTCTTGAATTTTATAAAAATTAAATTGTTTATGAAAAGAGATATGAATCATATATTTAAAATTTTATATTTGATTTTAGAATTAAACACGGTCTAAGTTCATCCTAAAAATAAATATGATAAATATAATGTATCGCATTAAAATAATTTAAAAGGGATGAATAGCCATTTTTTCAAAAAATAATAAAGAAAAGAAAGGCATAATGAAATATCATTTGCATTTCGTCTGAATTTCATCTCATTTGAATTGAACCATAGTGCATTTGAAGCCGGGAATATATATAATAATAGGATTCCAATTTCCACATCCATCATTCTCTCTCTCCTAACATTCGTCAAAGTTGTCTAGTGCGCTCTCTTTTCTTCAAGAAAAGCCACCCCTCATCCTCCTTCCCCTCTGAATGAACTACAGCTCCAATTTTGAAAAGAAAAGCAAAAGACACTTGCTCTCATCAAGGTAAGCTGTAATCTTTTCTGGATTCATCCTATGTTTCATGATCAATAAAATTTGGGGTTCAATTTTCCTCTTTTCTTTTCTTGAACTTGGATTGTTTGTTCTTTATTAGTTACGTTGCTGTTTTCTGGTTATATGTAGTTCTTTTTTGATCTTTGTTGATTTCTTCCCATATTAACAAGCCTGATGAAGTCAGTTTTGAGCTCTGTTATGCAACTCGTGATTAAGTTCTCTGTATTGCATAACAGAGCCCAGTGATTAAACTTTTGATTAACTTCCCAGTGGAATTTTTTGCACTGATTTGTGTGCTTCCGATCTACATCTGTCGCTGTAAAGATGTTATCTCGTATGATCTGTGGCTGTTTATTGACAAGTATCTTAATATCTGAAGTATTTCAAGTATTCTCTTGAGAACAATTTTTTGTTTTAAATAGAAAAAGAGACGGGCTGTAGTGAAGAGTAGTGAAACTTTTCAGTGGAATTGAATAGTATTCTTGAAGCTTGTCACCGTTTTTCCCTTGTATGTATTATATCCTGTGCTTGTACTATATATGTGTTCGTGTGGTTGATCTTGTTCAACTGTGGAATAAAGATACTGTATGATTATCTTTCTGTTTAATTCTTGAGGTTATGTTTAATTGTTTCTTGAGTGTTGCTTTTTAGACCACTTAAGTTGTGAGTTTCACAGATAACATTTTCATCAGGTTGGGAAGTTTGGCTATGTAGCATTTAAAGATTCCTCCCCTCATTTTTCTTTTATTTAGGTGTAGCAATTATTTTGGTGGGAAAGAGGGGAAGTCTTGTTTATTAATCATGTTAATATGTGATTGCTGATTATCCGTTCTAGTTGCGTATTACCAGAAGCTGTCCCTTAAGCATGCATTACAAGTATTTCAGCCTTACCGTGTTAAAGCCCTAGTAATGCTAGTTATTCTTTTGTCTATTAGCTACATTAGCTGAAACTCAGAAATGAATGATATTCATGACTTGCATTCTTTAGCGTAAGTATGTTTTGCAGCACAGTATTCCTGACCTACACCTCTTTTGTTAAGCCTTTCTCTATTGAGAATTTATGCTCCATGACTATTTAATTGCCTAGAGAAATATATACCACTGGTTTGAAATTTTCTTTTTAATTTGGCTATGTTCTTATGGCTGCAAGTCTCAATATGTATGTAGATGTGTTAAGTGTGTCGGTATCGGCAAATTATGCAATTCTGCTATTGAAGACATCTTGCTGATTACTGGAATATCCTTGTGCTATGCTTTATGGCTTTTTAGGCTCCATTATGCAATCTAAATGATATTGTTTTTTTTAATCTTATGAAAATCTGTAAAATGTTGCTTATATGAAAAAAGTTGATAAGCAACATATGTTGCAAATATTTTCTTACAACTTATTTTTGTTCAAATTTTCTTTTGGAAATTACATATAATTGAAAAATGTTTGTGAAACTCTTCTTAAATGGGCCTCTTGAAATTTTCTGATCTTTTACTTATAACTGTTCACTACTAGTTAAGTCTCAGAAAGACCATTTTAATTTGTATTTATTGTCTTTATCGTTGTATGCAGACACTAGCATAAAATGGCTGAAGGAGAGGATATTCAACCACTTGTTGTTGACAATGGAACTGGAATGGTTAAGGTCAATATTTGATTATTTGAATTCTGAGCTTCTTGTTTATTTTCCTCTTCTTGGTAGTTATTGAGTGATGACTTGTGCCCATTTTTAACATTCATTATCATACAGGCTGGGTTTGCTGGTGATGACGCTCCACGGGCTGTATTCCCTAGTATAGTTGGTCGCCCTCGACACACTGGTGTGATGGTTGGAATGGGGCAAAAGGATGCTTATGTTGGTGATGAAGCCCAGTCTAAAAGAGGTATATTGACCTTGAAGTACCCTATTGAGCATGGAATAGTCAGCAACTGGGATGACATGGAGAAGATTTGGCACCACACCTTCTATAATGAGCTTCGTGTTGCCCCAGAAGAGCATCCTGTTCTTCTCACAGAGGCACCTCTTAACCCTAAGGCAAACAGGGAAAAAATGACACAGATTATGTTTGAAACCTTCAATGTGCCAGCAATGTACGTTGCCATCCAGGCTGTCCTTTCTCTATATGCTAGTGGGCGTACAACTGGTATATCTCATATACTTTTAAGCAACTTGAGAAACTGTCAACCTAGCTGATCTTTTAGATCTTTATTTGTTGATTTTTTCATGATCTCTTGAACAGGTATTGTGCTTGACTCTGGTGATGGTGTGAGCCACACTGTTCCAATTTATGAGGGATATGCACTTCCCCATGCCATATTGCGGTTGGACCTTGCTGGTCGTGACCTTACAGATTATTTGATGAAGATTCTCACTGAGAGAGGGTACTCATTCACTACCTCTGCTGAGCGGGAAATTGTTCGTGATGTGAAGGAGAAGCTTGCTTACGTTGCGCTAGATTTTGAGCAGGAATTGGAGACTGCAAAGAACAGCTCCTCTGTTGAGAAGAGTTATGAGCTACCAGATGGACAAGTGATCACCATTGGCTCTGAGAGGTTTCGCTGTCCAGAAGTCCTATTCCAACCTTCTTTGGTTGGAATGGAAGCTGCGGGAATTCACGAAACGACCTATAACTCGATCATGAAGTGTGATGTAGATATTAGGAAGGATCTCTATGGAAACATTGTACTCAGTGGTGGCTCAACTATGTTCCCAGGCATTGCTGATCGTATGAGCAAGGAAATCACAGCTCTTGCTCCCAGCAGCATGAAGATCAAGGTAGTAGCCCCTCCCGAAAGGAAGTACAGTGTCTGGATTGGAGGTTCAATCTTGGCATCTCTCAGTACCTTCCAGCAGGTGATTATTTCTTTCTTGAAATATTACTCACAACCAACAGATCCTTTCTGTTGAAGGAAATTAAATAAATGAAATGATAACCAAAATAAAAGAACATGCCAATGCGCATATGTGCATACGTGATCAGAACACGAAAACACACCAATATCTATTCATGTTCTATTGTGGGATGCTAAAGTGACATTGGACCGTCCCATTCACTTCTGTTTGGTTATTGTAGATGTGGATCTCAAAGGCTGAGTATGATGAATCTGGTCCTGCAATTGTTCACAGGAAGTGCTTCTGAGGTTTCAGAGATAGTAAGTACTGTTTGTTTAACGCATGAAAATTTTCACTTAGTTAATTTTGGTTGACAATAATGTATTAATGATCCTTTAACTTTCAAAGAAGTGGTATGTGTCGTATTTTGAGGACTAAGGCCCCCTTTCTTGGTTCTGGAATTTGTAAATTATATCTTTTCTGAGGGAACTAACGCATCTACTTTTATTCCAGGGCCAAGGACATTTCTGTCATATTACTCGTATGACAAGAAACTTATGTGTAGTGTGGTTTGGCTTGCAGTTTGAACTATAAGATCTGTGGAATTTTAGGATCTATAGCCAGATTCTTCTTTCCTTGATTTGATTAGAATTTGATAGGGATGTCTTCTGATTTTTTTTTTTTATTTTTTGGCCTCGGTGATGCTGCATTTCTATATGTGGCTTTGAAACTATTCTGTCAAGTGGTGTGTTTTTGGCATCCGCAGAAGTAGTTCCCATTTTCACAAGTTTTTTATTGATGAGAAACATTATACTTTGTAATCCATGTGGATGCATAGGGCTCTATATGTATGGCTTTTGAATTTGCAGACGGACAGAATTTGAGTTGGCAATATAAATATATATAGCTATGGATTGTTTACTTGTACCAACTTCTTTTGTTTCACTAATGTGGACTACGCTCTGGGTGAGTAAACATGGAAAAAAGGGAAAAATAAATGGAAAAAGGATTTATGTTGGTCCCATTTGAGGGTGAGGATGGTTAAGATGTGTTAGCAGTTTATTTGAATGATTGAGATGTGCTCACAACTCGCGGATGGTTATTTATCATGCACAATTAACCTAATGGTTGTAGTAGTAGACCAGTTCTTAGTCATAAAAAATGTGGTAATTTTGTTTATTTTTCTAGTAGATTGAGGTGGAGATGTAGACCGATAGTTTTTACAGGATACAATGCGTTGTTTTTTTATTTTTTATTGGTCAAGTCGCGCTGCTGTTATCAATTTTGCCTCTCAAATGTTTCAAATTTTTACAATCTTAATCTCAAACTTTATTGTACTTTCAAATTTGTCGTTGCAAATACTGTAATAATCTCCATGTTCCCTCTCAGTTTTAATAATAAAAAGGGTAACAAGTGATAAAATTTTGCATGTCTAGAATGTAAAATTCAGATTCTATTGATGTTTAGAAGATGAAATTGATAGTATTTTAAGGTCGGACAAAATTATAAAAGAAAGATCATTATTTAAACGTACAATTATAATTTTAGAAGATAATAATACAATTTTTCTAAAAAAGAAAACTAACGGCACAATTTTATAACTTGTATAATGAAGGTAAAATTGAGAATTTTGCAAAAAAGCAAAGTTATAATTATAAGAAATGAGAAGATAATCAATGATCAAAATAGATAAAGGAAATTCGTCACTGGCGAGAATACCTTCAAATGCATTTAATGAAATTTTGTGTGTAAGGATTGTTATATATATATATATATATATATATATATATATAGGGTACGATATCCACCATGATCGTATAGAGATAATATTTATAATATAATGATGATTTTTTCTTCTTCTTCTTTTTTTTTTTTTTTTTTTTTTTTTTTTTTTTTTTTTTTGGAAGCCAAACTCTCAATTGCTATAGCGATTATTGTTTATTTATATGCTACTAGCAAATAAATCTATTTGTAGTCTATCTAATTTTTTCTCACTTTCTATATTACTTACTTATTTTCTATCACACAATAAGAATTTATGTTAAATATAGACCTAATATAATAAGTAACATTTACATGGTGCCTTATCTATAAGAAGAAATTATGAGTTGTGATTTTATGGTCCTTTTATTCTATTATTTATATATTCAAACAAGCTGAAGACTTGAGCCTAATAATCTTCCTCGTACATTTCAATTACATCCTTGATCCGCTGAGGAACCACAAGTTCTCTTGTATTGAATTTCATAATCCAACCTAACAACTTCATCCACCATTTTTGAGCTATAATAGTCGTCCTATACTCCTTTACATTAGCAAATCCGTAGGGCTTTGATGATCTACTTTAATAAGGAAACAACTAGGGGGTTCCGTGGTATATTTTAAGGCTGATTGTGCTTGACTTCCCCTTTAGCTGCCTAATAGAAATATTCAAATTTACATTCTCATTCTCGGCTTCTCCAGTAATCCCTTCCTTTGCTGAATTCACCAAAGCTGAATCCTTGCAGAATGGTTAGTAATATCATCTTAGTTATCTTTTTCCATAGTCTCTGAAGTTACCACTTGAAGGTCATCTCCTTGCCCTCGATACGAGGCTCAATTGCCACCAGTCCTTCCTCTGCATAAAGGTATCAGTTTCCTACCCCATGAGGATTATGACTTATGAGTCCATATCAATGTATTAGAGTTTGAACGGCAAACCCAGGTTTTATTTCTCATGATAGTACTTCATTTACTTTGATTTAAAATCATAGTTGTCTTTATAACTAAATTATATACCAATACATGAAATATTTCATGAAATTTTAATGTAAATTTTATTTAAACAAGATTTTGTAGATTACATATTTAATTTAATCTTATTATTTTTTGGATGTTAATATGGATTTACTAATACAATTTACTAGTACGGCATTTAAATAATTTCTTATGAAATCTCATTCTATTTTGATATTAAAAAATAATTTTACCAAACACAAAAGAATAATCAATATTCCATTATGGTTTTTCCTTCTAGACAATTAATTGGAAAGAGAATTTCAAACTCATTCCCGAGGGTTGGCTCGTTTGACCAGTAATATGTATGTGTTTGGATTTAGTTTTTCAAATCCATTTAAATGCAGGTCAAATTAGCCTGCTCCGTTTAGCCAACGGGCCAAGGTTAGTCAAAGCGAGCAAAAGCGGGCCAAATCTATTCTATTTAACCTTGGCATTAGAAATATTATTAAAAAAGGAATGTATGACAATTTTGGCATCAAATTTGTCTACATCACACATTCTAATCATAATCACAATTAATGTTAATTAATTCAATTTTATTTTAAATATTTTTTTTATAAATTTATTTATTATAAGAATGATATATATGATTAATGATCATTTTTATTTTAAAAATATTAGTGATTGGCAAAGATTGTTTCTATCCCAATCATAGATATATATTCTCATATATGATCGAGAGAGAAAAAGAGAGGAAAAAGCATAGCATAAAATTTAATTTTAGAAAAAGAGAGAGACTTGGCTTGCAGGCTTAATACAGACGGATATGAGTTGGGAGTTTTTCAATCCGTGAGAAAACGGCCTAGGCCGGAGGTAAGAGTGGACCGGCCTGTTTGACAGTACTAGGAAAGACTTTTAATTTCATTTCATTCTAATGTACCAAACATGGTGTTGAAATTTTTAATTTTCCTTTCAGAATTACTGTTTTGATTTGATTATGATACCTATTTAGCATTAGCACAAATTTCTCACTATATTTGGTATGTATATAGAAAAATATGCTTAGAGTATTTGACCAAATCAAATGGCTTACAAGTATTTAGACTATTCCAAAATACATGTATTTAAGGAAACAATTAGCATGAGCTCAAAGGAGAAAGAAATAACATTCTTCTAAATTAAGGTCATCAAACGGAGTTATCCGAGGCATTTTAGTTATTGTACAATGTCAAAATGGAAATGTGTTTCATTCCACTTGCGTTGTTGATAGTGTCATTCCTTGCCAGGTTGGATCCACGTTTTCTCTTTTACTTATCTCTTCTTTTGTGGATCCATTTTCTTTGCTGAATTCCAAAACCATCAGAATGAATGTGCATATATATTCTGATTTCTACTCAGACGCTAGATATTGGACTAAGACTGTAATCTTCAAGTCTCTGTTCATGGAGTTCAATGTGTGCATCAGTTTCATTTTCATTGTTACTTTGAGCTTTATATTCCCCGGATTGGAATGCAGGACATTTCAGAGAAAAGTTGCGGAGGAGAAAATCAAAAGCTCAAATTCGATCAGGACAGCAACGGTATGGTTATTGCCCTTTGAAATTCTTCAATTATAGGGTATAATTATCGTGATGTAGCTTTTGTAGTTCATGTGAACATGAATTATAAGGATTGCTTTTTCCCTATAAAAGGGAATGAAAAAGGTTTCCAAGCTAAGTTTCGATTTACTTTTCCCAAGTGTGGCATTGTTTGCGTTCGTTCTACATATTAAATGTCTTATATTTTTTTTGGTGAAAATATTAAATGTCAATCTATGCATTTTAACACTAAGCAAAAAACTAATGATATTTACAGACAATTTATGGTCACACCTACGAGTGCGTGGATATTTTTGAGCAGCCATCCCTTAAAGATCCTGCGTTGAAGGGTCAAAAGATTCAGGTTAATATTTTTCAATGCTTTCTCAGGTTAAAAAATCAAGTGATAAAATTTCTGCTTTCTAATGCTTCTTACTTTTGAACATAAAACTACTTTTAACAGTTGGAAAAATTGATGGCCAAATATCCCCCGACAAAGGGGAAGAAGAAAAATTCTATATGGTTGAAGGAAGGTTGTCCATTGGGAACTGTTCCCATCCGACATAATCTAAAAGAACATACCGACGGATCCCTATATGCCTCCAATCAATCGTCACTTGGTGGCGCTAATGGTATTCTTGATGTAAGTTAAATGATCTACCCATATATATTGATTTTTATTTCTCACGACTTAAAGTTTATACTTGTCTTTTATTTCTATCACACATTGGTATGGTTCTCTTATCAAATTGTCTAAAATAGGTATAAGTTTTTTATTTCTATCACATTCTATTTTCTTGGTTCTTACAATAAAGCTATTTATATCCTTAGACTCAAATTGACAGCCCTATGTTCTTACCCCCACAAAAGAGAGGGGGGAAGAAAAGGAACGAAAAGAAGAACACCAGCAATCCATAGCAAAAACACTAAATAGGTTTTACCAATTTTTGACGCTATATTTTCGTATTGCTTTCCAACTTCAAAATGGCTTTGAATGGCTTCTGTGATTTTCAGTTTGCAGGAATCCGGACGAAGCCAATTCCAGGAGCAACATATACTTCGACTCTGGCTGTCATTGACGTATATAATCCACATGTACAAGATGGTTCTGAACAATTTAGTGCTGCTTCTGTCATTATGGAAAGTGGAAATGCAAATACCTTGAACCAAATTCAAGTTGGATGGATGGTAAGCTTATTTAAATTCATTTTTCATTTGTTTTTTATTTTATCTCATGTTAGATGATTAACAGCTTCGCTAACCAAGTATGTCTTTGTGATCTCAATTGTCTAACATTCTTAGGTGAATCCAAAATTATATGGTGATCAATTTACTCAATTATACATGGCGTGGACGGTAAGCGTCAAATTAAAAAGTGTTGTCAAATATGTAAAGTTATTTTTACTATAAAAGTTACGAAGAGGATCTCTATATACATGAATAATCCTTATAAAAATACGTAAGATAGTTTGATTCATTTTCTAGTTCGTATGTTTTGCATAAATGCCATTGACAAGTTTTCCTATTAAATTTCTAATATCAATCAAACAGGCAGACAATTATCAAAATACCGGATGCTTCAACACCTTCTGTCCAGGATCCATTCAGTACAGTAATGACATACCGTTAGATTATATTTTTCCACACATTTCAGAAGTTGATGGGGAGCAAGTTGATACCTAGTTCTATCTTGATCTGGTATATATTTCTAGCCATTGCTTTATCCCTAACAGTTGATATGTGTCTTATATGTACTCTTTTGAAATGCATGTTAGGCGTATCCCTTGGGTTGGGAGTTTTACTTCAACTTTCCACCTGAATTAGTTGGATATTGGCCCAATACCCTTTTCACTACTTTGCAAGAACACGCGGAGCAAGTAAGATGGGGAGGACAAGTTTTCACTCCATCAACTGATGAAGTTAGTCCACCAATGGGGCGCGGTCTATTCTATAATGGGCAATGGAGTAGGACATGTTACATGCGCCAACTCAGTGTGGTAAATGATAGTGGACCATTCATACCCGATGATTCATTCATTGATCAAGCTGACTCTCGATGCTATTACGGAGGAGGAAATTCATATATAGATGATATGTACTGGCAGTATCGCTTCTTATTTGGTGGGAAGGGAGGTAAGGATGAAGTTACTTGTCTCTATTAAGACATTGAAAAATGATGCTTCAAAATGGTATTCTATCTTAATACAAATTTCGATTTCATTCATTCCCATATAAATAAAGAATAGTGCTGAATCACAAGTAATATACCACTTAACTATTGAAACTTTACAAGTCAGCAAATTTGGTCAACTAACCAAATTCAATAACATCTTTTTGCCCTAGCTATTAGATGGGGAAACTATATGGTTGACTCTAAACTTCTGAAATTACATAGTCTTCAACCATATACTTCCTCCAATACCAATGTCTCTTCCATACTCGTCGTGTGATGGTGTATTTGTTTATTCATGTTGTCTCAGGTACCATCAAGTAAACCCATATAATACTCACAACTAAATATAAACTATAAAGCAAAAAGGTATATGCTTTACAGAAGCAGAGTAGCCTAAGTAGCAACTAGTGAACCGATCAATGGCTTCCTTCGACCAACTTTACCCATACAGTAGGTAAAAATGCATTTGGATATTAATCCAACAAGGCTGCCAACAAAGGGTATTGAAAATGCTGCATGCAATGACTCATGCTTGTATGCCCAACAAAATGATTGTAGGATAAACGAACCACAAAATACTAGAGAATTTACCCCTGTAAGTGGCGGTAATATCTGTGAGACAATACTGATCACTAATACTGGACGATTATGATGCTTTAGTAACCCTCTAACAGATTTTGTGCTATCGACTCCAATGGTACCCTCTGCAATTTCTTGCAATTGGTGCACTGCTTGTGCGATTGAGCAGTATTGGCTTCAGTGTTAGCATCCGTTTTAGGAATCAAATTCCTGACAACACAAAGCCTAGTACTAGTAAATGACAAAGAAAATGTGACTTTTTTTGCAAATAATTTTTAGAAAAGAATATTATAAACAAATACAACAAAAGTTAACAATTAGAAGGCCAAGATGGGAGTGGTGCACTGCTTGTGCGATTGACCAGCATTGAGGCTCCAGTGTTAGCATCCGTTTTAGGAATCAAATTCCTGCCAACACAAAGCCTAGTACTAGTAAATGACAAAGAAAATGTAACCTTTTTTTTCAAATAATTATTAGAAAATAATATTATAAACAAATCCAACAAAAGTTAACAATTAGAACGACAAGTAACGTCAATCAATTGAATATTTCCCTCGCAATTTTCATTATCAATCTCTTAAAATGTATAGTAATGACAATATAGTTAAGTAAGAAATAGCTCGTAATTTCAAGTCTATGACATTCAAAAACATTAATAAGATTTGCTTAGAAATGAGCATGGAGAAAAAAATATATGTTTGACAATATTTAATCTATTTCCACATTCATAAACATGTTTCATAATGATAGATTTAGTAAAATTATTTGCAAAGGTGGCATAATTCTCTAAAGAAATATTGTTTGATATTTCATAAATTGGATTTATTAAACGTGATGAAGATTGATCAACGCTCTCCAAATATTGTTCTTTACTTGGGGAACATGTTGGCGAATTGTTGACTTTCTTCTGTCAATCCATTCTAAATGTTTATGTGCTACTACGGTTTTCATCATTTTGCAAATAACAATTGATAACTTGGTCTTGTCTACAACAGAAAAATTGCATAATTTCAGCACAAGATTTATAATATTGATGATGCTTTTGTTTATTTCATAATATGCATACTAAACTTATTCTGATAAATATCAATATATAGATCCTTCTTTTCCCAACAATTAATTTATTTAATAAACTTTTATTCATTTCATAATATTAACAAGAGACTTATTGTGATTTTCATGTCGTGGAGACTCCCTCCCGACCTAGTAGGAGGAAAACAGAAGAAGCATGTGCATATAAGAAACAAAAAGATTAAATTCAATAATGATATATTTATCTATGGTGCATGAAGTAGAAGCCACACTACTAAATTTCAAAAGACACACCTTACTTCAATGTACTTGAATGTCAGTCATTGGTGACTAGTTGTTAATTTTGATGTTAGTTGAAAATGTTAAATTTTATTACTTAATTAGTGGCATTTCACAATTAGTAATTTAAACTTCAAAATTACAAAATGTATTTTTTAAAAAGAGTATTTTGTGTAAAATTTGCAAGTGTACAAATATTAAATAAATAATAAAGTAATGAGTACAAATAGTCATAACGAGGATTCTTATCTAACTGTAGAATTCTTTTACTTATAACTCAACTTAAACTAAAATAAATATAATTTTATTTAAAAAATAATTAATAATAATAATAATCAATCTTAATTAAAAACCAATGGCAACTAAAACACACCAAATCTAGTTTACTCATCTTATAAAAATAATTAATTTTTTAAAATTAATTTTCGACTTGATTAATAGTAGAATTCCCAATTCTAAGTTAGACTCACACTCTTGGTGAAAAACTCCTAACTTTAATTAATAAACTAATCGTATTTCTACATGGTTTTAATTATCAAAGCTGTAAATACCTCTATAAAGTTTTCTAACTTTTGTTTCCTACTCGTTAAAAACCACACAAAGAAATCGAATCTATCTTTAGGCAATTTTATGATGTATAGTTATTACCACGATCCAATTTAATATAGCTCTTCTCAGCCACTAGAATAAAAATAAAGCCATACAAAAATCGACCAAAAATTGTTAGTATTAAGAACAATAATAACAATTAACCAAAATCAAGATCATCTTTAATTGAGATTAATTTAATCAATAAGAGTTTCAACCTTCATCAAAGGTCTTAGTCACATAATATTTAATTACTCATGATTAAATTATTCAAAGCTATGAATTTAACTAATATAAAATAATAAAAGAATAAAGAAAACAAAAGAATAGAAGATCAATAGGCTAGAATCCCAAGCCTTGTCTTCTCCCTTGGTCAGCTTCTCCGTCACCTCTGTTTACTTGATGTGTTGTCCTTTTGTCTCCTTTTTTTTTTTTTTTTCCCCTCCCTTCTACCACAAGAGACCTTGGGCATGTATATGAGAATCTCTTTGGAATTCAAATCCAATTTGGATTTCAAATCGTATTTCAAGTCAAAGTCGCCGTTTTAATCAAAACCTTTCTTCTTTGCCTCATTTTCCTAGCCATTCTTCTTTCATCTTTTTCTTCTGTTTTTCTTTTTTTTTTCCCTCTTGAAATTACCACTTGACCACTATATCATTAATTAGTAAAAATTAGTGAATTAAAGTGTACAGATCATGAATAAAATTATTTTAATTAATCCATCCTAAGTACACAACATTCAATTCACTAAAACAATTCAAAGTCATAAAATTTATATCAATTAGCCTTTAAATAAATGAGAAATTATTTCTAAATAATTGTTGAAATATAATCTCATCAACTACCCCCCATTTAAGACTTTGATCATCTTCGAGCAAAGAAAGAAAGACTCAAGAACATTAGACATGGAATCCTCCATCTTGAAATCAAACTCAACATCCCTCAGAAACAAAAGTGATCATCCATATACATCAAGTAGAAGGATTGGTAGATAAATAACCAAGAGTAATAACAATGTTAATGCAACTTAACTGTGAAAAATGAAAGAAACATTTTTTGAAAAACGTCTAGGCAATATTATACACTCAATAAACACCTTTATAATCACATCCATATACATATGCATTTAATGATCCACACAACCATAGGCTTGTAATCTTACACACTTTCTACTAATTGAGGTACTCTGGCTTCACTTATATTAGGTAGAACTTTAGTGCTTGTAACATTAGATTAGGGAATTAGCTAACAAACAAATTATATAAGGCGACAATTAAGAGAAGAGAACTTGCAAAGAAAAGTTGACTGCAGATCATAACCATATGCTCCAACTCCTTTCTTACTCCTTTAGTACACAGAATCTCAATAACCAAATCCATTATCGAGAAATTCATATATTTCTCAGATACATATCAACTTTGGAAATTTTGCAACCATGACATACAATAAACATTTTTTCTCTATTTTTTCTTCTTTTTTTCTTTTTTTCTTTTTTCTCAAAACAATAATACCAAGCAAGTCATGATTTCCCTTTTCAATACCCTCTCAATTTTTCTTTCTCTCAAAATTGTAATATTCCAACCCCAATGAGCACAAAAGAGTTTAAGTACAAATCAAGGTCCCTACGAAGTTAAGGGTTAAAATATTAATTATATTAAACAAATAAATTTAGTCATTAAGGCACAAAAAGGTACTAGGAAAAACTTTAAAGGTAGGCTTGAAAGGCTCAAACGGTCCAAAAAAAGGCCTAGGACTATCGTTTCTAAGGTAAACTAGAAAAACCTTCTATTTTGCCTCAAAAATGTAATAAAACAAGTTCTAGTGTGTTGTTGTGATAAAATAAAGTGGCATCAAATATATAATAAAACCTAAATATCTCATCAATTCACAAGTTCATGGTCAATAAAAGTAATTTAAATTTCACAGTTTAAGAAGAATTAACAAAGGCATTATACCAGGTTAATTTCCTTTCATAGCTTTCAAACAGACACATATAAACAATCACAATAACTCCTTAGGAATAAGATTCAATTACTTAATATTCAAATGATTTTCAAAAAGAATTCTTAAAATAAAGCTCTTACACCATTAAATTCTGAAAATTTTTCAAAAATTTCGAAAAGAAGTAGCCAAATTCCTATCCCTCACTTAAGAATAAACATTGTCCTCAATGTTTAAATACCAGAAAACATAAAGAGGAGGAGACGTAGCCAAATCGATGAAACATCGAAGAGAGTCCAAGCTTTAAAGGTTTATGGTAGCTCCACTTAGGGTCAAGTATTTCCTACATAGAAAATAAAGAAAGTACATAAGTAAAAGCTTTTTTTTTTTTTTTGAAAACTTGAAAAATCAAGAAAATAGAACGCAACTTAAATAGTAATTCTTGTTTACAGTCCCGAGCTTGACTTCCTGTGTAAGGGCGTGAATTAAGGAGGATCATGGAAAAGACAAGCTTCTCCTCCCATAAGCATTCCTCCCGTCAAACCATTTTTGAATTTGTGCGCTTAAGAAAAAACTTTCTTTTTTTCACACTATCCTCAAAGACCACTTTTGGAGGCTCTCCTTCTTTCTTGAATAGTTTGTTCCATATTGAATTTAATTTTTCTGCAAGAAGTTTAGAAGAAGAATCATCCATTAAAGCATCAAGAACATTTATAGCACATATAGATTATCCCTTGGAGGAATTATTCAATGATTCAAAGACATTTAATTGTACATATTCATGCACATCCCTCAATGTTAGTTGACATTTTTCCACATCAATTAAGGTTCTACTAGTATTCAAAAAGGGCCTTTTTAAAATCAAAGGTATATCAAAATTATCCTCTATATCTAAAATCACAAAATCTACTGGAAAATATAATTTATCAACCTTAATAAGGACATTTCTACTATTCCCCTAGGATACTTTATCGACTTATTAGCCATTTGGAGACAAATAGCAGTGTTCTTAATTTCCTTCAATCCTAATTTCTCACAAACGGATAAAAGCATAAGGTTGATACTAGTACCTAAATCACACAGCACATTTTTAAAAGAAAAATCACCAATAGAGTAAGGAATATGAAAACTCCCTCAGTCTTGAAGCTTAGGTGGTAATGTCCTTTGAAGTACTGCAAAGCACTCTTTGTTCAAAAAGATCTTTTGAAACTCATTTCAACTTCTTTTTGCTACCAAATAAGAATTCACCATATTACCTTGCAAGCATTGGTTTGTGAGATGATTTTCTCCACATATTTCACAATAATGATTGATCTCTACAACATTCAACGAATTCAATTTCTTATTTATTGCATCAAGTTGAGCCATGATTCCTATTGTAGAGTCCATATATGCCACTCAAAAAACCTTGTTTTGGGGAGTAGCTCTTGGGTTAAACCATTGAGAGTTATTTAAGGCCATCCCTTCCAATAAGTTCCATGATGAGGGCATAACCTAAGATATTCTTTGAACCTCTCCCATGTGTCATGTACAGAATTATAAATATTAGATCTCATCTGAATAGTTTTAATTAGGGAAAATTATTTATTTAAAAATACTTCTTGCAATTGGTCCCAATTAGAAATAGAATTTGTATGAAGAGAGTTTAGTCATGATCTCCCAAGGTAATTATGTGTTGTTTTGTACTAAATCTAGCTTAACCAATAAAATTTAGTTTATCTAAACTTTAGTTTGTAAGAAAAAAATTTTAATAGAGAAAATAATACTTGAATGAAATATCTCCTTAGAGTTACCTATGTGATAGAATAGTACCTTGGTTAATGAATTTCCCTTCTTATGTTCGATGAAATTCCTACATTAGAACTCACTTTATCACTAGATGAGAATCCTCTACCCTTAGATTAATTAGTGAAAATATCTTTCTAACCAATTCAACCTAGGAATGTATTTAATTTTAATTTCCAATTAGATTTCTCTAATCACCAAAAGAGTGTTGAGATTCCTATTTTTGGTCACCTAAATCACTCCTATTATTTGTGTCATAGTTTATTTCACCCTTCCTCTCTCAATTCCAAGTGAAAAATCTAGTTTATGAATCGGAACTCAATCAACCAAGAAAACCAATCATTCACATAGATAAAAATTAAGGTTCATAACCAACCAAGTAATCAATTTTATTTATAATTTTAGAAAATAAAGAACACAAAACATTATAAGAGTAGAGAATGCTCATTTTCATGGCTGAAACCCATTCTTCTATGCTTGGGATCTTCATTTCAACCTTGGAAAAAATGGAGCTTGGACTTCAATCTTCAAGGTGGATGCTCTCCTTCTTCAGAGATTCAATCTTCTCTCTTGATTTCTCTTACAAAGATTGAGGATTTTGGATGAGATTTTCTCTCAAAACTCACCTCTTTCGGCCTTCTCCAAAACCTAGCCGATTCCTTTTCAAATGCCCTTAAGGGGTATTTATATACCTCCCAAAAGAGAGGAAAATTTTCAGAAGATGCTGTTTCAGCCCAAACAGTTCCGCTTGGTCCAATTCAAGCGGCATCACTTCAAACCAATTTTGCTACAGTAATTTGTTCTACTATGTTTTAGGACTGTGACAGTTGTTTGAATTCTTGATAAATTCATAGCCTGAAATCGAACTATCTAGGTCTTGATGTCTTTATAAAAGTTGTATACAATGATCTTAGATTACCACAGAGTTTTGAATCAAGTCAATTAGATGTGTAGAATTCAAGATATGACCATTTTACCAAACACTGTCAAAACTAGAACCACATCCAAAGACATTGATTTTGCACCATAATTAGGAAGGGCTAAAGAGCTTGGATTGACATAAAGTTTACCATTATGGAAACTTCTGAATGTCCTCTACAATTGTCTAGAAGGACACTTCTACATTTGAAACGTTTAAGGAAGCTAATATCTCACTTGAAAATGTTTTATCTTGCTGCCCTGTTCTGCTGCTCTATTCTGCATTATTTTTTCATTCTTCATTTTAAGTGTGTAGAATCTCCTTCATTACGTCATTGTACTATAAATCTTCAATAAACTAACCTAAAGCAAAGAAGAGATAAAGAGAGTGTAAATGGTGATTGAAACACCAAAATTCAACATAAATTTAAGCTCAAAATTATCATTACATAAATCACAAATATAAAATATCAGAACACATATTACAAATATCTCCTAAAAGTACTTCTAGCCTACAAGGTAGGTACTAGGTAGGAAAGGGAGTGGTATCAATTTCAGAAGTCCTTCAATGCCATTTACTACTCCCACTATCACATTTTATTTGATAGTGTTTTTGACTGAGCAAGAAATTTAATATAAAAGTTTTAATTGTATTATAAAAGTAATAATAAAAAGTAAGAAACATGTGGATAACTTATATTTTATATCAAAATCTAAATATATAAAAATAATATATAGTAGAATTATTAGTTGATGGATAGTATAAAATATATTAAAGTCTTTCTTTTTATGAAAAGTGTCAATTGTTTTGGGACGTTCTAATATACTAAGAAGTTCAAATGAAATGAGACGAAATGAGTAGTAAATATGAGTTAATTTGATGAGACTTACTCATTAGGTGTGGCCTTATTAGAAAAGTATTACTTTGACATGATCTTCTGACGAAGCTCACATATTTTCCTATTTTACGAACATTTTCCTATATTACGAACATTAATAGCGTCTATGCTTATGTTGTCGAGAAAATAGTTGACATTCTCTACTATTTTATACTTCGATAAACTAAGCATCTATTCAAATCAAATAGCGCCCATATTTCTCCTTTCTTAGGATAGATCACCTTTGCAACAAATTTGATGTGAGAACATTTTTAGCATGCCTATTAGTTTTGGTTGATCCACTTCCAAATCAACTGCCGAGCTCAAGGAAGGTACGGACAAGGAGGAAAAGTTAAGGTTATGTTTGGAAAAGGGATCGAAGAATCGGAGTTAAAATGGGAAGAAAAAAATGTGCGATTCTAGAGGAGAAAGTGAAGTTGATTCAAGAGGTATTCTGAGAAGATGGGAGGGAAGATTTAGGGATTAGACGGTATTAAAGTGTCTTTTGATAATAGATTCAATGAAACTTCAAGCAGGAAAGGTATATTAAGACCGAAACAAAAAGTAGAGAAGTAGAGCACCGTAAGTTTAAAGGAAAATAGAGAAGGCACTTATAAAGTAGAATGGTTTTTTATCAAACTTTTGTGAGAAAATGACTCATGTAATCTTCAAATTTAAAGATTAGTCACATTTATACTTCTAAAAAAATTTTTAGCCAATTTGGGCTTTAAATGTTTTATATATATCTAATATGGTTCTGCTATCATAGTGACAAATAACAAAAAATACTCCAAAACCCAAGCACGTGGAACATTTATAAGGTCATACTTGTCCAATCAAATAATTTTTCATCTAAAAACTAAATTGTTTATGAGGAAATTGACATTATGTCAAAAGCTTATATAAAGATTACAACAGTGTGTTCTTATGAACTCAAGTTGCTCGCGACTAGGCTAAAGATTGATCCAAAAAATCATGTTGAAAACAATTCAGTAGAATTTTTTCTTTCTTTGAGAAATTCAGAAGTGGACTAAATGAAATCTATAAGCAAGTTAAAAATGTTCTAGCACCAAATTCGTTGCAAAGAATCCATTTTGGAAGATTTTTATGCGATCTATGGGAAAATGTGGACCTATTTAGTCTACGGCA
Source organism: Rauvolfia tetraphylla (assembly GCA_030512225.1). Lineage (NCBI taxonomy): Eukaryota > Viridiplantae > Streptophyta > Magnoliopsida > Gentianales > Apocynaceae > Rauvolfia > Rauvolfia tetraphylla. The sequence goes on along the minus strand of JAJQKT010000058.1, from coordinate 7,848,947 downwards.
AATGCTTAGTTCATTAAGTCTTAGGAAGTACAAGTACGAAGTAGCAAAGATTGTCAATAATTTTCTTGACATGGGCATAGAAGTTGCCAATGTTCGTAAAATAGCAAAATATGTGAACTTCTTTTGGATGTTATTTCAAAACAATACTTTTTTTTCTAAAATTGCTTTTAATGATTAGGTTATCCCATCAAATTCTCTCCATGAATGGCATTAAACGAGAAAACTATATACTAGAAAGAATGGAAAACAATAAAGAAAAGAAAAGAAAGGAAATGAGCAAAAGAAAAGGAAAACAAAGAAAATGAAGATCATTGGTCAAATTCAGGTCAAGAGTTCCTCAAATAAGAGTTAAGAATCTGCATACTAAATGCTCTTTAAAAAAAAAAGATTACCATAAATTATATGCATCAAAACAATCAGGTTGAAAATTCTAAAATATTCTACCATATTAAGCAATGATGGCCAATCTGGATTGCCATTCAATCCATAATTTTTTTTTCCTTGATACTTTTTCTACTCTAAATCTCATATTTTTTTAACAAAAGTCAAAAATATACTCTATCAAAATTAAAAAATCTAGAAAACTTTTCTCTTTGACTTGCAATCAAAAGAAGGGGAGTCACATTTGAAACTTAAGATATTTTATTTTAAAATATCTCTTTATTTTGTATAAAAAATCTCTTTATTCGTTACACCTAGCAATTATAATTATTTTCTTTTAAGAAAAATAAGTACTTGTTTTTCGCCCTTGGTTGATTTTTATGAACTAAAGAAAAGAGCGGAGGCTGGAACATTTTTATTTTTCTATTACAATTTAAGATTTTTCTTAATAACAATAAAAATAGAAAACTTTTCATATATATAATGGTCAAATTTTACTTTTAATTATGATAGTCTATGATTATGAAGACTATAACAAAATTCCAACCGGAACAATGTGAAATCCCTTGAAAAAGTAAAGTTTATTTATGTATGAAAAACAAAGTTTAAAAATTACTATTATATGAAAAACAAAGTTTATCCATGTGGTCTGTCTCTTCCCTTCCCCGTGTAATTATTTATAAAAAAAAAAGTGGAAGGAAATAATATTATTTCAGTAAAAGATAAAAAGTGTATTTAGATTAAAATTTAATTTTTAAAAATTATTTTTAATTTTAAATTTTATTTTTTATTTTTATAAATGATTTATTTTTATAATTTTTAATATAATTTTATTTAAAAAAATTCATTCAAATTAGTCCTTAATTAATTATGTCTCATCCTGAAGTTTCGTTCTCGGACATGTAACGAAAACGACGCCACAACGACAACGGCCATTTCCCTTGTGACGTCAGTGTAACAGTAAATCGCATCAGAATAAGAACAGGAATAAAGAAGACGACGAGGGGCATTATCTTCTGCGACTTCTTGGCTGGCGTGCCGCGCCTTCATTCTACCACGTGTCATCTAAAACTTCCATTGGCACCAGATAGCCTCATCCCCATCATAAAAACTTCTTTTCAGACTTGGGAGATTTTATATTTAATCAACTATGTTATCAAGTTTTTTTGTACGCGATATATATATAAAAAATTATTACAATATAACTTAAAATTTTAAATCTGAATTAAACTCAATCTAAAGATCATAATATAATCAGAATAAAATAATAAAATATAATAAATTAAATATTAAGAAAGAAATATTTTCCTTTGATAGTTGTTCCGAACATGGCCATTTTATATCTTGTATTCAAAGAAAGAATTATTTAAGAATTATATATGAATTATTAGTAAATTCTTGATCAGAGATTATAGATTAAATCGCTTTAATATTCGCAATAAGAGCAAGAATACGTATCTTTATTTACCCAAAAAGAAAGAAAAAGACAGCTCAGAGTTATTGACCGTTTTCATCAAATTTTGAAATATTATATAAAAATACTCCTTAAATGGTCAAATATTTTTTAAAAAGAGAAGCTGAGGCAGACTGGGACAGAATAGAATCGGAGTATGGACGGTGGAGAAATATAAATATGCATGCATCCATATCCGAAATTCATGGGGCCTCGTCAGCTTCGCCTCATTTCCACTCCCTGGCCTTGAATTAAGTACCTCTAGCTCCAGATAATCCGATAACCATAAAATAAAATACCAATTCTCCTTCAATTAGTCCTCGCCACTGAAATATAAGCGCCACTTTTTACTATACATATACTTGTGTCTGAACTGATTTCTTGAATTCTTGGTTCAAGAAATCTATCTCTTGATCCCATTTGTGGGTTGTGAAAATAGGAGGATTTTGTAAGAAATGGATCACGCAGCGGACGCGCAGCGTACTGATTTGATGACCATAACCAGGTATGTCTTGAACGAGCAATCAAAGCATCCGGCTTCTCGTGGAGACTTCACTATCTTGCTTAATCACATTGTTCTGGGCTGCAAATTTGTCTGCTCTGCTGTTAGTAAGGTGAGCTTTGCTTGATCAAGAACTGGGGTCCTCGTTTTCTTGATCCTTTTGGTTTTTGCTGCAAAATTTTGTGGGTATACTTTAATGATCCCTTTAAAGAAGTTGGTTTTGTTGATATTTTCCAGTGGAGACTGCTTCTATTGTGATTTCCCTGCGCTTGGTTTTGTTTTTAGTCCAATCTTTCTCTTGGCTTTCACAGTTTGAAGTATCCATTGTAGTGATTAGTAAGTAATATGATCAGAACTATCTTTCTTCCCAACCCCTCACCGTTTCCCCCCCAAAAAAATTTCCCTTTAATGGTTGCCCTTTAGCGATTCTGTTTGTTATGGAATTCATCTACTAAAAGAATGACTACCTATAATTCGAAAGAAAAGGTTCTTGGCAAGAAGAAATTGGATACTGCTCTTATATTATGCCAAGTATTCAATCTTACCTTTGCTAGGAAGATCATTTGTCTGACATACGTATAGTTGTACACAATTTTTGTTTTCCAGCTTTATGACATTGTAGATTCTAGACTCATGGCAAAACCATTTAGGGTCTTGGAAACATTTTCTTGATTTTTTCTGTCCTTCATTGGGGCATTATCTGCTTATACCGTGTGTGTGTTGCAGGCAGGATTGGCCAAGCTTATTGGTCTTGCAGGCGAGATAAATGTGCAGGCAAGTTGGTCTTGACTTTGAGTTGACCATTCATCACTATGGCCCGCATACTTCATGCTTTTTTCTCCAAAGTTTTCTTTTCGATTGAAAAGATTAGTGAAGGTTAAATTACCTGTCCCATTGAAAAGGGTGAGGAGCAAAAGAAACTGGATGTGCTTTCAAATGAAGTTTTTGTCAAGGCTTTAGTCAGCAGTGGGCGAACAGTAAGCCATCCGTTGTTTTTCCTTTATTGATGTAAATTTCAGATGGACACGAAAAGCATGATAGATTTTCTTCTTAAAACTTTCATGCTTTTGGCAGTGCATTCTTGTCTCTGAAGAAGATGAAGAGCCAACATTTGTTGCTAAGCCTAATCGTGGGAAGTGCGTGCTTGTGCTTTGCACTTCTTTTTGATACTGTTTTTCAATAAATCCCTTGCTGAATTTATGAATGTTTACTTTCTAACCTTTATGATGGTAAACTAATTTTAGATTTGTAATAAATGCAGATACAGTGTGGTATTTGACCCTTTGGATGGATCCTCAAACATTGACTGTGGTGTCTCTATTGGAACTGTAGGTTCTTTGTAATTTTTATAATAACTTTCTGAAGAGACAATTAGCTTTTTTTCTCAGAAAGGTAAAATGAGAATGCTTTAGAAGATTGAACACCTTGTCTTTCTTGTAGATCTTTGGAATTTACATGATAAAGGATGATGTTAGTGAACCAACATTAGAGGATGTGTTGCAACCTGGAAAGAATATGGTAGCTGCTGGCTACTGTATGTATGGTAGCTCTTGCATGGTACGAAAAGATGCCATCCTTATGTGATAGATACTACTTCCTTCCTATGTAGTGTTTTCTGAGTGCTTTCTGAATACCCCATGATTAATAGTTTCTAATTTACAGTCCCCCTAATACTCTTAACACCCTTTTTCCTGTTCTAATTGGAGTTTCCTAATACTTGCATTTTTCTTGGGAGTGGTATATTCCAGCTTGTATTAAGCACTGGATCTGGTGTTAATGGGTTCACTCTTGACCCTTCTCTTGGGGAGTTCATACTTACTCATCCTGATATCAAGGTAAAATGGGTTACTGAATCGTCCCTGTTTCATGATTATTCTACAAATTGGCTTCTTGTAGCAATCTGTTTCTGAAATATAGACAGCTTCTTTTGAGTATCTCTTGATTCTTCCTCTTGTTTTCATTCTTTTTAAAATCAGTGTCCAAATATCTCCTCCACCTATACAAATCAGTGTTTTCTGTCAGCCACCGGATTCAGAAAAATGCACAAGTTATACATTCATCCCTCAATCTAATAACCTCTCTTGAAAAATTTGAGCAAATATTTAATTAGTTATTTTACTGTCTGCTGCTCTATTTTAGTCTTCACTGTATAATGTGCATTGTAGATTATATAAGCCAAGGATAGGTCTTGAGTAGCCAAATTATACACAGAAATGTACTTATTTAAATGGTTTGCATATATTCAGATGCTCCCTCTTAATACATTATTGAGTCTCCTCATATATTCCTTGGCTTAACAAACTTGGTGGCTTTAATCCCCTTGCCATATCCTAGTGAGAGTAGATAGTTTCCATAATTGGGGGAATTAGAAATTTTTATCTTCACTTGCATTGCTCTAGGGATATGTTTTATTATGTTAATATGTCTGTACTCTGGTTTCCTCTTATTATACCATTTGATTTTATCTTTTTTTCTTTGGCTGGCACGTTGTTAAAGAACTGCTAATTGATTATGTGCTGCAGATTCCAAAGAAAGGAAAGATTTACTCAGTGAATGAAGGAAATGCCAAGAATTGGGATGGTCCAACAGCCAAGTATGTTTAACTGACTACAGAATATCCTAATTCCTTCAAACACAAGGGGTTTTAACACTTAAAATGCATTTCAGGTACGTTGAAAAGTGCAAATTCCCAAAAGATGGTTCATCGCCAAAATCTTTGAGATATATTGGAAGGTACTCCACTTTTGAACTAAATAGTTATCTGATACTGTTTAACTAAGTACACTCCCTGAAGCAATGGCGTAAACAAATTTCTCTAGTTGCTGTCATAGCTATGATTCACATTGTCATTGTCCTTATGTGATAGTGCTGCACATATTCATTGCCACTCACTGAATTTAGCAAAAAGCTTTGTGCAGATAAACTTAGGGACATGCTATATCTGCTTGATTGTATAAGAAACTTAAAGCATTCTTTTCTGATTCTGATTTTTGCAGCATGGTAGCCGATGTTCACCGCACATTACTTTATGGAGGTATCTTTATGTACCCAGGTGATAAGAAGAGTCCTAATGGGAAATTGCGGTAAGTTGTGAGATTATATAATGAGAGCAGATTTTTCTTTTTCTCCTTTTCCAGGTAATAGAGAATAAGGAGGAAATTAGGGCCTTTTTATACCAAGAATAAACACGATGTTTTTAATGAAACAGAGTTCTCTACGAGGTCTTCCCTATGTCTTTCTTGATGGAACAAGCTGGAGGACAATCATTCACTGGCAAGCAACAGGTATGATTGCAGAACTTCCAGCTATATAACTAGGTTAACTAATTAATTGATTACAGTAGCCCTTCTTTACTAGGAGATCTGAAAGGTTGCAGAGAGAAAAGACACTTGTAGATCAATGGTAGTTGATGCTCCGTTTGAGCTTCAAATAATCATACTGTTAGATATGAAAGCTTTTTGCCCCTTTCTGTAAACTGAAGTAGTAAGGCCCTTGAAGTGGTTACTTACTGCAGCATTGCATATTCATAGTGCAGCAGAGAAGAAAGAATCATGAGATTGAAGAATTTAGTAGCAAACAAAATGAGAGGCAATTCAATACTAATGTTAGAACTGGGTTGAGGCCGTTTCAGGCATCATCGCACATGAATATGCGTATCTATGTGAGATATAACTGACATAATTCACCTCTGCAGGCACTTGAACTGGTTCCTCAGAAGATACACGAACGCTCACCAATATTTCTCGGTAGTTATGATGATGTTGAGGAGATCAAAGCACTTTATGCAGAAGAGCAAAAAGCATAAATACGTAAAAATCTCCTCTGCCCCTTCCCTGTTGTGGAGATGTTTATCACTAATCTCGTGTAGCGGAAGATAGCTTTTTGTTGTTCTTCAAAATTATTCTTGTTGATTCAGGCTGTATGTTGAATAATAGTTAATGTCATAAGTGGCAGATGTATTCATATATGAAGAAAGGAGCATTTGCAGATTTGCTGCTTTATTTAATATTTGTTTTTATGAATGAAAGGAAATCTGGAAATTGGCGCCACGATTAGTTTGGTTGTTGTTTAAATTAAATTAAATCTCTCCTCTGCATAATTGTGAAAGTATTAAATTAAACTAGGCTTGATCTTAAGTTGAAGAATTTTGGCATACGAGGGGCCCTTGATGTGGCTTTAATGCATATTATGTTAAAATTGTTCAGATTTGTTGAAAGAACTTTGGGTTAGACTTTCCCTAAGTTAAGATTTTACGGGCGTAACTCGGGTTGAATCTAAATTAGTCTCTTACTAATTTGTAAGTATATAGGGTGTTCCAAGCCAAAAAAGAAAGAAATTCCTGCTTTCATTCTTCTTTCGGACATTTCTTCTCTTATCCCTTCAACTCAAATATATTGGGCAAAACATATGAAAAACAAGAGAAGATCCGTTACATGAAGTATTAAAATGGAAGAGGAAACAATCAAACATTTCATTTTACTCATACAAATGGAATGTTGATACTTCTGCTTGAAAATGCAACTAAAACGGGAATAGCTATTGCAATGGTTGAATCCAGCAATAATTTGGAAGTACACAACCAAAGCCAAGAAGTAGCAAGAAAATCTTTAAATTAGATAAAGGCATAACTCTTGGATGGTTTTAGGAACGAGGAAGTGCTTGCAAGACATGATCACAATAATATTGATCTTAGAAAGTCAAACATGATTATTTATATATTTGACAATAGAATATGATGTCAAATTACAAAATTTTGAATGTTTACCATGTTGTATAGTCCTTTTAGTTTACCTTAAATATGTTTTTAATTAAGTATATATTAATAACATGTTTTCTTAATAATATTCGTCGAAGGTAATGTATTCTTTATATTTTGATTCTAACATTATGTTAACAAACAAATTCTTTTTCAGAATAAATATTATATTAGAATTATAAAATAAATATCTTAAGCTAAAAAAGAGAGTCAAAATATTAATATTGATGTTTAATAAATTAAATGATATTAAAATATATACTAAATTAAAAGGAAAAGAGATGTGCGCTCTCAATGAAAATATCATTTCTATTATGAGAAGATAACAATTAGGCATCATGTTTGATTGAGTATTTACATCTTAATTGTGAAATAATCACATCTAAAAATGCTAAAGCTACAATTACTTTAGTTGTTAATAGCTCTAAAAATAATAATTGTAAGTTAAACACTTCTCAAAGCTAACTCCTATATTATTTGTATTTGGAGGAACCTAACAAAAATGTTTTGCTCTAATCCGGTTTTTTTAAATCAACAATTCACTTCCTACGAAACACAATATGAAAATTTTGAACCAAAACTCTATCCAATCTACCCATAGTACTTAGTTTTATTATTGTCTGCTAAGAAGATTTCCCCCTGAGAATGAAGTTGCTCATTCAAAGTTTTGTATAATAATTCTTACTCAATTCTCTTATTAGTCAATAAAGACAATTCTCTACTTGCCTTTTTCTAACATGAAATGTAAGAGAAATTGTGCAGCAGTCAAATCTCCATTCTCTTTTTTGATTTTATGAAACACCTGCAGTTTTTCTTTAATTTTCTTGTGGTGGGTGGAGGATTCAAACCTTCAAACAATTGATTATCTATTCAAATATATTGAAAATTACAAAATTTAGAAAGGGCTTTACAACCGTTCTACTTTCTTGGAGTTTTTACTAATCACTTGCACCTATTTTTCCTTTTATTATATTTATTTTTTTCTTTGTAAGGAAGAGACAAAGATCTTTAGGAGAAAACAAAAAGGAAGAAAGAGACAAAGAAAATTCACAAATATTTTCGAATAGATGAAGTATTAAATTGTTTTAATAATAGAGACGATAGAGGTATGATTTTTAATTAATTACTAAATTGATTATGTGTCTATGTATGTATACCTACAAACTAGATATTCATCTACGCAAAGAAAAGATACAAAGATTAATTAAAAGAAATTCAATCACTTAAAAGTAAGAATTTAAGAAAAATAAATTAGCTCAACTTAAAAATATATTTATTTATTTATCAAACAAATGTTAAAATACAATATCAAAGGGAAAGGGGTTTGAAAAAATTTCTACAATTGATACAACTTAATAACATAAAAAAAATGATAGTTTCATTCTCATTTCAATTTCTTTCACACCCCCTCTTCTTTTTGTATACTTAAAAAAAATTCTAAAAATTCAATTCAAGTCTTATTACAAAAGTTAACTATAAATTATTAAAGTTTTTTTCTTTTATGAAAAATGAAAATAAAGTGTAAGAAGCTATAAGAGAAGTGTACATAATATAATTATAATTTCTCAAATTAATTTTTAATTTTTTTCCCTGGTTGTAGTACTTTTTGCAATTATACCGCTTCATGCACAAAGAGACAAAAGGCAAAAAATGGGGAACACAAAATTTCACTTCCATAATTAAAGGAAAGTCTTCCATAGAAACCTCATATGGTCATGCTCATACCCATGAACCATTCTACAAGCTATTCCCCCACTTGTACCATCTCCATAAATAGTAGTACATTTATACCCACGTGGCCGACAGAGAAACCAGTAGTACGAAACAAAAATATTCCCAGTACACCATACCTCCTCACCTCCTTCGTCTTCCCGTTGTGCCCCCGCCACGCCCTCCTTCCCCGCGATATAATTCTCCCCCACATTATTATTACTTCCTTATAATCATTACCTCTTCGCAGAACCAAATTCAGTATCCAAATTTCCATTTCTCGCAGTGTCAAATTTCGCACTCTTACTGTGTGCCCACATATATACGTACAACAAAATTGTATCTATAGACTATATATATACAGATTGAGAAGGCTCAAAAATGTCCAGCGACAGTGACGATCTAGACGAAGATGAGCTCTTGCAGATCGCGTTGAAGGAGCAAGCGGAGCGGGATCTCAATTACCGAAAACCTTCGCAGCAGCAGCAATCGAGTAAACCTGTTCGGAATTACGTACAGCCACCAGCTCCACGTGGCGGTGCGGCGCAGCCGGTGCGGAATTCGAATTCGAGTATGCCGGGGCTACAGCAGAGGAGTAATAATAGTAATAGGAGTACTAATAATAATAATCAGCAGAGGAAGGTGGTGGAGGATGATGATGACTCCGAGGTGGAGATGTTGAGCATTTCGTCTGGAGATGAGGATTCTTCGTCTAAGGACCGTGCTGGGGTCGGGGTTAGGGGAAAAACTGGGACCGTTGTGGGAGGGAGAGGAGGAAGGGATGATGATAAAGGGTGGGATGGGGATGAGCCCAGTTGCTGGAAGCATGTTGATGAATCGGAGGTATAGCTTAATAGCTAATTTCTGCTATATTCTTGAATTTATTTGGATACATGGGAGTTTGATTTGAAAATGTGATTGATTGTGTTTACCCAGTCTTTGCGCTGGAATATATGGTCCTAAATTCTATTGTGAATTCTTTTGATGAAAATGGTCTGATTAAGTTTCAATTTTGATTATACCTGTATAGGTTGTAGTCACACTATTGCACTGAGATAAATTCTAACGTATATTTAAGCGACTCGTTGTTCATTTGTGAAGTTTTACTATTGTTTAAGGGATCTTATCTTGGCGAACTGTCGATTACTGGATGCCTTTACATGGGCATTCAGAAAACCTAGTTATTCCAGGTTGTTTATAGAAAACTAGCGTAACATGTGATCAAAATTGTTTTGGCAGCTGGGTCGAAGAGTCCGTGAAATGAGGGAAACTCGAGCAGTTCCAGTGACTCAAAAGCTTGAGGTGAAGTCAGCTGTTATGGTGAAAAAGGGGCTTAGTAGTTTACATTCACTTCCCCGTGGCATGGAGTGGATAGATCCTCTGGGATTGGGGTAAACTTCTCTTACGCTGATGAGTTCATTGCTCATTAGATTGTCATTGGCCAGTAATCCTGCATTTTTGAGTTATTCTAATATTTTTTTTCCCACTTTTTTCCGTAATGCATATTTTCAGGATAATCGATCATAAAACATTTAGATTGATGAGTGATTCAGGACCTCCTCCATCCTTGACTGAGAAGGACCATTTAGATGCTAATGCTCGTGGTATGCTGCTTTTATCTTGAAATTGTTTTAGCAAGTCCAGGCAGCATCATGATTATTCAAGTTTATTGTAGTATAAGTGCTCTAATTCCTGAACTAACACCATACATACATGCTATGATGATAACAATTTTTAGAATTGTAATATGCTCCACTACTGCTGGCAAATTTATTATAATACCCTTCCCTTTGGGAAACAAAACCACTTTTCACTGGTAGAGCCAACTCTACTTCCTTCCTGCCTCATACCATGAATTTTCTATTCTGGGTTTGGATGTTTAGTTGGGAAAAGAGGTTTTTCTGCTTATCCTGAAGCAAAAAAAAGGGAAAAGAAAAGAGACAGCTGTCATCCTTTTTTGAGAGCTAAAGGTTTAGAATCTTTCTCTTGGAGGTTTTAAGTAAGATGAAATGAGAGAGACTTTGTGGATACCTAGACAGATCCTAACAGACATTGAGGTCAAGGAGACCGCCCCTCATATGGATTATGCTTAATCTTTTATCTGTAACTGGTGTTGAGTACATAAGCATTTGGTGCAAGGGAACCAAAACTGTTGAAAGTGTTTCCCCTTCTGTTAGAGGTTGGTGGAGAGATTCACATATTGAATTACCTTCAGACTGGAATGCTGTTCTCTTGGAGAAAATTGTGGTCATGGTATACCTTCTTGGCCTACCTTTTCATTCACTTAACTGTTTAGGGTATCTTGTTTTCTAGGTTCTCCCTCCATTCCACTATATTAGCAACAATATGGCTAATATTCTTGTCCCAGAATATTAGCCATATTTGTCTTTTTCAAGACAAATTAAAATTTTTCTTCAAATTGTACCCCTACTTAATTAACAGAGCAATTCATTGAGTAGCCTCATTGAAAATCTAATAGGCTATTAAAATAAGGGCATAACAGTCTTATTTAGGTCAAATTTTGTAGAAGTCAGCTGTTCCTTGGTCTTGGTGAAAAGCCACAATGTGGCTAATATAGTGGAACTGGGGGTGTATTTCTGTTAGTATGCTTTGTGCGCTTGGTGAACGGTAGCTGATAGACGTATTCTGAATTCTAAGTTATAGGGAGGTATTTGGTCTGCAAAATAGCTTCACTCCATCTATGTGGCATTTATGGAGGGAGTAGAAATAATTTCCATGGGCTCATTGTTCTGTGTAGTCTTTATTTAAGCTGTTGAAAGTGGATTGAAGATACAGAAATAATTGTTCTGTAAATCTATTTCCAGATGTCTTCTGGTGTTTAAAGATGTGATTTTCTTCTTCTCATTATTATTATTTGATTCTTTTTCATTGAAAGAGATGGCATGAAGTAACATCATTGAGCCCTGAATGATGTTCTATGAATGATCCTTCACTGATTGCAATATTTTGGTACATCTGCTTGGATGTATCCTACTTGGTGGTTGTCATTGTATCCTTGTAGTTAGAGCAGCCATCATTCTCATGTAATGAGTTGGATTTTGCTTGAACCATTTGCTTGCGATACGAAAATTGCTTCAAAAGGCAAGACTTCCTTCAGCTTTAAGCATTATTATGAAATTGCAGTTTTCAGATCTCAAAGGTTGAAAATGTAATGTAATGCAAATAAAAAGACTATGAAATAGAATGAGTGCTAAAGCTTCTTCACCGACTGGCTGAAATCCATATTACTAGGTGGAGAGGTGATAGCTAGAAATGAAGAGAGAAAAAGGGAATTTAATACAGGTTCTCTGATTAATTTGTTGGATAGAGATGGTGAGAAATAAGTGTGAAATCTGGTTTCATCAGAAGGGATATTAGAAATGAGGTGATAACTAGAAACGTGGTTTCATATTACTCGGTGGAAATGTGATAGCTAGAAATGTGGAGAGGAAAAGGGAATTTAATAGAGGTCCCTCTGATTAATTTGTTGGATAGAGATTGTGAGAAATAACTGTGAAACGTATTTCATAAGAAGTGAGCTTTTACCAACTGCTATGCTGCCAGAGATGAAAACTGAAGAGTTGAGAGATCTGGAATTCTGCTACCCTAGTTAAAAGACAATTAGGATACTACTAATCTACCCCAGAACTTATTGGAAGTCTGCTTCATGTGCATTTCTGAACAAATAAGCAAGGGTGTATTTGGATTGGGTTTTTTTTAGTTGAGTTGTATTGGAAATCGTAAAAATGAATTGTTTGTGAGAGGAGAAGTGGGGCCCAAAGTGAAAAAAGTGACTTTTTTTTGGGTTTAAAAGCCAATCCAGATACACCCCAAGTTGCTTGAGTGAAGGCAATGAAAAAAGCACAAACCTAGGGAGAGAATCAGAGATTATCCCCAATCGTATGGACACCAAGAAAGAAAGCAAGATTATTTTCTCCCACTAACGCCACCGTGTTCTAGATACTGTTTTTTTTTTTCATGTTAGGGGAGAGCAAATCTGTTGAAAGATCTTCCCAAAATTTTAGCTTATTGTTAATTTTCATTGCACTGTAGATTTATCATTGTCTAAGGTTATGCTCTGTTGTCTTTTTCTTTTCTTGCTAAATTTGAAATTCCCTTTTCTTATTTATATATCTAATTTGGATATCGTTTAATAGGCAGATTTGCAGCTCAAGTTATTTTTTTTCCTTTTAGGATGATAAATATCATAAGTTAATCTATAGTCACTAAACTTAGATTTCAATAAAATCTTCAATAACTTCTGAAGAGCTGTTATACACAAGAAATTGCAATTTCTGAGTTTCTGAAGTGCTCAATGTTATTTGTTGTGCATGCATACCATATAGTTTTCTCCTAGTTATCTTAGGATGACAAGTTAGTGATATTACTTGCCAGTAACAAGGGAAGGATCAGAGTGATTTAACTTCAAATATGCAGTAACTTGAGCACTGCGTAAACGGTAATTTTAGATGGTCATACTGTGCATAACCTTCTTGAAATGAATTTTGCAGAGAAGTTGAATTATTACTCAGAAAAGTTTGATGCAAAGCTTTTTCTGTCACGAGTGCACCAAGATACTAGTGCAGCAGACTTGGAAGCTGGTGCTCTTTCTTTGAAAACAGATCTTAAAGGACGCACTCAAGCAAAAAAGCAGTTGGTTAAAGAAAATTTTGATTGTTTTGTTTCTTGCAAAACTACCATTGACGGTGAGAAATGTCTTAAAAGAGACATGCTGTCTTGGCTTTCATTTGCCATATGAGGTTTAGACTTTGAGAGAGATTGATTTTTCTGATTGCAGATATTGAGTCAAAATTGAAACGGATTGAGGAAGACCCTGAAGGTTCAGGGACATTACACTTGTTCAACTGTATTCAAGGAGTCACTTCAATTGCTAATCGTGCTTTCGTGCAATTGTTTGAGAGACAGGTAGCTAGACTATCCATACTGAAGTAGCTTGTTTCGTGTTTGTGTGGAGGATTTCCAGTCTATTGAACATGGTTCCCTTTCTATTTTCTTGCTTTCTTTTCTGTTTTCAATTTTAAAATGCATCTAACTTTATGTAGGCACAAGCAGAAAAGATCAGGTCTGTTCAAGGAATGCTTCAGAGATTTCGGACGCTATTTAACTTGCCCAGTGCGATTCGGGGGAGCATTAGTAAAGGCGAATATGATTTGGCGGTCAGGGAGTACAGAAAAGCGAAGTCTATTGTTCTGCCTTCCCATGTACGGTTTCTAATTGTAGATATGACCTGGTCGAACATGCTTTTACATGGTGCTATGTCCTTACCTATTGCTTGTGCATAAATTGTCAATTTTGTGCGTCTTTGTTTGTGTCGCAACTCTGTATCTTGCTCAACACCTCTTCTCATGTTATTTGTGATCAATCTGATTCCCACATTCATGCTGAGATTGTTACATTGGTTGCTCTATATCTGGTCTTGCATTTCAGGCAAAAAGAAAAAGTCTTTGTATTAGTTCTGACTCTTTAACTTGTTGTTATGCAGTAGACCTAACATTTGCCATATTAGTTCTTCTCTAGAGCATGCTGTGTGGAATATCTTTCTTATACCTGTCATCACCCAATAAAGAGAGTTTATGTAGTCAAGGGCATTGATGTCATCCAGCTTGCTGCCGAAATTTTAAGGAGGGCATTTCTAGACACAGATGCACTTTAATTTGGTTTCAGTTGTGGATTATAGGTTTTCTCTTTAGGTGCTTAATTACCATGTGAAAATGATTATTGACTTCTTAATGTTCATGTTGGTTATCTATTTGCCTTGAGTTAGTGCCTGCAAATTGAGTAATAGCAAAAGGATATCTATGCGAAGAAAATAATGTGTCATTGGTTAATGAATTACTTTCTTTGTATGATATACTATTTTTATTGTTATCTTTCAGTATCTATTCGTGATTTTTTTCTTTTTTAAAGTGCCTTGCATTTATTAGGTTACATTCCTAGTATATTTAATGGTAATTCAGGCTCATGTTTTCAGGTTGGTATCCTTAAACGTGTCCTTGAGGAGGTTGAAAAAGTAATGCAGGAATTCAAAGGCTCGCTTTATAAGTCCATGGAAGATCCTCATATCGACCTGACAAATGTAAAGTTCTTTGCAGAATGTTTTCATATTTTTATTTGTCCTGTCATACAGCTTACAGTATTACGAATTAAACCATCTCCATGATTGCTTGGTCAATTTTAGTGTCTCATGAAGTGCATTTTATGGTGTAATTCTTAATTTCTAGAAATATTCAAGATTGTACCCCTTTATTGATGTCGCTAGCTTGCTGCTCGCTACCTTTTTTGAAGCATGCTCTTGGACCTGTATGCTGGGGAGCCTTTTTATCTAGCTAAATTATGACAATGGACTTGACCTTTACCATGTTTCTGGAGGAAATATAAACACCTGGTATATGAGAATTGGATGTTGTTCTTGGCTGGCTTTTTGGTCCTCCAAAAAAGTTAAAAAAGGAACAGAAAATGATGTGGTTAAACAAAGAGTAGAGGAAGTCTTTGAGTTGGAGTAACTCCATGTGATATTGAAGAGTAGTTTAACTTGCTTTGAAATTGTATTGTCAAACACACCAAACCACACAGATACAGATATATAGGTATTTTGTTCAGACATGAACATGTTAGTTGTACAACTTTGGCACTTTTATTATTCATTCAGTGGTTGGTAAAGAAAAGAAAAAAGAAAGTTATAAGGACTATTTCTGGGCTTCAAAAATAACACAGTCAAGAAGAGATAAAAGAAAGCAATTGAATGAGGTCAAACAGTGAAGCAGTGAATGCATAAGATTGGAAGGCTTGGTTGGTTTTATTTTCCTCCTTATATAATGCTTAATGAGTACATGCAGGCTACAAAGTCTCTAAAAACTGTACGTGGGTTATAGTTGAACTGCAAGCAATTTTTTCATGGCAAAGTTTGAACCTCTTAAAATTTTAAAATGAAAGTAGTTTCATTTGACAACTAAAGATGGAAAGGTTGCTTTTAAAAGCCGTGCTACCACTATTTTTGTGTAATGCTTAAATAAAATAAAGTTGAACGATATTTGGTGGAGGTGGACAAAGTTAGAACAAAATGTATATGCATTGGAATTTTGTCATGATGTTAATCTTTTCTTTTTTTTTTTCCCTTTTAAGTGGCTGAAATGGTTTATGTTTTGGAATTTGTCATGATGTTTGGGGGTTGTCTGACTGTTGCTATGGCCAATAGGTGTCTAGTATATATGCATAATGCTTGAATTACTAAATTTTTTAATAGTAATTTTAAGAGTAAAAGTGCATACTTATTCCTTAAACTTCAAAAATAAAGGAAAAGAAGGAACTTGTGAAAGCTAATAAGGATTCTCCTGAATACCTCACTTGAAAGGATGTCAGTTCTTTCTATTATGTCTGAAATAGTCGTATAGATGGCCTTTGTTGTTCCAGTGCTTACTGGAGGAATTATCTGACTATTTAGGTTCCTGGTCTTAAAGAGTGATCACTTACAGAAAAATATTTTTTATTAATCTATCTGTAAGCATAGTTAGACTATGTGCAAATTATTGAAGAAAATTCATCAGCACAGTCTAAGTCAAAGGTTCATATCTTGTTGAAAATACTTGTGAAACTGTGAAGAAAAGAATATTTGATTGCTATTCTACAGCTTGCCTTTTTTTGGTATTGCTAAATATATTCAATGGTAACGCTGAGTTGGAATTGATGATCATGTTACCATCTTGCAATAAATGGTTCATACTACACCAGCACAGTTGAAATCATTTGATAAGCATGTAGTGATATGGATTACAATGTTGGCTTCTCTTGAGCATCTCTTTGGATGCATCTTAGTCTTCTGCAGGAGTGTCAATATCAGTCAGTTTGGCATTTCCAGTTAGTTGTTAGTTAGCCTTAATAATCTTCTTTTATGATTTTTCTGACAAGCAATCTCTTTTACTCTCCTTTTTCCACTTTGGATCAGCAAATTGGAATTTTAGACATAGCCAATAAGATGTATCCTAGTAGTAAATGGATAATATTCCGGGTTTGAGAGTAAGTCTCTGATTATGTGTGCTTTTACTTCTTTTACAATTCTCCCTCTTTTTTGGAGGGGGCAGAAATTCATATGGTTGGTTTGCTAGTATGAATGTAGCTTAGACTATATGTATATCAATGTGCTGCTATCCTGAGCTTATAGTATCTGTACATTGCATCCACACTTTTGTAATTTTGAATTTCTTGAATTGCAAACTTGGAAATATATGCTGAGATCTTATATAGTATTTAAGCTTATGGAGGTTCATAAACTTACCTTTGTCTTGATTTCTTGTGCTTGATGTTTCATTTAGCTTGAAAACATTGTGAGGCTTTTGATGGAACTGGAACCTGAGTCAGATCCTGTATGGCATTACCTTAGTATACAGGTAAGGAACTTTTCCTGCAGTTAAGCATCTTTTATTTTTTAAACTCTTTTGTATGATGTCTGGAATTAGATACAGATTAGGAGTTATTAGAAGGAATCCTGTTAATATCATTTCAGGCTCGCAGAATTTGTTCCGTAGACAGTAATCAAGAACAGAATATATTGAACTTGTTGAGGCTATCTTTGACCTTGAATCAGTGACACCATTCTGAATTTCTATTTCATTGATAGCTGATAGAAGCGCACTTCTATGAAGATCACATACTTGTCTCTGAAACCTGCTGGGAATTGTCCCGCTGCAGACTTCGCTTATACTCCTGTGTGGCATTTTTGGACCAATGGAGAAAGGGTTTAACTTTCTGTAGTTTGCAACATGTTAGGACTAGCTTAGAGAGTGAGCTAATGTTTTTGAAGTCTGTTTGCATAGTAAGTTATTTCTGAAGTGCAAAGCACGTTTTTTGAGGAGCTTCACAATGCTGTAAACTATAGTCAATATAAGGTACATAGTTTCTTTGATAACCGTCCAAAATGAGATAAACAAAGTGTAGATAGAAACTTCGAAGTCAAACTCTATTAAAAGATGCTTCAATGTTATTTGCCAATTGCATGTTAACTTTCACCCCCACTGCATTCTCTTTTCAATTAATATTAGAAATACATAATAAGTTTAACTTGCTCTGCAGTAGTATCCTTTACTGAGCTCTATTTGCTTTATATTTGTCAGAATCAAAGAATTCGAGGTTTGCTGGAAAAATGCACCGTAGATCATGAAGCCAGGATGGAGAGTCTGCAGAATGAGATGCGTGAAAAAGCTTTATCAGATGCAAAATGGAGGCAGGTCCAGCAAGATCTAAATCAATCTGTGAGTGAAGCTGTTAAAATATCATTTATATCACTGGCAAAAGACGGACCTAACATCTGTAGTCCTCACCTTTTTATTTTTTATTTTTGCACTTTGACTGTCAGTCAGGTGGCAGTTACCCTCTTACACTTGGAAATGCACATCTTTTTGGAGATTCACGTTTAGTGGACTTAACTGGTGAAGAAATTAATGCCTTAAGGGGAAGGTATATCCGCCGGTTGACTGCTGTAATTATTCATCACGTACCTGCCTTCTGGAAAGTTGCCTTTTCTGTCTCTACTGGGAAATTTGCGAAGGTATTTAGAGCTTTCTATTTATGTTCTCATAAAGTAGGGTGTTACAGATTCCTGAAACAATTGATTCTTTAACATGATTTTTTTAACTGAAGGCCATATAACTATACATTATGATTGTCTTCTATGCTTTTCATAGTTCTTATTTGTTTCAATCCTTGCTACATGATCTGTCATCTTATTTATTTTTTAGTGAAGATGGAGACGATTAACTATAATTTGGAAATTTTCAGGACCATGGCAGATGGTTTCATGTTTTCTCAATCCACAAATAAGATGGTTTATTTTCTACTGCTCAGAATCTGTGCCCTATTAAGAGTAGTCTGTGAAATGAATATTATGTGGTGTGATATTACAACTTCCAAATTGTTTGAAATTGTAAAGTTGCAGGTTTTTGTTAATAAGATGTGGAAGACAAGTTTATGTGATTTGCTTCACGTTTTATTCTTTTGCTCTCGAAATGCTTGATTAGGATTGATTCCTTACAGTTAAAAGCTTGTCGCACGTGGAACCAGTTGAATAAAATTTGCATTTCATAAAATTCACAAATTGCCTTACGAGATATCTTTAGACAGCCAGGATTTAGCAAGATAATAGCTTCCAAGTAGCCATGTAGCTAGGTTCCTTTCCTCTACATAGGTGAGAGTTGTTGCCTGCAGGATTTGGACTTTGGTGAGTAGATGGATGTCACTAGTCGATTAACATCTTTGGATCATTCCTTCATTGAGTTACATTGGTGACAATTGTTGCCCACAGGAATTGGCTTCTGCATATAATATGGTTTCTTTGGGCTTTGGACGTCCAATTATTTGGGTTGTGTTATATGCAAGTGGATGTGAGTTATGGAGAATTATATTTCTTGTTTGCAGTCTTCTCAGGTAGCTTCTGATTCAAATGTCAGTAACTACGCAAATAAAGTTGAGGAAAAAACTGGTGATATGAAGTATTCAAGTCATTCTCTTGATGAAGTTGCTGGAATGATCCGCAGTACTCTGTCAGTGTACGAGTCTAAGGTATATCATCTTCTGTTGTTTGACTTCATTGTAAACTATAGTTGAATACTTCATCATTCAAATTTGGGGGTACTTTGCCGAATAGTTGCTTTTGGAATTCTGTCTTCATCTCTAGTTTACATTGAAAATTACTGTTTACCTGGTATGCTGACTTGAAAGGTTATGTTTTGGGCATGATTACTTAAATTTCAAAATAAATGTTGGCATGATTGCTTAAACTTCAAAATAAACATGAACATATAGTAAAATCACGAGCTTTGAGAATATTAGGATGTACTTCTTCGAGGATTGTGGTGCATCTTTTCCTTCTCCTGCCAATAAAGTATATCTCCAACTATACACACCAAAGCAAACGCGGTAGAAACCAAAAGTTCCATTTTAACTAATGAATTGCAGCTTTGGTGCCTTGATTAATTTGAGAAACGGATAAGAAAGAAAGCATGGTATGACAACATTTACTGGTTTTCTGCAAAGAGCTCTGGATGATGAAGTATAAAAATGCCTCATTGAATACCAAGAACGTGCCCTAGTAACTTAATCTGTTAGATCATATTGATCTTCTAGAACATAGATGAACTCTTGAGTAAAGTTGTTAAATGGCAGTGCCAAGCATTATCTCCAAGATTGGCTTTCCCTGCTTTCCTATGGTTACTTTTTCTTTGTTTTGGTCATTTGACTGGTCCCCAAGTTTTCTCATTCTTTGTGCTTCTGATATTACGTGGCTTTGTTCAAACTTCTTTATCAGTCTGTTGGTCTTGACAATCGTCTTACAGTTGCTATTTTCTTGTTTCTTTCTGTGATGAATGTCATTTCTGTAATCTGTCTTGGTTTTGAATTTTGATACTTATATTTGTCTGGTGGCTTAGGCAAAATTTTATTTTGTATATCAAGTTCTATAAATACTTAAATGTGGGAATGGCAAGCAAAATCTGGGAAGAGGAAATTGGAAATGGGACATTAGTGATCATCCAAAACTGACTCTTGGGAGAAAAAAGATGTAAATATATTTCTTTTCTGAATCTTGGAATATAAGTAAGTGCTTAAAATTGGAATGGTGGAATTCTTTGTTGTGTTGAATTGAAATATTTTGCTCGTAATCAGAGTATCAACAATGATGTGTAGCATTTGTTTGCTTTGACATGTCTAGGATATCACAGATCGGCTTGATAAGAAAACATTGCTACCCATCATTGACTCAAGTCTCTTAATTACCTAAAAGTTTGAGGCAATGCTTGTGCTCTGCTAGTTTAAAATCTGCAGATAGCTTCAGGGAAACTCAAAAGTATCTTTATTCATTTTTTCGATTACCATTTTCAGTTTACTTCAACATTTACAGCTCGGTGTAGCATATTTTATCATAGTTTTAGCTGATTACAATGGTCCATCCTTTTTGGATCTTTGCTTTGTTGTATGAAAATTGTCTAAATGGTTACCCTACACATCAAGGTTCTAAACACCTTCCGTGAACTTGAAGAGTCAAATGTTCTTCAGCCCTCTGTGATTGCTTCCATAAAGGAGATATCTAAAGCATGTCAAGCTTTTGAAGCAAAAGAATCGGCACCTCCTGTTGCAGGTACTTAAATCTCTCTCTCTTTATTGAGGTGTTGAAAATGGGGTCTAACTGTGATTTTTTCCCTATTGACTAACAGTTACAGCACTCAGAACACTTCATTGCGAAATTACAAAACTTTACATACTAAGGTTATGTTCATGGATGCGAACTTCAACGGACGAGATATCAAAAGATGAATCTTGGGTTCCTGTGTCTATCTTGGAAAGGAATAAATCTCCCTACACAATCTCTTCTTTGCCTCTGGCATTTCGTGCAGTTATTGTATCAGCAATGGATCAGATTGATTTGTAAGTAGACAATCTTATTTTCAGAATGCGCTCTATTGTAGTTCCATTTCCCTCACCAAAACTCTTCTTGTTTCATCTTAGAGTTGCTTAGATCATTATAATAAAGTATTTGCAAGATTTTTTCTTGCAGTAGCTAAAGTGAGAAAGTCTGATCTACTTGAAAGTTTTTTTCTCACCTCCAATTTTGACGGTGTTGATAAGGAGCCTTGTTTGCCTCTGTGTTCTCTATGCCCTTTCTAGGTGCCATGTTTCTGGCATTTCCCTGTGGGGATGAGTGTCTCCTGCTTACTAACACGTTTGCTCTTCTGCATTCTAATATCTTGTCTCATCCTGCACCCCTTTGCTAAAGCCTTGCTCCTTGGGGGACTTGAGGGGAAGACTGACAAAAAGTTATACAATACATATTAGTGTGGTCTCCCCGTCTCCTTTTTTTTTGGGGGGGGGGGGGGTTGGAATTTTGTGACATGGAAGCTCTTTTTGAGAAGATATTTTAGTTTGTACTTTACATATTCATTTTAGTTGCTTCGTAAATAACTTGTTAGGATGATTCAATCTTTGAGAAATGAGGCAACAAAGTCTGAAGACATTCATCCACAGCTTCAAGAAGTCCAAGAATCTGTTAGGCTTGCCTTTCTGAACTGTTTACTGAGTTTTACCGGTATGATACTTTAGTTGAAGCTTCATTGGCCATCAGCATAGCTGAAAGATAATAACCTTTTTAAGTGCTTTAGATAATTTTGTTAAATTTATTAGGTCACTTGGAGCTCATTGGCAGTGAGCTTGGTCAGAATAGATCAAACACAGGGGGTCCCGGATTCCAAAATGGACATTCTTGTGAATTTCTAGAAGAGCCATCCAATCCACCTGCAGGAAGTGTCACTGATCCACATCAAAAGCTGCTGATGGTTTTGAGTAATATTGGATATTGCAAAGATGAACTTGCTCGTGAATTATTCAACAAATACACATACATATGGTTGCCTGCAAGGTAGACGAACTTTCAATGATTTTTTTCCTTTAATTATTGATATTACTCATGTTTGTTGCACGAATTCTTTAAACCGTTAGTTTTGCTTTATTTATAACAGGGATAATTTACTCAAGTAAAGCTTTGGCTTTGCATCTATTTGCTGATGCTCTGACTTCGTGTGATTCTCTTTATGCTTCTACATGGGTCTCTTTTGATTATGTTAACCATATTGCGCCCCTGCTATACAAGGCAAAATGAATAGGAACAAAATGGAAGGGCGGTATCTTCCTCAACCCAACCTTTATAAAGGAGATAAGTTAAAAGATAAAGATTATCCAGTATTGCACTTCAGAAGTTACATGATTTTACTAGTGCAATATACATGCGTATGTGTTCATTACATAACATACAATCACTTCTTGCCTCTTATTTATAGCTTTTGGTGTTTGGCATGTTTTACTCTTGGAAAAGAACATCTTGTATCATGAATACAGCTTTTGAACAGGAAGTACTTGTTCCTTAGGGGAAAAGAGGATGAGGACAGTGATATCGAAGATTTGATTACATCTTTCTCTGGGCTTGAAGAAAAGGTCCTTGCACAGTATACTCTTGCTAAGGTACAAGCAAACTTGTGTATATATTAGCAAAATTTCATATTGCGTTTTAATGTGTCTCATCTGCGATAGCATCTCCAGTACACTTTCCTCAGAGGGATGCAATTTGGATAAAATATTACAATTAATGTGTTAGTCTATAAATGCGTATAAATAGATCGACTTTTTTCCTGGTGGGCACATAAGCAACAAATTTATTGAACTTTCAGTAGTTGGCTATAATAGATATCAACATCATACAATTAATCTCTTGAGCTTATCAAAGCACAGAAATGTGCATCGTACCTATTATGGGGAAATGGTTAATGGAAGAATCTATTTAAACAGGCTTAATATATGCAGCTTAAACCTTTAGATTGCTGATTAAGATTATCAGAAAAATCATCTATTGAGTATATGAAAGTTACAGTTTGTAGAAAGCTCAATGTTAGAAGCATCTTTTAGGCTTTGCAGAATGACTGACAATACAGAGTTGGTTATCAAGAGCACAACTGTGAGTTCCTCAAGATCTCCTTCCCTCTCTTTTCCCTAGATTTCCAAATATAACCTGTTCCACTTTCATATACCTTTTGCAGAAGTTCATTATTTCCTGTACTTGCTATGCCTGTAAGATAGTGTGATATTTGTTGTTCTCCAATTCCTCTATCTAGTCTGTGATTGTGCACGGCAATCCATCCCTAAAGAACTTCCTGCTCCAAAGAAACTGTTAGTAATTACTCCCTCCGTTTCAAAATATATGTCCTACTTTCTACTTTCATTTGTTTCAAAATATAAGTCATCTTTCTATATAAAGGCTTCATTTATTACTTTATTTTCAATTTTACCCTTACCTCCAACCAACTATTTAAATGCTTTCATTTTCCAAAAATCATTAGTTTTCTAACCAACCACCTTATACACCAATCCTCAATGTTAAATTTGAATTTAATACACTAACCAATAATTTTTAAATAGGGGCGTTTTAGACATCTATCAAACTTTTTCTATAAAATTTATTAAAACCTTAATTTCCGTGTAAAAGAGAAATAGGACATATATTTTGAAACGGAGGGAGTATTTCCTTTTCCAATGCTTTCTTGTTCTTCCAGAGTCATGCTGCTTCCTCTCTTTGATTGCACTAAGAACCACTTGCCAATTCATTAGTGATGCTTCTTTTGCTCCTGTATCCCATAGGAAGTTCCTTCGTGGTTAGCTATAGATTTAGAATGTAGCTTAGTGACAAGCAGGTCTGGTTGTTAGCAAGAGTACCTCCAGTTTTCATTCTTTCAATTATTAATTTATTAGTGAAGTATGCTTTCTTCCAGATTGCAGTTTTTTCTCAAACTTATTAGTTGCTGGATTCTATATCTTAATATTTTGTGCTTAGTTCCCAAGTTTTAATGCTACAGCTTAAAAATAAGTTGGATGATCTCCTCACCCTTGTATAGTTGCCAAATAGAGGAAAATTTTCTTTTAAGCTAATAAATATGTTTAAATTGCTCAATGAAAGCAAAACGTTAAGAACTTGAAGCTAAACCTTGAAGTTGACTCATAGTTTTGTGAAGTCAGTTAGATTCACCATCCTTATACTGTTTCAGTACATTGTCCTTATTATCTGAAGATAATACTCCTTTTTCTTCTAGTAAAACTAAAGCTTTCTCTAAATCAAAGAAATGATTTGTGAAGCATTTTTCTCTACATTTCTCTATTACTTTCTTGTGGCTGCTTCCATCCCTGAGTTTCATGGCATAGATCCAAATTGATTGTTTGAAGTTGTTTTGCATCTAATTCGATGTTCAGTTATTATGAAATTTATTTACGAATCATTAATTTGATATCGTGGTAGGTTGGACAGTTATGGATGTTAATGTTTTTAAAAACCTATTATGTTTTTTCTCCACGTTTCTGGTTTCAACATCTTCATAATTATTTTATCAATTGGTTCTAATAAAAAAATCAAAAAGGAGATCCCTATCTGATGCACTAATGTACCAATATTTTTGTAATTATACTATACCAAAATGATTGTGTTAGATGATCATCAATGAATGAGTTGTTTTAGAGGGGAAAAGTTGTCTACAGATCACACTTTTCAATGCAAAATATGGTATATCGAACTTTCCTATTAATAATGCCAAGAACAATCAGAGTAAATTAGAGATGAAAAATGGCTCTGTAACTTCCCTGAGGCTGAAATAACAGTGCAATACATTCTTATTTAACCAGATGAAGATAGACTGTCCACGTCGTGCTTCAATTTTTTGCTTTTGTACTTATTCCTCCTTGATGTTGTTTTCTCAGACCAATTTGATCAGGGCAGCTGCTGTAAACTATTTGTTGGATGCTGGAATTCAATGGGGAGCAGCACCTACTGTTAAAGTTCGGGTTTTTTAATAAATTAAACGTTAAAATATATTATTGTATATTATAAAGACTTCCTTTTCATCTGGGAGTAAGGTTAGTATTTGAATACTTGGCAGGGAGTGCGAGATGCAACAGTGGAGTTGCTACATACACTTGTTGCTGTGCATGCTGAGGTACTTTCTACTGTGCCTCATGGGGCTATCTGAAAATTTATTTATTCTCATTAAACATTGCTAGCTGGTAAACGACTGTAAATTTTAAATCCTTTGTTAAAAATTAATAAAAAAAGAAAAAAAGTTCAGAAAGGAACCAAAAGGAGCTCCTTAATTGGTCATGGATTGTTGCTTTCCTGGAGCCTACTCTGTGTTGACTCTTCAATATTCAGTGCTTGATTCAATGTACGTGTTTGTTACAGGTATTTGCTGGCTGTAAGCCCTTGCTTGATAAGACACTTGGTATTCTTGTTGAAGGCCTGATTGATACTTTCCTGAGCCTTTTCCATGATAACAAAGACAAAGATTTTCGATCACTGGACGCAAATGGTTTTTGTCAGCTTATGTTTGAGGTAAATCCAAGTTTTGTTCTGGGCAGATTATCTTGCGCCCAATTGTTGATGCTAATTGTAAATCCTTTTATGCCTTATTTGTGATGCCTTGGTGGTGCTTTTCTTCATTAAAGAGATTCAAGGCTAATTTGGAGGCAACAGTTGCTAAGCATGTTGTACCTTGTTTTTTTAGTGATACTGATTTATATATATTAAAAAAAGTGAAACTGAGTAAACAAATTTTTATGTGTTTAACAACTTTGTTTTAAACCTGATTTTGAATCAATGAATTTCAGAAGTACCACTAATACAGTTTTTATATATTTAAAACATTCTTTTGTTTGTTCATTACCTATACTAATAACAATTTTACTGCCATTCTACAATTTATGCCTGTTTTATATGTTTGTTATACTTATGTTAGAAACTATAAAGATAGTAAAAGTACATCCTTATCCATACTGAAAAATCAAAGAGGAAAATATACTCCCTTTGTTCTGAATTGGATGTTCATATCTTATTTGATACAAATACTTGAGTATTTGACCATCTACAAATTACCATCTTATTCTTGATAAATAAGAGGTTAGTGGTGGTACCCACTAAGACATCTCTTAATTAAGGCAGTTAGTGGTGCGAGATTTAAGTGTAAAATGTGTATTTTAGGAAGATGGACATGCATCTGGGACAACCCAAAATAAAAATGTGGATATTCTATTGCCGACAGAGAGTATTAAATTTGGGTATTTCTTTGTCAAAGAGATAGGTAAAATATTAATTTTGTTTTTAATAACTTTAAATATTATAGAAACAAAAACTGATACAATAAAGAAAAACATGTTGGAGAAAAAATAGAATTTGATTACAAATATAGTTTTCTCCATCTTGTATAGAAAATTTGTCAAAAGTTCTGCAACCCAGTTTTTTCAGGTTGTGCGCTAAAAGGGAAGGTACAAGAAATTTACGATTCAAATGCCCTTTGAGCTTTGTAACTGCTGAATAACATAGAAGATTGTCTCTGAATTCTTTTCAGTGTCCTCTTAAGCTTTCTTCCTTTTATCTTCCAGAAAAAAGATTCAGATGTGAGGGGACTTGGAAAGTACTGAGCACAAACTACTGATTTTACTTCCACTTCTCTTCAAATATCGCACTAAAAAAGGGGGATGTGAAAGAAAGCAAAAAATCTTTATCAATGATGTATTTTGCTGTGCCGATGATTTCATACTTTCCAATTGCTATGATGTGTATCTGAAGGTTTAATCGGTTTGATTTTTCTGCAGCTTGAGTATTTTGAGACAGTATTGAACCAATATTTTACAAATGATGCAAGAGAATCTCTGAAGACTTTACAAGGAGACCTGCTGGAGAAAGCAACTGTGAGTGTTGCGGAGACTATAGAAACTCCAAGTCATCAACGTCGGCCCACACGTGGAAGTGATGATATCCTAGCAGATGATAGACAGCAAGCAATGACCGTGTCACCAGATGACCTTATAGTAAGAAGCTTTTTCTTCATTTCTTTTTCTTCCGACAACTTTCTGTGGCATCATAGCTCTTTTCATAGTGGGGTGCTGGTTTGCAGTGGGGCAAATTTCTATCTAGTAACTTATTTATATGTCTACTGAGAATGTCATTCATGTTTTCTTGCATGGCTGTCTTGTTGTTCCCTTATTTGTTTAGGCTTTGGCTCAGCAGTACAGTAGTGAGCTTCTTCAAGCTGAACTTGAAAGGACACGGATCAATACAGCATGTTTTGCAGAGTCAATTATAATGGATTCGGTTCCTGAATCAGCAAAAGCAGCATATGCTTCTTTTAGAGGATCGGTTGAATCTCCTGGCAGAAATTTTAGAAGCTCTCAATCGGTTGGGTCCCCCAGTTTCAACAGGAATAGGCTTAGATAACTTGGTACCTACACTGTTGTGTTGTAGCAATTCATGTATTCTTTGTGAAAGGACAGGTGAGTAATGCTGTCCGTAATGAAATTCTCTCCAGAGTCCTCTTTTGAACTTGATTTTTTGTAAACCTTGTTTTGAAGCATCAGCAACTGTTAATATATTTCACTAGTATTGAAACTTATGTTCGGCCTTTCATCATCTTTTCCAGTCAGAACTGCTACTCTGAAATATGTAATATGAGGCCTTTCTCTTTCTAGTCCTTGCTTGAGGATATAGTTCAGCAGAATAACTGAAGCGATCTCTCACAAATGAACGAAATAGACACAGGCAATGCTTTCGCTGACTCTCAGCCTCCATGCACTTTTAACAGATGTAAAACTTCAATTTAAGTTTCTGTTAAGTAGTTACTTTACTGCCTCCGTGAATATTTCCCCAGTGTTTGATATTCGACTAATTTCCACTAATTTAATCATCTTCTATTGATCTTCTAGTTGGAAACTATCAGTTTAAATGACGAAATGGAAAACTGAATCAATTTTGAAATTTCCAATACGGGTGAAACAGTTATGGTCCTTAGCGCTTACACCAGAGTTTGGCAATCATTCGCATATGGTATCCACAAATGGAAATGGATTGCCATTTGGTCTATTTTAGGTCATCTTCTTGGAAGTAGTGGACGTTACAAATGTAAGGCTACAGAAGCAGTAAAGATGGTAGAAAAAGTAAGAAGCTGCTCCAGATTAAGCTGTCCTTAGTGGAGGTGAAACCAATATGACACCATCTCCTCTGACAAAGAGAAATGGAACTGTGCGCCTTGTGGTCTGAAGCATGTAAAAAGCCAAAGTTCAAGAAACATATATACGAAAATATCTAAATAATTATGTCGCTTGCCTAGAGAAATAAAATAAAAAAGAGAAAAAATCATAATTTAGCAAAACGAAGGCGCATGAATTATGCACATGATGCAATACTCTTTTGACATAGAGGAATTCAGTCCATTTGATTCCGCCACTGACAGAATTCAGCTTATCTTCAAAATGCCCGACTGTCACTAAAGGACATGAAGATGTGGAAAACGCTTTTGTGATGAAGGCCAATGCTTCCCAGCCACAGAAAGTTTTCTTTAAAATTCAGTTCCAAATAATGCAAAATCTACTAGTTAGCCCAACAGCACTATTTTGAAAATGTTCACACTTGTTCATTTTGAAGTGGAAGATACATTCAGAACCAGGTATGTGCACCAGGAACGGGATAGAAAACTAAAAAATGAAAATGGATGATGCATGATGTGTATATATAGCACGGACATTCACAGAGGTAAAATCTTGAGCTTCAAATGAACTAAACTAGATGTGGTAATGAAATGCTTGTTATTCATATACATAATCTGTTGTAGAAGAACTCCTTTTTCTTCTTAAACAGGATTCAACCTTGTCTGAACAGAATCCAATTTACTATCCAAAACCGTATACTATAGCTACATAGACACAAGTATGTACAAGATCATACACCCACATCCTCTTGAAATTCCCTGTTCACCTCTTCTGTTGCCATACCCAAGAAAGTATTTGGTTACTAATATGAATTTCTGTGGCACTAAACCACATGTAGGTCAGGTCAGGTCAAATACATCTCTTGCAGAAAATCCCCATGTCCCCCTACTCTGAGATCTCTCTCGACGAGCAGCATAATGTTGGCTTCCACCATCAAAACCAAAAGGAAAGCCTCGTTTAGTGAAAAGAGTTCCATAGGAAAATGTCTCATTCCATCACATTAGTCCCCCAGAAACCACAGCTAGTGTATGTTTAATCCAACCTTGATCATCAGCTAATGAAAAACAAATGCTTAGCTCATTTCTTGGAAGCTACTACAAGCAGTTCCTCAGTAGGTATTACAACTCATATAAACATGAGCAGAAATGTTGGATTGCATTAGTCTTATCTTAAACCTAAAAGTAGATAAAGTTCAACTCCAATTCCAACACCTTCCTAATCATTTCTCTACTTTTTGCACCTTCAAATTATTTGCTGTCCTAACTCACTCTTCCCAAGTGGCAATCTGCGAGCAGCTTTGTGCCGACATATGCCATTGGAGAGTAAAATAAAAATCAAAGCTTGATATCTGATAAGTGGAACTACTTAACATAGAACCATGGCCAGACCCCACCATCTCAATCCAGAAGGAAGGACGAGATCATACCACAGAAGCCTTTGGTATCCATGGTCATGGAACCATAGAACCCTGTTCAACAGATTGTTGTCCACTCAATATAGGCTTCAATCCAACTACTCCATGGAGGTTAATCAACTTTAAAAGCATATTTTCCACACTACTGATAATTCATGTTTCTCAAATTCTAATTACAGTTTTCTACTCTATCTTATTGACTTTAATGAAGCAGTGGCGTATACCCAATTATCCGCTAGCTGCTGTTCTAATTCTTATGTCAAACAGCAAACAGCACACACCGATGACACAAACACCAAAAAAGGAAAAAAAAAATGGTAGAAGGAAATGTATGGTACATTGTCCACAAAAAAAAAAAATGTCTTTAACCTAGATCAAGCAGATTTATGGAGACTGGCTTCCAAGGAAATCTTGAGGTAACATGACAAAAATAGACCAGCAACCATGACCAAGGATCATTGCCCACTATCTGATGACAAACTACTCAGTCCACAACAAAAAGAATAGATAAAGAATCACAAGAACATAGCTTACCCTGACAATCTCTTCATAGGTTTCATCATCAATCTCCACAGTCGTAACAATTTCTTCAACATCCCCAAGAATCATGTTCAGATGCTGATCATAAGCCTGCAAATTGCACCACATAGAATAATAGAAAGAATTAATCAATCATGCTTATAAAACTTAAAGAAAACAAAAAACAATTGAAAAAAAAAGGACCCAAAAAGGCATATAGTGCAGAATAAACAAATGTTGTTTTATAGCCTAACTGCAGCAAATAACCAAAACCTTTAAATAGCTGGAAGTACACAAATTCAATAACCATTGATATAAACGGCTAAAATCTGAGATTCAGTAATGTATCTTAGAGCTTAGGTTGAATATTAAACTTCAGTTTTACTTTATGTGATAAGCAAAGATAGTGCAAAAAGCACTAGTTACAGGAGGTCTAGTGAGGAAAATTTGCACAAAATTTGTATCTTCTTCATTTTTTTTTTTGTGTAAAAAAAAACATTTCCTCAATGTCCTCTGGTTTTAAAGACTAGGTATTTGAAGTTTTCAACAACCACTTTAAATACAACTTCTTGAGTAATTACTGCCTATAGGTATGAAAAACCCTACATTTTCATTAGAGTGCCTTTTCCGAGAATGAGAACTTTTTGCATTTTATCTGATCTTGAAAGTTTAATAAAGTAGTGGGAGTAAGAAATATGTTGGTTGGAAAACATTGAAATTAATTGATTCCAAATCTGATATAATTAAATTTGAGATCCAAAAACCTAAACCCCCATTCTCTAACTGAGGGTATGATACCAATACCATACAAGATGGACATCTGCTAATGCTCTCTCTGATCTCCATCTTGTCATCTCCTTCCTGTTGCTGTACATACAATTAGCATTGTGGAGAATATATTCTTATAGTTGAGATATCCTTCAAAACAACTAGTGCTGAAAGTAGGCTAATTATTCCCGGAAAATGCAGAAGTTTAGCAGAAAAACAAGTCAAAAAAGATTTCAATTAGGAACTGGTGAGCTAGGAGCCACTATATGACAAGTAATAGTCATTAAAAATTTTGATATGGAATCGATAAACGAGCTTGCCAACTAATGCCATCAAGAAGCAGGAAAAATTGAGGAAAGAAGCAGCTCATTATCTTGCGTAATCATATATTCCAGCTACATTTGAGCCATAATTTGCCAAACACAGTGATCAAAAGTATAGCTGAGCTGCTGCAGATTAATGCATATAAATCTTTTACAATAAATATAGTCAAGGCTCTACCAAAAGCCTGTTGCTACAGAGAGGTTGTTAATCACAAAATTACAAAAATTTTCCCCAATATCATTCATAAAAGAAAATTGACTTTCTTGTGGTGAAAAACCAAAATATCACATATTAAAACTTCCTTTTATCTATAACATTAATTTCATAAATAAAAGGTTACACGCCAAATAAAAGAAATCTTCCTATCAAGATATCCAGGTTCAAAGGCTTTCCTTAACATTACAGAGAGGACAATAAATCTATTTCTTGGGTGAAACCTACTTCGAGGCCTTTAGAAATGACCTTCCTTTCTAATCATTTAAGATATAAAGAAAGAATACAGAAATCCCCCCACCCAAAAAACAACAAAAAGAGATGAAAATAAAACCCAATACAGGGTCTAAACCCTAGAAGAAGACAGAAGACACACGATCGGGGGGAAAGAAGAGGAAAAAACTTGTCGAGGGCTATGACAAAATATTTCATCTTAAAGCTTAGCTAAAAACCAACAGAAAAATCTTGCACTCAAATCCTCCTTCACGATTTCATTGTTCTCAATCCTTCTTTAGTGTAACTACCAGCTTAACCGCAGATTATTCTCCTTGAAACCGAAAGGGTCGTTCCCAAAATCCACAAACACCAAGAACAAGAATCACAATGGCTAATATACAAACATATACGCAAGTTCTTATTAATATATAAATAATTATATACATACGTGGAGCTTGCCGCGGAGCTCGCGGTCGTGACGGAGCTTAACGTAAATACGCTCGTCGAGGCTGAGTCTGATGAGGTCCAATGGCTCTTTGACGGCACTCTCTTCCTCAGTGCTCCCCATTGTCTCTCTACCAAAGTCCTTCGCAGCTGCTCTGAACTCCTTGTGGTTCTTGCTTTCTGTGTGCTTCAACTCCTCCTGTGATTGGGGCACCGCGGCATCGGTTTAAATACTCCCAAAAATTTTTAGGTTAATTTTGCAGATTATCATAATTACATATATAGAGTTATGAAATAATATATAAATGTTCATATTAATAAGAAAATCTCAAAATATGCCTCTTGAATACTAATTAGATTCAGTTTTCTTTCTCTATTAGATTTTGAATTTCTATAAACTCTTATATTATAAGTATCATATGATGATATTAATAAGACACATAGTTTAGTCTTGATTCTTAAATTATATTTTCTCTCTCCATATTCTCTCTTCTTTTTTCTTTAGTTTTATATTGTTATTTTTCAAATATATTGAGTGCTGCTTTCACTTTATTTTTGTATTGCAAATACTTAAATTTACAATACGTTATCAGTACGGTTTTCTACCACCAGAGTTTAGAGTTTATCAAGACAAAAGAAATGTATTTTTCTATCTTTGAATTCTCATGGCAAACCTTACAAAACTAGAATTTTTTGCTCTTGATATTTCTGAAAAGAACTATTTGTCATAGACACTAGATGCTCAAATTTATCTAGATGCAATGGGTCTAAGAGATAGCATTGTAGAGAATAATGTGTCATCATCTCAAGTTATAATCTTTCTCCGCCACCATCTCCATGAAGATCTGAAAGATGAATATCTTACCGTGAGAGGTCCACTTATTTTGTGAAAAAATCTAAAAGAAAGATTTGACTACCAGAAGATAGTCATTCTACCAAAAGCATGGTATGATTGAATACACTTATGGCTACAAGTCTTTAAATCTGTAAGTGAATATAACTCAGTAATGTTTAAAATTACTTTTCAATTGAAATCATGCGGACAAAATATCACTGACGATGATATGTTAGAGAAAATATTCTCTACTTTTCATGCCTCGTATATTGATACCGAATTAATTTTAAGAAATATGCTTAATTAATTTCTTGTCTTCTTGTGGTTGAGCAAAATAATGAACTGCTAATAAAAAATCATGAAGCTCTATCAATATGTTTTACTACACTCCATGAAGTGAATGTAGTAAGAACTCATGGTTATGGCCCTAGAACAGGTTGTGATCATCGTCATGGTCGAGGTCGTGGACATGGGTGCAGCTGTGGCAGAAATTATCCATATAATCATGGCAATCAGCATAAAGCATCCGGCACGAAAAATAACAAGACCCACCAGAATTGGAACAAAAACAATGAGAAAAGAAAATGGAAGGAAGTTGATCCAGAAGATCACGAAGATAAATGCTATCGATATGATATACAAGGCTATTGGTCTCGTATCTATCGTACGGCAAAACATCTTATTAAGCTTTATCAAGCATCAATTAAGAAGAAAAGTAAAAGTCTTGAAGCAAACTTTACTTCCCAAAATTCCATTCCTGATGATGTCATGGTTGATGTAACTCATCTGGATGTGGCTGACTTCTTTGAGCATCCAAAAAGAAGAGTTGACCATTTGATTGGTGATGGAAGTGTCCAAAAGAAATGAGAGTTTTATTTAATATTCTTTGTAGTTTTAGTTTAGTTCATGTTTAGTTATATTTCTTTTGTAATAATCCTTAGTAATTTACTTCAAATTTCCTTTGTAATAGAATTTTATTTAAGTATTTAAATTTTATATTATGATGTGTCCAAATGGGTCTTATTCCTTATTATGACTCTAAAAATACTATTGATGATATTTGCCTCATTGATAGTAGTACTACGCACACTATCCTTAGAAACGAGAGATATTTTTCTTGTTTGAATATGGAAGAAACAAATGT
This sequence comes from Rauvolfia tetraphylla, assembly GCA_030512225.1. Classification (NCBI taxonomy): domain Eukaryota; kingdom Viridiplantae; phylum Streptophyta; class Magnoliopsida; order Gentianales; family Apocynaceae; genus Rauvolfia; species Rauvolfia tetraphylla. Next base: position 7,814,696 of record JAJQKT010000058.1, on the reverse strand, counting down.
TTGTACTATAAATGGTAGTGTAAAACTAATTGAAGGCTCCAGAAGAGCTAATATTTTATTGCTTGGAGGCACAATAATTGCCATCAATAAGAAATTATTTTTCTCAAAATCTAGAAGAAACTTATTTAACTCTAATGATATCCGTTGAAATAGATATCATATTGAAACAATGGAGGAAAATAAATTTGAGTATCTTTACATTACTCAAACTGCCTTCGAAAAGAAATCTATCTTAGAGAGATTATCATCTCTTTCTTCTAGCCTATATTACGCAAAAATTAATAATATTGAAGTGCATCATTTAGTAAACTAGAAGTTTACTGATCCTACTACATTTGGCATTTGGCATGACCGTTTGGGTCACTCAGGATCAATCATGATGCGAAAGATAGTTGAGAACACACATGGTCACCCATTAAAAGATAAAAAGGTGTTAAATAAATTTCCATGTGTTGCTTGTTCTCAAGAAAATTTGGTCATAAGACCATCTCAAGCAAAAGTGGGAGTTAAATCTCCCGCATTTCTAAAACGGATTTATGGTGATATATGTGGGCCTATTCACCCTTCATGTGGGCAATTTAGACATTTTATGGTGTTAATTAATGCATCGACCCGATGGTCACATGTTTGTTTATTTTCAACTAGCAAACTAACAAATATTCCTATATTAGCTTGGGGACATGCAATTTTGCATACTGCAACACTTGTGCTTATTAGGCCATCGAGTATTTGAACGGGACAAAAAGGGTTATATTTACGAAGTGGCTTGGATCATGCATCCTTTTTTTTGCGACACGTGCAAGATCCAACTCCAGTTGTTGGATCGGCCTTCCATTGATCCTACGATTGAGAATAAAAATGCGTATTAAGGGAAAAGAGAGTCCAAAATTTTTTAGCAATTTCAATCTTGTCATGCCGAAAGCTACATGTTTTCAAATGTCACTCAAAAGTTGATCACAAGTAAAGAAGAAATCTCTCTCTCTCTCTCTCTCTCTCTCTCTCTCTCTCACGCTCTCTCAAACTTCCTTCTCCCTCTCACTCTTCCTTCTTCCTCTTTTCTTCTCAGCCTTATTCTCTGCAGAAATTCTTCACAACCCACATGTACTCTATGATGGTTAGTATATTTCCAAACAGTGTTGACGTAACATTGATACACAACTTTTTCTGCTTTTTTAGTAGAGTCTACCATTGTTATGTGTCAAAAGATACGATCTTCCAAGCTTTTGAGTCTCCTTTTAGGCATGTACAAAACTGAAAAGGGTTTTCATTTGTTGCACACATATTTGTATAGAATAATTATTTCTCTTCTGATGAACTCGCCTTACACTGAAGAAGGAATATGAAACTGCACATGCGCAAAACATGCAGGATGAAACATTAGGGTCCATGGATCTCATAGGACACGACACCTCAAAGAAAGGTAAGAAAAACAACAGGGTAACAAAGTGTCCCCACTCAAATAATTATTCACAACGTATTGAATTATTGTTCACAATGCACTGAGCAGTTGTTCACACTGAACTTAATAATTCTTCACCAGGCATTGAATATTTGTTTACGATGTAAAATGTATATTGGTTGGAGAATAGTTGCTCAAAAGGTGATGTGAATAATTGTTCAGACAGTACCGAATAAATGTTCACAATGCAATGAATAATAGTTCAGGAAGAAAATATTTGTTCAGAATAATTATTATCGAGGTTTGAGGATTTACTGATGTTGCAAGAAACTTGGAAGAAGTGAAGAAAATATAGTTCACCACTGTAGAGGACGCTCACGAATTTTACAATAGCCATGTATGAAAAAAGACAATCCAAAACAAATGAAGTGCACTATGTGAAGTACGCATGCCACAAAGAGGGATTCAGGAAGGGTGGCATATTAGGCCCCAAGAACATCAAAACACCTGGCTCCCATATCCAGACAAGGCCTCAACTGGAGCAGTCAAGAAGTGAAGAGAGAATAGGTTATGGTACATGCATTCAATTGTGTCTTGATTGGGTTATAGACCATAATCATGAATTTCACGCAACATAATATTCTTACATATTAAGATCTAACCAACGCGTTAGTAATGTTCAAGATTTAGTAGGTGAAATGAATGAAGATGCCGGTATTTGGCTGAAATCTTCCATCGAAGTTATGGCTTTGGGCACAGAGGCAAAGCTGGCCTTAGTTTCCTTGCCAACTATCTTAAGAACCACCTTGCTAGAAGAAGACAAAGGGCAATGGCACATAGGGAAACCATGACACTACAAGAATAGTTCTGTTACGAAGCATATCGCAACTCGTCCTTTTATTATAACATCAAGGTGGAAAACAACAAGATGATTGCCAATATATTTTGGGCGAACGAAAGAATGAAGTTAGATTACGGCTTTTTCGGTGACTCGGTCGCATTCAATACGATATACCGTATGAATAAAAATTATCTCCTAGTTGGTATGCCTAAAATAATTAAATTATTCCCTAGTCAGCATGTCTAGAATAATTATTCTCCACAATGTTTATAATTATTCATTATCTTTTGAATAATTATCGAGTAGGTAGGAATGTAGAATAATTCTTACACCGTTAGCTTATAATTATTATGCATACTATGAACAATGGTTATTTTGCGGGTGAACAATTATTTTGTCTTGACAATTATTCTTTCAACTCACTTTTGTGGGTTTCAACCATCACTATCAAAGCTGCTCTTCTAAAAGATGAAACGACGAAATCTTTTGAGTGGTTATTCAGGACCTTCTTGAGGTGCATGTCTGGCAAGTCCCTCAAACTATATTCATAAATCAAGATGCTGCTATGGCTACTGCAATTATATTAGTTTTGCGATCAACATTTCATGCTCTATGTACGTGGCATATAAAGTAAAATAGTAGAAAAATATGCTCCAGTTGATAACTTCTACTATTTAATATATGATGTTGATGATGAAAAAGAGTTAGACTTTGTATGGGATAAGATGATTGAGCAATATTTCCCTAATAGATCCCATAAATGATTGGAAAGAGTTCATGGAGTGTGTAGGCAGTGATTAGCGGTCTGAGTTAAATAGCATTTCTCGGCTAGAATGATCACTATATAACTGATCGAATCTTGTAATGCAATCATTAGGGGTTATCTCCAATCAGATCACAACATATTGCAGTTCTTCGTGCACTTTAACAGTATGGTTGAGAGCAGACAGGAGATCAAGAAGATACAAAATTTTCTTACCAACAATAGATGCATGTATAATTGTTCATAACCGCCTGGATAATTGTTCATCTACCTGCAAATAAGTATTCATTGAGTTTTAAATAATTATTGTAGTGATTGTTAACTATTTTTTGTTAGATATCTGGCAAGTTGTCGAACAACAATTTTACATGCAGTCTAAAGGCACGCAATGTCGTAGAATAGTACACGCCAAATATTTTCATCACGTTTCAGGAACAATACCGCATGATATACGAATATATAATGGAAGTAGTTGCACTAAGGTGACAGCTTTGTAGGTTGGGAATGTAAATCATTTTTTTGTGTTATTTTTGTAGACACCGTACACTACCATAGTTAGTTTATGCACACAATTGTACAATGAATTATTATATAGACAAAACAATTAATCATGTTTAAACAATTATCAACCAGTATGGAACAATTGTTATGAACTCTAGACCAATTATTCAGTTAATATAAAATAATTTTTCAACAGTGATAGAACAATTATTTAGAAAGGTGTTGACACTTCGTTATTTCTGCTAGTTTTCTTGCCACACACTAGAACAATTGTTCAACCCGCACTGAACAATAAATATTTTTGAACAATTATTCAGTTATCATGAAACAATTGTTATGAACTCTAGAATAATTATTCAGTCAATATGGAACAATTGGTCAACAGTGATAAAACAATTAATTAGAAATGCGTTGACAATTCGTTATTTTCGCTAGTTTTCTTGCCACACACCAGAACAATTCTTTAGACTGTACGGAACAACTATTAATCATGTTTGAACAGTTATTTAGCCAGCATGGAACAATTGTTATAATCATATTCATAATTATTTAGTCATGGTTGAACAATTGTTTACCCATTTTCCTCGACCTCTTTTCCCTCTTTTCCCCTTGCCTTTCTCACGCAGAGACAATTCCGAACTCACTTTCTAGGCTTTTGCCTCATTTAATACGTTCCCTAATATTGCATTTCTGGCTGGAAGAAAAGGATCCCAACTATCTTCTGTCTTCCCCTCTTGATGTAGTCTTGCGTCACCCATAATGCGAAGTAGTCTTGTGAGATATGCCCAATCTATCTTTCCATCATTTAGATCACAAAAACCCCACAACTGCAAGAGTCTAGTCGAATGGGCACATTTAGGATATCCCAAGTAAATTCTCCAAAGTCTACATTAGCACTGGTGCATTTGGTGTACAAGGTGACAAAGTACTTCATCAAGGTGTCATTAACAACCCGATGCATGTCTATGAACACCTCATAACACTGCAGACTATTAAAGCATATAAACTTCTTTGATGGAATGTTGACAGCAAATAGGAAGAAATGCTCTGCATGACATGTGGGGAAGAAGAATTTGCGACAATAATTAGGAAACAATTGTTAAGTGAACTCATAAAAATTGTTCAAAGGAAATAAAACAATTGTTCAAGAAAAGAGAGTAATTGTTCAACAGTCTGAACAGTTGTTCCATTACCATCGAACAATTATTCAACTACATAGAATAATTGTCAATATGTAGTAACAATTGTTCATAGTGCATGTAACAGTTATCCATAATACTTACAAGATCACATAAGGCGAGGTGGAATGGATTGTCTAAGGGAAGATAATTCCAACGAATGAGCATCATTACAACCTTGCTCTCTATTTCTGCGGCAAAATTATCAGTGTCCTTGTTCACATCGTCAACCACCTAACACTACAATATAAAAAAACTACTGAAACAAAATGCAGTCAAACCGAACCCAAGTAAGAACACATTAACCAAGAGAACACACATGCAAGAGAATAATTATTCAATCGAATAATTGTTCAAACTAAATAGAATAATTGTTCACATTTGTTAATATTTCCAATTACGGGTAAATATCAGCAACATGTACATATTCCCTTCTGGTCATCTTGAAGATCCCTTGTTATTTTTCAAGCAAAGTGACTCCACCCATTCAAGTAAGAACTCTCGAACATGCTTTGCCAAGTTATAGTTTCCAATGGCTCTAAGATCTTTCATATACTTACCTTAATGTATCATATTGATCTTCATAGAGTTCTTTGGAGCCAGAAGTGTGCTTATTGCTAGTAGGACTGTCAATTGGGTCGGGCTAGCCCGAGCTCGTCCCGGCTCAGCTCGTTTTTTGAGGGCTGAGCTTTTTTCGGGTTAAGACTGAGCCGGGCTAGAGCCTGAATTTTCGGCTCGTTTGTGAATCGGGCCGAGCTCGGGCTTAGCTAAGCTCGGCCCGTTATAAACTCGGCCCGATCATATATCTAATAATAATTTATAATTATATATTATAATTTCTTGATATAATAGAAATTTTTTGTGTATAATATCATATTAATGTCATCATAACTATATAGATTAAAATTTTATGTGTTTTGATATAAATAAATTTGTTTATATTTCACTTTCAAAAAAATTTAGTGTGTAAAGTTTTCAATTTCAACACTTTAAAATTATATTTTAGAAAAGCAATATGGTTTAATAGTTTTAATTCTTAGCAGATTTGGCAACAATATGCATGCTATTCAATCATAGAGTCTATTTATGAGATTGTAACTACTTATTGAGCTTATCATAATTCTAAGGATATTAAGTATTAACACAGTAAATGCGTAGGTATGAATATTATTACCTTTACTAACACGAGAAATATAAATCATATGAAAGAAGAAGATAAGATCTTAGCATAGTCTTCCAATTGATTTTTGCACTTGTAATTTAGAATATTCCAAAGTAAATATTTAGTTTTATAAAATAATATATTCTACATATTCACTTTCGTAATTAATATATTTAACTAATTTCACAAAATATAATTTTTTTCACTTCTCAACATAAATTTAGAAAGAGAAGAGAAAAAATTATCAATTACTTAATGGTTAATACTTATATTATATAACTTATAAGGTGATTAGTAAAGTGATTATTAAAATCTAATAATCTGGTATGTCGTGCTTCAATATGAAGTAACCGGAAAAGAGGAAGAATGATCATATAACTCCGAAAATCAGTGAATTTCTAACGATGAAACTAGGCACCAAAGCACTAAAACACACCACCACTGTGTTTGCTGTATAGAGAATCAACCAAATTTGCAGCATACACCACTGAGTTTGCTGTATAGTAAGCAGTTTAATATTTTGAATGCATATTAAGTTATTAATACACAAAAAACAATCTTCTAATGTGCTCTAATAATAAATATTGATTTTTTAAAAAGATATTGGGCTAATACTAAAGTTTACTAATCACCTTATAAGTTATATAATATAAGTATTAACCATTAAGTAATTGATAATTTTTTCTCTTCTCTTTCTAAATTTATGTTGAGAAGTGAAAAAAATTATATTTTGTGAAATTAGTTAAATATATTAATTACGAAAGTGAATATGTAGAATATATTATTTTATAAAACTAAATATTTACTTTGGAATATTCTAAATTACAAGTGCAAAAATCAATTGGAAGACTATGCTAAGATCTTATCTTCTTCTTTCATATGATTTATATTTCTCGTGTTAGTAAAGGTAATAATATTCATACCTACGCATTTACTGTGTTAATACTTAATATCCTTAGAATTATGATAAGCTCAATAAGTAGTTACAATCTCATAAATAGACTCTATGATTGAATAACATGCATATTGTTGCCAAATCTGCTAAGAATTAAAACTATTAAACCATATTGCTTTTCTAAAATATAATTTTAAAGTGTTGAAATTGAAAACTTTACACACTAAATTTTTTTGAAAGTGAAATATAAACAAATTTATTTATATCAAAACACATAAAATTTTAATCTATATAGTTATGATGATATTAATATAGTATTATACACAAAAATTTTCTATTATATCAAGAAATTATAATATATAATTATAAATTATTATTAGATATATGATCGGGCCGAGCTTATAACGGGCCAAGCTTAGCCAAGCTCGAGCTCGGCCCGATTCACAAACGGGCCGAAAATTCAGGCTCTAGCCCGGCTCAGCCCTAGCCCAAAAAAGTTCAGCCCTCAAAAAACGGGCCGAGCCGGGCCGAGCTCGGGCTAGCCCGGCCCAATTGACAGTCAATAAGTTATTGCTAAGAGAATATACAACCTTGCAAACGAGTGGCTGTTATCTTGAAATTCCAACAGCCTTTGCTCGATTTCATCAATGGCAACATAGTTTTTCGAAGAAGGAACGAGTCAAAGGTTCTTCACAATCAAAGTGGCCTCTCTTTTCTCTATCATTTCGCTTGAAGAAAGGCCGATTGAGTTTGCTCCCCTTGGGAGCCCGTACACTGCTTGCATCTTTCTCTGAAATATTCACCTATCGATCATCGGGGCCCAAAAAAGCCTAAGCTTCTGACTCGTATCACTTAAGGACAATCTCCAAGACATCGGTCATCAAGTTTGATGGCTGGACCTTTGTCAGATGGTCAAATCCAGTTCTGGCCAAAGCTTTCAAGAATCGATTACGCTCTGGATATTGTTGAAGAGCATCATTCACTGAAACCTAAACTGAAAGATGTTTTGCATCTAAACTGAAACCTACCCATTACTGGTCGGTTTGGTAGAGGTAAGTTGAAAAAAGAGTCCCATTTTCTGGCCTACAAGTTGAGATTTGCAGAGAGACAATAGAGAGGGAGACAGACAGACACAGAGAGAAAAGGGGGGATGAAGATGGAATGAACCAAAGAAGGCTAAGAAAATGAACTGACTTCTATCTTCTGAACAATTATTAACTCTTCCTTGTCTAGCTATTTTTTACAGAGCAGTTGGAAAACTTATGTAAACAATTGTCCAATCTGATCGTGAAACCGAAAATTTTAAATTTTTACTAATTTTTCACTTTTTTTATTATTTTATACCATAAATGCCCTTCTTGAGTCCCATCATTCAAATCAGTTGAAGACCAATCTAATGGCAGGAGCTCGATCCTGCACGTGTGGCAAAAATATATATGCAAAACCTTAATAGGACTGTTATATTTATATAAAAAGTCAAAATAAAAATATAATCGTTTGACTGAACTCGACGCTTATAAAAAAGATTATTTTAACTTGCGGCTTTCTTTTCTAATTTCAAAGTTACCCTTCCTCTGCAAGATTTTTTTTCCAGAAAAAATGTATATTTGCTGATAATTGGCAAAATTTTTGTTGGGGGTCAATCGTGTCTCTCCAATTATTTCAGAAAATTCATGGTTATTCTGTAGAATCTTCTGTAGTACATATATAATTGTCATTTCTATATGTAGTTTTTTTGGACTATATTTAGTGTAAAAAATTTCATTATAATTTTTAAGTTTTTTTGAAGCATTTGAAATACTAAAACTCAAATCTGTCAACAATAACTATGTTTTTTTACAAATAAATTTTAATTTATCATATAATATATAATTTTACATCTTTTTATGTATAAAAAACTTTAAAATCGGTCACAAAACAATCGATTTTGAAAAACATATCAATCTGCGTCGCTTGCGTCAGCAAGTGGTGAAATAGTGCCACAATTTCCGCTCAAAATGGGCGGAAATTGTCTCCAAAATTTGTAAAAATTATGAATAATTAAAAAATTATATGGAATTTCTATTAAATTTGTCATATTATATATTTTTGTCAGAGAGAAATAATAATTTAAGAATAAATATGTGGTTTATTAATGCAAGAGGGATATATTTAAATTAATTTAAGTATATAATTGTCACTAAGGCGATAAATCAATTATATATGATTAATTTAAGTAAATAATTGTCTCAAACTAAAATATTATTTAATTCCACTATATTTTTTAAAAAAATTTCAGGAATGTTTTAACTTGTAGTATTGTTAAATCGCTCAATTATTACATTTATTTTCATCTTTTTTCATATTTATCTATAACTTTTTAACTATTTATTTCTATTTTGGTTTTAAATTACAGTTTAATTTGTCATCTGTATGCATTTAATACTGAACTCTTATTTTAAAAAGGTACAGTTTTCAGTTTTACATGCCTCAAAAAAGAATTTTTTACAGAATAAATTGATTTGATTGGTTAGAAGTTCGTTTTAGCATTGTTTAATTTGTTTAAGGATTTGACTTTTCATCTCCTTAATTGCTGCGAGAGTCAGCCTCCTCGACACGTGGAGTAGATATACGAAATTTCATGCAATTAGACGCTACTTTGGCCAACCTTTGGACTAACCAAGAAATCTTCAGTCGGAAATACACAAATAATACGGTCAATACCGGGGATGGTTTTTGTTTTTGTTTTTTTTTAAATATTACAATAACTCAAATCTAGAAACTTTGAATGTTCTGATATATTCTCTAGTATATTGATTAAATTAGTCACATAAAATTGTGTGATTAGTTCAAGTCTTAATATTTATCAATCGATAGTATTTTTGTAATTTGATTGATATACTAAATAATATATTAAAAAATATATTAAAAATTTATATCATTTAGTAAAAATAGATTTTAATTAAAGTTAGTTTACCAAATCGAACATCTTTTAAAAAAAGTAAGACGATTTTTTTTTTTTTGGAAACGCAAGCCACAAGATAAGGCTACTAGGTATAAATACCATCTTTTTTCTATTTTTTTGATACATTTGGTGACCTTTGTATAAACTTTTTTATCTGAAAAAAGAACATATATAAGTCACAAATATAATGTGTATTTTTAGAAAAAAGAAAAAAGAAATATAATGTTTATTCCTTATAAATGTCATTTTTCGCCAATTAAGTGGAGTCTTCTGTTTTAGTTCTTGAAGGACTTGAAAATGGAAAAGAACTCTAAAGATTATTTGAAAATTCTCATGACCTCATATATATTTCGCATAATAATTTGTTAATTTTTAATACTAATTAATTACTTATCAATTGATCACTAATCAATTTTTTGTCATACTATAAAAAAATATATTACATCTCTTCCAAACTAATAGTCCTATGAAATTATATTGATAAATAATTAAGGATAACTCTAGAAAAATAATCATTGAATTCGTATTAAAAGTAAATTATTTTATCAATTTAGTCCTTTTTTTTGGATACATATCTTTAAATTATATTTTTTATTAACTTTTAAAGTGCTCAAATTATTCAAGTTTAAAAAAAAACTATTTGTTTTTTTAATTATTTTTTCTCTCTGATAAAAATCATCTAATATGAAAATTTTAATAGAAATCCCATGTAATTTTTTAATTATCCATATTTTTTTTAAATTCTAGAAAAATTTTAGCATAATTTTTACCAAAAATTGGCGACAATTTCCGCTCAAGATTAGGCAGAATTTGTGGCACAATTTCTGCCTAAAATTGGCGGAAATCAGCCACAATTTTTGTTAATTTTAAGCGAAAATTATGGCCCAATTTTGCTACTTACTGGCGTAAGTTATGCAAATTGATATTTTTTTTTAAAATTAACTGTTTTATAATAGATTTTAAAATTTTTTATATATAAAAAAATATAAAATTAAATATTATTTGATAAATTAAACTTTATTTGAGAAAAACATAATTATTATTGATAAATTTAAGTTTATTATTTTAAAAACTTCAAAAAAATTTAAAAATTCTTAAAAATAAATAATAAATAATAAAAAATTTTTCACATTACATATAATCTAAAATAAAAATATATATAGTCACCCTATATAATTCTAAGCCTATTCTTGCTTTGTCTGTGGTGGCGTAAGCTTTTTGTCCTCTTCGCAGGGGTTTGCCAATATGTCTCTCAGTGTGTGTGTGTGACACACGAAAACATATGCCCAAGTGGGTCCTTTAGATCCTCCCATACATTGTATCTTCAGCAACCCTTGATTGGCTACAAAGAATTCTTTATTTGCTGGAATACATAAGACTTCAATGTATGCTCTTACATTTCTCTGTTCGCCTTTGTTCATCTTCTAAGGTTATGTTCAGATGTGATGTTCTCAGCTTTTATGCCCAAATCTTCGGCCTAATAGCAGCAAAATTCGATATCGCTTTATGGGTCATCAGTTTCATGTAAGTTCTTGAACCAAAAGCTGTCGTTTTGCCTCTCTGCTGAAAAAGTTGTTAGCTTTTCTGGGTTTTGGAAAGGATTGCTGCCTTTTCTTTTCCTTTTTTGATTGGTCTAGTTTGTAATTATTATTTTGGTTGTTGCTTCAAATGGGTTCCTTTTCCTGAGTTTATTTTAGCAATCTTGTTTTGGATACAGTATTATTTAGGTCTTGTGTCTGTAATTTGTCACTGTTTGGTAAAGCTTTGGTGTTCAGTTGATGATTTAGGAACTTGGATATAATCCTAGGAGGTTTCATATATGTCTTATATGGAGATAAAGCGAAAATGGGTTTGGTTGTATTGAGGTGTACAGTTCCACAGCGGATGTCTTTAGAAGGTGCGTCGGCTGAGGGTTTGAAGGCTCTTTGAAGAATTTCACAGAGTGATAATCTGCATTTTGAATTGTTTGAAGAGCATGTTCTGAAGTTTGATCTCAAAATTTCTTGTGTTTTGGTGAATTATGGAAGGCAATTTACCATCAGGGAGTATGATGCCAGGAACTGGTCCCTTTGGTGGTCTGGATTTGCAAGGGTCTATAAGGGTTCATCACCACCAGCAACATCCCTTTGCTCTTCATCAGCCCCATCATTCTCATGCTAGGCAAGGATCAATTGTTCAACCCACAATTCATGAGAATTTCCCACTCACCATTGGGAGCACACAAGAGCATGATCATTCTATTTCTTTGTCAGATTTCAATAAAGGAGAGAAGGCAAAATCTGCAAGTGACGAGGATGAGACAACTTTCACAGAAGATGGTGGTGATGGTCACAATGATGAGGGTAAAGGGAAGAAGGCATTCCCATGGCAACGGGTTAAATGGACTGATGCAATGGTTAGATTGTTAATTACTGCTGTTTCTTACATAAGTGAGGAGGCTGCTGCAGCATATGGTGGTGGAGCAAGAAGAAGATATGCAAATCTGCAGAAAAAGGGAAAGTGGAAATCAGTCTCAAAGGTCATGGCTGAAAGGGGTCATTTTGTTTCACCACAACAGTGTGAGGATAAGTTCAATGACCTCAACAAAAGGTATAAGAGACTAAATGAGATACTTGGGAGGGGAACTTCTTGTGAGGTGGTGGAGAATCCTTCACTTCTGGACATGATGAACCACATATCCGAGAAATCGAAAGAGGAAGTCAGGAAAATTCTCAGCTCCAAGCATTTGCATTATGAAGAGATGTGTTCTTACCACAATGGGAACAGGTTGCATTTACCCCCTGACCCGGAATTGCATCACTCATTGCGCTTGGCACTGAGAAGCAGAGATGACTCCGATGATAGTAACACAAGAAGGCACCCGCATGATGATAACGATGATGATGATCCGGATGCTGAACTAGATGATCATGATGACTATGAGGAAAATCATGCTATGCATGGGGATCGTATGGCTTATGGAATTCCAGGAGGTTCCATAAAGAGGATGAAACAAAGCCATAGTCATGAGGATGTTGGTTTTGTTAACTCCTTGAATTCTCTAGACTGTAACAGATATTCAAATTTTCAGCCCCAAAGTGGCCCTGTTGATGTCAATCAAGCTTCACCTGATGGATTAAAAGCAAACCTCTTACAAAAGCAGTGGATGAGTCATCGCTCTCTTCAGTTAGAAGAACAAAAACTGCAAATTCAGGCTCAAATGTTGGAACTAGAAAGAGAGAGGTTCAAATGGCAAAGGTTTAGCCAGAAGAAAGACAGGGAACTGGAAATGATGAAGATAGAAAATGAAAGGATGAAACTTGAGAATGAACGTATGGCACTGGAGTTGAAGCGAAAGGAGATGACTGCTGAAAATTGTTAGGATGTTGCATTCAGACCCGATCTGAACATGGATGAAAATGTTGGTTTTATTTTCGTGAGGTACCATCATACCTCGTTTCGTCAAGCTTATTTGCGTATAAAGTTTTGATTAGAGGCAGTATCTGAAGCATGTTTTGGCTTGCATATATTTTGCTAAGAGTAAGAACTCCGTGTTCACAATCTGGTTGTAAACCCTATGATATCACCTATAGCTCTTGATTATTGGGCTGTAGATTTTGCTTATGGCCTTGTAATGTCCTAGTTTCCTACTTTTTCCAATTGTAATGTTGACCTTACAAGACATTTGTTAGCTTTAGTTTGCTGCATTTCTGCAGATGAAACTTTTTGTATGTGATCTCCTCTCTTCAACTTGGTATGATAGGTAGCTTTGTTCCATTATTGGCAATCTGTGGTCATCATTCTTTGGTTGTGTTTGATTCTTCCTTTCTTTCACCCATATATGCTTTCTTAGATAGTTGATATAGAAATGCCTAAAACAGATAAGAAATGCAATCAGTAATGTACAAGCATAGAAAATATATGGTTTAGCGTTCTGCTATGGTTGGAACTCTCGTATGCAGAAATGCACCTAGGAATATCTCCGAAAATTCTGAGCCTGAGCCATAAATGGGGATACTGAGGATAAAATCGATCCCTAGAATTAATTAATGTAGTTTCTACATGAGGATGCAACTTACGTTGCGTACTACTTTTTGCTTGTAATGTTATCTGGCCAACTCTTCAGTTGCAATAGTATCTGATTTTGCAATTGAGAAATGATCGTTTCGTTTGTGGATGAAAATTTCCACCTGGTATTGGCCAGTTACTGATTTCTGAAATTACATGTAAAAAGTGCCGAAATGGTGGAAAGTAAGCTTCTGCCTAGGAAGCAAGCTTTTAAATTGGTCAACTCAATCTCAGTGCCAGTCATCTTCTGGTAGCCCTCAGAGGATAGTTTAGAAGGATCTGACCATTGATAGAGACTTATATCTATGGGGGTTTACTTAATGACCTTCTTCATGGCTGATGAATGTTCTTCAAGCATATAAAGCAATAAAATGGTTTAATAATATTGGAAGTATCTCCTTCTACATTATACTTAGTCTCTGTATGAAAATCATGACAGATGGGTAAAAAATAAAAATTGAAAAGTTCAGACTTCATCTATTTTGAGAAAAAAAGTGGGGCATCATTTGTCTTCACATAGAGCTAGATAGTCGCCCTTCAATTGCTGAAAGAATGCAAAGTGTACAAGGAAATGAGGTTGTCAAGGAGCCCAGAGAGATGACTTTGTAGATTATTTCTAGAACTTTAAGGGCACTGGTTCAGCTACCTGCAAACCACTTAAACTTCTCAGCCACTTAAGAAGTAAACAGAGTTTTCTAATTTCAGAGAACTAATCTATTTCCCTGAATGAATCTTCATTGAAACTGTTGTTTAAAATAGACCAGGGAAAAGAAGTTCTCATCATTGATAATGCTAAGCTTTCAAATACTATTTTTCTATTTGGGAAGGGATAATAAAGGTTTAGTACAGCCAATCTGTTTCCCTAAATTCTCTGGTTGGAACCATAATATGTAGATGATGTTTGTTTCAGGTGTTTCAGTTAGTTCTTTCTGGAGTTTGTCTAACCTATCGGTAAAGACTGGTGGAACTTTGAGTTTAAAGATCCCCATACAAGGGAAAAACTGTTTTATGATTGATCGTGTGGATGTGTTTTCCCCAATATAATGTTATTTAAGGTGCTAGAATTGGTATTGATGGGCAAGGCATGGAAAAGAGTTCACCAAGATTTGATTATTGTTATTGTATTAATTTTGAAGGGTTTTTTTGTTAATGTTCTGCTACGTTTTTTTAAAAAAAAAATAAACACAGGCTAGAGCACCTGAACATTTCGAGTAAATTATGTCACTTCAACTCAGCAAAATTCTTATCCAGTATTAATGTATTAACTAGAATCCTAATTTTCCATCTCACCCTACTCTGGTGATATCTCTAATATTTTCTTCTGTTACTTATCCCATTTGGTACACTTTTGTCTGTCCTCAGCCTGCTCATTAGAATAACTCAGGGTGAATATATTGGAGAAATCCATCAGTTTAGTCGAGGATCATAGTGGAATTGTTTCATGTTATCAAGTATGGAGATGAAGATTTTTCCCACTTATAATCAATCATGTTTATCATCCTTTGAAAAGAAAAGTTGCACATTATCCTATGTGTTCACGAAGCTTCATTAGTCAACTAATTCAAGGCTGCAATGCCTACAGAGGAAGCTCACCTGCTGGAGATTCCAAGAGCAAATCTAAACTGCTGAGGAAATATGCAAACTGATGTTCCCTTGTAACTCTTCCCGTTCATTTTCCTTTTTGGTTCTGGGGTTTTGGATGTTATACCATATTGCAGCCGGACTGTATTTCATCTGTTCTACTGCATAAGAGTGGCTTTCTTATCAAGACGTCGTGGATGTATACGATAAAACATCAATTTGGCCTTCAGAAGGTACTGCTATCCAAGCAAGATCTCCTTTTAGCTTTTAGTGTTCTTGAAGGGGATACTAGTGACAGATGCTTATTGTTTACTTATTATTTTCTGTTTCTCCAGAGTGACTAACATCTGGATTTTCTCCAACCTTGCTTTTCTTCCATTTTCCTAGATCATTTATCAGATGCATTTGTAGAAAAGCCCAGTTCTTAAATGGTTTTCCTTTGTTTTCATGAAACTGGATTTCTTTGAGACTTATCCTCCTATTTCACTTGGTGCAAATGCGGTGGTTTCTTCTTCTGTCATTATCTTGGTCATGTATATCCCTGCCTAAAAATAGTAGTTTTCCAGTTTCTAAAACCAGTTCTGCTTAGGTTAGGCACGGCCATCCTTTTTTTTTTCTTACCTTTATTTTGGTGATAAAATGGACCCTATCTAGGCCTAGTCTCCACGTCTTCTGCCTTGCCCATTGCGTACCACTCCTGCTGAGGCAATATAAGAAAGTACTGATACAAAAACCACAGTGTGCCTATATTCTGAAAGATGAGCAGAATTATGGAACTCATGCAGGTTTCTCTTTCCCATCATGGAGATAGATGGCCGCCTTCTTTCTTGTTAGGTAGAAAGTCCGTTATCAGTACTTTCTGTGATAGAACTACAATATGCTATGCAGTTTCTGTTTTCCATGTTGGCAGAGCTAATCGCTATCCTAAATGACTTTATTCCACTAGCTTGTCAAATGTTGGGTCGAATTTAATCCGTTTAAGATAGAGTTAAGTATTTAACTGATAATTTATTAGTTTAATAATAAATAAAATTTTTTATATAATAAAAAAATACATTGTGCACAGTTATTCATGTAAACTCTAAACATAGTGACTACGTGATTAAAGGGTCAACTTGAATTAAGTTCTTATTTAAGTTGAGTTGTATTGAAAATAATAAAAGTAAGAATTATTTTAGATTAATTTTAAAAAAATTTATTTTTTTTATTTTTTTACTTTAGATCACACTTTTTCTCTCACGATCAATTTACTTTTACGTCTAATCCAAACAAAAACACAAGAATTTATTTTTAATACAATTCAACTCAAACAAAAATTTAATCTAAATACGTTTTAAATTAGTTAATAAAAGAAGTGAGATTTAAAATAAAAAATAAAAAAATAAAAGTTTTTTGAAATTTAAAATTCAATCCAAGTTGGCGGTGATGGGCAGCTGTTTTTTATTCTTTTTTTAATCTTTATTTCTGAATTGCACTGTATATAATGCATTTTTTAACTCTTTGATTTGTGGTGGTAGCGGCGAACGCAGTCGTGCGAGCAGCAAAGACGGCGCAACTTGAGAGTGACGCTAGCCGCTTTTGCCATTATTGTAGTGGTTCGGAACTTCACTGGATCGCTTTTTTCCTATTCTAGGGTCCCAAAATGCCCAAACTTTCTCCCTTTGCGTAGTTTATTTATTTTAATCCCTCCACTAAATGAAGAAAAGCAAATGGCTTCTGCACTGCATCCTCTTGCGAGGTTCTAATACTCCCCGGGATTGGACCTAGCCAAACGAGTCAAGTTAAAATCGAACACGAGAGTACTTAACCAGCAAATATTTTTACTTTTGGAATTAGATAAAATGAGTCGACTTGAGTCAAAATAGGAGAGAATTTTGATTAATCAATATTATTTTTTAATTATGAACTTGACCGAATAGACAAAATAGGATGTCCGAGGTTAACTTGACTCAATATGGTTAACATAAAATCATAATTAATGCCCAATAAGCCTAATCAAGATCTGTTGCATGTGCAGTTGAGTTAATAGGTTTGTGGTTGAAGTATTTAACGTTTTTAACATCATAAAGAGATAAGCGCGTTTCATCTATTTAAACTTATCGTGTTTCAAAGTAAAATTGTAATGATTTACGAGAAACATATATTTAAAAATAATAGTTAAATTAATTTTTTGTTAAGATCTTTGGTGTTTATTAAAGTAGACTACCAAGTATAAACTCGAGAAAATTAAAATGGGAACGGCTTGAAGTTGCTAAGCAAGTTGCGAGTTATTTGATTTGTTTGGATCCTACGCTTTCAAATTGTTATTCAAATGGGCTTTGGAATATCGGCTGGCCGCCGCAGAGGCGTGGGTCCCCAAAATAGTAAGTGGGAGCGTCACTTGTGGGGATTTTTTTCAAATAGGAGAAGAAACAAGTTTGATTCAACGTTCATAATTTTTGGATTTTTTTTTAAAGCCAATTCGATTTGAATACTCACATCTCGAAAGAAAACTTATCATTTTAATAGAAATACCATTCGCTTTTGATATATTTCTTTTTGTTTTTTCTAACACAACACTTGCAATTGTACGCATTATAATCTTGCAATTGTGTACTTTTACTCATAAGTTTTTATTAGTATAATTACTCTTAGTTTTCATTGGAGTCTTTTATAGATTAATTTTTTTTTAAATGGCATGATAGATGTTCAAATGCTTTGTTTTAATCTTTATTTTTAAAAATTAGCTCAAGATTATTGGTGATATTTTGATGAGATACATATATTTTATCGATTATACTTCGTCCTTTTAAAACTTCAAATTTATAAAATCTAAAAAAGTATTTTTTATAAACAAGTTACCTACTTACTTTTTTATAATTAAAGAATTTAATCTTTATTTTTAAAAAATTAGCTCAAGATTATTGGTGATATTTTGATGAGATACATATAATTTATCGATTATACTTTGTCCTTTTAAAACTTCAAATTTATAAAATCTAGAAAAATATTTTTTTATAAACAAGTTACCTACTTACTTTTTTATAATTAAAAAATTTAATAGAATGACTTATGTATCAATACATAATTAGCAATATTAATCGTAGAAGTTTAGCCCACAGGCCTTGTCCTTGTAGCAAGTACTTGGACCCCTTAACCTCATTGTTAAGATTTCAATTCTTACTCGAACCAGGATAGTTGGCACTTGTATTCAAAAAACATAGAAGTTTAATTAAAATATTTTTCTTTTAAAAAATTAGATATTTGTTTTTGGATATTTCAAAATATAATAATATATTTTTAATTTTAGACAGAGGAGCACTAATTAGTTTCTTTGAAATTACAAGTTTAATTAATATTTATAATTTTTTATGATTACGTGAAAGTTAAGATACTTCTTATTTACTGGCTACAAAATTTAATAGTAACTCTTCTTATTATTGATTCACCAAAAAAAAAACCGCTTCTTATTATTGTGAAAAGAGTATATTATTTTAACTATTAATATTATATTATGAGCTTATTAATTTTTGGCACATTTTATTGCTTAATTATTAAAAAAAGATCAAATTAAATTACCTCTTTATCCTTTTATTATTTAATTTTTATAAAGATAAACTATATCCATCAAGAAACTACATTCCATCCTATGTTAAAAAAAATTAAAATAAAACTATGTTTCATCCGCATTTCTAGAATAGTATATAATAAATAAATTCATCAAATAATTGAGTTAGAAATCGAATAAGCTGACCTTATCAGTCTCACTTATGGAGAAACTAATGTGGGAATATATATATATATATATATATATATTGCACTGTGTGCATTATAAGCACGAATAGTCCATGGTTGTATGCAATAATATTCTCTGATAGTCACATTACACTCAAAAGTCGATGATATCTAAGCTTACAGGTCTAATAATACTCGGCCGTGGGACTCCCAATCATTTGCAAATTTAGCCTCATTCCACTGTCCCTAAAGTTCCCAGAATATGGAGCCTTTTCTTGAAAAAAAATTCAGCCTAGTGGCATTATTCTTCTTCCCAATTTTGAGTGCAATCATCCTTTCCCTTTTCTCTTATTTTCATTTTCACGAAGTAACTTCAAAAACACACCCTCCCTAACCCTTCAAATCTTCTCCATGTAGAAACTAGTTCGAATTTTTAGTGACATTTTCTCTACACCTCTGAACTCAAGAAGATAAACTCTAAAGCCTAATAGAGATGATCTGATAAAAAATCTGCAGTGCATAATACTTACAAGATCACCCTTTACCAAAGGGATACTTGTGTCCAAATTTATCACTTGGAGATATTTGAATCGCGGTGACTATATGAATGAGGACACTTGAAGAGATTTGAGATTTGATCTTTGAGAATTCTCCGTCTAGAGTATAAAATTAGAAAAGAAAGAATTGGCAAAGGGGGCTTATGCCATACACAGGGAAACACAGATAGAGTACAATGCAGACTCAATTATTTGGAGTGAAATGAGAGGATGAATATATATAGAATAATAATAATAGGATTGGAGGGAGGCGAAAGAGAAAGTCTTTGGTAGTTGATCTTTATCACTATACACGCCATAATAAAGTGCATGCAACATAAAGCTTATCCATTTATGCCTCACATCATAGAAGTGGACGTGAGTAACAAAGTTAAATACCATCGAAGTGGACATCTTAGTGCTCTCTGTTTGCATTTGCATCTTCATCCATACATACATAAATATATGTATGTATACATAGGTTTCCCTCGCTGCATGTACTATCCCTCTCTCTCTCTCTGCATTGTGGGCATGCACATGGGAGCTCAACCCTGTTTATACTGCTGCTCAAATATGGGCTTTTTGGAGTGCTTCCTATGGTCCATATGGGGCCACCAACAGAGACCTCGGCTAACCCACTCCCTTTTCAAGGACCTCCTCCTTCCGTCTGTTAACTCCCGACGTAAACTCGATTTATTTCAAAGTAACATATACTTAATCTTAATAATGCAAAGCGTAACGTAAAATATTTGGGTGTAACGAAATATGTAAAATATTTGAGCGTAATATAATTATTTTCTTCTCTCTATTGATCGAGTGGTCCAAGATTCATTTATGATTGGTGGAGATGTCGTGAGTTGTGAATGCCCAGCCTGCAGTTTGCTGACTGAGGAAATAATTTTTTTTTAAAACAAAAAGAGGCATAGTAGAAAGTTTGTTAGATGTCTTATGTGTTTGTAGCCATTTCTCAATTTTCAACCTCTCAGTTGACTTTGATTTTGGCGATTTGAAAGTGCACTTTGTTCTTGAGAAAAAGAGTTGAAGAAGTCAAGGAGGATTGCATATAATGAGGATCAAAGTTGATGATGCATATGTATGCGTAGTGTGTCTCTGCTTCTCTCATTTTCGGCCTGCCATTGCCAATTCCTTTTTGTTCTTTCTTTTGGACTTGTCCTTCAAGCATTCCGTATTTCCAGTTCATGGTCTCCAGTGTAAAATGGGATATTTTAAATTGTTTATTCTAGTTTCTTGTTTTGTTTTTTGAAGAAACCATTGTTGATGCTGTAGAAGTGTGACCAATGTTTTTTGAGTCCTTCCAATTTTGGTTTTTGCTCGTTTTATTCTAGTGTTTAATTTTGGATTAAAATGGAGTCTTGCTTAAAGCTGAAGCACTCAAAATATTATTCTCAATAAAACTACCAAAAAAGTAAAAGAAGCTCAAAATAATCACATCAACGCCAAACAGTTGTTTATAATTTGAAGATTCAAGGCGTTGCTCTTATTAAAACTACCAAACAATTGAAATTATAATATAAATGCGATTCTTGCTAAAATTTCTAAATAGATAAAACGTAAAGCTTGTTAGAATACAATTCCAAATAATCCTCTGAATAGTTCTCCTAAAAATAAAGAGACTTCAAATTTGAATAATACCATTTTGCGGATTCAAAAAGCTATTTTCACTAAAATTGCCAAACCACAATAGACTCACTCACAAAAGCTGCCTTAAAGGCTTGTAAAAGTAAGCTCAAGAATCCTAAAGCCCCCAAGAACCTTATCTTTGGCCTATAAGGTATAAGTACGGTTGCAGAACAAAGCTGAAAGCTCCACCGTAATACCCTATTTCTTGCGATTTGCTTTCTCTAGAATTGAGCAATATAACATGAGTTTGGCTGAGCAGTTCTCTCTCTAAAACACTCAAACTTTGATACCATGATATCATGAGCTCATGCTTCCAAACAAATCATTCCAATCACATGTTCATGAACTCGTGCAAAGCATGAAAGTGATATCAAGAACCATCAAGGCAAGAATATAATCAAGAGTTGGGTGGGGATTGGCGGGGGGGGGGGGGGGAGGAGAAGTTCATCTCCATGGGCAAATCCAATCTAATTAACTAGCTAAATTAACTGGTAAAGCTCTCTTAACTACTTAAACATGATTAGCTAAAGCCATAGATCCCTTGATTCTCTATATGGTTTTCTTGAGTTAGCAAAGTTAGCTAGATTAATGACAGCACATTCCCATTGTCTTTGCCAGCCCTGAAACGGTTATTAACTTTCACATGTGGTTTACATGATTATTTGTTTCCAAGTTCACATGCTATCGTGCTTTGCTAATAACACATTAGCATAATCTTTTCATGTGTGCTCTAAAGCTTTGTCTGAGAGGAGCCACAAAGGCGAGCAATTAAGGCATTGCACATGCTAGGGGTATATATCTTGGCAATGACATAAAGGTCTTGTTTGCTCTATTCCTAAGCTTCATATATATGTGTCTGTTACTACATCCACTTAGTTTGATGGAATACTTAAATGAATTGGACAAAGTCTAAAAGAACACACATTTGTAATGGGATTTTCATTCTTTTTTTGTTTGTTTGGGCATATTTGTGTACAACATTATTAATTTGTGATATCCGAATAAAATGGATGACTTAGATAGAGCTATAACTTATAATGAACCCAGTTGACAGGTCACATTCAATAATTGATATTCATCGAAAACCAATTGATGCAAATGGTCAATTGTATGGTTCTGGTCACTAGGCTGGGTAGAGTCACAAATTCTCCAATGGTGGGCTCCCTCGAGAATGTAATTTTTTAGTTTGCAATATGACCCCCAACTTTTTCTTCTTGCATAGTAAATTATTTACAATATCCTATCTATTTTTTTTTCTTTGGAATAGAAAGCAAGAAAGGAAGGAGAACATGAAGAATCCACTTTGTGGGCTGCTTCGCTAATGCCAGATAAATTGAAAGGGTTAATCCACATGGATGACACATGATTTATGCCAATAGTCACATGCCGACCATATTCAATATTCATCAATTCATTTCAACCCCCTATCACCTCCCCCTGCCCGCCCCCCCCCCCCCCGCCCTCCCCACAAAGACCCTTTGTGAATAATATGTATAACCTTTTTCATATGGGCCAGCGATGTTTAGATCAGACAGCTCATATTGGTCCATGTCAAAAGCCTTAATAGTTAACTAGTTGTTGGGACTTCAATGAAATGTCTTTTACGTCTTGGCAATTTTTCTTTTTTGTTTTCACATTATATGTGCATCAAAATTTTACATCAAATACTTATCACCCCATTTATTAGACACAGATAGATATAGATTCCATGGGAATATAAATTGTTCAATGTTTTACGAGAAAGTTGCTTTTCTAAAATGGTTTTTCATAACCATGATTCTTTAAAATCTAATTTTGAAGAGAATAATTCTAAATGTGCACTACTTTTCAATACACCAACTGATTATTCTATGCATATTACACTTTTTTCTTGAGTAAATTTTATAACAATTTTTGGATGAAATTAAATTTATAGATTGTCGAAGCTAATCTTATCAGTATGTTTAAGAGTTGAGGTATTAAGACTATATATATATATATATATATATATATATATATATATATATATATACTGTTAACACGTATATCCCTACTATTTGACGTAATAAAAAATAATATCATATTCCGCGACAAATGTGTTCTTCATATGCAGTAGTCTTTATTAAGGTAGAGTCAGTGTCCCCCTCCCTCCCCCATCTAAAAAATAAAAATAAAAACACTTGTTTATTAATCCTAATAATTATTTTACAATAACAGGTAAAAATAATAACGGCTATATATCGTAAAATTTTTTGAGAAATCAAGCAAATGGTGAGGAGGTGGCACTGATAAAATTCATCCCTCGTCAAATAAATATTTTCAGTTTGATATGCATCTCTTTCTATACGAGTGGAAGACTTACAAAAACAAAATAAAAATAAAATTTAAAGGCGAAAAACATAGCCTTAAAGGACCCTGATATTAAAGAAGAAAATAATTAAAATGGGCATTATGTGTGTATTTATACATTAGGGGATGTCATACGTAACCAATATATGTACACCACACTGACTCGATGTATTATGTAAGGCACATGGGGAAGAGAGTGAGGTCCGTTTTTACTATTTTTAGTGGGCATTTAGGGCGAAGACTGAAGAGAATGACTATATAAAGGAAGTTACCTTTCCAGAAATGAGCTCAAAATTTTTTCCAGATTTTGTGCTGTAAACGACAACATCATTCATATTTTGAAAAGAGCCTCTATCTGATTAATTATGGAATATTTCTCAAGGAATTTTGCAGTATGCAGCTTCTTCTTTTTTGTTTGTGCACGGTCACAATCAGAGACCAACTAGAACACTAGTTCAAGAATAATGTTGTGATGATTAATGCTCTACTCGTGAGCCGCGGGCATGATTTGATTATTGTTACGTGTTAAAAGTTTAATCTTTTAATGTAACAAAATTAATTATATACTGCATTCATTTCAAAATATAAAATTTTTAAATTTTTTTATATAGATTAAAAAATAAAGAGTATTTTTTATTGTATCATTAACTAATTTTACTAATATATAGAGAATGCAATGGTTATATTTATAATACAGGTAATTTTCAAAAAAATAATTTTAAAAATTTACAAAATGCCAAATATTTTAAAATTTTTTAGAAAATACTAAAAGACATTATATTTTGAAATAGAGAGAGTAGTACTAACAGTCGAAACATATTTGTAAAAAGAATTATCCTTAATAGTAGAAATATGAAGATGAAATTTGTGATGCAAAATGTGAAATGCTTCGTAATATTTTGTTTTTTCTATTCCTATATGTTGTTAGTGAAAGTTAATCTTCATGAACACTAAATGCAACATATATTCAACAAAAATATGGTTTGATTTTCTAGAATTTTTAAGCAGAAACAGAAGATTTCAACATTTGGAAGGAGGGCTTCTGCCAAAAATCTTCGATCACGCTCTTTTCAAACTTAATTTTGTTTATTTTAATTAAGATCATGCTTCGAACACATTACTTACAAAAACGAACATTAATACACAACTATCTGCTTAAATTAAAGAAACTACAAAGGAGGAGGTCATCTAATTCAATTTGGTTACTGTACAGATGAGGGATTTTTTAAAAAAGTTTTATACGGCTCCTCAATCATCAAATCAACATGTTGATTTAACTATTGGAGATTCACATACAATTATTCACCATATGTAACAAGAATAATTATTCAATACTATTGTGAAATTATTCTTACTCATATGGTGAATAATTATCCTCTTCACTATATATGAGATTTCAAGTATTCTATTAATAGGATATTGATTCGACGACTAAGAACCTATTCAGCACGTGCTAAAAAAAAGAATCTATCAGCATCGTAATTGAGTCTCATCTAATTAAATCTGTGAGATGAGATGAAAGGTTGTAGTAACAAATTTATTTATTGGCATATTAAACTTCAAAGATTGAGGGCACTAGAAGAAGTTTTCACTGCATTTTGGAAGAAATTATAAGAGTATGGTAATCAAATTGCAACCCCAAAAAAAATACATATTTGTATTTATCCCACATTAATTTACAACTCTTGAAATGCTGCAAAATCAGAAACAGTACTCTCATATCGTGCTTTGATGTTGACATACCAGCTTCAGACAACTCATACATTTTAACATCTTCAAATGTATAAAATAATTCAATAATACATGTATACTTATGAAAATATACATAGATTAATGCAAAAATAATTAAAATCACTAGGGATCTAATTTCTTAAACCTCACCACCCCAACACATCAAATCTCATTTGTAGATTTGAGAAACAAAGGACAGATCTGAGTTAGATTAATTTAATTAACCCTACCTAACTGTAGATCTGACAACCCTTAATTTACCATCCATCTAATGCCAAGCAAACCAAACATTCTACACTGGATTTTTTTTTAATTCATGCTACTTCCATTTACGCGGTTCCTTCCTCCACTGTTCAAGTAAATACGTTTAATAATTAATTACTTAACTCATAATCAAATTTTTTATTCGCACTACAGAAAAAATTATAATTTTAATATATTTATATAATCATGGATGTGAAAATTCTTGTGAATTTCGGATGAAGAATTTTTCATTTACGGTCACATCTTTGATTGTGCCATGTGACCCACTTGTAACTGGCTTGTAAATGCCAACCCTACTTTGGGAATCATACCCTTCTAAAAAGTCAAATAAAGTTATTGCTGATTTTTTTACCCTTTATTTATGCATACAAATATATACAAATATGTTTATGTATATATGTGTGTATATACACATTATATATAATTTTATAAATTATTAAAATCAAAATATGAAAATAGGTTCAAAGTTTGAACCCGTAAATTTAGTGCGCATAGTGGCAAGGTATCTCTTAACAGCTAGAGAAGCCCACAGCCAGCGAGGCGCAGACATAAAACAAACTAGTAAAAAACTATTGTTTTGCAAGACAAGCAATCGCATAATAATCTGTACAAGTATGTTTATATACATACACGTACAGAATATATACAGATATAGAGAGAGAGAGAAACAAAAGATTTTTGCATCATAGAATAGAATATGAATACACGAGATAGAAAGAGAGAGACAGAGAGAAATGTGACTAGTCTTCTTTCTTATCATCAATTACGTACCATTCACCTCTCTCTCTTTCTCCAAATAGACGGTGCCCAATTTGCCTTTTGATGTTTACCTACCTTGCAGCCCAGCCTTTGTCCCTCCACTCTCCCCATCTGAAATTACACTTTTACCCTCAGATAAATAGGTTTTCTGCAGTGTTAATTATTGTTTGACCAGAATAGCCCTCTCTTGCCACCATACTTATTTTACGGTATTGCCCCCTCCGAGAAATTTTGTTTTGCCGTATAAGTGTTTAGTTGACCAAAATGCCCTTAGCGTATGATTGATTCTCTCCATGTTGTTATCTTATTTTTACACGTAATGGTAGTAAGAGTATAGCTGATCCATTAGTGTGTACTTATTGTTGAATTGTGCATTAAATGGCATATTGATTGATAGGGTCCAGTACTTTGAATTATTTATTGGTTGGCCGCTGCTCTGGTAATTCATTTCTCTATTATCTGCGGAGGCGGATTTTGAGTTATTTGCAATCATACGCAAACAAAGGGCTGCGATGTAGTATTTTTTAAGTGTTTGTGATTCCTTTATTTTTTGAGTAAATTATTTTATTTACCTTATTTTTTACCTTTAATTTATTTATTAAAAATTATTGACAGTAAAAAAAAGAATTCAAACCTTGGACAGCTAAGGGAGGGCCCTTTATAGATAAAATAAGTTCTAGGGTTGTTGCTTGTTCTGAAAGTTATCTTTGTACAATGGTCGATGATTTTTTATTACTGCCGTTTGTGGCTAGAATGAAGTGGGAATCTACTTACAAGTCTTTTTAGCTAAGTGAATAAATTGATTATTTTTTTATAAAATTGGGAGAAAATAATGCATTAATTTTTGTACAGATATATTTTTTATCATTAAATATGATGTCATTTATCACTTGGAACAGTGATGTTTTTTTTTTTTGAAGTGTATGAAAAAGGCAAGGCGAGTTTCCGAGTGTGCCCCCCAATTTCAACCACGTATAGTAGATGTATCATTGGTTGCTTCTGGAATTTTCTTCAATGTTGACGGATCTGTAGTATCGTAAGGGCAACAGAACGGAAACTTCTCAATTCAATAGGAAGAAATTTAATCAGTTGAAATACTGTTTTTGACTTTCGCTTATTTCGAAGTAAAATTTTCTTATTTCCTTGATGCTACAAAAAGGGAACTCATAAAATGTACGGAAAGATACTCTTTTCTTTTCTTTTTTTTTCAAGAGAAGTGTTGGGATATAAACTAAGTCTCACGCAAAAAAATTAATAGAATAATTATTTAAATATAATATTTAAGATAACTCTATTAGTATGAAGTTTTTTGGGATATATTAAAAAATAAATATGTGACTGTTTAGTCCAAAGCGGATAATATCATACTAATGTAGAATTAAGTTGACATCGGATAACTCCAACAAGTGGTATCAGAGCTAATGATTCGTTTGGGTGACGTGGCACTGTGTGGGAAGCTCCCTCGTTGAAGATCTATAGTTTATGCCTTGTGTCGAAAGTCTTCCTGATAATGTGGTGGTCAAGCGACTTGTCCCGCTGATTGGTATCGATGGTGCAAGATGGTTGGCAAATTAAATGAATTACCTCTGAATGAGAGGTCATGACTTGTGTGGTCCTTAGTTTGAGGGAATGATTGTTGGGATGCAAACCAAGTCCCACATGAAAAAATTGATAAAAGAGTTGTCTAAATATAATATTCAAGATAACTCCATTAGTATGAGGTATTTTGAGAGATACTCAAAAACAAATACGTGAGGGTTTAGCTCAAAGCGAACAATATCATACTAATGTGGAGTTAAGTTGACATCGGACAACTCCAACATGAAGATACTTAAAGATATTAAGGAAGGGTTTTTAAAAAATAAATTAAGATGTTTTTCACCAAATCAATTTCTACAAAAACTTATTAATTTCTTTCTAATTTCTAGCTCATACTTTGATACAATATACATATTTCTTATATGAATAAAGAATTCAACGTGATCATCTATATATGTATGTGATTGGAATTGGAAAATCCCATTAAGATGGATCATTTGATAGAAAAAATATATATTTTTGATGGATAATATAGTAAATAGGTTGATTACCAAAAACATTGAGAAACAAATGTAAATACAATTTGAAAATAATTTCAAGCACTTTCCATTTTCTCAATTAGTCCCACATTTCACTTAAACTTATCAATTTTAACTTAGGGGTTCCTATTTTCAACATTCAACATCTAAAAGGATCTTTACGGCTTGGTAAGCATTAAACGTTCTTTGCTTTTAACCTCCATATGCTAAAACATAAAATTGTATTGTTTTAGAAAATAAAATTTGTCTACTCAAAAACAAAGCAACGATTTTATACTTGCGATATTACACTGATCAGTACAATACATTGTAAAAATTTAGATTCTTGAGTTCAAATTACTTAATTAGAAGGAAAAGTTATATATATTTTCTTTGAAAGAAAAGAGAAAGAACAAAATAATTAAATATAAAAAAAATGTATTTGTTCTGGTATTACATTATCATCAATCTTGATTTTTGAGTGACAAAAATTGAGAGAAACTTATGTACAAAGGAAAATAGTAGATATATAGCATATACTTTAAAAAAATCTATCCATTTATTATGGTTGGTTGCATTCCAACAGAATTGGTCACTATTTACTACAATTCATAAATGGCTTTGCCTAATAAAATGACCTACATCTAACTAGTTTTTAATTCAACAAATGGATCCACCCCCCGCTCCTTTTAAAACACCTTTCAAAATTCTACTTAGGGCAAATTTTTTTGAACAACTAGGACAAACCCAAGTTTGTCAAAACTGCATTTTGTCACTTTCACAATTGGCCCCTTTTCACAATACGTGGCCACACAAGCACCATATTGTGTCATATTTAGCCCACCGTACTAGTAAAACCACATATTATACTATACCATTGTCTTCGAAGCAACCCGAGCGTAAAATCGTCATTTTCGGAATCCAGCATCGAACGCCGATCAAATAAAATAATGAAAGATCTGGGATTACAGGTGAATGAAATTAAAGAAATATCCCTGATCAATCATCAGGTGATCCATTAAAAAAATAGGAGTGAAAAAGATTAGAGCATCTCATGATGTAAAAGGTCAATGGGATACATGTTAGGGGCAAATTAGTCTTTCTAGATGCAAAACCCACAACAACCGCTGAATTCCAAAACGCCCAAAAAGCAAAGCTGACCTACATGGGCCGGCTTTTAACTATATTTAGCTGGACAGACAAAAACCAACTTATTATCACCATCGTCGCTATCTGCAGCTGTTGTTGCAGCTACTGCTCATTATTTTCCTCCTCTTTCTTCTTGCTATATATATATATATTTTTTATACGTATAATTTTCTCCAGCAGTAATATTATATACCACCATTTTTATACCCTCGTATCCGAGGCGTATTTGTATATATTTTTATAGGCTCCTAATCATTCTGCCATTTTTATTGTTACTGAGACATCCCATGTGAGTAGTGACCATTCTGGTTCTGGTGCTCTTTAAAGTTTAAACCTTTTCTTAACAAAAAAGAAAAGGAAAATATTAGTAATAATACACCAAAAGATTCCGAGGAGCTGAAAGAAAAGAAAATGAATTCTTTTTCTTTTTTGATTTTTGGGTTCTTTTTTTTATTTAATTTCAAAGGGGAGGGGTGTGTGAGATTGACAGGCAGATCCCACCGAAATAAATTATTAAATTCACCACGCCCCCATCTTCATAAAACCCACAGAATTCACCATCTTTTAGGTGATAAGTGTATTTTTATTTTTGAGCTGTAATTGCCCGTAGGGGGCTCATCAAGCTCTTCTTCATGATGCTGGGCACCAGCTCTTCCAGCTTAATAGCACCAAATTCAGCAGATGCAAGCTCTGCAGCTGCAGCAGCGGCTGCTGGGCCAGCTGCGGCAGAAGCTCACGACAGCGGCGGAACTAGTGGAGCAAGCGGCGAAGTTGGCGGTGCAGGAACAATCCTCGGTGGATTTAGTGATGAAGAAAAGGGTAGGATTGAGGAAGGCGAGAGAGGAGCTGCCGGTGGAAACCGATGGCCGAGGCAGGAAACATTGGCTCTCTTGAAAATAAGGTCCGAAATGGGCGTCGCTTTTAGGGACTCAAGTCTTAAAGGTCCATTATGGGAAGAAGTATCCAGGTAAGGAATTATTGCTGCAAATCGTATCATCTTTTGGGATTCTTAACAATTCAAAGTTTCTTTCCTTAAATTTTTTTCTTTTTTTCTAAATTCTTTTGCTTGGAGTAAAAGATCCTTGTGGATCATGCTCGAATTCAATTATGGTTTTTTTTCCTCTTTTTTTTCAATCAAAGGGTAATAGTTTTTCAGTTCACTCCACTAGAATTCAGCAGTTTTTCTGGATTTCATTTTCCGGGTTTTCGCAAATCTGTTTCGGCTCCTTTTTGGCATTTTCTTTGCAATTCCAGCAAAAAAGTGGATTGAGTTTTCGTTTTCCTGTCAATCTTGAATTTCACTGATTCTATGCCCATCTTAAATTTCCCATCTTTTCTTCAAATGAAATTCAGCAGGAAGAGAGCTTTTCTCATCGAGAGGGATTCAGGCTTGATTGCCTTTTCCCATGATAGAATGTGTTGAAGGTGTTTTTCTGTTTGCTGCTTTTTCTACCTTTCTGGGCTTCCCATCATTTCCTTCTTGTTTTTTTCTCATCTCTCTAGATTTGATTAGAAGAGGACTTTAGTTAATTCTCATGTTTATTTCATGTGTTTACTGCTATTAAGACTTTGTTTTATTGATGAATTTAAGATGGGATAAAAGCAGAAATGGATGTGTTTTTGTTTGCAACTATTGTTATCAGGAAAATGGCCGAGCTTGGTTATCAACGAAGCTCCAAGAAATGCAAGGAAAAGTTTGAGAACGTCTACAAATACCACAAGAGAACCAAAGATGGCCGAGCATCAAAACCAGATGGCAAAACTTATCGCTTCTTCGATCAATTAGAGGCACTTGAGAATAATCCTTCTCTTCAGTTACCTCCGCCGCCAAGGCAGCAACCTCAGCAAGCAGTTCCATTGGCGACTACAGCAATGGCGGTGCCAATGCCGGCTAGTACAAATCCTCCAATTGCATCCCATGTCACTGTTTCATCGCCAAATCCTGTAAGTTTTTCGCCGAGTGTCAATAATCCTATAATCTCTTCCTTGCCATCCTCACAACCCCAATTGCCACCGCAACCGCCGCCGACGACCAACGCCATGAATCCTCCTCAAAGCAATAGTTTTCCGGCTTCTAATCCTTATCTATCTACAAGCCTGCTGTCGGATTCTACATCGTCGTCAACTTCATCGGATGAGGACATTGGAAGACGGCACAAGAGGAAAAGAAAATTCAAGGACTTCTTCCAGAGGCTAATGAAGGATGTGATCGACAAGCAGGAGGAATTGCAAAGGAAGTTCTTGGAAACGCTGGAGAAGCGAGAGCGGGATCGGATGATAAGAGAGGAGGCATGGAGAGTGCAAGAAATGGCAAGGATGAATCGCGAGCTAGACCTTTTAGCCCAAGAAAGATCCATGGCCGGGGCCAAAGATGCAGCCATCATGCAATTCTTGCAAAAGATAACCGGACAGCAAAACCTGCCGAACCAAGTCACCAATGTAGCTCCAATTCCAGTATCTGTTCATCTGCAACCGCCTGAAAATCCATCACCTCAACCCATATCCGTTTCATTACCTCACAATGCTGCAGCACCAGCATCGGCCGCGCTCACAACTGCACCACCACTAACACAACTTGTACCACCCCCAGTTGCAGCACCCACGGCGACACTAACAAGAAATGCGGACATATCTAAAACTGATAATGGAGGTGAGAATTTTATGCCAACAAGTTCATCTAGATGGCCGAAAGCCGAAGTTCAAGCCTTGATTAGGCTGAGAACTAATCTTGATATGAAGTACCAAGAAAGTGGGCCAAAAGGGCCGCTCTGGGAGGAAATATCCGCAGGCATGAGTAAGATTGGGTACAACAGAAGCGCAAAGAGATGCAAAGAGAAATGGGAGAACATCAACAAGTACTTCAAGAAGGTGAAGGAAAGCAACAAGAAGAGACCCGAAGATTCCAAGACATGTCCATATTTTCACCAACTTGAAGCATTATACAAAGAAAAGGCCAAAGCCGACGTCTCGTACAGGTCAAGCTACTCGAATGCAATAAAACCGGAGAATCCCATGGTACCAATAATGGCTCGACCTGAGCAGCAATGGCCGCTTCCTCAAGACCAGCACGGAGATGTAGCAATGGAGGATCACGAGAGCGATAACATTGATCAAAATGATCACGACGACGATGATGGAGATGATGAAGATGAAGAAGACGAAGGAGGATATGAAATAGTGACTAACAAGGCATCTTCGGTGGCCACATCCACAGCTGAGTGAGCCCAACAACGAGAAAGAGAAGAAAGAAGAGAAAATTGAGAAAAAAGAAGACATCAGAGCTAAAAATGAGGCAAAGCGACTGAGCATTTGGAGAGTGGGTCAGATTTTGCAGAAGCTGTCAGAAGGACGGAGAGAGATAAGTGGGGGCAAAAAACGGCAGGCAGCAGAGGTGGTGGAGTTGGGGGTGTTGGCGGTGAAAATATTTGAAATACATAGGCAAAAGAAAATGGCTCGTCCTTTTTTATATTTTTGCAATTTTTCTTTTTTCCCCCTTTTTTACCTTCAAGGAACAGGAAAGGAGGGGTTGGGGGTGTGGTGGTGTAAGATTGTAGTGGGTAGATGGTATAAGGTTATTTTTATAATTTATTAATTGTTTGAGAAAAATAAATAAATTATGCAAGAAAGAGATGGGGGTTTAATTTCAAGTAATAAACTAAAAAAAAGGGATAGTGTTTGTGTTCTTCTCTTTTGTTAATGGGGGTGTAAATGTGACAAATGTTTAAATTAATGTTTTTGTCTTTCTATGATCATATACATATTTTAGTTTATTTTTCAATTATGATTAATTGTTTTTTAGATGGTTTAATAGCTAAATACCAATTATGATTTATTTGATTGCCATTCTTATCCAAATTATTCATGTTATTTGAAAGCATTTCATTTTTCATTTTCAATCTCATTTTTCAAGTGCATATTTTTGACAAATTTTTTTTTTTACTAATAGCTATAATTCAAACTAACAATTTCTAATTTTGAGTAGAGAAATTACCATTATGTAGTTTCCTTTTATTTTTTCTTTGAAGTGAAACAAGGATTTTTCAGCCCATCCTCAAAATCAACTAGCTATGTATTATACAATATCATTTCATTACCACTCTTTTATTATGGTTAGAATTTCTTTTAGAGAAAAAAATTCATTCATTAGCTGTAATTTGTTTATTTCAATTTAGAATCCTCAACTACGCGTAGTAGCTCTTGAAGTCAGTACACTTTCTCGTCCCTTCTTACATCCTCAATACTCCCTCAATCCCAAAATATTGTTTTTATTTGTCATTTTTACACAAATTAAGAATGCGCTAAAACTTATAACATTCAAAACAAAAGACTTAGTTACTCTTTTGACTTTAATTATAATTTATTAATCAGAATAATTAAAATTTAAAGTATGTTATAGCTAAAGAAGAATAAGAATGAAAAATCTAATTAAATTTTTATTAATATTATAAATAGAATAGATATTATTATAAGATAAATAGAGCTAATATCTACGGTGGCATTGTTATTAAATTAAAAAGGAAAATCAGCTGCAACGAGTCCTTGATACACATAAGTGGTTCGACCACTCAAGTAGTTCCACGAGCCATGGAACTTGGGTCTACAGGCATAGAAGACTGGAGAATGCCAGAAGATGGCTCCGTGGGTAATATTAAGACCTTTTGATCAATCCAAAACATTGGGAGAAGAAGTCATTAGTGCATTGAACATGTCCAATCATGAACGAATCAAAGTTCTCAATGGAAGCTTTAAAAGTTTAATTACAACTAGGAAGACCTAATCAAGTCTTTTGAAAATGGACCCACTCCTCCTAAATTACAAAATGCCAGCATTCAGCATGATTTCTTTTCTTTCTCGAAAAGATAAACTTATTATTTCACGTCAAATCTTTAAGATCGTATTACATTTTAAGTTTAATATCAGGAAATTTTAAATCTTAAATATTCATATAATTTTATAAAAAATAAAATGTAATTCATGTGTTGACTGCCTTCGTGGAGAACCACAATGTTGATCAAGTAATGATCATGGAAGTTGTCAAATGAAATTTAGGAGAACATAGTTTAGGGGTGGGTCTTGTTCATTTCATGATGATGCTTTCCATATCTCTCTTTTCTTGATATAACGTGAACCCAACGGAGAAGAGCCATTCATTTTTAAGGACAATATATAGAACAAAGGCCACCGCAGCCCCAACATGCACCTTAAAGGACTAGGGTGAGGTAGGTTTATGCGTCTGTCTTTTGTCCATGATTTTAGTTCGGAAAGAAAAGTTTTCCAAGAATTGTTAAGTAATTTTTAGCTGATTTTGAGAGGAAAGGTGAAAAAAGAAGACCTTTATCTTGTCATTGGCAATCAAAAGAATTGAAACCTCATTTTGAAAGAATAATACAAGAGTTTAATTAAATACTTAACATGTAATTTAAAAAATAAAAATTTATTTTATAAATTATTCTTAAAATCAAAAACTTAAAATGGTTCTCATAATTTGGCCATTAGCTTCTTCCACATATTTAGGTTAAGCCTTGTGAAATTCTTTGCACACTAATGTGATCCTCTGATCTTAGTTACGTCTAATATATTACTTAAAATTTCATAATATAACATATTATGTATTAGTAAAATATATATTACAGGTGACACAATTTTAAATTTAAAATTTCCTTATTTATTTTTGACTATGAGTTTTCACCCGAAGTAAAATCCAAATGGCCTAATTTTTTAAAGGAAAATATACACTTGTTGGCTCAAGTGGAGTCACAAAATTTAGATCAACAAGAGGCTAAAATTATTCACACAAGAGTAAAGTACTCTTAACACCCTATTTGTACAAAGACTTTTCACGTTTAATAACCCCCGTGTTGAGCTAAGTTTTATGGCTCAATTTGAGCCCTTCGGCACAATCCTCGTCAAAATTAGTGTCATGTTACATGTTTTTTCCTCATAGGTATCCATCTTACTTTGACAAAAAAAAGGAAACAAAAATCTTTTCGCATGAAAATCGTGGAAGAAATGAAAATTTATTTTCCAGCCAATGAATTGCGGGTCCACAAATTGAGTGGTGAAGAATTGTGGACAGCAACTGACACATTCTGTTAAGCAAAGAACGGCGGTTCAATTACGGTACTCATAATATTTTTTAGAATTTTTTATACCTGAATTAAATAATTTTATTCATCATTTATAATCTTCGGTTATTAAATTTAAAAAATATTAATTTAATAACTAAATTCTATTTAGCATATAATATATACTAAAAAAATTTTTAACATTCTAACTGAGTGTGTGATTAGATAAAATTTAATTTTAAAAATTTTATTTTAAAATTTTATAAAATTTAAATTATTTATAAACAATATAAATCTCATAATTAAAATTTAAAATTTAAATTTAAAATTAAATACTCCCCAATCACATTTTAAATTTAATATTCTTATATATGCGTATGTATGGAAATGACTTGAGATGCAGAGAGCTGTTGCCATCACACTCAGGCACAAAAAAAGTCTTATCTTCCCTCTAGTTTTCTTGAAATTATTTATTTTTATTAATTATTTTTTGGGATGGAGATTCCTGCAAGGAGAGCAGAGGGAATTCTAACGTCACTGCCACTTTTGTTATGTGGTAGTTATAAATTCCATAAATGATCTGTGGTTTTTTGCGCTTGCTCATCAGTGACGGTTTCACAGTCTCACTGCAGTAACACAGCCGACATCTAATTATTAGTAGTACAAAGCTGCTGGAAATAATAATTTTTTCCTTTTTTTGGGGTTCATTGTTTACTGTTTTGTTTTTGTACTTAATATATTTCTCCCCTTGATTAAAGATTTCAAGATTAATAATTGTATTTGTATTATATTTGAATTGGTTGAATCAGAATCTTATTAGATGATATGTTTTGAGTTTAATTCAGAAACTATTTGCCTAATATGTTAAATAAAAAGAAAAAGTACACTTATATCATTAATCTTGTGAAATCTAGAATAGTTTTTATCTGTAAGTGTTATCCACACTCCTCTTTTAGATTTTTTACGTTTTTCTTCTTTAATTTTATAAACAAAAATACTTTAATACTCATAATTAATATTTTTAGATATTAGTGTCCTTTTAATTATAAGAAAAGAAGAGAGAAGCAAAAGAAGTTAAAAGGAGAGTGAAATGTTGTAATTAGCAAAATATAGATGTTAACAAAAGGTAATTCTTTCTTTACCAAAATCAATAGAAAAAAACAAAAAATAATTATTTTCCAAATACATTATACTGCTAACAAAAATTAGTAGTAAAAGCCCGTCCATTGAATCTATCAATGGAGTAGCTATATGTAATTTAGGTTAGGTTATTTGGCGATCAATTACTTTTCTCTTGTATATAGCACTCATGGAAAACCTATAGATAGGCTATTTTCCGGAGTTGGAGAAAGCAATAGTGGTAAAATATCTCTCTTTTTGTAGTTCTATCATTGTTTAAAAGCTGCTTTATATGGTCTACAACAATGTTGCTTTCAAAATGTCTCCAATGAGATTGTCTTTGTAGTTTTATGCAAGAGTATTCCTACTATTATTGTGTTATGGATGGATGATTTCTTTGTTGCACAATGATTATATGCTTTTGTTTGATACTTTTTGCCTATTGCCCAAAATACGATTCCCCTCTTTTGGAATTAAATGTTTACATTTCTTTTATAGTACATTTGAAATTGAATATTTACATTCTTAAAATGATTATGTATTTTATCTAAATTTTCACTAACAACTTCTTTAATTAAAGACAATTAAACTATGTTAACACAATAGTATCATTATTAATATTTTTTACTTTCTTGATTTAAGAGATTTAAGTTCTATTAATGCATGGGTCCACTACCAATTAATAAAAAGAGAAATTGGCAAAAACAATCCTATAACTATTTTTCTTGTCTTATGAAAGTCCTATAACTTTTATTTCAAATATTTTAGTCCTGAATCTATTTTTTAAAAAAAATAATGATCTTCGCCGCCAGTTTTGCGGTGGAGTCCGGCAAAAACTCACACGTGCACCGCACATGCAATCAATTTTAAGGGCAAATATGTCAATTATTGGTAAGACATCAACGCATAAGAGATGTAGCAAATATGTCAAACTAAACACTATTTCTTCCCCAATTCCTCTCTCTAGCATTTTTCTTCTTCGATTCAAACCACAAAAAATCTTCAACTCAAAATTATTTGGGACACTTGAGCGATTAGAATTCCGAACATGGTTCTCGGTCAAAATTTGGAAGAAGATGCCAGTGATGATATCTACAGTAAGTCCGATTACTGTTATTTTTTTTTCTTTCAGAGCAATAAATACAAACAAATTAAAAATTCAAAAAAATAAAATCATCCCTTGCTGGAGCTTCGCCCTGGCTAGGAGCTTCTGGAGCTTCGTCGGAATCCTAAACCAGTGAAGCTCCAGGTTAAATGCCCCAGTAGAAACTTCAAGCAATATATTTCTTCATAGTCGCAGGCAACCCAAGAAAACCTTACAATTATCTTTAGTTGGCCCCTTGATTGGATCAGCAAGAAAATCCTTTCTGTTTGTTCTCTGAGAGAACTCGAAAAAATCAATTTCCAAATACTAATTCAAATATGAAGCTATGATACAATATAAGTAAAAGAATTTTGGCTGGAGCTTTGCTTGTGCTCCGGCGAACATCCTGACAGGAGCTTCACTGGACACTAAGCCACTGTGGATGGCAAAAAAATTCAATTGAAAAATGCTAGAGAGAGAAATTGGAAAAGATTCAGGAGACATCTCTTATGCGCTAATGTCTTACCAATAATTGACATATTTGCGCTTGAAACTCATTGCATGTGCGGTGCATGTGTGAGTTTTTGCCGCACTCCACCGCAGGATTGGCGGCGAGGATTATTATTTTTTTTTAAAAAAATAGATTCATGACTAAAATATTTGAAATAAAAGTTATAGGACTTTCATAAGACAAGAAAAATAATTATAGGACTGTTTTTGTCAATTTTTCTAATAAAAATGTTATAATAATTTATCTATAACTAAAATGCTCTCCTTAAATTTTATACTGAATCAAAATAGGATATTCAATTTCAGATGAAGGAAGTATATCAAATGTGGTGATAAGAAATTTCAAGCTCCTTACTATGTCTCTTCTTTATAGTTGTTACATATCGATATATTTAAATAAATAAAACTCTGAATTACTTTTAACCTTTATTTTATAAAGATGGTAAGAGGATCAAATTTTGAAAAAGCTTTAGCTTTAGTAATATTCTTGAATCCGTATCTATATTGAATTTGAGATAATTTTCGAACCATGCCAAATCAATTATTTCACTTGTGGTACATACTAACTTCCGGCAAAATAGTATGGCAAAACAAGAATATCCTTAAACTCCTATTCCAATCTCTATCTATTTACTTTTCTTGTTCTATCAAAGTCAATGTTTTGAATGAATTATTAATTATATTTAGAAATGAATGCCCTTCTCCATCCATTGGTAAAGCAAGACTATTCCCAAGTGTTTCTTTCAAAATTCCCCACTCATTCCTTCATGAGTCTTTTAAATAAATTCAAGCTAGGGCTTGTATTTGATCAATAACTTTTGCACTCCCTAAGAAGTTAATCAACTTTGTTAACTCATTTGCAAGAAGAATTATTCAATTGTTTTTTCAAGACGTTATGTCAATCTCACATTATCTATGAATAACTATAACGTTATATTTGTCAATTAATTTCGAATTATATATTTTGTGTCCGTAACACGGATTATAAACAGTTCAAATAACACTTCTAAGGAACACTATATAACGCCTATAAAGTTTTCACTTTATAAGATTCAAGTTATTCAAATGGTTCTGAGTCAACAAAATTTTTAAATACATGATTGAAGCAAGTTTGATTCTTTAATAAATCTGACTAAGGGATGAGTTTAGACTTGCTATTTGATTGCATACTTTAAAATTATATTTGGTAGGTTTAACTAGAAGAAGACAAAAGCCTTCTTTCACGATTTTTTAAAAAAATTAGTCAGCATATTTTATTTCATTATATGCACCCCTTATAAATTAATTATGTGATTTCATTTATAGCTTAAGGAGAAAATATAATTTGTGGAAAAACTATATTAATAAAGCAAATTTCAAAGACATAAGATATTAATAAAGCAAAAAAAATTTATACACTAGAAAGATGGGAATCAAACTCTAGATATATAATTGGATCTAAACTAGAAATTTAAATATTTGGGTCCAACAAACCATGCTAAAATCTCTATGCTTCTAAAAGTATCTATATTATTATTATTATAGAAAAGGAGAAAAGGATCTTTTTCCTAAAGAATATAAGGAGTCACACTATTAGTAAAAATTACAATATTAATCAAAAACACATATTTCTAAATTACAAATAGGAGAATTGCTTTTTAAAAAGAAACTATGTTAGACAGATCAAACGCTAAACTTACTAATTACGAGATTGACTCTTAAAACTCAGAAAAACTCCCGCAAGCCCTTATTGGCTAAGAAATAAGCATTCACTCAACAAAATTAGAATGGGAAATTTACTAATTTCATGATAAAAGTTGGGCAATTAAGTAAATATCTCGACTCAAGTGAGCAATAATCTCCCTCTATTTCATAATATATGACATATTTTTTTTTACACATGAATTAAGATTTTGGTAAATTTATAAAAAAGTTTCGTAGATGTCTAAAATATTTATATTTCAAAATGATTGGCTAGTGTGTCAAATTTAAATTTGGCATTAAAAATTAGTATTTTGACTGGTTAGTTAGAAAATTAATAGTTTTTAAAAAAATAAAAGTATTTAAATAATTAAATTGAGATAACGATAAAATTAAAAATAAAATAATAAATAAAATCTTTATATTTTTTAAAATATATATTTTAAAACAAACGGAAAAAATAAAATATATATTTTGAAAGAAAGGGAGTGCTTGACATGAAAAATGAAGCATATATGTATTGAGAAGCCAATTAATTATTCTCTCCGATATATGATATATTTATTTTTTATATAATTATTAAAATTTTGATAAATTTTATAAAAAATTAAAAATATCTAAAATACACTTTTCTCTTCTCCCTTTAATTAATAGTAGTCAGTTCTAGTAAATTTTTTATTTTAAAAAGTCGGCATTCTCTTTATTGAGAATTTAAATTTTAACATTAAATTTTGTGTCTATGAATGTTTTGAAAATAAAAGTATTTAAAGTAGATGATTGGAGATAAAAGTAAAATAAAAAAATTAATAAATAAACCTCTAATATATAAATATGTTATATAATTTTAAAAATTTTAAATAAAAAATAAATTAATTTATTTTAAAAATGGAAGGAGTCTAAAAGTTCAGTTTGATTTCAATCTTATTTAAAATTTAAATAATTATTAAAATAATTATTCTGACTATCTGATCATAATTAGACAATCAAAATTCAATGTACACATATTGCAAAAGATATATGCAAGATCGAAACCAAACTGAAGTGCTAAAAGTTTGGAAAGAAGTATCTGAAAGTTGTTGAAATCTATGTTGAAATCTGGGAATAGAACAGAATAAACAATAATTTTTCGGTCTTATCAATCCATATTTATTTTAGCAAAACTTGAAAAAGTACAATGACAAATTTTCCTATTGACTTTTCCTTTAGATAAAGTGTGTATCTGCTATTTAATAATTACCAGATGACAAAATAATAGTAAAAAGGCCTCACAAAATTATTAACGATTATGACGAAAATTTTATTCTTCCTAGAAATTTGTGCATGGATCCTCATATTTACCTTTCTGACTACACCACCGCCCCTACTACTGCAAAATTTTTATTCTTCCTTGAAGTTTGTGCACAATTTTATTGCACCTTTTTAATACAAACGCTGCTCTATAATAGGAATTTGGAAAGCTTAGAAAAGCACCATCTCCAATTGCCAATATTCATGCATGTTTATAAAGGAATGTCTTGAGAAAGCATCTATATCTGTTCCTTTTAGTGAACTCTAATGATTTTGTGGAATGCGGACTGTTTACATGAAAAAGGCAATTTTTTTTGGCAAATAAAGACCATCTATTTGACGTGATTAACATTGATTTAAGAATGATTATTCAACGTTTAACTTAAATTAATTAATATGTCGAGAGAAGTAGTCTTCTCAAATTCATTGTTTTTAAATTTATATTTATATTTGTATGTATATATATATATATATATATTTATATCTATTGTTTTTTTTTTGTCTCAAATTCTTCCTGAAATCCAAATTGATCAGTTCAACTTCGACTTACATATATCGTAGATAGGCAACACTTTCTTGAAGTCAATTGAAAACGATGTATCGCTTTATTTAGAAGAAAAGGGCTCTAACAGAATTTTAGCCAGTTTTAGAATATGTTCTTTGAGTTATGAACAGATTCGTTATTCAAAAGCATTATATTTTGTCAATCCTATGCTGTGAGACAGTGACATCTCCAGTTTAGATATAGTAGCCTTCCTCCCGCACAAAAAATATATCTTACTAAAAGGTCTTCATTACCTTGTAGTATTCTAATATATCGATTACTTTTACGCATGCAGCATGCTAGGGGTTGGGTGGATCGCCTGAGATCTCTGCTTTTTATAGAGGGGACTTTGGATACAAATTCAATCCTAGCTAATTTGTGTATGCACTTTGAGTATAGGGATGTTAAAAACGGATTTCGATTCTGTTTCGTTTTTATTATTAGATTTTCAGTTCATTTTTTTTCTTTTTAAAATCGAAACCAAACCGTTCACTATTTAATTTTACAGTTTGGTTCGGTTCGATTCGATTTAAATCGAAATAAATACAAGAATGCATTATACTATAATGCGTTCTTGTATTTATTTTTAAAAATTTATGTTTTTCGGTTCGATCACTTAAATCGAAAACCGAACCGAAAAACAATAAAAACGGAACCAAATTGAAAAATTCAATTCGGTTATTCGGTCTGATTCGATTTTTAAACACCCCTTAGGGTGTGTTGGACAAGGTTCCGCACGGAACCCAATACAGTTTTTCATCTCAAATCTCACTTTTTCTCTCACAAAAAATTCTCTCTCTCGAAACCCAAGATAAAAAATCTCAAAACCAAACTCTTACGATTTAATCTTTTTGCGTTACAAAAAAGATAAGAAAAGCGATGAACTTGCACGCTCAATACGAATCAAGATACATCTATTGGTGAAAATTCACGTAGCCACTATTACAAAGAGGAAGAGGAAGAGGAAGGAGATGGACATGCACTTGATAAATATCGAGGTGCTATATTTGTAGCAAAGATTGCACATAATCGTTGATTAAGTACAATATAGTCCATGGTTATATAACTGCACTTGCATACAAATAGAAAATTGCTACTATAAAGGGAGATGATAAACTTTGCCAATACTACATTGAAATGCCTTATTGAGTGATCAGTAATGGTTTGTTCCACATTGATTCCTAGATGTACAAGAAAAGCTCTTCCTTAAACTTTTTCTTTTTTTTTTAATATTTGATGATTGAATCGTGGCTTTCTAAATGCATAGAAAGAAAATATTGTCCTTTGGCATATGTTCCGAAAAAAAAAAAAAAACAAACTTAGCCCGTCCCAATTTGTTCCTCAAAAGTCCAGATTACAATCGCGAAGTGTTACTTTCTACTGGGCCCCAGTTCCATTTTCTGGAGATAGTTGGGTTGGATTCCAGTGACTCTGGACTTGGACTTGGCATTGGATTCGGCAACAAAATCAACAATGCTGTCACCCAAGTTGCCAAGTTGGCTCGTCTCCATTAATTTTCTTCATTATCTATGATAATACAAAAATAAATAGAGACACAACTACTCATAAAAGTTTTTTATTTATTGTTTTCCTCAAAAAAATAAAAGTTTTTATAAATGAAAATTTTTTAAAAAATAGTTTAAAAAGTTTGGATTGGAATATTAGATTTCCAATCAAATTCAAAAGAATTTTCACTTATCCAAAAATTAATTTTGGATCCCATATTTTTTCTCATAGAAGTCAGAAGCAAATCTCATAAAAAAATTTTAAAAAATAAATAAATTTCAATTTATTAATTACATTGTTAATTGTTGCTGGTATAAGAAAAGGGAAGGATGTATATCCATGTGCGCGAGTAACGAATCAAAATATTTGAATGATAGCTTTAAGTTTTGCAAACATTTGCCTTTTTTTTTTCTTCTTTCTCCCTAAGTCGCTCAGCTTTGCGTGAATCTTGGTTTATTGTCTCAATAATTCAAGGGTACCACGATGATTTTCACTTCATCTCGGATCCCGGCAAGTAGAAAGGGCAATACAAATTTATATACAAAACAAAACTGAGTAAAAAATTTCAATAGAATACTTGTTTTGGTCAAAAAATGAATGTTACTAATTAAATAACAAGAAAATAATATCCTATTAAAATTAGATTTCCTATTTAGATTTGATATAATGATTAAATAGAACTTAACTATAAATAATTTTTTGCATAAGTCTTATTAGTTTAAGAGGTAAGTGAGAAATGTTGCAACTCGACTCTTATATATGGGTGTTCATTCGGTTATTCAGTTCAGTTTCAGTGAGATAATTCAGTTTTCGATTCGATTTTTTTGAAAATTTACAAAATCAAACCAAACCGAATTAAAGAAAAAGAAAAAGAACGCATTTCGGTAATACATTCTTGGGATAATTTTTTTAAAAAAATTAATTTTTATTAAAGAACATTACCAAAATGCGTTCATATATAATTTTTAAAAAAAATTCAATTTTTCGGTTCGATTTTCAGTTTGAGAATAAAAATAAAAAATCGAAATAAATTTAATCTTTAAAGGTTTGTGGTAAGATTATCTTAATTCAGTTAAAAGCTGTAGGATTATCTTAACTCATTTAAATTAATAAAGTTAGTTATAGAAGATTAGATGAGAAATATGTGTATCTTAAGAAGTTGAATAGGGATGATAATGGGTCAGATGAGGAGGGTCTAGGAACCTTAGCGTTGGAGCTGGCTCTCCCCTTTCATTCTTGCCGATAAATACTAAATATGTACTGGTTTTATTAATATCGAATTATTTTTATATAATATTTTTTATCTTTCAAATATTTTATAAGATTTTAAAATTATTTAAATAAAACTTATTTCATTCATTTTTATAAATTATAATTAATTACAACAAATTATTAATTAACTTGAAATGATTGTAAGTAGATTATAATTTTAAATCTTAATATAAAATTTTAAAAACTTAAAAATAATAATTATAAATTTTAAAATAATAAAATATATTTATTAAATAATAAATAGTTAATTTTTATTTTTAAAAAATAAAGGCAAAAATAGAAATAAAAAACTAAAAAAAAGGAACAGGGGTGGGCGCCCAAGCTGCGCGCCTCCCTTTTATGAGTGGTGCCCAG
Organism: Rauvolfia tetraphylla; assembly: GCA_030512225.1. Lineage (NCBI taxonomy): Eukaryota > Viridiplantae > Streptophyta > Magnoliopsida > Gentianales > Apocynaceae > Rauvolfia > Rauvolfia tetraphylla. Next base: position 7,769,785 of record JAJQKT010000058.1, on the reverse strand, counting down.
CTTGGGCTCCACGATCTCAAGAGTGGCGCCAAAAATTTTTAATCTTTTTTGTTTTATTTTTTTAAAAATATAAAAAATAATAATTTATTTTAAAAATTATAAAATATTTAATTATAAAAAAATATTTTTATTAATAAAATTGTTATATATTTAGCAATTTCATTCTTGTCTTTTCCTTTGATGATGGATGAAGATCCCCATCTCAGGCTTAACAGGAATAAAAGTATCTTCATTTTCAGTCTAAGTCTGAGAATGGAATTAGTGATAAAAATTCTTAACAGGTTAAAAGTGAAAAAATTTACATTAAAATTTTGAAAATACAAAAAAAAAAAGAAAAATTCGTTAATTCTATTGAAAGGAACAAATTAGTTTATAAGTCGACTTGGATTCATATTCTTGACATATATATTCGGGCTGAGGTAGACGCAATTCCCACCCCTAGTTGCAGCGGGAGGTTTTCTCCCTCGGTTTCCAATGTCCTTCCCTGCTTAAACCAGAGAATACCCGGCTCCAAACAGGGTGGGACGGGCCAACTCCGGAGTCCCTAGTTTGGTGGGGAAATTGCCATCCCTAACTGGAGAGTTTTAGACATGTTAAAATGAAGGATACTGTTAAGCATCTCGAATTTTTATCGATGTAATAAAGTTTTTTTATTTAATTTTTCCTTTACACATAATTAGTGACGTCAAAACAAGTCGTGACTCGCAGGATGATCGTAATATAAATAAGTTTGGATTTAATTTTTCAAACTCATTTAAATGCATACTAATTTGACCCGCTATGTTTAGTCCACGGGATAATACGGATTGGAACGAGGTGAGCTGGTTGGCCTATGATTTTCTTTTTTTTTTGGCCTATGTATACATAACATTATAAATAAACATATTATAATCTTAGTGGTAAATTCGACTCAATTACATATTCTAATCATATTCACAATTAAAGTTGATTAATTTAATTTAATTTTAAACATCTTTCTTATATAAATTTATTCATATTAGAAATAATATATATATATATATAATTAATAATTTTTTTTTATTTTAAAAATATTAATGATTGGCTAAAATTTTTTTTATCTCAAATTTATATGCTCATATATAAAAAAAAGAAAGAAAAAAATTAAAAATATAGCAAAAAAAGTCTAGGCTTGCAGACTGGCCAATTTAATCAGGAAGCCTACTACAATGGATATGGGCTTGAGGGTTTCTAAACCAGTAAAAAAATGACCTAACTCATTCCCACCTGTTTAATGGACAGTTCTGAGTTGGCTCGACCCAACCCGTTTGACTATGCTACAAATACTAATTTTCTCTCTCTCTCGTCTCTCTTACTCTCTCAACTCTTTTATACCCTATCATTGAAAGCATCAAATTAAAAGTTGATTTCCAGGGATTTCTTCAACAAACTTTCAACACAAGATCATACATTCATCTACTCTACTTATATAATATTTTGCATGAAATGTTTAAAAACACCAAAAGGGAAATTAAATCTTTGTGATGATTGAATTATGGTCACCGGCAAGAGATTCACCGGCGGCCAGGCAAAACTCCATCGGAGCTTTACCCAAGTCAACAAAGCAGCTACCCAAAAAAAAAAGAAAAGAAAAAAGCGAGCTTCACAAATCGCCGCATATCTCCAGCAGGAACTTCGCTGATGGAGTTTTGCCTGGCCGCCGGTGAATCTCTTGCCGGTGACCATAATTCAATCATCACAAAGATTTACCCAAGTCAACAAAGCAGCTACCCAAAAAAAAGAAAAAAGAAAAAAGCGAGCTTCACAAATCGCCGCATATCTCCAGCAGGAACTTCGCTGGTATATGCTAAGCTCCTGTCGGAGCTTTGAAGTGCTGGGTGAAGTTCCATCCCCCGCTTTTCAAAGTATTTTATTATTTATTTATTTTTAATTTCTTAATGAATTAATCTCTAAAGTCTTAACATATTTGTTATGTTTCATTTGTATAATATGTAATTCTTCCTTTTTTCTTCCGAATCTGTGGCTAAATTAATGTTAACACCGGTCAAAGCGAAGCTCCACTCAAATTTTACTTTGATTTGATATTTTTTTAAAATTTTGTAAAAATTATTTTAAAACTTATAAAATTTAGATTAAACGATAGACTGTATTTTGAAGATTTACGAACAATTCAAATTTGAGTGGAGATGTTTAAGAGCATTTTTGTAAAATGAGAAATAGTTAAGTTTATGTCACGAAAAAAGTTAATATATTTTTATTATATAAATAAAATTTTGTTGTGCTTATTAATTTTGAAAATAAAATATAGATATTTAATACTTACTTCATTCCCCAATGCTAGCTTCATTTGTTATTTTTTATATATTAAAAATTTTTAAAATTTATAATATTTTTTAAAAATTAGTATTCTTTGACTTTAGTTATGATTAATTAATTAAAGTACTATAAATTTGGGATATGTAGTAGTTAAAAAGTACTAAAAATAAAAAAATTTATTAAATTTATGTTGATATTACAAATATAACAGATATTATAGAATAAATAAGAAAGACTTATAGAACTAATATTTCTGGAGGAAGGGAGTATATTAGATGGAGAAAATTTTTCAAAAAAAGAAAAGGAATTTCAAATTTTAAGGGTCTGAAAGTCGCATTAAACTGAAGTTCTGTGGGGGTTACGCGGAAAATGAAAATAGCAAATCCTGGTTTTAACGGGCCGCTGAGCTACACGGAATTTTCTAGTCATCTATTCAAATCCCCGCCACCGTCACCGCCACCGCACCACAGCCACGACCGCCACCACCACCGCCACCACCACCGCCACCGGGACTGAAGTTTGCAAGCAAGGTAAGATTCGGTACTGGTTCTTATGTCTATTTTTGGGAAGTTCTTGGCGGATTTGCTGAAACATGGGAGGTTGGTTGGGGGATTGTGAATTGATGGGTGATGAAACTTTCTTTTTCCATTGTTCATAGAGTAATGTGTACTGTGGTCTATTGCTCAAGGTGTACGGAATTTTTCATTGGATGGCTTAAGTAATTCTTGGTCTAATGCTTCTATAAAATAGACAACTTCACGTGAGATTTGCTAAGTTAGATGTGCATACATTCCATCTTAATTAGTTCACTCACAAGTTGGTTGATGATTATTTCAACTTGCCCCCTTCCCCCATCCTTCCCCACACACCAAAAAAAAAAAAAAAAAAAAAAGAGAAGAAAGAAAAGAAAAAACTAAGATCTTGCTAGTCTGCGGGGTTGGAGAGTGAAGAAAAGAAGAAAAAGTTTCAAGTTATTCGAGGAAAGAAAGGTTGAGAAACTTTTTTAACAATTTTGTTAGGGAGTTTAATAAAGGGTAAGAGAAATAGGTCACAGTGAGATAATTTTCATGTGTATCCCCTGAAATTGGAAGAGATTTAGGTAAAATTTTCTCGGCAAACCTATTACGCAAGGGATAAGGGGTTTCTCTCCATTTCTTTCCACTTCTCCCCACTCTGGAGAGAAAATTTTGGACTTTTAGTGCCCAACTCTCCTTTTTTACTTTTTTTTTAAAAATTTCCCTCCTAGGAAAGAAAAGTTCTAGCTTTCCCTTCAAATCTCTTCTTTCCGTTCCAAATACTTCCAAATAAAGCAGACAAAATAAGAGAAGGGAAGAAAATAAATTGGGAAGGGCAATTTGGAGTCAATGGAAAAAAAAAAAGGAAACAAAGTTTAAACATTATTATCTTTTGGGAATTTGAGAAAGAGAAAACAAAGAAAATGTGAGGAAAATTGGGCCTCAAATCTCCGAAAGGTTTCCTTTCTGAAAGTAGAGAGAAAGGGAAACTAATGGAGATGAAATACTTTACCAAGTTTGGTTGTAAAGCTTTAAACAATAACATGCATTTTTCAAGGGATACACTTGTAAACCAACGCACTAATAAATATTTCTCTCAATTTCCCTTTATTAAGTCTCAGAAACTTGTTCCACTTTCTCTTCAATTTGCTTCTCTGATAACTCAAGTTCTCTACTGTTTGCTTTCATTGGTATAAAAGAAAAGGAGGTGAGTAAATCTCTCGGATGATGTTTGTTAACTTAATGGATACATGTGGAAAGAATTGTTTTAGTAATTTGAGGTACAAGTTTTAACTCTTGAGAATTCAACGAGGAATCCTTATGTTTAAAGCATTGTGGAGCATTTGGAGAGACAACTTCTAAAAGATTGCAGACCATCTTTTCTTTTTTGTTACTTGAATCTCCCAAAGAGAAGAAACTTTCCAACTTTCTCTTCAAAGCTTTTGTACTCTCTCCAAATCCTTCCAACCAAACTAACTATAGAAAGAAGATGAGAGAAATGTTTGAGAAGGAGAGAGAAGGGAAGATAAGAATTTCTTTCTTTCTGCTTTTTTGGAGTTTCTAAGAGAAAAGAAAATGATTAGTTTTCCTCTACTTGGCAGTCAAAAGGAACTGAAGAGAGTAAAGCATTCTCTTTTATAATATGAAGATTTTGAAGACAACAATCTGTTAAGGAATTAGCTTCCATCATGGCTTGTTTGAAAGAGAAAAGGAAAGAGAGATTTTGTAGTACATTTGGAAGGACAGAAAAGAGAAGACAAGAAGACAGTTGAAATAAAATTTTCTATTGTTCATATTTAGGGAAAATATTAAAGTAAGGCAGGAAGGGAAATGATAAGAAAAAACCTAAGAATTCTTTAGTTTTTTCCTTTTCCAAATTGGAGAGAAATGGATGGAAATTCAAAATTTTCAATGAACTTTTCAAAATGCAAAGTTTAGCCAAGAAGGTTGAAATCATTCAAAGGGCATATGCAAGTGGTTTTAAAAATGGTTTTGTTCTTTAGTTTCTCTTCTAATTTCCAATTGGCAAAACAAAATCATTTCAAACTTTTCTTATCTTTACTTTTATCACCTTGTTAGGGACGATATAGGAGTTTAGGAGTGAAAGCAAAAAGCGTAATGAGGAGAGAAACGGAACGAAGAGACAACTTTGATTGGAGAAAGGACGAGAAGAGGAAGTCGAAGAGCTCTTTTAATGCTCTTTTGTAGTAAAGAAAGAGAAGAAAGATTGGTATTTTCTACTTTGGAGTTTTTGCAAGAAATGAAAAGAAAGGGAAAATGAAGAATGATTTGAACTTTTGTTAGTCTAGTCTTAGGGAAAACTATGAGTGCTTGACATCTGAGCTTTAAATGCTTTCTTATACTAGTGTGCACCATAATCTATACTTTATGTGTTATTGAGGTTTTGAGGTTTTCCTAGTGTATAATTTGATTTGATGATGATCCTATACTTTTTCTCAAAATGATAATTGGCATGTGGATTTTTAGACACTAAACAATCTTCATACTTATATTCTTCAGCGCACTCTTTAGTTTGAAAGATGATAAATCACTTAAGTTACTTTATCTTCTCCAAACAATATTTGATGTGCTGCATTATTTCAATACTTGCTAATTGATACCATGAAAATTATTCATATTTCCTTTTCTATTGTTAATGATGGTATGATATTTTTATTCAAAGAAAAGTAAGGTCGGTAGTCAGGCACGAGTCGCTAGTTAGAGAATCGCAAGTAACTGACTTATTTGCCAAGTGTTCACTTGTCTGACTTTCTATAAAACACTTTCTACATCTGTTTCAAAGTGGATATGCTGGAAACTGTTTTTGATGCTGCACCTAAATTATACTCCTGTTTCAAAATATATGACCTATTTTTTTTACACGAGAATTAAGGTTTTAGTAAATTTTATATAAAAGTTTGATAGATGTCTAAAGTGTCCCTATTTAAAAATGATTGGCTAGTGTGCCAAATTCAAATTTAACACTAATGATTGGTTAGTGTGCCAAATTCAAATTTAACACTAATGATTGGTATTTTATGCGGTTGCTTGGAAAACTAATGGTTTTGAAAATCAAAAGCATTTAAATAGTTGGTTGGAGATAAGGGTAAAGTTGGAAGCAAAATAATAAACGAACCTTTATATAGAAAGAGGACATATATTTTGAAGAAAACTAAAAAGGAAAGTAGGACATATGTTTTGAAATGGAGGGAGTATGATGCTCTGGTTCTTGCTTCCCCTATTCATGGCAACTCCTATGCAACAGTTGCCTAGCTAGCTTAAGTTAGACACTTTCTCAAGTGTCAAAACATGTGGAATTGCCCATTTGCTTCTTGTTTCACCATACTATTCTAATTTAGAAATTGTCTGTCTTCGGCCAAGAGGCTCCTATTGACAGCACTGCTTTAATACTTGGAGTTGGTTACCTGGTCATGTAAGGAAGTCTTAGAGATCCCACATTCTTTTTGATGTAAGAGAGTGGTTGAGCTAGAAAGTTAGGGCCACTCTTCTAATGCAAGGCACCTTTTCAAAGGAAAGACCTTAGTATTAATGTGCTAAATTGGAAACTCTCATATGAAGTCTTTTACTTAAAGAAGGTTAAGGATGCTTTTATTGAGGCACCTTTTCAAGGGTGAAACACAGAGCCTTTATGTGCCAATTGAAAATCTCTTTGAGGTCAATCTAATTCTAGCATCAAACAATGATGCTAGTGGAGGAACCTTTTCGATGGCCAGATATGTCCTTAGGGTGGTTCTTTACTGATATTTATGATTGCAAGATAAGGTTGTGCTTTGATTGGTGTTTAAACAAAAATTTTTTCACTTTTTTCCACTTTTTTACTTTGGCCTCCACTTCACAAATAATTTACTTTTACAATTTCCAATACAACTCAACTAAAAAAAAAAAAACCCAATCCAATCTCGCCCTAAGAGTCCTGCATGAGTTATGAGTTAAAAGGAGGTTTTAAAGATTGGAGCTCACATTTCATGTATGAGATGCCATTTAAAAGGCAAAGAATGATCTAACATAGCTTACGGTGGGCATTTTCTGAAGAGTTGAGAGGAAAGCCTAATATCACAATTCAGTGCCTTTGCCTACTACTATCAACACCCAATGCTGGAATATAGGTCTGAATGATTAGTTATTTGATGTTTAGCCATACTATTCTTTTCCATATTATTTTGAATGATCAATTAATTTTTTTTTTTAGGGAGCAAGAATGATGTCGAACTGTGAGGGCATTAAGAACAATAAGGCCTCTTCTATTTTTCTTTCTTCTCTTTTTTCCAATTCTCTCTCGGATTTCTTGGGTAGGTAGGTTGAGAAGAAATTCTTGGTAAAAACTGTGTGGTATGAGTGTGTGTATGCTTTTACATAACAATAAAGAAGGCCTTTTCCTCTTATTTTGTTGCCTGTCATACTTTCAACTGTTTTTTCCGTTCAATTTTGTTTTGCTTCATCGGATCATTCTTATGTTGTTGCAAGTGGTGCTTAATTGCAATATGGGTCTCTTAAGTGTTCTGGAGAAGCATTGTCATCTTAATATTTGTATGTTCGTTGTTTGTATGTTGTTGTGAGGGGTGCTTGATTGTTTTATAGGCTTCAACTGTTTTGCAGAAGCACTGTATCTTATCTTAACATTTGTCTGTTCATAGTGAATAAGTTGCACTTAAAGGCACCCATATAGAGATACTTTCTCTGATGGTAAACTTTTACCTTGGTGATATTCTGGTGTTTTTCATCACTAAACTTGGTTATCCTTGTAACTTCCTGATAGTGCATCTGCTTGAGTTTTCAAGGATTAGGCTTTCTTGTTGGATGCTAGTGCTTTTGTCTTCAAGTTTCATTACTCTTACCTTTTCAATGTTTTCCTTCTGGTTGTATCTGCTGATTTTGTTTCTGATCTCATCCCTTTCAAACCACGCTACCTTCTGGTCTGTTGCTAAATTGTGGCTATATTTTAATATCATTACCAGTTTGGCTCCTTTAAATCACAAGTTAGCTACCACAACACCCCCACCCCCTTCTCTCCCAGAAAAAAAAGGGGGGGGGGAAGAAAAAGACAGTTGTGAAATTCTATGTTGAATGCATTTAATAGTTTCCTTTCTCTATTTGGTGTAGATATTCTCTAGCCACTAATTCAAATGGGAGAGAGAACTTCTGGAATTGATAGCAAATGGGACTCACATGAGATGTTGTTTTCATCCCAACAAGTTTGATGCATTGATGGAAATGTCTGAAGCCTTTGACAAGAGAGTTCTGTCCTAGATGTGATCCAAAATTGAAATGATTCACTCAGATGCCATTGTATCTTCCCTCAGTTCACTTTCTTCCCCTAGTATTAGCAAAGCAAACAAGGCAACCAACTTACAAGCACCCAACACGGAAGCACTGAGAATTGATCTTCTTTATAACTTCAAGTCTCCATTCGAGTTAAAACAAGTTCAAGCACTTCTTATTAAAACTAGCACCCCTCTCTCAATACTTCCACTTTCCCGAGTTGCTTCAGTCTGTGCTTTTACTTCTAGCTTTCCTTATGCTCAACAGGTCTTCAACTGTCTTCATAAACCTGAAATTTTGTGTGGAATAGCTGTTTACGGGATTTTTCTGAAAGTAATTCACCATATGATGCAATTTTGTTGTTTTATCAACTCCGGAAATATGACGTGCTTCCAGATAGCTTTACTTGTTCGTTTGTTCTCAAGGCTTGCGTGCAGTTGCTAGATCTTTTAAATGGACAAATTGTCCACTCATATATTGTGAAACTTGGTCTGCATTCAAATGTGTTTTTGCAGAACATGGTTGTTCATCTGTATGCTTCTTGTGGGGCAATAGTTGATGCTATCTTGTTGTTTGACAAAATGCCTCAAAGAGATGTAGTAACATGGAATATAATGATTACTCAGTTGGTTAAGAAGGGTGACATCGATGGGGCACACAAATTGTTCAAGAGAATGCCTGAGAGGAGTGTAAGATCATGGGCTGCTATGATTGCTGGATTTGTTCAATGTGGGAATCCAAAAGAGGCTATTGATTTTCATGGAGATGGAAAATACTGGGTTACAAGCTAATGAGGTAACTGTGGTTGCTGTTCTGGCTGCTTGTGCTGATCTTGGTGCACTTGATCTTGGGAGGAGAATCCACAAGTACTCCATGAAAAGTGGATTTGAAAGAAATATTTGTATTCGTAATACCCTGATTGATATGTACATCAAGTGTGGTTGTTTGGAGGATGCACGAATTGTGTTTGAGGAAATGGAAGAACGGACAATAGTCTCCTGGTCTGCCATGATCCAAGGGCTGTCAATGCATGGAAAAGCAGAAGAAGCTTTAGAAGTTTTCTCCAGGATGATTCAGACAGGAACAAAGCATAATGGGGTCACCTTCATTGGACTCTTGCATGCCTGTAGCCATATGGGATTGGTAGAGAAGGGCCGTGAATTTTTTGCAAGCATGAGTAGAGACTATGATATTACTCCCCGCATTGAGCACTATGGTTGCATGGTTGATTTATTAAGCCGTGCGGGTCTTCTTCAAGAGGCCCATGAGTTTATAAAAAACATGCCCATGAAGCCAAATGGGGTTTGTTTGGGGTGCTCTTCTGGGCGGATGTAGGGTTCACAAGAACATTAAACTGGCTGAAGAAGCTATAGTGCATCTTCATCAGTTGGACCCACTTAATGATGGCTATTATGTGGTTTTGTCGAACATCTATGCTGATGCAAAACAATGGGAGAAGGCTGCTAATGTAAGGAAGTTGATGAGAGAACAAGGAGTAAAGAAGACACCAGGCTGGAGTTCAATCACTGCAGATGGGTTGGTCCATGAGTTTGTGGCTGGTGATGAGAGCCATCCTCAAGCTGAGGAGATCTTTAAAAGGTGGGACATTTTACTGGAACACCTGAGGTTGAAAGGTTATGTACCAAATACTTCAGTAGTTTTATTGGATGTAGAAGAGACAGAAAAGGAGAAGTTTCTGTTCCGCCACAGTGAAAAGTTAGCACTGGTCTTCGGATTGATGAATACAGCACCTGGAGAAACAATTAGGATTATGAAGAATCTTCGTGTTTGTGAGGACTGTCATGCTGCTTTTAAACTGGTATCTCAGATTGTTAACCGTGAGATAGTTGTGCGTGACAGGAACAGGTTCCATTGTTTCAAAAATGGTTCTTGTTCTTGCAGAGATTATTGGTAGATCATCTAAACACACGAGGAAAGCATGTAATTTACATCTAGAGCAGGAATTTTAGTGCCATCTGGACATTTACACCCAAGTTATTAACCCAGTTGCTGAGATTTTTCGATGAGATGACTATTAAACATCTAGAAATGTGGTTGAGATTTCCTTGCTCTCAAGTTTCTATTTGAAGAATAAAGCAATTAAGATTATGAACTCTGGACCGGTTTAGCTTGATTTTGGATGCCATATAGTTATGTTGCTCTCAAGTTTCTATTTGAAGAATGAAGCAATTGAAGTTATGAACTTTGGACCGGATTAGCTTGATTTTGGATGCCTTATAGTTGTGTTGCTCTCAAGTTTCTATTTGAAGAATGAAACAATTAAGGTTATGAACTCTGGACTGCATCAGCTTGATTTTGGATGCCTTATAGGTATGGTTAATCTCTCTCTCTCACACACACACGCACACACACGCACACACGCACACACACACACACGTGCGCCAAATTGTGCAAGAAACATATATATTTTGGATTATTCACTTGATTCTTCTGATGTCAGGATTTCTCCATTGTTCCTGGTAACTGATCGCAAACCTCTTCTTCCTGTTCCTCTGTGGACGTGCCATTCAAGTTCACCCCAGAGTCGATGCCTTCATCCTGAAGGACTTCTACAAGAATGTTGCATGTTTCATTTGTCTCACATTATCATTTTCTAGGTATTTTAGATGCTCTCAATCTGGGATTCTGAGCTTTAAGCTTATAAAATGTTCCAAATGCTATTACTTGTTTGAATGTGGAAATTATGGACTTCAATGAAGGTATGGTTGATCCCTATGTGATTCACATTTTTATAACTAATGTGTTTTAAAGTAGTTTCAGAGCATATAGGAATTTTGCTTGTTTGCGAAATTTTTATTGTTAATGGATAAATCTTGTGCAGAGGATATCAAACATTGATTGGGGTTTTGTAAAAGATATAATGCTTCTTTATTACATTTTCTCTGTAATTTTTGATCGGCTCCTTAAGGGAGATATGAACCTTTCTATCTTAAAATGCATTTTGTGCTAAATATTCAAGCTGAAGATTTATGTTATCAATGTCGAAGTATGAGCTCAGAAGGATAAGAAATTTGATTTTTCTTTTGCGCAGATTCCAGGCTGTGAAAGAACAGTGGTAATAATTACCCAACATGGGACCTAGCATAGAAGTTGACACTTTTAGGTTCTGTTTAAGCCCATTGAAGAATTGCATAATGTACTTAATGACTGAATTTTGGGACAAGAATTTTGCAATATTGTGGCATTTGTATTAATATCGTATCTAAATGAAAGAGGAAGTTGAGAACATTATGAATGTCTAGATAATAATCACCTTTGAATAACTCTCTTCTTTATCTTTTTATTTCTTTTCTTGCAATGATCTATATCTGCACTTTACTTTGCAATAAACTGTTTTCCCTGATGAAAGAAACAGACAACTATCCACTATGTCAGTCTAGGCTCACAGGCAAATCGGGATGAAAGGTTAGCTTTCTCCAACTTAAGTCAAAAACAAAGATTAGCTAGTTGGGGAATTTAATGCAGGTTTTGGTGCTGTTTTGTATAACATCAGTTATATTTATAAATTATGGTATGCCAAAAATTCTCTAAATTATTTTTTGTTTAGGGATGTCATTTGGCGTTTTCAAGATATGCAAAGTTGTTTTGTGCATTTATTTTGTCTTATGTTTCAGTCTTTATAGTGCATTTTATGTTTTCTTCCTGGACGAATTTCACCACTTGTCAAGTTCTGACCCCTAACCTTGATACATTTCTGACCAAACATGATTGTTGTGCATACTGATTAAAAAAAAAAAGAAAGAAAGAATTAGTAAGTCGAGATAAATAATAGAAGCGGCGTGCAGCTTATGTGTAACTAGTTCCAATTTTTATTGGACTTTCTTCTAAATGTACTATGCAAATCTTATCTTCATTTTTTGGACAAATGATTCAAGGTTGAAAATATACTTTGTTATTTGTCTGGGCCAATCACCTGCAAAAAACAGAAAGGAGATCGTTTTCCATAGAGAAGTGTTATGTGCATGTTTATTTACACAATTTTTTATTGTTGATTTCTATTCACAGACTCTTTCTCTCTCTCTCTGTGTCTACTTTTTGTCTTCATTATTTCTTTTCTGATGGCTTTGGGTGTTTTAGAGTACTAATCATGAATTGGCAAAAATATTTATTATGACAAAGCAGAATTGTTTCGGCAGATTGAAGAAACGAACATAAATTCATACAGCATCAGACTAGTAAATGTATTAAAATTATAATATTCTTTAGATTTACCCTCTCTGCCTCCATTCTGGTTCTTCACACTGGGGCCTTGGAGATCCTTTCCTATAGGAAACAAGAAGTTAAAGATATCTTGGTTCCCAGTTATGTATGTTATCTCACCTGCTTGAGACCCAGAATAAGTCGTAATTTTTTAAAACTAAGATAAAGGAATTGGCATAATATAGTTTTCAAGTTATTCTGAAGTCTTTACTTGTCTCCTGGGACCACTATTCTACAATGAACAAGGGACAAATGGTAATAATTCATGTTAGAATTGCATTATTCTTGATCTTCCTGCATGCAACACTGTTTAGATAAATCAGATGGAGAATTTCTAAAAGAATTCAAAGTAATATATATCAATAATAAGCCTATATAAAGTTTATGCGAATTATTTTCCTTAGTCGTACTCTGTTGATTCCACTGAGTTTGATGTCCCTGTATCTTGTCCCCTATTCCAGCATCATGTTTTTACTTTATGCATCCTCTTCTCAAGAGCACTAAAAAAGGTGCTTGCAAAGTGCTTACTATTTCTGTGCAAACCTTTCAGCTACAAAAGACGATCTAGTAGATATGGACCACAGGAAACCTAATTCTAGTTCCTTCTTTTGGACATTGTTTTCCTTTTCCAACTGGACTAGATTTTGGTCTCCTACGGAAAACGGGCCCTAATTCTAGCTTTGGAGATCTGTGCAATTTTGTTTCCCATGTCATTTGAAATCCTTTAATGTATGGAACTTTCAAAAATTCTTTCTTCTTCATGTATGATGCTTGCTGGATTCATTTTCGTGAGCCAAAATTTATAACTTTAGTTCCGCGAAGAGAGAGAAGCAACTCAAAATGAATTTATAACTTTTGTTGGCATCTATTATCGTGATTGTTCACTATCTGACATGCAGTCATGGAGAATTTGAGTCGCTCCCTGTGGTCCATGCCAAACTACAGATGGCTGCTATTTCAATGCAGTGAGAGTCGCCTTCAACAAGCACCATGGTTGTCAGGTTGTGGTGGGTTCTGCAGAACAGTGATTCACACTGCAAATTTGTAGAAAAAGCACGTGCTTATTTTCAAGCATTGAGTTCTACCTGATATAAAGCCTCGTCTGTCAGAAACAGCCCACTTACAAGAAATCATGGTTCATTATGAATATTTGCTCATGATTTAATGTATTCTACATGTGAAGCACTGTGGAAAAGTGGTGGTGCGATTCTTTGGGATAATTTTGAGGTGAAGAAGACTGAGTGCTTGCACAGTCCATAATCTAGAGAAAATTTGCCCCCTGGATTTCTTCAGGCATTCATGTCTGCACTAGTTGCAGAAGCTTTTGTTTTGCCTTTTTCGGCCACCTAAGGAGCATGTTTTTAATATTTTCTTCCTTCTTGCTTTCTTTTTTTGGAAAGTAACTTCGGATGCCTGCTGCTGTTTCAGAAAGATGTTTACATTGTTCTTTGTTCTATTAATCTTAAAATTCAGAAGATTAAAGGGATTCAAAGATTTCCACAAACTTCAAAGGAGGCAATTTGATGAAGTTCATAGTTTATACTCTTTTGTCATGCAATTTTCTTAAAAAAGGATGTTGCTTGAAGATTGTTGACAATTGGGCATAGATCAACTAATAGAGAGTAGCCAAGCAAGAATATGAATGCCATTTTCTAAGCAAAATCTAAAAGCTTCTGAATCAGAAAAGCAGAAGAGACACAAAAAGATAGAAAATGGAAGACTGCAACATAGAGACTTGTTAAAAGTTGTGGTTCAGATGTCATCTCGTAGACTTAGCAAACATATACATTTCTGCAGAATCAAGACTCATTGGCTTCAGCTTGTGAAAGACTGAAATTTGTAGTTGCAATTTCGTGCATAAGACAGAGGGTTGCCAAAGGTCATAGGATATTACAGGTTCCTGAAAAAGAAACACATCAGATGCCTTTGAGGAACCATTTGCGGGCACCACTGTCTGTTTCTTAGTAGCGGAAATCAATTTTTGGCAGCTCAAATCTTATATAACGTCCTTCTTATTATACTTTTTTATTATAGATTTTTCATTTATAAATATTAAATTATAAAATATAACCTTAAATTTTTAAAAATAAACTTTAAATAAAAATTTTTATAAAAGAAATATTATAGACGATCCGGAGTAATTTTTAGACCTCTTTTAGTTAATAAGTTCTAACCAAATAATTTTTTGGCAGAAAAGTTTTCTAATTATTTAAGAAAGTTAATTTTGAACTCCACGTTGCTTTTCTGCAACAATCAGCTTATGATCCAAATTAATTTTAAGAAGCAAAATGATGAGAACTCGGAAATGGCCACAGTTTCAACCATCCACTTTATAATGCATTCAGGAATTACAAGGAGAAAGCCTACCTAGTATCCCCTATTGTAGTTGTAAGGGATTATCTATCGAGAAGTGGAGAGCTTCTAAATGCTTTGCATATTTATCGTAAATATATCTTCTTCAATATAATATGTTGGATTTAAACAAGTATATATAGGAATATTATCACTTATTTCATTTCAAAGATTAGAAGTTGGAGATCCCCAATCCGCAGCAACATACCACTAGCTTTTTATAATGCTAGTCATAATTTGTTTTTTGACATCGAAATCCCAATGGTCCAAGAGGCTGTCATAAAAGCATTATTAAAGCTGATATTTATTAACCCCAATAATCAGTGGCAGGGCTAGGAGCTAGGATTTTAATTTCGAGGGGCTGAGTCAAAATATAATATATATTTTTTTATTTATAGTCTTAACTTGTTTAAGATCTTTGTTTATATGTTATTTTAAGCAAGATTACATAGATTAATTCCTTTGAGATCTTTTGAGACAAGAAGACAAGAGTTTTATTAATTTTCATATATGATGAAGTTTCTAAATCTCATTTTATATTATCACCTAGTGATCTTGGAGAGATAAATTTATTTTATAAAAGAAATGAAAAATCTTAGAGAAGTAAAATCATAATTTAACTATTTAAAGCATCTTTGGATGCTACTGATTTATTTTTGCACGTATTACTAACTTGTTTAGAAAATAATAAAGCATTAATTATCTTGTACTTATCAAATTTTACAAAATAATTAACTTAACATTTGATTAGATAAAACAAAATTTAGGAAAAAAAGAAGTACAAAAGAGTCAAAGTTTACAAACATTAATTTTTATACACAATAATTTATATTTTAATAATTACATGTAAATTATCTTCAAAATACATATGTTATTAAAAATTTTCTTCAAAATCTTGTGGGGGCCAAGGCCCCCCTCGGCTCCTTAATAGCTCTGCCACTGCCAATAATTTGGGATAGTTGAGAAGCGGACTGCTAATATTAATGCGAGCGAGAATACCTGTTACTCTAAGTGAAAATAAAAAAAGAGAAAAAATATTGATATCTGAAATACCTAAGAGGGGGGGTGAATAAGGTATTTGGCTAATTATCACAAAATTAAACCTTTTATGCTTTTAAACCAAGAACAAATTATATAGGCAAAATAGAGACAGTTTAAAGTAAAGCGATGAAGAAGGCAATAGCAAAGAACAAAGTAATTTATAGTGGTTCGATCCTCAAGATCTACGTCCACTACCTTAAGCTTACACTTAAGGATTTCAAACACTCTACTATTAGCTCAGGTTTACAGATTACAAGAGAGGCTCACCACACTATGGTTTTACACTCACAACCTTTACTAGTAACTTTTACAATACAAGGCTCACCAAACTCAATGGTTTTATATCTCAAACAACCTTGAATCACAGCTTCAAGGATCACCCTTATCTAAAGGATTTTATGTTATCAAGATAACCTTGCTAGAGCTAATAGAACAACACAAATTGATAGATAAAGAAGAGTGTGTAGATGTTACCACTTGTTGGTAGATGTTTACACAAAGTTGTACCTTCACACTTTGATGCCTTTTGAATAATCAATTGAATGCACAAGATAAGAGAGCTTTGAAGTTTGCTAAAAGCTTTTGGAATGCTTGGAGTTCATAAAAATTCAAAGAGATACAAAAATTCTGAAGTTTATAGCTTTTATAGATGTGAAAAATCAAATGCAACAGCTATAAAACGGCTAGTAACGGCTAGTAACAGTGAAGTTCGGACGTCCAAACTTTCTATTATGCGTCCGAACTTGCGTCCGAATTTTACTGTGCCAAGCTATCTGGAAAAGTTAGCAATATTACTTGGAGTTGAATGTGTTATTTTATGATGAATATGGAGAAATTATTAGTTGATGCATTAACAAAATAGTCGTATGTATATTGTTATTTTTTTACAACCTGTAGTTTGTACAATTTATTGATAATGAGCTCATGTTTTAACATTTTCCAAAAGATATAATTTTCCATAATAATACTGGTTGTATTGAGATAAATATTGAACATCTTGCAGAATGTTTATGAATGTGATATATTAGTACTTATTTCGTATTTTGCCAATACATTTTGATTTTCCTCATAGTAGTTGATTTGTGGTTAGAAACTAAATATTTCTCATCCTAAATTTAGAGATGCATTATGTATGTTGCTCCACTACAAAGGTAATGAGATTGATTCTCAAAGTGATTATCTAATATGTTAGGACTAAATCTCAAAGGGGAAATTCGTATTTTGTTAATTTTGAATATGTTGTCCCAACATAAAAGGGATAAAACATAAGGCCGGATAAAGATATTAGTTTATGTCTCATCTTGATCTTATATTTTGATCATCAAAGAATGCTCATATTATATTTGATATCTTTGAAGGACAATATACCACTATAAATAAATTTGAGACACAATTGAAACGTGGTAGATAAGTCAGTTCCAAGTATACAAACTCCTCACTAGAGCAAAGACTTAAGATGGTTATATATGTTAAGTTGATGAGATTTAAATTCCAGCATAATTTTTTTCAAACATGATTGATATATTATTTCCATAAGAAATTCATGTATTTGAAAACTTTAACAATGATAAGATCTCAACATGATTGGGAGCTACTGGAACTATACAAGTATATAACGTCAATGATATTAATGCGCATAATATATTTAATTCAGAATGAGAATTTTCAAATTGAGGTCTGCAGACTCGAAATGATAAATTTCTCATGAGAAATATGAGAAGTTTAAACTATTCATAAGTACACTTAAAGTGGATATGTATTCCCAGCATAAATTATATACTTGAAGTGTAATCCTAAAAAAATAGTAATAAATATTTACTTATAAAATGCGAACTATAAATATGAATTTTTGCCATGACTTATGGCGTGTGATCATTCGTAAGACTTGGCACAGATTATGAAGAAATATATTTATAGTGGTAGATATAATAGTACATAGTAACACTTAATATGTGTTTATCTTTGTTATCATTTGATAATGATACATATATTTGAAGTCCCTGATGGACTCAATATGCTTGAAGCATATAATTATTTTTGTAGAACATAATGAGATTGTCTTAGTGAATTCTTATTAAAAGAATGAATGACTATGTCCATATATGAAGAAATTCAATATGTAGCTATACTTGCTATATGTATTTCTTTATCAGAAGATATCCTGATTATATAATATGTTGATTGACATAATATTCTCCACATTAGGGGAAGAAAATCATCAATCAAAAGGATATCATTTATAACTTTCATTATCTTAATTTATGCACAAGTATTAATAAACTAGAAGTTCAAAATATTATTTATTTGCATAAAATTACAAATTGATTGTTTGACTGACTTCTGTAGAGTTAGTCAATATATATAATATTCTAACCAAAGATATTCTTATTTGGATAGATGTCTCAGCATGACGAATATATGAATTCTATGGTCATATGATTTTGATATACGCCTGAAGCATGATTGATCTCTTAATTTTGAAAATAAAATTCTCAAAAGAGAACAAGGATTTGATGATCAAGACATTCTTCTTGAGAAATTAGAAAAGCAAGTATTGTGATTAAAATTTTGAAAAATCAACATTTTGTTTTGATTGAACATCCTGAAGATGTTTCACATGGACATAGTACATCAATGGTCATTGGGTTATTATACGTGATAAAGATCATTTGTATCTATCAAATGATATTGAAGAATTATTTGGTCTTGAAGTACCATAACTCTTTAATTTAGTATATTAATACACTTGTCTATGAGCAAGTAGATATTTATTCTAGTTCTTCTCTATCCAATGAATTTTGAGATAGCATTAAATTTGTCCTTTGATATCTCATTGATATAATTTATCTCGAATATTAAGAAAATTCAACTTCATTGAGATGGATGTGCAAGGTATAAGTTACCAATATGATCCACATAAACCATACATTTATAGGCATGTGTTGATTATAATAGCCACATCTTCAATTCATATTGAAGAAATAGAAATTCATGATGTTGGTTGAGAATACTTGTGATCATGATTAATGTATTTGAGATAAATATATATTCTCTAAGAAGAAATTTTAATTGTATTGTTGGATGATAATAACGTTTGGAATATATCAAAGGAGATACGATAGAATATATTTTCATGAGATTATTTTTACTCATGAACTCTAGAAGAGATATGATATTGATGTGTAATAAATTTGATCATTTGACAAATCTATTTACTAAGACCTAACCGATAACAACATTTGATTGAAAAATATAGGTTAAGAAATCTCAAAAGATTTTTTCATCAGGAGGAGTAATAATGACATAAAGAATAGTGTACTATTTTTTCTTCACTAGAGTTTTTTTTTCCATTGGATTTTTATCTAGTAAGGTTTTGACGAGACATATTTTTATGTTATAACATCCAAGGGGGAGTTTTATGAAATAATATGTGGATGTTCATATTAGTAAGTTTCTTGAAGAGAACTGAACTCTCAAGATATAACTTTTGATTGGATTTGATTTTCTTTCCTTATTAGATTTTGAATTTTCATAAACTCTTGTATTATAAGTTTATATATAGGACCATATGATGACATTAATAAGATACATATATTAGTTTTGATTCTTGAGTTCTATATTCTCTCTCTATATTCTCTCTTTTCTTTTCTTTAGTTTTATATTGTGATTCTCCAAACATATTGAGTGACGCTTTCGTTTTAATTCTGTATTGCTAATACTTAAATTTATAACAAAAATAACATTTTTTTTAAAAAAATGTCTTGGTCTGTGAGCTACTTAGGACGAATATGGGCTGAGGATTTCCTAACCCATGAAAAAACGAGTTCAGCCATCTTCGTGTTTAAAGTCAGTTCACCGCGGGCTAAGCCGGCCCAACCCGTTTGACAACATTAATTATTGTGATATTGACTAATGTCCATAGAGTTCAACAAGCATAATTAGTCTCTACACTCTAGTTTCTGCACATTTTCTAAACCTATTCCAAAGATGAAGTAAAACTTATGGCAACATTTGAGTTCTTTTTATCCCTTTTCTTTTAATAGAAAATATAAAGTTTTTTACTTAATTTTTCCTTTTCAAGAAAAATTTCCCATGATTTTGATATAGTTATTTCTTGAGAATGCACATATGACACATATATACATATTTAATATTTTAATTCTCACTTTGTCTTTTTCCATTTTCAATTTTCTTTGACAACAGAAAAAGTCAGAAGTTCAGCAATTTTGATGTTAGTTTTGAGAAGGCAACGTCTGAGTTTGAATTTCTGAACTTTTAGAAAGCATTATGCAGCACATACGTATATGCATAATACACGTCTTCTTTCAGCCCTGGAATTTTAATACTTGTGTTTGTGTTCTGTTCTATATTGCAAAAACTTCACCGTGGACAAGTCCGTTTTACTAATATGCATCGTTTTAGATAAAAATAATTTATTTTAACTTTACAAGTTCTAACAAGTTTGACGTATTTATATGATTATTCTCATTTTTGCATGTTTGACAAGGCCAATTTGGATTAGTTTTTAATTTAAGTTTCTCTCTCTTTTTTTACTTTAAACTTCAATTATTCTCTTATAAATAATTTATTTTTATAATTTTTAATATAATTTAACTCAAACATAAATCCAACCCAAATAAGAATGATCACAATTGTAAAATAGCTAGTTAATAATTTCTATTTGTGGGGCCTGTTTCTGCTGACCTTTGTCTGCGATAATTGGAGTTACCTAGGATAGCTTTTTCCTTTTTAAATTTCCAGCTGATCTCTTATCTATTAGATTAAACTCTTGTTTTATTGGCTCCCAACTTTGATTGCAAGATCACTATGACTTTCAGAAATCAGAAGGTCAGCATAATACTACAATTCTACACCTTTATATAATTGCCTTGGTTAAAAATCAGGCTTGTTTCACTTTATTCAAGACAAGAACTATATTGAGTAATCATTTACTATGTTCTTTTACTTTTCACTTTTACCCTTTAAAAATGAATTAAAACAAACTTTGTAAAGCATTATGAGAAATCGGTTTGATTATCAAAAATATGAAGAACCCATGAACTTAATCGAGTGATATTAAATATGAATCATTACTTGTTTAGTAGTTTTAAGAGAAATTTAAAGTAATCAAGAACAGGCATTAAGATGTACTAATGTCACATCAAAGTGATTAATTGGTCAATACTTTTGTGCTGCTCCCTCGGTTATATATTCATCATCATTTGCTCTGATTATATTATATAACTTATGATTTGTCAGTCTTCTATCATTCATTGCGTTCTTCTTACATATCATTTGACTGTTTCATCTCAAAACTTCGTGGAAACTCTCCTCGGCGATATTCTCACAACATTCAAGAATCAATTCTTTGTGCAGTGTATTAAGTGTTTCCAGAAAAGATAGCAAAAGATGAAGAGTTATTCACTTGGCTGCTTCTCCATTGATATAGAGAAACAAAAGCCCTACATTGCAATGCTGTTTGTGCAGTTTACCTATGCAGGCATGGCTTTGATCTCCAAAGCAGCCATGAACAGGGGAATGAGTCCTTACATCTTTGTCGCTTATCGTCAAGCTTTCGCCACTGTTGTTTTGGCTCCTTTTGCTTTCTTGCTTGATAGGTAACTCAAAATTCCTTCTTTCTTGGTTCAACTGTTTCATCTTAATTTGCATTTCATTCTTTTTCTTTTTTTTTCTTGAATTTCTTCTTGTTGCTTTATCAGGAACAAGGCTGCTTCATTGTCATACAAAATCTTGTTAAAGATATTTTTCATATCTTTGTTCGGGTATGTTATTCTTGAAAATGTATACTGCCATGATTATCGGTTTTAAGTTGCCGAAAGTTGATAATGGTGAAAAGACTACATGGACAAATTTTCAGGATTACTTTGAGCTTAGATCTCTACACCTATGCTATGAATTACACCTCTGCAACATTTGCCGCTGCTGCAACAAACACAATTCCTCTCATGACCTTTGTTATGGCTGCTCTATTGAGGTAATTATAGTCATCGGGATTAACATAACAAGAATATATTTACTGTCTTGAGTGCTGATAGATACGTCATTTTTAACAGCACTGAAAAGTAAAAGCTGTTCTAAAATAAAACAACAACGAAAAACATCAAATTTCGCAAACTATGAATAAACTGTGTCGATCATTTTTCTACTTTTTGACGAATTGCGTTTGAAATGTCAAGAGTGGAGAGTGTGTCAATCAGGAAAAGGCACGGAATGGCCAAAGTCATGGGTTCAGCAATTGGTTTTTCTGGAGCAATGGTGTTTGCCTTTGTTAAAGGTCATCCAATAAGTATCTTGAACTGGGCTGTAGACAACCACAAGGGGGACACATCAGGCTCGACCCTCAACTCTACTTCTCACGGCCAGTGGGTTAAGGGTTCTCTTCTCATGCTTTTGGCCAATATGATATGGTCTTCATGGCTCATTATGCTGGTACTATATTTTCTTTATACACACACAAAAACACATATATAACACATCTTAAGTCCCCACAAGAACCTACCCATGCATTCAGATCATTGCTGAATTAAATATAGGAATTTCTTCAAAGAACTTCAATAACCCATTCTAGAGAGGTAGAAAGATCACCCTAGATCTTGGCTATGTACTTTTGTTTAAAGAAAACACCCTTTGAATCCTTCCTCAAATGCGTGTCTTTATATATTGTTTTCTAAAATTTTGGGATCTCTTATACTCAGTAAAAAACATACTCCCTCGGTTTCACTTCACTTGTGCTGTGTTTGATTGCACAAGAGTTTTATGTAAAAGTTTAAATTATATTATAAAAATAATATAATATAATAAAAAGTAAAAAATATGTAAGTAAATAATTACTTTATATCAAATTTAAATATATAAAAGTAATATATAGTAAGATTAATAGTTAATTGATAGTACAAAATATATTAAAAATATTTTTTTTATATAAAATATTAATTATTTAAAGATATTTTAATATAATAATAAAATAAAATAGAAGAAATATATATTATCGCACTCGAATACATAAATTCGCACAAAATATTACACTATACATAAAATACAAGAAATGACATAGTAGATTAATCTTTATCCCTTACTAGAGTGCGACCATTATAGACTGAAATGGTGTTTGTCTTGTTTTTCAGGCCTCCATTGTGAAAGAATATCCGGCGAAACTACGCCTTACGGCTCTGCAATGTTTGTTTAGTTGCATACAATCATCAGTCTTCGCGATTGCAATGGAAAGAGACGGATCGTCCTGGAAGCTCCGATGGGACATCAATTTCTTTTCTGTGGCCTATTGCGTATGTTTTCTGTTTACCAGTATTTCGTACGTCATTTATACAACTTTTAAATTTATTTAATCTCGCATTGAGACATCGCAGCACACACGCTCTTGTAGAACACACATATATAAATACACATTATCTATATGCCAACAAGAGCTTGCAGGCTCTGAAGTTTGCCCTTTCTTTGAGCACTTTAGAAGCACTTGAGCTGCTTAGACCTATTAGCTCCCTTCTTCTGTGACACAGCAGCCAGTCCTTTTTGTCACCGAATTTAGACAGTTATGGGAAACATAAAGTACAAGTGGTATATATACATTTCCTTTTCAGTTTCATTAATGACAGAAAAAATAAAAGAAAAAGAAATAGTTTAATCACAAAAAAAAGAAAAGAAAAAGAAACATGAGTAGATAACAAAATAGTCAATATTGTCTGTGATTCTACTTTTTCTTTAACCCCTCTACTTGTAATTTCTTTTAAGATGAGGCCTTCTTTTAAAATTACTTGGACATAGATGAAAATGGGAAAAAATCTTGGCCAGCTTATAGGCCTACAGTAGAAATTAAGCATAAGTTCAAAAAATTCATTGATCACTTTATCAAGATATTGCCTTCTTGCATCAGATTAAGATGTTGTGCTCTATAGTTTTAAGGAAAGTTGCATCAGATTAAGATATTGCCTTCTTGAAAAATGACCACTTCTTGTTCACTTATAACATCAACCATAATTTTCCAGAAATCTTTTCCATTTTGATGGATAATTGTCAAGAAATCTTACACCTACGCATGTTTAACTTCAAATCATATTTGACACCACCTTGGTATATGCTTGTCAACGCACTAAATAATGCTTTCTCCAGCATGCTCCGCAATATATGGCTTTCCACTTTCCAACACATATATAGAAGATGATATTCTAACTTTCACATTTACAGATTCTTTTTTTTTTAAAAAATTTCTTTTTAGCTGATGATGTAAATTTCAGGGCGTGATCGTCACCGGAATAACCTACTGGTTGCAACTCTGGGCGGTGCAGAGGCGAGGTCCCGTTTTCACAGCCATGTTTACTCCATTTGCTCTGATTATAACTGTTATTGTCTCAGCACTTGTATGGAAGGAGATTCTTCGTGTTGGAAGGTATAATCTTACTACCCCTTAGAATAATATCTACATGCATGTTTGAGCTTTAACAATAAGTTTTCAAAAACTAATTTCAATTAAAGCTTATTAATTATTGTCTTCTTGATATGTTGTGCATAGATTTTAATTAAAAGAATCGTGTTTCTAAGTTCGAATTTACAGATTTTGATAAAAATTTTGTTACAGATCGTCACCCCTAGTAAAGAAATTATTAGGTGACTTTTTTGTAAGTGTGATGGTGACAATCAAATGTAGAAGGATTTTAATTTTTTTTGAAATGTGTTATGAATAGTACTTAATTTGTCTTCCCAAGTACAATGTTTTACACCATATGAGATGAAAAGGAAAAAAGGAAATTATTCAGGAAACAGAAATTGATTTGGTAGATCTTCTCTTTATTCTCTGATGGCAGTGTTTGTGGAGCCATGCTGTTGGTGGGAGGACTGTACTGTGTATTGTGGGGCAAGAACAAAGAAGCAGAAGCACAAGGAGGAGGAGGGCAAGAAAAGGTACAGAAATCAGAATCCAGCAAGGAAGCAGAAGTCATAGAGTGCATTACACATCAGTGATTGATGGGCATTCCCTCTTGTCCTAAGCTCATGTGCGTGAATCGGGTCGCTTTATAACTAGCTAGGGGACACACCTCTCTTGGATATCTCAATCATATCCTCTTTGGTTGTTGATAGAAAGAAGAAACAGCAGGAATTCGTACTACTTGTTCAATATTAATGTTTCTCAGCTATATAGTATAAAAATATAATTCTTTTTTTTTTGTAATTTCAAACTTTTCATTTTAATTTTTTAGTATTTTTATATTTTTAATTAGTCTAAAAAGTTTAATTAGTTAATTAAGATCATTTTTAATCTATTAAAATAAATTTAAATTAATTTATATATTAATTTTAATTTTGAATTATACATATTAATTTATTTTGTAAAAATAAAATACTTTAATTATTACTTTAAATTTTTTATTAGTTAAGATCAGTTTCAATCGATTAAAATAATTTTAAACTACTTATCTTTATTATTTTTGTTTAATAAAATATGTTAATTTAAATTAAATTTATTAAAACTAAACTTATAACTTATATATTATTTTTAATTTTGAGTTTCATATATTAATTTACTTTGTAAAAGTAAGAAATTTTAATTATAAAATTTTAATGTTTTGTATTATTTGATTTTTCTTCTAAACATATATATTTTTAGAGATAAAAAAAATTCTCTTTGAATGCATCTTTTGAAAATCTAATTTTAATATTTTTTAATTTTAAAACATATTCGTGCTTCGCACTATTTAGACTAGTGTTTCGATAAATTATTGTTAATATTCATTCATCCCTATTCCTCATACATAACACATCTTTTTTTTTTTTGGAAAAAATTATTTTCTTTTCTTTTTTCGTGAAGTTGAGAATTTGGTATTCGACATAATCCCTTGCAAAATGTGAATCAAATTTTTTTTTTCTTTTTCTGATGGTTCGAATGCGTTAGATTTAGTTCATCCTACTAATAAAACTGAAATGCTTCCACTATATACTTTTTTTTTAAAGAGACTTTCATTATACTTGAATTGTAACTTAAAT
The DNA here is from genome assembly GCA_030512225.1 of Rauvolfia tetraphylla. Taxonomy (NCBI): domain Eukaryota; kingdom Viridiplantae; phylum Streptophyta; class Magnoliopsida; order Gentianales; family Apocynaceae; genus Rauvolfia; species Rauvolfia tetraphylla. The sequence continues at coordinate 7,744,067 of JAJQKT010000058.1, read as the reverse complement.
TGAAAATTTTCTACTAACGAATTGCACCTAAAAAGCAACAAGATCTGCTGATCCAAGCCGAATTGCTAATCAAGTTGACTTCAATGAGTTTAGATAATACTCAATTTCAGTTTGATCTCAGATTAAAGTTTAAAATAAGGTTTGAACTCAACTCTATAACAAATTCTTGAATTTCAAGCTTAGTTTGCAAGTTCGAAAGTAGAATTGAAAATTATTAAATAAAAGTTAATATATATATATATATATATATATATATATATATATATATATATATATATATATATATATATATATATATATATATATATATAACACTTTTACGGTCTCTTCTTTCCTAAAAGCCTTGGACTATTCATTTTCCCCCTTCTTCCTGCACCTGCTTTTTCTGGGCAATTTCAACAATAAATGACATCAAGAAATGCTTAAAAGTGCGACCCTGACCACATTCCAGCATATAAGAGATTTTAAGATGAATTTCACTAACTTTTAACATTACAGACTTGGTTAGTGTAAGCATTGCTGCATTTGAAGATTCCCTTTACGATCTGGCCTTTCCCTCCTGCAATTGCCTTGGCCAGAACATTGTTATAGTCATCAATTCTCGGTGCAAACTCCTTCCAATCAATGCCCTTCTTATTAGATAATGCTGATGTAGTAATCAACAAATGCTCTTTAAGAAATGAATCCCGAAGTCCCAAATTTCCCCTGTACTGATCTAAAAATGTCACCCCTTAGCTCAAGGGTCACCATCTTTTATCGGCAAAACAAACCTCGCTGCAATCCATTCCAAAATGCAGGATTTCTTAAAGAAATAGAGATAGAGTTTTTGGGCTTCAAGAGATGAGATAAATCGGGATAAAAGAATAGAAAAGAAGATAGAGACGCAAGTTGGTAAAAATAAAAAGTAATTATGACATGACACATATATTTTTACTTTTTTTAATAATTTAAATTTAAATAAAAGTTTAAAAATTATTTCTACTTTAAAATATTCTTGGTATCACATAATTATTAGATCAAAAGATTTCAATCCAATAAATATGGAAGACCTTCTACATGCGTTAGAAAAAAGAGAATCTCAATATGCTAGCCGAATTGATTTAGTATAACGCAAAGTTACGAGCTTTGAAAGAAAAAATTAACCTTGTTAAAAAGAAAGACAAATTTTATAATGAGCACGAATCCAACTCCCTTATTTTCCGTTGCAAGCCCTTGCTTGTCTTTTACAGAATAGCTAACGATATTTTCTTGACGTTTGAGATGTCCGTAATAGTTTTAAACGATGCCGTTGGATGTAAATCACCAGTAATTGCGATTAAGTCCCCTAATTAACGAAAACATCCTGAAGCTCACAAACAATGGAGACTTGAGCCTAAACCCATCAGATGGATATACTTGGCCCAATATCATTTCTCCATTCTATACTATTGTCTTTGCTTCTTCTCTGACGACCCTCCTGTCTTCTCTTCTCCCAATTACATAAGAATTATACTAAATTAACTACTTAAAGTAATATACAAATAGAAATAATTAAAATAATACGAGAATTACAGTATTTAAATTTGCAAGTGCAAAAATAGTTTGTGCTTATAGAAAGATAGGATAATTTTTTTTTGCCAAATGAGAAAAGTCAAAATAGTTTGTGGATAATTCAACCAATTCCTCCCCCCCTTCTCGCTCTTTATTTATATTTTTTAAAATAATTTAAACAAAATTGAATTAATAAATTAATATACTAATTATTTAAATTGTAATGTTATAATGTGTTACTTTAAAATTAAGGTATTTAGATTACTATAGTGATAATTTCTTAACTGAGAAACAGGCAAATATTTTAATTTATATATTGAATTATTTTGATGAGTTCAAATAATATAATTAATATATTTGTTTAATTATTTTATTTACATATTAACTTAATTAGTTAAATTAATTTAATTTATGCACATTTCCTATTGAGAGAGAGAAAAAAAGTAGTGATGTTAATGACTAGAAAAAGATATTAGAGTGAAGTCAGAGAAAATGAGGGAGAAGAGAGGGAAATAACAGCAAAAAAGGAATATATATATATATATATATATATGTAGGCTATATTAGAAAAAATTTTGAAGTCTTTCAAGAAATAAAATTTCAAAAATTGTGAGGCGACTATCATCCACATTAGTTCGGGCTTTAGATTGATGCATTATAAATCAAGTGTGTTTTGACATTTTGCAATCTTACAATTAGTTAAGTTGACACACACACACACACACACACACATATATATATATATATATATATATATATATATATATATATATATATATATATATATATAATCATCGGTTTCTAATGCAGCATTCTCTAATATAAAGGAGGCGATCATCATGGAAGCTCGGATGGAATATCAATCTCTTTTTCTTGCACAAAGTTGTAGTCTATAACTTGCTCTATTCATTAGTGAGGTGCTTCATGCCTTGAGAATAATTAACCTAGAGAAAGATCGTTGCTAGGGAAATATTTAGATTGAATTTTAATTTAAAGTTTTTTATTTTTAATTTTTTATTTATGATAAAATAAATGAAAAATAAAAACTTGTATTGAATTATTAATGCGAACACAATATGTATGAAGCAGCATGGTTTTGGGATGGGGCTACAAGCCAAGCCCAATGAACCCGCTCCATGATCTGGATCCAGCACAAGGGCTCCAAACTTTATAAATGTCTTGCTCAATTAACACTGGGCTTTTCTATGTACTCATGTGACATGTCCCGTTTCCTGGTCTGGAATGGAATACTCCATCTCTTTTCAAAATATACCTCGAAATATAAACTATTTTATTTTTTTCATAAATTAAAAAAATTAAAATATCTTTTATTATATTATTGACTAATCTACTTATATAATAGATGATTAGAGAATCATATTTATGGATAATGTAAATTTAAGAAATAATCTTCAAAATTTGTGAAACGCTAAATATTTTGAGAATGAAGAAAAATAGTTAAATATTTTATATTTTGAAATAGAAAAAATAAATCATTTAAATATTTTTATATAGATCAAGAAAAAAGAAAATAAAGAATATTTTTAATTATAAAATTAACTAATTTAATTTATTTTTACTCACATAAAAGAGAATAAGCGAATTATATTTATAATAAAAATAAATTTAAAAAATAATTTTAAATATAATAAAAGACTAAATATTTTGAGAAAGGTTAACAGAATTAAAAATTCTTATATTCTGAAATAAGAGACTAGGAAATGGACTAGTAATTTGCATTAAAATAAAAAGAAAAAAGATTAGAATAATATTCTTTGGGAAAATTCCTCGCTTTCTTGCTGTTGGCTGTTGCCCTATGCGAAAGAGAAGCCACCGCTACTCCCTTTACGCAATTTGATGTAACGTATTATACAGTAAAAAAGGAGTTTTTCTGGAAATACCATTTTGTGCCACAACAAAAGAAAATGAATATTTGAATGGAAATATGTCGGCATACCACGAAATTTCACTTTCACATCCGAATGTATGAGAAACTTTTACAGTGTCATCTTAAATTCATATGTTCTCTAATGGCATTCATAAGTTTAGGACCAATTTAATTTTTTACTTTCATCAACATTTTCTTCAAAATGTTTGATTTTTTTGGGTAACTTTGACTATTTTCTATTAGGTTTTCAGAAGCATAGAAAGGTCAAAAGTGAGAAAGGCATCGAAAAGAAAATTTTTTAAAGTTCATCTATCCACTAAAAGAATTAGAACTCGGATTGCAATGTGGAAAGACTTCATAGTGTTGGGATGGCAGAATGAAAATTTTTCCTAATACAAATTACGATAGAAGTTCATAAAACTAAGTATGTGTTTGTGCATTTGTCGTAAGTAGGTAAACGAATCAATCAATTAAAGACGCCAATCAAATAATAAATTCAGAGCGAAAAACATATGGAAAAAAAAAGACTGAATTCATCCAGACAATTAAGCTAAAAGAGAAAAGAAAATGAAAATTACCAACTATTTATACAATACTAAAATAATTCTCCTTCAGATATATATTATTTTACATAGAAGTTGAACCCAAATTATTTGAATTAGGATCCAGTAAATTACTCAAGGATAAAGGGGATTTTAGCTATGGAGGTGGCCAATATTATTTTTAAGAAGCTTCCTTGACTATGAGTTTTTTAAACATACATACATACATATATATATATATATATATATATATATATATATATATATATATATATATATATATATATATATATATATATATATATATATATTTATAGTGGAAACTTTCCACATAATTTTATTGGGAAGACGTCATTGCTGTTTGGGATAGCGCCATTTCTCCATAGTGTTTCTAGAAACATCAACTTTTATGCAATTATAACAAGAAATCAAGCGATATTGCTAAGAACCAATGCCAATTGCCAAGTTCCAATGGCTTGAACAAATTTTCATATGCTTTACTCTTGTTTTGAGGTGTATTTCTTTGCGTATATTCACAAAATCCTAATTGAAAAATGATAACCCAGAATTACAATAGACTTCATTAATAGTGTCTTTGTAAATAATCCTTTATACAACTTGCAACCAACTCCTATTGCTAATTTTCCTTACATTGTTAATACCCTTAGTTCATTAAGCTCAAGTTCTTACTTGGGTCTTTCTTTTTATTTGACACTCTAGAAAACAATTTTTTTTTTGTTCAACTTGATTAATGATTACTTACCATATATTTGGAAAGAACCAATAGTTCCTCAAACATGCCCAAGAAACCCATGTTTTCAAGTCTTTTTCTCATGATTTCTATAAATATTATACTTTAAAAGCACTCATTCTTTGTTTTTTAAAAGCACCCATTCTTAAATATAAAACTAGTTAAAAGTTAAAACAAAAAATGCAATTTGACTGAAAAAGAAGTCATATCACAAAAGCATATTCAATCAAGACCTCTGATTAAGAGAAAAGCTAGCCTCTCCATTTTGAGTCAAAAAGGAGAAAGCCATCAAGCCCTAAATACCTGAGGAAACCTTGTCTCCATATGCAAGAAAAGCAGAGGAGAAATTCTTTTTTTTTAAAAAAAGAGAAGGAACCCACTTTTGCTTTCCCATAGGATGTGAGCTCTAATAAAGAAAACAACAATAGTTATTCTTATCAAATAAGTTATCTTTGTTTTCATCCTATAAAGCCACAAATTGGTGATGGCAATCAATTTCAGAGAGCAATGATTTCTGGAAGTGATATGGTCTTTTCAAATTCAGCAAACTTTGCATGACATACTATAAAACACAAGGAATGCCATACTTCATGATATAGAATTAATGATCAAATCAAATATTAAAAAGAGAAATATATGTTTTCATATTGAAGTCTTTTGAAGAAACTGAAAAGGCCAAAAGAAATTATTAATCAACAACCAAAAAAAAAAAAAAAAGAGAGAGAAAAGGAAAGCCAAGAGAGACATCATCCAAATAATAATTCCACAAACAATAGAGATATTCAAGAAAAGGGTTTAAGGGGAAAAACATAACCTCAGCAATTGATCCTAAAAGTATATTTGGATAATCACAACATCAATCAAAGAATGGGAAAAGATTCAGGAAAGAAAATATTGTTCAATGTAGAGTAAAAGAAAAAGGATCGATTATCTTTTGGTACATTGTCTTTTTGCATCCTAACATCTGTCCTCTTAATATATATGATTTCTTTTCCAGACTCCCGAGTAAGAGGTGCACCGATACCAACAGAGACTTTCGAATTTTAGAACGGGTCTATTAGGTCATATTCATATCATTTTTGTTGGGTTATCCCACATCAGTTGTGGAAAGAACAAGGAATCAGATTATAAGTGTGAGTGAAAGCCTCACATCATGTGCTAACTTTTGTAGTTGAGAAGGCTAAAGATCATCTATTAGTGATATCAGAGCCCAAGTTACAACAGTCTTACTCCAATTTTCGGGAGAAACAATTTGTCGCTTCTCTGACCCATGGCTCGATGTGTGAGGGAGAGATTGTTGGGTTATCCCACGTCAATTGTGAAAGAGGCAAGTAATCAGATTATAAGTGTGACGAAAAGCCTTACCTCATGAGTTAGCTTTTGAGGTTGAGATTGCCCAAAATCACCTATCAATTTTGTTAGCCTTATACTGTGAAAATAGGTACTTTCTCCTCATATTAACCAACAAAGGATAGACAAATGAAGACCAATTTATGACCGATAAGAACATCAAAGATTTTCTGATTTATTAAGTTCCATTATGATTTGTTATTAGTGCACCTTTTATATATTGGATACTAGTGGAAAGTGTTTGTTGTTCAAGTGAAAATGTTTATTAGCGTTGATGAAATGACCTTCATATTTTATAAAATCCTATACAGTTGACATTTTTCATGACCATATCCACTGTTTGAGAATCTAGAGGTAAGTTCGAGAGTAAAATGCCCAAAAGATCAAGGCAGCATTAATGAGAGCGAGGTAAAAAGTAACTAACCCAAAGAAGACATCTAGAATGCATGAGATTATAGGGTTTGAAACTAAACTAATTTACTATATGGGAGAATCTCTGGTGAGAAGCTATAACAGCAAACTTATGAAGCTTAATATCTAAACAAAAGCACGTACAATCATGCTGTGCCCTTACCCTGAAGAAATGTGTTTATATCCATTTTCTCTCTAAAGTAGAAAGTCGAAATCTTGGTAGTGATTGTCGAAATATAAGTATGAACATTGGTTGCAAGATTAAAATATCTCAGTAGGTCAAAATTTAGGTACGTACATTTCATCTCCACGTATATATAATCACAAAGAACTATATATTGTACCAATTTGTCTCATAAGCCTCTTTTGCTGCCCCTTCCCCACCGCCAGGCCATCTTCGAGCAAAGTTTCGTTTAGCTGCAAAGAAAAGGTTTCAGACATATCTCTTTATCCCACATTAAAGATAACGAACGATCAAGGAGACAGTATTAACTCCCATGACGTATGGCCATGCTGTGGTTGTAATAAATTAAGTTCTCAAGTACTATCACTCATAAAGCGAAGGATTGACATATGATTTTATGAAAAAGAAGAATAAAGTTATACAAACTATTACTATGTCAAGCATATTGGTGCACTCATATTATTGCGGGGCCATAGTCGGCTGGATGCCAAGAAGCCGATGGAGTCAGACCATCTATAATTGTTAATTGTAGAATCCTATGTAATGGAAAGCTAATGAGTAGTCAGAAGATGAAAAGGAAAACCTTAATATCGAGTTTCCATTTCAGCTCGTCATTGACTTTGATGTGAAGAATCTAGCTAGCTCCCGGCCGGTGTGCTGGTTTATTCAGTTTATTATTGACTTAGGAGGGAAACTAGTCCACAGGAGAAGGAAGTGTAAAAGGCTGAAGTAGAGTTCAATCATTAATCTCACTTTGAGTTCATTAACGTCTTCTCAAGAAAGGATGAAATGAAGCATCCTAAGGAGATCTCAGAGCTCAACATGAGCAATAAGGGGGTTAATGAAACAGGCTGTGAAACAAGTTGTGTAATTAAAAATGTAATAATGGACCTTCGACGTAAGGGCGAACAATTAGAATCCTCAAGAGCAATAAAGAACAGAGACATTGATAAGGTCTGGCTCAGAGTGGAATATTTGAGGATGTATCAGCCAAGCAATGCAACCTAGGTGACAAGTATGAGCTTAAATATAGAAATGTTTGTCTTGGACAATTTTTACTCCTTATCAGGTGAGATGGATGGAATAATAAAATATTTAAATGTCTCTAATGGGTTTGTTCAAATATCAACAACATGCGCTTGAATAGGAACAATATACTTAGAACATTAATTCCTTTAGTTCTTACGGTTCTTCTTCACTAACAGAGACATCGCTAAATTATAGGATATCAAGCTCCTTAAGTTTTTGTGAATGATCTTCAATAGAATTCTCCAAATCTTCAATTTTGATCTTCATGATATTCTCAAAAATCATGTCATTGTCATAATAAAATTTTGCACAAATAATAACAGTTTTCAAATTAATTTCGACAATGCAATAAAAATAATATAGGCTAATATTGTCGTAATTGTTATGAAATAATTCATAATATGTGGATGCTTATATTAATGAGTTCCTGAAGAGAGCTGAACTCCAACAATATTACTCCTGATTAGATTTGATTTCATTTCCCTATTAGAGTTTGAGTTTTCATAAACGCTTGTATCTTAAGCCTATATATAAATGCCACATGATGACATTAATAAGATGTATGAGTTTTGATTTTTGAGTTCTACATTCTCTCTATGTTCTTTCTTCTCTTTATTCTTCAGTTTATATTATTATTCTATAAACAGATTGATCACCGCTTTCACTTTAATTTTGTGTTACCGACGCTTAAATTCATAAGAGTAATTCCGTTGTTGTGAGATTTATGTATCTTGATATATAAGAAGCATTTTTTATTTTCTAACACAAGTTTTTGTCATTTTGCCTAGATTTAGCATCAATATAATTGAAAACGTAACTGCAAATTATATACATGAGCTATATACTCCCTCCATTTCAAAATATATGTTATATTTTCTATTATCATTTGTTTCAAAATATATGTCCACTTTCTATATAAAGACTTCATTTATTACTTTATTTTTAATTTTACTTTTGTCTCTAATCAGCTATTTAAATGCTTTTATTTTAAAAAATTATTAGTTTTCCAACCAACTACTCTAAATACGAATCTTTAATATTAAATTTGAATTTGACATACTAACTAAAAACTTTTAAATAGAGGGTATTTTAGACATTTATCAAACTTCTTTTATAAAATTTACCAAAATTTTAATTTATGTATAAGAGATAAATAGGTCATATATTTTGAAACGGAGGGAATAATATCTATATCATATTAAAAATGTGAATGAGGGTTATGATGATTTAAACTTAGTAGTTTCTTCTTTTGTTAAATTGCATAAAATATCCTTAGCAAAATGTATTATTATTATTTTAATAGACTAATCACAAAAAGACATCGAGTGCACCCCACGCGTACAAATACAATTATTTGATATAAATTCATCATTGAAACTCTAATTTAATTACAATTATTTAGGAGTTATATGGATGATAATAAAAATTAATTTAGAGAGTTACAATAATTTCATATGCTAGACAAATGTTATAAAAAACCTTCAACTTTTAAAGAGACACTAATATTTGATTATTATTACTTGAGTGTTCCACTATGTTTTGAAAAAATTAAAAATATTAAATAGACAAATGAGTCACTAGAAGGAAAACTTCAAATATTAAAGAGAAGAATAGTAAGTTATTAGAAAAAAAGGAAAAAACTCGAAAGTGTTAAAGAGAAAAATAACAATTATAGAAAATAGAACATTAAAGACAATACATTAGAAAATAGACCACTAAAAAAGGTTAAAGTTATAATTCTATAAATTTTGTGTATAATCAAAACAAATATACTGAGACATAATTTTACTAAGTGAAATTTATCAAGATTCTATTACGTGCACGCAAATAATGCTAGTATCTTATAAAGTTTTAGAAAGTTGGTTCTAAAATACTTTTATCTTTATCAACTTATCTTGAACACTTTGGGAAAAACAAAAGCAAAGGAGAACCACACTGTTGGCTTAAAATTTCAATATCTCAATGATCAATGTTCTATCATACATTGGGACAGATCATGAATTAATTGAAGCCCATACCGAAAGAGGAAGCATTTGTTTCATTCTCTTTCCGACAATTGATAAAAGCAAAAGAGAGAAAGCAAGAAAACCAATTACCTGTGATATCATCCTTCCAAGTGCAAGAACCCTAGAATGTTTCTGAAATGGTCTAGAAAGGTGCTTTAAAAGAAGAAACAGATAAGATTTGCAGAGGGAAAGTCTTATGTCTTAACCACAAGTGTTTCCTGTGGCAAAGGCAGTGAGATTTATGTTTCAACAGTGCTGCACCTCGGCTGCTTAAAAGTATTTATCATCCAACATCCTCTTTCAGGAAAGTTGCCTATTTTCCCAAATATCGTCTGAATTTACTGCAGGAGCCGCCATTTTTATTCTTTTGCCCTATGTTCGGATGAAGAGAATTGCAGAGAACGTATAACATCAGGAGTGCAAGTTCGTCGTATCTTTTGTTTGCCTAAGGGTGGTTGATAACTAGGAAAGAAGGAGAGAAAAATGGTGAATGATTTATAACCACTCAAACCCTACTTCTTTTCTTTGCTAATTGGAATTGAATGGAGAAACAGTTTTACTGAAACTTTGTCTGGTTGTATACTAAATTTGCCGTATCAAACAATAGCATCAGGTGATATTATGTGGTAAGAAAGTCACTTAAAACTACTCTTATCTTTTCTTCCTTGTAAGTTTAATAAGAGTCACAATCTTATTATATTCCATCTTACGTAAGGGGTGTGTATAGGTTCAATTTAGAAAAGTTTCGCTTTCACAATTTGGAGAAAATTTAATTTTTTACTTTTTTAAAAAATCAAACAAAACTTAATTTAACTTCAAACGAAATTTCTTTTCAGTGTAAAGAAATTTGGTTTTGAGAAAATCAAAATATATATAATAAAAACTTTAAATTTCAAAGTAACTTTGATTATACTATAACTTAGTTTAAATTATTAACGTTCAAATAGAGTTTTTGAAAATATATAAAATTAGGTATTTTAAATTTCAAAATAACATTAACTAAAACCTAGCTTGAGTTGTTAATCTTTAACTATACTTAATTATTATTTGGAGAAAATTTAGTTCAGATTTGGCTTGGACAAAACTCAAAATCGAATTGATTTTTTATTTGAAGAAAGAAAATCAAATTTCTCCAAATAATGCACACTCTTAATCTTACACTTAACTTAAGCCAGTTGATAAGTTCTAACATACATAATCATAATGGTGAAAGAATTCGAAGTTTAAAAGGTCAATAAATTTTAGTGTTATTGCTTTTTACTTTTGGAAAATAGACCAATAATTTCCCAGTTCCACAATAGAAAGAGAGCTGATATATTTTTGATGGATAGGCCCTGTTTCGTAAAATTGAATTATGAATATGAGGTGAACATCGTATATGTTTGAATATTTAATATGGAATGAATATTCAATTAATAAGAGATTTGCAATTATTTTATCTTTAAATGTTAAAAACTAAAAATAGGAGTATTACTCCTTAGAACGGTTGAAGGAATAACTTCATCATGTCCTTTTCCATTTTACCTTTATAAATACGGTCTTTTGGTAAAACTAAAATTTCGAACATGGTGTACGGTAGAAAAACGAGACGAGAGCCGGCCTTCCAACTGCCCTATTAAAGCCAATCTAAATGGAGCTGCAAGACTGGAAAATTTTCAGATTAATCCAAAATTAAGACGGCTCTAATTCAGTATATGTACAGTATATTTTTTGAAAAATAAGATTGTTGGCAATACGAGTTTTTGAAAAATAAGATTGTTGGCAAGAAAAATGAATATTCTAATTCGCCAACTTGATAATGAAAGGGCTTCTCTGTGTACATAGATTAAGTACCATACATATACTTGACCTAACAACGCTAATTAACTTGACTATATACACTAACAAATCTGGTCATTTTGATTCACATCTCCATCGAAAATGTATGAAAACAAAAAGAAAAATTGGTCCATTGAGGTGCATTGTTGGCTAGCTTCAAGTTCTCGAAATGCTAGGATACATGTTGAGTGGTCCATGTATCTCGTACGATCGTAGTCATTATATCTTTCGCATTTTATACACGTTTGGTTAGCGTTCGACCCAATGGTGACAATCTCCTCATGCCTTCTTCTGAAAACTTAAAGCATGCATCCTACCAGTCTTTGGATGTTTTGGCTCGACAAGGGGAATAAGAAGATGAAAAAAAATTGATAAAAATAATTACTCAAACCTGGACATTTTATATATGGTTGATCTTATATATGGTGAAAGATCATAATATCGTGATGGTTACATCGCATTAAATTGATTTTGGCATTTTACAAAGGCATTAGGGGTACCACAAATGGTCGGTAATATTCTTACCACATGGAGAAAATGAAATAAAATTATAAAAAAATAGCCAACAATTAACTATATTCACATGTTGTGTTGCATACATCCATATCTATAATTCAATTTATTTCCGACCAAGGTTTGGGAGTTCTATTCCTACTTGGTGTAAGACTTCTCTCTTTTTATTAGGTTTATTCTTCTCTTTGATAGGACTTATTTTTCTCTTTTAATAAGACTTATAATTTTGTGTGCTTGATATGTGTAATATCCGTTAATAATATAACACCTCATGTACTCATGCACTATTTTTTTTAAAAAAACTTATTCCTGGTACGGAGCATTGGAGGGCAATTATGTATTTGATCTTGAGCTCTTGTCTCACTATCTTGGTCCCCTGCTAGAATCAGCCCTTTACATTCATGAATCATCGGCATGTCATTTTCGTGGCAATTAATGAGAATAATCCGCGTGGCTTTCGCATAATATTTTTTAAACTCTAGTATAATTTCTAACACAATGTTAATATTCTTTCTGTTTTAAAATATAAAATTTTTTGATACTATTTTTATAAATTAATAAAAGAGATATTTTTTATTATATACTTAAAAATTTTAATTTATTCTCTATTCATGTGAATAAAAATGAAGGAATTATATTATAGATGAGGGTTAGTTGTATTAATTTTTAAAATTTATAAAAAGTTAAATATTTTTATTGGAAAAAAGACTCTAAACGTCTATATTTTGAAAGAGAGAGTCATCAAAAATATTGACTGATTCATTAATTTGCCGTCTATCAACAAATCAGCTAATCTTCGATTGGTACCCTGTCCTATGCTTTGAACATTTTGGCAATAATGCAATGGAACCATCGGATTGGGAATCACTCAATGTGTGATTGAGGATCTGTGATCTGGTTAGCATTTTGAATGTTCTTTTTTCAGTACATGTGGATGGCTTTTGGATTGTTAGATAGCTATCTTTTTTATTTGGCTATTGAGCAGCATGAGGGCGTTTTAGGTAGTCAAAACTAACGAGATATTTGAAAGTTTAAAAAATTCATCATTAATCTTGTAACATTTACCATTTCTTCAATCACATCCACTAAATTCTCTCTCTCTCTCTCTCTCTCTCTCTCTCTCTTTCTTGCATGTCTTGTGTTTTCTCTCTGCTATTACTCTAAAACTCTTTAAATATTAAATAAAAAATGATCCATGCTCCTCAAGATCTTCACTTTGCGTCCAACAATTTGGATGAGCTTTAGAGTTTTCTTTTGAGATTAAAACACATTTTCTCATATTTACTTATAGCCAAAACGAAATCAGATATTGTGATTTTTTGTTGGACTGTTTGGTGGTTTCAATGTTGTAGAAATCTTCATTAAAAACTTATTTTGATATTTAATAGTCTACTTATGGAGCTAAAGAAAGCATTGTGTTGATTTTCATGGCTTGAGGAATGATTTTGATAGTGAAATACTCTCATTACTTTAGAGAACGATTTTGATAATGAAAATTTTTAATATTGACTCTTTTTTTAAACTTTAGAATGATATGTTTTAACTTTTTATGTAATAATTTGTTTCATATACCTGTTTCAACAATATCCAGTAGCTGGCCAAATGAAAATACGCATCTCTTTCTGGCAAAAGAGATTATGATATTATGTTAGAGTGAATAATTTTTCTTTAATAGTGAATAATTATTCATGTTAGAGTGAATAATGATTTCTTTAATATTGAGTAATTATTCATGATGGAGTGAATAATTATTTATCACTTGTTGAATGCTCGTCATGAAGTGCAAATTATTGATCTTGGAGTGAATAATTATTCCTGTAATATTGAAAAATTATTCATGGTGGAGCAGATAATTATTTATTTATTGTCGAATGCTTATCGTGAAATGAATAATTATGCATGTTATAGTGAATAATTATTCCTTTAATATTGAATAATTATTCATGATAGAGTGAATAATTATTCATTACTTATCGAATATTTGCCTTGATGTGAATAATTATTCATGATAGAGTGAATAATTATTCATCACTTGTTAAATGTTTGTCGTGAAGTGAATAATTATTCTTGGAATAATGAAGAATTATGCAACTCGTAGTGAATAATTATTCGTCAATTGTCGAATGTTTGTCCTAAAGTGAATAATTATTCTTGGAATAATGAAGAATTATGCAACTCATAGTGAATAAATATTCTTGAAACGTTGAATAATTATGCAAGTCAAAGTGAATAATTATTCATGGCACAAACAATAATTATTCTTATTTTTTAAGAAACAACATATAAATAGAAGTGAATAATTATTCATTTAACGTATAAAATGAATTAAGCGACCATATCAAATAATTATTCATAACAAATAGAATAAATATTTATATATAACAAATAGTTGTTCATAACAAATTGAATACAATAATTATGTATAGTTATTATTTTAATAGAGAATAATTATTCCTTTAATAATAAATAAATATTCATCATAAGTGAATTCAAGTAATGAAGTAAATTATTATTCCTTTATAGAACTATAACTACTCATTACGTAGACCAAAATTATTCTACTCATAAATTGAATTAATGTACTTGCTACGTCATTTACACTACAAGAAAACATGAAATTAGTGATAGACTTATTCATCGTCGTTGCAAATTTTAGTTAGCGACGAAAAGTTTTCATTACTAAAAATATGGTTGCTAATTGCGACGGAAACATTTTTCATGGTGAAACGACTATATTGCAAATAACTTAGTGGTGGATTTACGACAGACAATTATATATTTAAAATTTAAAAAATAAAAATTGTCGCTAATTTGACACAAAATTTTTTTGGATTTGCACCGAATTTAATTTTAAAAATTATTTTTCATGAAATATTCGTTACAAATCCGTCGCTAATTGACAACAGCTTTGCTATATACAAAATTATAATTTAAAAATAAACAATTCTATAAATTATTATTTTAAAATAACTTTTTAAAAAACAATTTGAGTAGGGCTCACCCACAACACAGTAGATCGCGTCACCCCTACTCGAATTTATTGGAATCAATAATGCTCATAAATCCTTCATTTTGATGGAAGTGGATTCGAACCCACATTGATGCAAAGTTGGAGGATGTCTTCCTCTACTGAGCTAAGTCACTTCTTCTGTTTTACTTCACCATATAATATATTATATTATATGCTAGTTGTTATATATATATATATTATATAAATAATTTATTTATATTATGTCATAATTATATTATTATTACACCTAATATTCAAATTAGTATGTATTTTTTTTAATTTTTATCTAGGCATTCATTGCTAATTTGTTGCAATTTACGACGAATTAGAGACAACGACAGAGAAAAAAATTAAAATTAACAGGTTTTTGCTAATATATCACTAATTTTTGAGGGATTAACAATGACCACGAGCAAAAAATAAAAAAATACATACTAATTTAAAAATTAAGTTGCCCTCACTTATCTTAAGCCTTATTTTGTGATAGGGTGTTAAATACTATCCTTTTTTAATTGATTTTTATTTTATATTTTAAAGTATATATATATATATATATATATATATATATATATATATATATAGTTGCTAAGTTATGAATATTAATGTTAGATATCTTATCCAAATCATAATCACGTATACAAGTACTAAAAGTATGAACTATGGATATATGATATTAAACATGCATGGATATATGATATTAAACATGCAAACAACGTAACGTATGTTTAATCAAAATGAGTATTTATTATACACAAATATAACATAGAGAAGAAATATTGATTATTCATAGAACTACATCACCCAATTAACATGAGAAAAAGAAAAAAAAGAGGAAACTATGGAAGAAAATATTAAAAGCTAAAATTCGTAAATGTCAAGTAAAATACTATTCTGTTGCTAGTCCCTCACAAATTTATAAGGGATCAGCGATGGGAACCCTAGGAAAAATATAAAAGGGATTTAATTTTTAAATTCATTATTCCATTGTTAGTCTCTCAC
This sequence comes from Rauvolfia tetraphylla, assembly GCA_030512225.1. Taxonomy (NCBI): domain Eukaryota; kingdom Viridiplantae; phylum Streptophyta; class Magnoliopsida; order Gentianales; family Apocynaceae; genus Rauvolfia; species Rauvolfia tetraphylla. The sequence goes on along the minus strand of JAJQKT010000058.1, from coordinate 7,728,036 downwards.
TAATTTGCGAGGGATTAGTGATGGATTCCAAGTGAAAATATTAAAAAATTAAATTTTAAATTAAGTTTCTCTAGTAAATTTACAAGGGATTAGTGATGAAACCTTAAAAAAATAAAAAAGATATTTCAATTTTTAAATGTACTATTCCGTCACTAATCTCTGGCTAATTTGGAATGGATTAGCAACGGATTCCAAGTGAAAAAATATTTAAAATTAAATTTTCGTCGCTAATCTTTTGCAAATTTGGAAGGGATCGCCGTTACTATTTACGTATTTTCTTGTAGTGTTAAATGAATAATTATTCACTTAATAAAACCGATTTCGTTAGATGAGCTTATAAGAGTGAATAATTATTTATAACAAGATGAATAATACCATCTTATTTTTAGGATCAACTTTTATATATAAGAGATTAATTATTCATTTAACATATTTAAAAATGAATAGCTATTGACATGTCTCGTGCTTTACTGCAGTGTTTAATGAAACTTCGTTGTCACCAACTTCGTCAACCCGCTCGTTATTCAGGGCAGATGCTCTACTTCACAGTTTGTTAATAACAATCTTTATATTCTGTTGCAACTAGTCTTTGATACTTCAGAACCTTTTTTATGATCTATTCAAATTTTCTATGGCTTTGATGGTCTTGTGAATTACATGTCCACCGTGGTTGCTAGGTGATATTCCATACTTGTGCATCATATAATGATCATTTTGAGCTTAAATTTCTGTTAAATTTTGGTGTTTCAATTACCATGTACACTCCCTTTATCTCTTATTTGCTTTAGGCGAGTTTATTAAAGATTTGGAATAGAATGAAGCAAACAAGGAGATTTTATACAATGAATAAAACAGAAAAATGCAGAGCAAAATACCTAGTAAAGAATTTTCAAGTAGAATTTTGACTTCTATTGAGATTTCAAATACAAAAGTGATCTTCTAGACACCTATAGAAGACATTCTAAAATTTTCAGAATGGTAAAATTTATATTAATCCAAATTCATTTGACTACCCTGCTTATGTTGCAAAGTCACATGTCTTGGATTTTGTTAAAATTTTGACACATTTTGGTAAAATGATCATATATTGAGTTCTAGATGTCCAATTGAGGTGATTCAAATCTCTGTGAAAATCTAAGATCATGAGCTAAAATTGTGATGAAGACATCAAGACCTAGTTCAGCAGATTTCATGCTGTGAATTTACCTAGAATTCAAAACTACTGTTACAGTCATATAGCAGAACACTGCACCAAAACTGGGACCAAACGGTGCCGCTTCCAAGCGGCGCCATTTGTGTCGTGTAGAACCTTTTTTATACTGTTACCAAGCGGTGCCATTTTTTGTCGTGTAGAACCTTTTTTTATGCTATATTTCTCTCTCTTTTGTACTGGATATAAATACCCTTTAAGGGCAAGAAAAGGAAGACAACTAGGGTTGGAAGGAGGCTACAAAAACAAAGAAAAAACTCACAAATTCATCTTTCAATTCATCAATCTTTGCAAGAAAAATCAAGAGAGAAGATCAAATTCTTGAAGAAGGAGCAATCAATCTTGAAGATTCAAACTCAAGAACACAGCTTTTCACCACCAAGTTGGAGAACTTCAAGCCTTGAAGAAGAGAGTATTTGAACCATAAAAATGCGCAATTCGTCGTTTTTATTTGTTGCTTTATATTCTTTGAATTGTAATATGTTGATGAGCTAAATTCTTGAATACTTGGATGGTTATGAACCCTATTTATTATCTATGTGAATGATTGGTTTATTGGTTGATTGAATTCCAATTTCTTATGGATTATTTGTGGATTTGATTGTTTGAATTGAATTGGTTGACAATTCATTCATAATCTGGATTTTTCACTTGGAATTGAGAAAAGAAATGTGAAATATGCCATGATACAAACAATGAGAGTGGTTTAGGTGACTAGAGATAGGAATCTAAACACTTTCTTGATAATAAAAGAAATCTAATTGGAAATTCACAAATCTTAATGCATTCTTGGGTTAAATTGGTTGGAAAGATATTTCAACTAATTAATCTAAGAGTAGAGGACTTTCATCTAGAGATAGAGTGAGTTCTAATTGAGAAATTTTATCAAACATAAGAAGGGCAATTCATCAACCAAGGGACTTTTCTATCACATAGGTAATTCTAGGGGGATTTTCCATTCAAGTATTACTTTCTCAATTGAAAATTTTTCTTGTAATTTAAGTTTTATCTAAACTGTATTTTATTGGTTAAGTTAGATTTTTATTCTTAGTAATTATTTATATTATCTCACAAGCAAATTTCATAGGCTAAACAATGGAGTGAAAAGTGAGTAATGATATTTAACCACCTTCGTGGATACGACATTTAAATTTACTTGCCATTGTACTAATCATAACGATAGGTGCACTTGCCTAGTGTTTATGTGCAAATTGTTAGAGATTGTAATAAAATTGAGTATTGAATGTAGTAATAATTTTTCTTCTTTCTCATAAATCTTTCAAATTCCATGATAGTGGAAGCTAATGAGAAAAGATCAACCACATAAATTATTTTTATATAAAAATAAATAATCTCGTTGCTAATCCATTGCTTTTTTTTTTTAAATTGCAAATCCATTGTTAGAAAAAAATACTAGACCAATCTATTGGTCTTAACCTCACACATCTTCTCACATTTTTCTAATAGCCCCAAGTTTCCTAGCTAGCTAGTGATTATCTATAGGTATCTTAATCTAGGGTATTGATACTTCCTATGTTTTGAAATTTTAGCTTTTTCTCTCTTCTCGAAATATTTAGTCTTTTATGAATTTTAAGGATTATTTTTTTAAAGTTATTCTTACCATAATTATAATTCTCTTGTTATTTATTATACTAGCTTAAAAAGCTCGTATAATGTACATATATGTAATATTATTTAATAAAATGATATTTATTATTAAAATAAATATTAAAATTAATCCTTTCACTTTAATTGAATATTTCTAAAAATGTCTAAACTTGACAAAGAAGATACAATGGATTTCATACCGTATTTAAAGTTTAATTAAGTTAGTTGAGTCATAAAAAAAAATTGAGTACAAAGAATTGTACAATAAATTTTCTTTCCAACTTAACAACTTGTTCTCTGCACTCATACCTTCCCCTCCCTTCTAAAACAATAAGAAAATAAGATCAAATATGTGTTGCAACCTTAGACAATTTTCTCTTAGTGTTCCAAGAGTTAATTTTTAGAAAAGAAATGATGATGCAAAATTTAGTGCTCAAAAAGTAAAACTAAGAGATTACTTACATGATTCAGTAAATATTTAGATAAAATTATAAATAAATACAAAAAAATCAGATATGCTTAATTAAATAATGCATTCGCATATATTTTATTAGCAAGCGTCTACCCTTTCTTTTTCTCATCCTCCTCCTACTACACCCTACCCAAAAAATAAAAATTTTAGATACTATATTAAGGATCTCAAAGATAGTTTATGTTTAAAGAAAAAAAATATTTTTTAGATAAAATATATGTGAGGGAATGATTAATATGTATGGTTATCTATTTCTTTAACTCTACACTTCCCCTTTCTCCCTTCCCCAGGAAAAATAAAAATAAAATAAAATAAAATAACACAATTCTATATGTGTGCTAATGTAAACATAAAGGTCGAACATGTGACTTGCATGTTGAGTAAAATCTTTGGAAAAGGAAATTAAAACAGAAAGAAAGAAAAAGGGCAGGTAGTAACAGCCATTGATATCGCAGAGATTGGTTATTCCGTAGTTTTTTTCTTTCTTCTTTACTTGGGTGGTTGGGTTCGGGTTGAAGGGTCACTTGCAGCCATATTTTTGGTCATTATCATAAAATGGTCCCCTTCTACACATCTACAAACATAAAAGAGAAAGGTACTTAAAGTTGGATATCAGATAATTTAATAACCTTCAAGACACTAGTGAAAATTTATCTAATATGAGACGATAACAGAAAATATTGATCTCCTTGCCTCATGACTGGAGAAAACCCTAAAGTACTGGATTGCACAATATTGCATCCCAAATATTAAGATCAGAGGCAATTGAACTAATAACCCCCTTCAGAAAGCAATATTAATATGAGCATATGAAAATAGCATCCGTAGGAATCAAGCTGAACCAAAAAGATAGATAAACATTAGAGCAAATAGAAAAATACATATGAAAAGAAACAAACCATGTGCTCCACCTGTTACAATTCTTTAGTAGCTATAGACCTTGTAATTGATCACCTTGTAAAGATATACAAACTTGAACAGAGTAGGACTACCATGGGAATGCAACCAGCAAACAATGAGCCACTCATGAAACGCTTAACGATTCACCCAAGACAACCCAAACACAAAAATAATCCACATTAAAGGGAAGGGACCCAAACCCACATTGACAACCTTGAGGCACGATTAATTAGTGACAAAAAGTTAAAAAAATAATAGAGAAAGAAAAATTCAAAGACTTCAACTTCAATGTTTGAAACAATAATGTTGTTGAACTAAAAACATGTCTTTGAAAAAAGAGTTGAATGTTCATTAGCATACTAGAATTCTAAATAAATAGGGAAGAAAGGGCATAGAAAGTAAGTACAATAAACCTAAATAAAATGGTTTCAAGGACTTGTAAGTGAGAATATCGAGAAATTGATCAAAGAAAGAAATCTGTAAAGCAATTTTTTTTTTAAAAAAAAGTTATGCAATCACATGACCAGTATAACAAATCAAAAAGGAATAGTGGTGCATAAATAAAAAAAATTAAAATTGAGGAACTATCTTTTTGCTTGATCGACAACCTTCAGAGAAGGAAAAAAGAATAACATTGAGAAGGGAAGACTTCTTTTGAGAGGGCATGTGTCAGTAGGAAGGAAACAATTGTGAATTGAAAGAGCGGGTTAGTTATGACTATCTTAAGATTTAGAAGAGAGTTGAGGTAGTTGAGAATAGGAGGGAATATGCTAAAGAGAATTGAGATTATGAAGGAAAGTAGGTTCAAATTTAATTTTTATTTTTATTTTATTAAAAATATTGATCTTCTTAGCCGATCATAACTTTTCTATCTAGTAAAAAAGCTCAAAATTCTAAAAAATAAGAATGAAGATTTCACACTTTTAGAGGAAAAGAGAGAGTAAAAATATTTTATTAATATATATATGTATATATATTTCAAATCACAGTTTTTTGAAAGGGCGGAATTAAAAAGCAAGTAAACGATAGAAGCGATAGGCCAGTATTAGAGATTGAAGGAGGTAGATTTAAGCAAAGAATAGGCATCGCAAAAAGTGACTTTTTAGATCATTGAATCCAATCTTCACACATAAATATAAAGAAATGTAAAACATTTTAGACATAATAAATAAAGAATAATATAGGAATTGAACTGGGAAGATTGCACCACGGTTGTCCATGAAATGCTTGTGATCATTCAACCCCTATGCATATGATTCTTTGTAAGAGAGTCACAACATAGATGAAGAATTCCATTTTCATGCCAGCATCCCCATTTTGAAGAAAATAGGCCAGCCTACCACGGGTTAGAGCCTGCCGGCCCGTTTGACACAAACAAATTTATGAACCGCCAAAAGAAAAATAAACAATAATAACCATTTCATGGGGAAAAAAACAAAAAGTAGCCTTACTCAATATCTCATTTTTGAGAAAGCTTTGCTATATATGTATAGATAGGTAGATTGAAGTTTGTTTATAAATATTTATTCAACTAACTAAATAAAAATTAAGTTCCTAAATTTTTTCATTTTTCTAACATTATTAGAAATTCATATATATAACTTGTAGTATTTAAGTAACTTTTAGTAAAGTAGAAAAGAAAAACTTAAACAAACAAATATGACAGTGGAAATAAAGCTAAAATTACAAATAAAATTATATAATTAGATGGTTTATAGTCAATATTTTCTTACTTTTAAAGAAATGGAGTTTTAAATTATCAATATTTTTTTACAAACAAAAGCTAAAAAAGAAAAATTAGAAAACTTTGTTTATAAAAAAGGGATAGAAAACAAAAAAGGAAATAATTAGAATACTTTAAGAAAAGATTAATAAAAATAAACGAAGTAAAAAGGAAAGGGAAGTCTAGGAGCTCCGCAGAGCTGCTAGAACAGTTCTGCTTGTTGCTCCGATCTTTACTTTTTACCCCAAATCCCAAATTTCTTATTTAATATGTAATAAAGTGTTAAATGTTAATCGAAGATCACCTTTCCACTAATTAAAAAAATATAGAAAGCAGCTGGAAATTGTGCCGAGGAATTTTGGGAAAAAATAGGTTGAAGGATGTTGCCGAGGAAACAACAAAATGTAGGTATCCTTCTCAAGACCCCAAATAAATAGAAAATAAAATGAAGAAGATAATATTCAATAGTGACAATTTACGGATGATATTTTTAAAAGTTTTCAAACTAATTTAAAAACTCCAAATTTTATAAAAAATTATTGAGGTCGTGAAAGCTTTAAAATTTCATATATGTATAGATAAGCCCTTAGGAGGGAGCATAATTTCTTCACATAATAAAAATGCAATAAGAGATTATGAGGTGTTTATTACCATTAGTATTAATTGAGGTTCTTATTATCAGGAATCATTTTTTCTGATTCCCTCGGTATCATTAGTATTGGCGCCACTACGGATAGAAAAAGGTAACATAGAAAAATTAGAAGAACCAAATTTTGAAAGGAAGAAACACTCAATAATAAATACATAAATAAATGAGGCCTTGAAAATACGTTTTCACTTTAGATTATGATGAAAAAAAGAAAAGACTTCAATTACCTGAACTCTACAAAAAGAAAACTACACATGAAAAAAGAAAATCACATGGATGGAAAGGAAAGAGATGAATAATTACTTTAGATTATGGTGAAAAAAGAAGAGACGTTAATTACCTAAACCCTGTAAAAAGAAAACTATACATAAATGAAGAAAAACGCACAAAGCAAAGGAAATAGATGAATGTTATTATTATGTGTACTTCAATTAATGAACGAAGGAGAGTTTAATTTGACTTCAATTACAAAACCAATATAGGAGACAATGGGTAAGTGGGGAAGTAATGGGAAGTTTAAAAAATTAGTTTTTAATTAATTTGTTAAACAAAAAGTAAATCAATAAAAAAATTTCAAACTAATTAAAAAATTAAAATTTTATAATATAGAATTGGAGTCTTGAAAACTTTGGAGGAGGAGAGAGTAAATAAATAAATAAATATATATATATATATATATATATATATATATATATATATATAGACACACACACTTATATAATTACGTGTACATCAATCAATAAATGAAGAGGAGTTTAATTTGACTTCAACTATAAAACTAATATAGGGGGTAATGGATAAGTAATGAGAAGTTTTAAAAAAATAGTTTTTAATTAATTTATTAAACAAAAAATTATTAAACCAATAAAAAATTTTCAAACTAATTAAAAAGACTAAAATATTATATATTTTAAAACAAAGAGAGTATTATTATATATGGACAACGTGGTTAAGAACACTGCCTTAAGATTAGGAGTGTTGACTTAGTTAACACTCTGGCCATTTCAAAATATAGTGCCTTTTAATTAGGTTCTTTTTTCTTTCTTAAAATATTTAATTTTTTTATAAATTTTAAATATTATTTTTAACAATTTACCATCAACTATAAATATAATTTTAATATTTTCTCTCATATTGACGAAAAATAAATTAAATTCGTTAAGAATATAATAAAAAATATATCTTATTTCTTCTTTCTTAATCTATGTAAAAAGTGCAAAATAATACCTTATATTTTGAAAATGAATGAGTAGTTACTAGCAAGACATGAAGTTTATCATAAGTTTAGATCACTAAAGTAGATATTCATAGGTATGATATGTTGAAAAAATGGCAACTTGTAACCTTTGATTTTACTCCCAGTAATAGTTAGCCGTTTATTGGAAATGGTAACGACTTTGTAACGGACGACCATTTATTGCCATTAGTGGCAATGGTAATGGTTGACAACTTATTTTGTTTATTGCTGGTCGTTTATTGTTGACAGTTTATTACCATTTATTGCAAGGTTGTTTATTGCAGAGCCTTTTCCGTTTATTATCATTTATGCCTTGCTTAATTTCCTTATCCCCAACACCCATTTTTCATCTATAAATACCCTATTTTGGGGGAATTCTGAGGGGACGAGAAAAGTCAACTTTCTCTCTGCTACTCTTTATGCTGCTCTTTCATTGTTCTTCCTTTTCTCTAGTTCTATTGTTTTTCTACTTTTGTGATTCTAGACATTTGAAGTTTGCAAGTTCCAATCTTTTGCCACGAGTGAATGTTTTAGAGGAAACTGTGTTAACCTTGGAAATCAAAACGGTGATACAATTCTGTCAAGGTTACGCCAAAATATTACTTTCAGAGCAGTGAATTACCACGACACATTGATTCATCTTTACAGCCTTTATTTAAAATTTCTCTACTATTAGTCTGTTTTTTTATCAAATTGGTTTTCCTACTACGATTAATTACTACAATCTAAAGAGAATATATCAACTACTAGTACATATCAAAAGCCTCGCGTGATAACTTGTGGGGGGAGGTAGTTTAGTCTGCTTGCAACATTCTTAATAGAGTACCTCATAAAAAGTTAGAAAAAATTCCCTATGAATTGTGGAAATGATTTGCACCTAATCTAAACTACTAAAAAGTGCGGGGTGCCTTGCAAAAGTTAGCATACCTAGTCCTAAAATGAAAAATATTGGACCAGAGACTTTTGATAGTGTATTTATTGTTTATGCTCAAAATAGTGTTGAATATAGATTCATGTATTTATCTGATTATCTATTTGTGAATTTGGATATGCTGAAATTTTTGAGCTTATTTTCCCTTAAAGAAAAAAATATATATGCAATGCTAGTTCTTCCATTTCTGTTCCTATGTCTGTTTCTTCTACAATTTCACTTGGATATGAAAATGAATTTAGAAGGAGCAAAAGGAGTAGAATAGAAAAGAAATTCGGATCGTATTTCATTACTATTTTTTTGGCTGAAAATCATAATTCTGATAAATGAAATGAAGATATTGCTTCTTTTTTTTTAATTGAAAATGACCCAAAAACATATAGTGAGGCGATAGCCTCAGTAGACGCAAGTTTTTGAAATGAAGTAATTAAAACTAAACTTAACTCTATAATGGCTATATTGTTAATATGTGTTATTCTTGGAATTAAAGTAAACAAAGTTAAGAATGGTTTCTTCTTGAGTCAATCTCACTATGTGGAAAAAATGTTGAGAAAATTTAATTCTTTTGATATGGCACTGTTGTGTGTTTTCTACTTAATTTTATCACAATCTCCAACAATTTACACATAAACACTAGGCAAGTGCACCTATCGTTATGATTAGTATAATGACAAGTACTTCAAATGTCGTATCCTCGGGGATGGTCAAATACCATTACTCACTTTTCACGCTATTGTTTAGCCTATGAAATTTGGTTGTGGAGATAATAAAAATAATTAGTAAGAATAAAAATCTAACTTAACCAATAAATTTTAATTTGTAAGAGAAAATTTCAATTGAGAAAGTAATACTTGAATGGAAAATCCCCTTAGAATTACCTATGTGATAGAAAAGTCCCTTGGTTAATAAATTGCCCTTCTTATGTTTGATGAAATTCCTCAATTAGAACTCACTCTATCTCTAGATGAAAGTCCTCTACCCTTAGATTAATTAGTTAAAATTTCTTTCTAACCATTGTAACCCAAGAATGCATTAAGATTTGTGAATTTTCAATTAGATTTCTCTAATCATCAAGAAAGTCTTAAGATTTCTATCTCTAGTCACCTAAATCACTCTTATTATTTGTGTCATGGTCTATTTCACCATTCCTTTCTCAATTCCAATTGAAAAATCCATATTATAAATCAATTATCAACCAAATCAATTCAAGCAATCAAATATACAAACAATCCATAAGAAATCGGAATTCAATCAATCAAGAGAATCAATCATTCACATAGATAATAACTAGGGTTCATAACCATCCAAGGATTCAAAATTTTAGCTCATCAGCATATTACAATTCAAAGAACATAACGCGACAAATAAATAGGAAGAATTGTTCATTTTCATGGTTCAAATCTTCTCTTCTTCAAGGCTTGAAGTTCTCCAACTTGGTTGCCAAGAGTTGTGTTCTTGAGCTTGAATCTTCAAGATTGATTTCTTCTTCTTCAAAGATTTGATCTTCTCTCTTGATTTCTCTTGAAAAGATTGAGCATATTGGATGTGATTTTATCTCAAAGATAGCCTCTTTTTGCCTCCTCCAAGAACCCTAGCCGTCCCCCTTGAAAACCCATAACATCCTATATATAGTTCTCCCAAAATATAAGAGGAAAATTACAGAAATCTAAATTTAGTCCAAACAATGGGATTTAGGGTGAACTAAGTGGCACCATTTGGTTTCTTGAAGGCAGTGCCGTTTGGTCCCAGTTTTGCTACAGTTTCTTGCTCCGCGATAGTGGTAGCTGTTTTAATTTCTTGATGAATTTAGAGCATGAAATATGCTAATCTAGTCTTGATGTCTTCATAAAAGTTAGAATGATCTTATCTTTCCACAGTGCTTTGAATCACCTCAATTGAACATCTATAACTCAAGATATAGTCATTCTATCAAAATGTGTCAAAACTGGAACAAAATCCAAAGCAGGTGAATTTGCAACATAATTAGGGTGGCCAAACGAACTTAGATTGACATAAATTTTACCATTCTAAAAACTTTACAATGTCCTCTATAATTTTATAGAAGATTACTTTTGCATTTGAAATCTCTATGGAGGTCAAAATTCTACTTGAAAATTCTCTATCATGTTATTTTCTATTCACATATAGCTATCGGGATGGCCAAAAATAGTTTCTATAATGGTAAAAGATGACACATTTGTATCATGCACAGTGTGGCAAAACATTTATTGCAGACATGTTTTATTTTCTTGGAAAATGTGAGATCCGAGAGAAACCTGGCGGATCCTCTCACAAAATTATTAATAATGAAAGTAGTACTTGAATTATCAAGATGAGTGGATCTTAAATCTATGGATTGAGGATATATATAGTGGGTACCATTCATGGTCAAACGAAACTATGTATTTCCTTAAATACTGTATTACTTGTTCCATTCCAATAATTTATAGTAGTTTATAAATTCATAGCCCATATTTGGGTGGTCCTAGTGAGAATGACTTGATGGACTTGATGGACTTGATGGACTACTATTTTGGTGGTTCTTGTGAGAAGGACTTGATGAACTACTATTTTGTGAAAGAATCCATAGACCATATTTGGGTGGTCCTAGTGAGAAGGACCTGATGGACTACTATTTTGTGAAGGAATCCATAGACCATATTTGGGTGGTCCTAGTGAGGACTTGATGGACTACAATTTTGTGAAAGAATTCATAGCTCATATTTGAGTGGTCCTAGTGAGGACTTGATAGAATCATAGCTACTATTTTTGTGAAAGAATTCATAACCCTATATGTTTGGGTAGTCCCTATAAGAGGGACTTGATGAATTCTTTACGAATGTTGAGTTTAAACAACTCTTAATGATTACTTAGTAATCATCTACTTGGGTGTGAAGATGGGCCGCTTTCTATGAGAGACTAGATAGTCTTCTCTACAGCACTCATGAGAACCCGTGGTATGCACATGGCCTTGAATAGTGCTAAGTATATTTATCGTAGAACTTGCAAATGTTAAGGTTTGTTATGTGTTGTGGGGGTCTCAATCCAATTCAATAAAGTTCAAGTTTAATTCACTTTATTGACTAGATTGTTGCCTCATTTCACTGTGCATCAATTCAATCGAAAGATATTGATGTTTAAGTTTCATCCCTTCATTTGTCTAGACTTGTCTCATTTCTATTCAAGTATGCCATTTATGGGGGATTGTTGGAAAAATGGAAACTTGTAACATCTGATTTTACTCTCAGTAACAGTTAGCCATTTATTGGCAATAGTAACGACTTTGTAGTGAACGATAATTTGTTGGGATTTAGTAGCAATTGTAACATTCGACCATTTATTTCCATTTATTGCTAGTCGTTTATTGCCGACAGTTTATTACTATTTATTGTAAAATCAACTCTTTCCCAACACCCAGTTTTCACCTATAAATCCCTTACTTTGGGAAGTGTTGAGGGGACGAGAAAATTCAACTTTCTCTCTGCTACTCTTTCTGCTGCTCTTTCATTATTCTTTCTCTTCTCTAGTTCTATCGTTTTCATACTCTTGTGATTTTGGACATTTGAAATTTGCAAGTTCCAATCCTCTGCCACGAGTGCATGTGTTAGAGGAAACTATTTTAACCTTGGGAAGCAAAGCGGTAATATGATTGCTCTGAGGTTGTGCCGAAATATTGCTTTAAGGGCAGTGGATTACCACAACATAGTAATTCATCTTTACAGGTTTTATTTAAGATTTCTCTATTACTAGTCTGCTTTTTATCATGTTGTTTTTGCTACTACGATTAATTACTACATGATATACGAAGATAAGGACGTCGTTTATAACTAGAAAGAAAGAGAAGTTGGGTGAACCTACAAGTAAAAGAAGGAATTTTAGAGGAAGATCATCAATCCAAGAACATCAAGAATTCAAATACTAAATGATGAAAAGTTTTTGTCTTTATTGGAGCTTCATTTACTGCTTTTCTTTACTGTTTTCTGTTTTCAAATCAATTTCAATATTAAAGCTTCTTCAGAAGTTAGAATGCTTGAGTTCCTTTCAAGATTTTACCCAAAGCGTTCATCCCTACTGTGGGTTTTGTGAGTAGCTTGATTGATACTTCCTCCGTTTCAAAATATATGGTCTTTTCCTCCCTCTTTTTTCTCTCAGAATATTTGACCTTTTTCAAATTTTAAAAATTAATTTTCTTAAAATTACCATAACTATAAATATAGTTCTTTTATTTTTTATTATATTAATGTAAGGATATGATATAAAAAATACTCATTATTTTCTCCCTCATTGATCTATGTAAAAAGTGACGAAAGAGTTTATATTTTGAAGCGGAAGGAGTAATTCATTCCAAAGTAACTCATTCCACGCGGAAGGAGTAACTTTTCCAGCAAACATCTCTTGAATTTCAGAAATGGAGAATTTAGATGCTTTATGCAGACGTATGAAGAATTTCAGCAGAACCACTTTCTCAACTTATCTAGTCATTGATAACTGGCTCACTATGTATCAAAGACTGATTAATATATAAACACATTAGTGATGGTATACCTAATTAATGAGAATCATGAATCGACCTCCACAATCAGCTAACTACATCACCAATTAACATTAATTATGTATATGTTATTAATATTTGTGGTTCTAAGATGAAGAAAGTTTATTTTTATTAATATTTGTGGTTCTAAGACGAAGAAACTTTTGTTGTTTCTGACAAAGATGACAACTAAAGAGATATATTCACATACGGTTCCATATTATGAAATGAAAAGGTATTCTTTCTACATTAATTAGAAGAAGAACTATGCGCGAAGTTGCTTTTCTATCACAGGAATGTATATATAGTGCAAAATTCTTCACACTCCATTAAGAAAAAATATCATTATTATACGAGAAAAGCATGGGAAATGTACAAGAAATTAATGTCCCCTTGTTGCAGCTTATGAGAGAGCACCTCTTAACCACCAAATAAGGTACTTTGTAAGATAAAAAATAGTTAATCCACTGTCCTTATCTCTAAAAAGTATCATTAAGCTATTATATATCAAGATCTTTTTGTTAATAAATACTTTATTAGAAATATAAAATAGTGCCTTCAGGCCTTTACATTGGAGGGGAAACTATTTTCAAGTAGCTTTATGAGGTTGTCCGATGATAATAGTTACATTCAAAATTCCGTGTTTTATTCTTGCGTGCCTTACGTACGAGAACGCACAGGAACATACAGAATTTTTTTATTAGTGAAAGAAATAACGTTTATAAATTCTTGATACAACTTATATTTTACCGATCATATTCAGTTGTCTTATAATAATGTTATTCCAATCATAAAGGAAAGGGAAACAAAGAAAAAGTGTCTAACCGAACAGTTTTAGGTAATACAAATTTTAAATGGTATTAGAAAACTTATCTGGTGATGACTGCAGCGCGTAGCAAGTCAGCGACCCTTAGAAAATAGAACAACTTTTTCGGTGCTGTGGATTTGTTTCCACCACATCTCCTTAGGCATTACCCTTTTTGTATGTTCTATATATATATATATATATATATATATATATATATATAACTCTTTTTTCTTATAATTACAAACATCTTATCTTAATTTTTTAAAATTTTTACTTTTTTTAATTAGCCTTCAAAAAATTGATTAGTTTTGATCATTTTTAATCTATTAAGCTAACTTTAAACTAACTTATATATTAATTTTAATTTTGAATTCTGTATATTAAGTTATTTTATAAAAGTATAAGACTTTAATTATTATTTTAAAAATTCTTAATTTGTTAGAATAATTTTTAATCTATTAAAATAATTTTAAACTATCCTATAAATTAATTTTAATTTTAAATTTCATATATTAAGTTAGTTTGTAAAAGTAAGAAATTTAATTATTATTTTAAATTTTTTTGATTGGTTAGAATCTTTTTTAATTTATTAAAATAATTTTAAAGGACTTATATATTAACTTGAATTTTGAATTACCCTAATTTCTTAGAGTTTTTATTTTTTAATTAGTCTTAAAAATTTGATTGTTTAGGATGATTTTCAATGTATTAAAATAATTTTAAACTAACTAATACATTAAGTTACTTTGTAAAAGTATAAAACTTTAATTATTACTTTTAAAATTTTTGATTGGTTAGAATTATTTTCAACCCATTAAAATAATTTTGAACTACTTATTTATTAACTTGAATTTTGAATTCTGTATTTTTAAAAAATTTGAATTTTATACTTTCAGTTACTTTGTAAAAGTAAAACTTTAATTATTTAATAACTGTCAACAAACATTATTTTTATTTTTTAAGCATATAAATTTGCTTCATATATTTTGTAATAACTCTAATAAATATTTATATAATAACTCATGTTAAATTTTTGGCACTTTTTTGAAAGAAAAATTAGCTTTGTCACTAAAAAAATAGACTTACTCAGGATCATGCTATTAAAGTTTTTTTAATAACATTTAGAATCAATTTCTCTTTTTAAAAATTTAATCTCTTTATACACTTATTTTTTTTAGAAATAATGTATATTCCGTGCACTGGCTTTATGCTAATATATATATATATATATATATATATATATATATATATATATATATATATAACTTACAAATGTATTTTATTCTCTATTTTTCTCTTCCTATTTACCGCCCACAAATATTTATTTCTATGTTCACGCAGTAATAAGGGAAGAGGATGGAGGAGAAAAAAGGTGAGAGGATCCGTGCCACTTGTTCATCTTTAAAGTTTTGGAACCACAATTGTTTCAAAAAGTTAAAGAAAAGAGTATCATTGACTAGATTCCTATGAAAGAGGTAGGACACTTTCTTTTTTATTTCTTTCTTTTTCATTGAAAAAAGGTTGAGTTTTTTTAATCCAATCCCCTCTTTATTTAAACTATATATTTTAATGCGCTTTGCTGTTGATAATGCTAATTTAACTAATACTGAACTGATAAACATGTGCCTAATCTCGTTTCCGAACTCTACATGGATTTGTTGACTATCCTAGGAGATGAAGAGTTCATTCTAATCAAATCTTGCAAGAAAAAAAAAACGCAAATAATGCTCAAGAATTCATAATTTAACCAGACAAACTATCTGAACCTCCCAGAAATAGCTTTGTGCAATAATTCGTGTACGATGTGGATTTGTCTCTATCTTCTTCGAACGCTCCTATTGTATTTATTTTTTTATGCAATAAAATTTTTCGGCTATGCCATTTTTTATTAAAAAATGTGCCTAGATAAGACACAATCATTTGTGATAAGAAATTATACACCACCAAGTTACATTACCCAAAACACACCTGATTACTTCTTTTTGACTGATGATGATGTTTTTGATTTAGTTTGTTTCTTTTTTAGGGTTTGATTTTCTACCTCATTCAATGACGTTTATAAAGCCAACAAGTTTTCATGAAGGTGGAGTCGAACTTCTCAACTTTTCAAGTTTCTAATTTTAGTAAATGAAGGATAACTTTGCATATGTTTGCATTGTCGATCTGGAGAAACTGGCATCCAGATCTTGTTGAATTCATTCTTATGGCGAAAGAAGGAAGATAAGCATGATTACAAGGAATGAGACTTTATTTTCTTTTATATTTCATGAATTGAACACTATATCTCTTAAATTATGAGTTAAGTATTGAAACAATATTAGTTCGATGGTTTAATTGAGTGAGACTTTGTCAGCATTATCGTTGGTAGTTCTATTCTTTTCTCATAATATTTTTATCGTTCAAAAATTTGTATTTACAACATCTTACCTTTCTAATTAGAAAGATTCAATAGCAACATACTATAATTAGTGACGAAAAAGTAGCATTTTGTTGCAACTGAAAGTAGAATCCTTAAAATGCTGTATCTCAACTAACACATGAGGGGAAAGTGGCTTTTTTTGTTGGAACTTTTTGTACTCCAAGGTGAACCCTAAAACTATATATGTGGCCCCCCGTTTGCATGCATTATATATGTATGATCATAAAAATTCTGAACCTTTCCTTATTAAGGTAAAAATGCGTTTGCTTTAACTTAAGACTTATGTTTTGATCAAATATTCGTGTTAAGATAGCCTGATTGGTCGAATAATGTATGTTAAAAATCGGAAGTAGAAAAAATTTTAGTTATGCATACAAACAACTAAACAAAACCAATGTCCTCCGTCAAACAATATTAATACGGCTAAGGGATGGAAATTGCTCCTCGCTCTTAGCTCATCTCTTTCTTCATATTCATGAACGGTGGCAAGAACTTACTTAGGTTGATCAAGAAACAGTTCAGGTCAGGACAATAGCAATTTCTTACCATCTTTGCCAATACTGTAGATGCCTTGAGGAGATGAAGAGATACTTTGTCCTCCTTACACTCACATCAAGTGCATCTTGTACACATGATCTGCTTCATTGGAGAATTTTAACTCCTTCCAGTGGACCATGATCTGTGCCCAACAACTGTGACAGTTGCCACCATTGATATGATCATTTTGGTAAAGTATATATATTATAGCTCAGTGGACCAAGATATATTCCCAAAGACATATATACCCAAGAGAAGTGGTTTACCATTCCCAACAGCCACACCCTGTAATATTCGGCATAACCAGAGATCTCTTCTTGGAGAATATGCCTCCAATTCCAGTAATTTGTCACTGTAAAGAATGCCTCCATGTGCTAACAAAATTTTGGTAATGAATATCACCCTATGAGAATAGGGGGTAAATATCTTACTTCTATTTAGACAGCACATTGTCTATATTCATAACCATCGGACAACAAGAGATCTACGAAAAGGAACAAAAATATTAAAAAAATACTAAAAATAGGGGAAAAAGAGAATCCACCATTCATGATGTTAATGTTTGTTCAATTTTTTCTTTCCCTTTCTTATACTAATGGCATAAATGGGGGAAGAAAAATGAGAAGCCTCATACTAAGTATATTAGTAGTGAATTCTTATTAATGGGCAAACTCATAATGGTTAGGAAGAATGGTTGTTGGGAATATGCCTTTTCAATTGGTTCAAAAAGACAACGTGAAATTAGTGTTATTCTATGATTGTATAATCCGTTCTCAAAGCATCGTTCATCACATGTTTTAGTTCTTCCATGAAAGCTTTGCATATGCCAGAATTTATATCTACCACTCGAAGATCCAATTGTTCTTTGAGTTCCACAAAATTATATGTAATGAGTCACTATCCCTTTGTCTGTTTCTTGTTGTTTTGATAAATTAGCTTCTCAGAAACATTTGTCACTCTCAGGCTTATAGACTCCAAAACGTGACAAGTCTTGTAGCATTCGCGTCATGGACGTTACTTGATAAATATTTTTCTTTACCAAAAAAATATTTCGTTTCTCAAATCCTTCGAAATTGCAATGTGAGATTCGGATGAAAAATTTTGTTGGTTCTAATCAAGTATTCGCTTCATTTCAATTTTCCTTTATTCTTAAATGATGTTTTACATATATTAGAACTAGCAGTAAAGCCCGTGCTATGCGCATGTATTAACTTTTTTATTTTTTAATAACAATTATAGAAATATATTTAAAAAATTTACAACTATAAAGTAAATTTATGTGTTCAAAAAATATTATTTACTTAAAAGTAATTGTAGGTAATAGTATGAAGAAGTTGTAAAAATAACAATACATACCCATTATTATGTGTATTTGAAAAAAATAATAAACTTCCAACCTCCTTGAAAAAAATAACTTTATTTATTTGTCATTCTAAATAAATAAAGAATTGAGTAAGAAACGTCCCAATCAAAACTTTAAATACTAATTTATGAAGTTATTTATAAAAATAAGAAAGAATAAAAAATTAAATACTTAAACAAATATGAACTCTTTAAAGAAAAAAGAAAAAAACTTGAATTTGCTTGGTGAGGATACCTACATGAAGGGTAAAATGATTAAAACTTTCAATACTAATTTATGAAGTTATTTATAAAGATCAGAAAAAAAAAGAAATCAAATATTTAAATAACTATTGTAATACTAAAATGTTCATAGAATAATCTAATTATACTTTAAGCACAAAATATTCCTTAAATATTATCATAATAAATCTTTAAGAGAAAAAAACTATTGTAATATCTATTTTAGTTTCTTTTCCACATTACCCACTCAATAAAAAATTGACTGATTACAACATAAACTATATATTTTAATAAGCAAAGAAAAAAATTTTCAAATACGATAGCATAAACTATTTATTTTATGTAAAATTTTTAACACTTTTTCATTAAAAACTCTCAAAAAGAGATTAATGATTTATAAAGTACTAATTTTATATTGATATATCACACTTATTTATTATTTTTAAAAATACATTAATATTAAAACCTCAAAATAAGTCTATTTTAATTGTGATATTCTTATACTAATTCTTAAAAAAAATCCCCGCTAAGAAAAAAATATTTGCAATAAAATTATGATGAATATTAAAATCTCTCTTCCCTTCTTTGTCTCTCTCTACTCCTAAAAAATAAATAACTGACAAAATAAAAGATATTAGTATTTTATATTAAAAACCTCAAAGAAAAGTTTTTCCTAAATAAAAAAAGTTCTCATATCATTGCTCAAATTCTCATATCTAGCGCAAAAGTACGTGCTATGCATGGGTATTAATTTCTTTAATAACAATTACTTAAATATATTTTGAAAAAATTACAACTATGAAGTAAATTTATGTGTTTAATAAAAAACATTATTCATTTAGAAGTAATTATTAGTAATAGTAGGAAGATGTTATAAAAATAACTATACTTGCCCATTATTATGTATATTTGAAAAAAATAATAAACTCCCAACTTTATTTCTTTGTTATTTTAAATAAATAAAAAATTAAGTAAGAAACACCCCAACCTACTTGCACGAATGATGAAATGATTAAAATTTTAAATATTAATTTATAAATTTACTTATAAAAATAAGAAAGAAATTAAAGAAATCAAATACTTAAAAACTTTGAGCTCTTTGAAGAAAAAAGGAAAGAAAACTTGAATTTGCTAAGGATACATGCACGAAGGGTGAAATAATTAAAATTTTTAAATAATAGTTTATGAAGTTACTTATAAAAATTAGAAATAAATTAAATTAAATATTTAAATAATTATTTTAATACTAAAATATTTTTGAAATAAACTAATTATAGTTTAACCACAAAATATTCCTAAAATATCATCATGATTAAATATTTAAGAGAAAAAACTATTGTAATATCCAGTTTATTTCTTCTTTCATATTGTTCCCTTCATTCAAAATTGAATGATTATAATATAAATTATTTCTTGCAGTAAGCGAAGAAAAAATTTTTCAAATACGATATTATAAACTATTCATTTTATATAAAACTATTGACACTTTTTCATTAAAAATTCTCAAAAAGAGATTAATGATTTATAAATTACTAATTTTATATTGATATATTACACTTATTTATTATTTTTCTTTTTAGCTGAATCTTATCAAAATCTTTTGTGTTTTTCAAGTCCATCCTCTAAAAGAAAAAAAATCAAAATTTTAAAAATGAATTAATATTAAAACTTCAAAGTAAGTTTATTTTAATTGTGATATTCTTACATTAATTCTTAAAGAAATCCATTGCTAAGGAAAAAATATATTTATAATAAAATTATGGTGAATATTAAAAGTTATTTTCTCTTCCTTGTCTCTCTCTACTCCTAAAAATAAATAACTTACAAAATAAAAGATATTAATATTTTATTTTAAAACCCTCAAAGAAAAGTTTTTTCAAAATTAAAAAAATTTCAAATCATCTCTTAATTTTTTAAAAATATATAGTGTTCTTTATTCACTAAAAAGAAATCATATTGTTATTATTCTTGTTATACTTTATAAAAATCATTTCTTCATTTTAATCCACTTGACGAAACTGCACAAAAATTTCAAAAATCATCGACTATTATATTTCATGTCCAGTGTACTATAAAAAATTATACATAGATATCGAATATTTTAATAGGTAATTAGACACATTTATCCTTAAAATTTTTCATATGAAGGATCAAATTAGAATAATAGATATCAATGACTAAATATATAAATATTTTTAAAATCATCCCTTCAAATAAAAAACTTTGTAATCAAAATTGAGTTTTCAGAATATATAAATCTTCAAAACATACAAAAGAAAATAAAAACTTACTAATATTTTATTAAAAGAATTAAAAATATATATTAGCATACAAAATTTAATTAAAACAAAAAAAGAAAAAAGGATAAAAGATGTAGAAAGAGAAAAAATGATTAAAATAAACATGAATAAGACAATTATGAAGTTGAGGGAAGTGAGGCTAATAATTGAGATTTTTAAATTTAAAAGTTTAAATTCTAGCCAATAATAATTTTTCTATCTATAAAAAATTAAAATTCTAAAAAATAAGAATAAAGACTGCAAAGCTTTTAGAGAAGGAGAGAGAGTAAAAGTGTTTTAATAATATATATATATATATATATATATATATATATATTCATGAATGGATGGGAATCTACTCCCACTGTCCAACTTGTTCTTTTGGGTATATACAACTTTTGGAATCAGTGGGAAGGTACCGCTGCTATGTCTTGATAATTTGATGTTTCTCTATGTTAAACATCACTTCGTCCAGTTAGTTATCCTCTTTACCATCAATTTTCTAATTGTTGAAGATAGTTTCAAAGTATAACCAAAGTTATATGATCCTTTCAGCAAGGACATATTCGTGAGGAAAAATAAGAACAAAAGGACTAATAATTGTCTTTAATCTACCCAATCTTACAGCAACCCTTCTTTGGGTTCTTCTATTTTCATGTGTAAGATCGATATTTTCATGTAATCATAATTTTTTGTCCAACTACTTTTTAAAAAATTGATTGAAACTGAGAATAAAAAAAGTAATATACTTTATTCGTCCTATTATATTTGACAGTGTTTGACTGAGCAAAAAGTTTTATGCAAAAGTTTGAATTATATTATAAAAGTAATATAATATAATAAAAAGTAAGAAACATGTGTGTTAACAGATACTTTATATCATAATTTAAATATATGAAACTAATATATAGTAGGGTTAGTAATAAATTTATAGTATAAAATATATTAAAAATATTTTTTATAGAAAGTGTCAATTATTTTGAAATGCCCTAATATAATAAGAATATCAAATGAAATGGGACAGCAAAAATATATCTAAGGCGCAATATAGATGTTTTTCAAATAAAGTTTATCGAATGAGAAAGGGACGTCTAATTAAGAGTTAAAGCTAAAATTATAATTCACAAAACATAGTAACTATTGTTAGAAACAGAAATATACACAACTCACTGCCGCAACCTTTAAATTGCCTACAAAATATCCAGCATATATTTCTACTCCATAAACATAAAATTAGTGATGATCACTCGCACCTGTTTTAGAATTCTCAATTTTACGTTTACTTGTCCCTTTCCTCAATTTGAAGATGATGATGGAAAAAGGGTTTTCAAAAGCATAAGACGGGAATGGAAAAAGAATAGGAAAATTATATATAAACAACGATAACCTACCATAGAATTACGCTGCACCTCTCAACCCTCTTCAGTGTATGGAGTTCTTGATAGTGCTGCTCTACTCGACCATTTAAGTGACTTTGACCCCAACAAAATGGATATGTGTTCTTTAATTTCTTGGTTGAATCGTTGTCCACTGTTAAAAATTTTACTAAATTTTACTCATTTCGGCTAAAATGAATATCCACTTTTGATTTGATCCAAAAATTAATTTGAGTTGTTTGAATAAGTCATTAGAATAATATTTTTATTAATTAAAAAATTAATAATATATTTCATATCTTAATAGAATTTGAATTTACTCAAAAGAAGGAGTTTAGTTATGGAACTTTAAAGAGAAAAATACGAATATTTATTTTTAGACTAACAAAAATAGAATGTGACATTTAATTTTACACCAAAAGGCATTATTTACTTTGTCGAAGAAATGGAAATCTGGCCGAGAATGGAACCTCAGAAATGTTATACTTCTCGTCAAATAGAATTTGGACAGAATTTCCGTCCTTAAAAGCAACACTGTGCAGTCGTTTGTCTGTATATGCACACAGACATGTATTAAATAATAAATAAAAAGCGACATATGCGTGTAAAGAAAAGTATGTACTTTCAGCGTCAGTGATCCCAATTGCAACATAGTAGAAGTGCCTAGGAGTCTTTGCTTGCAGATAAGAATCTCATCCATGCTACCTGCTGCACTGAAGAAAATTGTTTCATGGTTGGTGATCTGGTGGAAATTATGATAAATTTATTTGCTTGAGTCTTTTTCCTTTTTGATTTTTTTTTTTTTGGGCATTATGTTTGAAGGTTTGATTTGGTCTGATTTTTAAAGGATGACTTGGTAATTTTCAAAATAAATGAACTTGTATGTCAATTGTATATTCATGTTTTAGAAGTAGATTATCCATAATAAAGGGACAAAAAACTTGGGAAATATTAAACCCTGCAATGGGCATTGGTTAAACTCCTAACCATGTTGTTAAAAAGGTATCAACTCTTGCCACTCAAATAAAGCTTCTTGGACAACTATTATCAATGTTTTAAACATAGAAATTCTTCAGGTGTCTAGTAGTTATATTTCTTAGTTGTTGCAAAGAGAATGTATTTTGTAACTTAATTACACATTCCTTCTTCGATATATTTGAATAATAAGAATTAAACCAATTAAATCCATGATGCCAATATAGGATAGCTAAGTTTCTAAATTAACCAAATTTTTATTCTGTAAACTCCATTATGGCCAATGAGGGAATTTCAAAAAGGAAATATCCTTGAAAACTAAAGGTTGTTGATAAATCCCTCAAA
This sequence comes from Rauvolfia tetraphylla, assembly GCA_030512225.1. Classification (NCBI taxonomy): domain Eukaryota; kingdom Viridiplantae; phylum Streptophyta; class Magnoliopsida; order Gentianales; family Apocynaceae; genus Rauvolfia; species Rauvolfia tetraphylla. The sequence continues at coordinate 7,704,452 of JAJQKT010000058.1, read as the reverse complement.
ATCCTCTCCTCCATTCTCTCTCTCACCAATAAAATATTGACACATGTCTTCAAATAATCCATTCTCCTTATGGTACATTTGATATACTGTAATGGAATGGGATAGAATAACTTTTACAACTTCTCATTTTATTCTAGTATTTGGTATAAAATTTTCAAGTAAAGAAGGTCTTTCCACAAGAAAGTTGATTCCAATAAGAAGTGAAAAAGGTCTTTCCACGTCAAAACCTAAGGAAATGTCTTTTCAGGAGAAGCAGGAATCCTAAAAAAATATTATAACTACTATATCCTCGATTAAGAAAAAGTTGCAACTTAGCCTTGAATTGTTTTATATTTTTCTTATTAGTGTTTCTTTACTTTGATCTGAAACGAGAATTGTCTTTATAACTAAATTATACTTCAATACTTAAAATATTTAATATTTTTAAAATTTTACTGTGAATTTTATTTAAATAATATTTTATAGATAAATATCTAATTTAATCTTTGTTTGGCTGGTTATAATTTGATTTTATTGATACAATATATTAGTATGGCATTTAAGTTATTTCTTATAAAATTTTATTCCATTTTGATATTAAATAATAATTTTACCAAACACAAAAAATTAATTGTCATTTCCATTCTAACTTTTCCTTCAAGACAATGATATGAAAAGAGAAATTCAAACTCATTCCACGCGGAAAAAGATTTTGGGTGAAAAGTTATTTCATTCTATTTCATTCTAATGTACCAAACATAACTGATTCTCCTATTTATGATGAAGTTTATATTTTTTAATTTTTTTCTACATAATAAAATATTACATAGCAACATTATATTGATGAGGAGGAGAATAAAAGAGAAATTTGAGGAACAGGATGCGGACCAAATAATAAAGCTGTCTATACCTTAAAAGATGGAAAGATGCTCAAAATAAAGGTTGCTGATATAATAATTAATAAAGTTGTCAATACCTTAAGATCCTTTAAGATATTGTTAGCTTATCTTTGGCATAAAATAATGGTGTACAATATCCCACCTTGTACCACCACTGTTTTCCTTTTATCCCTTACTTGGCACTGCTTACTTGGCACTGCTTATATAATCCAAACGTAATTCAGGTCTTCATCCAGAAATTAATTAAAATATATCACGAAACTTTTCAATTAGCATACTTCTTCTATTTCAAAATATAAAATGTCTTTTAATTTTTTTTCATAAATTAAGGAAAAATAAACTAAAAGGTATTTTTTATTATAATCTTAACTAATTCTACTAATATAATAGATAATAGAAAAATTATATTTATGATAAGTAAAACTTTAGAAAAGTAAACCATAAAATTTGTAAAAATTTAAATATTTTGAAAAAATTATTAAAAACTTTATATTTTGAAACAGATGAAGTATAAATTAGGTGGTATTTTTACACTTCTAACAATCTTTTGGATTCAGAGTCAAGCAAGTGGAAAGATACACAATATAAGCAAAGAAACAGGGGTGACTAGATTCTAATTTTGAATAAGTTTTATTGAAACTCATTAGGGGTGGATTATAGCAAATCAATATTTCCTATGCCTCTTATTAAAATTAAGACATAGGGTTTCATCAAAAATTATAAATTTTGAGATACTTTTTCTGAATGTATTACAATTTATATCATATAGCAATATCTAAAGTATTCTCTAATACTCTAATAATCGAACCTTAATTTTGCTAAACATTAAGCATCTGACTATTAGATGGAGGAATACACAAACTGTCGATACATTTGATTCAGAAGAATTAGGTCTAACAAAGAATTATTGGGTATAGATGCTTCAAAAAATTAGGTACCTTAAAGAATTTTGGGTGAAAATGGATGATTTTGCAAAACCCAAACATCCAACTCCTTTTTTTTTTTTTTTTTTTTTGCTTTTTATAACAATAGTGACTCAAGCTTTAGAGATAGCAAGGTTAGTTATATGGTTTCTTCTGTTTCCTACTTCTTCTATTGGGATAGATAAAAGTGGTCATGCAATGCAATATAATAGGCTGAGAAAAAGGTACCCATGCAAAGTAGGCAAGGGTAGTTCTATAAATTGAAGAGCTTCTTGCGTCTACAAGCACTCAGACTAAGTTAAGGAGGTGAGGTCAAAAGATAGCACAAAAATGAAGCCCTTACAACAGTGGTTAACAGCCATGGAAAAGCATAAGCCCTATGTAGTAATGGTGATTATACAGCTCATCTATACTGGTATGTCCCTTTTCTCCAAGGCCGCCATTGCTCGAGGAATGAAACCTTCTGTCTTTGTTGCGTATCGACAAGCTTTTGCAACTCTTGCCTTGTGTCCATTTGCGTTCTTCTTTGAAAGGTTCGTAAAAGTTGTATCCAATTCATATTTCTTTTGCTTTGCTCTTGTCCTTTTGTACGAAGCAAGTTGATGATTCTTGTCTTCTTTGATGATATGTTTTTTTTTTCTTTTTTTGCAGTAAAAAGTCTCCTCCTCTGACATTCAAATTGCTCTGCAAGATTTGCTTAATTTCTGTATTCGGGTATGTTGATGGCCTGCAACTAAAAGCTAAATTATATTTCTTCAAGAAAGTCACAAAAAATCTGCGTGAAAATTGCAGGGTGACACTGAGTTTGAATCTGTACTACGAGGGCATGAACTATACGTCTGCTACATTTGCTACTGCCATCACCAATACTATTCCTGCTATGGTGTTTGTCATGGCGGTCTGTTTAAGGTATATATACATAAGAACTTGACAATAACGGTTTCTAATTTTCGCGTAGTAAATCACATTGATTTGATTGATTCTCTAAATTCAGGATTGAAATCCTGGCTATCACGCAGTGGCATGGAATTGCAAAGGTTTTAGGTTCAGTTGTTGGTCTTTCGGGGGCTATGGTATTTACTTTCTACAAAGGCCCTACTTTATATCCATCAAATGGGAAAGAAATCTCTCATTCTTCTGCAAAAGTTTACACAAGAGAAGAATGGATAAAAGGTGCTATTCTCATGCTTGGAGCAAACTTTACATGGTCTCTGTGGCTTATTATGCAGGTTCTTCATTTCTCCACTGGTGATTCTTGAATTTTCAATTGGTCAGATTCCTTGAATTTTTAGTAGAATTCATGTTTTGATATATTTCAGGCTCCGATTCTCAAGCAATATCCTGCAAAACTTCGCTTGACGACTCTGCAATGCTGCTTCAGCTGTATAATTTCCACGCTCTACGGTGCTTGTGTTGAGAGGGATATCTCATCATGGAAGATTGGATGGAATGTTCATCTTTTCTCTGTTGCTTATTGCGTATGTTTCTTCAACTTTCTCATTTTTTACCCTTTTCTTTTGGTTGGTTTCATCTTTTCCGCATTCATCACCTGAAAACACCTCTATTGATGTGATATCAGTTTTATCCTAATCGGTGCTTTTCTTTTAATAACTGTGGCGTGTAAATTCACGCCACTATCCTTACGTGCAATAACCCATAAATTACGCATACTACTTAACCGAATGGAAAATTTACTGGTAAACTCTCCCCTCGAAGGCATGAAGCCTAATAGTTAAAAAGTTACCCCAGCTCCATCTCTACCAAGCCATGGATGATATTTTCTTAAAGAAAGTTGAATGTGGCAATCACGCGGTGATAGTTGATGTTTTCCTTTTAAGGTATCCAATTCGTTAAGGTTGTGATTCCACTTCTAAAGTTTTGTGATATTTACCAAACAAATATTCCACTGTTCATAATTGAAGGTTCAGTTAATTTTATATAAAAAAGTTAATATTCAGTTTTAAACGTAGAAAATATTGTATATTCTGGGATCTCAGCATCAAGTGTCAAATCCAATGAAAACGTGAAAGCATCACCTTCCCCCCCGCCCCTCTCTTACTGGTTTGTTAATTCGCATATTGTGTATTGACACATGAGAGATTTTCATAGGTATTCTTGGTTAAAAGGAGACTCATCACTTCCCACTTCATCAAAAGAAACGATCATGGCATCCCCTACACATATCAAAGCCTTTAAAGAAATAAAAATGTGATATTACACGTTGTGTTTAATTTGGGTCATGTGTGGCGAATCGTGTCCAGAAAATTGAAGAACTTTGTGGGGGTTTGCTTTGATTTTCTTCTTACCTTCTCCACTGTCACTTGGCCTACTGTTGTTGTTGGCTGCAAACTGACAGGGGCCAATCCAGCAATTCTTTGTCTTTCATATTGTCTTTTTTTGTTTTTTTCCTTTTGATAAATTTGTTTTTCATATTGTCAGAAAGCATAACCTATTTCATTGTCATACCATTTACTTCTCTTTGTTTTTTCCTAGTATCATATTTTCTTATAGAGCAACAAGAATTCACATAAACACCACAAGAATATGAAACTGCATTAGTCTGACTACAGAAAAAAACAAACTCAAGCTAAATTTCAAATCTACATAAAAATCAGTGAATGCTAGCTCCTGCAGGAAAAAACATTAATAGGTGCAAAGACAGAACCACGCCGGGCCAGACATTTTTAAAATCCTTATGAAAAAAATAGTTTTTACGCTTTTGGTCACATTTTTCTTCAAATTCATCTTTCAATATTTACAAAAGTTTCTTTATACGGTCCCCTCAAAATCAAAGTTACGATTCCGTCTATGAATACGTGTTAAGAGAATATATGCAAAAGCATGCAGTGATAATATCTCAAATTAATGACTGCGTGATTAACAGCTGAACTGACAGTAAATGTTTGATAAAAATTGCAGGGAGTTGTAGTTACCGGCCTGACTTACTGGTTGCAAGTCTGGGTTGTGCACAAAAAAGGGCCTGTTTTTACCTCAATTTTCAGTCCGTTGGCACTCATTTTAACAGCCATTTTCTCAGCCCTTTTGTTTAAAGAGACTCTTCACTGGGGAAGGTCCGTTATAAACCAAAAACAATCTCTAGGTTGTCTGACTTCTTTGTGAATTTTGCAGGGATTTCACTTACTCATTAGAACATTGAATTTCTTGTCCAGTGTACTTGCTGCCGTGCTGCTTGTAGCTGGGCTTTACAGCTTTTTGTGGGGCAAAAACAAGGAAACGAGACATATTACAAATAATGCTGAGGAAAAGTCATCAAATCAAGTTAAAGAGGATCTCCCATTGGAATGCATCGTATGCACATCAGGCAATAATGAAACAGCAGAAGGAAAATAATTTGAATTACATTAACATCAAGAAATGTACTGTGGCTGCCCGCCTAACATGAAATCTGCAATTCATCTGATGATCTTAGCTGCAAGACAAATGAGATTTTGCTGAGAAGGGACCTTGATTTCCCTAAGAAGGATTTTGGATCCTGACTTATATATATTGATTGGTGGATGATGAACATAAAGCTCCACTTATCTCTGCTTGAAAGATGCGTTGATACTTTGTATTTATTTAAAAGAAAAAACCAGGCTAATCATCATCCGTTTCTTTTGGTATGTAAAAGGGATCAAATTTCATTTAACTGTAATTGATCAGATCAGTGACAAAGAGCAGACCATGTTAACGAACAAAATATCAGCTAGGAATTTAACTATGGACATTGTCCTGAACATGACTCCCGTAATCATTCCACAAAATCTCTATCTTTTATGCTTCCAATCCCAGATACCTTTTCCAGCCTTTCAAGGTTAGGCTAAGCTCTTAATAATTAACTTGTATCTCACCAAAGTTTTAAAGTTCAACATTAGACAAGGTGACACGAAAGCAAGAGATGGGATTGATTGAAAATTCAAGAACTAGCTAAAAGTGATCAAAAGCGAAAACTAATTGATGTGCTTTAAAGAGGACCTCCAATTATTTTGGTTCATCAAAGCTAAGTGAAACTAAAGTTTTCTGAATTAGCAAAAATATATATATATATTAAGTTTTCTGTGAAACTCCCATGTATGACAGTACTAATTTGCAAGCATTTGTTGGAATTCTATTGAAGAAAATTTGTTCGCTTTGCTTCAGCTTGACTGCAACAGTTTGGCCCATAACTACGGGGAAATGCTACAGTGCTGCACTTAGCTTTGTGCAGCACGTGCAGCACACCACATGCAGCCGTCGGATCAAATCTTGATTTGATCCGACGACTGCATGGAGTTATGATTTTTTGGAAAAAAATAAATACAGAGGTCAAAAAATTTGATTCGTTGGATCAAATTTAGTGCAAAAACTCATATGCAGCACCGTAGTATCGGCCCATAACTACGTTCATCTACTTCGGAAAGATTCCGCGGCCATTGATCCAGCATCTACGGGGGATCGGTTTTCAAGTGCAGCTGCCAAAGCACCACGTTTTGTCTCCTTTTGGCAGCTGAGAAGCCGTTTGCTTGATGTGGAACAGTAGAAGTTACGTTTGACACGTTGTTTTGACAAAATGCGGTCCTAAATTCCCTTTTTTTGAAATTTTTAAATTCTATATTCACTGTGTACATTAATATGTCATTTTCTTTTTTTAATACACTGTACTGAAACAATTTAGAATAAATAAAAACGATTTATTAGAATCGACTCATAGGTTTTGGATTTTTCTATTCAAGAAAATGCTTTTTTGATTCATCAATTAGTTTCTCTACATTAATGTGGTTGTCTTAGATCTCTAGAGATCTTGGAAATCTCTTAGTGTGTTACATTCATAGGTGAAGCTATTGATGAATGGGTATAATTTTTGGAGCTTTGAAGTTAAACGAAGAGTGTTTACTTTAGAATAAATTGAACGAGTTACGGAAGTTCAACATAGAAAATGGTGAACTGCTAAAGTTTTAGAAATTTCCCCCAATAATTCGGTTATATTAATTTTATAAATATTTGTTTCATGATAAAGAAAGTTATATTTTTATATAATTATATTTAAAATATAAATTACATATTGACACATGTACTCGAACAAGTCTAATCTTATCACAAGCGAGGGGTATGAGCACTCTCAGGGGGCCAGGAATGGAGACCTATGAGTGGTACTGGGATCAAGAACTTTTTTTTTTTTTTTTGATAGGTACTGTGATCAATAATTAAGATTTATGAAATTAAAGAAGTCATTTTGGTCTGGATTGTACAAAACAAAAGAAAAAATACTTTCCCCAAAAAAATGCAATGTCTCACTCGTTTTGGTTTACTTGATGATAAGCCCTTTAATTCTCGGCGGGCTAGTGATGGACCACTTTGTGATTCGACAAAGGCAAACCACACAATCTTTAATTGGTCCATATATGAAACCTCCATCTTAATTTGAAATGCCACAAAAGTTTTACTTAGTTCTTGGGTCCAACGAAATCTCAAAATGCAAAGTGTAACCCAAATGAGGAAATGCTGTTGATGCAAAAATATTTAGCCTACTATTACTATTGTTCTGTGTGATGGAGTATGAGTGTGCATTATTTGGAAGAAAAAGTAAACAACTAAATCAAACGTAAGCTAGTTTCAGTTTTTCAGAATTTAGTTTTTCTTTATCAAATAAAATTTTTTGTTTGAGTTTTTTAATCCAAACCAAAGCAAAAACCAAATTTCTCAATACCAGTGGTAACGCTAGTTGAAGGTTAACAGCATCAATTAAGTTGAGGTTTGATCTAAAATTCTAAATTCTTGATTTCATATATTTTTATTAATTGTATTTGAAGGTTAACTGTTGACACCAAAAAAAATTAATGTCAAAATTGCCTGCGCGGCCTTGAAATATGTCTGGCTGACAAAACTAACCTAGCCCACTAACAGTCCTTAGTTTAAGGAAGGCGGTTAAGGGTTAGATTTGGAGCAAATAATTAAGGGGTAGCTGAAAACATGAAGGAATTTGATGAGGAGGTGGAGGAAATGGTTGAACATGATTGATTGTATGTCTAAGAGTGTTTACTAGGTCAAAGATGAGGGAGTTATCATGATAATAGCCACCAACCACTTGTTACTCACAACCACCGTGATCTACTAAGGACAAATTTTGAGGCATCTTGGAGGACTATAAAATAGGAGATGGAAATTGAGAAGAAATTACTTTAATTTCAACAAATTAAGAATCATTTTATTACTTTAAATTTCTTTCTTTTATGTTCATTTAGGCTAATTTTTTAGCCAGTTTTATAGCTTTTATTGTACTTTTACAGCCTTTAATAGAATTTATAGTAACTTCTCCTTTAAAATTTTGGACATTTTTCTTCTCGTTAACTTGAAGTGTTCATAGCCGGCAGATCAAACAAAGAATCCGTATATAGGAAGCCTTCAAATCTCCTTCATACGAATATGCTACAAACTACATATTTTCTTCTCTAGTGAAAGGTTAGTTAGAACTATTTTTATTTGATTTATGTATCATATTTTATAAAGTATTTAGATATAATTTTGATTGTTCCCAACTTAAGCAGGCCCAAGCCTAACGTGCTTCAAGTTTGGGCTCCAATTTGATCAGCCCGTTTCTGATAGACAGTACTAACCAGCCAGGCCAATTGTAGATCAACAGCAAGGGCTAAAAACTTGGGCTTTCAACAGGCAACTAACCCAAAATTTGTAGGGCAATGGATAGAGTTTGTTTAGATCTATTTTTGCCAAGGCCTACTTGTCATCCAGCCTATACCTCAAAGTCTCTCTTATTCTCTCTCAAATATCTTCCTCTTTCATGTCTATGTTAAATTTTCTTACGTTATATAATTCTTTTTAAGTTGCAAGAGAATAATTTTACTTAGTAAAATCACTTTTTATTCATAATAATTTGTTAATATTGATAATAAATATTTTCTTTTCTAAAGAAATTCGCATTATAAAAATTCATCAAGTGCTGTATTTTGTAAAAATAGTTTCTCTCTTGAGAACAATAGAGTGGAGAGTAATTCAATTGGTGACTCTGTAAAGTTATGGATAAATGTTTCAAGGGTCTTCTAAAAGATGAAAAATATCCAAGGATATAGAGAAAAGGCATTGCATGACCCATGTAGCTCATCCATCATCGAGGGAGAACACTCCATCTGAGTCCCACAACGACCCAGCCCAGATGAACTTCCCATACAACTCTGATTTGAGACTCTGCCAGATAACCATTGAACCATCCCAGCCCAAGCTGACTGAAAGCTATCCTCTTCGGTCCCTTGAGCCCAATAGTCCAAGGAGCTGTGAATCCCGCTCTCGAGGGTGAGCCAAATTCATCCAAATCCAACCCTCAATGAGACAATGTACGAGTTTATAGAATAGGTCCGATTTAAGTAAGGTCCTAATTTTGATGTCATATACTCATATAAATAAGTATGTATATAAATTTTACTTCTACTAAACTAACGCACTTAAATTTATAATCTTCTTTATAAATAATAATTAATATAACTTATAATAATTTGATTAAATAACATAAATGTTAAACCCACAAAAGTTTTATTAGTATATAATTATTTTTAAATAATATTAATGTTTTTATTTTTTAAATATTTTATAAGATCTTTTATATACTTATTTTATTTATTTTATAAATTATAAATAATTATAATTAACTTTTTAAATATTAATTTAAAATAATTTTTAAGTAGATTATAATTTTAAATTTTAATATTAAATTTTAAAAAACTTTAAAAATAAAAAATAATAACTACCAATTTAAAAATAAAAATTAAAAATAATATTTATTAAATAATAAATTATTATTATTTTTTAAAAATAAAACAGAGAAAAAATAAAAAAAAAAAAGAAAAAGGGTTGGCGCCCCATGCTAGGCGCCTACCTAGTATGAGTGGCGGCGCCCAAGCTAGGTCCCAACCCTTTCTCTTTCTCAAGAGAGGCCGCTTAGATTTGGCTCATTAACCCTTTTTCTTTTTCTTTTTTTTTTGTTTTCTATTTTTGTCTATTTTTTCTTTTTTTATATTTTATTTTTAAAATAATAATAATTTTATTTATAAAAATTATGAAAGATTAAAATTATCAAAAATTATCCTACATTAATAAAACTATATTTATATTTAACAACTCCTTAAATAAAGCACTCCTTATTAGATTATAAAATTTTAATTTTAATTTATATTATCGTCGATTAGTAATTCAATATATTTAAATAAAATTAAAATAATTCACATTTATAAGGAATAAATAATAAATGAATACAAACGAAACTTCAAGGACAAATCATACGTTTACGCATGGCGATAATGCTAACAAGAAGACAAATATCTTCTTCTCCAGATGGTTGACATTTTGAGGGCAAAGCAAATAAGAGATGAACGGAAGTAGGAAGAAAACGAGAGCAGTCTTTTGAAACTTTACATTACTCCCCAAAATAAGAAGTGGACAATTTTTTGAGATATATTTCAGTTCGATTGGGCCCTCTTTTCTCCCTCAGAAAAGATGACTCAAAAAGTCAAACAATGATCAAATTGGATCACTTCGATGGAAAAATAAATAAAAAATGCTAATAACGGTATTTTTTTCCCTTTAAACCCAGAAAAAATAGGCGAATGATGAAATCATTATATCCTATTCTAAACCTTCAAACTATATAGTTTTTTTCCAAACAGAAAATAAAGTATACATCTCTCCCGGCAACAAATTCATATCGCATAAGAAAATGAAAATCTTTCAAAAAGAAAATCAATCAGAATAAGAATTTTCAAAAAAGAAAATCTTTTGAACTTTGTATAAAGTTCAGTTCTAAATCTGGCATATCAATCCTAAACCCAAAAAAAAAAATGAATTTTTCTTTAACAATAGCAGGACCAAATCAATGCAGGGTGTGCATTATTTAGAGAAAAATAAAAAATCGAGCTAAATCAAAATTTAATTCTATTTTTTATTTTTTATTTATCTGTATTTGCATTAATTTTTTTAATTGACATGTATTTAAGAATTATAAATATAAATTATTTGTGAGAATAGAAGTGAGACTCAAAATAAAAAAATAAGAATTTTTTTTGTTAGAATTTGATTTTCTATCTCCAAGATAAAACTCGATTCGATTTTAGTCCAGCCAAACCAAAAAACTTCCAAACCAAAACCCTTAAATTTTCTCCTAACTAATAATTAAGTATAATTAAAATTAATAATTTTGGTTAAGTTATATATTGATTAAGTTTATTTAAAATCTTAAAATACTTAATTTTATATGTTTTCTCAAATACTATTTAAAAATTAATAACTCAAATTAATTATTTTTTAATTAAAATACTTAATTTTACATATTTTCACAAACTCAATTTAAAAATTAAAAATTTAAATTAAATTAACATATAACTAATGTTAATTTGAAAAATAAAATTATTAATTTCATATACTTTAATTTTTTAAAACTGATATTATTTTGATTTGGAGAAATTTGATTGAAGATAAATTAAGTTTGATTTAATTTTTAAAAAAATATAAAAAAAATTCTTCAAAATAATAAAATTAAATTTTCTTGAAACAGATGCAGTGAGGTCGGGCCATGTGTACGAAATGGAATAGAAATATTTAAAAGAAAATTCAAGAATCTTCCGCTTTGACTTTTGCTGTTCTACATAAATCAAGGAATAACGGTGGCCCTTCATGTTCTTGTCTAACCTTTTCCGACTAGACTTCTGATTCTCTATAGCACTTCCTGCAAAAGATTGTAATATCAAACCTTTTCTTTAAAAAGAAAAAGATACAAGATTTTAGTATCAAATCTTCACTTCTTTCTTCATCTGTTATGCTAGAATCAAGAATTTCCATCTGGGCATTCATTTATTGCTCAGAAAAGTTGGTCCTCTCGGTGATAAACTGGTGAAGTTGATGCTAGATTTTCTTGATTGATCAGGTCTCTTTTCTTCGTTCGGGGTTATGGAAATTAGTGGGGTTGATGAGCCTTTTTTGACTGTGAGGATTTATACTGTGTATAAATCATATGGATTCTTCTTCCTTGGCTCTGCTTCTTCGCACATATTCTTGAATGAGTAATATAAATTATCCTAAATCACTTTCGGATTAGGGGATATTTGTTATCAGTTCTTGTTTTGAATTGGCCTCTGAATTTGGCAAGGGTAGTTCTTTCTTTGATCCCATATAGCTCTTAAAGAGTCTGCTCTTTAATTTCATTTCTTGAAATCAGATGGATGATGGAGAGGTTGAGCTTTCAGACCATGTTTTTCTTCCAAATTCTGATTCATCTAGCAATATTCAAACTTCAGTATCTGTGGATTCGTTTCTTGACGAGTTGCTGAGGAATTCCCAAACATGTACTCATACTCATACTTGCAACTCACCTGGCTCTGATGCTGCACATACTCACACATGCTACCATACTCACGCCCAGGTCTTCCCATTAGAGAAAATTGATGTTCCAAGTGATAGCAAAACCTCAACATCAAAACCTAAGAGGAATAGTGGAAACAGAGAAGCTGTGAGGAAGTACAGGGAGAAGAAAAAGGCACACACAGCTTATCTAGAGGAGGAAGTTAAGAAACTGAGATTTGTGAACCAGCAATTGATTAGGAAAGTACAAAAGCAAGCTATTCTTGAAAGTGAAATCTTGAGGCTTAGAGGGCTCTTGCTTGATCTTAGGGGCAAGATTGATGGTGAATTGGGGGCTTTCCCTTTCCACAAGCAGTGTAATTCCAACTCTACTTTGAGAGAAGGGGATTGTCCAGTTGAATATCCCGATGCCACGATCAAGATCCGATGTGAGGATGACTTGCCTTGCTTCCATCCCCAAACGAGTTCAGCGGGAAGAAACTGCTTACCGGCCACTGTTAATTGTCAAACTAATCCAGATGATGCAGGAAATGCAGAAGCTTGTGCTCCGGATTCCATGGAGACGTTGGTCTCAGCTGCATCTCAAGCCGAGTAATCAAGGGCAAGTTCTAATCATCAAGTTCTCCATTTCTTGAATCTCTTCCCCCTTTTTTGTGCTTTGACTTACAAAGATATACTTGCGGTTTTGCTGTGTATATAGATTTAGAACTTCATGAATCTTGATACTTGGTGAGCGAGAAAAAATATACTTGTCTGATATGGTATGTATATTAAATCTTAGCAATGTATATGAACGCAGAATTGTGTGTTTTCCAATGTGATCTGTGCCATTAGAGTAATGGACTTATACAGAATCTATAGAGTTGAGTGGTGACACAGGACTTGCCTGTTCCAGGTGAGAATCTTGATCAAAGATTTTCGTGGTTTGAATTCCTATCTTGTAAAGAAGGCCTTGTTCTAAAGTTTGGACAGCATATGCATTTATGGATGTGGGAAGTGTACTCAGTTCAGGCTCAGTTTTTGCTAGTTTGTTTAAAGTTCGAAATCCCCTCCCCCTCACTCTAGCGCCAACAAGTCGAGTTGGATTTGCTAGAATTTTGCTCAATCTTGAGCTTCTCTCAATTGGGATCGTCAGAGTCAGGTCTACTTGTGACATGGTTATGAAGAAGCGGGGTTCGGCAACTTCACTCATTGTGATTCTGCAACTAACAACGGAAAGTTCTCGCGAGTTCTTGATTCGTTACTCACTGTCCTATTCTGGGTATAAAATGCGTTTTGGAAACAATTAGGATGTTGGAATTTCTAGTGGTGCTTTAAGTTCGTGTAGAAATAAGAAATTTAGTAGTCATATAAAGCCCACTTCCTCGGTGACCATAGAAACAGAAGGGAGGAATTCTCTCAATACATTTTTTGTTAAAAGGAAGGTTTGGAAGATTGTTAAAAGGTGGATTTTGGAAGACAAGTTCAAGACCGAAAGATCGTGAGGAATAAAAACAATATGATATATTTTGGCTATAACTACTTTCATTCTTCTGTACAAAACAGGTACATAACATGAAGAGGGAGAAGAAGAGTACATAATCATCTCTACCTATCTGATAAGAGGCATGTATATCTGAACATAATCATTAGGAAGGGACCTTATGATCTTGATGACCTCAGCATTTGCTTGGAGTTTGGTCCTTGGATTTCAAAGTAAGATGCCTGCAAGTGAAAGAAATGGTGATCAAGTAAAAGTGGATACAGATGCGAAGTGAACATTTTTATTTCCAGAATTAAGTCAGTTATACGAGCTTTGAGAACTCTAGAAATTAAAACACATTTATATCAACCAAAAAAGGTGCTGCCGGATGGTCAATTTAATTCACTTACCAACATATCCTAATACACTAGACCGGGTAAATCAAGATTGTTTTAAATGGCATGATACTGATATGCAATATCTGAAGCCAACATTTATGCACCTGGTGTGCTTGATAATGAATACAAGACTCCCCAGTGATTGACATTTGCAGTAATTTCATCACTTTCCCATTAACTAACCAGATTAAGAAAGTCAGAGATTTCAACTCTTAGACTCAGAGCCAATCAGTTGCAAATGATAAAAACTCCAATTTTACAAATAGAGTTTAGTATTACTCAGTTACAGAGAGAAACAAAAGACACATGCTCAGGCTTTTTGTCATAACAAGCACAAACTAAACTAGAGGACTGAAGCCAATAATTAGCTCTGTCCCATTTGGGAACGAACTAGAACAGGTAACAAGTTTCAGGATTGAATATAACATGATCAGCGTTGCATTACAACAATTTATTTTCTTAACCAGTAGAACACACCATAAAATAGTCACTATGGATCTATGGCTCATTTGAACATCTGTTCTAATTAACAAAAAACCCGAAGAGGACAATTCTCTAATTCCAGGGTATGCAAAACCTTTTTTTTTTTTTGGGTTTTTTTTCCCCTTTTTGTGGGGTGGGGTTGGGCAGTATATACTCTGTGATTTTGGTGAATTTCAACTGTGAATAATGTGGAAACTTGCTAAAATGGTAATTCAACATCTCTCCTGCTAAAGTTAGCTGGTAAACTGCCATATTGCTTAACTAGTGTTCAGACGAGTATATTCATACGTGTATAAATGCACCAATTACTTGAAATAAACCTGATTCTCTCAATGCCTCAAAGCCAGTAATATCATTAATTCTTTTGCATCTTTGCATGGAGGGAGGTGATACAATGTTAATAAATGTAAATAGGAACCAAAATGTGTTCAAGTAGAACCTGGAAAATCAAGGTGTATTTGAATTGATACTCAATCTAAAAATAATAACTACATAATTTTCACTCCGTCACTTCTTCTTTTACAAAAGTCAAAACATGTACCTTACAAAAATTCAAAAAATAATGACCTTTTTCAACTTTTTTTTTCTTTGAATACTACCCTGTTAACTTGAATTACAATCCAAATACACCCTAAATTTCCTAAAAGAAGCCTAGACTTGCGATTTTCGTATCATTCTACCCCATGAGGTTCCTTTCTTCATATTATAAATTATTATTATTCTTTATATAAAGAAGCCTAGACTTGCGATTTTCGTATCATTGTACCCCATGTGGTTCCTTTCTTCATATTATAAATTATTATTTTTCTTTATATATCTGGCAATTGAACTTAAAAGATATATTCACCCCCAAAAGAAATTTGAATGTTTTAATATTTTTCAGAACACAAACAGAAAAAGTTTTTTAAAAAAAGGACACTGACACCCATCAACTATCTCACAAATGTAAGTATAACAAATCATGAAAGCTCAATCTCTTTAAAATGTCACCCAATGAAAATAACCCTAAAAACTAAAGGAAGATCTGAATCAATATCATCAAGAGTGCCAAAAGAGCAGCATGAAGATATTTTTTTTTTATCTGTAACAGGTATGCATTATAAACTGGACATTGACAGCAGAAACCAGTTAGAGTACTCTTGGAAAAAAGTACAACTCAGTTATTCTGTGTATTTATGTGTGCGCTTCTTCTTTTCCTTTTTCTTTTTGGTGGGAGGTGCAAGAGGAATTCAAATGCCAAGTTTACAAATGATTCTAATTAACAAAGATTTATCTTAAGAGAATGTTTGGTTCAAGAACATAAAAAACCAAGACTTTTTAGTCCTACACAAAAACTATACAAAAATAACAATTAAAGAGGAAGCACTTTCTTAAGTCTTATTTATTGGTGAGATTGGATAGTATTTTGTTTTGAGATTTTTTGTCTTGAGTTTCGGGAGAGAGAATTTTTTGTGAGAGAAAAAAGTGAGACACAATTGAGAAATTTACATTGAATTCCGTAGCGGGACCCAATCCAAATACACCCTATATTTTGACTTATACGAGTATAACATAGATTCCAACATTATCATGATAGCTAGCTTTTATGGACGAACTGATATCAGAGTCATAGTATGTTCGACAGGTCACGGGTTTGAAACCCAAATAATCAATGTGGGGGACAACCGTTGAAAAAAATACACGCGAAGCGAGGTAGACTTGTACCAGAATTACATGAATTCCAGCTCTTACCATGACAGTTAGCTTTTGTAGGCGAAGAGCTTTTCACCTTTCAGATTTTATGACTATAAAGCCAAAACCATAGCACCTGCTTCCTATCTCCTGGACCACCAATTATGAAAAACACCGTGCCCAAACCTCCAAACCTCTCCAGGCCACAGAACCTACTTTTACCTCTAAGGTTGACAAAACATTTGAAATCATATTTCCAAGCAGAAATGAAGTCTCTACAGTTTTTCCTACATAATTTTCCCTCGTGAATGATGCTTGGTCATCCTTAAAAGTTTCGGTTGTTCAATTCGGTTCTGACAAATCTCCTATCCTTGAACAAACAGATGCAGATGATCATACTTGGTTTGATGTTTGCTCTTGCTGTTCTTGCCTCAGTTCTCTCACATAAGAAGATACCTTTACTTCCAAACCTAGGAAATCAAAGGCTTCTTCATAACAACTTCTCAAAGCTAGATATGAAGTTGGTGATCCCTCTGTAGATCTTCTCGGTGAACCTAGTGGACATAATTTTGATTATTATGTCCAATATGATAATGTAGGCCAACCTAATACTCCAATTACCTCATCACATACTCCTTCAACCTCTTTTACAAATGACACATGTCCTCTTTAAAATACCTTGCTTCTTGATAGAACAATCTTCATATCCTTTTGATTCTGATTATGATACCTTATTTCCTCCACTCTCAACCTTTGAAGATCAGAGTAAACACTTGGAAAATTAAGGCTCCGATTGCTCTAGATGAAAGAGGTCAACCCAAAATTATCTCTATTGTGGAAGCATCACTCAATTGGCAAGAAAAAAATGCAATTGCCTAAAACCAAGCCCTTCATAAGATCCTCTGCAATCAAGAAACTATAAAATCCCAAGTCTCCTCAAATACCTCTGAAGTGACATCTTGATCCACAACATTTTTGACGTTCGAAACAAGGTTGATAAGCTTCATTAACAACTATCTTATTTGGTTAGATACACTACTGAATAGTCTCTGTCACGCCTCGGGCCAGAGGGTCCGAGCGCGCAACTCAAGGGTCTGGCAACACCCACAGTCAACTACTTGGCAACCGTCCTAACTTTACCAAAATGGACATCCCAAATTAACTATAGATACTTAGGCTATGTTTATATATAAATCACAAGTTTCATACCTATCCCATGCGGGATCATATGGGGGTATCACATAGTCATTACTAGGATCACATATCACATAGTTGGTTGTGGCTGCTGTCAGGCCCATGAGTCGAGCGCTCAGGCTTGCAGACGCGGGGCGTGACAGTCTCCCCAAATGACAAAACTTTTCTCAGAAAAGGAATTCCTCCAACATCAACTTCTTTCTCTTGAAATAAATACCAATCACTCAAGGAACAGTCACAAACCAGTCTAACAAACCCGTCTTCCTATTTTCCACAATTGCCACCTACACCTACATCGTTGCAACTTACACCATCATCCCTTACCCCTATATCCATTACAACATATTCACCCATTCTAGCATTGTGGAAGGATTTACCTCATCATAGAGAAAATCTTTCCATCACCATATATCATCATCCGTATAAAACTTTTCAACTTCCATACATTCTCTGCCTATGTCTTCTTCCTCCTTTATAACACTTTCCACATCTACTTTCCCTTTAGATCCCATAGTGGGTACTTCTTCTAAAAAGGAGATGTTAAACTTTGACGAACCAAACCCAATTGCCAACAACCTTGAAAAACCTTACTTCAATCTTTTTTATATTTGTGATCTCTGAAATTTGTCCAAAATAGCTCTCTATTATTTTTGGTATCTTTTAGAAGTTCACAAAATTACTTTTGTTTTTAATGCTTCAAAACTATTTTTCTACCTCTGGTGTTGCGATAATAGTCAAGATCTTCCACCGCTGAAGCTTATCTTATTCAAGATATTTAAAGGGTTCTTTACCCAGTATATCGTCATATATCTTCAAAGACTCATTCTTAATCTTCATGTGGTTAGTTCCAGTCATCCTCACAGACTTTATCATTTCTCAACTGAAGAGATACTGGGATATTATTCATTCAATATAGCTACGTCTAGACTCCGAATGCTATATTCAGATGTCAGAAATGATATCCTCAATCAAATGGCAATAAAAAATAATAATATCACTTCTATCATAGATGATCTTTCATTTGATCCTTTCATGCGTATTCTACATTATCCACAGTGACAAAATCATCCATACCATGTTGAAGTGCTTATCTTCCTTGAAACTCATCATGAATTGCACTATTATGATGAAAATGGACATCGTTTACTCTAGTATACAGATCCAGATAATTCATATAATGATTATACATAATCTTTTGATGAACTGTGAATGCCCCATAACAGTTCATACTACGACAGCGAAATTGAGAACCACAACCTATAATGAAAGCAAAAATAGATTTCTCCATGTGACTCCTTTATCTCTAATCAATCATACCGACCCATGTGATTAAATCTTTTTGTGTGAAACTTTAGGAACAATTAGTTATGCCTTATAACATTAATTGTCTTGTAATATGCTTTAGTGTGCTTTCTCTTTAATGTTAGCTGATCATGTGATCTAGCATTTAACATTAAGTTATATTTAAAGTCCGGATTTGAAATCTAAAACAGTGTGTGTTTGCCTATAAAATGTTGCAACTTGATAAGCTTGGATGAGATTGGAGAAACTAGTGTAATGTATAAATAAAGTTTGTATTATATTATTCTTATGTCAATCTCTTTGTTCTTTCATTCCTGAATATATTTATATTTAGTCTCTATTCTTAGTTAGTTGGTATCAGAACTCATAATTTTCTAAGTAATTTAATTTTTGGATCTTGAGAATATGCTCAAGGTTAATTTTTTTCATCATAAGTATGAACTTTTGTTCTCTTCTGCTTAGTAACACTAATCAATTGGCTTGTCTAGTATGCTATGGAATACGTCACAGTTGCCAATCTATTGGATCATCTATGAATAATTACAGCAAAACATTGAGCCTTATAATTGAGTAGCTGAACACTTAAGAGATAATCAGTTCATACAGACTAAAAGTATTATACAATAGTTGTCCCGGAGTAGCCACGCAAAGCCAAAATGGCTGATTAATGGCTCAGGTAAGGGGATAATGTTATATAGTACTTTGTTTTAAGCTTTTTAGAATGACTCGTTTCAACAATATTCTCAAATCCATTCTCATAAAACTCATAGCATCATCATCTTCCTCTAGTATGGTCTCTCTTCCTAATTTTCCTCGCTCTAATTCTAAGAGTCTTTCTAATGTTTATGAATTAGATTATGTGTCGAATATAGTAAGTATCCTCTCTCTAGTTATCCTATTGTAAATCCTTATCATATATACCAAAAATTTAAAAACAGTGTTGGGGTGAAACTCATATAGGTCTTTGGCAAATTCTCTATGGTTACTACAAAAGATTTTGTACAAACTTCCCATTTTTTTACCCATAAACTCACTGTCACCATAGAAAAACAGTATGTAACCTTACAAATTTCAACAGAGTTCCTAACCACTAGGCTCAAATAGGGGTACTCACACATTCACTTTGGAGCAATCAGATTGGCACTCACATTCCATGTCAACAAGGGCCTTCCGATGACCTTTCAAATTGCACTCTTGGATTCCAAATTCCAAAAATATGAGCATGCAACTATTGATACTGTCCAGACCACTCTTAATACGGGTACTATTTTTGTAACCTTATTCTCTAACTTCACAATGCTCCTTAATGATCTATCATTATCCACAACCTTCAACATCTAGATCCAGATCAAAGGTCCAAAATTAGAAAACACCTATATGACAAACCTCCACCATCAAATAGCTTATCGAATTCAAAACCATGCTTTTGATCTTCCTTTACCTCCTCAATTACAAAATGGTGAAGCCATTTTTCTCACTGTTGACTCCCCACAAACTTCTTATTGTACCTTAGTTCCCAAACAAATTCCAAAGGAACAGTTACAGCTCTTGCTTCATACATCTTTGTCCACAAAAGCTAGTTGTCATGGTAAATATTAGAATCCATGTTATACTCGTACAACTCCACCACGCTCTGCGCATATTTTTTTTTTTTTTTGCAGTCGACCCCCACATTGATTATCTAGGTTTCGAACCCATGACCTGTCGAACATACCATAGCTCGAATACTAACAAACTAAGAACAGAGACTAAGTATAAATATATTCAGGAATGGAAAAACAAAGAGACTCAACAAGGATAATATAATACAAACTTTATACATCATACTGATTTCTCCAATCTCATCTATGTCTATTGAATGAGGAAGAAGTTGCGGCATTTTATAGGCAGACACACTGTTTCGGATTTCAAATCCAAACTTCAAATATAACTTAAAGGTAAAGGCTAAATCACATGGTCAGCCAACAGTAAAGAGAAAGCACACTAAAGCATATTACAAAACAATCAATGTTACAAGGCATAACTAGTCGTCTCTAAAGTTTTACACAAAAAAGAATAATCACATGGGTCTGTGTGATTGATTAGAGATAAATGAGTTACATGAAGGTAAGACTGTCAATTGGGCCGAACTGACCCGAGCCTGACCCGAAATTTAGGGTCGAGCATTTTCAGGTTAGAACCGAGCTTTAATTCTGAACCCGAACATATTTTGGGCTAAGCTTATAAGCCCAATCAGAGTGTCTATATATAATAATAATTATTATTACTATTATATATTAATAATTTATTAATATAATTGTAATAGTTTGTGTATAGTATAATACTACATTTAAATTTATAAATTAAAAATTTTTATTTTTTGTATAAATAATTTTTTTATGTATCATTTTTTAAGGATTTGGTATAAGAAATTATCATTTCAAATTTTATAGTTAAAATTTATAAAAATCGATATGTATATATATTAAAAAAGATTTTCCTCAAGTTTTCCAAAAGGAGGGAATGAATACTTGAAAGATTTATGATTCTATGTAATTGTATATTTTTTTCTTAAAAGATTAATAAGCTTAACTTTATATATTTGTATATATCGGTAATATTATGATCACGATAAACTAACTTCTTCTCATTATAAGTATTTATTGACATTTACGCTTATACTTATTAATTTAAATAATTCTTTTTTTTATACTAGATATAAATCAATCTTATTACCTATAGTGATTGTTAAACTATATTTATATTTGTTATAATATATTTCTATCTTTGTATGTTATTATATTGGTTGAAACTATTAATTTCTTTTCTTTAATTATTTTAATTTATATATCAAAACAATATTAATGATTTTTAATTTTTGACCACATAAAAATTCTTTAATTTGATTTTAATTATGATTGTTGTTGATAAAATTTCTTTGTATGAAATATAATAGGACAACTAATGATTTGATTATTCATAAAAATATATACTTTATATATTTATACACACGCGCATCTATATTTTTTATTACTCAACTTAAATTTGAAAAGACAAAAAAAACTTAATACATATATCCTTTTATTTTATTATTTAATAGAAAATACATGTATCTAATTATTTAATATTTATATCACCTAAAATATATGATTATTTAATACCTATATCTACTATACATATTATTTTTATTACTTAATAGTAATTAGTGCATTTTTATTACTTAAAAAAGATTTTTAAAAAAATTATTTCGGGTCGACCTGGGCTTGTGTTATCTAAGCTCGGGCTCAACATTAGCAAGCCCGAGCTCAGGCTCAATGCCTTAGCTTGATCAAGCCTGACTCACAAAACCCGATTGACAGGCCTACATGGAGGAATCTGCTTTTGCTTTATTTATCGGTTGTAGTCCTCAGCTTCGCTTCGTAGTCTGAACTGTTATGGGGCATTAACAATTCATCAAACGAGTATGTATAATCATTATCTGAATTGTCTAGATCTACATACAAGAGTGAACAATAGCTATTTTTATCATAATGGGGCAATTCAGGATAAGCTTCAAAGAAGATGAGCACTTCAGCATGATATATATTACTTTGATACTGTGGATAAAGTGGAATATTCATGAAAGGATCAAAGGAAATATTATCTATGTCAGAAGTGACATCATTATTTCTTATTACCATTTGAGTGAAAATATCAATTCTGATATCTAAATGTAGTCTTTGGAGTTTGGACGTAGTTGTATTGAATGAATACCATCTCAGTATTTCTTCAGTTGAGAAATGATAAAGTTTGGGAAGATGATTGTAACTAGCCACATGAAGATTAAAAATAGTCTTTGAAAACATATGACGATATAATTGTTAAACCTGTCACAAAGGAAATGAAACCATCTTACTAGAATAAAGAACCATTTAAGCATCTTGAACAGGATAAGCTTGGATAAGCTTGTGTAGTGAAAGATCCTAACTATTATCGCAACACCAGAGGTAAGAAAGCAGTTTCAAAGCATTGCAAAAGCAATTTTGTGAACTTCTAAGAGATACCAAAAATAACGAAAAGCTAGTTTTGGTAAATTTCAGAGATGACAATATGGAAAAGAGTGAAGTAGAATTTTTCAGGGTTGTTGGCAACTCCTCAAAAAATAGAGGGTCCTTGTCTTTGAAGGAGAAATTTATGGAAGAATCTATAGTTGAGGAAACTGTGAAGAGGTAACGTAGAGTCAAGAAATATTTTTATGACTTTTGGAGGAAAGTATGAGATGTTGAGGGAGGCATGACAAGGGATACTGAAGGAAGATAGAGGTCTAGGTAGCCTGCTAAGAAATTTAGCAAGAATATTTAATTTGTCAAGAATGTGCTTAATAGTGAAGGTGTACCGAGAGAACCATTGTTGTAGTTTGAGAAGTTAGGCATCTGAAATCATTTTTTGTTTGAAGTGAAGCATTTTGAGAAAGGATGACATGTCAGTTTTAACAATGAACTTATGACTGATCAAGAAGAATTCAAATTTTTCAATCCCTCATTTTACTGCCAATATCTCTTTAAAGGTAGAGTAATAGTATTTTTCAGAGACTTTGAATTGGCTATTTGGTAACCGCAAATGGATTTTTTCCCATCAACGTCTTCAACAAGTATAGCGTCCCAAAATCATCTGATGCATCCGTTTAGAGAATACGAGTGCCATTTGACGGTATCTGAAGAGGAGCTGCGGTCTTGGCAATTTCCTTTAGCTTGATGACTGTTGTTGTATGTGCATCCTTCTAAGAAGATGGATTCTTCTTGAGCCGTGCAGAGATGAGAGACTTGTAATTGGCAATTTGTTAAATGAAATTGCTGATGTAATTGACAATTCCAAGAAATTGTTACAACTATTACATAGATAGCATCTTATTTGTAAGACTTCATAAGTTTCTCTTAAGCATTCGAAGTAGAAAAACTCAAATCTGCCAACAACGATTATATTTTTTCTCGAATAAATATTAATTTATAAAATTATATATAATTTTATATTGATTTACATATAAAAAACTTTCAAATCGATCGCGGTTGATTTTGAAGTTGGGCAACCTAGCTGCATCAGTTCCACCACAAATTTGGGTGTCAATTTTGCCAGCAAGTGGCAAAATTCGTGTCCCAATTCCGCCACTTGATGAGGAATTGATACACAAATTGTACCTTGTACTACAAACAAGTATAATTTATACCCAAATTCTACCAGTAATTGATAGAAATTGCATACAATTTTTTTTACATAATAGTGCAATTTTAAAAAAAATTGGTAGTGCAATTTTTGCCACAAACTGGTGGAAATTGCACACAACTTTCGCCAATTATTGACGAAATTTATGCCTAAAATTTGTTAATTTGTGGCGAAATTTATGTACAAATTGTACCCATTTGCGGTACAATTTGTACCCAAATTCCACCAATTGTTGGCCAAATTATGTAAAATTGACAAAATTTGGCTGCCCAACTTCAAAATTGATCGATTTTGAAGTTTTTTATATGTAAATCAACGTAAAATTAGATATATTTTGATAAACTAATCTTTGTTCATGATAAAACGTAGTCAATGTGACAAATCTGAGTTTTTCTACTTCGAATGCTTCAGAGAAACTTATGAAGTCTTACAAATCAAAAGTGATGATGAAATTTTTTTACACTGTATACAGTACAAAAAATTGTATATAGAAATGACGTTCTTTCACTCAATATGGCATTGTATATAAAGGTCAGCTCCTTCTATGGATTACACATCCACATCTATTCCAGATCCCAACTTCCTCTACATCCTCTTTTTACGTTTTTATTAGGATAGAACTCGTTAATCACTCGTTTGCTCAATCTCACTCTGAGTTTCAAACCAAATGCCCAACTCCTTAGTAGACAAATTCTGAGTTCTTCACCACACGTTCTTTTTCTCCATCCAAAAACTAAATTACTCAGCATATTCTTAGACTCTGATACCAACTAACTAAGAATAGTGACTAAGTATATATATATTTAGGAATGAAAAAATAAAGAGACTGGCACAAGAATAATAGAATGCAAACTTTATTTATGTATCACATTAGTTTCTCTTGTTAGTAACCCCATAGATGGAACCAAAACTTTGATTTTGAGGGGGCGAAAATCTATATTATCCCATATAAAGAAATTTTCACAAATGAAGAAAAATGTGACGGAAAACCTAAAAAACTAATAGCTATAATAGGATTTTAAAAAATTTTGGGTGGGCTTTCCCTGGTTCCATCCCTGATTGACCATTACACAGATCAAATACAAGAACAGAAAGAGGAACATGAACGTCATACCGCAATTCATTGCAGCTGTATGACCATTCACTATCTCTCCGATCCACAAACTACAATTAATTGAGAGATCTGCCTCAAACAGTTTCCACGTGCTGTTACTAATTTCCACTCACAAAGACTATAGTTAGAAAGTAGCACATTGTACATAACAAAAATGATGGAAAAATAGCTCGACTCATCCAAACTAATATAACCAACTCAATTCTGGCATTAGTTCTAGCATGCCACAATGCATATATTATAACTATTCAAATCAGTCAATTGATCAATGAACATAATGCATTTTAACCTTCTAGAAATATCATTGCATATTTGCATTTATAAAGTGGAAATTCAATTTAAGAAAGAACCAAATTTCAAACTTCAAATGAGAGTGAGATGCAGAGTGATATAATAAGCAACTATGTATTCACCATGATATACAGAAGACACATTAAATTTCACCTATACTCATCCATAACGGCAAACTCCCTGCATCATGCAACCCCCACCCCGACGACCAACCAAAATCTGAAAAACATGAAGAAAGCGGCTTCCTCCTTGCCTCCATTAGCAGTCTCTCTCCTTCGTCCCCCTCAAAATGAGCATTTCCAACGAAATAAATACTTGAAGAAGAGAGGGAGAACACAGAGAAACAGAGAAAGATATGAAAATCAAGAAAATTAATGATTTTCTGACTGAGTATGATTTTGATTCAAAAAGATTATACGACAAGTTGTTAGATCTTACTCGCTCTTCAGTGTTAACCCACAAATGAAGTAAGCAGCTAACCTTTTCGGTTTTGAATGTGAACCTAATGTAGCCAGAATTTCTGCAGAATTTAGAAACAATGGCTTGCTGCTCCGGGCTCCACCGGAAACTCCCGCACCGCCGCCACTGGTTTTGGAAGTCCGCGAAAGTTCGAGACTTGGAAGCACCGACGCAGAGTTCTTGGTCGGTTCGTTCGGGGAAGGGAGAGAGAGCTCGGGAGAACCAAGCCCATCAAATAACAGAAAGAATCAAGCCCAATAAATGGACTCTGTTCAAAAAGAAGAATAATAAACTTCCCCCAAAAGAAAAAAAGGCAGCCCAATTTTATGGACTTGGATGGTAAAGGCCACTGACAATTGGGCCCAAGAAAGCAGACCATTGCTAGTGCTTCTTGGTTTTCATTTTCCCTTTCCTCTTAGCCCTTTTAGCTTGTGGTTTTGGCCAAGATCTCTTCGTTGGTGCTTTCTTGAATTGTTTCTTCTTGCTTACAGATATATCGCGTTCCTGCTTTTTCAAGCCTCCAACATGTCGAGGTTCTCATAGCCGTGGCTTCTCATTTGGATTCTCTTCCTCGCAAGAGATTAGAGAGAGTTTAAGGTCAGAGAGGGTAAGGAAGGATGAAAACGAGGGTGTAAAGGGTAACACTCATCTCTTTATTACTTTTTCTGTTTTTTAAAAAAAAGAGATTATTTTTCTATTGCTATATTTTCAAAATCTATTATTTAACAAAAGTCTTGAATAGATTAACTTTTTTCTAATTTTTCACTTCAGGAAAATATATCTCAATATTCAATATATTTTGATCTACTGATCTATCAAAAAAAAAAGACAGAGAGTAGCAGGTAACTATTATATTCAGGGAAAAACTAATTTGGGCGATTATTTTACCTGATTAGGTATTTGTCAGAACTTGAAAATTTCTTAATCTACCAGTTGTATAGCTGGTCCTCCTTTTTTTTTTTTGGAGGGGGGGGGGGGGGGGGTTGGGCGCTGGGTAGTTGTATTGCTAGTCAAATACTAATAAAATGTGGAAATAATTTATGAAGGAAAAATTATTAAAAATTGTAGGGAAAAAAGTCTTAAGGCAATATTTAATCAGCAATCACAATCGCAACAGATTGGATATCTTAGAGCAGTGACCAGACTATGTGGTCACGGGCCTGTCTGAAATTGAATGCGTTTTCTTTAACCAAGAAATATAGTACAGCCCCCCGAAAAAGTCCAGAATTTTTTTTTTTTTTTGAGAAAAAAGAATCCTGACCTCTCGGTACGTTATCAAAGTCATTTTACCAATACGTATACTTAAACTGTAATGTGTTCATTAAATATTAAAATAAAAAAATAAGATAAATCGAGCATAATATATCAAACTTTTCCCATTAAGATACGTGAAAATAGGTCTTCCTGCATTTCACCACAGATTTGGCAAGTAAGCGAGAATTGTTTCAGCCTTATTGTTAGCTTCGAACGAGTTGGGAGAATATTATTGCGAAGTCTCCAAATGAATACTTTCAATTTTGGCTGTTCAAAAGAAGCAGGGGAAGAATATTCTTTTGATAAATGGTATTTTTAACCAATTTTGTCATTTATTTATCAATTTGCCATTGGCTATTTACTCTGACACAATTGCAAGGCAAAATAGGGCTATAAAAGTTCCCACCGTTAGGTAGAAAAGATTACAATTACCTCATCAGGACAAATACTAGCCTACAAAGAAAAACAAAGGATAGCATAAAAGACGTCATATAAATTCAAAAAATGGGAATTATTTGAAAGATACATTGTACTCTTCTATGATGCCTGAATTTTTTGGGCCATAATTTGCATAATCATTACCTTCATTATATCATCAACAACAAAAGTTGAATACATTTTGGTGTTTATATATTGGCTATTTGTTTTGTTTTTATTGCTTATAGAAGATGTTTGTTAACTGTTTCTATCCAACTTTTTAGACCTAATTTTGTACCAAATTGCTTGTCTCTATACAAACAAGCCTTACAAGCAAAGCAAATTATTAGTATCAATATCTGTAGGTAACTTTTATTCATTAACCTATCATAGGATTTTGTTTTTTTTTTTTTTTACTTTTGGATTTTGGTTTGATCAATTTCCCAAGATACGACTGTTTTTTTCTTTTTATTTATGTAATACATTTAGGCGATATTATACATATAACAAAACTACTTAGTAATTTACCACTAACATTACTCATTATTATAAATATCAATGCGTTCTTATGGACAAGAAAGTCTTTTGTCATTGAGCTCAACATCATGAATCTTGATATCGAGGGCAACAATTTTCATGCTGTTTTCGAAAACCAACTTATAATCTACACAATAAGAATTGATTTACTCCTTCGCAAGAAGCAAATAGTTACAAGGACTTTGTTCAAAGCTCTCTATTAACTTTGAATATTAAAAAAAATGAATTTTGATGCTTTTTTAATTTATTATGTGTTCTTTGACGGAATTGCTTTTCAGACATTATAAATGATCTAATATTTTTAATTTTATTTTTAATAAAGTTAAATTTTATGAAATATATGTTTTGAGAAACAATTTACTGGTATTAAGAGGTAAAAGTAATAAAATATTCAAGTTTTTACTCAAGTTAAAAAATAATAAAGGATGTATATGAAGTGAGTTTTGTCTGAATAAAAAATATATAATTGAATATTATTTTTTCTCTCATAAAAAATTTAAATTTATAATTCATATACACCAAAAATACTCATATTCAAACTTAAATCGTATTTTAAGACGATCTTGTAAATTTATAATTAGTATTAAATTTGGTCTTAGGCCGAAGTTCAACTTAACATGTAGCCATTAGATGTCAAATTTAAAGTTCAAAAATTCCCAACCTTCTCTTAAGAGCATGCAAACGAAGGTTGATGTCTCTGTTTCAAGCTTTGTACCTTTGGATCCCACTTGAACTCTTGTACTACTATTTATATTTTATTTAATGAGATTGAAAGATAAAGGTCAAACTTGATACCTCTTGTTTTTTCTTCCTTATCCACTTGCTTTTTTTTAGTAGAAAATTATCAATTATGACTATTTGTCATGTCATTTTAATACATCAAAAAACTCTATATAATAATTAAATTCAACACTTTTTTTAATTATCTTGATAAAAAGTATTTTTTTTCTGACGATGCATGACGCTAGCATTTTCCCTCGAGTGCACTACTACTTTATAGTCGAGTTATGCACACCTAATTTTTTTCAAAGGAATTAGGGGGTTAAAAAAAATATCATGCTTGTTTTATATTTAATCAAATTGGATTTTTCAACGATCTCTGGGTTGAGCTTTTGGAGACTTCTAAAGGCCTGTGATGTGCAACGGTTTAGTCTGTAGCATATGGAGGAAGAGCAAAGAGGCGTTAAAATAAATAAATATTTTGTTTTGTATGAAAATAATATTGTTAATAATTTAAAATAAATTATTTATAATTTTTAAAAATAAAAAATTATTTATGAGCTGTTCTCAAATACTTAATTATTTTTTATTAAATTTAAATAAGTTAAAAATATTATCTTGAAGGTGTTTTTCAAAATAGTCTTATTTGCTAAAATTATTTAAAATAATAATGTTTTTTAGCTTTAATTACAGTTTTTCTCTAAAATTCTTATTTTTCATCAGTTTAAAAACAAATTCAGCCATTGAGAATATGGCTTGATGTTAAAACCAATCTTTTTTGCAGATATTTCTGTAAATAATTACTATATAAATTTGATCTACATAGACATTGATAATACTAAACCACGGCAAAGTTTTCCTTCTTTTTTTTTTGAGGAAACGTAGTTGGTTAATTTGTAAAACATTAAGTCCTTGATACTTAAAGAAAGAATATTTATAAATTATGTAATTTATGTTATATTTTTAAATTTTAATAAATATTATACACGAAACGTATATGTACATCATATGTCATAGTGATGCACAAGTTTGATGCAGAAATTAGAGCAGCCGCAAGAGTAAGAAGCCAGGCGAAACAAGGGCTCAAAACTGATAATAGCTGATTTCATACCTAAGTTGAAAGCATGATCTAATCCAAACTAGTTCTTTTGTCTCTTGTGATGGATAAATTCGTCTAAGAAATTAGTCACTACAGGGGATGAAACACCATATAAGTCAGTCCCAATTTGGTGTTCATATGACCACAAAACTGAGTTAGTTTCACCCTTCTAAAATTGAACTCCAAAGAGAGATGAACATGTCTCTAAAATGCCTTCGTCTTTGAAAATTAACCTTTAATTTTGAGACAAAAAGTTATTCTTGGAGATGGCATAAAATTTAGATGTGGAAAGTAAATTATTAGTCTCAATATCTATATGGCAGTTTAATTTCCAACCGTTAAATAATGATTAACGAGGGCAAAGTGCCGATTCTTTTATCACTGGGAACTAAAGTAATTTTACCCCCCCCCCCCAAATTTAGGAGTATTTTGCAATAAACCCAAATTTATGGCTATTTTGCAATAATGTTATACATTTATTATAGAGAAAATTGGTATAATTATACATAAACAATTTTTACTTTTCTTATATTACCCACAAACTTTATTTTGAATTTTCATAACCAAGAACTATTTTTGAACTTGCATTTTTTGACAATTTTTCAATGACACGGCGGAATCCGACTAGAAAAGTCATCTACCACCCATTTAACACCGATGTTAGGGGCAGTTTTGTCAACCTCGTCCCTATCTTTCTATTATTCCCAACCCACCCTTTGAAACCCGATCCACACAGGAAAGTGTAAAGTTCCAAAGGGAGGAGAAGGCCCCAGAGACCCTTCATCGTTGCAGCTAATGAGAATGGTCTCACTGGAACCAGAAATAGAAAAACTCTTATTCAATGAACAAGCCATTTTCGCCAACATCTTTTTCAGCCTTAGAGCGTCAAAAAAGATATCTAGCAGCCAGAAACCCAAATACCCTTGTAGATCTACAACAACCAATTACCTCTATTAATAAACATAGACTAACAAAACCCAAAAAGAGAAAACATGAATCCAACCAAAGTCACCTTTTGAAAATTGAATGCAATAGTTCCAACTTCATAGAAACTGTTTCTTGTGAAAAAGCGAGGAAAAGGGAGAGGAGCTGATGGATTTTGTGTTCTTTTCAGGCTTCAAAAAGGGGACGAAAATGGCAAGATTTGCAGAAGAAAATTTTGGGGAATAATGAAAAAATCAAAAGTGAAGAACTTGGTGGGTCAATGATCTAGATAGGAATTGGGATTAAACTTTATCTAAAAATTCTTACCAAATAGACATTAATGTAGACTTCCAAATAACGACGATGATCTGGGCTCTGGATAGTTATAATTCATCAATGTAATTAATTGATTCTGTGTGTTCTTTTGGAGAGATTCTCTATACTTGTTATACACTTTGATCTCTCTTTCTTTCTTCCATCAAAACCACCACATTTAGTCCTTCTGTGGAGATGAAAGCAAGTCCGTGAACGGATCGTCGGCAAGAGTTGGGGAGCGAGGAAGAACAGGTTGGTAGGAGAAGAAGGGAAAAGGAAAAAAATATAAAATTTTATTTAAAAAATGGGGAAGAGGTTGACAAAATTGCCCCTAACATCAGTGTTAAATGGGTGCGAGGCTTCTTTTCCAGTCGGATTCCACCATGTCATTGAAAATTTGTCAAAAATGCAAGTTCGAAAATAGTTCTGGTTATGAAAATTCGAAAATAAAGTTTGTGGGTAATATGAGAAAAGTAAAAATTGTTTACAGATAATTATAGCATATTTCTCTTTATTATATTAAAAATATCTATGAATTTTTCTTGTGTCTTCATAAAATTTGAAACATGTCCTCAATATTATATTTTCATGAAATTAAAAGTTTTATAAAGTTTGATATTATTTAATAAATAAATATATAATATAGAGGATATAACATCATTCATAAATTCTAAAAGGACAAATTCCTTTTTTTATCAATAAAAAATTATTCATCAAAGTTAAAATGACCAATGCCATTACAACTAAAATAATTCTCAAACTCTTTCTCTAATATAGTTAAGGATGGGAGTTGAGAAAGTAGATAACCCTGAAATTATAACTAGAAAAGTAAAAGTTACACATAGATGTAACAGATAATATATCACACATCAAAAGGTAGGTAAAATATATTAATACTAATAAAATAAACAACACACATCGCAATCTTTTTCAAAGCATCTCCGTCATAACTCTTCAATCACAGTGGTAAAAAAATCCAGCTTCGACAACTTCTTTAGAAATAAGCAAAATTTAAAATCATGATGTATCAACAATCTTCAAATCTGCCTCGGAAAGGAATAGAAGACTGAGTGAAGACCCCAAAACAAATCCAGATTGATAGATTCCTTCAAAAATGAGAGACAAAAGTCTTGATTTGAGAATATTTGAGAAAAATCTAGTGTCCAAATCTTAGATCCTTATGAAGATTGTGTAGAAAAAGATTGTTATGGTATGTAGCAAAAAGATAGAGCAAGGGCACCAAAAAATAAATAAAAAATAAGGTGATATAACCAAACTCCAAGCTCTAGCCAAAGACATTGCTTGGTGCTACTTAGTGGATAGAGATCTAGTGTAGTTGTGCACAGAGAAAAAGAGGAGAGGAAAAGGAGAGAAAGGATAAGACTTTATAACTAGTGATATATTAGAATGACAAATTCAACTTTTTACAATAATTTTATAAGAAGTTCATCAGCTTGTCATTAATGGATTGACAGTAAGAATTAAAATAGTATATGATTTGTGAACTAAATGATAAATTTATAATTTTAAAATAGTTTGAAGGGTAAATACTTAGTTTTGAAAAAAAATAAGGATTGTTCCATAATTTAGACAAATTATAATGGTAAAAGTGTAATTTTCCCTAAAATGAAAAAGAAAAAGAAACTGTTGAGTCCGTGTCGTAACGGAAGGCAACGTAACGGTTGAGTCAAACCGTTGAGGTTGGACTTTCGGATTAGATCTGATTGACTCAACTCAAGTAGGAGATGGGTATCTTTCTACTAGTATTTCATTTAATTAATTTTTTTTATTGTAATTGAAATGTTGAATAGAGAAAAGCGCGTCTGCGGCTATTTTCCAAGTCAATGGGTTTACTTTCGATTTTTAAATAAGAAATTATGGTTGCTCACAAGAAAAAAAAAAGAGAAAAGAAATTCTGGCCAACCGATCTGATCGGGGGATTCAAGGCTAGAGTTTTTATTCCGTGCATTGGAGGGAAATGAAGTGGTTTTTCATTTGTCAAGAAAAAAAAAGGCTTTTTACATTTTCTTTTTATTCTAGAATTTAGTTTATAAAATTAAAACAAAAAGTGTTTCTATACAAAAATTCATTTAGGGAAAAGTCCTCTCATTATAAAAGCTTTCTATAGAATATCAGCAGTAGTTTGAGAATTATTTTACTCTTATTTTACAATAAAAATACTGAAAATAGATATTTGATTTTTTGTCATTTTATTTTCATATATTATTTCACTTGATTCTTGTCTTAAATTTATTACTTTTTTTAATAAAAATATCATTATAAATTATATTGTAATATGATTTGTTACTTAAGTGATGTAAATATAGTGTTTAAATTGCTTACATGAGTATATATTTTTTTATTTATGTAATACTCCATCTTTTGTTAATTACTTATGATAAAAACATAACGCTTTAAATACTTTTGCCATTTAAAATTGAAAAAAAGAGATTGGATATTAGCTATTTTCAGCTAATATCAGGTTTTAGGATATTATATCAAATTAAATTTCATTTCATAACAATATATAAGAAATACTTGTACTAAATGCAAAGGACTGACAAAAATCTCATTTTTTTGTCATCTAAAACCCAAGAATGAAAGTGTATTCCAACTTATTGTGAGTGAAAAGTGATTTTAGATGGAAATATTTTATTCTATTTTATTTTCATATACCAAACATACTATAAAGTAATGACATAAATTACTATTTACATTACATAATAAGTTTATTAGAAATCTCAAAATTGTGTTTGATGCACCAATCATGGAAGGAAGTTCAGTGGCACTCAAATACAGAATTGTCGTTGGTTAGAATAATGATACTTTATTGATTACAAAAATAAAGCACACGAGAAAAATAGTGCTGTCAAACGGACCGGGCTAAAAAAGCCCGCAATTAAACTAGCCTAAGTATACCTAATCCAAATCCGTCAAAACGGACCAGTCCGCGGGCTGAAGCCCGTTTTGACAGCATAAAAATTATCAAATTTTTGATTTTTTGTTTATGAAGATAGTACAAAATTTAACTAATAGTATAATTTATAATTTAATTTACCAAAACTTTTTTCTAAAAAACTATTCAATTTACAAAAGTAGACATGCTTAGTTTTTCACCTCCACTTTTTGACTCATATTACGTATTCCTTTTTTTTATCTCTTTTAAGGTGTATTTATATTATTTTTTATTGAGAGAGTTTCTATTTTTAGTTTTATAAAAATAATTTTTTATAAAAAAAATAAAATGTAATTATATATTTTATTAGATAAAATTACTTTCTTTTAATTTCTTTTTTTAGTGGTTAGAGTTATCTTTATTTTTTTAATTTACATATCAGACATTTAATTATTAAATTACTATCTTATTGCCGATTTATATTATATATGCTATTTGTTCTTTTATACATCAATTAAAAGATTCGTTGCCGGAAAATTTTTAATTTTATTAACAAAAAACATCACACCTTAATAGATTAGGTAAAGAAAAATTCATTACTTTTGAGATTAGTTTTAAGACAACATTGTTCATACACTGTATTTAATTTGCTAACGTTCAAATTTCTATAACGCGTATAAAATTTTCGGGATTATATAGGTTTGAAAGTACGCAATATGACGACAAATAAAATGTGGGCGTATAATTGATATGCATCCCGTAGTATATTTCCCATAAAATTTTTTCCAAAGAGCAACAGAGGAAAAAAAAGGTATTCTCGATGTATGACTTCTACCAAAAAGCCATGGTGGTTTAACCAGGAAACTCCACGTGGTGGTTTTGGCCATAATAGCAGCATGTATTTCTTTCACCCAACTTGAAATAAATTAAACTGCTTTTCTCATCACCTGTATTATAAGGTTTTGGATTCTTTATAGGGGGTGTTTCAGATAGGCTTTCACACTCTAGAATCTGAAGAGAGAGAGGGAGAGAGAAACTTTGGAAAGAGAGAGAGAGAGAGCAAACCGTGTGGATATTTTGTGAATATAGCTTTTGCAAAGGATCTAAGGATCTGTTGTCTGTTTTGATCATCTAAATCTAGAGTCGCAACAGTGAGGTCAGTTTCCAGAATACTCTCTTTTGCTTTCTCGATCTTTTTCTGTGTCATTTCTGGGCTTCTCTGTTCAAGTTGTGGATTCATTTCTAGCATCCCATTTCATAGTTTTTCGTTTGAAATTTGTAGCAACAGTAAGAATTTTCAGGTGGGTTTCTGGATTTCTAGGAAAAATCACCAGGAAATGTCTTAAGGTTTGGAAATTTGTATTTCTTTTCCTTCCTGGGGATGGGGGTATGGTGGCGGTCTGACATAGTTTCTTCTTCTGTTAACTAGTTGTGTTTGAAATTTGAAAAATAGTGGACTGAAATTTTTCTTCTTTGAAGAATTTCCATGATTTTCTGCTTGTAACAAGGCTAGTAAAGAAAACAGTTCTCAAGTTGTCAGAATGAGATACTATAAATAGGCTTGTAATTTTAGAAATTCTTTAAAAGATCAACGAATTTTGAAATATATTCTTATTTCTGACAAATGATAGGTTTGATAGTTGATTTTTAGTTTCAATTTTTCTGGGGTCTTGGGAAATTCGTTAATTTTCACATATGTGTATGCTTACCTTTATTACAGTCATCTTTTACTAAAATGGAACTTGAAAAATCATTTCCTCTGAAAAAAAAAGGAAAAATCATTTCCTGTTCCAAAGACTGGGAATCCTGCAGAAGTTTATCTCTTTTGTGCTGATTTTATTGTTCGAAGGTTGTAAATAAAGTTTCCTAGGAAAGAACAGAATTTTTTATTAAAAATAAGGACTAAGGAGTGGGAAACTGTCCTGATTAAAGTCTGTTATCTGGGACTGCTTTAACTCCTCCATGTGAACCCTGCTTTTGTGGGGAATCTTCTTTTCTTGCTTTGTGCTTTACTTTTTCAATGTTGCCCTTATTTTCCTTTGGCACTAAGCTTAGCAAAGTGAATTTTTAATTGAACACTCATTCTTCTTATCTGCAGGTGTAAAAAATTCTGATTTGATACTTTGATGCATTTGTGGTGCATCGTTATTGGAGCAAGACTTGTATCTGTGGGTGAAACTGTCAGTGCGTGGTCTTGTATTCTCATAAATGTCGTTCCGGAGCATAGCTCGTGACATAAGGGATAGTTTTGGAAGCTTATCCAGGCGGAGTTTCGAGGTGAGATTAACTGGTCATCATAGAGGAAAGTCTCAAGGTGCCGTCCACGAGCTGCGCGATCAGCCTTTGGTCATTCAGAACAGCTGCTGGGCTGGTCTTCCACCAGAATTACTGCGTGATGTGATTAAAAGGTTGGAGGCAAGTGAGAGTACTTGGCCTGGTCGCAAGCATATAGTTGCATGTTCAGCAGTTTGCAGGTCATGGAGGGAGATGTGTAAAGAAATTGTCCAAGGTCCGGAGTTCACTGGAAAGTTGACTTTTCCGGTCTCTCTGAAGCAGGTATGTGAATTTTCTTGTTGTCTCTGCAGGCTTTTGCTCATATTCAACCTGAGCCTTTGTTGATAGCATGAACCTATTTGATGGGATAGAAATAACTTGGTGATTTCATTTCTCTTTACTTGCAGCCTGGGCCTAGGGATGGAACCATTCAGTGCTTCATCAAAAGGGACAAAGCAAATTTAACATATCAGCTTTTCCTTTGCCTTAGTCCTGGTAATATTAACTTGCATATATTAAATGGATGTACAGTAATGAGATATGATTAATTTCTATATTTTCTGTGAGTTTCTGACAGTTGATTGGAGTTCTCTATGACTCTTGGTATTATCAGTTTTCACATGGTTTAAACATGAAAAACTGCGAAGCAGTTATAATGTTGATAACTATACATTGAAAACTATCATTCTTCGGTTTGGCCAATCTGTGATAGGCTTTAATAATGAATCCACGTCATAAAAGCCTTTCTTATATACCACATTTTAATACATGTTAACATGATTTTTAATATTACTTTCTAAAACATTTTCTTTAGTTAAAAATTGGGTTACTTACCTTTTTCTACTGCTGGTTCTGGATTGTAAACTTTAACCCCCCCCCACACACACACACACACATTTACACTTTAGACCATTTACCCCTAGAAGGGTAAAATCAATATAGAATATTTTGTAAAGTGAATTTTTGTTAAGGATAAAGGTCATGTTTATTCTACTTCAACAGCACTTATTTTCGTTTCACATCCAACTATTAAGGGACAGAAAGATGGAAAGTCCTCATGAAAATTGAAAAACTACAACATAATAAGTTCCTGCATGAGAAGCTCAAAACTTTCATTCTAAAACTTGCCAAACATCGTAACAACCCTGTGCATCAAACCATAAGAGTTAAAAGGATATCTTTTTAGACCACAAAGGTGCTAAGACCCTGAATTACAAGGCAATGGAAGATAACTAACCTTAAAAATTTATATATACAAAGGCTGCAGGAGCTGGAAAAAAATCCCAAGTATATACAGTACCTTTCTCTGATTTTGATTGTTATCTTGGTTTGGTTTGGTTATCTATGAGAAGTTATAGGACCTAGTTGCTAACAAATAGTAGGTGACATCAAAGACTGAGGACTTGACATTCAGAACTTCTGCTTTTTTCATTCCAAATGCCTTTTTGATGGACCTTTTGGTTGAAACCAATGAGAGGAACACTAAAGAATAGAAAAGAACAGTAGATCCTTTTTGCCGTTTCTACAGTTTCTATGTCTGTATGCTTTCGCATTATCTCTTGAACCCAGTTCCAGTTATGATCGGATGTTAAGAAGGCTTGATGAGATTGAAAGGAAGTTTCAATAACAGAATTTGGATGAAGTTTCCATCTGATGGGAGAAAGAAACGTGTGTGAATAAGTATGAGGGAATTGTAGTAGTCTTGGATAAAGAAAATTTCTTAAATTACCTTATTGAACTCTTTTTGAAAGAACTCCAATAAATTAAAAGGGGCCAAGATATTTGTAAAATTTTTGGCAGAGGAAAGATGTAAAAGAACAGTGTGGTGAGGTACTTTTGACTTGACTTAGATGAGATTTACTCTAAAACTCAAGGACTCCATAATATCTTGATATTGAAATTACATTCTGTTAGCTTTTACTTTCATCCACAGGAATTGAGTCATGACTCATGAGTGAATAATCCAGTTTTGGCATCAGGATATTATTAACCGCTCATTTTTGGTTGTCAATATGATTTTCTCCTTTTACCCTTTCCATTGTTTTCATAAAATATATATATTTTCTAGATCAAAGAATTTGCCCATAACATCTAGTTGGAATAATCTGCTTTATCTGTGTTTTTAATGCCGTCCGGACATCTTTAGTCTTCTCTTGTTTCTCTATGGAAAGTGCTGGGAGGTGGTTAGAAATCTTGAAATGGAGGTTGTGATGAACATGGCTTTCATAAAAATGTAATAACAAAAGATGATCAAATAAAGAGTGGGGAAGATTATTGCCCTTTCCCTTCCCCTAGGTTCACAGAAAGTGCATTCACAGACTGGGCAGCATATACAGACGGCTGAAAGATTTCAAAAGGAGAGTGCGGTTTGAAATTTATTTGCACCACTAAATGCTGAACTTTTAGCAGTATTTGTCGAGGAAAGTTGAATCAGATTATGTTAGCCTCTATAACTGATTTTTCAAATTTAAACTTGGATTACTTGACGATTTAATTATTTCAATGATGGACCTATACTTTTCTTTTGCAGCCTTGCTTGTAGAAAATGGTAAATTTCTTCTTTCTGCGAAACGAAATCGAAGAACTACTTGTACAGAGTATATTATCTCAATGCATGCAGATAACATATCAAGGTCAAGCAACACTTACATTGGAAAACTTAGGTAAGGGATTGTTCAGCTGTTACTTTTTCTAGTATCGTTTTCTTGTATCTGCGGAAGAGATGCATTCTCAGTTATGATGATGTGAATACAGTGTGGGAACATGGAGCTTTCTCTTGTTGGGTTATTAGAACTGTATTCCACTTTCAATTTGTAGTTTCTCTAATTACTTGAAGAATGAGTAATGGAAACTGTGATAATTTATGCTCCACTAGACAATGTCAGAACGTAGAAATAGATACGGCTGGTCGTATTCCTAATTGAAAAAGCACGCTGAACTAAATTGATATGGTTTCCAAAGAATCGTTGTGTTCTTGTGGGTTTGTATATTTGGAACTGCATAAAAAGCCGAGTTACTTTCACTGATACAATCCTCTGCTCAAAACAAAACGAGAAAATGACCTGAACAAGGGCCATATGGTCTCTTTTACCGTTGTATTATAATCATTTTTAACAAATAATTCTGAAATGGGTCAAGGAATTTAAATGCAACGCTAAATGTGGATCTTAATTTTTTAAAAATTCAACTTGCATTTTTATTCTTCTCCTTTCATTTTCAAGCTGTATCTCTGTAACTGTCCACAATTTCATCCTATGTTGTGCGGGACAAGTAACATTTCATATATTAGTTGATTTATGCGCACTTCTTTATTCTTTAAGTAAAATATGTTTATATTTGGAGGTATTCTTTTTAGATGCTTGTTACCCTAAATGGGATGGTTTCATGGGATTGGAATAATAGATCTACTTTTTAGTATCAAATTAATTCACCACAATCTTCTTTCTTTAGGTCAAATTTTCTGGGCACAAAGTTCATTATATATGACACCCAGCTGCCATATAACAGTGCTCAGGTAGCCCCACCTGGTCTTACAAGCCGCAGGTTTTACTCAAGAAAGGTTTCACCTAAAGTTCCTTCTGGGAGCTACAATATTGCCCAGGTGACCTATGAGCTAAATGTGCTAGGCACAAGGGGACCACGGAGGATGCATTGTGTCATGCACTCAATTCCTGCTTCATGCCTTGAACCTGGTGGCACTGTCCCCGGCCAGCCTGAGCTCCTCCTTCCCCGTTCCCTGGAGGATTCATTCAGGAGCACAACCTCCTCAAAACTTATTGATAATTCTGCCGAGTTTAGCAGTTCTCGCTTTTCGGACATTATTGGTCCTCTAGAAGAAGAAGATGATGGAAAGGAGAGACCATTAGTTCTGCGGAACAAGCCCCCAAGATGGCATGAGCAGCTTCAGTGCTGGTGTCTTAATTTCAGGGGGAGGGTAACTGTTGCCTCTGTAAAAAATTTCCAGCTAATCGCTGCCTCACAGCCCCCGGCAGCTGGTGGCCCGACACCTGCCCAGCCACCCCAGTTGGGTTCTGATCATGACAAGATCATCTTGCAGTTTGGTAAGGTTGGAAAAGATATGTTTACCATGGATTATCGATACCCTTTATCTGCCTTCCAGGCTTTCGCCATCTGTTTGAGTAGCTTTGATACAAAGCTGGCTTGTGAATAGGAGAAATATGGGTGGATGATGGAGTTGGTAAGATTTCTCATTTTATTATTTTGTTGTAGGATATGTGTTTGTTTGATGAATCAAAATGTGCAACTTGTCCAAAGCTAATCTT
Source organism: Rauvolfia tetraphylla (assembly GCA_030512225.1). Taxonomy (NCBI): domain Eukaryota; kingdom Viridiplantae; phylum Streptophyta; class Magnoliopsida; order Gentianales; family Apocynaceae; genus Rauvolfia; species Rauvolfia tetraphylla. The sequence continues at coordinate 7,664,042 of JAJQKT010000058.1, read as the reverse complement.
TCTTCAGATGGTGTATTTCTCCTCTTTTGTTGCTCTTAGTTTGCTTTAAGACATCCTCTTGTATTTGTCAAACAATTTGTACCTTTTGAATGTTAAGGGAAGAATTCAAGATTTTAAAGGCCCGTTATCTCGGGCGAAACTCGGCTGGATGTCTTTTGAAGTTCCTGATCACAGGCATTGTTGTGTTTTTCATAATATATAGCCGGACGAGATTGAGAGCAGGGCAAGTTTACTCTTGAATATAGATTCAGTTGAAGTAAAATGATTCATCACCATCGAAAGGGCAACAATTATATCAGAGAAAAATTCAAGGAACCTTAATGGTTACACTTAATTGATTAGGTATTTTGGAGCTATCAAACGTAGACATGTGCAACAGTTATTTCATGGTAATTGATGAGCATTTTGCACGTATCACAATTAGGATAAATTGTGTGTGATTCTTCCAATTGCCCAAAAAAGGTTGCGGTTGACCAACAAAAGTTGGTTCAAGTGGAAGGAATTTGATGTTTTTTAACTAGGTTGTTCGAATTTTAAGTATAGAGAAAATTTTATTCGTAGTTTTTCTCTGATCATAAAGTGAAACAGATAGTAATTGAGAAAAAAAAAATGTTGTGATTGAGATTTGAATCAGAATCTTGCATTCTCAACTTTTGGGTCCAAGGCCGAATCCAAAAAAGAAAAAGAAGCATAGCTAAAAATCTGTCTACGCTGCTATCTTTTTTTTTTTGTTTTTTTTGGGAAACGACACTGCTATCACTTTCATTCTTCATGTAGTATACAGTAATAGAGGGGTGTTCATCGGTTCGATTTTACTATTTAGAGAAAAATCGATTTTTTTCATTTTTTTTAAAAATCGAATCAAATCTAATTTACCTTCAAACTGAATTTTTTCCAAATCGAAATATTTCGGTTTGGAGAAAATTCGATTTAGAGAAAACTAAAATATATAAAATTAATAATTTAAATTTTAAAATAATATTAATTATATTCTAATATTGATTATAATCTTAATTAAAATCTAATTTAGTTTGAATTATTAGTCTTTAAATAATATTTCAAAAAATATACAAAAATTAATTATTTTAAATTTTAAAATAACTTTAATTAAAAATTAACTTAATTAAAATTATTAATTTTTAATTAACTTAATTATTAATTTGGAGAAACTTTGGAAAAAATTTAGTTTTTCGGTTTGGCTTGGTCTAAACCGAAACCAAACCGAAATTTAATTTGGAGATGAAAAATCGAATTTTCTCCAAATCGAAATTTAAAAAAAACTGAACTGAAAACTGAATTAAATTTCAGTTTGGTTCGGTTATTCGAGTTTCTCTAAATAGTGAACAGCCCTAAATAGAGATTTAGCTGAGGACGAGTTTGAACATTTTAGCAAGTAGGCGCGAAAGGTCGGTGAGCTTAACAAGATTTGCATTTGCTAAAGGTAATTCTCCCTCCGTCCGATAATGAGGGTGGGATTGAATTCTCTTTTGGTCCAGTATGAATATCCACTTTTGATTAGATATAAAATTTTAAGAGATTAGTTTAATTATAAATGAGTTACAATAATATTTTATTAATTAAAAAAATTAGTGATGAATTCATGTGTTCGTGAAGTTTAAATCTCGTGAATAGAAATTTAAAGAGAAAATATATTTATTTTAAGAAAATAAACAATTCAATTTTGAAAAAATTAAAATATAAATATTGAATCTCGGATGTAGGGAGTATAAATTTTTATTTTGAAATTTATTTTTAATTTTACAAATAATTTATTTTTACAAAAGAAAAAGACAAAATTTTAAACAAAAATTTAAGCTCAATTCTCCTATATGAGTAGCTTCACAAGATCCAATAAAGTACATCCAAGTTCAAATTCAAAAAAAATTGAGCTTGTTAAAATATCACACAAATCTTATAATTTTAAATAAAGAGAGTATTACATATTATATTATTATATATTTTAAAAAGAGTATTAATTTATAATACATATTCGACGTAAGTCGAGTCATTTTTGCAATACTTTTAGTTTTGCAAAGGAAGACGTGAGGGGATCTTGCCTAAGTTTCTAAAGGATGCTTATCCATGCATGTACAAAATTTCAGCCATCTTGTTGGAGCATGTCTTTTTATTTTCTTTTTTAGTTGAGTCAAAGTCTAACTTCCTGATGCCAATATAAATTAAGAAGCAGATAATTATTTAAATCATCTGAAATTTCTTATTGTTAGCTGCGACCGGTTATGCATATGCACAAACTAGTTGCATTTACATATTTGATGCATCTCAATATGCAGAAGTCTACATTTCTCTCCATTTTTTGTTAAAATCAACAACACAAGCATAATTGCAAACTTCCAACCAGGAAAGGAACAAATGCACTCAAACAGTTAGAGAGAGAAAGAATACCGAAGAGTTTAATGGAGGAAGACAATTCTCGATTCTCATTAACCAGAATAAGGAGAATAAAAATGTTTATATATAAAACCTCACAACACAACGCATTCTGTACACATAAATACACATACCTTCTGACTGCAACAAGCTATTTTACTAATTGCAAAGTTACTATATTTCATTTGTTAAAGAAATTTCTCTCTCGTCTCCTTAAATTCTTTGTAGCTTTTACTATTTTTTCTTTATATTTGCATAATCGGCATCGAATTGAAGTAATGTATAACGAAATATAAGAGATTTTAAAATAAATATATATATTTTACCTCTTAAATTAATTTTTTTTACATTTTTAACAACCCCTTGAGTTAGTGGAGGAGAATCACAAAAAATGTAATAAATTTAATCTAAAAATCAAAAGATACATTTTATTTATAAATCTTCGGTGTTTAATGGCATTTCGTCGCAATTTGTTTTAATATATCTTCAAAAACTCTAAATTATCAAAAAATAAAAAATAAAAAAATATAATTATATTACAATTAATAAATTAACGCGCTGCAGTAAAAAAATTCTAACTAAATACAACTACCTAACTAAACAAATATCCACGTCAGCTGCTACAGAACTCCACCAAGCGCCAGCTATTGTCCAGCTGTCTCACTCTACTGAGTCATCATGTTGCCACCTCAGATTCACCAGGTTGAGCATCTTTATTATTTTTTCTCAACTCTGTGATTGAATTTTGTATTTTTTGCCATCACAAATCCTTTCATATTTTGGCCATATTGATTTGCATGAGTTCTTTGATGGAACATAAGGAGTTCTTGAAGATTCGATTTGTTCTCGAATCACATTAAAAATTGAAGTGATTTCGAGGAGTGAAGTCTAGTGGATGATAACTATTCAAAAATGAAAAATAGACAACTTTGGAACCATTCTCAACTCAATAGTTTAACAAAGTTTGCAAAATGGATCAACAGTAATTTGATCCTTCGGAGATCCTTTAGCCACTTTTTTTCTTTTTCTTTTGTAAATTAACGTTATCATACTATTGATACTATTATTTTTAAAAAAGTAAACATTAAATCTGAATACTTAAAAAAAATATGAACTCTAATATTAGACGGAAGAAGTATTAATTTGAAATTGAAAATGCTTCTTGAGGCATGAATCTCGACTCACTTCATTCCCTCCTTTTTTTTTTTGGCCTTTCCACTAGATGGAATGAAGAAAAGCTGAATGATGGAATAAGAAAATTCGGCCGGCATAGTTCTCCTTTAGAAAATTGGAGTAACAGGAAGGGACCACGACACTCCTGTTTTCAAGAAAGTCCTATTTGAAAGTAGAAGAGAACCAGAAGTTTACAGCAATAGACAGGGCTCTCTTTCTTTATCATCTACCTCGCAACAAAATCATAATCTATGGTGGATCTTTTTCTTTTTCTTTTTCACCATACAAACGTTAGATCAGGTTAGATTTTAGAGCGGTTATCTTAACTAAGGAGCAACTGCAAACCAACTCATCAAATAGATTAAACCTCAACCTTACTGAATCAAGCATTACATGCCACTCACTTAATCATTAAACCACTATATTTTCAGTGATCAATAGAGAAATTAAAATATTTAACTTTTTACACGAGACCTTAATCCAAAGTTCACAAGTCGAATGAATGTAAACTGTAAAATCCTTGGACGGAATAGTGAAAGTGAATGCAAACAGTACCTTATCTACCACTCTAAAACTGCTAATCACCATTTCCATCTCATCTGTCCATAAAATTCGTTTTATGTTTGCTAATATGGAAGCAGGACTTGCAAGTAGAAACTGGACTCTTCTAAAGCAAATTTAGATTAGTTCATCATTCTCCCCCGCTTTTTAACATATCATAGGATGAAGATGGCCTTTTGATGCTCACTGAAACCAGAGAGGAGAATAAACATGTAGAAGAACTGTGTTCATCATTGTACTCTGTAAGACCAAATCTGATTTTCAAGCAAATTCATCAAGTTGAAAACAAAATTGACGAACAACAAGAAAAGCCATACAGATTAAAAACAATTCACTGATATATGTGGCGATGAAGAAGTTAACTTGATTTACAACAGATTAAACTAAGATTAAGAAAGAAATGCTAAGGCTTTTGGACTACATAGACCTTAGTACATCCAAGAACTTAAGAAGAATTTTACACTGACATAGCTAGAAGTTTGATACTTGACAAAAAAAGTCTGTAACAAGACTCACAGGCTACGTATCCGTGCCAGAAACTGCAGAAATCGTCGTAGAAACTAACAGCGATGAGCCACAGGGCTCGAACGCAATGACAGACATTCAGAAGTGAGCACTGCTTTGAAATTAACTGATGTGCTGCCTAGCTACCCTCAGTAGCTAGAACTTCGTTTTCTTTCCAGTTGGGGCAGGCAGATACATATAAACCATTTCTACCAATGTAGCTTCCAAACCACATCGGACGAGGGCAACAAATTGCCGGGAAAGGAAAGGCCGAAATCAAACTGAGATGGGCCATGCAGCACATGATGTTAATAAACTCCTTTCTCCCATGTACTTGTTTCAATGTCCCATTTTTGCTTCTCAACAGTTTTTGCTGTTCCCATGCTCTAGAAGACAAACAAGCACATAGCAGTACTAGAAGATAAGGCATCATGGCAAATTTATAGAAGTCCTTGGAACCACTTTTTTTTTTTTTTTTTTTTGAACTTCTTCGTCTTTTAATTTTCTTCTTTTTGTTGATGTTAGCATCATTGCTGAGGTCATGATTCAATTGACTGCGTTTCTGTAACCTTTGGTGAATCCTAGTCAGGAAAGCTTAAATTTTGCTGTCCATTATAAACCTTAGTTGTCGGCTTTTCCCTGTCCTGAGCCTGTCAAGTGGAGAACCTAGTAAAATATGATTATCTGATTATGTTGACGTTACAAAAATAGGATTAAACACACACAGACACACACATTAGATATATTTTTACCTATATTTATATATATATGCGCACACTAGTAAGTCTTGCTACTTTTCTGGGGGCTGGAGTTTGGGGATATTCTACCAATTCTCTTCGGGAGGAGCTAGACAGAAAAGCTTAGATTAAGCAGTCTTGGTCTTGCTTTGTTTAATTTCTTAACTGCAAAGGCTCAAATGGATCTGGTCAAGCCCTTGTACATTTTCTGCTTTGATAATGTTCTAACTGTGAAAAGATAAGGCTAAAGAAGCATGCTTGATTTTGTCACAAATTTCCTGAAACACATGGAGAGGGATTGGCTGTAGACATTACAAACTAGAGCCTGATAATGGCTCTAGTGCCAACGTTATAACATTAAAATCAGATTAACTTATGTTTAACATTTACTTTGTGCTTCTTGAGATTTGCAAAGACTTCATTAATAAGTTATATTACATTCAATTTTGATAACGTATTAAAAGACAAGAAAATGAATTTAAAATTAGTTAGTTACTGTAAATTGACAAAACTTTTACCAAATTGTGTGGAAATTCTTAAAGAAAGCAATGTGAGATTCCTATGTCTCATGAGAAATGTACAAAAGCATGCTAATCCCCATGTTTATCTTAGTTTTTGTGATAGCATCTCCGTGCTTTTCGTCTCAATGAAGTCATGCCAAGATGCTTGATGTGGCTTAAAAAAAAGGAAACTAAAGCAACAGTGATGGCCTTGAAGGGATATTGAATTCTTGATTCTTACACACAGCTCACTCTCTGTCATGCAAATATTGAAGGATCAATGCTGATAAGAAATAAATAACTATATATAACATCAATGGAACGCAGTTGTAGTCACATAGTGGCCACTACTAAAGTAACTTTTTGAAGATAGCAATGATGCTGGGAATTTCAAAATGGATATCTTAAATGGATTCTCAAAGAATTGGACTAGGATTTCTTTGACTATGCATCTGCACCTCCGCAGCACATGACAGAGGATTTCTTTAGTTTCTTTTTCTTTTGAGGCTTTTTAATAAAGGTCTGAAAAAAAAAAAAGAGTGATGATGTGATGAGAATATATCATAGTGTTGCGCGCCTGTTTCCTCAAAGAACTAAAGGTTTGAGTCATAAGATTCTTATTGTGAATGTTTAATTTTAAGTCAATCCACTTAGTGAACTGATCACTCATAAAACAATTTATATATGTGATATATTCTTTCTGTTTTAAAATATAAGATTTTTAATATTTTTTATATAAATCAACAAAGAAGAAAATAAGAGGTATTATTTTTATTTTATTTTTAACTAATTTAATTTATTCTCTAATAACAAAAAAGAGAATATAGAAATTATATTTACATATAATGATAACTCTAGAAGAATAATCATTAAAATTCGTAAAAGATTAAACAGCTCTATATCTTGAAGCGGAGTATTAATATGTTATTGACTTAAATTGTGGTTTAAACAATTTCTTTAAAAAAAAGGAGAAATGGTCCTAGTTATTCATATGTGCAAACAAAAAACTTGTTTAAGATGATACTTTGATTCTTCTTCACAAAGTTATGATTAGGGTATTGCTTTTGAAGAAGTCAAATGAATCAAATAAGGGAATCAGATAATGATGTTTTTTCCTTAATAGAATCATCATAATTGTAATGATCACATCAAGATCAAAAGGGTTAAATCGAATGCAAGGGTCATATGATCATGATGACGATCAAAGTATAGCAACGCTAAAATCTTGATCGCACATGTAAGGAGAATGGCAGGGTGTTCATGAACTTTCTTGATCAAGGAATAGTTACATCAACGGCTTCCATGCACATACTTTTAGGCCTTCAAAAACTTGTTCCTTTGTCCACAACTAGTGGAATCATTATATGCAATAATGTCACAAATCTTTAGAACCGGTCATGATTGCACAAGAGAATTTCTGAGTGGAGGAGGATCATTCCTGAATCTTTGATTAGCTTTTTGAGGGCTTTGCATGCTGGGGAGAGGTCAGTTACTGCAATGAACACTTTACAACCATTTAATACATGTAGTTCATGAATTAATAGGAAGTTTGTTTAAATATTCGAGGATAATAAGGCTGTTTCTGATTGGCTAACCAGAGATTTCTTACTTCATTTTGCAGCAATGTTTATGTGGTAGTATTACTTACGTTTCAAAATATAAAATTTTTAAATTTTTTAATATAGATTAAGAAAAAAATATAAGATATTCTTTTATTATTTTATTAACTAATTTGACTAATATAATAAAGAATGTGAGAATTATATTTATATGGTGAGAATAAGTTTTAAAAAATAATACTTAAAATTGATAAAAATAAAATATTTTAAGAAAAAATAATAAAAAACCTTATATTGATATCAAATTTGTTTTTGTAGTATAGTTCCAGATTGTGGACTCCAAGAGAGCACCCGGTTGAAGGGTTAAATGTGACTCCACATTGATACCGCAATTAAATACTCTCTCTCTACCCACTTTCTCCCACTTCTCTCCACTTCTCTCTCAATGTGTGACATTTTTGTTTTTCCCCTCTAATCAGATCTGATTATTGGCTTGGCCGGAGATCGGATCTTGGCTGGACCCCTCCTCTCTAGCCAAATCTGGACACTGGCCTCGGCAACTGGATCTTGGTAAGACCCTCTTCCTTTTCATTCTGTTCTTTTTCTTCATTTTCCTTCTATTTTTTGTCTTTGGCCGGACCCTTCTTCTCTAGCCAGATTTGGGCACCGGCCTTGGTACAGGATCTTGGCTGGATCCTTGTCCTTTTTATATATTCTTATCCCATATTTTGACTGTAAATTATTATAAATTTTTTTTACATAACATTCATCAAGATTCAAGACGCAAAGACAAGCTCTTTTGTAACCATATCTTGCTGTTTCTCTTCTTCATTTTGGAGAACTATCTACTCGGACTCTATTCGGGGTCCTTTTTTGGTATTTTGCCTCTTTCTTAAGTAATTTTTAAAATCGTTGATACATCTATAATTTTTAAAATTACTATACTTTATGGATGAGGTATATATTAAATTTTATTTGTCTCTATATTTCAAGGATGGCGATGCAATTGCAGTGAAAAAGATTGAAGTGTATTTATTTATTTCTTTACTAATATTAGTAATATTGTATTTTATCCACTTTAACTATCTAGAGTATGAGTTATTTTTTATTACCATAATTTTTAAATAATTGTGTAATTTTTATTGTTCTTATATTAGGTTATCCTAATTCTTCAATTCTCCTTATTTAATGTATTGTAATAAGAATTTAAGAATTATTTTAATTGTAGTGATCTTGATCATTTTCACTATTAATGAATAATTATTATTTAGTAAAAAAACATGTGACTCCACATTCACCAGCTTTATCTTGATCCCATCTTCAGAGCTCTTTTATTCTGTTCCCTGACCAACACCACCACCTTCACCACTTTCTGTGAGCTGATACATGGTTAACAAGAAAATTGGTGGTAAATTATTGCTAGGGTTGACATTCTGAGAGAGAAACAAAAAAATATCCGAAGATCAATATTCTCTCAAGCACCACTGGTGAGTGGAAACTTCTTGATATTTTATTTTTATTTTTTCTTTTTCATTCTTAACAGTACTACTCGAATATATGCACCCGTCTAGTCAGTCAGTTTCATTTTGGGTTTGCATTTACAGTTCTTTAATTTTATATTCTCGTGTAGAAGACTCGAGTTAATTATTGACTATGCTTAACTGTTTTGATGATGTCTCCATAGTATACCCTTAAGATTTTCTCTTTCTCACCATCATAAATGCTTAAGATTTTGATGATGGTCCCTCTTGGTCTTGCCTCTCTTTCTCCTCTGTACTCCGTTGCGTCTGGCTATCCATGTGGTATATCTCTTCCCTTCCCCGTGTAATTATCTATAAAAAAAAGAATTTAAACAAAGAATTCAGAAACAAAAGATACAGAATGCCAAAGTTGGATAATTTCATAATTTCTTATGTATTTATAATTATTCAATTAATTTAAACGACTATTTTTGTTATTTAAAATTAAATATCTTATATTAGTTCAGTGTAAAAATTTAACCAAGCATTTAATGTCTTTACAAATTACCATTTAAGCCTTGCTAATAAATAATAATAGCGGAGTGGTAGAACTATATATGTGGTAGTGGAATTCAAATTACATTACTTAAGGTATTTGTTATAAAACTTTAAATAAAAATATATTTTTAGATAAAAAACAAAATGAAAACTGTATTATTTTTTAACAAAATAAAATATCGTCGGATACATCTTATGTTCCAGGCCTAAGAAGGACCTTTTAATGTATGGGCCACAATCCAAGAAACTTACCCTAGTGGACTCGACTATAGAACATAGCTCTGTACATATCTAAGCCCACAAACTACAACTCGGACGTCGTTTTCAAGTTCTATAAAATTTACTATGTCTGACTCGTCTCGCCAGTTGGAAACCCTAGCTTCCCGTTTCCTTCAATTCCCCCAAATTGTCCACCGGGAATGGCCTGTCCCTCGGTGGCTCCGCTGTGTATACTCTTTACATTACTACATTTGCTTGGGTTACATGGTTTCCGTAGTGTTGAATTTTCTGAATATGAAGCCCAATGATGGAAAAACATTATATATTGAGCGGCCTGATGGCTCTTAGTTCAACGGTTGCCTACGCCTATCACCGGGAAAATCAGCCACCGCCACCTCCACCTCCACACTCCTCTTCTACACTCGAGCACACAAGGATGCACTCACGGTGGCTGGTTGTTCACGGTGGTAAGTTAAAGGCTCCTGTTGAATGATAGCATCAGTTTCAAGCCGTCGGTGATATACCAAAGCTATGAGATCTGAGGGCTTCTTCTTGTTTTTTATATTATTTTATGCACATACTTTTTTCATTTCTTGTGTATCTTGTGTTTTTGAGGTTAAATGAAATAATTATTCAAAAAGATTTGTTTTTTGCTTTGATATATTCTTATGGATTGCCCAGTGATGAAAATCTGAGAAGTTTCTTGCGGCTGCCTTTTATCATTAGCCTTTTATGGTGCCCAAATTTCTGGGGAAAATGTGTAATTAACCCTTTTATCTGGATGAGAGAGAGAGAGACTGTTAACACAAACTGGTTGTTATATTTAATAATCTGCCTTTCTATCAATTTATCAGTGGTTTATGTTATGGTGCCAAAAGTGCTCTGATAAAAGTTTGTAGCCTGAAAACTTCTAAAGAATCTGAGGATAAATCTTGTTTGATGATGCAAATCTTGAAAGAAAATGATTGTTGCTATTGATTTTCATCGTAAGCCTCCCCCAACCATTGGCAGCAGCAGCAGCATTATTGTGTATTTGAATTGCAACTCAAAGTGAAAATTTTATCTACCTATTCTTCTTCTTCCACCTCCATCTCACATCTCGTCTCTTATCGCCATTGATATGGGGGATTTTGGCTTTGGTGAGAATCATTTTATTTTGTGAACGTGAGGGCATTTGGGAACGCATGTATAGCATAATGTGAAATCTGCCCGCATTGTGAAGCATAATTTGCAGTCGTAGACGTTCCCACTGATTGGCTTTGGTTTGGTTATCTTACAGCCTTACAAGGCCGTGGGTCTGATTGGATTGAGTTTGGGTTTGAGGAATTCTTTTGGTTCTGTAAAAGTGAATTGTTTTCCTAAGAGAAGTCAGAAAATGCTATTCAATCCTACCTTATATCTGCTTACATGACTATATCCGCCTCTAAGTATCTCAAAAGGAAAAAAGATATATGTATATATGGAACGCTCTGTGATGAACATGTTAATTGAACAATGCAGTTCAGTGGTTGCCTTTCATCATTGAGCTTTTCTGGTGGCCGAACCTCAGATATCTGTATGGACAGACGCAAAAGAGAAAGAGAGAGAGACATATATATATATATATATACACACACACACAGACACACACATACTCCTCCACCCCAAGATCACTGGTTTACAAATCATTTGCCGTTTAAATGATCTGCCTATCTTATAAAATTGCCTGAGGTTCTTGAGGTGCCAAAAGTGCTTGATGAAAGTTGTAGCCTTGAACTCACTCAAGCATGCATATCTGAGGGCTCTTTTTATTTTTCCAATAACAAGTTCACGACTGGTCGGGGCTGCTCAGCTGCTAGCCAAGCAATGAAAACTCCAGAAACATGTGGTGTGGTGGGTTCATTATTTAGTATAATTTAAAAAATTAAATTGAAATTAACATTTAGTTTGGGTTTTTAATATTTTGGTTGGATTTATGAAAAATTGATAAAATTTGATTTGATTTTTGATTTTTGTGTTCAGATTAAAAATTAAATTGAAAATTTAATTTTTAAAAAAATTTAAAATTTATGTAAATGTATTTTTATAATGTATTTTTAATAATGATGTATTTAGATGATGTGTTTTTATGTAAGAAAATTAAAATTTTAAAATAAAATTATAAATTAATATATTATAAATAGATGTCTTTATATTAAGATATCAAGAACGTATGTTAATAATGTGTTATTATTATATTTTTAAAAAGTTTAGTTTATAATTAAATCGAATTAATTTATTCTGGTTTGGTTTGATTTTATAAAATTTTGATTTTTGAAAAAAATTGTAAAATTGAAAACAAACTAAAAAATTGATTGTACACCCCTAGTGGTGCCCCTCCTCAATTTCACCGTAAGCCTCTGTCGTATTTTATTATGCCTGGTGGTTGAATTGTTGTTTAGATGCTCTGAGATTTCGGCTTCTACGGGAGATTATGAGTCAACCATCTATATAGCAATCTGAGGCTGGAGTATTGGTTGGCCCTAGCCAAATCATTTAATCTGTTATGCAAAGGGGAGACGAGGAATGCCTCCGGTGAACCGTTGCTGCCCAAAATTACAATGACAAGGAAGATTGGAAGCAAAAATTCTGCACAGGGAAGCCTGAAGAATGGGATAATCCAAGAATATTTCAGTAGTTTTGTTTGATGATATTCAGCTGAAGTCTTTGAGAGAACTGTCTTTGTCTGTATGTGTTGATTTGTAATTGTTGATATGCCATGCTAATTAAGTTGATAAAAGTATTTATCATATAATTTGTTTAAATCCTTTGATAACCTTAGTATATCGATTCTTGAATCCAAAGTTAAAATCTGAAATCTAACTGCAAAATGCAGCTGAAATGAAACTGAATAAGAAACCAACACAAACTTAGAGTGAGAAGGAGTTCATGAAAGTGAGGAAAATTCTGGAATCTCAAATTAACCGGAATCGGGATACGAAGGGTGTTATATATACACTTCAGGAAACAAAACTGTCAAGCTGTATTTACAGAAACAAATAAGCTAACAACTAGCTGCAGTGGCCTAGTCAGCTGCCAACAGGTAACAACTAGCTGCAGTGGCCTAGTCAGCTGCCAACAGGATGCTAACCACTTGCTGCAGTTGCCTAGGTAGCTGCCAACAGGATGCCAACTGTGTCAAGCTGTGTCCAGCTCACTTGACACGTCACCAGACTTGCCATGTTAGACCTTTCATCTTCAATAGCCCTTCTCAAGTTGGTCTGGTAAAAATATTAAACAAACCAAGAGCAAGAAGTGCGTGAAACCGTGGAGCATTGAAAGATTTAGTAAACAAGTCTGCATTTTGTAATTGTGAAGAAATTGACAAAGGCTTAACTAGACTAGATTTAAACATTTTCCTCAAAAATAACAGCCCAATTTAAAAAGTTTAGTCCTCTTATGAAAGATTGAATTGTCAACATTATGGATAGCTACCTAATTGTCTCAATAAAGTAGAATAGCAATGAAAACGACAAGATGTAAATCATGTAAGAGATAAGAAATCAACTGCAATTCATATGTGATTGCTAGGATTGTCAATTGGGCCGGGCTGGCCCGAACCCGATCCTTTTTAATTGCAGGCTCGGGCTGATTTTTCAGCCCGAATAATTTTCTGATCGAGCTACTCAGCTCGATTTCAGCCCGATCCGTAAAATATATATTTATATATTTTTTATATGTATATATATTTTTATATAATTATATTATTAATATATTATTAAAAAATATTATTTATTATAAAAATTTTAAAAAATCGGGTTAGGGCCGGTCCGGGCCTGAAAGGGCCGAGCCCGAGCTCATGATTTTTCAGCTCACTGTCAATCGGGCCGAGCTCAGGCTTAGCAAATCCCGGCTCAGTGAGCCCGATTGACAGCCCTAGTGGTTGCTAAATCTCTATGCTCAACCTCATTTGAGCTTCTTGAAACAATAGAATGTTTCTTAGAACACCAAGAAATTAAAACACATCCCAAGAAAATGCAGAAAATTGTGACAGATCTTCTTGTTTTAACGCAACTAGCCCCGTTAAAATCTGCAAATGTTGTAGCTTGGAGATTGGAAACTGCTGGGAAGAACAATCCTTGACCCGGTGCCTTTTTGAGATACCTAAAAATTCTATATGCTGCTTTGATGTGATTCTTAGTAGGTTTATCTAGAAATTGACTTAGTTTTTGAACAACAAAGCTAATATCGGGCATGATGATGGTCAAATAGAGCAATTTACCAATCAAACTCCTATAAGTGGTATTATGAGGCAAAAGTGCATAATTTACATGTTCTAACTTGGCATTTGCTTTCATCGGAGTATCTATTGGTTTGCACCCAAGAAAACCAAAAACAGTAAGCAAATTTACTGTATATTTTCTTTGAGACAAATTTAAACCTTCACTGCTTTTGGCCACCTCCAGCCCTAGAAAATACTTTAGCTCACCTGAGTCCTTAATCTTGAACTGTACATGGAGAAAATCTTTAACCTCTTGAATAGATAATAATTGGTTACTTGTTAACACCACATCATCACCATATACTAGTAAGGCTATAAAGGTAGTGGAATTAGCCTTAACAAATAATGAATAATCACTTTTAGATTGTTGAAAATCAAAACAGATTAAAATTGCAGTACATTTAGCATTCCATTGCTTACTAGCTTGTTTGTAGTCCATAAAGGGACTTATTCAGCTTACAAACCAAAGATTGATCTACATTACCAAAACTTGGAGGTGGAATCATATACACTTCTTTGTCAAGATCTCAATGCAAGAAAGCATTATTTACATCATATTGATGCAAATGCCAACCCTTAGCCATAGCTCCAACTAGGACAGTTATGATTGTAGTCATTTTAGCCACATGAGAAAAGTATCCAAATAGTCTACCCATAACTACTGAGTGTATCATTTGGCTACCAACCTAACTTTGTATCTCTCCATTGTACCATCATAATTGAATTTAACCCTATAAACATTTTGGGATGGTGTAGAAGATGGAAAGGACAAAGAAGTATCATGGGAATCAGTAGGAGGATCAATTGAGGAAAGATCCTTTGAGGCTGATTTTGGATAAAATGTTGGAATTGGAGGAACAAAAATATGAGAAAACTGGTGGACTAGAATGATCAGTGGAAGGTGAAGAAGAAGAAGAAATAGATGTATGAAAGGGAAAGATGTCTTCATAGAAAACAACATTTATGGATACAAAGATGGTTTAGGAATGTAGATCCCATAAAATATATCTATACTAGTATGTGAAATACCTAGTAAAACAACTTTCTTGACTCTAGGATCAAACTCTTATTTTCCTTGTTCAAGTGTAGAGGCAAAAGAAAGACTACCAAAAACTTGAGATTGGTAAAGGAAGGATCATTACCATAAAACAAAGAATATGGGATTTTGTTATGTAAAACTGGTGTAGGAAATCTATTAATGAGGTAAACAACATGTTGAACACAAAAACTTCAATAAGAAATAGGTAGATTGGATTGCAATTTAAGAGCTCTACCTACATTGAGAATATGTTGGTGTTTTCTTTTCACTAAACCATTTTGTTGTGGTGTTTCCACACAAGATTTTTGATGAAGAATGCCCTTTGATTGATAAAAGAGTGGCATATGAAACTCAGGACCATTATCAGTCCTAATGATTTAAATGTGTTTGGAGAGTTGGTTTTCAACAAAGATACAAAAATCTTGAACCATCTTCCTAACCTCAGATTTATCTTTGAGTAAGAAAACCTAGGTATATCTGCTAAAATCATCAACTATACTGAGAAGGTATTTTTGTCTATAAATGGTTTCCTATTTATAAGGACCATATATATCCATATGTAGTAATTCAAAGCATCTGGAAGTAGAAAATTTTCTTAGAGGATAAGAAAGTTTTCTTTACTTAGTTAAATGACAAACAATACTTTTGCAATAGAAAACAACTGAAATTGCATCGCCAAATGGCGTTGAGCAATTGTAATCTTTGAGAAAAGGGATGGCCTATCCTAAAATGCCAAGTTACTCCAATAACAAAATTTGAACTAGGAAGTTGAGAATAGGAAATAAAAACTAAAGTAGAAGAATCAACAACAACGCTAGAAGGAGTAGGAATTTCTAATGGAAAGAGTTGAAGAAGCTTCAAGATAATAAATGCCATTGCAACATTTAGTTGATCCAATCTTTTTCAAAGTTGCAGTGTCTTGTATGAAACAACCAGTTGAATGAAAAACAACACTGTAATAATTTTGTTGAATAAGCTTATCAACATAGATCAGATAGCATTAGAAGGAAGGAACATATAGAACATCTTGCAGATTGAGATGTTCCGAAAGAACAACCTGTTCTTTGTGAGTCAAAGGTGTAGAATGATTATTAGGAAGTTTGACAAAAGTATCATGAACAAGAATAGAAACAACAAAGAGATTCAAAGAACAAGCAATATAATTTGTTGCACCTGAATCCAAAATCCAATGACGTGAAATTTCAGTAAACAATATACTTGTGTAATCAGTTGGTTTGTCAAAATTTATTGTCATAATTATAGCCTGATTGATTGATGAGATGGAATAGTAGCAACTGTTGAACCTTGCAATTGAATATTCTTAAGCATCTGCATTCGGTTGTAATACTGTCCTTGGATAATTACTGCATTGGTAGTCACAGTGGGTGTTATGTCCTGACCAATGACTGCATCTTGAGTAACAATGCCATTTGTGTCATTTTTAAATCCCACAGATTGATTCACCATCACGTTACCCATGTTACCAACATTAAAACCAACTTAACTTGACCTAAACTTAAAATTTGGTGGAAAATTATATTTCCTATAGCATTTGTCAACTATATGCCCATTCTTTCCACACAAAAAAAAAAATGCACAATAAATTCTTCTAACCAAAATTCCTTCTATTATTCCCAGTAATAGCATTAACCATATAAGGTGCACATTCATTAGACTAAATATTAGCAAAATTTCCCCCCAGTAGATGAAATAAACACATTAGACACACCACTGGATTTCGGATCTGTAGTCACGCTAGGTTCTACGAACATCACTTGCATCTTATGTTTGATTAGAATTATAATTCAGTTTCCTGTCATGCTTAATTTCCATAGAAAACACTTTCTTGATCAAAGCAAAGGAATCATAACAATCACCCATGACTTAACACTATTAAACAAGTCATTTAAGCCTTTCAAAAACTGAATCACACAATCTTCATCATAGTGCTCTCTTATCTTCTTAATAAATCCATAATTGCAGCTAGGCTATCAAGTACACTTAGGCAAAGGCTTCAACACATGTAATTCATCCAAATGTACCTTAAGTTATGTGTAATACTCATTAACAGTTTTATTTCTTTATTTCACATTGTGAATTTCTTCAGTAAGATCTGACAAATGATAAGAGTCACCACTAGAATACCTATTATATGGATCTTCCCAAACCTCCTTGGCAGTATCAAGCCACATTGCACTTTGAGCAATTGTGGAACTCGTATAATTCACAAGCCAATACAAAATTGTAGTATTTACTTGCTGCCAAAGTGTAAAATTTTTGGTACCTCTTTGTGGTGGCTCAATTGAACCCATCAATAAAGTTAATTTTGTTCTTCGGGATCAATGTCTTCTTTATTGTTTTGCTCCATGAATGATAATTCTTCTCTTTTAGAACAGGTTGAACCAAAGGTTGTGTAGAACTATCATTCGGATTCAAGTACATAGAATTTGTCAGCACTTATTCAACATTGGCTGCCATTGCTAGAAACTTGATCAGAAAACCACAGAGGAAAAATGCAAAAGGAATACATGAAATCTAAACTCAAATTTCAACACAAAAGATGTGCATAATAGCGAGAAGCTCAAAACGAAGCTCTGATACCATGTTAAAATTTGTACTCTAACTGTAAAATGTAGTTGAAATGAAACTGAATAAGAAACCAACACAAGCTTAGAGAGAGGAGTTCATCAAAGTAAGGAAAATTATGAAATCTCACATTAACCAGAATCCAGACACACAAAGTGTTTATATACACTTCAAGAACAAAACTACCTAGCTGTATTTTCAAAAATAGATAAACTAACAACTAACTACAGTTGCCTAATCCCTGCCAACTAGATGCCAATTGTGTCCAGCTCACTTGCCACGTCAGACCTTTCATCTTCAATAACTTAACCAATGCTATTAATTTTCCTCAGAAATTTGGGAAAGCAGAGAACAAACAAATACTGAGGTTTCTTTAACAATGAGAAGGATGGAATAAATTTGATTCATATTTCTCATCGATTAAGATAGAACAAGATTCACTTTGTATGATATCCGAGTGATTTCAAGGATTGGGCCCAACAAATGATGTTCAGCCATCATTATCAAACTGTCTCTTAACTTTTTCTGTCCATGAAATTTTCAGTTTAGTGCTTAAAATTATTGATATACCATAAATATAAGAAGTGATTTCTCTGTTCCATAGGGTTCGGGTAAAGGACAAAGGTGAAAGGTCTATATATGGATTAGGCCAAAAAATTTAAACTCAAAGTATAAATAAATATTCTTAATATTTTCCCTCTTTTTTTTCTAGCCAAGTATATATGCATTGGTTGAATTGAATCAGTTGCCCAAAATATATTACGAAAGTTTAAAATTTTCTTGGTCTTAATTATCAAATAAACAAATAAATACAATTGTGAATATAATGTTGTCAATCAAAAAGTTAAGGTGAGATGCTCTTTTTTTCTTTTGTTTTCCCTCCACGAAAAAAATTTCAAGAGAAAAAAGTAAAACCATGTATACATTGAGTTTTTTTCTCAAGTAACATTGAGCAACAAATAAGAATACATTTGGAATATTAGCATGCAATGTAATGGAATAATTTTTCTAATTTCTCTTTTCGTTTCGATGCTTGGTACATAAAATTGAAGTAAAAAAAAAGAATAATAATTTAGTAATGCATGGGATTTATATCTTAGGAGATTTCATTCCGATGTAATATTAAATTATAATTTCATTCTGACTTTCCTTTCAAATAATAGAATAAAAAGAGAATTTTAAACATATTTCAAATAAAATTTTTTAAAATGGAAAGTTATGTTATTTTATTTTATTTTAAATGTACCAAACATCTAGTGAAAGAAAAGTAAAGCGTATACATAAATAAATAATAAATCAGAATAAATAGAAGTAAAATACCCATTTTGGGCATTCCCTACCTTTGAGCAGTTGCAAATTCCGTTGCCTTTGCCGGCAGGCCCGCCACTACCAGAGTCCCACACTCCAAAACCCCAAGTAGCAGAGGAGAGTAGCAATGTTGGAGGTTAAGAGCCTCAAGAAGGCTTTGGTTCCTTCATCGCTCATCCAAAACCCATCTGCCGGCAACCTTCAGTCTACTCGTCTCGCCCTCCATGTCTCTCTTCTTTCTCATTGGCTTTTTACTGTGACCCTTATCACACACATCAAGAAGTGAACTCTTTCGTTCCCTTTTTTCGTTTTTTCTCTTCTTGTTGAAATTTTGCAACTTTCCTTTATCTTTTTTATAGGTGGCTGGGGATGGTGATTCTTTTTGCTGGGTTTACATTGCTTCTGGATATTAAGATGATATGTCTGATGTGGCATGATAAGTGAGGTGGAAATGAGCTGGAAATAAGCTGGCAAGTGCTTGGCAAATTCTTGGATGACAATTGGATGCTGAAGTGGATTATTGAGCTTTGCAGCGGTGTTTAGTTTCGAGTTAGTTAAGTTAACCATTTTTTTCTTCTTTCCTCTCATTACGTGATCAAGTAGCTAAAGCTCACTGATTACGCTTATGTGTAAATACATTTGATACACTTGCCTTGAGCAGATTGAGTAATCAAAATTATTCTTTTCTTCATCTCTCTAGTAGAGAGTTTCTCTTTCTACATTTTGCTCTGCATTTCATTGAATGGTTGAAACCTGCATTCTTGATTCTGCATTTCAACATGGTATCAGAGCATCTTTGCTGTGTTCTCTGGTGATTTGAGCTTCGGTTCAGTTTTCTTTTCTTCCTTTCCGAATTCTTTTATTGTGTAGGAGTTTCCTTCGTGAACCTACAACAATGGCGAGTCAACTCTGAACCAATACCTACAAATCCACTATATTTGAATCCTAATGACGGTTTGATTCGACCTTTAGTTCAGCCAATTCTCACTCAAAAAGAATTATCATTCCCCGGAGCCGTGCAATGAAAATGGTGCTAATTTCAAAGAATAAAATTGACTTTGTTGATGGCACGATTGAAGCACCACAAAGAGGAACCGAGAAATTTCACTCTCTGCAACGAGTAAACACCACTTGTTTTGTTACGGTTGATTAATTCAATGGATCCTACAATAGCACGAGTGTTATGTGGCTTGATTACGCTAAAGAAGTATGGGAAGACTTGTATGATCGTTTTGCCAGTGGAGATTCATATCATTTGTCCGATTTAATTGAAGAATTACATTCTATAAAACAAGGAGATAAATCATCAATGAATACTATACACGGTTAAAGATTCTGTGGGATGAACTACGTGTGTTGAGACCTTTGCCTAAGTGTGCATGTGATCCTACCTGCAAATGTGGAGCAATTAAACAGATAAGAGACTATTATGATGAAGATTGTGTCATACGATTCTTAAAAGGTTTGAATGAGCAGTTCAATGGTGTTAAATCACAAGTGTTAATGATATCTCCTTTGCCTTCAGTTAATCAGGTGTTCTCTATGGCAATTAAACATGAAAGACAGTTGAATTATGCTTCTAATCAAGGTTCAGAATTGCATGTTATGATGGCTAAGCCAGTGGCTAATGTTGACTTGTCTGTTAATGCATCTGTTAAGGATATGTTTTCTGGTATACAATCAGGCAGGAATGTGGTGAATGCATTAACAGGAAATCAGAAGAAAGGTTTTGGATACAAAAATATAATCTGCACATTTTGTGGGAAGAATGGTCATACAGTGGATAAATGCTATAAAAAATATGGCTATCCACCAAATTTCAGGTTTAGAAATAGAGATGGTGGATATACTGGTAGTGGAAGTGCAGGTACAGGTTTTCGTCCTGTGATGAAGGGAAATTTAGTTGTGAATTCTACTAACAATTTGCCAGTGCAAGAATCTTCAAATTATCCTCAATCAAATAGTGCAGTAGCCACAGGCATTGGTGCAGGAATTACTCAGGAACAATATTTTAATTTGATGAAGATGCTTCAGACTGCACAAATTCAAAGTTCTGGATCTACAGTAGCTAAGTCACCTTCAGAACATCAAGTAATGACTTTGGCAGCAAAATTTGATGATCCTACAGATTACACAGGTACATATTTTTCTGAAACTAAAAGGCATTGGATTTTGGACTCAGGAGCAACTGATCATATTGTGTGTTCTTTAGACTTGCTTGACTCTTTTACTCCAGTCAAAAACCTTTCTGTTCAATTGCCTAATAACAGTTCAGTACCAGTTACTCATAAAGGACATATCATTGTTTCTGATAAACTCCAATTGCATGATGTCCTTTATATACCTTCTTTCAGCTATAACCTTATTTCAGTTGATAAGCTAATTCAGCAGAATTGTTGCAATATAATCTTTCATTCTGCTGGATGTTTTATACAGGACAAAATATCCCTGAAGAAGATTGGATCAGCTAAATGCTATCATGGTCTTTATCATCTTGATGTTCCTTCAACCAAGACTGTTTCTGAATCTTATCATTTGTTTCCAAAAGTTCAATCTGCTGATGTTTCTCCTTATTCTAAGCATGTTTCCAGTTCTGTTTCTACTCTAAATTGGCATATTAGGTTAGGACATCCTTCTGATCAGCGTTTACATTTACTCAAAGGCATTTGGCCTGACATTTCAATTCCTGTGAATTGTAAATGCACTGTTTGTCCTCTAGCAAAACAAAGAAAACTCTCTTTTCCTTTGAAACAGTCTACAACTTCCAGATGCTTTGAACTTCTTCATATCGATATATGGGGGCCTTACAAACATCCTACTATTCATAATCAGAAATATTTCTTGAGCATTGTAGATGATTTCGATGAGGTACACCTGGATTTTTCGATGAAAGACAAAAAGCGAAGTTAGACAACTTGTTAAAAGCTTCATTTGCTTTGTTGAAACTCAATTCTCAAAACTTGTTCGGAAAATCGAGCGATAATGGTTCCGAATTTCACATGCCTACATTTTATCGAGTCAAAAGGCATACTCCATCAAACTTCCTGTGTAGAGACTCCTCAACAAAATGGCATAGTAGAGAGAAAACATCAACATATTCTCAATGTAGGAAGAGCTTTAAAACTGCAGTCAAATGTCCCTATTTCATATTGGGGCTATTGTATTCAAACGATGCGATCTATTTGATTAATAGACTTCCTACTCCTATTTTACATAATCAAACTCCCTATTCGAGTTCTTCATGGGAGAAATCCTACTTTTACTAATCGAGAGTATTTGGTTGTCTTGCCTTTGCATCAACTCTAGAACAAGGAAGGTCGAAATTTGATCCTAGAGCTAGAAAAAGTCGTTATGCTAGGAATTTCACGGGACTAGCAAAGGGTACATTTTATTAGATTGGATATCAAGAACTATTTTTTGTATCCGGAAATGTTGTATTTTATGAAGCAATGTTTCCTTTCCATCTTGTTACTTCTTCCTCTAATTCTGATGATTCATTCAATGCATCACTTCCAATTGTTCTGCCAAATACTTCTTCTGAATTGGATACCTCATCAAGCAGAATTTACTTCCAATAATAATCTGCATCCTTCCAATTCTACTTCACATATTCCATCTTCAGTTCCAATTAATTCTTCTCCTTCTTCTACAGTCACTCTACCTAGAAGGTCTTCCAGACCAAAAACTATACCTGCTTATCTTACTGATTATGTATGTAACCACATTCATACTACTCCTCACACTTTGGACAAAGTACTCTCATATGATCTTTTATCTCCTGTTTACAAGTCTTTTGCTTTTAATGTTTCACAAAATATTGA
The DNA here is from genome assembly GCA_030512225.1 of Rauvolfia tetraphylla. NCBI lineage: Eukaryota > Viridiplantae > Streptophyta > Magnoliopsida > Gentianales > Apocynaceae > Rauvolfia > Rauvolfia tetraphylla. Next base: position 7,641,389 of record JAJQKT010000058.1, on the reverse strand, counting down.
GCCAAGAAGTTATGAAGAAGCAGCTAGAATTCCAGTTTGGCAGGAAGCTATGAAAAAGGAAATAGAAGCTCTTGAAAACACCAAAACATGGACACTTATGCCTCTTCCCCCTGGCAAACAACCTATAGGCTGTAAATGGGTATATCGAGTGAAGTATAATTCAGATGGTACAGTAGAAAGACACAAAGCCAGATTGGTAGCCAAGGGTTATACTCAACAATTGGGGATAGATTATGTTGATACTTTTTCCCCAGTTGCAAAGATGACTACTATTAGGACAGTTTTAGCTGTTGCAGCAGCCAAAGGTTGGCATTTGCATCAATGTGATGTGAATAATGCTTTTCTTCATGGAGATTTAGATGAAGAGGTTTATATGATCCCCCCACCTGGTTTTCAATCTCAGTCCTTGGTCTGTAAACTAAACAAATCTCTTTATGGACTTAAACAAGCTAGTAGGCAGTGGAATGCTAAGCTCACTGCAGCATTGATTAGTCTGAATTTTCATCAGTCCAAGAGTGATTACTCCTTGTTTGTAAAGGTCACTGCTACTACTTTCATTGCTGTTCTTGTGTATGTGGATGATGTGGTACTTGCCAGTAACAGTTTGACAGCTATTGAAGAAGTAAAGTGTTTTCTGCATGAACAATTCAAGATCAAGGATTTGGGAGAACTCAAATATTTTCTTGGTTTGGAAGTGGCCAGAAATAAGACTGGTTTGAATCTGTCTCAACGAAAATACACTATTGATTTGCTTACTACTTTTGGTTTTCTGGGATGCAAACCTTCTGCTACTCCTATGGAAACTAATGCAAAATTTGAACATTTTGATTCCCCTGTGCTGCCTCATTCTACAAGTTACAGGAGTCTCATTGGTAAGCTTTTATATTTGACAATCACAAGACCAGATATTAGTTATGCAGTGCAACAGTTGAGTCAATTTCTTGACAAACCAACTGAACATCATATTAAAGCTGCTCATAGAATTCTTAGATATCTCAAGAAGGCTCCTGGTCAGGGTTTATTCTTTCCAGCTGCCTCTGACTTGAAAGTAACAGCATTTGCAGATTCTGATTGGGCCGGTTGTCATGAAACTAGAAGGTCAGTGACTGGTTATTGTGTTTTTTTGGGAGGTGCTTTGATTTCTTGGAAATCTAAGAAGCAAACCACTGTTTCCAGAAGCTCAGCTGAGGCAGAATATCGAGCATTAGCTCATGTTGTTTGTGAATTGCAGTGGTTGTCCTATATTCTATATGATCTTCATCTTCCTCTTCCCACAGCAGTTCCTCTTTATTGTGACAATCAAGCAGCCCTCCATATGGTAGAAAATCCTGTTTTCCATGAAAGGACAAAGCATATTGAACTTGATTGTCATTTTGTTAGGGAAAAATTCCAAGCTGGACTGGTAAAGCCTTTACCAGTTTCTTCCCATTTGCAAGTGGCAGATATCTTTACTAAAGCTTTACCAGCTCCTCGGTTTTCTTTTCTGTCAACTCATCTTGGAGTTCATAATATCTTTTCCATGTCTGATGTGGCATGATAAGTGAGGTGGAAATGAGCTGGAAATAAGCTGGCAAGTGCTTGGCAAATTCTTGGATGACAATTGGATGCTGAAGTGGATTATTGAGCTTTGCAGCAGTGTTTAGTTTCAGTTAGTTAAGTTAACCATTTTTTCTTCTTTCCTCTGTTACGTGATCAAGTAGCTAAGCTACTGATTCTGCTTATGTGTAAATACATTTGATACACTGCCTTGAGCAGATTGAGTAATCAAAATTATTCTTTTCTTCATCTCTCTAGTAGAGAGTTTCTCTTTCTACATTTTGCTCTGCATTTCATTGAATGGTTGAAACCTGCATTCTTGATTCTGCATTTCAACACTGGATGCCGTGTTTACAAACTCCAGGTGTGTAATCTGGTTATGTATTATGTTGTTTTTTTCTAATGGGAAGTGTTTCTTTCATTGATTTCTTTAGTTAATGTTTTCGGGAAATTGTTAATTTGACATCAGAAGGAAATAGTTTCCTGCTGCTATTTTTGTCCAAAAGCTGGTTCTTTATTGCTCAATCTGTATGAAGTAGTTACAATTGTGGCAAGGAATTCCATGATTTGAATAGCTATGGTGTTTCATGTTGAAGATTTTTATTCACACCCTTCAAATTTGTATTGGAGTTGACTTACGGGGAACTTTATAGATTACAATTGACTGTAGAAATTTTACCTTTCTTTTCCGATGTTAAGGAATAATCTTTAACTGAAAGAATAGTTCAACCACTTGTGGCAACAAAAGTAGGAAAATGAAAGGAGGGAAAGAGTTTTTTCGGGGTTTTCTCACTTTCTACAGGTTTCAATGAAAGGTTCACTTGTCAGACAAGGAAAGGAGAGTCTTTTAATCCCTAAACAAACTAAGGTATGCTCCTTATGCCTGCTTTTCAATGCAAATATAGGCAAAGAATTGAATGCCAGACTTTCTCATCAGAACAGTTAATGTGAAGGTTCTGAACTCTGCAGTAGTGAACCGCTGCCCTCATCGAATGGAAATCCAGAGCATAGTGCTTGCAGAAATTGAAAGTAAGGAACCATTTACTAGAGATTGGAGTCAATTCTTTTGAGGCTCTTATTCCATTGACATGAAGGATTTCATGGTTGAGAATATGCTAAAACTACTGGACAGTTGATTCAATATATCTATATATCAGTTTTACAGCTACCATCATTTTCACTATGTAGTCCTTTACAGTATAACTTAATTAGTGCATCTTTCTATAGAGTTGGTGACAGAAAGATATTCAGTTTGATTTTTGCCAAAAGATAATGTTATAGAAGAAAATATCATCAGAGACACGAGTAGTACTATTACAGGAGAGTGGATGAAAATTGTTGATATGCTAATTCAGATCTCATTCTCTAGTTTTTCTTTTGTTTTTCCTCTTTAAAATTTTATTTGCTCATGGAGAATCTGCAAAACCCAGCAGGTTTTGCACTTGCCAGTTTTCTTTTTATTGTTCTTTCTGCTATGATTATCATCTTCCTGTTAGCATGTATTAAAGGCTCGGATTACCTTAATGGCATTTTATCTATCTGCAGGCAATGGTTGCTCTATATTGGGAAGTGTGGATTCTTATGGTCATCTTATTGTGTCTAAGTTGGATGGAAGTAATGATGGTAGAATCTCTTAAGTATTTCTTGGTCCCTTTGTTCTTCTTTCCTTGATATTATCTATATGGTTGGTTTTGGTTTCGGTTCAGAAATCATGGTTAATCTCTGTATATGTTTACAAGTTTTTGATGTTCCATGTCTTAACTGTAGAAAAATTGTCATCCAGACCTCTTTCATTTAACATTTTATTTTTACTAAGATCTTTTTGGAGGATTTTCTGGTCTTCAAGGACTCCTTAAAAAACAGAAGGTTGAGCCTGCTTAGCAAATAAAAGGGAACGCAGGAGAGGAAAAAGAAAAAGCTGGATGATTCATCAAAACTAGCATAGACCCCTGAAAGGATTAGTCGGATAAATTAGGGCTGTAGAATCTTGTTTTATATCTTTACATTGATTGATGCTGGACATATTTAGGTTCCAAGGTAGATTATGTTGCTATGATATGGGAAAAAAATTTCAAATGAAGATGTGAAGTCATTCGTCCCAGATTTTTTCCTACATTACTGGTTTCCTTGTGGAAGAGGCTGAAGTCAGTTTCCCAGTTAAGCCAACAGTTTTTCTTTTGTGGTTGATTTGTTTCAGATGTTGATCGGCTTACATATTCAGTATCTCCTCGTGATTGTGGTGTTGGAGAAGGTAGTTGGGCGGGCCTTTGCTTCAACCCAAGTCAATGGTCAATGGTACTCTGTTTTGTTACTGAACCAAGTTTGGACTTCATATTGTTATCTCTGGTGATGTAAAAATACCCAACGTCATATCATTACCAATCAAAAGTCCACACCTTATAAGGAACTCTGGAAGTCTTTTTTTGTCACTGCTTGAACTTTACAAAATGAACTTTGAACTGACTGAACTTGCTTTTCAGGCTGCTGTAGCTCGAAGCTTCTGCAAAAGCATTGATCTCTACGACCAAGATCTTCATCTCCGAACTCTGCGTACGTGAGTGCTTCACTTATTTTTGCTTGCATAATCTGTACTCTGCAGCGGAATATTGCCATAATCTCTTTTGCTTTTCGGTTATAATTGCTGCTTATGTTTGAATTCTTTTAATTCTTTTATATCGAAATTGCCATATTTCAGATTGTGGTGTCCCTCAATAATCTTTATGCAGAAAAGGGATATATATGATATGTTGATTAAATTTTTAGTTTACAGGATGACCAATCCTCAAATTTTTCTGTGTAGTTTATTCTGATTGAGCTTGTCGTGCAATACATTTGAGATTGTAATTTCTGGATTCTTTTAATTCTTTTGTATCGAAATTGCCATGTTGCAGATTATGGTATCCCTCCTCAATAATCTTGTTGAAATTGCCTTAGAATTCTAAGATTCACACTTAAAGTCTATATTGGTTGGCCATATGTTTTTCATGGTTTATCTTAGTCTTTGAGTGGCTAAGGAAATTCAATGTTGGTTAGCTATGGTAGGTGAGCTAACTTGGACTAAGATGATACATTTTCAACAATGGAAGGAAGACTTGAAGTGTATTCACATGGTGATACATCTCTATATAAGGCAATCTTGTTGGGAGCAAAGATGGCATTCAAGAGAGGAAGACATGCAATAGAGAGGAGTCACATCCAAAAGAGAGGAATTCATCCAAGAGAGAAATCATCCAAGAGCATCTCTCTAAACTATCCTCTTTCTTCATATACTACCTCTTCATATATATACACACTCTTGTCATATTTATTGAGTGTAGTGAGGTATTATCTTGAGTGTATTGTTTGTGTGGGTGTAAACCCATTTGTATCTTCTCCATATTTTTCATAGTGCATTTACTCTTCTCTTGCCCCGTGGTTTTTTCCCTCTACATTGGAGGGTTTTCACGTAAATCTTGTGTCTCTTCCATTTATTATTTTACTTCTCATTTTATCATCAACTACCCGAACTAAATATTTATCCATTACCACGCCAATTCCGCAACAAATCTTTATGCAGAATTTATGGTGTGGAAGTGAACGTTCTCTCTTGGCTGTTACAGAAGGTTGCCAGGTGATTATCCTAATGCTTTTAGATGTTGACATTCTCATGCAGTCTGAAGCTTTTGTTCATTTTTGAATTCTCTGCAGCTGAGTATCTGGGACTTAAGGATGAAAGAGAATGGTGGTTGTGTGCGAAGAATATGTGGATCTGTTGGTGATATTCTTTATGCAGTGAGCAGTTCTTCAACTGGTATGATTGCCGCAGGTGGAGCTGATCGTACTGTGACTGTCTATGATCCTCGTAGGTTGGTTATCCTCTGAAAATCAATGAACTAGTATGTAATTTACTTTTAGGTGGATTTACTTGCCAATTAGACATGCTTATATAAATTTAGGAAATTGTTCAAAAGCAATTTGATGTTTTGTTTTCCTTGATTATAACTGCTTTTTATATAATTTTCCTTAATCTATGTTCCTTCTCATACTTGTGGGAAGGAATGTGGGAGACAAGGAGCAGAAATTAAAAAACTTTTAAAAACTGTCTGTATATGGAAGATTTTGATTATTACTCTTTACCACTTTTTCTTATTTCTTTCACTGTTTCCAAGTTTGGTTTTGCTAAACTGACCCATCCTGTCTTGTCAATTGTCATTTCTACTTCCCTAATCTTTTCGCAACACAATCAACTATAGTCAACTTTCAGGTTTTGCGTTTTCCGGATAGGTTTCTTGATGATTTCTTTATTTCACAATTCAGGAAAAGGAAAAGCATTAATTGCTTTGGTTTATCCTTCTGACTCTAATTTTGTCATCTTACATCTTCGGTGTACAGATGGTGTCCATCGTCACGGTGGCTTAACTGTTCAAAGTATGAGGTCAGTTAGAATCTTATTTTCTATTTGGCCCAGCTTTTTTCTTTTACATTAATATAATGGCAAATTTTGTCATGGAAGGAAAATTTATTAAGGATATTGATAAAACTTAAATGATAAGCAGTATGTTTTGAGCCCTAGGACATTAGATCTCCCGTAGGTACTTTTATTTTGCTGTTGGGGGCTATCATTATTATATAGCTTATCAGAGTAGACTAGGAAGATTTAACTCACTGTTGAGGGTCGTCTGATTTTCTTTTGATGTTTCACTTGACTGGTGGTTGAAGTTTCTACGCACTGGCTTGTCAAGCATAGGTTCATGGCTGTGTTATTTTTACTTGCCAATCGTAAGTCTTTGTAATGGTTTAATTTTAGGATCTTATATGTCATCATTGTCGATGGGTCATGTGAGGGTACCACCGCAAGAATGCTGATAGTTTAGTAATTTCAATAACTACCTAAAGATCTTCTGCATCCATCTTTTTTGTTCCTGATTATCGGGCCTTAAATTACTCTTTTTGGTTTTTTTTTCTCTTTGTACTTCAGATATGACTAAAGAACTCATCTTGAGCTAATATTCTTTCTTAGCCCTTGTATGAGATCAAGTCACTGTGTTATGACATTAAAAACCAGAACCATTTAGACTGCCATATAATATTTTGCCATCTAGGCAGGCAAATTTTTTTCCCTGTTTATTTGATAAGAAATGAAAATTCAGTTGTTATTTTTTGGATAATAGTTATCTTTTGGCTGTTGAATACTGCAGATAACTGGTCTTGCATTTTCATCAGTTGATCCTGACTACATTTATGTACAAGGAGTTGATTATGAGGTACTGCTCATTGATCTCCGAATTCCCAGTTACTATCATATTGCAGCTCGTCTTTGCATCACTTTAGTTTGTCTTTCATTTACTCTAATATTTTATTCTTTTGGGACTGAATAATTCTTCTCTTCAAGATATAGCTGCAATAGCAGACAATGTAAATGAGTGTTTTCTTCAATTACTTTGTTCATTTTGGGACTTTGTGGTCAAACACCATTTATTACTAGATGATGAACATGAAAAGGTATTATAAGGACCTTTTTCTATGTTCACATTTTAATATTTTGTGTTGCCAAGAGGTTGAACAGCGACTCTTAGAATGGCAATTAAGCAGTACCCTGTTTCGCTACCTGTGAGTTGTAACACATCATATGGGGTTGGGAGCAGCCAGAGTCTTGGCGCTTTCTTTTACCTGCTTTATGTGACTTAGAATGTGGGAAGTAGATGGCAGGATCATCAGGTTTTGGACCTGCAAAATATCAGACAGGTCTAAGATTATTTTCTGAGTCTTGGCACTTCCTCTTTTGCCTTCAGGGTCTTGGAATGAAAAGAATACAGCAAATTCTGGTCCATGTTTCTGGACCTGCAAAATATCATTTAGGTTTGAAAATGATTTTGAGTGGCTGATTGAAGAAGAGAGGCAGAGCTCTTTGTTTCTCTCTCTACATTCCTACTTTTGTAGGTGCAGTATCTCATATTTGGAATTTCAAATGAATATCTGGATTGTTGTCTATCAAATTTGTAGATCAGGATTTAGATTAGCATTTGTAATCTGTATCCTTATGGACAAGGACATTTTATAGGTTCTCTGTGGACAATGGAAAGATGGCAACAAGGCTTTTTCATTCAGAGGAAATTCAAACTGGCTTGGATTTAGTAAGGTATGATATAAACCTCTAAAATACCTTGAGAAAGTATTGATGAAAACATCATAAATTCATAAATTTATATGATAATTTAATTTTGCTGCAAATTTCAATATATTATCCGTTGTTCTCTGTTGTGATCAACTTACTATAAGTGCTTCGTTTCCATACAGAAGAACTGGAACTAGGAAATCAAGTTGGAATAACTTAACAAATTCAGCAATTAATCCGAAGGAAAAATAAATAGCAATTATGCAGGCACTTTAAACAAGAGAGAGATGAAAATTTAGATAACTGCTTACCTTGGGAGGTGTAATAGCTGATTTCGGTACTCGGTATTTCTGCTTTAACCAATTTGTATGTCCTCTAATTTTCCAATCATCTAATTGCATCCTTATGATTTTTAACTTCAGAAAAAACATGGCATGAATAGTGTAAGGTGTTGATTTTGTTTGCCACAAGCAATTCTGTTTGCCAGGTGGATCGTCATTCTAAAGATCTTGCATTGTCATCATTTTTTTTCTTTTTTCTAAAATTTTGCTGGGATTGATTTTTGTCCTACGTGTGCGTCTTATACTTGGCAGCTGCAAGTTTTTTCTTCCTTGGGATAGCAACTTGCTGCAAGTTTTTACTCGTATCCATTTCTTTTTCCTGTGCAGTGTTCCAAGAGGGATATCCTGGGAGGATGGTGCGACTCAGGCAACATTTTTGTTGCTGATATTGTTGCAGCAGTCTCAAATGGACCGATTTGATTATTTTATATTCAGCTATCCTCAACACTGATAAAAGTTGGACAACTTTCACAGTCGCACAGATGCTGAGAAATCTGCAACGATCTGGTCATCAGCTTGCCTGAATTCAATGCCCAACGTAAACTCCATCCTTCTGCTTCAACGAGAAGCTTCACCTTGTGGTGAGTTATGGAAAATAGAAATATTAGCCTTACAAGTTATGAGATCTTGTGCTCAGGATTCCCCTATGCGATCCTATTCTGCGGACCGAACTGGACTTATTGGTTACTATGTGTTTGAACATTCTTGTTACTGATACATAGTCACTGGAACTAAAATCCTGTTTCTGCTCCATGAATTGTAATATAGAAAAGACTTCCATATTCTTGGTGGAGGGTTAACCTGATTTCAGGGCATTGATCTCCAGATGTCTTGAGGTTCTCGACTCGACTATTATGTTATTAAAACGACATCAACAGCTGATATCGGAAAAAAACTGTGGTATTCTACTCCTCTGGAAAGAATTTTTCTTCTTTCTTTTATTTTTTTGTCGCTAAAGGTAGTCTAAGAGCCTTTTTCCATGCAATGTTGGTCATGGTCGGTTGTTATCTCTCCAGAATCCCCGGCATCAGTTAAGGTAGTTGTGCTTTTCGGGAAAGTTATAATTCCGTAATTTTGAGAAAAGAATGCGGTATGGGCCCACAAATTGTTGGTTATCTGTTATTTTCGGTTAAAGAAAAAGCACCAACAGAAAAGGCTGCCACTTCTAGAAATAGTTGAAACCTACTTCAATGGTACTCCAAAAGATTAAGGGGGGGAAAACATCTGATTAAGAGAAAAAATGACTTTTCTCTATTGCCTTTCTTATCTTTTACCGACATTCTTTCCAACAGCTACTGACCCCTTGTAATTTGTCTTTGTTATACTATTTAAAGATTAGTTTTAAGAAATGTAGCAGTCTCAGTGAATACAGCGACTAAAAACTAGAAACGAATCGTCATTCACCATCCATCAAAATGATGGACCAGACTTTGGATGCAAAATCATCTTTCGGTGAGTGGTGACCAGTAGAAATTCCTCATCAGGACTTGATCATCATTTCATTGTTGAGATGGTCCTTGACTCTTGACATATAGGGTGCAAGAGAATCACATGGGATGGTGATGGAAGGAAACAAGGAAATCACATGACCTGCTCTTCCTTCAAATTTGCAGACTGTCAAAGGTTTAGAACCAACTTCCCTATAGTACTCTTCCAAGTAGTAGGGAAGTAGATTTCTTAATATTATATGTGAGTCTTGAATTTGACCATCAATAATTGTTGGGGTGAGATTGAATTTTACTATAAAATTATTTTTAAGGCCTCATAAGATATAAGATTAGGTCTTAAGATATAGTTGTCGAATGTTAAGAAATATGATTCTACATAGAAAAAAAGATGTTTACGATGGATTTATGCACAAATACTGAACAACATTGTGACTGACTTCTACAACAAGGACAACTATAGTATCACACAAAGTAACTCATATGGTATAAAAAATACTACATTCATCCCTTAACTTTTAAAAAATTGTTAAAAAAGTAGTTATCATAATTTAGGTAAATGCATATTTCAAAAAGCAAAAGTTCATAATTGGATTAAGTCCGCTTTAGTGTTCCGAAGTTCATAATTGGATTAAGAATACATAACTTTTTTTGTGACAATTAAGATGCTCTTTTCGAGAATCATTCGGTTAAAATTGTCAAAAAGTTGTTTGAAATAAGTAGGGCCCATATATCCAATAAAGAGCGGTTAAGGCTTGTGAACATTGAAAAAATCAAGTTTCCACACACACCCTTCTTTAACAACATAAAACTAAATCTTTCGATTTTTAATTTCAACCGCTCTCTCTCTTTCTGATAGCTTCTTATCCTTTTTTCCTCTCATATCACTCAACTAAAACTGCCCAGATTCCAAATCTCTCAATCTTCAATTTCGACCGATTTCTCTTTTTCTGATAACTACCTTCTCCTCTTTTCTCTCACCATCTATCTTCTCACACATTACTCAATTAAAACTGCCCAGATTCCAAATCAACATATGTTCTGAAGTTCAAAAGCTTTAAAGCTCAACTTATAATCCAACATGTCTAGTTATGTCTCAACCAATGTGTGTCGACCAAAGAATAGATGAATTTAGGGGTGTTCATTATTTCAGTTTGGAGAAATATCGATTTCGCTATTTGAAAAAAAAAATTATTTTTAATATTTTTTTTAAAACCAAACCAAACTTAATCTACCTAACCAAAATATTTCAAAATTCATATTGGAGAAAATCTAAATATATGAAATTAATAATTTTAAATGTCAAAAATACATTGATATGCTCTAACTTAGTTTAAGTTATTAATTTTTAAACAGTGTTTGTGAAAATATACAAAATTAAGTATTTTAAATTTTAAAATAATCTTAATTAAAATCTAATTTAATTTGAATTATTAGTCTTCAAATAGTATTTGTAAAAAGATATAAAATTAAGTATTTTAAATTTTAAAACAACCTTAATTAAGACCTATCTTAACTAATATTATTAATCTTCAATTATATTTAATTATTAATTTAGAAAAAAATTAATTTTTTTGTTTGGCTAAGTCCAAATTGAAACCGAACTGCATTTTAATTTGGAGATAAAAATTGATTTATTTTCAAACCAAAAATTTAAAAAATCAAACTAAAAACCAAATTAAACCCTGATTTGGTTTAATTTTTAAATTTTTTTTCAAATAATGCACACTCCTTCATGGATCAAAAAATTGTTTTTACAGTCAAAAGGCAGAAGTATGCGCATTTATGGACCAAAGAAACTCCTGGAAGAAGATTTTTAGGTTGCTCAAATTATAAGGTGAGCTATCCAATTCAAGTAAAATTTTGTTCAGCTTTCCCTAACCAGAATTTTATCCTAAGAGTTTAAAAAATTGTTGCAAACACACAACTCATGTAATTGTTTCAAGTGGGTTGACAATTAAACATGCAAGAAAGCAAAGCTAGCAGGAAATAATCTTCAAAGGAAAAACGAGGAGCTGAAAATAAACTTAAGTCAGTTGCAATGTCAAAATTCTGAGCTGCTTTCTAAAGGGTCGAGCTTATCCAGCTTGAATGCCCCAATTACAAGAGTCAAACAACAAACTGAAGGAGTTAAATGGGGAGCTGATGTCTATGAATTTGAAGCTAGTGAAAATGAATGAGAAGCTGGAACTTCAACTCAACAAGAAAGCAGGACAAGGGCCAGGAAAACATCCATTCAAGAATTTAAAACTGCTCCTAATGGCTATAATTGTCTATTGCATATATCGTTCTCAACTCAGTAGGGGTCCAATTCAAATATTTATATGGGGTGAGATTAGATAATGTTTTATTTTGAGATTTTTTGACTTGGATTTCGAGAGAGAGAATTTTTTGTGAGAGAAAAAATGAGATCCTGATAAATTTGAATTTGGCATATGTTTTGATGTCCAACAAAAAATCTGCAACGCATAAGTTTGATTCCAACCAAAACACCAGCCATAAGTACACTCACTCCTTACAAAAGAAGGTTATAATCAAATTCCAACATCAAACTACTGCCAAAATCACCTTAACGAAAGGTAGAACACCTTCACAAAAAGCAATGAAGCCTCACCTAATCCTTCAACCGTCTCCTCATTTCCACAATCAATTACCTTCCCATGACACACAAACGGCAGGAAAAAAAGAGCCATCCGTGCATAGACAATAACTTATAATCAACATGTCATTAAAAATTTCACAAAATGCAGTTATTGTCTACAAAAGAGACGGAGTGTCGCCAACGAAAATTTACTTAGGGACCACATATATCAATATCTTGAAGGAAGAATATCAATTTCTCTATAGAATGTAATACACCCGAAGTCAATCACAAAATGTAGCAAAATAGAGACCCACTTCAATCCAAAGAAACTCTTGCACCCTTCTCTGAAATCAAACCTTGAACACGAGACCTAAAATGGAAAACCCTAACCCATTTGCTTTGATTTTAGCTCCATTTGTTTGTTACAATAACATATATCCAAGATAGTTAAAAAAAAGTAACTTTTTTAACTAAAGAAGCTTGGTTTGAAGATGAATTTCATCGTAGTTGTGGCATTGAGATGTAGAAGAAAAAAGGTAATGTTGATTTGGGAGGGAGGAGAACCGGGATGGTGGAGATTGAAAAAATAGCCGGTGGAAAGAGTAGAGAGCTTTTTTGTTGATGGAAAATAAAATATTTTTTATCCTTCATTTTCCTCCAATTATAGGGGTAGAAATGGGTTTCAATATTTTTAACAATTTTAACTCATTGATTTTAAAGAAGAAGACTTTAATTGTAATAAGAAATATATAAATTGACAAGTCGCGTATATTTTAAAATACTAAAATAATTTTAATCCTTTATAATTTGATATATAGTAAAGTATCTCTTATCAACCAAAGTAGGTCATGAGTCACTTATCCAAAAACAAACAAGAAAGAAAAACTAAGTAAATAAATTGGGAAATAGCTTCATGATGATTATTCAACTTTGCTTGCGATAATATTTGTGGCCATTTGAGCTTGTCAACCTTGATGACTTTCCAAGTCAAGGTCAAGTTATCAAACAAGAAGAATCTATATGGTAAAGGTGACCTCTTGAAGCACGCTTGGTCTTGCCCAAAGACCAAAAAACGTGGCTCCCATTCTGGTCTATGGCTCTATGGCCTACCAAATTTGCTCTAGCCTCCAGGCTCCAATAGGCTACACGAGATGAAGAAATCAAAGCCATAAATAAAGGGGAATCCTTATCCAAACAACTCCCCAATTTTTTTAATTTTTTCATTTAGAAAAAAAAAATCCCAACTTCTGTTTGCCCTTTTTGATGGATTAAAGGAGATCAGTTGAAGCCGCAGCAGTAAACCGTCAAAGAATCCTAATTGTTATGGAATATTTTTTTCACTGTAACTCATTAGAACTAAGTTTAATTTAATTGTCATATTTTTTTAAAAAAACACTCAATATTTTAATTAATTGATTAAACTAATTCAAATTTAATGTGAATTATACCCACAGAGATTGACTTTTACTCAAAAAAAGATCTACTCAAAAACTCTTTCAATATAATCAATCAAGTAAAAATAAATTCATAATTTTATATTAATATCAACAATACATTTACTAATTATTTCGGTTTGTTGAGTTAATTATTAAATAAAAAATTACCAATTTGCCATTTCTTTTTGGGTTAATTTCATTTTAGTACTTTAAAGTAGAGGGGATTTGTCAATTGAGTACCACTTCTTATAGAATTGTCAATCAAGGGATCAAAAGTAGAGGGGATGTGTCAATTGAGTACAACTTCTTATAAAATTGTCAATCAAGTGACCAATTTGGTCAACAGTGAAATAATTTGACAAGAAAATATTTAAATGTCTAATATAACATTCAAAATTAAAATATAAAATCCAAAATTTCTTATTATTTATCTAACACTTAAAAGAAAAAAATTATCATTTTAACTCATTTTCTTAATTTTTTTTTAAAAACTCTTTCTAACTTTTTTTTCTTGGTCCTCTTTCAGAGTCTTTCAGCTTAACTAGATAATCCAATTTCTTCGCTGTTATTTCATATATTTTGAGTAAACTTTTCTACTCCTGAATTTAAGCCAAAATATGTGTGGTCTCTGAAGAAGATTTATCGAATTGTTGACAAAACAACAAGGTTAAAGGGAGAATAGGAATTAACCCTGATAAAATATGACAATTTTAAAGAAAAAGTTAGAAAAATTTTTTTAAAAAAATAGTTAGAAAGAGTTTTTTTAAAGAAAATTAAGAAAAGGAATTAAAATGATAATTTTTTTCTTTTAAGTATTAGATAAATAATAAGAAATTTTAGATTTTATATTTAAATTTTGAAGGGTATATTAGATATTTAATTATTTTCTGGTCAAATTATTTCACTGTTGACCAAATTGGTCCCTTGATTGACAATTCTATAAGAAGTGGTACTCAATTGACACATCCCCTCTACTTTTGATCCCTTGATTAACAATTCTATAAGAAGTGGTACTCAATTGATAAATTCTCTCTACTTTGAGGTACTAAAATGAAATTAATCCTTTCTTTTTTGTGGGTTGATAAATTGGATATGCTCTCCACGTGGGCGATAGGAAATCACACAAGTGCTTTTCTTTCCCTTTTTTTTTCCCGTTTCTCAAAATTTGGAGGAAATTATTCAATTTCACTTAAAACAAGTTATATCTCGATTCACAACGGTTAATGTTTATCAATTTGATTAAGAAAGTTTTACTTTAATATATATATATATATATAATGATTTAAATATTTAAGTTAATGCTAAAACATACAAGACGAGATTAGTGTTCATTCCTCATTCTCTTCAAACTAACACAACAATTTCTCCATCTTGCATCCATCTAATAAAGAATGGAAAGTGAAAAAGTAAAAAGTTGAAACTTGAGACCCAAGTCTGATCCCCCACTTGATGAGCACGCATTTCTTGTCTAGAAAAATAAGCAAAAAATAAAAAATAAAAAATAAAAAATAAACATGAGTAGTAGCTTGTTACATAAACCAATGTTTTTAACTTTGAAACCATGATGTCATGCCCCCTATGACAAAGGCATATCCCTAATTTTATTGAACAATAAAGAGAGAGACGTGTGAAAAGATTCAAATCTCTACACTCCATAGTTCATTGTCCCCACGTTGTGGGCCATACTTAACTAACCACTACTACTAGTAATTATATACATAATTATTATTTAATTTATCCAGACCACAAAATTGGGGGCTGCGTCGGATTATTGTGGGCTCACTGTCATTCAATCATACTTTTATGATCCTGGCTTTACATACGGTGATGTTTTTATTACAAAAAAAAAAAGAAAAAAAAGATGATGTTGATAGTTTTCTTCTTTTTTTTTTTTGTTAATTCATTATTGTTGGACCATATCAAGAAATCATAAATACGTGGGACACGATACTTATTCCACATGGGACTTTAGTCTATGAATTGTTAATTTTATACTATAAGCTCGAATATGCTTATGTTATAAGTATGTAAATGAAACATGTCTTCCAAGATGTTTCAACTACTTATTTACTAATCCCGATTTGAGAGTTTGCTCACTAAATGTACACATTATTGTAATGCGTCTATAATGAACATATTACTGTAATGCATCCTTAAATCACAAAATTTAAAAAAAAAAAAGAAGAACACATTATAATAATGTGTTCGATAACGAAAAATTTTGATGCTTAGTAATATCATTTAGATAAGCTCGAATATACTTATGTTATAAGTATGTAAATAAAACATGTCTTCCAAGATATTTCAACCACTTATTTAATGAAATTACAAATTGTAATAACGTATTTATTTTTTAATGAAATAGATTAAAAGTATTTTATTGTATTGAAATTAGATTGTGGAATTATTTATCTCTTTCGTAACAAAATATAAACATTTAACTGATATAAAACAATGTTATTTTCCTCACTTCTTACTCTTTTTTGTTAGAAATTATCTTAATTTAGGGATTTAGGTCTAGTCCACAAATTAAATTTTTATAAATTAAGATAACTAAGATCTCCTATTAATGAAAAGTTAGATATGATAAAGTTTTGATTAGATTATGTATATCAATTAGTTTTCTTGATATATAGAAACACATGTATATGCAATTTATTTAGCGGGCCTTAACATATTTATATCTATAATGCATGTGACATCCACTGGTCTATAGGTTTTCTTTCTTTTTTTGATTGAAATAGGTTAGAAGAAGACTATAGGGTTTCTATCGTTGACTACAAAATTGGTAAAAATGCTATTCAGATTCAACTTGAACAATTATGACTATCGTTGAAGATATAGTTCTACATTAATATTTTTCATTGCTATTTAGATACATGTCATGATATTTTTTAGCATGTGATATCAGAGCCTTCTTTAGTCATATTTGAGATATATGTTATTTTAGCTTTAAAGCAAGTAGCACAAGCTGTAACCTTTTGTAAGTAGTAACAATACTTTGCTACGATCTTCTTGTTCCCTTCCCGTTTCCCTTTTCGATTTCTATTTCAGGGCATTCTTAAAAAAAATCTAGAATTAAGAATTTTTCGGTTTCAATTTCAGTTTCTATGAAGTCTTCCATAAAGGTATAGTCTTCTAAGCTTTTGTCTTTTGCCTTGTGTGGCTGTAAAATTTTTCCCCCCCTCATGTTTCAATATCCCTAGTGTGGTAGCCTTTTGCCTATTTTTAGCCCTTTATTATTAAAAAGAATTTAAAAATTTACGGTCCTAAAATTTTAAGTTTACTATATAAATATTTTTAATATAATTTTTACTCTATAAACTTTGTTAATATTAATGTGAATTGCTAAAATTGCCTATTTTGATATAGGGCAATAGGACATTCTTATTTAGCTTATTTCATGTAATTATGAATTAAATCAACATTTTGATTAAGTTGATTATTCAAAATTTGAATGTCATTTTTTAAGTTCTCTTTATGTCATGTACTTATGAGTAGCCATAGCATCTTAAGTGCTTGATATTTAAAGAAAATTTAATCATATTTAAGTTAGTTATTATTTTTAATGACATTCATAAATAACAATTATCTTATTAAAATAGTAACTTGACACCACAGGGAAGTAATTATTTTGTTTAAGATTAATTAAAATGCTATGGTAAACCTTTAGTTTAAAATTTTCCTATACCCACATATGTGGATTATTTTCTGTGTTTTTCTGTTTACTAGTCTCATTATAAAGTTGATGTAAATTTTATAAATGAGATACAACCTTTACTCACATGAAGAATAGAATTTACATTGAATCACTTTAGCTGATTCTTTTCTAATGGTTGTACTTTATACCTTATATTTTATTCTTGATTTTGCAGCTTTTCCTACTGCATTATTTAATGAACATACTCGTATTCTAATACTTGCAAGTGATAATTACTCTGACTAGAAAGATAAAGTAGTTCTAACTTTAGGTTGCATAGATATGGATTTGGCACTTCGTGAGAACGAACCACTCGTTCCAACAAAATCAAGTTTTCCAGTAGCTAAAATTGCTTATGAGTGGTAGGGGAAATATAATCTCATAAGTTTAATGCTTATTAAAGCCCATATTAGTAAAAAGATTAAAGGTCCAATCCCTGACTGCACTAAAGTCAAAGCTTATATGGAGGTAATTAATACCCGATTTGTAAGTTCTGATAAAACCTTATACAACACCCTAATGAAGATATTTTCGAGTATGACACTTGACAAAGGCAAATTTGCACGTGAACACATTATGAAAATGAGAGATATTGCTACTAAGCTTAAAACTCTTGAAGTTGAGATGTCTCAGTGATTCTTTTTGCATTTCATTCTCAACTTCTTTACTACATAATATGGCCCATTCAAAATTTCTTACAACACATATAAGGAAAAATGGTCAATTAATGAACTTTTGACCATGTGTATTCAAGAGAAAAGGAAATTGAAACATAAGGTAAAAATAGCATACGAGTTATCAAAAGATGAGTTAGAATCCATAGCTAAAAATAAAGTTTGGGATCTCATTGAATTATCAAAATGAGCCTCTACTACAAGATCCAAATAGATCTCCAAAACAAAAAGAGATTCACTTAAAAGCCCGACTTGTAACTAAGGGATTCACTAAAAAAAAAAAAGGTATTGCTTACCATGAAACCTTCTGTCCAATTTCATAGAATGATTCGTTTAGAATAATTATGGCTTTAGTAGTTTATTTTGATTTAAAGTTACATCAAATAGATGTGAAAATAGCATTTCTGAATAGGGATCTCAAAGAAGATGTATATATGTGTCAGTCAGAGGGATTTGTGAATGACAAAAGTCACCTTGTTTGCAAGTTAAAGAAATCTATATGTGGACTCAAATAGGCCTCCTACCAATTATATATTAAATTCAACATAATTGTTTTTTCATATGGATTTATGGATAACATTGTTGATGAATGTAGATACCTCAATAAGTTATAGCAAATATACTATTTTAGTCCTTTAAGTAGATGATATCCTAATTGCGAGTAGTAATTTAAGTTTGTTACATGACACCAAGCAATTTCTTATTCAAAACTTTGAAATGAAGGATACGGATGAAGCCTTTTATATCCTTGGCATTGAGAATCACAGAGATAGATCCCAAAGGACACTGGACTATCTCAACAAGCCTACATTGAAAAAGTTTTGGAAAGATTCAAAATGAAAACCAGCTCAACTATTGCAACGCATATTGCAAAAGATGACAAGTTTAGTCTGTAAAAATATCATCAAAATGCATTGGAACTAGAGCAGATGAAAGGTATTCCTTATGCTTCTCTTGTTGGAAGCTTTATGTATGCACATGTCTGTACTAGACTTGATATTACTTTTGCAGTAGGAATGCTTGGCAGATATCAAAGTAACATTAGTTTTGAAAATTGGAAAGTTGGTAGAAGGGTTTCGAGATATTTACAAGGAACCAAGGATCTATTATGATTTCTATTATGATTTCTTAGAGGTGATCGGATATTCGTACTCAAATTTAGGTGGATGCAAAGACAATGATAAATCTACTTCAGGATATATCTTCCTTCTTACTGAAGAAGTCTTATCTTTGAGAAATATTAAGCAAACCATTGTTGCAACGTCCACAATGGATCCACAATGGAAGATGAGTTTATTGTATGCTACAAAGCTACACTACAGGCGTTATGGTTAAAAAACTTCATTATTAGCCTTCGTGTAGTTGATTCCATTTCAAGGCCATTAAAGATCTATTGTTAACTTGGATGTTTTATACTTTTCCAAGAATAATAAGAGTGGCAGCTATATTAAACGCATAGACATTAAGTATTTGATAATTAGAGATTATATCAAGAAACAAGTTGTGTCAATGGAGCATGGTAACACCACTTTTATGGTGGAAAATCCTATGACTAAAAGATTACTAGCTAATGTTTTTGAGGATTGTGTAACCCATATGGGTTTTAGTAGCTCATTTTCACTTGTTTTTCTCTAATAATTTTGTCTAAACAAATTCATGTTCTTCTTGTTTTACATTACTATGAGCATATGGTTTTCATATATTAAAGTGTGATCTATATTAGATCCAATAAAATAGACCCTGAATGATACTTATATTAAGTGCATTTTCATAAAATTTTGACACTTGATTCAAAAATGTTATACATAGTAATACATGGAAGGAAATGTTTGTTTTAAAGTATGACCGCCATGATTCTGGTATTATGCCTTATGGTTAAGTGTTTGTTGCATAATCTTATGACTATATGATCATATGGCCACATTCTTGTTTTGTCTCTCAATGTTGTTGTCTAACCTACTATATATAGGTCAAGTAGGAGAATGATAGAAATTATTCCTATTTTATGGATTTAAGTATAACCTACACATTAAGTTACCATAAGTTAAGGATACTAAGATCTCTATTAATGGGAAGGTAAATAGGATAAGGTTTTGATTATATTATGCATATTAGTTACTTTTCTTAATGGACGAAAACGCATGAATACACAATTTACTCATCAAGTCCATAGTCTATCTATACATATAACACTTGTGACATTTATTGGTCTACAAATTTTTTTTCTTCATTCGATAGACATAAGCTAAAAGACTTCAGAGTTTCTGTCATCGACTACATAATTAGTGATAACACTTTTCAAATACAATTCGAATAATTATGGCTATCGTTGAAAGTATATTTTTGCATCAATCTTTTCTACTAATATTTAGATACATGTCATGATGTTTTCAACATTTTTTCTTCTATTTTTCCACTTAATCAAGTATAAAACAACCTCGTTTTTAAAGATAATGAATTTCAATAGTTTACAACTGAAATAAGGCCCGTGATTAATGCTGAATATTTATTTATTGATTTCTAGTGACGAGAAAGGGTGCTTGCATGGAGAAGGAAAGTGCGAAGTCATGCGTTTATTCCAGAGATCCTCGTGGGAAGTTATGGGGCCATCATTTTCATATGCATATGCTACAAGAAGAAGAATCTTGTGAAAAACTCGCCCGCTACCCCCCTAACCGGGTTTGGTTACTGTGCTACATGTCTTTTTTCGCAGGACGTGCAGGACTCATCCGTAGCCACCGTATCATATTTCGGATCTGAGACGACGGCTGCGAAAATTTATCAAAAATTTCAAAAAAAATACATACAAAGAGTAAAAAATATGGTTCGTTAGATTATATTTTAATATCTGATCCAACGGACAAGATTATCAAAATTTTCAAAAAAAAATACATACAAATAGTTAAAAATATAATTTGTTAGATCATATTTTAATATCTGATCCAACGGACTAGATTTGATCATGCATGTCCTACAAAAAAGGATGTGACCTAAACCAAATCGCCCACAACCATGCCTTGTTGTCCTTCGTCACCACACCCCCAAAAAAAACAAAAGAAAAATTTTCATGTGAAGAGAATATCTATGGATTAAACCTAAAACTTATCATTTGGTAAAGAAATACTTCTAATCATTTATCATTTTCATTAACTTATCTTTCCTTAATTTTTATTTTACTTTTTATTATGAGAATAGAGTTTCAGAACTTGTAAATTACTAATTAAACATTAAGATAAAGTATCAACTCCATGGCAGTGTTAATTTGGGAAAGAAAATGTGGAAAAGAAATACTTCATTTAAGGGTAAATTTCATTATAGAAAACACTTTCTGCCACCTCCAAAGAGGGGTGGGTTGGAGAATCAAACTAAAAGATAGATAATTAATATTTCGCTTTTTGTTCTCTTTATTCAAAACTAGGAGACTCAAGCAGAAGTTGTGTTCTCATTTGCTCAAATTTTCTAGTAGCAATGCTAAAATTCTGTTTGTTTATAATTTGAAAGTAATCAACTACTCAAAAACAAACTAAAAAGTCCGTTTGTCTTATTATTCATTCTCATTCAAGAACAAATTCGTTAAGTTATTTAAATATATTGGATAAATTTACAATTATCATCTCGATATCAATTTTCTAAGCTAAATAGTGTGACAAAATAGCAATTCAATTGTTTACGAAACATCATTCACTAGAGGTCTAGACATGAATTTGATTCACAACATCTTCCTCTAATTTATAAGAAAAAAAAAGAAAAACTAACATAACAAATCAGTCCTAAATTTTTTTCTTATTGCAATTGATAAAAAAGAATATATATATATATATATATATATATATATATATATATATATATATATATATATAATTTTTTTAAACATATATTAATTAATGTTTATCGATGTTGTCCAAACTTTGACTAATCAAAAGAACGGAAGAAGTTCCTGTTTCCTCAGGGGGTATCCTCGTGTGTTTACTAGTTCTTTAATGTCCCAACCATATGCCTCCTACGTATGACCAGTTCTATGTATGGAGTCATCCATGATTAGGTCAAATATGCAGAGATTGATCTGGTTAACTGTCATAGATCATGATATATTATTTTTGAAGGCAAAAAATGAAAATTTATTGCACAAAGTTAGTTATAATAGCTCCAAATACATCATCAGGAAAAAATTATTGCAATTTTTCTCGAATAGATGGCCTGGCTATGACCTTTGCGGGGGAGATCACACGTGAAAAGACAAGTATTATAGATTTATTATGCAATAAATAAAAAGAAGAAGAAGACTTGGAATGTCTTTTTTCTTTTTTATATATTTTATTTATTTTTCTTTATTGTTAGTATTATGTGTATTTGGATTGGATTTTATTACGAAACTTAATGTAAATTTCTCACATTGGGCCCTACTTGTTCTCTCATAAAAATTTTTTTCTCTCAAAATTCAAGATAGAAAATTTTAAAACAAAATACTATTTAATATCACATAAGTTTGGTTCGATAGTCTATGATTGTTGTGCACCAGTTTACCAGAACGTCTTTCCAACAATGCAACTTGAGTTCATAACAAATATAGAATTGTTTTATTTTTTTAAAATAAATCTAAAATTTAGTAGTTGATTTCTTTTCATAAGAGCATGAAGTTAAAGAATTTTAAGAATATTTGGTTCTTTTAAAACTTTTAAAATCTAATTTATATTTATAAACTATTAGATGCCATTTTCATTTTGGAAAGAACACAACAGAAACATATTAATAAGTATTATATTTAAAATTTATAATAAATGGCTCTTGATTTTAAAATTAAATTTAAAATTTCATAAAATTTAATTTTTTTATAAATAATTTAATATAATTTTTTTTCAATTATTTGTTGTAAGAATACTTTTGTGCCTAGGAATAGGGAGCACTGTACCTTCTCTTGGCCATATGTTGGGAAGCAATTATACACGTTAGCTCCTATGAAATCATCAAAATCCACTGTTTGTGTCCAATACTGCTTGCTCTCTCTCTCTCTCTCCTCTCCTCCTTCTAAAATATTCAATAATGTTTTTTAGTAACAATCAACCTTAGACTCTGCAAAAATAAAAAGTTGTTAGAGAAAAAATTAATTTGATTATACCTTTTTAAATAAAGTAGTTTATTTTCTGTAATATTTTAATTTGTTTTCTGCTTTCTGCAAGAGCAGTTGGTGCACCATGACATCATGACATGCTATGCAATAATGGAGCCATACTCTAGAGAGAGAAAGAGACCAAGTCATCCTCCACGTTACGCGCCAACGAAGACCCAGCTAATCCCCTGTCCACGTAAGCAACCACTTGACTGAATACTTCCTTTCTGTCTCGAACTGCTCACCCAATGACGTATCCCCACGTGGTAAAACGCCTCTTCCCATTCCCCACCTGCTCACGTGGCTCGTCTTCATCTTTTAAAACTTTTAATCTGATCATCAACCTGTGCTTCTAGGTTAGCATGTTTGTTTGCCTCCTGTTGTACTGGAGTAATATTTTCACATTTGACTCGCTCCTTCTCCCCTAGGATACTTAAATTACACTTTGCCCCCCATTAAAGTGCCTAATTACTTTTAACTTTTGAACTCTCAAATTTTATATATATGTACCTAGAATTTGACCATGACTTTCAACAAATTGAATCAAAATGAATTTATTTAAGAGTTCCAAAAGATGTTAAATAACTTTTTTAAGCATCACATATATTTAAATCAGGCAAATAAAAAGTTACATATATAATTTATAGTAATTAAAATAATTTATTTTTATTTTTTAAAAAATAAATTAGAAATTTAAATATAAACCAATGAGTGTTTAATTATTTTAAAAATTTAAAAAAATTTCATCAAATTCAATTTAGTTCTTGAAAGATTATAATAGTAGAAGTTATAATTGTGTTAATAAATAATATTCTATCTCATGTTCTATAATCATGAGGCGAACCGTATGAAGATAAAGTAAACTTGTAAATTTTTAATACATAGAGATAGAGAGGTAATAAAGTAAATAAAACATGTGATTTTGTAAATATACAAAGATTATAGTTTAGCTACCATAAGTGAAGAGGAATTTTTTTCAACCTGTTAGAACATTTGAGACCCTTATTTGTAAGGTTAGAGGACTTTTCCGATATTTGAGGAACAGAGATAAAAATTTCCAATTTTTTTGCAAGAAAAGATAAAAATTGGAATTTCCCAATTTCCAAATCGTAGAAAACAGATAAAAAGTTCCAAAAAGTTACTGCGAGGTTGCAAAATGAAAAACGTGCTTGCAATTAAAAAAAAAAGAAACAGTGTATATACCTGATGTTTACATAGCCCTCGAAATATCCGCGGTCCACTAGTTCCAAAAAGTAAAATCGACGGCCCTGATTTAGTGCTCGAGATTCCTTAGGAATTTGGATAGACGGCCCACATGCGTGTCGATGGCGTGTTCCAGTCGTAAAACAGTGTCCACTGGGACCCACTTACAGCGTCCAAAACCTTTAAAGGTTAAAAATCCTTAATTACATGCTAATTATTGTAATTAGTATTAATCTGAATTAAGGGTCTTGTTAATGGATTTTGTTTTTATTTTTTCTGACCAACCATAAAACGCGGTGCAAAATTCTTAAATCCACCCTAATATAAGCCTCGCCTTCCTGGTAGGGTTCCGAGCATCGTCCATTCCTCGCTTTCTCTCTCTCTCTCCAAACGCTCTTTCTCTCTTCTTTTTCTCCACCAATTTTTTAAGGGTTTTGATGGTTGCTTTCTCCTCTCATTTGTCCTGGTGGGGTGTTATTTTTCTTTGTTTGTTGCCCTGGGGGTGTAATATCACTAGTCTTTAAGGCAGTCTCTTGAATATCTTGGTTTTCTTGGATGGTTTCCGTTTCTGATTTGTGGTCGCACGGTTCTTGAATTTTGAGGGTGTTTTTAGTCTGAACTTTGCTGGGTTTGCTTTGTTTCTATTTCTGGTCTGCTTTGGAGTCTATAAAATCGCAAATTTTTTTCTGTTTAAGAGATTTGGGCTGGGGACGATCTTGAAGGTGCCACACTTTCATTTTGATTCATTTTCTTGAACTCTTTAGTCCAGCTGAGCTAGTTTCGTTTTGTGAAACAGAGGGGTTGATAACGATTGTGCATTGGGAGTTGGATTTGAATTTGGTGTCTGATTAAAAAGAGGAAGAAGAAAAACCTTCTTTTGAATTCTATCTTTCCATTATCATTTTCAGGAGTTCTTGGAATTGATCAGTAGTTTGGTGACCTTTTCATGTGAGTAGGAAATGCCAGCAACGGATTATCAAGGGTCAACATCCTCTTTTACAAGTTTTGGGCGTTCCATTTTGAGCATTAGACGCGAGCAGGTCCATTCTATGGATTCCCCTCAGGGGACTACAAGCCAGGAACAAGAGCTTGAGTCCTTCCAGAAACATGTCGCCGAAAGGTTTCATGATTTGTTGCATGGAAATGCCGATGACCTCCTCTCAATCCCGTGGATTCACAAGCTTTTAGACGCTTTCATCTCTTGCCATGAAGAATTCAGGGTCATACTTTTGAATAACAGAGCTTATTTGAATAGAGCCCCAATGGATCGGTATATAACCGAGTTCTTCGAGAGAAGCGTGAAGGCTTTGGATGTTTGTAATGCAATTCGTGATGGGATTGAGCAGATCAGGCAATGGCAAAAGCAGTTGGAGATTGTCCTCTGTGCATTGGACAATCAAAGGAGTTTTGGGGAAGGGCAGTTTCGCCGTGCCAAGAAGGCCTTGATTGACTTGGCTATCGGAATGCTTGACGAGAAAGAGTCAAATGCAACTCTCGCTCAGAGAAATCGATCTTTTGGGCGAAATAATGCTCAAAGGGATCAGCGGTCTTTGTGCCATTTTCGATCATTGTCCTGGAGTGTTTCCCGGTCTTGGTCTGCTGCTAGACAATTACAAGCCATTGGAAATAATTTAGTAGCTCCACGAGCTAATGAAGTAGCAGCCACCGGTGGTCTAGCAGTAGCTGTTTTCACAATGAACTATGTGCTGCTGTTCGTAATGTGGGCTCTTGTGGCTGCCATTCCTTGCCAGGACAGAGGTCTCCAAACTCATTTCAATGTTAGCCGGCAGTATTATTGGGCTGGACCAATACACTCCCTTCATGAAAAGATTCTGGAGGAATCCAAGAAAAGGGACAGACGAAATGCTTGTGGGTTGTTGAAGGAGATTCATGAGATTGAGAAATGTGCAAGGAACATGAATGAATTGACTGATTCCCTTCAATTCCCCTTGTCAGAGGAGAAGGAAGTGGAAGTGAAACAGAGAGTGCTGGAGCTAGGACTTGTTTATGAAGCAGTCAAAGATGGATTGGATCCGTTAGAACGTCAGGTCAGGGAAGTTTTCCACAGGATTGTTCGCAGCAGGACTGAAGGACTTGATGGCATTGGACGAGCAAACTATCATGGTTGATAGAATTAGTATTTTCTCGGTTGCCTTTTGGGCATCTATATGTAGAGCTTGCATATATGTCATGCATTTTTGGTTTCATAGATGAAAAAGGAGAATCATATGGGGCTTGACATGCCAAGAATAAGAAATTTAGAGAGGTAAAACCTTTGTATAGAACATCTAGGAAAAACATTTGGGCATTGTAGTCCATGATGTTTTCAATGCGTCTTGTGTTGGCATTGTATAATCAAGTTTCCGACTAGAATTGAGTTTAAAGGATGTGACTCCCTTTGCTTTGTGAATTTGCTGAGTCTGGAATATGTTCATTACTTAACTCATATTGAAACAGTTCACAGAAATTTTTGTCTATTGACCATTTTGATGAATAGAACAGTATGATGGCCTACGGATATTTGATTGACGATCTTCATTTACTCTATTGTTCTGTTTCCCTTTTCATTTTGCTTATTTCCTTGTATAAGTCAGTTCACTTAATAAGCTTTTCTCCTTTTCTCTTGAAGTTTGTCGATCAAATTTGTAGCTGTAGAAACTTCATATTCAGTCAGCAATTGGATGAAATCCATCATTAGTTTAGGATTTCTTGCTGGAAATTTCTAACTTCTAGTTTACTGTCAATTTGCTTAATATGGATCATCTGCAGTTGCTTTGGATTTCTGAAGTCAGCAATGGTTTAATATCTTGTGTGGAATTCTTGACTGAAAATGGCCTTCTAAATCGGCACCCTTGTTTTAGTGTAGAGTACTTGTCAATGCCTAGACTTCTGTTTTGTGATGGTGCAATTTGACCGTGCTTCACTTCATATGGTTGCTGCCTCTCCTCTCGGTGGTCTGACTTGTTGGAGAATCCTCATGGTCTCCCATGAATTTTAGCAATCATTAAAGGAGGTTATGGAATTCAGAATTTGATAAGTTCCTGCTCGAAGATTTTTATATAATTAGTCACCGTGGAGTAGTAGTTTTTAAGCTGTGAAGGATGACATCAGGTAAGTCTGCTAAAAATTCTTTGCTTATTTGCCTGCACGTTTAGCAGATTGTCTCATTTAATTCAAGACTCTGCCTACGCTAACATCAAGCGGAAGATACCGTTTATTTCAAAACACTGAAAATTGGAAGGATTGACCATTAGAAATATTGAACAGGTCAATTTTCATTTCATTCATAAAAATAGCGCGCAAAATGAAATTGACCTTTGTTTATTATGATTTGTTATCTTCTTAGTTTTATTGTATCAATAAAGAATGGTTATCTAGAAGCATTCAGTCTTGTTGACTGTTTCCAGAATACGATAACCGAACAACCATTTATCCGCAGAGAAAACTATCACTTGAATGCTTCGAATCTGAACATGATTCTTGCTAACATCTTTGTCAAGTGATGACGTTTTCAGTTATGTCCACGTTTTCTTTCTTTACTGTGATCTGTTCTTGAGACTGATGTTTCTTTTGCATTGAACTCCTCTCAGTTCTTGCCCTTTTATCTTTGAATTCTCACTGATCTCTGCTTTGACCATTTCCATTAGAATATGGATTCTTCAGTTCATGCTCTCTATCTCTCACTCACTCAAGCGCGCGTGCACGCACACATACACTTGCCTCTCCTGCCTGCCGAGCATCAATAGATGCTCTAGTGGTTGTCAAAAACAAAGGGTTGCCAAGGATCTTGATTTCACTTCTCATTTCTTTCATTTTCTTGCTAATACCACAAGGTTTTTTCTTGCAGATTGGGATTTTCTAGTTTAGCCATAACATCCATTCTTTATAGCTGTAGTCTAGTGTGTATATATTGTTGACAAGTCGCTATCGCCACATCTGAATCTTGGGGATGGCAAATGGCTGGCAGATGTACAAATATTTTGATTGGCAATAAATAAAAACTGCATATTTTTCACCTACCAGAGAAATTTGAGAGGCCAGAATGAGTAAAGGCCCTCTCTGCAACCACAGCAGTCTGCTCATAGTTGTTATGACTATTGACATTTGGTGCTTTAATTGCTAAAAGTTTTTCGTTGGGTTGGAATTTGGCTTCATACGCTATTGCATCATAAATGTGTAGTGGGACATTGCACTACCCATCATAGAGGTTTACACAATTCCATTTTGGAGAGAATTCAATATTCAAAGTGTCTTTTGGACGTTTCTATGGACATCTCTCTGATTTTGGGAATGTTTAGGTTTTCACCCATTGATTTTGTTTAACGTCGTGACAAAGGACGCAGCTCCTTTGTTAGAAGTACTTTTTATCGAGTAGCTTTCATCGTTAAAGTAATATTTTTTTGTGATGTTTTTTTTTTAATTTTTAAAATATTTAAATACTTTTATATGACGATAAGTTTATGTATAATTATTACCTACATATACATAATTTTTACAAAAAGAAGTGGTATTAATTCTCTACAAAATACTTACTATTAGTACGATAATGCTGCATCCTTCCTTGACTCATTCACCTCCGTAGCCTTCATTACCTGTGTCTTCTCTTGTAGCCCTTCTCTCTCCTTCATTATAACGGGACAAGAAAAGAAAGAAAAAAGGAAAACAAGTTAGCCAAGAATGACTTATGCCATAACGCCCCATGATTTCAACAAAGGTAGAGAAAATGATAGGGAAAATGGTCAGTTTAATCTCGAATATACATTATGGTCTATAATATTTTTTTACCATTTTAGTTCTAAAAATTAGGTGTCTAACATGTTATGGTGCTTAATATTTTTTTTTATCGTTATAGTCCCAAAAAAATTTTTAAGTAGTCAACAAAGTTCGATCACCAGCTACCATTAGGGACTAAAATGACAATAATTGCAACTGATGAACGGAATTTATTGGTTGCTCGAAAAATTTTTTCAAGACTATAACATTAGAAAAAAATATTAAAGACCATAATATGTTAGACACTTAACTTTTGAGATTAAAACAGTAAAAAAATATTATGAATCATAACATATTAGATATTTAATTTTTTAGACTAAACTGGTTATTTTTCAGTAGATAATAATACAACTTATAGGTCAAAGGGGATGCCATGGCTTTGATATGTCAATTTGGTGACAAAAATCATTAAAATCGCCCAATCTTGTGCATGCGGCCTTGTTCAGCGGCAAGTATTGAAAGGATTCAGTTTCTATTTAGTGTATGATTTTTTTTTAAAAAATAAGGTTAATATTCTCATACGTTCTTATATTTTTTTCATTTTTCCTTCCTAAGTACAATGTTTTATTTCTTGGTACAGTGTTCCTATTCCCATGTGTAAAGATCTGATTGCAAACGAATTCTACAAAATAAAAAAAAAAAAGACTTGATCGATCAAATACGTAGATATATTGTAATCATCCATACTCATTAAGTGGAAAGCCCACTTGGGGGAACCAACATCCGACGGAAGGGAATGAGAGTAAGGAGGGTCAATATTGTCAAAAAGAATCGGAGTTAAACTGTCAACATTGCTTTCCTCTGGAAAGATATAACCTATTATGCAATTGCAATCACTTTCTTGAAGTCATTGTCTGACTTGTTCCCTGAATAGGGACTTCATTGACTCTAACTAATTTTAGCCCAATAACTTTTACCCCCCAATCCTTCTCATTCCTCAAATGGAAATTGAAACTTCCCATCCAACACAAAAAGTGCCCAACGAGTAAATATGATTGTAAACCTAAAAGAAGAAACAAGGAAATATTATAGAATTGGAGATTATAATATGCAGTAAATATCATGATACGTCTTTGTAAACAGACCTACACTGTCTTTGGTTGGAGTGGGAGGAGCAAGTAAATGAGGAGGGGAAGTAAATGAGGAGGGGAAGTAAATGAGGAGGTATTTGAGTAAATACATTTGCTTGTTTAGGATATTATAGGGGGAAAGAAAATGTAGAGAGAGAGCATATCAGCAAAATCAATCACTCAAAAAGTTGAGGGATTGAAATGTATTTTGTAAGTAAAAACTAAACAGTCTTTGGAATTGTTAGTAAATCTATACTAATAAATATATGTAATAGATAAAATGGTAAAATTATCATAATTTATTTTTACTCCTACTAAATAAGAAAAAATATTTATAATTTACTTCCCTTTCATCCACACCAAACAAAATTAAAGTAAATGATATTACTTCCTCTAAGTGAAGTAAATGGTGCCACTCTCCCTAGACCCCTACATAGAGTGATTAATGATATGAATGTTAGTGAGAAATTTACGCTGTAATCTCAAATTTCATTAATTTCTTTTTTATTCTCTTTTTTTTTTCCAATGGACGAAGATCTACATCACAAAGTGAGTATTAGAGAGTAAAACAAAGCCATCCTACAAGTGAGCTGGTATATTGCACAATAAAAGACACCCAAACCACCCAGTTAGCACTCAGGATCCTTTGCAATCCTCACTATAATACTTCTAATTTTAATATTTAATTTTTAAGATTAATTTTTAAGATTTTAAAATTTATCTTATTCAGTTTAGGATATATGAATAAGAATTTCTACAATTAAGAATAATATAGCGAATGTTATACAAAAGTATTATAAAGTTCCCAAACTCCACAATTAGTATCAAGGGGTTCTTATAGCGTTTTCTTTCTCTTAATAAATGGTACTTCTAACTAGGTGTGTTCAAACCGGATTTCGGTTCGGTTTCTATTTTACTATTCAGTTTCGGTTCGACTTTTTTCGTTTTTTTGAAAACCAAAATCGAATCGTTTACTATTCGATTTTATAGTTCGGTTTGATTAGGTTCGGTTCGATTCGATTTAAACCGAAATAAATACAAAAAAGTATTATGGTAATGCGTTCTTATATTTTTTTTAAAAAATAAATACAAGAACACATTACTATTAGGGCTGTCAATCGGGCTCACTGAGCCGGACTTTGAAAAGCCCGAGCTTGGCCCGATTTACAGCGGGCCGAAAAAATATGAGGCCTAGCTCGGCTCTTTCAGGCTCGGGCCGGTCCTAACCCAGTTTTTTAATTTTTTATATAATAAATAATATTTTTAATAATATAATAATATAATAATAATAATATTATATAAATATATATATAAATATATATATTTTACGGGTCGGACTGAAATCGGGCTGAGATAAGCTCAGCCCGAACTTGGTCTGAAAATTATTCGGGCTGAATTTTTCAGCTCGAGCCCGCAATTAAGAAGGGCTGAACGGGCTGGGCTCAGGCCAACCCGGCCCAATTGACAGTCTTAATTACCATAATGCGTTCTTGTATTTATTTTTTAAAATTTTGATTTTTTAATTTGGTTTTTGGTTCGATCACCTAAATTGAAAACGAACCGAAATTTTTATAATTTCAAAAATCGAATCGAACCGAAAAATTACAAAAATCAAACCGAACCAAAAAATTCAGTTCGATTCAGTTTTTGAACACCCCTACTTCTAACCAATTTCACTGCAGCCTTACCATATATCATGGAGTACATAAGAATGATGCTTTTTCCCTTTTCCTTTTATCTTTAATAGGATGGATGCAGCAATTACTTGAAGCAAGCTCAGGCCCAATAGACTTGAATAGTTTCTTGTAATTAGCCTATGGGCCATACATGGTGACCATCCTCGTCTTGTGTCTTGGATTTGGACCAGATGGCCTTGAGATCGAAGTTTGTTATCTTTCTCCTAGAGCATCGGCATAATATATATATTGATGGAGTACCGGCATAATATACTTAATCAATATCATCCCAGGGGTTGATAATTGGGATTTGTTGACAATAAAAAGTTTAATAGAATTAGTAATATGTAATATTACCTCCGTTTAAAATTGAATATTTTATTTTAATTAGTCATTAGATTAATAAGAGTAATTTGACTAAAAAATTTATTATAATATCTTTAATAATTAAAAAAGTCACTGGTAGGACTTGCATATTACTTGAGTTTTAATTTCTTAATTAATAAAATTAAAGAGATTAGTGACGAGTTTATATGTTGGTAGAGCTTAATTTTTTAAATTAATAAAATTAATAATAGAAGTTTAAATAAAACATATAATTATTTTTAAAATGTAGACATTCAATTCTGAACATTTTAAAAAAATATATGGACATTTAATTTTGAACGAAAGAGTATTATTTTGTTTTCTTTTATCAATGTTTAAGAAAATTAGTACTCCCTCCGTTTTTTATATTTGTCTAGATTTGGGTTTTCACAAATACTAAAAATGTTATTGAAAATGTTAAATTACAAGGTAACATGACAATTATGCCTTATTGGAATTTAAAAAATCAATAAATACAATTTAGAAAAATAATAAAGATTAAGGGTGAAATGGGTAGATACATAATACAAATGACTTGCTGATATTGTAAAATGACAAATATTTGAGAAATAAACTAAACCAATATAGACAGATAAAAGAAATGGAGAGAGTAATACGTAATATGTAGTGCTGTCAAATGGGCCAGCCCGCTCTGGCCCGGCCAAACATGCGAGGGCTGAACACCCCCAGTTCGTTGCCCGCGGTGGTCAGCTCGCGGACTGCACAAAACGACGTCGTTTTGAAATTTTTAAAAAAAAAAAATCAAAAGGAAAAATGGACTAGCCCGAGTCCGGTAGACAGAGCTGGCCGAAAAAACTCGCGTTTAAACAAGCTTGGGCATATTAAGCCCAAGCCCGCTTAAACGGGCCAGCCTGCGAGCTTGAGCCCGTTTTGACAATACTAGTAATATGTCTATCCTCCTTTGAAACATGCATCAATAAATAAAAGCAGCCAACTTATTAAAGAAGTTAACTCTCTATTGTATTGTATAGTGAGTTGGCATGAATTGACCTTTTTACCCATATTTTTTTTCAGCAGTGTGTGATTATCTTTTAGAATACTTTTTCTAGAAATACTAGCTTCATTTCTATTTTTACATAGATTAAGAATTTGATAAATTTTATAATATTTAAAATAAAAAGAATTATGTACCTTTTAACTTTAACTATAATTTAATTAATTAGTACTTAGAATTTGTGATAGGTAGTAGTTACAAAAACTGTAAAAAAAAATTATTAATTTTTTATTAATAAAAAAGTAAATAAAATTAGTAATATTTCTGGAGAGAGGGAACAAGTACAAGTTAGTCGTCCCACCCTAGTCCCGACCAGTTTTCTCCGTAAATGCGTATCATGCTTTTTCTGGAATTCAAAATGGACATAACTTCACCCAGAGGCAACTAAGATGAAAGCAACCTATTCTAAGTGTTTTTAACTGTTCCGATCCCCACATAAATTCATGAGTTTGAAGCAAAGTATATGTGCTTTATTATCAAATCTTGGTTACTGCATTCGGAATTTATTCTTATATCAAAGCTTGTTAAATCAAAATTGAGCCAGAAAATCCGAACTTTTCTGAAAGATGGAGCTTGAATTGGGACTAAAATTAGCAAAAGTTGCTGATGAATTCACTACAGCGGATCTTCAGATTGCCAAGGATCGTTCAGGTCCTGTTTTTCTGTCTACAGAAACAGACACCGTGTTCATCCTCACTGCCTATCTCAGAGGTTCTGTATTTTTTTGCTTTTCTGGTGTTTCAATCTACCTTTAGTGATTTCAGGTTGTGTTCTTATGGAACTTTCAAGATTTTCAGGTTACAGAAAACGAAATATTAAGATTGAGATCAATGAGGACGGGACTTGTATCATTATACGTGGAGAAAAGGCTGTTCAGGAGACTGTAATGGTGGGGTGGCGATTCCACAGGAAAGAAACAGAAATCAGGGCATTCAGGAAGGGTTTCAAGATCCCTGATGGGGTGATTCTGGATAAAATCAGAGCAAAATTTGATGAGGAGGAATCCGAATTGACGATATCAATGCCAAAGAAAGTGAAAGGAATTCGTGGGGTTATCGTTGAGGAACTGAAGGAACATGAGCTTGCTAGAGGAGGTTCAGAAACTCTGCAGATTGATGACCATGACCTTCCTCGAGAAGAGATTTCGAACCTTGGAGACAGATGCACTGAAGCATATGAACCAGGGGATGGAAAATCTCCAGAAGAACCTGAAATCATAAGTGGAGAAGAACCACAAGAATCTGAAAAGAAAGGCATCCATGATCAACAGGAACATGCAAAAGAAGAGGAACAAGAAGGCAAAGATGAAAGGCTGCAGAAGGTAGAAGAACCAAGTGCAGAAAAGATTGAAGCAACTCAAGGACCAGAAGAACCTAGTGCAGAATCATCTGGTAAAGCCCCGGTTGATGAAACCACAGATGGGCTACAAAAGGAGGAAATCCGCCAAGAAGTTCGAGGAAATACAGAAGCAGAACAGGCACCGGATAAAGGTCATGGAAAAGAGAATGATGTTAAAGCTGATGAGCAAGAAGAACAAGAATCTGCTCTGGTAAAAGCTCCAGAAGTGGCTGCTCAAGAAGATGGCAAGGAGGAGAAGGAAAGGTTCAAAATATGTACTCCTATGGTTGCAGGATCAGCCTTGCTCTTGTCTATCGTAGTGATTGTCATAAATTTTATTCGGACCAAAAGCCAGACGGGGAGAAGGAAAGACTAAAGCATATAAATGTATTTTCTCATACTCCCTATATAGCATTGCCAAAAATTTCCGTAAATGGCTCTGTCAAGTTGACTGGAAACATTGTATAGCATGTATTTGTGATGAAAATACCAGCATATTGATTCATTTATGCGATGAATAAAGAAGTTATCGATGATTTTTCTAAAATAAATAAAAAAAATCTTAAATAATACTCTCTCTGTTTCATAATAAGTATCTTTGTAGAAATTTTATTTTGTTACAAAATGAATATCGTGGGACAAAAATTTAATTTTCTTTTCTTTATTTACCTTCATAATAAAACAATGTCAACTAGTATGGTAAAGATTGTAGTTTTTTATATTGTAAGTTTTCATGAAGAGATAGAATATTTAATTAAAACAAATTAATCAGTTTAATTATTGTCTTAATATGTGTAAATACTTTTACAATAATACTTATTATGAAGCGATAGAATATTTAATTAAAATAAACTAGTCAATTTAATTATTGTCTTAATATGTGTAAATACTTTTACAATAATACTTATCATGAAGCGAAAACGAAAGAAGCATATATCTTTCAAGACCAAAAGATTCAACAAGAAGTACTTCTTGATTTGCTAAAACTCTTTTTTGGTTTTGGAGTTCTTGACTTGCCCTTGGACCCTGCTTCAATTATTTATTTGAAATATGTTCTTCCTGTTTGATGTTTCCGAGTGCTTAGCGGTTCATGCTGTAGAAGTATTTATTGTAGCCTTAGTGCCCATGGCAACATTCAAATAGGCTTCTTCCTCTTTAATTACTTCAAGCGCTTATCAGCTCGTATTATAGAAGTTGTCATTGTGTCTACTGGTATATAAGAAATGTACGGAAGCAATTCTTTTAATGTAAATCTACCATCCAGTTCCCGAGCCTCCTATACTAGAAGAAAAAGGAAGACCTTATCCTTAATACCCTTTATTCATGGAGGACCTCTCTCACAGATGTTGAATCAGAGCACGAGAGTTGTACACCCAGCCCCACAAAGCTTAAACTTCTTCAAAACTTTTACTTTACCCCTGATGACTATTATTGAACTAAAGCTACAAAAAAGGAAGCTAGTCTTCAAAGAATCTCCTCACAGATACCTTTACAAGTCACTCGCGGGGGTGGGGGGAGGTGAAAAATTTTTAACCAGTCTTGGTAGGAAATGGGAATCAAGCCACAATTCTTTATTTATAACCATAAGTTTTTGTTTTCTAATTCTTTCTCGGCAGATTCAATTTATAAAAAGAAGAGAACCATAAAGAGCAATTAAAGACCTAGGATCATATTCAAAGCCTCAATGGAAAGGAAAACAAAAACCTTAGAAAAAGAAAAGCAAAAAAGAATCATATAAAAAGAAGATGTAATCAATTGCAAGCAAAAACTAAACACTAAAGAAACAGACTGCTAATGATTCCAAAGTAGGGTCAAGGATAGAAATCTTACATGATATAATCACATCCTTAAAGCTACTTTAGATTTAAAGCTACAGTTCCACCTCTGAATCTACACAAAGAAAGTGCAGTGTCTCTCTGTCTTTTTGCTTTTCTCATAATGATAGCAGCATCAGTAAAATGACACAAAACAAAGCTCTTTCAACTGCAACAACTCTAACCTTCTGCATGCTCATCAAAGAAAATTTTGTCAATTAAAGAATAATCATAAGGGACCAGAAAACCAAAATCTCCAGCTTGCATGTTTTGGACTTTCATTACAAATGAGTTTACTGCATTTGACTCTTGATGGCGGACCGATGTTTTGTCAATAGACACCAAAATTTTTGCATTCTTGTTTCTCTTTTATACTCTGAATTGATGATGCAAATGATGCATGACTTAGAAAAGGAAACAGCCCAAAAATGATTAAAGAAAATTACTCATGCATAATTTTCGTAATTTTTATCATTAGGTTTTTACCTTTTGTTGTTCCTTTCATTTGGCAACTTGAATTGAACCCTCATTCTCTGAATTTGGACATATTGCAGCTCTCTGGTCTTTTCTGCTTCATCAGAACTAATTTTTCTCTCATAATAGCATTAAGTACGACTAGTGATGCATTTAATGGTCCAAAGCTATTTTAGATCTTCAAGCCTCTTAAATATCCAAATTACAAAGTCAAATTTTCTTAGTCTGGTCACACTAGAGCACCAAACAGCCTTTCAGATGCTGCTGCGCAGTTGCGTTTCATCTATCATTTTTTCAACTTTTCCAAGTTCAAATCAAGAGCTAAATAATCAAATTCAACAGATTAATGTAACATAGAGAATCAGAAATGTTCAAAGGAGCAATTTTTTCTTACAGATATTTCCTGCTTTTAACCCCAGTAAAAAACACCCAAGAAAACAGATTCTACCATTGCTATTTGCCAGAAGTAGATTGGTATCGTCGCAATATTTATGACGGTAAAATTTACCTGTCTTTGAGGGCTACCAGAAATAGGAACTGGGCGAATTGTAGCAGAGTCAACTTCACCAGTGGGGAGAGGAACAGCGGGATTGCTATTAATAAATGGATAACCACTTTTGTCTGGCACCATGGGGCTGGTAGCAGGAAACATTGCACTCGGTGCAGGACTAGGTGAGGTAGTTTCTCGAGGTCTGAATGGCCAAGGAAATGCTGGAGATGATGACACAATGCCACCGGTAATTTGTGGTGGCGCTGCTATTGGTGGCTGATCAGGTAATGAAGGCTGATTTTCCGGTGGTGGCGGCGGTGACAAAGTGACCTTAACAGCCAACTTCTGGCCCGCTAAACAGTCTTTGTTTGAACCATTTTTGAAAGAGAAGTAGAAGAAACCAGTGCGTGATGGGTACCACTGGATTTCATTTTAGAATGAGCAAAATTGTCAGCGATAAGCATTTGCAGCCATTCTCCATTACCCAAATTAAGCAATTAAACATCCATTGTGCAAATTAAGCTTTCTGCAATCATGAAACACTTTTTTCCACAATTTAGCATAATAAAGTACTATAATCAACAGAAAAATCATCAACTTCCCGATAAACAATAATGCAACCCATGTATTCTTTCAAGAATTCAAAAGTAACATGAAAGATCAAACCAATTTCCCCATCCCCCCAAAAACGCACACGCACACGCACTCGCACAGAGAGAGAGAGAGAGAGAGATACCGTGTAAGCTTTGGAATTGGGTTTAGAGAGAAGAGTGGCTTGAGTGAAGTTGCAGAGACTAAAGGCTCTTTGGTTCTGGAAAATGTAGAGATTGTGCTGGTACTTGTGCTGGAAAACTGAAAAGAATTGAGAAACAAGAATAAAATGCAAGTCTATACTAGAACACTAACCAACAATTCTTGATTTCTGGGACAGAATCCAATCACTTACTGACAGTGTCCCCGATTTGAACAGTGGGGTTTCTCCATTCTGTAACTCCATCAACCACCACTGTTGCAGACTGAGAAAGTTGAAAGTTTTGAAGCAAAAGAGCAAAGAAGAAGAAGGAGACCAACATGGAGGAAACTTCAATGTAAGAAAGAAAAGTTTAAAAGTCACAATTAGAGTTACTTTGCAACAGCAAAGCTTTTATCTTTGGAGACTGCTCAAATTTAGTAGTAGGACTGTTAGGAGCAAGAGTCCAGCAATACATAGACTGGGAGATCAGAGGCCCAGGAGGAGGGATGTGGGGAGAGGGGGGAGCTAAGTGGGGATGTTAAAGAGCTGTCAGGCGTGTCTGGCTTTTCCACGGGAAGAGCATGAATAGAGGACAAAGTGGGACTGAGATATTGAAGAATGTCCACTAGCTAATTATAACAGAATTTTTATTTGCAGTAAAAGGCAGAATGATTTTGTCTCTGAGAAAAAATTTTGAAAAGAGATTGTAAAGCACAGTTGGGGCTGTGAAATTTTGGGATAGTGGTGGTGAGTGATGATGGGGATTATTATTCTAAAATGATTAGTTTTGTGATTATCAATCTCCAAGATTGAATCTTTAAATCTGTTATTATTGCTGTATAATTTGCTTTTGAGTCTGTTGGGGATTCCAATCTTCCTTTATAGCTTTCTTCACGTTCTTTTCAGATTTAATAATCTTCAAATCTTTGCATTGTACAATGTTCTCATGGCTAATGCTTCAAGGAATAAAATCTTGAAAGAATCTTAAACCTGCGCAGGAAAACCTCAAAACAACCAGAAAGAAACACTCTTGCAGGAAATCCCAGCCAGACAAGGCCTTCTTCCACAGCCATTAGGTTCAGCTATGGAAACAACAGGGAATCATTGTGTTTATCTTCACTTTGTTCCAGACAAACATAGGCAAAGAGAGTACCAAAAGACTTCCAAATACAACCACTGCTGCCAGAGTAAGTTCAATTCTATCTACACATCCTAAACTTTTCAAAGAAACAAATTTGTGTTGTGTCTTTTTTTTCCCCCTTTTTTACTGAGTAAAATTTGTTTTCCGTACTTTACAATGCGAAAGTAATTGCATTTGTATTACTAACTGGTTCATCATACGGCTTTAGTATTATTATTGATATACGGTATAGATTTTTTACGTAAACTCCTCACCCTTTCTTTGAAATAAGGAATTATAAATCAATATGTATCGTTTACAAACTGTTAATGGCTGTATTAGTGCAAATTAGCATATTCAATCCTTAATATTTATATAGTTGGTAGCTTTAGTCCTTATTGTTTTCTTTTAACTTTTTCAGTCTCATGTGTATTTTTCAACTAACAACTAAGCATTTGTGGTGATTTTTCAGCTAAAATAGAGACAGAATATGTATATAGGATGACTAACAAGGTTGCTATCTTCCCTAATAATAAAAGTAGTGATGATGATCAGATTTTTGAGCAATTTGTGAATGAATGGCTTGAAGATTTTGATGAGAATATAAGTTTGGAATTAAGAGGACGACAAATGTGGTATTATCAATCGTCTATATGCACATATCGTGTCTATCTTGATTAGAAATTATTGTAAATTAATTTAAAATGTATGAAATTAGAAATATTTAAAAAAATAGCAAGATTAAAGTTATCAAACGTAAAATATATTAACGTGCCAATTTGCCGGCTGTATTAGAATGGCATATTCTTAGGTTGCTTTCCTCCAAAATGAATCTGAGGTCAACAAATGATTCTCTCAGGTTATAAATCAAAATTTCGAAAACCAAAGGCCTTTGATTAAGCAGAATAAATGATGGGTTCTTTGAGGCGGAAAAGGCAAGAAAACGGGTTATGCAGTTCACCCTAGGCAAGACCTCTAAAACCTCTTCCGCGGTTCATATGAGACAAGCTGCTAAAGATCACCAAAAAACAAACGTTGCATGAAAGAAAACCTTGGATGTGGCCGTGCAAACTTCGAAGAACACCAAAAGAATAGATTTATATACCGAGACAAAGACTAAAGGACAAGAAAAAAGGGTCAGGAGGCTTCGAAATGTCCATTTTCTACAGGCCTTGAGAACAATTTTACATTAAAGTATAACTAAGTCAGATTCTGAGGGTTCCTTACTTTGAGGAACGTTAAACAAGACAACACTCATCCAAAAAAAAAAGGAAAAAAGAAGATCACTTGATTAGTTTAATGCAAAGAGCCCTGAACAGTAAAACATGAGGAAAATCAAGAAGAAAAGAGCATATTTGCTGGGGATAAAGTGACCTTGAAGAAGAAGAAAAGGTGAAAATTTTGGAAGTTGAAATGAGGGTGTTAACTTTAATCCACCAAGCTCTCGGTGCTAGTTTCTAATGCTTAAATCTTTCTTGTGATGTTAAGCCATTGGCAGCCATCAATAGACGAAGAAAACTATAAATTTGGCAAATCATATTCTGGTGCTCAAGTACTAGACATGAAATACCCACAGGATAAATTTGGAGTCTAGAATTAATAAATTTAGCGAAAAACTATATTTGTCTTTTTTCCATTCAGACCTCCTCCTACCTAGAAGCCAAGTCTTGACCCTATTCGTTTTTCTAGTTTACGTCAGTCATGTGAGAATCTACCTGATCTCGTTGTCAGTTGTCTCAAGCTGTAATTAGTTTGTGACGTTTGCCTTCCTAGCTTGCTTTCACTTGCTGGTATAGTCGACAATTGTCCTGCCTGTAAATTTATAACTGTAATCAGGAAAATCAGCAGGCAAACTTTTAGAATGCCTTACTAGTGCACTTCAGATTCTGATAGTAACATATATTACTGAATTGTTCCTTTATCATTGAGCATACGTCGCTATTTCTCGAGATCATTACCCATGGGAAACTGTGAAACACAGCCAAATCAGATCAAGTTTTGTGCTTATCGTGCACAGCTAGAATTGAATCAGAACAAAGTAAGGGGAAGATGGTTGACAAGTAAATAAGTTGAGGTAGCATATTTGATAGGAAAACCACAAGAAAATGAGACCAAAATCTCTTCAACTTTCTAGAGCCTGAAAAGGGGATTCATCTGTCCAAATTGCTTTACGAGAATCTAATATAACTTTCAAAATCTTAAAAAAGCCATTTGCTTTTCTACTGCACCACTCACGGTCACTGAGACTTCCAAGCTAATCAGAAAGATCACTGACAAAAGAAAAATAAAAAAAGAAAGAAAGATAAAGAGATCAGGACCTAGAGTGTCTCCTCGTTTACTTGCCTCTTGCGAGGTACTCCTGCTCGCGGGGGTGTTTTGGGGGCGGGAAATCAGTCTAAATCTTCTCTTACATCAACATAATACTGTCACATACGTGATTATAAAAAAAAAGATCTGAATCAAAGTGTCAATTCTCATTTACTTGCGATTCTTGCAAGCTGCTCCTACTCAGCAGAATCAGCTCAAATCCCCTCTCCAGCCAATATAATATTACCACTTAGATTAAAAAAATTTAAAAAATGAAGTGATATAAGAACCAACTTAAGACAGGTGAAGGAGAGGATGAGACACGGATTTGAGGGCATGACCCAATATGGCCACTAAAGAAAGGTTGCTAACTTGCTATAGCAATATCTACCAGTGCTTTTTTTTTTTTGGGTCAAAATCAAAATTATTCTTCTTACACACAATAACAAAGAGATCAAAACATAAAGAATAAATAGGAAAAAGCAAGAGCACCAGTCTTTTTTTCCCCCTCTCTTTTGTTGGGATTTTTGAGTAGCTTGTAGAAGGGGAAAAAACAAAAAGAATCTCCTCCAAGTCATGAAGCATCGACACAAGCCTCATCAATCAATTTGTCCAAGTTCCACAATCGAGTTAGTAGTAGAGAAAGGAGCAGTTCTGAAACTTTTGCTGTCAATCTATTTCATTAGAAAGAGCAACCATATTCCAGTAACGGCAAGCAGGATACAGCATGTTAATCTCACACCCTCTATCTCCTATACATTTAATGGTAGCAAAGCAGAAGTACTTCTACTGCAAAACTAGTACATAAGATCGACTAAATACTACAGCAGAAAGACCTGATTTAATCAGGTTCGTGACTTCAGGGAGTTTCGACTACCTTCTAATAATCCAGATCCCGTCATAGATATCAATCCTATGGGACCGCAGGACCTTTTATCTTTACGGCAAGAATAGCAACTACTCTCGAAAAAACAAGCTTTAGCTGAAAATGACATTCAATTTCCTTCTGATACTTGTGCACAGAAACCTGATCACCAAATTGCTGAGCAAATTCTCCGCAGCTTGCGTGCTGGTCTTCGTTTCTCCACAACTGGGATCACTTTCTCCATTAGCTACATTAATATCAATTTCCCAGTCAGAACTTGAAATGACCGATAACGAAAATATTTGCACCAAAGATAATTATTCGAAGTTTAAATTGCACAACGTATAAATTCAACACTTGGTAGGTGCATCATTTGTTCGAAGGCCATGGTACTTTTGTTCTTCTCTCATGTTGGCGTTCAATAAGTTTGCAAGAAGTATAAAAATTTATCTCACTGCATTATTAAATAATAAAAATAAGTGTGCTTCCTTAGACAAACAGGACTGCACAAGCTAATCAGTTAAAAATACAAAAATCTAAATCCTTATATTTCGCATTCAAAAAAAACACATGGAAGCACTTCAAAGATTGAATAGAAAATGGCACATTATAGAAAATAAAGAACATCACAGCAAAATATATTGATCATAGTTTAGCAACAAAAATAAGAAATAATAGAAAGTGGCACAAATATGTCCCATCCTCATGCCTGCATTTTTAGTCTCAGCATGGAAAAGACACTATCAGGATATTCTATACCCCTTTCGCATATGCAGGTTTATTATTATACAAAACAAAAGTGCACAGATTCTAGAAAGATCCTTACAAGTTTACGCCTTTCTTTTGTACGCTCTACCTGGAAATAAAAAAAAAAAAAAAAGTGGAAATGACTTGTTAGTTCAAAGAGTTGAATCAATGACATGAATATACAAGCAGCTCATTCTATGAACAGATTTTCATTAGACATATTCAAAGGATACCAGCTAGAATTTGCAGGATACCAATACTTATATTGTTAAAAAAATCTCCAGCTCATATATAAATGGACTATTGTAGAATAGAAACCGCTGGATCCATATCAACAGCGAGTGATGAAGCCTTTAGGATAGTGTATCCCGTCAAGAAGACAGAGAGAGAAAATTCTTAATGAGACTACACTCA
The DNA here is from genome assembly GCA_030512225.1 of Rauvolfia tetraphylla. Classification (NCBI taxonomy): domain Eukaryota; kingdom Viridiplantae; phylum Streptophyta; class Magnoliopsida; order Gentianales; family Apocynaceae; genus Rauvolfia; species Rauvolfia tetraphylla. Next base: position 7,598,067 of record JAJQKT010000058.1, on the reverse strand, counting down.
ATATTCCAAATACATGAACTTGTTTCTGTCTGAGTTCATGGACAAGAACAAAGAATTCGGAATAGCATGAAGAAAAAGGAAATCCAACAGTTAATCAAGGGAAAAGACACCATCCATGTAGAGAATATCAACAAATGGCTTCATATAAGATTCTTTGTGCCTATTCCCATTTGCCATCCTTGGAAAAGGCATAACTTCCATTTATAGAACTGTACTAATCCCAAAACATGTACATGTTTAGCTACCAATTCCTTGCCTGTGTCATATTTTTAAGTACTTTTCCAACTCCACATTCACATTCCAAAAGGGACAAGGGGAAAACTTAAGAATCCTATCAGCATCAAAACCCCTGCGTGCCATACACGTGTCAAAGAATGTGGCATGCTTCAGTAATTGCTGCTCCATACTCTATATAGATATAGCTACAGAAAATAACAAACTCAGCATGTTAACAAAGTTAAAATGCAAACAAAAGACATCAATAAATAAAGGTTAGCATGTAAACATAATAACATTGAGTGGCAGAGCCATGGTGTAATTCAAATTAGAGTCCAGAGTTCCTAGTCATATACCTACAGTACAACAGATTAATTAGTCACTAAGAGGGCAAACTCAGAAGAAATTTGGTGTCTGATATAAAATCGGTAAGCTTGGGATGCCATTCCCCAAAGTGAACTTATGTCAGACAGATACTGCATAGAAATAGAGAAATTTTCGTAAGGAGGCAGTTGAGACACCAAAAGTGACACTTCCGCAGATTATTTAAATAACATATCAAGGCAGTATGCATATGGAACTTTTAAAGAGGTTAAACATTTTATAGATTACTCCTTTCAGGCATAAGAAAATTTTGGAACCTAATTTCACAAATCACTCATTTCAATCCTAATTAGACAATAAAGTGGCAAAAATCCTGGCAAGGAATATTACTTTTTGAGTGATGTTGTTGTCCTGTTGGTGCAATTTCCATCTGTATATTACTGACCTCTTCCCACAAAGACTAATTCTTAAGCTAAGTCCTAGTTCCTGGAACCAATGCTATGAAACATTAACAGAAGCTTCAGACTGAATAACCACATACGTAGTAGTTTTCTATTGTTTATCCAACTTCCAACAACCCTACCGGCTTCAATTAGTAATTCAATTGTTTATCTTGATCAAACAACTAACTACAAAAGAAACAACAATTACAAAAGAACCTCGAAAAAGACATTAATCCAAGTGCATTACCTTCTCTTTCGTTAGCTGCTCGTTCTCCTCTTCCAACCTCATGGCCATTGACTCCAACTCAACTTGATATGCCTAAGAGCTCAAAAACATCATCATTTTGAAAAACAGGGTCTTTGAAACCCAGTAAAACAAAAGTAGAATTATAAAAAGAACTTTTCTTTTATCCAAAATTCAACCTGCTTGCGCTCTCTAGACCTGGCTGCAGACTCCCTATTCTTAATCATCCTCCTTTGCCGCTGCTGTGCAGCCTTATCCATAGGCTCCAATAAATTTGCCATTCTCCTCTTCCCTCTCCCTGCTCCTGCACTTCCGATCATCTCCACTCCCCCATCTCCGTATGCCATGGCTCCTCCGCTTTCCACGCTTCCTTGCCTCGTCATATAGGGACTATCAAAGGAAAACATCCCACCACTCGATCCCGCCTCCACCTTCACCTCAGCATCAACCGGCTGCACCACGGATACCTCGTCAACTGCTCCAGCCTTGACCAAGAAATCCTCCAACGTCATCATCTCATCCATCGCCTCCTCCTTCGGCTCCACTCTCCTCTGTTCGCCGGTCTTGCCCGCCACAATCTCCCTCCACACCTCATCAACAGTCTTCTTCCGCACCGGCGCTTGCACCGGAGCCACCTGATCATCCGCGATCGGCGAAATCGCTCCCGCTGCATCCAACAGCGTAATTTCCGCATTCAACAACGTATTCTCCGTCGCAGATACAGTCGCCGCACCCGGAGATTGGCACTCGCCGTACACATTCTTCAAAAATTCATCAACCGTCATCAACGAATTCGATGACGCGTCCAGATTGCTACTCTCATTTTCCGAATTTAAAATTTGTTGAGTATGGAAGTTGCGAAATTCCGGCTTGGGAATCGGGTCGGGTTTTGAAACCGGATTCCGCCTGAGATCCGAATTGCGAGATGAGGTTGAAGTGGAAGAAGCCATGAGCTTCGATGACGCCATTTCTACGGCGGTGGATTAGCCGGAGCTCCGATCACAGCAGTAACGTTCATAAAAGATCTATCTGTGCGTGCTTGCGTTTGCGAATAGATACCTGGGAGTGTGTGTGTGTGTCTGTATGTGAGTAGGTGTCGTTGCAGAATGTGCCTTTCTAGGGTTTTGGAATATTGATGATTGTTTTGATTAGCGGAGAGCGACACAAGAGTTGTGATGTTTGTTGGGGAATGGGAATTTTGAGGAAGGCGGGGGTTATTTTGGGGAAAGTATGACACGCGTAGACGTAGGGATGGATGGCTGGCAGGTTGGAATGTTAGGATCAGATAGGCGGAGGTTTCTGGATGCGACTTGAAGCGCAGGGTCAGGACTCAGGTCAGCAGGTGACCAAAGCAAGGTTCGGCTGCATGGTTTTAGTTGGGTTTGATTTTCGTTAATTTTTGTACTATTTGAAATTTTAATATTAATTTTTTATTTTTTATTTTATATTTATTTTCATAAATAATTTATTATTAAAAATTCATGACAAAAATTTTTTATTTTAAACTCTATTTAATCTCAGATATTATATGTGGATATATTGTATGAAATTATTTATTTTTTATAAATTAATTTATTTATAAAAAATATATTTTTATCTTATATGTATCAAATAGTATAACAAGAAACAAAACATTTACTTCAGCTTAGTTCGAACAGTATGAAGTCTATCACTTGCGTGAAAGCATTATGGATTTAGGACTTGACCTCAATTATTTAAAATAAATTATTTATAATTTTTTAAACAAAAAATTACTTTTAAGTTATTCTTAATTATTTATTTACTTTTGAATTTAATTTAAATAATTTAAAAATTATTTTTTGAAAAGATGATTTTAAGATGGCTTTTACTTATTAAAATTATTAAAAATAAAATTTTAAATATAGTACTTTTAAAAAACACTCATCTTTTATCTGTTAAAAAAAAACCAACAATCAAGAAGAGAGCCTTTGAAGTGGCTATTTCATAACACTTGACCCCTCTGCTCCCCCACACCCGCCCTCCCCCTCCCCTCCCAAAAAAAAAAAGTATATTGATGCAGCATAACCACTATGAATTTCATCTGATGCAAAAGGTAGCCTGTAGTTTAGCCAAGTTGGCTTAGTCTAATTTTCTTTAAACTATTTTTGCGGGGATAATTCAATACTCTCAAGAGATAAGAACTTTTTGTTATTTTTATATAAATTTTAAAAGAAGAAAATAAAAATTATTTTTATTATATTTTTAACTAATTCTATTAATATAATAGATAATGTGAAAATTATATATTTATGATAATAAAAAATTTTAAAAAATAATTTTTAAATTATAAAAAATTTTAATATTTTTAAAAAATAATTTAAAATCTTATATTTTGAAACTGATGAAATATATGCTGATGATTCTTTAAAAAACAATGAAAAAGAGGATTTCTTTCCAAATAAGAAAGTTCAAAACTAATCATTTTTTACTTGTCTTATGTTTGAATAATTTCCATTTTTTGTATCCTTGGCCTAGGTGTTTTGGACAATGTGGACATGATGCAAGTATCCTTGTTAATCCTATACAGTTTCAAACAAATTCCTCTAATATAGATTTTTTTTTGAAAATTTTTGAAAAAAAAATTAAGCAACTGAAAAAAAAAACGTATAAGAGATATACAAACACATTAAACTCATTTCATCACAAATTGAACCCTTCACGTATAGACAACTTTTTTTAAAAAAAAAAAATTTGTCCAGCAGTTAAATACACAAATTTTAATGGTTTCCTCTTTTGTTTTTGTCCACAGATTGAATATTACACGTTTATTTTTGACGTATTCTTTTCGTAGTATCTGAGATTATCCTTTTTTTTGTGTCCTTGTCTGATAGTTGTATTATTACAAAGCTTTTGGTCTCTTGCGGACAACGTGAGACTTTATAGCAAAAAACATGGGATTTGTTGGGCTGAACGTTTGCTTTTACATGTGCTTTCTTTGATCGAATCTTTCTTGCTGAAGCTTTTAACTACCATTACAAATCCAAACCAAATCATCCCTGCAATGTTTTAAATATTAATACATTTCCTTGTACTCATAATGATGTAAAGAAAGCCTGATAACAATTTAATTAAATATATTAGAGATAGATTTATATTAACACGCGTAATACTTCATCCATTTTTAAAATATAAGATTTTTAATTATTTTTCATTTTAAAAATATTTACTTTTTGTAAATTTTAGAGATTATTTTTTTAAAATTACTTTCACTATAAACATAATTCTCTTATCTTCTATCATATTAATAAAATTAATTAATTATATAATAGAACAAATTTTCTTATTTTCTTCTTTCTTAATCTATATAAAAAGTATTAAAAGATCTTAAATTTTAAAACAGAAGAGTAAAATTTACATCCTACTCCGTGATTTATTAAAAAAAAATGATACAAACCAATCACCCTCTGCATAAGCACTAGCATCTTTTCAAGTGGAGTTTGAGTTAATTGAATTTGAGTCAACACAGCGTGACGAGCTCACACTTTAGTAAACTTAGTTTTAAAGGCTGCTGAATTTCAATGATTTTTATTTTCTTTTAGATTTTTTTTTTCATTTCAATACAAATAGGATTTAAGCGAGCTCTTCTGGGTAGACTAAAAATTCTTATTCTTGCATACCTAGTTGTAGAAACCGTAAGGTGTGTAATTTCTCTTTTTCTTTGATCAAAATATTGTGCCAAAGAGCAATGACAAGCATTGCAAGTACTCTATCCTATAATGTTATACGGTGCAATAGTTTTTAGTCTATAGCTTCTCTAGTAGGCAGGCTGTGTTTCTTCAACAACACAAAATGCCTCCAACAACGTTTATATACACATCTCGGCTGGTCTGCTGAAAAACCCGTCTGCCCTTGAGGTTTATATTCAGCCACTCCCCAACATTAGAGGCAGCAAAGAAATCTTCCTATCATTCAATGGAAGTACGTACCTTCTTGGATTAGACATGAATTGGTTAAAGTTGTATGTAGATAAAGAAATTTTGAGGGAAAATTATTTAATTAAGACTAGATACAAATACAAAATATTTTAATTTTCATTATGTAACTTTAGTTGATGACAAATGTTTCAATTTTTATGTAAAAAATCACGGATGAGAGATTTGTCTCCTAAACAGAATTAGAAATTCAAAGAGGGCGATGAAAAATCATTAGTGCATATTTGCTACTAAAAAGTCTAAACGAGAACTTCTGTCTTGTTTCCAATTGTCTAAACATTTAAGTATTTATGTATAAATAATAATGGGTCTATAAGAACTTAAAGTAACAAAATGGAAAAATATTCATGTATATAGAAGAAAATTCAATAAAATCTTTAAAATTACATCTAAATTTTTAGAAGGAATAATTATCAAATATCCAACTCACACTTAGATCCATTCTAGTTTGATGACATCAAAGTTTTTGTCAAATAGTTTTGCATGACATACCTTCAATGGCATGAATTCAAGCTTCAATGTGTATGAATGAACTTAAGATTCCAACTGGGATACCTAAATTCAGTTAGCCATCATGGGTTCCTTTCGCATAAAGGAAGTGGTGGTCGATTATATCATGCAAAAAATGCCATATTGTCATGGCCCTCTTCCTTCCTCGATTATTCTCCTTCTTTTGTTAGTTTACCGACTATCTATATGACCATACAAAAATATGAGAAGGTGATAAAAGACAAAAAAAATTGGATCATGGCATTAAGCTCTTTCGGAAAAGCCACCTCTAACACCATTTTAGCCTTAAAACTTGCAAACATATTGGAGAAGTCTCTTGATCTTGTACCCCCCCCCCCCCCCACACACACACACACACCACAGAACCCCTACAAAGTAGATGAGACGAGATGAGAGAAGAGATGACATGGAAGCAGAATCTTGAAATTTCATAGTAGTAGATAACGTGGAAAACAATCTCTAAAACTGTCTCTTGTGCTGGTGGCTTTAAAAGCTTCACTGGCCTAACAGATCACAAACCCCCTACTAAATTCAGGTGCTAATTGTTTCTAGCCCCTCATTTCCACTTCCATATTTCTGAAGCTTTCGAAAGAAACTCGTTACTTGGCCATCCCAAACTCTTACTCCTAATTCCTAAAGTTCCTTTCAAGGAAGCAACCAAACCTCCCCCTCACCACATACGTTATTATATATAACCTCAAGTCACCTCTTTCTGCTATATAACTTGCAAAAACCAAATCGTTCGAAGATGTTGCCAAGCTTCAGATCAAAGAACAACGTCCAAGGTTAGGCTTTTCTTGTAATTTTTTTATTTTGATTTTATCTTTTCCTTATACTATATTTTCTTTTAAAATATTCTTAATTAATTTGTCATATTTCTTTATTAAACCCAATGATTCTAAATGCTTGAAAGTCCATATTTAGATAACTGTTGTTATTGGGTTCAGAGAGGGGATTCTGGAGGGAAAAAAAAAAGAAAGAAGAGTATATCAATTGCTTATTTTATTATTAGTATCAATTTATGATCTTGTTTATCACTCATTTTATTGGTATATTATTCTTGTTTTAATTATCATTGTTGCTAGAAGCTACTGCCATTACTAGCCATTGAGTTCTACAATATTTTCATTGATGTTTTCTTACATTTCAAGTTTGTAGGACAAACTAAAGATATACTTTTTGCTTGCTTAGAACTTAAAACTTACTATTAAAGCAAAATTTTCAAAATTTCATGTCTGTTTTATGTGTGTTCATGTATCTAAGAAGTACTCATTAAATTAAATGATATATCCTACTAATATTTTAAAACTTCAAATGGCATAGCGTTTTTAGTTTTTCAGTATGTATATTCTTCTTCTTTCTTTTGCTTGAGTGTTTTTTTTTCTAAAAAATATTCAAAATCTACTGCTTTTTATATAATGTTTTGCTAATTTTTTGTTAACTGAAAATCATTTTCTCTTTTTGATTTTCAGATACAAAGGAAGAAATGAAAGAATCTGGTCAAAACCTTAATGTTAACGAGGAGTACCTCGGAGCATTAAGAACAAAATCATATGCTGAGTTCTTCACAAAAGCTCAATTACTAGTTAATGAACCATCATCTCCAAGTTTCTGCCAGAAAAGATTCTCAGAAATTCTTCTTGAACCTCGACAAGACACCATCAAATCTCTTCTTGAATCAGCAGTTTTCCTTTCAAGAAAATCTGATCTGAAAGCCTTATTGTTCAATTATTTTGATATCAGTGCTGAGGCTTCAAAAATCTGCAGCCATCTTCTTAGAAGCATCAATGAACTTCAGTCTAGTCACCACCACGTCAACCAAATATGTGAAACCATAGATGATTACTCTCCCGATCAACAACTACATTTTGTCATTTCAGAACTTCGTTCAATCATTTTCCACAACAATCCTTTATCTGAACTCAACCAAAAAGATTTTACTCGAATTCAAGACAAATACTCATCCGTCTTGCAACACTTAAAATCGAAGAGAAAATGCGTTGCACGTAGAATTAAGTTGATAAAATTCTTCAACAAGGCTTCCGGGGTATGTGTGACAGCGGCCTGCAGTGTTACCGCGGTAGCAGCCATGGTTTTAGCAGCACATACACTAGCTGCATTAGTCATGGGACCAGCCCTCTTCTGTTTGCCTATGAAGCCATTAAAGAAGAAATTTCTCAGTATCAGGTTTCTGAAATGTGGATTTCTGAGAAAAGTTGGAGAACAACTTGATGTGGCAGCAAAAGGTACATATATTCTGAATAGGGATTTTGATACAATGGGCAGACTTGTTACAAGGCTTCATGATGAGATTGAACACAACAAGGAAATGATAAACTTGTGTTTGGACAGAAGAGAAGATAGATTTTCTTTGCAGATTCTGAAGGAACTGAAGAAGAGTGGTTTTGGTTTCAGAAAACAAGTTGAGGAACTTGAAGAGCATGTCTATTTGTGCCTTGTGACAATTAATAGAGCTAGAGCTTTGGTTGTCAAGGAAATTGCAAAGTCTTGCAAGGAAAAGTCAGTCTGGTAATTTACCAAAAGAGGGAAAAACATAAGAAAACAAAGAGCCCACCAGTTATCCTTGTACAGTTTTATATTTTTTTTTATTTGTAAATAGGATTTCATATTTATTTTAGATGAAATTCATGTAGAGAAGCATTCTTTGATTTATTTTTATATGTATCAGATAATAGTTCTTTTGGTTCTATTATGTTAGTTCCTTTTTTTCACTTTATTTAAATGCATTTTGGAAGTTAATGAGTAGTATATGTAAGTTTCAAGAGTCATTACTATCTAAAATATTTTCACTTATCGCGCCCTAATGTCATAATTTAACGATCATATGTTTTAACATTTTAGAATAGAAGAACATATCTTTTTTAAATTATCAAAAAGTTTATGAAAAGTAAAAATTATGTATCATTTTCTTCTTTTTCATTTTTTTTGTAGATTTATTCTGCGATTAACATCTCACTATTTTCATTTTAAATTGAAATACAAGATTTTTTGTCTAGATAAAATAATATAATAAAAATAATTAGTTTACACTTTTGGTAATGGTGAACTAAAAGCTGAGTTGAATTATTGGTCAATGCAAGTTAAGAAAAAATTTTAGATTTGTTATGAATTTGTTAATGCGCAGTCGTCGTCGGTACAACAAAATCGTAATACTAATGTGGAGAACTTAATAAAGAAATTATAATGTAGAGAATAAGAGAAAATATGGAGAGAAAATATAGAGAAAGAACAAGAGAACTTTATTGATTCTCTGAGAGTAAATTGATTAATGAATGAGTGTATACAACACCTCAGTCTAGAGCCCTATTTATAGGGTCATAATACAAGAGTTTATGAAAACTCAAATTCTAATGGGGAAAGGAAATCAAATCTGATTAGGAGTCATATTTTGGGAGTTCAGTTCTGCTTGAAAGCTGATTAATATGAACATCCACATATATTATTTCATAACACTCCCCCTTGGATGTTCATAACATAAAGAATATGCCTCGTTAAAACCTTATTAAATAAAAACCCAATGGGATAAAAAACTCTAGTGAAGGAAAAAGAGTACATTATTCTTTATGTTATTATTACTCCCCCTGATAAGAAAACCCTTTAAGGTTTCTTAACCGATACTTTTCAATCAAATGTTGCTATCGGTAAAGTCTTAGTGAATAGATTTATCAAATAATCAAATGATCAAATTCATTACACATCAATATCACATCTCTTACGGAGCTTGTGATTAAAAAATATACTTTATCATATCTCCTTAGATATATTCCAAACTTTATTATTATCCAACAATATAGTTGGAATTCCTTCTTAGAGGATATAGATTTATCTCGAATACATTAATCATGATCAAATATATTCTCAACCAACATCATGAATTTCTATTACTTCAACATGAGTTGAAGATGTGGCTGTTATAATCAACACATGCCTATAAATGCATAGTTTATATGGATCATATAAGTAACTTATACATTGCATATCCATCTCAACAGGAGTTGGTTTTTCTCAATATTCGAGATAAGTTATCTCAAGGAAATGTCAATAGGCAAGTTTAATGCCATCTCAAAATTCATTGGGTAGAGAAGAACTAGAATAGATATATGCTTGTATGCAAATAAGTGTATTTGTGCTCTAAATTGTAGAGTTATGGTACTTCAAGACCAAAGAGTTCTTCAATATCCTTTAATAGATATAAAGGATCTTACATATAATAACTCAATAACTATTGATGTGCTATGTCCATGTGAAACATCTTCAGGATGTTCAATCAAAACAAAATGTTGATCACAATACTTGCTCCTCTAAATTCTTCAGGAAAAATATCTTGATCATCAAATTCTTTTCTCTTTTGAGGATTTTATTTTCAAAATCAAGAGATCAATCACGCTTCAGGCATGTATCAAAATAATATGATTATAGAATTCATATATTTGTCCTGCTGGGACATTTATCCAAATAAAAATATCTATAAGTAGAATTTTTATATTGACTAACTCTACAAGAGTCAGACAAATAATCAATATGCAATATTATGTAAATAAATAGTATTTTGAACTTCTAGTTCACTAATGCTTCTGCATAGATCAAGATAATAAAAGTCATAAATGATATCCTCTTTTAATTGATGAATTTCTCTCCCTAATGTGGAGAACACTATGCCAATCAATAGATTGTACAATGAAGATATCTTCTAATAAAGAAATACATATAGCAAGTATAGCTACATATAGAATTTCTTCATATATGGACATACTCAATCATTCTTTCAATAAAAATTCACTAAGACAATCTCATTATATTCTACAGGAACAATTATATGCTTCAAGCATATCGAGTCCATCAGGGACTTCAAATATAAGTTCTATTATTAAATGATAACAAATATAAACACATATTAAGTGTCATCATTCACCATTATATCCACCACTAGAAATATATTTCTTCGTTATCAGTGGCAGGTCTTACGAAGAATCATACACCATAACTCATGGTAAATATTCACTTTTGTAGTTCGCATTTTATAAGCAAATATTAATTGCTATCTCTTTAGATTACACTTCAAGTGTATAATTCCTGCTGGGAATACATGTACACTTCAAGTGTACTTGTGAATAGTTTAAACTTTTCATATTTCTCATGCGAACTTTATCATTTCGAATCTGCAGACCTCGATTTGAAAATCCTCAATATATTATGCGCATTAATGTCTTTAAAGTCATATACTTGTACGGTTCCAATAGTTCCCAATCATGTTGAGATCTCATCATTTATCACAATTTTCAGGTACCTGAATTTCTTCTGAAAATAATATATCAATGATGATTGGAGGAAAATTCTGCTGGAATTTAAATCTCCTCAACTTAACATATATGACCATCTTAAGCATTTGCTCCAGTAAGGTGTTTGTATCTTTGGAACCGACTTATCTACCACATTTCAATTGTGTCTCAAATTTATTTGTAGTGGTAGATTATCCTTCAGGGATATCAAATAGGAGCATTCTTTGCCGGATATTGGTCAGTTAATATACCTGGCTATATAAATTATCTTTTGAACTTCTGGTTCAAGGTATCTTCTATGAGGATTAAAATAGAAGATCAAGATGAGACACATACTAATATCTTTATCCAAACGATCATGATTTCTCCTCTTTATGTTGAGGGCAACATATTCAAAATTAACAAAATACTGAATCTCTTCCTTGAGATTTGCTCCCAACATATTTAATAATCTCTTTGAGAACCCATCTCATTACTTTTTGTGGTGGAGCAACATACATAGTGCATCTCTAAATTTAAGATGGGAAATATTTAGTTTCGACCACAAACCAACTACTTATGAGGAGAATTACAATGTGTTGGCAAAATACGAAATAAGTGCTAATATATCACAGATCATAAACATTCGCAGGGATGTTCAATATTTATCTCAATACAACCAGTATTATTAGGACAAATTATGTCTTTGAGAGAATCTTAAAACATGAGCTCATTATCAATGAATTGTGCAAACTACAGGTTGCAAAAACAATAATATTCATAAGACTTTGTTGATGCATCAACTAATAATTTCTCCATATTCATCCCAAAATAACACATTCAACCCCAAGTAATACTGCAACTTTTAAATAAAACAAGTAGCGAGATATAAATTCGTCATATTAGGAAACTTCGGTTCCATAATAAATTCATAATCATTCTTCGTATTTTAATGATTTGGGATGGTCTAACCAGATCATGCCAACTAATAAATTATTTATCGATGAAACTTCAAGTTTACTCAATATTGCATCTCAATTTTATAATTTTATGCAATATAAATCAAGAGAGATAAATAGTAGTAAATATAATTGACGTATATTTTATGTCATAATGGTAATGCATATGCCTCAAAAGTTCATTCATCCAATGTCTCGATATACTGATAATATAATTAAAGCTCAAAAAGTTTTACGAGACTATATGAAGAACAATGCATTACAGAATTGACCATTGGGTGAAGATAATGTAGCTCTTCTAGAGTTTTAAATCAATTAACTCTTCTAGAGTTATTTGATCAATTAGTTCTTCAGGAACCTTGCACTACCATTTATACTTTGGACATATATTTTAAATTTTGTCCAAATAAACACAAATATTGTTTTGAAAAATTGTATCTTCACCATTCTTGATCAAAAATAAACTAAAATAATATAGAAAAGTAGCAATTCGATAATTTAAAAATTTTGATTAACATTCAAAATGCTAAAAATTTTTTCTGGATATTCAAAAGAACAGGCTACGTTCACATATGTCATATCAATATTATCGACACAAGCATCATTACTATCAGTAGCATAATTTGGGAAAGTAAAGAATTATCAATAATTAATAGAGATTCATAACATGCTTGACGTACTACAGGTACGTGACAAACTTTCATATTGCATCAATAACATGTTAGAATTATTACTTTCCCTTTTTCCTTCTCATTATTTTCTCACTTCTGGTGAGTATCCATTCACTAGGAATTTAATGAGTCATTCTTATATCATAAGAACAAAGTGTATTTTTTACTAGCTGCGACCAAAATCTTGTATATAAATACATTATAATTTCTAATGTCATTCACTTCAGAGAATGTCATAAACATATTTGATCGAGCGTCAAAATATTTTATCCGTGACTCATTTAGTTTCAGAAGATATAAATTCAAAATCCTTCTGAAAAACTTCTTCTCAATATTGCTACTTCAGGAGCATATTAGAGATATGAGAAAGGAAAATTCTTTTATTCATCACATTACTAGTGATATTTCTCCTTATAACTTTAATTGAGGAGAAATTCTAAAAGTAATAAAAGTTTGCATACTGATAGGCATAAAATATTATAGGCACACTTATAACAAATCATAACTAGCATTTATATAACAATCATCTTCTGGTGATTGTATGTTTTATTCACAATTTACTAGTAATCAAGTGACTTTGATGCTTTGTATTTCTTAAATGGTGTCTTCAGGACCCATAATATCCAGATGCATATATTCTAATCGCCATGATTATATGGATTATTCTTACCATATCCGCGTCTATGTTGACGGCTTCAACCATGACTACGGCCTCTTCTAGGGCTATAACCATTGGTTCTAATACATTCACTCACAAATTTAAAGTAAACTGTGTTTTTGATAGAATGACTATCTTCTGGTAGTCAAATCCTTCTTTTAGATCATTCCACAAAAAAAATGGATCTTTCACAATAAGATATTCAGCCTTTAGATCCTCATAGAAATTATGGCGGTGAAAAATCATGGCTTTTATACGATTTTAAGATGGTGTCTGCCAGACCCATTATATCTCAATAAATTTGAGCATCTAATGTCTATGACATATAATTCTTTCTATAAATATCAAGAGTAAAAAAAAACGAGTTTTGAAAAGTTTGTCATGGAAATTTAAAGATAGAAAAAATACCTCTTTTTCTCTTGATTAAACTCTCAACTTCGGTGGCACAGACTCGTGCTGATAACGTGTTATGAATTTGTTAATGCGCAGTCGTCGTCGGTACAACAAAATCGTAATACTAATGTGGAGAACTTAATAAAGAAATTATAATGTAGAGAATAAGAGAAAATATGGAGAGAAAATATAGAGAAAGAACAAGAGAACTTTATTGATTCTCTGAGAGTAAATTGATTAATGAATGAGTGTATACAACACCTCAGTCTAGAGCCCTATTTATAGGGTCATAATACAAGAGTTTATGGAAACTCAAATTCTAATGGGGAAAGAAAATCAAATCTGATTAGGAGTCATATTTTGGGAGTTCAGTTCTCTTCAGGAAACTGATTAATATAAACATCCACATATATTATTTCATAACAAGATTCGATTTATATGACTTTTTATCTGGGAGAAGGGGAAAGAAAAGGAAATAAAAACCTTGCAACTAATGAAACTTTGGGCCCATAGCCCAATAAGCACTTCCTGGCTTTATGGCGCTTTTTCCGTTCAAATCAAACAAAGGCACAAGATTCACAATAATGTAATAATAAGGGTTAATTATATTTTAATATTTTAAATATTTATTTTTTTTAAAATTATAAATTAAGAGACTAATTTAATGACTATTTATATAATGCGTTGTATTTTAATCTTTTGATAAAATTAATTTAGAAAAAAATAACTTTTTTTCTATTTTCTCTTTTCTTCCTCTCTTTCCTTCTCTCACTGTGTCGTCGTCATCCTTCTTTCCCATTTTTTTGTCTCTTTCCTCTGTTCTTCCTCTATTTCCTTCTCTCACTATGTCGCCGTCATCCTTCTTCTTCCCGATAACCCTCTAACTTCTTCCTTTCTCCACTTCATCTTCTCATCCTCTCCCTCTTTCTTACCTTCTTTTTGATGTGGCTTTCATTTACTGTGGTGCGGGAGGGTGTGGTGGTATATTTGGCTACGGTAGGAGTGTAAAATTCTATTGGGTCAAGGAAGATAGAGAGGAAGCAAAAGAAACCATTGATGGCTGAGAGTGGTAGTTGTTGCCAAAGGAAGGGGAAAAAGTAATTGACTGCAGTGGCCATGGGCGTATATTTGCGGTGGCGACTGTGGTGTATGTTGGTGGCGGTGATGTTTGTGGTGGTAATTTGTAGAAGGAAAGGGAAAAGAATGAGATAGAAAGGATAGGATAGGTGGAAGTTTTGAAGGGAAACGGAAAGAATGTGTATCTAACCGATGGTCATGGTGGTCGGAGTGATGGTTGTGGTGGTCGGCGGTGGTAGCTGTTCGATGAAGGAGACATTAAGAAGAGAGGGGTTAAAATGATATTTTTTTTAAGTATTAGATAAATAATAAAAAATTTTAAATTTTATATTTTAATTTTGAAAAGTATGTTGAATCTTTAATTATTTTTTGATTAAATTATTTTATTATAGGTCAAATTAATCTTTTGATAATTATAAAAGATGTGATACATGATAAATATTTTTAATTTTAGAATATTAAAATGTAATTAACTCTAATAATAATGATAATAAAACAAAGAGCTCTCCCACGACAGATCACGTGAGTTTTCGTTTTCATTTTTTTCCATAGGAAATAACTTAACAAGAATTTTGAACCTTCGAATTTTGATGTGGAGACATCAACTCTTACTACCTAAGGTTGGGTTTTTGTTTTCATGATAATAGTGACATGTAAAGATGGTTATTTTACGATTTAGACTTTGACTATTACTTTCATAGTTAATGGCAGTTCATATTGGATCACAAAATTGATTAGACCACGTACTAGTGTAACAATATTGGAGTAGACCGCATTTTTTTTACAATGCTTAAAATTAAATAATTATTTTTAAAATATTTATATACCTTATTTAAATTTTTGTTATTAATCTTCTTAAATTAAGTTTTATTAATATAATGGTTCCACTGCTATTCTTTTAAATTGTGTTAATTAGGAAATTTTGAAATCTACTAATTCATAGGTCTTATTGCTAACTTATTTAATTATTAATAATAATATATTAATTCATCTATAGTAAAATTAATTTCTTAATTTGTGTATCGAGATAAAATTAGACATTTAATTTGGAACGAAAATAGTAATATTCTATCACTCTGCATAATAATTTAGCAGCTAATCTTTAATTCGTACTTCAAAAAATTAATGAAGTCCTCTTTTTTAAAAAGTTAAATTCTTTGCAACATTTTTTTTTGAAGTGAGTGTTTAATATTTGCTAAACATTTTTTTAAAAATCACTAAGTAGGGATGTAATTATAGATTAATTGATTAGAAATACCTTTTAGCCAAGAACAAGTTCGAGATGGAGATGATAGTTGAATGCAATATTTGAATTATTCTATATATATATATATATATAAAAGAGGTGCTACACTGATAGATATTACATATATTAAATACAACATAGAATTATATGCCCCATTAAAGGAGAGAATTAACCCTAATAAGAATAAATATTACATTAGGTTAGAATTGAACTCCTAAATATTTTGGTCAGAATGTCTCAACTCTTTCTGATGGGGAAGACTTGATAGGCTTCTACCAAATTGAATTGACACTTTCTTTTAAGAGGAAAATTACATTATCATTTATGGTCGAGTGTTTCAAACCAAATAATTACCATCTTAGTACTTAGAAATTTAATATTTAATGATTTCCCCCTCATGAATATGAGAAGTATTTTCTCCATCTAAAATTAAATGTATTATTTTAACTTAAAGATTTAGGAAAGGAAACCATAATCAAGTTATCACTTTAATTATAATAAATCAAGTAAAGAAGTTACGAGTAAAATATTTGTAGGTGGAGCTTATATAATTAAAACTCAAGAAGATTGGTTGTGGAATTTTAAGTTAAAAAAATATATCTTTTACAAAATTAAATTAAATACTCATTTCTTGACATATTAAATAGAGATGTTTAATATTGTACTGAGAGAGTATTTCTTGCATTCTTTTTTCACAAAAAACCTTTACATGAATGGCATCATACTAATCGCTGCATTGAAACATGAATTTTCTTAGACATACCTTGGTTGTCACATTCTTTACAATTGTCAACTTCAGGCATTGCTTCCGAGAGACCAATTGGGTGGCTGACTCGTTAGCCAACGCAGCAAGGGGAATGGAAGAGCTGGAAGAACTGCAGCTCCTCTCCAATAAACCTCGAAGAATGAAATGAAATCATTATTTCTTTTTTTAAAAAAGAATAGAGAGAGAGAGAGAGAGAGAGAGGATTTCATATAACTATTTGTACGAGCACTTTGTTAGGAGTAGAGCTGTTGAATATTTTGTTGGCTTAGAATTTTCTCCTTTTTTTTTTTAAACACAAACTTTTAAAAGAAGTAACAGTACATAGTTGAGAATTGAGATCAAAGACAGTTTTCCAGAGTTTCTTTCAGAAAAGAAAGGACAGTTTCCAGTTTTTGCACTTTCTGTTTCTAGAATTTGTTGTCATATATATGTTCTCATTCAGTTGTTTAGTTGGCGAAGCAAACAAATTCTAACACCATTAATAACACAAAACTTAATTTTATATTTACAAAAGTTTTTTTACATACATTTCTTGAGCTCCATTTTCCATGAAGCAATTATTTTCGGTATACTTAGATTAAAATTTATTTCGAGAAAATATTTTTTAAACAATCATGAACTTCACATTTTATCTGAATCAAATTTGGGTATGGACAACTTTTAGAAAAAAAAAATTCATTTAAGGGGCAAAAGTTTTCGGAAAAAGGAAAAGAAGTTGGGGACTTCTGCTGCGGTGCAATTGGCCACGTTTTTACCAAATATCTCTGGCTGTGACTGAATATTCTTATTTTGGGCCGCCAATTGGTGGCCGAATCTCATTTCTTAGGCCGCAACAGCTGCAGAATCTTGATTGTGCCAACTAGATTGTTTTCTATAGCATTTATTAAGGATTGTGTAAGATTTTTTATGCATACAAAGACCGTTAATCATAGTACAGTTTTTCCTAGTCAAACGCGGTAAAGGTCCATTCTTTTACCGAGATTTTCATCTTTTTAGCGTACAGAATAGCTGTAAAAGTTCTTAGTTTCAGCCCCTGTTGACCCTTTTTTTTTTTGGGGGGGGATAGTAGCCACCTTTTGATCTTGCTTGCTGGGTTGTCCGCTCTTGCATCATCAATCCTATTCTTTCAAGTCCTTGTGACTTATTATTAATTTTTCCCCCAAAACCCAGTAAAGAGTGAAGCTCTCTCTGTTCAGCTTCCCTCCAAAGTGTTCGTTTCAGTTTTAAGGTACCCGCGCAGTTATCGTATCCGAATCTCCTAGTCTAGCTAGAATTTTGTTCGAATTTGGTCTTTTTCAAATCGCTGATTATTGGTAGTTCGGCATATATCAACATTGCACGTTGTTCACTTGCGCGTTATTTTGCTGTCTCATTAACTCCTTTGTATGTTTCTCGAATTTGATTGGGAAATTCTGATGCTCCTTCACTTTAAACGCAATGTTTCTGTATCCATTGCTTCTGTACCAGTAGTTTAGTTATTGTCTGCGCTTGCGTTTTTTCTTGCTAGGTCGGCGATTACTGTGCTGTTTAATTGGCTATACCAAATCTTCTACGCGTGATATTGACCGCTAGGCTTGTGTTGCTCAAGTTTCTTAATTTATGAAAGTACAGCTCGGATTTTGCTTCTTTATGGGCTTTTTGTTTGCTTGACTTGTCGTATTCTTTCACATCTTCAGGGCCAGATTGAGAAACATTTAGCATCAAGACTCGTGTTGAAGGGTTTTTGACATTCTGGGTTGTTTGAGTTTTTAGTGATTTCTGCTGATTGTGCTTTTCTTTGGAAGTTAAGAACTGATTTGGAAGGGTGATTCTGGAGTTGTATCACTTGCATTGGCAACTTTAGTGTACAAGCGAATCATATTTAGGAAGTGTTGTTGAAGGTTTTGCAATTGTTTGTTTGGTGAGTTTAAAGAGGATTTGGAACTCATCAGATGAAATGGATGCCAATGGGACTGGTTATTTGGAAAATGGGGAAAAAACCGTCCAGAAGGTGCGCTTCGACCAGAACAATGTTGTCAGTCACTTGGTTCAATTGAAAAGGAGATCCCTCAATGAGCAATTTAGTACAGCAGCCTCAAATGGAACACAGAATCAAAGGAGTGAAGCAGCTAATTCTTCTACAAGCTGGAAGTCTGATGCTGGATTTTCTGATGAATTAGATGAACATAGGACAAGTTCTTCATCTGGAGTGGATAAGAAGTCTTCAGATGAGCACTGTGAAGCATGCTCTACTCCTAAAATAAAGAACATGATGCAGCATTCATCAGGTCTTGAGATTTCACAGTCGAAAGACTCAAGTGTGAGCCCATTGTCTCAGGCAAAGCGAGGTTAGCTATTACTTGGTTGTTTATATGATTATTGATATATGCACACAGAGTTTGATTTCCTTGTTGCATTTTCTTGGGCTGTCACTTACAGAACTGAGGGTCTATAGCACTTGTCGTTTTTTGTTCCTTATCTACGGAGAATCAAACATTACCAATGTTCTTGTTGGTTTAGGATAAAATATTCTCAAATCTACCCTATTACATTATTCCACCTCAGATAAATGTTCATGATATCTATGAGGTTGATTTGGAGCATAATTAATAGGAATCGATCATTTCAAATAGCTATATCTTTGTGGATAGGCATGCGAAGGATAAAAGAGAAAGAGATTTACTACCCCTTGAAAAGGGTAAATGACTTGCTCAGTGATGTTAAATCGAAGGGCTGGAGAGTATGTTGATGTAATTTTGTTTGGATCAACATTCTAAGGAACAACTTTAGTATTTGCTCTTTTGTACTCCCTTTCAATCATTCTCATGGTTTGCACAGAACATTCCTATCATACAAATGATAAGAACATCACTGGATGTGGTCACCTTGTCTTGTTGCTTTCTGTTGTGCCACTTTTATTCTCTTTCCCGTTTCCTGACAGTCATTTTTTTAAGAGAGCATCTTTAATTACTTTTGATCCTCTGAATCCCTCTTCTCCTTTCCCCCATGAATTCTTAAGGCACTACACACTGAAATATTAAGCCTGAGCCAACTGACATGTACTTGGTGCTTAAAATTATTTTTTGACTGGGAATGCTCCTTGCTGGATGAGATTGTAAGGTAAAAGACAAAGGATAATTCACGGAAGCCCCAAGGATATTGGCATTGCCTGTCTTTACCATTATATGGCCCCATGTTTCATTGTCAATTAGTTAGAGGGTCAACATGTTAGTTTAGAACTGTCTAATTAAAAGCATCACCAATAAATAGTGATTCAAACTGACAGTTTTCACTCTTGTTTTCCTCGTACTTTCTTGCATTGCTTTCCAACCTCATTTTTCATCACAGGGATGTAAATGAAATTAATTGCTTCACCTATACTTGAGACATTTTGCAGTGGAAGTCCCATTGTGGTAATTATGTGTCTTATTTACAGTTTCTGTGAATTTAGAACCCTTTGAATCACAAACAGTTTTCTCTGCCAACGTGACACTAGAATCACTATAGAAAGAAGGAAAGAAGACAAAACAAGGTACAAAAGGGAACTCCTTTCCTGAAGTTAAATTGTCCTATAGTTTATCGTTTGCAAGTAACATGTAATTCAGAAAATGTTGCAGAAACGCATTCAGATAAATGCCCTAGTCCATTTGTTCTTGGATGTTGCTGGTTCACTATATTCTTGTGAGACCAATTTATAGACGTCCTGCAGTGTAACTTTTTGCTTCGAAGCTTGCTGCTACTTCTTCTCCTCAGTGTAAAACAATGCCATCAGCATCATATCTTTGTTCTGTTTGGGTGGTTTTCTCACAGAGCAACTCTCACCATGCCAAACCTCTGACAAATGCTTAAATTCTTCCTATTAAGCTTTAGGATGGAATCTATTAGTTTTTATTGGAATCTCAATTCTCAAAGATCACACACGAAGTGCGTTGCAAATCTGAGATTTGTTCTGTCAAACTTGGCAAATTAGTTGTCTTATCTACTTGATACTTGTGAACACATTTTCCCCCTTTTTCTCTTTTAGTGTGCTTGTGCTTGTTCATTTACCCTTTAAAATGTTATGTACCTTAAGGTCTGGACCATTGCATTACTGCTCCTGTACGAAGTCCGAGAAATCTGTTTCTTGAAGGCCATGAAATTGCATTTTCAAGATCCATGACTGAGAGGAGGGGGAGTCCACTCTATGACCTAAAACTGGACAAACTATCAAAGCGTGAGAAGGTGAATTTTGATTTTAGATGCATATTGCTGGATTCAAATATTAGCCTTTGTGTGTTCCATTTCCAATTAAGCATCAATTGCACAATGTTGACACCATATGTGGAAGCATGTTTTATACATCATTACTTCTCCTTGCTGCTTGATAAGCTTCGACTGTTTTCAAGTGATTCATCTTTGAGAATGTGACACTCCTGTGTCATGTATTTTGTATTCTGTCTCCTGAATTTATTAATCTACAATTAGGTTGGTTGCTGCCAAGAATGTTATAGCTATCATTGGTTCTACAAGTAAATTTGTTTAATATTAAAGCATGTAACAATGTTGACTGCTACTGTGAGTTGGAAATGGTTCTTCGTACCTAAAAGCCTTTCTTTATCCATGGATTCCTATAATATTTTACCTTGAATTGCAAGGATAAAGAGGGATACATGTGGGTTCAAGAAAAAGGAGGAGGACATTAAGCAAATTTAGTTCTAAAACCATTAACTAAGCAAAATCCTTACTTGTATCAAGGCTATTGAAAATCATAAATCTTCAGCTAGTTTCTTTTATTTCGCTCTATATTTGGAGAGCAAGTCTGCTGCCCCAAACTGCACTGTAACTGAAGTTCATTTAGAAATCATTCTTTCCCCATATTTTCACATAATATAGTTTATTTGTTTTCTTGTCAACAGAATTCCATTCCGGAGCTGCACTAGTTCTGATCCAACTTTTGGCTTTGCATCAACCATGTCAGAAAACTGTCATCAATCACATAAGAATAGCATTTCAATGATATTGTACATGTCATATATTCTTCTCGGCAGATAGATTTAGAGATTACAACACATTTACTTGCAATCTTTAAATGACATTCAAATAAACATGTGGTCTTTGTGACTTCTGATTGGCTTGAACTTTAGAACTTTCTTGAAATTGATTAATTCTCTGATTTGTGTATAAGAAGGAGGGTAATAGCTTGCTTAAAGCATTTACATATGGAGGATTGGGTCTCCTTCTGAATGTTAAGAACCTAGAGCTCTGAATTTCTGATGAAAGATTCCATCAAGAAAGACCATTAGTAGGTGGCTGTTTACTAAGTTTGCTGCATCAGGAGCATGCACTTTCAAGAACTTTTTCATATTCTCTTAGATAACAGGGTTTTTATTTATTCTTTTAGGAAAAACTCATTATGGACCTAGTAAGGATCCAAAATGATGGGACTGTAGAAGTTGATATAATGAAGAGTGCACCTCTAGCTTCTGAATTGTTGGAACTTCATTCGGTTGAAGGGCCTTCTCCTACAATAGATCAGATTATTGATGATTACAACAAATCTATTCCAAAACTGAAGATTGCAGTGCTTGTAGTTGGAACAAGAGGAGATGTTCAGCCTTTTCTGGCTATGGCTAAGAGATTGCAGGCATGTTATCTGCTGGCTTCCATCTGATCTTCCTGAACCTGCAAAGATGCACAATTGTGTTTCTTCTTTCTCATTGTATTTCTTTTTTTTTTTTAAATAATCTTGCTTGCTGCCTTTGTTTATGTGAAAAGCCTGTGCTAAAATTTCTGAACTTCTTTGTTTCATATTTCGTGAAATATATGGTCATCTGAGCTGGATTTTGATGTACACAAATTTGGAACTGCTTAGGAAATTAAGTGGAAACATTGATGAATAACCTGTGGTAGTGACATTGATGAAAGTTTGATGTTTGTAAGAAAGTTTAGTACTGAAACACTAGACTTGGTCAGTGTTCTTAATAAAAGCAGCGGCAAAATAGGATGCAAATGAATTCTGTAATCTTTGGTATTTTCAGGGTACATATCATCATAAGCATATAGTACAAAAGGAATGTTTATATTCTCACATGTTTCTCTTTATCTTGCTAGCATATACTGATTTTCATAAAGCCCTTTTCTTCTTCTTGTTTTTAGATAATTTTTACGATTATCTTGCTTGGGATTTTTCAATTACGCTTAAATAGTATACCACATATTCCAAAAATCTGTTTGCATAATGATCTGGAATTTAACATTTAATGTTCTGTGACATATGAAGATGTGGTCCAGAACTTACTCTGATGGTTAGGCTCATCATGCACCCATCCCTGCTGCAGGGCATTGAGTTCTGCACTCTGTTTTAAAGCAATGTAAACAAAAAGGTCAAAAGTTATTTTCTTGTCCTAGATAACATGTATTGTTGGATTTTCTTTAGTGGTACTAATTTTTCTCGCCTTATTTGGAGAACTATATTCATTTCCTTGCAAAAGGGAACCTTTTATTCAGATGAAGTTGATTAGTGCTCTTTAATTGCTTCTTGTTAAGACATATCCAGATTTATTATCTACCGCGGACCTAATTTATAAGTGGTTCATAGGCTAATGTTTTTTGTCACACAAATTCTGCTCCGAAAGTTAATCATTTCTCAAATTTTGTGTTTGTGGTATCTTGACTTTTGTAATGCAAGCTTTATTGACTTGTCAATTTAAACGTCTATTTTCTCAACTTGAATACGTTTTTCTTGTGAAATTCTGCTGGTGAAGTACAACATGCCACCTTCCTGCAGGAACTAAGTTTAGATGTCTTACCTGTTCTATGGGTGTTGAATATTTACAGGAGTTTGGTCATCATGTTAGGCTGGCAACTCATGCTAACTTCCGTGATTTTGTGAAGTCGGCTGGTATAGATTTTTTCCCACTGGGTGGTGATCCTCGGATTTTGGCAGGATGTAAGAGGTCCTTGACATGCAAAATTTGTTTTCTTGATGTGAACCCGATTTAATTTTTCTTGTTCAGAATTCTCTCTCCCCCGCCCCACCCACCAAATGCATGCCTTCACTGTGTGCTACTCAACATCACCTTTTACCTTGTTCCAATCATAGAGGAGTTGTAACTTTATTTTTTCATCAACTGGATTAGCACATATTAGAACTTCAAGTCCTACTCAAATTTGTAGCTCAGCATTAGTCAGATTTCTACACAAACATGAGCACTTTATCTTTTCTGAACCAAATGCATGAATTCTCATTTTAGTTCTGAAATTGTTAAGTAGTTCATGATATAAGCAAAATGTGGTCTAAACCAAAGCTATTATTTCTTCCTGCTTTTGTAGATATGGCTCGGAATAAAGGCCTGATTCCATCTTCACCAGGAGAAATATCTGGTCAGCGAAAACAGCTTAAGGCCATTATTGAGTCTCTTCTTCCAGCTTGTACAGAACCAGATATAGAAACAGGCGAACCTTTCAGGGCTCAGGCAATTATTGCAAATCCTCCTGCTTATGGTTAGTCTATATACCCACGTCTATCACCACTCTGGTGCAAAAGTTTGGAAAGAAAAAATAAAAGATTAGTAAAAGGATGCCTGGAAAGCTCTTTGGGCGCAGGCATTTGTTTTGTGTTGTTATGTATGTATGCACGCTCAGGTGTTCATGTCGGTTTGCTTGTTTTTTAAAATAAATTGTGGTCATTGGATCTTACTGAATATCAACACTTGGTTCTTTTTCTTGCTTGTCGACTTGTGTGCATCATATGCAACTCAGAATCTTGAATTCGACTAGAATCCATGGGGCCACTTGGATATGAGTGCAAGATGATGTTGATATTTTGCATGTAGTTATCTATTTGATTCAGTCCTGATGCCTGAAAATTGTCCTCAGAATAAATTTATGGCTGATATGTTTCTAATGAATACATATGTGTTTATTGCATATATTAGAATTCTGAAAAAAATCCTTTTAGGCAATGTAAAATGAAAACACTGTAAAGTGAGATTTAAATTTGAGCTGTTATCCGCTTTGTGATCCATAATATGGCTTGCTTACCTTCTTGACCAACTCTACTATTGCATAATGTATTGCATGTTTGAAAATGTCCATTTTGGCAGGACATGCGCATGTTGCTGAAGCTCTTGGTGTACCGCTGCACATCTTTTTCACAATGCCTTGGACGTGAGTATGGTGACGTTTTCTCCAATCTTTACCCTGTGTTCACTTTCCTTATTGACATGCTTTCCTACCTACCCTGGCAATATCATTCAAGCTGCAATACCTAGTTTAATTTTATGTGGAATATGAATTTATTTTATTCTAGTTTACTCTTGAATAATCCCTTAAACCAAAGGAGGAATAGTGTTACATACACAGATGCTCTGGCTCTAGATCCCTTTATGTATTTTTCATGTTTTATTCTATTTATTTTATTGATCAATGCAAAATGATTTCTCCAGGGATGGTCTTGTTTTATCAGTTTCCACACCATATATTATTCTATTAGCTCATAGAAGCAACTCCTTCTCAAATATATTTTGATTCCTTTCTCAAAATTGGTTGTGATGGACAGGCCCACGTATGAATTTCCTCACCCGTTAGCACATGTTCCCCAGAGTGCTGGCTACTGGGTATTCTTTAAATTGTTTTCCTACTTTTCAATTTTATAAATTATCATGTTATTTTCAGCAATAATTGTGCCTAATATATGATTTGGTCTGCAGCTTTCGTATTTGATTGTGGATCTACTGGTGTGGTGGGGTATAAGAGGATTTATTAATGACTTCAGGAAAAAGAAGCTGAAGCTGCCTCCTATTGCATACTTCAGTATGTACTACGGTTCAATTTCCCATTTGCCAACAGGCTATATGTGGAGCCCCCATGTTGTGTCCAAGCCAAAGGGTATGGCTGGTTAAATGTAAACATGCATTCAATAAGGACTTTTTTTGTCCATTTCTTTTTCTCTATATTTGTAATCATGGATTCTCTTTAATTTTATTTTCCTGGTACATCGATTTTTCTTTGATTGACAAAAATCCTTTTTTCAGTAAACTACATGAAGGAACAGGCTGCAAGCTATGAATTTCATTTATTTTCGGTATTTAAAATTTCAAAATTAGAAACCAAAAACTGGAAAGAAAAGAAAGATAGAACTTAAAAGTAAGATATTTAAGATCTTAAATAATAGTTAGGCCTTTTCTAGTTTGGTGCTTGACATTAGTTGGTGATTATGAAGGTAAAGATAACTATATGACATTCGAAATGCACTTAACTGGACTTCTTTGGATATAATTTAGACTAAACAAGAGAATTTGGCCACTAGTAAAATCATCTTGATAAAATAATTGGTGATTAGCCAAAAAGGTAAAGCAGAGAGGGAAGAGTTGTAACTGCAGAGATAAATTTAATTAGGGAATTTCCATATATTTTTAGAAATTAGCAAGTAAGCTGTGCAAGAGTTATGAGAGAATATTCTGAAGTTGATGAAGCAACTTACTAAACCTAGATAGTCTAGCGTTTTTTTTTTTTTAAAGAATTTCTTGTACTTGGCTTCAGAATTCTTTGTCACTGTTGAAATACAGACTTGTATTATTTGCTTATTTTTTTGTTGATTATTTATTTCAACATTTCTTATGAAAGTTGCCACATCGATTTGCAGATTGGGGCCCTCTGGTTGATGTTGTTGGTTATTGTTTCCTTAATCTTGGATCAATTTATCAACCTCCAGAAGACTTTGTTGAGTGGATACAAAAGGGGCCTAAACCTATATATATAGGGTTTGGAAGCATGGTATGGCCTAAAGTCAAACTTTGGCTTTACTACCTGGATTCTTCCAATATTTGGCTTAATGCTTTTTATTCTTTTGCACTTACATTCTTGATTTTTTTAAAAAATTATATATGAAGCCTCTTGAAGATTCCAAGAAAACTACAGATACTATCTTGGAGGCTCTAAAGAATACTGGACAGAGGGGAATAATCGATCGTGGATGGGGAGATCTTGGCACTTGTGAGTTCATATTATTTGGTTTAATCCAGTATAATCTTCTTATATGTCCAAAAAAAAAAATCCAGTATAATCTTTTTTATGCTCGTCTTTGATTACTCCTTTTTTGAGCATTATTCTTTAGTCTGTATTGCATAATTTATCTTCCCCTCTTATTTTGCAGTTCCAGAGATTCCTCAGAACGTTTTCCTCCTTATTGATTGCCCACATGACTGGCTATTTCCTCAATGTTCAGCCGTGGTATGTTTCTTTCACTACCCACAGAGGCCACTTTGTTGCTTTTCAAAGAGAAGTTATTGTTTGACCTCCTTTTGCATTATCTACGGGCCTGTTTTTTTGGGGATAGGGTTAGCAGGAGAGCAGTTCTACATCTCTCTCTTAATAAATGTTCAAATAGAATTGTCACATTTGGGATCTTTTGCATATAATATGACAGCTATTATGGTGAAGCAGAATTTATCTTGTAACATACTTGTCAATCTATGGAAACATTCATATGCAGGTTCATCATGGTGGTGCAGGAACCACAGCTACAGGACTGAGGGCTGGGGTATGCTCTTTGTCATTTTTTGCTACATTATTGCAAGTATAATGGGCCTTCGTCTTTGTGATGATGTCTTATATTTCACCATCTGTAGCTGATATGCTAATCATCCATTTCTGTTTGTATCTACTTATTTGAATTTGTAGCAAATGTTTTTCCTCTAACAGGAGTGATAAATATTGTTTTCTTCAAGCTACAGATCACCTTCCTTTTTCACATTTTACATAACCAATATGTTTGCAGTGCCCAACAACTATAGTTCCTTTCTTTGGAGATCAGTATTTCTGGGGTGATAGAATTTATGAAAAAGGATGGGGACCTGCTCCAATTCCCATTTCTCAGCTGACTGTTGAAGCTCTTTCAGATGCCATAAGGTTCATGCTCCAGCCTGAGGTTGGTATCTGTGTGTAACTTGCTTGCTTATTTCTTGTATGGAGGAAGTAATATTAATATGAAGTGAGTTTCATTCCTTTTTTTTTGGTCTTGTTAGCACCTTGCAATATGAGACAATTGAGTAGTATCTTTTGTTTTCTGGAAATCTTCACTTTATTCACTGTGGAAATGGTAATTAATGAGAACATTTTAGTGGTTTGCATTTCAATAGTATTCTGGGGACTCCATAGCATTCAATTTGATGCAATAGATGCTTCCATTGTATATATGAGGACTTAAACTAATGGCATCAATTCACTGATAGTTAATATGTCCAGTTTCCTTTAATTTAGAAAATCAAAAAAAGATCCCCAAGCTGCTAAATTTTAGGTTTGCGAGGTGAGCAATGCTGCAGGAAGCAAGCATTGCCTACCCCAAGCTGCTAAATTTTAGGTTGGCGAGGTGAGCAATGCTGCAGGAAGCAAGCATTGCCTACCCCAAGCTTTTTGTCCTGGGAATTGGTATCTGATGACCCTTAAGAGTTGAAGCTCGAAACAAGCTGGTAAGGAGCACTAATATGTATGTTTTGGACAAAGTCTAGAGAGTTGTACTCATCCTAGTTCGAGCTTTTATGCTTACCTTATTATTACTAAACATTATATATTTGATTAAAAAGGGGAAGGTTTAGAAAAGACTTTTAAGCCCTTTACTACATTTTTGAGCAGTCAATTTGGGAAGCCTCATATTCTTTGTTTTTTGGGACAATTATACACCATTTGGAAATAAGAGGAAGAAAAAAAGGGTATCTCTCGATAGGTTTCATGATATTCATCAACATAGCTTGAAGTTTTCTTCCTCATATAACTGCCATTTGATATTGACCGTCAATCTGATGATTGCAACATTTTAGCGGATGTCCGCTTTTTATTGATTTCAAGAGCTTCCCCAGTGTTTGTCGCTTGTCGAGTTGAGAATGATGTTTTAATGATCCATCTTCCAGGTAAAATCTCGAGTAACTGAGCTGGCAAAGCTGTTAGAACATGAAGATGGTGTTGCAATGGCAGTTGATGCGTTTCACCGGCATTTGCCTGCAGAGCTTCCACTGCCTAGAGCATCTGCAAAGGATGAAGACGACATCCCAAATCCCCTGCAGTGGCTGTTCATTCAGATAAGCAGAATCTGCTGCCTGCCTTGTGGTTCTTAGGTTTTCAATAGCGAAACAAATTTTAGCACTGTATAGATACCATTTTTGTTTGTCCATATTTTAGAATTCATTCATTTTATTCTTACACCCTTCAAGGGTTTGTGCAGAGATAGCATTGTATAGTTTTGCATCTTTATGATTTAGGCACTTTCAATGTGTGGGTTTTGAGGGTTCTTCAGTGGGATTTACATAGTGCTATACAATAAGAAACAAGTTTGTCTCCAACTAGTTGGCTCAGGGGGAGAAAAGTTTTGATCTTAATTATACCAGAGCAGTCTGTGTAGTATTGTAATGTCAACATTAACCTTAATGTCTTTTTCTGCTGGTTCCTGTCGCTTGATTCTTGGATCAGGAACTACTGATGCTCTGCACCTTGCTGTTTTAGGTAATCTTCTATTGGGTATCGTTACTTCAATTTCTGATCTTATAGTTTCCGGGTATGCTTTGGTGGTACTGTATGTTTTTGTGGTCATTTTTTCGATGAATAAGGTATTTAATCGTTAAACTATTAGTTTAGGATATTACATGGAACTAATAGTTCCATGTAAGAGATTTAAGCACAGGATATAAGCACCAAGTATTTCTCCCTCTTTTCAGCTTCAAAAGCATGTTATATTAACAGATGTACAACTTCTCTAGCATCATTTCTTGTATATTTTGATATCTCTCCATCTCGATTCCATATAGTTGCTGGAATTAGCAGGTGCAGCATAAACCCCACATTTGAAGTACAGATCTCCTGGCCCTTGATCTTTCACCACATACTTCTTGTATATTTTGATATCTCTCCATCTCGATTCCATATAGTTGCTGGAATTAGCAGGTGCAGCATAAACCCCACATTTGAAGTACAGATCTCCTGGCCCTTGATCTTTCACCACATACTTCTGGACCCCATCGATGAAAACTGTGATTTTCCCTTCGTCAACATTGTGAATCACGTTTAACCGAAACAATCTGTCGTACAAATCCGTATCAACTACATCGAACTTGTAGTATTTCATGTCTCCATCATAAATTCTTAGCTGAAGACTTGTAGCTCCAACTCTTGCACCATGAATTTGCATTATTGTTACACCAGAGGTTCCCTTGGGAACATATGCATGGCCTTCGAATTGCCAAATTCCAGAAGAGTAATCGAGTCCCTGCAAGAACATAGTGCCAAGTCAAAAAGCCCTCCATATCTTAAATGAGACAAGTTGAGTTATAACTATTGAGTAAAAAAAAAAAAAGGAAAAAAAAAGATTGAAGTTGAGTTTAAACCAGTCAACTAATTAGTACCTTAATTCGAACTTCTGTGCGTGGCCTTGTGCCACTACCATGCTTAAAGGGCTTATCATTAGTGTAAACCCAGAATCTCCTCACTCTATCTTCATAACTGTAGCGATCATCAAGTGGCATATTATATGGCTTTTGCAGAACATAATTTGCCAGAGTTAGGGGCACCTCGGTGAAGCCATCTGTCGGATCGGCCGCAGTGGCACCGAGCATCGCTACCGGAACTATGATGCTAATAAAAAAGCAAGAAAAGTCCATGTTTGAGAATTTGAGTCTGCAGAGACGTGATTACAATGAAGTGCAGATGAGAAAGAGAGATGATCTTTGTTTTCTTTTGTGTTTGTGTTGCTGCAGACTTATAGAACTTGGGTTAGAGTACAGCCAAATCAAGCTTCTTTGGATTAGCATTTCTTGCATGAAACTAAACATCATAGTTTATTGTCCAAAAGTGGTCGCCATATTTGTGGGTCCGCGGTGAAAACTACGCTGCTTTGATCATTGACAAGAAGACAAATGGACAGTAAAACAATTGAAGATGCTTTATGTAGATAGGATGCGTTCTCACAAATGACTTAATTTGGCATTAACATTTACTCATCTACAGATTGATTCATAGTTATCTATCGAAAAATATATGTATTTTGGAGTAGAATAGGTCTTATCTATACTATTCTAAAAGTATGGGAAGGGGTCATATGGATTTAAACATCTTTTGTTTCTTCCTTTTTTGAATGGACAAAAATACCCTTAGTTTGAATAAATTATTTTTAATTTCAGTAGTCCTATAATGTAATTGCCTTTCTTCCAACTCCATTGGTCCAAAACAATATTCATTTCATTTCCACTAAACAAAGTCACTCCTCCAATTTATTTAATAATAAAAAGGAACATTAATTTAGCTCTAGCACTTACTTCTCTAATTTTTACATACAAAAATATTCCATAATTATATTAGTTACTTCTCTAATTTAATAATTACAATTACATGTAGGAATGTTACATAGATGCTAATAATTATTTTTAAAAGTTACTTGTAAGGTCCATTCAATAATTCTTATTACAATCATCCCAAACAAAATATCATGATTATTTATTAGAATACCAAGAACTTATTTATGTATTATTATTTATTTATTTATCCCAATCAAAATTATTTATTTCAAAATATAATTTTGAAAAGAGATGGATGCAAGAAACTTGTGTCTCACCAATTATTCTAATTCTAATATTGTAAAAATAATTATTATGAAAGTTAATATCCTATTTTATTCATTTAAGATCAGCACCTTAATTAATAATTAATGGTACTTATACAAAGGGAAGTTACATATAGGGTAATAATTAGTAATATAAGTTATTTGTAAAGTGTATTCAATATAGAAAATAAATATATGATATCAAACAAAAATATAATATGTCATGTGGATTTAAACATCTTTTATTATTCATCAAAAAAAATATCATGATTATTTATTAGAATACCAAGAACTTATTTATGTATTATTATTTATTTATTTATCCCAATCAAAATTATTTATTTCAAAATATAATTTTGAAAAGTGATGGATGCAAGAAACTTGTGTCTCACCAATTATTCTAATTCTAATATTGTAAAAATAATTATTATGAAATTTAATATTCTATTTTATTCATTTAAGATCAGCACCTTAATTAATAATTAATGGTACTTATATAAAGGGAAGTTACATAGAGGGTAATAATTAATAATAAATTATTTGTAAAGTGCATTCAATATAGAAAATAAATATATGATATCAAACAAATATATAATATCTCTACATTGCTGTTGAATCCAATCATATTTGTCTTCTTTCATAAAACAAAGAATAAGAAACTACATCAAGCCATAGAGCTTCAACTGCCTTTCTAGGAGGAAGAACGCCAAATTCAGTCCAAAATTAGGTACATTGACCACCAACAACTTACTGATTTTCCTTTCCATTGTTGAGTTTGCATAATGTATACTAATGTATCCATATAAATTTGTCTCTGTGTTCACATTTACGTTTTATCAGTGAAAGGAAACCTTTCAATTGAAAGATGTATAACTCGAATGTTGCATACCAAACTCAGTCCTTCCTTTTAATTTTTTTGATTTTAAGTGTGTCTTTTTACATGCAATGGCTTCCTAACATCAAATATCTTAAAGTATATGATTAAAAAATCTAGCTAACATGTCTTTCTTTGCCATAGATTTATCAACCTTTGCCATCATCCTCCTTTTACACACAGACTTTATAATTATATTGAATAATTATATTTACTCTCCTCTGTATTTTGCCCTAGCAAATTATAATTATACCTTTTTCTCCTACTAAAAAAAAGATAATTAACTGCAAAAGCAGTCACTAATCCGATTTAACGAGTGGGGAGTTTTTCTTTAAAAGGTCAGATTCTTGAAAAAATTTAATGTATGTATATAGTTAGAAAGAGAGACAAAAAGAACAAATTTGGATCATGGTTTATCTGTTAAGAATAGTCTTAATGCCTGCTCCAGTGAGTGGGTGTATGAGAAAGGGAGAAAGCAACAAGAAGTCAATGAAGTGATATCAAAAAAGAAAAGTCCACTCTTCAAAGTTCCTTAAATAATTCTCTTTTACTTTATATACATAGGTTGTGGAATATTTACTCTTCTCTGTATTTTGCCCTAGCAAATTATAATTATACTTTTTTTTTCTACTAAAAAAAGATAATTAACTGCAAAAGCAGTCACTAATCCAGTTTAACAGGCAGGGGAGTTTTCTTTAAAAGGTCAGATTCTTGAAAAAATTTAACGTATGTATACGGTTAGAAAGAGAGACAAGGTAGAGAGGACAACATCTTCCTATCTCAATCGTCCACGAAAATAATATACCATCCCACTTCAGAGATAAAGCATGACAAACATAAGAGGAAGACCTTTGTCAGGTAAACAACATCCTGGAGTTTTTGCAGAGTATCTCTCAGATGGTCACCTTGCACAATAATGTCTTGAACAATGTCATATGAGATCTGCAATTTCGCAAAAATGTTTTAGGATCATTTTATTTAAGTATATTAAACAAAAGCCCAAGGGTCACACAGTTTATTAGGGAACACACATACCTCGCTTCTCCTTGTCTGAGCTGATAGCATTTTACTTAAAGTCTGAACGCTAGAAAGAGAACCTCGAATCTACAAAGAGATTATTACTGTAAGAGTTCGGAAGTACATTGCACACAGTAATTAAACCCAGTGGTATTTCTTACTTGTTCAACCAAGCTACTCATTCGACATTATTTTGCCGGGATGATTCTTTGAACCAATATTGCTTTCTGAAGTGAAAGATTAAAAGTAAGAAGTTAATTCTGAAACAACATTGAAGAAGAACAATTCCTACTACGTGTGAGTCAAATAGAAACAAATATGTCTATGCTACAGGATTTTTCAGAAAATGGGATAAGCATTGCTGCTTATTTAGAACAGAAAGTGCTGCTAAACCAAGGTGCACAAAATTAGCATTGCAGCAAGAAACTATGTTTACATGCCTCTGTGTCCCAAAATCAGTAGACATTGGTGATCAAGAGATGTTAAGACAATGCCACTATATATCTCCAGTTAACAAGACTACTCCCTGGCCGAAAAAGATTTGAAGGGAAAAAAATAAGAGAGAGAGAGAGAGGTAACATGTAATATGGCTTCCTCACATATCACTGTCAAATTCTGCTCCATTGCAGAGTTGAAATGCACAAACAAAAATAGTTTTCTTCCACAAGAGGCCCATCTATAGGCTATTGCTCCTTAGTCAACTATTATAACTTTTCTTTTTTTTCATCCATCTGTCAGAAGAAAATCTAAATCACTTATGCATGTATCAAGCTCCAATATAACAGCTATATTGTAGCATTTAGATTTGATCAGAGTGCAAAAACGTAATTCAAGTGCAAGAAGTCAATGAAGTGATATCAAAAAAGAAAAGTCCACTCTTCAAAGTTCCTTAAATAATTCTTTTTTACTTTATATACATAGGTTGTGGAATATTTACTCTCCTCTGTATTTTGCCCTAGCAAATTATAATTATACCTTTTTTTTTCTACAGATATATCCATTCTACTTTTTCAAATCAAGAATGGACAACATATTACGACGAAATAGCAACTCTGGTAAATATTAGCATATTGATTACATTTTATTGTAAATATTAGATGCATATTTTTCATAATTTTCTCAATATGCTATGATTTTTATTAGTCAATGACAGAAGCTTAAGAAAATTACTTTACATGATTCACAATACAAGGAAAAATATTATTTGATTGATTCTATATTACTTTAAAATAATAAAAAACATAGTTTGAAATAATAATTGTTCCTAATGGTTCTTTTTGACAAATTTATCTACATAAGCTTGCTTTTACTGCATTTAAATTTTCATTAGTTTTAATGTATGCAAGCATGACAACATATATTATTTATTCATCATATTACAGATGACATGAAGAAACACAAGTTGAAATGCATGAGAACAAAATATGCAAATTTGACAGCTTCAGAGCGAGAAGAATACATTCAGAAAGTATCAGAAACAAGAAAGAGAAGGAAAATTCAAAATTCTACTACTTTTGAACATAATTCCAGCTTATGTTCTATTCAATCTAAGAATAGTTGGTATGCTAGACTTAGCGACCAGGAGAAGAAGTTATATGCAAAGCATGTTAATGGTTTGAAAAAGCAAAAAAAGGATATGATTGATTCAACTACATCTACTTCAAATCAAAGAATTCCAAAACTACAAAATAAATGGTTGCTTAAAGCTCAAATGGTTCTAAACCAACACAGAGGTATATAATGTGATTTAATTATTGTATAAATTTATAATGATGTTATTTCTATAGTAAAATTTTATAGAATTCTTATCAAAAAACTAATGAGTATCTTTTTTTTGAAGCAGATACTGCATTATATGAACCAGTGTGTTCGACTTTGCATGAAGTGAAGAAAATACACCGTTGTATCCATTGTGATGCTTTGAAATTTGATTATGAGACTCCAGGTTTTTGTTGTGATAATGGCAAAATTAAGCTAGCGTCACCAGAAGTACCACAAGAGTTATTTGACCTGTTTACTTCTCAATCAGAAGAATCAAATTTCTTCCTAAAGCAAATTCGAGCATATAATAGTATCTTCTCATTCACTTCATTTGGAGTTAAACTTGATAAAGGACTTGCGTCAGGAAAATGTGGTGTATATACCTTTAGAGTGCAGGGTCAAATTTATCATGATCTTCCCGGTTTAGTACCTCATCGAGAATGGTCTGCATTACCAGAAACAACAATTAGTACATTACCAGCAACAGGAAGATCAACATCAACAATCAAACTCATGGTACTACGCATTGGGCAATCAGAGTTCTGAGGCAAAAATAAAGAACTCAAAATCAAGAAAATTATCTTCCTTGACAACGAAGTACGTTTCTAAAAATTAATTTTTCAATTATGCAATATCCTTAATGATTATGAAAAATTATGATAACATTGTACATGTTTATAAATTGCAGGGGACAAGAATACGTGGCATAATGTTTGGAAATGTTATTCAACATTTTGATGGCATATTCACAAGAAATGCAACCTACATAATATCCAATGCAATAATTAGAGAAGTAAACAAAATGTTTCTGAATGTGCATCCCAAACTAGAGCTAGAGTTACAAATGAATACGATCGTTACTGAAGCTAAAGATGCTGCCAACAAGGAACGAATCACATACGACTTCGTCAACTTCGATCAACTAGACAACATCAAGGAGGACGACACAATAGGTGATATTACTAAAATTGCAATTTTCTAAAGATAAATAAGTTTGCAAAATATATATTTATTTTTTCATAGTTATTTTTGCATAAGAAAATGCTATAGAATTACTCGCTGCACCTTATAATTATTAGTTGCTATCAACTGACAATATGTTCACAGTATAAAAAAAATTGAAAATATTTGTTTGATTTAATTATTCATAGACTATTTATTTTTTGTAATTTATGTAACAGCAATGTCACTTTCAATATCATTATCATGGATAGACAATGCATAATGTTATAAGCTTTTATCTTACATATGTTTTTTCCATACACAATCCTCTATGTAGATATTCTAGGTTTTGTGTACAAAGTCAAGAATTGCTACCAAAAGAAGTACCCAGAAGGGACTTCTTCAAGAAGGAAAATTATCATCATGAATGATCGGTAAGACATATTCAAAGAACTTCAACTAAAAAATATTACAATTATTTAATTATTTAATTACAATACAATTATTTAATTACAATTTTTTTATTTTTACAAATGCAGGTTGGAGACAATCAATGTCACGATGTGGGAAGACATGACAATCAATGAAGGGAATGTATTAGAGAGCCAACAAAGTGAAAAACCAATTGTGGCAATAACAGGGCTTAAGAAGAAGATATATCAAGGTATGATGAAAATATTAAAATCTAAACCACAGATATATATAGTACACACAAATATTCTGTTAACCAAAATTCTCTTCCGAAGGACAACTTCAACTACAAACAAGTACCATATCAACACTTGAAGTAAGTCCCATATGTTTGGAGTCAGAAACCTTACTAAACTGGTAAGACAACAATTGTTACAAAATATTTGTCGTATTATTCCAACCCAAAAAGAATACACATATAATGTCATTTAATTTTTACATATTTTTTATTATTTTTATTTTTGCAGGTTAAAAAACTCAAAGGAAGCAGAAAATATAGAGAAGCAGTTAATGGAAAAAAGAATTGAAGAAGCAGAAGAAGTAACCTTGACAAAGATCATCAACGAAAGAGAATCCTTAATAGAGGTAAGAAAATCAAATTACCATAATCTAAAGTGTTTTTTAGAAAAAAAACCAAAAAACATTATAAGGAAAAATGACAAAACAAATATAAAATCTGGCAGGAAAAATTATACTATTTCACAGCAACAATAGACAAGGTTGAAAATAGTTCACAACCATGGTATGATGCATGCAAGAATTGTTCAAGGTCAATTACAAGAACTAATGAAAAGGTTCAATGTAGAAGCTGTCCGGAGACAACAGCAATACCCAGGTATGAATATTATGAAAAATTTTACATATTATACCTATTAAACGTTCATGCTAAGCAAGGAATTATAGGTACTTGATAAATCTCAACGTCACTCAAGCGAAAGATAGTGCAAAAGTAACACTTTTTTAGGATGTTGCAAGTGTTGTGCTTGGATGCTCAGCAATTGAGTATATACATTCTATTGAAAAGGTAACAAAATTTCTAAAGGTTCAATTAAAACAATAAGATTTTACACTTTGTGAAATAATCATGTGCATTCATTTATTGACCTTTTCAGGGTATTAACAGATCAAAACACCACAAAAGAATGTTGAGTTTGAGTATGCAAGAGTACAAGTTCTTGGTGAAGATGAATAGAAAAATAGAAGTACAAAATGGAAGATTACAAGTCATTGCTGAAGCAGTTCAAGAGATAAATGAAACATCAACGAATAAGTTGCAGCAGAAGCAGACTAAGAGAAATAAGACGAAGTGTACACCGAGAAAAATCAAAGATAACACAAACAGAAAAGGAGACATATTCATGAAGGAGAACAAAGAGGAAAACAACTACATCAAAAAACCCATAATCGAGAAGAAAAGGATGACCAAATTGGAGAAAGCCCATGACATCACAGAAGAGAAAGATGATGATGAAAAGATATCAACATATATTAAAAGAAGGAAGAATGCCAACAAGAATGATGTTACTCAATCAACACCTATCAAGAAAATCAATAAAGAAAAAGTCTGAAATAATTAGTACTTCAATAGTTTCCCTTCCATTATTAATTACAATAATGATATGTTGTCTTCATTAAATAATTAATGCTTTGTTGCTTTGTTGCTTATAAGGTAAGGTTACTTTAGTAATTTTTGGTCGATTATGTATTGCATATGCTACTTTATTACAGGTTTGTCAATCAAGATAAACTCATCAATTTCATGTGCTTCTGTCCACTTAATCCGACGAAGACTTAAGCAAAAACATTCCAGTTCACTGACATTAGCATAGAGTTTACATGTACTAACTTAGAGAAGTTAGGTCTTGTGTGCTCTCTCCTTCCCATAATGTCTTTTTAATTTAATAAAACTTGGGGTGGCAATCACCCCAAAAACTACCATTGAACTAAGAAGAGAACAGGGACCCTTCCTTTCTCCAACCCTCTTGATTCTTAGTATAATCCAAAGACATTCTTTACTGCTAACCACTTCTTAGGTCTGTGAAGTTAGAGTTCCCGAGTGGGATTGGGTTTAAGATTAAGGTGAATTCGGGAGTGGAAAGATAGAATAGGATCAAGCCTCTAAAACAGTTAAAAGACAATCTAATATATGCCAACAACTTAAGTTAAAACTTTAGAGATATTACTAAAAGGCTAAGTGACAGAAAACAAAGAGTGATGTCCCAATAAGTAATACAGCATAAAGAGTCTGAAATTCCTAACCAATCTATTATTCAAGATAAATTCCTAATGGTTATACATTGCACACTTGTTAATGCCAATCACCCAAATTTATTTATAACGGATGGTAGATTACGTGAGGTTTAGCTAAAGGTGATATTTCTATTGGATAGTCCAAAACAAATGTGGGTTGAACAACTTTGATCGTACTCACAATCTCAACAACTCGGAAAACCAGACATAGAAAAGAAATATTAAAACCTTAATTAGTGTGAAGGAAGCTGATCCATTTCTGTCACCCAATTATAATAACAAAATTGAAACCAAAACTCAGCTTAGATGTAGAAGCCTGCCAATGTGCAAAAAGAGAGAAATAAAAAGATTGCTAGAGTAAAAGCATACCTGATATTAAATGGAAAGTCTCCCATGAAGTGCAAGAGCACACTGTGTTATAATCTCTTGTGCCATATTCATCATACTTTGATAGTCCGAGTATGCTTCATACATCAAATATGAAGCTAAGAACCAACATTAGCCAAAGAAGGTTTTTTCTTTTTTTATGAAGTTTGCAATGTACGCTTAACATGCATTATCACATTGAAGACTTGGTAAAAAAACAAATTCATGCCACGGTTGCACTTTGTAAGAATAATAATGAAAAACTAAAAGGATGAAAGCAAACTAGAGGAAGGCTTACTTCAATTGTTGTAAATTCAGGGATCGTGACGGGTTGAAAGGCTTTCATTTCTAAATATGCGGCCAATTTCATACACTTTTTTCGGATCCACCAACCCATAATTGGCATTTAGAGCAAAATTTTATGGCGAAAATTAATAAATGTGAAACAACATAATGATCAAGTTCAAAAGACTCAAAAATATGGTAAAAATTGTCTTTAAGAGAAAGCCTTAAAGATCATTAGCCCTAGAACAAGTGTGCTAAGAAAGTGCCTTGCCGAGAAGAACATTTTTTAACTAAAATTTCACAGGCTAAGACAGACAAAGGTATAGTTCAAAGATTTTGAGGAAAATTAACCAAAAAAAATCCAGTAAGATTGGCTACATGAATAATCAAAATAAAAAGAAGCATAATAACATGAAAAAAAGAAAATTTTCAGGAAGACAAATGGCCAGATTAAAAGCAAAACATTATTAGAAAGGTTGCCTAGAATCAAGATTAGTAAGTTCTCTTTCGGATGAGTGAAGCTCAATATTGAAGCCACCATATCATGAAATTTGACCCCTCTCCGTGCAATACCCTTTCCAAAAAAAAAAAAAAAAAGAAAGGAGAAGAAGACAAGGTAAAGGAAAGGACAGCTCACCGACATTTTCTTTAAGTGAAGCTCACCTGCAATTCTCAGATAAAATCCCGTCCGAGAGAGTTATGAGTCAAGGGCTCCCATTCATTGATCACATCATTTGCTCCGTACGTATTCTAAACCACAACCCCATTTGAGAGCAACTGCTTGTTCTTTACCGACATCCCCTCTACCAATGCTAGAAAATAATAAATAAAGAAAATAGGGAGAAACCCAATGATGAGGAAGGAAAAGAAAGGACCTTGCAATGGAGATAGAATTAAACTAAAGTTAAAGTTGGTTAGCGTGTTCTGCTAAACACAATTTGAGGATAAATTTTTTTTTAATAAATTATTTAAAGTGTTCTGCTAAACACAATTTGAGAATAAAATTTTTTAAATAAATATTTAAAGTGCTAAGCATTCTCTTTATATCAAATAACAAGTATTTTTAAATATTAAATTACGAGAATGAATGTTCATCTTCTTATATTTGATTATTTTTTAAAATTTTCTAAAAAAATTTAAGACACAAATTCTAACTAAATAACAGTTATTAACAGATATTTTCTATTAAAAATTACAATATCAATTAAATACTTTATAAAATTAATAATTTCAGAATAACAAATAAAAATATTTTTTAATCAAACTAGACATAATTTTAAATATTATTAAAATATTAAAAAATTCTAAAAAAATTAATGTGACACTTTTAAAAAATAATATTAATAATATTATAATAATTATTTAAAAATTATTAAAATATTAAAAAACTTAAAAAAATTAAATTCACGTGCAACGCACGTGTCCCTTTCTAGTATAATGAAATATGAGTAAGTCTTTAAATTAATACTCTCTTCACTTTAATTTGCCCAAAAACATCAAGACACATAAACTAAGGAATTAAAAATTTTCAAATAAATTAGAGTTTAAAAGGCTATTTTACCTATTTAAAATGTAGTAGGTAATTGGCTTATAATAAAAGCCCTTACCATTTAAAATATTCTTTAAATAAGGATGTAATAATAGCCTTCGGAAAAAATAGAAGAAAAAGTGGAGTTGTGAAGTAAGAAGCAACAAGCTTCTAAAACTGTTTTTCTCAAGGAACAATTAGTTATATTCTCAATCTTTTTTTTTTTTCATTTTGTATAGGAAAGTGGATATTCAATTTTTAGAGAATATAACTATGATCTAACGGATAAGAATAATCAAACTAAAGTAGCTAAAAACTCAAAACTCTTTTCAACTGTTTAAAGTTTTTTATCATAAGATAACTAGTCAATTGCAAAATTTACGATAACTTTCATAGGGTTAAGCTTCTATTAGCCTAATGTAATCCTCACGCTAACTTTTATTATGTTTGATACCAACTTCAAAGGAAATTTATATAAAACAAACTTCACGAGTCCTGAAATCTGTATTTTTGTTTGAACAATCTGTGAACAGTCATAATTTCCATGTATTTCATTGGACTAAGTCCTCCTTTCTGGTTTTCAATTCCTTTAATTAGGGGAACCATTATCAACTGAAACTTCTTTTTATTATTACTATTATCACTATTGTTATTGTTTGCAAAAACCATAATGCGAACCATGCGAAGGGAATAGCAAATTTCAGTTAAGAGATAACCTCAGGAAGATGAGATTAAGAGATAACTTCCAATACAATTTACCAAACTTCATTGACATAACCATCTTAATTAATTACTTTCACAGACAATCATTATAAATCTGTAGCTTAATCAGACAATATGATCACTTCTTGTAAATCTTGATATCTCTCCACCTTGATTCCATGTAATAACTGATGTCCTTCAGTGCTGCATAAACTCCACATTTGAAGTAGAACTGTGCTTTCCCTCTATCATTTGTCTCAAACTTCTTCTCACCATCAAGATAAACAGTCACTTTACCAGCATCAACATCATGGATCAGATTCACCCTAAACCATCTGTCGTACATATTTGTTGCTACCTCTTCACCGCTGTAATACCTCATGTCACCATTGTAGATCCTCAATATTATCGTCGACGAATGCTCGGCTGCGCCGTGGATTTGCACCACCGTAGCACCGGACGTCCCGTTTGGCACGAAACCGTATCCTTCGAATTGCCACACTCCTGACGTATAATTAAGTCTCTGCATATCAAAATCATACTCTTTAGCTAACTAGCTTTAGATGTGAAAAAGTGCGATAGGACTAAATTTTATGATACTCATGATAGAATTGGAAACTTGATAAGTACATGCATGCGAACTTCAGTGCGAGGCTGAGTCCCGCTGTCGGGGCTGTGGGACTTATCGTCGGCGTAAACCCACAACTTCCTGATGCCATTTTCGAAGCTATATCGTTCTTCAAGTGGCACGTTGTATGGCCTCTGGATTTCGAAGTTGGCTTCCGTAAGCGGCACATTGGTGAATCCATCAGTAGGTTCGGCGGCAGTTAGAGCTAAGCCATTAATAAGCAAGAACCCTGCTAAATAAACAAAAGTTCTGAAGGAAATCTTCATGTTTTCAACTGACTTTTCTTCCAGCTCCAGAGCTGTTTCAAGAGTAATTAATTCTCTTGTTCTGAGAAGGATGTGACCATCTAATGGAGTATTTATAGATTCCCGAGAGAAGAGAATTGCTGCAGCTGGCAAATTAGGAGTCATATAATGATACAATGCTGTCTTCTTGGGTTTTTCACATTTTTCAAAAAATAAAAAGGTTTACCAGAGACTTTTACAAGAAATAGGTAATCCTTTGCCGGGAGAAACTGTAATCAATTTTTTTTTTTTTTCATTAGATTCTTTACCCAACGGCAGATGCTTGCCGTCATTTTTAAGCCACTGACCGGAGATAACGTTCCACGAACGATAATACATACCCTCGTAAAACTAGACAGTCTAAGAAGGAGTCAATTTGATATATATATATATATATATATATATATATATATATATATATATATATATATATATATATATATATATATATATATATATATATATATATATATATATATATATATATATATATATATATATATATATATATATATATATATATATATATATATATATATATATATATATATATGTGCATATACTTAACATCTTCAGTATAGGAAAACAATGGTATAGGATTCTTAAACTTTTTCCAAGACAATATAATTGTATATTTAATGGATAATTATACAATTTAGTTTCGATAATTTCTTAATTCTTGAACAGTTTAGTCTATGTAAAAATATTTTAACTTTTTATAAATTTATTAATTTTTCCGGTGAATTTCAGAGAATCTTCTGACCAAAATGAAACGAATTTGAAGGTTAAATTAATCAATTCAGAATCCCTCCTCTCTCTCTCTCAAAAATCTAATCTTAAATAACTATTTTCACATAGAATATACTCTACATTGTACAAGAAAATGGTATGGCACACCTCTGTTAGAACAGTTGAAAGCACGAAATTCAAATCAAATCATCATTAATCGTATATTTTCCTAAAAGCTCATATAAAATTAAGGTAAATGAATCAAGTTATTTATAATCAACCTAAATTTTACTCAACTCAAGAATCATCATCATATATGTATGAGTTTGAGTTATCATTAACTCAGAACTCATTAGCTTAATTATCAAACTAGCTAATTTATGCTCTCCTCGTTCAAGATTCAATGCCTATTTTCCTATTCATTTTGTATAGAAAAAGATATTTATTTTTGGAGGAAGGAATATTAAATTTTGAAACTCGAGCACAAATAGGCTCAATATACATATATGAACTTGATTAATCACGTCCAAATTCCCACTTCTTCCTTTACATAATTTCCGACTGAATGTGAGCTTAAATTATGTTTTCAAGCTTTAATCGGGCCAATACAAGTTCAAAGTCCAACCAAAATTTCTAGCAAGCTTAACCTGTTAAGTTTAGAACTTTAACTTGCCTAAGTTGGTTTGCCCTATATACATATTACCCTTAAACTATTTTTGTTTTTCTCTTTTTAATAAAAAACTTTTATTTTATCTTTTTATATGCATAAATATTTTTCAAACAATTATATTTATTAAATTATAAATATTATGACGAAATCCGATAAAGAGAGTCAGATTACAAACACATGTCACAAGTTTTAAAGATAATTTTGTCTGTTCATAATTTAGAATGAGGAGAAAATGAGAAAAATAGCTTGAAAACTAAAAAAATATTATTTTATTACTGTAATTTTACTTGTGCTTGAAGTAATTGGTTCGATTAATTTTTTATCTATATAAT
Organism: Rauvolfia tetraphylla; assembly: GCA_030512225.1. Lineage (NCBI taxonomy): Eukaryota > Viridiplantae > Streptophyta > Magnoliopsida > Gentianales > Apocynaceae > Rauvolfia > Rauvolfia tetraphylla. The sequence goes on along the minus strand of JAJQKT010000058.1, from coordinate 7,553,944 downwards.
TTAAATAATGTTAAAGAATGAAAGTCATTAATGCACAAAATTGTTATTGAACATGATGACTCGTGCTTACAATATGACTCTTTTTGTCAAAATTTACCGCGACATTCAAAATTTAATAGATATAGTTATTTGAAAAAAGTTTATGTATGTAAAAAGATCAAATAAAAGCTTTTGATTAAGAAGAGAAGTGTCAAAATAGTTTAATGGTAAATATAGCTAATTTTTGTAATATATATATAAACAAAAAAGAAAATTTTGAGAAAGTGAAGATTTTTTGAATATCATGAATAGAAACGTACCGTATCCTTTTCAAGATTATAGACTTAAAACACCAATAAACATCTATATATCCTCATTCAGATAACTATACGCAGAGCAGCTTCTTAGATTTTTCTTGTTTTTTTCTCTTTTGGGTTTCAATAATTATATCCACATTTTTGTCTCAACGTAAAATCAAATCAAATTAAAATTTAATTCAGTTTTTTCAAATTTTAGTTTGGAAAAAAATAAAATTTTTTATCTCTATATTAAACTTCGGTTCGGTTTCAGTTTGGACCAACCCAAACAGAAAAAACTGAATTTTTTCAAAATTAATAATTAATTATAATTAAAAGTTGATAATCCTAGTTTAAGTTAGATCTTTATTTTAAAATTTAAAATACTTAATTTTGTATATTTTCACAAACACTATCTGAAGATTAATAACTCAAACTAAATTAGATTTTAATTAAGATTATAATTAATATTAAAGTATATTTAATGTTATTTTAAATTTTAAATTCTTAATATCATATATTTATTTTGAATGTAAATTAGGTTTGGTTTGGTTTTGAAAAAAATACAAAAAATTAATTTTTCTCCAAATAGTAAAATCAATTTTTTTCTAAACTGAATCATTGAACACCCCAACACTTTAGCAACAGTTGAGATAGATATTTTAAGTTAATAATAAGTAATTTATTCTGATGCTCAATGCAGTATTGAGGGCATTACACGAAATCCAGAAAAGGAAATCATACACTTAAGGGTGACAACAACCATTAAATATAAGACACAAAGGATGTTAATCAATAGATGTTGAATTTATGATATCGATTCTACATATTCCTTATTTGGGGTTTGATCTAATATTTTTCTAATACTTTTTGTAAATTTTGATATCTCTCCACCTGGATTCCATATAATAGCTAATATTAGCTGGTGCAGCATATACTCCACATTTGAAATGCAGGTCCCCAGGCCCTTGATCTTTTGTCTCAAATTTCTCTTCACCATCAATGTAAACTGTGACCTTTCCTCCATCAACATCGTGGATTAAATTAACCCTAAACCACTTATCGTAGAGATCTCTGGCGACGACGCGATCACTAAAACTATAATATCTCATTTCACCATTGTAGATTCTTAGCAGTATAGTTGTTGCTCCATGAGATGCTCCATGGATTTGAACTATGGTTGCACCAGAAGTTCCATTTGGTACAAATGCATATCCTTCAAACTGCCATACTCCTGATGAATAGTCAAGCCCCTGCATGAATGTATCAAATCGTGAGAAATCATTCATTGAGGGGTCCAGTCTCATTTGTTCCACTTCTTATCCCAATCATACAAAACTTCTATATGTTCCACTTTTCACATAGAGTTCCTCATTTCTCAAATGGTTTTTTATATTTTTTAAATAAAAGAATTGGCATGTTATAACTTAATAAAAATGGAATAGGGACTGAAAAGGTTGAAACAGAAGATTTGATCCAAACTTGTTCTGGGGTTATGAATATTTACCAAGACTCTAACCTCTTTATTCTAGAGGTGAACTGTATTACTTTTTACAGTGAGCGTCTAAAGATAATGATTGCAAATTGTAAAAAGAAATATATTTGTCAAAGAAAATACATACATAAATGCGAATCTCCGTGCGTGGCTGCGTATGGCTGTTGGGGTCGTGTGGTTTATCGTCGGCATAAACCCACAACCGGTGAGTGCCATTTTCGAAGCTATATCGCTCCTCCAGTGGAACATTATATGGTCTCTGGAGCACCAAGTTTTCGTCTCTTAATGGGATATTAGCAAATCCATCAGTGGGATCAGCAGCAGAAGACAGAAACAGATTGTTCAGTGCAGAGAAGCTCATCAAAGCTATGAAAAAAGCCACATTTCCACCGGCCGGGAAGTTCATATTGTTGATTGAATATTACCCTTCTTTAAAGCTGAAAAAAAAAAAAAAAACAACTTATGGTGGAAGATGAAGCTGAGTAAGGGCATTGGTACATCACGCTATAAAAAGTTGAGCAAGAGTACTTAATTCGTCCCTTGATTTAAATATTATTAGCAATCTTTTTGGCTGGACCAGACTTGCATTGTTTTTTTGTACTCCCCCAATTAAAGATTATAATCTAGAACACCTTAAATTTATCCTAGGTTAAGAAGATCTACAGGAGAGATGATTTAGATCAAAGTAAAAAATTTTAATTTTGATGTAAATATTTATCAAGTTATTTTTCTGCGTTAAGGACGTAAATTGAATTCAAGATTTATGATTAAGTATTGCATGTTTTTAACCAATTAAATTATCACTTTTTCATAATTTATTTGTATATGTTTTCCAAATTCTGAATTGTGAATTAAAATAAAGATGAAATGTTAGTGGAACCGAGAATATTTGAAACTGGTTATTCTTCTCTCCTCCGATACTGAACAACATGCTTTGTAGAATGTCCAAACATAGTTTAGGTTGAAAATAAGACATAAAAGCAACATAAATACAAAAAAAAATTGTTTTGGTGACAAGCTTGTATTCAGCTGTGTGTCCTCAGCGTCAAGTGTACCTAATCCGATAATTTAGTGTCGTCTGTTACCAATAATTCTTAGTATCATGAAGTCAACATATATAGGCGCTGAGCCCCCGTGACTCGAAAATTACAAAATGGGACAAAAGAAATTTGCATTTTTAAACTCTAAGGATTGACACTTTTACAATTAAATTAAGTAGATCTCTTACAGGTTTGATAAGCATCAGCCTCCTGCAATTAAAAGACAACATATATATGATCAAACAAAATTTAGTTTTTAATCCACTTTCCAACATGCTAGATTAAAAAAAATCATTTTTATTGTAGCAGAAATGGTGAAATTTGTTCCCTCCAAAATGAGAGAGAGAGAGAGAGAAAATCATATAGCGATGTTCCTGCGCATTTGTGGATTCAGAATTTTGTTTCCCGGTTGTCATTTATGTTTAGATTCAACTCTAGGCTTTGCACCCCGTGACTGAAATGTATTGACACCCTTAGATCTTATATTATGAGACAAAGAGTATAATTTTTTGATCTTAGGAAAAAAAATTTAGAGAAATTGATAAAAACAGTGCTATAACTATTTTTCTTATCTTATGACAGTCCTATAATTTTTATTTCAAATATTTTAGTCCTGAATCTATTTTTTTAAGAAATAAAAATTCTTGCCGCCAATCCTGCGGTGGAATCCGGCGAAAACTCACCGGTGCAATTAGTTTCAAGGGCAAATATGTCAATTACTTTGGTTCTCCCCCAACCTCAGCCCCTCAAACTCCGCACTGTAGCCGTGATTTCATTTCACTGCTTCTCTTCTCTTTCCCGGTCATTTTTTCTGTTTTCTTCGAAAGTTTCCTGCTTTCCTCTTGTATTTTTTATTGGTTATGCTCTATACTTACTGCCGCACCTAATCCTTCACAGAGAAGGTGCCAGATTTAAGATTGTTTTAATGGCTTCTCAAGTTTACTGAAATATTCGGAGATGGGATTTATTTGGGGTTCTGCCAATCTCTGAGTTCAAAACGTTCTTGCTCTTAGAATTGCCAGATTCTATTTTGGGGAGATGTAGTTGAGCTGGTAATTCGGCTTTGTCTGTTTTTGAATTTGGGTTTTTTTTCTTGGGGTCGATGGGCTTTTGAATTTTATCCTGGAGTTTGGGGTTTGTTCTGAAGCCCACTAGCAAGTGATTTCAAGCTCAATTTTGGGTTTGTTGCAGCTGGAGTTTGATTTCCACCGTATGCTTAGAAGCAAATTTTCATCTGTGTGTAGTTTTCGCAAAGGAGATTAGGTATTAGGACTTCCCATTTCCACTGATTTTGGCTTTTGGTACCTTTGATCCATGGAGGCTAAGCTAGGTGGAAAGTCTTATCATTTCTGCGGTCCAGTGTCCGATATGAAGGCTGTAGGGAAGAGGAGTATGGAGTGGGATTTGAACGACTGGAAATGGGATGGAGACTTATTTACTGCTGCACCACTGAGTACTCTGCCATCAGATTACAGGAGCAGGCAGTTCTTTCCTTTAGGATCTGAAATTCCTTTAGGAATGCCGAGCAGATTTAAGCAATGCAAAAGATTACCATCGACGTCATGGAGTGTGTGACATGCACTCCAAGGCTACCCGATTTAGTGTAGTTTTTAGGATTAGAGAAGCAGTGAAATGAAATCACGGCTACAGTGCGGAGTTTGAGGGGCTGAGGTTCGGGGACCCTTGAAACTAATTGCACCAGTGAGTTTTCACCGGACGCAGGACTACGGCGAGGATTTTTATTTTTTTAAAAAATAAATTTAACACTAAAATATTTAAAATAATATTATAGTATTGTCATAGGATAAAAAAATAGTTACAGAACTATTTTTACTAATTTTTCAAAAATTTATTCTTATAGAGTCACTTTCAAATGATGACATGTTGAATGCAAATTCTTATGGATTTTATATGAATAACAAAGAAAAAGTTGGAAGATTAGAAAGGATTAAAAGCTGTGACAATGAGGTAGTTTAGTTGTTTCGAATATACATTACTGGATGAGGGTCCTCATGATTCATATTTTCGTCTTCCTCATATATAAAAAAATAAATAAATAAGAAATTAAAGACCTAAGAGTCTAATTAGCTTTTACTATATGTGAAGAATTATTAATTAACAATATTCAAGTATTCTGATTAGTTTTAACAGAGGTGTATTTTGATTAGTTTTCTATTTAAAAAATTATATATTTTTTTATTTTGAATATATATTTTAAATTATTTATAAAAAATAAATTTAAAAGTAAATTTCTTTCTTCTTCTTTTTTTTTTTTTAAATGAGGAGCAAAGACTAGTTCAAATACACTTTTAATCCTAAAGATTGATCTAAGTTGAGCTCTGCTGTTTCGAGTTTGGATCAAAAGATCAATCTTATCGTAACCTACACTTTTCCATATCGAAGAGAGCTTCAAGCCAAAGCTTACCAAATCCCAAAACGGCGAGCTACTGACTTCCAAGTAAACTAGGATAAAGTGTTAATTTTATTAAATCTTGTGTTTTATTCGCATAATCACTTTCCTAATATATTCAGAAAAAAGTAAAGAAAAATGGTATTTACAAATTCGACAGATGAAGTTTGGAGGTGAAACTTGTCGGCAAAAAGTGCATGACGACATCGAACTTTAGTAATATTATCGACTTTAGCAGCTCAATTAAAAAACGGACGGTTTTGTGACACTCGAACTTTAAATCGTGATTGGCGTTAGTCGTCCAGTCGCATGACAGTTAAATCTCAAAGCGACGTCTATCATATGCCCAACTTGGAAGCTATTTTTGTCCGACAACTTAGGTGATGTAATGGCGCCAATATTTCCCTCTACTATCTTGATCACATGCCAAGCACGTCTTAAAAATATTTTGCCACCAAAAGTCAACATTCTACCTAACCCCAAGTTTATACATCTTTTTCTTTTTCCTTTTCCACCAATTCCAACTGAGGGTTTGCAGGGGATGCCAAGTTCCTCAACAAAGTTTTTGCTACCCTAGCTATTCTTGTGGAAGGATCATGCACTGAGGACTTCTTGGACCAATAAAAACCCTTCTAGAAGATTTACAAGTTGTGGATATTCCCAAGTAAGCTTTTTTATTTCTCCTCGTTAGTTTGAATCATATGAATGATAATTTTGAGGGAATTGTTTGGGTAAATTATTGTGTTATTTGATTGATTTTTGAAGGGTGAGAGATGCGGTTTTTCGGTGGGTTGGATCCGGGAAATGTGCGGCAGATCTTTGGAAGTAATATACTGGACTATTAAAGCGGATTGACAGAGTGGAGCGTGAGCTTGAGGCAGCTATTGAAGACAGGAAAAATTTTGAAGAAGAGATTGAGAAGCTGAGGAACAAAAAACAAGAAATTGAAGTCGAAGTGCGCAAGTTAAGATGTAGATTTAGATGGGTTTCGTTGTTACCTTTGTGATTCTCCGGGACGATAGTCTCACTGGAGTTAGTCCATGTGCTTACGGGATGGGGATTAGTAAGGCCGGGTGTTAGTAGGCCCTCTTTTTTCTTTTTTTTAGCATTTGGTTCTATCTTTTTTGCTAATTTTGTGGTGAAGATAGAAAACTTCCATGACAATTGCTTCCAAATGTGTTGTGGTGAATGTAAATTTGTGAACTTCTATGTACATTATAGGCACTGAGCTTTTGTCCCGAGAGCTAACTTGTTAGTTTTCGGGATCGTGTTTCATATTCCAAAAATGCTTGCACATGAGGCGGAGTTCCAATGCAATAAAAAATGAAACTGTCCTAAAAATATTGCCATTGAACATGCACCAAAGCCAAGCCAAGGAAAAACAAGGTTTACATTGATATAAACAAGGCAAAAGCGAGTCAAAATACGCCGCTCCATAAACAAAAGATTCATTTGTTTAACATGTGATGAGAATATTTCAACTACAGATCCACAATACATCCACATAAGCCCAAAGCCATAAGGCATCTCTTTGCTAAAACTAATCATCTATTTCTTCACTTTGTCTCGAGATCTTTTATTTGCTCTCTTTGGTCTTGGAAGTGGCTCTATCAAAGGAATGTGTTGTTCTTACGGTAGGAGCACTGCAAGGAAAATTAGAATTAGTAATGTTCCAGAACAGTCTAGAATGGAATTAGTTTCCTTTCACTAACCTTTCTCTGCAATCCATCTAGCAGTGATGTGCTTACTCTGCCACTCATGGGAGCAATTAGTATGCTTCAATCTCATAGATTTTATCACTAAATCTTTGCACTTGGTTGCCCTCTCAATGAAGCAAAAACAAACCAGCCACAAGCCTCATTTTTGCAAGATGCTCCGACTCGCTCCTTTTCATTTGAGTCCGAACTTCCCGACCTTTCCCTCATTGATCAAATAGTTTCGATTTGCTTCTCTAAACTCGAGTGCATCTTTAAACCGTAACCCTACCTCAAATAGAGGTCTCCTCATATCCTTCTCGGAATTGAAATATTTGTACCTGCCTCTAAATTGCTCACCTTGTAATCCGAGCAATCGGATTTTCCATCGGATAGATGCTCCTCCATGTCATCTTCAAACTAGTGCATCTTGGCTTTCTTGCATTGTCTCTTGAGAAGCCTCTCTAGTTTTTTGTTTTTGCCTTACCCCCATTTTTCACGACTCGCCATCTCGTCAGCAAGTTCATCATCAACCACCTCATCATCCATGCAATACTGAATCATCATCACTGAATTGTTCAATCTCGTGTCTGCATCGAAGCGTCATCAAATTCCCGAGGACTCTTGTTCTATTACCGCAGCAGCTTGATGGCCATCAACTTGCTCCCCTACACCCTCATCCATTACCCCTTGAGCATTATCTCCCCCATGGAAGAAACTGTCAAGAACTTCGTCATTTACGGCAATGCCCTCTCCACCCACAACATCAACTTCTTCCTCAATATTACTTAACGGTTGACTTGGTCGCCTACATTCACGGCATATTAACGGACATCCGGCTTGCAGACAACAAGATCAACACCTTGAACCATTGTACTTCTATCATAGGTTTGAGATGTATGACAGTTATAAGCATCAACATGGGCCTCAGTTTCGTGTGTGTTTTCATCTTTAATTTTCTCAATCACAACACTGCATTTTCTTTGCTCACTCTTAAACTCTGGAAGTTGCATCAACAATTCAATTATCTCCTCCCTTTTCCTAACGTCAGCATATAATTCAATGATTTTAACCCTCTCTATAAGAGCACACATCATTAGAACTTCATTGTCACCTTGCACTAAAATTAGCCCATTCTTCATATCCCCGGAAGGCTCCAAATAGTAATACAACATTGTCTGATCTTTGTAACCCAATTATTTTAACATAGCATCAATTTCATGCATTGACATTCTATCTACGCTGCAAAAATCAACATAATCTACTTCACCATCTTCATACCACCTATACTCTTCCCCAGTAAAGTGTCCACCATGGTGCAATTTTATAGTAAAATACTCACAATTGTCTTCTGCAAATACATGTATGCGATGTCAATACACAGAAAATAATAAATGATTATCTTCTGCAACTACATTTCAAAGTCAATTAAACATAGTTAACAAAAAATTTCCCCAAGCAAGTTTCATCACAGAAACACACACAGCTCGCATTACTTCAACAAATATAAAATCTTGGAGTAAAAAAAGCATGAAAAACCCATCAAAGTTCACAACTTCTAAACAAAAAGAGGGAACCCATAACAGTAAGGCCACAGAAAACTAATTTTTGCAAGAAGAGTGCGAATGGAGATAGAACCCAGTTCACTTACGGTAAATCATATACGGATCGAGATATTCATCTCTGTTTCTGATGACCCAGCTCATTCCGCTTCCGACAAAGAGTACTTCTAACCTTGCGTGGAGCTTTAATGTGAGGATGCAGATTCTGAATGTCAAAACTATGTAGAAACTGCAATGGAAAAAATTATTTCTTGAACCCAAGAGCGACTGTTGTAGATTTTGAATCAGTTTATTGAAAGACGTTAGAGAGACTAAAGGGCAACATGTAATTAGACAGAAATACCCCCAATACTGGTCACGTGGATGGGCATGTGATAGACGTCGTTTGAGATTTAACGGTCATGTGGGACGGAATGGCCAACGTCAATCACGATTTAAAGTTCGAGTGTCAAAACCGTCCGTTTTTTAGTTTGAGTGCTAAAGTCGATAATATGACAAAGTTCGAGTATCTGTGGCACTTTTTGCCCAAACTTGTCTCTTTCTGTTGAACTAAATGCCTTGAGCTAACCTGAGTTCCCAGTTCCACTATACCCAACTAGCTGGGAATTCTTGACTCTATCCTGGCTTAAAAATGAGGCTATCACCGCCGTGGCCGGCGGCGATCTGGAAGAACAAAAGGATCGGCCTAGGCATAGCAGCAATAGCCTACGTGGGTGTGGATTATCTCCGTCATATATCTCCATTTTGGCACGAGAGGCTGCAGCCAGCTTTGTGGATTGGGTTAGCCATTGCCGCAATTATTCGTGTTCCATACTATAAGCACTGGTCAGCTGAGCTCCGGTCAGCTCTACCTTTCGTGTTTTCCTTGGTATTTATGCTATCTGCTTTGCTCTTTGAGGCCATCTCTGTTCGCTCCGTAACTGCGGTCCTTGGACTCGATTGGCACAAGTACGTATTTTGCCACGGTCAATATGGATTTATACGTATTGTATTTTAGTAGATCCTTGGTTCTAATGGATTTTTTGTTTCGTTGCGATTATAATTAATGCTGGTTGTGTTTTGTTTTTTGGTAAATATGCCTGTTGTGTCTTGCGAACACTAGTAATGTGGGTTTTGCTTTAAATGAAGTTCTGGGTTGAAATTAATTAATTTTGTTGCTACTTTCCAACAATAGAAAATGGGTTTTGATTCTGCATTGCTATGTGATTTGAAACGGAATCTTCTAAGATCTGTTTGTCAACGGCCATATTGCTTGATTTGTGATTAATGAAATCAGGCTTTTGCACATAGTAAGTGAGTAAATTTGTTTGCAATATTGAAGCTAATCAATTGTCATGTCAGTATTATGATATCTTTGTTCCTAAAGATATTGTCTTTCTTCCAAGATTCCAATTTGATCTATCTTTTCATTATGGTAATGCTGCAATACATCCAATCTTGGGTTTGCGAGTATGCTGGAATATGCATGTGAACACAGTGCTGCAAATTCTTTACAATGTGTTTCTCTTTTTCCCCTTTTCTTTTTTCTTGTTTGAATATTTCTTGGTACATTACTGATTTCTCTTCTGGAAAAGTTTGTTGTGCTTTCATACTTCATTCATATTTTATTCCGTGATATGAGAATATATATTGGGATTTTGCACTTCGTGATGTGGTTTGTTTCTTGACTGCCAGTTATCCAACACTTCTCTTTTACTTGTGCCAGCATATGACCGGAGCAACAGAGAAGCTTGCTTAGAGCTTGAAATTAATGCAAACCTTGCTGAAAATAAACCAAAATTAGATTCTTGTGGAGTGTTATGCATTAAACCAACACTTTGTTTTGCATGTTGTTTATCAAAGGGTTTAAATGCTGTTCTCAGATAGGTTGGAACCTTGTTTATACAAATCACTGTGGAGATTATTGTTTGATCAAGATATTATAGGATTCTTCATGGTGAATGACGAAAGAAGCCCTCCAGTTCCATATGACTGAGAATAGAACTTAGGGGAAACCATCTAAGGATAGAAGAAAAACTTTTCACACCCTGTTTTTGATTAAAGGTCATGGTTCCCCTTTACTCTGGATGTGGTGCAATGGAATGCTGCTTCCCAAAAATGTTGCTATCTTAATTACATTGATATCTACCTAACTGGGAAGAGGATGTCTTGGGAGCTCAATTTGGAAGATTTACATAAGCCACATAATGTACTTAGTTTGCTTCTTGGAAAATATGCGCAGGCATAACTGGAATTTCATTTCTATTTTTTATTAAAATATATGAGTAGCATTTCTTTTTTTTTTTTATGGGTACATAAGTGGAATTGGCAGTTGCTTATGTTCCTATGCAACATTCATGTAGGAAGCAAAAACAGAGAACACAGACACCTAGATACCTCTGTTTTTATGCAACATAGATATAGTAATAAAAAACAGAGAACAGGAAATACTAGAGCAGCTCTATCCTGCATCCCATATGCAATTACTTTAAAGAAAGGTCTGGCCAGCTTGCTACATATGTATCACTATTGTCCTAAGTTTTGTTAGTATCATTCTGTAATTGTTGCATCTATTGGACTCGGAATGTTTTTTGTTGGCACAATATTGTAATTCTAGTCAATAACTTGAGCTTGCTATGCTATATAATTGGTTTAATAATGTTTGACAGCAATACACCGCCTCTTCCAGATGTTGGGCAATGGTTGCTATTAGCGATGAATGAGAAGTTGCCACCAGTAGCAGTCAATATTTTGAGAGCTCGCATAATTGGACTTCACCATTACCTTATGTTGTTTATCATGCTTGCTTTTTCAGTATTATTTGAATCGATTGAAGCTCCTGGCCTTGGGCTGGGTGCAAGATACATGTTTACCATGGGTGTTGGGCGGATTCTTCGAGCCCTAGCTTTTGTGTCAACAATTTTGCCATCAGCTCGACCCTGGTGTGCATCAGCACGCTTCCAAGTCCCCTCATATCCTCATCGTTGGGCTCAAAAATATTACATTCCATATGCAAAAGATTCAGATGCTATACGCCAAGTTCTTCACTATGATATTGCTTATGGTATTATCATTATTTTATCCATGTTTTTATTAAGTATATGTATTTCTGTGCTTTTGTTCCTTTCATTGTCTTCTTCCCAATGTCCACACTTCCAATCCTTTAATTTAGTTGCTAGCAAGTCATCTTCTCTGGAAATATTTTTTTGCTCAAAACAATTGTGGCTTTGCTGATTGGATGAAGGACCAATCAAAAGATTTGTTTTCCTGGGACCATTAATTGCACACTAGATAGATTCTCCTAGGGGCCGCTGTCATGTATATTTAATTTGTGTTTGTGGGTCATCTTTTAGCGGATTCCACAAGTAACAGTGTTTCAAGTATTAAGTTCTTGCTATATTTTCATTGACACTACCCAGTTTCATTTTTCTTTCCTACAATAAGGGCTTGCTTTCCCCAGCCAATTCATCCTATATTTACATAAGGAGCATTTCTTTTTATTTAGTAGAAGCTAATCTTAACTTCTTATCCCACAGCTGATCCTGGGGAGTATAATGTTGATTTGCATCCAGATTGGGGTTCAATGAGCATTCTTAGTGATTTTCTACGACCTACAGCTCCTGAAGCCTCCACTCCATGGTACCATTTGCTTAAGAAAGCCAGTGGTGGCTGCAATGACCTCATATACAGTGGCCACATGCTTGTATCAGTACTTACAGCTATGGCCTGGACGGTAATGTAAAATATGCCTTTTTTGCTCCTTTAGCTAGGTATTTATGTGATGTTTGAATTGGCGAATTTGTGAATAAGGATATTCTGAAATGCCTTTATTTCATAAATACAGGAAGCATATGGCGGTTTCAGCTCTATCCTGATCTGGTTGCTTGTATTACATAGTGCTCAAAGAGAAATTCGGGAACGCCACCATTATAGCGTCGACTGTCTTCTTGCTATCTACATGGGGATTTTGTTGTGGAAGATGATTGGCCTTTTCTGGCCAACTAAGGATGCATCTAGACGTAGAAGGCTAAAAACACTTGAAAAAATACAGGGCAAACTAATGCAAGCTGCCAAAGACTCTGATATGGACAGAGTGAAACAACTTCTGAAAGAAGTAGAGTCAAGCAGTCAAGTAAAGCAGAACCAGAAGAGCAGCATTATGTGGTTTTTTGCGGGTTCTACAATTTTCTTTACTCTTACCATGGTCCTCCTTGCTTTCATTTTAACAAGCGATGGGTGATATCTCTTTCCACATACAACCTGCCACGATCCCCATAAGCTGGTAATAGGGAATGGCTTTTGTTGTTTTGTGGTTGAAATTTTCCTATTCGCTATCTCTCTGTCGCGAATTGGATCCTGAAGGTTTTGAACTACCAAATGACACAAGCACTGAAGATTAACCTGTTGGTATATGTGAATTGTAGTGACAAAACTTTCCACATGCAGGTAAAATGTTGGGGTAATGGCTAATTGATTGTTGAACAGCTGCTCATTTGTTTACCACTTAGCAAGAGAGGCTCCCCCCCCCCCCCCCATTCTTTTTTCCCTTTTAACACTTTAAACTGCTTGGATAGTATGAAAAAGCAATATTATTGTTTTTTCAATTTCAAAAACAATATTGTAGAGTTATTTTGTGTTTATTATTGACAATTATTTGTGTTTGTTACCAAAATATTTTATCAGCAAAGTATTTTCTGCTGAAGAATTGGATCTATCATACAAACAGTTGAAAATCAAGGATGGTGGAATCTTTTATTTGAAATTTTACCGTTCTTGAAAGGATATATTCATCATCCCCACGGTAAAGTGCCGTAAGGTAAGGCCAGTCTGTCAATTACATTTGCCTTACACAACTTTAACTACAAATGAGTTCAAATGTCAAATTACATTTGGTTTAAGTGACTGTTACATAAAATTCAGATCTTAACCAATTAGCGAAAGGTGTACTCCCAATTGTTTCTATTAATGAATGATCCTATAAACCTATCGTTCACTTGTGAAATTGAATAATTGATTCGAAAAGAAATATTACTGATAAAATCATTGCAAAAAGTGAAACAAAAAAAGTATAAAATAATTAAAAAGAGGAGTTATTACATTTTTGGAAAATTTAATTACAAAGGATTTGTTGCAGTTGATTAATTAGTCTTAAGTACATAAAACTCTGATAAATAGAGAGCTTTTGCTTTTTATCTAAAAAAAATGAAGGGTAGAGATCTTGCTTCCAAAAGTATATGGATATATACATTAATCAAGTCTCATTTTTGTTAGATAGATATATTCTTGAATTTTAACTAGACATATTTATGGTGAACCTGAATAGAGTTTCGTTTCAAAACCAAACTCAAAATTTTAAGTGTAAGACTCACATCTCCTCTAATAAACAATTTAACTTTACGAAATTCAAGATAAAATTTTAAAAACTATACATTATCTAATCACACTCTTAGTAACTGAATATGTCTTCATTAGACGATATTCTAGTTTTGATTCACATTTTTATCCCCAATCTATCAAAAGAAAAATAATAGAGATCGCATGCTTTCGTTGTTTAACTAAATTAGTTATTATGGAATAAATTTAATTTTTTGTGAAAGTTACATTGAATAGTTAACAAATATAATCTTTGAAATTATTAATAAATATATAATATTATATTTTAACAAATCTATAAGTATATGCCTAAAATAGTAAAATTATCATAATTTATTTATCATATTAAATGACAAGACAACCCTTTTCACCAAAAAAAAAAAAAAAACTCGAGTAGCTTAAAATCTCTCAACAGTGGACAGTCCCTCGATACGACATTCATTTATCGGTGTTATCATCTCCCGACTTCTGGGGTTGTATTTTCCGAAGTCTCAGTTCTCTCTGTGTCTGAGATGGCGGTTTCGGTAGCTGCAGCTACACTTCATCGCTCTCTGAATGCAGACCATGCTGCCCTTTCTTTAGCTTCCACTTCAAATTCGGCCTGGCTTTCGTACTTGTCTTCTCTGCAGCTCCCTAGAGACCTGCTTCGTTTCCGGATTGGAAACCAGGGGTTTAAATCGGGGATGCGACCTCGAGTTCTTACTCTGGTATAATTCTTACCCGCCATCAATTGCTGTCCAATCCTAAAGTGGTTCTTTATTATTCTTTTCCTTATTGTGTTGGCCTAATTTTCTGGCGTTTGTTGAATTTTTCGGTTGTGGTGTATTTGAGGCTTAGCTTTTCATTAGTTGTAATTTTGTGTGGTAGTAGGATTCTTGATGGTCTTATTGTTCATGTAATTCGTTTAAGGGCTGAAGATTTTAGCTGTTGGAAATTCCTTTTTTCTTTAATATTTTCTGGGTTTGGGGTTGCGGTCGAAGTTTTGAGATTTGGACGGTGAAATTTCATTTTCTTGTGGTTTAGATTCTTCGCGGCTCTCTAGATTCATCCACATTTTTCTTGTTACAATTGATTATGTGAACGAGAAAGGCATGTAATTTCTACAAGTTCTAACATATGAAAGAGAACTTATGTTAAGTCTACCAAAAGAAGAGAAAGAAACACAAACATGGAAAATTATCTGGGGAAAGAAGAGTTTATGGACCGTTAACAAGAGATTTTTCCTCCTTTCTTCATTGGATATAGCTGTAACTTTTGTTATTTAAAGGATCTTATCATGTCCTTAGACGAACTAAATGAAAATATTAAAGATCTAGTGCAGTGGCCCACCATCTAGTTATGTGCCATAATGGTAAATGGGTAAGAGGCGTAATTGAACCTGCAAAGCAAATGAAGCATGATGGAACCAGAGTTAAAGCAGCAGGATGGGATTTCCTTATGGACTCTGTTTTACTAAAAGAGCATTTTAATGATAACTATATGGATCATGGAGAAGGCAATTGATGTCCCTTTTTTGTTACTGAAAAATGGGGGATCTCTAGTAAGATTTACAAGGTGGTGAATTTTAGGACCTGTTAGCCTTTGTCCTTACAGTATGAAAATCTCAATCTAAATAATGTATTGCTTTTCTGGCTCAAAGAGAATCTTGGAGCAGTCTTTCAGAAGGTGAAGTTGTTGGGTTTAGGCATCTAAATCTTCTGGCTGCTACTAGTCCAGAGTGTTGAATGTGAGCTATTCTGTCTTGCATACTTCACATTCTAGGGGGCAAAAAAATGAAAACAGTAAAAAATAAAAGATATATATAGAGAGAAACTTGATAACGTGATAATCACGAAACTTGATTGAAATTTTACAGAGAGATTGCATTTATGAATGTGCCAATAATGTAACACATGAGAAGGCAACTGATTTTGAAACTTTTTTTCCACTTGTGAAGTGTAACATGTGAGGGTGGTGGATTCTATTAGTTATTAACTGGTGGCAAATATAATTTCTGACACGAATTCTTTTCCCAGTAATGTATATTATGTTAGCCCCTAATGTAAGGGAGAATGAAGTTTGAGTCTTCAGTGGTAGCTGATTATTTGTTTGTCAACTAGGTGAAGGCAAAGAAGCACACATTTAATTCTTTTGATGATCTGCTGGCAAAATCTGACAAACCAGTGTTGGTTGACTTCTATGCTACCTGGTAATTGGTTACCATTTTTCTTTCCTTCTAAATACCAGCTTTTGAAGCTCTAAATTTGAAATTGCAAAAAGATGTGTTCTTAAGTCCTATTTTCCTGTGAAGGTTGATGCTGCTTTGTATTAGATAGAATGTATTTTGGTCATAGACTCTTGAGACTGCTTTTTCTATTAGATAGAAGATGTTTAGGTCTTAGACTCTTGTAACTGCTTACTTGCAGCTATGGCATAAAGAAATTTCGAAACTGGTTTTCTGGGAAAAGACATTATCAAATCCAAACAAATTAACCTCAGATTTGGGGTTGCAGGTGTGGTCCTTGCCAGTTCATGGTTCCCATCCTTGAAGAGGTTGGTGCCTTGATGAAAGATAAAATCCAGGTGGTGAAAATTGATACTGAGAAGTATCCAAGCATTGCAGATAAGTACAGAATTGAGGCACTACCAACTTTTATCATATTTAAAGATGGAAAACCTTGCAATCGTTTTGTAAGTGGACTTATTTTACTCTGCTTATTCCCATAGATTGACTTATATGAGGAAAATAGCGTCCTTGTTGGAGGATAATAAAAACAGTTTTAGGCTTTCAATTTACTAATATCTGTTAATGTATGCATTGCTGAATAATGATTGTGAAACCTATTAAAATTGTGGCCAATGACCTGGTGGAATGATAGTATTGCCTGGGGTTTAAGATCTTCATAATAAAAATGGTGGAATTTAATTGCTCTTGGCATTTCCTTTCCTGCTTGGTACTTCCCCAAATTATTAGTTAGACAAAGATTGTTTCCTTTGAATGGAGGTGGACATTTCGAGGCTGAACGGTCCTTAGAATCAGAAAACTCCTCTTTTGGAAGTTGTAGTTCCTTCATATTGTTTCCTTTGGCTGTTACATAATTCAAAGATAACTGGCAGAATGGTTTCCTGTTGTTTCAAACTTTATATTCGTAGAATTAAAATGAGTTTGTTTCATGTACTAGTTATTTCTATTGTTTGTCATTTTTTTGAGTTTTCTTGCCAGGAAGGTGCTTTTAATGCAAAACAACTAATTGAGCGGATTGAGGCTTCATTACAAGTGAAGCAGTAGCAACAAGTATGAACTTGTCTTCCCTCCCCGCCCTTGTATTGAATTCCTTATGGTTTAGGTTTGACGCAGTCATTATGTAATATATCCTTGTTGCCAGGAGTCTCGCCATTTTGTACTTATGAAAGCATGTTAAAACAGAGGATAGCTCCCATTTTTCTCAATTTCTGCTGCAGGTGAACTGTGCTGTATATCTGAAAACATGTTAAAGAGAGATTGTTTTCATTTTTAACGTGATTTCCGCTTCTGAAAGACTAAGTAAATTGTTCATTCCTTGATGTATTACTGATCAAGCAAAAACAGTGTCATCTCAAGATTGTTAAATAGATCTTTACAATTTAACGTGTGAGGAAACCATAATTTTTGTCTTCGTAATTCATCGTGTTCTAATGGCACGTGAGTTATGCTCATTTCTTGGGTTTTCTGTTCAGATGGTACTAGATGTAATTTACTTCCATAGTGTACCATTCAATTCATAATATCATAATCATATAAGAGGTTTCGCGGTTGCATTAGCATGTTAGTATTTGCATCATGGACAAAAATATTTGAATATAAATTCATTACTTTTTGAAGTATAAAAATAGAACTATATTCTATTGCTTAATGTTTCTTATTCCATATTCTTTCCTTGATAATGCAAGAGGATAAATAGGGAATTCTTGTTATCTACTCTTAGTTTCATTTTAAACTCAAGAGACACAGTTGGGAATCAAACACAAGTGCACTAGTTCTCTGAGCACCCAATGCCATTACGGTTACCTAGCAGAAGAGTAACTATAAAAGACGGAGGGAAGTATAAATTTTTGGGAAAATGGTCATTTTGTCTTCAAAGTTATGGCTTTATAATCACTTGATTTCAAAAGACATTATAATTCTAAAAAAATTTTATATTTGGACAGCATTTAGCTAGGTCAAAAATACAATTGAGTCTTGTTTTTCTTATTCACAAAAAATTTTACTTTTACGAAACTTAATATATAAATTTTCCTAATAAAATACAATGTAAATCCACCCTTAAGTAGTTCAACTATTACTCTTAAACACTAACTTCGACTAATAAAGAGAATAATTCGCACATGTGTTAATTTTCTTAAAGTAAAATAGTCTATATGCATTTGTTTCTTCTTGTAGAGCTCACTTGTTTAAAATTTTTGATGTTTTTCTCTACCAAAATAGGATTATTGAGTTGTAAATTTAGCAAGTGCATAAGTTTTGTTCTTTGTTGGTTAGAGTTAATGGTCGAGAGTAGTGATTGTATTATTTAGGACACATAAAATTTTTTATGATCATAATATCAAAAAAAAAAAAAAATCAGGACTAAGTGATTACAAAGTCATGACTTGACTTTGGAGACCAAAATAGTCATTTTTCCTAAATTTGTCTATTGTTTTCAGTTGTATTTGTTTTTGAACTTAAATTGAAAATTTTTCTCTTTTCTCATTTGTGGAGGGGTTTACATCTAATGGTAATGAAAGAGAATAACTTCTATTGCCTTGGCAAGAGCATTTGCCACTCCATTCCTCATCCAACATTTGTACCAGAGAACTTCCCTTGATAACTGAAGCGAAGAAGATGGAGATGAGAGCAATGGAAGCCACAGCCGTGGCTCAAGACCTCACTCCGCCACTCCCACCCCTCGCTTTCTCTCTATACGACTCCTTTCTCTTCTCCCACTGCTCCGCCTGCGCTCTCCCTCTCCCTTCTCCTCCTTCTACCCCTACCTTTCCTCCTAGTTGCTCTAATGTCGCCTCCTCTCTCCTCTACTGCTCTCCTCCTTGCTCCTCCCTCGACTCTCCTCTCCACTTCTCCTCCGCCGAACACCATCTCCTGCGATCCTTTTCCCCCGGTTCTCATCCCGACTCCGCCAACCTCCGTCTCTCTCTCCGCCTCCTCCATCTTTTTGAAAAGGGAAACAAAGTAGTCGTCTCTCTGGAGAGGATCGGAGGACTAATCACGAATTACCGGAAAGTAATTATGGCTGAGGAAGATGAAGTTTCTAGGATGATTAAAGATGGTGCGGAGGCTATGGCTAGGGCGAGAAGAATTCGAAAGGGGTCCTATTCTGTTGAGGAGGAGGCTGTTTTCTGTCTGGTGATGGCGAATGCTGTGGAAGTGCAGGAGAAGAATGGACGTGCAATCGGGATTGCGGTTTATGATCCTACGTTTTCTTGGATTAATCATAGTTGTTCTCCCAATGCTTGTTATCGATTTTTGACCGCGAGGCCAGAAGCGGGAAGTGAACTTCGGTTGCTCATTTCCCCGGCTACCATGGGCGACCGTTTTGGAGCTGAGCGGCTCAGCAACAGTCGTACAGACCACAAGTTCAAAGTTTTAGAAGGTACATTTGACTTTCCCGTCTTTTTTCCTTCCCAATCTTTCCAAGTAGTTCAGAAGTTTGGCTCATGTCCTATAAAAGCTTAAATGGATGATTTTTGCTGGACGCGAATCAGTGAAGTTTCGAATGAGGGCATTGTTGAATGTAAGAGATAGGTTTCTCAAAAGTTGTTTTGCATTTTTCTTATAGTCTCTCTTTCTACTATGATTGGAAGGAAATGGTCCGAGAATAATAGTCCGAAGTATGAAGGTGTTAAAGAAAGGGGACGAAGTTACAATTGCATACACAGACTTGTTACAGCCTAAGGTGGATATATTCACTCAAACATTTTTCCCTTGTTAAACTACATAATGGATCATTGCAGTTACTTTTATCTCTACTGGCTATTTGATTTTGCCTAGCCTTATCTTTTACTAAATCCTATTTTTTACTTCTGTTTTTCTTTTTAAATCTTTTGTGGGGAGGGGCAATAGGGATGACAAGTTACAGAGGTTAAGGGGGATGTCTTGTTTTCTTTGGATGTGGAAAAAGGAACAATTTTCCTAATAAAGGTTCAATCTTTTGGTGAAAAAAATTAAAATTTTATTTGAGCTACGTTATATGCATGATTATTACTTCAAGAGCTGTTTTTACGAAATTCTTGTTTGCAAAGCAATTATAGTGGTAGGGAGAAGGTTGCATTGATAACAGTAGTTGCAGTCCCATGGTAATTAAAGGGGAAAGGAGAGTGAGTTGACGGTGGTGGGGAGTAATGGAAGATAGTGTTATTAGTAATTGCCTTGCTATTGACAACTCTATGCTCTGAGTGCAAGGAATTGTAAGAAGCAAAAACTTTAACAGCCAGACCCAGGGTTGCTTTGGTTAGAAGCATGTGGATCTCCCAGAACGAGGAATAAGACGCCAATTAACCACCCAGCATAAACTATTACTTGCCATTATTTGGGTGTTGGGAAGTGTTGGATGGGTGGTTGGTGGTAGGGGGTGAAAGATGAGGGCCAGTCTTGATGGTCAATCCTATTGAAGTAGGTATTGATCATCAGATCCCTATTATGAAGTTTTCTTTATTTCCAAAATTGACTTAGGATTTATGTTACAGAAATCATAAATAAATCAGTGCCAATCAACAGACTAGTTCTTGATAGAAATCATAAATAAATCAGTGCCAATCAACAGACTAGTTCTTGATAGACTTTCAAAACTAGGATGTTTCTCCTGTTGTTTCTTTGACTTCATTGGACTTTTTATATTTGACTTGCTTGCCTTCTGGAATTCTTGGTACTCCAACACGAGAGCAATAACTGACAATAGGCATAGAAATATGAGCTGTTATTGCTGTTGACTATAGTGGACATATATATGAGGGTAACTGCACTGAAAAACTTTTGTTCCTTTGGCTAATTATTAGAAGGATTAGTGATCCTGGTACCTTCTTTGCCCTGTATGTGTATTTACTTGCTGTGCCAGGCTTCACACAGGAGCCAGAACCATAGGAAGTGTAATTATTTATCTAACTTGGTTTTCAGCATAGTTCTGTTTCAAAATGTAAGTTCAGAAAAAACATATACTTATGTTTTGCTAGTGATAAAAGGTTACCAGCAAAGCATTCACCAACTCATTTTTCCAAACCATTTTAGAATGCTCAAATAAAAGGTCTGGACTGAAAAAAAGATCCCACAGCTTATTCCAGATGGAAAAAAGAGACTATTGAACGGATAAATGATTTTGGGGAAAAAATCAGAATATATCCATCAACTTGATTTGCTCCAACACAAAATACAAATGTGACACAGAATTTACTAGACACGGAATTTACTAGAAGGACCATCTAGCTATCATATCCTCATCTTCAGGATTCACTCTGTCTTTTACTTTCATTTGGCAGAATACATCTGGAGTAACTAAAATTATCTGGTTTGCAATGTTCTCAACCTTATTGATTATTTATCATTTGTGTGTACTGTTTTCCTATTCACAATCTTCCGAGATAAAATATTTGGCCACCCTTCTTGTTTTGTACTTCTATCAGGCAACCAGACAATCAGAATTATGGTCAAAGTAGCGGTTCAGTTGTTGCTGTAAGCGATGCAGTGCAGTGCCTTCTACTTATGTGGATAATGTATTGCAAGTAAGAACAAAAGAAAAAGAATTTATCCTTTCATTTGAATAAAAAATGGTTTTGAGCATAAAAAACTAAATTTTCCTGTTTCCTATCTGTCACTTGTTCTCAGAGGCACAATTCTCTAAACCTGAAACTCAAGAATCCCATTTCATCTTTCTTTTTCTATAGAAAAGGTTTGTGATGTCTTCCAACCATATCTTGATGGGAAGCATCGAATTAGTAAGAGATAGCGTCTTATGCTTTCCCTGTGTATTGAATTGCTAGCTTTCCTATAAGAATCATTGGCTAGTTCTTTGATCTTCAAGACTCCAACTTGTGTGCTTGCTGATTACACATTGGTATTTTTGCTGGTCCTTTGTGTAGAAAGCATCTGTTCATGATATTGAGGAGTTAAAAGTTGGCTTTGATGATGGTATAGCCGAATATATATCCTTTAGTAATCCTGAATCTTGCTGCAAGAAGCTGGAGAACGTGCTTATTGATGACTGCCTTAAGGAACAGATTGAAACAAAGAATCAAGAAACACACAGGAATCCAAAGTTGAATCTTCTTCACCATTTATCCTTGGATGCATACACTACACTGGCTTCGGCATATAAGGTCCTTGCCTGTGATTTATTGGCCTTCTCTCCTGCAAATGACAAACATCAAATGAGAGCTTTCAGTAAGAGCAGAGCTAGCGCAGCTTATTCTTTGTTGCTTGCTGTGCTCACTCACCATCTCTTTCTTTCCGAATCTTCTCTGGTTGCTTCTGTCGCTACTGGGGAAGTGCCGGAGAGTCCTTAATATCTCTTGCTAGAAGTTCAGTGTGGGATGCAATTTTTAAATTGGCACCAGCAGTTTCAGAATCTGCATCTTTTCTAAATCACAAATGCTACAGAGGTTCCTGTTTGAATACATATTTAATCAATTCTTTTTGCAGCCAAGATCAAATTGCAGCTTTTGATGAAATAAATCAGCAATTTCAGAATTGTGTAGCTGATAGCATAGATAAAACGTGGAGCTTTCTTACTCATGAAGGCAGTTTTCTAAAGCAGATTAACAATCTTGATTTTAGATGGTTTTTTACTACGGAAGCACCTTTTGGTTCTGAAGCTATTCTTACCATCAAGAATTCAAAGAGAGAAACAAATATTTCTGGGTCTGAATCACGGCCTAATAACCAGTTGCGAGGCAATCTTTTTCAGCTCGGTGTTCACTGCTTACTTTATGGAGCATTCTTATTGAGAATCTGTTATGGACGACATTCAGAATTGGCGAGTAATGCTATGAGCTTCCTCCATTCTCAAGGTATATTGGCTGAATCACTGAATCTACAACTTTGAGTGACAAAAAAGCTTCAAGCATTTCCAGGTGTGTTTTCTTCCTGTTTCTGCATATATTCTCGTGCCAGAATTTTGTATCATACATCATGGCAACTTATGCGTTATTCGATTTCAGAAGCTGCATTACTGGCTTCAACGCTGGATACTTAGTGCTACAACCACACTAGACTGGAGAAGTGAAAACGGGCAAGAGCTGGTTTTGCTCGCTTAATCATTAATCTGTTGTAACATTGAAAGACAAGGCTAACAAAAGCACTGCCTTGACAGCGATTGCGTTCCGGATTAACTTGGAAGACAAAGGGAGAGTTCCTTGTGGGAGATCTACTAGCTGTTGTTACTCACCGGCGCAGGTCTTAACTAAGGATGAACACTACAAGAATGGTGCAGGCGTTATCTATCTCGGTACTTACGTGGGCCAGTAGCTATTAGTTGTTTATCATATAGCAACTTTTGCTTGTGTACAAAAACAAATCTGTACCATCATCATGTAAGAATGTGTTGTACAGATATATATGTAGATGAAAATGAAGTCAATACCAACTACATGTTCTTTTCTTTTCTTTTCTTTTTTCCCTCAGAGTGAATTAAAGCTTGAATCCTTGAGATTTGACCAACAAGCAAACAAAACTAATATGGCCTCGATGGTCTTAACGGGCCTGTAGTTTTTCACAACTATTATTCATTTGGTGTAAGTTGTGATTGTAGAGTATTAACTCTTGGACAGATGAAGATCTGGTTGAACCAAAGTTCAAGTATGAATCGAATTTATAATCTTGCATTGACATTAATATTTCGTTTACCAACTCTTTCTTATTGTTAAGTAATAGGTAGCAAGCTGCTAAGTACTTGGTTAATGAATTGATTGTATAATTTCTATTCAACAACTCTTAAACCCACGGGAAAATGAAACAAAAAAAGAAAGAAAAATAAATTTGAAAAAGACTAACATGTCAGCGAGAACATGGCCATAGAAAAATAATGGTAGAATCGAGTTGTTGCAGATTGCAAATTGGTAATTTTTAGTAAAAATTAGAATAATCAAGAAATGGAAAATGAAAAAGAAATATTCCAGCAGCTAGCAATTACCCAAGGCAACGATCATTTGTTTTTTTTTTTGTAAAACAACAAGCCAAGCAAAGTGGAGATAAAGAATGAAAGAGACGAACATAACTATGTGCTGATATGTCTTCATATATAAGAGTAGCATCTATTTATAAAGCTTTATGATATATAAGCATGGAAATTTATATATAAAAAAATGTACATACATAAATAATTATACTTAAATAGAATTATAACAGAGATGAATAATGATCAATGATGTGACGTCCATTAAAATGGTTCATAACATCTAAATCATCCCATTCCTCATATATAAATAGTGTTCTGAGTCCAAATTCGAAACAATGATCACCAACACAAAGCATAGCATATTTGTGTATCATATATTCTCTCAATCATTAGGCTATTACACTCTCTATCATGGCTGAAGAGAAGCACCACAAGCATCTCTTCCACCACCACCACTACCACAAGGAGGAACAAAAGCCTGTTGAGAAAGAAAGAAAGCACCACAAGCACCTTGAGCAGCTTGGAGAGCTTGGTGCACTTGCTGCTGCTGCATATGCTCTGGTAATTAACTTCTGCACTAAATTAACATACTCTTTAGTTCCATTGACATTCACTCAGTCCGAACTTTTCTTTTTTCCCCCTTAAATTTTATGATTGCTCATTGTTTTCCTTTTCAAAATTAAATCTCCATGAAATCCATCAACAGCACGAGAAGCACGAGGCTAAGGAAGACCCAGAGCATGCCCACAGGCAGAAGATAACTTCATCATTTGGATTGAAGGAAGGAGAGGAAAAGAAAATTGAAAACGAATTAAATTTTTAGCTTTTGGATCCATCTTTTATAAAGGAAAGAATAGGATTGAAAGAGGAATGGAAGGATTAATTATAGTATTAAAACTACATTCTCTTTTTTATCCAAAAGTGGATGAAAATAGAGATAACTATTCAAATATAGCTATGCTTTTAAAAAAAATTGCAAATTTTCCTAATAGTAATACTTTCTTTTTCTTTTTTGATGAATTGTTTCTTCATAATACAATTGAACACTCCAAACTCCATTCAACGCTCCATCTTTATTTAAAAAGAAAATAAAAAATAGTAAGAACCACACCATTACAAGTGAAGAGGATGCATCACGTGAATATAATTCATTAATATGGAGGAGCTAATTCAGAAAACTAAATAGATTTCAGAAAACTAAATAGATTTTTAGTTCAATTTAGATTCTTATATAAAGTTTTTAAGAAAAGGTAATTCAAAAAATAAAATTATTACTCTTTCTTTGTTTTGATTTTTTTTTTGAATATTCGTTTTGCTTTCTGCAATTTTGAAATTTAAGAACAGTTATAGAGTTATTACAAAACATAAATAAATAAAAAGAAAGAAAATAGATCAAAAAATTATTTCATATTTAGTGTGTATTGGAATTATATTTTTATTTTAGTTAAATTATATTAAAAATAATAAAAATAAATTATTTATAAAAAAGTAATGTTTGCAATAAAAAAAGATAAGTTTTTTAGGAAAAATGACTGTAAATAACAGTCAACTATTTTCAAACCTGCAAAAGTAGCCATAATAATTTTTTTCAAATTTTAGTACCTTTTTTTTGTGAATAATCAAATTTTAGTACCAGTAATATATTTTCGTACTCGTTGTTATACTCATCCACCACCACATACGGTATTTTCCGGCACCAAAACTCACATGAAACACACATGGCATTTTTTTTAAGGGTATATCAATCCATTTACACTTAATGACTCTATCCAATTTAAATGGGTCAAGCCAACCCGAACCTGAGTCTTAATCATTTAACCCAAATGTAAATTTTTTTCCAAAAATCCGCCTGTGCATCGCCTGTATCCATGCCCAAAGTGTTTGCTCATCCTTCTGCATGGTATTCAAGTATCCTCAGAGACAGAGGAGCTAACAGAGCCACTGAACTGATATATAACTACATCGCTGCAAGAGCAAGAAGATTTTCATGGCAATTTGGGGCATGGCACCAGTGTTTCCTCTATAGGTGCAGGAAGTCCAGTAGATAGCGCTGCTTATTTTGGTTACGCTTCAGGCACGGCAAGAGGAATGGCTCCTGGGCTCCACTGGCCATGTATAAGGCTTACTTTTTTCAGAATCTGAGCGCCTTCAACTGCTCTTCTAATATCATTGCAGCAATTGATCAGTCAATTGTGGATAGTATGGGCATCCTGTCTTTGTCGGTCAGCAATATCCTTCATCCCTCCATCAAAATCTCTGGGCAATAGCAACTTCCGCTTTCGCAAAGAAGGGTGTTTTTGTCGCCAAGGCTGCAGAAATTTCCCCTTCCCCAAGAGGGGATAATGCATTCCCATGGGTTCTCACCAGTTAAAGCCACTAACCTACACCAAAGAGCAAGAAATATGGTTGGGCTGATTTGATTTCTTCACAGTTGCAGATTTCTATGGTGGAATGCACATGGGGATTTTTGGAAAAAAATTGACATTTTGGTTAAATGATTAAGACTCGGTTCGGGTTGGCTTGACCCATTTAAATTGAATAGAGTTATTAAGTGTAAATGGACTGATATACCCTTTAAAAAATGACATGTGTGTTTTACGTGAGTTTTGTTGCCGGAAAACACCGTCTGTGGTGATGGATGGGTATAACAACGACGAAAATATATTATTGATACTAAAATTTGAAAATTTTTATTATGACTATTTTTAAAGGTTCGAAAATAGTTGATTGTTATTTACATTCATTTTTCCTTTTATTTTAATTTGAAAAGTGAATCCGCCGTTAATTTTTCAAATAAAAAATAGTCCCATTTCCGGCTGGTCGTTCCCTTGGCTCTCGTTTCTCCCAAATGCTAAACCCTAATCGACTATGCTCACACACCACTGCACACCTCTGCTTTGCGGGGCAGATTTCGATCGGCGTCGGGGTTTCCTATTGTCGGCAGTCATCAACGGTTCTCTATCTCTCTTTCTTCCTCTCGCCTGTGCGCGCACACACACACAAACATCTCTTGGCTCCTTTTTGCCTGTGGTTTCCTCCCTTGTGTTTGTCATACCAAATTATTCCTTCTTTTTTGTTTCTCTTTTATTTGCTAGTGATTGCAGTGGTTTCATTATGCTACTTTTGAAGGGAAAGAGACATTGAAATACTGGTAACTCTCTTTTACTTTCTTTTCTTGTAATTTCATGTTCGTCGCTGTTCTTAATACTGAATGCTGCTGTTGGAATTTCTTTTTTAAGATATGAAGATAATGAATTGCTTGAACCTGGATTTTGCTTTCTTAATTTCTCTCATATTTTTTCTTTTTACTAATATTCTAGACTGATTATTTTAAACACTGACTCGAATTATTTCTTTAGTTATGGTGGTTTGCGATTGATTTTATTTACTGAAGAAATGTTATGTCAACTTTCTTAGTAAGAAGGAATGCGCAGACTACTGTAATTAATCTATACTAGCTAAAAATTATTCTATACTCCTTGTATGGATGGCTAAAGTACTTGAATCTTTTCTCAATTTTCTGGCTAATATGTGAAAAGCTTCTACTTTTAACCCCAGTCCATTAGATGCTTGTACTTGCTATCTCCCCCAATTTGACCACTGACAAGCGAGACTTTGTTGTGTGGGGATGTGAACATACTAATTTTAAGCTCAAAACTGAATTTGGTATGGCTGTTTTTGCTTTTTTGAACTTCTACTGCTTGTTGTGTGCTTTAATATAGACGTTTCTTTACTATATGACCATAAAAAAGAAGTCGAAGTCATTGCAGATCTTCATCAACCGCTAATGACTTAATCAATTGCTTTTTCTTGTACTTATTTCATATATTATGCAACTTTTTCAACAGTTAGTGGTTTCTTGGCCTTATTTGCAATACTTTTGCGCTCACTTTTTTTTTTTTTTTGGGTCTTAGATGGCTACAGTAACCATTTAATGTAATAAATTATAGTAAAGATGAAGAAGAAAATTAATAAATTGGCTGCATGTTGTTTCGAGGTTTATTGGTTTGGGATAAATGTAATGTTTTCTTGTAGTGTACTCTTGCAGCTCCAGAGTTGGGATAAGCAGTGTGTGTGGAGCAGTGAGCAAAATGCAAGCTGGTGGCTTAGACTCTGATGGCCGTGCATTCAAGAATGCTGAGGAGATGTGGAGAGAAGAGGTTGGCAATCAAAATAAGAAATCTGAATGGTACCAAAAGGGAGTTAGATACTGGCAAGGTGTGGAGGCATCTGTAGATGGGGTGCTGGAGGGATATGGACATGTGAATGATGCAGATATAAGTGAGAGCGAAGCATTTCTAAATTCACTTCTGGCTGAGAGATTTCCTGATGCTGGCAGAGGTCGACATCTTGTTGCTCTTGATTGTGGTTCCGGCATTGGCAGGGTAACCAAGAATCTCCTGATTAGATATTTTCATGAAGTTGACCTTCTTGAGCCTGTGTCACATTTCCTAGATGCTGCTCGTGTAAATTTATCTCCAGAAAAATTGATTGTCTTAGAGTCCCACAAAGCTGCCAATTTTTATTGCCTTCCACTTCAGGACTTCTCTCCTGAGGCAGGAAGATATGATTGTATATGGATTCAATGGTGTATTGGTCACCTTGCCGATGACGACCTAGTAGCATTCTTTAGACGAGCAAAGGTTGGCCTCAAATCTGGTGGTTTCTTTGTTTTGAAGGAGAACATTGCGAAAAGTGGATTTGTTCTGGATAAAGAAGATAAAAGTGTTACAAGGTCTGATTCTTACTTCAAGGAGCTCTTCAATCAATCTGGGCTGCATGTTTTCAAAATGAGAAATCAAAAGAATTTTCCTGATGAATTATTTGCTGTGAAGTTGTATGCATTAACAACAGAGCTGCCAAGGGGAGTTCGATCTAGAACTAAGCAGTCAACTAATCGATCTGGCATCATCAAGTGAGCATTACCCCACTGAATTCTGTGGTGTGGTAATTTAACTAAGGTGTCTCATAGCTCTTGCTTCTGGAGTAGCCAATCCTATCCAGTCTTCTCTTTTCTTTTCTTTTTTCACTTTTTAAATTTTTGGTTGATTTGCTGACTGTTACACATTACCCAGTCATGTTGAGCTAGAAAGTATCCTATTTACATGGATTTAGGGTTCAAATTCTGTGCATAATGTGTCCCTTGTCCTGCAATTGCTGTGTGTTCTATTGCTTTCACTAGTTATGCAAACCGATCCATTCTCCTGTATATAAACTATTCATTTTAGTAACTAATAAAAAAAATTGTCAAATACAATAGTATAAACTATTCATTTTATGTAAAATTATTGATATTTTTTTATTAAAACCCCTCAAAAAGAGACTAATAATTTATAAAATACTAATTTTATATTGATATGTCACATTTATTTATTATTTTTTAAAAAAAATCTGATCAAACTCTTTTGTGTTTTTCAAATCCATTCCCTTAAAGAAAAAATTAAAAATAAAAAAATTATTAATATTAAAACATCAAAGTAAGCTCATTTTAGTTGTAATATTTTTACACTAATTCTTAAATAAAGCATTTGCTAAGAAAAAGTATAATATATTTACAATAAAATTATAATGAATATTAAAATTCCTCTTCCCTTCCTTGTCGCTTTTCAATCTTAAAAAATAAATAACTTAAAAAATAAAATATATTATTATTTTATATTAAAAACCTCAAAGAAATATTTTTTCAAATTAAAAAATTCTCAAATCATTGCTCAAAATTTTTTCAAAAAAAAATAGTATTCTTGATTCACTAGAAAGAAATCATAGTGTTATTATATTTATTATATTATACAAAATTATTTTTTCCTCTTAATCCACTTGATGAAAAGACCAAAATAAGAAAAAATTTTAAAAAATCATTGACCAGTATATTACAGTCCAATATACTACAAAATTATGCATGTTCCGATGTAAAAATGTTTTAACAGACAATTATACACTTTTGTCCTTAAATTTTAGCATATGAAGGATAAAATTGGAGAAATAAATACCAAGGGCTAAATAGATAAATATTTATAAAATCATCAACTCAAAGAAAAAAAAAGAAAGAGCTTTGTAATCAAAATGAAGTTATTGAAATATATGAATCTTCAAAACTTACAAAAGAAAATAAAAATTAACTAATTTTCTATTAAAAGAATTGAAAATATGCATTATTGTACATAATCCAATTAAAATAAAAAAGAAAAGTCCTGAAAGATGTAGAAAGAGGAAACATGAATAAGGTAAACATGAATAACACAAATTAAGAGATTTAATGAGGAAAGCGGGGCTAAAAATTGAGATTTTTAAATTTAAAAGTTTAAATTCTAATCAATAGTAACTTTTCTATCTAGTAAAAAAGTTTAAAATTCTAAAAAATAAGATAAGGGAGTAGAAAGAGTAAAAATATTTTATTAATATATATATATATATATATATATATATATATATATATATATATATATATATATGTGTGTGTGTGTGTGTGTGTGTGTGTGTGTGTGTGTGTGTCTGATGACCTTCTAAAGTGAAAAAAAATATTTTGTCCTAATTTCTCTTTGCTTTATTTTTATTTAAAAAGAGGTTTATATCACATAAGATAGTGTAAAATTGTTAGTTATATATATTAGGTCTTATTAGTCATAATCACTCAACTTAAGTATTATATTCTAAATCAAATTTGAATTAGTTTACATTTTTGTTAAAGACTTTAGTAATAAATGAACACTTTGTTATTTAAAAGTACGTTGATATCTAATCTTATCTATCTAAATAAAGAACACATACACAAATATAAACACACTAACATAACAAACTTACTTTATCCCCTATTTCTCACATCTTATTTGGCCCCCAAAAGTCCAATCCTCCATCTCCCCATGTTCTCACTATGCCAGAATAAATATTTTAAGTAAATGAGTACCAATATCCACACTTATAAACCATTCATCATTCTCATTCTTGTATATGTATTTTATGTGGGCGTTGGATATGTACTTCGACATTGTACAGAATAATTATTCTTTAATTTAAGATTAAACTAATCAATTATTTATTAAGGACTAAATAATTATTTATTATAAAGTGAATAATTATTTACTATACAGTAGTTGCCAGCAAACAAAAACATCATAAATAATTATTCATAATTTTTCATAACATATGGAATAATTAGAACATAAAATTTTTAGATAAAATAGATATTTTATTGTCAAGAATATACTTTCAAGGTTAAATAAATGAAATCAAGAAAAGATAATGCATATTGTAACAATTTTCATCTAATAATAATAGTAGATGTTTTATCTTTACTATTAAGATTCAACAAACACTATTATTCTTGACATCCCACTCTTCATATCATAAGTTTCATCTATAATACTTGTAACTGTAATGGGTGTATCTGTGAAGCTTGACTGGTGGATTTTTCACACAACATCCGTTATCTTCGTCGATACTGGCCTTGATTGCAGAAGAAAAATAGTGAAGAGAAGAGTAATCTGATAGAGATTCAAGAAGTGAATTGTTTATAAGAAAATAAGTGAAACTCAAAGTGAAAATTTTACATAATGTTCTACAATGAAACCCAATCCAAATACATCCTATCCAATGAAAATTGTATAAGTTTTTTTCAATCTTATCCTTATATAACTATTACTCTAATTTCCAATTCTTATAATTCCCAAATCGTAAGTCTACCAAGTAATTAATTTGCTTATATTATTAATAATAAGGCAATGTGTTTTATGGGAAAAAACATACGAGTCTTTTTGCTTTAAATTTTTTGTAGATTTTAGGTAAATTTAATCTATGCAAAAAGTAAAATTTGAGTAAACATTAATGAAAAATATAGATTATATTCCTAAAACGAACATGACGTTTTGGAAGGCGTACCTTCAAAATATAAGGACTTTGGCTATTTTTTCTTTTCTCAAAATATTTATCTTTTTACAAATTTTAAATATTATTTTTTTAAAGTTACCATCAATAAAAATATAATTATCTCATATTTTATTATATTAATAAAATTATTAAATAATATAATAGAAAAACACCTCTTATTTTTTTATTTTTTAAATATATACAAAAGGAACAAAAAAATACAATATATATATACTCTCTCCGTCTCATTCTATTTGACATTCTTACTATATTAAAACATCTCAATATAATTGATAATTTTTATAAAATAAAACTTTTTAATATATTTTATATTATCAGTCAATTATTAACCTCACTATATATTACTTTTATATATTTAGATTTGACATAAAGTACTTATTGACCAATATATTTTTTACTTTTTATTATATTATATTATTTTTATAATATAATTAAAATTTTTATATATAACTCTATGTACGATTAAATACTGTTAATTTAAATAGGACGGATGGAGTATATTAGAATAGATGGAGTAATGGCCTCGTTCTATGTTAATTTCGTTTTAAATTTAAAATAAGAAAGGAAGGGCTCAAACTTGGCCCAAAGCTCGTGCATATCAAGCTGAGATTGGGCCCAAGTTATGTTTTGTAGCCTTTAATTGGGCCAACCTTGTGGTTACTCAAGCCAGATTTGAAGACTCGGTTTTCTTTATTTTTCTGATTCTATAGAACAATATGGGTCAACTGAATGAATGCAATACTTTGGGATTTAATTGCATAAATCGTTCTTCTACTAATCGGTATTGCTTAATATGTCCCAAAGTATTGCATGAAATATATATGTTTGGTAATTTTACTACAAACATGAAATTATATTTGTTTTTGCTTACTGTGTCCGATAATTTTGGCAATTTTTTTCTTTTTATGTTTATTTCTTACAAGAACCATTGATGGAAATTGAGGATTCGGATTTAGAGTAGAATTACGTCTAAAGACATAATTAAGAGTAAACTTGAACAGAGTTTGGTTGTAAAATTAAAATTAAAATTTTAAATATAAAACCTTGTATCTCTTCTCACAAATAATTTAACTTTTACAAAACTCGAAACAAAAATCTCAAAACTAAACTTTATCCAATCACACCTTAAGTATTTTGTAATCGGAAGGATTCAAGTGCAAAACTAACCAAATTTGAAGGGTAAAATTGCCAATCTATCTTTTCATTTGTGCAATAATTTTCTTGTTTGGGGGTTGCTATCTGGTGGTATTAGGAAATATTTCCTCCATCTACTTTTGATTATTCTGAATGACTAAAGCACATAGATTAAAAATCTTTAAATTCTAAGTAAATAATATTACAAGACTAATATTATTTTTGTATAAATTTTCTAAAACACGAAAATTATTCTTTTCTCTGTCTTCATCTCTTATGCTAACAAAGGTAGCCAACTCAGCTGGCAAGAGGTTTGGCCCTCAACCCAAAGGTTGAGGGTTCAAACCTCACCGGAGGCATCCAGTCCCCCCGGGCATATGCGAGCTGGTAGAACAATCAAGGTACTCTCGTTGCCAGCGGCAGAGTGGGGGCTCAACTCCTGCTGGAAACTTGGGAGCTATATTTGAGGGGATATAATGGAACAATCAGTTTAGAGTAGGTCCCTTGTGTGCAGTAGTGTACAGGGGTTTTGGGAACCTGAGACCCAATTCGTGCACATCCGCGATTTACATACTCTATAGCTTAGGGGCAAAGGTTATGGGGTCTAGGAATAATTAAGCTTAACTTAAAAATCTGAATTATCAAAAAAAAAAGATAACTTTTTTCTTTACTTAAAGGGTAAACTTTAAAAATAAATATTTTTGAAATTACAAAATGATAAAGTGAATTTGGGACAAATAAAAGTAAAAGGGATTAAGTATCTATTTGCATAATTGCAAGGGACGTGTCACTAGGATGTTGGTGATCAGCATGGCCCGTGAAAGGAAAATATCAACCTCATCGGTCTAAGAAAACTACTTCCCCAGCAGCACCTTCTTCAGTTGCCAACCCCTGAAGTTTTGCTTTTATGGAGTTTCACCCAAATTAATTATCATCCTCCGTTTTTCCCCATTTTTTTCTCAATAAATAAGAGAAAGATGTAAGTCTAAAGCATCAATTTTTTGTTCCTTTTTTTATTATTTTAATCTTGAGAAATGAAAATATCATAAATATAAAATTTATGAGTTATTAAATGGATATGTCTACTTTTATCTTTTTTATTCTTTGATAAATTAATTATTGACCGATTACGGATCACTCAACTCGTCCAATAGATATGGCCTTCTTCATATCCCGTTAATGTTGGAATCCATACCATAGAAAAGTGAGAATCAGGATTTATATGGTACTATATATCCTTTTAATTATTACTATTATACTAGTTTAATTGTTTCACTTTTACGATACTCACCGATATTGTTTTCTTCTCCCTTTTTTTCTGAGTATTTCTTTTTCTTCTTGGAAGAGCATACATGTATATGAGTCAAGTATTTGACTACTTATTACTTTTATTTCAAAATGTATGACTTTTTAATACTTTTTGTATATATTAAAGAAGGAGATAATAAGTGATATTTTTTCTATTCTATTCTTAACTGATTTTATTAAAATAATAAAGGATAAAAAATAGGATTAAGTTCATATAAGTATTCTAAATTTTGGGGGTCCTAGCAATTGAATACTCAATCTTATCACTCTAACAATTAAGTACCAAATTGGATATTTGATTGTCATAGTACTAGGATTGAGTACTCAATTATCTAGATTCCAAAATTTTTCATTTGAATTAATGAATTACATCTAAATTTGGTACTTAATTGTCTTAGTGATGAGATTGTGTACTTAATTGTCAAAACTTTCAAAGTTTGGAACGGGCTTGATCCAAAAAATTATATTTATAGTGATGATAACTTTAAAAAAAAATTAATTCTTAAAATTCATTAAAAAATCAAATATTTTGATATAGGAGAAAAGTGTTAAAAAGTCTTATATCTCGAAATGGATGAAGTATTAAATTTCTAGGTCAAGTTGTCTATTGCTCTTTGATTTTCCTTTTTGTTGGATAAATGCTTGAAATCCCATTATTATTCCTGTTTAAGGATTCAATTAGAGAAGGAAAAATTTCTTCTGAGTAAATTTAAAGTATCATGTCATAATTTAATTTATAAGCTAAACTGCATGAGTAAAAAAGGAGAAAATTTAAGTAGTAGCTCAGTAAGTTAATTAAGATAATAACTCCCTTCTTGTTAAAGATTTTAAGTTTGACTTATATTAATTTCTTGGTGAATCAAATGAAGTATTTATTAGGCCAGAATTTTCTGTAACACTTTTGTATTATATTTTTGTAATACTTTTAAATATAAAATTTTTTATTCATATATCATAAATCAAATAAAATAAACTCTAAAAACTCTAAATATTAAATATTACAATTAATAATCTATTAAGAATTTTATTAAAAGATGTATTAAAAATCTGGAATCATATTTATCCAAGCATAAAAAAGAAAAAGAAAATCTTCATCTATGCAAAAAGAGTCATGGCCTCACTCCTGTGGTTTCTTCTTTAATTTTTTTCTTTTGTGCGTTACATATATAGATAGTGATTTTTTATGTACGCTCTTTTGAACTTCTTGACCAATGTAGGCTTGCCGACACATAGTTTGTTGGTTTTCTTTTTTTAGTTCTATGATTAAAAATTCCACTCTTCCATTAAATGAGACCCCACCACTATCCAATATCTTCTCGCCACGACAAACACATCACTGTACACAAAATCAATTATTACAGGTCAAAAGTTTTTTTTTAGGTAATAACAAGTCAAAAGTTATCATCAATGAAACTCAAGGAGTCCTATCCTATGTGTCCCTTTGGGAAAAAAAAGGCGAAAAAAAAAAGTCGTTTGTCGTATGAAAAGGAAGCGTGACGTTTGTCACGAGAAAGCTGGTCCAAGAACGTTGGATTCTTGCAGATTTTGCTGTCATTTTATTATCCACTCAAGAAGGAAATGTATCTCAAATCCAAGAACCCTAGGAAGCAAATGTATAATTTTCCATAGTATTTTTCTCTTGACTTTCTTTTAGTATATACGCCTACTTTATATAATATGGAGTATTTCCTTTTTTGATTTTTAAATTTAGTTTTAATTGAAATAGAGAAAAGTTTAACTGCCCATCTTGGATTGAGTTTGTTTTGAAATGAATTGTATTGAAAATTATAAAAGTAAATTATTTGTGAGAAAAAAAAGTAAAACTCTAAATAAAAATTTTGAATTTTTTTAGATTGAAAAATCAATTTAAATACATCCTAAAATTAGAACTTTGTTTTATTTCTGAAAATCAAAATTACTCATTCAATTGATTGATTATCATATTTAGCAAAAAAAACAAAATGATTGATTAACTTAACGTGGATAGGAGATGTGAACCAATACATGTTCTCATTTTTCTTTCCTTTTCTTTTCTTTTCTTTGAACTATAATTGGTGCTCATTCCATTTCAAAATATAAGAACTCTTACCCATTTGTTTTCTTTTCAAAATATTTGATATTTTGTAAATTTTTAAAAATTATTTTTTAAAAGTTATACCTATTATAAATATAATTTTTTCATTCTCTATTATATTAGTAGACTTAATTAGTTAAGAATATAATAAAAATTATCTCTTATTTTATTTTTTTAAATCTACGCAAAAGAGTTAAAAGTTTTTATATTTTGAAACGGATAGAATATTATTTTCTAGGTACAACACGTGACATTCATTGAAACAAAATTGTATGGTAGAGTTCTTGTTCTTCTTTTTCTTTGTTTTTGGTATTGTAGTCTTTGTTACCATAGTTTATATAATACTCTTTTTATTTCAAAATATAATGTTTTTATCTTTTCTTATATATATTAAGAAAAAAATAAAAATTATTTTTCATATTATATCTTTAACTAATTCTAGTAATATATAATAGAGAATAATAAAACTATATTCATAATAAAGTATAATTTTTTTAAAAATAATTCTTTAAATTAATAAAATATCAAATATTTTAAAAATAAAAAAATAATACAACTGCAGTTCACAAATAACGTTCACTTTTCTAAAGTTTCAAAAAGTCAATAATTGTGGGATTAATGAGGCAAAAGACCAAATTAACCTTCTTGCAAATTGAAATATTATATTAGTGACTTAGTGTAGTGTTTTTTTTATTAAGTGTTTCGGTGGAATAATAAGCTTACGACTAATACTGGAAAAACTTTAGTTAATACTTTTAAATAACATACAACTGAAGATAAGAAAAAGTTTTAAAAGTAACAGTCATTGAACAGATGCAATACTTTTTCGTCCTAAATTAACGTCATCGATTGTATATGAAATGAATCAAGTAGTATGTATCCAATTCCTAACATAAGGAGTAATTTTTTTTTAATTTTTAACAAGAAAGAGAGAATTGTGTTTCAACCCCAATATGGCAATATCTGCTCTATTCTCCGTCCAAGGGATGATTGTTAGCCTCATTATCCGTACAAGGGATGATTGGATAGAGTTTGGTTTTGAGATTTTTTATCTTGAATTTTAGAAGAAAGAATTTTTTATGAGAAAAAAAATAAAATGTGAGATGAGAAATTTTATTAGATTACGTGTAGAACCAATCCAAGCAGGCACAAACTTAGTTGGAAAGGAACATTGTGATAACGGAATATTCTAATGTTGATCTCTATTAGATAACCATAAAAAATTATGCATCATAAGAAAAGTTCGTTCAACTACCTCATCTCATATTATTTTTTCTCTTTCCTTCGTTTAGGTAAAGTAATTAGTCAGCGGATATTAAGGGCTAACTGGGATTCGTTTTAAATTCAGTTTTTTACTTTTTTTATTTTTTTATTTTAAACTTCACTTTTATTCTCATAAATAATTCACTTTTATAATTTTTAATACAACTAAATTCAAATAAAATATATTCTAACTTTTTACTCGAGTTTAAAGATTTTAAGTTTAACACTCACTGATTCTTCCCTATAGAAAAAAAAAAACTCAAATAGAATTCAAAATCGATCTTAATAGCCAAAGAAACACCTCTAGAGACACGTCCAGTCCACATCATATGCTCATCGTGCTCTAAACACTAAAACCTTCCTAAGCAATAAAAGAGTCGGGCTATTTCTAGTTTTGCGGACATGAAAGATAAATATTTTTTTTATTCGTAATTAAATATTCATATTTTTGTTTAAAATATTTATATTTAAATATTTATTTTTTTAAAATAATTATACTAGTAACATTTTAAGTTTAAAAAAAAATAAAGTCTACTAATACATAACCCACTACTAACTTCTGTAACTTTTTTTATTTAAGATATTTATATTTTACTAACTTGTGAATCATACTACTAACCTCTTTAATTAATAATAGTACCATAATGTTAATAAAAGTAAATTTGGTAAATTTAAAAAGTCAAATTTTTTTTTTTAAATTTTAAACTAAATTAAAATGAAATATTTTATTATAAACAGAAGGAGTATAATGTAAGTGTACACTAGCCAAAAAACTAGAAATCAAAGAACCAACAACAAACAGGTCCCTAACAAAAGAATTCAAACTAGAAATAATTTTGAGAGTCACTTTCAACCCCAATCCATTTGAACCAAACTGCCTACCAGTTCCATATCCCCCCAATTACGGTCAAGATTTCACCAAAATCCACATCAAATAAACCAGCACTGGGTAGATACTTTGCAAGTAATGGAAACCCCAAGTAATTTCCTCACCGGAAACACCCACACCAGGTTAAAGAGCTCACTGCATCAAACACAAAGGCATGTTAAGATTAGCCTGTTTAGTCTTTGAAGTCGACAATGGTAATAATATACTTAACACAGAAAGGTCAATCTTGTCATCATAATTAATCCATCTTTTGAGAACAATAAAAGCATATTCTTGCAAACATCACCGTTAATCCTCGTCGACCTAAGCAAAAACTCTTTTCCATGAATTCAATTATGCATTTTAGGACAAGATAAGACTCAATTATTGCCAAATATTCCTTTTTTTGAGCAAAATAGAAGGACATGCATTAGGGCAAATATCTACAGCTACTGCTGATGACACCACCAAAAATATTCAATTATAAATGGCTCTTCAGATCTTCTATATGTATCACAAAATAGAGTATCAACCATCCTTTCCCTAGCATAATAGTTACTCCTAATACCATACAACACCATGGCCGAAGAAAAGCACCAGCACCACCTCTTCCACCATCACAAGGAGCCAGAAACACCTGAAGACTATGAGAAGGAAAAGAAGCACCACAAGCATCGTGAGGAGCTTGGCAGTCTCGGCGCCATGGCTGCCGGAGCCTATGCCTTGGTATATATATTTTAGATACTTAGAGTATCCTCGTATATAAATAAAAATGTTTTAATGTCCTAGATACCATATATTCATTCTGAAATTACAAAATGAAAGTGCTATTGCAGATCCTCTGATTAGTACTTACACTACATCGTATTCAAGAGATAGATCAGCATGACCATGAGTTGATCATGTGAATATATATACTAGGCAGTTTTTGTTGAATCAGATATCAGATTAGTAAGGATCATCGACGATCCACTTTGTTTCTGATTCTTTAATTTGGCAGAAGGATCTAAATAAGTAGTAAAGATGTCTTGATCATCAATGGAGTTTAACAGAAAAGGCAAACTTTTAGAACAAAAAGACCTGCCATTCCTCAAAATCTGTTTACTGATTTCGGGTTGGAGAAACCCCTTAAATATATAATTTGTAATGAATGTTTCCAATGAACTAATTTATTACTGTATATGCAATTTCCACTAGTTTGTATGCTGTATTAGTTCTAAAAGACTCGTAATTCTTGCTATTTCTTATTTAATCTCCAAATATGATCAGCATGAGAAGCACGAGGCTAAGAAAGATCCAGAGCACGCCCACAGCCACAAGATAAAAGAAGAGGTGGCTGCTGCTATAGGCGTTGGAGCTGGTGGTTTTGCATTCCATGAGCATCATGAGAAGAAGGAAGCTAAAAAGGAAGAAGAAGAGGCTGAGGGAAAGAAGAAGCACCACCTCTTCGGCTGAGGAGAAAAAAGCACCACCACTCATATATCTTCCATTAACTGCTTTAAAAGTGTTCCTTTTCTACAGTACATAGTTCTATGTGCCTTTTAATTTGGTAGCACTGGGCAACTACCTAAATAATCATGTTCTCTTGAATTTGCGTTTTTATCTATTAAAATGTTCTAGTAGTTTTTCACTATTCCTGATGTAAAATATATGTATCACGTTTTGGACCTCTGGCAGAGAGATCACTTTCGTTTAGATTTTTTTTTCCTCTCCGACATCAATTATGTAGTGTTGCTATATTATGTGTAAACACTCCCTCCGTCCACTGATTGTTAAATGATTTTTTTAAAAATAATTATATCTTCTATATAAATTTCCATTAATAATTTTTTTTAATTTAAAAATTGTAAGATCAAATAATACAACAGTTTCACCATTATCTTACTTTATTTTTTTAATTTAAGAAATTTAAGTTTTATTAATATGTAAATTTTAATATTAATTTATTTAATCAATAAGAATATTTTATTAATTTTTATAATCAAATTGTTATTATTATTTTTATATTAAATTAAAATAGAATATTTAATTTAAGCGATGGGAGTATATTCCTTTTATTAGAACCATTAAATTGTAAAATGGATTTTTTTTTTCTTTTTCATTTTAGTACTTTAGGACTAAGCTATGTTCTGTTTTAAAATATAAGTTGTTTTGATTCTTTTATTTTTTTTAAAATATTTAGTATTTTATAAAATTTAAAAATTATTTATCTAAAATTATATTTACTTTGAATATATTTATCTCATTTTCTATTATATTAGCAGAATTAGTGAATAATATAATAAGAAAAATGCATCTTATTTTTTTCTTGCCTAATTAATACAAAAAGAGGTAAAAAATTTTTATATTTCAAAATGAAGAGAGTAGCTTTCTGAAATTACTAGTAATATACTCAATCACAAACTCACAATACCCAAATTAGTAAGTTGAACTTAAGAGAAACCTGCTAATATGGTTCCATGAATGCGAAATCTAATCAAGTGGTAAAAATAATATATCAAGGTACAGTCCATAGAGCATAAGGTTTCAAGTAATATCTCTTTGCACTCGTGGGAAACACCTAATTTCCTTTGCGTTATTAATTGTCAGAATCAACAAGTCTAACATCGGGTATATATGTTAATTAGACTCCAACTGAACTTGAAGACTTTAAGTATAAATTTAATATAGGGTTAATTCCGTATAAGTATCTCAAATTTGGGGGATTCTAACAATTAAGTACTTAATTTCAGCACCATAACAATTAAGTAACCAATTTAGATGGAATCTGTTATTTCAAATGGAAAATTTTAAGGGTCCTGATAATTAAATACCCAATCTCAACACTATGATAATTAAATATCTAATTTGGATAGAATTCGTAATTTAGATAGAAAATTCATAACCTGCTACAAATGTGTTCAATACTTTTTAGAAAAATCAATTAGAAATCCTATTGGGGTAACAAAGGGAAGTCAATAACAAGAAATTATGGGAAGGGAAAAAATATCATCACTCTCTCCAAACTCTCTTCTACTTTCTACATGTAGAAAAATTTTCGATATCGAGAAGAAGTTTAATTTTCATTTGTCTCTTTCAATTTGGAGTTTAAACTCACCTAGTCTTCATACCTTTCTTGTATATTAGTGATTCTTTATTTCAACTTTTAGTTCCTCCGTAATAGAATATTTCCTATATATTTTTCTTTTTTACATATTGAATCATCAACTTACTAGAATAATTCACATGAATTGTTTTGTTACATTTTTTACAAATTTTGAGAGCAAGGTATTTATTTTAGAGAATAAGATAAAGAAACAAAAATATATTATAATTATACTACCTCATAATTTGAACATGCGAGAAATTTTCTTCCAGGATTCTATCCAAATTGG
Organism: Rauvolfia tetraphylla; assembly: GCA_030512225.1. Lineage (NCBI taxonomy): Eukaryota > Viridiplantae > Streptophyta > Magnoliopsida > Gentianales > Apocynaceae > Rauvolfia > Rauvolfia tetraphylla. Next base: position 7,512,093 of record JAJQKT010000058.1, on the reverse strand, counting down.
ATATTTAATTATCATAATATTAAAATTGAATGTTCAATTATCAAGACCCTCAAAGTTTGGGGTACTTGTACATACTTAACCCTTATATTTTTTAAACTAACATATGGACTCATACATTTTTCTTTTGGATTAAATGACTTCATCCAAATTGTATACTTAATTGTTATAATGATAAGATTTAATGCTTAATTGTCAGAACTCCCAAAATTTAAAGTATTTTTACGGACTTAACTTTTACTATATTTAAACAAGAAATATCAAAATAATATACTAAAAGGCACTTTATGAAGTTCTGCTTTTTGGAAAATGATAAAACAGGACATGGAAGATGACCGTTATGAAATCTTAGTTCACATTCGGTAAAACATGAGGAGATACTTAACAATAATTTTTTTAAAAAAAAATTCAAGTCAATGGGTTATGTAATAGAACTTAGTATAAATTTTTTATTTTGAATCTCACACTCTCTCACAAACAATTTACTTTTTTAAAATTCAACATAAAATTTTAAATCCAAACTCTATCTAATTCCACAATAAATTTTCATCTTCTTGTTCTGTTTGTACTTCTCCAATTTTCTAGTTTTCGATCTTATATTTAATATTCTAATTAAACTTTTAATATATATTTCTTTGTTTTTATAATCGCATTTATTTTTCTGAATTTTTATATTACATTTTATGCACCGACCATAAAACTAGTAACTGTTATGACGTGACAACTATATAGATTTTCATGAAGGAAAACAATGAGAACCATAAATCAATAACTACGATATACTCTTTTTTTTTTTTCCCCATTCCTTCATGCTGACTGAGAATGAAGCCAATTATTGAAGTCCACAACTGCCAACCTAACTATCAAAATCTCTTCCCAGCAGCTGGGGGCAAATTAAAGGTGGTGGAGATGAAATGGACCATGGTCGAAAATAATATCGTAGCTTTCTGATTCTTGACTTCCTTATAATAGTGTGTGGTTTCATGACATGATGACTTGAGGATAAGTTTCGGGCCCAACGGAGATAGAGTAAAATGTACTTCGTCCCATTTTTAATTTTTTATTATATTAGGATATTAACACTTTTTTAAATAAAAATATTAATATATTATATATATTACCAACAAATTATTGTCTCTACCACATATTATTTTTATACATTTTGATTTAAAATAAAATACTTACTTATTAGTTATATTTTTAACTATATTATATTATTTTTAAATACTATTCAAAATTTTGCATTAATTTTTATATTTGGTCAAATACTGTCAATAAAAATTTTATAAAAAATATCTAAGGTTATGAGTCAATCACATTTAAGTTTTAAAAGTTCTTTTTTTAGCCAGTATAGTTTTTAAATATTTTAAATCCCTCAAATATAGTTTCACCACCACTCTTCTTCATAAAACATTGTAACATCTATTTAAGGCATATTCCTCTAATCATGTGGTTTCAAAAACAAGAAACCAGCATATAACTCATAATTTTTTGTTATGCCTCTATTGCAAGCCTTTAACTAATCTAATTCCTGTCTCCTACCCTTTTTTATTGATTTTTTGGAAGGAAACCATCTGAAGAGATTAATATACCCTTACAAATGCAACACATGTTTGGATCATGAGTTTTTTTTTTTTTAAAGTCTGCAACGGAGAGTGGTAATAGGATTATATTGAAGGCACGTTAAATATAAGAATCATATTAATAAAAAAAGACATTAAAGAGTTAAATGTGAATACTCCTCACTTTGGAATCTATATAGATCATTTTTCAAAACTTTACAATGTTTTGTCTATTTAAAAGTAGAACTTACAATTAATATTTTGTCTATTTTATCTATTAGACTCCAAATAATAATAGGAAATTACCAAATAAAAATTAAATAGGATAAAACTGATAATACGAAAACTATTAGTTCTTTTAATTATACTTAGTTTAATATGCCAACAATTTTAAGAAAGTAAACATTTATTTTTAAATATATTGGATCGTGAACATTTAAATTTGAACGAAACAAATACATTATACGAAATTGTTCGTAACGGTAGCAGGCTATAAGAAAGTTTCTCTTTTCCCCCGGTCTATACATACTAAGGAAAGAAAGTTAAGTTTGGGGAAATATTTCTATAAGTATTGTTGATGAAAGAAACTTCTTAGGCTGGCCGTGGATCACAAATTTTATACAATTATGCTATATGTATCGGAAAGTATGTTTCTTTAAAGGATAAATGATTAATTTTGTTTTCAAATTTAGAGGTTTGACACAATATGGTTTCAAATTTTTTTTCTATCTTTATGGTCCTTAAAAAAGTTACATTCAACCAACAAGCTCCCAACCCCACCATCTACTGTATCCTTTAGCCGGAAAAACCTATGCTCCACTCACATGATATTTTTTAAAAGACAAAATAGGCACGCTATGTCATTGTTTCAAATCTTTGGGTATTTTTTTGTTCTTTTATTAGTCTCTCTTTTCTTATTTTTCTCTATTTTTTGTGATAATTGTGGATGAATTTCTTCAATTCAGTTCTTACCAAATTTATGGGCATGCTTGTGGTGTGAGTATGTTTTGAAGATAAACACGGTAGTATGCATATTTTGTCTTCTAAAATATGTCACGCGAATGAGACATGAGTTTTTCTAGCCAAATTTTACAGTGAAAATAGTGTTAGAAGTTTATTGGTTGAGCATAACTTCTTTAAGGGTCATTGGTTGAGCATAACTTCTTTAAGGGTCATAATGACAAAAGAAAAACTTATAGTACTATAGTGTATGAGGCACCTAAATTTGAAGACCAAATTGGTCATTTTTCCTTCTTTAAAAAAAATCAGCACCTTAAATTTTATTCTCCACAAATATCAAGTCCACCAAAGGGTTTCCTGTTAAAAGAACCCTTTGGGGAGGGGGGGAAAAAAAACAAACTTCGGGATTGCACGTCGGCAAGGGTATGTGAAGAACATTTAGAAGCATATACTTTTCAAACCATTCAAATGGAAGAACGTTGGGACTGTACATTGACCTTCTTCATACAAATTCATGAAGGATCATGTGATGTTAGAAACGCCAACGCGTTCCTTATAACAATTAATCAATTAGATGTAGATATCCGGACGCATTATAGTTTGCCAATTCTCTATAAGTAGTCCCATGTCCACAACACTATATCCACACACCTACCTGTATTCAAGATATCCTTCATCTTCAATCTCCAATCAACTCAGATCCCTTTCCCACAGGCAATCTTCACTTTCAATATGGCCGAAGAGAAACACCATCATGGCTTCTTCCACCGCCACAAGAAGGAAGAAGACCAACCTCTAGAAACCTCCGCCTATGCCTCTGAAACTACCAATTACGAGTCTAACACTTATGGTTCCAAGCCACATAGATCCGAGAACACATATGGCTCCGATACCACTTATGGTTCAGAGAAAACTACTAATTATGGCTCTGACACTGCTTATGGTTCTGAAAAGACTACTTATGGCTCTGGTACCACTTATGGTTCAGACGCATATGGCTCTGAGAAAACCACTTATGGCTCTGGCGAGAAGACCAGTGCCTATGGCTCTGATACCAAATATGGATCAAACACTTATGGCTCCGGTGGCCAGAGTGCTACTGCTGTGGATGAGTCTGAGAGGCCTGATTATGAGAAAGAAAAGAAGCACCACAAGCATCTTGAACACGTTGGTGAATTAGGTGCAGCTGCTGCAGGTGCCTTTGCCCTGGTAAGCCTATTCCATCAACTTCATGACTTGATCCCCCACCCCAAATCCCAATCGTGCCCAGTGCAAATTTACCATCACGGGCTCGAGGCTTTTCCTTATTAATTAGCCGTTATATATGTATGCTGTTTCTTGTATGCTACTCCTTCATTGAGGCTTCAATAACCCGTTTTCGCACTTGATCCAAATTTTTACGTCTAGAGAGAAGGTTCTGTTTATGATCAAGTACTCGATTTATATGCCATGTGTATTCTTATATTTTTCTTTTTGCGATAATGAAGTACGAGAAGCACGAGGCGAAAAAAGACCCCGAACATGCCCACAGACACAAAATAGAGGAAGAGGTGGCTGCGGCCGTGGGTGTCGGAGCTGGTGGTTTCGCATTCCACGAGCACCATGAGAAGAAGGATACTGAAGAGGAGCAAGAAAAGGCTGAGGGAAAGAAGAAACACCACTTTTTCGGCTGAGGAGAAGAAGCCCCCACCTAGTTTCATTGTCTTGAAATGTTTCTTTTCTTTACGAGTGTATAACTTTGTGTCACATTTGCTAGCACTGAGCTGCTACCTAAATAAATGTGCGCCTAATAGTGTTCGGTTGTGTTAAATTGGTGATGTTACTTCATTACGTGGTTGAACGTCGGTGTAATAATAATGTAATATTGTCGGATTTTCATCAAGTTGGTTTTTGCATATATAATTACGTCTTGGAAAAGGTTATCCTCTGCGCCCCTCATATATATATATATATATATATATATATATATATATATATATATATATATATATATATATGGTTATCATCCCACAAAGCGCTAAAAATCGTGGCATTGGATTGAGGTTTCTTTTTAAATTTTGTTTTAAATTTTGTAAAGGAGTGAATTGTTTTTGTGTGAGGAAGTGACTTTTAAATATAAAATTTTGCTTTAGTTTCTATAATGAAGTAATATTCATAATTTTTATATTTTATTATTATTTAATTCAAAAGTTACTACCATACACGAATTTAAATTTATGTAGTACATACTATACAATTAACTGTACTCATATCATTAGGCTTCGACAGTCAAAAATTTACACAGGGTACCTAAGGGAAAAAACATGAGTAGTCGCTTACATATGAATTTTCCTTGTATGTACCATCCACCGGGAAACTAGATGCTGGATAGTCCCTGATAATCTTGACCTCACATTTTTCTCACAATGAACTCACTTTTGCAAGTAGGGCCTATAAGTAAAATATTGTGAAGAAGAAGAGAGTTCGGAACCTATAGAAAATATCTAGTCCCCAATTTTCCCCATCCACCTGATTTCATCTCCCTTGTTTCATGTCAAGAACCAGCAGAGTTCAAGGGCCTGGCAACAATCATAGATCATGGCCAATACGGATGAAAAGCTTTCAAGGGCCTGGCAACAATGATAGATCATGGCCAATACGGATGAAGAGCTTAAGCGGCAAACTTTTCTGGGCCTCAACTCATCTTTTCCTTCCCCCCTCTCTTACATTTCAAAGTTGAAACTTAATTTCTAAAGCTATAAATCAAATACTCAATTTTATCCATCCGAAAAAAATAAAAGATCAAGTATTAAATTTGTAAAATTAATCAAAAGCGCATAAAGACTTACAAACAAAATTTCAAGCATTCATTAAATGGATCAATTATTAACACATTCCACACTTAGAAATTGAATTTATCGCTAAAAAATTTTACTAATCGTTCCAATTGATCTTAATTCTATTCAATTTATTCCTCTCGTTTTCAAAATTGAATATTTAATCATACAAAAGTACCCTTTTAAGGCTTAAGAATAAGTAAGAAAAATTAATAATACAAAAAATACGTAAAGCAAGAAATGTTGAATCAATTTATTAATAAACCCACACTCAGTCAAGGATGATTTATTAATAGATACTCTCTCCACTTAAAATTAAATTTCCACATTGCTATTTTAACTTGTCCTTATTCATTAATTTTAGTTGTCCAAGAATAAATGACCATTTTTCTAAAATATATATATATATTTTTTCTCTCTAGACTTTTATAACTAAATTCCTTATTTAAAATATACGTATAAGCTTCGCTAATATAACTTATATATTATTAACATCTTTAACTCTTAAAAATATTATAATAACTATTACTTATGATTAAACTACTCCCTCAAACTTTTTGACTAAGTAAAAATGAGACTTTCAATGACGATGATTCCTTTTTATTGGAAGGAATTAACTGTGTAAGTCATTTTAATACTCCGACGAGTAAGTTATAGTTTTCCTAAATTATGAGTAATGTATACTCGATTACAAAATATTAGCCCAGCTAATAAGTTAAAGCATAAGGTTTCAAGTAAGTGTTTTGGCAATTAATACTATGCATCCTTTTGTTATTTGTTATTGATACTCTATTATTCTTTATTCCTTTATAGACAACAATGCCCTATCATTTATCCATTGACTTAAAATCTTAATTTTATAAGTTTTACTATTCATGTTATAAAGCATTTTTTTCTTCTCAATTAGTTCTTTTATTCTACTTATTTTGTTAAACGTAAGTCAACATAAAGTATTGAAATATATAGTTTGCTATTATTACTTACATTTTGTAGTAGTTTAAATAATGATGATGAGAAAATTACAAAGATGAGATGTGCTAAAACATTTTAAATGTTACAAGTTTTGTGGCATAAAAGGTTTGAATTAATTTTATTATAAATTTCTTCAAGTAGGAATACAAGCAAATTGCACGCATTGCAGAGAGAAATTATTTCCTATTACATTTCAAAATTTCTTTTGTAACGTTCAAATATTATGATTATTAAAATAAGATTCTTCTATACAAGATTCATTTAAATTAAGATTTTCACAAAATTTAATAAAATATTAAAAATATAATTGGTAAGAAAAAATATTAACCAAGTATAAAGTTTTTTATTGGATATGTAAATAAGTAAATATTGATATTTAATTAATTAGTCTAGGGAAAGTAACACAAATTTCCTTTAGCCTTGTGGCTCTCTTTTGGAGCTTTGCATTCTCTTTGTACTAAGGCCTTTTTGCACCCATTCTTCTTTCCTTTCATTAATAAAAGTTGGGGCATGGGCCGCATGGCTACATTTATATATATATATATATATATATATATATATATATATATATATATATATTTGATTACACAGAAGGCTAATGGTCAATTCATAGAAGAAAAGATATTGTTGTCCATTGGGAGGAGAATAAAGAAGAGTGAAGTGTGTAAGTCTGTGTGGAGAGAGAGAGAGGAGAAATTGTACATAATTCAACTACAATCTAGCTTTCTGTTCTTTTTTCTATAGGCCGACAGAAAATGAAGGCAATATTCAAGTCCCCAACTGCCGACCTAACGATCAAATTCTCCTCGCTGCCGCTGGGGCATTAAGACCGGTAGTCTGATATAGATGAAAGGGACCATGATTGAATTAATACCCGAGCTTTCTGTTTCTTGGCTATCCAACTGTGATTTTAATGCATTTTCATGATATGAAAAGAGTTGAGGATAATTTGTGGGCCAAGCAGGACAGAGTAAGCTCATCATAAACCACAGTAAAATCTTACTTACAACATTGTATAAATATATTTTATCTATATACAATTAAATATTTATATTTTTTAAAAAATATCTATAATTAACTAAAATAGTTATATATTTTATTTAAATTTTTATTAATAATTCTTTTAATTAAAAAAGTAAGCTCTATTAACACAAGGATCTACCATTAACCTCATTACTCCTTTGATTTAAAGGGTTTAAGTTTCACTAATATATAGGCCATACCATTAAACTCTTTAATTAATAAAAATATCATAATAATTTTTTATAGTTAAATTACTCTTTTTAATTTTATGTTATGTCAAAATGACAAGTTCAATTGTAAATGAAGAGAGTATTAATCATTAGAATTTAGACATGAAAACCTATGACATAGCCTTAAAGATGCAGATTTTGAGGCCAACTTCAATTGGTTCGACCGCTTTCAAGCTACTTCGTTGTTTTCCTGCATTTTTCTCTCGTCTGTAGCATTTTTTGTTGTTCATTTTGAAATTTGAGTTCAAATGAAGAGAAAAATACCTAGTTGCTATTTTGTTCCTCACAATTGCGGCATTCGGCTTCATCAGATGGGATCCATATCGTAATTTCTAGGAACCCATACTTGAATGATAACTAATTTAGGAAAAATTTTGTAAATTTTGACAAGAAAATATTAGTATCTCTTTTAAGCAGGAAAGGAAAGTTAATTTTCTTTGTTATATGTCAACTAATTAAAGAATTCTATTTCCTTTTTTTTCTTTTTCTTTTGGCGTTTCATAACGTGTGTTTTATTCATTTTTTAATTGAAATCGAAATTCAAATAAAAAATTATTGAAAATAAATGAAATATTTTCAATTGTTATTCAAATATATAAATGAATCTGTGTGCGTTTCTACATAATTTTATTCATGGTCTTCATGAGGACGTTATATATATTTCCTATATAAACAAAACAAGCTAAAACCTTTAATAAGAATTTTTTTTTTCTCTTGAATTATACAATAGAAAGTTTTTTAACTTTCTTTTTTCTTTTTGAGGAGAAGTTCTATAACAATTGAAGGAAGAAAATTTTTTCCATCTCCTAATTTTTGTATGTCAATATATATTGTAAAGTGTATCCTCTAATTAAAAAACATAACTTGTCTACTTTTTATCTAAAAATAAATATTTAATTTTTAAAAGAAAGAGTAGCTTAAAACTTATTAATGTTCCACAAAAAATAAGGTCCATATCTTTAGATTTCCTTCCGAAGGACCCTTTAACTCTGGTTTGCACGTCGGCAAGGGTATGCGAAGAAATTTTAGAAGCATATACTTTTCAAACCACTCAGACGAAGCTAGCTGGAACTGTACAGTGACCTTTTCGGGGAAAGTCATGAAGGACACTGATGTAAGAATGCCAACGCGGTTCATCACTACAATTATCAAGATATTGAGATTTGGACACATTAGAGTGCAATCTCCTATAAATAGCCCCATCCCACTACACTAACCATACAAATATTCAAGATATTCTTGATCTTCAGTCTCCTTTCAACTCCCTCTACTACACCAAGTTCAGTTTCATCTTAGTTTGTAACCATCCCCATCAGTATGGCCGAAGAGACGCAGAGCCGTGGCTTCTTCAGCCACAACAAGAAGGAGGAAGATCAACCTCTTGAAACTTCCACCTATGGCTCTGAAACCACCAATGAGCCCAACAGGCCATATGGCTCGGATACCACTTATGGTTCTGAGAAGTCTAACTATGGCTCCGATAGTGTTTATGGTTCTGAGCAGACTACTAAGTACGGCTCTGGTACCGCTGATGGTTCCGACACATATGGCTCTGAGAAAAACACCTATGGCTCTGATACCGTCGATGGCTCCAACACCTATGGCTCTGGGGAGAAGACCAGTACCTACGGCTCTGATAACAACTATGGCTCCGGAGAGAAGACCAGTACCTATGGCTCTGATACGGTGGATGGCTCCAATACCTATGGCTCCGGGGAGAAGACCAGTAGCTATGGCCCTGACACAGCCATTGGCTCTGCGGAGAAGACCGGTACCTATGGCTCTGAAAGCACTTATGGCTCTGGGGAGAAGACTGGTACATATGGTTCCGATACCACCTATGGTTCTGGTGAGAAGACTGGTACCGATGGCTCTGAAACCACCTATGGCTCTGGGGAGAAGACTGGTACCTATGGTTCTGATTCCAACTATGGTTCTGGTGAGAAGACCGGTACCTATGGTTCTGATACTAATTATGAGTCTAACACTTATGGCTCCGGTGGTAAGGGCGCAGGCGAGTACTCTAGTGAAACTGCGACTGCTACCGATGACTCTGAGAAACCTGAGAAGAAACACCACTTCTTTGGCTGAGAAGAAAAAGCACCACCTGTTTTCATTGTCTTGAAATGTTCCCAATTTCGTTCATAGGTATATAATTGTGTGTCGCCTTCGCTTGCAGTGAGCAACTATTAGTAAATTATTGTGTGTTTCTCCACCATGATTGTGTGCCTAGTAAATGTAAGCCAGTTTTTAAGTTGGTGCTGTATTATTATTTAATTGCATGGTTGAATATGGATATTATAATAATGTAATATTTTTGTACTTTAAGTTTTTTGTTTTCTTACAAATCTTAAGTTTCTAGAGCATTTTATTTAAGTAATTCAACAGTACATCAAAATTACCTCAGGTTCGAAGGATTTTCTAACCGCTGACAAAATAAAATTTCGTTTATTTTATGGGTCTGGAATCATACAAGTAACTTGTATTACAAGTTGTCTACATCTTTTCCTCTTTTTCTTGACTTAAAGGAAAAGCCCGACGTGATTATGGATCCACCTCGACATGGCAAGAACTTTCGGAGAATGAGATATTCAGTTTTTACCAATATTGACCTTCCACGTCACCACCTATACAATGCTTTTTGGATTAGCACTATAAAAGGTTATAATCCTAAAACGCATTATAGTCTTCCCATAAACAATGAGAATATTATAAAATTGTCTCCACCAAGACAAGGAAATAACGAAATCTGACAAACAGCCAATCCTGCAGAGTTGGGAGGGAAAATTTTCTTCATCTCATGGCTTCCTCAGGAATGGCAACAATGACAGCGCACTTGGAACTTCTTACAGTGAACAGGTTCAACTAACCACTTATCTCAATAGAATAAAAAGTAAAATAACACATTAATAATAAAAATTCTCAACTTATATCTATTAAGATTTTACCAAAAATATTAAACAATATACAAGCAAAGAAATAAATTTTCTAACAAATATAAAAATTAAACAATAATAAAAAATAATAAATAAAGAACAAATATAATTTAAAGTAGCATTTCACACACAATATTTATAACACTTACTTAAATGAAAAATTAAAAAATATAATTGTCCTGCATCAATAAAATTATTATGTATTGAGCAATTCCCATATTTCTTCCTCTCTATATGGAGGATTAATGGAGAGAAAATAAGTTGAAGACATTGAAGACGAAATTGGTCTTATTATTAATTTTAAAAACTAAATAAGAGAAAGAATGAGGGGTTAAAAAGTAAAATAAATTAATATTGTTTTTCTTTTACCTCCCCTTTGCCCTTTCTCTCCTTATCCCACATACAAAATAAAGAAAAGGTAAAAAGAAATATTTCTCTGAAGATGAAGTATTTGTTCCTTTCCTCCTCCCTTCCGTGACTCGAATCAAGGTAGTTAATTATCAATTAGGACAACAACACTAGACTCCAATATTTTCCTTAAAGGCAGACCAAACCACATTGAGATCACTTGCCAAAATAACCAGATTTTTATGCTCACTAAAATTCCAAATTGTCAAACTTATATTCCTGTCGTTAAATGATTGAACAATTGGAGAAAACGATGTCATTAATCAGCTAATCTTGAAAAGGAATTTAGAAACTCTGCACCACAGGCCCCGGTTCCATTAACGGGTCACCACGTTTCAAAGCATTGTGGAATGAGCTGTTACTGAGAACTTAAGAGTGATCCAAAGTCACAGTCATGGGGCTCCTATTTGATTCGATTGAAGTTGTTTCAAAGCCTGATCAATTGTGATAGGCTCCATTTTTTAATTAATGTCACATATTTTAAAACAAAAATTAAATTAAGCTTATGTTTGTATCAGACAACTAGGGATGACATATTCCTATGAATTTTTTCATCACATTCTGCATCCTTCTTTTTTTTATTTGTATTAATAAAGATTCTGGTTTCATACAAGTAGGAAAAAAAAACCACCCCAAATAATAGTTCTTAAGTTCGATTTTAGATTCCTTCCGTTTTATGTACTAAAAAACTATTCTTCACAAGAAACTCTATTTTTTTTTTTGTGGTAAAATTATTGCTAAAATTATGGATAGTATTTAATCACATCTGGGGCTAATTGTCGCTCTCTCAACTACAGAAAAGGCTTTGTCATAAATATGTTTTTTGGTTAATTATAAAAAAAAAAAAGGAAAGATGATCAAGAAGAAGAAAGGGAAAGTTTGGAAAAGAGAGAGAGAAACACAAAGAAGATCCAGATGAGAGAAAGAAAATATAGAAGTGGTTACTTGTTTATAATATGTAGAAAGATTTTTTGATATAGAATTTTTAACGATTAAAATAAAAAAATAGTTATTTCAAAACAACTGACACAATAGTTTGTTTGTCAAATTGGTAGTTGAGTTTGTCAGAATTTGAGAAAAATAAATTAATTATGACAATTAAAAAGTTAGAATTTAAAAGAAAATATTTAATTATCACAATTAAAAATTCAAGTATCTATTCAATAAATCCTCTTGACTTTATGGATAATTGGAATTAACCCTAAGTTAAATAATCTTTATGGTGTGATTTCAAACAATCTTTTTTTGCCTTCAAAAAAATTTAAAAATCTCTTAATAACTACTAAAGTCTCTTGGAAAGGAAGGTCTCCTCTGGAAATTACACAGCGCACACAAACATGTGAATAAGCGTGAAACGTGAGTCACATCTTTAATGATAATGTCGAAGATCCATTGAAGGTCTCTGATTTCTGTTAATGGTGAGTTATAGGTATTGTCTACGATGGGGCCTCTCCCCAGGGGTCTCCTCCGTCATGAATCCGAGGTGCTTGAATGAGGACACCGTGTCACGTTTTGTTTAGATTGTTTTTTAATTCTTTTTCCATTAAAAAGTTAAGTGGGGCGAAATTTATAGTTGCTAGCAAGTACAAGAATAGATTAGAGTTTATATTGATTAAATTTAAATTTAAAATTTTTATGTTTTGAATTTTATAAAAATAAATTTTTTATGAAAAAAATAATATTTAATTATATTTCTGTTCGGAGGAAACTTGTCCATATACACTATTATAAAAATCATCTTGATCGTAGTTTGTTGGGATTAAATTCAACCAACAATACACGTAAATTTAATTTTAAGATTTTTATCTTAAATTTTATAAATATTAAATTATTTACAAAATAAAAATATAATTAAAATTTTAAATTTAATTTTAATATTGAATAGTATTCAATCCCACCCTAAATATTATTTGGCCTGCCACAGCAATCCTCTTGGGAAGTGGAAGGTCCTATATCTTCAATCAGTTTTAGGCTTGACTATGCAAAACAGAAATTTGCTTACTTAAACTGGACCTCACAAAGGGTGGAGGTCTAATGAAGCTATTGTTGTCATTGAAATGCTCTTCTGAATGGCCATCTATGTATTTGGATTGTAATTTAATGCAACAACTTTTCAGTTTTTTTTATTTATTTTTACTTTTTAAATTTTATATTTTCTCTCATAAAATACACTCGATCAAAACATACAAATGTAAAAAACTTTTCACTCTAAAATTTCAAGTGTTGGATCTATATTTTCTCTCATAAGTAATTTAATTTTTACGAAACCGATGTACCTTCATCAGAGGTTAAGAGAAAATAGATAGAAGGGCAAGAAATTAGTCATTTTTCATAGCTCTAAATTAAAAATAAATAACTAAGGGTGTATTTAGATTAAGTTTCGCTCCAGAACTTAATACAATTTTTCACTATGGGTCTCACTTTTTTTCTCACAAAAAATTTTCTTTCCCGAAATCTAAAACAAAAAATCTCAAAACAAAATACTATTCAATCTCACCCAATCTCTTTTTGTTGGGTCTCGTTCAAGATAAAATTAAAAATTAAAAGTCACTTCATAAAAAAAACTTAAAATTCACAAAGTTTTACGGTAATTAGCATTTTTTTTAATATCCTCCATAAAGCGACAGGTGAAAGTTAATTGACCTGCTTATGTTAGGGTAGCAACAGAAAAATGGACGAAAGAAAAAAAATTGAATCGTTTCAATTTCAATAATCCAAGAATCAAAGGAAAGAACGTGAAGTGAAAAAACAAAACTGAATTCATGTATTAAAGAGTACTTGAACTTTTTGTCCATTAAAGTATTTAGTAATATTTCCTAGAAAATTATAAAAAAAGAAGAAGATAATATGTAATATGTTCCGCCAATCTGATATTTTTGTTATCATCACTCGATCATTCTGCATCTATTTTCTTCTTTTAAGAACCACGGGAATATTATCAAGAAATATGTAATATCATTTTCATGCCAGATATTATGTATAAAATTATTGTTACGTGAAGAAAGCCAGAAAAGGAAAACGAAAAAAAAAAGAACCTATATATAAAAACATTATCCAAATCCTTTTTTCATTTTTATTATTAAGATTATTTGCTGTCATCTGTCTGTCAACTCTTTTTATTTAAAAATATTTTTGCATGAAAATTCTAGACAAAAATGTTCTATCATTTTCAAAAACATCTGTCGTTCACAAGTTTTTTCCCCTCTCTTTTTCTTTTTCCTTTTTGGGTGGGGGATGGGGGTGAGTCAATATCAATTTTTTTTTTTTTGGGGGGTGCCGGGCGAAAAGGAATCTAAGATTATATTAAATAATCAAATATTTACATATTATTTAGAAAGGTGGACCTTATCCAATATCAACAATTTTGAATTGACTATACAGGTGACCAGAAGCATTTTTGGATCAGTTTGGGCTCTGGCGAAACCCAAGTTTTATGCCCAACTTCTTTGATCTTCGTCGGAGGACTTGCCCCAATTGTTAAGGATAGTCCGTTGGGGAGTTTCATCTGAGTTCCACCAGGGCGGGGGAGACCAATAAGTCCCCCATCTCGCCCTCAAAAAAGGGCCCAAAAAAAAAGTTCTTTTATCACCAACTGGATGCAATTTAATATTAGAAAAAATCTTAACAATAACTAAAGAGGAGAAAAGTTATTGCAATACTAAGCTTAAAATTCTGAAGAAAAAATATTAATATTTTAAAAATCTTATATCATCTCCTTCTTTCTTTTCTCTATATTGACTTTTAAAATTGGGAAGAAAAAGAACTTCATTAATAGAATAGAAAATATATACAGAGATTATATTAAATGATTAGTTAAATTGATTATTTTATATATATCAAAAGAAATATTTTTTTCTTTTCTTTAAGCATTAGATATCTCACCAATTAATAAGACTAATACGAATACGACCTCAGTTGCGCCTACAAAGTCAAAAGATATCGCTGATGTTTCATATATGGCAACTGCTCAAGAAAAGAGGGACATAAACGTAAAGCCATGCAACAAAGATTACATTCTCATAAACCCTAAAACCTGAACTTTATTTAACCATCTTTTCCAGCAGCACGATTCAAACATAAACCCTCTGAAGATCCATGGCTGGTTAAGGTGACGATGTGCCACAATAATCACGAAGAATATCTCCTTCCTCGGCAGTGTACCCTAGAGAAGTAAGCATAGAGGGCCAGCAATGGAGAGTAATGACACGTATAGCTCTGCAACAATCCAAACCCAGATAAGACTCGCCGTTGAAGAAGAAGAGAACGATCTCGTTCGTGCACGATTTTAGCTCCAAGAGTGCATTCCAACACTCCATCATGCCGCCTTCAATGTCTTGTAGCCGAGCAAGAACATGTTCCCCTGGCTTGGTCTTTTGAATTTCACTCGTTGCAGCCACTGTTAAGAGAAGCCATGAGACCAGAATTAACTGTACTAATCCAAGCTTGATTATATCAGCCATGGTTTTAGTAGCATTTCTGGAAGCTGCAAAATGGAAGTAATGGAGATAGACCTCAGCTGCCTCAGTATATATATATATATATATATATATATATATATATATATATATATATATATATATATATATATATATATATATATATATATAAATTAATGAACATTTAATTGGAAACTTTTAGGTTAACCGGTATACAGAAAGGTCATGCATTCACAACTATAAAGTTTAAGAAAGAAGTTTTAAATTTTGTTTAAGAAAAACCAATAGTTTGAAACGGATTATCAGATAAATGAGTTTCATCATCAATTGAAATTAATGCATTTAAAACTCTAGAAGATGTGAGGAAAGTGAAGCATACTCTTACAAGAATAAAGGATTTTTTTTCTTCTTTGCTGGGAAAAAAGAAATTTCTTTTCGTATCTGCTACTACAACAGAATAAAGGAAATTACAAAAATAAATTTCCACTAATTGGCTGCTAAAATGCATAATTATGAATATACATACATCTAAAAAATCATTTTATCGTACAATAATTTTTAAAAAAGTGATATGATCTGCACGATCCCTTCTCACTTCTTCTTTTATCATGCATTTCCCTTTTATTTTTTTTTTTTAGAAGACTCTCTCTTATTTCCTTTTATTTACCTTCTAATTCGAGATATATGGGGAGCACGGGCACCACCTATGTTGGGAGAAACCTATTTTTAGTTTTCAGACATTTCTTTCTGGGGATGGGGCCGGGTTCATTGGTTTCGAGTCCATCTGGGTCTATCACAATTAAAAGGAAATTATACATATTAATTTGGACTCAGACCAAAATCTATTCACTTTAATATCTTGAGCATTGATAGCTTAACACATGGGCCAAAACTAGATATAGGGCTATATCTAGTAATGAAAGACTGTGACCACAAGAACCAATCACTTTTATAGACCTAGCTAAAAACTTTCTGTATCCACTCCGACACAGCAAAGTATAAAAAGTTTGCCAACATGAAAATATATAATTAGATTTTTGAAACTTGGGCCCCACGCACATATTAATATGGATTAAGTATGTAGTTTAAGTTTCTAATTCTTTTAGGTTCTCTTATTTCTTGTAGGGTGTTAGATTTTACACGATCATTTCTTGTAGAATGACAAAGTTTATACTATTTTTTATAGATTAGAACTACCATATATAATATATAGTATACTTAATTCAAATTACTTTATATCTCGGGGGCACAAGTTTGAAAAATCCTATAGAATATGGCATGAGCAAACTGCCACTCTGGATAGGTATTGTGCTCCTAGTTCAAAGAATCAAAATGACCAAGATTTAAACTTCTGATATTGCAAAGGAAAAGAAAAAAACCAAAAAAAAAAAAAGAGGGCAAGTAAATTCACCATAAATCAATAAAATGACCCCAAACAATAGAAGGATAATGGGCTAGAAAGACAGCACAAAATCTGCTGCTTGTCTGTATGGCTCTGTGATATGCCATGGACTTTGGGGACTGCAGTGAAAGAAGCATGTCAATTAAATAATTCTGCACAGAAGAGGTGGTTGCAATAGCTTTATAGTAACAATTAGAATAGCAGGTGAAAAGTAACTTAAAAGTCTACATTGTTTTATCCAAATTCTGGAGTTCTGGGGTTCCACTTTACCTGAACACTTTTGTAATGTAGTATTTTACCTTACTTTTTTTGGCTTGTAGTAACTGGAACTATCTTTCACTAGCATAGACCCTGATGGCACTAAACATTGAATCATTCTACTCCTTCACTTTTTTTTTTTTTTGATAATCCAGATTTCTAAGCTAAGCTTAACTATTCCTGGACCCCATAATTTTTGCCCCTAAGCTATGGAGTATGTAAATCGTGGATGTGCACGAACTGGGTCCCAGGTTCCCAAAGCCCCTGTACACTACTGCGCACAAGGGACCTACTCCAAACTGATTGTTCCACTATATCCCCTCAAATATAGCTCCCAGGTTCCCAGCAGGAGTTGAGCCCCCACCCTGCCGCTGGCAGTGAGAGTACCTTGATTGTTCTACCAGCTCGCATATGCCCGGGGGGACTGGATGCCTCCAGTGAGGTTTGAACCCTCAACCTTTGGGTTGAAAGCCAAGCCTCTTGCCAGCTGAGCTGGCTACCTTTGGCTACTCCTTCACATTTTTCATTTGACATTGAGAAATCTTTTATTTTGCAACACAAAGATCAAAATCAAAATCAAAATCTGATAGTTGCAGTGTCTCGATTCGTCCAGCCAACTAAACTAGGGAAGTTTTCTCATTAGAATTGTGTTCTAGGGAAGTTTTCTCATTAGAATTGTGTTCAACAACACAGTTTTTACCTAGTCTAACCTACTCTCGAGGAGCAGACAATGGTGGGTGGTTTAGGAAAACATAATTTGGACTGTTGCTGCTTAAAAAGATTCCAACCTTACTGTCGCAATCATTTCCTTTACTTCTTGTGGTTAAATTACAGGTGAGCTTGTATTAGTTTTCACACAGAACTCAATACATTTTCTCATCTCACATTTTATTTTTTTCTCACAAAAAATTCTCTCTTCCGAAACCCAAGACATAAAATCTCAAAACCAAACTCTATCCAATCAAATCCTAATTTAAACCACAACTTCTAAAGAACTTCCACTACTCAAAATAGAAAATAGAAAATAGAAAACAGAAAAGAACAACTAAAACCCTATGCCCTAAGAAACCCTAACACATGCACCTTCATAGGTACAATAATTGGAATTAAGAGTACAACAGTGCCTATTTTGTTCTACAATCTGTTTCAATTTCTTTTCCCATTCCCTATGGGTGCGACAAACCTTGAAGTTTGGTCGGCCTTCCCATATTCCCCATGGCATAAGAATCAACGCCCACTTCCACCGTTCCATATGAACGCAATGTGCAAAAACGTACAAATATTTATATTTTACCCAGAAGATGTATTTATTCCTCTTTCGCCTTTGCCGGAACTGTTACCCATGTACATATGCTACATTTGCTTATCTCCTCGCGGAAGCAAAGGCCTCCATGGCTCCATCGTCCCACGTGGATCCCCTACAAATGTCTCATTTCTTTGATCTTAATTAATGGATACTTTTGCTCAACTTACTCGGGTTTAGCACCAATTAATCTAATCTATATATATATATATAATATATACTTATATTTATACTATACAAAAAATGTGAATAAGGGTCATAGATATTTAAGTTTCAATCTCTCTTTCTTTTTTGAATTGACAATTTTAGTCTTTGTGTCAAAACCAAAAAATTAAACATGAAAGATAAAATGATAAATTTAATATAATTTCTTTTAATAATTATTAAATATGTCATAATAATTACTCTTAAAAATAATTAAACAATAATAGTTACATCATTAATATAAGAAGAGTTAAGAAGGTTTGTAACTATTAAATATTAATTATTTTAATTCATTAGTTATTAATAATTACGTACAAATTTTTTATTTCAAAATATAATATCTTATGTAATAATAAATTATAAACTTTAAAAAATAGTTAATATAATTAATAAAATAAATAAATTAGAAAAATATATTAGTCCATAAATAATTAAAACAAATACAGGATATAACTTCACTAAATAAGCTATAAATAATTTTAATGTTTAATAAAGTTCAATTATTACACGTGAATAGTGATAGTTTGGCAAAGTATATGCTTCCTCCACCTTAACTTGTCCTCTTGTCTACCTATTGGGATTTTCTTCATCATTTTGATCTCTTTCATAATTTATACGAGTATATTACTAAAAAAAATCATTCGTTTCGAGCCCATGAAGAATCGACTCGCTTTAGAAAGTCTTTTTTATTAATATTGCAAATTTCTTCTTAGGATAATCCCTTGTTAGAATATTGAAGAAGCAACCACAATGATTATGAAAAATACAATTACCAAGAACTAATTAACATTTCTTCATGATGATTTGGGGGGAAAAAATTCAATCATCATCAGTAACCTTAATTCCCACAAAAGTTAAAAAGGCTATAGTAATCTACTATTACTCGCGTGACCTCCCTTTTCGTTTTTATAGTATTGATCTCACACAAATACGTTCATTTTTTACCATTAAACAATCGTCGTTGGAAGTTGGAACTCGGTAGAAATACATTCTTTCCTGCAAGTATCAATCATTTCCAACACTGGATCCCTGCGGAACCAATTTCTTCCCCGGAATTCAGAAATCTAGAACACATTCAAAACATTTTTGTTTAGAATATTTGCAGCAAATTCCTCCACTGTCGGTCATGGAGGCCAGGGTTTGAAGCTGTAGTGGAACCACAGAAGTCCCACAACCAATAACTCTTTTAACTGGATTCTTGATATTCTTATAATCTATATATGCATATATAGTCCTATACTCTTTTGATTCTAAACGTAGAGTAGTTGTTACGTCATCGGAAACTGATACATTTCTCCCTCAAATAATGACTTCTGCCATTGCTGTCATGACTTTTCTGCAACTGTAGTAAAATTGCCCACTGAAGTTGTCGACAAGAAACCCTTAAGATGAACAGTAGCTTTCAAATATTAAAGAGATGTTGAATTCCTTGATTGATCATTTGGGTTTTGCCTGTACTTTATATATAGGCACCCAAAAGAAATGGTACTGATATGCTTTCTAGTTAATTCTATTCTGCAGGCCTGATTAGGTATAGTTTGGTTCCAAAATTGATTTGTGTGATGCTTTTTCTTTTGATGTGTTAGGTCAGCATGTAGGTTATATGCAGAAGTAGCCTCTACTTATATTGCTTCCTTTTGAGGCAAGAATTATGCCAATTACATAAGCTTTTCTAGGGTGATAATCTAAAGCTATGTTTTCTCAAGATTGGAAAATAATGAGCTAAGCTGTGTATATGAAGTAAAAGTTGTTTGCTATATTCCAAATACCTTTCTTATATCTTTGTAATTATAGATTTTACACGAATGTATTAACAATAGACATATATCAAAAATCGAAAAATGACAAGCTTTATATTACATTTTCATCGATGGTATTAGCATAAATGTTCTTGGTAACCTTGCTTAACTATCAAGTTCTCTAAGAAACTATCATAGATCGATTAAAGAAAGCTCTTGACATAGCCTCAAATGCTAGCTATCGTAGCTAAAGAACGAAATTATCCTTGTAATAATGTCAACAATAAGAGGTCAAAAAAGGAAAGAAAGAACCTATTTTAACGAGGAAACAAGAAAAGAAAAAGAAAGATTTAAACCCATAGACTATAGAGACAACAACATTTATTTCTCAAGTTTTACCCTTGAATCTCTTCTTCTATTAATCAAACTCCCACCTATTAAATTAAAATATTTATTCTACTGCAATACTAAATGACTAAATTAAATTTACAAATCGATCACCTGATCATTAATTATTTACTCAATTTTGATTTCTATGGTTGTAAGTAAGTGTAATAAATAGAATTGGGTATCCTATGATTTCTATGCTTGGATAGCTCACCCCCATGGTGTCGGTGACAGAGACATACAAAAAGGGCTGCAAATTAAAACCAAAAATGAAAAAAAAAAAGTTGAAAAGGAAAGGGGAAAAAGTAGGCCAAAGATTTCCAAGTATGCTTCATGTAAGACTGTCGGCAGCCTATGAATTATTTAGCAGCCGACCATATTACTCTGAATGAAGAATATTTTTTCTAATTTCATTTTAGTTTACCCCACAATTGAAATTTTGTCCACACATTTCTCAATTATCTTTTAATAATTTTTCTCTTGAAAATTCACAAAATTTTCATATTGATGCAACTCTCTCGACAACTTTGCTCTTCGTGTTCAGCCAATACAAATGCAACAATCATAAGAAAACAAAATTTTTGGGATTTGTGATGCTGAAAAAGGAAAAGAATAAAATCACAAGGCTTGACCCGCCTGTTCTAAGCAAAGAATCCAGATTTGTTTTTTAAAGAAATAACTTTTGGAAGGATTTGTGATGAAATTATTGAAGTATGATATCGTTGGAAGATCAATTTTGCTCATTAATTTGTTTGATCATTACCTAACCACAAAGTAGGTGGATATCATCAAAGAGCAGGTATTGAGGGTTACCTTTCATTGTCAAAACTTGGATTATTATTACAAATAAATTACTCCTTTGGTTTAAAATTAAATATTTATTTTCTTATTTAAAATAAAAATAATTAATTAATTAATTAATTTTAAATTAATTTTAGATGAAAAGAATGATAGATAAGAGACTAGCATTGCTCGACCGACTAACTTGAGGTAACAAAATAGGAAGGTAAACCAAACTAAAGAGTTTTTTTTTTTTTTTTTTGGTACGCAATACCTTACTTTGATAGATTGAACTAATACACTATAGTACTAAATTAGAAATTGGTAAAAGGTCCACTACTAATTTATGCTCATGGGCCGTGACAAACCTCTTTGAGGATGCCAAAATTCTAAAAAAAATCTAGGCAAAAATATTTGATTTATTCCTTTTATTTCGAACTGAAAGTTTATATAATTTTTTAGAATATTCAGAATTAAATACTTACTATTTTAAAATAGTTATATATTTTATTTCAATTTTTACTACTAACATTATTAATTTAAATAAATTAAATTCTACTAACACAATAATCTTACTACTAATCTATTAAACTCTCTTAATTTAAGAGATTTATAGTGATATTTGATAGTGTTTTGTTTTGAGATTTTCTATCAGGTGAGAGAATTTTTTGTAAGAGAAAAAGTAAGACTCAGAGTAATAAATTTACATTAGATTCCATAGTGAAACTCAATTCAAATACACCCTTAAACTTTATTAACTTAAAAGTCTCATGATTAAACTCTTTAATTTATAAAAATATTATAATAATTCATTTATAGTAAAATACTTTTCTTACAAACAAGTTCAAGTGAATAAGACTCCTTGTAAAAAATACTCTAATGATATTAATTTTTTTCAACCATAGGAAATTTTTTTTATATTGAAATTAAACCAATCAAATACAAGCAGCATCAAAATCTTATTCACCAAATATCAACTTATTACCATGTTAAACTATACTAAATTACTCCTTACAGAACTTTTTGAGTTGTATCAAAATGAACAACATTACTGGAACCATCTCCATGCTGTATTTTCCCAATTGTGCGGCAACTAAACTTTACCCGCCATCTTTTTCATATTTCCCGCGTGATTTTCACCTTGAAAAAAACCATAAAATTACTATAATAATCCATGAAGAGGAAAAAAACCAAAAATAAAGATTCACGACGTCATTCATAAGTCGGATATTTTCATACGGACAACAAAAGTATCAGCAAACTGCGTGACAGCACATGAAAGCGACAGCCCAATATAGCTGGACTTATTGAGCTGTCCTGAGCCCACACCACGTGCCACGTGGATACTTTTCGACCATCGGATTTGACAAACCGGTTTCTGTCGGCGACGGCCCATGATGTAACTCCAGCATTCGGGCACGTCTCACCGTGATCGGATCTTCATTCGGGGCGCACCCATTTGGGTCCCACTGTAGTTGTTCATTTTCCGTTTTATTTCCTTCAGCTTAATGTCTCCAGTCTCCACCGACAAAAACAGTGGAGGTAATGCCAGCTGTCATTGCTGCTCTCAGTTCTTATGGGACCTACTCCTAAAATCTCCCCTCGTGCTAGAGGTGATGGGTCCCACGGCCGACGTGGGTGTACTTTTGAAACACATGGGCCCAAGACACGTCGTAATTATTGATTCTTTTAAGGTCGAATCTTCATGCAAAAGTGTTCTTTTTGTTTTTAATCAGTAACTAAAATTCATGATTAGGTTTTTTCACTGTTTCTAACAACAGTTAAGCTTGCCTTCCAATGTTGTTTTCCCTTTTTAACCTTTTGACCATCCCATTCTACAAGAATTAAATACTATCAGGTATATCATTTTATTATTCTTCCTATCTAAAATTGACTAACTATTTTAATTCATGAAAAAATTTAAAAAGAATAATTTAATTATAAATAAATTACTATAATATTTTTATTAATTAAAAAAATAGTAATAAATTTTTTGAATTAATAGATCTTAAATCTCTTTTATTAATAGAGTTTAAGAAGTTAGAGAGCAATTAGTGAAATTTAATTTCTTTAAAATAAAGTAGGTTAAATAACTTTATTAAACTACCATTTTACTCATTAACAATGTCATAAGTATATACTCTCTATTTTAAAATGTAAGACTTTTTTACTATTTTTTCAAAATATTTCATTTTTTATAAATTTTAAAAATTATTTTTCTAAAATTATCATCACTATAAATATAATCTTTCATTATTTATTATATTAATAAAATTAATTAATGACATAATATAAAAAATACTCATTTTTTTAATCTATGCAAAAAAATGACTAAAAGATCTTATATTTTAAAACGGATAAAGTAAGTGATGTATCTTGTTTTAGATATATCAATTTGTTAAACAAAACTCATTACTAGTGATAACTTCTTAGTTCAATCCTCGTTGATTTTTCCAAAATTTTTTCATTTTAAAATTTTGAATAAAGTATGCATTGCTATTAACAGAGTATAAAAAAGTAGGTACTTAACATGAAATGTTGGTAAAGAAAAGAGAGTTTTACAAAGTGTAGAGTTGGTCTGTTTTCATTGATGTATCAAAAATCATGAAATATTTGACAGAACTGAAAAATTCAAGGGAAAGGAAAATGATTAACTTAAATAGTAAAGTTCATATGAGCCCTCAAGAATGGCAATGATTTGTGTGATGATAAAGCGACTTATACGGTTCATTCTACTCTTTAGTCCTTCTACTATTAATTGATTTATTTTGTTTTTCCTTTGCAGAAAATATGTGTAAAGGTCGAAGATGTGTCACGTGCCCTGTTAGTGCATCATTAATTAACTTAATTTGGATTAAAAGTTTTATGGAACTTTCACATGGAAGACGAGGATGAAATTGACATTTACTTTGAACGGAAGATGTACGGATCCAACTGATGAAGAACACGTGTAAGATAAGAGAATGGAGGTCCCAAGTCAATCATGGATCGTCTAACTTTCTGATTAGCTAATCATGAAGGCCAACGATGTTAGAGAGTGTTGAAGTATCCGATGCTATTAAGAAATACTTTCTTTTTTAACTGCTTGGGATCAGAAATGTCCTAATTCCAACTTAATAGCGCACTTTCTCCACTCAAAAATGAAAAAAAGTGCATTGCCTGACTTGTCTTTTTTCTTTCTTTTTTTCTTTTTGATTAAGTTAAATTAAACCGAGTTTAGTTTTGAATTTAATTTTTTAAAAAATTAAATTATTTTATAAAATACGAAGCATACATTTAAAATATTATTTTAAATTTCGAAAGAAACAAATACACAAATTTGACTTAACTCACTAATTTGTCATATTATTATTGTTTAAAAGGTTACGATTTCTTATCGGTTATAGCAGTTATATTTGTAAGAAAATAGTATATCTTTTTTTGTTTATAAGTAAAAGATGATTCTGTGAATCCAATGAACCGAACTCAAATTACCTTTTTCTTTCCAAAAACACATATCTACTTTTTTATTAATTAGAAAATAAACATTCAAAAATTTGACGAAAGAATTATATTACAAAATTGCCCTAATGTGAGAATTATATTGGAAAATTGCCCTAATGTGAGTAACTCCGAGATTCAAGATTGTTAAGGTCCAAGATTCGATACCTTATTGGAATCACAAGTAATTCCGAAGATATAAGATAAGATACCCCTCAATTTTCCCCTTCTCAAATATTTCTTCCGTTTCAAAATATATGACATATTTCCTTTTATACGAAAATTAAAATTTTGATAAATTTTATACAAAAAATTTGACAAATGTCTAAAATATTCTCATTTAAAAATTCTTAGTTAGTGTGTCAAATTTAAATTTAATATTAAAAATTAGTATTTAGGGTGGTTGGTTAGAAAATTAATAGTTTTTAAAAAATAAAAGTATTTAAATAGTTTATTAGAGACCAGGATAAAATTAAGAATAAAATATTAAATAAAATATTTATATAAAAATATGACTTATATTTTAAAACAAATGAAAGTAGAAAGTATGACATATATTTGGAAATAGATGTAGTACTTGAAAGGGAAAGACTGGCCTAACTAGCCAAGCATTCCCTTTGATGGAATGCCAAAATTACCGAAAATCCCAATCCTAATTTCACGACATTTAGAGTAATGTTTAGCACTAAACATGCGAGTTTGCCATTTTCCTAACAATTTAGCTTTATATTTCTAGTTGCATATGTTCAATTACCATTCTTTTTTTTCTGTTTTTGCCCAATGATTCCCAAACTTGATAGATGTGCCTAATGGATGATAATCATAATGTCGTTTTATTGGTATCTTTTGGTATTGGAATTGAATATTTATTTATTTATTTCCAATAAAAAGATAGATAGGCGTTCAATTTTAAATAGAAGAAGTTAAATTGAATAGAAGAAATACTCTCTATTAAAATTGTATTTTTTTAATTGGTAAATTAAATAGTCTTCTCCACAATCTTCATATTTATTTGGTTCTTATGCTTTAATCTGTGACTTTTCCTTTGTCCTTTTTACTTTGTATCTCAAAAGATAACCATCCACTAGTGTAAAGCAAAACTACCAATAATATAGTGATAAAATCTATTGCACTTTCCTTTTCTTGAAACCTATGAATTATTTTGGCTTGAGATAATGTGGCCAAGAACGAGGTAACCGGAAACAATTTAATTTTAAAACTTAAAAGAAATTTTTTAACTTTAACCTCACATCTCTTATCACAAGTAATTAACTTTTCAATAAATAAGATTCTCAAATAGAGTCCATATTCCTACTCAGAGTTTTATTATTCTTTCAAACATTTTCTATCTTTTACGGAGATATTTTTTATTTGCATATAGAGATTGTAACTCAGAGGTTGTTTTTTATTAATTGGTTATGTAATCTTCACGAATAATGTGAAATCTTTTATACTCAACAAAATAGAATCCATACCCAATCCCACACAAGTTACCCTGAATTTTCCTCTACTTCTTAATGAAAAATTAGGCAGTTCAAAATTTTTTCTTATTAATTCAAATTATTGCTTTGCCCATTATCCTATACATACATTAATAAATCTAAGAAAGCAACAATTATAATCTTCCAAGATATAAGAGATCTGTCAAGTTAAATAAAATCCCACAGTTAGCACTATGTGCTCTTTGTGGAATCTTGTTATGTACTATTTTGATCTACTTAAATAAAATCTCTTCCTTACCCAAGGTAAAAAAAAAATCCAAAAGAACTTTATATCTTTCCTGGCATATCAAGAAAGGGCATAAAAGTAAAATCATCGTGGTCAAACATACTCAACCAGTCAATGAAATTAAAAAATCTTTGATTTTGACCCAAGCTCAAGAGTGAATACATTCAAGGTTTTATGTGATTGGAGCAAAAATGTACATCGGCATTCTCTCCTCCCCCCCCCCCCCCCGCGGCTTATTTATATACATGTAAAATTATAAATAAGTACTATATGGAACAATAAGTCCAGTTGGTAATCTTAACCGCCCATGTTCATTAATTACCACTTGGTAGTCCATCATGTGGCATTGCAATTTGAGATTAATTTAAGTAAAAAATATTTTTACTCTCAAGCTTCATATAAGGTCCCCACACCAAGTGTTTGTATTTCTTCTAATATTTCAAGAATGAAAGTACACTTGGTGAGAAGAATCTACTCTAGTGTGATAAGTATTAAATTTGATTTATATTTCTCGTTTCTATGATGTGTCACAAATCCTACAATTAAAGCAATTAATTATTATTTAACTAGTATTCGCTTCGTATTTTAAAAAAATCCAGTAAAAATATTAGAAAGAGAGTGTGCGCGCCTATGTATGATCGAATTTTAACGTTTCTAAATTACGAATCAAATATTTACTTTCTGCATTGTTGATTTGATGACCTTATTGATAATAAGATTAATTGGTACAGTTGGAATAAAAAAACATGATTAATTGAATAATTTATTACACGCCAAGTTATTCTTTTTCTTCTACCAAATGGAGAAAGTGGTTAGAACATGTTTTCATTCTTTGTAGCTAGATCTTTAATTGTGCTAATATAATTAGTTTATTATAATACCAAAAATAATGATGCAATCACATCGAAGACAAAGTTGAATCCACCTAAAATTGAACAAAACATGAGACTACCTAACTGACTTGGTAGTAGTTTAAGATTTTCCTTTCAATTATTCTTTATTTTTTTAGGGTTATAATTTGTCCTTAATGTTGATGCCCCATAGTGCATGCGAGGTTATTACATAATTGTATTCTTTTAGTGTTTTTAAATACATGAAGGCGAAGGATAGGAAACGATGCGAGCAACTATATCCTTTTCAAGTAATTAAAAGTACTTTTACCTAATGAATACATATTTGATTTTCTTTAATTATCAAATTACATTTTTTAATTACTCGAGAAAGCATTTTAAGAATATCTTTTACTGTCTAATTTAAAATAATATATAGAATGTTGAAATTTTAATCCATAAGTATAAAAAAAATACTCATTGTAGTAACATAATTCAATTGACTAGAAATATATTTATTATCATCATAATAAATCTTAAGTTCGATTTACATCCCTTATAGCCCTCTTGTATCTCAAAAGAAAATGAAACAAATATATATATATATATATATATATATATATATATATATATATATATATATATATATATATATATATATATATATATTAAATTTTGTATTATACACAAATGTGAACTAGCAACTAATCTCATTAATGTACCTCAATCAAGAAAGGATTATATTTTCTAAGATATCACAATCAACTGATACACAGAAGGTGAAATGGAAGATCAAAGATCCATCAAATAATATGACAAATATATGGGCCAACAAATAAAGAATAAAAGAAAATTCTAATGTCTTATTTTAGATTTTTTTTTTTTGTCAGAGCCATTGAGAAAGGTCAGATACACAATTAATAGGTATAAATAGACAGACTACCTGTGGAAGAAGCATCCAAAGGGTGCACTGTTTCAATTGTTAATTGAGAGCTGTGCAAAATCTCCACATGTGGATCCACTCTTCCACACATGCTTGCTTCTCACGTATCTTTCTTTATTGGTGTATTTTCCTACAAAGATTCTCATTTACATTAACATGCTGGACAGCTTCTCAACCCCACTCCAACACTCCAACTCTTTCATTCATTTTATCTCTATAATTTGTATTTTACCCCGTGAGATTGTACTGAGTAAATCTATTAAATACGCCCAATATTTTGTATAAATTAAGCAATTATTATACCAATTGTTGTTTTGTAAAATATAAAGAGTAAAAAAGTCAATATAATTGTAGAAATCTAACGAAAGTCTCACTCCACATAAAGGAAAACGAGGCTAAGGGCTCCTATAAAATTGAATAAATACCAATTGTCGTTTTTTGAAATAAACTTGCTTGGAAAAATAAACTCACTAATTGTCGTCTACATTATTGGTAAAAATACACAAGCAACATACACATTTATTGACCAAGAAAGGTAATGCAATTGTTGACAATAAAAGTGAAAGATAAGGTCTAAAAAGGAGGGACCGTTGGTATGTTGCCTTTGTTCTTACAGTAATCTCTTGCAAAAGACTGAAGATTACAAGTGACTACTTCTACTACCTATGACTGTTGTTTTCCACTCTTTTTGTCTCCTTTATACATTGTTCCCAAATAGAGACGCGACAAATTGGTTACTAATGAGTTTTGTACATACATCTCCTAGTTGATGGAGGCAGGCAGTGACTCGTCTTATCTCATCTAGCCTTTTGCTTTTCTTTTTCCTACCCTTCTTTTTGTCGAAATAGTTTTTTTTGCTTTGAGATGTCATTTTTGTTATTTGCTAATACCATCTACGGAAATAAATGACAAGAAATAATTATGTTTTAGTATTTTTCACAATTTACTTTAATATATTTCGTAATACTTGAGTGATGAGTCAAATGAATTTATCTTTCACTCATTATCAGTATATATTTTTACTTTTTCTAGAAATATCAATAGAAATATCAATAGCAAGAGTTGCTAATACAGAGTTTGGCATCCCGTCTATCCAGGAGGCCCGATAGACAAATTAGTCATTTTTGCTTATTTTTTATAAATAATTCTTTTTAAATCAATGAATTTATGCGGTTAATACCCAAATCATACTACTAATCTTTTGCATTAACATTACATGAAGTCTTAATCTTACTAAAGAGCAATTTAAGAAGCTGTTGCTCTTCAAACTTCACAATTTATCGCTAACAAAGATTCAAATAGTATACATGTAACAAAGTTTTACCAATCTAATTTGGACAAACAAGATCTTCTACATAAACAGATTCATCTTTTGCATCGTGTATTTATATTGTAACTAAATCAAAAATTTTTCACTTTTACTATACAAAAAATTTCACTTTTACTATACGCGACCCCCTCCCCACAACCCCCCCTCGATGCATAGCACCACTTATGAAATATTTTACCGGCGATGTTTGTGCAACAATGTAGGCAAGCTTAGGACTTGAATACCATATTTGGATATGAGGCTTGGGAGTTGTTGTTTACTTTTATAAAATTATTTAGAGATTGATCAAAGTATAAAATCAATAATCTTTTAATTTATTTTGTAAGATTTAAGTCTAAAATAATCAATATTTGATTTTAAATAATTATTTATAATATTATTTTGAATCTAGAAGTTCCAAATCTTTAAAATTTACCTTCGTTTGAGAGAGAATTCAAAAGTGAATTAAAGTGGAGGTGTATTTAGCAATTTAAGGATTGCAAATAGCAAGCTCCAAATTTTTTCTACTTTCTCTATTTCTTTCTCACTACGTTTTTTCCTCTCAAAAAGCTTCTTATGCTCTCTCTCTCTCTCTCTCATTTGACAATTGCAAACACACTAAAACCGTGAGAGAAAAACCAAGAAACACAGATCTATCACCCAACAAACGACGTAGGGCGTAAAATTTTGTGAAAACAAACTATGAAACCGAAAGCCCACACCAGTCAACATTACCAATATACCCTCAAAGCTGACTACCAACTCTTAGCACACATGGGTGCTCATTTTCTCAAACTACCCTTCCGTCCACCTCCAAGAACCACCGCAGCCGCGGTGGGCCCGTTCTCATTCCCACCACCTTCCACCACCGCTGTAGCTATAAACAGCCTCAACTAGGCCCCACTTTCATAAAACACAAAAAACCATCTTACGCCTTCACTGTTCTTTTTCATTCGTCAAAGAAAAAACTGAAAATTAAAGAAAATTTCTTGCATCATCACACCGATCTATTTCCCTTCTTTACTACGCGTTGAACTTTCAACTCTTACCCCCAATCCCCACACCCCTACCCCAGGAGGGTCACAGCCTCTTTTCTTTTCGAGGAGAAAAGAAAATACACTTGTTTTTTGTTTGTCTTTGTCGATGCCTTGTTCAATCCCCGTGGCATTATTGATTCTCTGATCCAGAATTCACAACATCCACAGCTCAACATTTCTTATATAGTAAAAGGGAGGGAGAGAGACCCATTTTTATCTCGAACTTGGGTTTCTCTCAAGAAAAGAATCTCAAGGTGAAGGGGTTCTTTTTTGTTCATAACTACAGACATTTCGTTAATTCTCCACTAGTATTGGGGAGTTTTGATGTTGAAGTGTAAATCACTCATATTTTTTGATTTGTAGATATGGAGCGAGTGTTTGTATGTATGTATGTCTTTTGTGAGCGTGTTAACATATCATTTTCAGTCGTTCTTTAATGTGGGGTTGGTGTTTCTTGTGATGGGTTCTTAAGTTTTAAGGGAGTGGCCTAGAGAATGCGAGAAGAGGAACAGGGCACTGGGTCTTGAGTAATTGATTTCTCTCCCTGCTGTTGTGGGTGTGTGAGAGAGAAAGAGAGAGGGGGGAGGAAGACGTGGAGTCTCTATCTCTGTTGATTGTGGTGGTCTCTTGGGACGCTCTCTCTGGTCTTGCTCTGTGCGTATGAGGTAGTGAGTTAGTCTGATGGATACCAAAGGAAGGCTTGTTGCTGGTTCACACAACAGAAATGAATTTGTTCTTATCAATGCTGATGAGATTGGAAGAGTAAGTGCCGTCAAAATCTCATCTTTCTTATTTTCAGGCTGGCCTCTGTAAAACTATCTCCCTTTATAGGGTTCGCAGAGGAAAATTTTCTCAAAATTTTTAGTCCTTGTTGGCCTTTCTCGATCACATTTGTGGATTTTTGAGGTGCCCAGTTGCTCATTTTTCGTTACTATGTCAAATTTGAGAGTTTTAATTCAAAATATTGAACTCTGGCTTCCTTTCTTTGTAGATTTGAGTTCAATGAATTTCAAGAGTAAACAGTTTTTGTATATGAGGCTAAGACGCTTGTTTTTCCTTTATGTTTGGGGCTAATAATTTCGGCCGAATTGGTCATTCTTTTACCTGAGAGAGTAAATTCACATCTTCAGCATTCAAACTTCGAACTTCATTGCTTCTTGTTTGCTAATGCTTAGATTGAAGTAAATTAGTTACCTAATTTGGTTTGTTTCCTGTCTCTTCACCACTTCTAGATTCCAAAGCCAATCCAGTCCTTAATAGCATTTTTTCATCTTTACCCCTTTTGGCATTAACTGTAGAATGCCAATGTAGATTTTGATAAGTTTATTTAAGCTCAATTTGAGATTTTGGAATTCTGAAGCTTCTGATCTAGTAATGTTAATCCGAGTACTGACAGCATTTTCTTTCAAGCAGGTAACTTCTGTAAAGGAATTGAGTGGGCAGATTTGTCAGATTTGCGGAGATGAAATTGAGATTACTGTGGACGGGGAGCCGTTTGTTGCCTGCAATGAATGTGCATTTCCTGTTTGTAGACCTTGCTATGAGTATGAAAGGAGAGAGGGTAATCAATCGTGCCCTCAATGCAAAACTAGATACAAGCGCATAAAAGGTAATACTTTTTGCTCCGTCCATTCTGAACTTGTTCAATTTCCAAGTTTTACTCCAATTTTGGTAAAAGAATTAACTTTTGTAACTGATAATCCAATTAATGTTCAGGCAGTCCCAGAGTTGAAGGTGATGAAGATGAGGATGAGTTTGATGATTTGGAGCATGAATTCGACTACAATGGCAACGAACGAAGAGACACTCAGCAGATTGCAGAGGCTGCACTCTCTGCTCGCCTTAATATTGGTC
The DNA here is from genome assembly GCA_030512225.1 of Rauvolfia tetraphylla. Lineage (NCBI taxonomy): Eukaryota > Viridiplantae > Streptophyta > Magnoliopsida > Gentianales > Apocynaceae > Rauvolfia > Rauvolfia tetraphylla. Next base: position 7,479,499 of record JAJQKT010000058.1, on the reverse strand, counting down.
GTGGTTCTAATGTGAATGCGTCTGCATTCACTACACCATCAGAAGTGGATCCCTCAGCTGCTGGTTCAGAGATCCCTCTTCTCACCTATGGACAAGAGGTAGGTATTAGGTAGATTTACTGTCTTAATTACTTTCATTTTCACTTTAATGGTGCTATAATTGAATTCCATGCAACTCATTCTGATTTCATGAACTTGTTATTCACGAAGGATGATGGAATATCAGCCGACAAGCATGCTCTTATTATTCCTCCATTTATGGGTCGTGGAAAGCGAGTCCATCCTGTGCCATTTTCGGATACCTCCATGTCTTGTAAGTGTTAATATGGCTTACAATCTTATATGTTTTCACTAATTCTTGAATTTTTGTGTTAATTTTAGTTATTGCCTTTTATATTCAGTGCCTCCGCGGCCAATGGATCCTAAGAAGGATCTTGCTGTTTATGGCTATGGTACGGTTGCATGGAAGGAAAGGATGGAAGAGTGGAAGAAAAAGCAGAGTGAAAAACTGCAAGTGGTTAAGCATCAAGGGGATAAAGGTGGTGGAAATAATGATGGGGATGAGCTGGATGATCCTGATTTGCCCAAGTAGGTGCAATTTCTTTATTTCCTTTTTGCAAATATCAGTGTCGGTCATGCAACTTGTGGTGCCTTTGTTTCATTTCAATTTTGGATGGAAAATTTGACCTCCATTGCTTTTGTGTATATATATATACATACACACACGGAGCCAAGGCAGCAGCTCAGTTAATAATGCATTTCTTACTAGACTGAAAGATCTCGCGGGTTTGATGCTTATTGGGCATAATGCCTATCCCACTCATCCGTCCTCCTCCCCTTGTATTAGTGAGGATTTACTCCAAAAAAAAAAAAAAAGGAAAGCTGCATATATATGAAACTGCCCCATTATACCTAGGCTTGAAGTTGCACCTGATTTGTTGTGACGAGCTCTCTGTCTTTTTTTTTCCTCTTCTTTTTTTTTTTTTTAAATACGTCTCAGCTCAGAGCTGACCCCACCTCATATGGCCAACGTTTTTGTCAAATTAATTTTTAATAGTCTTCTTGGTTCTGAACGGCTCCAGTCATAAAAAACCACTGGCCTCTGACCAAATTTGTCAATCAATATGGAGCAAGCAGTGTAAAACGTTGTAGTTTGATGATACTTATATAACTGAACAGAAAACATATTCTGGAGAACTTGGCATCTACCTGTAATGAGAAAGCATCTGTTGTTAATTGATAAAAACAAGTGGACTAAGTGGTTCATGACAGGATGAAAATATATTGTTGCATTGCAGGGTGTGATTTCTTCATTGGCATGAATCATAGAGAAACATTGATATCAGATTAGTGATTTTACATTTTGGATCCAGGGAAGTAATAAATTGAAATTTATTTCTCCATACCAATGCAGAATGCATGAACTATGTGTCTGGAATGAATGATTTTCCTGAAAAGGAATCCCCGCCTTCTTAGTTGTGTTCCTTGTTCTGCAATGCTTTACTAGAGGAGAACCTTAGGCATCTCTATCAAATTGAATGAAGAATGCCCGTGACAACTAACTGAAAGTTTTAGTGCCTCCTAGAAATCTAAACCTACAGAAAGAAGCACACTAATGTTATTAATGAGCTTCAGATGTTTTGAATAGCAGTTAATTTTTTATGGCCAATTTCATGGACAACGATGATTATGCTTCTCTGAGCCTCGCGCGTGCTTTTTATTTTGTTATCTAAAATCTATTATCACTGATTCTTCCTGCTTTTGTTGCTTGTATAGGATGGATGAAGGCAGGCAGCCACTTTCAAGAAAGTTGCCTATTCCTTCAAGCAAGATAAATCCATACAGACTAATCATTATACTCCGTCTTGCGGTTCTTGGGTTGTTTTTTCACTACCGACTCCGTCACCCTGTCAATGATGCCTATGGATTATGGTTGACATCAATTATATGTGAGATATGGTTTGCTGTCTCATGGATATTCGATCAATTTCCAAAATGGTTCCCTATTGAGCGAGAGACATATTTGGATAGACTATCATTAAGGTACTTCGCTTTTCTTCTCTGATTTCTATATGTCTAGATTAGCAATAGTTATAGAAGTGCGATGGACACATGTTCTTCTATCTATTTTCCTGCTGCTGTGGAGAAAAAAAGGCTACCTGTCCATCATTCTTATACCTTTCCGTTTGTCTTTGCATTGATTTTCTTTCAGATATGAGAAAGAAGGGAAGCCCTCTGAGCTCTCTGCAGTCGATATTTTTGTTAGTACAGTGGATCCGATGAAAGAACCTCCACTTATTACTGCAAACACAGTACTTTCCATTCTTGCCGTGGATTATCCAGTAGACAAGGTTGCCTGCTATGTGTCAGATGACGGTGCTGCTATGCTGACTTTTGAGGCCCTTTCTGAGACCTCTGAATTCGCCAGGAAATGGGTCCCATTTTGCAAGAAGTTCAACATAGAGCCTCGGGCTCCTGAGTGGTACTTTCTTCAAAAACTTGACTATCTAAGAAACAAGGTGGATCCTACTTTTGTGCGGGAACGTCGTGCAATGAAGGTTTGTAGTTTCCTGTTTAACTTTGAGCACTTCAGTTTTGAGGAAGGATGTGCGAATTATTTAAGAATTTTAGTCCCTTCAAAAGACACATCTATTATGCTTATAGCAAAGGAAAGGCCAGCATTTCTAAAAGTGGAGACCCCATGGATATTTTGAAACCTCAATTACTAATGTAATGGCTGGGATTGCTGCAATGCAGAGAGAATATGATGAGTTCAAAGTCCGGATAAACAGCTTGGTTGCCATGGCACAGAAAGTTCCCGAGGATGGATGGACCATGCAGGACGGAACTCCTTGGCCAGGAAATAATGTCAGGGACCATCCTGGAATGATCCAGGTACTGTTGGTTTTATCTTTTGTGTTTATACTTGTGCATCAATTTGAATGACATGAGTAACTTAAATTTCATTTGAACAATAGGTCTTCCTTGGACATAATGGTGTCCGTGATATTGAAGGAAATGAGTTGCCCCGGCTCATCTATGTTTCTCGTGAGAAAAGACCAGGATTTGAGCACCATAAGAAAGCTGGAGCTATGAATGCTTTGGTAAGTCTCTTCTCTGTGTGCCTGTGTGAAATAAGGGGGAGGGGTGGTGAGGTAAGAGTTGAGAGCATTTCAAACTGTACTGCTTTTCCTCTCTGACTGTACTTGTTGGATTTTACCATCATTGCAGATTCGGGTTTCTGCAGTCATCTCAAATGCTCCATACCTACTGAATGTTGACTGTGATCACTACATCAACAACTGTAAGGCTCTACGAGAAGCTATGTGCTTTATGATGGACCCCACATCTGGAAAGAAAATATGCTATGTGCAGTTTCCTCAAAGATTTGATGGGATTGATCGGCATGATAGATATTCAAATCGCAATGTTGTCTTCTTTGATGTAAGTTCTTTCTGTCAAATAGACCCATATAGAATTATTGTTTTAACATATAGGTTTCTTGAGCTCTTTAATTGCCCTTCTCAGAAGCTGATCTCTATCTGATCTCTATCTGTTACATTTCAACAGATAAATATGAAAGGACTTGATGGGGTACAAGGTCCGATTTATGTGGGAACTGGATGTGTCTTCAGGAGGCAAGCACTTTATGGATATGATGCTCCAAAAAAGAAGAAACCCCCAGGCAAAACATGCAATTGTTTGCCAAAATGGTGCTGCTGTTGCTGTGGCTCCATAAGAAAGAATAAGAAAGGAAAATCGAAGGATAGCAAAAAGAAGACAAAGGGCAGGGAAGCTTCTACACAGATACATGCACTTGAAAACATTGAAGAAGGAATTGAAGGTAAGAAATGGATATAAATGGGACATAAATTTTTTAAAGCAGTTGAATTTTAGCTTCTGGATTTGAATCTTTTAACTAACCTGTATGTACAAATCCTTGTCTTTTGCTAGCTTTTGTCATGTAGTTCTTACTACCATTCAATTTACCTATCAGATACATATAACTGGTTAGGCTGAAAACTCAATAGGCTAGAAGTTTCAATGTGAGAGGAAACATCTTTTCTGGTCAATTCATAGGTGTGTACTAAAATGCTCTTTTGAAGCTTGCTAACTTAATGCTGACTAAACTGGATTAAAAAGTCTGTCTTCTCTCAGTGGGGCAGTTCTAAAAGATTATTATTTTCTGGGTTCAAATCTTGGGTTACAATAATCCATAATTTTGCACATTGTTGCTGAGAAGATTCATGTTTGCAGGAATTGATAGTGAAAAGACAGCTCTTATGCCTCAGATAAAATTTGAGAAGAAATTTGGACAATCTCCCGTATTCATTGCTTCAACACTTCTAGAAGAAGGCGGTGTTCCTCCTGGAGCAACACCCTCGTCGCTCCTAAAAGAAGCCATCCACGTCATTAGTTGCGGTTATGAAGACAAAACAGAGTGGGGAAAAGATGTATGTGACCTGTAGTTTAAGTTCCTCTTCATTCCCCTCCCGTTTCTCCCCCCTCCCCCCTCCTCTCTCTCTCTCTCTCTCTCTCTGAGGCAGTGGATACCATTCTCACATTGTTATGTTTTGTGGATCCAGGTTGGATGGATTTATGGATCTGTTACTGAGGATATCTTGACTGGGTTTAAAATGCATTGTCATGGATGGAGATCTGTCTATTGCGTACCCAGAAGGCCTGCATTTAAGGGATCAGCCCCCATCAATCTTTCAGATCGTTTGCACCAGGTTCTCCGATGGGCCTTGGGTTCCGTTGAAATTTTCTTGAGCAGACACTGTCCAATTTGGTACGGCTATGGGTGTGGTCTAAAGCCACTGGAGCGATTTTCATACATAAACTCAGTAGTCTATCCCTTAACATCTTTACCGTTGATTGCTTACTGTACATTGCCAGCTGTCTGCCTCCTAACTGGAAAGTTCATTGTTCCTGAGGTTAGCCCAACTGCAGTAAACTTCCAGTATTTGTTTTCTTTACCACCATTTTCAGATGCATCAATGCCATCACTAAAAGCATTATATGCTGTTTTTTTAGCATTATTTTGATCTTATTTGCTCTTTAGCTCAGTAGATCTTTAACTAATTGGCTGTTGTTCACTATCTCCAGATAAGCAACTATGCAAGTATCATTTTCATGTCACTTTTCATATCAATTGCTGCAACAAGTATCCTGGAAATGCAGTGGGGAGGTGTTGGAATTGATGATTGGTGGAGAAACGAGCAGTTCTGGGTTATTGGTGGCGTGTCTTCACACTTTTTTGCTCTCTTCCAAGGTCTTCTCAAGGTTTTAGCTGGTGTCAACACAAACTTTACTGTCACTTCCAAAGGAGGAGATGATGGACAGTTTTCTGAGCTTTATATCTTCAAGTGGACATCATTGTTGATCCCTCCCCTGACTTTGTTGATCATCAACATTATTGGTGTCATGGTCGGGGTAGCAGATGCCATAAACAACGGGTATGAGTCATGGGGTCCTCTATTTGGCAAGCTGTTCTTTGCTATTTGGGTCATTGTCCATTTGTACCCATTCCTTAAGGGTGTGATGGGGAAGCAGGATAGTGTTCCCACTATAATCGTGGTATGGTCTATTCTTCTTGCTTCCATATTCTCGCTATTGTGGGTCCGGATAAACCCATTTGTGGCGAAGGATGGAGTTGTATTAGAAGTTTGTGGCTTGGACTGTGAGTAAGATACACAATTTAAAAGGTTTAGATGCTTGAGTTATTTGTAGAAAGAACAGGTTTGAACCACATCAAAGAGCTCAGTCTTGGGGGGTGAAGATTAGGTATCCCAAGATGCAGCTTCTGTTCACCGAAGAACCATAAGTGGTAGAAATGACTGGAAGGAACTCTACATTGGGTTGTGTGTAGATAAAGGAGCTGAGACCAGGTACATTGATTTTTGTTTGCAAAGTTTCCATTGATTCTTTTGATAAGCTTTTGGGATTTGTTGTTTGGAAGAAGATGATCGGAAAGTTCTCATTGTAATCCCAGAAAAAACATAAGTTATATTTTCCCTTATAAATAAGGGAGTTTATACCATAAATGTTCTCAATTTTTCGGTTGGAAATATCAAGAGCTCTTTTCCTCAGTTCTTTATTGCTGAAATTGATGGTTGGAGGTTCAAGTCTGTTATCAAAAGCCATATTTACAAATTACAAAACAAAGACTTCACATAAGTCATCTACCTGTTCCAAACCTGTGTAACTAGCACATCTATTGGTATGCTATCAATTACATCCTAAAAAATATTCTGTGCTTTCATACAGTGCGAGCCAACGTATTTCCACCCTGTTGCTGAACGTCGCTCCCCCTAGGATTGATTACCTTAGGTTGAGGTCAATCCAGACTGCACAGTCAGTGGGGGAGTAGAACTCGCCCCAAAATTTAGGAAGTACCAGTTGATTCCAGAGCAGTCTAATCCAATCGCAGTCTCTGATGGTATGATATCGCTTTATTCTGAATCACGACAATCTCAAACCACAAGTGCAATAGTTCATCCTTTAGACCCAATCTTTCGAGCTTTCATTCCTGCCAAATTATGGCCTTTGAAGCGGCAGGTTTGGCCTCACCAAACCTGTATTCTCTGTATTTGACCACACCCAGCCCCCTAACCAACCCTCCCACCACCAAAAAGAATGAAAAGAAGAGAAAATTCTGCCTTTTTGGTTATGAGGCCCTAATCTATCCTCGAATAAGAGTGCATTAGGTAGTCCAACATAACATGTGCAGGTAACCAAAAAGTCAGACTTTTGATGGTCTTGAACTAATACCTTGTGCACGCACTGTTACTACCAATTGATTGAAACAATAATAACCAGCACTATTTAGGAGAAACAGATGCAGAAAATAACATCTCATTAATTTTGTCATAACTTAAAATAGTAACCAAAGATGTACATTATAAGATAACAAGATATAGTTGTTAGATCCAAATTCACAAATAGCATGAGACATTCTTTTCCAGAGTTCAAATATAATCTCTTTGCCCCTTCAGAAAAGGCAAAAAATCTCACGATTCTGGAGAAGATCCTTGAGAGCAGGCCTCTTGGTTGCTGGCTTCACAGTTGTCAAACTACCGACTTTTTCCATTTTGGAATTCAGCACATTCTCCTTCATATCAGCCACCAATTGCAGCTTTTTGGACTTCCCATGTGTCAAAATGGCTCTGCTGTCCTTTTTCTTTGTTTCGGACATGAATTGCTTGTCAAGAAAACTGTGTTCTTTTGTAAGGCGTCCCGTATTTTGTGAGTTTTTGCTCTGAATAGTGGCAGTCTTGCTTTCTGAAATCCAATCACTTGCGAGAGCTGCACAGAGCCATCAGAATAATCACGAAAATAAACCTGTTTCTTAAAGAGGTTAGGCAATCACGAAACTAACTTCTGCTAATGCTTTTTATAAAAACAACGCTACCAGTTTCTGCAATATCTTCTGCTTCTCTCTTTCCTTGATCATCTCCTTCAATCGAGGGCTCAAATTTTCTGCCAGGAGTGTCAATTATTTCTTCAGCCATTTTGGCTTCAGGCTTTGCAAGTTTTGTTAACATGTCAAAATGTAAGGCGTCACTAATGTCATCGATTCTCCGCGAGGGACTTCTGGTAGATTCAGAATCAATATACTCATTGATGGTATCTACAACGTAGCTTTCCTGCAACATCTCATGATGCTCGTATAACTCAGAAGCAACACCATCTTGGTTTTCCTTTGCAATCTTCTCTTCAATTTGAATCGCTTTTGACCTTCGCATTATCTTCTTCTTTGTATATGCATCGGAATCCCTCTGCTTTCAGATGCAATTTGGTTACTATAGCTTGAACGCAGATTAGCTTACATATCAGATATACGAACTGGAGAAAAATGGATAAAAAAGACAGTTACGTATTAGGAAATTGGTCTGAGAATGCTTGTGCATGTTATCTAGCAATAGGGACGACAAACTGGATATTGATTTCGAAAGTCACTTCAAATCCAGAAAGAAAAAATTTCAATTGAATGCACCATCATGGGATTCAAACACATTAAGGCTTACCTTGAAAATTTAAGGTAAATTTGGGTTCAGAAAGCTCTGTACTTGTACAAGCAGAGATATTTTCACTAATCCCATCACTGCTCTCCTTTTTCCTGTCATCAGCAAATGTTTCATCCCCTGCAAGTTCAAGAAGAGAAACTTATATTACATATTACATTGATCATTTTCAAAGCCCCCTTTCGCATCCAAAGTATCTTTTCAATTTAAAAAATTCAGAAGCATACAGTCAATAAAGATACAGCAGTGAGATCTTGCTGTTGTGCATCATTTATCAGAAGGAAAGTCTATACCTTCAGTATCAGAAGCTGCTTCAGAGAAACTGAAAATAATCACATGTAAAACCTCCCTACAGCAACCACTGGCTAAAAGGTTTTTAAAGGAAATGAAGGAAGAAACACCGTGTACTAGTAGAATTTCAGCTTGACTTGAAAATTTGAAGAATTTATATAGTTGAATTTGGCTGCACTGGGCTAAATCAGTTACACTTACCTTCAATAAAATAGGAAGCATGCCTTCCAATACCTAAAACTGCTCCCTGAAACTTCCTGGCATCAACATCCTCAGCATCATTGATCCCACTAGCAAAACTAGCTACTTCTACAGAATTCTTAACATCTTCGGAGGTTTTGCATGCTTCAGCTACAGCGCGAGCACCAACAGTAGTCCTCCGTGCACATGGTAATTGCTCCATGGAATCCACAAATACTTTTGCAGTTCAGATAATAAGATGTCAGCAATTAGTTAGATAAAAACAAGAATTTTGAGCGTGTCATTGCATATATGCATCTTTAACTGACTTAGCATTCTCATATGAACATCCTAGAATCGCATATTCACAAAAAATAACTTCACTACATGTAGACTTCTTCCACTGATCTGACACTACTTTTGTACACTTTTGTGTGGAAAAGGGCAGTGTTCCTCTCATTTACACTGCCAGAAGCTTCTTTGAATTATAAAGAGAAAAACGTTCAATTAAAATGCATCAATAAACTTAAGGAAACTAATAGATTAAATACTACCTGGACAATCTATTGGAGGACTGAAGTCGAGAAGATCATTACTAAAATTAGAAGTGCTTGCATGAAACTCAGTTGCTGAACAATTTCTTTCTACTGTTCCGGCAGCTAGAGAAGGGTTCATGATAGATGTTACAAGCAACTCAGCAGATCCAGTGTAATCCTCACCAGCATCATCAATTTTACACTCAAGTATTCCTCCGTAAGGTTCGGAGGTCGGTTTCCAATATTTGTCCAGGGAATGATATTCTTTCTCAAAGGGTTTATTCTCAACAGATTTATTGAACTCATCGCAACTTAACTCCTTGTTTTCATGGTTTCCATCATCAACTACGTTGTCAGTCTTGCATACATTTTTCTGCATGGTTGGTGATTGCTCCCTCTGCCTTACTGTCATCTCTGTCACCATGGTGCTAATATAGTCCTCTGCATTTTCAAGCACAAAATTTTAGCAAATATTAAAATGCATAAGACAACTTTCCACCATATTCAGATACATACCTTGGTTATCTGCCACAGGAATCCTTCCGGTTGCAGATGTTATTGCTTCCATTACATCCTTGGAAATCTCTGGATTATCTTCATTACTCTTGGCAGAGTTATATTTGTCTATTAGATAAGATTCAAAGGTACCAGCATCTACGACTGCTTCAGGTGCATGTTCATACCCTTTGTCCTGGTGCTGGATTGAATCTTCACAACTGCTAAAAATATCATCCTGCAGCATTCTACTGGCACTTGTTCCAGAAAAATCAGAAACAATATACGCAAAGAACTTGTTAGGCAAATGATATTGTTCCTCCAAGCATCTATCTTGAACACATTCTGCCGACTCATCACAGTACAACTCCACTTGGTCATGCCCTCTATCTTCTCCAGCAACATTATCAGCATCATAACCATTCATCTGCAGGATTGGTGACAGCTCCCTCTGATCCAATGCCAAGTCTGAGTTCAGGGAACCAGTATGTTCTGCATTCTCAGGCACAAAAAATCAGCAAAAGTCGAAACCAAATGAAGCATAAAAGATGGAATAAGTATGAAATATTCAAATCCTTACCATTGTTAACAGCTAGAGGAATATCTGTGAAATTGCCAGTTCCAAATATCACTGCATCCATGGGATCCTCAGAATTGATAGGTACCTTTTCACAAGTCTCATAGTTTTTGGCTCTGGTACATTTCTCAGTTAAACTAGAATCACTAAAGCCTGTACTTCCATCTTTTCCAGGTTCATCTATGTAGGTTTTCCCTGAGCTTGTAGTATAATTCTGGCACTTTATAGAATCTTCACCATCCTGCAGAATGCTTCTGGTACTAGATTCTGAAAACTTGTTCGGAGATTGATAGTTTTCATCCAATGTTGTATCTTCAGCAGATTTAGATAAGTCATCATACTTCAGCTTTACCTGGTTGCAGCTCCCATCTTCTTCTGCTACACTGTCGGCTTCAGAACCATCCCCATGCACAATGGGGGAATGCTTCCTCTGCTCCAATGATATGTCCAAATTCATAGTGCTAGTAGATTCCTCTACATTTTAAAACACAGATCATCAGCCATAAAAGGTAGTAAAGAAAAAAGACATATCCGTTATTAAATTCTTACCATTACTATGCAATACAGAAACATCTGGGAAGTTCTCAGTTCTGCTACTCATTGTTGAGATCACATTAATACTATGCAGACAACCAACTGGCCTATGTATAGTTTCTTTACCCATACTTGCCGTGGTAGAACCTGACTTATGCAAAGTTATGGTACTAGAATCGTTGTCAAAAACTCACCATTTTCTTTTCACAATTATCAAACTGGAAATTTCCAATTTGAAAAATGCACAAGCACATAAACAATTTATGAAACTACTCACAGTTAGCCTTGATTCTATACATCACTTCTGCGAACAAATGCTACAAAATTTAGCAGTGATATAATAAGCTGCTTCAGACTCATGACCAAACCTATCAAATGAAATGCTTGACTATTGGCAATCCAAGGCTGAAGAATAAGAAGGCAGTGCAAGAAGAAACAATGTGTTGACATAACTTGAAATCAAATTTAGAATTTAGAGGATTTATACTAAGAAGAGAATTTAATTGTAATGGTCACAATTCTTGAACACCAACCTTGAATAACCTGTTGGGCAAAATCTTGAGCAGCTAAAACCAAACCTTGTGAATCAGATGACCAACTGACATCCACAAGAATCAAATGCATTAGAGTGCCCGAATTTCTCAAGTGTATCGTCTTCCCTATCAGATTTACGTAGTTCTATTTTTGTGAAAAGACCTTTTCTACTTGAAATTTTTATACAAAATATTAAAATGTAATGTAAAGTTGAAAAAATTATTTTATTCAATTTCATTTCAGTGTAGCAAACATATTGTTATGTCTTAAATTGTGTTTTAAAATTAAACGTTTATTTATATGATTTTGTGGTGGGACTCATATAGGAAAACATAAAATATTTTTTTCTTTTTCTTGGTAAGGTCGGTGGTAGAATTAAGATTAAAAATATACTTAATTTCAATAAATTGGAATTTATCAAGAAAATAAAAATAAAAACAACCATGATGTTATTGAAACGTTATAGATTAGTGGAGCAAATGAAGGAAGTTATTCATAAATATTTTTTAAAAACATTAGTTTTAATAATGTGAACATTTATTGTTGTATAAATTAAAATAAAAAGGGAAACTCTAATTATGAAGGAAAAAATAAGGAAAAGGAGAGGTGCAAGGGGCAAGGGCAGCCGAGCGGCTGAATAATCGGCTCGCTTTTTAAGAGTAAGGACGAAAGTATATTTATCCAAATATTGAGGGGTTAAATTGAAGTAAAGCTTAAAAACAAAATGGAAACCTAAAGCAAGCGTGGAAGAATCGTGGCGGTTCGTGGTATCCTCTACAGATCGCTTGCACAAACTCCTACTGTTCTTCCATCTCGATTTCTCCTTCGCAGCAGATGCCAGATAGAATATAACGCTATCTCTGCCCTTTGCCCTCTCTTTCCGTTCTTCTTCACCTTTGCGTTGTTGCATCATATGCTGGCAGCCAAAATCTATAATTAATAATCTCGCTCCATCCTCTGCCCTCCTCTCGGCGGCGGCGGCGATGACTTGATGTAGGGTTTCATGAGAGGATTGTGTGAAAATTATTTGGGCATTCTGGTAACTTCGTTGGGTTAATTGTTTCGTTCTCGTAACTTCGTTTTCCTCGTATTTGCAACCAAGGAGAAAGGAAAGATCTTGGGACTCCCTACTCTAGTAGTTGCTGTTTGTGCAGCTGTTTGGCTTATTTCTCCTTTTGCCCTCCATGGCTATACAAGGATGCTAGTCTCTAGTCTCGCCTCCACAATCTTCTTGCTTCACCGCTGACAAAAAATTGTATGTCTTAACCCCGCAGGTTCTCGTTTCTCGTTTGTGTTACAATTATTTTTTCTCGTTTTCTTTTATATATGTTCAACTACTATCTTTGTAACTTGTATTATTTAAGGAGTCATGTTGATTATCTTTTATCAATCCAGATATACTTTTAGGAAGAATTTTCTAGTACTCCTTTCTAAAGTTAACAGATTAACTAGAAAAAAGATGGAGAAGGATATATCCATGGCTAATGATATCTGTCAATTCATTGTGCAATGAATGCCAGTTACTTGTACCCAAACTGCAATGTTTTTTATTTTTCGTCTTTCCCCCCAGCAAATTAAACACTGTCAGTTATTTTGAAAATGAAACAAAGGGGAGACTTCTAGCTTAGGACATTATGATGTGGCCTGATAGGACCCGTTTGTTCAAGCTAATCAAAGACAACACTAATGGGGAAGGCTAGCTTAGGACATCAAACATGACTTTGAATTTGGTCTTTGCTGCTTTCTCTATTTCGTGACTAAAAGCATTCAAAATACCGAGGTTGGTGAACAAGACCAAAAGCATGGATTTGATGCCATTATTCTTCTTTTTATTTGCAGCTCTGTGTAGTATGTCTATGGTCTGTGTTTGGTCTGATTGGAAGAGACTCTGTTGTTGCTGCAAGTACATATAAGAAGTTTTCATTGCATTGCACTGTTTATGAACTTCCTATTCGGTGCCTTTATCCACTATAGTTTAGTTACATAGCAGGATCTTCTTGTTTGCCTAAATTCTCATCCTATCCATGGGCCTAGTAGCTTGTTTAGTTGGGTTGGGAAGAGGGAGTAAAAAGGAAGGAGAAGTAAATGAGCAGCTAAATGGATGATTTACCTATCTGGGGGGGGGGAAGATGATTTACCTCTTTTGGTTGAGAGGGGGAAAATAGGTGGGAACAAAATTAGGGGGAGCTCTCTCCCTTGACATCAGCAAATCAATCCCTTCTAAAAGTGGATGTATTAGGAATTTACTTCACTTCCACTCAAACCAAACAAAATAGAAGTAAATGCATTTACTTCCTTTAGCAGAAGTAAATGTGCCATTCTCCTTCCCTTCCCCTTTCGGCGAACCAAAGAGAGCCTGATCATACAGCATCTCTACTCAATTCATCTTAAAGTTTGGCCTACATGGGGCTTAGGTTGTAGGTGGTTCATTGATGGTTGGTAACCTTATAAAAGTAAAGGACTCATTCTCTGTGTCCTTGGATTAGATTGCATTTCAAAACCAAATGTAAAATTCACTTTTGAGTCCCACTTCTTAGAAACAATGCACTTTTACAACAACCAAGAAAAAAACTTTAAAAAAAAACTCAATCCAAATAGATTTTGATGTGGACTAGGAATAGTGTAACTAATCTTGTATGCCATCTGTCATAATAATAAGGGCGCAACATATAAAGGTGCTACTGATTATGGATCCATTGAGGTCTGGCAGATGAATATCAAGGTTGAAGGGCAAGAGATGCTAACTAGCAACTTAACCTAGGCTAAGGCCTAAGGCAATCAAGTTTAGACAAGTGTATGGGGTGCATCTAGTCATTCTCCTGAAATTGCATCTGACTTCTCTTTATTATGTGGTTCATTGTTAATTTTGAATTTACGTTTCTTTTAGTATGAACATTCCAAAATAGTACTCCCTCAGTCCCAAAATATGAGCTCCATTTGATACTTTCACAAAGATTAAGAAATCACTAAAATCTATGCAATTCAAAATACGAAGACTTGTGTTCATTCTCTATCCATAGAATACATCGAAGAAATCTCTTTGAAAATTGAGATAGTAGTACTTGAATAAGGTAAGATTGAAACAAAACTTATTAAATATCTGTTGGTATTACACATGGAGCAGATATTATGGGACAAAGAAGAAGTGTAAATGGAGCTAATATTATGGGAAGGAGGGAGTAACAGGCAGATGAAAATGGGGAGTTAGGAGAGCGCAGGGAAATTTGCAACTTTGGCCATTAATAATCAGTGGATAAAACTATATAGCAGTAAACATTGCAGACACAGAGATATAAAATCATTTATTAGGTATAGCATTGGAAACCTTTGCTGGTGTTTGTAACAGCAACACTCGCTGCTGCTCAGGTTTCAAAAATGTCTATCATATGAAATATTTCTTTTATACTCTCTCCATCCGTTATTGAATGTCCATCTACTTGCACAAAATGTAAAATAAATGAGAAGGTGGAATTCAGTTCTGGACGGAGGGAGTAATAATTTCAAGTCTAAAAGACATGAATGCCCTTATACCAGAAACTTCTATGAATTACATGTATGAATTGAATAACTAAGTCACCCCAAGTCCTTTTGTCTTTGCAGCTCATATACATAACGCAAGTTGGATTAATAAATTATCTCGACTAACTCATTCCAACTCATTACATATGCTCCTGGCCTTTTTCAAGGTTTGGGATGTTAACTCTTTGAACTTTAAATATTTAACTGATAACCTTGTATAATACTCTGATGTTATGTGTGTGTTATATTTCAATTTGTGTTTGCTTTTAATGATCATTAATTCTGTTCACTGACTATGCATAACATGGGTGCTTGACAATGTAGTGACTATTGGTACATCCAGTAAAATCCCAAGAGAGATTGTGTATGGCGAACAGACAAGAAATAGGTATTCACTTTTTTAATGCATGTTTTATATATAGCATATGTCGGCAAATTGGCATATTTCATCCCCAAACATTTTTGCTTTGGTGAGTTTAGTCCTTAATGTTTAATTTTAAAATTTTAAGTCCTTATTCTTTTTTCGAGTGAATTATTTAATCCTTCCGTCTAATTTATGGTTAGTCAACTGTTAGTCAATGACTTGGTCAATTCCTTGACTAAACACAAAGGGGTATTTTCGTCACATCACCTACTTTTTTCCTACTTTTTTTCTTTTTCTTTTAATGAGCCTTGTCCAGTCCCCTCTATACGTTCATCTTCTTCTTTGCTTACCCAACCTCTTCTGTCTACCGCAACAATCATCCCACCCGAGCCCCATCCCTACCCACCACCACCACCACCACCACTACTACCGTTGATACTGCTGCTATTCCTGGGATTTCTGCCGATGACAGCAACAAAGTTGTCAAGAATATGGGAGCTGTGGGAAGCAAAACGGTGGACGAGGTATGGAAAGAGATTCAAAGATTGGAAAATAGAACTCAAATGAAGTCCAATGACCTATTCCAGCTTCAAAAATGAATAATTATATTCGAAGTGACAACCTAAAGATTCAAAGATTACCTTCTCCGTATCTCTGCCTCCATCCTCTTTTTTCTTCTCTTGGCAGCCAATTGATGCCTTCCCACCTTCTGAGATAATTTTCTTTTTTAAAAATGTCTTTGACAATCATCAAAGCTAGAAAATTTTCAAAAACAAGTTTCAAGAATCCATTTTGGTACACCAAACAGAAAAGATTTGTACCTGTTAAAGACATAAGCTTGCGGAGTTTGGAGGGGATGGTGTCTATGGAGGAAGAATCGGTTGGGGCCGGAAGCCTACGATTCCCTCCATGTGCTGCTAGGTAATTCTTCTCTCTCATCCTGCTACCTTTCCCTCCCATTATCTCTGTAGGAACTCGCCCAATCTAAAACCCTAAGTGATAGTTATGATCCCTCCAGCGGGTTGTGTAGCGGGGGTGGGGTGGCTTCTCTATTTTATTTCCTATTTTTCAAAATTTCCAGTCTAAGCATTTTATACAGTTACAAAAGCCTCCTTTGAGACTGATTATTTTGCATTGACCTCCTGTAATTTGAAATAATTTGACAAACTGCGACTCATTAAAAATAGGACTTGATTTCGACTCATTAATGTGACGAAAATACCCCTTTGTATATGGTCAAGGAATTGACCAAGTCATTGACTAACAGTTGACTCACCAGAAATTAGACGGAAGGATCAAATAATTCACTCGAAAAAAGAATGAGGACTTAAAATTTTAAAATTAAACATTAAGGACTAAACTCACCAAAGTAAAAATGTTTGGGGACGAAATATGCCAATTTGCCAGCATAAGTCTTTTGGCTTTAACATGTTTGGTTGTAATGATTTTGTGCGCAAGTTCATTCATCAGTTTATACATGATTTTCTGACTCCTTACGTAAATGTGTTTTCTGGGACAAATGGATGCTCAAAGATAGCAATGGACAAAAGCCAATTATTGCCCTTGAAACTGGTGGAGCTTGGATTACTGGGTATGCATTTGTACTCTCTCTGATACTACTCCTTTCACCTGGTTGGTGTATATGAAAAGTCATAACAGTGTAAACTAAGAAGAGTGGATATGCATAATTTGGTGTGCAGAGGTACAAATCATTACATATGCTTGCAAAAGAAAGTGAAGAATGTTGGTGTATATGAAAAGTCATAACAGTGTAAACTAAGAAGAGTGGATATGCATAATTTGGTGTGCAGAGGTACAAATCATTACATATGCTTGCAAAAGAAAGTGAAGAAATGTTTAGTGAACTTGATTGTGGAAACATTGGCCTCATAATGGTGGGAAATGGTGAAGAAATTTATGCAATATAAAGAAATCAAATTTGAATATTTAGATCACTTTTGACTTGAATCTTGATGATCATGAGGATAGATATCATGCACATTTATTAGAAATAAACTATATCATGCGCATTTATGTATCCCACAGTCCAGCTCCCAAAATTATATATAAACTATGTAATTTATTTATTTTTTTTGCTGGGTGCTATATAATTTAATTAAAAGATAAATGTACCCTACAGTACTGAATGTTACTTTTACTCATTATTTGTTTTTTGGTCTATCTTCTTCATTCAGCAGGAAGCTGAGAGGCAGAGGGACTCTCAGAGAGCAAGTAATGGGGCTACAGTCAAACTCCTTTAGTGTTGTTTCTGGGCTCTTCTTCCTTCTGTTTTTCTTCCTCTCATGTACTGTTGTAAGCGCTGTCAGAGTTGTGGGCATTAATGTGGAGAATCCTGCAGTAGAAGTCACTCCAATCTTTCCAGTGGGGCATGGATTGTCTAAAGGTGCTGCACTATGTGAACGTGTTCAAGTGGCTGGTATTTCTAGATGGAAACTTGCAAAGTATTCAAGTGTATATCGTTTGACTGCAGTCCCATCTGTAGTCATACCTGAGAGATTGCACGGCAAAATCCATATTTGCTTTCACAAGAATTCATCACTTGGATTGTGCCAATGCGAGAAAGATGAATGGAAAAATTTGCAGAAGGGGACGTGGATGTCTGTTATGTGTCCATATGAGGACAGATACATTGATGTGAAGTTTGTTGGTGATATTCCAGGTTCTCTCTCTGTCAGAGTGGTGGAGGAGTTTCAAGGATGGCGCTTAATTTTCTGTGCTTTGGGAATCTTCTTGTTGCTGTTAGCACCTGTTATTAGCAGTTGGGTGCCATTTTACTATAGCAGTTCAATGACAATTGGAGTATGCCTTGTCATCATTATCCTTCTCTTTCAGGGGATGAAGCTGTTGCCGACTGGCAGAAAGAACATCTTCTACATTACCATATATGGTTCAGTGCTTGGGGCCGGATCATTTTTGGTTCATCACTTCACAATGTTGGTTAATTCAATCCTTGTCAATTTTGGGCTGGGTGAAGAGATGCACCATCCTATTTCTGTATTTCTAATAGTTGGAATTGTCATTGCGGGAGCAGGTCTTGGATATTGGCTTGTGCGGAAATTTGTTATCTTGGACGATGGAACGGTTAATGTCGGCATAGCTCAATTTGTGAAATGGGCTATTCGAATAGTTGCAGTTTCCTTTATTTTCCAGAGTACTCTAGATACTATACTGGCATTAGTGCTGCTTGGCTCTGTTTTGGCAATTTGGTTCTCTGTTACTTCAGTGAAATTGCATGAAATTGAGGACTTATCCTATACTTTGACTGGAAGCCTTTGGGTGCGGCGCAGTGGACATGATAACAACGTGCGCAAGCGTGCTGAGTTTTCCAGTAGGTCAGGAAAGAAAAACTCTTGGGTTACTGCACGGGATAATGTAAAAGGTGCATCTCCCATGTCTAAAGGTTTGATATCCCCATCTCACAGAGTGACAAGAAGTCAGCAGGATGGTTATTCACGATTTAGTCGCAAAGGGACAAGAAACCAACAGGAATTTTATTCTACAATTCACAGGACACCTGATAGAAAGAATTACACGAAGCAAGAGTGGGTTGATTTCACACAAGAATATACTCATCAGGCTATTGCGGAGTTGGCATCTTCTCCTGAATTTACTGATTGGATCATTAAGAATGCTGACAGGATAAAACTTCTCCCAGATGATAGCTCAGATGATACAATTTTAAGTGGGTCAGGTTCCACGGATGAGCATGCCGTTGAGAGCAGTAGCGGTTTTCGATTGTTTAGGTGGTAACTTAGTTGAGAAGAAATACTAAGTTGTGGTGACAATTCTTCTTTCAGATGGTAGTCCAAAGAAAGAACTAAGTAGTTCTTTTGTAAGATATACTTCTTATCCAAAGACTGTGTTTTCTGGACAACCTTGAAGATTGGATAAATGTATGGACTTGGACCTATGCTTAACATAGTTCAGGTGATACTTGTCGTACCTGATACTGGTTTTAGGTTAGCTCCTGTTAATATTAGAATTGGAGAGCTATTCAGAAGGCAGGAATTTAGTGGAGATAAGGAATTTGTAAAACGAGCTTGTCTTGACCCGAGTTGTAGCCTATTTGCTACGTAATGAAGATCTATTTCCAAAAAAAATATGCATAGACGTGGGCAAAATTTTACCCTTACATCCATATGTGGAACAATGATATCTTTTTCTTCTTCTCTTAAAAGACATATTTTGCAGGCCTGTCCATCTCTTTCATCCTGATGGATCAACTCATTTTGAAAGACAATTTATCAGTGTAGGGCCCACATTGGACAGCAAAATTTCAAGTACGTCTACAACTTTATATTTCTTGTTCCAAATCAAATAGAAAAAATTGTGTTTCTGATTCATTCCCTTTCAAAAGCATAAGATGTAGCGAGCATTTACATGTGCAAGGTTAATATTGCAAGGATTCTTGAATGAAAAGTTGCAATGAGATAGAGAGGACATGAAGGGTACTTTAGGCTAGTGGTCTTTATAAAGCCTCTCTAGAAGGGTAAGGAGTTGCTTTCTTATGAAGATTCTATATATTTTTTTAATATATGAAACTATTCCCAAGTATGTTTTTCTGCTGTAGAACTATTTTGGGGAAGGGAAAAACATATCTCACCGTTTGTAGAAGGATGTGTTAGTTACTATAACCTATTTGATTGATTGATTGCGTTACACGTTCCATTCTGTTCCTAGTTTATGAATCTCTTCTGTATTTAACACAATTGATGTCTTTGAATAGATTTGTCAGAAACGATAGTGTTTGCCAAGTAAGTAGTCCTCTTTGATGAATGTCGTATATATCTGGCCAGAACAATGCTTAATAGTCGTAAATCCTATACCTAGTTCTTGCCTCGTATCTAATGGGTACATAAGGAAAGTATCTATCAGTATAAGAGTTCAACATCCTCAAGGGGAAAATCTACCTTACCTATTTGAAGCAACCAACTTGCAAAAGTTGATTTTTGATGGTTCAACATAAGCTGCTTTGTGTCCCATTTTTTATATCTACTAATACTAGCCACCATATTCCCAACAGTGTTTGCCTCCCTGGACAGTGAACACCCTGGGAAGAGAAACTGTTCAAGAAAAGGAAGTTCTTGCTCTACTATAATGAAAAGCCAGCCATGATAATGAAAAGCCAATTGCTCCTCTCTTCTGATCTCTGAACAAAACCTTGCAACTGTTGAAACCATTGGAAGGGTCACAGATGCTCTTACTTTCTCATCCTTTCCCCATCTCACTAGCATTGATCTTTATAGCAGTCATTCCATAACATCATTTCCTCTAAGATGGCAAACGTTTCTTAAATGACCTCTGAAGTTTTCTGTGAACTTCTTATATATCTTGAACTAATCAACCTGTAAGTAGTTAAATTGATGAAATTTTGGTATCTTTAGTTGTATACAAGTTGAACCACCGCCTCTATCCTAGCATTCAATTTAGGATTCAACAATGAAACTGGTACAGTTCCCTGCGTGAGTAATTAAAATTTTCTAGCTTTTTCTAGAAATGAACTTTCACGTTATATTCCCCTAAGATTGGAAATTTGACAAGGCTTACAAGCTTTGGCCACAAATCATCTTCTATTGGTATGCAAACAATTATATATGTACATTTCTCGGATTAAGCTTATTCGAGAGTCATCTACTGTATGCCTATAAAGCCAACTCTATAGATATAGTTCTGAGTGGAAAGCGCAACTTCCACTCAACATTGATATTCAATAGGAAATCTAAATAAGTAAAAGGTGAAAGAAATTCTGAATAACATGAACCTGGATTCCATAAGGAAAACAACAAAAAGAAAAAAACAATAGATACAAACTAAAGATGGTGAACAGAAATGTTGAAAGCTGAAGGGTCTTCATACAAGAGCTGGGTTATGGTAGCAACCAACAGAATGTTTGATGGTGATACTGTCTTGGATAGCTGTAAAGATATTTGCTGCATGGTTGGCCGATTCTGGGGATTTGGATGCAGGCATGCAAGTGCTAGTTTTGCTACCCAAACCACTTCTGCTGCCTCTTGATCACTAGGATACGAAATTCGTCTGTCTAAGACATCTGTGAGTGGTATATCAAGTGGTTTTGACAATGATCTTGAAAACAGAATCGAGATGAGATCTCCTGGATGCTTCCCCATGAATATTTCTAGTGCTAATATCCCAAAGCTGTAGACATCACATTTCTCAGTTGCTACCATAGTGAAGGCAAGTTCTGCACTTGATTAAGAAGGAAGGAAAATATGAGAAACAGGAGGAAAACATTAAGGATTTTACAAGATGGAGGTTTAAATTCTTAAGATTCTAGGTTTAAGAATAAATTGCTAGTTGTTGGCTAATGGTAACACATTTGTGCGCATAAAACCCATCAGAAAATTTATGGTTGAATACCTCTATTTTATTTGTCAACATAGTAAGATTTCATTACACATTCATGAAATTGGAGGAGATAATAGAGAGAAGTGTACCTGGGGCTGCATACCCGTAGGTTCCTGCAAATGAAGTCCAATTGGAGGACTCAGGCCTCAGGAGCTTTGCAGTTCCAAAATCAGAGATGTAAGCTCTACTTTTAGGATCAAAGAGTACATTTTTGCTCGATATATCTCGATGAACTAAGGGAGGAGAGCAATCATGGTGCAGATAAGACAATGCTGAGGTGACATCTTTAATAATGCTGATCCTTGTAAACCATCCAAGCTCCATTGCTTTTGCGTCAGTACTGAGTATGTCTATCAGACTTCCTCCTCCTACGTACTCATAAACTAGGAATGAGTGCATTGGATGTGAACAAAATCCATGAAGCTTCACTATGTTCCGATGTCTTATTTTTGTCAAAGCTTGTACTTCATTTTCAAAACCTTTTTGATTGCTCAATCCAAAGCTATCATTTGTATTTGCATGAGGCTTCTTGACTGCAACAACCTGACCATTTGACAACGTAGCCCTGTAAACAATGCCATTCCCACCGGCTCCAATGCAGTACTTGGAACTGAAATCATCTGTTGCTTTGATTATCTCTTTGTAGACCTTTTTTCCATCAAAATTCTGAATTGCAAGCAAATCATAATTGTGGTGTCCTGACTTATTTCTTAATCTTGACCTCTGTGAACGTGAAACCAATGCGATGGTAATAAGAAGGAACAAGATTACCAGAAATGAAAAGATTACCAGCTTCCAAATTCTTCGGCTGCTTTTTCTGCTAACCTGGTTGTTTCTTGATGGAGGGCATGCTTTCAAACCAGCGATATTTCCGCATAAACCCTTGTTATGGCTTAAAGCATTATATGAAGCATTCTGGAATGCAGAGATGCCGGGAAGCGGACCTTCTAATTGGTTGTGTGATATATCAACCAAATTCAAGCTTCGGCATTGGCTAAAACTTGAAGGTATGGAACCTGATATCTCATTATGGGACAGATTCATCATTTCAAAGCTCTCCAGTTCCCCTAACTGCCATGGTATTTCACCACTTAGCATGTTGTAGCTGAGATCAAGGATTTCTAAAGAGCGTATAACGCCTAGCTGAGAAGAAATAGGTCCTGTAAATCTATTGTTGCTCAAGTTCAAGTGCACTATCTGACTGCAGTCTCCTAGTTCTTTTGGAATTGGTCCACTGAGGTTATTCATTGACAAATTAAGGAGTACGAGGGTTGAAAATTTGCCAATTTCTGCTGGTATTTCTCCTAAAAATTTATTTTCATTCAGCCTCAGCTCCAATAGGAAAGTCAAATTTCCTAGATTCGGAGGAATCCTTCCAGTTAATTGATTGGAAGAGAGATCCAACACATGCAATTGGGATGCTCCTGCTGGTTCATTTGGGATCGTCCCGGAAAGATAGTTGTTTGAAATCTTCAAGCTAGTCAAGCTAGGCAAAAGTCCAAATATATTTGGCAGCTCTCCATGAAATCTGTTATAACTTAAATCAATATAATCCAAGTTGGGATATATTCCAAAACCTTTTGACAGATTCCCCGAAAACTGGTTTCTTTTGATATCTATTCTAATGAGTTCACTGCAGTTTTTTAAGATTTCTAGAATATTTCCTCTGAGATTATTTTCATAGAGTGCTAGGTAGGCCAAATTTCTCAAATTTCCCATGGAACTGGGGACGTAACCTGTTAGATTGTTCATTCCTAATTGTAGATCATATAGAGACTCCAATGTTCCAATCTCTTTGGGTATGGGCCCTGACAGTTTGTTCATGCGGAGGATTAGGTTAACCAAGTTGCTTAGGTTCCCAATGGATGGAGGGATAGGACCAGTTAAAGAGTTATTATGCAATTCAAGATCATAAAGAGAGCTGAGCTTCCCGATGTCATGAGGGATAGGACCAGAAAATTGATTCTCATATAGAAACAAAACCTCAAGCATTGTTAAGTTTCCAAGGGTTGAAGGAATGGAGGTTGAAAGTTTATTTCTAGGAAAAGCTAGAAAGTTTAAAGTGGTCATGTTTCCTATAGTGCAAGGAACTAGGGCTGTTCACTATTTGGAGAAATCCGAATAACCGAACCAAACCGAATTTTAATTTAGTTTTCGGTTCGGTTTTTTTAAATTTCGGTTTGGAGAAAAATCAATTTTTCATCTCCAAATTAAATTTCGATTTGGTTTCGGTTTAGACCATGCCAAACCGAAAAACCGAATTTTCTCCAAAGTTTCTCCAAATTAATAATTAAGTTAATTAAAAATTAATAATCTTAATTAAGTTAATTCTTAATTAAAGTTATTTTAAAATTTAAAATAATTAATTTTTGTATATTTTTAGAAATATTATTTAAAGACTAATAATTCAAACTAAATTAGATTTTAATTAAGATTATAATCAATATTAGAGTATAATTAATATTATTTTAAAATTTAAATTATTAATTTTATATATTTCGATTTTCTCCAAACCGAATTTTCTCCAAATCGAAATATTTCAGTTTGGAGAAAATTCGGTTTGAAGGTAAATTAGGTTTGGTTCGGTTTTGAAAAAAAATGAAAAAAACCGATTTTTCTCTAAATAGTAAAACCGAACTTTCTCCAAACCGAACCGATGAACACCCCTACAAGGAACTGAACCTTTTATGCTGTTAAATCCCAAATCCAACTGTTCAAGAGAACTTAGCATCCCAATATTTTGGGGGATGGTGCCACAGATTTGATTTCTGTATAGATTAAGGTTCAACAGATTTTGTAACAAACAAATTTCAGTAGGAATTGTGCCGGATAAGAAGTTGACGGAAAATGATAGATAAACAAGTCCAGAAGCATTTCCAATCTTGGAGGGGATGCTTCCATAGAGAGAGTTGTTATACAGGTCAAGTTTCCTTAGATGCACGAAGGCTGAGAAATCTAGATCATGCAGCGTACCTCTTAGCCCACAGCTGGTTAGGTTTATAGAGGCAACTTTTCCCGCATCGCTGCACTCAATGCCAAACCAAGTGCAATGGTTGCCAACTACCCAGGAAGAGAGGAGAGATATGCTCTTGTTGTCTAAGCTGGCTTTCCATGTTAGCAGAGCTTGAACTTCCTTTACGGTTTCATTTACTTTTATGCCTCTGAAACGAGAAGTAGAATCGACCGGTGAAACGGTGATCAATGTTAGAAGTACAAACTGTGCTGAAAATAATAGGGAGCTCATCAGCAGCCTATCCATCAAAGAGACTTGTTGGAATTAGATTTGAAGATAACGAAGAAATGTAAGCTTTTGTCTGGGGAATGTTTCAATTAAGAATCCTGATATTTATAAGCATTTCTGAGCCCATCAGATTACAAAAACTGTAGAAGGTGTGAATGAAAATCCCTTTCTAGAGTTTCGTTTTCTGCATTGTGCAGCAGATGTATGATTAGTTTTATTGGTTGCAGGTGTAGACATTAAAAGTCTTGCATTTGCTCTTCTAAAGAAACTTTTTGGCTTCGGGAATTCAATCAAGAAATGAGAGTGTGGATGAGTGGGCTTCTTTTCTGCCAAGTGGACTCAAAACAGTAAATGTCTTTGCCTTTCCGTTTTTTGTTATGGGAGTGGGAGTAGTTAACTTATTTATACTCAGAAAGGGTGTTTGTTCTCACTCAAATATCCCTGATGAATTGTTCTAAAGAACCACCAGTATTAACTTAATCTACTAAAATATTATCAGGAATACAACAACAACCAAGCCTTTGTCCCAAGTGAATTAAAACATTATCAGGAATAGTGAAGTAAAATTTTACTATTTCAAAATGTGTTTTCTCCAAAGAGCCCTTAATAAAGTAAAGTCTTGATTGGTAGGCTATTGGCGAGTCCAATTCAATCTTTGTCACTGTAAAACATTTCTGTTTTCTGCTTCGTTAACACCTGCAACGATGAAAAAGAGTACAAGAGATAATAAGAGCACCAAAAGGAAAAACATATCGTTGGCTTATCCAGTTAGCAAATGGTGATTAGTATTAGCATTACTAACTGTACAAAAAGGAATCGGGAGCTCATCAGCAGCTTATCCATCAAAGAGACTTGTTGGAGTTGGAGTGAGAGAGATAAAGAAGAAAGATCAGCTTTTGCTGGCAAATTCTGAAGAAGGTTCTGCGACAATCCCTTTCTTAAATAATTCTAAAGTTTATTTTTTCT
This sequence comes from Rauvolfia tetraphylla, assembly GCA_030512225.1. Lineage (NCBI taxonomy): Eukaryota > Viridiplantae > Streptophyta > Magnoliopsida > Gentianales > Apocynaceae > Rauvolfia > Rauvolfia tetraphylla. Next base: position 7,453,849 of record JAJQKT010000058.1, on the reverse strand, counting down.
GCACTAGCACCGCCCACGTGTGAATATGAAAAAATTTTGAAGAATAAAAAATTTTAATTTATATATTTATATATTTTTAAATTATAAATAAATTTTTTGAATTAATTATTTATTTAACAATCATAATATATAACTTTTAAATAACTTTTATTAAATTAAAAATATTAAAAATCTTTAATATATAACTCATAAATAACTTTTATTAAATTATATATATTAAAGACCCTCAAAGTAATATAGATTTTAATCTCCTCTATATCAAACATCTATCATCACCACTATTCTATTCTGATATTATATTTTTAAAAAATTTTCAAATACTTTTTTTAAATAATTTCAAGTCCTTTAGTACATATACTAATTTGAGTCTTATATATATTAATTTGACAATTGCATTTAAAAAAATGAATTTGATAATTGTTTATAATAATAAAGTCTTTCTCTTTAATACTCTTTTTTAGTAATTTATTTTTCCTTTTAATTCTTTAAGTTATTTTTGTTAAACTCAAATGACAACTTCAAATTAATTATTTCTATATAATTCATAAATAATTATCATTGAGATGTAAACAAATCACCAACATGACAATAATGCATTTCTACAAAATAAAAAAATAAATTTTTTATCAAAGTACATTTTAGGGCATTCAAAAAAGGAAGAAACATACAAGTTTAAATTCTTATGACCTGTATCTATACTTTTAGTATAGTATAGATAAATTTTGAAGGATAAACTCATTTACTTTATATTTTTATAGATTTAAAATATTTTTAAATTATAAATACTTCTTGAATTAATTGTTTGTTTCACTATCACAATATATAACTTTGAAATAACTTTTATTAAATTAGAGATACTAAAGACTCTCAAAGTAATGTATGTTTTAATCTCCCTTATATCTAACCTACTACTACTATGAAGAATAAACTCTTTTATTCTTTTTATAACAAAAAAAATGAATTTGATAATGGTTTATGACAATAAAATCTCTGTTTAATTATACTCTTTTTTGGTAACTTACTTCTCTCTTTAATTCTTTAAGTTATATTTGTTAAACATAATTCACAAATAATTTCTCCAAAGTAATTGTTTCTATGTAACTCCTAAATAATTATCAGTTAAATGTCAAAAACAATCAAAATGACAGTAATGCATTTCAAGAAAATGAAAAAATAATTTTATCAAAGGACATTTTAGGGCATTCAAAAAAGAAAGAAACATACAAGTTGAAATCCTCAAAATAAGAATAATAACATATTTTTCTGAGGATATTTTAGGCAATAAAAAAATAATTAAATTTAAATTTTCATAACACCTATTAGAGAAAATTGGAGTGATATTTGATGTTTCTCATTATTATAGGAGATGTTTAGCCACTTATTTATGGTTTATTTATTGTTATTTTTATAACAATCAAAGATATATATATTTTAAATTTTCTTTTAATGCATTAAACAGTCATATATAAAAAAATTATGATTTATTTTTATCGCACTGAATCTAAATCATAGCATTCTTTTATATGTAGTAATGTATTATCTACACAATTATCTTCAATGTTCTATTTTTCGATAATTATTATTTTTCTCTTCAACAGTTAATTTTTTTTTTAGTAACTCATCATTCATCTCTTTAATATGTAGAGTTTTTCTTCTAGAAACTCATTTGTCTATTTAATTAAAAATATCAAAAATTAATGTTATTTAACGAAAAATAAAATGGCATAAAACACAACCTTCATGAAATAGTTTATATAATTAGTGAAAATATGTATTTTATTTTAATATTATAAAAATAATTAAATAGTAGATAAAAATATCATTTATTCTCTATTACTAAAAATAATAAATAAAAATTTATTATTTTATAGATTAAAAATATAAATATATCTCGAATTAATTATTTGTTTCACTATCAAAATATATAATTCCTAAATAACTTTTATTAAATAAGAGATAATAAAGACCCTCAAAATAATGTAAGTTTTAATCTCCAATATATCTAACCTACTACCACTACCACTATTCTATTCTAATATTGATTTTTTTTTTACTTTTCAAATATTTTTTTTTTAAAATTTCAATTCTTGTCTATTGATTTTGTAAATTTATAAACGCATAATCAAATTTTGATTTGAGAGATATATATACTAATTTAATACTTTTATTTACAAAAAATAAAAAAGAAATTGATAATTATTTGTGACAATATGATCTTTCTCTTTAATATTTTTTTAGTAACTTAGTTCTCTCTTTAATTCTTTAAATTATCTTCATTAAACCTAACTTACAACTAATTTCTCCAAATTTTATTTCTGTATAAATCCTAAATAATTAGCATTCAAATGTCAAAAACTATCAAAATAACAATAATGTATTTCAGAAAAAATAAAAAGATAATTTTATCAATGGGCATTCAAAAAAGAAGGAAGCATACAAGTTTAAATCCCCTTGGCCCTTTATTTCATTAAATTAGTGATACTAAAAACCCTCAAAATAATGTAAGTTTTAATCTCTCATATATCTAACATACTATCACTACCACTATTCTATTATGATATAGATTTTTTTTACCTTTCAAATATATTTATTTTGAAAATTTCAAGTCATGTCCATTAATTTTGTAAATTTGTAAATATATAATCAAGTTGTGATTTGAGAGATATATATATACTAATTTAATAATTACAGTTAGAAAAAAAAGAATTTGATAATTGTTTATGACAATCTTTCTTTTTAATACTCTACTTACTTCTCTCCTTAATTCTTTAAGTTATCTTTATTAAACCTAACTTAATTCATTTTCCTATAAAGGGCATAGAATTTAATCTTCAAATTAATTGTTTCTCTATAACTAACTAAATAATTATTATTTAAATGTCAAAATTTATTAGAATGACAATAATACATTTCAGAAAAATAAAAAAATAATTTTATCAAAAGGCATTTTAGGGCATTTAAAAAAAAGAAGAAACATACAAATTTAAATGCTCATGATCCCTATTCATACTTTTAGTATAGTATAGATATAGATAGATAGATATAGATATAGATATAGATATAGATATAGATAGATATGTAAAGCAAGAAAGTCCACATTCACTATTTAAATGGTTTTGTTCCAAAAGAGGATGATGCATGCATGGTTGAACACCATCACCACCACTATTTTTATCCCAGCCTGTCGGTTCCGGGAGGGTTCTTCTACTTGTCTTGAAGCATAAATGGAGCTTTGCATCATTTGCATTTGATAATGATTAATGACTTAATTTACTGAAAGTGGAGACCACAAGATCCTCATGGACATGTTTTTTATTAACTTAATTTACTAAAATATTATCAGGAATACTGAAGTAAAACTTTAGTATTTTAGAGTATGTTTTCTCAAACACGTCTTTAGTCTGGTTTGCTGGGCAATTGGTCACTGCTGACTTCAATTTAGTCTACAGTCTTTGTCAGGCAATTCGGTGTTCTGCTTTATAAGTTACCATCAGCAAAGGCTTGAAGAGAAGCTAGAGAAACACGTGACTATGATGAAAAGGAGTACAAGAGAAAAGGAAAGTATTATCTGGATTTATATGATTACAAGAAATAAAATTCACAATGTTCAAGTCGATCACGATTAGACAATGTAATTCTTCTCTGCATTAATGAAACTATTGCTGATCATGAAATCCAATGTAGAAATTACCAATTTATGATGGATTATTTATTCAGGAAATCCAAGGTAGAAATTGGATACTGATCAATAAGAATTCACGAAGATAAGGTCCAAAAGTTGTTTGATGGTAATATATGGGAGCAGGCTTTCAGAAACTGGCCTTTCTTTTGATACTAGATTGCAAACTTGTTGCATGGTTGGCCTAGATTGAGAATTTTGATTTACGCATAAGAATGACACTTTGCAACCATGATCAATTCTCTTGCAGCCTTATTACCTGAAGCTGGAAATCGTGAGTCCAAAATGTCGTCTGGTAGTACTATGTCATGGCTTTTTGGTACTGCTGATGATGACGACAAGCTTCCAGATGTAGAAAAAACGAGTGCACCTGGATGTTTCCCCATGATTACTTCCAGAGCTACAACTCCAAAGCTATAAGCATCACATTTCTCCTTTACCTCCATTGTATAGGCAAGTTCTGAACTCGTCAAGGAAAAGAAGGCAAGTCATGAAAAGTTAGAAAACATAAGGTCTGTCTGAAATACAGAAATTCTTTAACCACATTGTGGACTGAACTTCACTTACTTGTAGAACTATTAGTATCTACCTAGCTAAGGGAAGAATCTGAAGAGATTAAAGTTTTCAAATGGAAGATGAAGTAACATAAAAACATACCTGGAGCTGCATATCCATAAAATCCAGCATATGAAGTCCAATTAGATGAATCACATTTCAAGAGTTTAGAGGTGCCAAAATCAGAAATATGAGCTTGGCAGTCCTCATCTAACAAAACATTCTTGCTTGATATGTCTCGATGAACTATAGATGGGGAACAGTTATGATGCATATGACCTAATGCATTTGCCACGTCCTTCACAACATTTATTCTCTTGATCCATTCAAATTCTCTTGCCTTATCATTGTTGTTCAGTATCTGCATTAGACTTTCTCCTTCCAAGAATTCATACATTAAGAATGAGTGGCTTGAGTGTGAACAAAATTCATAAAGCTTCACAATACTACGATGTCTTATTTCTGTCAGTAGTGCACGGAGAGCAGGAGATTATTCACACCTAGGTCAAAGAGTGTCAGATTTCTCAGTTCTCCAATTGGAAGAGGTATTGATCCTGTGAGCTCATTACGTCCTAACTCAAGCTGAATAAGAGACTTCAGAGACCAAATTTCTTGTGGGATGGAGCTCATAAGATGGTTTCTGTATATGCTTAAGTATCTAAGGTTTGTCAGTTGACCTATTTCAGGTAGAAGTGCTCCCGAGAGGTCATTGCAAGAAAAACTAAGATATGTCAGTTGAGAAAGGCTACCGACATTTGAGGGAATGGCACCAGAAAGTGAGTTGTTAAAAAGATCAATGCTAACAAGATGTTGCAGGGATGCAAAATTCTCATTGTGGAGAATACCTTTTAGACCATAACTAGTGAGGTTAATGTGTGCTACTCTTCCAACCTAGTCGCAGCCGATTCCAGCCCCATTGCATGGTTTTCTTGAACCCCAGGATGACAAGAGTGATTGGCTTTCAGCATCTAGGCTAGCTTTCCATGTTAAAATAGTGCTTCCTTCCTTGTCAAATGGTAGCACAGCTTTGGCATTTGCAAGGATCTTAGGAGCAATTATATGTGGAGTAGAAACTAGATGAAGATTACTGAAGCATAGAAACACTAGGTAGACGATTTCACTTGGAAGTAGCTTGCTCATTTGGGATCTCATAATGTGCAGATTACTAGGTTCTGAAGGACAAATTTTAGCCAAGGACGTGAATGTTATGATCAAATAAGGGAGTATTTATAGATCGCAGGAAATGCTTAATTGCCCTATTGCAGGAAGAGGGCTTCATCTTCCACTTTGCAGACTTAATCACAATTATAGTAATTATAATCAGTGGCCTATCCGACTTGAGTTTGATAACTTCCTAATCCCTAATTACACAAGAGAAGCGCACGGGACCGCCACTGGAATTAATATAAAGTTGATGCTTATTCTAAGAATGTCCTACAATTTGTTGAACTTTCCCAATCTGTTGAAATTGAACCGAAACAATTATTTAATGAGCCTTTTGAAGGATCTAAAAAATATATATATACAAGAAATTTCAAGAAAATAAAGAGAAGGGAAAGTAAATCTTTCCATGTCTGTTGACATTTTGACTCTAATACCAATTTGAAGGATTTAAAAAAATATATTGATTAAAAATTTCAATGCGGTAGGATCTCAAAATCAAACAACAAAGATAATCTAATATCTCAATACTCTATTAAGTCTTTATTGGACCAACTTCTAAACTATGACTTCAATGTGGTAGGACTTAAAAATAAAACAACAAAGATAATCTAATCTCTCAACACTCTATCAAGTTTTCATTGGACCAACATCTAAGCTATGACTCCGTAGCACATATAACTCTTGATACAAACTTATATATATAGAGTTCTCAAGACTAAGTTACTAAACCTGTCTATATTAAGAATTCTATTCTAAACAACAATAGAAATCCACTAAACCAAAACTTAATAGAATAAACCAAATTAATAAATCTTCTAATCATGCTTGGTTTAATATTGCCAACACCTTTGATCAGTTTTATTTCTCCGTTAGTAACATTTTAGACTTGGATGTTGTTTTACAATCAAATTTGACTTGTTACATTCGTCTGTCTTTGCATTTTAAAGAGAATGATATACTGACACTGAATTTTCTCTGATTCCTTTGGTTAGAACAATGTCCCTTTGCTAACTTAGGAGATTCTTCAGCCTAACCACTACATATCAGCAATGCCAGGTACAGTAGCATTGCAAGAAACTTGCTTTCTCTACATGAATAAAGTCTAAGCCACCCACCCCCCTCAAAACCTCAGCATGCAACACGAGGAAGAGTAGAAGAGTTTATACCGCTATCTCATTTAGCTTGAATTTCATCTCGTGCAGATCCTTAAGAACCCAGAGTAGCTCATCTCTTGCAAAACTTCAAAGTTTCTTTCAAGTCTAAAGATGGAAGTATTCAAAATCATAATACAGGGCAGGTCACATAATAATGCTTGTGGTCTAGTGTGAAGAAGACTTGTTGGCAATCTTAATCTTCAAGATGTCTAAATGATTAGTTTAATGCAATCTGTATTTATTGTTAAAACTGGCAAAAATTCTCATGAAAATTTAAACTGGGAAGTTTACTTTGTTTAAGCCTTGAAAAACAGCACATCAGTGTCCAAATTACAATTTCCATAGGTTGTTTTGTTGGAAATAAAGCACATGAAACACAGCACTTGAAGAATAAGCTATGACTTTTTGCTTCACTCCGCCAAAACAACTCCAGGAAACACAGCGCTTGATCTGTTAGCTATTGTGTGACGCTTTTTTCTCCTTTTGTTGACTTATGAAATCTTCACTGTGCCAATCAAGGAAGTAAAGATAATTAACTAAAGAATATACTTAGATGAAACAAATGCAACGCTTAAGATGCATTTTTAAAACAAATAACTAATTGCGTCATTTATATAGACTAGAATTGTTCATGTGCATTCTCACGTGACCAAATTTTTAAAAATAAACTCTTTTAATTTATTTTTTAAAGTTAAAAAGATTTAAATTATAAATACCTCTCCAATTAATTCAATTGTTTTACTATTACACTTTATATAATTTTTATTATAATCTATATAAGTCTAAAATAATTTTTATTAAATTAAATTAGAGATACAAAAAACTCTGGAAGTAATATAAGTTTCAATCTTCCTTTATATCCAACCAATTATTGCCTACAACAACTACCACTATTCTATTGTGATATATTTCTCTGTTTCAAAATATAAGGTCTTTAGAATATTTTTCATAGGTTAAGAAATAAAAAATTTTACTAATATAATAAAAATAAAAGAATTATATTTATAATACAAATAACTTTATTAAAATAATCTTTAAAATTTGTGGAAGGCCAAATATTTTGAAAATGGAGAAAAAAGTTAAAAGTCCTTATAATTTTGTAACGGAGGGAGTAGTACTTCAAATAAATTTTTTAAAATGTCAAGTCTTTTTATTGATTTTATAAATTTATGGACAAATAATTAAGCTGTTATTTGAGAGATGTACATACTAATTTAATAATTGTACTTAGCAAAAGAATTTGAAAATTGATTATAACAATTAATCTTTAATACTTTTTTAAATAACTTATTTCTCTCTTTAATTCTTTAAGTTTATATTAAACTTACCTTGCAACTAACTCCTCTATATATATTAATTATTTATATGTGACTCTCAAGTAATTATTATAGAGATGTCTAAAGTTTCTCAAAAACAACCCACTATCAAAAAGTGGTGTCCTTGAAATATTATCTGTCAATATAAAATCTCAAAGCCCTAATATGAAGAAGAGAGTTTTATCTCTTGTAAAAGAGGGAATATTTCCATTTACCTTCTAGCTCTTGCTAGAATATAACTGGATCTATTTAGATTTGGGTCAAACGGTTTTCAAATGTAAATATTTTATTTTAAATTTATTTTTCTCACAAATAATTCACTTTTACAAAGCTCATTGCAAAAAATTTCAAACTCATATTCAATCTAATCTCACCCATTATTGTCTCGTAGTTTTGTGACAGTAAAATGCATCAATTTTTTCTTCCCCTTTTTCCCTTTTGATTTTTTGGACGAAAGAAGTGGTATTTTGGTCATTATAATCGTCCTCTTTTCAATCTAATGCAAGAGTGGATAAAGTATACACAACTACGACTATAATTTTGTATCATGTTTAAATATTAGTAAAATGAAATTAATAGGAGGAAATCGGCGATTAGTTGTTTTTCTAATGTTACGTGAGTTTTTCTTACTTTTATTGAAGGGAATGCGTGTGTGAATCTGAGTTTCTAAATTGTTTAAAGAATTTTTTCCCCCAAAAAGAATTACTATAATGCGATAAACAATATACACTGGAAGCTCATCCCTTTCTTTTGTTGCATTTATTGGAGAGGTAAAAAGCCAGGCTATAAAATGAATGCGGCGACTACCCAAATCCAATAATTGGCTGCACAAGGCAGATCCTAATCCCACAATGAGAACAAAAACACAATGTTATAATCCAAATACCGACTGGTCTTTCTTGCACATTCATAATAATATCGGCTCTATTGTTAAACATCCCTAGGTGTTGTCTCCAGGTGTGAACTTGTAAACCCTGACAGTCACTTCCCTGCGATAGGGAAGAAGATCAAAGCAAGTTAGGCTTTGGTGAACAGATGAATTAATTTAAAAATAAAAGAGAGAGAGAGAGAGAGAGAGAGAGAGAGAGAGAGAGAGAGAGAGAGAGAATGTATGATGATCAATGATGAAAATTAAAATACGCAACCATCTCTGTAACAGTATCATAGCCAACCAACTTACCCTCTCTTCACAGGAACAGCGGAGCCGTATTTACCGATGAGATTGTCCCGCACCTCTTGACTGCGTGACCTGTTTGACGACTTCCTAGCCTTGCTGCAATGGGATGGAATTCAAACATAATTAGAAGTCAAAGCAATTTAGAGTTTTCATTCTAAATCTTCCCAAGACTAAAATTCATGAGCTAAGATGGTTAAAAGATGTTGAAATCATTTGTTGGGAAAGGTAGAAAATCACTTTAGTAAGATTGGTGGAGTGCCAAACAGGTTTCATCCTGACGTTCAACCAAGTTAACACAGCCCAAGAGTCATGATTTCGGTGAATAAGGTACATAATTGAAGATATTACTCTCTCTCTCTCTCTCTCTCTCTCTCTTGCCAAGTGTCTAACGTACTCAAGAAATTTTGCATCTCTTTTGCATCAACAGATCTTCAAAACATTCCAGAAAAATTTATTTCAATATTCTTAACTGAAGAACTACTATCGATCCCAACTACTAGTATACAAAATTAACCAAATTAACTACTGCTAAGTATAGCTACACTGGAACAAAACGAAGCCACCTACCTGACAAAATACTTTGCAACTTGTGGACCTACTCTGACTCCTTCTCTGACTGCATCTTCGTGCTCGTTCCCTGATAAAGACACAGTTTTCTGCAATGGAAAATGTCAGAAACTAGTGATTACAATTTACAAGTTACATTGGAATCTTGAAGAAACATATCTCTTCAGATTGCAACTTAAGAAAGAAACCATATATTTGTTTTGCAGCCATCCAAAGATACCGGCATTTGTACTCAAGAGCAACAGCTAATGTATAGAAGAAAGGACAAATAATTTCAAAGGCTAAACAAAAATTAGACCATCTAATTTCAAGGGCTGATTATAAGTTCCTCTTTTCTGAACAGATATTCTGCCCCTTACCAATTCAATATACTAGCCATAAATATTATCCGACCAGAAAACTACAAAAATAAGAATCCTAACCAACCAAATCCTTCACCAATCACACTGTCCAAAAAAATTGGTGGAAAGAAATGTAACAGCCTTCCATTTGATAGCACAAAAATTATCCATCAGCAAGTTACCTCTGGGTGCCACTGGGTACCAATCACAGGATATTCCTTTGCTTGGACCGTAGATACATAGTCCTAGCAAGAAGGAAAGAACAAAGAACCATGTAAGAGAAGCACATTCATGAAAAACAGACAGTGGAAAGTGAAACATAATAACATAACATAGATCAGCGCAGATGCTACCTTTTCCTGTCTATCTGTACTTGCTGTTAGAATGTTGAAAAGGTTGCATAGCTTTTTATTATTTCTAAACCTCTCCGGTGATATACCACGCTGTTGAAAAGGAAAAATCATAATTAAATCTACATTTTGTTGGCTGAAATACAAGGCTGTTTCAACAATTGACAGTATGGCACCACAATGACACTTCTTAAAACAGAGTATATTTCACTTCCATGGAGACTAAAAGAAGCCATAGATTAACGTAGGATTAAAGGAAAAGGAATCTGATTTTCTAAACCAATCATCCATAGAGAAAGTGTTGATCCATGAATCGTGTTGCCTTTCTGGCAAGAGCTGAGGCCATGACTTACAGAATTGAAACTGTCAAAGACTGACAGATGCTACATATGCACAAGTTCTCAAACAAGTGTTTTTCTAGAATTCAAAAGGCACCACATTACCTATTCTCTGAACAGGTGATCAAGAAACTTCTGTGGAAACAAAATGCACCCTATATCTCATGAGTTACCGACAAGTTCAGTGCAAGGAGTATTTAAATGTAAGGGATCAGATAAAATTCTGTCCTACACTTGTTGCATTTGAGTGCTGGAAGCCAGATAAATTTGCAAGTTTAAAGCTAAAATGCTACTCTAAGTCCAGGAATCTGACAACAATTAACAACAGAGAAAGTGCTTGGCAGGTACATGTGTAGTTCACAACTATATCTTTTACTCCTTTCCCAGTAAACTCACAACAATTAACAACAGAGGAAAGTGCTTGGCAGGTACATGTGTAGTTCACAACTATATCTTTTACTCCTTTCCCAGTAAACATTACACATGAGCTGCAGGTAAGACATGAAATGCAACAGCTCATCCTCATACATGATGATTTTGGATAACGAGGGAATCTGCACTCAGCTTTCTCAATAAGTCTGGAGGAAAATTGTAAAACAATATAGAAAAAAATATCATTCGTTAACTCTAGTAACATTTAATCAAAATATACCAGACCAAAAGAATAAAAGAGTTTCCAGAAAACAACAAAGATGCAAATCCATTCTTAGTTTTAATAAAAACCTTAACTAAGGACACTAATATATTGGCATGTCCCTTATTCTATATAATTTGATCCTCCACTTCACAAGAAAAGATGCTGCTAATAAAAAACACAAATACCCTAAACACCATTTTTTCTTAAAATTTCTCACCTTCGATGATCAACATCCATGGATGACATAAGGAAACCACAGCTAATGAAAACTGTATGGCAATTCCATTTCCATTTAGCCAAGTAAGAAACAGATCCATCCTTTCTGGTCAACCATAAGTACAGAAAAAGGCCAAATACAAGGCATAGCATCCACAAAGATTGAATAGTAACTTACCAGCCCCTCTCCCTCTATTATCCAGGCTTTTTATAAATCTTTAGTTCAGCATATAGTTAACTGATAATTTCAAATATATCATGATTCACTTAACATGACTACACAACTTGAGAATGTGAAAGATGCAAAACCCTTCACGTGTAGCATTCATTTATCTTTGTAGAATACATTTTAACTAATAGAGAAAAGGACAGTGAATAGCAGAGAATAATATAATGTAACATGCAATATTTCCTTGTTTCATACACAAAAACTAAAGGATTTCTTGTGTTGGAATTTTTCTCATAAAATTGTGATAATTGGTACCTTTCAAATACAGTTCCTTGAAAATTAATGTTTTCCATGAACTAGAGTGTGGATAATTGAGCAGCAGCAGCGAATTCTTCTAGAATATTTTTGTCCTGTTATTAACTCCAACAATAGCAGTCGATCAACATTAAAACGCCAGGTCATGGGTTAACCTATCTTCAGAACAAATGGTGATTATCCATACAAATCATCCTACATGTCTGCAGGATAGTTGATTAGATTAACTCAAATACTTTCTGCAGTCTGGAAGTAAACGTGGGTGGAGATCCTTCTCCATTCACTACATAGATTTATTTGTTTATCCACGCAATTAAACTAAAAGGAACCAAAGAAACTCTTAACATTACCTTGTATTCAATCCATCAGAGTAAAAACACCCTTGGGCAAGAGAGAGAGAGGTTTGAGTCGAAACCAATGTTAGCAAAATGAATAAGACTTTTAAGCACAATGTTTTCTTTTCTCTTTCATCTGAAAAGATCCTAATTTCCTTTATCTTCCTCTTGACTTTTTCTTTTTTGGAATGTGCAATAGTTAGTAGGTTATCTTTTAAAATTTTTAATATGGCACTGGCATTTTGTTTCTTTTGTCGAAATTTAGGAAATATTTATTCCAAAATTAAGAGAGATAAGAATGAGTAAGGTTAAAATGGAAATAAAAGTTATAAATGTAGTATTGATTTTGCATCTTTGTGGATGTTTTTAAATTTTTATAAGTATCTTAAAATAAAGATAATTTATTAGTATCAAAAAAAGTTCGTTAGAGCTCCTTTTACTTTTCCCTCCCACCTTTGAATGGAAATCGGAGTAACATATTTACTATTAGAGTTAATTTGTTTATTCCCTTGTCATCCTCTCCTTTATGAGAAAACAAGCAAAAATATTAGTGCTCTTAAACAAGCCAGCCTTAAACATGCTAGAGCGAGCTTGGCCCCTTTTTCCACATGTTGGGAAACCCATATCCGCCCCTAGGTGACTTGCGGGGCAAGATTTTTTTTTTTTTTTTTGTATATACTAATTTTTTTCTTATCTCTCTTTGTCACATATGATCATATAAATTTATAATTGCAATATAAATAATCTTTAACTAATCATTAATATTTTCAAAATATAAAATGATAATTAATTATATATATATATATATATATATATATATATATATATATATATATATATATATATATATATATATATATATATATATCACATATGATCATACATATTAATTATATATATCATTCATAATCTAGATAAATTTATATAAAAAATATTTAAAATGATATAATGGTGTACAAGAAATGAAGGGATTGATTTCATGAAAGTAAGTCAATCAACCTTAATTGTGGGCTTGTTTTTTTTTTTTTTTTGTGATGTTTCTAACTCTTAAGAAAAATTAGATTTCACCAAATATTTCCATCAAACTCTTTAATCTCAATTTTTTTAAAAAATTATACATTTAACTTAGTACCGAAACTTTTACATAGTTAAAATTGCATTGCATATATGTAGAACTGTCAATAAGTTTGGGTCGGTCCGAACTCGAACCAATTAAATATCGGCTCCGAGATTAATTTTAAAGCCCGAATTATATTCAAGTAGAGCTCGGACTTAACTAAACCTGGTACATTCTAGTCCTAGCCCCCCCCCCCCCCCCCCCACATACATATATATATATATAACCAAAACACTTTTACTCTTTATCCTCTTCTAAAACCTTAGAGCCTCTATTCTCAATTTCTAGAATTTTAAAATTTTTAATTAGGTAAAAAAATTTTGATTGGTTAAGAAGATTCTTAAGTACTAAATTATTAACTAATCTTAATCTTTATCCAAATATCTTAACTTCCCATCATTCATCTATCATCTCTCATTATTTACCCATCTATTAAAACTATCATTATAAAAAAATGAATTCAATTTTTATTTTACAAAAATTCTATAAACTCATATTCTTCTTCGATAATAGTTTTTAATTATATTCTGAAAATATATTTTTTTCACTTTTAAAAGAGTGAATCTCTTTTTCAAGCAAATCCTCTATTCACCAATTCAATAAGATAACTTTTCTAAAATTTTATTCTTTTATTATTTATATTGGATTTTTTCGTTTTTAAATTATTCAAAAATTATAATGTGTTATTTGATACTTAAAAATCTATTTTTCAAAAAAAAATGTGATGTGTTTTTTCTGCAATTCTTATATGTTTCTTCAAAACGTATAATGAGTTCTTTGATATTTAAAAATCTGTTTCCCTATGGTGGTCGAAGAGAATTTTGACAACATGATCAATGGAAACAATAGATTTTAATTTTCTTCATTTTGTTTCTAAAAAAATATGGTGTGTTTTTTCTGCAATTCTCATATAGTAGTGGAAGAGACAATTTTAACAGCATAATCAAGAGTTGATAAAATTAATGCAAGTCCTATTATTAATCTCTCTGGTGTTGCTGATCTCTCATTAGATACTGCCACGGGAACTTTACTAAATCCAATTCCAGATTAGTTGATGTTGCAAGCCTTTACATTTTCGATCTTCATCAGATTGTGATAGTATCAACCTTGACATTTTCTTATTTTCAAGCAAGTGAGAACATTTCTCCTCCACCATTTTTTGTTTTATGTTTCTATTTCTTTATGTGCCTTTTTCTAATCTTATCAAGTTTAAAACTTTCAATACCCAACTCTTATTTTTTAGAATATGAGATCTTTCAATTTTTTCATCTTTATTATTTACATTTTTGGTAGGCATTATACATCTGAAGGTTTTAGGTACATCTTTTTTTTTCACTTTTTAACATATTTTTTTAGAATTATCCTATTTCTCCAACTTAATCTAATATGTAATTTCTTTTTTGTTTAATATTTTTATATTTTTATTAGAAGTAATTTTTTTGTTTCATATTTTTATACTTTCATTAGAAGCCTTTTTTTGTTTAAGGAAAGAAGTCTTTTTGCTTACATGGTTTCCTTTTTTTTCTTTTTTTCTTTTTTTTTTGTCTTTTGAGATTATTAAGGGCTTAACCAAATTTTGGTGTTAGTCATTATTTAAGACCGGGGATTCACTCTACATGACTTTTATGTTTGTCTTTTTAATTTTATCTTAAATTTCAATACATATTTGACTTACCTTATTTAATTATAATTTTTGGGGTGTTATTTTCTGTTTTTTCCTTTATTTTTGTGCAATAGCAAGATATTATTCAATTATGATGAATGTCAACAATAACAAATAGAAAATTTTCTTTCAGATAGTTACATTTTCACATTTGTTAGTGCATTTATGTTCAGTGAAGATGAATAAATAGAGAGTATCGAAGATTTTGCTATTAGATAATCTCAAAATTTCAACTCTACCAAGTTTTAAACTACTCTAAAGAATCGGGTGTATAAGTATATACTTTTATATAAATAATTTCTAGCAGTTAACTTTTTAAAAGTAGATGATACTTGCCTAATGTTAGAAATCAAGGGTTATGGAGATTTTGCTTTTGCAAACGTAATTTCTTAATTAATTTTATAGGAAATAATTTTCAATTTGATTGATTTGTTAAAAAGAAAAATGTGAAGGATAAAATGAAATTCTTTTCTCCTTTTCAAATGTATTTATCTATGTAGATGTGTATATATCTCTCAATATATGATTTATCAATCACAATATTTAATTATAAATTCTACGCAACATATGTATCATTGAGAGATTTTCATTTACATGACATTCAAGAAAATGGACATAAGTTAATAGAAGACCATGTAAATTCATGCATATCTACATTTACATATGTGATGCGGGCACCTATATTCAAGGAAGATAAAAGTCTTTCGCCCACTGTAGCTTTTGTCCTTAAATTAAATTGGTGTGAATAGTGTTTACTCCTTTAGAAACGTGTAAATTTTTTTTATACATTCAATTAGATAATGTTGTATTAAATTGATATGTTAAGTAATTTGTTATGCTTATAATTTCTTAAATATATAACTAATGAAAAATATTTTTCACTAATTTTGCAGATGACGATCTCTTTATTAAAATATTAAAAGAGTTAATGAACAATTACTTCAGAATCTCATCAGCTTTAAATTACTTAATTATATGTATACATCTTATGAATATTTGACATTCTAATTATTTATTTTATATTTTATTATTTATTATTAAAATAATTTGTACAATAATTTTTAATACAAATTGTTTCTCCGTGCATAGCACGGTTTTTTTTGACTAGTATATATATATATATATATATATATATATATATATATATATATATATATATATATATATATATATATATATATATATGAGAGAGAGTTTTATGAAAGGTGGTAAAAACTTACCTTTTGATAAGAACTTACAATATTTATAAAAGCTACTGGATCTGAAACTCGAATTCCAAACCTAAGAATTTTTAAATTTCAAATTAGATATTTCTTATTTTAATCTATTGATATCCTTTTTTAAATCACTAATTGTAGTGGGAGACGGTTCATTTGACGCATCTTTAGTCTTGAGTCTCGAATAGACTTCCTTCATATTATAAACCCGAGTAATTTCAGGAGAAGTCTTTTTCTCTTTTTTGAGTTTTAAGAATTTTTCAATTAATGTTTTTTAATTTCTAGATCATTGACCTGATCTATTAATTTGGTAAGCTTAATATACTATTTATGAGAAAGTAACTGCTGAAGAACATTTAAGTATTCAAGAGTTAATGTCTTCTCAGAAGTGTCTACAGTATGTTCTATTACTTTAAGTTTCTTACCTTTTTCTAATTGAGTGAAGTGATTATTAAACTCAAAATTTATCTTTTTATATTACTAGATTATTTTTACGTTTCTTTTCATGTTGTTTCATCATTTCATTCTTATTTTCAGATGAACTTTCCTCCACTCTCATTTCCTCAATTAATCCAAACGATGTTCTAAGTGTTATAGTATTCGGTTGATATTTCTCGTGTTTATGCATAAGGGAATAACATATTATTACTTTCTTCCTTTAGAATTAAATATTTACATTTCTTTTTAAAATGATTAAAATTAAATATTTACTTTTAAAAATAATTACATATTTTATTTAAAATTTTATTCTTAATCTTTTTAATTAAGAAGAATTAATTTCTGCTGAAACATTAAGCCACCATTAATATTTTTTTATTCCCTTAAGAGATTTAAACCACTAACATATGAGTTCAACACTAATATTTTTAATTAATAAAGATGCTCTAATAATTTATTTATAAATAAACTACTCTTCTTAATTTTTTTGTCAAATTAAAATAAGATATTCAAGTTCAAACTAAGAAAATATTTATATTTTTATTGTGTTTTCCAATAAGTATAGAGGTTTTAAATAAATATAATTTACTTGGTACGAATATTTATTAAAGTTAGTTTCAATCCACAATTAAATGAGGAGGAAATTGACATTTTAATACTAAACTACTCTTTTACCCTTCATATTCCTCCCCTTTCTTTCGTTACCGCTAAAAGGAACAAAGAAAAATCCGAATTAAATGTTCTGTATATTTATTAAGTGATAACTTCAAATTCGACTTAACAAAGAAAAATCCGAATTAAATTTTCTGTATATTTATTAAGTGATAACTTCAAATTCGACTTACATCTATATCCCTGAATATATATTAAAAAAAGGAAAATGCTTCCCCTCTTGTCTCCGCTCTATTTTCCACAATTAAAAGGCGTTGCGTTTGGAAAAAAGATAAAAATTATCCGTTTAGTCTTGAAATTTAGATGTCTAATATGATTCATAATATTTTTTTTACCGTTTTAGTCTCAAAAGTTAGGTGTCTAGCATATTACGCTACTTAATATATTTTTTTGTTATAGTTTCAAAAAAATTTTTGAATAGTCAATAAAGTTTGACTAGCGCTACAACTATTATCATTTTAGTTCCTAATGACAGTTGCTGGTCGAACTTTATTAATCGCTTGAAAATTCTTTCGTAATTATAACAGTAGAAAAAATATTAAAGATTATAATATATTATATACTTAATTTTTTAGATTAAAATAATAAAAAAATATTATAAACCATAACATATTAAATAGATTAAATGGACAATTTTTTCAAAAAAAAAAGGAAAAAAACTTTCTTTTTATCTTTATTTTGTAAAACTGGTTCCAAGTCACGAGTACCAAATAACAGTCTGCAGCAATCCCTCTTTTACACAGGCACTAACGCGCGCGTAGAAGTTGGAAGAAAAATGCCGGAGGATAGGAGCGAGTCAACGTCGCCGCTGCATTCGGCCGACGCCGTTGAAGATCCCGCTGATTCCGCCAATCCTCATCATCCTAATCCATCCAATGGCTCCTCTACTCGCAAGGTCTAATTTCATTCTCTTTCTCTTTATATACTAATTACTTTTTCTTTTTTTCCCCCTTTTAGTAGAAGTTAGACTTGTTCAAATGGATCTTTTCGTCGTTCGAGATTCTGAAACTCTTGAGAACAGAAATTAGTTTTAAATTAGAAATTCAAGATACTTTATTAGGACGAACGGAATTGGAGAAAAGCAATGCTGTTATCTTCTCACGCCTGCCTGGTTTAGAGTTCGAAAATTAATAATTTTTAGATATAGAACATATGGAAATTTTAATGTGTTTCACTAAAAGCTGTGGGAATTATTCATCAATTTTTTGGGAATCTTATATTAAAGAAGATTTATTAGGGAGCGTTACAGCAGATTTAGCAGAAATTTGACTAAAGTTTATTTCTTGATTGTGGGAAGTTATGTTTATATTAAATATAAACTGAAATGTCAGCTAACTTATATTAATTGGCTTCCCTTAATGTTACACTAGCCTAAGCCCCCATGCTATGCACGAATGTGGCACTGCAAAACAATAAATAGAAATGTTCTTGTATAATTCTGTCGGAATGTTATTAGGAGTGGAAAAAAGAAAGAAAGTCCCTCAAGAGGGGGGCGCGGAGAAAAAGAGGAGGATCAATAAAAAAATAAATATATCTCAAGGAATCAATTTTTGAACCAAAGTTTCATATACTTAAGTTTTCTTGTCCACATTTTTTTTTTCACAATCAAATTTATTGCTATTGTAAAATGAAACTTTGTTCTCCAAATTGATAGTTTGGATGCAAATGCTATTGCATGGATTCATTTCTAGCATTGTATCTCTTGGAGTATTGGGTTATACTGTAACTGAAAATGAAAACGTGTAAGCATTAATTCAATTATCTTACTGCATGTACCCTTTAATTGTGAACATTTCAGGTGCCATTGCTGTTTGATTCTTTATTAGCCATTTAGATTTGGGATTGTCATAGAAGTTATTATGAAATTACCTTACAATTACCTTACAGGCTTTCCTAAAGGGATTAATGAGGATGGGATTTCTTCTAGTTTGCTAAACCTTAAAGTGCTGTGGCAATGCTTTTTCTCTGAGCTCTTACTATCTGTCTGTGTTGGATTTGCTAATATTACTCGTCTCCTTGCATGCCGTAGGATAGATTTTGTTGCACACTGAAATGGTACCCTTTCTATAGGACTAAATATAGAGTAGAGAAACTGATTATCTCTTGAGCTTCCCCCCTTTTCCTTTTTTGCCTTTTATTTTGGGGGTTGGTATGAAGTGGCGCATCTTTATAAATATCTTCTTTTACTTGTTTTCGAATTCACTAGTGTGTTGTCATTGACTGCCTCTTTGCTACAACTTCTAGATGATAATGGTTTTACGTTGATATCGCATCTGTAGCTCATGAATGTATATAAAGGAATCGTTTCTACGTCAGAGACTTTTATAGGCTTAATGACTAGGAACTTGACTACAGAATATTCTTTCTGAGTGCCTTACTACAAAATGCCATGTATGAAATATGACCCATGATCTTTTTGTTGATTTTACTAATTCTGGCTTTTGATCAGGCATGGTATGCGGTTCTTCAGAGTTGGGTTTCAAAGAAGTTCATGACTGGATGGTAAGAAAAGCTTGATATAAGTTTTCTAAAGTATTGTTGCTCCATTATTGATCTGATCTTAACTTTTAACGCATGCTGTTGACTGCAGTGTTGTACTCTTTCCTGTGGCTGTTACATTTTATATCACTTGGTGGTTCATTCAATTTGTTGATGGTTTTTTTAGTCCCATGTATGAAAGGCTTGGCGTTGATGTATTTGGTGAGTCACCAGAGCCTCTGTGGTCATGTTCCAGTTATATTTCTAATGAGCAACATTTGTACTTTTGAAAATGCTTCTAAGGTTCAGGTCATGAATGAAGATAACTAGTAAATCTTATTGTAACTTCTACACTGAGTTACCATATCCATGTTTGGAAAACATTTGTACTTAAAATAGTTAATGTTTCTCTTTACATGCAGTGTTGCCTGGAGCAGTGTGTTTCATATATGTAAAAGGTTATATTTGGTAGTGATTGTTTTCCGTTGTATATTGTAATGTTTGTATCATTTAGCCTCATTTCTATGACATGTTACTGGAATATCAGAAGTTTTTTGATTATCATCTTAGATGACTTTATACATCAAAGCATACACTGCTCAATATTATGCTTTCAAAAGTTAAAAATTGACCTTCCATCTTCCCTAACCAGGACCTCTCTTCCTTCTCTTCCCTTCCCTGCTATTCCAATATAAATAAATACGTGAGATCCTTTTTGCTTAATATTCAAAAAGGGTTGGCTTTTAGATGGAGTAAGCATTTAAATGAGAGAGAGGGAATTCTATTACTAAGAGGAAGAGAAAGCACAACAAGAAACAAGAAATACTTTTAAAGAAAAAAAATAAAAATTGTTTTTGAAATGTCTACAGATAGCATGAATGAAATGATTAGGAAAACACACCCAGTGTCAGAGCCTAAAAAGAGATAATGAAGTGTGAAATGGTTTAGCAACACCAGAATGTAGTGAGCATTCATTTCTTGGAAAAAATGGCTGTGCGGTTTAAAATAAAAAACCTTGTACTAGAAAATATGAGAACGAAACTCATACATACAGCAGAATGTGGTTGTCACTACCTAATGCACAAAGTTGTCTGGCGCAATTTTTTATTCCACAATTGTTAACCATAACCTAGATGTAGGCCAGGTGATTTCTGGAGTTCACACAAAGTGAATGAGCATATACTTTTGACTTTATAGCATTAGCTTCACATTTTTCTTTTTGCTTTTTCTGTTTTGCTTCTTTGGCATTTTGCTGGTAGATTTAGAGGTGCAGTTTTTTACACATTTGAACAATTTTTTATCTGACATCTTTCTGTTTTCTATTTGTACCTTTTTTCTGTTTGCAGATTGAGTGATAACAAGTTAACCTGTGTCTTTATTAGCCACTAAGATCTTTGATTTGATGGGTAGTCTTCTGGTGTTTGACAATTTATACCTGGTGCAGGGCTTGGATTCATCACTTCGTTGATCTTTATATTCTCTGTTGGAATATTTGCTTCATCATGGTTGGGTGCCACTATTTTCTGGTTAGGAGAGTTGTTCATAAAGCGAATGCCCTTTATAAAACACATATATTCAGCTTCCAAACAAATTAGTTCTGCAATTTCACCAGGTAATTATTGCCATTTGATGTTTGTTTCCTTCCTCCTCTTATATATGTTTGTCTGTTTGTGTGTGAATGAACTCAGAGAATGCATGCTGTGTGTAAATGATTATTGTCCTTGAAACAATTATTCTTCCCAGCCATCCGGACACACTCCTCCACAGTGCTGCTGTGCACTAAAGTTTAAATTCAACTAGATCTGTAATCTTGCCATCACTTCAAAACATTTCCCCCTTTTACCGCTGATTGTTAGCTAATACAGATTACTGATGGAGAAACAATCTTGTTGACCCTGATTTGGCTGATCAGCATGTCTTTTTTAAGAAATACTCTTGTTTTGTATACCATGTTTGTCCTTGTTCACATGATATCAGACACTCAACATAGAACAATTATCTGTGATTATTGTTTCTTACAAGGGAGCAACAGGTTGTGCTACAATATACTGCAACTTAAGAACTTACCTTACCAACTTTTATTGATCTCCTTATTTCACAATAGAGCTACCGGAACTTGCTACTTTTAGAGGTTTCTTGTGAACTTGTGATCTTAAAATGAGACTGATGCCTGCTAGTTGTGGCTTACACTTCCACTATCAATGTCACTAAACTTTGAAAGATTACCAGAAGATATTTTGTCTAATCCATCTGCCGTAGACTAGTCAACCAGGTGTCTACTAGTTTCCTAATTGCATGAAAACTATCACATATTGGACTTGCACTTTAGTAACTGTAATTTTTAGCATTGCTTGCACAATGAAGAGTTGTGACTGCAAAATTAACGAAATAAATAAACACTGATTCATCGACATTGAAGATTAATTTTAAATTGGTTCCTTCTTATGGGGTAACTCCACCAATACCCATGTCCCTGCTCCGCAAGTTTTCCTTTATTCCTTTCTAAACTGCAATGGCTGTTTTGCCATATTTACCGATAATGGTTATTATTTATTCCCATCTCTGTGCATCTGTTACAGATAAAGATACAACTGCTTTCAAGGAGGTGGCAATCATCCGCCATCCCCGTGATGGGGAATATGTATTTGGCTTTATTACATCATCAGTTGTTCTTCAGGTACTTGCAATTTATAGCTTCATTGGTCCTAATTTTTTCGAACCTTTGTTTTGCGGTTAATTTTCTTATGGATCGACGTCTGCTGAACTTGCATTCCTATATTCTTGTGTTTCTTGCATTTGTCAAGTACATGTGGTACACTTTTTTTGTTTTGCTTTTTTTTTTTTGGGTATGTGTGCGTGTGTCACCCCCCCTCCCCCCAAACAGTGGAAATTGATGTTCCTTTCCTGGAAGCATATAGCTTGACTATCACAGTGGTGTTTCTTCTTAATAACAGATTTGCACCTGTTCTACCTAATTATCAGTAGTCTTGTCTTGAAAATTATCTAAGTTTGCCATTACATGTTTTTGCTCTAGTTGTCTGAAGAATAATTGTTTAATTGCAGAGAGATGGTGGCGATGAAGAATTATGTAGTGTTTACGTGCCAACAAATCATCTTTACCTAGGGGACATATTTCTGCTCAACACTGAGGAGATCATAAGGCCAAATTTGTCCATCAGGGAAGGCATAGGTGGGTTTTGAGTATTGCTTCATTACTGCACTATTTCATAAAGCTAGGATCCAGCATCTGCAGAATTGTTTCCAGATGATTACAAATTGAACTAAAGAAAAAGAAAGTATTGTTTCGGGATGCTTCTGACATGTAATTTGACTGGTTCTGATTAAAATTATATATCTGGTGAGTACAACTAGGAAATGTATCATAGAGTAGCAAGATTTGTGGCTTTGGGCTGAACATTTTCGCTTGCACTCTTAACCTGATAAGCAATTTAAAGTTTTAGGTACTTCTGTTCAGATTTATAATTATGCATTACACACTAATAGACTGTGGCTCCTTTGTGTTTCAGAAATCATTGTTTCTGTGGGAACATCAATGCCCCAGGTGATCTCAACTATAGAAAGGAACCCTCATCTGAATGATCTGGTGCCTCTTAACAGAATGATGTAGAAGTGTGGATATTGTCCTTAATGCATCACCACATGATTTACCTCATCCCCTTAATTGAGGACATTGGCATACTCATTCTTTGGTTCATTTGGTTGTGGTGCATAACAAGAGCTGGTGAGAACAGCGATGGTGAGGTTCTGTAGCTATCCTGACATTACTCGGTTGTTGAACAACTGTATGGCTAGAGGATGTGCTTTGAGGTTCCATCCCCGCGTAGCAACCCTGGTGTCTCCTGGTGGTTTAGTTGGTTCTGATACACAATTCTGTATATGTTCTTCTGATGGTGTAAATGTTAAGCAAACAGTTGACCCCACAGATTCATCATCCTTTATAGTATAATTTATTTTTCCTTTGGTATAGAGCAGATCTCGTATGAAAGGAAAGACATATCCCTCTCTCTCTGTCTCTCTCTCTTTCTCTGACCATGGCAGTTCTGGCATTGTGCAAGATAGAATTTCTTTATAGTTACTGCATGCCAAACGGAATTGCCTGGATGTACTTGAAAGGATACAGTCCATCCCAGTCCTAGAACAAAGCATGGAAATTAAGCATTGATTTATAGTTACTAGGATTATTAAAATAAATTTTATTTTAATTTTTGAATATAATTTTTTAAAAGCATTTATTTTTTAACGACTTAAATTTTTTTTTAGGAGAACATACTTAAGAAAACTTGATTCTTAAGTAAGAAGTATCAAAGTATTTTATATATTTTGGATAAGAATTTCATATTTGTTCCCTAAAATTGTGTTCCTACCATTCTTTAAACATATATTTTTATTGAGAGAGATTAGATATAGTTTGTATTTGAAATTTTTATCTTGAATTTGATATTCAAATATATTTGGATAGAAATTTAAATTGAAAATTTTCTCGTTTTTCTCCCTTTGAATTTTATCTTTTCTTTCTCAGAAGTCAAACATATATCCATGATAACCCTTGC
Organism: Rauvolfia tetraphylla; assembly: GCA_030512225.1. Classification (NCBI taxonomy): domain Eukaryota; kingdom Viridiplantae; phylum Streptophyta; class Magnoliopsida; order Gentianales; family Apocynaceae; genus Rauvolfia; species Rauvolfia tetraphylla. The sequence continues at coordinate 7,429,380 of JAJQKT010000058.1, read as the reverse complement.
AGAAAAAAAGGAAGACAGAATCTTGTGGAGCCTATCTGAGAAAGGGAAATTCGACTGAAAAGCTGCAGAAAATCGCCGATGCAAGTTTGAAGACATCAATGGACAGCCAATATCACCATGGAGAAGGCTATGAAAATTCAAAGTCCACAGTAGGCGGTCCCTGCATCTATGGTTAGCAGCACGCGGTAAGCTGATCACAAGAGAATTTCTGGCAAAGAGGAGGGTGAGTAACACAAGCATTTGCCGAATTTGTGATAGACTAGTGCACTTAGACATTGTCGCAGAATGAAGCAAGTATGGAAATATCTGGTGCATCCTGCATTGGTGCATGATTTCTATTCCCCGACTGAGTGCCAGGAATGGAATGACACAAACCTGAGAAAATCTTGGGAAAAGGGTACTCAGAAAAGGGAATGGAAATATGCATTTAGGGAAGCATGCCATATCATATGGAAAAAGAGAAGTAGAACAATTTTTGGTAATAGGGAAGAGCAGTCAGACTCTCATACTCTAGCCCAATTTACTTGGGGAAAGGTGGACGATTTCATTTTTTTTTCCATAATTTGTAAATTATACGTAATTTTCTGATGTAATAAAATACTCTAAAAACATATATCTAATTAAAAAAAAAAAGAGTAACAATTTTTTCATCTTTACTTGCAATTCAAATACACTATTGTTCGTGAAAAAATATTTAAGCTTCAAATTTACAATTTTATGTTAGGTTTCGGATAGAGATGATATACAAGTATTATTATTAGTTAACATTAGGAGGTGGAAGATATAATCTTGATAAGTATTTTATTTAATTGTTGAGAAAATAAAGTGCCGGCTGGAGTAGCTCAGTTGGTTAGAGCGTGTGGCTGTTAACCACAAGGTCGGAGGTTCTCAAGCCCTTCCTCTTGCGAAATCCTTTTCGCCCAATATCGGCTCTTTTTGGATTTGCTTATCACCTTTAAAAGTTAAAAATTCATTTCATTTCTACTACGGTTCTACTACGATGCCCTAAGAAACTCCTCACCCAAAATTCATTTTCAGGGTTTCATTTGCTTTTTCTATTTTCTTTCCTTATGTGGGAGAGTTTTAGCGTGTTGTAACAATTCTTTGTGTTCAGATTCTGCTTTATAAGATAAAATAGGACAACGATCACAATTTTTCTTTGTATTATATAACAAATTATATGATAAATTTCTTTGTCATTTCAATCTGCACTTCATATCTCAAAAGAACAACATATTCTACTTGGGCATTGTTTGATTGTAATAGAGAAAATAATCATATTCTTAATTTTAAATTTTTTGTTCGGTTCATTATTTATGATTGGAAAAAAATATATAATTCTTCAAATAAAAAAAATAAATTCGTACACATTACTTCCCCGTACTCTTAAAATGCCTATATATAACTTAAGAGAACAAACTATAACCATTCGCGTGTAGCGAGGAAAATGGGTACAAGACTTTCATTCTCCCATAGTCCAACAATTCTATTCTCTTGTATCACCCAGAATTGCAGAAGCAATGATTCAGAAATCATTGTCTTCTTCGTTGGGCTGTTGGGGGTAGCTGTTCAGAAGGGCCACAAGGAAGCTTCTCTCCAGTTTCTCGTTCAATTCGAGTCTTCAGCTCCCTTAGTATTCTGATTTGACCAAGCTTTTCTGGAGATAGTCTGTCCCAGTAGATCCCTGGGGAATAAACAAGAAAGCAAGTTAAATCAATACTTCGCAATAAAAAGAAATTGGTTAAGATAAATAACATCATAGATTTAGTTAGCAGAAATCTTTTTTTGGCTGCCACATTTTAATTGGACCATCTCCTTTACTTCCTTGTTCTTTCTTTTCTGGTCCCACAAGGGAACCGCAACTCTGCATTTTTTTCTGCACGCTCCAGTAATTGCTAAGTTGTGTGGGAACTTTCCTATTGAAACCATGAAAGCAACTTAAAAGTGCAATCCCTACAATGATAGTTGCAAAGTTCACTAACCTTGAGGCTTTTGGATAGATGTATTTGTGAATATGATTTGGGTTGGAGTGCAGATGATGTCAACTGGAACATCATGAATTGACAGCTTCTCAACAGGAATATCATCAACCAGCTGTTCGTCATGCACTGTAAGAAAAATTGATCAATTGAAATGCCAAATGATACAGAATATCTAACATTAATCACCCATGATCCAACTCATATATGTAAATTAAGCATGCAACATAGGTACCATGCGTAACATGTGGTTTACATGCATGCTCTCTTAGTCCCCCACAATTAAAAAGGACTGGGATAGAAAACTCACTAAGGGTAAGGGCCAGAAGAGAAGATACTAAACTACTAACAAGTCACATCAGACCTAGGTGTGCGTAATATTATCACTACAAAGGAGCTAAACTTTGTGGCATAACAATCACAATGAAAATGAACTACTAAAACTGGGTTCTGACTTGTTTCCTACATGCACCATCTGCTGTCACCCAATTTGATAAGGGCAGGTTATATCATCTTTAGAATAGAATAGCAAGGACCTGGTAGGAGGGATAAAACAATTCTAACCAGATGTTACAACCGGTGTTGAATCATCTATTGCACCCAAATAACGCAGCATGCCGTATTCAAGTTCTGCAAATCCCTGCAATAAGATTCTTCTTCGAACAATGAAATCCATATCAAAATTTGAAAAATATCTAAAAAGGAAAAAAGAGAGGAAGCAAGAGAAAAGGAAATCCCATTCCTTTTTTAAGTTAGGAAACTTGCTCTCAGGATTTTGAGCCAATTATGTTCTGTAGTTCCAAATCGTGCAGAACAAAAGTTAAGCAAGACTTCTCGGAGAGAATGACCTCATAGGAAATAGAAGCGTGTCTTTTCTCAAACTTAAGCTCCAAAAATTGAAAAGAGAGAGATCTTAAACTGAGATAAATCAACACAAAAAGGAACCTAATAAATCAAGTGAAAACCAGCCACAAACAATTGGACAATAATCTGTACAGTTGAGCAACTTGGCTCGAGAATGTAGAGCACAAAAATGCATTTACTTTAACAGCTAAAAGCCATACAATCTAATTGTCTTGTTCTATTCTAGGGTACCATGAACAATTACTTACTTTAGTGATTATTATGAGAGCGGTATTAGCACTAATATGATCTTTCTTGGTGCCAATATTAATACATAAAAGGATGATCAGACCAAGAATACTATCAAAGACAGTAGAATAACTAACCTAAAAATGGCAAGAATCTCTACAAAAGAAAGAGAAAGCTTCCAGCTTCTGGAGTAAGATGAATTCCCTTTCAATTGAAATCTATATGGTTGCATAATCTAATAATATCAATTATATACTGGGTTAAAATTCGTCAATTCACTATCTTGGGTATCTTTGAATTACTTTCCCAAGGTTAACCCCTTAAAATTGTTCTGTAGGATCACAGTCACAAAATGAAGAGCAAAATGAATAAATCATACCTCGCCCTTGCCAAGTCGTGCACCTGTGTTTGGGTCTACAGCAACAGAGCCAATAACAATAAGGTCAACCTTTATCTTCTGATCCAATCCAATTGGCCTTCCATGTTTAGCAACACCAGCTGAGGTGCATGCCTCGTTAATGGTGTTTGGGCTCAACATCTGTGATTCAAGTATAGAAAAAAATCCTGTTCTTAGGCGAGGTTGTGGAGTCAATAGCTTCTTTCCAGCTGTGGAAGAATAATATAAGACAAACAAAAGTTAATATCGATGATTTGTTTGATTTTAACCAAAAGGAGTGCTTCTATGCATTCTCGAATCATATATTCAGTTAAATACAAATACCCCTTGTCTGAAACAGGATATAAACATTCATGCGCATAAAGAAGGCATAATTGAAGAGAAGATCCAACGGAATAGTAGCCACTATGAAAGCACAATAAACCTATGGGGAGTGTTGGAAACAAGGGGAGAACACACTTCTAATGATTTTCTCAACAATTTTATCTTGTAAAATTCATTGCTCACAGAACTAAGTTAAAGACTCTCTCTCTTGTTTTGGTTCTGACTCATTTTTTCATGTTTATGTTTTGTACCATTGTCAGATAAGAGAAGATCACTGACGCAAACTGGTAATGAAGCAGAACACTGAAAAGAAAACAACATTACAATAAAACGAGCAACAACACGTTAATATGAATCATAGTCCCAACAAAATCCAATTCAGCCAACTTATCCTATTCTTTTCTTTGCTGTGTCATAATCTTTCAGACTAATTGTCAATCGCTGCTAGTTGGCCTTCAACAATCACTTCTTAGTGAATGGATAGTGCTCCTCGACCATCAGGAACTCACACCAATATTCACAGATACGAACAACGAAGTATGAACAACCATGTCCACATTCTCAGAACAGAAAATAATGACAAAACCTTGACGCTTTAACAAGTTCAGAATGCAAGAAATCCTACTTTCATGTGATAAAGCACACAAATTGATGCGAAACGTGAACATCCAAAATTCTTTTTTTCAATCAAATGACTGTAGGTCCCTCTAGATAAGGTCGCATTAAAAATTAAAAAATGGATATAAATAAATACTAGGGGGAAATTATTTAAAAAAGAAAAAAACTAACCATTAAGCGTAAGAAACCTCACTTGCTTCTGGGGTGTGTCTGGATTCACTTTTACACACACTGCCACTTTAAACTCCTCCAAACCACCTAACTGCAATATCCATTTTACATCATTTTCCCAGAAAACAGAAAGAAAAATAAGTACAAAAATCACCATGTAAAATACGAAAGTGGAATATGCATAAACTATTAACAAAAATTTGTCAAGAAAAAAAATGCTAACTTTGCAAACAATACAAGACTATTACTTTACTGGCAGCAACATGGGCACCAACAAAATTGGGAATTCGATGATGGACAGGTCTAGGAAATTGAGCAATGTTCTGGGCTTCCATCAAGTCCCAAATCCGTTTCCGTATGATCCATTTCCAGGCTTTGGGATCATCCTCGTGTATTGTCTCTTTCTGGGATGTTTCAGCCATGGCTTGCCGGGCCTCAGCGTCGCAGCTCAGTCGCTCAGCCTCATAAGCCGCTTCGTCGAACACAACATGGTCATTCTGGGTGCGCTTAGTTCTTCTGCTACTGCAATTGGTCTTCACTTTGAAGGAGAAACAGGGATTCTTCGATAGAGCAAAGTGCAGAAAAGGCCTGTAGGTGAGGGCGTGTTTGGATTTGAATGGAAATAAAGGCAAGATATGGACGTTTGAGTCCATGAAAGGCAGATTTGTGTTCGCTCTGGACTAGAATAATATTTTCTTGGTATTTATTTGCAATTTGGGAAAGACGGAAAAAGAAGAATTTGTTGCACCGCAAAATTGTTTTTTCTTCTTTGGAATCAAAATGCAGTCGATGTTTTTTCCTCTTATATAAAAAATTCAGCATCTGTTATTACACTGACAGTCTAAAATTCTGGAACCCTTAGTCGAAAATAATAGATTTAAAATCGATATCAATTATTCATTGTTTTTTAAAATGATCCAATTGCCTATGAGTTAAATTCTTATATTTGATCGCAAACCATCAGATTGACATATAATCTGAATAATCTAATTAGCAATTAAGTAATAAATGCTAATTATCAAAATTTAAAAAATCATTAAACATGAAAATACATGAAAATTTTTATATTTATTTAAATGATATGAATAAAAATAACATTATTTAACAAATTGGGCTACGGATTCAAGAATTGAAATATATCAAAATTTAATATAATTCTTTTTATATAAACTTAAATATTCAATTAATAAAAATATTGTAATAATTTAAATATAGTTAAACTACTTTATTTAATTTTTGTATTAAGTCAAAATAAAACGTTTAGTTATAAAAAAGATATTTTTGTATTGTACGTACTTATTTTTTTTAATTATATAATATGTACTTTATCAATTTGGATCTATATGAGCAAAGTAAATAGCTCAATTGGTAAAGCATTCTTTATCAAAATATCTTAAATTCAATACTTATAGGGTACAATGCGCCTCTTCTCTTATCCCTTTTGTGATAGTGTAGGATTCTTCAAAAAAAATAATATTTATATTTTAAGGAGATGTTAAGAATCTTGGGTATTAGAACACTCTTCACTTGGAGGAGACTACTCAAAAAGGTTGGGAAGAGAAATTCTTATGGAAGTTTCCCTGGAGGTTCTGCACTATGTTGAGGATTGTTGAAGGTGTGATCGATCTTGAAACACCACATATATATTAAGAGGATCAAGTTTTCTCGTATTGCTTCCGTATTCCCTCAAATGCACAATTGGAAGTCCCAAGTCTTTTCTCAGTCAAAATGTTCGAAGAACCTATGAGTTTTTCTTGGTAGGAACTTCCAATTCAATGATGAAGTCCTGAAGCCTGCCTTCTTTTTTTTTGGAACTTTGTCTTCGGGACTAAATGAATCTATCTTTTCCTTTTTTTTTTTCCCAGAAACCAAATACTAATTTGTTTATTAGGGATATAGTACATTTTGCATTTATACATTTATGTACTTTCGCAATATCTGCTAATCATCTTCATCTAGTCCTAAATCTGCCCAAGCCTTTCTAACCTTGTTTTCGATCTTGCGGTTCTTGGCAGTCTTCTCTAAGCGTTCCCGTTTTTCTTCTTCTTGTATCTTTCGAAGTTCTTCTTGATCTTCTTTCCCAGCAACTCTTGCACTTCTATTTTCCTCCCTCAGAATGTCCTGGAAATTAGTCTCCATGTTCTTGTCATCCTCATGATGCACATATCTCCTGGGGTTATACCCAAACATCTTCCTGATTTCACGAATTGCATAATCTAGATCATCATCTTTATCATCATCGTGGCTCCTAGGTCGTTTCTTTGGACTGCAATCATCTGCTGCCTTGTCGGGAGCTGAACTCTTGGCCAGAGATTGAGACTGAGTGACCTTTGGTTTCGAGTGTGGCTGTGGGACTTCGTGTTTCTGCAAGATTTTCCCTTTTCTTAATAAGTACCCCTTTGGGATTGAAAGGCGCAGTTTGAATGATTGAACTGCAGGTTTCTGCAGGGAAGATTCCGGGGAGAAAATTGAAGCAGCAGTCGCGTTTCTTGATTCTTGACCTTCCCCTTTTCTTGACAATGGTTGGTTTGTAACAGGAGGATGCAATTGTGGTGGATCTTCAGGTTTCTGCATGGAATATTTTGGGGTTAGAATTGAAGCAGCAGTCCCTTCTCTTGACAATGCTTGCTTTGAAACAGAAGGATGCAATACCGAAGGTGCTACGGGTTTCTGCATGGAAGATTTTGGGGGTAAAATTGAAATAGCAGTTGGCTTTCTTGATTGATCTTGGTTTTCCCCTTTTCTTGAAAGCGGTTGGTTTGAAACAGACGGATGGGATCCTAAAGGAGCGACAGTTTTCTTGATGGCAGGCAGTAGAAGTGATCTTGAAGCAGCAATTGGCATTCTTGATTCGTTGCTATCCCCTCTTCTTGACTGCAGTTGCTTTGAAGCAGGTGGATGCAATCTCGGAACGACAGATTTCCGCATAGAAGCAGATGTTGGGAGTGACCTCGAAGCAGCAGTTCTCTTTCTTGATTCCTCAGTTTCCCCCTTTCCGAACAGCAATTGCTCAGAAGCGGGAACTCGAACTCCAAGACCATGCAATCTTGAAGAGGTAGTAGGTTTCTGCATGGCCATCTTCTTATTCACTGCACTTCCTGAACTCCTAGGCTCCGAGATCACAGCTTCCTGTGGCAATTCAGCCATCCGCACCGCCTCTGATTTTCGAGGTGAGACGTTCCTCCGTTGAGAATTCTTAGACCGCGGAGGAACAGCAGCAGCATCATCAGATAGCAGGAAGGAGTAATCCCTCGTCTGCACTTTGGTCATTGTTGCACCTGAAGATTTCTTGAACCTTTCTCTCTGGTCGGTTTTCAGATCTTCCCTCAGGCGCTCCATAGATAAATGGCTAGAGTAACGATTGAGAGAAACCAAAGAGATGAAGGGTATATAAAGCTGAGGAAGCCAAATCCAAAAGGGAATTGGATTAGATTTTCCCGTCCAAAGACTATGAGAGATTGGGTATATGATATTCGATAAAATAAAGATAAAAGAGTTTCTTTTGAAGGGGGGACTGAGAGATATTATACCGCTCACATACGTCTAATACAATTTTTATTTTATATGAAAAACAAAAATAGGTATTTTTTAAAAAAGAAAAAAAAATCATATGACTACACAGATGTGTGCTAACGGCATAGAGTGCATTAAAAGTGATCTACTGACAAATTTTTCTTTTTCCTTCCACTCCGCAAGGAATACTGTCAGTGATGGATTATTAATTTAAATGTTATTTGATAAAATAAAAATATAAAACATTTTGAGAGGAAAAAGGCGAAGAAAGATTATTCGAACCACATAATCTTACAAAATAGATAATACATCATTTGATAAATTGAAGAAAGGGAAAATTTTTTAGGGAGAAAAAAAAATGGTATGCCGCCACGCTGCACCAACTACAGAAGTATGAGAAAGTGATCTGCCCCCAGTCTTTTTTCCTAAGTTGTGTTTTGGAATATAAATTACGTATTTCCTGAAAAAATAAAGATAGAACTATATTTTAATAAAAAAATTAAGTTTTATTTGAATTGAATTTCGTTCGAAAGCAAGTAATTGTGTATTAATTTTCTTCTTACAAAAATTATAAAATATAAGATAAAAAATTTTAAACTCAAACTCTGATATCTACAGTAGCAGCAGGAAGTATACAAGAGAAAAGTGATATCCACCAGCCAACAGCATACATAATAGCCAAGTTATGTGCTGAAACATTGCCAATTCTACAAACATAATCATGGTAATTGTGAATATCGCTAAATAAGCTCTCCAGACATGCAAATGAAATTCTTCATCCTTCAGTTTTTAGTTTTTAATCTCTAAGAAGACTCAAATGCTCATTCTTTATTAGGAAATTGAGCAAACCCCGCCTCAAGAGCAGCCCTATATATATATATATATATATATCAAATTGCTGAGAGTTCAGAATAGCACATTACCGATCCTCTAGCCATTTGCCACAGGGTTGCAGAAGTGCATCCACACAATTCATGTTCTTGAAAGAGCTATCAAGATTACTGTAAAACAACCAACAGAGGGTAGATTCCAGAATTGTAGTACTTCAGATTTGTGTAATAAAAAATGTGAAGAATAAAAAGACACAAAATGACCTGTTAAAAATCTTTCATAAACTCACTATATTATTTTCATTGTTAGTCAAGAGGAATATCAAAGTTTTTATTAATCGATGTGTGCAATAATTGTAAAAAATAGATTATTTGAAACATTATCAAACTAAACATAACAAGAATTTAAAAGTCCTTTTAATCAATAGTACTAAAAGTATGATCGGATAGAATTTATATTTACATTTTTTATTTTTAAATTTTGTAAAAATAAATTATTTATAAAAAATAAATAAAATAAAAAAATAAAAAATTTTATATTAATTGTTGAGCTCAATTCAAATAGAATGAGTGGATTTATTATCATTCATAAGAACACGAGCGAAATAAATTGAATCAAAGTCAGAACCCCATCAACTTCATGCATGCCATAAGGGTCTCAAGCCCGAGAGATAAGAAATCTTAACGAGATATAAATCTTTAAAGAAAACCTATCTCTTTTTTTTTTTCCTGAAAAGAAAAACCAATCTCTTTAATGCAAAACAAATAAAAAATAAATAAAACTAAATCACAACTATTACAGTGATGGCCAATAGTTTGGACCATTGTAAGAAATTGGCTTGGGCTGTTGTTTAACTCGGTCTATGACCAAAGCCCAATATTCAAAAGTTTATGACCCAAAGCCCAATATTTAAAACCGATTTAATTGTTCTCTTAATGGTCAATAATGGGATCCACTGCATTCTTCCCGCTTCTCACAGGACGGAGCCATTTGTGCGCACAGCCAGTAATGGTCTCGTAGACAACACCTCCGGCGCTGCTACCATGAGTAGCAGATTGAATATGGAGACACTAGACAGAGCGGTGAGTGCTTTGCTCAACTGGAAAGAGGTACAATTGGCCATCTCAAAGCCTTAACTCCTTCCTCGAGATGATTTATCTTCCTCAATTTATCCCTCTAGAAAATCCCCCAAATCCTGGATTTTCCCTTTCAGGATCCTTCTCTTGCATTCCCTTTCAGACCCATCTTCTGAGCTCTGTCTTTCATCATAGATGATAGAACCACCTCGAATCTCACCCAAGAGGTTGCAGAAGGAATCTTCGAGTCCCAAAATATACCCATTTCCGAAGTCACTGTGCTCTCAATGCTCTCAACTCCTAAAGGCCTTTTGAAACAAAACAAAGCTTTGCGATTGCTATGAGATTTTCTTGGTTGATAGAAGAATTGTTCATCTACTTCCTAAGCTGTTGAGGAAGTCCCTTTTCAATAAAAGAAGTTATCTGTAGCATTGGACTTGGCAGATAAGAATTTTAAGGAGCAAATAGAGAGGGTTACTAGAAGCGCTTTGCTGCATAATGGAACTGGGATTTGTTGTATGATGAAACTTGGGAAGGCGTCAATGGAATGTGAGGAGATTTTGGAAAATGTGCTGGAGGCGATCCATGGGTCGTCAAGATGGTGCCTTAAAATGGGGTGATTTCAGGAGCTTCGGTTTAAAGCTTTCGGATTTTTCCAGACTACCAGCTTACCAAGCCGTTCCTGAAGCGAAATTGAGGTTGAAATGGTGGTGGCGGAGGCTGAAAACAAGTGATTGTGAGGCAGAAGTGGAGGGGGAGAGTCATGGAGGTGAGAAGAAGGGAAGTAGAGGAAAGGAAGGATCTATGACGTTCCGTATATGGATGTTGACGGTGTAACTGTAGATAAATCGGGGACTAAAGATGATGAGGGGAGAAATTGAGGAAGTAGAGTAAGCGTGGTCAATTTGTTGATGCTGATGAAGGAAATGCTGAGAAATGGCTAAGCAAAAGGAAACGGGATGCTTAAGATGATAGTGACGGGACCGAGATTGAGAGGGGTGATGATGACGTTGAGGGCCGCGGCAGTGCAGATTTTCGGAGTCAGAATACAAATGGGTCGGTTCTTAGTGAATTGAATTGTGAGAAAGCAAAACATGTAAAAAAAATGAAATCTAGCAAAATAGTTCATCTTTGCTAAAGAAAGAAGAGATGAAGGATAACATTGGCAAACAGAAAAGGAAAGATCAGCCCCAAAGAATTCTAAAAGAATTAGGACCTGACTGGGAGAAGAAAAAAATCAACTAAGGCACTCTTCTATTCTTGCTGCCCTTATCAGTGAGCTCAAGGTCAGGCTAAAACATTGCTGAGCAGATAATTTATTTGCTCCTTGGATGTCAAATATGTTATAACAATAAAATGGTCAATCAAATTTAATTTTGGCATCAAATTTGATCTTTTAGTTCTAACGATTAGAGTTCACAATCACAAGATGAAGCTGCTTCTCTGTGTTTATTGCGGACTAATTTTTCTTCATTAGTGTCATTTGCGTGTAGTTTGCTCTGCTTTTAAGATGCCTACACATGACCATAATGCGGTTGCATATTTAAGATTTTTGAATATCATGCAGGCCTGAAAGCTAGATAGTCAGATGAAATTTTGTTATTTCTTAAGGGCTTCAATTAGTTGTCTTTTCTGCCATATATGTAACCTTTGTAATTAGCATGACAGATGAGTATTTAAGCTTGGAAGGGTTTTGTCCATTTTTCCCTAATATACCATTTTACTTGACCAAGCAACTTAAGGTTTGATATGTTCTTTTACATAGTTATCTTTAGCCCTTGTTGTCAGCTCAACATCACTTTTTTAAAACTGATTTGATAAAGGTAAGGGTTATAACTAATAGATTATTTGAGGAAATCTATGTTAATTCCTAATTTCCGAGATATTATATTAATATGAGTGAATAAGGAATTGACTATGATGATAAACAACACTAATCTATAAATGAGGAGAGGTCAGGCTCTTTCTCATCCCTGCCAAGTTGCCGCTAATAAATAAATAAATGGAAAAAACTCGTGAAGAGGAGTTGGGTTACTGTGCCACAATACCTAAGTAGCAACAAGAAAAGTTGAGTGAAGGATTTCTCTTATTAAAATCAGAATCGACATTGCATAAACTAAAGGTGAGATAAATGAGCTGTAAAGATGTGAAGGTGATGAAAGTTATCATAAGATCTAAAAAATGGTCTTCTGCGTTCTTGCGGCTGAATAATCGTCCTTGAGCCTAGAATAACTTGTTGGCAGCGCGTTTGCGGCAAAAGTTCTACTGGTACTAGGACATACTTTTCCAGCAAACTACATTTTTCTTGCTATTCTTGAGAATTCATAAGCCTTTAGTTAGTTTCTTCTACCATCTTATTTTGGAAAACTCTTTTGATATGTACACATACTTCTTGTTCCATTAGGATAATGCATTAACCTTCCCTGCTTTACTGGCAATTTAGGCTGCTAATAAATCTGAGGTTATTTAATTTTGTATTTCCTTTTTTTCTTGTTTTTTAAAGCCCTTAATATTTAGCAAAGGTTCTTAGCTTCTTCAATTTTTTTAAAAACACTTTGTAATAGCACAATTCTTGATTGAAGGCTACCTGCCCTTTGTCCATGCTTGAGCTCAATTTTTTAAGATGATGTCGAGAATCTAGGAGTGCTAGAATACTCTTACTTATTGGAGATCACTTGAAGATTCGGAAGAGGAAATCTTATGAAAGTTTCCCTTGTGATTTCGCACCAATTTGAGGATTATCAAATACTTGTTTTACTTTGGTGAGGGAGCAGCAGAGTTGAATGCTGGAGAATAAGCTAGAATTTTCTACTGTTTTGCAAATGATTTAAAATTCTTGACCTTTTAATGATTATTATTAATGTTCGAAATTAATTTCAAGAATGCAGATTATGATTTAAGGACGAGGCAGAATCAACTGCAACATTCTAAGCTGCTTGGAAGTTAAAGAACTAGTTAATATAAGAATAACTTTATTGCTCTTGCAAGGAGTTTATTTCAAGATATTGGTGATTTTCTAAAGAATGTCTACATTTGATGAGAAATACTCGATAAGGACGAAGTAATTCCTATTATCTTACTTTTGCTACACTTCAAAATTCCAAACAAAAGAGATGCATTACTTTTATCTCCGAATGTTTTCTCTCTTTAGTTTTCTCCACTCAAATGGAGGGTTATGAGCTTCAAAGATGAGTTTATCAGCTTCTTATTTTAGATGACTCCTGAGATATTCCATTATTAAAGGAGGGGCTTGTCATTTTCTATATTAGATCATACTGGTGTCTTTGACCTTAAAGATGACCCAAGATAAAAATACATAACTATGAAGTAGTAATATCCGCACGACAGCTTCCTTTCCACTCTTTAAGCCTTAAGGCATGCTTTTATCACTCTAACATAATAAAATAATTTCGGCTATGTCCTATTAAGTTTTGACTTTTTGTTCTTCACAACAAGCACGCCTTTAATCTCTGACATAAAAGATGTAAATTTGTATGGTCAGGATCCTCTAAGAGGTTCTTCAGTGCACAATCTTAACTCTTCTATGTATGACGATGCAATATACCTTTTCATGTCCCTTTTCCATTGGATTTGCACTTGAATAGAGGACACGGTCATCTTGTAATTGAGTTAAAGACTTTGGTACATAGTTGTCCCTAAAACCTCAGGCTTACTTGATACGCATGCAAAAACACATCTTCAAAGAAGGCAATGTTTTTATTCTATTGTTGGTGATGTGTTGTGAACTTGGAGCGACATATGATAACCATGAATGATGTTTCTATTCTTAGTAGCACGAAATCTAGAACCGTGGTAGGATCCCAGATTAAGAGGATCAAGTGTTTTTTGTTGGCTTCTACATTTATGCCAACTGAGCTTTAGTTGTGTATGGTTTCTCATTGCATATTTTCACGCAAGTCCTGGTCTTTCTCATTCCATTTCAGAACTTTCAGTTGCTGATGCAATTACTAAGTTTTGGAAGACCTTGCAAATAATTTTTTCATGTTAGTGCTCTTAACTGAATTTGCTTCCATTCACATATAATCTAATGACATGAACTAATATCTATAATGTTGTATCAGATGTGACTGCAGTGATTTTAGACTTCTCATGGTGGTTCCACTAATAAAACTGGAGTGTACCTTCAAAGGGTGACATGACAGCAAAAAGTAATGTGGATTTCAGGTTTGACGCTCACCAGGCAGAGGCTGCCTTTAAAGTTTTATGTCAAAACATAATTGATATACTTTGAACCATTTGGTTGAATGCTTGTTATAGACGTTACAGAATTCTGTTAGTCAAGGACCTGCTGGGTGAGCTAGGTTATTCGAAGTTACTTGGTAATTTACTTGTCCTTCCTGCTTTTTTTTTTTTTTTAATTCAGTTTCAAGCTTTACCGGGCTTATTTTATCAGTTTGGAAAAGTTCTGAGAAGGGCTGATGGTATCTGCAGACTGTAAGCACAGATTCTAATGAGCTTTCCACTAACCGGTCATTGTTGCTAGCAGATTCAAATTCTCTAGCGGAGAAGTAAAATGAGCATCAGACCAAAGGGGATGAAACATCTCAAAGTTCTCATAAACTATTAGGTTCCCTGGTTTAAGTTTAGGCTCTCTAGTAGGACTGGGATGCTAAAACAGAAACTCTACTAGAGTGTTCAAATGGAACATTGTATGCAGAGTCTGGGAAAATTGGAAACTCTTGACAGAAATCACTGATGCAGCATTATATGGAGTAACAGAAAGTTGAAATTAGTTTAAAAAGTTTATCTCAAGCATTGGAAGCTCGTTTTTTGAAGGTTATCATTCTTTGGTTAGCTTTGTTAAAACTGGTATCATAGTTGGTCTGCATTGTGCATTGATATGCAAAACATAGAAATTTGGTTTCAGTTAATGCTAGTTTTGGGACCCAAAAAAAATGTGATGGCTATTACTTCTGATAACCTTGAGAGCTGTTGGTCTATGATATTATTACAGAGAATCCATTGTTTGTGATGTTGTCAAAGGTGACGAAGATGGTTAAGATGAAATAAAGTCATCAGGGTGTCTTTCACAATCATTTCTAGAGCTAGAACTCTACAGCTGTAAAATTTTACTTGTCGTTTATATCCATGGTAGGCATTTTTACAACAAGAACCTCATAGAAAATAAATTGGACCCAAAAATTTTTAATGCAAGTGACAAACAAAAAGGAGCTATAAGAGGAGGAAAAAGAAAATAAAAGAGACCTTACCCTCCTAGAGGTAATTCATAGAAACTCTTTATTGATCAAGTTGATAAAATTTTGCTAGTTGTCAACCCAACTGGGGCCTCATGTCTAAAAGATCCTGCCAATGATATCCAACTTGAGGGGACTGAGTACCTGAAGTCTTGCTATGCCAAAATCAGAAGCATGTTGATATGTAGAATCAAAATTAACAATGTTGCTTAACATTAGTGTGGATCGTGGGGAGAAGAGTCATGATGCAAGTAAGATTTCCAAGCATATTTGGCAGCTTGCATCCTATTGATCCAATCTAATACCATGGTTATTTCATCGATAGTTAGATATCCATAACAAGCTTCTTCCTTCCAGAAACTCATAAACCAAGAATGACTGAATAGAATTCGAACAAAGCCTTGTATTAGATTTGGGAACCAGATAGTGCCTCTAACTTTATCCACACATCATTGGCTTTCACAATCTGTTTTCATGATGAATATTATAATCCTTTTAATTGGTTCTGTTTATTACCTTGATTAGTTGTTGATGAAGAACAAGGCATTAAACTATTGCATCATTACACAAACAATGCTTTTTATTTGGTAAGTGCCTAAACTGGAGCAATCACGATGCCACAATGTTATAGAAGACAACTCTAATAGATAGTAACCTTTATACATTACAATATATATTAAACTGATAAAAGCTTATCAAAATGGGCCAATTTTAGTCACTGGGCGTAAGATTATTAACTGTGGCAAAATGTATAGAGAAGAAATAACTGAGAAAAATTGAGTTTTATCAGGGCTTTATTACATTTTGGAGCACTTAAATTGTAGCACTATGTTTTTGTTGACCCTGACCTCCCTTGATGCCAGGCTGTGTGAAGATGCTCTTGGCTACATACATAGGGAAGAAGGTATTAAGCACTCTCCACTTTGCTGATTGTTGGGGGTCAAACAACATGGGCCATGAGGAAAGAGTCTCTTTTTCCCCTTTGTGTTAGTTGTTGGAAAACAATCAGATGCATTTATGTTTCCAGTATAAGCTATAAAGTTGTGATGTAAAAGATCAAACCAGAATTAAGGAATATAACAATCTTCATCCTTGCCTCCTCTATTGTCATTGATCGATGCTTGGCACGACCGTGATAATGTTGTCAACATGTCTAACCCACATAACCCCTCTTATACACTCACAAGTTAGACTTGAGAACGTGGAGTTGAGGCAAATCATGAAGAGATTGTGTCTTGTGGTTTTGGGAATTGTAGAGGTCCAAGTCCCAAGTGCGTCTTTTTTGTGTGACTGCATTAGATTCTTGGAATTGGGCTGCTTAAAGGAATGGTTCAAGAAGTTTGCAAGTCCTAGAACTTCCTTATTTGCACAAGCCATGTCTTACCAGAGCCTGCTTCCCACCACTCTTGCTCATACCTTGTACGTTCTTAACAAACTAGAACATCTTTAGCAAACTGATTGAATTATACTCCACTGGCATTGTGAAAACATGAACTGAATCCCACCCTCTAGGGAAATTTTACATTTTTGAGGGAAAAGAATATGCTTCTTTCATATTGGAAGTTCTTTTCTCGAAAAAGGAAAAAAAAAAAGTACTTGGGGCTTCTGATATGATCATACAGAAGAGGGAAGGTCTAGGACAAGTTCACTGACTACCTTAATGGCTTCCTTCAGAGTTCAGAAAGAACTTCAATTCTATTTCCTCAAGCATTCTTTTGTACTGCAGAATTAATTTCATCAATTAAACCTCTATAATCTGAGGAATAACGATTAGTTTTGTTTGAAAGACTTAATAGATCAACAGAATTTGCTTGCTCTGCTACTTCGTTTTATGCTGTTCCATAAAGCACTGGACTCCTATATGTGAATTATTGTTTTGAGAAAATTTTAAAAAAATTAGAAAGATAGAGTCATAAACTTAGAAACTTGCACATTTTATACTTATTATATTCTTAAAGTAGATTATTTACTAATCTAAAATCTACCTACATATCTTTACTTTACTCTTTTAAATTCATTCCATCCTCTTTTGGTTCTCCAACTCTAGTGGGCTATTTTGACATACCTTCTTCTTTCTAACCTTAAATCATAGTTAGATACTTCAATGGTAAAATGTAAAATCCCCTATCTCTAGATTCCTCCTCCCTACCCTTGTTGTTTTCTTTTCCTTTCCCTTCCAGTTTCTTCTTCCCCGAATTTCGGCGTATATGTCATCAATGAAATCTTGAAGACCGTGACTGATTCTGTAATTAAGGAATTGAAAAGATAGCATATCATATTGAAGGCGTGCTTTGAAAATATTTCATTCTTATCATATTCGTAAAAAGAACAAAGAAAGCAAAGTGGAGTGGATTGGATTGGATTTGATACATCCAAAAGTTCCTATACTAAATCTTTAGCTTTTTTCTGAATTGGGATCCACAAAATAGCAATAAAAGCGATCTCTATCATATCGAGGATTTTGACATTTTATCCGAGATTTTTTCCTTTTCTTTGGCAGCTCTTCTTGTGAACTTCAACCATTCTCTAGTACTAACCACAAAAACAGGGGGGCTGGGGGATAAAGACAGGAACCATGGCAGTGTTCGAACACATATATAAAGGAAACAAATTATCATGATAAAAACATTGAATATTTTGGATCAAATCAAATCTTTTTTTTCTGACATTTCATCACTATTTGGAAATGAGGTTGAAATTGAAAGCTCCCAAACAAAGAAGACAAATTCTTGGATATGACGTTATAGTTTTCTGCTCATCTTTTTTCACTCGGTAGGGACAAATAATCAAGAAAATCTATTCGATTTGAATATTTTGATTTTCCCCATTTTTGTAGTTTCTCAATTTGGACAGGAAAGCCCAAGTTAGCATTTCTAGTACATCAACTAGGTCAAGTTGATTTTCAAGCAGCCGTTTTCTTTGTCCATGTTCTTTTTTTAGTTCACGTTTTCACTTTATTATCAGTGTCTTAAATTTTCTGAGTAACATTTTTGAAGGGCTGGTATTGTGTGTGTGTGAATCGAGAATGTTTTGGATGGAGACGAGAAAATATGTAATCCAAGAAGCATGCCGCAATCCTTTGTAAGACCCACAGCTGAATCTTGTGAACGGTCGATGGTGACCATAGAGTGTGATGAGAGACTTTCTTGAACTCCTTACTTCATTATAATAATATCGTGAAAGAATTATGAAATACAGTCTAATATAAATACGTCTTGAATTTTTATAAGTTTGACTATAAAGTGATACTTTCCTAATTTATAAGAACTCGCTTTATAAAATTTTTTAAAAATTATATAATACTTTTTATATTCAAATATATAGTTACATGCTATATAATAAAAAGATCAAATCACCTTAAATTATTCATTCCTTCAATATTACTTTTTCATTTTGTTTCATATTTTGTTTGACAAGTGTGAAAGTGAAATGACTCTTTCCAAGCTTTTAATCATAGACAAGCCAACTCTATTGCAAGTGAGGGTGGCATCAGAAGATTGAGATTCATTGAACAAAGAACACTATTAAGACTTGATTAGTGAAAAAAAAAAAAAAAGTCGAAGAGCACGCTTCCTTATTGTGGCCTTTTACATGCTTTTAATGGTTCTATTTCTTCCCCTATGATTGCGTTACGTGATGTGTGCAAAATTGATCATCTTTCTTATACAGATATTTTGTACGATTTCAACAGAATTATTTTTAATAATTTCAAGTTCATATTTGACTAAGAGCATAATTAGTCTTCCTCAATTATAGTAAACTTTGTGGGTAAACTATTGAATTGATATGATTTTAAACTTTTTCCATTCTAATTTAGTGTGATGTAAAAGATGATGACGGCGCCGTTAGACAAAGATAATCTTTCATGGGTTCTGATCTTCATTATGATTCCGAGGAATAAAGTTGGTTCATTACCAGTCCAATGTGTAACAGAATGTGTATTAAGGTTATTGCACGAGAATTAAAAATAAAGAGTACCTAATTAATAAAGTATAAAAAGATATTTTAACCGTCTCAAAAAATTAAAATTTTAATTGATATAATTTAGTAATAAAGAACAAGGGCAGGTTCCTTTTTTTTTGTTTTTTAAACAAAAAAAGAACAATAAATACCAAGTTCCTAATCCACAGATAAAAAAGATAAAAAAGAAAAGAACAATTACTTTAGACCAGAGGCAGTAGCATTATAGAATTGTTGAACCCTCCTCTTTTACATTTTTAACCTTAGAAAGCATTTCAATAATGATGCTACAGCATTTTCTTTTCTTTAACACTTACTTTCTCTTTCTTGTTTCTCTCAGATCATCTAAAATGGCATTTACCTTAAAAAAGAAGAAATCCCATTAAGAATATGATCTCTCAAAGAAAACCAAAAACCTGTATAATGAACTAGCGATTTTCGCACTGTCCTTTTAGCTAGCTTCTTTCAATTGGGTGAAAAGTATTGGGGAAAGGAAAGGAAAAAGAAATAGAAGGTGATTTTCTTTAATTATTGATGTGTTGAAAATCTTATAAAACGGGCAATAAACATTAAAAGAATTACATTAATTAGAGCGAAAGGGAAGTTGGTTTATTAAAAGAATGAAAGAAATTAGAAGAAGCCAAATTGGGTAGGGTACTTCTTCACAGACATTATGAGGGGACGGGGGGTGGGGAACAATACAATCACAGTTAGCTATAGAATAAATGGATATTAGACTATTTGAATTCCACAAGTACTAATCATTTTATCAGCCGACTTTAATTAGTGATCTTGACAAAAAAAACTTTTTGCATTTTTTTTCCCAGTTCAGTACAATTGGGGTTCGGCAATGAGCCACCAGCTCACCTTTTGGCTAGTTTGGATTATGTAATTTAGGCCCTAGATATTGGATTAATGAGGGAGTCGACATGATTTAAAGGGTCTTAATTCTTTTATCCAAATCCTTCCCCCCGGCTTCTTCTCACTCCATTATAGTCTTGCTATATGGAATTAACCTTAATTTATTATACAGGAAAAAATTAAAAATTATAAAACCCTATAATAAACAATAAAACGTGGAGGAATGAAGCTCTTTGAGGACACGTGTAAGCATCAAAATGGTGGAAGGGAGGTTGTAAGAGGGATTCAGAGTTGAAGATCTGCGAGTCTCGCCTCATAACGGCCTAGCTCTGATCTACACTGCCTTTTAGCCCAACAGGCCAAAGTACCTAAAATTTTATCGAATTTTATTTATACACTAATTTATTTATTGTCATTAACTGTTAATTTTTTCCATTATGAGATTTTCATTTCATATGCTAATTTTTCAATATTTCTTCGTCAGTAGTCACGAAATATTTCACTACATATCTTAGCTGCCTGCTAAGCTTAATTGAGTTCCAAAACTGGTTTAGGAATTCCTTCTTAATATTACTTAGGACGTGTTTGTAACAATATCGTATGCTTTTACAATAAAAAATTTTCTAAAAAAATGCTGCTAGTCTTTCCATGCTGGTGCTCAATTTTCCTTTTTTTTCCCCCTTTTTTCCTGCTGCATTTCTGATATAAGGCGACTAATCTCTTCTATAATAAATCAAAGCATGCTAAATTAATAGTTTTTGTATGCAAATATCTATTTATAGTCAAACTAATTGATTAACCATTCAAATCCGTGCTCCTAACTCTGTCCGCACACGAATTTATTCCTTAAGATAGAAAATCACGAAAAATACAAAAACGTGTACCGAACAAAAATGAGGTGTGCAAGAATGGAATGGATCAATGAAGAATTTTGCACGTCTTTCCTGAAACACGAAATATTAAAATTGAAAGTTGACTGAAACCTAGTAATCAAACTTAAAACAAAGACAAACACAGTATTATTATAGAAAACAAAAGCAAAGAAAGAATCCAAAAGTAGCCGATGGATGCTTGAATCTATGGTCTGTCTCAAAGAATATTTAACACCCACGCATGGATAAAGTTGGCAAACAAAGATTATAGAAGACGCAAAGGTGCTTTGGCTGCAATTTTGTGTAGGGGTTTTCAACTACAAGGCCCTTCAATTTAACTTTGGTATTGTCATGAGGTTCCTTTGTCTTTTGCTCTTTTCCCTTCTAGAGGTTAGCTTTGAAGATGACTAGCTTCTCAATTTAGACAAGAACGCAACCAAAAGCCAGTCCCCTGTCCCCATTCTTTAACAATTTTCTACCCTTTCTTGAACAATTCTTCTTTTATTTATTTTCAAAGATTAAGGTTGTCCAAAGAAATATGTCAAAAGCATGCCAACCAATATTAGAAGCTTATAAAGATATACTCTCTGATAAAGAATGCTATTACCAACTAATAAATCAACTCCAATTCGATTTCAAAATTAAAAAAAAAATCCTAGATGAAAAAAAAGATTGAATATTAACCTCTTTCGAGATGCACAAATGCTTGATAAAGAGGATAATAATTATGAGATAATATAATATTTTAAGAAAACGCATACATGTCTTTAAAGAATTAGAAAATATTGTTATTAAACATTACAATATTCCAAAAAAAATCACCAAGGCTTCTCCATCCCAGAAAGAACTTACCTTATTAATATTGAAGAAAATGTGAAATGGGATAAGGATTATGTCATTAATATGCTTTATATGAATCATCTAGTGAAATTTTTGCATAGATAGATATGATAAAGGATCAAGTTAAGCGTGTGCAATATCCTTTTGTTGACGCAGAAGGTTCAACGTCAAACTCACGCGCAACATCTTTGGATCATCACGATGCTAAGGGCAATCATAAAATATTGATTAGACCATAATCACCAGAGGTTTAGTCAATAATTAACAGAGGATTTGGCTTTCAACTTCTTTATGCTTCGGAAGAAAGACACATCAAGTGGTAATATATATATATATACATACATTTTCGTGTACAGTGTGTAACAGTTCTTTATGGGATGGGATTTACACAAAGGACCTTTTATTCTTGTCTTTGGAGCAATTGAGAGAACAAAGAGTATTCAAACTCTCTTCAATCACATTCAATAAGTTAGTATATTTTGAAGCGATTGAGGTATGATATTCAAAGTTTGAACTCAACAACTGACGCTTCTGTTTAACGCATTTCAAGACGAAGTCAAGGTATGTAGGAGACTAGTAAGCTGGCCCCAACTACCTCCGCCGCCGAAACACCGCCCCTCCGCCTATATGGCACAAGAAAAAATGCGCGTCTCATTTCTACTTCTGGAAATCTTAAGGTGCCCCAACTGCCCTGAGTTCGGATCGCGGAAACCCCACCAGGGTTCTTTGGCTAATTATCCACGTGCGATTTGCGTGGCTCAAGTAAATCCACCTGTGAGTAAACGCTATCCATTACCGGTCGTCCTTATCAGTTCTTTGGATATATCGAGGGTTGAGAAGTGACTCCAACTAAAAATTTAGTGACATTATGTGAAAAATACTTTAAATTAAATTAAATTATTATTTTATTAATTTATTATAAAAGAATAAATGGAAAAGGACAAATTATACATCGACTCCGTGCATATCCTTAAGAAATTACTAACAAAATGCAAAAAAAAAAAAAGGGTCTGCGCATTGGGCCTCCTTCGACCTTTCTCCAATTTTTTCCATTCCCAGCCCAGTGATAATAGAAGTAGTATTTTTTTATAGCAATAAAGAAAGGATTTATATTTTTCTTTTTTCCCCCTTTCATTTTTTTTTTGAGGGGTACTTTTCCCTTACCAACTCGCAATTCCGCAACTGTCGCGTGGACTTAAAAAGTCATTTAATTGAGAGCTTTTAAAAAAGTTGAGAGAGTCGTGTTTTGACTGTATAATTCTCAAAAACAAAATTGAGAACTTTCAGCGTACTTCTCGTTTTGTTCTGTTCACAATAGGGTGTTGGGAAAAGGATAATCCCAATTTAGGTGCATTCTTCTTCCTTCGAGATTGTTTTCCTTTATTCTTGTAATTTTCAAGTTTGATATCTGGTCTCATTAATTAAAAAAATTAAATATTTAATTATTAAATTATTATTTAAATGATATTATTTTTTAAAATTGAAAGTAAGGTAAAATATAATTTATATTTAAAAATATTTATTATAATATTTTATAAAAATATTTTTATAAAAAATAAATAAAATTTCTTATTTTAAATTTTGTAACAAAATTAATTCAAATACAGCGGAATATTTTTTTGAATGTTTCTTTAAAAAAGGAAACGAAAAGAACGCACAGAACAAATGATGAAGGAAGCTTCGCAGATCGCAGCACTTAATATCTTCTGCCTTTTGTTGACACGTGTCAAAAGGTTAGGCTTTGAAGGTTATCTGTCACCGTTAAATCATCTTTCTTTTAAAGGGATTTTAATATTAACATTTAAGATGACTTAGAAGTCAAAAGTATAATAATTAAGATATTTTTATTTATGTTAAATTTTTATTTAAATTAAATCATATTAAAAATTAAAAAATAAATTATTTATTAAAAAATAAAATTTAAAATAAAAAATTTAAAAAAATAAATTTTAATTTAAATTCTAATTTAAACTTGTGCTTATTTAAAAATTGTATTTAGCAATGAAAATTGTAAGTTTGCAACAAATGAAGGCTATTTAATTTTACAGTAAGCGAGAATTTTATTTTTTCTTTTCCCTTTTACTAAGGTGCGGAATCATTTTTTTTTTTGTTATTTTGTACAGCTGATGCTTTTTAAAAAAAAATTTGTCTCATTGTGATTGAAAAAAGTTTTGAACATGTAACTCGAGGTTATTTTCGAAATTATATAGGTATTAAATTTAAAAATTCTTTTCTTTTCTTTTGAATCGGTCAAAAATACTTTCTCAATGGCTTCAAAATTATAAAAATAAATAAATATATAGACCAAGAACTGCAAACATAATATACTTTCCAAAAGAAGTCGCCCCATTAATGATATTTATGTTTATAGCAAAATTAAAAAAGAAAAAGTAAAAGAAGTGTTGCCCAAAACCAATTTCTTTGATTTGTTCAAAATTTTTCTTCTTTTCCTTGCTAGATGATCGTTCAAGTTTTGCTTGAAACTCAAATGCAGGAAATTAGCGGGACAAATTAACTGTTCCGTTTTAAACTATAATTCATTTTTATATAAATTAAAAAATAAAAATAAAAAAATAATCCTTAATAATTTTTATTAATTAATAGACAATGATAGGATTATATTTATGATATAATTAATTTTAAAAATTTTAAAATGTTAAATATTTTATAAAAAATAAAAAATAGTGTGAATATCTTCTTATATTTTAAAATAAAATGAATATTTTTTAAAAAATATTTTAATCGAATTCAGTATCAAATGATGCCATCCAAATTTATCATCGGAGGGTCGTTCTTCTCCAGTGATCGTTGTTCTTTAGATTTGTTTCCATTTTAAGCGATAACGACCTATTTTTGCACATACAAACAAGCGATTCAAACACTTTTTTTCCTGCTAATTATTTATTCAAACACGCATCTCATAAGCAATATAAGTATAGATTTAAATTAGCTTTGTAAAACTTAATATAAATTTTTTTATTTTAAATTTTATGCTTTTTCTTTTTTAAATAATTTATTTTTTATAAAATTTAAATAAAAAATTATAAATTCAAATTCTATTCAAATTTTACTTTATATGTTTCAAATATTATTTTTTTTAATTCTACGGAGGGGAAATATGTCCCAAATATTGTTGACAAAGTGTATTGAGACTACCGCTACCTCAAAAGATAGCTTGGGGGAAAGAAAATTATTTTGTGAAAATTTTTAATAAATTTTTTGTTACTTAAAAAACTTTGTTTGCTCTCAGCTCATACTTCATCAGCGCTGCTCATGAGTTTCGACAATAGATAGAATCAACTATTTGACATCCTTCTTCTTATATTAAGATAAATATTAAGTATAAGCTGATAATAAGAGTATGGTCCAATTTTATTCGAGCATTCTAACATATATCTATCTATCTCTCGTGCAATTCGACATCTCATTCGTTCCTTTTTATCCATTTGCCAAAACCCAAGAGCAAACTGGGTGCGAGACTTTGAGGTTGCTCTCACTGCCCACAGTATATATTACATCTCGCTTCACAATTGAATATTATATATATATATATATATATATAATATTTATAATTAAATTTTTATTTTTAAAAATAATTATATATTTTATTTTAATTTTTTATTAATAACTTTTTTATTTTAAAAAATTATATTCAACTAATATAAAGATTCTGCCATTAACTTTTTTCACTCTCTTATTTTAAGATACTTAAGTTTCATTATCATATAAGCTTTATCATTAATTTTTTTAATTAATAAAAAATTATAATATTTTTTAATAATTAAATTATTTTTCTTAATTTTATATTAAATTAAAATAAAATATTCAATTATAAACATAGTACTCAATTTTTAAACTTTTACTGATTATTTACTCTAAAACAATTTATAATGCACTGTGCACGCGAATTCAAGAGTGCGATTTATGATTTTAGCAACACTTATAGATTCACTTCTTATCTTTTTTTTTATACTATATCAAAATAGATACTCAAAATGAATAATGAGAGTCATGTGTCTTTTATTATTACCAACACATATCCAATATTATGATTTAAAACTTTTATATTTGATGATCAAAGTAGGTTAGAAACAGAGTTTAAAAATAGTCATTTTTTACTTATACAAGTTTTACGTTGCCGATGCCCCCAAGGCCAACCCCCCTGCAGCTGAAATTTGATGTATACGCAGACTGAGTTATATATCTGACCTTTCTCAAAAGGAAAAGAGTTATTTATCTGGACAACTGACGTCATTTTTTACCATCTTCAATCAATTGCTATCTTACGCATTATGCTAGGTAAAAATCTCTTCAATCATTTATAGGTTTTCATTATCTGATTGATATAAAGTCCATTAATGCACGCTCTACATGAACGAGTCAAGCATTTGAATTCCATCTGTTTGATAATATTTCCCTTTAGTCGACTTTTTGTTCCATGTGTTCCAAAGTGTTTATCCGCAACAGTAAACAAGAAAAGAATTTTTTGACAGATTTTATATTATTTTTTAATATAATAATTAATTATTTAAAAATTTAAATAATTTTTTATATATAGAATTTGATCTAAATTTATTTAATAATATAATATCAACTCCTTGGGCAAAAAAGCATATGTTGTGAGGTCATTTTTCACAGCTACTGTATATATTCCTTCTTTTGTTTACATTGCCGACAAACTCAAACAAATCTTGCAGCCCATTAAGCTAAATTGACGATTGAACTCGATCTAATTAGTCCAAAAATCAAAATCTATGTCGGTATAAGAAAACAAATTAAAAGAGAAAAAGGAAAATCTTTCTGGCTTCCTCATGAATGTAAAGAGTTCAATTCTCAGATGATTATCTCTCTCAAACCGACATTCTTTTGAAGGGCACGAAAGGGTGAAGATGCAGGCAACCTGGTCACACATTGGTCAAACAATGTGAACAGAAAAAAAAAACAGAGGTCGGCAGAGCATGTTTTTGGCCTCACTGCATAACATCAATAAATAAAGAAAAAATAAAAGTACGTATTTTTTTTCTTTCTTTTTCATGTTTTTTTTTTCTGTTTTTCATTAGCACATTTTGTAATTTTAATTAAAAAGATGTTCTTATTTAACACATTTTTTACTCAGAGGTTGATATATGACGGAACTGTTTCATTGATGGCTGAACAACTCCGAATTGGCATCTCCCTTATATAGCCGTTTTTTATCAGAGCTTTTAAGGAAGGTCCCCATCCTTAGTCGGAGAGACATCCGGGCTGGCCTTATTCAGGGTCGGATCTAGCTGTGTGCATGCAACCTAGGAAGGTGGTTGACAGAGATTTCAAGATTCTGTCTTGTTAGTATATACTGCTCATATAGATTTTATCTCAGCTCAAAAAAGGAAATCTTAACTCTTAATCCAGGGAAAACCATCCGGGCTGCTCTTTTTTTCTTTAGTTTCTTCAAGAATTGAGAAGCAGCTGTGAAGGTTCTTGATAATTCTATCAAAATATTATCGGGGCTGGCTTTGTTTTACCGGATTATACAGTTTAAGGTGGATTTGGGGTGTACATGTGCTTATTAAAGGTGGCGAACAGACGAGGTACCGGTGATTATGAAAGAATTCCCGGAAGAAATAGGAGAGAAGGCACCTCCAACACCGACACCAGCACCGCCGCTGTTTCTGTGACTACTACCAATCTAGAAGGTGGCCAGCAGCAGTTTCAGCAATCTCGTTTTCTTTCGTTAGAGGAAACTCAACAACAGCAGCACCAACAACTTGAGCAAACCGACTATCTTTTATCGGGGGCGGCGCCAATGTTTCCGTCGTACAGCCAGTCGAGGGAGATGTCGGAGATTGTGGCGGCTCTAACGAATGTGGTTTCCGGGCAGAGGTCCGGCGTGTGGAACTTCAGTAGGCCGGAATTGAGTGGTGCTGCTCCCAGTTCCTCGTTTGCTGCAGCTGGGGGTTCTGTAATTCATTCGGTTAATTCTCCTTCTTCTGCTTATTCTTCTTCGAGCTCTGGCTCTTGGGCTGGGCAGAAGCGTGGACGTGATCAAGATGAAACCGTTTCTGGATTTCCGGAACGAGTTTACAGAGCTTTTGATGAGTTCAAAGCTGGAGACTCATCATCGTCTGCCCAAGCTGGTTAGTGCATATCAATACTGTCAGAATAGTTACAATTTATCCTTTTTTTTTTTTGGCTGAATTGTTACAGTTTATCCTATTGAGAACCTTATCAACAAAAAAATTATTATGTTGAAACTGTACAAATAAATTGTTCATTTTTGTCTGATAATTCTTATAATCGAATTAAATGTTTCTGCAAACTTCTCCAAAGTAAATCAATTTTGTGTTTTGATCCGGAGTCTTGTTCTTTTACTTAAAAGTAACACAAGTGCTTTTGCCAGATGAGCAATGCTGCCCATGTGTAAATTACCTTTTATCGTTTTTAAGAGAAAAGCATCTGATAGTTTTTGGTATTGCATGCAGTTCCAAGCTGTGAATAGCGTTCTATCGTGAATACATTTTTTATATATATTATTTCATGTTATCGTGTGCAACATATTAATCTGCATTACTTTTGATGTTTCAAAACGGTGTTCCATTCTTTCTATCCTTCCCCAGCTCATGATGAAGCTGTTAGTGTCGTCACCCCTACCACCACTGCCTCTACCGTTACAACTACCGTTCAAGGGCCCAATCCACCAGCAGAGGCGGCAGCTTCGTCCTTTGAAGAGACGGGGGAGAGGAGGAGAAGGTACAGAGGAGTTAGGCAGAGGCCATGGGGAAAATGGGCAGCAGAAATAAGAGATCCGCACAAAGCAGCAAGAGTTTGGTTAGGCACATTCGACACTGCAGAAGCAGCAGCCCGAGCATACGATGAAGCTGCCCTGAGGTTCAGAGGCAACAGAGCCAAACTAAACTTCCCTGAAAATGTTCGGTTACTGCCTCCAGTCCAAGCTTCTCAGTCAGCTCAGCTGGCCGCGGCATCATCTCCGGCAACGCGTTTTACGTTGCCTTCACGGCCAGCGCAACAATTAATCTTCCAAACTCAGCCCTTGCAGCCGTCAGACATCGCCAGAGACTACATGGAGTACTCACAATTACTTCAGAATCCCGGATATTTCCATGGCCAACAGCCCACAAGCTTGTTGGAGCAAATGTTCTATGCATCATCGTTGGCTCTTCTACAATCAGAGTCATTACCATCTTCTTCTTCTTCATCTTTTGCCGCTTCTTCCACTTCTTCCTCCTCCTCTCAAGCATTCCCTCTCCTGTACTCTGATCAACATCGAAGTGGCTACTTCCCTCAACAGCAAGGAAACCAAAATCAGGGTGGCAACACTAGTAGCTTCCCGACACAGCCGTGGACTAGTTCCGGCCATTATCCTCCATCCTCGAGTTAATTTCTTTCTTCTTTTATTTTTTACATAAGCGTACCCATGATTATTTTCTTTTCGTTCTTTTCGGGGGTTTCCTTGTTTCATAACCTTGATGTACTATGTCTATTTGCATGTAGGTTAGGCACTATTATGGCATTGTTATTGCTGTCATTATTTTGTAGAAGCAATTTAGGTCATAGGGTTTAAGATTGGACCAGAGATTTTGATATGTAACTTATTTTGATCTTCAAAGCAAAACATGTAAGAGAAACATCAAATTCGTCAAACTCGTCCATTCTTTTACTTGCAAATTCGAGAAAAATGTTCCATGTTTTTTTGAAGAGTTGATTAGCCTACTGAAGAAACCATCTTTCACTCAATTTGTTTCCGATGCGTTTTGGTAAGAATCACGTCCGTATTCTTTTTCATTTTTTGGTATAAGACTAGAAAGTCTCTATCCGGAGGTTGATCTTCAGCGAACGTATTCATGATATTTGTCGACATTATGGTTTAAAAAATACCGAAATTTTGGTGGGAAATAGGTTTCGGTGGGACGAGGATCCTAGAGAGAATTGTTGGCAGGGGAAACGGCCAAGGTGATGTAATCTAGGAAACGGACAACCAGTGTGTGTCCCCATGTTCCATTGTTTGTTCTGGCTGAAAGCTCTAGAGAACTGGATTTCTTACCCTGCCCGCAAGATTTATCCGGTGGAGGCTGTGCGACGTACTTGTAAAATTTTGTCAATAACATGAGACGAAAGTAAGTATAATTTCAAAAACATAATTTTTGGTAGGTATGAACATGTCGATAGGGACAGGTAATACGGGATAAGATAAAATTAATTAAATATTTGATAATATATTTTAATATAAACAGAGATAAATTTGGACATAATTTGATTTAAAAATAAAATTTTAAATTTTAAATATAAAATTTATATTTTTTATAAATAATTTAATTTTTATAAAATTTAAAATTAAATTTTATTTAATTACACTCATAATTTAAATATTTTAATTAATTTTTTATTAATTATGAGAATCAAGCTTCCAATTTACCCAACAGCCTGCACTATTTGCCTAACAAATTGTACCGCACACACTCAAAAAGATCAGAGGACATTGAAAGCGACACCAATTGTCTCAACTTTTGCAGAAGTATCCTTGAAGCAGAGGTTTCCTCTAAAGAATTTGGGTTCAAATATTTAAAACGAACAAGTGTCCCCCAAATGGATCAGCACCAAAAAGAAACGGCAAACAAAATCATAAAAGGTGGGATAGAAAAAGAATCTCTCCGACTCCCCTCCCAAAAAAAAAAAAAAAGAACCAAACCAGAAAAATGTCTTGAATCGAGAAGATAATTACGAGGAAGGAGCCCAAAATGGCAAATTCAACTTGAATTTCATTCTCGTTGTTCTTTTCAGATAGCTTTCAAGAGTTAAATAATTGATGTCTCTTCCCGTTGAAATTGGGATAGCTGTCTTCAATTGTTGCACACTAGTTTCTCATAAACTTGGCTTGGAAAACTAGCCACCATGAGTATGGTAGTGGACATATGCTAGGTGCACAATGCCAACCAAAGCCAAGTGGTTTTATGATGGATCCCAATTGAGAGACATTGTTTGCAATTGCTTGGGCAGTTGATTTATGGCTTAGGATGGTCAAATTAAACTCTTGTGCTGTTACTTTCCAAGAGGATTAAGTGATCATTTATAATTATTATTTTATATTTGTAATTTAATCTTTTACAATATATAAAAAAGCTTACCTAGATTACTAGGTAAGAATAAATACTAAGCTCAAAACCAGGTTAGTCGGAAAAAATTAAGAACTAGGATTTTTTTAATGAATAATTAAGAATTAACTATATA
The DNA here is from genome assembly GCA_030512225.1 of Rauvolfia tetraphylla. Lineage (NCBI taxonomy): Eukaryota > Viridiplantae > Streptophyta > Magnoliopsida > Gentianales > Apocynaceae > Rauvolfia > Rauvolfia tetraphylla. The sequence continues at coordinate 7,398,405 of JAJQKT010000058.1, read as the reverse complement.
TATATATATATATATATATATATATATATATATTTCATTTATTGAAAATTTCTTACAAATATAAATGAAACTACTTTATGTGCTCATCGAAAATAAAATAATTATAAATTGTACAAATGGCTAATTTTTGTAAAGAAAACGATGAATAAATTTTTCCCACTTGAAATAAAATAATTTATTTTGCGATAGGCATATAATGAGGGACAAATGAGGTATGGTACGACCAGTTGTACATTGTGGATCGATACTCCTTTCCATTAAGCAATACAATAATCAAAATGACTTTACCAGGAAACCCTTTCAAAAACGATGTACTAAAAAATTAATTGAGGGGTGGGTTTTTAATTCCAGCACATACAGATAAAATTAATTAAAAACTTAATGCCGAAGTTTTCGTCTTAAACAAGATGTCCTCGTCACTTTCTCCCTCTAGAAGCAGAACCGAATATCTATAAGACTATATCTAATAGAGAGAGAGAGAGAGAAAGTGAAAAAGAAAAAGGCTGATGTCATTATCCAGGTGAACGTAGGTGACACATGTGATCTATTATTGTAATTCAATTTCAAATTCAATTGTGAATAATCTATTTTTAGTAGTGCAATATTTGGGAGAAATGCATGTGGTATTCACTTGTACCTATTTCCTAAGATGTTGGGTAAGATGTAATGAATTTACCATTCAAATTAAATTTATATGTATTACACATTCAATTGAACTATACCGAGAATTGGTAGCAATAACTATCTTCTTTAAAAAAAAAGGTTTATAATTAAAATTTATAAAAATAAAAATTAAAAATACGTGTTTAAAACAAAAAGTAATTAGAGGATTATTTTTATGAATTATTCTTTTGTATTTTAATAAGATTTACTCTTTATTTTTTGTAAGAAAAGAAACAAGAATCATAATAAAAATATTTAAAAAGTAAATCAATATTTAGAATGAGTATCAATCCAAATACTCTTTTAACTGCTATGAGATGTTTCTTTCACCATAACGTATTAGTACTAAACTCGAGTTACTAACCATAACGAAAATACTACTCCTTCCATCTTATTTTTTTAATATAATTTGATAATATATAAAAATTTTATATAAAAAATTTAAATTTTATTATAAAGTAAAATTTTACTTCCTCACCAGACCATCGATATTTCGTGGGAACATTTCCATACTTCTCCACTTTGTATTCCCAGAAGGCGAAAGGTAAAAATTAGAGAAGTGCAACGCCTGTTTAGTAATTTAATTTTGGGCTCTCCAAAAGAAAAAAAAAATTCAACTTTGGGTTGAGTGGTTGTTTACCTAACTCTTTTGGGGCAAGAGAAAGTTGGATTTGATGATAATAACGTCCCCTCTGTCCCATTTTTTCTAAAAAAGAAAAATCCCATCCTCCTCTTCCAAGCACTTGTAATTGACAGATGTCCACAAATCTTTAAACAAAAAAAAAAGCTCAAATTTTAATGTATTCTTTGTGGTCGATTTTAGTAGTGGGATTAGATGAGATTTTATTTTGTTTGAAATTTTTATTTTGAATTTTTTAGAAATTAAAAATGTTTGTAAAGAAAGTGTTGGAACTAAAATGAAAATTTTATTAAATTTGGACTAAAAATTTGTCAAAATACGCCCTAAATATTCATTTTAAAAAGAAAAACATATAAGAAGTAATGATAATTGCTAAGTACTATATATCAATTTTTGAAAATAATATGAAATTAATAGTTAAAAGAAATTTAGCTATATATATATATATACACACTAAAACATTTCTTTCTCATGAAAAAAGTTAATATTTTGGAATGTTCCAAAATAGCATGGTAGACGATTTTTAGGAAGGAAGAGAGTATATATATCATCAGTAATAATTTGTGTGGGTCCAAGTGGAGAGGATTGTATTAGGCGGGGTTATAGATAAAGTAGATCTTTTTCTTTTTTATTTTATTTATTTATGTAACTTAATTTTTTATTTTTATAATAAAGTATCTTAATTATTAAAAAAATATATTATTTCTTTCTTTTTGAACACCTGGCTTCAATAAGAATGTAAATTGGCTTCAATAAGATTTTAAATAATTGATGGCTGGGTCATAGTTTTAAAAATATAAAATGCAATACCCCTATTTCAATATGAATTTATTTTGACTTACTATGAAAATTATTAGAGTGATTTGGCTGTAGGTAAATTACTATCATATATTTGTTAATAAAAGAATTTAGCTATATGATCGTATGTTGTTTTAGTAAAAGAGATTAGTAGTAGAACTATAGTATTAATAGAGTATAATTCAAATTAAGGAGTTAGTAAGTAAAAATTTAGATAGTAAAATATATTATTAGCTTAAGAGAGTGGACATTCACTTTAAAACATATTAAAAAAATGTGAAAAAACAATTGTAGAAGAGAGAGTAAACAAGTATCATAATATATTTTAGAAATCTAAGATTAAAATATAAAAAGAAAATAAAAGAAAATACTTCAAAACTGCTTTAAAGTTAACTAGCTTATTTAGAACAATTGATAACTTCGTCCTATTATTACCCTTCCTAAATCAATCGGGTTTTATTTTTGGTCTTTTTCAAATGAATGTCTCATAAATAAACCCATCTTTCTTCATGAAAATAGGTATAATGAGTAAATCATTTAGGAATTCTCATCTAAAATCATCATTTGTTCTGTAACTTCGACTAATGAATCAAAATCATGTAAATGTTGATGATGAATAATTATCTAGAGGACTGTAATTGTAGCTATTTGGATAATTCTTTAGTAGTTGAGTACTTTATTTGTAATTCAAGAGATTATGAATCAAGTTCTGATAAATAAAAACTTTGAGTGAGAGAGAGAGAAGAGCAATACTAGAGTGACAGAGGAAATTGCATAATGCACTAAATGTCCTTGTAATATATTTAAGTAGTATTATTTGGCTTTCAATAGTCTCTTGATAATAATTGCTAACTACTTTTTATGCATCCCTAGCTACCTCTCTTAACTTTATATCCCAAAATAGACATACATTGTAGACATGCCCTAGTATTATGATACAAGAGTTTCTTACACAAAACACTTCTATCTCTTTCTACACACTACAAAAAGGAAACCTTTATTAGCTAATTTTTCTTACCAATTTGATGAAAGGTAATAATATTGGACAATATTTCTAGTTAACACAACCAAATGCTGCAATCCTTTGTGTCCCAATTGCGTGAATGACCATAAGAAATTTGAAGGGTTTGGTACTTGTCATGAAATCTTGAAACATGCTGGGAGTTTGGCTGACTGTTTGATAGGTGTTGATTGCCTATTAGGGTTAGCCCGAACCGATTATGTAGGTTCAACGAACTCATAAAGATTTTTTTCTCAATTTCTAGCAGTCGGTCAAAATGACTAAAACCTAACTCTATAGTAAGATATTCTGAAGCTAAATGATGATCAATAGGTTATCATCTATGCCTAACAATAGAATGAATGGCTCAAATTTCAAAAGCTCGACTAGACTAGACTGGAGAAAGTAACTTAAATTATTGTACATTTCGTAACAAACAAGCAATGCATTCAAGATTATTGGACTACCTAATGTGTGAAGGCTTTTTATCAGGGATTAGGCAACTTCAGAATTAGAACGAGGACTACTTGTCTTCGGGGGGAGGGTGGGGGGGAAGGGTGAGCAAATTCAGTGAAAATTGAGCGGCTTTGTCCACTCCGTGGAACTTCAAAATATTGTTTGATTTGCTAGGAAAGCTACATTGTGATAGTAATCTTCTTATAGCTCTACTGGGCTTGCAAAGTGTGATTATGGTAAGTTGTAATTAGATAAAGGTTTAGGACATTCCGTATTTTTCAAAAAAATAAAGTTTCTTTAGGTTATGATACGGAATGAAAATGCGCGATTGAAGTTAAAATGCCTTTCAAATTAACGATATGCCAAAGATCAATAGTTGGCATAATTTGGCAACCATTTTTTATTGATTAAATCTTGGAATTCTGCAGCATTTTAGGCCCTAAACACTATACTTGAAGTGGAGTATTACCTTGACAAGAAAAGAAAATTGTGACAGAAGGATAGTTTAGTTAGTTAAAATTACTTATTATTAATTGACAAATTTAAAGTTCAATTTATATTCTCATTCTTCTTTTTGTATACAAATAAACAATAAAAAATAATTCTAACACTAAACATAAATCAGACTCTCGTCGACTTGTTGTGTTTAGCATATTGTTGCACTTAAAAATTGACGAACAGATTCTTGATTTTGAATATTGGCCCAGTAATCAGGTAAGTATGTTAAACTTATTCTTCTACTCATGTTTTTCTTTTTCTTTTTCTTTTTTCCTTTTGCTGGATTATAGATCCGTTGGATGCATTTGGATACAAAAAAGGATTAAAACGAAAAAGGATTTAGTTTAAAACTTGACTGTTCATTATGCACAAAAGAATCAGATAACATGAACAAGTAGAACAGTTTCTACAAAATTCAGTAGTTAGAGAAACCTTTACTTCTTATTTTTGGAGGAAATAAAAATATGGGAGAAATAGGAAAGTCATAGCACGTAAACTCGTAGTGAACCACTTCGTGATATGGACCCGACCAGATTGTGGAGACTTGAGGCCACTCAATGTTACATGACGAGCAAAAGTTGGCCCATTGAGTGGAAAACTCCGCTGTCATTTTCTTTCAGTGTCATCCACTTTGAACTATAGATTCTCATTTTAGGCATTCGGTTCTTTTTCTTTTTTTTTTTGAAAGCAGATTCTCATTTTAGGCATTTGGTTCTTTTTTTTTTTTGTTTAAAGCTCCCATTTTAGTTTCAACCATAGAGAATTTGAATCGGTTTTAAAAACATTACACTCTACTTTTTCTAGTTTAATCAAGCCCAGCCCGCATAAAAAGTAAACAATTTTGTAACTAATTTAAGAGTGTGATTGGATGTAGTTTGATTGTAAAATTTTTATTTTGAATTTCATAAAAATTAAATTATTTGTGAGAGGATATGTAAGTCCCATATTTAAAATTTTAAATTTGATTTTGAGATTAGATGGTATCTAATCTCAGCCTGAATGCAAATCCGTTAAAGATCGTAACTAAGATTTGTACTTTACAAGCCATAATGTCACAACATATTAATCTCCCACAATTTGGTAATCGGACCAACTATCTTTTCAATTGCAACAACATATATTTTGAGAGACATCTTTATTGTCCCATGCGGCATTCAAATTCTAAAGCTTTTTATTTAGATTGAGTTTAAATTTAAAATTTTTATCTTAAAGTTTGTAACAGTAAATTTTTTATTAAAAAATATAAAATTTAATTATTATTTTATCTAACAAATTCAATTTGAAGTCTAAAACTTCATTTCATTTAGCTGTGGAGTCATATTTCTTTGGCAAACATCAGTGTGTACAGAGACGGACAATTTGTTAAGGAGGCAATGACATCGTTCAACTCGAAGTCGAATATTATCACCGAAGCGGTAGTTCAAGTGATTAGGGATCTGTCTTCTACCTTGAACACCGAGGGTTCAAACATCACTGAGGACGTAGAACCCTTCCCTCAAAGGAGGTGCTATGAGATTGCGCCTGAATTGCCAGCCCCTAGTACTGATCCGATGGAAAATGCTTCTTCTTACTTGGGTTTTGGTGGTACTATTCTAACGGGACTAGTGCTTGCGCTGGTTATTCAGTTTGTCTGATATATTCGCGAGACGAACACGCAAGTCCGAATATTGAGTAGTGGAGGATTATTAGTCCGCCATCTTTAGACCCACCCTTTAATTTACCAAAAAAATAAAACTCGAAGTCAGAATATCTTTACACAAAACTTGAGTGACGTCAGTATATGAAAATTTTTATTAATTACATTACTATTGTAGCTTTATATAAAGAAAGAGTATAAAACATATATGAAAATATTTTTAAAGGTATAGAAGTTTTAATTTTGTAGTTATATATATATTTCAAATTCATCCCTGTGTATATTTTTAAAATTTTTTTATATAATATAAATTTTTACCTGAAAGATGAAAGTTTCGATTCTGTCTGTATTTTCTTATACATGATGCATGCACGAAGAAGTAACCACAAGAAGGTTGTGTGTTGTGGTTAAATTAATCAAATCCGAAAAGTACAAGAATTAGCACATAACATGGAAGACGCCCTGTTTTAGACTAATTATACTTGAAACTTTTAAGATTTATTTGAATTGTATTTGATTGGAAGAGTTTTTATTTTAAGTTCTGTAAAAATAAATCGAAAAAAAATACTATTCGATTATATGTTTAGTTAGATCAAACTTTGTATGAACCCTTAGTATTTAAGCACGTGATTTTTGACCAAAAAACTGATGAAAAAGTATTCGAAGAAAAGCGTGAAAGAATGAACTACTATAAGTCATTAAATTTTGGAACCAAAAATTGGGAAGCAACCAATCACGTTGTGATGGAGGTGGTCAATCCTGTTTTTGGCCGTCAATAATTTGAATTTTGCCTACATAAATATATTCTTTTTGACAATATAACCCACTACGAGTCAAATAAATCTGAGTAATGAAAAAGACCAATATCCGATATAATGCTGTGAAGTGAGAAGTTCTTTAGTCTGAATGACTCAGAAATGAACAAAGGTTCAACAAATTGATGCCCCAATTTCTGGTTCTTTCACTTGAAAGCAGATGTAAAATGAATCTGGTTTTGGTATTTGATTGGGCAGAGTTTCACGAACAGCAGTTCTTCAAACACATATACAAAAAAATTCTTGAAAACACTTACTTTTATTTGTACCAAAAAAAAAAAAAAAACTTTGTGTTCAAGTCTTTGAATGCCTTTTCAACTAGTGGACGAATGCTCAAGATTGGGGATAGGTAGGAAATAGTCTACAAGTACGTGCTAGGTTAGCTACCTTTAATTACTTTGAAACTAAATTATTGTTTGGTTTGAACTTTTTATTTTAAATTTTATAAAAATTAAATTATTTATAAAAGACGTAATTTTAAAATTTAAAAATTTGCATTTAAATTATAAAATAAAATGCTATTCAAGTACACCCTATTCGCAATCCACCATCCCTAAAAGTCTTAAACAATTAATTCCAAATATGCCTATTTGCCCAAACCATCGCCAAACTATATTTGGACAATGTACTAAAAAAAAAAAAAACCTATGTTTGGACAGCATTTTACTACCATTGTTTCTATTGCACCAACACTTTCTCCTTTTTTTGAGTGAAAAAAATGAGGGGCCGGTATAATAGAACTCCGTATTTATATATCTTGTAGTAAATAAAACTTTAGTAAATTCAATTACCACCAAACCAGTAAAAAATAATATTCCCACTCTATTTTTAACTTCTTTCGCTTTCTTTATAAATGAAAATACTTTAATGCATATAGTTACCTTTTTTGAAAGTATTTGAATTGAAAATTTGAAACTTTTGGGGGTATTAAGATTATTTTAGTTATAAAAAATTAAGAGAGGGCATCCGTCGCAATGTAGGTAAACATGGGTAACAATCAACTAATGCCTCAAAATGTATGGATCCAGTCTCAGTTGGAGAAGACTCGTTTGGCTTTGACAACGATATGGCCGAACTCGGACCTAAACTAGGCCTGATACAATATGGGCCGATCTTGAACCAACTGGATCTAGGCCCATCTTCATATATAAATACATCAAGGGGAAAGAGAATGCTGGGTGTTCATTCAGCTATAAATTTGATTTCTTATATAAATTGTCGATTTTAGTTTGATTTTGTAATTTTTTCTTCATAAAAATTTAGTTGGAATAAGAATCAAACCAAATTATTGAATTATTTTAATTCAATTCTGTTCTTATTTATTATATTTTTGTTTGGTTTTTTATCAAAGCAAAAAAACAAAAAATTTATTAATTCCAAAGAATACCATTTTTTTGTTTGTTCAGTTTAAAAAAATTTAAAATATAAAATCAAACCAAAATTTAATTAATTACATAAAAAAAATCAAACTAAATTGAACCGAATTTTAAAAGAATCAAACCGATTTCAAAATATAATTTAGTTGGATTGGATTATTGATTTAAATTGAATAAATAAAAAGCCCAATGGGTTCTAAGGCCCAATAAGTCTGAACTTGAGGATTTTTATTTTCGTAAAAAGTTTTTTACACTGTTTAGGTCAAAATTTATTAGCAATTACTTTGCTTATTTGCGTCCCTACATTTGTGGCAAGACCAAGAGAATAAAAAGAAAAAGCAAAATGGAAATTTCTGAACTTCTTTATGTGAGCATGTTTAGACAAGTTCTAGACTTGGCAGAACTAAAACAAGAATTTCTAGTATTTATTTGCCAAGTTGCATCATGCATTTTTCTTACATCTAAGTATTAGACTATGGAGTAACAACATCGGAAGTTGGTGTTATCTTGACGGAATCCACCGCTTCTGGAGTAGATGATGACTGAGGAGTGGTGCCGGAGTTGTCAGCAGCATCGCAGTAGCCCAGAAGGATGTCACTTTCTTTAGAATCTATACCGACGGAACCAAGCATTGACGGCCAGCACTGGTTTTCTATGGTTCTTATTGCACGACAACAGCCAGGACCAAGATATGTTTCCCCGTTAAGGAAGAAGAGGACAACTTCGCCGGTGCATGATTGGAGTTCAAACAAAGAATCCCAGCAGTTGGACGAGCCTTGTTCGTCTAATTTTAGTCGCGCTGCTAGGGTTGATCTCGTGTTCAGTGGCCTAGCCATGGCCATGAATATTGATGAAAAGAAACATAGAAGGAGAACCAGTAGGAGCTTGGAAGAGTAAGCCATTATGGGGACTATGATGGGGAAAGGACCTGCGTTTGTCACGTTTATATAAATAGAGGATGCAAGAGTATGCCAAGGGTTGGGGAAATTATGAAGGAGAAGCAAGAAAATTGATGGTTTCTTCAACTGATGTATTAATAAGCCTTTGATCATAACTGTTGCTTAAAATTTCACTAGGGTTCTGAAAGGTCTCTAAATTAAGTATTCTATTCACCGGTAACTTCTGATTTAGCAATGGCAAAGACCAATAATTACAGACTCTAGATATTGGTTTGCCAACATTAGTAGATCAAGTTGGATTTGCTGTGAAATAAAAGAGAAAGAATGGAAGCATACAATAAGAAGTGCAAAAGAAAGAAAAGGGAAACGTAATAATCCCGATGGGGCAGGACTCTCTCCACTTGGAATTTGGTGGTGCTGCCTGATGGGGTTAGTGTTTGCATTGATTGTTTAATTAGCATATCTAATATGTTGGTGAAACGAACACGATTAAAATTTTTCAACTTAGCCAAAAAAGGGGAATGCAATAATCCACTAAAACTAGGGTAGTTAAAAAAAATCCAAACCGAAACATCCAATCCAATCCAATTTTGCAATCTTGGATTGGATTGCATTGGATTTGGATTAAGTTTTTTTTAAAAAAACTAGATTGGATTGGATTAAAAATTAAATTTTTAATCAAACAGCCCTAATCCAAAACCTAATCCAAATCACAGCTCTGAGCTCTCCACAAAGTGCTCTTATCTTCACCATACTATAAACCATCACTTTAAAGGGAATAAAATTGAAGCATTCTATTATTAATATATAATTTATGCATTTGACATTAGGAGAAATATGTAATGTATGTATTAGAAATTTCTATTATTGTCATCTAGTTTTTTTTTTGGGTTCAAATAAAGAATACCGGTCATTCTATTTTATTCCAATCCAATCCATTGTAATCCAAACCTAACGGTTTAAGGTTTGAATAAATTGGATTGGATTAAAAAAATTCAAAACTGAATTTTTTGAAATTCGGAAAAAAAAAATGATATAAAAATTATCCCAACCCATACCGTGAACGCCTTAATTAAAAGTTTCTAGGAGAATGTAACAATCTCCGGCAGAGACACAACTGGGCACGTTGAGTTTGAGGATTTTCGGATTAGATTGCGTACTGATTGGTAAGTTTTCCTGGCCACAGAATTGATTCTACTAGAAGGATGATAATATGTTTAGAAATAAAAGATCCCCTACATCTATTAATTCATTGGATTGGTATATATTAAATTGTGTAATTAATTAGTCTTTTGTAGTGAATGAAGGTAAGTTATGGTAGACAATTTTTCTTCTTATTTGCTCCTAAAATCTTGTCCTTAACAGCTGGTGAAAATGGTCTTCTTTCAACATTTTTATTTGTTTTTGATTTACTATTTTCTTGAACTGTTTTTTGCTTTCTTAAAATGGTCTTCTTAAAGTTATCTAAATTTGTTTTTTTTTAATTTTAAGTTTGCTATTTTTAAATGCTAAAGGTGTTTTTTAAGAACTGCTTTTACTTATTTTATTAGTTCCAAAAATAAAATTTTGAAAAACAGTTCTTCCAACAGCTCTATATGTTTCGATAATCAAAACAAATGTTTAGCATGTCCGAGACTTTTTTTTTGTTGTTGTTGGTACTGCTTTTTCTTTTCTTTTTTTTTTCTCTCTTATGATATCTTAATCGCTTTGGATCATCTATGCTATACTCTTCAGCATTGCCATTATATAAGACAACCAAGTATTCTTTTTTTAAAAAATTTATGAAGTAGGATAGACAGACTGGACTTCATTAATTTTGATGACCTAAAATTAGCCTATATATGCATTATTTCTAATTCCTTTTCTACTTCTCCGAATTCTTGGCTACTGTTGTCCAAAAACACAAAAGGGAATGCAAAAAGCAACTCAGAGACGGTTGTTGGTATTACAACACTACCAGGAAAAGGTCAGCGGAATAGAGGACTCCAAGTGCCAGCATATCCCTTAAAACTGTAAAATTTAAGTACTACAGGTTCAAAAAACGAATGAAAAAGACGTAGATCTAATACAACTTACATAGTGAGCCTCTTTAATTCATTCATTAGAATTTATCTCTTTCACAACTTCCATTCATAGTAACAGTGAAGATTAATTTCCGTTTCCTTTTTTTCTAGATCTTTTGTATTCTAATTGACACTGAATTGAAATTTTAAAAGAAGTCACGATACTTTTTTTAAAAATAAAAAAAATAAAAGGATAGGGATGACCTTATATTTGAAATTAATGTCTAAATTTAAAACTAGCTAAATTTTATATCACTATCAAACTCAACTAATTATTACTCAAGAATTTTGTTACGCGATCAGCACAAAAACTACCCATAAGCAATCTTATTAAGAAATAAAAAACTTTTAGAAAATTAAAGGAAAGAGAAATAATCTTCCCTTTACTCCTGAAGAAACAGCAACAGATGATATAATTTAAACAATCTTGGAAATCTCCTCAATGAGCTTACTGTATTGTGCAGCAACTTTAGTCCTGCCTAGAATTGAGTCATCGTAAGTCTTACTTGCAGTAAGAGAGTTGTGGCAACGAGATAGCGCTTCCCTAGCCATACGAGCATCATAGTTAGCCATTGGAGGATCATCTTCCAAATCCCCAGTGATAATCTGCAACTCTTTAATATAATCACCATAAGCAGTGAGGCATTGTTCGAGAACAGGCTTCAATGGCGGTTTAGTAGCTTTGTCCTCTGAAAGAAATCTCAGAAAATCCTGAGTTTTCATGGCATTGCCTATGGCAAACTGTATTCCAACCTTTAAAAGGCCCAGATTATCTTTTATTGTTCTAATTTGAGGGTTTGGTTCAAAAACTAGTGTGCAAAATGACCTGTCTTCCTTTGTGATCCTCTGGTTGCAGAAATCGTTAATCACCGTGTTTTGATCGCTCGGAACTGCTGGTTTTGCTGCCCCTACTGCTGCATGTGGTGTTGAATTGAAGAGGAAGAAGGAAACAAGGACCACGGCCACAAGAAGCAATAGATTTCTGCTGGATCCCATTATCCGTTTTGAGCTTTTGGAGGTGTCTAATTAACTATTCTCTTGTGAAAGACACAAACTAAATTGGAAGTATTAACATAGATCAGCTTTGTAACCTATGGCTCAATAAATTTTAATTGCCGTAATATTCACCTCATAGTTAATGCTTTGAAATATAGAAGACTGGCGTTACATTGGTATCTCTTTAAATAAATATATTAACTTTGATATATATATTTAACATAAAGCTTCGAAAAAATAAAGATTATTATGCTGAAGTCTTCATTCTAGACAATTAGTCATTTTCTAAAGAAAGAAATGGCTCTACTTGAATTGGGTTGCGCTACAAAATCTAATACAATTTTTTTACTTTGAGTTATACTTATTTTTTCACAAATAATTTATTTTTATAAAATTTTTTAAAAAAATCACAATTCTGAAACACTATTCAATCCCTATTATCTTAAGAGCCTTTGGTAGTGACGTCATCGTTAGCCTGTCTATCACTGTTTCCTCGTGCAATAACTTTAGACGATTCCTAAAAACGACAAAAAAAAAAAAAAAAAAAAAGAAACAGGGACTGTTTAATCTTTCTTGAACCTCAATTCAAGTCCGCGGAGAGACAGATTAATATATTGCATAAATGACACTGGCCACTACTTTTTAAGGAAATATCCATTGCTTCCATTGTGACAATGAACAACAATGTCACATTTCCTCTATTCAAAAACCTCAAACATTTCTTCATTTTATTTATTTTTAATTGTTTTTGAATTAATTGTTTCCTTCTATCAATCACTGAAGCTAAGCCAAAATAAAGTATGGACCTTTTCTTTCTATTCTTTACATTTCTAATTTTTATTTAAATTTTCTTTAGTATTTCAAATAATGAAGATAATAAAATTAAGATAAGAGGTATTAAAATAATTATATTTAAAAATTTTAAATTTTTTTGTTTAAATAAAATGTTTGGGCTGTTTCATTTTATAAACTTCTTCAAGCAGGAAGAGTAAAAAACTTTGCATGTATAGTGCATCTTACTTGTGAAAATTCTTCTTACAATGTTCAGAGATAAGATCGAAGAAATAGTCTGGCCTAAACTACCTAAATGTAGAAAGCTAGAATAGGGAGCAAATAAATATAACCAAAAAGCTTGGTTGGGGGTGCTTCCTCAAACATTTTGCTTATAATTGTGTGATGCCCGTAGTTTGGAAACGTTGAGCTAAAGTTCTTAGTTTTTGTATTAGTCATGATATAGGATATGGATGACCATGTATGCTTCTTATCTGCATCCAAAACAGGCAACCTAAAGAAATGAATGGTCATTATAGTCTTCTAGAAATTAATTGGAAAACTAGGAGTGGGAAATGGGTTAATTATTCTTGCATTCTCCTCTACATTCATCCTTAAGGTTTTCTATGAGGGACATTCATATAGTTAATATTTGTTACAACACCTGTTAAAGAAATATTCATTTATTCCTGTCATTTTATCAAAATTTTGGACAACTAAAATAATTTTAGTGAATATGTCCTTAAGCATAGACATGGTTATCTGAATTCTAAGTAAGAAAATCATTAATGGTATACTGACCCATTTCTCCTATTCAGACTCATTAATTTAGAATAAATGGATTAATGAGAAATGTACCAAAAAACTTCTAATTCTAGACGGGAAAAATTGAATTTCACTTTAGATTTGGCTTCCTCTCCTTTATATATGTCCCTGACCTCCTTTAGTTTCTCATTTTTTGCTTGAGCTTTAATTGACCAAAAATGTTGAACAAATCTTCAGGTGCAACTAAGACTTATAAGGTCCCTATGAGGGTTACTCCTAATTCCTTGCTAGATGCTGCTGCTGCTGCTAGTGCTACTGCTACTACTACTGCTAGTTTTCCTCGAAAATATGAGGGCGCACGAACCGCTAAATTACCATCCAAAGCAGCGATCATGGCGTCTAGAACTTCAGGAAGTACAGTGGACAAAAGGGTCGGTGCACCAGCAGTTGCTGCGGCCGCCATGCAGAAAACTGCGGTTTCTTCAAAAGTGAATGCTTCAGTTCGATTCCCAGATTCCGGGAAATCGTCCTTAAGAAAGAGGGAAATTCCAGAAACAAGAAAGCGAAATGCTGCTTCAAGTTTAGTACCTCCAAAATCGGCCATGCAGAAACATGCAGTTCCACAAGAATTGCAACGTCCTTTTATGCCGAAACACTGCCAATTAAGTAAAGGGCAAATCTCGCCAAAACAGAAAGTCCCACAGCCACCCTCGAGACAAAAGGTTACTCAGTCTCAACCTCTGGCTGAGAGTTCAATTCGTGCAATGGCCGTAGAAGATCACCAATCAAGGAAGCAACCGATGAACCATGATGAAGAAGAAGAAGAAGAAGATATAGATTGCATAGTTCGAAATATCAGGAAGATGTTTGGGTATGATCCGAGCAAGTATGGGGACGATGATTATGATGACAGGAACATGGTGGTTGGTTTCCATGACGTGCAGAGGGAAGAAAAGAGAGTTGAAAGAATGTTACGAGAAAAAGAAAGACGGAGGCGAATAGAGAAGGAGGGCAAGAAGCGCAAGATTGAGAATGAGGTTAGAAAGGCATAAGCAGGTATAGGATTAGATGAAGATGATTAGAATGACATTAGCAGATTTTGAGAAATTACAGTTTCAATTCTGTATTTGTATATATTTGTGTAAATTACAGTTTGTTCTACATTTTTATAAACTTGTTTGTAATTACATGTATCTATATAAAAAAAGTTTTTAATTACTTCTGTATTTGGTTTTCTGGAAATGCTTTGGTGGTGAAGACAGACCCTAGCAGCTTTTGTAGTGTAAGATTTTTATGGTCATTAACCTGGTAAAAGTTATAATTTTCAACAAAGAAGTAGTAATAAAAAATATGATTAAATGCATTTTACCCCTTAAAATTTTCTTGAATATACATTACTTCCACAATCCTTCAATTGCTCTAATAACCCTCTTACTTTTTCCGTCACTTCAAATTAACAATATTTAAACCACAAAGCCTTTTTTATTCTTATTACATACATATTTTAATTTTGGAAAATTGGCTTTAAATGTCACTATTAAACTTTATTTTTAAATTTTTATTGCACTGAACGATTTTTGTATCTCTTTTTATACAATTCTATAATATTTTTAACTTTTTATACCACTGAATAAGACATTTCTATATAGTAGTGGAGTGACATAAAAAGAGACATAAAAATTTTTTAGTGATATGAAAAGTTAAAAATATTGTAATATAACATAAAAAGAGACAAAAATTATTCAGTGATATAAAAAATTAAAAAATAAAATTTAATAGTGCGAACCAGCAGTGGTACATTTTTTTAGTGACATGTAGAGTCGATTTCCCTTTAATCTTCTAATTTGTTTCTCTTTTCTCCTCCCTCTATCTTCTTCCGTCAACGGCAGAAAAGAGTGATTTACAGGGCCATGTGAAGACATCAATTTCAATTTCTCACAATACTTTGGAGAAAGCAGTCGCAACGACAATGGTGATTTGGCATCGATTGCTATCCACTTATGTAGCATCTTTTTTAAACAAAATTTGTCGTGGAGGTTAAAGAAGAATAAATTTAATACTGCTTGCGTGTCTTTGCTCTTTTACTGCTTGTGTGAGTTAGATTCTCACCAGTATAAATTTAATACTTTAACTTTGGGCGACAATTCCTACTTAATTAACCAAAAAAAGAAAAAGAAAAAACGGTAGCACTGTGATACCCAAATTTTCATTTTCTAATTAAAAAGAGGAGGGAAAGGGGAAATAGTCAGACCTAAATCCAAATGTGGGGAGGCAAAGAAACGAATGCTAAGTAAGTATGGTCTTATAAAATATGGAAAATTAACAATGCCACTTAATGAAATTAATTTCTGTCTTTATATCAATATAATTTGATACCCAAAATAATATGTTCTCTTATGCACAATTTTAATATAAAATAACATAAAACATCCCCTAAAAAAAGGTGAAACATCTTCCAATACTTTCCTTAAAGGAAAAAATAAAAGAAAGTCATATAATGATGCCATGCTGCTGATAATACTTTTTTTTAACATGAACTGACTAAATTTTAATTGTCAAATCTTCACGTCGTGAATAATTATTCAAGTTAAATAATTATTTAAATTTAAATAATTTAAATAATTATTTATAATGCATAAATTTTTAACTGTAAAAAATTAAACTATTAAGATTTATTTAACATGTGCCGATAGAAGATGCTCTCATAACATAGCTGCGTTGGGATTTTACATGATAGAAGGATGTACTTTTTCATTTTGGGATGGGGGGAACGAAAAGAGAGAAAATCTTATACTGACATTGCAGATATAGTGTTTAATTTTCTGGGATCAATCAACAACTTTCTGGTGCAGCTGAAATCATGAAATCAGGTTGAGGATGACACCAGATTGGAATGGATTATGTGCAAGACAGAAGCTTTTGCTGGTGGGATTTCCACTTCCCTAAGAAGAATTTTTTATCCAACCTGTCTATATATAAACTAGTGTATATGGAATACGGGATGCAATTATGAATTGAACTTTGTTTAGATACAAAATTGAATATTTTGCTCTGTTCTTCATGCCATCATGGATGTTTTGCAAGTGCTTTCGGTATTCAATAATTATATAGAGATATTACCCTGCATATACCATTACATAATGCTCACGACAAACTTCCCTTGTAAGGCTAGAAAAAAGAGATTTCAACATCCCTAAAACCGATTACGCACAGAATGCTGCGGATTTCTTTGTGTATCTGAGCATAGATACCCCGGATGGCGAGGATGAAGCTTGAGGAGTCTGATTCCTACTCCAGTTAGAGTTGCCAGTTCCACATGGCTGATGGTTTCCATGCCTACTATATTGACTCTGCTGATAAAAACGTTGCACCGCAATGATGACCATTCCTATGGTTTTGGTAGGATGTACATGGGTTGTGGTTAGGTTGATTTATTTCTACATTCATATTTTATCATGTAGAATAATCAAAGTGCAATTCTGATAGGCTTTTATATCGATGAAAAAAGTAAATCCGTCATCTTGACTAACGAATCAATTCATTCAAACTCTGACCAAGATTTCCTCGACAAGCTTTCCATATGCAGCAGCAATCTCGTGTCTAGATGTAATTTGATTCTGAGGAATCTTGCTCGTCTTCAAAGAGCCTGGGCAACGGTCGAGCTGTTCGTTCGCCATCCGAGCATCGTAGATCGCCATTGGAGGATCATCTTCCAAATCTTTGGTTATAAGGTTCAATTGTTCGATGCTATTTTCATATCTAGAAATGCACTCCAGGAGAACTGGCTTCAGCGGTGCATTCGTGTCTTTGCTCTTTGACAAAGTCTGGATAAAGCCGAGAGTTTTCTTGGCATTTCCAACTGTTAGATCTATGGCAATCTTGAGGAGAGCAACAATGTCTGGCGCTGAAGAACTTATAGGATTTTATTTGAAAACTCTAATACAAAAGGCACGGTCCGCAGTTGTTTTTCTTTGGTTGCAAAAACCAGTGACGATTTTCGAGGGACCGCTCTCGGTTGTTGCAGCAGGTTTGGCCTCTGCTTTTTTGTGTGCAAATGCTGGTGCACGTAGGAGGAGGAAGGAGATAACAATGGTTAGGCCAAGAAATGCATTTCTGCTGTTTGCCATTTTCTTCGAGTGTTGGGATGTGCTTACCGTCCACTTTAGCAGGAAATGATCCACCTCTTATATAGTAAGAGGCTCGAATAGTTTTAATTACTTCTACACCAACTGCAACTTAAGGCATCATTAAATGGCACATTAGTAAACAAAAAATTTATTGCTTCTACATAAACGAGTATTAAAATTTAAAAATTTCTTATATTCCTTATTGTAGATCTCCTACACTTGCAACTGCAAATAACTTTGTATTAAAATGTCCACAGGCAAGTTATTTTTGCGGTAATATATAAGTTTCAACATTATTTTTAACTCGAGTAATTATTAGAGATGTTTAGTTTAGTTAATCAAAACTTCGGGTATAGTATTGCTCAACTACAAGTATTACACTGTTGTCTAAGAAAGTAAGAATAATATCTTTAATATAATTTACTAGGCTTGAAGCCTTAGCCTTGCTGCTATGGCTTGTAACTGAGAAATATGACTATATGGAAATGACTTCTAGGAACCTACAATTCCTTTCACCCATATAGCTGGAATTATTTATATGATTCATTACAGCAATTAGCTAAATTGAAAAGGTTTTTTTTTTTTTTTGTGCTGGGTAGATTGACAAGGTCCTATCAAACTATTTTGTCTTTGATGGAAAAATAGTTGTTCAAGTGATAGAAGCGCTCTTTGTCAAATAGAAGGTCTTATGTTAGAATCACATCTCCTACCCTTGATGTATCAAAAAAATTATTTTGTCTTCCATATTATTAGTAAGGAAGCGGATTTCATTTTACCTTCTTTTTCTTGACTCTTATTTTTATATATCTTAGTGCAAGAGAAACTCATACAAACACCACAAGAGCATGAAACCATATTTATTTGAATACATAAGAGCTGAAATCATGAAATCGTGCAATTGCGAATTGGACTTTGTTCAGATACGAAATTGCATATTTTTTCTGTGTTCTTCATATCAACAAGGAGGTTTTACGCGGGTATAAGGTATTCATTCATTATATAATGATATTACTCTACATATACCAGTACATATAATGCTTGCGACAAACCTTCCTAGTAAGGCTAGAAAAAAGAGATTCAACAGCCCTAAAACGGATTATGCACAAAATGTGGTGGATTTATTTGTGTAGCTGAGTATAGATACCCCGGATGGCGAGGATGATCAAATCCTCTACCAACATTTCTATTAGCTTGAGGACTCTGATTCCCACTCGGTCAGAGTTGCACATGGCTGATAGCTTCCATGTCTACTATATTGACTCTGCTGATAAAAAGTAGCATCACAATGATGAGCATTCCTCCGGTTTTGGTAGGATGCAGTGTAAGTTTGAATACCATAACCATTCCCATTGACCTTCGATTGTAAACTGTTAACCACTAATCGACGTGCAGCCACGGGATTATGGTTTGGCATTTCCATTTTCCATAGGTCCCCTCCCTGAATCCTTGTGCCAAAGTACCCGCTCCAGTTTCATATCCTCCATTGTTATAAATTTCTCAAGGAAAATAACTTCAGCAGGTGGTCGAGTAATGTGTTTATGAGCATCCGGGAGTCTGTAAAGAGCACATAGGACTTGATTGTCGGCAATATCTTCCTTTCCTTGAATAGGTGATCTGAAAACTAGAGAACAAGTATCACCAGCAGAAAGGGATCTGTAGGCATTCATCCCACCACTAGCTCCTGGATCAAGTTTCTCCTCAATACTGACTTGATCTTGGTTGGTTATCAGCTGTTTAGATTGGTTATCAAGAGAAAAGATGTATGGAGAAAGTGTGTGAGCTGATGACACAAAAAGCATGCCCTGCATCACATTGTTTCTCTGCAGTTCTTCATCTGTTAAAAGTATGTTCAACCTTTGCAACCTTGCAATACCCTGCCAGGAATATCGCTTACCATTCACGTCAACTTTGAAATCAGTAGGATAAAAATCAATAATAGATGACTTGCCATCGGTCATCAACTTTCTGTACTGCTGAGGAAGAGCATGGAAACTTGCAGCAGGAAAGACCGCCAACAGTTGAGTGAATGACTTAAATGGAGAACCGAGCTCAAAGCTAATATTCAAGTGTCCCAGGTCCTTGAGGTCTGAAGCAAATGGAGCTTAATGATGAGGATAAAACCACTGCCAAGTACTAACTCCTTCATAGTAATAGTGCATTACCCAACATAAGCCTTCAGTGTATTTGGCAACAACATCTTTTCTTATTGCATCAAGCTCTTCAGGAGTTTTAGTAGCAAACTTTTCTTCGTAATACCCCTCTTTCCAACCTGGCTTCCCCAGTTTAACCCTGTCTTCCTCTGGGTTATCAGAATTAAAAGCATCAGATTTTTCACGCAGTATCTTTCAGCTTTGCTTTCAGTTCTGTGTTTCTATAGATTTCACTTTCAAGACAATTCTCGACTCCAGCAATTGCCTCAACAATGTTGGCCCCTGAAGTTGAACGTGCAACCTTTTCTGCCCGAACATAGGTCCGTTTATCATCAAATGTTGCAACTGAGGTAGCTTTTCCAAGTTGATAAGGTGAAGGACCAAGGACCTGAAGCAAGACGAGAACCTTGGAATCGAGCTACCGGAACCAGAGATTGAGGCTGAACTTTAGGTGGAGAATCATCTCCTCTTTTCATCTGAGCCCTTTGCCGCTTAAATCTTCCAGTTTGTCTCTGATTTAAACGAGCTCTTTTCTGGAATATATTATCTTTATAAGATCCCACAGCCTGAACAAACTGTTCCCCCTGCTCAAATTAGGCTTGCTTGATTCTGTCAGATATCCGCCCAAAGCCATGAATTCTTTCTTATAAACGGCCAGCAACAAGTTAAGGGCACCCTCCCTAATCTCAAGAGTACGCATGTGAGGCGAGAAATCATTGCCTACAAAGAAACACATGAAGATGAAATCATCAACAATGAGCTCAAAATCAACCTCAATTGGAGGATTTGGGATTTTCATCGCGTGCGCTAAATACTCTCGAAGTCTCCAAACATGAAGAAGCCGGCATTGTTTTCTTGCCCCAGATTCAGTATCACCTTTCTCATAAAATTCCCCTGCCTTCCTCTTTGTTTTTCTTTCACAATCTGTGGCTAAATGGCCCGTTTGTCCACAGAGGAAGCATTTATCTTGCTGCCCAGGAGTAAGCGCAAGTCCTCTTAATATGAAAAAATGAACTTCATGAGCTGCCAAAGACCATGATAGTAAGCACAAGTCCTCTTAATATGGAAAAATGAACTTCATGAGCTGCCAAAGACCATGATCAAATCTGTATCCAAGACATAAAGGCAATGACGTGTATTCGGATCATATCCCGAAAGATTCCTTTGCAGTCGAATGTAAGACGTGATTGTGTTCCTCTTCACCAGGAACATTCGCATCCGAAAGAATAACCTTAATCTCTTGCCATCCAGGATCATAATTGAACCTCAGATGAATGTAATACTTCAGAGCAATTGACAGAAAAGCCATGAATTCTGTTCCGGGAGTGATAACATTAGAATAAAAAACCTGTGATTCCCCTTTTGTAGGAAGCTTCCGGCTTTCTCTTTCAAACTCCCGACGCAACCTTTCCTCTTCCGCCGCCGCATCAGCATGATCTTTGGCCGCTCTAAAACGCCTAGAACGTTGCTGATTCATCTTAGCTCTCGGGGCAACACTGCCTATAGCCATGTAAAGTAGGTTTAGAGGATGAACCATCACAAAGAGCCGATCGATGTAATCAAACGTGCACTGGAATACTTCGTCAAACGTGGTCGGAGAAGGCCGATCTTCGGGGTGAAAACGGGGGTGAATAATTCCGTTCATGTCGAGGTAGAAGTTGTTGGGATTGGGCTTAGCAGTGTCGACCGGAATCTTGATGCCGCCGATAACAACCGGCTCCTCCTCTACTACATCCGCCACTATCAGCGGATACTTGTCCACTAACCGCCGGTAGAACGGAGGAACTGCCATTCTTTGTCTCTTTCACTGGATTCTTTCTTCTGTTCAAGAATGTTTCAACAAATCCATTCAGATAAGTGAATCCCAATATGAATGTCTGAGCAATGAATATGAAGAAGTTTTGAAAAACTCAAATCTTCAATGGAAAGTCAACTAACGTTTGGAAATCCTGGTAGGAAAAGTACTGGAAATCCATGATTGCGCAACAGAAACTTGACTCAATCTATATACCAGTGGAAATTTCGTATGTAAATTCCTCCAAATGTGTTGAGCAAATCCTATATAAAATGATCATCATCGTCATTAAAGTCGCTGTTTACCATATTTGCTTCTTCTTCTACTTTCTGTGATCTAAAACCAAAGAGTCCCTGACGGACTACGGTAGCCACTCATCTTTCAGCATAAGATTTCATTACAAATTGATCTGCAAAAGGGACATGCAAATGCAATATAGCCAATTTCAATTGAAGCCAACATGAGCAATCTAAATAATCTCTGCAATTTCCTCACATAGACGACTATAACCTACTGCAATCTTGTGTCTGTATGAGATGGGGTCATGAGGAAGTTTAACAGCTCCTAACGCGTCATCACAACGCTCAAATTCAGCGTTCGCCGTGTGAGCATCGTAGCTCACCATCGGAGGATCATCTTCCAATTCTTGATTTATGCTTTGAAGTTCTTTAATGGCAGCATCATATGCAGAAATGCACTCTTTCAGTGCTGGTTTAAGTGCAGCATCTGTTGTCTTGACATTAGCCAAATTCATCAAGAATTGGCGAGTGTTCATAGCATGGCTTACTCCTAACCCTAACGCAATCTTCAAGAGGCTTAGATTATCCTTTACTTGGTCATTTACGGATTTAGGTTTAAAAACTCTTATACAGAAAGCCCTATCGTCGACAGATCTTCTTTGGTTGCAAAATTCAGTAACAATTTTGGAAGCAGCATTTGCTGGAAATGTTGGAGGATGAAAAAGGTATAAGGACACAGCAATGGTCACACTTAGCAACGCATTGTTATGAAACCCCATTTCTTTTGGTTTTGGAGCAAGCTGAAAAACTAGGTTTTTCTTGTGTGTTGGCTGAAGAAAACAGGTTTAATAGCTAATTAAGCTTTGGTTGTAACTTAAGGGAGTTTTTTCTTTAAGTACGTGTATTAATTAAGACATTTGAGTAAATAGGGGCGTTATTTTTTGTCTCTTTTATTGGAGAAGAGAATACTGTAATTCAATGCATTCTTGATAAATGAACAAATTCAGAAATGTGATTATGATATCTATTCTCATCCTGGACTCAAGTTTCTCAATTTTGATTGATAGTCGTATTTTGTATTCTAAGGATTAAATTCAAATCATCGAAACTAAGAGTCAGGCATCCAACAACTAGGCTAATTACTTAAAAAGCTTGATTGATACTTTATGATAATTGAGTAGATCACTGAGGTCTCGAAGCCACGTAATTATGAGAGTTGAACAATCTTTTTAACAGCAAAATCAATCTGAAATGGAAGAAAGTGTTCAAAGATTTCCTTCCCAGACGATCACAATCTGTAAAGATTTGTTCAAGTAGTCTGTTTTTTCCTCTAAAACCATTTTAATGCCAATCTCAGAGTCTGGTATATACAGCATAACCATCAAAGGTGTTGAAAATCCACATCTCGTTAAGGTATGGATGGATATATGACCTCAGAATTCTCTTCCTTGTTTTCCAACATCCAATTTCAAAATTCAATGTGCACATTGGACTTCGGGTTTGAAGGATAAAGTAGGATCCTTTTATAACATTTTTCAAAGTTTTGAGATAATCCATTTCAATAAACTAAGCGTGAGAATATTTTAAGTACGAAGAATTACTATAAAGGATAAGCCGTGGGAGCTTAAAATTAACTAGGGAGAAATAATCTGTAAGTCCAGCACTCATATGGGATCTGTTATGGAAAAATTTTTCCAAGTAAAGTGCAGATATCCAAGATAACTGAAAATTCATGAGCAAAGATTTAAATCAAATGGATCTGAGCATAAATCCAAAGCTATGCTCTGTAAATTTGTTATAGCCCATGGAAACTCTCCAAGCAGAGCAATATGCCATTGCGGTTAATCCTTGAAACTTTTGATAAACAACAAAAGTTCATTCAGAGAAGTTTGGCAATGTCTTCAACAAGCTCACCAAAATCTTCTGCTATCTTGTTTCTGTTTGTGATTGATGAATCAAAGATCTTCTTTGTCTCCACCAATTTTTGACAACCCCTAACCTCATCAACAGCAATTCGGGCATCCGGCTTTGCCAACGAAGAATCCACTTGAAGTTTCTTCTCTATAGCTTCAAACTCATTAATCACAACTTGATACATTGTAATGCAATCCTTGAGCACAGGCTTTACAGTTTGGTTTATGTTGGGAGGTTGGGATAAATAAAACAAAATAATGAAAAATAAATCCCAAAATAAATAACCCACACTACCATGATTAAAATGACTCTCCCAAAACTCTGGTATTGATAAAGTGAGAATTTATCAATAACCACCTAACAGAAATAAATCTGACAAAAACTTGAAAATATTCTGACACCAAGATTTACGTGGAAAACCCCAAAACGGGTAAAAACCACGGGCCAAATATTGACCAATACTTCCACTATAAAAATGGGGTAACAAATCTTCCTCTAGATATACTAGAAGGTAACACAACTATCTTCACCAAAATAGGTGAATATCAAAGAAAAGAGATCAAATACAAACTCACAAAAGAATGATAAAATCTCACTTTTTTTCTCTCTTCTCTCTTTTCTCTCTTTCTTTGGTGCCTTCACTCTCACCGATTCTCTCTTCCTCTTGCTGGTGTGATTTCTTCCAATTCATCCTTAGCTATTTATAGAAGAAGTTGCAGCCAATTTATTCAACAAAAACAGGCGTCAAACCAATGAAATTCGGCTGCCAAATTTCAGCCGCAATTTTGACCCAATTTGGCAGCCGCAATTTTAGCCACAAATATTGACTAATGAGTTGAATCCAACAATTCTCCCCCTTCAACACATTGAGAGAGTTTCACCATACCAGCTTCGCTTCTGCAAAAGTCAAACTTTTCTTTTGGCAATGACTTGGTCATCTTATCTGCACAATTCTCGTCAGTGTGTATCTTTTCAAGTACTAATTCTTTTGACTCCAAGACATCCCGGATCCAATGATACCGAACATCGATGTGCTTTGAACGAGAATGAAAGGTCGAATTTTTGCAAAGATGAATTGCACTTTGACTATCACAATAAAGTTCATACCTTTGTTGCTTAACTCCGAATTCTTGTAGGAATTTCTTCAACCACAGAATTTCCTTACTTGCTTCAGTAGTGGCTATATACTCTGCTTCTGTAGTAGAAAGAGCAACACATTTTTGTAGTCTGCTTTGCCAAGAAACTGCTGCACCTCCAAACTTCATTAGGTATCCTGACGTGGATCTTCTGTTATCAATGTCTCCAGCCATGTCTGCATCTGTACAACATTCTAATACAGGTTTTTCATGTCCAAAACATAGACAATATTTTGTTGTACCTTTAAGATACCTAAGTATCCATTTGACAGCATTCCAATGCTCTCTACCAGGATTAGAGAGAAACCTGCTGACTACGCCAACTGCATGAGCTATATCTGGTCTGGTGCACACCATAGCATACATTAAGCTACCAACTGCTGAAGAATAAGGAACCTTCTTCATATCTTCCTTATCTTACTCACTTTTAAGACATTACTTCGTACTGAGTTTGAAGTGTCCTTCTAGTGGAGTAGAAACCGTCTTGGCCTTGCTCATGTTAAAACGGTCAAGTACTTTCTCAATATACTTTTCTTGAGATAACCAAAGTTTACCATTTTGTCTATCTCGAGTGATCCTCATTCCAAGAATCTGCTTTGCTGGCCCTAAGTCTTTCATTGCAAAAGACTTGGTTAACTCCTTCTTTAACCTGGCAATTTTGGTAGTATCATGTCCAACAATTAACATGTCATCAACATAGAGTAGGAGGATAATAAAATCACCATCAGAAAAACTATTCACGAACACACAATGATCTGGTATAGTCCTACGATAGCCATGTTCCGTCATGAAAGAATCAAATTTCTTGTACCATTGCCTTGGAGCTTGCTTCAACCCGTATAAGCTTTTCTTGAGTTGACAAACAAGGTGTTCCTTTCCTTTGACTTTGAACCCCTCCGGCTGCTCCATGTAGATTTCTTCTTCAAGATCTCCATGAAGAAAGGCTGTCTTCACGTCAAGTTGTTGAATCTCTAAATTCAAGCTAGCTGCTAATCCAAGAATAACTCGAATAGAAGACATTTTAACTACATGAGAAAATATTTCCTCAAAATCAATACCTTTCTTTTGATAGAAACCTTTCACAACCAATCTGGCCTTGTATCTTGGTTTGAAAATATTTTCTTCTTCCTTCAGCTTGTAGACCCATTTGTTCTTCAATGCTCTTTTTCCTTTAGGAAGTTTCACCAAGTCATACGTATGACTGTCATGCAAGGATTTCATCTCTTCTTTCATAGCTTTCAACCACTCATTCTTACTTTCATGGTTTATAGCTTCTTCATAAGTCTCTGGTTCTCCCCCATCAGTGAGCAACACGTACTCTTGAGTACTATATCTGGTTGATGGTCTCATTTCTCTGGTGGATCTCCTAAGTTCTGGCTGTGGATGTGGAACTGGTGGTACTCCTGGTTCAGCTACTGGGACACCATCATCATTGTCTTGTTCTGGCTCAGCTCCCCCGTGCTCGTCATGATTGATCTGTTGAGATGCTGGTTCTAGATCGATTGGAATTTCTAGATCCACTCTAGGTTTATCACCTTTCTTGATGTCTTCAATGGTTTGATCTTCAAAGAAGACAACATCTCTACTTCTAATTAATTTCTTATCAACAGGATCCCAGAGTCTGTATCCAAACTCTTCATGTCCATATCCCAAGAAAATACATTGTTTAGCCTTACTATCAAGTTTAGACCTTTCATCTTTGGGAATGCGAACGAATGTTCTACAGCCAAAAACTCTCAAATACTTGTAGGAGACTTTATTACCTGTCCAAACTCTTTGAGGTACATCACCACCCAAAGGAACTGAAGGAGAAAGATTGATCAAGTGGACTGATGTTCTCATTGCCTCACCCCAGAAAGGTTTTGGCAGTTTGGCATGGGAAAGCATGCATCTGATGCGTTCTGTGATTGTCCTATTCATCCGCTCAGCTACGCCATTATGTTGTGGAGTCTTTGGTACACTTTTTTCAAACCTGATGCCATGACTCCTGCAATATGCTTCAAAAGGGTCTCTGTATTCACCATCATTGTCAGCCCTGACACACTTCAATTTTCTTCCTGTTTCTCTTTCCACCTTGACATGGAAGTCTTTGAAAACATCTATAACCTGGTCCTTTGACTTCAAAGAAAAACATCATACCTTCCGAGAAAAATCATCAATGAATGTCACAAAATATAATGCACCACCAAGTATTCTTTCACCCATATGACATACATCAGTATGAACCAACTCCAAAGGAAATAATTTTCTAGATGGATGCAATTTCTGAAATGCAACTCTATGTTGTTTTCCAACTAAACAATGAGTGCAGGATTTGAGACTTACACCTTTCACATCCGGCAGGAGTTGTTGTTTAACAAGTCTCTGGAGCCCTTTCTCACTCATGTGGCCAAGTCTTTTGTGCCAAAGGTTTGAGGAGAATTCTGAAACGGTATTTACTTCTCCATTGCTCAGCTTTGCTTTCATCACGTAAAGTGAGCTTGCTTTTGTACCTTTAGCGATGACAAGATTTCCTTTTGTCAGCTTCCACTTTCCGTCGCTGAATTGGTTTGCATAACCTTCATCATCAAGCTTGCGGTGGAGATGAGGTTGAGACGAACATCTGGAACATATCTCACGTTCTTTAAAATTAATTGACAACCGATACTGGAATTAAGGCGAATGTCTCCAATACAGATTATTTTGCAAGAGCCATCATTTCCCATTTTTACATGACCAAAATCTCCTGGTGTGTAAGATGAGAAGAATTCCCTGTGAGAAGTAACATGATAAGAAACTCCTGAGTCAATAACCCAGTCACTGTTGTGACAGACTAGGTTAATACTTGAATCATCACAGACAAGTTCGATTTCATCATCGGTTGTTGTGGCAGCTGTCTCTGAAATTTCTTCCTTGGCTTCTCCTTTTGTGTTGGCTCGATCTTTCTTCCATTTTCGGCATTCATTCTTGTAATGCCCCTTCTTATGACAATAGAAGCATTCAATATCTCTTTTAAACTTGGACTTACCTCTTGATCTGTCATATCTGTTGTGGGGACCTCTGGACTTACTTCTCCCTCTCCGGTGATTCCTTTCAGCAACAAGTGTTTGAGACTCCTGATTTAATCCTTGATCCTTCCTCCTGGTTTCTTCATTGTACAAAGCTTCTTTGACCATCTCCAATGTAACACCACCACCTGGAGCAGAATTTAAGACAGAAACAACAAGTGTTTCCCAACTATCAGGGAGTGAAGTGAATAGTAAGAGTGCTTGCACCTCCTCATCTAGCTTCAGATTTACAGCATCAGTGCGGTTTATTAATCTCTGAAAATTATTTAGGTGCTCTGACATATTTGCTCCTTCTTTGTACCGCAACCGCGTAATCTGTTTCAACAAAGAAACTTTGTTAAGGCCATATTTTCTTTCAAACATGATCTCTAATTTTTTCCACAGCACATCTGCTCTCGTTTCGCCTGAAACATAATTGAACACACTTTGGTCAATCCAACTCCTAATATGACCAATAGTTTTTCTATGCATTTTTGCCCATGCAACATCAGTTGTACCCTCTGGTTTTGCAACATCACCAAGAATAGGTTCATACATATCTTTACAATATAACAAGTCTTCCATTCTAGGCTTCCAAACAGCATAGTTACTAGAAGTCAATTTAATCATGGTACCAGAAGAAGAAGAAGTTGACTCCTCCATTTTTCAAAAAACTAACCAAAGCTCTGATACCACTTTGTTGGGAGGTTGGGATAAATAAAACAAAACAATTAAAAATAAATCCCAAAATAAATAACCCACACTACCAGGATTAAAATGACTCTCCCAAAACTCTGGTATTGATAAAGTGAGAATTTATCAATAACCACCTAGCAGAAATAAATCTGACAAAAACTTGAAAATATTCTGACACCAAGATTTACGTGGAAAACCCCAAAACGGGTAAAAACCACGGGCCAAATATTGACCAATACTTCCACTATAAAAATAGGGTAACAAATCTTCCTCTAGATATACTAGAAGGTAACACAACTATCTTCACCAAAATAGGTGAATATCAAAGAAAAGAGATCAAATACAAACTTACAAAAGAATGATAAAATCACACTCTTTTTCTCTCTTCTCTCTTTTCTCTCTTTCTTTGGTGCCTTCACTCTCACCGATTCTCTCTTCCTCTTGATGGTGTGATTTCTTCCAATTCATCCTTAGCTATTTATAGAAGAAGTTGCAGCCAATTTATTCAACAAAAACAGGCGTCAAACTAATGAAATTCGGCTGCCAAATTTCAGCCGCAATTTTGACCCAATTTGGCAGCCGCAATTTTAGCCGCAAATATTGACTAATGAGTTGAATCCAACAGTTTATAATCTTGCTTTTGAACATTTTCTTCATATAATCAACAGTTTTCTTGGCATTTTTATCGGCTGCATCTACCGCGATTTTCAGAAGAGTGGAATGATCATTTGCAGAAGAAGTCTTAGGATCTGGTGTCAAAACTTGGAGTCAAAATTTCCTGCTATCACTTGTTCTTCTCTGGCTGCAGAACTCATTAGCTAGTTCATCTGTAGAATTCGATTCTTTTGCAAATATTTGTGAATGAAAAAGAAGCAAACACAAAGGGATTCTTATACTCAGCAAAACATTTCCATGAAACCACATCTTCTCTTATATTTGTCTTTGCTCACAATTTACGGAACAATTTAAACTGGTATTAGGAACAATCTGCTGGAGTAGACTGCGAAGAGAATTTACTTTGCTTTAGTAGGAGTTTTGACTGCAGAGCTTTTGCAGTTACTTTAAGGATGGAACTATTAACCCTGACATTAATTTCATATTAATTCTAGTGATGAAATAGAATGAGCTAGTCTTTCTTATTGGTCTCATCTATTGCGTTTGCGGGTTAATAACTAAACATTAAATCGGAATTTGTGCTAATCAAATCTGATTAGTAAAGTACACAAATGCAAG
Source organism: Rauvolfia tetraphylla (assembly GCA_030512225.1). Taxonomy (NCBI): domain Eukaryota; kingdom Viridiplantae; phylum Streptophyta; class Magnoliopsida; order Gentianales; family Apocynaceae; genus Rauvolfia; species Rauvolfia tetraphylla. The sequence goes on along the minus strand of JAJQKT010000058.1, from coordinate 7,368,713 downwards.
AATAAGATATTCACGTTGTGAAAAATATATAATTCTTCTATGAAAAATTAGTTATTCTTATTTTTATTTTAATTTTTATAAAAATAAATATTCATTCTATTAAAACATATTTTCTTTTTGAACCTTCATAACTAACTTCTTTTACATAAAGAATATAAACTTTCAAGACAATTTCTCTAGTTAAATCAATGAGTTACAAAATCCAATTTGTATCTAATAAAATGGATACATGCTACACAAGGGGGAACTTGAATAGCATCTCATCCCAAAAAATAAGGCAGAGCTTCACGTTATTGAACGGTCGTACATTCAAAAGGAAAACCCAATAAAAAATACTGCAAGGCAATGCTAAAACCAGAACTACTGCGGCTGCCCCCGACCCTAATTTCTTATTTCGTACCAAAAACCACTCATCTCCTACTAAACTCAAGAGAAACTTACCTAACAAAAATTCAATTCAACTACCATTCTTGATCAGTGATCACGACCCCTCACAACTGACTCAGCCGCCCACAAGAAGGCAAACATAACCAGCCGTTAAAGAACCAAAAACTACTATGGAATCAAGACCGGCGTCCCAGCACTGCTCACACTTAAAACCAATTGATTCTGTGTGAAAAGAACCAGAACCTTTATGAGACATCTTGGCTAATTACTTTTCCCTTGACATACATTGAATAATTTCACCATCCTTCATATCCATTTCAACAACTAAAATATTCCAATTACATCAGGGCGCAACCCCGGCATTAATTCATAATTCAGGCCTCAAAGGAACCTCTTTACACAAAAAGATTTACCAAATAACCACAAAGTTGAAACTCAACCGATCCAAAACAAAAATCTAAGGAAAATATGAGAAAAGAATACAGCGGTTCCCCCTCTTCATTTTCAAACAATTACACTTCCTCATCAAAGCTTTCTCCAAAATATATAAAGAGCAACTATCCACTAGAGGAGGAAGTGATGGAAAGGGAACGCAAAAAATGGTAATACAAATTTTCACCTAAAAGAGAAGTCAAACCCGATTCCTTTACATAAACCTGAATATATATTGGCATCTTCCTTGGAAACTAGAAAGCAAAAGCAATCAACCTTACAAGATGGATCCTGTACAAGTTATTGGTATGCTTCCTTTGAAGCAGCATAGCTTCGACTCTCAGTAATGGTGGAGTTCATGCCAAGGACCTCTGGTGCAATTTCCCAACTCTCGCTTCTCCTTCCCCAACTTGAATGCCGTGTATCTGCTTGCACTGTCGGTGCTCGCCTATCTGAACCAAGTACAGAATCAACCTCAGAGGAATTGTGATGGGGCACATCACTTCCTCTGCTTCTTATGTCTGCTTCAATATCTTCAATATTATGACGTTGTGAGAGCTTCAAAATATCACCACCAATTTCTAAATCATCTTCCACCTTTTCTCGGCGATTCTCACCCACAGCCTCCACATCAGTTTCCCGAGTGGGGGGTAAAGAACTCCTTGGTGCCTCCTCTTGTACAAGAGCTCGGAAATTGTTCCTAGAGGGCTTTACCTTGGTGCAAAACACTTCCAGGAAGTTGTTCAGACAACCACGATCATAAACATTCACCCTATTGTCAGCTCTGTAACGAAAATTCTCATAGGTAGTCTGAAAAAACAAAATATGAGAGAAATGAGACCTTATAGGAGGATAGCTAAACAATGTCTAAGTAAAAAACAAATCATCATGAGAGTAAAGATCCCATGCTCACACAGACACGCATGCACACACCTGTTAAATAACTATTCAAGTGTTCTACATGAAGGTAAAAGGTTATTATTGCCCATTCTTATAGAACAAAAAACCAACCCAATCTCACTGCCAACACCAAGGATACCTTTTTAAATTCAGATAGCAAACTATGATTTTAAAAACCAATAAGAATCTCATTAAGAATCATTGACTTCTTGCACATGCATTCCTTTCTCTAACTCTACCTGCAAAAGCTCATCTCTCCAAAATAAGGAATCCAACTTTCTTATCCGAATAAGGAATCCAACAAATTCAACCCGAGTTTTGGATTTTATACACCACAGTACAGTTGGTTATGACAAGATCCAAGAGAACAGTTACAAGGTACGTATTCTTCAAATACAAGGAGAATCAGTTCTTGATCTGTAGTTCCCAAAATGCGGGCTTTAAACGGCAAAATTGCAAATATATCTCTGTGGAATTTCCATTATTTTTATGCAGTCTTGAGAATGATACTGCTACAGAACGACCCCCCGCCCCCTTTCCACAGGGGGATGCTTTTAGTATCATATCACGACTTCTTCATTGGCGACCACAGCCTAAACAACTTCAAAATTCTATTTCTTATAGTCCATTAAAAGTAAGAAAAGCTACAGTGAAGCTTCAATTTTTACTTAGCATCATCATAGCCCACTTCCTAATATAATGTCAAAGACGAGATTGCTTCTTTTTTTCCATACGAAGTTGGTTGCAACTTTGAGAAATCGAGTAGAGAGACGATGTTTGATAAGTGGCATTTAAAAGGGGAAACCAGCCCAAGAAGTCAATTACACTTTAATCAGATTCTTCTTAACTTTAATTCGTCATTCAATATTTTAAATGTATGGAAAAAAATCCTTAATTTTAGTTTAACTCAACTACTTAGTGGTGTTTTAAGAAGTCTAGGGCTCGGTTTGAAAACCTACGATGGGCTATTGAAAAGTCTAGCTATCTATTTAATCGCATTCAATCCTACAGCAAGCACATGCATTTTTAAAATGGACAAACACAAAGAGGAGTCACATTTGGAAGCGGCATCAAATGCCTAGTGACAGAAAAAACACATCCAAACATCAATTAGTCAAACTCTGTTTCAGATCAGAATTCTCTACAGAAACAAATAGCAGAACCTTATTGCCTTGTTGTCTCTCAGGCTGACAGCGAGCAACTAAAGTATACGAATAATACAGTAGCAGTGACTCAAAGACAATCATACAGAGTTGCAAAACTAAGGGCCTGTTCTCAATTGCATAACATAAGCTGCTTATAATTTTTTTTAAGCCAAAAGCTGATTTTGAGCTGTTCTCAACCATTTATTCACAGCTGATTTTAGCTTAAAAAAGCTGAAAACCCCTATTTTTGAAAAGCTAACCTAGAGGTGCTTTTCAAAACAGCTTTTGCTTATTGAAACCGTTAAAAATAATAATATTATTTTAATTTTAGTACAGCATTTTTAAAAGCACTACTTTTTTAGCAGCTTAAAAAAATCTTTAGCAATCAAGAATAGGGCCTAAATCTGCAAAAGAAAAATAATAACACTCTTATACAGAATTTATTAGTTTACAATATGTTTTTCTATGCTCACTCTTTATGTGTACTTTAAAAGATTTGCAGATGCTTTTCTATGCTCCTTCATTTCCTAGAATAATAGACATTGCACGATAAGTAGTTGACCAGATTACACTTTCGAGCATTCATTGATCCTTTTAACCCGAGTCAAATGTTATATTTTGCAATATTCTTGAAAAGCCAGATACTTTTTGCAACTTACACAAGTAAAGAACGTTGTTAAGACATTTCCTTGGAAGTTTTCAATAGAGCATCCTGCACATTTTTATGACTGCAGAATTAAAAATCCCAGTTTTTAGAACATATAACTCAGATAATAAATAAGAGATTATCTCGTACCATGATCGAAATTGAAAGCAAAAGCATTAGTAATGTCATGGCATATTATAATGTCAACCAGAAATTTTAATTTAACTGATATTCAACATACAAGAATATAACATGCTTCAAATGCTTGTGTAAATAAAACAAAGAAGAAAGAGCAGAAACACCCTTTCGATAATGCCAGCCAAGCAACAAATTGCTGAGTGCATGTTGTGCATAAAATGTTATTACTACACAGAGAAAGAGAAAGAGGATGTCACAGACTGGAGAAAAGTTAATTGAAAAATAAGAAAGAAATCAGCCAAAGAGAAGCAAAACATATATGAATGTACTTGTGTATATATGTTGAAATACTTTTGCATATAGATGTTCATTATAAAAAGGAAATGATAGAAATGTGTCTCTTTAACTTTATCATTCTTACTAAGATTGAACAAAGTGGGTGAAACAACTCCGCAAAAAATCTTGCTATACACACATTTAGAAGAGGACACCAGTAGATTGAAACTATAAAATCAAACAAGATCTTTAAGTAGTCATTGAGAAGCACAGATTCAATGGGAAATGGAAAAATTAATAATTGTTGCTTTCAAGTATGACTAGACAAGGAAATTGAAAACCATCCCAGAAGCAACTTCAAAAAGAATGCCCAATGACATTTAGTATCAAACTGAAAGAGTTCTTTATATTGGAATTCAGAGACCTATTTATCTGCAATTATATTAATTGCATCACATCTCCTTGCTAAGGCTTTAGCTCTCAATCCTCCATTTATCCTAATGACGTAATGGCTTAAGTTTTAGCATGTGAAGTATCATAAGGTCAGGAATAAAAGAAAGAGCAATTTCAGGATGACTCACATGTCCAATCTCAAAACTATGATGCCAGGTAACAGAAATAGAAAGTATTTCCATTGTTCTAGCTTTACAATATATTCAAAAGTTTCCATCCAATATCCCCACCAAACAAATAGAAACCAGCAGCACATAAAAACCAACAAAACATAAACAAAACCTTCTTCAAAGTGAAAAGAAGAGAAGCCAACCTGATTTGTACTTATAAGGTACAAATGAAAACCAGTGAGTCCACCAACAAACCACAACGAAATAAAACAATAGGACATTAGAATCACGGATGCAGGAGATTCTCTCATTGCCTTCCAAACTGTGCCCTGATGCTCATCCATCAGAACCTTGATATAGAAAGCGGACATTGCAAACACATAAATGCAAAGTAGTGTTGCAGAAGACACAAAGCAAAAGAAATAGCGGTAGTTGCGCTGCATATCAAGAAAAAAGTAGGTTGGGGAAGTTAAGATCCATTATAGCGCAAAATATGCCATCAAAACAAAAAAAAAAACAGATCATTTCACTATATATCGTAGAACATACCAATCCTATGCACTGGCCAACCCAAGGGCAGTGGTGATCAAAGCGTTCCACACAGTTGTTGCAAATAGAGCAGTGAGAGCATCGGGGAGGACGATAGAGCATGCATGTATCACAGTATTTAACTCTAACAGGGATCCCATTAACCATTACGTCTTTTGTTCGAGGGAACTGAAGACTAGGTGTTTGTCTGCCCCCAATCTCCGCTGATAATGATGGATCATTTTGAAACACATCCTCTGGCGGATGTGAATTACGCGGAACAATACCTGGATCCCGAGCAGAAGTGAACAGCAGCAGCACTAGTACCTAAAAAGTTTAACTAAGGAGTTATCCAAAATACTAACAAGTTTCCCTATACCAATTGAAGTAAGAGATATATAAGAACAAATCATATGGAAATAAGAATTGAAAAGGAGGGGGGAAAAGATTTTGGGGTAAAATGAAGTATAATATTTAAGGGCACAATAAGTCACTTGATACAAGAGATTTCTATGTCAAAGCAATTCCACGAAATCCTTACATCTGTTTATGTGTTACAAGAAGAGAGTTATAAGCCAATACCTCCATATGTTTGGCAGAAAGTAAACAAAGTCCGTCTTTTAAAGGTTCTTTCTTATGATATTTGTATCAGTTCAAAAATCATTTTTCAATAACCATGGAAACTGCAGCAAATGCCAGCTTAAATATTAAAGTCAGATTACTCAAGATGTGATCAGTTGCAATCTGTCAATGATAAAGATCTTGTACCATATCACAAGCACTTATCATTTAGTCCAAGCAATATGCTTTAGAACCATGCCATAGGGAGTAAAGGAGCAAAAGAATTAAAGAAAGTTACAATGAAATGCAAATGAAATACCACCAGTTCATCTAAGAAAAATATCTTGTGTCTATTCCTTACAAATAACACTTAGTCGTTTACCTTTAAAGTTCTATATGACACGGTATCTAAGCGATAAGAGAGAGTTGAGCAAACTGACATTAACTGTGAACAGGATGGCCACCACTAGATCGGCATATCTAGCACTTTTGAGGTAAAAACTCATGGCAAAGATGCCTTATGCTATAAGAATTTTTCAAGGTTCATCCTAACGAAATTTTTATCAGGTCAAGAACATTTTTCACTAAACATGGAAACTGCAACAAATGGCAGCTTAGATATTAAAGTCATATTACTCAGTATGAGATCACTTGTGATCTGTCAACAATAATGACCTAATACCATATCGAAAGCATTTATCTTTTAGTGCCAAGAAATATGCTTTAGAGCCATGCCAAAGGCTGTAAAGGTCGTTGAAATACCAGCAAAAGATCAAATAGAGTTACAATAAAATGCAAATGAAATACAACCAGTTCATTTGAGAAAAATATTTCGTGTCTATTCATTACAAAGAACACACGATAATTTATCTTCAAGGTTCTATTATGATGCAATACATAAGCACTAAGAGGAGAAGAGTTTAGCAAACTGACATAAATTGTAAACAGGATGGCTACCACCAGAACTGCATATCCAGCATTATGCGGTGAAAACTCATGGCGAAGATGCCTTGCAACGAAAACACAAAAGATAATTACTGGGACAACAATTAGCAACAAGGTGACAAGCAATGACCTTGCATCAGGACCAAAAATCAGCCTCCCACCAAGAAAAAACTTCTGCACAAGTGAAAAGAAGTTTGAACATATATTGCAACACCAAAATGAAGATTTAATATCATATAAACATTTTAACATATCACTGTCACTCAAAATGCAAACAATTCATTCTCCAAGGAAAAAAATGCATACATTCAAGAATATATTGCAATACATGTGCATAACCATGTCCAAGAACATATTCATAAATTAAAGGAAGAGCCATTGGTACCAGTTTACAATTTCAAACTTATCTTATCTAGGGAAGAAATTAACTAGAAAACAAATGAAATTTCACTCCTAAGACAACCATATGAAGCACAAAACGGATTAGCTTGAGCACGGCTGAGTTGGCTCTAAGCATTAACTCTAATTTAGAAAGAAGATAAGTTTTGCAGTATAGTCAATTGCACAAATAGCCTGAATTCCAAATTGCTTAAACATCTAAAATTTTTTATGGAGAGAGAGAGAGAGAGCCAAAAATATTATAGAATATCGGTGGCATTATTTATTGCAAATAAGGCCATTAAGTTAAAAAAGCTGGATTCTTGTAAAATAATTCTAAACTAAAACTAAGAATGGGGAACAAGGAGTGAGCTGGGCAAAAAAGTTGGGCCAAGATTCAGGTATACCTAGATTTTTCCTCTATTCTTGCTTGATATAAACATCAATAACTCCAACTTGGTTCAATTTCTCCACAGAATAAGAACTTGAAGCTGTAAAATCTTACCTAAAGGAGACATAATTTGGATACGCAACAAAATCCTGAATTTAGGGCTCATGTAGTTTCTGGATCCCAGTCAAGCATTGTTCACATGGTTTAATTGCTGACCAGTTTAAGATATATTCACCAGAACCTATTACTACCTACCTTCCCAACTGCACTTTTTCTCATAACATAAGTAAAAGCCAAGAACGTCCCTTACCAAGGTAAGAAAAAGGGGACCAAGCATAATTCTATGGCAACTGAAGATCTTAAGGTGTGCCAATAGTAATAATGTTTCAAGATCCAGAGGTAAAGACACTGACCAAAAATTATGACACCTGTTAATAGGAAAGTTAAAAATTTTGCAGTATCTACGAATTCACGGGTTGCTACACATTAGAATAGATTCAACTAAATAAAGTAGCTGAGATAAGGCATCAACTGCATTTGAAAGCAAATGATAAACAAGGATTTCCATCACAATGAGATATCAGCTCAGATTAAAATCCAGAACAAGAAAATCCCAACATCATATGCATAATTAAGTTCAGTTAGCAATGACTTTTATTCATGAACCATCCATAACAAGTGCAAGTTTCTTTCAAAACCTAGATTTCAGGGATTTTGAAGATCCTTGACAAAATTAAGTTCTTCAACTGGAAGATGAAAAGCTAATTAAGTGCAACAACATTTTAAAAGCATATGAATCTCTCTAATATGTGATCTCTGATGTTCCATAAACTCTCAAGCAGATCTCACTCCTAGTCTTTTATTGCCATAGCAATGCATAATGATACCATCTAAAATATCTTTGGAAGCAAACTTCTAAAAACCTTCCTCTACAAAACTAGTATTCGCTACCTGTCAAGGCCTATCTCATTATACAGTCTTAACCCATTGAAACAATACCCATTTCATATATACAAAATCTTCAAAGGAAAACAACACAGGCAACTTCACAGAAAAAACTGGATAAGCCCACTCTGTAACATGTTTGGTTTCTTTCAAATGAATTTAATCAACATTATATGTTTGCTACCTATCCATCCACCGCCTGTTTTTCAACATGGTATATTCCAAATCCAACATATTCTGAAAATATTGGAAGATGAAATCTTTTATCCAGTCCATCCTCCAGGAGAATATTTCATATAATATCTCCTTAAAAGGTATACGAAGAATAAAAACCTAATCAATCATCAGGAACTGAATTAGCACACACAAAATGAAAATGAATTTAAGAGAAGCGTAGATTTAGGGCACCACAAGATGCAAAACTTATGCAAATTCCGCATTTTGGATGCCAATTACCACTCATACTCCAAAAAATTTTACCAGCAAAGCAATGTCGCTCATATTAACAAAATTAGCACCAGCATGTGAAGCCTAATGTTATCATATCTCTCAAAGACAAGGATTTGTCTTCCTTATTCTTGGCAAAGCCTCACCTCCAAGAAATTCTCTTTTACTAGTCTACCACAAATGCATCATAAAGGCATTGGCAATAATATCCATGCTTGTCATTTTAAAACTTCTGAAATGAGATAAAGGAAACTTATGAAGTTAGTAGAATCAGTATCAAGTTTGCAACATTAATTTTTCACTTGCCAAAATGAAAAGTACAACCCTCTAAAAAGATGGAATTTCAAAAACAGAAAAAGATACATTCTATAACATAAATCTCTCTTAAATTGTATCCATAAACTCCTAAAACATAAATTTTCCACCAAGCAATTCTGGTTTTGATTGTTAAAGAAAAAAATTAATGAAATCCCACTTACATGGTACTTGTAATGGTTTAAGCCAATTTCACAATTTGAATTCCTCCAATATCTAACAAAGTAACAAGGTTACTCACCTTTCTCAACAATAAATTAGCTAAAAGTAACCGATACAAAACTACTAAACAAACAAACCGAAACACTAATGAAGAACCACAAAAGGTTTAACCAAAAAATGGAAAAATTAAACCATCCCAGATGCTAAAATTCAGCAAGAAACGAAATTGCATCACCAAAATACTAAAAACCCCTAGGAAGAAAAAACATAAATTAAACAGAAAACAAAAAGGTTCAAGACAATCCTAGCTTACATTGCTTCCTTTCCATACTTCATACACGTGCTTCGCCATGTGAAAACAAAAGATAGAGAAAGAACCCTCAAACTCACGCGCCCAACAAACACTCTTTTCACTTAGGCAGGAACAGCGTCGAAGCTCTGAAACTTATTGACTCTGTTCATCTCCTTCTCTCTCTCACCCTCCCCCACACAAAATCAAAACTCAAACTATAAATCTAATATTCGTGGCAAATTCCCCAAATATTTAAGAAATTACAGGGTCAGCTTTACAAATATCCAACAATAAGATGGGCTTTTGAGGAATTTCAGAGATACCATGTACCCAGATGGAGACGAAATGAAGGAAAGCTCGATGGGGTGGATGGGGTGGGCTTGGGTGCGGGGTATTAGGTGATTCCTAGCGTCTGTGATCTGGAAGGGAAGGTGGAGATGGCGGTTTGGGAGTCTAGAAATGGTGTGTCTCTCTGTGCGAGTGTGTGCGCGGAATGTTTTTGGAAAAAGGCCAGTTGAAAGTAGTAGATGATTTTCTCTATCTTATGACACTGTTTAGAATAATGACATAATAATTAGGTGGATAAATAAATTATTTTGAAATTAATTACTCTATAATTATTTGTATTCTTTGTGAAATTTAACTGTCATTTATGGACTAATTTATTTGCCTGTCTAGGTTGGTGGCCTACTTGCCTTCCTTGGATTTTCTTTTCTTCTTTTAAAAGACTTAGTTGGCATTTGATGGTCATTGCAGATATAATAATTAATTATTTACTGAAAAAAAAATCAGAAGTATGAAGAATCAGAATGTGAAGATTTATGAAATAATTTAACAAATATAAAATGATTGACTTCATTGGCAGTACTTGTAGGAATATTTGTTAATTGGAGGAAGGGATGGGAAGTTGAAACAATTGTTTCTTCCTATCTTAATTTATCATCTTCTCTGAGACTTTTGGTGCTTAAAATATAAGGTTGGTGTTAGATATAGGTATGACCCATGTTGTCGAGGTTGATGTATTAGAATGGTTTTATTTTTTGATTGAATATTAAAGCCGTCAAAAATATTTAGTAGCACGAGCAAAATAGTAAGATTTTTTTGAGGAAGAGGGATTTGCGATCAAAGAGTTTGGACCAAACCTCCATCCAAGTAAGATTTAGATTCTGCATGCGTAATTCGGATTGAATTTATATTAGTCTCACTAAACTCTATAAAAAGTTTAAGATAATAATTTAAAATTATTATTACTTATGAGGCAAAACGTCTAGTTCTATCTCTGATCTCTCTTTCCATATACGAAGAAGTTATATCAAAATGTATTTCTATCTATCTTAGAGTTAAAAGTAATAAAAAGATTTATTTTAGTAGATCAGAACATTGAATCAAAATCTGTTTTCAAAAGCATCAATATATGCAGAAATTTGTTATAGTGAGCCTAAATAATAGCCTAATTTGTTTTAGATTAAGATTTACATGGTTTGTACACCCACAATCAGATCTTCTAAAGTGCATGATTTAAAAATAAGACAAGCTGCACAACGAGTAAAATTTTGAAATGATTAGTTGCTTAGTAAGAGGATAACCAGATAGATTTTGGTAGTAATTTTGATACTGTTTCATTTTATGTAGGAAGAATGTAAATCAAATCCAAAACTTTTCATCTTATCAAGAAATGTTTTGCCAATTATACTTTGAAACTTTTTTTTTTGGACAAAGAAGGAAATACCATTCATAAAGCAAAATAATAGTGTTGGTTGCAGAATTGTCTCAAAGTATCATCACCTTTCTGATCTAATTTGATTATGGTGCAGACAACGTCTTTTTCAATATTTACTTAACAAATTCTTAATCGAAAATTTTGATTCAATAGTTAAAAACTTATATATATTAATAATTATTCATGCTACATGGTTGAATAATTATTCAAGAATCACCGCGAGTTTGTATTGAATCAAAATTTGATAACTGAAATATATTTAATATATACTAAAAAAACATTGTAACCAAATAGCGGGTGATCTAGTTATAATAAATTACATAGTTGAGCGGGGGGAGTTTGCGAAACAAGAGAGCCTATGTCACTACTACTACGAGCAATACTTGTTAGCACGCCCGCACACTTGTTCCCCTCGCTGTAGGTGTGCTTAATAGAGAACTCCTGGAAGTCTGATAGAAGGCACTTGCGTTCATTGAGAATAATAAAGTGAGGGCGAGAATCTGAAATTGGCTTAGAAACCAATGCAATTACGGCTGATGCGTCCAGTTCAACTTCCAGCTTGTTGATTTGAAAAGTTTTTTGCAATTTCCAAGCCATTATATTTTGAATCTATGTTCTAAAGCCTATCCTCTCCTTTAAAATTTCATTCAAAACTTGGTATAGAATTTCTAGATGCAGGCAGCTTACGAGCTCTGCCAGTAGTATGTCAAAACATAATGCATAGAGATCATAAACCACTTTTGTTCATTCAAATTTTGAGAACATGTATCTCTTTTTTGTTATTCTGCATGAAGAAGATGAAGATAATAATCAAAACTAACACTATGTTTGGTTAGGGTTGGATGAGGAAGTAAATAGGGAAGAGAAGTAAAGGGGAGGCATTTGAAGAAATACACCTATTTGGCTGTTGGATGGTAATAAGGAGGGGAAGTAAATATGGAAGGGGATGGTAAGGTAATGTAAATGTGGAGGCAAAAGACTCTCCCTTCACATCAGCAAAATCAATCATAATCAATCATTCTAAAAGTGGGGGGTTGAAAAATATTTGTAAAAAATTAAATACTCCTTGAAATTTTTAGTAAATTCATAATAATAAACATATGTAATAGGTAAAATAGAAAAAATTATCACAATCCGTTTTATTTTTCACTCCAAGCAAATAAGAAGAATATTTATAATTTACTTCTCTTTTATCCATACCAAATAAAATTGAAGTAAACAGTGTCACTCTCTCTTCCTTTCCCTCCGCGAACCAAACAAAACCTAAGAGCTGTTCTCTAGAAAGGAGTCATTCTAATCAATTAACTTAAGACAAAAAGTTAGCAAAAAGAATGTTTCTTCAACCATGGCACTTGTATCTTTCGGATATTCTTCCTTTAAAAATATGCCTCTTTCTTATATTTGGAAGTTGAATATTTGATCTCCTAGATTACAAAAAAGATCATTATACAATAACAGATGTTCATTCATAAAGATACTTTCACTAACTTGCTTTTAATTTTTAAATCTTCGAGCATCTTGTAATCTTATAATAAATACAGTATAATAACCAAAAACAAGAAACTAAGAACATTCAATTAAGAAAATTTGACAATTATTAGCAAATCTAAATATGACATGAGATACTTATTTTAGAATGAAAAGAGTAATTGATTAAACTTTTACTACAAAGATTACTGATGAAGAAACTAATAGGACTGTCAATTGGGTCGGGCTGGCCCGAGCCTGACCCGTTTAGCCCGCCTTAATTGCGCCTCGGGCTGAAAAATTCAGCTCGAATAATTTTCGGGCCGAGGTAAGCTCAGCTCGATTTCATCCCAGCCGTAATATATATATATATATATAATATTATTATATTATTAAAAAATATTATTTATTATATAAAAAATTTAAAAACCGGGTTACTCATGTTTTTTCAGCCCGCTGTCAATCAGTATTTCAGTGAGCTCGATTGACAGCCTAGAAACTAATAATAAAGCAGAGCCTAGAAGTTGTATTAACTATTTTTGATAAATTTCTAGTTTAAGTAGATTTTGTGGAAGCTCAATCAGTATGCATTTAGCATATTTTGGATAGAAACCTTTCATGTTTGCTACTTTGAAAAATTCACTATCCTATCTTCAAGATATAATATGGTCCAATAATTGATTTTTGTTTAGAATAAATGATGAGATTTTTTAATATATTTTGGAAAATAAAATACTGATTGAATAGTAAGAAAAGATTTTACCAACCTATCTTGTAAGCTATATTTATTAATTTCTGGTACTTGCGGGATTATCTTTTACAAGTTTACAATGCACATGGACGCTTTGTGCCCTTCTTTTTCTTGTCCTTTTTTTTTTCCCGATGGGTACTTACTTTATGCCCATTCTTTTACTTTCTTATACTGCAATATATAGTAATTGTTGATTGTACATATTTTAAGTAGTATAAGAAATCAAACTCTTATCCCCAAATCACAGTCTCCTCTCAATGCTTCAAATTATATTGCTTTTAAGATTTTTTTTAAGTCAAAAGTTGTTTTTCATTCTTTCATTGTTTTTCTGCTTTTAGTTTTAGTTTAGGAAAAATAGAAATTTTTATTTTTTTTGAAAAGAAATAAAAATTTTATTTTTAGAAACTGTCCTAAGTTAAGAAGATTCTCAAAATTATTTTTGCTTATCAATGTTATTAACATTAAAATGTTATATTAATTTCCGAAATAGTTTTTTTTCAAAAATATATTTCTGGCAACTTGAGAGCACCAGCAACCAAGAACAGGATCAAAGTCAACATCATAAAGCATCTTTTAGTCTATTGACACATTTACTTGTTCCAATTTATTCTAGTAATACAAGGCTTCAAGAATTAAGTTGATATTCTCCTCAAAAGAAAAGGAGAATTAAGTTGATATATATATATATATATATATATATATATATTAAAAAAATGAGATATTTCATTTTGATGAAGGTCTACAATGGTAGTAGTCAGGACATGAAATGGGATGCTAACCCTCCAAAAGTTACAACTATTATTAAAACGTATTTAGCTCGGTAATTATATTAAAATATTATTTTATTTTATAAAAAAAAGAAAAACAGAATAACACAGAACTTTTGCATAAGCTCCTTAGACTTTAGAAACTATGTTCCTCGAGTGATAAATCATGCTCAGCACTTCTCAGTTTGTCGATAACAATCGAGGAATCTTCCTCTACAATGATGTTATCATAGCGTAAAGTTCCAGTGCTGCACGCGCTGTCGTGCAGCACGTCCTGGACGAGATGTGGACCGTTGGATCTGCATGAAAATTTGATCCAACGATTCATATTTTTTGGCCCCATGCATGAATTTTCTTTTCGAAAATTAGTAAATTTTCGCAACCGTCGGATCAGATTTGAGAGGTGATCCGACGGCTGTTGATCCGTCCAGCACGTGCTGCACGACTCCACGTGCAGCACAGTAACCGGACCCGTTATCATAGCCTTTCCTAGCAGCAAACTTCAAGCCTTCAAAAACGGCAAGCAATTCAGTCATCTCAGCACTGCAACATTTACTAAGAGCCTTTGAAAAAGCAAACTGAATGTCGCCATCAGAATCACGAAGCAGTCCACTGAAAAAGCAAACTGAATGTCACCATTAGAATCATGAAGCAGTCCACCAACAGCACCATTACCTTTTCTCCAAGCACCATCAACGTTCATTATCCAAAAACCAACTGATAAGCAGCTCCAAGAATGGGACAAATGAGAGTCAATTTGAGCTATTAGATCTTTTTGCATCGGCGCCAAATAGTCATGGGTTAAATTGCATAACCATAAACATCTTGAGGCTGCCGATAAAGTCATCTGATTCCTAGCCTTCCAGATAGACAATGAAAGCATAGAAAAACAAACCAAGTCTTTCTCAGTCTCATTTGTCATCAAATAGTATAAAAGAGTTTTGAAATTAGAAGCCTTATTTCGTGTCCAACGATATCTCTGTGTGGTAAAATCCCAAACCTATCGAGGATGAGGACAATCAAATTAGCAGTGCGTCATATTCAACCGTTTCCTAACAAAAAATGCATTCCCCTAAAGATTCGCAGGCGATATTCCAAATTTTCACCAATTGCCAAATTACCCATAGAAGCACGCCACAAGAAGTGCTTAGCACGGGGAAGTACACTAATTTGCCAGAGACTTGACCAAAAGCCATCATCAACCAAGCCATGGGAGGGTGAAGCCTCCTGGACTAGTCTCAATTTGAAATCTCTGGCTCCTCTGTAACCAGATTTTAATGTATAAGAGCCTGAGTTCGTATAATGCCATGTAACTTTGTGTACCGTTGCTGTTGAACTCAAGGCACTTGTAAGATGGCTTCCACCTCAAAGGGTAAAAAGAATTGATGAAGGAGCTGCTCATTCAATCTTAGAGTATGGAACAAAACAAGGTCAGAAATTTTAGAGATAGTAAATGGCATCTTAAAAGGTTGCCTTAGCGAGAAATCATGATCAATGGTACCCATTTGTCATCCCCAATCCGAACTGCTCCCCATTGCCAATTCTTCATCTCACACATATTCATAGCAATTTCCAACGTTCTAAAATACTTCTCTAGCTATAGGAAGGCCTCTTCCACGAACCAGCCTCTAGAAAGTCCGAGTTAGGAAAATACTCGAAATCATAGAGGGAGCGGTCAATTTTCACTTTCTATATTTTCTCTTCTTTCTTCATAGATGAAACGCTTCCCTCTGCAAGAAAATTTAGAAAGAAGAAAAATATAAATCACCTTATCCATTTTACGGTCCTTTGTTTTAATTAAGCTAATAGTCATCACAAGTTATTTTAATGATTATAGTAAGAATATGTTCTCGTCATCTTTCTCCTACAACTTTGAATTAAGTTTCAATTTATTAGAGGCAAAGCCATTAAACTTAAGAAGAAGAAAAAGATACACAGAGAATAAAATAATATATTTATTATTCAGTTCAGTTTAAATCGATAACCGAATATATTTATTATTCGGTTTAAATTGATAATCGAATCAAATTAATATTTCTGTTTTTCACTTCCATTTTTTTAAATTTTAGTTCGATTTGACTCAATTTCATGTATTTAGTATAAGGACAATGTTTGTTAGAGCAGTTGCTCCAATTAATTGGAGTAAAAGAGAGATAAAATTGTCAATTAGCCAATTGGTCTTCTTACAAAGAGGAGGCAAGATTTACTTTGCTCGTTTTTGGACAAATTTACTCTCTTTTGCTCCGGTTAATCGTGGAGCAAGTAGCATTTTCCTTAGTATAATTTCAGTTCGGTTTGTAATTTTGAGTTTTTGAAGTCAAACAACCAGAAAAATCAAAATTCTTTTATCAGCTCAGTTAGATTTTGATCAAAATCAAACTAAAATAAAATAAATAATTAAGAAATTAATGAATGGTTGTCAAAGATAGTATTTCTACTGAAAAATACCATTCATTCGATTTTGATGAAAAAATTAAAAAATCAAATTAAAATAGAAAATTTCAATGGTTCCTTAATGCCATTCCCATTGGATTATTGACCTATTCCAAGTATGACTTCAAACTTTTCCCGGTTGATTCCAAGAAATTTAGCCGACACATTTTGGAATTTTAGGCCCGAAATATCTTATTTTTCGCTCGCTGTGTGGCTATGCCGTGTGGCTCCCGCAAAGAATCCCCTCATTTGGAGTTTTTTCTTCTTTTTTTTTTTGTGGTCAAATTTTGTCCTTTTCTTTTTCCAGTCAATTCTTTTTCTTTGTCTTGGAAACGGATATTTGAACAAAGGATTTTTGTAACTTTTGCACACAAATTTTGTAACTTTCTTAAAGTCACATTGATGTTGAAGTAGGATGAATGATTTTTTTTTGGTGAAAAATGATTTTGTAAAGAATTGATCTACACGGTTCTTGGATAATTATAAATAATTCTATAGCTTCCAATTGTAAAATGTATTAGTAGGCATAACTTCAACTTTTCTTTAAAGTAATAAGGACGAGTTTTGAATCTATAAGTGCTAGATATTTGCCACTTCGGATCTACTATAATATCTCCAAATTTTAACTTAGAGTTTATCCCGTAAATTTTAATATTTATTTTTTATATTTATGATTTTTGAATGAAAATTATATAATGAAAATACTACACGAAGTGTATTACAGATGATTTAGATTAGATATTTACTAGCTTCTAATAAAAACTTATAAAATTTTTAAATAATTTGATCCAATTTTTTCTTTCTTTTTCTTTAATTTATATTATATTGTATAAATTGGTTAAGAGCAAAGGAGAGGGATAAAACATAAGAGATATATTTTTTCAAATTTTGATCTTGTTTGGTATTGAGAGAGAGAGGAAGGAGAAGAGAGGATAGAAGAGATAAAAATTTACTTAATTTATTTTTATAGCTAATTCTCTTCTTTAGTTATTTTTTAAAATAAAAAATAGAGTCAATCTTGTCATTAGTGCATTTTATATGTTTCAAAATGTTTTCTTTCTCTCAACCCCTTTGATTTGAAAGAGAAGCAAACGATGATGTAGGGTCGTAGGGGGAGGGGAGATTGCGGGGTAATTCTTGATTCATTTCTCTTTCTCTTTTTTTATCCTAGCTGTTATTGGCTTGTAACCCATATTAACTCTAAGGTTCATGTGTAAACTTAGTTTTTCTTTTATCTTATTATGATGCATGGAGAAAGACATCGGCTGCCAAGGGTTCAAGAGAGTTGTTGAGTGTCTCCATCATTGTATTTGTATTCTTGTTTCTCCATTATAGTAAAAATTACCTGCTCGCCTTACGCGTGGAATTAGACCTCAAGGCCATAAATTTCTTCGTCATTTAATTTGCTTTTCTTTGATTGCTTGTATTATCACTTCTCATCTGCTTAAAAAGTGTGTTGGATGAAGTTTTAATTTAAAATTTTTTATTTTAAATTTTATAAAAATAAATTTTTGTGAGATAAAAAAATAAAGATGTATTACATTGAGTTTCGAACGGATTCTAATTCAAATACACCCTAAAACTTGGATATAATCAAAACACTAACAAACTAAATAATGTGAACGACTTACTTCCGCATCTAGTTCTCTTGCTCTTTCACTTCCATAGTATGCTCCAACAAAACCGTGTCTTAGGTTCAGAGCAATGCCCAGGACGCATACAAATGCTATCACTACTGTAAACTAATCACCTTTAATTTGGTATGAAGTAAAAATTCATCCATCCACGAAACTTAAATACATTATAAAATTCCTGCCTTCATTACAGATATTTGCACTCAAGAAAATGAGCCTTTTGTTAGGTTCCTTGGCTGGCTATGATGCAAATTCAGAAGGTTGTAACCTGTAACTTTCAACGTGATTGAATGGAGCATTTGGACAGGGCAAAACTTGCTGTTTCTGTGGAGGAAGGAGTTTTCAGTTTCTCATATTTGGGTGTCAAGTTTAGGTGCTGTTGGAAAGATATTTGCATATCTTACAAAGCGATAGATGTTTGTGTTCAATTTAAATTCTTGATTCTCTGTTCCACCTAATGAAATGCGGAAGGGGCTCCGACTCCTTCTGCTTTGTGGGCACAAATGCAATAGTTAATATCTTTTTAGTTAAAATTTGAATCATTTTTGACACCTTAAATTAATTTTGAATCATTTTGACCCTTAAAAAATTAATAGTACGCTATGCTATCAATTTATTAGTAAAAACACAAAATTCGTTCACGAAATTTAATTCAATTTATTGCAGTAATATGAAATATTCATGGTTCGGGAAATATTCACTAGACTGATGAAGTTTTCTTGAGGTTAAGAATGCTGTACCATGGTGTCTTGACCCTTGATTTGTAAAATTTTTTGCTAATAATATATAAAGATTCATTTTCAGAGAAAAAGAATCTTCAATTTGTTAGTACTATTTCGTCTCAATCAAATGATAGTTCATTATGGCTCTACTAGAAGCCGGAAGCCGGCAGCCGGCACCTCCCCTATTCCTACCTTCACATTTTGCGGTTTAAGATCATTTGAGGATGCTGTGATTTCGAGGAAGAAAGCTGTAAAGGTTTGATTAGGACTTTTTGAATTGGTTTAAGCTATCAGCCATTAATTTTGTGGAGTTTTCTCATAAAATTTATTTCAAGATTACAAAATTACGCTCAAATGAAATCGAATAGAATGATATTTTTAATTTTTTTACTTCAATATTTGGTAAATAAAATTAAAATAAGAATAAGCTTTCGTGTGAAAAGTCTATTCTAGAAAAAAAAATAAGAAATGCTTTTCCACACCAAAACCTAATAGAATACCTTTTCATGAGAAGTAGGAAACTTAAAAAAAAAAAATCTTATGACTACTATACCTCTGATAATATTCAACGATAAGAAATTTAACTCAACCATAAACTTCATCAGTAGAAGAAAAGTTTCCAACCAAAGTGCGAGTTCTAATTCACAACAAATAATTTTTAAGTAGGGTATGAAATTTCTTTTTCCTTTTTTTGAACTTCTCTTTGTTTATATTTTCATAGCATGTTTATGTCTTGATTAGATGTTTTTATTTTATGGATCAACTTTGAATATTTTAGGGATGATTGTTATTTTGGTAAAATTATGAATTCATATTATACTTTCAGGAAGGTGGTGAAATTATTTTTGTTATGAATTCAAATTAATCATTACCTAGAAACAGATACTTTTCTTTTTTTGTGGTAAAATTTGAATTTTTTATTAAACTAGTATGGTATAATTCTTAAGAAACTCAACAGAGTATTATGTTTCAACACAGTATTAAGATACTTTTCTTTTATCTTTTAATATGATCACTTCTGTAGAATAAGCCATGTGAGGACAAAACTTTTCCAAATCATAGAAAGATGTATACGCATAGAACTAAAAACTCTTGACTCTTTTCCTTTATCTTTAATTTGATCAAGGTCAATTTGATCCAAGTAAGAATTTTTTTTATGATTAAATTACGTTTCAATATTTGAAATGTTTAATTTTTTAAAGTTTCAATATAAATTTTATTTAGATGAGAGTTTATAAATGACATATATTTAATACCTTATTGACACCATATTATTAGTAGGGCATTTCATATCTTGTAAAAATTTATTTTATTCCAGACACTGAATAATATTTTTATCAATCACAAATAAATAATTACTATTCTATTCTGACTTTTCATTTTAAACAATAGAATAGAAAAATGATTCCATACTTATTCAGGTAGAAAGAGATTTTAGGTAGAAAGTCATTCTATTCTATTCTAATGTATCAAAAGCACCATAATAGCATTTTTTTAGACTTTTCTTAATTATCTATTAATAAAATTTTTATTTTGTGTTCAACATTATATGACTTTTCCATAGTAGAACGAACTTTTGGTCGCTCAATCATTAATGTTTAAGATCAAGGGCAAGTTTGGATTAGGATTTAAACTAAAAATTTTTAATTTTTTCTTACTATTTTTTATTTTGGACTCACTTCTATTTTTATAAATAATTTATTTTTTTTATTTTCAATACAATTTAACTTAAACAAAAATCTAATCCAAGTACGCAATTATTGAAAAGAAGCGGTCTGAAACATTAATCTAGCAACGAGTTATTGGAGATTCCGCTAATGGTTTTAAGTAATGGAAAATACTTTTTTGGCTCAATTTGGCTTCACAAATAAAATTGTCTTTACAAGAGTAAAATACTCTTATCCCCTGATTTACACTTTTATTCCCACTTTTATTCCCATCTTGATTCCAGTTTGAGCCAAATAGCATTGTGCTTGAGTAATAATAGAGTACTATTATTTTTTCTACTCAACATACTACGACTAATTTTATGTTAATCATTTAATAACTTATATTCAGTCTATAAATTATAGGTTCATCAATTATAATAAAAAATATATAAAAATATTACTTTATTAATGAATAGTTAAATTTTTATATAGAATGAGATTTTTTTACATATTTTATTATAATTAATAAATATATAAATTATAAAATTAATTATTAATTATTAAGTGATCAAAATAAAAATTATTATACCTCCATTTTCCCCCAACAAAAAGATTTTCTTTTTGTAAGTCACAAAAAGCTTCCGTTTCACGGTATTACATGCCCAATCCGGCCGTTGACTCCCGTACCCCAGTCCACGCAATAGGACAACGGGTACCAACTTTTCTTCTTCTAAACCACCGTTAATGGTAGTTCGTGCCGTCTTGGTTCCTTCCTGCTCTTCTCAGTCCTCCCTTCTCAGTCAGCCATTCAACCTCCCTCGCCGCCAATTGGAAAACTACCCAATACGATTGCCTCCCAATATTCTTGTCTATCCATCAAACCCGCATCGAAAAAACCCACATACGGCAGCTGCCCTCCTAGATGGATTCGTCTCTCCAAGCTGTGTTATCAACTGTGATCAGCTTCTTCATAGTCACGGTTATCTTCGGCTTCATCATGTTAGTCTGCAGAAACCCCTCAAAACGACGGCTGTCATCTCAGCCTCGTTCCCGACCCGCAACGAGCCAGGTCCGTCCCCGGACAGTGCCTACCCACAATTCGGATCTATCTTCTATGACTATAGGCGAGAGCGCGACTTTTGACCCTGCTTTGAATCGGGTCTCCATGGCAGAGCTCATCCAAGCCACGGGGAACTTTTCGCCGGACCTCATCATCGGCGATGGTAGCTTTGGGTTAGTATACAAAGCTAAACTCTCTTCTGGCGTCACTGTTGCCTTGAAAAAACTTAGCGCAGATGCATTTCAAGGGTTCAGGGAGTTCCGGGCGGAGATGGAGACCCTCGGGAAAATCAGGCACCCGAATATCGTCAAGATTCTCGGGTTTTGCGCGGCGGGTTCAGAACGGGTCTTAGTTTATGAGTTCATTGAGAAGGGGTGCCTGGACCAATGGCTCTACGACACGTCATCGTCGTCGTCCGCTGAAAATGATGAAGGGGAAGTTTCCGTCATAGGGTTGCCGTTATGTTGGGAAACGAGGATTAAAATCATTAAGGGAGTTGCCAAGGGATTAGCTTATATGCATAATTTGGAAACGCCCATAATCCATAGGGACATTAAGGCTAGTAATATCTTATTAGACGAGAACTTCGAGGCACATATTGCTGATTTCGGATTGGCCAGGAGTATTGAAGGGTCCCACTCGCACGTCTCGACTCAGGTGGCCGGAACTATGGGTTACATGCCACCGGAGTATATAGGTGGTGCCACCATTGCAAGTGTGATGGGAGACGTCTACAGTTTTGGGATATTATTCTTAGAGATTGTCACCGGGATACGGCCAAATTTTCCTTTCCCGGGTGAGGACGGGAAAGAGGTTAGATTACTGGAATGGGTTAATACAATGACGAAGAAAAATCGATACATGGAAATGGTTGATGCCAACATTTTGAAAGCTGATTTAAAGGAGAAGGTAGTAACGGAAGTTTTTCGGATCGCCACCATGTGTGCATATGAAAAGCCTAAACTCAGGCCTTCAATGAATGAGGTGGTTGAGTTGTTGGACGCTATCTCTTCGTGATGTGGTAATGTATGTTTTCCTATGGAGATCTTCTCGGTTTTGGTTTGAGGCTCAGAGTGCAATGTGGGAATTTTGCTTGCAACAAGACTTGGTTGCAATGTTGATTTTTGGGCTGAGACCATCAAAGAGATGTAAATAGCTGAAGAAAGGTAAGTTAATAGCTTATAGTGGAGTATTTATTATTTAAAAGGTTATTTATGTTATATTATTATAGGTTAAAAATTCATTTTATCTACCCACTTCAGGAAATGTGAAATGTGGGGCTGCAGGTGTAAGTTCATGATCATTGATTTATTTCCAAATTGAAGCAAACACTTCGATATTGGCAATGTCAGACTTGATTTGGTGGGCAGGCATTTTTGTTTTTTAATAATTAAAGTATTTTATTCATATAAAAAATTTACATTAAAAACTCATAGTAAAAGATAAATTATTATATCTCAAACTCATAATAGTAGATAAAATATCACGTATTAAGTAGGTTGAGTGGCAATTTATAAAAAAATAATAAAAATAAATATACTTTAGTCTTATCTTCTATATTTTCTTTGACGTTGACTAGGATGATAACCTTGTTTTATCACTTTCCTTAAGTAGCAATTTGAAAGGTTCTATATACGTATTAAGAGCCTTAAAAATTGACAAAGAAAGAGATAAAAAGTTGAAAATGGGCTCACATCTATTTCCAGTATGAAAGAAACATCAAGAAGAAGGAGTATCATACATCAATCAATCGATAAAAATTCACTTTAAAATATGTCATAAAATTTTGAATTTTGAAGAAAAATAGAAAAGAAAAATACCATTATAATTTGTGAATAAAATGAGATGTGAAATAATGAAAAAGTAGTTACTAAAAAAAGATCTAGCCAAGATGGGATGGGAGCTGGTGCTCCGATTTGGCCAAAGAATGGGCAGATAGTAAGTGGGAAGAGCAGAGAAGAGTGTCTGGAGAGAAGGAAGAAAAGAGAGAGAGGAGAGATCTAGTGTTACAATTTTTGGGTTTTGAGAAGGGCCAACTTGGATTAGCTTTTGGATTAAGTTTTTTTTTTAAATTTTGGATTCTACTTCTCCTCTTATAAATGATTTATTTTTACGATTTTCAATACAATTCAATTTAAACAAAGCTCAATCCAAATACGCCCTTAGAGTTAAAAGAGTAAATTTTTTCCCCTTGTTCTTCGTTTATCATTCTTATGAAGTTACTTCTTTCACTATTTGGAAAGATACAAGTGATGCCATGCTTGGTTTTTGCTTAGTACGATACAATGTAGAAGAGTGGACATTTACATTAGTTCCCACACTATTTTTGAGTTTGTGTTTTGATCCGACAAAAAGCTTAAGCATTTGGTCACCTTCGGTACTTTGACATGTTAGTTTTATTACTCATTCTCTTTCAAATTATAATGTTTTTAGTTATTTTTTCATTTCCAAAAAATATTTAACTTTTTATAATTTTTAAAATTATTTTTAAAGTTATCTTCATCATAAATATAATTAGTCTAAACTCGTGCGATATATAAATATATTTTAAAAATAAAAAATAATAAAATTGGATTTTCAAAAAAAAAAATCTAAACAAGAAATTTTTTAACCTCCCAAAATATATGTGTTTAGGAGAAAATTTGAATAAAACAGAATATTAAAATTTCATTGGTTAAAAAAATCTAATATCTTCTTTCCCATCTTAGACTTTTAGAATATAATTTTTACATTTTTTGTTCCTCTAAATACAAAACTAAGAGCAATATTGGTTACGCTGAATCTACTTATTTTTAATTTTTTTGAAATTTCTGATTCACATACAAATATCACTGATGTTCTTTTATAAAACATAAATAACATGTACAAATTATTATATCAAAGAGGATTGAACTTGTTCAAATCCTTATTTAGTTTGAAGAAACTCCTTTATTTGCTTCATTAATAAATGCTTTTTTTGTTTTTAAAAAGGAAAAAATTATGTAATTGCAAATCTATTCCTTTCGTCAATAATAGAGAAAAATTATAATTATTAGTTATTTTGGATCACAATTTAGAGTAGTTTTTTTCAATTAACCTATTTAGTTAGATAATTGACGATTTAAAAAATGACCTCAATGAATTACTTAAAAAGGAATTGAAAGCTGATGTATCCGAATAATTTCTTATTTTGTAGGCTTCTTTTAGGGGTAAATCAAAGCAAAAAAAAAAAATTTAAACAAAGTATTGACATTGAGGTTTAAATAAAAGTTCATTCATTCCATTACAAGCTATATTGCGTTTATCTGGTTATTTTTTCCCCTAATAAGTAGATAATTGCTTTGATATAATAGTTTAACAAATATAAGTAAGAAAGATGTCAGGAGATGAAAAAAAGATATCAGGATGCAAGAATGAAATATAACATAAAATAGGGAAAAAGTATGAAAAAGAAGAAAAAGTAAAGAAATTAGAAGAATACCAGAAGTAGATACTATGAGTTATGCCATTGTGGTACCACCAAACAAAAAAGATAGAATATTAGAAAAAAATATAAAATAGGCAAAATAATGGAGTAGAAAACATAATGTATAATTTTAGGCTTTAAAACCCATAATTAAATGTGAATGTAGCAGACAACTCTTGTATTTTAAAGAAGAAAAGAAAAAAATTGAGCATTTACATCTACTTACGAAGCACATCCAAAATTTAAATTTGAAAAACTATCATATAGGCATTAATTCTGATCCAATGTTTAAACACATTTTAATGTAATTAAATAAATAAATAAGATTTATTTGCATTGCTTAAGGATGCACTAATAAAATATACTAAATAAATTATCAAATTTTATATTACAAAATAAAACACATATTAGACATCGAATGAATAAGTTTAATCTCAAGGAGAAAAACCTCAAATAAATTATCAAATTTTATATTACAAAATAAAACACATATTAGACATCAAATGAATAAGTTCAATCTCAAGGAGAAAAAGCTCAAATGAGGTTTTAAGGGGTTTAATCAAATTAAAATAGAGGTATTATTTAAGAGAATAATAAAAGAATTTATAAAATATAACACTCAAATACTTATAAAAAATCTAAATTAAATAGAATTAGAATGAATGAAGTTAAAAAATTACATTAAGAAGTGACGATAAAAAGAAAAAGAATTATATATCTATGATATATATATTAGTAAAATTAGTTAAGAATAAAATAAGAAAAAATATTTCTTATTTTTTCCTTAATTAATGTAAAAAGGGATTAAAATGCCTTATATTTTGAAATGGAAGGAACAATAGTTTAGGCAAAATAATGTAATTGTATTAGAAAAAGGCAAGATTTCTCTCTAATTTGAAGAAACCGCATCAATCTATAATTGATTTAAGATAATTTTCACTATTAGTGTTAAACTTTTTTTCAACTCCATGTTCAAATTCTCTCACCAAAATGAAGAATTTTGTAACATCTCTTGGGATTTTTTTCTATTCTTTCACTATAAGGCCATGTGATTTAACAATTGCCGTTCCATTTAAATCCAGCTGATTCAGCCTCAAATCAAGGAAAAGTTTGAAGTTCAACTTCAAGTAATCTGTTTTTCTTATTGGGAAATTGCATTTAAGGTCAAAGAATTGCGACTCCCTCTTTTATTTTCTGTTCTTATGTTATATATATATAAAGCCCAAGGAAGTGCAAATAGATTACGGAATATGTATTATGTTTTTCTTATTTTGACGGAGTAGTAGCAGAGTATTCTTGAAAGAACAGATTCAAAATTCAGTTACAAATTCTATTATTTTAGATAAAAAGCTCTTACATATATTTTGCATTAGTGTTGAGTGACTCATCAATTTTGCCTTGTTAACATACTCAATTATTTTTAAAGGTCAGACGATAAGATATATCTTCACCTTCACTTCTCCACGGGTAAAGTGACCTTACTGCTACATTTAACCTAAAATCAGAGTCTCTCTCTCTATGTCCCTGGTGAGTCTTAGAACAGTTTTAATGGTCTACCTTCATTTTTCCCACATACTGAATTTTTGGAGGCTTTATTTTACACGTATAGTCGAACTGGACAATGTGAAGGGATGTTGGTTAGGTTAGTACGAATGAAATTGTTCAATTACCAAATGAACCGTGAATTGTGATTCTAGTTAGGGGTGTTCATCTGATTCAATTTAAATAAAATTCAGTTTTACTATTTAGAAAAAATTAATTGTTTATATTTTTTCAAAACAAATTAAACTTAATTTATCTTCAAATTGAATTTTCTCTAAAACAAAAGAAAATCAAAATATACAATATTAAGAATTTTATATTTTTAAAAATAATATTAATTATACTCTAACTCAGTTTAAGTTATTAATATTCAAATAGTATTTGTAAAAATATACAAAATTAAATATTTTAAAATTTTAAAATAATTTTAATTAAGATCTAACTTAACTAGAATTATTAAAATTTAATTATACTTAATTCTTAATTTAGAAAAAATTAAACTTTTTTGAGTTTGGCTTGGTCCAAACTAAATTTTAATTTGGGAATGAAAAATTAAATTTCTTCAAATTAAAATTTAAAAAAATCGAATAAAAATTTCGATTATTTTATTTTCTCCACATAACACACACCCCTAATTTTGGCCCCCAGTGATATTGTTGTCACCAAAAACCTCAAATATCCTTAAATTTATCAAGGTTGTCGTGACTGGACTGAAGCCGTGAAGACGAGTCTTCAAAGTCCACCCACCATTTTAAATTTGCTTGCCAGCTGCTGAATCAACTGTTAATTCCACCTCACATGCTTACTGCTTACCTTTCTTAGCTTCTCTATGTATTTTTTGAACTCAATTATTTAAATTGAATATCATATAATGCAAACTGATTTGTTTTTAGTTTGAACTTATCATGACAATTCCTTCAAAAAATTTTGATCCATATTAGTCAAAATATTTTTCTTCTTTACATTTGGACCTGTTTTTTCTTCAAGAAATCTTATTTTAAAGATGAAAAAGATAAACTAATTTATAAGAAAAGAGGTGAGATTTAAAATAAGAAAAAAGGAAAAAATTATTGTATTGGTTTTAGTAAGAAAACCAATCCCCCAAACCAAATGACATATAGCAGTCAGCCATTACGGATGGTCAGATCTGATTATCAAGGAGCCCATTGGACTTGGTAATTCATTGTTGATATGGGCTCTACTTTGTCTGGCCCATTAGATGTTCTCAAGGGATAGGCTAAATTAAAATTTACTTTGGTTAGGCCTTAATACAATTGGGCTTTCTTGATTATATACGATCCAAGACTGCGGCCCAGTTTTCTTATTTGGAGGTCCAAAACAAAAAATTTCATGTCATATTTTGATTTTTGACATAAATTTTTTATTATATTATGATTCACGTGCTAATAGAATTAAAATTCCTTAAATTAAAAAGATTAAGAGATAGAATTGATGCTCAAGTAGTGGTTTCTAGAGTTAATTCCTTGGAGGAGGATCTTTCTAATTTGAATCATATTATATAGTAGATTGATGTATTTGGATTGGTTTTCTTCACAAAAATCAATACACATTTTCTCACTTTTTTCTATTTTGAATATCACTTTTCATCTCATAAATCAACTTTCCTTTTTTATCTCCGGATAAAAATTGTCAAATCCACTTAGCAGAAGTTTCTCTTGTTTGTAGAGAGGACAATATTCGCGGCCTCTTAGCTCAAAGGGGCTGAAGTTCATCCCCTGGTACTATATGTGTGTGGACGAAGGATGCTCCCTCTTATATAACTAATACCGTTAAGGCTGGCTTTTCTCCTTCTCAATATAATCTTTGTGTTTTATTTTTTAAATAGAAAAAGAAGATTATCGTGGAAGTTTATGTTTATTTTATGAAAGTGGATTTTCAGTTTGTGTATGTAGAAAGAAATAACCAAAACCAATTGCACCAGAAATATGATGAACTTGTCGTCTGTAGTACAATACCAACTCAGTATTTTATGATACAAGTTTATCATATAAATGAATTAGCTCCATAATCCATTTAGATATATGGAACAAAAAAAAAAGAAAAAGAAAAGAAAAGGAGTGAAAAGGAGTGGCACATCTCTCTTATGCATGTTAGCTGATGTGAGGTTCACTGCGTTGAGAAGGCTAAAGTTGATCATTTCCCAAAACTTTGGCTACGGTTGCACGTTTTTTTAGATCAAATCATTCATTTGATCCAATAGTTAAGATTAGTTATAGTAGGTCTTGCAAAAAAGACATACAGTAATTTTTTAATTTTTTCGTCTTACAAGAAGGACGTGCAGTATATAAACCGAACTGATTCTTCAATTTTTTACCCCACAACTTAAATATTCTTCCCCTTCTACTTTTTATCATATCGTAATGAAAATATAAGCACAACAGTCATAAGTTTAAATAAAGAATACACTAAAAACAGCCATGCATGTTCCCTTCAACCTTTTCTTGATCGAATCAACAAAAGCCAATGCTCACTTTCCAACATCTTATTTACTGATTTTTTATTTATTTTTATATGTAAGGAGGTAAATTCTCTTATATCTTAATGTTATTGATGCTTACAAGAAGGTTTTCTCATCTTTATAATTGCACTTTGTTTTATTATATTAATTTAAACAAATATTTTTGAGCCACGGCACTGTTGAATCATTATGTCGTCACCTTTTCCTCTTTTTATATAATGAACTATTTTATTCACGAAAGAGGAAACATTTTGCAGTTGTTGACTACTGCTATAATTTGATACGCAAAAAGCAATCATATGGGGACAATAAAAGAATCCCCCGAATCGCCTTTTCCGGCCAAAAGAAAAGAAAGAGAAAAATACATATGGATTTATAATACTCTACTATGATAATCTGAGTTTCGCCTTTTCTTTTCTGCTCTACGTAGGCCAATCTTGGATTCCAAACTACTACTTTTAGTCTCCATTTTACTATTTCTTGGTTTGGCCGCACTTTGAATATTCTAAGTTGTATTTAAATTGAATTTTGTTATAAAATTTAATATAAATTTCTTACTTTGAGTCTTATTTTTTTATCACAAAAAATTCCCTCTTCTAAAATTCAAGACAGAAAATTTCAAAATAAAATACTATCTAATCTCACTCTAAAAATAGAGCTCAAAGGGAAGAAGGAAGCTATACAGATTTTGAAGGGTTTCACCTTTGTAAATATGTGCATATGACTTATACATGCCTATAATTGGTAGAAATTACCATAGTAGTGAGGGTGAGGGAGCTTCAAAAAGATAAAATTTGTTCTAGAGTTATAAACTTGATGGTTATGGAGGTATAGGCTATTTCATGAGCATCACCAATTAGAAAGACTTTCCCCTGGAAATTTTGGTACCAGGTATTTATCTTAAAAACCCTATTCCATGTCCTTTACTTCTTAGGAATACTTTAATTACTCTAAAAGTAGAAAAGAAAGTACCTTTCATAAGTCTTCTTCTTCCTTTGGAAATTCATGAAAGATTTTTAGATTAGCACATGGGTGGCTATGATTATTAAACCACGTCAATTACTCATAATAAACTCTAATAATAGCTACCTATGATTATTAAACCATGTCAATTACTCATAATAAACTCTAATAATAGCTACCTATGATTATTAAACCATGTCAATTACTCATAATAAACTCTAATAATAGCTACCTAATAAAGTAGTCTTAATTAATTAGCTTTAATTCAAATAAAAAACCTTACCACTTGCAATTGTTTTTAATTAAACCTCTTTGACACCATATATCAATTTTCTTATGATAAAATAAACAAAGTAAATTAAGATTACTTTGTCACCGAGCCAACAAACAACTGTTCAAAAAACTTCTCTACAAAAAAAAAGAAAAAACTGTTTAAAAAATTCTCATTCTCTATGGCTGAGCTCGAATTGATTTTTAAAATAAAAAAAAATTATTTTTTATTTTTTATTTTATAAATAATTTATTTTTATAATTTTTAGTATATTTTAATTTAAAATAAAATTAAATTCACCTGAGCACAATTATAGGTCTAAGTCAGTAAAGTGAGATCGCAATTCAGTGGGCACCACATTGAAGAAAAGTCCAGGGGTAGTAGGTAAAAGTCGGAGGATTTTTTTAAATTTTTTGCTGAATCACACATTAATGGGGTTTGGTGAATACTTTTGCAGCTTTCCAAGTAAACATTTCTAGAAAGAGCTTTTGGACTTTTGAGCTGACACTTCAACATAGACGCATGTTCCCTTTACAAATTTTCGAATTTTTAAAAATACGATCAAAATATATGATCCGTTGAATCATATTTCGTATCTGATCCAACAATCCATATTTGGAAGGACGTGCAGGATCGGATCCGGACGCTATATCCGTGGCTTCCTAGTACGAAATCAACGACTCTTTCATAGATTAGGTTTTTTTCAATACCGTGCATTCAGATATTGTAAACAAAGATAAATAGTTTACTTTTAATAACTGTATAATTTATATTTATTATATAAATTATATAATTATTAATAAAATATAATACTCATTATATAAATTAAGGATTTAATTAAGTTATTACTTAAATAGCAAGACTCGATTTTTTAATTTTTTGCTAATTAAAACATATATTTATAGAACACAATCTTATTTAGGATGTGATTGGATTGGATTCCACACGAAATTAAATGCAAATTTCTCATCTCACATCTCACTTTTTCTCTCACAAAAATTTCTCTCTCCCGAAACCTAAGACAAAAAATCTCAAAACCAAACTCTATTCAACCACACCCATACCTTCAAAATGTACGTAGGACATTAATTTACAAATTGTCAAGTAGCATAATCATTTCATAGTAAACTAATAATTAAGGGGAGAAATCTTTAAATAAAGACAATATGAAATTAAAAAACTAGGAAATATTCAAGCATCAGCTTCAAATTTGAAAATTTCAGCATCAAGAAATCAAATCACCAAAGGGTCAAGCATTCATACTCTTTTGCGTCTGCTTCAGTACTGAAAGCAGACTAATGACAAATCTCCTCCGACATTGAATATCAATCTATGCGGCTCCTCCTTCTCACTTCGCTTCCTCCCTCCTCGCAGCAACAGAAACTCTCCATCCGCCGGCCAGCTCTGAGCAATGGCTATGGCCGGCCGGTGCTAGGAGTTTGGCCCGATGCCTTTGTTTTTTACTTGCTTTTTGTGTGCCTTCACTTCTTTTTATTACAAAATATGGCTATCAAAATTTAATATTTAAAAGCGAGTTTTTATTTTAGATCGAGACTTTTCCTCTCTCCTCTTTGAAGGAGTTTGTCAATTCGAACTTATTTTGTACTTTCACTGAATTTTCTATTTTTTTAAGATAGATTTGAAGATGCCTATAATCTTTAAATAAAAAATCTTAGTAGACTTTTCCAGAGCTGGTGGAAAACGCCGCATAAATGCAGATCAATATTACAAGTGTGAACTGATGAAGTCATCAAATAATTATTTCTTTTACTTCTGTATTTGGATAAGGTTGTCTTTCGGGAGTCAATATAAATTTTTAAATTTAAAAATTAATTTTTTATATAAATAATTTAATTTTTATAAAATTTATAATAAAATTTTAAAAATTAAATTCTATTTAATTTCACATCTCAATTTTCAACATTCTAAACAACGGGGCCTATATCTATTAATGTAGCAAGAAAAGAAGTCCGAGGATTTATCTACCAAAAGTTCCATTTTCGTTGAACAGAATTATTATGCTAAAAAAAACAAAAAAGGAGGAGAACAGTTTTGCTTTTCAGAGAAAAGCAAAGATTAAAACTTCTTTTTCTCAAAGTTTTGCTTTTCAGACACAGCCAATATTATACCCATGTTTTAAAAAAAAGAATTTAGTGCTCACATATTTATTTTGAGATATTATAAAAATAAATTGCTACTATTTCTTAAACATAAACATATTTTCATTTAAACATTTAGAACTAAGATGTTCAAAAGATATTGGTTCTAATTAATATAGAGGTTCCAATGCGTACTAATCTCACTAACAAAGTAAGAACCTTAGTATATTAATGATTCATATACGATCAAAAACTCTCTTAATTTTTTTATATTATTGGTAATTTGGAATCCATTTTTGGCGTTCTATTAAAGCAGAAGAAACATTTGTAGGGCTCAAGTATTCTTTCCAAAGAAAAGCATTCAGTGGGGGAAGTATCCCACTACCTATTTTTCTCCTAATAACGCTAATATTGATATTTTAAATTTTTCAATATTAAAGAAAAATATCAAGAAAATGTCGTAACAAGTTGAAACAGCATCCGTGTACAATGAGCTCAAGCTCAGACCGACAAAGATAAACATATTCCAGCAAGACTTGAACTTCTGCTGCAATATGCATCAAATTCGCAGAGACCATAGAGATTTGAACAACACATGCATAATAGTATAATGGTACTTTGAATAGTATAAAAGATAAGAGAAATGTGGCTGCCACAAGGCCCCTTTATTAGGAATATCAATGCAAGAACCGCGTTTGGTCCATTCACTAACGCGTAGGTTCTTTCGTTCGCTGCTTTTTGCCCACTATAAAAGTCACTTTCTGATCTGCTTATTTGCAGTGTGATAGAGGAATAAACACTGTAGTATCAACTAAACATGGCTTCTTTAACCCCTGTGCTG
The DNA here is from genome assembly GCA_030512225.1 of Rauvolfia tetraphylla. Lineage (NCBI taxonomy): Eukaryota > Viridiplantae > Streptophyta > Magnoliopsida > Gentianales > Apocynaceae > Rauvolfia > Rauvolfia tetraphylla. The sequence goes on along the minus strand of JAJQKT010000058.1, from coordinate 7,335,419 downwards.
CTTCTCATCTCTTTGCTTTTGCTTTCTGGGCACTTTCATGGCACTCAGGCTCAAAAGTTTCCGCCTATTGCAAAAGGGCTCTCAATGGGGTTTTATGCTGGGAGCTGTCCTAAGTTGGAGTCTATCGTCAGAAAGCGGCTCCAGAAGGTATTCAAAGATGATATTGGCCAAGCAGCTGGCTTGCTTCGCCTTCACTTCCATGATTGCTTCGTTCAGGTGCATAAACTCTATACTAGATCAATATTTACAGTAAAGAAGTGAGTTCATCTTCTTCTTCTTTAATGTGGGATTATGATTATCTTTACCAGCCAGGCCTGTTCATTTTCTGATAACTAGTTGTTCACGTGGCTTTATGTAAGCCCTTGATCTGACTATAATTATCGTCCATCTATATGCAGGGTTGTGACGGTTCAGTGCTCCTGGAAGGATCAGCAAGCGGGCCGGGTGAGCAGGAGGCGCCACCGAACTTGACTCTCCGGCCGGAGGCTTTCAAGATCATCGACGACCTCCGCAGGCGCGTGCACAAGGAGTGTGGTAGGGTTGTTTCCTGTTCGGATATCGTTGCTCTGGCTGCCCGCGACTCTGTCTACCTGGTAAAAATTAGCTCATCTCCATATATTTCTCTTCTTTAACCAGGTTTAAAACTGCAATATTTTCGGTCGAAGATTTCATAGACAAGAGTCCTTGTTCATAATAATTCGTGCATGTGAAATAAAGAAAGAAGAAAATGCATAGAAACAGTAAGAACAGAGGTGCTCATTGTGGGAGATATGCTTATAATTATGTTTGACCCAATGAAACTTGAGTTTATTTATTAGTGTATTGGTGATGGTGTATTTACCATACAAGCTATATTTACACAATATTTAAATTAGTTTTTATCACGAAAATAACAATACATTTTTGATGATTTTATATTTCTTCTTACAAATTACTTTTCTTTATTTTTCAAACAAAAAAACTCAAAAGAAATCCAACCCAAATACGCATTTAGTTCCTATGATTGATGTAATCACTGCATGGGTTTCACTTGACTATTCTTTACTTACTAAAAAAATATATTGTTACAGGGTATATATTTGGATTGAAATTTAAAGTAATATATATATATATATATATATATATATATATATATATGTATTGCTGAATTGGGGTTCAAATATAAAAAGGTAGGGAAAAAGGAAAATATTCTTTGAAATTTATAACTCCCGTTAAATTCTAGCTAGTTTATGAGTCGATTTTATGCTTTAACAAAGTTTACTCTAGATCAAACCTTATTATTATTATTATTATTATTATTATTATTATTATTATACACCTTGAATTAACTAAGTTTTTAATAAATTTTGATTGGCGCTATTGCAGTCCGGTGGCCCTATCTATGAAGTTCCCTTGGGAAGAAGAGATGGACTTACCTTTGCAACGAGGAATGCAACAATAAACAATCTCGTTCCGCCATTCGCCAACACAACCACCCTTCTAGCTATCCTTAGAGCCAAAAACCTCGACACCACCGATGCAGTGGCTCTCTCCGGCGGCCACACCATTGGAATCAGCCACTGCACTTCCTTCACCGACAGGCTTTATCCAAACCAAGATCCTACAATGGACAAAACCTTCGCAAACAATCTCAGACGGTCTTGTCCAACGCCTGATTCCAACAACACCGTCGTACAAGACATCCGAAGCCCGAACAAATTCGATAACAAGTACTACGTTGATCTGATGAACCGCCAAGGGCTCTTCACATCTGACCAAGACTTGTACACTGACAGAAGAACGAGGGGCATCGTTACTGATTTTGCAGTGAATGAAACTCTGTTTTTCGAGAAGTTCGTGGTTTCAATGATAAAGATGGGGCAGATGAGTGTGTTGACGGGTACTCAGGGAGAAATCAGAGCAAAATGCTCGGTTAGGAACAGGGATAAATCCTTGCTGTCAACTGTTGTGGAAGAGGTCGAAGAAATTGGCTTGTCTATGTTTTGATTTTTTGTGTAGTTTTTGACGCATGAATGTTGCATCCTTTTGCCTGTTCAGGTGTTAACCATGACTATGTAATAAGTGGTACTTTTTCCCGTGTTTGACATGAGCTTAATAAAGGAGTCATCGTTTTAGAGTTTATCTTGGCACACTTCCACCAAATTTCAATTATCTTCTTTTTAAAAAATAGACATCATGCAATGTTGAACTACTGAACAATAATTTCAAAGGCATGAAAGGAAAAGACTTTAAGTTTTATTTTAAAGAAAAAATTTAATGCTAGACTAGTCTATTAATGCTGACTCTATATCTCTTCTTACATGTTTCTAGTGGATCTACTTATACCAAAATTAGTGACGGATATTGGGTTAGGAATAGTAAATTGGTGTAACTCCAAGTTTTTCACTACAAAATTTAGTATATGTAACTTGTATCGAGTTTGAGCCCCTTAATATTGCACTAAGGCTGATCATTGTTAGATCAATTGATTTTTTCTCATAATCATTTGACACCACCTTAATTTGCATTATTCCTGCTTAATGGTTCTACAAAAAATTTTATGTGCGTCTGTGTGAGAGAGAGAATATATCAGGCGCCCTTCATTTCACACAACTTAGAGAAACACAAGAGCAATACTGGATATAATTCTACTTGAAGTCTCTCTCTCTCTCTCTCTCTAATTTGGAAAAAGAACTGTTACAGCCAATTGAAACATATACAATGTATAAAATATACTCATAATATAAGCAGTACACTTTCAATGATATAAAGTGTTAGTACATCTTAAAGTGTAAGCAACGTACTATTAGTGTAAATATTATCCATAGTATAATACTTGCATTCTATCAATACGTATATTGTATGATGTATTTGAATCATTGTATGGCATATCAATTGGCCACAACAGTTATTTTAAAAATTTTTGCAGCCCTCGATCCACCTGTCTCGTTCGTTTATTTTTTTATTTTTAATATAAAATAAAGGGTTATATTAATTAAAACAGAAAGTAAAGTAGAGCAGTTCATAATTTCGTGCACATGTTTCCATCAGGTAATCCTCAGCGTCATCGAGAACCCAGAGAAAAGAAAAGGGAGGGAAATTTCATTTTACCCGCATCTATTCATTTCAAAATATAAGCTTCTTTGGTCATGTTTAAATAATTTAATAAAAATATTATTAATTTTTTTATTATATTTTAATTAATTTTATTAATATAATAGATAATAAGAGAATTATATTTATAAGTAAGAGTACTTTTAAAAATAATTCTTAACATAGTTTAAAAAATTAAATATTTTAATAAAAAATTATCAAAAAATCTTATTTTTTTTAATGAATAAAATACATAAACAAACAAGTATTTTCTTCGTTTTATTTCTTTTGATAATATTTGATTAACTATGTAATCTTATATAAAAATAATATAATATGATAAAGAGTAAAATATATGTGAACCAATAAAATAAAAAAAATTGTGCTGGGATCTTAGGCGTATATTTCAGAAATAAATTATCTTAAAATTCTTGTATCTTATATTAGTCTTCTCTCTCAATATTCTTGTGGTTTCGCGTGCCGCCTGCCCGACAAATTCATTGTTAATATGCTTCCGTCGGTGGTTAAAAACCTAACACGTTATCTATTATCATCGGAGTAGAAAATTTGGTTGTCCAGGAACTGATCAAACCAAAAAATGTCAACTTTCATAATGATTCTATCCATGACTTAAAGAAAGTAGATTAAAAAGAAATATTTATTGACTTTGAATACCACGGCGTCCGGAGTCCGGCATCCAGCCGTCAGGCAACTGATGGTATGCTATTCTCCATGGACTTTATTGATGAGGAAGGCAATATTGCCACGCACTACATAATATCACATCATCTTTTGAACACATTCTGGCATCGGAAATCGACTGTCTTCACTTCTTGCTGCAATTATAGATTGTGCAGTTTGGTAATCTTCCAAAAGTAACATCGGTTTCTCATGGTAGGGTTTGATTTAGTATACATTAAGATCAGGAAGAAGCTCCTCCGACAATGAAATAAAACTAGTCCTTCCCACCCTAGTTATCCTCTTTCCGTTCCCAATCCTCTCCGTGCACAAGATTCACATGAAGTTTCCATTTAGTATGCACTTGGGAAGGTGGCAAAGTTGTACGCATGCACATAAAAACCAGATATATATTTTTTTTATCATACCTAAAAGCCTCCCATGTATATATGTCAGAATGTACATATCATCATCTTTTTCTTTATTGTTGTTCTTCTTTTATTTAGGGTGATTAGTTTGCTGGATAGTTCCACTAATCGTAATTAGTCAACTTTGAAGGAGCTAACATCTAGAAGATCAAGATAAGAAAGCTTCCCCGCAAGAAACTCATCAGTTATATGAAAAGGTCAGCCTGCATCATCATCCGATGAGTGTTTATCGAAACAAAGGCGTAGAACATGGGATGGGCCCTTCTAATATCTTGGTCGGCAATGATTGTAAGTATGTAACTGCACCACTAGCTTGCTTCTGTGTTCTTCTCTCTCAGGCATCAGAGAACACAATTGGCGAAGGCCACCCACCAAATCCACTTTTCTTCTACTCCAGCTAAGCAGCCGGCAGTATATTCAAAAGTTTAATTCTGGTTTGAATAAAGATTTTTCAGAGTTTTTTTTTTTTATCAAATTCCAACGTGAAGGTGTGCCGGTCAATCTTGTAGCTCAAAAGGTCATTAGGCTTGGCTTTGTTTTTCTGTAATAATAAATGACCAAACAAGGAATCAACTGAATTTAAAAAAAATAAAAATGAGAAGACTGTTAGTATACTCTTTTTATAATTTTAAGTGTAAAGCTAGAATTAGAAGGTAGTTGGTCTTTAGAAATTAAATATTTAATTTTGAAATATAAAATTATAATAAATATTCTTAGTCTTTTAATATTTAAATTAGTGTCAACTTGAAACTTATTTATAAGAATATTTTTAAAATTCACAAATTTGATATTTAGAAATAAATAAAAAATAGTATTTTTTACAGATAAAAATGACATGAGGGAGTGTTATATAACCTGCCCTAATGATCTATTTTCTTCAGCATTAGTAGATGTTCATAAAAAATTAATTATTCCCCTTTTTAACTCGGAAAAGAAAAAAGGTGAATTGGAGCACTGGAGTTTCTAGCTTTTACGTTGCTTTACGCTTGTACATGTTCCAATTCACCGATATCTCTAGATTGGGGGTCCGGGGAAGGGGGGGGGGGGGGGAGGGAAATTTACATCAAGAGAGTATAGTCATTCACGAGCCTGACTGCCCAACTAAACCGCTGGCACCGTGTAAACTTCTACTCTTTTTGAATTCAATATCATTTTCTACCCCTTGTCGATCGTCCAAGAATAAAATCTTAGTTTCCAAAAAATTCTTTTTTTTTTTTGGTGAAAAGTTGTCAAAACATTCATTTTCACTTGTTCTTTCTAACTTTCTTCTTCTTTTTTTTGGGTTTTGCGGGGATGGTTTGAGTATCGGATATTACAAGTCATATTTTCCATTTAAATACTAAAGAAACATAAAGTAAAATTAAATATAATTTAAATTTAATTTTTTTATTTTAAATTTTTTAAAAAATTTTTGCACGGTATAGAATGTCAAACTACTAGAAAGGAAAGCAAAGCACAGATCCATGGTGATCATACAACCGTGAATTATTCAAGGGATGCTACCAAGCACCACATCCGGCTACCCTATTGGATAGCGTACTAGACTACTACTAGTTGCAGAATGCCAAACCTCTCTTCAAGCAAATTCCACCAAATCAAGGATTAGACTGAATTCCGATGTCGTATTCAAAAGTACTATGACATCTTATATTGACAAACTTGTATAAAAAATTCTTTCTTAGAAGGCTAGATTAATTTTTTTCTTTTTGAGATATCCTTTAAGAGAAATTATATCTGATTTTAATTTATACTTAGATTGATTTTATTATGAAATCTAATATAAAATTTTTACTTTGAATCTTTATTCAAAAATAATTTATTTTTATAAAATTTAAAATAAAAAATTTTAAATTTAAAACTATTTAAACAGTAATGTTGGGCATAATGAAGAAGACAACCAGCAATACAGAAGTACATGGGCTCTCAGAAATGGCCTAAAACTAACCAGAGACCTAAATGTGCCACACAGCTGGATTTGGAATTGGATGCTATACGGTGGTCTTCACCTGGCTAAATTCAAACTCTTTTGAGAATCACTCTCGCTAACTTCATATATACACGATTGCCATTTACTATTATCATGCTTTTGGTCAAAGTGTAAATGGTTCAAGGATCTAGTCTGTATACCAGTTATTGAATGAATGGCCGTAAGCCGACGAGGTTCCTTTTTCTGTAGATTATGATATTTTGGTGCAAGAAATAGTTATATTGATTGAGCTTTTGGACCTTTTCAAGCCATATAGATTCGAATATCAACATTTTTCTTTGTTTTTTTGGGTGAATTTTCACTAGGTAGACTTGATCTTGGTATTTTCTAAACTTTTCTTTTTTTTTTTTTGGCAAACCAAAGAAATAACTATTTTCTGAACTATAAAAAGTTGTTCATTTTAGAAAATTTCTCGTTGTGATAATTCATTTAATGCATGGCTAAAAGTTTTCGTGGAGTTAATACTTCTTTTGAACTTTCTTCCCGTGTGGGGGCATATTCTTCTTCCCCACTTTTTGTTGTGATAATGCTTCAATGATGGGAGCAATTCATGCACTCATAGGAAAGAAATGTACTCATTTTTAATATTAAAACATTGCAATCCTTTCGTCTCAAAATAAAACATCATAATATTATTTAACGAAACCATTTTCAATAAAGACTTTCAAAGATTTTGTATTGAACGCTATTTCACTATCACGGGAAGTGTACTTCCATGCTCCCGCGTCCTCCACACTCCCTCGACCGCCCCCCTGCCTGGGTGGGAACTATGATATACATGATAGATAATACCATCAAGAAGAAAATGATAAGCTGAGGACCATGGCGACCACGTGGTTCCTTGTACTATCAAGACTAGTCTGAACTCTAGGCATGTACCGTCGGTCTAATATTATTCTTATAAATAGCTTTCAAGTTTTCATTTGTTCTTTGAGAAGGGAAAAATAGACTAGGTAACCATGGCTCTGAGTGCCGTTTCTTCAACCTCTTTGCTGCTTCTCATCTCCTCTCTTTTGGTTTCTAGCCATTTTCATGTCATTACAGCTCAAAGTACTCCACCTATAGTCAGTGGACTTTCGTGGACCTTTTATAATACTATCTGCCCGGACTTGGAATCCATTATCAGAGATCGGCTCTTGCAGGTGTTCCAAGATGATATTGGCCAAGCAGCTGGCTTGCTTCGCCTTCATTTTCATGATTGCTTTGTCCAGGTACTGCTTTGAACACTCATTAGCACCGTAAGTTGATGATCGAATGTCTATTTCATAGTTCAAGATGTCGAGATATTCAGGCAAAAAAAATAAATAAAAGTTCAAGATGTTGAGGACTTAAAAAAAAAAAAAACACGTATTTGTTATAGGATCAAGATGTATTGTTATACGAATAATACTGAGCAGTCTGAGTAATCAAAAGTCGGACTTCTTTTATCAATAGATGCTGCCATAGGTAGCTCCTCGAGTGCTCGTATATGGGGAGGAGTCTTTTAAGTTAAAGGGTTTTCATGCTTATTCTTATGCAGGGTTGTGATGGATCAGTGCTGCTGGCGGGATCGGCAAGCGGGCCGGGAGAGCAGGAGGCGCCACCCAACCTGACTCTCCGACAGCAGGCTTTCAGGATCATCGAGGACCTCCGCAGCCGCGTGCATAGCAGATGTGGAAGAACTGTTTCCTGTTCCGATATACTTGCTCTGGCTGCTCGCGATTCTGTTGTCCTGGTAATTAATAAACTATTAATTTTCCATACTTGTTTTTCAGTCCATACAGGATGAAAATCTTGTTATGTCATTCATTGGATGGAAAGAAAGAAAGAATTTAATTTTTTATAAATAATTTATTTTTAAAATATTTAATATAATATAATTTAAAAATTCAAGCGTGAACACTTGACAATCATAAATGTTTTTGGATAGAGAAGACATTACTGTCATTAATAAGTCAACTAACTCATACGAGAGAAGTAAAAATATAGTACTAAAGCCGGGGCGCAGGTTTAAACAATTGAAGCCGTATAAGGAGAGATACATAAGAATAAAATATATTTATTACACACACATACATATATAAATAGTTTGAGATGATAAGGTGCGTAAAGATAATAAAAATAATAGTTTATTATAACATGAACTAACTTGAAGTTTTATTTTTATTTTGTTTAATAACAAATTAGTTTAAAGTTATTATTTTGTGTAATATTCTTTTTTGTTAGAAATATAAGTTTTTTAAAATTATATACAAAATTATGAGATAAAATATTAATAAATAAGAAAAGAGAAAAAATAAATAAAATAAAGATATAGATAAAATAAAAATACATAATAAATATTTTTTAAAATATGTAAAATAATTTATATTTTAATTACATATTTATTTTTAAAAATATTTATATTTTAAATTATGGTTAAAATATATGATAAATAAAATATTTCATTATTTTTGTTAACTTTCTTTGTATATAATTATAACTATTATTCCAACACTAGGCTCCCCCATATACGTAGTTTGCTTCTGATTATGCATATACCATGTGGTACGTTTGTGCATGCCCAGAGATATTCTTAGTGCATGACGTAAGTAACCTACTCGGACCTACCACGTCTGTGTTTAGGGAAGGGAACCATAGCAGGGAGCATGGACACGTGAATTTTGATTAATGGATAATAACCCCTCGACGTTTTAAAGTGTCCTTTCATGTATAATGTAAGAGGTCAATTTATGGACCAGACATGGCCATCCACGTACTTAATGAATAGGAAGACCATCTTTTTTTATGAGTGGTTGTCCAATTTTGAACTTGAGGGGAGCATGTAAGCCTATGGCATTAAATAATATTTTATTTTAAATTTAAAAAAAATAAATTTTTATGAAAAATTAAAATAAGATTTTTTTATTAAATTAAACTCAAATACACCCTGAAGTGTCAATCACAATTGGAAGGGAATAGTTGAGGTAATGCTGGGAGCTTTAAAAAATTGGAAATATCTTTTGATGGGAGCCAATACTACTACGGGTCTAAAAGGATTTGCCTTTTATATTTTGTAAAAAATATTTTTGTAGAGTACAAAGATTGATTATTAGGAGGGAGAAATACGAGACTTTCCTTTTAAAAAGATGAATTTTATTTCATTTTTTTAAAAATCCAATTCAAGTAGACCTATGAATCAGTCAACACACTTGCTTTTGCAAGATTTCCACGGAGAGTTTATGTAAAGAAAATTTGGGTTTTAACTCTCATAAGTAGATTATAAGCTTTTGACTGAAATCACGTCAAATATCAAATATCAAATATCAAATATCAAATATATAAATAAAAAATTGACATTTGACTTTGAATAGAGGGAGGCATGCTTATACACACTAATAATTGAATAGCGGAGTTAGTGATGTGTAGAAAGGAAAACGCGAACGATGTTTTCACATTAGATTGTCTGATCCTTTCCCTCTACTAAAGATTGAAAGAGTTCTCTGCATGTAACCCAATTGTATGTGAACAATTCTCACTATATATTGCAAATGCAGTCAGGAGGTCCTAATTATAGTGTTCCCCTGGGAAGAAGAGATGGGCTTAATTTTGCAAGCAGAGATGAAACGCTAGCCAACCTTCCACCACCAACAAGCAACGCAAGTGAAATCCTTTCTTCTCTTGCAACCAAGAATTTCACCCCCACCGATGTGGTGGCTCTCTCCGGTGGCCACACCATCGGTATCGGCCACTGCGGCTCCTTCATCGAAAGGCTTTATCCAACTCAAGATCCGAGCATGAACCAAACGTTTGCAACAAATCTCAGAGGTATTTGTCCCACGGCCAACTCCACCAACTCCACTGTTTTGGACATCAGAACACCCAACGCATTCGACAACAGGTACTATGTTAATCTAATGAACCGCCAAGGCCTCTTCACATCGGACCAAGACTTATTCACTGATGCGAGAACGAGGGACATCGTTACGGGCTTCGCCATTAATCAATCCCTGTTCTTCGAGAGGTTTGTCTTCGCAATGATAACGATGTCGCAATTGAATGTCTCGACAGGGAGTCAGGGAGAAATCAGAGCCAACTGCTCGGTTCGGAATGCGGCTTCGTCCTTGGCCTCGGTGGTGGAAGAGGCTGCAGAAATTGGCTTCTCCCTGTTTTAAGGGGTACTCTTGTGATAGAACTTGTAAAGTTGTTGATGACTTCAAGTTCATCTGTATGCATGAGTTTTAATAATTTGCTGGAATAAGAACTCCCAAAACTCCGTAATGAAGTCAGCTGGTTATGTATACTTCTTGAAGATTATCATTTTCTGTTCTTCCTTGGGTTTTTTCCCCTTCCATTTTCACTCCAAACTTTTGGTTGTCCATTTTGTTTTATCCAAATAAACATGGACATCAAGAAATCTTCTGTGATAATACTGACCTCCGTTAGTAAATATAGATTGCATGTATGTCTCTAGAATTTATATCATGTTATCCTTGAATGGTAAAGAACTTGACCGTGCAATCGAAAATCTTTCACCATCATCACATGAACCAACTTGTCTAGTTGATTTTTGGATCTGAAAAGAACAAACAAATTCTAGACAACTACTGACGATTCCAAGTTGCAAGTTGCCTTCAGTCTTAATTAACACAGCTACCAAAATATTTGACAAGGAATAATTTGTAGTCCTTTTTAACTATATCCTCTCTACTCTTGAAAGCTGCTTATAAATGCGATGCTCAAATTGAAGCCAATCACAGAACACAGAATTTAACAAGTTAACCACTTGTTACGAAAAGAAGATTTGTCAAAAAGAGTACCCAACATTGCTTTTTTAATTTGCCGCATTCAAATTTTACAGAAAACTTCAGTGTTCGACAGGTAGTATTTTCAATAGAAACAGGACCAAAATGGAAAATAAAGAATCAATTTCATAGTTTGTCGGTTGTCAAATCAGTTCAAAAGATAGAAAGTCAAGAACTATATTCTTGTTCCACAAGTTTGAATATAAATGTCCACCATTCATGCATTCTTTGGGGGACTTTGTCGTGAGGAAGAGTGATGTTAATGTTATTGGTTTTTCTTTCATGCTGCCATAGTCCTTATCCTCTTGTTTCTCGCCTAACAATTAACGTCGTAGCTACATCACAGGACTTTCGGTGGTGTTTCCGTGCGAAGACTTTACTATTTTTTCAAAAGCAACGTGAAATTCTAAGGATATCAAAGTCTTTTTCATCTAATTGGGTTAAGACTGTAATTCACTTAGTCAAGACTCTCTCATCATACTATCGGATTCACTAATTCTAGGTTAAAAAAATTATAAAAAATCTTATATTTTGAAGAAAAAAAATATTTTATTTTTATTTTTCACCTTTAAAAGTTTAGAAAGGAAAAAGTAAAGGAGAGTAGGCATTCTAAAAGCTGATATGCCCGCGTCTTTGTAACATTTTTAGATGTCCTAAAGTAGAAATAATTATAAGAAGGCAGCTTAAGCACACCCCCAATATTATTTTGTCACATAATTTTACAAAATAAAAATAGAAAATTCTAAAAAAATAGAAAAATTTTAAAAGAAATTGAGTAATATAAAGGAGGACATATGACAGTTTAACATTAGCGAGGGAAGGAATAGAGGAGAGAATCTTGAGTTGTTGATCACATGTTGAGAACCTAATTCATCCCCTCCAAACTCGGAAGGCAAATTCTCTCAAAAAAAAAAAAAGAAAAAGAAAAATACTCGAAAGGTTAATGCTCACTCAAGTTAGTGTACTAATGTAGTAGTCTGGTGGTAAATAATTAAACTTTCACTTTGAACGCCTTAGGTTCGAAGCTTATTGAGCATGTAGGACCTATCAATTGTTTGCAAATATTATAGGTTAGCAATGGTTGGCTTATAATTATGTTTGACCCAAAGAAACTTGAATTTATTTATTAGTGTATTGGCGGAGTTGTATTTACTGCAGAAACCAATATAATTTTTCCATGACTCTATATCTCTACTCACGAACCAATTTATTTTTTTACATTTTCCAAACAAAAAAACTCAAAAGAAATCCAACCCAAATACGTATTTCGGTTCCTATGATGGATATAGTCACTACGGGTTTTCACTTGACAATCCTTTTACTTATTAGAAAAATATATATTGTTGCAGGGTATATACTTGGATTGAAATTTAAAGTAATTTTGTTTCATTTCTTCAATGCCCCTAAGTTTGTTGAAAGAAAAGCTGGGATACTTTTTTTTTTTTTGTGGTAAATTGGGGTTCAGATCTAAAAAGGTTGGGGAAAAAGGAAAATGTTCTACGAAATTTATAACTCCAGTTGAATTCTGGCTAGTTTATGAGACGACTTTATGCTTTAACAAAGTTTACTGTAGATCACACCTTAATTGTTATTAATTTTTTTTTGGCTGGATACACCTTTAATTAATTAAGTTTTTAATAAATTTTGATTGGCGCTGTTGTAGTCCGGTGGCCCTATCTATGAAGTTCCCTTGGGAAGAAAAGATGGACTTACCTTTGCAACAAGGAATGTAACAATAAACGATCTCGTTCCGCCATTCGCCAACACAACCACCCTTCTAGCTATCCTTAGAGCCAAAAACCTCGACACCACCGATGCAGTGGCTCTCTCCGGCGGCCACACCATTGGAATCAGCCACTGCACTTCCTTCACCGACAGGCTTTATCCAAACCAAGATCCTACAATGGACAAAACCTTCGCAAACAATCTCAGACGGATATAATTGTTACAGTCAATTGGAACATATACAGTGTATAAAATATACTCATAATAAGCAGTACACCTTCATATATGCACCACAAGAAAATATGAAATTAGCGACGTACATATCCCTTTCAAATTCGGTACTTGGTCAAATTCGGCACTTGGACATGTTAGTTTTATCACTCATTCCTTTTCAAATTAGAAAAAAATTAAAATAATATGTTGCTAATCCCTCTCAAATTTGCTAGGGATTAGCAACGGCCTCTTAGTTTTTAAATTTAAAAAATTGTAAAAGAATCCGTCACTAATTCCTTACAAATTTACGAGGGATTAGCAACGGCCTCTTAGTTTTTAAATTAGAAAAAAATTAAAAGAATCTGTTGCTAATCCCTCACAAATTTGTGAGTTATTAGCAACGGCTTCTTAGTTTTTAAATTAGGAAAAGAAAAAAATTTAAAAGAATCAGTCACTAATCCCTTGTAAATTTGTGAGTGATTAGCGATAACCTCTTAATTTTTAAATTAGAAAATAATTAAAAGAATCCTTCACAAATCTCTCATAATTTGTGAGTAATTAGTGATGTATTTATATTTTTGGTCAAAATATGGCATTGGTAGCAACGAAAAATTTCGTCGCTAATATCCATCGCTAATTACATTTTTTTTTTGTAATGATGGTGTAATACTTACATTCTATCAGTACGTATGTAGTATGATGTATTTTAATCAGTGTATGGTGTATCAAATGGTCAAAACAGTTATTTTAAAAATTGCTTCAGCCCTCGATCCATCTGTCTCTTTCTTTTATTTTGTCATTTTTAATATAGAATTAAGGATTATATTAATTAAAACAGAAAGTAAAGTAGATCAGTTCATAATTGTGCGCACTTGGTACCATGAACCATCACGTAATCTCTCAGCGTCATCGAGAACCCAGAGGAAAGAAAAGGGAGAGAAATTTCATTCTATCCCATCCATTCATTTCAAAATATAAGTTTCTTTAACTATTTTTAAATAAATTAATAAAAAATATTATAGATATTTTATTAGTATAATAGAGAAAAAATAAGAAATTTATATTTATAAATAAGAGTACTTTTACAAAAATAATTTTTAAATTACATAAAAAATTAAATATTTTAATAAGAAAAAGTTTTCAAAAAATCCTTTTTTAAAAAAATTAAACTAGATAAAAAATTAAACATTTTAAGCAAGTACTCCATCCACTTATTTTTTTGACAGTTTTTACATTCATAGGTATATTTCGGAAATAAATTATCTTAAAATTCTTGTATCATATTTTTGTTCTCTCTCAATATTCTTGTTCTTTCGCGTGCCGCCTGCCCCGACAAAATCTTTGTTAATATGCCTCCGTCAGTGGTTTATTACCTACCACGTTATCTATGGTCATCGGAGTAGAAAATTTGGTTGTCCAGAAACTTGTCAAACCAAAAAACGTCAACTTTCATAATGATTCTATCCATGACTTAAAGAAAGCAGATTAAAAAGAAATATTTATTGACTTTGAATACCTCGCCGTCCGGAGTCCTTCCTCCAGCCGTCGGGCTACTTCTTATGGTATTCTATTCTCCGTGGACTTCACTGATGAGGAAGGCAAAATTGCCACGCATTACATAATATCACATCATCTTTTGAACACACTCTGGCAGCGGAAATCGACGGTCTTCACTTCTTGCTGCAATTATAGATTATGCAGTTTGTAATCTTCCAAAAGTAACATCGTTTTCTTATGGTAGGATTGGATTTAGTATATATTAGGATTAGGAAGAAGGTCCTCCGACAATGAAAGAAAACTAGTCCTTCTCACCACCCTATTTATCCCCTTTCCGTTCCCAATCTTCTCCATGTTAGCAATTATCCCTAATTTACTTAGGGATTTAAGTATGACCCACACATTAGATTACCATAATGGTTAAGGTAACTAAGGTCTCCTATTAATGAGAAGTTAGATAGGATAAGGATTCTATTTTTTATTAGATTATGCATACCAGTTAGTTTCCTTGATGGACGGAAACACGTTGCGTACGCTGTTTATTCTGAGGGTCTCTAACCTATCTATATATATATATGATGCCTGTGACATCCATCAGTTGACGGGATTTTCTTCTTTAGATAGATATAGGCTAGAAGACTCCAGGGTTTCTATCGTGGATCACAAAGTTGGTGAGAACGTCTTTTAATTTTGCTTGAACAATTATGGCTATCGCTGAAGGTATGTTTCTGTATATTATTTTTCCGGTGCTATTTATATGCATACCTTTAAAAGTTTCTAACATGTTGTATCAGAGCCAGGTTAGCCATGTTGTTTGGCAAATATGCCATATCATAATTTCTCCCGTTAGAAATTCATAATGTGTTGTGATTTAGTTAGTTATTAAATTTGCAAAAAGATGGAACCTTTATGAAAATTGCTTTCCTTATGAAATCTGTTCTATTTGAACGTAAATCATGGAATGAAAACTGAAGGTTTGTTTTGCTTTAATAATACTTCATGTTTGGGATCAAAATTGTTGACTTTTGACCGAAAAGCATACGTGATTGAATTTTTGTCTATGTCTGCTGGAACAATGTTTATGCATAAGACATTGGTTTTTGTCTTATTTGAAGTTACAAAAGCTTTGGGTTTTGTCTTCTTTAGGCTTTTGCTTGGCTACGATTTTAGCACAATCAAATTTTAGTTTTCAGTGCATGTTGCCTTTGATTTTGAACAAATTGTAAAAGTTTTTTCTTTTTGCCTTTATTCGGTCGGTTTTGGTGAAGGCTGAAGAAGGCTTCACTAATTTTTGTCCTATTAGGAGTCTGAAAGTTCTCCTGCTTTTGCTTCTCGTGATGTACGTTTTGAGGGAAAATTTCAATGTGGCTTTTTAATGGCACTTAATTATCTGTATTTTCTTTTTTTCTTATGTTGGGTTTTTCACCAAAAAAAAAATAATTTTGATAATATTAAGTTTGATTATCAAAATTGCCCATTTTAATTTAATGGCAATTGGACATTCTTATTCAATATATATATATTATGTAATGTCCATATGGATTAAATCAACATTTTGATTAAGTTGATTATTCAGATTTTGAATGTCATTTTATAAATTTTTTTCATGTCATGTACTTATGAGTAGCCATAGCATCTTAAGTGCTTGATATGTGAAGAAAAGTAAATCACATTTAAGTTAGTGATTATTTTAATGACATTCATAAAGTATAATTATCTTATTAAAATAGTAACCCGACCCTACAGGGGGGTAACTATTTTGGTTAAGATTAATTGGAATGAGACGGTAAACCTTTAGTTTGAAATTTTCCTATGCCCACAGGTATGGATTATTTCTGTGTTTCCTGTTTACTAATCTCATTATAAAGTTAATGTAAATTCTATGCTTGAGATGCAACATTTACCCACAGGAAGGTCAGAATTTACATTGAATCATCTTGGTTGATTCTTTTCTGATGGTTGTACTTTATAGCTTATGTGTTTATTCTTGGTTTTTGCAGCTTTTCCTACTGCATTATTTAATGAAAATGCTCGTATTCCAATGCTTACGGGTGATAATTACTCTGACTGGAAAGATAAAGTACTTCTAACTTTAGGGTGCATGGATATGGATCTGGCACTTCGTGAGGACGAACCACCCGTCCCCACAGAATCAAGTATGCCAGAGGCTAAAATTGCTTATGAGCGGTGGGCGAAATCTAATCGCATAAGTTTAATGCTCATTAAAGTCCACATTAGTAAAAGCATTAGGGGTTCAATACCTGATTGCACTAAAGTCAAATCTTACATGGAGGCAATTGATGCCCAATTTGTAAGTTCTGACAAAGCCTTAGTCAACACCTTAATGAAGAAACTTTCTAGTATGATGCTTGATAAAGGCAGATCTGTGCGTGAGGACATTATGGAAATGAGGGATATTGCTGCTAAGCTTAAAGCCCTTGAAGTTGAGATGTCTGAGTCATTCCTTGTGCATTTCATTCTCAATTCTCTTCCTGCGGAATATGGTCCGTTCAAAATTTCCTACAACACACATAAGGAAAAATGATCAATTAATGAACTTTTGACCATGTGTGTTCAAGAGGAAGAGGGAGATTGAAACATGAGTTACTTGAAAGTGTTCATCTTGTAACTCATGATAAAGGAAAGGCACTAAAAGGCAAAGTTGTTCCTATGAAGAAAAAAGGCAAGAGCAAAGATCTTTGCCATTTTTGCAAAAAGAAGGGACACTTCAAGAAGGATTGCCTGAAATATAAGAAATGACTCGAGAAGAAAGATAATCTCAGTTTTGTGTGTTATGAATCGAATTTTACTGAGGTTTCTGATAATACATGGTGGATTGATTCTGGTTCTACAATTCACATTGCCAAAACCATACAGGGCTTTCTGAATCTAAGGAAGCCGATGGGAAGTGAACAAGACATCTATTCTGGCAACAGGATGCGTTCACATGTGGAAGGCGTGGGGACCTATAGGCTCATTTTAAAATATGGTTTTCAATTAGATCTTGAAAATACTTTTTATGTTCCAACTTTTTCGAGAAATTTAGTTTCTGTTTCAAAACTTTTAAAAATTGGATATTGTATTTCTTTTCATTCTTCTTCTATGAAACTTTTGAAAGACAATAAAGTTGTTGGTTTTGGAATTTTGAATGGAAATTTATTTAAATTTGAGCTAGACCCCACATATGAATGCAATGTTTTAACTTTGCATGATAAGAAAATTGGCACTAAACGATGTATTATCAATGAGAACTCATCCAGTCTTTGGCACAAAAGATTAGGTCATATTTCAATTGACCGAATTAAGAGGTTAGTAAATGATGGAGTTTTAAAATCTCTTGATTTTTCTGACTTTGGTACTTGTGTGGACTGCATAAAGGGAAAGCAGACTAACAAGTCCTCTAAAGGTGCCAAAAGAAGTTCTCAAATACTTGAAATAATACACACAGATATCTGTGGGCCTTTTCCTACCCCTTGTTTGAATGGTGAGAGATATTTTATCTCTTTTATTGATGACTATTCAAGATATATGTATCTCTATTTTCTATTTGAAAAATCTGAAGCACTTAATGCTTTTAAAGTATTCAAAACAGAAGTAGAGAAACAAAAGGAAAATAAGATCAAAATTGTAAAATCTGATAGGGGTGGAGAATACTACGGAAGGTACACAGAAAAAGGGCAAGCCAAAGGTCCATTTGCTGAGTTCCTTGAAAGTGAGGGTATTATTGCCCAATATACTATGCCAAGAACACCACAACAAAATGGTGTGGCTGAAAGAAGGAACCGTACTTTAATGGATATGGTAAGAAGCATGATTAGCATATCAAGTTTATCTTTATCCTTATGGAGCGAATCTTTAAAAACCGTTGTGTATATTTTAAATAGGGTTCCATCTAAGGCTGTCCCTAAGACTCCTTTTGAATTATGGAATGGATGGAAACCTAGTTTAAGACATTTACACATTTGGGGATGTCCAACTGAAGTTAGGATTTATAATCCTCAACTAAGGAAGTTGGACGAAAGAACTACTAGCGGTTACTTTATAGGTTATGCAGTCAACTCCAAAGGATTTAGGTTTTATTATCCTTCTCATACTCCTAAAATTATGGAAGCTAGAAATGCTAAATTTCTTGAAGATCATGAAGAAAGTGGGAGTGGTTTACAACAAAATGTGGAACTTGAAGAAATAAAGGAGCCACATATTATCCCAGTGGTGCCTTTATACTTTAACGCTTCTGAAACTAATTCTCATGAGTTAGTTGAAGAACAACAGTTTCAAGATCTACCACCTTCTACAGAACCACATACAGAACAGCCCACTTTAACTACTCCCATAGCAGAAATGCATGAACAAGTGGGAGTTAGGAGACCCACAAGAATAAAGAAACCAGCCATTTCTAATGATTTTGTTGTATACCTCCAAGAGTCTGAATATAATCTTGGAATAAAGGATGATCCATGTTCGTTTTCACAGGCCATGAGTGGAGAGCATTCCACACTTTGGTATGATGCCATGAAAGTTGAGTTGGAATCCATGACTAAAAATAAAGTTTGGGATCTTGTGGAAATACCAGAAGGAGCATCTATTATAGGATCTAAATGGGTTTTCAAAACCAAAAGAGATTCTTCTGGTAATATCGAACGATATAAAGCCCGACTTGTAGCTAAGGGATTCACTCAAAAAGAAGGCATTGACTACCATGAAACTTTCTCTCCAGTTTCAAAGAAAGATTCCTTCAGAATTATCATGGCTTTAGTAGCTCATTTTGATTTAGAGTTACATCAAATGGATGTGAAAACAGCATTTTTGAATGGAGATCTTGGAGAAGAGGTATACATGCGTCAGCCAGAGGGTTTTGTAGCTAACAATAGTCACCTTGTTTGCAAGCTAAAGAAATCTATTTATGGACTTAAACAGGCTTCCCGCCAATGGTATATTAAATTTCATAATGTTGTTTCTTCATACGGATTTACGGAGAACATTGTTGATGAATGTATATACCTCAAGATAAGTGGGAGCAAATATATTATCTTAGTCCTTTATGTAGATGATATATTGCTTGCTAGTAGTGACTTAGGTTTGTTGTATGACACCAAGTAGTTTCTTATTCAAAACTTTGAAATGAAGGATATGGGTGAAGCCTCTTATGTCCTTGGCATAGAGATTCACAGAGATAGATCCCAAAGGACACTTGGATTATCTCAAAAGGCCTACATTGAAAAAGTTTTGGAAAGATTAGGAATGAAAAACTGCTCTACTATTACAACACCTATTGCAAAAGGTGATAAGTTTAGTCTGCAACAATGTCCTCAAAATGCATTGGAATTGGAGCAAATGAAATGCATTCCTTATGCTTCTCTTGTTGGAAGCCTTATGTATGCACAGGTCTGCACTAGACCTGATATTACTTTTGCAGTAGGAATGCTTGGCAGATATCAAAGTAACCCTGGTCTTGATCATTGGAAAGCTGGTAAAAGGGTTTTGAGATATTTGCAAGGAACCAAGGATTTCAAGCTTACATACAAATATTCCGATTCCTTAGAGGTGATTGGATATTCGGACTCAGATTTGGGTGGATGTAAGGACAGTGGTAAATCCACTTCAGGATACATTTTTCTTCTCGCTAGAGGGGCCGTATCCTGGAAGAGTGTTAAGCAAACCATTGTTGCAACATCCACAATGGAAGCTGAGTTTGTTGCATGCTATGAAGCTACATCACAGGCGTTATGGTTAAAGAACTTCATAAGTGGCCTTTGTATAGTTGATTCCATTTTAAGGCCATTAAGGGTCTATTGTGATAACTTGGCTGCTGTATACTTTTCCAAAAATAATAAGAGTGGTAGCCATAGTAAACACATAGACATCAAGTATCTGATGGTCAGAGATTACATCAAGAAGCAAGCACTGTCAATTGAGCATATTAGTACCACCTTGATGGTGGCAGATCCTATGACTAAAGGATTACCAGCTACTGTTTTTCAGGATCATGTAACCCATATGGGACTTTGTGGCTCATTTTGACTTGCTTTTTTCTGATTATTTTGTCTAGACAAATTATTATTTTGACTTGTTTTACATGACTATGCGCATATGATTTTCATGTATTAAAGTGTGATCTATATTAGATCCAATAAAGTGGACCCTGAATGATGCTTATATTAAGTACATTCATAAAGTTACACTTGATTAGAAAATGTTATGCATAGTAATACATGGAAGGAAATGTTTTTGTTATAGAGCATGACCGCCATGATTCTTGTATTATATTTTCTTTTTAAGTGTATGTTGCATAATCTTACAGTTTTGAGTGACTACATTATTATATGGCCATGTTTATGTTTATGTCACTCACTGCGGTTATCTAACTTTCAATGTATGGGCGAAGTGGAAGAATGTTAGCAATTATCCCTAATTTACTTAGGGACTTAAGTATGGCCCACACATTAGGTTACCATAATGGTTAAGGTAATTAAGGTCTCCTATTAATGAGAAGTTAGATAGGATAAGGATTCTATTTTTGATTGGATTATGCATACCAGTTAGTTTCCTTGATGGACGGAAACACGTTGCGTACGCTGTTTACTCTGAGGGTCCCTAGGGTCCCTAGCCTATCTATATATATATGATGCCTGTGACATCCATCAGTTGACGGGATTTTCTTCTTTAGATAGATATAGGCTAGAAGACTCCAGGGTTTCTATCGTGGATCACAAAGTTGGTGAGAACGTCTTTTAATTTTGCTTGAACAATTATGGCTATCGCTGAAGGTATGTTTCTGTATATTATTTTTCCGCTGCTATTTATATGCATACTTTTAAAAGTTTCTAACACTCCATGCACAGGAGTCACGTGAAGTTTCCATTTACTATGCACTTGAGAAGGTAGCAAAGTAGGACGCATGCACATAAAAACCAGATATTTTTTCTTATCATACCTAAAAGCCTCCCATTTATATATGTAAGAATATATATATCATCATCTTTTTCTTTATTGTTGTTCTTCTTTTATTTAGGGTGATTAGTTTGCTGGATAGTTCCACTAATTGTAACTAGTCAACTTTTAAGGAGCTAACATCTAGAAGATCAAGATAAGAAAGTTTCCCCGCAAGAAACTCCTCAGTTATATGAAAAGGTCAGCCTGCATCATCATCCGATGACTGTTATTGAAACAAAGGCGTAGAACATGGGATGGGACCTTCTAATATCTTGGTCGGCAATGATTGTAAATATGTAACTGCACCACTAGCTTGCTTCTGTGTTCTTCTCTCTCAGACATCAGAGAACACAATTGGCGAAGGCCACCCACCAAATCCACTTTTCTTCTACTCCAGCTAAGCAGCCGGCAGTATTCAAAAGTTTAATTCTAGTTTGAATAAAGATTTTTCAGAGTTTTTGTTTTATTTATCAAATTCCAATGTGAAGGTGTGCCGGTCAATCTTGTAGCTCTAAAGGTCATTAGTCTTGAAGAGTTTAAAGTATATATAGGCCATCTTGGTCATGTTTTTCTGTAATAATAAATGACCAAAACACGTAGGACAAAGAATCAACTGAATTTTAAATAAATTAAAAATTAGATAATTATTAGTATACGTTCTTATAATTTCAAGTGTCACATTAGAATTATATATTTTAAATTAGAATTAGTAGGTAGTTGGTCTTTAAAAATTTAATATTTAATTTTAAAAGATAATATTATAATAAATATTCTTAGTCTTTCAATGTTTAAATAAGCATCAACTTGAAACTTATTTATAAGAATATTTTTAAAAATTCACAAATTTGATATTAAAAATAAACCAAAAAAGTCTTGCTAAACGTGCCACGCAGCCGGATTTGGAATTGGATGCTATACAGTGGTATTCACCTTGCTAAATTCAAACTGTTTTGAGAATCACCCTCGCTAACTTCATATATACATGATTGCCGTTTCCTATTATCACGCCTTTGGTCAATGTAGTCTGTATACCAGTTATTGCATGAGTGGCCGTAAACCGGCGAGGTTTCCTTTTTCTCTAGATTATGATATTTTGGTGCAAGAAATAGATATGTTGATTGAGCTTTTGGACTTTTTCAAGCTATATAGATTCGAATATCAACATGTTTCTTTTTTTCTTTTTTGTGGTGAATTTTCACCAGACTTAATCTTGGTATTTTCTAAACTTTTCTTTTTTTGACAAACCAAAGAAATAACTATTTTCTAAACTTTAAAAAGTTGTTCATTTTAGAAAATTTCTCGTAATAATACTTAGACATAGTTTAGTTTTAAAATCAAATTTAAAATTTCAGATATAAGACTTATATATATTCTTATAAATAATTTAACTTTTATAAAATTCAAAATAAAAATTTTAAAATTAAATCTTATTTAATCATGCTCCTAATTTAATGCATGGCAAAATGTTTTCGTGGAGCTGTTACTCCTTTTGAACTTTCTTCCCGTGTGGGGGCATAATCTTCTTCCCCACTTTTTGTTGTGATAATGCTTCAATGATGGGAGCAATTCATGCACTCCTAGTAAAGAAATGTACTCGTCTTTAATATTAAAACATTTTAATCCTTTCGTCTCAAAATAAAATATCATAATATTATTTAACAAAGCCATTTTCAATAAAGACTTTCAAAGATTTTGTCTTGAAGATTTCATTAAACAGTATTTCACTATCACGGGAGTCTACTTCTATGGTCCTGCGTCCTCCACACTCCCTCGGCCACCCTCCCCGGGGGGGAAGCCATGCTATGCAGGATAATTAATACCATCAAGAAGAAAATGATAAAATGAGGACCATGGCCACCACGTGGTTCCTTGTACTATCAAGACTAATCTGAACTACTCTAGGCATGTACTGTCGGTCTAATATCCTTGTTATAAATAGCTTTCAAGTTTTCATTTGTTCTTTGAGAAAAATAGATCAGGGAACCATGGCTCTGACTGCCGTTTCTTCAACCTCTTTGCTGCTTCTCATCTCCTCTCTTTTGGTTTCTAGCCATTTTCATGTCATTACAGCTCAAAGTACTCCACCTATAGTCAGTGGACTTTCGTGGACCTTTTATGATAGTATCTGCCCGAACTTGGAATCCATTATCAGAGATCGGCTCAGGCGGGTGTTCCGAGATGATATTGGCCAAGCAGCTGGCTTGCTTCGCCTTCATTTTCATGATTGCTTTGTCCAGGTACTGCTTTGAACACTCATTAGCACCGTAAGTTGATGATCGAATGTCTAGTTCGTAGTTCAAGATGTCGAGATATTCAGGCAAAAATAAATAAATAAATAAATAAATGTTCATGATGTTGAGGAATTAAAACAAAAAAAAAAATCCTATTTGTTATAGGATCAAGATGTATAGTTATTCAAGTAATACTCAACAGTCTGAGTAACAAAAGTCGGACTTCTTTTATCAATAGATGCTGCGATAGCTAGCTCCTCGAGTACTCGTATAAAGTTAAAGGGCTTTCATGCTTATTCTTATGCAGGGTTGTGATGGATCAGTGCTGCTGGCGGGATCGGCAAGCGGGCCGGGAGAGCAGGAGGCGCCACCCAACTTGACTCTCCGACAGCAGGCTTTCAGGATCATTGAGGACCTCCGCAGGCGCGTGCATCGCAGATGTGGAAGAACAGTTTCCTGTTCCGATATACTTGCTCTGGCTGCTCGTGATTCTGTTGTCCTGGTAATTTATGAACTAATAATTTTACATACTCGTTTTCCAGTCCACACATCAAAAAAGATGAAAATTCTATTATTGTCATTCGTCGGATGGAAAGAATCATTTTATTTCCTAAATAATTTTTTAATAATTTTAAATATAATTTAATTAAAAAAACTAATCGTGAAGACTTGGCAATCATAAATATTTTTTGAAAGAAAAGACATCATTATCATTAATAACTCAACCAAGTCGTACTAGAGAAGTAAAAATATAGTACTATAGTCGGGAAGCAGGATTAAACATCTGATGGCCAAATAGAGAGAAATATGTTTATTACACACACATATATATTGAAAATTATATGAGTAATTATTAATATGAGATTAAATAGTATTTTGTTTTGAGATTTTTTGTCTTGGGTTTTGGGAGAAAGAATTTTTTATGAAAGAAAAAAATAAGATTTAAGTGAGAAATTTTTATTGAGTTCGTAGTAAAATTCAATCTAAAAACATTTTTAGTAATATTTTTTATTTAAATATAGACAATTTGAAATGTTGAGGCCCATTTGTGTAATAAAAGTGATAGTTTGTTATAACAGTGTTTAAGAAAAGACAAATTAGCTTGAAGTTTTATTTTTTTGTTAAATAATAAATTAGTTTGAAAATATTATTTTATGTAATATATTTTTTAATTAAAAATATATTATTTTTTATAATTATATATAAGAATTAAGATTTTAAAGTTTTTAAAAATTATGAGATAAAATATTTTTTATATTTTTAATAATAGAAAGAGAAAGAAATAAATAAACAAAATATAAATAAAATAAAATAAAATAAATATTTTTTAAAAATATAAAATTAAAAATATTATATTTCAAATTAAAGATAAGATATATCATAAACAATTATATAATATTTTGTATATTATATATGTGTGTATACTTTTGTATAAATTATATATAGTTATAATTATTTTTCAAACAATAGGCTTCCACCGATTATACAGATTCCATGTGGTCCATGTGGTACTTTTGTGCATGCCAGAGATATTCTTAGTGCCTGACGTAAGTCACCTCATCGGACCTAACACATCTATGGTTTAGGAAGGGAACCATCGCAGGGACAATGGACACGTGAATTTTGATTAATAATAGATAACAACCCCTTGAAGTTTTAAAGTGTCCTTTCATTTGTAATCCAGTATGTGAGGTCATTTATGTACCCTACATTGCCATCCACGTATTTAATGAATAGGAAGACCATTTATTTATTTTTTACTGAATATATATTAGTGGTTGTCCACTTTTGAACTGAACTTCGAGGGAGCATGTAAGCCACACATTAAAGTGTGAATCCCAATTGTGGAAATAGTTGAGGTAATGCTGGGAGCTTAGAAAAAATTGGAAATATCATCCGTATTATTTTAATGGGGCCAATACCACTAGGGAGTGTAAGAGGATTTGCCCTTTATATTTTTTTAAACAAGTATTTTTTGTAGAGTACAAAGTTGATTAATAGGAGGGAGAAATATGAAACTTCTCTTTCAAAAAGATTATTTTTATATATTTTTTAAAAAATCTAATTCAAGTGGACCTCTGAATCAGTCCACACACTCACTTTTGCAAGATTTCCACGGAGAGTTTATGTAAAGAAAATTTGGGTTTTAACTCTCATAAGTAGATTATAAGCTTTTGACTGAAATCACGTCAAATATCAAATATCAAATATATAAATAAAAAATTGATATTTGACTTTGAATAGAGGGAGGCATGCTTATACACACTAATAATTGAATAGCGGAGTTAGTGATGTGTAGAAAGGAAAACGCGAACGATGTTTTCACATTAGATTGTCTGATCCTTTCCCTCTACTAAAGATTGAAAGAGTTCTCTGCATGTAACCCAATTGTATGTGAACAATTCTCACTATATATTGCAAATGCAGTCAGGAGGTCCTAATTATAGTGTTCCCCTGGGAAGAAGAGATGGGCTTAATTTTGCAAGCAGAGATGAAACGCTAGCCAACCTTCCACCACCAACAAGCAACGCAAGTGAAATCCTTTCTTCTCTTGCAACCAAGAATTTCACCGCCACCGATGTGGTGGCTCTCTCCGGTGGACACACCATCGGTATCGGCCACTGCGGCTCCTTCATCGAAAGGCTTTATCCAACTCAAGATCCGAGCATGGACCAAACGTTTGCAAGAAATCTCAGAGGAGTTTGTCCCACGACGAACTCCACCAACTCCACTGTTTTGGACATTAGATCACCCAACATATTCGACAACAGGTACTATGTTAATCTCATGAACCGCCAAGGCCTCTTCACTTCGGACCAAGACTTATACACTGATAGGAGAACGAGGGGCATCATTACGAGCTTCGCCATTAACCAATCCCTGTTCTTCGAGAATTTTGTGTTAGCAATGATAAAGATGTCGCAATTGAATGTCTCGACAGGGAGTCAGGGAGAAATCAGAGCCAACTGCTCGGTTCGGAATGCCGCTTCGT
Organism: Rauvolfia tetraphylla; assembly: GCA_030512225.1. Taxonomy (NCBI): domain Eukaryota; kingdom Viridiplantae; phylum Streptophyta; class Magnoliopsida; order Gentianales; family Apocynaceae; genus Rauvolfia; species Rauvolfia tetraphylla. The sequence continues at coordinate 7,308,900 of JAJQKT010000058.1, read as the reverse complement.
CTTTGGCCTCGGTGGTGGAAGAGGCTGCAGAAATTGGCTTCTCCCTGTTTTGAGGGGTACTCTTGTGATAGAAATTGTCAAGTTGTTGATGACTTCAAGTTCATCTGTATGCATGAGTTTTAATAATTTGCTGGAATAAAACTCCCAAAACTCCGTAATGAAGTCAGCTTGTTATGTAAACTTCTTGAAGATTATCATTTTCTGTTCTTCCTTGGGTTTTTTCACTCCAAGCTTTTGGTTGTCCATTTTCTTTTAACCATATAAACATGGACATCAAGGAATCTTCTGTGATAATACTGACCTCCGTTAGTAAATGTCGATTGGATGTATATCTCTAGAAATTACCGTATATTCATTGCATCATCTTATCCTTGAATGGTAGAGAACTTGACACATGCACTAGAAAATCTTTCACCATAGAAATGAACAAAGTAAGTCTAGACAACTACTGAAGATTCCAAGTTGCCTTCAGTCTTAACTAACACAGCTGCAGAATTTGTAGTCCTTTTGAACTATACCTCTCTACTCTTGAAAGCTACCTATAAATGCAGATGCCCAAATTGAAGCCAATCACAGAACACAGCTACCTATAAATGCAGATGCCCAAATTGAAGCCAATCACAGAACACAGCTACCTATAAATGCAGATGCCCAAATTGAAGCCAATCACAGAACACAGACTTTAGCAAGTTAACCACGTAAGTTGTTACGAAAAGAAGATTTGTCAAAAAGAGTACCCATCAATGCTTTTTTCTTTTGCCGCATTCAAATTTTACGGTTTAAGTAGAAACAGTACCAAATTTGGGTGTGTTTAGATTGAGTTTCGAAATTTAATATAATTTTTTATTTTACATTTTATTTTTTTCTTTATAAAAAATTTTCTCTTCTAAAACTCAAAACAGAAAATATCAAAACTAAACTCTATCCAATCACACCTAAAGAATCAATTTCATAGTTTGTCGGTTTCCAAATCAGTTCAAAACATCGAAAGTAAAGAATTATGAACGTATTTAAAAGGTATTTAATATAATTAAATTTTATTTTTAATAAAAAATTATTTTTATAAAATTTAAAATAAAAAATTTTTAAACTAAACACAATTTAAATACACCATATATTCTTGTTACTCAAGTTTGAATACAAATTTCTACCATTAAAACATTCTTTGGGAGACTTTCGATGCTGTCATGAGGAAGAGTGATGTTAATGATGTCGGTTTTTCTTTCATGCCGCCGTAGTCCTTATCCTCTTGTTTCTCGCCTAACAATTAACGTCGTAGCTACATCACAGGACTTTCGGCGGTGTTTCCGTGCGAAGACTTTACTCTTTTCAAAAGCAATGTGAAATTCTAAGGATACCGATGTTCTTTTCATCTAATTGGGTTAAGACTGTAATTCACTTACTTAAGATTCTCTCATCACACCATCGGATTCAGGTTTCTTCTTAGGTTAAGATATCAAAAAGTATACTCTCTCTTTATTTTAAAATATAAAATTATTTAATTCTTTTTATATAAATTAAAAATTAAAAATAAAAATATTTTTATTATATTTTAACAAATTTAATTTATTTTTTACTAATTTAAAAAAGAATAGACAATTTATATTTATGAATAAAAATAATTTTAAAAAATAATCTTTAAATTAAATTTTATAAATGATAAAATATTTTTAAAAGAAAAAATTATTAAAATACTTTATAGTTTAAAACGGATGAAGTATTTTACTTTTATTTTCTCTATTTTATGGCTTTAAAAGTTTAGAAAGGAAATGTAAACGAGAGTAGGCCACCTAAAAGCTCATATGTCCGCGTCTTTCTAGTATTTTTAGATGTCCTAAAGTATAAATAATTATAAGAAGGCGGCTTAAGCACACCCTCAAAGAGGACCTTATTCAGGCCTCTAAATTGCTTCGCATCCATGTGAGTATAATTCAATTTGTCAATTCTTTAATAAGAAAAGCAAACAGAAAGATTTACAACAAAAACTAATGACATAGTATATAAAAATGATGTCTTTAATGCTTACCATGAAAATATAGAAAATAACATTATATATATATATATATATATATATATATATCTCCAATAATGGAAAATTAAGGGCACTAGAACATAAGAGAGAGAGATTGCTAATATTCTATTATTTTAAAATATAAGACTTTTTGACTCTCTTTTTTTCTTTTCAAAATATTTAATTTTTTTAATTTAAAAATTATTTCTTTCTTAATTTATCAAATGCAGTTAGCAATTATAATGCAAAAAGTGTCTATATTTTGAAATAGAGAGTATATATATATATACGCACATAAACAAAATCACAAGGAAGTGACATGTAAATAATTAAATGTTAATTTGCGTTCTCTATGAGCATATTAATAAATACGCCTCTATAAACTCATAAAAAAATCTAATCACCTTTATAGTGATGAAATTAATTATTATTGTAAATCTATGGATGGATTACATCAAATACATGCAATAGTCTTTTGCAATTTCATATAACAATACATTGAATTTAAATGTTCTAGATCATGAATGCTTACTTATATAGAGAATCAGATCACTATAATATGTATGTATAGCTAATGACATATGACTCAAGCAGTAACACTAGTCACGTGCTTCTGCAAATAGCTAATATAGCCGTGAACAAAAAAAATAAAATAAAAAATTACTGATGAATATCAAATGGCAATCAAAAAATAAATAGTCAAAAAGATGCAGCAACGGGCAATGAAAAGTCATTCTTCAAGAATTTTATTATTTGAATTTGAAAATTATGCTATAATGAGAAAAATGTTCCAAAAAATTTTGGTTGATGTTAGTTCGAATCTTGAGGAATTTGACTCATTCTATATGTTAATGCTACTTTTTAGTTGGTCATGTTTTGAAATACTGTAGAATTCTGCAGTAAGCAATTCACCTTTGAGTAGTTAATTGGAAGGCATCTTATTCCTTCATTATATTATGCTATTCAGCAGCCATGACAATATGCGTAAATGATTGCAGAAGTTGGTTTGCTAAAAATCTTTTGAAACATTTGTTTTTTATTTGTTGGCTTTGTTCATACATGTATATAAGAAGAGGGAAAGCATCAAATAGGGCAAGTGGAAGGGTTGGTCCAGTTGGATACATTTATTGGTCCTGATGGGGATCTTATAAAGGTTCATGTTCTTCGGATCAAAAACATGGCTACGGTGTGAAGATCATTAGAAGAGGAATTTATGAGATGAGCAAGGAAGATATGTCTAGAAGAATGGGAATGAGTGTATTGGAGAGTCAAGAATGGGGTAATTCACGGAATAGGGGTTTTGGATTGGGTTAATAGGAACAAATACGATAGGAATTGGAAAAATAGTGTTCCTAAATTTAGTCCATGAAGTTTTCATTTGGGTTAGGATGCTGCTCTTGATTTCCATTTCTCCATGATAGGGGTGTTCAAAATCCGAACTAAATTTTTCGATTTGGTTCGGTTTTTGTAGTTTTTCGGTTCGGTTCAATTTTTTTGAATTTTAAAAAAATCAATTTGGTTTTCAATTTAGGTGACCGAACCGAAAACCGAACCGAAAAACTGAAATTTTAGAAAATAAATACAAGAACGCATTATGATAATGCGTTGTTGTATTTATTTTTAAAAAAATATAAGAATGCATTATGATAATTCGTTCTTATATTTATTTTTTTAAAAAAATATAAGAACGCATTATCATAATGTGTTCTTGTATTTATTTTTTAAAATTTCTGTTTTTCGGTTCGGTTTTCGGTTTAACCCTAAACCGAACCGAAAAATCGAATAATAAAACGGTTTGGTTTGGTTTTGAAAAAAATTAAAAAATCAAACTGAAAACTGAATAGTAAAACTAAAAAACGATCCAAAATCTGTTTGAACACCCCTACTCCATGATACCAATCGATGATAGCCAGATTGGACTACGCAGAGACATTCCAGGCACGGGACGCCTCAGCCCAGCTTCGCTTGATGGATCACACAGCGGCCCAGGTGAGAGAGATGCAAATCCAAAACTGAACTTGAGGGCTTAGGCATTGAAGTTCTTGGCGAGCGAGTCCACGGGGAATGCGTAGGGTGGTCTCCTGCACATAAATTTCATGGTCAATCTGTGTCGTCCTTTTTTCCAACATTCTCACACGATCTTACAATGGAATACTCAAAATGGATGTGGATAAGTTGGTCTAAGTTTGTTGTCAATTCTTGTTAACGAATGTCTCTCGTTAACGCATAGACCCTCGTTGCAAGGGCTTTGTCATCACTACAGCAAAGGGTTAAAATTTCAGCCACTGGTAAGGAATGACTCATTAAGAGAATCTCATTATTACAATAAGTTAATTGAATGAGATTTTTGATCGAGAGCTTGTTTTTCACTAGTAATATGATATCATGTACTCTCTAAAAAAAGAGAGGTGGTCTGGAGTATCACATAACACTGGAAAGAAGAGATGGAATAAACTTTGCAACGAGAAAAACAATCCACACAAATGGTCTCTTGCAACCTAGGACGGAACCCCGCCGCCCGCCATATTTTAGGCTATTAGTCACTTTTTTAAAAAAAAAAATCTCCAAAATATTTGTAAAATTTTTTATACGAAATAATATAGATTTTCGTATCTTCAAGATTTAAAATGGATTTAGATAGTTTGGGTTAAAATTTTTTATTTGAGTTTTATAAAAATAAACGTTTATAAAAAAATAAAATTTAATATAAAAAATTTACATTAAATTTTAATATGAAATTTAATTCAAATACACTTCAAAGTTTTGATTATGTCTATACTTGCAACCAAAAATTTTAACGCAACTGACGTTGTAGCCCTCTCAGCTGGTCAAACTATTACCGTGCTTCCTTCACCAAAAGGTTCTATCCAACTCAAGATCCAACCATGGAAGACAAGATTTATTTGCCGATGACCTCGAAGAGATTTGCCCTACTGAAAACTCTATTAGCACCACAGTTATGGACACCAGAGCACCAACTACGTTAATCTCGTGAATCGACAACGGGTTGTTTACCGACCTGTACATGTATAACATAACAAGAGATATTGTTATAAATTTTACTGAGACTGAAGCTCTGATCTTTGTGAAGTTTGTACGCTTGAAGTAAGTAGTTTTTAAAATTATATCTTTAATTAATATAATAAAAATAATATAATTATATTTATTGAAAGACTTAGTTTTAACAAATAAATTTTAAAATTTATAAAAGATTAAATATTTTTAAAAAAATAAATGAAAATTTTTATAATTTGAAACGAAAGAAGTATTAAATGAAAAAAAAACGTAAGAAAACATCCAACATTACTTCAGGATCTCAAATAGGGATTGTATGTATACATGAATATCCAACCAAAGTTGATTTAGCTATACATGTAGATAAAGATTTCTTTTGCTTATATGTGATGAATGGTTGCAATTAGCTTGGGGACAAATTGTTGCGCCGGAATCATCTGCTAACAGCCAATCATATCTCACTGAGGGCCATGTGGGGGCAATGCAGGAGATGGCATTTGATACTTTGCTCAAAGTCACAAAGGCAATGGATAAACATATTTAGAAACTTAAAACTCTTTCTATTCAGAATTGAAGGTTCAAATATATGTTTTTTTGAATATATAAAATGAAATGAAGAAAGTTACAAGTAAAACAAGAGATATAAAACACTTCCTGTAACACACTTTGGAATTTTCCCACTCTATAAAACATGTTACAATTTTCATAATATAATCCTTCTCGGCAGCCCTCCAAATTTTACCAGTGGAAACTTGGAATATTTATCCCTGCATTTGGTATATATTTGGAGAATCCCTGGCTATGAAGTAACCCTTAATCAAACGAGTTTCAGATGGCAGAATGGGAAGGTATGAAGACTGCAGATATTTCAAGTGGGGTTGAAATCCATAATTTGCTTCTTCTAAAGAATAACTCAGTTGTCCTTCGGCTAGGGGGAATTTATTCAGCTCAAGTGAAACTTGTTCAAAGAACAATTCCCATTCTTCATTTTCTGGTGGCTTTGCAAAACCTTAAAAAAGAGGTTTTTTCAACTTTTGATCATTTTGCATGAATTCTCTATAGCCGAAAGACAATATTTGGTTTATCTTTTAGAAGACAAAAATAAGGAATGGAGGCCCACTTGAATTGGATGTGGGTGCCTTCCACCAAATTTCATCAACAAATTTACCCCACCACTGCCTCCATGATGATTCTCAAGCGTGATCAAAGCAAAAGCTATATTTCCCAACATCACCACATGGACCTCACCTAGCATTTGATCATTCGCTTCGTACATTATTATTTTGCTATAACCATTTACAAGAATGTACAAAAGGATGGTTTGTGGACAGAAAACAACACTCAGCGCCTTCTTTAAACAATTTTGATCAGCTTTAAAAATCGTTAACTTAGCTGTGTAGTTGAGCATGGAGAAAAGCAAGTCATTTCCACAATACTCATCATCTTACTCTGGAGAATATGGCTTCCAAGATGGATCAAAATCATACGTTTTCAATGGTCCAAGCAGCAACAATCAAGGGTTTACTTCATCAAATGATCCAGAACTCAAAAGGAAGAAGAGAATTGCAGCTTACAACATGTTCACAACAGAAGGGAAACTCAAAACAACCGTGAGAGAAAGCTTCAAATGGATCAAAAGTAAGCTTACCGATGTACGTTATGGTCTGTGATCCTCTTCTCCTTCTTCTTCTTCTTCTTCTTCTTCTCCTTTCCATTTCATCCTTTTCTGGATGTCGTGTTTTGCAAATAGTCTCCCGATTTGGATTTCCCAACAACGAATTTTGGCACATTTTGGAAAGATCAGGAGAAAATGTTGTACAAGAATGATGTATTGATCATCATCTGAATTTCCATGTTGAACGTCTAAGTTCAAGATTTGATCCGTGTTCCTCTTTTCAGCATCATTTGCCTTTCATCTTTGTTCTTGAGGGGGTTAGAAGAGGAGGGAGAAGGGGGTAGAAGATGAGAATATTGTTTTAAGTTCCTCGGCGCTTTGAGCAATCTACAAAACTGTAACCAAAATAGAAGAGTCAAAAAATGTCATTCACCTCAATGTATAATTGTTAACCTATATAGGACTTAAACTTTGCATAATGAAATAACGTGGAACTTTACTTTCAACCGAAAATTATAGACGAAAAAATAAGTAAAATACCTTTCTGCGATTAAGACAATGGCACAGGTTTATTTGGAAATCAATTTCCTCAAAACAATGGTCTCCTAGGCAAGAAGACAAGAAAATGCATGGAAAAAGGCTTGTTCTTATCTTGCAAAGCTTTATCATGAATTTCATTTATATAATAGTGACAATTCTGTGAATACATCAAGGTGGAGAATAGAGTTCAATGGCAAATTACAGAAATGGATCCAATTTCTAGCCTATAATTGCTAAATCTGAATCTGTTGAGGAACTTGGTGCATGGAAATGGATATAGAAGTCTGCTTAAGGAAATAACCTTTTAGTTAATTTTCTGCAGAAAATTAAGAAGAAAAATTAATAAAATATCTTTCTGGGATCAAGAAAATGGCACAGCTTTATTCAATTTATCTTGTAATGCTTTATCATGAATGTCATTTTATATAACAGTGAAACTTCTGTGTACGCATCAAGTTGGAGAACAGAGCTCAATGGCAAATTACAGAAAATGAATCAAAGATATCCATCCCACGGTTCTAAATTAGTGATTCAATGTAATCTCAAGAATCATCCTTTGACTCAATAAAACATGAATGATATGAGGAACATAGGCAAGATTAAGTATGAGTTTGAACTGTGTTTAGCGGATACGCATGGCCTAGTCGACAGCATGTAGCTCCAAGAGCTTGGTTCGGTCCAGCTTTCTGAATTCTCTGGTGGACACTGATCTTTTGACTTCGTTCACTTGGTAAATGTAATCTCTGTCATTGTCATTGTATCGGTTGCTTCTCTTAGCATCTGGTAACGGAGGCCGATGCTTTGTGCTTTTCATGGCTTGAGGATATGCTTCTCTTCTTGAAGAATTATGCCGATATGGCACATCAAGTGATGCCAAGTGAGGTGGGCTCATCTTCTCTCCTGTTTGTGTTGCACTAGACATGGTGCTGGCTGCACTGCTTCCTGGTCCTTGGCTGAGGATCATTGTTTCTGCACTCTTTTCTTGATCCTGAAAGATTAACATGTAAATATGTCATTTATGCTTCAATTATACAACTGTGACCTGTAAGTGTCCTTCCAATAGGATTCTCTTCAAGGCAGAATACCAATTGCACAGAGAATAACTAAAAAAATCAAATTTATGCTAACCTACACTGCAAAAAATATGAATAAAATTCTTATTATCGTCCTAATGATTTGTGCAAGTTTCTAAATGTCGTTAAGCCACCGTGATCTGCAGATGATTTGGAAAGATTATATCTGAAAGGAATTTTGTGATGGTGGGAACATTAGGATTTTTCTGTATGCTTTAAAACCATCGGATGCATCTACCAAGAGAGGGCCACTATGATTCCAAATGCATTAGGAAGGTCCGCATGCGGGACTTGTGAGAGTTAGTTAAACATTTCTAGTAAAAATGATAAAGAAATTACCTCAGAATCACCAGGATCTCCTTCTGGATTTTCCGCAGGTAGATCTTTCTTCTTGAGTTCTTTATGTGATTGAGACCGATGCCTCATTTTAGAACTCCTACGCCTGTAGATGACGGATGAACAACTTTGTTAAAATAAACAGAACGAGGACTGCTGATAAGTACACTTGAGGCTTTATATGCATCAAGAGTTTATGCTCAAATCTGTCATCTTTTCGCGTTTTAATGTACAATTGATGATACCAGCTTAGTATGCTTAAATTATAGAAGTATCATGTGAAGATTAGTGAAAACAAGCCGGAGAACTCAGATATGACTAGTAGAAAAAATTGCACTCTCCTAATCTAGAACCTCCATCGAAGTTCAAATAGACAAGATTCTAGTCTCAGAAAAAGGCTAAAAGCAACACTTTATTACGAGATTCTGAGCTCATATGAAGCTTATCAATACTCTAACTAGTAATGAATTTGTTCAAGTTCCTTGGCAATAGAATTGCATTGATATCTTGATACCTATGGATTATATTTGAAAGGCAGAGGATGTAGCAAAATAACTTCCTTTGTTCTACTTTTTCTTTACTTGAGAAATTGCTGAAATTTTAAATTACCATCTTCTTTCAGTTGTCATGGCTGGTTCTTCTTCCCGTATCTTGATTACCGGTAATCCTGATAGATCACATGCCAAGGGACTTGTATAAAAGTACTGCAAGAATAATAATTTTAGCACAAAGTTAATCAGATCAGTTTCATACAAATTATTTCAAGAAATTATGAAGATCAATCCCCTGCTGAGTGCGTCTTAAGGATCTAAATGAGACAAAAATGAGTCTTCAATTAAGATATACAAACAAGAAAGACTACTTTGGAGAAAATTAAGGGCCTTGTTTTTCCTTCATTCAACTACTTCAGTTGAATGTTGCAGTTCAAAAAGAGCTCAGAAGAAAAACTCCACGCTAGTGCATTTTGAACAAGATGCAAGGCAATACTGAAAATTGCAGTACAGACTACAAGATTTAAATTGATAATAGTTGAATAAATGAGACGAATGGTGAAAGTGGCTATTTCTTCATGTGGCCTACCCTCTAGAAGAGAAGCAAATAAAACACAGGAGTCATGTTTACAGCGACAAGAACTGGCTACATTTTCTAACAAATGAAATAAATGGTAACTGCATCAATTGGAAGGAAAAGATTGTGCATAATAAAGTGAGTAGTAGTTCTCACATCTCAAAAGTGGACAAAGTCACTTCATTTAAGGGTACCAGAACATTAAGAGGTTATAATTGCCAGGAAGACAACTCTTTAACTATCTCACCTCATCTTGGAGAGCTGATGCTGCAGATCCACGCTTTGAAGGTTCCAGAGCAAGAAGAATGTTCAGAAGACCTAAAGAAGATGCAGGGAAATTCCTGAAAACTTCTTTAAGTCTAGGCTTATATGTTTGTGGCGGTCTAAAAGTTGTTGGCAGCTTAACTTTTTTCCAGAAATCCTCTGTAGGTGTGCCACAAAGCTTGAAAATCTTGTGAAGTTGCTCTACCTGAACAAGAGAATTTGAATCAGAACTGAAAGAGTTTTAACTCACAAGAAAACTTAAACTAGGATCTCAGGTTCACCCATCTCATAAATTTCTCTGATCACATAAGATGCTAATGCAGAATAGTGATATTTCATTCATTTTCCCTTGACAAGGTTATGGTGATATAGGAATCTATAGAATATGGAGAACTGCCTAAACTGAACCCTTTTACCTCTGTCCTACCAGGCATAATTGGTCTTCCTGTAAACATTTCAGGCATGAGGCATCCTGCACTCCAGAGATCAATACCTACTCCATACTCCGTTGTACCTAGTAGCAGTTCTGGAGCTCTGTACCAAAGTGTCACAACTCTGCTTGTAAGTGGACACTTTTTCTCTGGATTAAAGAAATTTGCCAGTCCAAAATCTGCAATTTTTAGCATCCCTTTTTTGTCTATCAATAAATTGGAGCCCTTGATGTCTCGATGCAAAATGCCCCTCTCATGGCAATGCTTCAGGCCAGAAAGTAATTGATGCATATAACACTTTACCTGTATTATGAGGACATTGTAAATCAACAGTCAAAATATTTTGTTCTCGCATCTCCAACTTGAAGAAAAATCTTTAGCAGTCACAATAGAGAAGTTTCTAACCTGTGGTTCGGTAAGTCTTTCATCAGGTCGGGTAATGATGCTGGCTAAATCAGACTGCATGCAGTCAAAGACAAGGTAAATACTGTAATTCATTCTCGAAGTAGCCAGCCCTTCAAGCTTAACAATATTTGGATGATCTAATCTCCTCAGGATCCTGATCTCTCTTGCCATAAATTTCACACTCTCTGGCTCTGATGTATCAAAACGAACTTTCTTCAAGGCAACAATCTTTCCAGTGTACTTGTCACGAGCTTTATACACATTACTATATGTTCCCTGCCCTACCTACAAAGTTGAAGGATTGTACTCATTTCTCTGCTGCACTGCAAAAGACTACCCTCCTATAGTAACATCAGTTCTTTGACAAAATTTCAGCTAAGTGGGAGGACATTGCCTTTAAATTAACCAAAAGAACAGCTTGTTCAAAATAAAGTATCCCGCTATCAACTATCAAGAATGAAGAACAAGATCAAATAGTAAGCAAATGCAGATCCAATATTTACATATCAGGAAACAAGAGGGAAAGAATAAAGCCAATAGATCACCGGAGAAGGGCAAGTGATCAAGTTAAACAGTTCGCCCTCAATTGCAATAAATGCAAACCCGGAAGATTTTATGTAAAGATGAACAGGCATACCTTGTCAATCTTATCATAGGTTTCTGCACTTCTTGGAGTTAAACCTGCCAAGGCATCAGTAGGGATATTGTCAGTCAGCCATTTAGGCCATCCATCCACCAGCTCCTCCTCATCTCCAGCCTTATTAACCGAGGTAATCCTTTGAGCCCCATTTCGCTTGGAACTCTCCTGCTGCTCTGTCAAGATCATCTTCTTTTCTTGATTTCCTTTACTCCCTGAGCTTGAAGTACCACTCTTACCATTATTCCAACCACCATCACGGCCATGTGAACCACCTCTCTCCATCTCTCTAGCAATCACCTTTTCTTGATCACTTCCACGACTTGCAGAGCTTGACCTTCCACTACTACCACCCCCATTTCTTGACTCATTCCTGAGAATCCTAAACGTATCAGTACTGATGATCCTCTGTCCAGTTGATCTCCTTGGTTCAGCAAAACCCCCTTTAACATATCCATTAGCCATCTTCAACCTCTGGAGTCTCTCAAGTGGTGAACTCTGGGAAGGCTTACCCTGAGTACACCCCATAAACTAACTAGTAGCCACTATGTCACATAAACACTCTGGAATTCTTGAAGAACAGAGTCTACAAAAGCTGAACTCAGACATAGTCAAGCAGAGATAATCAACAAGTAAAACAGTGGAGCAAAAGAGGACATGTGATGGACATTTGGGATGAGCAAGAAATGTAAGCAAAGTGTAAAGTAAACCAAAAGCAAGAAAAAAAATGGAAAGGAAAGGGCTTGGAGAAGAAGATATATATTGTCAAAGAGGAGGCCGGCAAGGCCGGCCTGTTCGAATCATTCGCAAGTTATTCTGTGCTTAGTATTATTTTACAAAAATCTTTGCCATGTTTGCGAGAATTCCTTAGCTTCTTCGTCGGAATTAAAAGCCTAAAATGTTGCGGAAAAAAACAGCAAAGCATTCACATTTGAATTCTTCATAGCTTCCTATGTTGTTAAGCAAGATGTGCAGGAAAAACAAGCACATACACTTCAATACTTTCGATCCTTGTTTATCTATATTTGCCTTTTCCTTATCATCCTTCGAATCAAGACGGAGTCAGGGACTTGAAATTAGTTTGACCAAAAAAAGGACTCGAAATTAGAATAAGTCATAGAAGAATATGGTAAAATATAATGCTCATTTTGTCTAAAATTGAATTTATATTTTTAGTACTGCGAATGCACTGCACATGACATAACTTTATAAAATAAATACTTTTAATTTATACTTTTGTAGATTGCAAATATTTTTACATTATAAATTATATCTTTTCAAAATTAATTATTTGTTTAACTATCACACTTCATGTGTCTTTTATTATCATCTAAATAACCTCAAAATAAATCTCATTAAATTAGAGGTACAAAATACCATCAAAGTAATGCAAGTTCCAATATCTCCTATATCAACCTACTACCACTAGCACTATTATATTCTAATATAGTAATTTTTTATTTTTTAAATACTTTTCTTAAAAATTTTAAGATGTTTCTATTAATTTTTTTAAATTTATAAATACATAATTAAATTATGATTTGAAAAGTATATATATATATATATATATATATATATATATATATATATATATGTGTGTGTGTGTGTGTGTGTGTGTGTGTGTGTGTGTGTGTGTGTGTGTGTGTGCTAAGAGATCTTCCATCTGGCGTTGAGTCAGTGCCCGTGGACAACCTCTACTTCTTCCTTTTTTTAACTGGACCCTGCTTTCAAAAAAATTATTTAATAAAAATCATTTATCTTCAAGAAATAATTAACTTAAATTTTATTTCTATCCCTAGCTATTATCCTTTAGGTATTATCTTTAACCTTTTTAAAGATTAAATTTTATTTTTCAAAACATCTATCTAAACTATATACGTGCTATGGTATTCCAGAGGCTTAATTATTCCCTCATTCAGATTTATGGAATGCAAAGATCGCAACAAACGTAGAGCTATCCTTTAGCCATTAAGGTTTGTTTACTGCATGTAATTACCATAAGTCAACTTTATGTCCATTCAAAGTAAGGAATCCATGAAACTCGAAGGCATTTTGTATCGGTTTTTACTCACTTTCTAAGCAATAGAAGTCGATAGCATCAAAATTTCAGATCTTATTAATAATTGATTTATTAGACTCTCCCTTATTCGAATCTCCATTTGAGGAACAAGGTAAAGGTAAACTCCGAAATAGTGCTTCTTGATGCAATGAATGAGGTAATTCATAAAGATAGAATGCTATATTTATATTGAAGCATGTAGCGGGTAGGAGGAAATTTCAAAATGAAAAATTAGATCCCATAATTAAGATAATAAATCTCCATCAAGCTTTGTAAGTTAGGATAGTTCTAAGGATTTGCCATTAGCAGCATCGGTGGTGCAACTAAGTCAGGCTAAGGGGCTATGGCTCCACTCAATTATAAAAGCTTTAGCCCCTAAAACCTTCTTCCGATGCATGAAGTAGTTTGGTAGTTAATTTTTGTAGTCAAATCGATTAAGTCAGGACTTGGGAGCAATTTGATTGAGCTTCATTTCAAATTTTTATGTTAATAGGAAGAGAACAAGATCTGTGAAAAAAGATTGTGCCTACTTGTATTGCATATTTCAAAACTTATAGGTGGTTCTATTGTCAATGTTGGTTTATTGAACTCTCCCCCGTTTAAGTCTCCATTTGAGGAAGAGGGTGGCCACTCTATTACGATAAAAAAAATTGATGATCATTGTCTCTTTTATTACATATTAGTATCATTTATGTACAATTAAATAAATAACAATAGAAGATGCAGTGAGAAGTTTATTATGTACTCATATTAATTTTTTATTTTTTTATTTTTTATAAAATGAGTAACTCAGTCCATTACTAATTTTTTAATTTATTTAATTTTATGACTATGAATATTAAAGTCTTTTTATCTATAAAAAAAAATGAAAGATTAAAATGAAAGTGAGAATATCACTTCTTTATTGAATAATATGACGTAACAAATAAAATGATTTGTGTATGTGTATTACAATGCTAGAATATTACAGTACAAAGCCATATTACGGTGACAAAATCTCTGATGACAACTGTAAATCTTCTTTAAGAAAATGGTCTATCAATGTGTTGACAGCAGATCACACAAGAGTCTGAAAAGAAAATTGGAATTTGTATGATGAAGAGCATCTTTTTGTAGCCCTGGCCCTGGTTTTATCTATATGGTTAGTTGATGAGCTTAAAATATCGAATCAGATTTGGGTGGACATCTTTGATGATAACGCATAGGCGAAGATCTTCGGCCGGAATCCCTACCGGGGCGTGCGGCTTTTGATGTGGATTATGGCCAACTCCTCCGCATCATGAAAGGCTATGATGCCGGCAAACGGCTCGATTTGGCGAAGCTCATCAGTCACGGTGATTCTCTCAAAATTATTTCTATTTTAAATGCCTCTATTAGAGATCTTTTCTCTAATTGGAACTTTGATTCCTAACTTCTTACAGATTCTTCATCGTTTCCTTTGCTCATGTTAAAAGGGTGGGAAATTACTTGGCTCATTTATTGGTTAGGAGAGAATTGGAGCTTCCAATGAAGGAGGAATATTCCTTTCATCCTATGAATGTATCTTTAGCTATTAAGAGGGCTTTAATCTTTTAATATATTTTCTAATGCATTATCATCTAGTACAACAATTAAGAAAGATTCATGAGTTTAGATTAATCACACGAGTCCATATGATGCAATTTAATTAGTTTACTAAATAATATGCTAAAAAATCCTATATAAATTCTAATTTTGAATGATATTTTTCCTTCAACAAGAAATCGAATCCAAGACAATTTACTTGAGAAGAAGCTCTTTCGCCAACTAAGTTACTGCCACGCCACAGTTGTAGAGCTAACTTGCTACTAGATGCTAAATGCAGAGTAGGAACTATTTATGATGGAGGATTAACTTTAAGTCTCTATGTGATACCTAATCCTACATGAGAAATGTTCAAGAACGTTATATGGTATATCAATTTAGAATATTTATTTTGATAAAGCAATAATAAGTATTGAGTATTTGACGGAATGTGAATACTATCAAATCCACTAGTCGTGTTTTTTTGCTTAGAGACACGAGGATACTGAAGTTGTTTACCAACTGAAAGTGTGTGAGCTAAGTGCTACACACCTGTAGTTTGATCCTTGGGAATAAATACTGGATAGGGCGCCTAGTGACAACGTTTTGGCCTTAAAATGGATGAATATAAGGAAGATATATAGTATAAGTGTGTAGTTATATAATTATTATCAATTTAGAATATTCGTTTTGAAATAATGATAATCCATATTAAATAATTAACCGTGGGTTTTTCTGGATCCGTGAATTGCCTTCTCAGGGCCACTAGACCTTAAACTACTAATTGGACAGTTAATTGTTAGATTATTAGTTCGACGGTGTAATAAACTCAGCCTACATCTCCAAGGAGTTTAGCCTTGTGAGTTGTGACTAAAGAAGAACATGAACATCTATAATTGTTTCTGCAATTAATTTTGTAAAATTCCAAAATAAATTACTCCCTTCATCTCAGTTATATTAATAGTGTTTAATTAGATAAGAAATTTTATGTAAAAATTAAAATTGTATTATAAAAATAATATAATATAATAATAAATAAAAAGTATGCGATTTCAACAATTATTTTATATTAAATTCATATATACACAAGTAATATACAATGTAAAAAATGATTAATTGATTATATATAATATATTAAAATATTTTTTCTTTGTAAAAGTGCCATTAGAAATGAAACAGAAGAAAAACGTATCATTAAAAATGAAATGGAAGAAGTAGTAAAGTATTCTCGTTGCATGTCACAGCTCATAGTCTATACAGCTTGAATACTTGTTCCCTTTTGTTTGTTTATCTACGCAAGGAGTGAGAAGCCAATCCAAGTGCTGAGCAAACCTAATGCAGGTGTATTTCCGCATAAAAACTTCTATTTTTTCACAGTTAAAATTCCAAGAAAATCAATTCTGGGGGAACTTGACATTAACTTAACCAATCTTAACCCAAGTAGACTTTACTATATTTGCTAAAAAACTTAGGTAAGTTTCTATTTACTTAAACTAAGGTACCTTCAAATGCTGTCCTCCTGGAAATACAAGTATGTAACGATATAATTCCCAAGGGGATACTCCCAAGTTTGACTTCTTGCAAAAGTGATCGAACATGTGAACTTAAGGTAAAAAAATAAAAATAAAGAAAAATATACAATTTGGATAATATTAGAGTGCCTATATTTTGAAGGGCACTCATGTAAGCAAATCGAAGGGCCTGATTTCGAATTGAAATGACTTTTGTGATACTGCAACTTGTAGGAAGCTTGCTTACGTCTTGAGAAAGTGCCCTATTTATGCACAGAACTGCCTCTACAAATTGATTAGCGCAAGTGAATTAATAGCTATTTTTTCCAAATATATCCAAAACATGAGTTTTGCATCATTGAGAATCCTTCAGAGATTTATAAGATACATGTTACAATCAAATAACTCGAGCAAAACAACATGGAACAAATTGCTATAAGAAAGTTACAAGAAATATCAACTATGATTACAGAAGTTGCAGAGAGAGCAAGTAGCAGTTGGCCTTCCAAGACCCTTAAGAAAATCAATCCAGATCGATAATCCCAAAATTAGAGAGAAGGATTTTAACCTGATCTACAAAGTCGGAGCCTGTTGCGTACTCTGTTAACAACCCCACCGCAAAACCAAACATTGCCCATCTGCTCAATTAAATCTCCAAGGATAAGGAATATATGTGGATGAATATGGCGAACTAAGAAGCAGATGACAATAAAATGTAGTAAAATCAGCAATAACCGTTGCAAAAGCATACTGATAGAGTCAACATATGGTTTCTAATAATAAAGTGAAAGAATTGAAACAGATTTTAGTCTCGTAATGCAATGGAAGCATGGTGAGCTTTCATGTTGTTGAAAGAAATAAAATAAGCTCGTCTACAAAAGGAAGAAATTTTAAGACCTGTCATTTTTATATTCTACATTTTTCTTTCCCTTGATGTCTGCAGTAGAGAATGTTACATGATGAGATGGCACTAAGGAAGACAAAATACTAGAAACGTCAAGGCTATCACTTGGGGCTACGAGGAATTCCAAAAGAATCAAAAGGAAAAATTTCTAGGCAGAAGTATGGAGGTTTCTATTGAGGCTTCTGATTCAAATGAGGAGAAGACACGCTTCGCGCTGTCTTAACTCCTACACACACATCTTCAGTGCTTTCTAAACATTAACTGCTTTTTATTTTGTAAATGTTAGGATTTTGAATATTCTTCTCGTAATAATTTTGAAGCGAGAGAACTGTCCAACTAATGCTCAATGAGAAAAAGATGAGTAGAAATGATTCTCTCAGCATGCAACTTTTTGTTCCACTTTTGCCCGAAAACCTTCAAAGTCCATCCCATGCACCAAAGATAATTAGGTTGAAATCCCAAGAACACATGAAATTTACCCGAACATAATTCATCTTTCAAATCAATAACATCTCCCAGTCTTATTTTATCCTTTTTCATATTGCAATAATCACTGGAAGCATTGAGAAACAGAAAAGAAAGAAGAAAGATCAGATAAATCCCACGGAGAAAATGAAACAGGAGTTCTAAGATTGTTTCTTCATTTCATACATTCTCTAGAAGCATTATCAATTGTTAATGGTCTAAATTAGTAATCCACCTGCGCCTTTCAAAGAAGTAGGAATTTTTACGAGATCACAATAAAAATTTAACAGGTATATAAGCAGAAAATTTTTCCTAATATTTCATACAAGCCAGCAGGAAAGGAAGACCTTTCTCATTGATAAACATATACAGGATACAACTACTTTCCTATAAAAATTATGAGCAGTCTTTGCAGCCATACGTACTTGTGTTTTCTTTTTCATTCTGATTGTCCAAGTCCATTTCATTGTGCTTGCTAATAATTAGCTAAAAATTATAGTAATAGCTGCTGTCCATATGATATGAGTTTAGCTGCACTATGTGACACTTCCCTCAGTAGTCAGATATGGCTGGTTGACAACACTTTTCCACTCCATCAGAATCCTAACTCAAGAGATGGCTTTGTTTCGCTTCTATTCTAATCCAAGGCAGGTAAGCAAAGGAATGAACATGAGGAGAAAGTATACCCGCAGAGCCCTTCCTCATAGGTTAGGATATGAGGAGACAGTCCATCAGCAGAACCCTTTTAAGAAATCAAATGAAGCCACCTAGGTTCTCAGGTCTCTTGGTAGATTCAAGACGTAATTTTCACTAATTCCTCAACTATTGGAGATAGATGGTTGGTATGACAACTATCGCTTATGATGACAAAACAAAAATTTCCATTCATTGTGTAACCGAGAGTTGGTTTCAACTATTTATGATTGAACAAATCTTTTAAATAGAAAATTAGTTTAACACTATTAGCACAGTGACTCAAACTGCAGAGCACATGAATAATCAATCTCCAGAAGGGTTTTGACGAGTAAAATTTGTATCAATATAAAGCCCTGCATCGAAATCTAGCCCAATTAAAACGATGATCATGTGGTGCTGCAATATTCATTTTCTAAGCCCGGGTTGCTAGGTTAACTTCATACCCATGATTGAATCTTAATTGAGATGATTGTATAAGCATCACTGAACCGAGTATTACCAAATTTAAACACAAAAATAAATCGCAGGACTTGTAAACTATAATTGAAACAAACTACAACTAATATGATTAGATGCAGCATAATGAATTAAACCCCAGTGGCAACAAATTGAAGAATGTTAATTTGGACTATAATACCTTCCGTTGGCAATTTCGTTCTTGCCGACAAAACCAAAGAAGGGACCTTGATTAGCTTCTTCAATCTTTTTCTGCTTAAAGTATTCTTGAAGCTCCTTAGCCTTTTGCCTCTGAAACTCCATGGTAACCACATCCTTATCCTCCACAGCCACTGCCACAGGCTTGGGAGGAGCGCTTGGTGCTGGGGGAGGAGAAGCAGCCGGAGAAGAAGGCGGTAGTGGCGATGGGGGGACAGGCTTTACTGGAGTAGGAGGTGGAGCCACTGGTCTCCTTATAGGCCCTTCAGCCTGAGAACTCCTTATTGTAAGTACGGTGGACTTTGGTACAGAAAATCTGAAAGTGGAAGACGAGAGTGACGTAGAAGATGAGGAAGATGAGGAAGATGAAGGTGGTGATAATGGGCTCCGAAGTTTGATGCATGGGAATGATGATGATGAAGCCACTGACATTTTCTTGGATTTTCTTTCTGTACGTCTTTTTTCTTTTTTCTGTGTCAAGTTTTGATGTTTATGGGGGAAGAAGAGGGAAAAGAGGTGGGTCGTGGGAGGGGGCGTGTGTTATCAGAATCAGTGATCGTCTGAGAATATGATGTTCTGTGGATAAGACGAGGCCAAGTTTCTGAGGAGAGATGGATTGGAGCCTTCAGTCCACAGGAAGAGGGAGGATCAAAGTAATTGCCAGCTGACTTTTATTTTATGAACTGCTTGTTCTCTAGTCTCAACCGTAATGGCCAAAGAAAATAGATGAATGGCAACAAAAAAAATTCCCTTACCGATGCTTTTTTTTTTAACTTTTTTAATTGTACTTCATCGCACAAACTAATTCACTTTTCTCATTTTTAAAACAAAACTCCTCCAAAAAAATTAAAAAATCCAAATACACAGAGTTACCAATAAACCTATAATAATGAGCTTTATCTTTCAAACCAATTCTTTATTTTTTTTAAATAAATGTCCTCAAAAGAAAATCAATCCAAACACAACTTACCTAGACTCATGGTAACGAGCTTTATTTAAGTGTTCGATTAAACAAAATTTAATTTTAAAATTTATCTCAAATTTTATAAAAATTAAAATATTTATAAAAAATTTAAATCCTACACTTCAAATTTTACTTTTAATTTTGAGATAAAATCTTTTCTAAATATAGTTTTAAGTTTCTTGCATAGATTCCTAACATGGTAAACTCAGCTAGTCTAGAGCTTGGCTCTGAAGTTTCAGCACTGTTAAAAGAATCACATCAAAATGGGGGACTGTCATAGAAAGCGCGTTCATAGTCCAGAATTTGAAGTTAAAAGACTTTCGTGCCTCGGTTTCCAGTCTTTACAGAAAAGTCTACGGAAAAGTGCAGCTTTCCACAGCAAAACATAGGAAGTGCAGATTCCATTTCAGTTATTAGCTCCATGGTCTGCATTCAAGGGCCTTGAATCCAAATTGATACTGAAATTTACAGCCGTCATACAACCAGATGTCCTCAGATGAAGGGGGTCAGAAAAGAAAGATGAAAATTGTCTAAACCAATAGAATAAATAATACAAAGAAAAAAAATCATTATGAAATAATGGAGAATATGGTGATTTATGCAACATGAATATCATGGAAAAGCAGAAAATCTCAGGTTGACAAAATTGAATTTCAAAGAACTTAACATATAGACACAACAAACTAAGACAAGCCAAAGCCAGCACGGGATATAATCTGTGCATTGACACGCTCTCTTTATCTCACAGTTCCGCTTTGCGTTCTTCGGTCACGGTGCATGGCGTGATCTTCTAAGCGGCATATCATGCAACATTGTCATCAAATGCCATCATAGAAGCATCAAGGTCAAAACAATTCAGAAGTTACTACATTATAGTGCATGAACAGGTCCTCTCATTCCCATTGTCAAATTCATCATCTGATCCACCATCGTCACTGCAATGCAACAAAGGGCAGATTAAATATACTTCAGAAGAAATAAATACAACAACAACTAGCTATTCTGTTGGAGTCCTTCAAATGGCCCACACTCTATGATCTTTAAAGCAAGGAACATGCAAAGGAAAATGAATATTTGTATGAAAAATTGACAATCAGGAGTTCCTGCTCTAAGAAGGAAAGTTGATATTCAGTACTAGCTGGTGAAAGGACAGAATACAAGGCCACCACAAGCGAATATCCGCAACTACTTGCAATGTGAAAGTACATTAAGCTTCTGGCTTTTCTAGAATCAAGCGGGGAAAAAAACACAGTAGCATCACAAGTAAATTTCCGCAATACTATATTGCCTTCGAAGCACAGGTAAATACAAAAATTAGGAAAGGAGAAAGATTAAAAGAATGCTATATCTGTCTCTGGGATATATCTGTCTCTGGTTGTTTTAATGTTTGTATTAAGGTACCAGGAGCATCAGATTGAAAGGAATGAAAAAAGTTGAAATTTTCTACCAGTCTAATAAACTAGTTGGCAGAGATTCAAAAATGATCAATGTGAAACAAACACTGATAAGCATCAAGCAGTTATGCATAGAACTGTTGGCCAAAACTGGGGAAAAAACAGATGAAAATATGAATATACCACCACCAATATTTCGCAACCTAGAAAGAGTAGGGAGCTAATATCACATCACGTAGTCAAATAGTAAAAAGAAGACATCCAGAAGCATGACTATGCAACTATTCATATATGGATCAATAC
Source organism: Rauvolfia tetraphylla (assembly GCA_030512225.1). Taxonomy (NCBI): domain Eukaryota; kingdom Viridiplantae; phylum Streptophyta; class Magnoliopsida; order Gentianales; family Apocynaceae; genus Rauvolfia; species Rauvolfia tetraphylla. The sequence goes on along the minus strand of JAJQKT010000058.1, from coordinate 7,287,013 downwards.
TCGACTATAAATATTGTCCTTCCACTCTGTTGCATTTAGAGCATATTTTCTCATTAATTACAAGCTTTTAAATCCATACAACCACCTAGTTCCACAGCCACTGAAGAAAAATGTCTTCCTCTACATTATCAGCAGTTATATTTACTTGGCCTAGGAGGTACACTTGTTTGTCTTACTTGAGAATTTTATTTCCCCTTGCCTTGGGAAAGTGAACAGAAATCGAAAACAAAATGACAAAAGGGATTAAAAATAAAAATTTTTTAAAAAATTGAAAATCAAGGCAAAATTTGCATAGTTCACCCAATTATATCCATAAGATAATAGAACTAGTGTGTTTCAGTAATCAGCAGACAAGGCCTACAAGCCAACATAACCTCCATGACACTAATCTCCACATATTTATACTACTTTTCCTCTTCCATCTTTTAGTAAATACGATAGTAGCTGTCATCTTTTATCACTAGCGCTGATCTGAAAATAAGCAAACTAAAACTAACATATTGCACAAGTGACACATCCTCCCTTCTGAAACAGTAACCTTCAATCCCAAAGACTTGAGGAGCAGGGAAAGCCATCACCAAGACTTCTATAACTAGGTTTATGACATTCCTTGACAGTTTATTCACCTTTGCACTGAGTTTCAATTTCAGATTGTCATTAAGGTTTGTTATTACTACTCTTAGAAGACTTCTTTGAACTTCAAGCAAAGTAGGTTTCAAAAACTTCTGAAAACTCTAGCAAGTAAAAAACAAAGATGAATAAAAGATACCAGCACAAAGGAGATAGACTCCCCCCCATAGATGAAAACTTCGCCAGGCTTATATGCTTATAGACTCGATTCTAAACCCAAAATTTTATTAGCAATGCAAAATCAAAACTCAAACTGTTACCAAAAAGTATTTTGAGATTTATGCCTCTATCATAACATCTGAATCCTTTATTTTACATAGCAGCTTAAATTTTCCTTCATCAGGCATTTGGCTTTCAAATAGCAATGGCAAATTAATCTTGCTGCCAGACCATTCTGCTGAACCACCACAGTCCGATTAAAGGTATGACTCAAAAGGCAATGGCAAGCTTTTCCTTTTCGTCTACTTTACATATCAGGTTATAAGAGTCGGTTAAAATTTCCTTTCATCAAGAATATATCTCGTAGAAGGGAATGGCAAAAAGATTCTAACAGCCCATTTTCTTGAAACACCAAAACCCCAAAAGGATATTTGAACCAGTTTTTCACCAAGGACATAAATCAGCATACCTAAGTTCAAATTCTCGGACCTCAACAAGCGCCCCTCCAGATGTATCTGTCCATTGCACTTTCCTTCTTGTTGCATGACCATCAGCATCAATATCCTTTCCACACAAGGCCACACGCTCATCATTACAGGCCAGACGCTCATCATTACTGTCACTAGGGACTGGAATACTACTTGATGGTTTCTTCAAGCTACTCTTAAGGGCAAACTTTGTATTGCTATTATTGTCATCAGAAAGATCAGCAGAATGAATTTGATCACCACATTTGTCAGGGACTGAAGGTGGTGGTGGAGCTACTTCCTGCTGTTGAGTAGGGCCCACTCTAAGAGGGGATGGGTTCTCAAGTCCAGCGGCAGCGCGACCAAAGCAAACAAAGGAGGCGCACCCGCGGACAAAACGGTTTTTGCCAGAAGCCAGCTGGAGATCAGAATCTGTTTCTTGGTCCACCAACTGGTAGTGATTCCACGGCGTCACTCTCATGGGCTTCTCTTCGTGCTTCTGACCCAAGAGAAGAAGGGTCAGGCCCTTGCTATACCCTGACGCCGAAGAAGAGAAGAACCCTCCTCCTTCCACTGCCAATAACATTAGTTCTTCTCATCTGGGCATCCTAAAGATGTTATGTAGTCGAGCTTTTTTCCCTGCGCAGAAACCAAATCGCCGACCTCAAGCCACCACCCACACTAATAGTCAGATAAACTGCAAAATTGGGGAAAATAAAAGATAATCAACCCCAAAGCCTATGAGGTAGAAGTAGCAACACAATAAAGCATCAAGTTGTAGCAAAAGATAAAAACAAAACAGCCGGTTGGTAGATTGGGAAACACTATAAAAATGGTATTTTCTTTGATTAAAATGTGTCCTAAGCAATCATAGAATCTTACTTACATCCGTAACGCTTTTTAGTCAAATCTGACCGATCTCATTAGCCCGAAAACCTCATTAAAATGCACGAAGAACTCCTCCCACAGCATAGAAAGCAAACACAAGTAAGAAGCATTTAAAAGCCACTATATCCGGCATCCACATGCATTTACCTCAAGTCCAACGGCCTTTGAATAAGATTAAAACACTCCGAGATTCAAGCAAATGAAGTAGAATCACAACGTCATCAACTTTAGACATCCCCAATGGAATGCTTGGACCATTATGAGTTCCCAGTAAAACCATACTTCTTAAACCACATAAACATCAAATCCAATCTCACAAAAAGGGAAAAAGATACACAACAAATCAACTGAACACGGCACCAGAGTAGCAAAAGCAAAGCAAAAACTGTCTCAGATACAGAAGGAGTACACTCATAAAGCACAAAAATCGCTAACTACTTTTCTTTACCCAAAGTCTAACCAATTACTTAATAGTTCCACGATTAATCTCCTCATAGTTAACATACTCACAGATCTAAATTAAGAGATCTCCGGATACACTTCACCGGACCGGCGACTCCATTACCTATAAACAGCAACAGCTTTTGTACGCTACAGATTACAAAAAAAGAACTAGCAGAAACGAGAGGATTTATATCTGCAAATCGCCGAGAAATTGAAAGATATACAAAGGAATTGGAACCGGAATGAGAATAAGAATCTGAATAGATATACTAATTTTCTCAACTTGTATGTATCTTTATGTGTAAATTCATATAGTGAGGGAGAGAAAGAGAGGACAAGATGAATTTCAATTTATTTATTTTTTATTAAAGTCAGGAAATTTAAAGAGGGGGGAATGGGATGGCGATAGCAAGCAGCGACCATGTGGCGCAGGATAGTGATGGGCATGAATATTTTATTTTCTTTTTTTTTTTTGCCTGGGGGATGGGGCCTGGGCCCGCTGGGGGCCGAAGTTGGGTGGGGATTATATTTCTTTCCTTTTCCACCCCTTGGAAGATTTTTTTTCTCTCTCAGAAGAAAATGTTGAAATTACTTAAAATTCTTTACCAAAATTTTTGTGGATAAACTAAGGACTATTTGGGTAAGTTTGGGAGTCTTATAGAAAACTCCTATTGGCTAACATTCCTAACGTTTTTAGAAATATATTGTGCTTTTTATGCATTCGAACCTTAGCTTTTATAAGGTTGTCATTTAACTCCCATTTCTTTAGACTTTTCTATATTCTGTAGGTTTAACGTTTGTATATATTTAATATTTTTAAAAAAAATAAGTTGTCATACCACGATTTAATAGGAACGGGAAAAAAAGATAGGAAAGAGTTTCGACCAAATTTTAATGCGTTCGACACACGTTTATTGGATTTAAAACTTACTAATTATTGCCAACTTACAAACTAGCTTAGGGCTTATTTGGATTATGTTTCATTACGAAATTTAATGTAAATTTTTTATTTTAGATTTTATTTTTTTTTATAAAAAATTCTTTCTCACGAAACCAAGACATAAAATCTCAAATCAAAATACTATATAATCTCACCCAATAAAAATACATCATATACTTGATAGAGATTACACATATCAAATATAATATAATGTAGAATTATTAAATATGTCAATATGTATATATATATACTTACACTTAATAAAGAAGAAAAATCGCCCACTAAACAGTAATTGATTTGTCAACCTTTTGGAAGGCTTTGCTCAGGTGATAGGCTTGACTCTTATCACCTGAGCAAAGCCTCCCAAACACTAATTATTTTAATAAATAAAAGTAAGAAGGCACTTAAATTATGATGAATTGTTTAAGTAACTTTTTTTCTTTCCCACTAAATTGAATTTTGGAAAAATAAAGCGCTAAAAAAATAGCATATTTCCACGTGTTACACTATTCTTAACAAGTTATTAGAGAGATACATTGGAGAGAATTTTAGATAGCTGCTTCCTATCAAGATTATCACAGCATATCAAATAAGTGTTGTTTAACATTGTACAGTGGTGGAGCCAATGTTATATTATTTGTTAAAACTAATATTTACTTGAAACAATTGTTATTTGAAATGGGAGATAGTATTCTCTATTCTTGAAAATATATGTTCTTTTATAATTTTAACATATGGATTAGGTAGAAGATAGGAAGACATGTTAATGTTCTCAAAAATTGAAAAACGAACCTATATAATTTAATGATGTAATAAAATACAAAAATACAATTAGAAAGACAATAAAAAAATTATTATGAAATATTATTAATATCCATTATACCAAGACACCAAGAGATAATTCTTTTAAGTTATGAAATATGAAATGTGAGAGGTTAAAACTAAAGTCGTAACATTCATTCTTTATAGACCACTAACTCAATTACCTCTATTATCGTAGAGATCCTCTATTATCGTAGAGATCATGAGAGGTAAGTTATGTAAGTGACCTATGATGGGAATGGTCACTTACAACTCTACAAATAAGAGCTTGTAAGAGTGTGGAAGAATGTGTGAAAAACTCTCAATAAAATTCTATCTTCTATATTTCTTGAGTTCCCTTTTCTGTCTTTGTTATAGTTTAAAAACTTGTTCATTTTTATTTTAAAGTTAGTTTTGTGTCCATTGTAACTAGAATTTTACAATAAAAATATATTACTTGCTTAATTTTCAAAAGGGCGCTACTATATATAGCTTTTAATTTGATTATATATAGTTAAAAATTTTCATTTTCTCACTATTCATTCTTTAAATTTTCTAAAATTCTCTCAAACTTTACAACCACTATAACTCAATTCTAGGAAAAATTATATCAAATTTGCAAGAAAGAATATTAGTTTCTTAAATTACATCAACTATTGCACGTTTGTATTTATAATGTTAATGAAAATCAATCTTGATATTGCTGAAATTGAAATCAAAGAACTTTTAGAATGGTAATGAATAATGCACGTTTGTACATTATTTGTTTACTTAAATAAATTTTTGTTATTCTTTAATTTGTAAATATTTTAGTAAATTACTTAGTTTAGCTAGTTATGTTGTTTGTAGGTAATGTAAACTTATTTACATGTGCAATTACAAGGCCGTTGTAGATACATTTATTGTTTAATTATGTGTATTTTGTGCACTAATATTTTAAGAGTTTATATAATTGCATCACTTCATGAATCACTGTTAAATAAATTAAAAGTTAAGTATATAAGCCCTAATAGATTAAATAGATGAAGTTTATGTACTTGCATCAATTAGTTTTATTTTTTTATAAATTATTTAATAAATATACAATAAAATTATATATTGGTTTATAAAATTAATAAAAGTGTATTGTACACATAAATTATCCTCCAGCTAATGACCTCAATCAAAGGAACCTCCCAGCCGACGACCAACTCGTACCTATGGTGTGTCCATAAAGGGTGTACCTTTGATACCGGAAAATCAATGGAGATGAAGCAAAGAAATGACCGGAAGAATTACTTAGATGGGGAGAATTTTTTCTAAAAGGAGAATAAGCTTGTTAATAAACTTTCTGAAATGTAGAAATTGGAGCGGTGCTGTATCCGTCTTCAAAGTTATAAGTTGTGGTTGCTACGCAGCGTTCGGCTGTTCATGTGGTCTGTCTCTCCCTTTACCCGTATAATTATCTATCAAAAAAAGTTGTTCTTCGTTTTAGAAGCTTTAGCTTTTAGTAAAGTAAGTGAATGAAATAATTAATAAATGTTGTGAATAACTTAGTGATGATTAAAGTGGAAAGCTTGCTTTTGTTTGTCTGCTTTTACTTTTGGTAACAGCAAGTACTTAATACCCTTTTTTTTTTTCCTTTGCTTCTTAAAGTACAACTACTTCTACCTACCTATTTCAACTCACTAATACTATTAAAAAGTTCAAAATCATAATTTGAATTATTAGAAGTTCAATATTATATATATATATATATATATATATATATATATTTTGTACAATTTAACAGGCCACTAACCATTAATCTTATTCTTTAAACCCACTATGATTCCAACTATAAATAAAAAAATTGTTCAAAGATCTTCCCCCACAAAGAAAGGATGATCAAAGATAGCTAACAAAGTAACTATGAAAGGAATCTCTCACCAGCCATGGTTGGATTCCTCATATCATCTAAATTCTTCACAATTTTCTCTATATCTCAATTTCTTAATCTATATAGGTATTCCTTTTTTCTTACGGGTAAAAAAAGAGGATAAATAGTAATAGTCAATATATTTATATATATAACCACTTTCTTTGAGCATAATAATTAAAATTGTCGAAAATGTGAAATATTCAATATTATATATAATTATTACCATTAAGGCTTATTCATTACCAAAATCCAGCCAAACACTAAAAGTTTAAACATCTATATATATAATTAATGTTTAATTTATATAATATTATTGCAAACAAGTCCAAACTTTTGAGAGCAAACTCTAAACTAGACTTTCCAATCCAAGATTTGAAACATTGAAAGGTACATAAATTCTTTAATTTTTGCAGTAAATTTTCTTTAATATATTCCTTAAAAAACTAGGCATTTTTTTTACTCAATTAAAAATAAAAGAAGTTGATTTATTTTATACATTCTTGCAATCTGGCCTCCACTCGGGCTTAGGGTTATCAACGAAGAACAATAGGTCAAAGACAATGACCAAAAAAAAGAAACGAAAGAATAGATGCTTTTCCTTTTGAGAACTAATGGAAGTTTCCTTATGCATGAGTCAAAGCTTAGAGAGATTTAGTTAAGAATATTAATTGATAAGTAGACCTGAACTCCTCTATCGCCCACTTAGGATTATGAGGGTATTAAATATTATCCGTTATTTTAATTTATGTAATTTTTCTTTTTTTAGTTTTAGAATTAACACAATCTCTTAATTTTATTTTTACTGTATATATATTGGAGTAAAAGTTTGAAAATTATTTTAATACTAATTTTCGTATCCACTTTTATATTAATGGATAATTTATTATTTAGCAAAACAGAAAAAAAAAATAGACTAGAACTCAGTCAACTTTCTTCAATCTTTATTGGTGCAAATTTCCCCAAGGATGATGAGGGCATAAATCACTTTCTATGATCACTCCTTTTTTTTTAATTTACTTTGGGGCTGAGAAAATTTCTAACCAATCTTTTTAATTTTAAAATTCTAGATTTCAATATTTTAAAAAATATGTCAACTAAAACTTGAATTAAAAAACAAATACTGTCAGCTATGTGGTTCACTTGTCATTTTCATGATATTTTAACAAGTTTATTTTCATGATATTTTTAACAAGCTAGTTTTTGTCAGCTATGTCATTCACTAGTCATTTTCACAATGCTGGTTGCTTTGAACGATTCATCTTGGAAGGTCTAGTTTTATCTTTTTATTATTATATATATGGAAGAAACAAGAGATTTCATGTTCAATGACACCCTCTATCAAAAATGTATGAGTATAATTTTTAGGAATTTCAATTAATTTTTGGATAGTTAAGGGATTTTTAAAACTCTTTCTTATAATTTTGATTTTTCTAAAGAGAAACAACAAAAACTCAATACCTAAAAAAGGGTACAAAATGAAGTTTTAGCACATGAAATTTGATGCTTAGGCTCAACGAGTCAATAAACAGTTAATGCAGAGAAAATATTGTTATAACTATATAAAAATCCCATGGTTTTTGGCACCAATTATTTCTTAATATAAACAAAGATTTAAATCTCTTCTTTTTAGCAAAAATAATTAAAAAAATCTCTTCTTGATCTCCTTGAGGTAGGATGTATACTTAAGTGGGTAGGTATACCTTATATTGTAGAGAATGACGGTCTTTTCCAGTGACATAACATATCTATCTGGAATGAGTATTGTGTCATGTGGTCTGTCTCTTCCCTTCCACGTGTAATTATCTATAAAAAAAAGGAATGAGTACTGTGTAAGTATTGAATACAAAGGTTGAAAGATGCAGTCAACCTCTAAATTAATGTAGTTTCTCAAATACTAATCCAATTGCCTAAACTTGGTTTTCCGTGATGGTATTGTTCTAATGTTGAGCAATTGATTTGATCTCCTTTTCTCCAAATAGTACAATCAAGATCCTTTCACTGTTTCAAAATATAAAACTTTTTAGATTTTTTTCTCTTTAGAAATATTTTTTCTTCTAGAATGAGCGCTTACTTATTAATATAATTTTTTATTCTCACTCATGTTAATAGAAAGTAAATTAAATTAGTTAAGAATATAATAAAAATATTTTTTACATTAATCTAAGTAAAAAGTACTAAAATAACTTATAGTTTAAAACAAATAGTTTGGAAATAGAGGGCCTTTGGGACTTGTCTCTATGGCCAAATGGGTGTCCGGTAAAACATTCTAAGAAGTGGACATTCAGGATTTAATCCTCATTGTTGACAATTTCCTGATAAAAGTTTTTATTTAAAGAAACACATTGTTTTGGACGATTATTTTAGATGACTTTAAATATAAGTACTTTTCTTATTTCAAAATATAAAATATTTTAACATTTTTTGTATAAATTAAGAAAGAAGAAAATAAGAGTATAAATTCCTTATTTTTATTATGTTCTTAAATAATTTAATTTATTTCTCCAGTGATATGAAAAAAATAGAAAATAAAGTTAATATTAAAAATAATATTTAAAACTTATAAAAATTTAAATATTTTAATAAGAGAAAGTCTAAAAAGTTTCGTATTTTGAAACTGAATCGAATGAGTTAAACCATTAGTAGAAAAACTTGCGTTGCTATGTGAATTTCATAGTAGCGAGAGACAAAGTAAAGCTTCAGTAGACACTGGAAACATTTGAGTTATTCCTCAATCAACCCATAATAAACTTATGTCTTATAACATAACGAAACTTAATACAAATTTTTACTTTAAGTTTCATTTTCTTACTTATAAATAATTTATTTTTATGAAATTTAAGATATGAAATCACAAATCCAAATAATATCCAATCTCACTAAATTTTATACTGGCTCTAAGTTAAAAATAGCATATTCTAGTCCCTATTAATTAAAAGAAAATTGTGCAATAAAAAAAGAAGAGAAATTAGCTATGACTACCCTTCAATTATTTAAAATTTTCTCTCATTAACCAAAAACTTTTATTTTAGATTTTTATATACATGAACATTTTTCAAACAAATATATTCATCAAATTATACATGTTGTGGCGGAATTTGACAAAGAGAGTCACACTATAAGTATGTGTCACTATTTTTAAGGATAATTTTGTCTATTCATGACTTAGAAGGAGGAATAGAGAAAAATATTTTGAAAGCTAAGGAAATATTATTTTATTACTGATTAAATTTTTACCCTTATAGTTTGAATAACATAAAAGAATAGAAGGAAAGTCATGAATTGATAAAATTATCATTGAAAATAATGGTTCATGATTGTAGCATGGCTCTTTTTATCGAAATCTAACATGACATTCAAAATTTGACAGATATAGTTGTTTGAAAAAATTTTATGTACATAAAAATTTAAAATAAAAGTTTTTTGTTAAGAAGAGAAAAGTCATAATAATTGAAGGGTAAGTATAACCAATTTCTTAAAAAAAAAATTGAACTAATGATGTACTACTTATACCCAACAACATTGATTGGTAATGTTATTATGGTGTGCTACTTATACTATTAGTGTATTCACTGGAGAATATATCCAAACTATTGTAAAGTATATCTATCAATCACAATAATTATTCTGACAGCTATTATAGCGAGCCCTGGGCAAAAGCACCATGGTTTGGTCGAGTAGGATGCAGGACTTCTCAGCTAACTTGCGGGGAGACGGGAGATGGCATTAATGTGTTTATTTACTCTGAAACCGATAGCGAAATGTGACTGAAATATTTAAGAATCCGATGCAAGTTAAGTACCTTGTCAAACACACATGAAGCTCCTTTCGTGACCAAAGGACATGAGTGGGATGGAGTTGATTTTGATCCGCCGTTACCTTCAATCCGCCGTTACCAAGAGGTGTCTTTCATTTCATGGGCTTGTGCACAACAGTCTTGTTAGTTCAAAATTGTGTAATCATGTATATATGTTAAAGAACACAAATGTTTTAAATAGTCCCGAGAATATACTCGCTCCGTTCACCTTTATTTGTCAAAAGCGCATTATTCTCTTGTTTATTTTTATTTGTCATAGTTAAGTTTCAAATATATCTTATTTAAAGAATATTTTAAATAGTGATTAAGGAAAAGAGAGATTTGTGCTTCCTTGTAACTTTTTTTTCCTTCCTAATGTACCCTTCTCTCATTGGAAATGTAAGTCCAGACGGTTTGCTCCCCCAAGAAAAAGCTTTGACATCGGATACACCAAAGAGATGAAGAATTTGACACGGGTGTTCCCATAGCAAGAGCATACGCAAACGCAATGCTTTGCATGTAACTTCACGACACTAACAATTCATCATCGACAGAAGCCATTTCAACTACGGTCATGTGTACCCAAAACTTTTGTCCCTCAAAATGTTACTTCACTTTTCACTTTTTCACTCCTTGGCAAATCATTTTACGATCGTATCATAATGTCAATTACGGACAATGTAAAAGTTTAAGAGCATATTTATATTATATTTTTATTTAAATTGAATTGTATTGAAAATAGTCAAAATAAATTGTTCGTGGGAGAATATGTTAGACTTAAAGTGAAAAACAATTTTAAAATAAATTTTTTTTATTTAAAGGCCAATCCAAGTTCACCCTAAATAATTATAAAAAAAATCAGTTTTACTATATTCTAAATGGACGTGATCTTAAAATTTCGTATGCTCAAAATTTAGTTCATACTAAATGTATTAAAAGATTATAAATTTTACAAATATGAATTTATATTGTGTAAAATCCTCTAAAAACGAACTTGAACTTTGAGAAGTTTAATTATTAAACTCTAACTTGATATGCATATAAATAAATAAACATACAAGAATAAAAATGCGTATATATTTTCGATTGATTGTTTGAAATGTCAACATTAAAATTTACACCGAAGTTTAGTTATTTATGTCATCAAACATACAAACGTTGTTTGTCTGTCATCCTTAAGAGTCAGAAGTTGTTGAATCAAGACTAGGAGGGTCATTTTCTAAGGTCTGTTCAAATGATTTGATAGCTATTCCAATTCTAACTTCTATGTAAGAGGAAATGTATCTGTGTTAGGGTTGGAACAGTTGCCACATTACAGTGGTCCACAATGTTTGAACTGGCTCTCTTCAAAAAGCACCAAACACAACATTCAGTCCATTTTTATTCACCCAAAAAAAAAGAAAAAAACACAACATTCAGTCTTGTGGCCATGCATGACATCATGACTACAAAGGGTTTTAGGTAGTCTTGAGCTACTTTATTTTCTTTCTATTCAATACTTTTGGCGTTTTTGCATTTTGTGATGAGAAGTCTTTGAGGTGATCTTGGCCATGCTAGAGTGAGATAAAACAGGAAGAATCTGAATTCCTTTTCATTTTTGTTTTTTAGATTTTCTTGATTTTCTTGGTCTTTGACTTTCTCTGTCTGCTGCATTCATCAATATTGAAGTCATTTTGCACATCCATTCAGTGGTGTCCACCACTTTACATCAAGGCGAACTTGGTATAGTTTAACTCTGAACAACGAGTGAAGAACTCAACCCTAACTACTACCTTAATCAGCATATTCCAATTATTAGTGTGATCGAAGGCACACACACACATATCAACAATCTTATTGCAACAATAGAAAATTAACATCTAAAGATAATATCAAATTGATTAGATAATGTTAAAAATATTAAAAAACTGGTAATTTCAAAGCATTAGAGGATTACCGTGACTTGGAATATGATTCCACTTTTGTGATATGAAGATGTGGAGATGCAATTAACTAAAGTGGTTTTGAAGATCTACAGGCACAGTATTCTTCCATGTGCACAATCTTTGTAACAAAAAAAAAGTTTCAAAGAGTAAAATTGTATACATTTTGGCCTCGAGAGATAATTTAAAATGCTAAAAGTTAGTTATGACTAATTTATGTTAATATTTAGATTTGGATCTCAAACTTCTAAACTACCAGTAATAACCGCAGTCATCCTAACTGTAGATGAAGCCTAGGAATCATAGATGGGGATGGGTACATAATGTTCACTCCACAAATCACTTTATTAAAGGACTAGCAACAAGTTGCATGGGATTCCCTGGAAGAGCAACTGATTGGGAAACTGTTGGTGGTTGAGCTGCATTTTCATATCCTTTCAAGCCTATGTGAAGGAATGAGAAATTGAAGGTTTGGACCCCATCATTGTTGTCTGATATTTCGTGATAAACATTGTAAGTATCGACATCTTCCTCTATAAAAGACACTTACATTTCTAAGGTAATTTAGCTTTGATTAGGCAAAATAAAATTTTCTAACACTCAAGATTACCAATATCTTAGTTACAGTAATTTTTAGTAGTTTTATACATAAGGTTATCACAAAATGTAACCTTAATGATCGAGATCCTCTAACATGAAAGCTCACCATTATAGCACTTGTGTGCTATTAGCGACCGGATTTTTTCAGTGTGTAAGCCTAAAGATTGAGACGCTAGCTCAAAAACAGAAATGATATGGCAATTCAAGAAACCAAAGGGAATCAAACATCAACTATGGTGTACAATATTCAAGAGAAAATAAAAGCAAGCACCCCCACCATATGATTAAAGGCCCTGTTCTACCATGTGAAGTTGATCCTGTTGATTAAAAAATATTGACAACTGCAGGCAGGCAGATGAGTAGGGAGATTTCTCTCATAATACGAAAGGTTATTATTCTGGATTTCACGCCCTGCTCCCCAGCGGGATACATGCCTTCCTCAATCTGGCAATAGAATTCTCCCATAGTCTGAGATCCTTCAAACTCCAACCCTAACCAGTCAAAACATCGAAAGTGAACACCATATAACCGTATCTCTAGACAGAAGCATAGACTTATTAAACCCCATTCGATCATTGAATAGGGGAGAGAGAGAGAGAGATAAAAAGAGAGACCTCAATCTAATCCTGCCTCTAGAACATTACATCCTGACATTTAGGTTAAACAAGCAATACAAAGCACACGCATAATGCAAGTTCAAAGCTGTTACAAATATAACAAAACAAAAGGTACAGGAATTATGAAAGGGACAAATGAGGCAAAGTAGATGTCCATTCATATATTATGTTAACTACTATAAAAGAAATCTTTACATATAAGATTAAATATTAATCCCTTTCAAATCCTATCCCCACCCCCTTCCCCGTAACCCAAAAAAAAAAAAAGAAAAAAAAAGACACTAAGTCGGCCAATAAAAATGAGTCATAGTTCCATGCTTTGCCCTCATTATGTTGCCTTGTGCCCTATGAGAACAAGGATAAACATCATTTCACGACAAACTTCAAGCCACCAGTCTGGGTAGCTCAAACTTGATGGGCACAATTCAGTGCTGCTGCAGATTTACCCATTCTAACATCAACAATAACCAAACATCAACAAACCTGAAACAGCACTTACAAGATTCCGCTAAAGACCACACAAGGAGCAGCTTAGACACACAAATTGCAGACCTGGTTAGCCAGCAGACCCGAGGTCTGGACAAATCTGCATAGACACACAAATCGCAGACCTGAGGTCTGGACTAATCTGCATGCATATCCATGAAGGAGTCGCCAGCATTACCAAGGTTTGAATCCCTATTTTGCTGCTGAGTGAAGCTAGTTTCATTGTTCCTGTTCCCATTTAAATTTGGCTGAATGTTGTTTTGGAAGTAGCCTCCCTGAGAAATCTGATAATTTTGAAGGCTTAGACGAACTGGGCTTGACAGAGCATTTGAGAAAACATAGTTCTTCGGTTGTTGATCACCAGGTTCAGATCTAAACCCTATAGCAGAGGTTGGTGCACCAGGTACGCCTGAAGAGACCAAGGAGCCTGAGTTTGGAAAGATCATAGGTTGCGGATGTGCAGGTGCACTAGGAGACATTGATGGCTCATCTCCATGATAATCAAGCTCAGCCTGCCACAAAATAGTCGAACACATTTTTCAGAGAAAAGCTATGCTTTTAACAAAACAAATCAAACTCTTTATCTTAAGCTAAGCTATCTCAGATAAATCCCTAAGATTTTTGCACAAAATTTCAAAGTCTATACTGCATAACTCTGAAGTACATATAGCAATCAGAACTTGTAGTGATATCAGAAGAAACTCATGCATTCACTGCAACAACCCCTATCATCTTGATTTATTGTTTTGTGTATGTCAGCAAATGGTAAAAAGCATAAAGGAAAACTCCTCAAAATCAGTATCACCAAGCTTGGATCAACTATTGATGGATAAACTGCATCAAACATTCCACTAAGACGCCCCAGCTATTTCCCTTAGCAGAAATTCTTCAATTAAGGATGACGTTTGCCAATTTTGAAAGGAAAAGTGGAAAAATAGGGAAATGCTGAACACAATTTTAAGAGAAAAGCTATGCTTTTAACAAATCAAATCAAACTCTTCAATCTTAAATTAAGTTATCTCAGATAGCATCCTAAGATTCTTGCACAAAATTTCAAAGACTATACACCTGACGATAGTATAATACATATAGCAAACAGAACTTGTGCTGATATCAGAAGAAACTAATGCATCCACTGCAATATCCCAATAAATTCTCTTTATTTAATTTTTTGTGTGTGTCAGAAAATGGTTAAAAACATAATGGAAAACTCCTTAAAATCACCAGCACCAAGCTTTGGATCAATTATTGGTGGATAAACTGCACCGACATTCCACCAAGGCGCCCAGCTATTTCCCTCAGTAAAAATTCTAAAAATAAAGATAACATTTCCCTATTAGTGCTGCTTCAATTAAGCATTTTTAAAAATTATAATAGCAAAAAATAGTCCCTTATTAATTAACTTTCCTTCGGTTGGACAATTAATTGCTGTTGGTAAATAATAAGATTTACAGGATGATCAATAAAACAGTGACCAATTTCAGGCGCAAACTCAATGTTCAACTTGAAATTTTGAACGGTCAATACATATAAATAGGACCAATTCATTAGCATCTGCAACTGACAAAGAATCTTCATCTCTATTGCACAAATATCCACTGAGACTGTAATCCCTAGTGCAAAAGAACTTTTCAGATTCTCCTAACACACAGAAGAAAAAATTTGGTTTTTTTTTTCTTGGGAGAGGGCACCTGGTGGGGGGGGGGGGGAGAGAAGTATACCTGCAGGTAGCTGAGTATATCAACTGCGGCCACTCTGGATCCCCCTTCTGGCTGTCTTAATATCCATTGATAAAGCTTTTCCTGTGAAGATGGGATTAATGATAATTCAACTTGACAGCAGGCACTTCAAAGGAAAAGCAATTTATCATGATATGCTAAAAATCTTAGAGAAAGCTTTTTACTTTAAACAATCTCAAATTAAAGAGACTGAGGACAAACTGAGCAAGCAAGAGCCTTACACCGATAAGGCAAACACTTGGCTTCGAAACCTCATAGTGTTTCAAGAAGAATAATCCTTGCAAATGAAGTAAGGACATCATACAGCAACAATAATTGAGTACGCTAGATCTTATCTTATCTTACTTGGATTGAAAGAGAGAACGGAATTTCTTTTCTTCCATTTATTTATTAAAAGGTGGCCCAACAATGAGAACAATAATTAAGTCCATAAAAATATAAAAATCATTAAGAGCTTGGCCCCTTTCATACTGACAACCTACTTAGCATCAAGCATTGTATAAATAATCCTGCCCCTTCAAGTTTGGAATGAGTTTAGTAGAACCAATAAAATAAACCAAGCCAAAACTTTTTGTAGATCTCATCTTGAATTCATGATAAACACTTAGAAAACAAAAATGTGTTCCAAACCAAGATACTTTATCCAATACCTTTACATTCACAATGTTTTATGTCTTATCTTCCTAGAATATTTCCTATATATAAGATAGGTATCTGATATACATATATTTGCCTCATTCACAAAACAGAAGTTCGTGATGTCACAGTATTCTTGTGAATTGGCACATGACCATTATCATGTCCCTCCTTACCCCCTTAATACAAAAGAAAAGTTACATAAAAGCATAACTCCAAAGGAGAAATAGAGATGAAGAATCAGGACTGCAAGAATAAGCGGTTTCCTCTAGTTGCATGCATCACTAGTCAGTTATGAGTTGTCTTTATGTAATCCATCCTGTAGTTGCATGCATCATACGGCACCAGTATAGCTCCTTATTAGACACAAGTGTATGAGGTTGACCACTCTAAGCAACAGAAAGGAAAAAATACCAGAAGCTAGCAACTCCCACTTTAGAAGTGCACTCAATTCATATCATTCACTATCAAGACTTTACTGACTGAAAACATAACTGCTAAACTATACAAATGCCTGAAGGCAAGAACAAAATATTGCATTAATAGCATTAATCTCAACCATTAATGCTCCAGAAAGAGGATGGTAGTTAGCTTACTAGTCTGAAAAGGATAGGATAGCTATACCTTAAAAATAATATTTCACATTCCACTCAAACTGAGACTGTGCACACAGTCACTGTCTCATAGATAATAGAACTTTTGTAAACCAAAAAGTATCAAAAACAAAACAATAAACAGCCTTAGTCATGCATTTGTTGTTGATCATGGTTATGAGCACATTTCCAGAAATCTGAAACAATTGTGACCATCCATCTACACATGAGAATATTACTGTATAATCAAAGAATATCCATCATCAATCGAGCAATCACATGCCTGATTCCACATAGCGGAGAAAAACAAACACTCATCTAAGTTTCTCTAGACGAAATAATTGATGTGTATGCAAGAATAATCTATGCATAGCAGCATAAATTCTTAAACTAAACAAAGCAACTTTTAATGCAGCAGCCTCCGAGGCCTTGTTAGTTGTCTGACTGGCAACAGCTGAGGCCTTCCAACCAGAAGGTTGGGAGTTTGATTCCTACCTAATACAAGATTTATTCTCGTTTATTAGGGTCAATTCTCTCCTTTGATAGATCTTGTGACTTTACACTGTATTTAATATGTGTAATCTCCATTAATAGTGCAGCGCTTCATGTATTCAAAAAAAAATACTTTTAATGCAGCAGGATTTTTCTAGAGTGGCTCAAAAAATTCTTTGATCAGTAGCAACAGCAAAAATCACAACAAGCCAACGATAAGAGGACTTATAAAATGCTAAGATTCTTATCTACAAATCTCCAAGAATTAGAATTTACTACCTAACAAACCAGATAGATAAAGAAATAAGTTGGAATCAAAAGTCTAATTCCATTCTGCATAAACAGACCAAGAACCAGCTCAGAAACACACGCAACTCAGAAGCTAAACAAAGCCCCGTTAAACAAAAGTTTCCTTCTCCTGTGAAGAACGTCTCTCATTTTTTCTTTTTGCTTAAATGAGCAGTAGGATAAAGGTATAATCTAATAATCAATCCCAAAATCACACAAATGCAGAATTTAACTAAAAGAAACGTCCAGAACTCCATATGATTCCAGAAATGAACAATTAAACAAATTGAACTCAATTAACTAACAGTCGCTCTACATAAGGGCGAAATTCAATTCTAACTAAAATATTGCAGCTTGGCTTAAAAAAATAAATATACATGAAAAATAGATAAAGGTACCACAAAAGGTTTTTAGCTATATACATCAACAAACAAAGGGGGAAAATGTATATATGAAAACACATAGGTAAACGCATACCAGGCCGTGGCGTTCACCGGCTTGAAAGGAAAGCTTTTGGTGGTTCATGGCCTGAGTGTAAAGCTGGGAAAGAGAGTTCGCGGCGCTGCAGAAGGTCGTGTACATGCTCCGATCCACCTCGTCCAAGCTAGTAGCCACCGACTTCCTCTTCTTTGCCATCTCCGTTAATTAGATTATCTGATGGGAAATTCAATTCGCCGGCAATCGGTGGCTAGATTCCGGGAGTTTAGCGGTGGAGGTTGAGCTCGAGGTATTACGGAAACGCGAACGCTTACGGCGGAATGCAGAGTTTGAGAAGAAAAGCAAACCAACATGTGGAATGGGCGATTTTATACGCTGGATTAAAAATTTTGGTGAAAATTAATTTTATCTCTTTTTTTTTTTTTGCCTGAAGAAATTTATCTCTTCTTTAAGTAAAATATGCAGTAATTTTTTTTTCTTTTTTCCTTTTCTCTGTGAAGCTTATATTTTTTTTCGTTTTAAAGGCAGCTTTATTTTTTCATCTAGAGTTAGAATTTTTTGAGTTTCCAAAAACAAATATTTTTCCCTTTTAGATAGAAATTCTGAAAAGATTTCGTGTTTGAATTTTTCTATCCAAAAATGTTTATAATTAGATGTAGTACTAAAACATATTGAATTAAAGTAGTATATTCTTTTAGGTTTCCAAAAAATATTATTTTTTTCCTATTTAAATGGAAAATTTTGGAAGAAACATTGAATGTTTGAATTTTTTCCATAAAAAAACCGTGTATAATTAGATTTACAATATTAAAAATTTTTGAATTATCTATTTTTATGACTTGATAGTGCACTTATCTTCTATGCCATGTTCTCGATTGCTGGTTTTTTAAACAATTAAAAAATAAGTACTTTAAAAAGTTATACTTAAAATTAAAATAAAATTTTTATTTTTAATAATTTTAATAAGTAAGAAATATTTAAAAAATATTTCTATAGTAGCTTTTCAAAAATAATTTTTTTAAATTTATTTAAGCCAAAATAAAAAATAAATAAACAATTGAGAACTGCTCAAAAATAACATTTAAGTTAAAAAATATTAAAAACAGCTTATTTTAAGCAATTAAAACCTTATTCTCGATTGTTAAAGTTTTTTAAAGCAGTTAAAAATAAATATTTTTTAAAAAATCATACTTAAAATTAAAATAATAGTTTTAAAAATTTCAATAAATAAAGGCTATTTTTAAAAGTATGATTAAGATAGCTTATCAAAAATAACTCTTCTTAACTTATTTAAGATAAAATTAGAAGTGAATAATTAGTTGACAACATTTTTAAACAGTTTTTAGTTAAAAAAAAGTTATAAACAATTTATTTTTAAAATTGAGAATAAGCCCTAAGAAGAAGCCCTATATAAGTTGAGTAAATAATGCAAAAATTAGACTTTGAACTCCTTAAATAGAAATATGAGGTAGGTACACAGGTTCGTTGTTCGGCAAAAAAGAAAAAAACAAAAAGGTTCAAGGTTTGTTCAAAAATCACGAATGTACCTAACAATAGAGGGTAAAGATATTTTGGTTTTTCGGAAACCTAAGATTAGCACATCGTAAAAATTAGTTAAGTCAATGCATATCTTTGTCATAGGGTGTGCTTGGACAAGGTTTCGCACGAAACTCAATACAATTTTTCATCTCAAATTTTACTTTTTTTCTCACAAAAAATTCTCTCTCTCGAAACCCAAGACAAAAAATTTCAAAATCAAACTCTATCCAATTACACCCATGAACTTTCTCATCAATTAAGGATATTTTCACGTAGTAGCCTATTTGAATATGAGGAGATGTCCTACCAAAACCAAAAAAAAAAAAAAGTATGAGGAGGTTTCTCTCCTTTTTCTTTTTTCTTAATGTAGCATATATTAGTAAATACAATCTTTTACGTTAAAAATAAAAAAGAAACTCGCTATTGTAAAATTAGACGTTTGTGATATATTATTATGATTCTTATTATATATATCACTGATATGATATTTATGTCAAAATGCTACATTTTTATTTTAATGAATGCTACAAAATTCCAAGCGGCTTACTATAAACTTTCCCATGTAGCACAGGACCCTATTTTGACTTAGGAAAGATTGGATACACTGGATTTCTTCCTAATATTTTGCTTTTAGGACAACTGACCGCAGATTCTTTAATTTGGTTATGGTGTTGAAAATACCTTTTTTAGCATATGCTAAATTTTCATAATTAGATTTTGACCTAATTGTGAGAGTTTATATATAGTGAATAATTATTTACTTATCTATAAATAATTATTTATCATATGTGAGCTTTCAACTATTGCATCAATAAAGATTTTGATTTGACTGTTGAGTGTTCGTTTAATATGTATTAAAAAAGTACTCTTAATACCATAAACGAACCAAAGATTCTTATGCTTTGTATCTTGAAGGAATTGCCATGCTAATTTAGCAAGTAAAGATAAAAGGTGAGATTGGATAGTATTTAGGTTTAAATTTTTTTATTTTAAAATTTATAAAAATAAATTATTTATAAACAAGTAAAAATTTTAACCAAAATTCAATCTAAGTATAGCCAAAATTTGATTGTGGGTGTGACCGCCACTGCTGTGCTTTGGTGATGTTACAGTATGCCAGTTGACTAAATGCAGCTTCTTGTTTCTGGGGAAGGAGGCCCCAAAAGAAATCTTCCTATAATTTTGAGTGTATTTGGAATGTGTTTAGTTTGGAGATATTTTATCTTAAATTTTGTAAAAATAAATTTTTTTATAAGAAGTAAAATATGATCAAACTGTGCGTTTGATTAAAAGAAATACAATTCAAATGAAACTCATTGCATTTATTGTCAATGGTTTTTGGTGGCTGAGGGCACTGCATTTAGTGTAAAGGTGTGGATGAAAGGGTTGAAGGTGACTGGTTTTCCAACTAGATTCCTCTATTATTTAGTTTATCCAGTAACTCCTGAAAGTTGTCTTTAGATTTCATCTTATGAAAAAGGCAGGGAAGCCCAAGGTATTTTCCCAAATCTGTGGTTTGTTGAATGTCAAGTGTGGTAAAGATATTTGGTGCTTAGAGTTGTATAAATGTTATTGGAAAAGGCAACTTTAGATTTGTGAGATTTATTGCTAGATTCTCTAAGAAAGGATTTGATATTTCTCAAAGGATTTGAAACCAAAATGAGGTCGTCTGCATAAACGATATGTGCAAAAATATTCATTTTCTAGCATATTCGTTGTTCTTTTTCTCTTTTGGGAGGGGAGGGGGGCCTCAAGGAAATTGCCCGCAATAAATTGTTTTATACTATGAGCATATGTAATTATTACACTATCTATTTTAAAATATAAGATTTTTAAATTTTTTTAAAAAATATTAATTTTTTATTTTAAAAATTATTTTTCTTAAATTACTCTCACTATAAATATTATTTTTTATTATCTATTTGATTAATAAAATTAGTTAAAAATATCATATTTTATTTTTCATTAATTTATGTAAAAAATGCCAAAAGGACATTTTTTTAAACGGAGGGATTTTTTACTCTATTTGTTCAAAAATGAAAAATTTTATTTTGACTTATTTAGAAGAGCTTTTGACCATAAATTATTTCGTATATTATCTTTATTAATTAAAAAAATTAATAGTATATAGAATTTATGTATTTGTGAAGCTCGTATGAACATTCATAGTAAAAGTTTAGGTATAAAATATATTTATAATTTTAGTGAAGCCGAGTATTCATTTTTTACTAACTCAAAACAAAAAATGTGAACATTTAATTTAGAAAAAAATATGCTAGAAAATAGAGGGAGAGATACTCTCCAAACTATGACAACAGTATTCACATTGCTCTTGAGCCAAGCCTGAAGACATAATGCCAGAAAGGAAAGCCAGAACCACTTGAGCTAGCTCCTTGCTCATAGTTAAGTTTATAACAATACAATGGTTCTTTACTTATTTAAAAAAAAAAAAAGACAACCAAGAACACAATAGTTATGATTCAAAGAAATAGAATATCTTATATTGAAAGAGCTTTTGATTAGACTTTCTTTCAAATAAGAGTTAAAATATCTTGAGTCGAATCTAAGATATTTCGTATTTTAAGAAAAATAAATGTGATTGAATATGATTTAGTTTTAAAATTTTTATCTTAAATTTTATAAAAATTAATTTATTTATAAAATGGGATGTAAATTACACGTTTGATATTTAAATTTAATTTTAAAATAAAATATTATTCAAGTATAACTTAAAATAGAATATCTGGAATAAAAAGTTACTGTTTGCTACTTGGTGGACTGTCGTGGGAAACAAATAAGGTTGGTTTGGCGCTGGGCTCACGATAGTGTCATGTTCCGGTGACGTACGTATTAGGAAAAGGACTCTGTGTCTTTCCTTTTCGCCATGCAAAAGTGCATTGGAAAATTCTAGACGTCTTTCAAAGTCATACTGATGGTCTAAAGAATACGTGTTTAAGTTCCTCATACAGTCATACGCTTAATTACTAGTAGATCGAATGGAGGATCTTCTACACTTTTTGTTTTTTTTTTATCTTCAAACTTTTCTAGCCACTAGAATTTGGGTGTATTTAGATTGAGTTCTGCTATGAAACTCAATATAAATTTCTCACTATGAATCTCACTTTTTCTTTAATAAAAAATTTTCTCTCTCGTAACTCAAATTAAAAAATTTTAAAATAAAATACTATTTAATATCACCCGTAGTAGTAACTATCTTTTCAAATTCATGTTTAATAGCTCAATGCATTGATTAAGCATACAGAATTTATATGTGAAACGCACTTCGCAAAATTTTTCATTAGGGGTTGGCAAAAATACTATGGAGCTTCCTTATCATTAGATCTTCCTTAACGTAAATTTGAAGTTTAGAGGGCATTGACATGCATCCAAAATGATATTTTGAAAATTTTCTCATGATAATGATAAAAGATTTTTCGTCAAATTATTTTATACTATATAAAAATTAAATATATAACGATTTTATTAATATAAAAATAATTTTTAAAATTTTAAAATGATGGTGCACCTAAATTTGGTGCGACGCTTCTAGCTGAAACACCCAATTTAAGCGTCTCACAAAGAATGAGTAGCGCTCAAATTGAGTGCCACACAAAAAAAGGGTGCGCCCCAACTTGGGCAATACCCCTATCTGCATCACCCCATCCAATCTTCTTTTCATTATTTTTATTTATTTTATCTCATATTTTTTATATTATTCATTTTGTTTATTTTTCTTGTATTTTTTTAATCTACAGGTATATTTGTCTTACTTAATTTTTTAAATTTTGTTTATTTAATTTTTATTATTTTATGTTTTTTATTTAATTTAATTTAATTCATTTCATTAATTAATTTTATTCACTTATTTGTTTGTTTGATATAATTTTTATTTTGAATTAATAAAAACCTAAAATTATTTACGTTATTATTATTTTTAGAAAAAACAAAGAAATCAAATTCAAGATAAAATGCTCTCAATAATTTTTTCATAATGCTTAATTCACAAATAATTTGTCATTCTAAACAAATCAATACAAAAATATTAATATTAATAAATAAAAAATTATTTTTAAAAAAATAATAACACTATTAACAAATAAAAACTTTATTTAATAAAACTATTAACAAAATAATAAAACAATAAAGTAACCAAAGATTTCAGACTAAAAATTTATAATTAATAATTAAAACTCTTAAATAATTAAAAAATATAAGTAATAATAAAATAAAAAAGTTATATAAAAAATAAATTAATGAAAATAATTAAGTAAAAACATAACTGATAAAAATTTAAATTAATTAAATTGAAAAACAAATTAAATAAGACAAATACATTTTTAAATTTAAAAATAAAAAACTATTAATCAAAATAAATAAAATGAATAATATACATAATATGCATGATTAAAAAATAAATAAAATAAAATAAAAAATTTTAAAATAGAAAAGAAAAAGTTGGCTGTGGCGCCCAGCTATAGGGGCAGCCGCCCTTTTCCGCGTGACGTTTTGCTTCTTATTCTTGTCGGGCCTTCAAAGCGCCAAATTTAGGTGTACCATTAAAATTTTAATAAAATAAAATTGTCAAAAATTATCTTTATATCAATAAAATTATTTTGTATTTAATAATTTTTTTATACTACCATTTTGACACAGGGAAAAAAGTGCCGCTAGCACTCAAATTTCTACGTTTTCTGACTGTGACACTTCAGTTAAAAAATTAACACTTTTAACACTTAATTTTAAAAAGTTGTCGAAGCCGCATGACATTCACGTGACCATTTTCAGGGAAATTTTTGGAAGTATAGAGGTCTCTCAGCGATCAAGCTGCCAAGTGGCGACCTCAGTAATCAAGAAAATTACTTGTGATGATCAATTATCAAGATAAAACAATATGATAATTAATTTTATTAAGAAAATTTCTTTCTCTAAAAAAAAAATTGATGTTCAGAGTTTTATTATATGTAGCTCCAATATGTATTAAACTTTAATTTGCTCTTGTAAATTACATAATAAATAAGAATAAACATGAAAATAAAAAGAAAAACATCAAAGTCCTATAGAGTAAATCCTCGATCTTAAATAATGAATAATAGTAGAACTTGATTAAACCCTTATGCTCTCTAAAGACAGGGAAACAGGAAATCATGTAAGGAAGAAGACATCTTTCCTTAAACAAAAAAGGCTTTTAACGAAAGTATAAAAATATTATACAAAAAAATTACCTATTCGACTTATTTTAAAGAGTGAAAAAGAAAAAAGGAAGTATCTGAAACTTTAAGATATGTAATGCCTACCAAAAAATTAAATAATAAAGATAAAAAATTTGAAAGATCTCATTTGAAGATAGGACAAAAAAAAAGTACTTGAAGCCAACTAAAATCCATCAATTCTAATAAACTCTAATAATATGGAATGAAATACTATTCTACCAGGAAAGAACAGTGAAAAGGAGTGTTCTTCAAAAATATGTTTCTGCATCTTTGAACATGGAGAAGAAATTTAAGTTGAATAAAAAATTCGAGAATAAAATAGAGACGAAAATATAATTTGTCTATGTATGTTGATTAGGGTAATAAGAAAATGAAAGAACAGTATAGAATTAGAATAGAAGTATAATTGTGGTTTATTAGGGGAGTGAGAGAAGATACTGAGAGAGTAGGAGAATCTAATGTAGAAGATAATGTTAAAATTTTATTTAATTCATTAAACAAAAAATCTACTAAAATAATTACAAATTTTAAAACTAATTAAAAACTCAAAAAATTTTAAAATATGATTAGGATCTTGAAAGCTTTGGAAAAGAAGAGAGATAAAAGTGTTTTATTAATATATATATATATATATATATATATATATAAGATGGGACCGAGAATCAGAACTCTAAATAAATATGTTTCCACAATTAATTTCTTTTTATTTTCTTAAAGAAATATGACATATATCCTCCAAATCTTGTTAATTAATAAAAGTAAGGTGATAATTTACTTATGAGTAAATGCTCACATTTTATATCAAATCAAAAATATAATATTTGATTTTAAACATAGAAAATTAAATAATTCATACTAGAATTTTCTTTTACCTATTGATTATAGTTGTACTTATCGATAGGAGATAAATGTGAGAGTGGTATCTTCCATTGGTCCCCATACTATAATAGTTCCATTGGTAGTAGGTAGAGAGAGAAAAGTCGTAAGATATTAGGCAGAGTGTTGATGCTTAATCACATTTAAATGTATTCAAACTACCATGACTACAAGCAAGAAATTGGAAGGACATTCAGATCTGAGATACAAGAAATAGATTCCCATTGGTTTAGGAATTTCTCCCAATTTGACAAATCAGTCTTGATGGGTAGTTGGAAAATATTTTAGTTAGTTAAACAAGCACTCCTTTTAATTGATATTTTACGTGAAATTAAATATTATTTAAAATTTCGATACATGAATTAATAATGATATTAAATACAGAGTAAAAAAACATATTAGGATTCTTGTAACAAAAAATATGTTTAGAGAAGAAAAGATAACGGTAAAATTAAAAAGTAATAAAAAAATACTTGGTTTTTTTATTACAATGCATCATTTTGATTAAAAAAATATTTTTAGGATAAAACTAATTTCCTACCAAAGCACGCAAATGATTTTGTTTGGGACAATATACCTCCGTATCGTGCCTTTCTTCCATATAGATGAAAAAAACTACAACATTTTTTTTTGGGTAAAAATCGATTAATTTTATTGTTTATCAGACCTTACAACTTCGATGATGAAATTAGGCTCATCAAGTCATCATCGACCTAACATATCATTGTTCTCTTATTGGAGGAACATTTGATGCACCGGTAACAACAGGGTACAAACAACAAGTACTTATTGTGATTATAGTGCCAAAAAAAAAAAAAAAAAGTGCTAGAGATATGTAAAATGAAAGAAAAAATCAATGAAAATTTTACTTCGGATTCACATTTTTTTTTACAAAAAAATTATTCTTTATGAAACTTGGGATAAAATTCTTAAATAAAAATTTTATGCAATTCCGCCCTAAGATTTCCCTAAGTAAAATGTTCGGATTGAATGAAAGGAGAGGAAAGGGGAGGGAACAAAGTTGTTAGAGGGAGAGGAAAGGCAAAGGAGAGGCGGGGCAGGGAGAGAATTAATTATTTATTGCATTTTGATATCTAATAAAAAGAAAGAGAGGAGTAATATGTTATTTTACGTATTTATTCTTCTAATTTGGTAAGCACAATATTTTTAAAATAAAAGTAATTTAGTTGATGAAATAATTTATTAAGTTGTTCTTATTTTCTTCCATTTTACATTTACTTTTAGACAAAATAAAAAGTGAAGTTTTAATATTACAACTAATCCCTCAATTTCTCTCTCATTTCCTTACTTTGTCTTATAAAAATCAATTTTAAATACTAAAATTTTAATAGTTGTCGCTTCTCCTTTCCTTTGTTTCCCTCGGTCACAATTGGTGTTATGAAATTTTTGGTCTGTTATCATTTCCACAATATATATATATATATATATATATATATATATATATATATATATATATATATATATATAGCCTGAGATTGTAGTGGCATGGGATAGTTTCCATAGTTACATGTGCTTTTGAGTTATACATGTATATATGTATAACTCAAAAGCACATGTAACTATAGAAACTATCCCATGCCACTACAATCTCAAGCTATAGATTCATTTACCTTTTTCTTAATACAAAAATAAAAGAAAATAAAATGAAATTTATGGTTGGAAGTATAAAATAATTAATTGATATTAAAAATAATTACACTTTTATTCTTGAGCTTTGTTTAAACTACAAAATAAATTTTTTTATTTGAAAAACTATATATACTCTTTAACTTGTCTAGAAAATTATAAATTTACCTTTTAATTTACAAAGTAAATAACATTTTGATTCATACTATTAATCAATTAATGATTAGCAGATGAATTTTTTATTAAATTAACGTAATAGATTAAAATTACCCTTCTAAATTTATAAAAGCTATTATAACTTCTATATATTAGATTAATTTATTAAAATACTTTTTTACAATATAAAATTTTTAATTTTATAAAACTATAATATGAAAGATATTCTTTTTATAAGAAACAAAATATAAGATACATGAATAATTTACAAAAATAAAAGCATAATATAACAAATGAATAACTTTCAAAAATTTTAGAAACATAATTTTGAACTTTTAAATTAATTTTATGAGAGATTTATCAATCAATCTTTAATTGTTAATGATAAGGATTAAAATTCACATAGTTTTCTAAAGTAAAGGGTAAAATTGTAATTGTAGTAACAGTTTGAGGTTAGATTTAAATTGTTTTTAAACAAAAGGCTTATTTTGTAGTTAAAGCAAACTTAAAAGATAAAAGCATTATTTTCCAGTAATATTTTGCAACAATAATTACTTCATTAATTACATGTTTAAATTAATTAATTAGTATAACCGAATAAACAAGAAAAGTGACTCCTGCAACTGTAATTCTTCAAATTATTCCTCCTTTTTTCCTTTGGGTCAAACCCTAAACTACTTACATTCCTCTCGATTTCTACCTTTCACACACGCATACACTACGTACATTGTCTCTCCTCTCCCACTTTCTCTCTATATTTATACATTAACCTATAAATTCATATATCTGTAAGAGAGGAGGAAGAGTAATTTATACTTTGATTATTGGACAGAAAGTATTGAATTCCATTGCCAGAGTGTATATATATATGTGTGTGTGTGTGTGTACAGTTTGGAATGTGAAGATCTGAATTGATCAATCCCGAAAGGTCGCTTTCGTTATCGTTAGCTTCCCCAAGGTACGTGAATGAGATGTGTGTGTATGTTTCTTTTGTGGAATTTGGGAATTCATGCTGTTTTCCTTGAAATTTGAGATCTGTTTTGGAGTGGTGACGGATTAATCCTGTGATCTGAATTTGATCGAGTTTTATGACTTAGATCTGTTAATGGAATAGTGTAATTCTACTTAATTTTCGGAATTTTGGGTTTTGCCGATTTGGAATTTTTTGATCTTTGTATGATTAGGCAGTTTTTTTTGCCATATTTTTGTTACTTCATTGATGAGTAAATCTAGAAGCTTGACTTATAGTGCATTTTGAGTGTTTATTTAATACTCGATATTAACCATTTCCAAAAGGCATATCTTTGCTCTTATGTCTTCATTTTTCGTAAATTTGTTTTTATCAAATGATGTTCTATTAGGATTGTTAATTATGTTTAAAAGAGCTGAGTGAGTTTCATTGGAAATTCTACTTAAAGCTTCTTTTATTAGCTATCTAATTGAATTTGCATTGTAATTGAAAATGCGGATCGCCAGATGAAAATTTTGCAATTTATCCTATTTTGTTAAAATTCTTGATGAAATTAGGTGCACAAGCGGCGACTGAAAAAATTTTGGATTTTGAATGTCGAAGTGGAGAGATTTCTACATGGTTCTCGAGGGTTGAAACTTCTCGAGTTGTTGATTCCTTTAGATAAAAAGGAAAATGGCTACAGGTAGCAAGGCCGACAAGAAGGCTGCAGTTGATGCAGCCGCATGGATGTTCAATGTTGTTACCTCTGTTGGGATCATCATTGTCAATAAAGCCTTGATGGCTACATATGGCTTCAGTTTTGGTAAATTTTTTATCAGTCATACTGTCCATTGTAGAACATGAAGTAAATGTTACTTCTTCACTTTCCTGTACAATCTCACAACTTTAGTTCTTAACTGCCAATTATGTAATTTGAAAGATAATTTCTTCTTTTATTTATTTAGAAGTTGATGCTAATTGTGGAATCCAAATTTAGATGCTCTGTTATCAAAATTCAGGATCTGCATGTGCATAGGGTTTGCCCTTGTTTGCTTTCAGCTTTTCTACGATTAGTAAAACAAAGTAATTACTGAAAAGTCCATTAACTGGTAGTCTTTTGTACTATAAAAGGATGAAATGTATCTTATTTTGCAGCTACAACTTTGACGGGTATGCACTTTGCCACGACAACCTTGATGACGGCCGTTCTTAGGTGGCTTGGTTACATCCAGCCTTCTTATCTACCTTTTCCAGAGCTTCTGAAGTTTGTTGTATTTGCAAACTTTTCTATTGTTGGGATGAATGTCAGTTTAATGTGGAATTCGGTGGGATTTTATCAGGTACTTTTGTGAGATTCAATTTCTGTTCTTTTTCCTTTTGGTCATAAAATTTTGGAGACAATTCCGCTGATTTAGATCAACAACCTTTTATGACATTGTCAGATAGCAAAGCTGAGTATGATCCCTGTGTCCTGCTTATTGGAAGTTGTATTTGACAAAATTCGGTATTCAAGAGACACAAAACTCAGCATCTCTCTTGTGCTTCTAGGAGTTGCTGTATGCACCGTTACTGATGTCAGTGTTAATGCTAAAGGGTTCATTGCTGCCTTTATTGCAGTTTGGAGTACTGCCCTGCAACAGTATGTAAGTTGCTTATTTAGTGCTCAATCGGATATTGTCATGGGAAGTGTCTACTGAGTCATCTGGATGATGCACCAATGGAAGAGTATTTATCACAGAGAGCTTAAAGATCACTTCAACTAACGAAAGGATTGAGAGTTAAAGAATGAAATCTTCTGCGTTCTTGTTCACGTACTTTTTCTGAATGCTCGTTTTTAGGCATTTCTGTATTTCTGATCATATTCATCTAACAGAGTGATGATTATTCTGCAGAAACAAGGAGTTCTAATTTTCTACCTGTGAAGTCTATGGCTTTAAATCGTATCTAATAGTCGTGAATTTGACCATGCAGTATGTTCATTTCCTTCAACGGAAATATTCTCTTAGTTCATTCAATCTTCTAGGACACACAGCACCAGCACAGGCTGCATCTTTGCTGATATTAGGCCCTTTTCTGGATTATTGGTTGACAAACAAGAGGATTGATGCTTACGAATTCACCGGTCCTTCTCTGGTAAGTGCTTCAACTTCCTATGTAAATATACCCCAGAGGCAAAATCTCCAAATAGAGGGCACATGTTAGAAGGATCCTTCTGGCTGTTTCAGATGGTTTCAGTGATGCATTAGGTTGTCATACTATAGATTGCCAGAGGTTGGAAGTTATCATTTTCTAGTGTTGTCAGAAGTTTCGGAACACAAATGCAATAGGATAACTGAATCCCTAAGCTTTCAGGGATATCCACAGCTTCTCTTGTTATGGTCACTATATCAGCATGGCATTTAAGAGGAAAATCACATCCACATAGTATTTTCCTTCTATTAAATCCTGATTCTTTTAGATATCTGCATTTTCAGTCCAACTGCTATGATTAGAGTAGTACTTAAAAGCACTTAAGTCGTGTGATTATTTAATGTATTTGCTATATTTTCTTAAACTTTCTATGCATTCATTTGCAAGGAAGCATGTTAAAAAATCTGCCTAAAAGTAACGTATCAATGTTGAGATAGAATTAAGCGACAAACAAAGGTGAACAATTTCAACACCTTAACAGGTCTACTGCACAAGCTTAACATATGTTCCTTACCTAGGCTATACGTGGAGATTTTGGAGTGAATACTGTTAAATTAATTTTGTGGTATTTACTATGCAATGACAGTTGGGGAAACTCAATACCCTGCCCCGGTCCTGCCCATGGCGGTGGACAGGAAACCATTCTCAATGAGAGGAGTTAATCTTTTTGGAATCTTTAATCCTAGTCTCCCGATGTGTCACCGTTGTTCCTATAATATGGTCCCTTGTAATCATACTTTGATAAGCGTTAAAGTTTTTGTTATATTATTACATCACGATTTATTCCATTCAAAGTATAATAACATTGGTGTCTGCTCCTTTTCACATGTCACCATTTTTCTTGTGCATACCGGCCAGTTTTTAAAATAAGCATCTACTCATGTTTCTTTTGCCCCTTCTTATCTACAGGTGTTTATAGTTCTTTCTTGCAGTATTGCTGTAGGGACAAACCTGAGCCAGTTCATCTGCATTGGTAGATTTACTGCAGTCTCATTCCAAGTTCTTGGGCATATGAAAACCATCCTTGTTTTAATTTTGGGATTCTTATTTTTCGGAAAAGAGGGTCTCAATTTGCAAGTGGTTATTGGCATGGTCATTGCCGTTTTTGGAATGGTTTGGTACGGCAATGCCTCTTCTAAACCAGGCGGTAAAGAACGTCGTAGCCAGCAAAAAAAGGAAGCTGTGTCTGAATCTTCTGAAATTGATGACAAAGTCTAAGCATTTCTGCCGCTGCAGAACAGTATACGACGATAGCTGATACTGAGAATTTTTAATCATCTGACTCTAGATACACCTCTCAAATCAATTACTGTTACAGTCCTCTGAGTTTTGTAATTCTTGTATTTCTTTTTAATGTTTTACGATCCCTTGAAGCTTGAAGGGGAGATGGATGTTTGTAGAGAGCTTAGATCACCGCTGATTGTCCTGTTATGTTTCATGAATCGACTTAATTTATTGAAATTACTATTTTTTGGGTATATTATTATTATTATTATTGTTATGTAACTCTTTCTTCTCTAAATAATAGATTTATCTGTCAATTTTATACAGATTAAGAATTTATTAAAATTTATAAAATTTAAAACAAAATGACTTAATTTTTATAAAATTCAAAACAAAAGGATTTAAATATTTTTTAATATTAAATATATATATATATATATATTAGTTTAATTATGATTAATTAATTAGAGTAATTAGGGTTAATAATAGTTAAATAAGGATAAGAATAAAAAATATTAATTTTTTTGATTTAACAAATTAAAAATATATATAATAAATAAATATATATTACGAGACAAAGTAAAAAATGTAAATGAAGCTTAGGAGAGGCCTTGGTTCTATTTAGTTGCATTGATTGCCATTTCATTGGACTCCCGCTTTCAAAATAATTGTTACTTCTTTTCATTTTGAAAAAATAATAAATTTAATTTTAAAAGTTAGGTGTATGATATATTATAGTTTTATTTTCTTTTTTACTATTATAGTCCTTAAAGAACTTTCACGCAGTCAATAAGGTTCATATGGTCATACACTTATAACACAATAAGACATGTTAGTTAGATCTTATTGATTGCATAAAATTTTTTTATGACTATAATAATATAATTTCTTTTTTGAAATCATAACATACTAAACACTTAACTATTAGGACTAAACTAATATTTTTCCTTTTCATAATATGTAATTGTCAACCTTACTTTTTCATAATTTACTAATTACTTTTCTTCCCTTTTTAGCTCTCGCCATTGAAGTCAAATCTTCTCATTTCCAACAAAAGAATTAAATGTTGAGTATCAAGTTATAGTATAAAAACATTATTTCAATCAAATCCTCCCTTTTCTAAAAGTATATTCTTAATAATTGATGTTTTAAAATTGTTAAAAAAATAAGTTTTTATGAAGAAAGTTGTTTATAAAATTTAAAATAATATTATTATTTTTAATAGTTTGAATAAGTAAAAGTTATTTTGAAAAGTACTTCCAGAGTAATTTTTTAACTTATTAAGAACACTTAAAAATAACTATTAATTTAAATAAATTACTAAATAATTTATTTTAAATAATTAAAAACTGCCTTTAAAATATTTAGACCCTTCTTTGATAATGCTAATTTTTCTTTTTTGCTTGAATTTGTGTACCCTATCTGACAAAAAGAGGTAGTAACTAATAGAAAAACTCCTACGTAGGAGAGTGAAAATATAGGGTCTTAAATTGATCAATTTGGAGCCATACGAGAAGGGGTAAAAAGTGCGTTTCTTTCTCGTTGAAGTTATGTTAAAGCAAGTCCCAACTTGGCAACAACTTTAGCACTCAAAGCAACCGCTATTTCAGTGATTATCCGTCAAAAAAAAAATAAAAATTCTTCCCATCTCTTATTTTGCTTTTTCTTATTAGTTCGAATCCTTTGTAATCTGTTCTTATTACTTCCTCCATTTTACAATAATTATCATTCTACACTCAAATTATTTTGTCTAAAAATTGTTGCAAAGTTATTTCCATTTCTACCCCTCTTTTATTCCGTTCTCTGTTTCAGGAATTAATGAGCTATTTTTAAGAGAGAAAATCCAAGCTAGATTTGGAAACTAACAGAGACAATCCCATTCAATAAGGGCATTATAGGTGCAACGACAATGATTTTAATAAGAAGAATTTTCGTTTTAAAATTCAGATCTGTAAAGGACGAACTTAAATAATAAGAATATCCAAAGTGATCCCATACGGCAATTCACAAACCTCCGCCTCTTCTCAATTTCCCTTATGCGTACCACTAATGCTTATGTATATCTATAAACTTCTAAAACATTCTCTGGGCACAAATTTGTTTCCCAAATAATAATTTCTTGTTTGCAAGCTGAAACTGATAACTATTTTCAGATGTAAAAAGATCAACATCTCCTACATTGGAGGAGTTGTTATCAAATAGGTAAAAGGTAAAGTTCCAAAGCTTTATGGCATTTCCAATATTCAAACAAACTGTAAAACAAATACTTCAACAAATGTCCAAATAGGGCTTCAAAGTTCAAACATACACAAAGATTAACTTTACTCTAAAATCCAGATGAATATAAACTCATAACATATGCAGGGAAATTCTGAAAGTTTCTAGACTTTACTCTCTTCGTTCTCCTTTCGCCTGCTGTCCTCACTGTACACCAATTATTGTTGCTTGAGGAATGTTGCTGATATTTTTTTATGCTAAGGAATTCCTTCAGGTCAATTCGTAATTTAACCATGATCTGGAAGATCTGTGTAATTGCAACAACAGTCTTCAAAACTACCCAAAGGTTAGCATTAGTTTTAAATGGGTTCAGTACAGCCCAATTCTTTGGCAGCAATTTTGAGATATTGAACTGGCATTCCTGTTGCAAGACGGCTATGAGCTTCCCATGTCAAAAACTTTTCAATATCAGCTTGCCAGTTGATAATGCCATTCAAGTACTGATGAGCAGGACTGTGTATACCATTTAAGTCCACTTTTTTCCCGCTTGGTTTTAGTGAACCAGCTAAAAGGATTGCACGAAGAACAGATATACTGAGAGCTCGAATGTGAGCACTGGGATGTGAGAGACAGCGAACTGTAGCAGATAGACGGCACTGCAAACATCACACACACATATTTCATTAGATGTTCCATCTTGCAGTCAAAAAAACTAAGCTCCGTGATTAGAAAACCCAGTAAAGAACATCCATACTGGCACAAAGCAGCTGCTGCCCTCCTTTTACCACATGGAGATCCTTTTATTTATTTATTTATTTTGGGGGGGGGGGGGTTGTGGTGGTGAGGAGGTTGGCGTAAGAGTGTAAGGACATTTTCAGATTCTCTATTTTACTTTGCCCCCCTCTGGAGTACCGAACTCCTTACTTCCACTTGCATCAAATATTAGCATCTTATTCCAAATGCAATAAGAAATTTGCAAAATTCACAGCATATCAAGTGCCTTCGAAGTACTGCATTACTGCATGACTCCGGAAAATATTATGAGACTGGTTCATTACCTTCAACAAGTCAAGAAGGCCATCAGCAACTGACAATCCAGATTCTCCCCACTCAAGCACAGGTTGGACTGCTCTAGCCGTTGCTTCAAGAAGCTATTTAATTATTGTGAAATGGAAGCATGTCAAAACACAACCAAAGTCAATAAAACCTGGCAATTAGTCATTAATTGACATGTTTTATGTCTATGCATGATAAAACAATTCACAGAAGCTAGAATCCAGAAAAATAAAAACATTAGCAGAATAAGAACATTCAAAATTCCGGGAAGAAGATATCCTAGGCAAACTAAAAGAGGCCAACATTATATCTTGGATGATAAATCTAAAGCCACTACCTCCAGTTGTGGTAGAGTGCAAGCTTCCCCATCAACAAGCATTCCGTCTGTGGCACGTAGGAGGAGGTCTGAAGCTCTAGCAAGAATTACCAACGATTCTGGTGTATCATGATTTCTCATTAACTCCACAATTAGTTTCACAATGCGCTGATTGACTCTCCACATTTTCTGACCAAGATCATCATCTTTTGCAATCCATGGCTGTAGCTCCCTTTCCGCCTGACAAGCAAAGGAGCAGAGGAAGTGACTAAACAAGCAA
Source organism: Rauvolfia tetraphylla (assembly GCA_030512225.1). Classification (NCBI taxonomy): domain Eukaryota; kingdom Viridiplantae; phylum Streptophyta; class Magnoliopsida; order Gentianales; family Apocynaceae; genus Rauvolfia; species Rauvolfia tetraphylla. Next base: position 7,251,517 of record JAJQKT010000058.1, on the reverse strand, counting down.
AGGAAGCAATTCGAGTTGGAATTCAATTTAAAAGAAACCATCACCCAAAAATTAATGTTCACAGAATTATCTCTGTGACTAATTCAAGTAAAACAAAATCTGGACCTGGAGGACAACTGCCGTTGAAGCTTTTGCTGGTGATGCTGCTACCACATTGCATAATGCATCAACAACCTGCACACAGACATGTAAACCTAGTAAGTTTCTTTTTCTTTTTTTTTTATTTGAAATTGTGAAGCTGAAAACGGTGAGCAGACTTTATGTTCTAAGGATAAAAGTTGATTTTGCTACAATAAGCACATAAATTTTGAAGAAATCAATACATATAAAGCATGTGTATTTCTATAAAAATTAAAAAATGATAACTATATATGTATCTCCCACATAGGATGGACCAGAAAAGGAACCATCCCTCCACTATCAGGCTTCTTAAACATATTCTGAAAGTCAGATTCAGAAGTCTGATTTGCCTAGTTACTGTACCGCATCTATTCATATGCATGTTATGCAAGCAAATACTAGTTGTTCATACTTTAGCAAGAAAAATAAACCAATGGATTTCTGAGCCTAGTCTACATAAGTGCTTATCTTATTGTTGTAAAAACTATTTATGTTGAACTGCATAGAAATATTTGACTTCAATTGTTGCAGAGAGCTTACTATCTGACTAGAATTAGAACGTGAGCATTTCTATCTAGATCATGAAGCAAATCCATCCAGCATAAGATAAAAAACTAAGGTTTAGAACCAAGCGCCACTGAGGACAATGGAAACTGGGGAATTAGCAAAAACATGTAGATAGATTAGGGATAAGGAAATAGCTGGGAGGAAAATACTTAATTTAATATCCCAAACATACAAGTATACAACCACACGTATCTCCTGTCTCTGCACCATAAAGATAGGTCCACCTTCCTTTTTATTCTGCCCCAGATAATAGGCTTGTTTCTTTTTTTAAAGAGAAGCTAAATTATCATTTCGTGATAAGCCCTCAATTAGATGCATCACAGGCAAAAAATAATTTGAATGCATTGATTTGATTTTTGCATTTCCAAGACGAATTAGTAATAAGCCTTTCAAAGCAGTCAACTTCCAAAATTTGAATAAATTTATCCTTACATTTCCAAGTATAATTAAGTAACTTCAGAGCATGAACAAAGGGGCATACAAGCAAAATACTCCAGAAAAATGATATATTTAACTTTTCTTAATCTGTGTGAAATGGGAACAGGGCAATCTTTATGGGACAGGTAGTATTTCTTTCAACAAGTACTTGCAGAAAAATTCTTTATAAACTAAAAGAAAGGAAAAGAATGATATGGCAGAAAGTAGCTGTGCTATACTAAAGTGTATATATGACAAGTTACCTGTCTCCAGCCTTGCTGGGCAGATGTGCTTTCTGCACTTGGTTGTGTCTCAGGTGATACAATCAGCTTGTGCCAGAGCAATGAAACAACCGAAAAACACAATTCTTGTTTTTCAGCCAGTACTGACCTTAGAAGAACTTGAGCACTACAGCTAAATCCTATATGTCGGTCCATTGTTAGAAAGTTGGCCAAATCAGATGCATCTGTTGGAAAGCTAGAAATTCCTTTGCCTGTCACACACCTGGTAACCTCACTCGATCCTGAATCCTCAATTTTAAAAGCTTTAGAATTAGACAAATCTTTGCACTGTTGACTGGATGTGTCGCCTATTTTTGAACAGCCACATCGACTATGTTTCTTCCCATGAAAACACAATGTGGTTTCCTTCCATAGTGGTGCATGCATCAAGCGTGCTTCCAATGGTTCAGCTTTGTTTACAATGGATGCAACAGTTTTGCTATGAATATCTATGAGATTAAAAAGTGAAGATGCTCTAGAATGGATTTCACTGTCCCATTTGCATCTTATCAATATTGAAAGAGCATGCGTGCAAGCCTTTGACCTCCTAAAAAGATCAGAAATGTGAGCAGCAACCATAGCTGCAGCAACTATCTCATTTGAACTGTAACTCCATGAAGTGCCAACGGATGATGGCTTCAATGAGAACAAAGCCTCTAGAATTGCCAATATCCTGCGAGTATGACAGACTGCAGAGACAACACTATTCCTAAAGTCACTAGACACTTCACTTACTTTTGCAGGGACAGCCAGATCCTTAACGTCCTTGGCAATCAAATTATTTGTTCCTCTAGAAATCAAGGGGAACAACTGGAGCTCACATGAAAGAGCACAAACAGCTGCAAGAACATAAGAGTCAAATGCCGCCACAGGCCCCTGTTTTTTCATTGTTTTAGCTCCTATTTCTCTGCATATTCCATTGGCGGCTTGCAAATCATCACCAACTTCACCAGGTGGACTAGATTCTTCCCCTTTTGGTCTCTTGTTCCCTTTGGGCTGAGCCTCATGACTTACACAAACTGTTAACACAACAAAGAGAAGTCGAGAGGCAAGTTCTACAGAAGCACATGACTCCACAAATAGAGAGTGAACCATAGTGCGAAGCTCTGCGACGGCCAGATTTTTGGAGGCAGCCCCAAATACATATCTTGTTTTCCTAATTTGATCTCTTGATGACTGGGGGGGAAATGTTCTCTGAAGAATTGCTTCAACAGTAGCAACAAATATTTTCATAAGACAGGTTTCAGAGGGACTGCCACGAGGAAGATACTCGAGAACTTTAAGGAGAGGTATGTACAAGTTCCATGACAAAATTGGGGGCTGCAGAGGGGTTGCAACTATAATTTCAGGAAGATCAACTGCAGAGGAACTCAGGGGAATCAAGCCATAAGCAGCTTCCCATATGGTACAAATTCTCCATTCAACCTCAGGACCATGTGCACAAAGCATTGATGCTATCCCTTGAGCAGTTGCTTCAAGAGTGGCTTCTGCTGCAGGCACTTCTCTCTGATGCACATATTTCACATTTAGACCCTCAAATGAAGATCTCTAGCATGAATGAAACAATTCTAGAACAAGTGAAGCATCAAATGCAAAGAGTAAGTCACAAGTTATAATTTCTTTCAGAGTTACCTGCTTTTTTGAAATGTAACCACCAAGAGGTTCATGTTGAACTTCTATTCCCCCAACTTGTCTCAGTGGGGGGAAGAGCAGAGCAGGTTGTGAAAGTATTCGAAAAAGTAATGCAGCAGCAGCATCTGCAGAAATCCCCGCTCTCATGGACATTGCCACTCCAATGGCACGCAGAAAATGTAACTGCATCCAGTTCCTTGGAAGCTTCATACAGAAATAGAATCATTAGGACCACCTACAATTGAGATAAAAGCTTTCAAAATAAAAGGTCATTAAAATGCTTCTAGAAAGAAGATTAAAGAAGATTCAGTTTACAAGACTGTCACAGACAACCATTCTTCTGATAATTAAATGTTTTAAATTAGTGTATTAAACAATTGAGTCGACGGTTTTATATAATACAATTTTTAAAGGCTAAAAACACATTACTGTGAATACAGTGGGATACAAGAACCAAAGGGAGGGCTGGGCTGCTATTTTGATGGTATTAAGAGATCTGATGCTTAATGGCTTTTGAGGACCTACAATTGAGATAAAAAGCTTTCACAATAAAAGGTCATTAAAATGTTTCTAGAAAGAAGATTAAGAAAATTCAGTTTACAAGACTGTCACAGACCCATTCTTCTGAAAATTAAATGTTTTAAATTAGTGTATTAAACAATTGAGTTGACGGTTTTATATAATACAATTGTTAAACGCTAGAAACACATCACTGTGAATACAGTGGGGTACAAGAACGAAGGGAGGGCTGCTATTTTGATGGTATTAAGAGATCTGAAGCTTAATGGCTTTTGAAGAAGAGGAAGAGAAATTTGTTCTGGACAAACTGTACAAACATTTTGTGGTTTTTAGTGGGAAATGCTAGCATGAGAAACCACCCCTTAAAATGGCAGAACAACATCATCAGCTCTTCTTTCATAATCTTTCTTGGTTTCGTAGGACAAGTAATACTATTCTGTTCTCTGTCCAAGATTTCTAGTTTTAGGAGGAAAGTGGTTTCAGACTATTTTGAATCTTCTTAATTTTCTTCTTTCCTTTTCCTCCTAATAGTGCTAAACATCAGATATGAGATTGTTCACCATTTAACATTCACAACTTCTAGAACTCAAATATTTAGGTCAGGTTTTCCGTCATATCTCTTGCAGCCATATGAAAATCTTCTAATGCAGAAAAGATACAAACAAAAAACAGAATGCCAAAAGATCTGACCATTTTAAAAATTTATCGTCTTATTGGTCCAACTTTGAATTTCAAAAGCCATAAAAATTGCGCTCACCCTCATTCCAGATGCGTATTCTTCAGCTGCTCGAAGCAGTTCCACTAGTTGTACAGCAGCATCTAGTGCATCTGGAGCCCACGAGGGAGGAGCTTCCAGAAGTCCTAAAAGTAACCTCTGTGTGGCACTTGGACTAGCAATTGCATAATACCTACTCCGGAACAAGAGGTTAATGTCGTAATACTAGCTAATTATGCATGCAGAAATTGTTATAAGAATTACCTATGAAATAAACGTGCATATGGCTCAAGAGCTGGTAGCCCTGCTACAAGATGTTCATCCATAGCTGTTGTTGGAGGTGGTAGTAAAAGTGCTGGAACTGCAGCTGCAGTCAAGGTAGCAGTCTCGTAACGAGCTACTTCTTCATCACAAACGCTTAATATAACACCGGCACCATTAGCAACAGCCCACCTTGGGGTTGATGGCATCAATTGCGGATGCTTCCCCGATCCACGAGAAGAAACTACAACAAAATGCTAATTATGAGATTGTTTCTTTGAATTCAAAGCATAAATATTCTTAAAAAATTCCCAGCAAAAGAAATTCATTGTAAGAATGGAAGTTAGAAGAAATAGGAAAAATAGCATCCCATGTTTGAAAACTTCATCAGAATCATTTCATGTACATTGCACACCTAATATGAATATCCAAGATTTACTTGCCAATGCGACTCAGTATATCATGTGAGGAGTCGCCTAGGTGACTCCATGCTTTGTGCTACATGGAGCTGCTTCCAGCAGCTCTTTTTTATCCGTTTTAGGTGAAAATACAATTTGTTAAAATTTTTGCAAAATAATGCTAAGAATAGGTATTAGGAATGAAATTAATCTTTTAGCGGACCAAGAACATAACAAATGGCTTCAAATCTGACTTCAGAGTGAGGAAATTGTCAAGAGAAAGGATAGAGAAGGGGTCTTAAACTAAAAAAGGTTATCAAAATATGAGAGGGACAGTTCGGGAATCTTTTACTAGGGAAGTATGTTTAGTAAAAAGAATGTTCATTTAACAAAAAGGAAATGTTTATTAAAAAGGTGTTGCATTAAGGAATTAGTGGTTGATAATATCATCTCATGAGTTTAACTTCATTAAGAAGTTCTGTCAACTATTCAATTGCTAAACTACACGTTCAAGACAATACAGGTGTACTAATATTTTTTAAAATAAATTCAGAATATATTTACCATGACAATAATTCATCAAGCTTGGAGGATCCCAAAATTTTTGAAATTAATTTATATTCGATCATAAATTCTACATAAAATTTTCCCTTTACTCTAAAAAATGAAATTTTCTGCCCTCATCTTGGGACTTAAAATGACATAAGAACAAATCTTTAACTTTCGGATGTCCTTCATATGTTTTCACTTATAAAAACCTAAGTTCAAATGACCATTAACTTCTCATAAAACCAATATCGAAGATGATAATCTGATATGCACGAAACAAGGAAGACATGCATTTGCATGATTTTTTTTTTAAAACGTTTTTATTTCACTAATAATTGATGCACTCAGATATCTTAACCTTTTGGTTAAAAAAAAGGGCAGTAAGAATCAGTTCAACATTAAATATATAGAGGAAAAACACTTGGAAGTGAAAGGATTTCAAGTAAGTGGGAACAAAAAAAATACAAAAAGTGGATTGCGGCGACAGAGAATATAGAGGCACATAACGAGAATTGGGAGATATAAATTACTGAGATAAAAGAATTTTCATTATCTAGGTATCATTATGCCACTTAGAATAGGAGGCAGATGAGTGAAAGAAGAAGTATAACAAAGTTCCTATCTAGGTTTGTAAGGTACATTAGGAGCTACTGTATTAAAGAAATTATAGGAAAGCTTTAGGACCAACTATGTTATATGGTCCCAAATGTTGGGTAACAAAGAAACAGCCAAAAAAGAGAAAATGTGAAGCATGAAAATTTAAGGGTGTTATGCGGAGATGTGGTAAAACTAGGAAAGGTAGATAAAAAAGCAACTATTTAGATCAGATAGTAAGGTATTGCATACATAAATCAGATTAAAAAATTCAAAATTATTTTATGTTGGGAATATCAAAAGACACTGTTCCGAAATTGGCATCAGAAGTGGATCTTATAGTGGAAGTTTTACCAAAAGCAACACAGCATAAGTAAATCAAATGATGTGGAACTCTTGGCTTAGTGAAGAGAGTGGCCACTGATACAGAAGAATGGGATAGATATTCCCAATAACCAAGTCTATGATTACTTCTTTTTAGCTTTGATGATGAATTGAGTAATAGGAAGACTAGAAACAAGGATGAGGGGAGTCCTATCGAATATTATCACTACAAAGCCTATATAAAGGGAATAATTTGATTCCATTTCAAATTCTACCATAAATAAGAGACTTCGCAGAGGTTTGGACACTGGGAGAGTTATGTTTCACTGCTGCAGTCCCTTTCAGTGTAGGAAGAGAAACATATCAAGTCTAAGTCCCAGGGATTCATAAACAAATGTAAAGTTCATGCATAAACAATACTTGCAGGTCATTGTCTACTCCCAGTCTGTTATCTATGTCTCTTTTGCTGTAATATAGAACAACTTTTATAGAAGTCAATTACCAGAAAGAAAATCTGATTACACCAAATCCACAGACCACACAGGAATTTTACGTGCAGTATGGAGTAGAAAGAAAGTCACAGTAGCCCAAAGTACATGAAGGGACAGCAATTATCTCCAGTTGAGGAACTTAAAAGTCCCAAAACTATGAAAGCACTTATACTGGAGAAGTAACAAAATATCATCGTCATTCAGAGGACCATAATTATACAAGAAATGATAAACTATCAGCATTACATTTACTTAATTATTTGATGAATTGTGGTTGCCAAGTGCATTATGCAATAGGATACATGAAACTTACCACATCAGTTCTAAAAAGAACTTAAAATCAAAATCTTTTCCTCTTGAATATAAATATGATTACTTTTCTTGCTTGTACCTTTCTCAAGTCTTTTTCATTCCAATTCTTCCATAGACCAAAAAGAATTACGAGAGGAAGTAATATTATTTGTATAAAGGACACTCATTTTTTCCTTATAGAGTTCAGTGTCATGATATACATTGTTAGACCAATTTGTACATGTTTTCAGAATTGTCAGTAAAATAGGTTATATGGTTTTCTTTTGCAGATTAATGGATGATTTATATGAATATTCTCCCATACAGTTTCATTGTTCTGATGATCGAAAATTTTAGTTGTTTGATTGAATTCATAAACCAGAAACTTCACAGATGATGTTAAAAGCATAACAGAAAATACAAAATTGACAGGGAGGAATTAATATTTTAAGTCACCCTTAATAGGTCCACTCACCAGTTGAAGGTGGCTTTAGTTCACCAGCAGCATATTTTCCCATCACACCACCACACCTATGGCCAATACAACATCCCAGTTTCAGGAAGAAGGGAAAACAAATAGAATACAAAATTATATCACCTTTAGTACAACAGGCATGCATAAACTCAAATTCTATACAGGCTTAAGCATGTGAAAACAATAATTGCATATTATTCACTACACTAAAAAGTTCCAACAAAAAAGAGCCTTGTAATCCCTCTATCCAGAATGAAAGTGCACATTTCTATTTTGGATTTGGATCATCTAAAGCAATTGTCCACTATTCCAAAATAAACATTAAGTATACAGATCCACTTTCAGAAAGCATCTGGAGTTTCCCTCATCTAAGGTGTATTATCATCTCACCGAACAATAAACAAAATCAAACTTTTCTAACAATAGAAACAGGAAACATTACCCAACTTCATCTTTAATGAGATCCTTATGTACCTACCCTCAAGCATTATTCAATTGATCAGTTATTATCCATTTATCAGATGCAGTCCAAGCATTAATTGTCTGTCTGAAAGACATTCTTGACCTAGAATCACAAAATTGCCTGACCAAGTTTTGACTTATACAACTAAGTTCCTCAAACTCATATCTTCCAGCCCTATATGCCCTGCATATTTCCCTTATAGTTGGCATGGTCAGTTGGTATATGCTACAGGGACAAAAGTTTATGAAGTGTGGTTGTGTTGGTTATGACTTTTATCAATATCTTAAATCTGGGTTAGACATTGCCAGAAAAGAAGAAAAAATCATGTACGTCGTGCCATAAGAAACTTTCTGGACAAACCAGCCATGTCTCGCAGAGGCTGCTCAGTTGATCTCTCTTTAAGGTTCACTCTCCATGATTGTTGATTCTATCAGACAAGATACTACAGACTCAAATTGAGAGGACTAGTGAGTTGAAATATTAGAAAGATGCTTTAAAAAAGGTAATCATGCTTCCTCCAGCAAAAATATTTATTCTCCTAGAAGATCATATATCTGTCATCATAATGGAAGAACTTCAATCCAAATTACAGTCAACAATGCGCAAAAAGGGATCCCCAGCAGAAAAGGTTAATTATACATTGACCTTCACGTTCAAGCAAAGACAGCTGAAAGGAAAAGAAGAGCTATGCCAAAATGAAAAATACTACTTAATCTCATATCTGTTTCTTCTAAATGCAGCTAACACTTCTAATCCCAAACACTTTTTCTGTTAATCATCCGACTACTGTCTCCACCAATGAAAAGAAACTTCACAAGAAAGAGGATGAGGCATCCTCAAAAAAAATAATGTAATTAGATTGTCACTTCTCTCGAGGCCATTTTTACCTCTTACTGAGTCAAATTAGAAGTTTGCACTTGGACAGTTAACTTTATGAATATTTTACTTTCACCAGGATGGAGTTAACCCACTAATAAGCCAGAATAACACAAGGAGAGAACAGTGGCTGAAGAATATCAACTGTTCATTCTTTTTTTGTCTTTCTCTTTTGGGACTATGTCATTAACATAGTCAACTATGTAGGAGAGGATGTATCTGACAGACATCAACTATAGCGCTGAAGTTCGCATCTGCGATAAAAGAGCTAAACTCTCGTATTGGCTTATTCAAGCTAAAAATCCAGGCGAGATATATAGGACACACTTTGATTTTACTTTTTGTTTATTGCAGTAAAAATGAGTAAAAGTAAGACCCTCTCACTTCCTATCCAAATGAGTGTTCAACCTCACCAAGAAACTCACTTTTGAAATTTGAATTCGAATTCCCTCCATTTTCCATATTTCTTAGTTGAATAAAAAATATTTAAGGAAATGGCAATCCAACTATAGCCTAAAATAATTGCTGTCTTCTCTAAGCATGAGAAATCAATCACTCCTCTCACTTGCCATAGTTGATTCGACAATGTAGAATACGCAAGCTTTAAGAGACAAGCAGTAAAATCATACAGCTATGACATACCAGCGGAAGTAGTCGCTCCTGATACCAAGAGGTGCAGCAAGCAGTATATCAGTAATCCAAGGAGACAATGGCCTCAAAGGTTTCCTCTCATGTTGCGAAGAAGAAGAACTAGGTTCTTCACCTATAGATGTACTCGTTGAAACATGGCTGCCACTGTTGCTTCTATCTACTTCACTCTCATGAAGATCAGTCTTGTAAACTGGACGGTTGTAATGAGTTAATATCCGTAAAATTTCACCACATGCAAGAGCCCACTGTTCAGAGTATTCATTCTGTAATATTCAAATAAAACATTATTAATTAGCATCTTCTAGGATCCTCAAAGACAATAAAATTTTTCACAGAAATAGCTAAGCTTTGGAGAAACAGAAATCATATGATTAGTCTTCAAGTGCTCAAAGTACCAAAGGCAGCCTAGCAATCCAGTTATGCAAATGGTAATATATGACAAGAATTGTAATCTGACAAAATTACTATCTTCAAGAATTTAAGTACCTCACTGCTTGGGCAAACCAAGGAAATAAAAGAAGCAAAAGGAGGACTACTCTTATCATACTCCAGGGTACCATCAATGATACATGAAATGATGGGAAGAATGACAGCATGCCCATGCTCAGGATGATGAAGGACAAATGTTGCTGAAACAAATAAACAATTGGCATTAGACAAAGCACAATGATAAAATCTACCCAGAGAATGATACATCAGACATTGTCATTTCTAGGAGGTGAAGTAAAATACCTAAAACATCATCGAAAAGCCTATTTTCTTCAGATGGATACCGGTTCCGGATCAGCTGCATAAGAGCAACATGACTTTTATTTAGCACTCAAGTAATGAATATGCTCTGATGTAGATATCAAGAATCAAAAAGGGACTGTTAGGTTCTTTAAACATCTATTTATATAAAACCTTAATCAAAGATAAAATCAGTAGTGAACTACCTCAGCTATATCTTCAGGAAAGGACTCGGATGTGAATTGACCAAAGTACTCCACATAGGCAGTAATCTGAGCCTGAAATTTGGAAGAGGATGAAGGAAGGAATAATAAGTAAAAGCAAATAATACAACAAAATAAGTATCAATCAATAAACATAAAACTGAAAAGAATACTGAAGGTTATAGAATATTAAAAATGAATAGCTATCACCACGAGAGAGGCCCATGTAATAAAGTTGAAAAGTATTTGCTTCTAAGCACAAAGAAGCTTCAGAATTCGGGTATACTCAAAATCAGATATATACGGCAGCCAATCTCGTGATTAAACATTGAAATGTTTAACAACATACATTGATCATCCTCCTTATAACCTTTACTGTGATAATTAGCTATGACCTTAATTGTGGTGCAATTTCTTTCACAGAACAACCAAGAAACTTGCATGCCCCAATTTTCATCCTCCTGTGCATAATACCTCTTCAATTCTTCTTTCAACCGGTCAAGATTCTCGAGGTATTCATCTTCTTCTTTCTCCATAGGCATATAGATTGTCAGTGGTCAACCAGGTCAACAGACGAGCTCTATGATGTGTAACAAGATCTCTAAGATGATGGTATGGAGCTCACTCCATCCACACCGAAGCGGAAACAAAGTTTTAAAAAGAAAAAAGAAAAAAGACTGACAAATGCAACATTTTCATAAAGTGAATAGAAAATATTTCTCCAGCAATTAACACAAAACAAGGTTTTCTGTAGTTCAAATTTAAACCTTTGGTCATTTTTCTTGGTCCTATTAAATCCTAGAAAGTAGCAAGAGAGGTCTAGGGTGCAATGCGGGCAATTAGCCCCCAATTCCATAACAAAAGTTTATAAAGTCAGAAAAAGAATTTCACGCTCTTCCTTTCGGAAAGGGAGGATTAGGGAAATCCTATTGATTGTAGCTTTCTCCAGACCTCCGGGAAAAGCATGGGGAAAAAAACGGCTCGAATGGTACGATCCCTCCGCCGCCCCATAATGAAAGCCCCCGATTCAATCGAGGGATCGAATTGATTATAGAAATATGAGTTTAATTAGTCGATTTATTAGTGAACAAGGAAAAATATTATCTAGACGAGTGAATAGATTGACCTTGATTTCTTCTGTGTAATACTACTCGATAGGGCCTCATTGGTAAGTGCTACAAGATCTCGTGCATTGGAACCCATGGTTATGGACCCGAATCCATTAGTATGGAACATTTTATTTTCCAAGTGAAATCCCCTAGTATATGAAAGAGTGAAAGTTTCAAGTATGTACTGTGATCCATAGCTGGTTCTCCCTAATTTATTTCACACAAGCAATTTCTAAACATTTTAGCTTTGATGCACTTCAAGACCATCAGAAAAAAAGCCAAGAAAGGCAACTAAAAGCAACCTTTTTCAAGTGATAACCGCAATCATATGGTTATGCTCCTAAGAGTAAAGATCATTTCTGTCAGACAACTTAAATTATATACAAAAGGAAAGGAGCATAAAAGTTTCATTGAAGTTTAGTTTAATCAAAATGAGAACCCCCAAGGAAATTGGAACCAACAAAAGCTGTCAAGATCTGGCAGAAGAAGTATTGTACATAAAGAGGAGTCCATGTAGCGTAATTTCTCATGTCAACAATATTAGGGTTGAATATGTAGTAACAGGATTCCCCAGTTTAAAGATGCTATATATGCCCAGCAGGGGAAAGCTTGCTTTGCCAAAAGCGGTAGTTATCCAAGAATATAAGAAGTCACAAAAAACATGCATCCTAAGGCCCAAAGACCACTCAAGCATAGATGGAGTTCAATACAATTTTGTTGTATAACAGCTTTGTCTTTATTATATTTTTGTAATATGAATTAAATAACCAGAAGAATCATTTGCCAGATATGTCTTTTGTTTTAGATAATTAGATATCATCTTTTCATGTTACCTCAATTTCAAACCCTATAAAGCAAGGTAGCTCAGATTCGAAAACGAAATCTCCATGACTTGATCAAGTAATCCTCTAACAACAAAATTCAAGAATAGCAATCGCTATGAAGGACTTTCTATCTTTGGATCAGGAGATTCAGCAATATTCTTTCCTTCCTGACAGCTCAGTCAATAAAAAGGGATTTGCTTCGACTGGCCTGCAAATTCCTTTCTCTCATAAAATAAAAAATATGATAAAAGTAACAGTGGCAGTACTCACAGCTCCCACGGGATAACTTTTGTTTTGCAATGTGGAAAAGAATATTGCTCTACCTGTTCATGCCAAATTTAACTCAACAATGAACCTTGGAAACCTAGCAGAATCATATCAGTTAATGGATGAACATTTAGCATCTCTATAGGAAATCAAAGAAAAGAATCTTTTTGGGGATTTGAATTGTTGGAGTCTCTGGAGTGCGAGATGAATTCCACTAGGTTCACAAAATATTTCTCTGAACCCTACTACCAACAGAAGCTCATAGAAAGAAGTAGCATCTTTGAGAAGAAAATTGAGTGCATACAAGTAATCCCTAATAAAACCATCAACAAAGAATTTGCAGTCTTTGAATTAAAAATCCACAAAATAGTCATGTTAACAAGTTCAAAATGCCAGTTATTTTGAAAAGTCGAGAGGCTGAACTGTTGAACTGTAAACATTCAATAGATTGACACCCTCATTTCTTCATTTCAAATTGAACAACAATGAAGAGAATATTATTTAAAATAAAAGCTAACAGAAGACATTATGAACCACAGGACTGGGTAACAGATACATAAAAGAACATAAGAATATCCTCCCTTCTTCAACTAACAGAAGTAATTGACAGCAAGCACAACTATCTAACCAAACAAAGAAGAACAATAAGAGAAGAATGAAAGATAAAAGATCAGATGGGAAGCAAGCTTTAATGGTAGATAAAAATCTCCAAATATTCAAGGTAAGTATCAAACATGTGGCGCTGAACCAAAGTTTCTATGGAATTTTAGTCCAACCTAATAGCCAAAGTATGAAATTCAGCACCTTAATTCTGTATGGGGACTAAAGCACTGCCATATCAGTTGCAAGACACATAATTGAGGACTAAAATATTGGATTTTATATTGAGAAAAAATTTAAAGAAATTTAAAGAAAAATCTGGGGGTGGGGGGGTGGGAGGGGAAGGCAAACCTTTCGCTGCTCTGCATCCTGTGGTGGAGGCCAAAACAATGAAGAAAACTGAAGCCCATCAATCCATCTCTCACACAAAGCAGCCATAAAATATCTACAAGATAGAACTTTTTATATCTACAAGAATCCTCAAGCCATAACTCTCCAACTTTTGTTCTACCAATCAAGTATTAAAAGACAGTAGTTCAACATTCTTTGAGGCCGAGCAACATCCGCAGAAAGACTATTGCATGGCAAACTTCAATAGAAAAATACTTGAGAACAGAACTCTAAATGCTAATGTTCCTGAAAACCAACCAAAACAAAATCTTAGACCAATACCTGGGAGAATTTAATCGAGTTAACTGTATTTTATAAAACTGAAAAGAAATTTATTATTCAGACATAGCAAATTGTCACAGAAGGATTTCATACTGAATTGGTTCCACTAGAAAATACTATTTAATTTATAAAGTTTATTTATTAAAATGATACAGTCTCACGTTTCATAAGAATTTGAGAACAGTGGTAGAGCAGGATAATGAAGGTTCAAACTTCAGAATAATATTATCACAAGAATCCAGAAAAGAAAATCCTAAGGCAATAACAAAGCGATGTGAATTTGAGAATTTGGCAAAATCTCAACAAGCAGAGGACAAATACGAAACTAAATTCTCTAATAATTCCAAAACAGAATCAGCTCAAACAGCAATCAGGATAATCCATATATTCATTTTCTATCTGGGTTGCAATTAGATTTGATTCCCAAAAATATTAACACTCAGCCAATAAAAAGTTCATTGAATAAAAACAACATACAGTTCAGATAAATCCTCGTTTTCTCATTCAGACAATTTTTAGCCAACACAATTCGTCCCATTAATTTCGAAAAGCATAAACATATTAATTCGTTTCATCAGAAAAATATTTTACTCACTATCCCTTATCCATGCAAGCCAAAGATTAAAATTTTCACCACCCCAGTAATTTCCATAGTAAAATTTGACCAAATATTAGTCATCCAAAAACGGAAAACTACAAAAAAGAAAGCACAAAATATAAAGTGGAAACAGCCAAATATTATGTTGAAGATGCAGGAAAAAATATGCCAAACCAAGAAAAAAGACAGGCACATCATACAGAGTAATCCGAGTCCTCAAAGTATACCAGAGAAATTTCAAAAATTACCAGAGCTGCAAAATGGGCCGTCTTTAACTCTCTAAAAAGTTACCGTAAAATGGGTAAGATTTGTCTAAGAGTCTGTCAGATTTTCGGTGAAGAGAAGAGAAGAGAAGAGAGAGAAGAGAAGAGAAGAGAAGAAGATCTTTAGCTGCGCTCTCTTGTTGCATACGTGGCAATGATATTTTCCTCTTGCAGTAGAGGGCCATGTGGCAAGACCATGTGGAATGATGATATGAGATTGCCATACACGATGTGGACATGGGATGGCATGGCATGGCCATACATGCTGTAATGACGGAAGGGCGAAGGGTGCAGGGTGCATAAAGATGTTGGTAGTTGAGTGGAGCTGTGGGAGATATTTTTGAGCTGATGTTTACGTCAGCAACGTCGTGAGCATCCTAATCTTTCTTCTTTTGCTACAAATGACTCTGGCTACCCTCAATTCTTGCCATGCTAACAAGATTGTAGTCTTCTTTTCTTAGATTTCTTGATATAGATATAGAATACCACGTCTATAAGGAAATTAACCAATAAATTGATTAGCTTGCAAATTATTAGAATATCTACAATAAAAAACTTGAAATATTCAAAACTTTTTATTTTTTTATTTTAATGATATAGTATAATGTTTCCGAGAAAAATTTTATATACTAATTAATATTATGTACTATCAAGACTTCGACTTTGCAATAATCCTTTTGTTCAACAAAAGAAAAAAATGAGCTCTTATCAAATTCATTTTCATTTTTATTTTGAATAAACAACTATTATTATAAAGTTTATTAAATAGATTTTTATTTGAAGTAAAATGTTCTACCTTGAATTACTTCCAGTAGAAGAACATACTTTCTTTATAAGTTAATAGACAAGTTATTACTTAAAAGAGATGGAGTGAGAATATAGATAAAAAACGCAACCAAGAAATAAATAAATAATATTTTTATTTTAAAATTAGATATTTATTTCTTGACATTCAATTTGACCTATGAATCATTTGTAAGTTGTTGGCAATTCATAGGACTTGAATACTCCCTCCATTTCAAAATGTAAGGCCTTTTGGTCATTTTCACACATACTAAGAAGAGAAAATTAAGGACTATTTTTCTATTACACTCTTAACAAATTATAGTAATATAATAAAGAATAAGAGAATTATATTTATTATGAGAGTAATTTTAAAAATATAATCTTTAAAATTTACAAAAGGTGAAATATTTTGAGAAGGAAAAAATAGCTAAAAAGTTTTATATTTTGAAATTGATTGAGTAATTTATGTAAGCCGTAGGAAATCACCAAAATATAGTATATAAGTTGTAGAAAATGTCAACTAATTAGTAAAAATCGAACAAGATATATTGGAAGATACTTTTGTATGAGTTAGTAGATCAAATTGGAAACTAGTATAAAGGTGAATCGTAAGATTAATGGGTTATTTATAAGGTGAATGAATGATATTCATCTATTACTTTGCCATTTGTTGTATATTTGTATATCTCACATCCCATTATAAGAAAATGAATAAGACTTTTATTTTGTCAAATCTAAATAGCATTCTTATTTTACATTTCGTCATCTCTTTCTTAATAAATCAAAAAATCTTATTTCATACTAACAAAGTTGATTTACACAAACTTTGGACCAATAAAATTGAGAGAGGTGGAGTTGAAAAAAATGATTTTTTTTAATTTTACAACTAATTTGTTTAAGAAGGGATATGTATGTAAATTGAAGCTAAGTGTACTCCAACAATATAGGAAGAACATTTATCAACAAAATTCATATCCAAAATTTCAAAGGGTCTACCACAACAACTGTATGTATGTGTGTATGTATGTATAATTGGCATCAATAGATACTCAGATAGTTCAAACAGAAAAATCAAACCAAATCAAATTTCTTATTTTGATTCGATTTTTTGTTAAATTTATGTAGTTCTCTTTATAAAAAATTATGGATAAATCGGTTCAGTTTTTTATTTTATTTTTTAGATCAAAAACTAAATCAAAAAATTAAAATTTTTAAAAAATATTATTACATGAATGCATTTCTATAATGTCTTTATCTATTGCCAAGAGAATAACACATTTTTATAATACATTCATATACTTTTTTTCTTTTGCAGTCCGGGGAAAACTTTTACAAAAATGAATTAAAACTAAAAATTCAATGAGCATCACTAATTTAACGTAGTTGAAATAACTGAATTTTTAGTTATTTGATTAAGTAAAGGAAACTCAATATAATTCATAATTATCTCAAATTTATTTTTTCTTTCTATTGTCTAAATATTCAAGAGTTAAGATCATTCTAATGCCTCATTTCTCCATGTATACATACATACATATACATATACATACATGTATGTATGTATATGTATATGTATATGTATTTACAATAGTGTTGATATATAATATAATGTATACAATATACTCTCTCTATTTCAAAATATATAACTGTCTCTTTTATACGGAATTAAGATTTTAGTAAATTTTATAATTTTTTTTGATGAATATCTAAAATGCCCTTTTAAAAATGGTTAGTTAGTGTGTTAAATTCAAACTTAACATTAAAGATTAATGTTTAAAGTGGTTAATTAGAAAACAAAAGCATTTAAAGGTAAATTTATAAATAAAATATGTATGTAAAAAATGAAATATATTTTGAAATAAAAGAAAAGGAAAAACTTACCTATTGATTACAGCGCGCTAAATTATTTATTTTTAAAGAATTCTCTCTCATCTCTCTCAACTTAACATTAAGGATTAATGTTTAAAGTGGTTAGTAGGAAAATAAAAGCATTTAAATGTAAATTATAGATAAAATAATAAATAAAATATTTATGTAGAAAAATGATATGTTTCAAAAGAAAAACCCACCTCCAGATTACGGTGCACTAAATTACTTATTTTTATAGAATTCTCTCTCCTCTCCCTAAACTCTATATAGCTTTCACTACTTTCTTTAGATTTGCGCAAATCGTCATCGAATTGAAGCAATATGAAAATAAGTACAAGGGAGATTTAGAGATAAAAATGTGTCTTTTTTGCATTTTTGGTGACTCTCGTAGGAGAATTGGAGTCACGCAAATGATCCCTGCCATCGCCTGTGGGGATCAATGGCGAGGGTTTGTTTCACAGGCCTCGCTAGGGGTAGAAGGGATCATTTGCTTGACTCCCCAATATCAAAATTGGAAAAAATTTTAATTTAATGGTTAAAAAAATATATTTTTACCTATAAATTTGTAGTGTTTAAGGGTATTTCATCGTACATTACTTCAATTATCTTCAAAAATTCCAAATCATCTAAAAATAAAATATAATAGCATTACAATCAATAAATTAGCACATTGTAATAAGCCCCAAGAAAAATAATATATATTTTTTGAAATGAAAATGACATATTATAAGTATATATAAATATTATAATGTGTATCAATTATAACATTATCAGACAACTTTATATAGTATATGATATATCAATATTATTACATAATTCACAACAATTGCAGTTTCAAATAAGTCTAGTACGCCTATGGAACACAGAAAAGTCAAAATAGATATGAATATTTCTAAAATAACAAAAAAAATTCACCACTAAAAGTTGTCATTATCAAAATCATTCTTCAAGTTATCAGAATCAACACAAAGCAGTTCACAATTAATTATTTTAATTCACATTGTCTTAAATAATTATTCACTCATCGAATATGAATATTATTTCATTCGATCTTGAAATCAACACAAACAACTACTCCATATACCATAGAAATACATTTAAGAGAAGGGTTTGTGTTCAGATTTAAAAATCTTCAAATTTTCAATATTAATAATTCATTTCCAAACCTGCAAATACCATTATTAAAATAATTTTTACTCAATCAAAATAGTCAAAAATTAAATTTACTGAAATCACAAATATATCTTACTTGACTCTAAATCTTGATCAAGTTTTTAAACTATTCTTAAATTACGATTTCAAACTCATTGTTGTCTATTCATATTTACTAATTTTTAATATTTTTGTAATAATAATTTAGAATAATGACAGAGAGAAGAGCGAAAAAAGAAAGAGAATCAGATTTGATAAAAAGAGGTGTGAGAGAGTTAAATTTGATGTAGTAATCTGAATCTAATTTTAGATTTTAAAATTTGTTTAAATTTGAGTGAGAGTTAATTTTTTTTTGAATATTAAAACTATCTTTAATTTGTATCAATTGTTAGATTAAAATGAGATCGATCAAATAATTGAGATGTCAACTGCCTATGCAGGATAAATGACAATCCGCACCATAGCCGACTAGACGAAACACTGAGTTAGCCAAAAAGTAACGCGTAGGCAGCCAGACAAGGCCACCGTCCAGGAGACGATAGACTAAGAAATAAGACGATTTCGGTGGCTGAGAGGAAACGGGCAGATGTTACGGGCAAACACTCAAATATCCTCTGCGTATCTCAAGATATTTATGAGGCCAATCAACCAATAAGATCGAAGCAATAGATATATTGAGAAATCAAAAATTTTTTATTTTGGAGTTGGGAAAGGAATAATTGGCCATCTGATTAGGCTTTCCTGGACGACCACATACGTGGCTCAACTACGTGTAAGGTTTATATCTTCGCTCTTTTTGCCATTTGTTGAGTGATGCCGATACTCCCACTTGGCCACTTGGCCATCTTCTTTTGTGCTTCATTTCCTCCATGGAAGCATAAATCATCCCATCATGTAATCCTAACTCGACATACATCCATGCGAGCAATGGAATATACTGTTCGAATCTCTTTTCTGGCGAAAGAGTTCAGCATAAACATTTTGGTGGAAATTGGAATATAAAAATATTGCACGCTTAATATTCTTTTCTGACCAGCGTAAATGTTAAGAAGAATAATTTAATTATAGATAATTTATACTAATATTTTTATTAATTAAAAAATTAATGATATAATTTATTTATTAGAATGAAAGAAATTATAATTATGAGGATTTAGAAATAAAATATATTTTTAAAAAATAAATTGATAAATCATAATAGAAATATGAACAATTACTTTTTAAACAGAAAAAAATATAAAAATTAAAAATATAATAACTCAATTAATAAGAAGCATATCTTACTAGTAATTTTATTTTAAATTCGCTTTATATTTATACTTGTTTTTCTTTAAATTTTTTTCTTTTGGAAGTTGAACCGTGGGTAAAAAAGTACCTTTATTTTTTATTTGAATAATTAGGTAAATTTTGAGCTCTTGACATATTTGCTTCTCGAGTAAATAGTGAATATCTCAATTATATATTTTTAGATTTCGATTAAAAAGATTTTATTTGCTATTTTCTTATTTTAGTTAAAAAAGAAACTTTTTATTTCCTTTTTGACATATATTGACTTATATTTTATGAGATTTTATATCTAGTAACTTTAATATAAATAAAAAATTTAGCCGTTGACTTCTAGCAAATTAGTGGATTTACAGATCATAATGAAACCTCTGTTTGCCAAACTAATTAAACTGAATAGTAACATCAATTATTATTACTTTAAAAGGAGAAAGTAAAAAGGTTGTAACAATCGAAGAAGAACAATCCAGAATGATGAATCAAGAACAATAAAAAGTCCAAGGAATTGAAATGTGTCGGCTATTATCCTCGGCAATGGTCGGTTTGAAGAACCAATAGCAAGTTTGCCTTTTCATAGTGTGGTTGATTGCGTCATTAAACAACTATAATTTTGATAATTACCTTTGAATATTTAATTATTTCTACTCTCTCAACGTGGCCTCCAACAAATGGTAATGGAGTGGACTGCCTGAATTTTTGTACTAATTTTATGGTCAAAACCAGACAAGGCTTGCAATCACTTGTTGTTATGGTAGTTATCAGTTTATCACCAATGGCTCTAAACGGTTCTAACGAATTCGGGCATCCCGTTGCGGATCCAAGACCGAACCCGTTAATATTTATATTTATACAAAAATTTAAATAAAATTAAAGAGACTAAAATATGTATTATTTTATTAAAATAACAACTTTAATCAATACACTAACTCATAATTACTTCTTAATTTTATACACAAAAGAAGATCAACTACTACCAAATGTCACTTTTGTTCTTCTAAAGAAAAAAAGTATATGAAAAAAAAATTATTAATATAAAATATATATATGTAACTTTAATATATATATATAGTTGCAAAAAGAGTTTAATAAATGCTATTATCATTAAAGAATATAATAAATAAATTATATAAAATATTTATAATATATATTAATTGAATCTTGAATTTGTTGACTTCGAAACACAATATACCAATCTATACCTATTAGACAATATCTTATCAGATTCAAATCAGGATCCGAATAAAAAGCCATGCTCTTGATTCATACCTTATAAAGTATAAATCGGGTAGGATTCGAGTCCCTACCCAGCCTATTGGCAACCCTAAGTACTAAGGTGTTGGCATAAGGCTAAGGGTTCCTTTAGTTCTCTCTCTTTTTGTATACATAAAATGTTTTAATGAAACAAAAGTTATTAATTTTATGTGACACCGACATTGTACAACTTATTCAAAAAATAACGTAATCTGGAGAATAGGATTGTTTGTCTTCTGTTATTTGTATTTGAACTTGACTAGCAAATCAGCCGCTTCTTTGTTGTCTTCCTTCAAAATGTGTGTTGAGATCCGATGTGGTAATTGGACAGAAAGCTATCAGAAATCATTTATAATATTTGAAAAAATTTCATTCTTAGGACCCTTTGCTCCATGATATAAATTACTTGCAAATCTACATAAATTTCTTAATCTCCAATATTCAAGTTTAATGCTAGTTAAAGACATGCCCTTAGAGTAAATTAGTTAGAGAAGATTGTCATGTGCAGTGGTCATTAAGGCAATCTTGTGATGCTTGTTTTTTAATGTATATAGAACGTCAATCAAAATCAAATAAGTGATTCCATAAGTTATTTAATTTAATTTTTAAATAAAAGAGTATCTAACCTTGATTTTTTTTAAGAAACTCTATTTTTTTCCCTTTCCCTTTTCAATCATATTCTTAATAAGTTTTAAGGCCTTTTTCTTATAATAACTTAATAATTGAGTAATTATCTCGCATTTTAGGATGCCCAATATTGAATTCTTAGAGAATTAGAAAAAGAAGAATTGCTGAGCAATGGTGAAATTCAAATTGGCTTTCCAATTTTAAAAAACTCACTTTTTTATCAGTTTTTACTTTGAATCTCACTTATTTTCTCATAAATAATTTATTATTAAATTTTTTAATATAACCTATTTCAAAATAAAATATAATCTAAGATGGGTCTTAATAAACACGAACCCCCAAACAAAGGAAGACACGTTGGGCTCAAGGGTTTTAGTTGATGGGCTTGCCTGCTGTCATATAGTGGATTGGGCTAACCCTAAAACGATGCTAAGGTCCAAGAATCCGCCTACTCTTCTGCAAAGTTTTCGTTAAATGCAATCTAAGCATCTTATCGTTTTGATTTTTATTGTAATAAGATAATTTTATGATCATTTTTTAAATTCATTGATGAGGAAACGCGGATCAAATTGTGCACCTTTGCTTTCTGAAAATACATTTTAGCTAATTAAGTTACCATCTTATTATTGAACACGACTTAATTCTAATTAAAATATATAATTTAAAACAAAAATTTTTAAAATAATAACTATCATGAGAATAAAATATATTTATATATATATAATATAAATTAACAATTGATTTTTGTATTGTCACGAAGGGGATAAAGGATAAGCATTGAACTCGAAACCTTTTAATTTGGTATGAAGTATTCTACAAATTGAACTATTCTCTTAATTTATATACTTCAAGTTTTTTAAATATGTTTATTTTTATTATTCAATTTATGTCTGCTTCTATTTTATATTTCATGACTAATTCGATTCGATTTATAATTGGATTCTTGATAGAGCTCCCAATAGAGATTTTTTAATACATAATTCTTTGAGAGATTAAGGATTAAATTTTGAAGTGTAAAACAAATTAAAAATAATAATAATTATCTCCTAAACATAAGATATAAAATTATTGTATATCCGAGAAGATATGGATGAAAATGTAGAAGAAATTTAAATTATTTAAGATATGGTATTATTCTATATATATATAACCCGATTATCTATACATTAAACAAAACCTTCAAAGAATATTTAAAAAGTTATTAAAATGTACTCAACAAAAAAATAATAGTTTAAAAGGAGTTATCTTTTCTTTTATAAGTAAAGGATTATCCATTAATTATAAATTGTTCAGGGCCATTACAATTAAAACAATTCTCAAATTTCTGTTCTAGTATATCAAAATAGGAGAATTAAAGAATTATAATAACCTAATAGTAATAAGAACAATTACACAATAGTTCAAGAACCAGGGTAATAGAAAAAATCTCATACCGGAGAAAATATAATAATACTAATATTAGTAAAATAATAAATAAACACACTTCGATCTTCTTCGTAGCATCTTCATTGCCATCCTTGAAGTACAGAGGTAAACAAAATTCTGTTTTAATATTTTCCTTAAAAGATAGTAATTTAGAAAACTGTGGACGTATTAACAATTTTAAAAATTACCTAAAAAAAAGGTAGAACACTGAAAGAGGGTCCATATCAAGTTCGAGTAGAAAGATTCCTCTAAGAAAGAGAAGAACAATGAGATTTGAAAAATTTTACAAAAGAATTTATCTTTGCGTCTTGAATATTAATAAAAATTACGTAGAAAAATATCTATTGTAATTTATAGTCAGAATAGAAGGTAAAATCACAGAAAGAAGATAAGAAATAAAAGGATCTGGCCAAGATTTAGCTTTCGGCCAAGGCCGGTGGCCACATCTGGCCAGAGACAAGGAGACAACGATTTCGCGCAGAGAGGTAGAGAGGGGGAGGAGAAAATGATGGGTAGAGAGAGAAAGGTCTTGATAGACAGTTTGGTTAGGATGTAGATAATATTTTTTTTAGTTTGTGCAGACTAAATCTCAGTAGTTAGATTTTGATCTAACGGTTAAAAATTCACACATTGTGAATAATTATTCAAGTTGACTAATTATTTACTATTAAATGAATAATTATTTACTACATAGTAGAATAATTATTTTAACTTGAAAATTATTCACAACGTATAAATTTTTAACCATTAAATTAAAATTTAACAGTGAGAATTTATTTTACACAAACTAAAAAAATACTACTGCACCCTAGCCAAACTGCTTGATAGATGCCTTCTTAAAAAAAAAAAAAAAGATAAAAAAAGAGTTGTCAAAGAGCATTATGCAGTCATCATTTGAGAATGCCCATTTGAACATTATGCAATCACGTGCCCATCACGGGTTTCTCTCCCTCGTTTTTTCAACGATCACAACCCGTCTCCGAAAGGCAGAACCCGTCTGCCATCGATCAGATTCGTTTCAGGGATGCCATGAAAATGACGCTCCCCACTCTGTCTGTCTTTTTTCTCTTTCTAAACTTATCCTTTCTTTTCCACTTCGCCATCGCCAGAGGCGGCCTTGCTAGTTCCAACTTTGCAGGTAACCTTTTCTCTGATTTCTTCGTGTCCGCATTTGTTATAGAGTAATTATAAGTGAAAGATGTGAGCGCTGAAGAAAAAAGGGTTGATTTTGACTGTTCTTAAGCTACCTGATCCTTTGTAGTTGTCTGAATTTTCGTTTGTTTTTAAGCCAAATTTGTTATAATTATTACTGCTAGTTCATGAGTTATTTATAATTTTCTTTGAAGTAATTGGTGTAGTTGTTTGAAAATAATTCGTGGAGAAAGTTATAGTGAAAAAGATAGAAAATAGAAATCTAATTGGCCGATTTATATCTGCGGGGAGATTGGCAGAGCTTTATTGAAGAATTTGAACTAAAGCCTATATCTTGCCTTTGTCTGTTAAGAAAATTTTGGAGATGAGATTAAAGGAAGAATCTTTTCAAGCATCTATTACTTTTAGATAGTTTTACTGGGGGTGGTGGTGGGGGAAGTTACTGTGAAAAGAGATAATGTCTACTACTTTCCGCTTAATATTTTCACAGAAACATAAATCATCATAAGGCTGAACTTTTGTGTTCTTGAATATAATTATGAGTTATGCTCGCTGTATTATTGAAAGTGTGTATATTTTGTGAAAATATGTATATGCATTTTATAATTGTGTTACACTGAAAATGCTAAAGTGATGAGGATGTAGGCTATTTATTTCAATGATGTATATGTCAGGGTGAAAAAGTGAAGACCTTTACCTGAAATGTTTAGGTTGGCAAGTTCTTGAATTTTTTATTTTTAAGTTTCCACTTGCTAAATGTGGTCAATGGGAAGCTTAGGCTTTCTGGTTCTTTTTCTTTTCCTCTCTTCCTCCTCCTTCTTGCTGGCTTGCTAGATTAATTTTCTGATTAATTGATTTCTGTTACTAGGTTTCCGGAAAAGTATTTATGCTGGTTCTGGAAGGCAATTATTTGAGGAGAAGCAGTTAACTATGGCAGAGTACTTCCAAAGACTGTATCATTCAAACTTAACTATTCATTTTTTTAAATAATTTTTTTGAAACCCTTAAGTTTCTGATAATTAATTATATTTTGTTTATCTAACTTAGGTCCTTTGGAAGATTAATATTTACTCCTTATTGTCAGTGAAAAACTAGCAGAAGGGTACATGAGCAATGCTGATCTGGAGAAGGCTGTTAAAGCATTCAATCGTAGATGTACTAACATTTCTAGAATATACAGGTAATTTGATGACATGAGCTAACTTTATTTTGACAGCTTCTGGGAACAGCTAAATGGTGTCAGTAGTGTAACTCCAATTAAATTCTGAACGAGAATTAGTTTTTGAAATCAAATTTATAATGCAAGTTTATACACTATAGCATAATGCTGTTATTAGGATTTTGGAAATCTTAAGTTCAAAATTAATAATAAATATTAGTTTGGATCTGTTTCTAAGGTGGAAATGAACATTAATTTCGATAAGTCCTGTTGAAATTCAATTTTTTATTATATATAACTTATTTTCTTTTCTTTCTCTGTGGGATTTTGGTTCTACAATCAGCATTGGGAAGAGTGTCTTAGGAGTTCCAC
This sequence comes from Rauvolfia tetraphylla, assembly GCA_030512225.1. Lineage (NCBI taxonomy): Eukaryota > Viridiplantae > Streptophyta > Magnoliopsida > Gentianales > Apocynaceae > Rauvolfia > Rauvolfia tetraphylla. The sequence goes on along the minus strand of JAJQKT010000058.1, from coordinate 7,225,551 downwards.
TGGTAATACTTCACATCTATCTGATATTTTAAGGTTAATCACCCTATATTTTGCAACTTTTCATCCGCCATATATGACTGGATCTACATAAACTACTTTCTATTTCAGTGGGTAATGGAAATCTCTGATCGACCAGGAAAAGAGGAGCCTGAACCTGCTTTCAAGGTACTGATTTCACGAAGAAACATATAATTCCCCTGTTCTTGCTTTTCATGTTAATTCCTTTTGAACTAGCATTTGTTTAAATTGCTGTGCCATCTCCTGGAAAAGCAAGGTGTCTTTGGTGATTAAGTTTTTCAATAGCTTGGACATTGCAGTTCATTGGAAATGTTCATGGGGATGAACCTGTAGGCCGTGAGCTTCTTCTACTTCTAGCAAATTGGCTCTGTGACAACTATATGAAGGACCCTTTGGTAGTTTCTTTTTCATCTTAAGTGTCCATGTGTAGAAAGTAGTTCTTCCTTCAAGCACAAAATATTTTCATCAAAATCTTTCTGTATGTATCTATCTTTCTTTTTCAAGTCTGTCTCTACTTTGCCTGTCGATAAATGATTTTATGGTGTCTTCTCTAAGTCAAATATATCTTTGCAGTTGTAAATAGCTCATGCATGATATAAATTTAAGGCTCTCTCTTCCGTTTTATTTTAATTGGATTGCTTGTTGGCTAGCCAGTTAAAATCCTTTCTTCAATAGTGGTTTTGGATTCTAGAATTCAGTTCAGATTTACTTTATCTGAGTGCCTTTTGAAGTTTTTAGTGAGCATATGCCTTTCATCTAGTGCAGGGCAATATGGCAATCAAATTGTACATGAAAAGTTTAAAAAATAATGCCTTTTTACATTTCAATGATTTGCTGATTACAGATGTGTTAACTTTGTATCGGACCATGTCATAGTTTTTCTATATTTTCAATCTAAAAATATGCTGCACATATTTTTTTGTAATCTTTTGGTTTTCCACTGTTATGTTGCTTTCACCAATTATGTTTTGGTTGTGCTTCCTGTGGATATCTAACTTCTTTTTCATGGGATGCTCGCATGGTTATTGCAGGCTACCTTGATTGTAGATAGTGTTCACCTTCACATACTCCCATCCCTTAATCCTGATGGGTTTGAATTGAGGAGGCGTGGAAATGCAAACTATGTTGATCTAAATCGTGATTTTCCAGACCAGGTATCTTGCTGCATTTGTTGTCGCTGCAGACACTCTTCCTGTTAAAGACTTGAGATTTTCAGAGCAAGTAGCTGAACACAGAACATAGATAACTGTAATCTGAACTTTGTGGAAGAATGCAGGTGTTAGAAAATAATATTGTTCTTAGAATGAGTTATTTTTGTTGGTCAGCATGTCTTCAGAGGATATTTTATGTTGAGTTTTGTCTTTTTGGTAAAATTACTGAAAAGAATAATTTGAATGTATACAATGGTTCTATCTGGGGACTTCAAGTTTCAGTTATGAGAAAATCTTACATGATATAGAAGTTATGAAAGCAGCACTATGACTAGAATGTTTGTTGTGTCACTTATTATGAGATGGAGGAGATCCTGAAGCCTAAGTATGAAAACCTTCGGCAATTGTGCATCCAAGACTGAGCTACTTTGAAGAAAGCATAATTGTGCCAAATTGATAGTTTTTACATTGACAAACTTGTGACATTGCCTTTAACTGTCAACTGAATATTGAAGCTCTGAGATAAAGTTGGCATCTTTAACAACTAGTGAATTGCATTATGACTATTGTTTTCTTCACTTGTTCTAGTGTAGAGATAACTGATAGAAGAACCTTTTTAATGTATAGAATTAAACTTACGTGCATCTTGATATGATTTCAATAGTAGCATTTTCACTTTAACAGCCCACATCTTGATATGATTTCAATACTAGCATTTTCACTTCAATGGCCTAAAGGTACAATGATTGTGACTTTTCAGTTGCTTTACAAGTGAGGCATCAAGCTGGACTGTTTTTTCCTTTTTCTCTAACATCTGTGAATGTGAAAAGTGAATGACAGTTTTGTGAAAAACCAATGATTTTTTCCCTTGTCTTTTGAACTAATGGAAATAAAAGATTGTAGAGTTTTGTATTTGAATTTTGGAGAGACTGCTCCTAAGCAGGTTTTCAGAGACAAATCCTCGTGGTGCCAGTATGAACTTTCATTGAATAAGCAAGTCACAATCTGCTCTAAGTTTTTGTTATGAAATTGACTTTTCATGGCCAGTTTCAGTTGAAGTGTTGCAGTATATAATCTTCATCAGAGCACTTCCATTATGAAATAATTTTTTGTTTTAGTTGGGCAACCTTACCACACTGGCATCATAGACTGCAAAACATTTTCACTTACCAAAATTTCATGTCTGAATGAATTATTATCTACCTTTATGGATTAATTTGATTCTGTGTTGTTAGAGTAACTGATTATAAAATAATTCACTGACATAAATGACATAGTTCTTTCCTATGAATGATGATCTGGGCACCCGACAACCTGAAACAAAAGCAATTATGGGATGGTTGGAAGAGATACCATTCACAGCATCTGCCAGCCTGCATGGGGTAATAAGTCATACTTTAGTTGGTTCATTATCTATGGTTGATGATGATTCTTTCCTCACCAACTTTCTCAAAATAGGATATATTCTTGAATCATGATAAATAACCACTTATGGTAATCATTTCTGATATTCAGGGAGCACTAGTTGCAAATTATCCATGGGATGGAACTATAGATAAACAGTGAGTATTTGACACTCTAGTACCCCTTGAATTTGTGATATATACTGGATTTCTAGGATCATTTTTGATTACTCTACTGTGCCTGGCTTTTATAATGATGTCAAAATCCTGTTATTGTGAGTGTAACCGTTCTCCAAGAAACATGTATGTTTTTGTTTCAAGTACAAAAATGTTTCAAAATTCTTCTTTTAACTAATGCTGGTACTTTGAGCAACTGTGGATGCCATGATGGCGAGAGATGCCATTTCTCGCCATTTTGGGGAAAAAGAATATACTGGTGTAAATGTTTTAGTTTTTGAACTGCTATCTACTTGGTGAGATTGAAGTGATTGTTCTTCTAGTTGCCAGAAGTTTTTACTTAAAAAGTTTTTCCTGAAAATCTAATGTTCATAGCTGAAAGGAATTTTTTTCAAGTTTTCTAATTTCTCTTCTTTCTATGATTGGCTGCTACCAGAAAAAGTCCAAAGTAGATTTTTTGATAAATTAGGTACTCTTGTTACTGGTTTTTCTTTTTTGTTCAAACACTTGGTGCTTGAACATTATTACTAAGTTGCTTCTTTCATTTCCTTGCTTAATCGATATGGGAAATGGATTTTGTTATTTTACCTGTTTGTTATGTGAGATTGTGTACATTTTGTGAGTTCATGATTCTAATATGCAGGACTCATTGTTATTGCACAAAATTTTCAGGAAATCCTACTATGCATGCCCCGATGATAAAACATTCAGATTTATGGCAAGCTTATACAGTGAGTCTCACCGTAACATGTCTCTAAGCAAGGAATTTCCTGGTGGAATAACAAATGGTGCCTTCTGGTATGACGCTTTAATTATAAACATATCAGATTAGTACTTTTCAGACAGCATCAATTATTCACATGCTTTACCTTGTTCTGCTTTTTTAATTTCCAATTGATACTAAACGTACTCTGGTCTACTCTCGCAGGTATCCTATATATGGTGGAATGCAAGATTGGAATTATATACATGGTGGCTGTTTTGAGCTGACATTGGAGATTAGTGATGACAAGTGGCCTAATGCTAATGAGGTCAGATTTGATCAATTTGTTCCACCTTAACTTTTGTCTTGCATGATATAGATGAGCTTGATTTGAAGCTCTGGTGAACTATTTTTTAGACATACATTTAAGTAATCAACAAGATCTTAATGTGTAGATAAGTGGTTTCCAGCCCATTGATTTCCTTCTGGTTGCTATTTCAATTGGATTTTGGAATCTAGCAGACCAGATATAAGATGGCTTTTAAGTCGTGCATGGTGGTTCAGTGAACGATCTGGAACTTTATAGCTTTGTCAAGATCTAAAATGAAGAAGATATGCTGCTAGTTTCTTCTTGTACTTTTATCAAATCAAGGCATAGGCAGTAAAATAAAGAAGAAAAGACCCGAACTCTGCTATTGCTATTGGCATGGTTAAGGACAAAGTTGGAACTAGGAGATCCTCCGATGTAGTTGGGAATCTACCTGGCCTGAATCAATTGAATTGTAACTGAATCTACTTAAATTTCTATGCTTAAGCACTTCACCATTTTTCCAGATATAACTAGAAAATTGAAGGATGCCGCACAACTGAAGATTTTCCAGATTCACGAGCTATTCGTTTTGTTCTTTTGATTTTTTTTTTGTTTGGTTGTTTTTTTTGTAGCTGCAGTACATTAAGAGTTACTCGTACAGAGAGTTCATCTATTTCTTAGATATACAAAAGAAATTTTGGAAGTTGTCAATAATTTCTCAGCTGGCTATGATGGATATGTTGTGCATTTTGGCTTTAATGTGGTATTCATGGGCTGGGTAAGGATTTCAGTTGATTGGGAGTGCAAAGGAGAGTGTTTCAAGGACAGATTAATTAAACCTTACAGGAAAATTGCAGTGTTAAGAAGAAGAAAATGTCTGGGAATGAGAAGAAGAAGGAGATTGATGCGTTTAGTTTCCTAAAGTTAAGCCCCATTCGACAAAGCTTAAAGATCCTCCGAAATTCATAAATCATATCTGTCCATTTTGAAAATGAATAACTAAAAAATTTAAAAATCAAATACATAATATGTTAAAGAGAGGAAATCACATTTAATTTGATAACAAGAGAGTAGGATATATGTTTCCACAGTCGAAAAGCTTGGGAAAAGATAATCTCATATTAAAAAATAACAGATGTCAATTGCATGGTTTGGATTGGGCCAGATCATCCATTATTTAAATATATGGTTTGGATTTGATAATTAGATTCAGTTGCATAAATATTGCAATTGATATCTTGATTTGTAGTTGGGAAACTGACGTTTTGTCATCCTTGAATATTTTAATATGTAGATGGAGCAGATCTTCTACTGTTTCTTTGTCTGCATCCACTATTACTTTTTGAATTAGTCTTGCCATTGTGGTTAGAATTTTTCTCCATTGTCAATGGAAGATATTCTCCCTTCACTGAGGAGCCTTCTACAGTAAAGCTTGATCCTCTTGTTGAATGATGGGAATAAGTGGATATGAATTTATAATTTCCAAAGATAAGTCTAGGACTGAAAAAGGAAAAAGTAACGGAGAAAGTCTATAATAAGGGAGTTTCTGGTGTTATTGTGTGTGCCAATTGTAATTTCTTATTCTTTGTTGTATGTTGCAGTGGCTGACTTTCCTAACTTCCATGCGTGAGCCATTTTTGTTTTATGCTTTTGTTCTTAACTTTATTTGCTTTGTTCTCTTCAATACTCTATGCTTCATGATCTTGTAGTTTTTACATTCACCCGTATTTAGCAGATTCCTACTGTTTGGGAATTCAACAAAATGAGTATGCTAAACCTTGTGGGAAGTCTTGTGAGGGTAAGTTTTATGCTTCATTGGTATTCATTTCAAATGCATAGTCTCAACAATCTTTCTTTTCCAATAGTTGTATTCTTGGAAGCATTTGCCAATTATTGTCTTTCATTTTACTTTTGGTTCCTTTTTCCTTTGAAGATTAAGATATAGTCCTAGAGTATCAAATCTGTACACGATCTCTTACATCTTGTTAAGTATGTTACTGAAGTTTAAGCATGAAGCATGATAACTCGGTCCCTATAGCAGCATGTTTGATTTATTTATTTAGTTTCGGAAGCCACCTTACAGTGGTTGAGGATATGGTACGAAACCTTACTAGTTTTATCAATTGAAATAACCTAAAAAAGGGAAATGAAAATATTGAATTTGAAAACTTGAGTCCATGAAATTTGGGTTTGCCCTCTTTACATGTGTGAGTAAACATGTGGCATTATTGGAAAGCAACACTTCTCATTTCACCTGGCCTGAGAGCAAGTTGGCTTTCTATCTAAAAGTGAAGATATGATATTGGCTGCAATTCTGCGTTGTGAGACTTTATTGCTACCATTTCCCAGATTTGATGTGTTATTTTGGATTCTTGTTGTAATTTTCTCTGAGAAAACATTTCTCACTATTATCCAATTGATACTCAAGTTTTGATTATCCATATCCTGTATTAAGAAGATCTATTGTCTCCATCAGAAGTATTCTGAACACTGTGTCAAAAAAAGTAAAGGTGCTAAATGGCTGTTCCCTCCAGGTGACTGTCATTTTTTGTTGGTATATGTCTGACCTTCAGATAAAAAGTTTATTGGGTAGCTTGAACTAGCATTTAGCACTTTCCGAGTTTTAGGAGATCTGAGTTGTTCAAAGGTTAATTAGATTTTGGTTTGATGAAACTTTCACTGTTGGAGCATGTTCATAGATGTACTTCCTAAATAGATCATCAACATGCAACTCCTTCTCTGGAGGTTTATGCATCTGCTGGTGTCTGAGTATTGTGTTAATTATTCAATTGAAAGTGATTTTTCATGGAGTTTATGATGACTGCCAACTCACTCATTGCAATGGTTTCTTAAAATAACTAGACAGGAATACATGGAAGGGTTTTCTCATCAGATGGAAGGCCTTTGTCTGCCTCTATAGCAATCAAGGGAATCAATTACACTGTATGTCCTCAAACATAATTAGTTTTATTGAAAGGCACATTTGAAATATTTCATAATTGTCCTTTACTATTACAAAGTTCTGAGAATTGTTAATTTTGTTGGTCTATCAGCACAAATAACACCTTTTTATTTTATTTTATTTTTTAATTTGTATGTGTTTGATCACTTTATTAACGGTCTCACATAAGTGCTGCATGAGAAGCTCTGATCTTGTAACAGATAATTTGATAGTCAGATATGGTGATTACTGTCGGTTTCTGTAGTCTTTCTGGTAGTATTTGATTAGACTCAGAGCCCTCCCTTCTCTTTTTATCCTTCTGAATAAATTTTATTTTCCTTTTTACCTTAGTCATAGGATTGTCTTGTTCCTGTTGATGTGAAACATGTTTCTGTTTGTATAACTTCACACATTATTTGATAAATATTGAGGTTAAACATTTTTGCTATGGATTCTTAAGCCATCTGTGGTATTTGCCGTTGTAAAGATTACATTTGGATTAATATTCTTGTCTTAGTTTGGCATGATAATTGTTTGCACTTTGAAGTTTAACTTTCTGGAGTATAAAAAATTTTTGGAGATGACTTTTATTAAGAAACTTGATCTGATTATCCGAACCCATACTTGTGATGGTTTTTATGGTTAAATCAATAGCATAAGGTAGCTATAGAGTAACGTAGTGCGCACTAAGATGTGCTCAAATTATTTGGTTGATTCCTTGTTCAGTTATTTAAATTTGTGTATTTAAAACCTTCCAATCAAAGAGTTCACTTACAAATGATATCACATCAGCTGTGACCTTGTCTGCAATTGATGTAGTAAACACTTTAACTTGAGTTACCACCCCCATTTGAATCTTTTTCACCCAGGACAAGAAGAATGACATGGAGAATAGGGCAGAACTGTTTTGGTATAAATATATGGGAGTGCCAAGAGCATTTATGAATCTAGATGGTTCTCTTTGATCTTGAGACTAAACTAGATTATATTTCTTATTACATCTTAGATCAATAATAGTCTTGAAATAATATCTTAAGTGATACTAGCACAAAACATCACGAGTTGAGCTAGTTTTCATGTGCGTTTTAGGCATGTAAAATATTTTTTATAAGCAAGAACTGTGTGTTTCTCAAAGAATTCTGTTCAATTGATAATTGAAAAAGGAAAAAAAAAAAAGGAATTGTAAGTCCAAAATCATAGAGCCATGCTGAAAAAGGAGAAAAAAAAAATGTTCTATTGTTTCTAGATTACCTCAAACCTTGTTATAAATGCATATTGCTGTAGATTTTTCCTTCATTATCAATTTTTTTGCCAAACCACTACATTTAAAATTTAAAATTTAAAAAGGAATTGCAAGTCCAAAATCATAGAGCCATGCTGAAAAAGGAGAAAAAAAAAATGTTCTATTGTTTCTAGATTACCTCAAACCTTGTTATAAATGCATATTGCTGTAGATTTTTCCTTCATTATCAATTTTTTTGCCAAACCACTACATTTAAAATTTAAAATTTGACTTTTTTAGGATAAGGACAAATTCTAACTTTTGGTGATCATCTTCTTGGATATATAAAGCTGTTGCACATTTTAATATTGTTTGAATGAAATATTCTAAATCTAGATCTGAACAGATATATATTCAGTGAACAGGTTGTTTAATGTAAAATGTATTTATGTATATGCCTCGTCGTAGCATTGTTTTGCCAATATTTCGTATTGTCAAATCATCCAATTATGCTTGTGTACAGTCAACAACTTACAATGGAACGTGCTTATGCAAATATTATTTGCATCTTATGATATTATTCTCAACTTTGTGGTATACCCATTTTCTTGTAACACGTCCAGTTTGTTCAATCATACAGGTTAGAGCTAGCCAAACTTTTGGTGATTTTCATCGCCTGCTAACTCCTGGAGAGAAATATGAAGGTAATCAACATAATTGTCAAGCTTCTGTTCCTTAATTACACACGCTTGCTCTGCTATAATATAATTATCTTAACATCGGTTTTTTTTAGCTCTCGTACATTGTAGTTTATGTAGCAATTATAGCCACAACTACCCTTCTGAAAATTGCATTTCATGGAGTTCCGAAACTTTGTTATTTTCTGTATTGCTTTCATGTTCAGCTAACCTACAGTTAAGCTTTCGACAAAATAAATATATCTGTAGCTTTTGCATATGTTATTGTTCATATATATTTAATATGTTTGTAGATGATATTTTTACTTTTAGTGTCTTACAGCAGCAAATATCGTGTTCAAGGCAGCTCATTACTTCAACTTACTCTGTTCTTCTTGGAAAATAGAAAGTGCCCATTCATTTGAGTTTTAGAGCTACTGTAAACCTTGACAGGTTTTTCTTTTCATTCACGGAGTAGGCACAGAGCAACAAGTACCATAGTTGCTAGAAAGGAAAGAATGGCATTCTATGTGGGCTAAAAGTTAGCATCATTCATAACTTGTTCTATACGAATTTTATTGTGATATGTTATACTGTATATAAAAGTAAAACCACTTTAAGCCTGTATGAGGTTTTTAGAGCCCTTCAATAAATTGAACGAGTTAATATTGTTGATTTTATTCAGTAATGAGGTTTCCTATACAACAACTTTGTTGTATTTAAGGAGCTCATCTATAACTAACGCTTTAGTTTTTAGATTGTCATGAAATCCCATACCTTCAGTTTCTAATTTCTTTTCTTGTATCTATCGCATTTGTGAAGATTCTGATTTCGAGCTAAATTTTGTAGTCATAGCAACCATGCCAGGATACAAGTCGAAGAGGACATATGTTATACTGGGCGAAGAAGCAAGTGCAGTTGATTTTATTCTTGATCCATTAATTACTTTGGAGGATGACATAATATCAAGGGGTTGTGATTGCAGCTTTAGGAAGAACAGACTCAAGTTGACTGAGATTTTACTGGGTGGTCAACAGTTGGAAATTTTTCTTGTTCTAGTGTTTATTTTAGTGTTCCTCTGCTTTTTGATGAAGAGGAAAGCTATATTAAACCATTTAAAGCAAAAACAGATAATTGGACCTAAGCGGCCTCTTGTTGTATGACTATATTTGTACGTATATCATGGGAATCATCCTGTCATAATATCAAATGATACTGATGTTATTTCCTTTCCATTTTCTTGTATTATCTGGAAGCTAGCTGCAGATTTGGATTCTCCTTGGTTCTGCTTTAGATGTTAGGTGCAAATAGATCAAAATAAGTGCTTGTTGAGGAGTTACCTAGCGCCCCCAAAAAGTCTGCTGAGGACCCAAGAACCAGGTTTTATTCTGGTTGTTCCTTTTTTTCATTTTTTCCCATGTATTAGTTGGTACGTAGTCTTGATTACAAATTTACCCTTACGGCTTTGATCTTGCCTTGCTTTTTTGTACGTAAAATATAGGTAATTGCTGATGTTAATGGAAATTTCATTTATAATTGATAACATGGAAGAGCCATTGGAACTGAAAATCCTGGGGCCCCCACCTTTCCCCCTAATTTCCTGCAGCGGTTCTTGATGCGCTTGCTAGTGAGGGCTTCTCGTATGAGGATTGTGACATAATTGCAGAAGGATAATGTAAAATCTCATTCTATTAACTGTATGCTGAATTTATTTTTACTAAATGTTGATAGATGTTCTTTGCTTTGTTTCTTCAGCAGCTTCCCTACAGTCCAGTTTATACATTCGCAACTCTAGCAAGTGAGAGTCATCTCGCACCTTGAGAAGGCCAAGGTGCACATGACTACTATCAGCTTTGGACCAGCGACCAAATAATTTTGCACAGGGAAGAACAATGCTACAGTCTGTCTTCCTTCCTTTCACACTTCAACTATGCATAAGCTGTATTCTATTATCAGTTTTAAATGGCAAAAATTCTCACTTGGTTCTTGTTACAACTTCATTAAACTATATTTAACCAGCTTGAGGATCTTTGTGTTATAATACTGAATTACATATTATTTTTTCTTCTCCTGTTTGGATGCTAGCTGTATAGCTTTGGATTTTCCATTGCTTTAGATGCCACCAGATCCGAATAGTTTTAACCGTTTGACGAGGAGTCAGAACTTTTTTTTCTCAATTTTTCTTTTCCTTCTTGTTTGATATATTAGTATGTAGGATCAATAATTAGTTAAATGCACTCATATCTTCCATATTTTCTTTGGAATGAAATCTTGGTGATTGCTTTTATCCGTGGTGTTTTATTGTAATGATAGTTTTACATTTTCTCTGGGTGTACAATCTAGTAGAAGCAACAGTAACAAAATTTGTAGCAGATTGGAGAAAATAAATCCAGAGAACTAAAGAAATCTCTAGCTTAGAATCACCTGATTGTGCAAAAGAAAAGTTCCCTGTTGAACTTACAGTATTCTGAGATCTTATTCTGATTTAGCTTTATAGATAAAGCTACTCTTATTCTGTGCCACACAATCTAGTAACCTTTTGTGTATTAAATAAGAAAATTCCAACAGTAACCTCAGATTAAGCATAATGCTATTATCAATAAACTTTAATATTATCTAGGATTAGTGTTTTATATCTTCATTCTTTCCCCCTTCAGATATGGTTGCGAAAGGGTAGAGGAGGCCAAGATATACCAAAATGAGAAGAATTAAAGGGGAAGGGGTAGAACTGAAACGAACAGAATAAGACTTTATTTTTTTTACATGATCTTTCGCAAGGTCAATACAGAAAACCCCTTCTGGAATAATGGGATCTTAAAACGTTTCTGGATGATGAACACCTTCCGGAACATATAATAAACTTTTCTGCTGATTGTTTACGTTCACATGATGGTTTCTGGAGCATAAAAAATAACCAACTAGTTCTTCCTGACTGTTGTCCTAAATATGCAACTAGTGTTGATTACAGAACATTCACATTGTATCTTTCTTTTGTGCACTTTTGATAATCAGCGAACCATCCATTAGAACCCCTTTATGAAGTTTCTGTCTATCTTCCTTTTTGACGAGTTTGTTGATTGTTAACCTTCAGAAGGTAGCTTTGGCACCTTCTTCATCGATCATGATTAGCTGCTTTAATCGATAAAGAAGCATTTCAAAATCATCTTGACTCTTGAGAAGAGAAAGGCGTACAAAACGGTCTTCAACACTGAAAAGGCTGCCTGCACGGCCGATGATGTTTGCTGCCCTGAGTACTGCTGTACAGTTTGCATCTTCTTCTCTTTCACATTTCAACCATGCATAAGCTGCAAAAAATATTGAATTCTGTGTTACGTTGCATCGATCAGTCTGTTATAAGAAGTATATATAAAAATGCAAATCGGGAGTTAGAATCACCTGGAGATGGTTCTCTGACTCTGCTAAAAAACGTGCAGTACTGAGGGGGAATTTCTTGAAGGCTAAACCGTTTTGACATTGATATGATTTTGTTTAAAGTATCCCAGCGGTCCCTCATTCTTCTGTATCCAAAATCAAAGATTTCATTACCTTCATCTTTAATTATTGCTTTCAAAAGCTTCAAAGCCCGCAGCTGTGTATCCCTTGAGATGCCCATCTGAGAATTAAGGATATACGTCTCCATTCTGTCATATACATTCTTGTCCTTTAAGATTGCCCATCTGCATAGGCAACAATACAAATTATGTGTTGACGGAGGTAGTAAGATCTAGGAAAAGAACCAATTTTCATGACTGATTTAATTTCTTGGGAAAATTTAGCTAAAGGGTTCCATATACAAAAATAAATTTACAGATATTATCAGCAATTTGCTAGTAAGACAATTGTCAAGATTAGAATGGGTTTTGGAAATTACCCAAATCTACTTCCAGCATGGCCAGTGAGTTTAGAAATTGTGAAGATCATGACATCTTCATCTGCAGGGGCAGGAATTGCAGTAAAATGAGGCCAATAGTAGGCGTGATCAGTGATGCTCTTCACGGAAGGGCCTTGCAGAACTGCTTTCTTTAAATAACCATCTGGGTTATTCGGTGAAGTGACGAACTCGATTATATTCATACCATCCGGATTGTCCTTCACCAACGACACATCTCCAAGGAACTCAAAGTTGACAGTCTTGAAGTAGTTTGTTTGTGTTTTATAAAGCTGTGCAAATCAGATCTCAAGTTCATCAGCCTCAGCTGCTGCGGATGTTTCCAAAAGTGAAAATGAAAACTAACAGTACAAACCGGATAGTAAGGACTATCTGCAACTACACTGGCAGGAGAAGATGAGTTTTCCTGGGAAAGTGCATAAACTGCTGCGTCGAGAAGCTGAGTTGAGCCAGCACCAAACAAGATGTATCTTCCATCTGTAATTGCATTTTTGGCAATGGCATGTAGTTGGCGGATGTGATGAACGAGTTCTTGTGAGATGACGCCGTGGTCTGCAAATCCGTAGCTCATCCGGTGCCAGCCGGCCACTAGAAGTGCACTGCTAGCAGCATGTTGCATCCAGAAGGGCTCCAAGAATAGAGGATCTCCGCTGCATTCAGCCATTGGAGGCATTAATTGCATTTAAATTCTGATTGAAGAACAAGAGGATCGTTGTAAAGTAAACTAGAAGTTTAACTTGTAACTGGAAACAGTTTTGCAGATTGACAACCAAAAACATAAAAAAAAAAAGAAGAAACAATTAAAGGCTTGAGCTATGTCTAGTGTGAGCTACTTTTCAAAACTCTACAATTAATACCATTTAATAAGGTGGTAATTCCGGTTTATTAGCTAGAAGCACTATAAGTTTTGACCTCCATTCATACATAACTTATCTTTTTCATTTTATCATTTTAAAAGAAAAAGGATTCAATTTACATATAAAATCGTGTTATTATCGAGATTCTATTAATATAAACGTAAAAAACTTATGATAATATGAGAATAACAGTAGTCATGCCAACAACTTATATTTGAGGTCTAACAATTGTTGTGGCCAATTGGTATACCATAAAATGTATTAATTACAACATATATTGTATAGAACATGCTGATAAGATATGTAATGTACTATTAATTATACACTAATTAGTTTGTCATCATTACATATTTTATTATTAATATATTCCTATACACTGTATACAATATCCGGTTAACCATATGATGTATCCACCAAACACTATATATATCCTAGCATCTCATTTTAAAGTTATAAAAGTTACATATTGACAAAGAAACTAATTTTCTTGACTGATCATCCGGATAGCCTTTGCATGGCAAAGAAACCAAGTTTCTTGACCAATCATCCGGATTGCCTAGTATGACAAAGAAAATCATCCGGGTAGCCTAGTAGAGAAAGCATATTAGATATTGACAGCAATAGAATCCAAAGGAAACTGGAAATTGGAATCTTGATAACAGGAAGAGAACCGAAAAGAGGAATTTTGATATACTAAATTGCATGGCATGTAACAAAAGTGATTAATACACCATTAGTGAATGTTAGTGATAATATATATTCTAATGCAGGTAGTGCACAATTAATGTAATATCATTAATAGTATACCATTTATACTATTATTAATATATTATACTTATACTGTATACTTTTCTAATCACTGTGATGTGTACCAACTAATCACTACAATTGTTCCTGAATCCCATTTGGTTGCTGGATCAAAGCCAATACTATAGAAAAAAGAAGGAAAATAAAATGGTTCGGAGTATATTTAAAGTGATTTTTTTTGTTTTAATAGGGACCACAATCTTGGGCTTTACTCTTTTTTCTGCATGCTGAAAAAAAAAAGAAAAAAGAGAAAAGCTTTTTTTATTGAAATTAAAACCTCCAAATTTTAACTTTGACAAGGCATTCTGTAGTCTAATTTTTCAATTGAGCTCACAATCTCCAAATCACAATTAGAATGTCCCAAGGGGCTCAAAAAATGGCCAAAATAATTTTTCAAGCTATGGAAAGAACACTTATGCTACAGATATATCAAAGAAAGGAAAAAGACATTAGAGAGAAGTCTAACCTATCTACATCAATAGCACAGTCAGTTACAAGTTCAGAGCAATCAGGTCCCCGAAAGCAAGTGTTGCACTCACAAACTGGTTTGCCATGAACGACCAGACCATCAAGATATGCTCTTCCATGACCGGAACACGACACTGATGCCACGGACTCTGCTTCTGCCGCTGCTATTTGGCTCCAACTAAGCTGATTCCACCACTTTCCGCCGTCCAGACATAAAACCGCGAGGAAGAAGATATTTAACAGTGCAGAAGCCAGAAGGCACACAACACTACAGAAGCTGAGAAACTTTACCATGTTGTGGCAGTGTGCTTTTGTGATTTTCTCCAATTTGTCAGTTTTGAATTCTTATATACATTAAAGAAGCAGAAGAGGAATTGCATACATATGTCTAGTTTGATGGCTTTCTCTCAGACTATTCGCCTTTACGTGCATACTGGGTATCTTGGTTTTTCCTGATGGCGATTGCTCGGATGTGAAATCCAGCACGCGACTCCTGAACCGCCAACTATAGGGATAATTACCTACACACCCTTGAGTTTTTTCCAATTATTAAACAACCCTTACCAATGTTTGTGTTTTAAATAACTACAACCCTTCATTGTCCATTCCAGAGCACTGTGTCATCTTCTTAGTATTATTTCTATTCTAGTATTTAGAATTTAGGATTACTCAGATTCTCTGTAACACTCTCTGTAATACTCCTTATAATATTTTTAATTATAATTTCTAATTTTTAGAATTATCTTTTAAAATTTAGAGTTTATTTTGTTTAGTTTATGATAAATGAATACAAATTTCTACAATTTGAAGTATTACACAAAAGTATTATAGAGAGTCCAAACATGATTTAGAATTTTGTTCTTTAGAGTTTAGAATTTGGAAATAAAAATTTTATAGAAGGAGTATTATAAATAGAGTGTTATATCTGAACATAGAAATAATTAAACTTTTACTCTTACAGTTTGTCCAGACTATAAAATAAGCTTTCTTATTTGAAAAACTAAATATTTACTCTCCAATTTGTTAATCAATTAATGATTAACTAATGAATCTTTCAAAAAATTAATGTAAATAAATAAAATTACCCTTTCAAAATTTATGAAAGATATGATATTTTTTGTACTATATATTCATTTATTAAACTACTTTTATACTTTATAAACTTTTTGATTTTATGGAAGCATATTGTAGCGGATGTATTTCACTTTTTATGAAAACACAAGATAAAACATTTGAATATTTTAGTAAAATAAAAGCATAATATAGAGAACAAATGACTTTCATAAACTTTAAACAAGTAATTTTAAAATTTGAAGTTAATTTTATGAGAGATTTATCAACCAATCATTAGTTGATTAATAATACATATTAAAATGTTATATGGTGTCTAAATTAAAGGTCAAATTTGTAATTTTCTAAACAATTGGAAGGGTAAATATGTAATTTTCCAACAAAAAGTTCTATTTTGTAATTTAAACAAATCCCGATGGCTGAAAGTGTAATTATCCCTTTGAAAATTAGCTCTGCATATCAGAGAGTGTTCAATCAGAGAGTGTTCAATTTGTACTTCTTGTCTTATAAGCGTTTGGTTCAGGTCCTGCACCTGCTTTGTCGTACGCCGTTGGATCACATTATTTTTGATCCAACGGCCAAAGAAAATTAAGGGCAAAGAAAGTAATTTAAAAAATAAAAAAATTATTAAAAAATTAGTAAAATTTAAAAGTGCCCGCCTCAATCCATCTTGTCAAACTTTAAAGTTGCAAAATGTCAACTTTCAAATTCAAAAAAGGAAGGACTAAAGAAATAAGAAGAAGCTTTATTCTTCTTACATTTAACTTCACTTTTCCTTTCTCATTTTCTGTCGTTCTTCTTCTCCTCCTTGCGTTCTCGTGACGAGCTTTTACAATGGCCAGTGTAGAAACACCAACGGTTGAGGTAATGTTGTTGCTACAAATTTTTTTATTTTTTTTGCACTACTGACTTTTCTGCTCAAATTTTTTCTTTATTTGCACTGCCTCCACCAACAGCTCAGATAATATTGTTGCTATAATTGTTTTTGTTTTTTTGCACTGTCGACTTCTCTGCTCATTTTTTTCTCTATTTTGCACTGTCTCAACTAACGATTGAGGTAATGTTGTTGCTATAAATTTTTTTATTTTTTTGTACCGTCAGCATTTCCACTCAAAGTTTATTTTTATTTTGCACTACCTCCTTCGTTGCAGGCCTGTGTTCCTCCTCTGTTGTAGGCCGGCAAAATGAAGTGAGTGAATATTGTAACAACTGTTGCCCTGAACAATTGTTCTTCTAGGTTGTATTGGTAGTGAACAATTGTTCTGCGCAGCACGTGTTCTGTTAGTTTATGTCAATTGTCAAGGTTGTGTTGGTAGCGAACAATTGTTCCGTTGTTAGTCTAGTACATTTGTCAAGTATTTGTTTATCGTGAATAATTATTCTAGTAAATGCTTTAGTGTGAGTAATTTAGTGTGAACAGTTGTGTCATTATATCTTTGGAGTTACTTAGTTGAATGCGTGAGTTGTGACAACTCTTGTCTTGAACAATTGTTCTTTTATGTTGTGTTGGTAGTGAACAATTGTTCTGTTTTTCCTAAAAAATATTGTACTGAACAAATACAGGTTCAGTATCTAGAGACCGTGGGTGGAAGAGTTAACGACCAGTTACCTTGTTTGTGGTGGGATCATATTAGGGTAGTGGATGTTTGTGCTGCCCATCCTTTTGCCAGTTTAGTTCAGGGAGAATCTGAAGACTTGTAGGATATTGAAGCCAAAGATTTGAATGAGCAGAAAGAGCTAGAAGCTAAGAGGCGCAAATATCAGAGAAAGTTGGAAAAGATTAACAAGAGGCTCCAGGGCATTTATTTTCTCTTGAATATTTTCTAATCAATCAAACTTTCAGATGTTTCATTCAGGAAAAAGCTATGAGTTGTGTGTCTTACAAATTTTTGTCGAACAATTGTTCGGTACTAGATTCTTAGTGTTTGTACAATTATTAGGTTGATACCGTGCCAAGTATAAACCGACAACAATTACTTACCAAGTATAAACTAACAAAATAGACATGAGTGAATATTGTTGAAAGAACACTGTTGTCGGTTCACTCATGTCTATTTTGTTAGTTTATACTTGGTAAGTAATTGTTGTCGGTTTATACTTGGCACGGTATCAACCTAATAATTGTACAAACACTAAGAATCTAGTACCGAACAATTGTTCGACAAAAATTTGTAAGACACACAACTCATAGCTTTTTCCTGAATGAAACATCTGAAAGTTTGATTGATTAGAAAATATTCAAGAGAAAATAAATGCCCTGGAGCCTCTTGTTAATCTTTTCCAACTTTCTCTGATATTTGCGCCTCTTAGCTTCTAGCTCTTTCTGCTCATTCAAATCTTTGGCTTCAATATCCTACAAGTCTTCAGATTCTCCCTGAACTAAACTGGCAAAAGGATGGGCAGCACAAACATCCACTACCCTAATATGATCCCACCACAAACAAGGTAACTGGTCGTTAACTCTTCCACCCACGGTCTCTAGATACTGAACCTGTATTTGTTCAGTACAATATTTTTTAGGAAAAACAGAACAATTGTTCACTACCAACACAACATAAAAGAACAATTGTTCAAGACAAGAGTTGTCACAACTCACGCATTCAACTAAGTAACTCCAAAGATATAATGACACAACTGTTCACACTAAATTACTCACACTAAAGCATTTACTAGAATAATTATTCACGATAAACAAATACTTGACAAATGTACTAGACTAACAACGGAACAATTGTTCGCTACCAACACAACCTTGACAATTGACATAAACTAACAGAACACGTGCTGCGCAGAACAATTGTTCACTACCAATACAACCTAGAAGAACAATTGTTCAGGGCAACAGTTGTTACAATATTCACTCACTTCATTTTGCCGGCCTACAACAGAGGAGGAACACAGGCCTGCAACGAAGGAGGTAGTGCAAAATAAAAATAAACTTTGAGTGGAAATGCTGACGGTGCAAAAAAATAAAAAAATTTATAGCAACAACATTACCTCAGCCGTTAGTTGAGACAGTGCAAAATAGAGAAAAAATGAGCAGAGAAGTCGACAGTGCAAAAAAACAAAAACAATTATAGCAACAATATTATCTGAGCTGTTGGTGGAGGCAGTGCAAATAAAGAAAAAATTTGAGCAGAAAAGTCAGTAGTGCAAAAAAAATAAAAAAATTTGTAGCAACAACATTACCTCAACCGTTGGTGTTTCTACACTGGCCATTGTAAAAGCTCGTCGCGAGAACGCAAGGAGGAGAAGAAGAACGACAGAAAATGAGAAAGGAAAAGTGAAGTTAAATGTAAGAAGAATAAAGCTTCTTCTTATTTCTTTAGTCCTTCCTTTTTTGAATTTGAAAGTTGACATTTTGCAACTTTAAAGTTTGACAAGATGGATTGAGGCGGGCACTTTTAAATTTTACTAATTTTTTAATAATTTTTTTATTTTTTAAATTACCTTCTTTGCCCTTAATCTTCTTTGGCCGTTGAATCAAAAATAATGTGATCCAACGGCCTAGGACAGGTCCTGCACGTGCTGCAAAAAGCAGGTGCAGGACCTGAGCCAAACGCGTCTTATAACGCAAAGTCTTATGACAGTTAACAGGCTTCTTTTGCAGAAAAGGACGGGGAAAGAGAAGAACAAGAAAGGTAAGGCATGGAGAAGGAAAGAGAAGGAAACAAAGTAGGATGGTCGATGGTGGAAGATAATCAAAAGAGTTTAGGAGAAGAAAAAGTGGGGGCATGGATGGGAGGAGGGAGATTGAAGAGGATGAGTCCCACAGGTTGGATAACACTAGTAGCATCTGTGGTTAGGAGGATAAGACCCACAGGACCTATTCTGCGTTCGCTTTAGTCCCCAGAAGCGTCAGTGGGGGCTCCGCGCACTGGGAAAACGCTCTAATTAGACTTAAGATGGGATTTCCTTAAAAAAAATTTCTTGTTTTATTTTTCTTTTGAATTGAGATGGCATTTGTTGCAAGACGGAATAACACTATGTTTGGTTGGGGGCAGGAGGAGGGAATAAATGGAAAAGAAAAGTAAATGGAGAGGCATTTGAAGAAATATTCTTGTTTGGTTGGATGACAATAGGGGGTAGAAGTAAATATAGAGGGAGAAGTCTACATCAGTAAAATTAATCTATCTAAAAGTTGTTAGGTTGGGAAGTATTTGATAAAAATGACTAAATACTCTTTGAAATTTTTAGTAAATTCATAATAATAAATATATATAATAGGTAAAACACTAAAATTATCATAATCCATTATGTTTTTCACTCTAAGAAGTATTTGTAATTTATTTTCCTTTTATCTATACTAAACGAAATTAAAGTAAATACATTTATTTTTCTTAAGTGAAGTAAATAGTGTCATTCCTCCTCTCCTTTCCCCTCTCTCTCCCTTCCGCGAACCAAACAAAGCATGGCGCCAACATTTTCAAAACCCTTATTATATATATTGATTTTTTAGGCTTTTCAATTACGTTTTCTTGAATTTATCCTCCCCTCAAATTTGTTTGAAAATTCCTTACGTAGGTTGTATAAGATTTTTGCCCCTCAAAATCAAAGTTTAGACGTGTCTATGGTTGCAACCTTTGTATATCTTCTATTCATCATACATGTCTATCATATGCTGATAATTAGGTGTAAAGTAAATGACTTGAAATTAATGAACAAATCCTAAACGAATATAATAGAGAATAATAAAATAAAAATTGAAAAATTTTATAGCAATCAAAGCTAAAATCTATAAGATTCGTTTTAATTTTTCTACAAAAAATCAAAAGGATTTCGAAATCTCTTGAGGCAGGCGCAATCCTCCGGTCCCAGCTCTGCAAAAAATTGAAAGGATTTCGAAATCTCTTGAGGCAGGCGCAATCCTGCGGTCCCAGCACCGTCTATGAAAGCATACATAATGGTTGTATGCATCATTGAAGAGTAAGAATTAGTAATATTATTTTCGAATATCTACTATCTCAGTGGATTATTTCATAAAGAATAAGGGTGTTTAAGTAAATATGCCTGTCGCGTACCCCCCCCTTTTGATGAGTTGTTAGTCAGAAAGTTACATGACTAAAATGAAGGGTTAAATGGTTAATTGCATTGGCAAGGATTTGAAGGGTCATTTTGTAGTAATGAAAATATGAAAGGTAATTGAGTAAAATAAATATTTAGATTCGAGTGGTGAATATTTTTTTAAAATAATGTAAATAAATATTCATTTATCAATTCTTACTATCTTAAAGATCAATTATTACAAGAATTTTTTTTAATGAATAATTGTTCAAAATGATGTGAAATTTTTTTACCACTATTACATCTTGATATAAATATTAATATTTTTATGTAATAATAATAATCTTGTGATTTATTCGAACTCAATTTAAAATACTTATTCGCAAACGTTTGAATACTTTAATTATTCAAATTAAAAAATTATTATAAATAATTATTTAAACTATTGAGAATAATTATTTAAGATAGCATGGTAAGAATAATTATTCAAGACTGTGAGAACAATAATCTTGTGTTTTTTTCGAACTCATTTTAAAACACTTATTTGCAAACATTTGAATAATTTAATCATTTAAGATAGAAAATTTGGATACATAATTATTCAAACATTTGATAATAATTATTTAAGACTGCGTTGTGAGAATAATTATTCAAGATTGTGAGAATAATAATCTTGTAATTTTTTTGATCTCATTTTAAAATACTTATTTGCAAACGTTTGAATATTTTAATTATTCAAGAAAGAAAATTGTGATGAATAATTATTTAAATCTTTGAAAATAATTATTCAAGATTGTGAATAATTATTTCATCACTTTCCTTAAAAAAAATGCTTGTATGGCTAAAAGATAAAATTTATAACAATTTTCAAGAAAATTTTTTTCAGTTTTTTAAGGAAATAGGCGGTTTCCAAAAGTTTGGGAGGTATAGTCGCCGTGAGTCAATTCAATTAAATATTAGGATGATCTACCAGCAAAATTTATTTGTTTATTAATTAAAGTTTGATATTTGATCTGCAAGCTAATCATTTTCATATAAAAAGAATAAATTTAAAAATAATTTAATATGATTGCGTGATTGCTTAAGCAATCATTATGACTAATCGCAGTAACCTAAATTGCTAATCACAATATATTTATATTTTATTTGAAAACTTTCGCTCTATTTACTCCACTCTCTCTCTCAAATACCTCAAATATTTAATTAAGATATGGGCACTAAATGATGTCGATTTTGAAATAAATCTCACACAAAATTTTAAAAATTTTGAAAATTTAATCCTTTTGACACAGACACTAGGGAAGATGAAAATAAATCCAGTTAAGGTAAAGTAGAGCGTTTCTCACCGGATCAAAATGTTTCGAACAAATGAAAACGTGTAGAAATAAAAAATGAGCCTTGTCGGGCGGGACCAACTGACCGACCCGAAATGCTGGGTGGACTAGGCCTCGGAAAGGCCCGCCACATTAACGAAGTCAGCCTTGAAGAACTGAGTTGGAGACTTCAGTTTGACCAGAAGAAGCAATGGGCTCGGGTTTTCTAACGTAAATATTTTGATGGGAAGATTGGGCCGTATCGGGTCCACTTAGAAACTCTCACGGTTACGGGGACCTCTTCAAGCACAGCAAGATGAATTGCTTCTGGAGGCCCTAATTGACCTGGGATCTTTATATACTACAAGCGGTGATTAAGGCGATTCCTAGCGCTATTAGGAACCAGCAAGGGAATTCAGACACAGAAGCTAGAATTGGATCTGGATTTGGAATACTGCTTGTAATCAGAGGGTGAAGCACTACCTACGATTATGTGCTCACGGCTTAGGTGATTTTGCATTCACAGCCAAGGTGTTGATGGGTTTCTGGTCAGTACGTGCTGCATAAGATTTTCATCATTAGATTGGTATTTTTTAATCTAGCAGATAGAGATTCACATATGCTTATTCACTTATTTACTTTATTCACTTGTGAGCTTCCAATTATTGAATTAATAGGATATCTATGTAATGATTAATAATTCATTTAATACGTGCTGAAAAAAAATTCTATTATCACCATTCGTATGATTATGTTGTCTCGAGTAATTTTATCTTGATTAATGAGTAACTTGTACTTATTACATATATTATACACTCACTAATAAAAATAATTTACACAGCTAAAAAGACTAACTCACACATGGTGGAATAATATTTTTTTTTGAAGAGGTGGCTAATTTAGTACTTGTGGCTTTTTTTTAATACATGTGCCTTCTTTTCATTGATGGGCATGTAATTTATGGTAAATATTAATTTAGTGGATAAAGAAAAAGCTCATTAGTCTTTTTTCCTTCTGTTGCTATTTACTTTGAATGGAAATAAGACTAAATAAACTAATCCCTCTATTGCCTTCTTAATCCTTTCATTTCCTTCACAAATATCAATAGAAACGTTAAAAATTTGATCCATTTGTTTCTTTTCCTTTCCTCTTCTTCTGTTTCCTTCCATTTTTCATCCAAACGGTTCCTTAAATGGTTTAAAATGTCCTTGATGAATAATTATTCACTCTTAAGTTCGATTGTTTATTCTGTTATGAATAATTATTCACTCATAATTGAATAATTAATAAATTTAATTTTAAGTCAACGAATAATTATTCTATATAATGTAAAAATACAGATCCATTGCCATAACCTAGTAACTATTACTAGAATTCACTTATCATAAATAATTATTCACTCTTTATTGAATAATTGGTTAGTTCAATATTAAGTTAACGAATAAAAGAATAATTATTCACTTCACGATGAGCATTTGACAAGTGACAAATTATTATTTACTTCAGGATAAATAATCGATGCATGGATGATAACACATACAAAGTTTTGATGAATAATTATTCACTTTTAACTTAAAAATTATTCGAAGTGAATAATTATTCACTCTAAAAAGACTATTTATTCACTTTGAAGTAAATAATTGTTGACTCTTTATTGAATTATTAGCTCAATTCTAAGTCAACGAGTAAATGAATAATTATTCATTTCGCGACGAGCATTCGATAAATGATGAATAATTATTCACTCTATCATGAATAGTTATTTAATATTAAAAGAATAATTATTCACTTTACGACGAATATTCGAAAAAGTGATGAATATTAAAGGATCATTTAGTTGGACTTCCTTATTTTTTCAATTCTTTAAAGGAGATCCTTTCGCCTGCAAAAATCCCAGTACATGAGAGATAGAAAGTGGATCAATACTTTTAATAGTTTTCAATAGTGCTGTCAAACGGGCCAGCTCGGTTCAGCCCGCACGGGCTGGCCATGGAAATAGACCGAAACGGGCTGGCCCGTTTGGCCCGCGGGCTGGGAACTCCCAGTCCACGGCCCGTGACAGCCAGCTCGTGGGCTAAGTAAAACGACGTCGTTTTATAAAAAAATTTTTTAATAATTTTTTTAAAAAATCAAAACGACATCGTTTTGAGAATTTTTTTTTAAAAAAATAAAAAGAAAAACGGGCTAGCACGCGTCCGGCCCGCGGGCTAAACAGAGCGGGCCAAAAAAGCCCGCGTTTAAACGGCCTTGGGCATATTAAGCCCAAGCCCGCTAAAACGGTCCAACCCGCAGGCTAGAACCGTTTTTGACAGCACTAGTTTTCAAGCAAGTGACAAGAGTCTCAACAAACACTAAAAGAACATGCTCCAATATTTCAGCATTCCACTTGTTGTCAAAAAGTATTGCCTCCCTTGAAGAGGCAAGTACAAAATTTGAGCGAAAGATGAACAAGAAGTTGGTTACCATTGTAGTTAGTAGAAATGCAAAAATACCAACAACAAAGATCCTTTTCTAAGCTTCGCACCTAAAGAAAAAGACAGACATGTCTTCAAATAAGAATAACTTCAAGTTGATGAACATAGTGACTTCAAATAAGCGACTCGACATCACCTAAATATCTTATACACTTTCTCTATCATTTGTTTATCAATATTTGAAGAGTTTCAGAGTAATAGCGGAGAAAAGATAGAAGACAAAAAGAAGAGAGAGAGAGAGAGAGAGAGAGAGAATTCTGTGAAAGCGATTGGAAAAAAATGGGTGTCTCAGGATAAATACTTTTGTAAACTTTCAAATATCTCATTGATTTTAGTTGTTTAAAATGTTCTTTACACTCTTCAGTCGTCAGATAAAAAAATAGCCCATCTAATGGTGTAAAAGGTATTCGCACATTCTAAAAAAATAGGGTGTCATCACTATAGCCAAATGGGTTGAGAAGTACAAACAAAACATTAACAAAAAGGTTCCACATAAATAGTTCTTTTTTTTCCTTGAAGAAGATATACATAAAGAT
Source organism: Rauvolfia tetraphylla (assembly GCA_030512225.1). Classification (NCBI taxonomy): domain Eukaryota; kingdom Viridiplantae; phylum Streptophyta; class Magnoliopsida; order Gentianales; family Apocynaceae; genus Rauvolfia; species Rauvolfia tetraphylla. The sequence goes on along the minus strand of JAJQKT010000058.1, from coordinate 7,200,530 downwards.
TCAATAAAAATGTTTGAGACTACTAAGTAATAATTATATTAACTTGAACTTAGTTATGAATAGTTATATAATTTTCTAACTCCAAAATATAATATCATGAAATTAATATGTAAATGTACTTCTTAATCAAAATAATTTATATAATTAATAAAATATGTATTTTTTTGGAATATTATAAAATAATTAAATTAAGAGAAAGAATGCACTTCAACTCTAATATTAGAAAAAGAGAAAAACTAGAGAATGAAGAACGCTGTCATTTGAAAAAATGACAAGCAAAATAATTATTCTAATTAAATAGCCCACTAATATAATTTGTGAAAAGAGAAAATATAATAACAAAAAAAGGCATTGTGATTTAATTAATCCAAAATGGGTATGAGTTAGGGTTATGAACTTATAATCTGATGATTGACTTGATTCCATTTTTGAAAAGTCTAGCACGTTCATCCTGGTAGAAGCATCAAATTAAAGTTCATATAAAGGGCGGTTATGTTGATACTCACGTATTATCTGTTTTTTCTCTCTCAATTAAAAATTTGGCCATCTTTACTTTTTTTCAAAAATATGATAGCTATCATAAATATAACAAACAAGGTGTCTATCTATTCTCCTAATTAATATCAGGCCTCGTTTAATGGTCCAAGAAAAATAGATAATGAAAGTAACTATATTCTTAATTTTTAAATTCTTATGTTTTGTTTCTTATTTATGTTTTGGGAAAGGAATATAATTCCTTAAATCCGAAAAAATAAATGAAAAATACTAAGAAAGTGAATCGTATGTGGAGGTGATATTGTGATTTATTTCTTAAGGAATCTAACAAAAAGGCCAACAAAAAAAAACTAAAATTTAACAGATAATTTCCTCACATTATGTCTTTTCTTCTCTCCATTTCTATTTTTATCTTCACTCTCAATCATAATTTTCTCTTCTCACATCTCCCTAGTATAATTATTTTCTAATTAAATTTATATATCTCAATATTTTTATTTTTTTAAAAATAAAAAACTTAAAACTTCAATAAATTAACTATAAACCTATAGTTTAAATATTGTATCGTGATTATACAACTTACAAATATCATTATCTAAAGCAAAATTATTAAGTTTTCTTACAAAAGTTAATTTTAAAAAAAATTAAAATATTACTTTTTATACATGCTGGAAATCTAAAATTTTATGAAGATAATTTTTTCTCCTAAGAATGTATGTTTAGGACGAATATCAAGTTAAAAGAATATAATATATGTTTATATTCTCAAAAAAATTGAATCCAAACTTCACTATAAAAAAATAGTATACATCTCTAAATAAATAAAAAAGATTGAAATATAAAAAAACTTTAAATTGTATAATACTAATATAGTTAATAAATTCATTATTTCTTTTAAATGAATAATATATTTATTTTATACATTTAATAAATTAGATATAGTAACATTTTCTTAATAATTTATGAAATATCTAAATATAATAATATAATTTACTTAGAATCATAATATGTGAATTTACTGTATCAAGATTTAAATTCTTATATATTAGTTTCTACTTTTGTCAATCAAACGAGGGCTTAATGTTTTTTAAAAAATTAGAGGGTTCAATATGTACAAGCTTATGTTTGGTGCGTCTAGAATATTTAACTTGTTTTAAAAACAAAATGTTAAACATAAAATGCAGGAGACACACAATTAAGGAAAAATTTGAGGGGGCTAAGACTGTCTTATTGATTCTAACCCTAATTTTTTATAAAAAATTCACCCAATCTTTTCTCACTTCCGAAGGACCTTTTCTGTCTCTTCCAATCACATATTAACATCTCTATCTCTTTTATCTCTTTCAATATTTCATCTCATTCTAAACTTATCATTTTCCTGACTTTCCTTATCAAAACCATCTTCCCTCTATCTTTCTCATCCTTGTGTCCTCCCCACCCTCAATTCCATCTTCCCTCTTCTTCTTCTTCTTCTTCTTCTTCTTCTTCTTCTTCTCTCTCTCTCTCCTCCTTTTTGTCGTCTTTTTCTTCCCTCCCCCCTCCCCCACACGCACAAAAAAGTAGAGTAACCTTCAAACACTAGTATTGGTAGATTTATATTTGAATGTTTTAAATTATTGTCAAGAAGATAAGCAAGTCTCCCGTCCCCTTTCACCTCCACCAATTGATAAATGAAAATATCTTATTTTATTTACTTTTTTTTTCCATTTTTACTACACTTAAATTTCATTTTACCTTTTTGAGAGTTAAGTTTTATACTACTAGAATGTATTTAGATTGATTTTCATATCCCGAAGAGATCAATATATTCTAGCATAAAACAATTATATATGCTTCCATATGCATAGTTGACGAATGCATGCATCTAAATTTGACTTTATTAACCAAGAAAATTTGTGTGCTACCTGGTTCATAAAGATTAGAACAATGAATGCAATCTTCATGAGCCGAAAATTCTCTCATAAATTCTATTGAGAGTAATAACAACTTTCCCGAAATATTGAATGAAAGAGATGAAGAATACTGAATGAAATTAATTTTTTATAGGAAAACGTGGGGGCGAGGATCCTAGGAAGGGACCCATCTCAAGTTTTTCTCCAATTAAAAATTCAACTGAATCACTCTTCACAGCTTTTTTTAGTTAAATAATAGATTATTAGTTGATATTACCATTCAAACTATTTTCAAATTATTATTTTGATGAAAGTTAAGAGATTGAGATGATTTTAAAATTAAAAAATAAGAATTATATAAGGTAGTAAATAACCTTAACTGGGTGAGGACCTGTTTTTTTCTCATGTACAGTCTTTTTGTCTTCTAAATTTACGTGAACTAAGTGATGCCCTAATTTTTTGTATACAGATTCTCGGCGAGCCACAGTCTTGCCACTGCTGCAAGAGGTTTTGTAAGGAACAAATCAGATTCAGACTCAGATAAGTCAATTTTTGATGCCTCACTCGGGATGCTCCAAATAAAGCCTTGGAGAATTCGAGCTAGGATTATCGTAGTTATTGTAGAACCCAGAAGAACCCCTGCACAAGCCATTGCTAAAGGATAACAAGCGCAAGTCATGATCTACCAGAACGACTTCAGAGCCGTCGTCTTTGAGATGTCTCTCGGGTTTGAACTTCAGAGGTTCGTCCCAAATTCTTGGATTGCGGCCGAGTCCAGGGAGACTGAGCAGCACATGGCTACCCTTCGGGATGAAGTAGCCGGCAACGGTGGTGTCTTTGGTTGATACGTGAGGGACGTTAAAGGGAGCAACTGGATGGAGCCTAAATGATTCTCTTGCACAGGCTTTGATGTAGTTCAGATGAGGGATGTCTGATTCTTGAACTAACCTGTCCTTCCCTACCACCATGTCCAGTTCTTTGGTTGCCTTTACTAGCGTTTCAGGTTGATTCAGCATCTCTGCAAGTGCCCACTCCGCAGCGTTTGATGGATTGTCCATAACTACCATCATCAACGCCTGTGATCACAATTATATGAAATGTTATAATCGTGCTCGATATGATGATACGGTTTTTCTTTGTTCTAATTAATTTGCCCGTACCAAGTTGCATGTTTCTCATTATATTTTTAACAATCATCAAAAGGAATTGGGAAAATAGAGTCCAAATCAAGAAATGCATGAAAAACTAAACTGGGTTGGTTTGCTGCAGTAAAAGGGCAGGGAAAGGATATTCTTACAATTACTTGCGCTTTGATATCTTCTTTTGTCAACAGTGCCTCACCATTTTCGTCCTTGAGTGTAATTAGAACATCCAAGAGATCTTCAGGCTCTTCTTTGAAGCCGTTTCTCCATATTTGGATCCTCTGTTCAATTTCACGATCTTGATATTTCTTCATACTCCGAAGGGCTTCTCTTATTCTTCTCCCATGTCCACCCAAATCAAATGCTTGCAACCATGGTATGTAGTCAGAAACACCAAATGCATATAGGTAGGCCAGAGCAGTGAAAATTGCATCAACATGCTCTTCTTCCTCTACACCAGGTCCTCCATCTTCCTCTACACCAAATGCATATAGGTAGGCCAGGGGTCTCCAAAGAACCTCTTGTTGAAGACCAGCTTTCTCATCAGGTTTGCACAGTAATGACGCGTAGCAGTCCGCAAATTCACCAGACCACCGCCAGCATATTAATCCTTTCATTGATTATATATGTAACGTCCGAGGTGGTCGGCTTCTTCATTTCTTTTATCATGAAGCCATTTGTGTCTCGCTTTGGACAGCACCTCAGTAGCAATAATCCTCTTCATTTTCTTATAGTGATGGCTTGTAGGTTCAGGCGTGACAGCGGTTTCCAAGTAACCAAAGCTAACGAGTTCACCAGAAAAGCAAACAGGTCTTCCTGAGAAGTTGGAGTCTTGCTCTTTCAAGAACTCACAACAGAGCTCAGGAGAGCTGACAGGAATCACATGAATATTTGCAAGGCGAATACAAGCAATTTCGGTGTTGTGCATGTCGTGCATGATTTTATGGATCCATCGGAAACTTGGCCTGTTTCTGACCATTTGAAAAAGACATCCAACCAAAGACCAAGGTTTTGGTCCTGGAGGAAGAGGGCCCGCCTCCGTTTCATATGGTTTGAGAAAATTAGCGCCAGCAAGAAATCTAAGCAAAGGAACAAGTAATTTGTCATGGGAAAACAAGAAAAGCTATAGAAGAATGTGTCGCGGCTTCTAGGAACAGATTAAAGCTTCAAGTAAAGAGCTACTGAGAATAAGAATCTCTTCTTCAGTTGTTTGCAGATCTCAGCCTTAATAGTCCTCTAATTAGCTTATATAGCTCTGCTTGATCTCCAGAGTAAATTTAATAAGACAAAATGTTAACGAAGAACGCGTCGTTCCTTCAATTCTTCTATGTTATACGATAGCCAGCGTTTTTGTTTCCTTTTGATATGGTCAGTAGGGAAAGCATAGGTGCATAACCCGCGTCTTTTTCCTAGTAAAAAGAGGACGCCAACGCTTTGACAATTTTTATCTTAAAATTTTTATTACTTTAAAAAACTTTAATTAGTCATGAGAAAAAAGAAGTGAAATTCAAAGTGAAAAAGATATTAGAAAACTTTGTATTGACTTAAAAAAAGTAAAATTGGCTGTAAATGTTACAAAAGAAATGCAATATTGATAGTTGTGTTATTAAATTTTATTTTTAATTTTTTATACCATTTTATAATTTTCGTATATATTTTTATGCTATTTTACAATATTTTAAACTTTTTATATAACTGAACAATGTTCATATATTTTTTTATGCTACTAATTTATGTTATAGAGTGACATAAAATAAATATGAAAATTGTTTAGTAATATAAAAAATTAAAAATAAAGTTTAATAGTATGACCAACACATTTCTTAATGATATTTAGAGCTAATTTTTCAAAAAAAAAAAAAAAGAAACTGAAATATTTATTTATTTATTTATTGAATGTAAGCCAACCATTGGAAACCTCTGTTTTCCGTTCAATTGTACCAGTGATATATCGTTTCTTCAGTTTTTCATTTCTCTGGATAATGTTTGGTGCTATTAGTGATTCTTTGTTAAATTATTACTCCATCCATTCCAAATTATAAGGCATTTTGGACCTTTTTATTTTCTGAAAATATTTAATTTTTTACAAATTTTTAAAACTTATTTTTACTTATCAATGTAATTATCTATTTTTTTATATAAGTAGAAAATAAATAAAATTTAGTTAATGATAAAATAAAAAATACCTCTTATTTAAATTTTACTTTCTTAATCTATGCAAAAAGTATCAAAACGCCTTACATTTTGAAGATAGGGGGGCCAGGGGTGGGGAAGAATACTGTCATGTCGAGGGAAAGAGAGCGGAAAATTTGAGTTAAATAGCTGATTAGTTTTACATTTGGGATGAAACTAACTCTGGATTTCAGGTACTTCAAAGAGCAGTTAGAATCCTCCATCTTTGATTCTGTTCCTTTCTCTTTCCCACTTCTGTCAATCTATCACACAACAGCCTTCTTTCTAAAAAAAAGAAAATCTCAAATAAATAAAAAAATGCTGTATAGGAATTTACAGGAAAACGAAGGAACTCTAAAGATATATATATTTTTTCATACTCCATGTATTTGCTTTAGAATATAAGGGCTTTTGACCCATATTTTAATTGATTAGCACTACGACCGTATGTGTATTTGCATGTAATAAAATTTTGTAAAATTAAATTATTATCTAATTTATTTAATAAATTTATAAATTTATAATTATTAGTTTAAGATTTTTTTTTCTTTTAATGGTCTATTTTTGGGACACAGCTGCATAACTTTAATGGTATATTTTTCAGCAATTGTTATTTTCTCTTGAATATTCGAAGTTTTTTCCTTTTCTAGTAACTCATTTGTTTCTTTAATATTTGGAGTTTTCTTTTCCGTAACTTATTTTTCTAATTTAATACTTGAGTTTTCTTATGACATATATAGTTTAACACTCAAGTTGTAGTAACTAATATGATAATTACGTGAAGTAATTATTAGTTTAACATTTTTTTTTCTGCTTAGTGGTTTATTTTCCAACATTATAGTCTTGAATGGTATATTTTTCAGCAATTTTTCTTTTCTCATTAATATTTGGAGTTTTATTTTCATAGTAACCTCTATTTTATGTAGGTTATATATATATATTTCATTGAATTATAGTTTAGGTTTAGAAAATTGTGTAATTTAAATATATGAGTTAAGTATAGTAGTTACAAAATTTTCTTTTTTTCTTTTTTTAGATGAATGACAAACCTTTTTATTAGTTCTTTAGCATAACTGTCACTTCTTTTATTTTTACTGCTTTAACGAATGTAGCTTCCAAATAGTTTTTATTTAATATTTCAGTAATAATATTAATAAATTAACTAATCAATATTATAATAACTGCTAGTTAAATTCCAAAGGCATTTTAGACCATTTAAAAAAGTACAAAATACACTACGTTTAAATCATCACAAGCCTCATCTATATTTTTATACTAGTATAGATTAAAAAAATAAAATAAAGTGTATTTTTATTATATTCTTAAATAATGTAATTTATTTTCCACCAATATTAGAGAGAATAAGGGAACTATGTTTGTAAGTGATGATAATTTTAAAAAAACCATACTTAAAGTTGGTAACGGGCCAAACATTTTGACAGGGGAAATAAAAGGCCAAAACCCCTATATTTTGAAATAGAGGGAATAGAAAAGAAGATTTCACATGATAGCGAGACAAAATCAGGAAAAGATCCAAAGGCGCCCATCATAACAAACCATCAGGCTAACCACAGTTACCACTTTGAAATTGTTCAAAAGTACACTACTAGTTATTAGTAGTGTACAATATTGCAACTCTTACTATAAATAAGAGGAAAAAATAACAGCTACTACTACATAAAATACTCATGACAAATGTCCTGGGGAAACAATAGACTAAAACTTGTTTTGAGTCAATTAGTTAATACCACCTATACATAGTGAACTAAACTTCTAACAACCAGCCTTTCGTCCAAATGTGGTAATCCTAAGTTAACCATGTTTCTATCAACCACTTGTACTTTGTCCGACTATCTTCATAGATGGTTTTGTTTCCTTTTTAAACATTATTCCATAAGCATATGGTAACTACTTTTAACTATTGTTGGAAAACAGGAATTCAAGTTTCAGTGCCCCTTTTGTATCCTAAAAAACTAAACTCTAAAGACTAAACCATAAATGCTAAACCCTTAACCCCATAACACTAGCAAAACCATAGAGTTCTGATGGTTCTTATTGTATTAGTTAAAAACTGGGCACAACTATTTGTTAAATTAAAAGTAAAGATATCATGTTCAAACTATCACTTATAATGCACAAGTAATAGATCATGAATACTTGCAGAACACCAACATTCAATATAAATAGATAATCAATAATGGACCACAATGACATCTCTCAAATAGTTATTCTACGCAAAATAATGACATTTCTCAAATAGTTGTTCTACGCAAAATAAGATCTATCATCATATCAAACTTCCATTTACCATGACATTTCTTGTTAATTATGGGAAATTAAAAAAGGGTTCTTTAGAATTCTACATTGATGTCTTTGACCTTGCTTCTTCTATTTTCCAAAGCAGAAGGCAACAAAAATATTGCATTCGCCCAAAATTTCATATTTACTTTCGTATTCATTTTTTTATAGAAATTTTGGACCGATCTATGGAGTAAAACATGCTTTATGCTGAACAACAAAGAAATTCTTCACATATGGGTCTACATTTTTGGTTCTGCTGACACATCTTGCCTGTCTGATCTTTTGATTGAAAAAGGAAACAAAGGGAGTTAGAGTTAGCCCTCTTGTGACTTGAGTTTCTTTGTTCCCTTCTGACGAGACCTGGTCAATCGGTGAAGCGTGGAGTTAATTGAGATCAGAAGCCTATCTCCTTATTTGATCGGAGGAGTGGAAAGCTCTGATAAAACGTTGTACAAGTGATTTGTTTATTCGTTGATTATGTTCATCATATCTTTGGGTAACGGTTGGTACTGCTATTATAGTAGCTTCTTTGATAAATAAATGTCATGTTGAGAGCAAGAGAGCTGAGAATTTGAGTCATGAATGGCTGGCTCATTGGTTTCACACTTGGGACAAATGCAGTGGATGTCAAAATGGTTCCCTGCAGACCGACTGTGAGCAACTAAATTAGTTCCACTATCACTTTTTCAAGAGCAAGATAGTCAATACAAGATTGTATTTTATGACGTCTCTATTTTCTCTTCTGTCCTCCCTCATCTCCTTCTTTTTTGAATCGCATCTGCATCTACATCTACATTTTACTAGTGCCTATTGCTAATAAATATTCTGCATTTTTTGTTGCATTTCAGGCTTTCCTTTCATGAGATGCCAATTCTTCATAGAAATAAGTGCTAATTTCTTGATCCCAGAGATAGGTAGAAGTGAAGGCGTAGTTCTTCTTGGTCATTGGTTTGCTTTCTTCTGAAACGAAGCTACCTATTTGTGTTGATGTTCTTACTTCGAAAACTAACATATCTAGTCGATGTTGTAATAAATCAAAGTCATCTTGGCTCTTCACCAGGCTAAGGCGTACATAACTGCTCTCAGAACCAAATGCGGGCCCTTCCCGGCCAACGATCTTCGCAGAACTAAGAGTTGTATGACAGTTCTTGTCTTCCTGCTTGTTGCATTTGATCCATGCAAAGGCTGTATCAGGAAAAACCGTGGTTAGAGTAGATGTTTAATAGTATTAAATGGACCTGAGTTGAAGTAGAATTAAGTACTTGCATTTAATTAATTATTCTTTCCCTGTCAGTTTACTTAGCAGAAAGATGATAGGAAGATTCTTTTAACAATTTAATGCAAGCACTAATAGACTGTCTTTTTAGTCCAGAGAGAAAGGTTTGAATAGTAAAGAATTACCTGGAGTTGGGGTCCTAACTTTCTTTGAATATAAGCAGTATTTGTGCTCAAGGTTTTGGATTGAGAATCTTTCTGATGCAGAAAATCTCTTCGTCAACTTTTCCCATACTTCATTGTTTCATACCCAAAGTCAAACATTATACCTTTATGACACTTAAATTTCATTCCTTGTTCATAAAGATTAGAACAAGGAATGCAATCTTCATAAGCCGAAAATTTAAGACAACTTTCAAGGATAAAGAATATTGAATGAAATTAAATTTTTTATAGGTAAAAGTGGGCGCGAGGATCGGGGAATGGACCCATCTCAAGCTTTTCCTCAATTAAGAATTCAACTAAATCACTCTGCACAGCTTTTTTTTTATTAAATAATATATTATTGATTGATATTACAATCCAAACTATCTTCAAACTATTTCTTAGAGGAAAATTGAAAAATTAAAATAATTTTTAAAAAATAAAAATTATATAAAGTAATGTTAGAATCAAGAACACACCTCATCATCACTAATGAAGAAAGCAAAAAAACTAAGAAAAAGAGAGAAAATTTTGAGGAGAAATAAAATATGTAGTAACGTACGTACGCAAACTCTATGGCGGTATGTCTATTTATTGATTATTCAGAATATGTACAGATATAGAAAATAATTGCTATAAAATAATTACTCGGAGAATAATAAAGATAACGCATGAATAATATTATTCTACAGTATAGAAAATAATATCAAGCTCCAGAACCTAACAAGTAAGAGATAACCTTGAGCGAGGACCTTTTTTCTTCGATGTACATTCTTTTTGTTTTTTAAATTTACAAAAAAGAAAGATTGGATTCTACAGTACATTTTGCGAGAGCTTGGATCATATTTGAGATATGATTAACCAGATCAGATATTGCAGCCCTCTAAATGAATTTATTTAAAAAGATTAAAATTTTAGCAAACGTTGAATCAGATCCAACGGCTAGGATCCCGTCCAGGACGTTCGGCAAAAATGCAGTCAGGACCATATCCGGACTGCTAAATTTACAACAAGAACTAAGTAATGCCCTAATTTGCCGTATACAGATTCTCGGCGAGCCGCGGTCTTGCCACTGCTGCAAGAGGTTTTGCAAGGAACAAATCAGATTCAGACTCAGTTAAGTCAACCTTTGACGCATCAGCCACCATGCTCCAAAGAAAGCCTTGGAGAATTCGAGCTAGCAGCATCGTAGTTATTGTAGAACCCAGAAGAATCCCGGCACAACTGCGCCTGCCAGTGCTAAAGGATAACATGCGCAAGCCATGATCTACCAGAACGACTTCAGAGCCGTCGCCTGTGAGATGTCTCTCGGGTTTGAACTTCAGAGGTTCGTCCCAAATTCTTGGATTGCGCCCGAGACCAGGACGACTGAGCAGCACATGGCTACCCTTCGGGATGAAGTAGCCAGCGACGGTTGTGTCTTTGGTTGATACGTGAGGGACGTTAAAGGGAGCAACTGGATGAAGCCTAAATGATTCTTTTGCACAGGCTTTGACGTAGTTCAGACGAGGGATGTCTGATTCTTGAACTAACCTGTCCTTCCCTACCACCATGTCCAGTTCTTTGGTTGCCTTTACTAGCGTTTCAGGTTGATTCAGCATCTCTGCAAGTGCCCACTCCGCAGCGTTTGATGGATTGTCCACAACTGCCATCATCAACTCCTGTGATCAAGATGATATGAAATGTTATAATCGTGCTAAACGAGTGATACTAAGGACTGATCAATATGATGGTACTGTTTTTTTTCTTTGTTCTTAATTTGCTAGTACCAAGTTGCATGTTTCTCATTATATTTTTAACAATCATCAGAAGGAATTGGGAAACTAGAGTCCAAATCAAGAAATGCATGAAAAACTAAACTGGGTTGGTTTGCTGCAGTAAGAGGGCAGGGAAAGGATATTCTTACAGTTACTTGCGCTTTGATCTCTTCTATTGTCAACAGTGCCTCACCGTTTTCGTCCTTGAGTGTAATTAGAACATCCAAGAGATCTTCAGGCTCTACTTTGAAGCCGTTTCTCCATATTTGGATCCTCTGTTCAATTTCACGATCTTGATATTTCTTCATACTTCGAAGGGCTTCTCTTATTATTTTACCATGTCCACCCAAATCGAATGTTTTCAACCATGGTATGTAGTCAGAAACACCAAATGCATATAGGTAGGCCAGAGCTGTGAAAATTGCATCAACATGCTCTTCTTCCTCCACACCGGGTCCTCCATCTTCCTTCCCGTCTCCAAAGAACCTCTTGTTGAAGACCAGTTTTCTCATCAGGTTTCCACAGTAATGACGCGTAGCAGTCCGCAAATTCACCAGACCACCGCCAGCAGAATCCTTGCATTGATTATATATGTAACGAACGAGGTGGTCGGCTTCTTCATTTCTTTTATCATGAAGCCATTTGTGTCTGGCATTGCACAGCACCTCAGTAGCAAGAATCCTCTTCATTTTCTTATATTGATCGCTAGTAGAATCAGGCGTGACAGCGGTTGCCAAGTAGCCAAAGCTAACGAGTTCACCAGAAAAGCAAACAGGTCTTCCTGAGAAGTTGGAGTCTTGCTGTTTCAAGAACTCACAACTGAGGTCAGGAGAGCTGACAGGGATCACATGAATATTTGCAAGGCGAACGCAAGCGATTTCGGTGTTCATGTCGTGCATGATTTTATGGATCCATCGGAAGCTTGGCCTGTTTCTGACCATTTGAAAAAGACATCCAACCAAAGGCCAAGGTTTTGGTCCTGGAGGAAGAGGGAGGGACACCGCCCGCCTCCGTTTCATACGGTTTGAAAAAATCAATGCCAGCAAGAAAGATAAGCAAAGGAAAAAGTAATTTGTCATGGGAAAACAAGAAAAGCTATAGAAGACTGTCGTCATGGCTTCTAGGAACAGATTAAAGCTTCAAGTAAAGAGCTACTGAGAATAAGAATCACTTCTCCAGTTGTTAGCAGATCTCATCCTTAATAGTCCTCTAATTAGCTTATATAGCTCTGCTTGATCTCCAGAGTAAATTTAATATGACAAAATGTTAACGAAGAACGCGTCGTCCCTTCAATTCTTCTATATTATACGATAGCCAGCGTTTTTGTTTCCTTTTGATATGGTCAGTAGGTATAGCATACCCGCATAATCTGCGTCCTTGTAAAAAGAGGACGCCACCCTTTGAGAAATGCAGCGCTGGTGATCGTGCTGTTAATATTTTTTTATATCTTTAAATAATTTTGTACCATTTTTATATTATTTTATAATATTTTTAATTTTTTATATTACTGAACAATGTTCATATTTTTTTTATGCTACTAATTTATGTTGTAAAGTGACATAAAATAAATACAAAATTTGTTTAATAGCATACAAATTAAAAATAAAGTTTCATAGTTTGACCAACACTGTGCATTCTTTAGTGATATTTAGAATTTATTTATTTATTGAATGTAAGCTAACCATTGGAAACCTTTGTTTTCCGTTACATTGTACCAGTGATATATCGTTTCTTTGATTTTTCATTTCTCTGGATAATGTTTGGTGCTATTAGTGATTCTTTTTTAAATTATTACTCCATCAATTCCAAACTTTAAGGCATTTTGGACCTTTTTTTATTATTCATTTTTTATGTTAGTAGACAATAAATTAAATTTATTTAAATTTTCCTTTCTTAATCTATGCAAAAAGTATTAAAAGCCTTACATTTTTTAAGAGAGGGGGGCGGGGGGTGGGGGGGGTGGGGAAGAATACTGTCATGTCGAGGGAAAGAGAGCGGAAATTTTGAGTTAAATAGCTGATTAGTTTTACATTTGGGATGAAACTAGCTCTGGATTTCAGGTACTTCAAAGAGCAGTTAGAATCCTCCATCTTTGATTCTGTTCCTTTCTCTTTCCCACTTCTGTCAATCTATCACACAACAGCCTTCTTTCTCAAAAAAAGAAAATCTCAAATAAATAAAAAAATTCTGAATAAGAATTTACAGGAAAAAGAAGGAACTCTAAAGATATATATATTTTTTCATACTCCATGTATTTGCTTTAGAATATAAGGGTTTTTGACCCATTTTTTAATTGACTAGCACTACGTACGTATGTGTATTTGCATGTAATAAAATTTTGTAAAATTAAATTATTATCTAATTTATTTAATAAATTTAGAATTATTAGTTTAAGATTTTTTCCTTTTAATGGTCTATTTTTCGGACACAGTTGCATATCTTTAATGGTATATTTTTCAACAATTGTTATTTTCTCTTGGATATTCGAAGTTTTTTTCCTTTTCTAGTAACCCATTTGTTTCTTGAATATTTGGAGTTTTCTTTTCGGTAACTTATTTGTATAATTTAATACTTGAATTTTCTTATAACATATATAGTTTAACACTCAAGTAGTAGTAACTAATATGATAATTACCTGAATTAATTATTAGTTTAACATTTTTTTCCTGTTTAGTAGTCTATTTTCCAACATTATAGTCTTGAATGGTATATTTTTCAGAAATTGTTCTTTTCTCTTTAATATTTGGAATTTTATTTTCATAGTAACCTCTATTTATGTAGGTTAGATATATATATATATATTTCATTGAATTATAGTTTAGGTTTAGAAAATTGTATAATTTAAATATATGAGTTAAATATAGCAGTTACAAAATTTTCATTTTTTATTATTTTAGATGAATTACAAACCTTTCTATTAATTCTTTAAGCATAACTATCATTTCTTTTATTTGTACTTCTTTAACTATTGTAGCTCCCCAAATAGTTTTTATTTAGTTCAATAATAATATTAATAAATTAGCTAATCAATATTACAATAATAGCTAGTTAAATTCCAAGGACATTTTAGGCCATTTAAAAAAGTACATAACACACTATGTTTAAATAATCACGAGCCTCATCTATACTTTTATACTAGTATAGATTAAGAAAAAATAAAATAAAGAGTATTTTTTATTATATTCTTAAGTAATTTAATTCATTTTTCATCAACATTAGAGAGAATAAGGAACTACGTTTATAAGTGATGGTAATTTAATAAAAAAAATCATACTTAAGTTGGTAAAGGGCTAAACATTTTTGACAAGGGAAATAAAAGGCCAAAACCGCTATTTTTTGAAATAGGAGGAGTAGAAAAGAGGTTTTCATACGATAGTTTAAAGATAGTGAGACAAATTAGGGAAAAGATCCAAAGGCGCCCATCAATTTACCCCACATCATAACAAAGGTCCGTCAGGCTAACCACCATTTACCACTTTGAAATTGTTCAAAAGTACTCTAGTTTCTTGGTCCTAAACCTGCATTAGTTATTAGTAGTGTATAATATTGCAACTCTTACTAAAAATAACAGCTACTACTACATAAAATACGCATGACAAATGTCCTGGGAAAACAATAGACTAAAACTTGTTTTGAGTCAATTAATTAATTACCACCTATATATAGTGAGGCAAACTTCTAACAACCAGCGTTTTGTCCAAATGTGGTAATACTAATTTAACCAATGTTTCTATCAATCACTTGTTCTTTGACGGACTATCTTCATAGATGTTTTTGTTTCCTTTTTAAACATGAATTCCGTAAGCATATGGTAACTATTTTTAAATATTGCTGGAAATCACGAATTCAAGTTTCAGTGTCCCTTTTATATCCTAAAAAACTAAACTCTAAAGACTAAACCATAAATGCTAAGCCCTTAAACTCAGAACACTAGCAAAACCATATAGTTGTGACAGTTCTCATTATAACAGTTGAAAACTGGGCAGAACTATTTGTTGAATCGGAAGTAAATATATCATGTTCAACCTATTACTTATAATGCACAAGTAATAGATCATGAATACTTGTAGAACACCATCGTTCAACATAAATTGATAATCAATAATAGATCACAAGACTGTTAAAATTAGTCAATCAACACGTCTGTAAAGTGGAACGGGTCATAGCATAAGAATAGTGTTAGTTGGTTAGTTGCCTTAGGAATCGGATCATGGATCCAACTCTGTATGTAATCAGTTAATCTTTTTTAATATAAATAGAATACGTCCTCCATACAGTGAGGTATGATTGGCATAAACTTGATATGGTATCAGAGCCTCATAGATTTACGAGATCCATAGTTTCCACAGCTAACCATGTCAGCCTCCCTCCAATTCAACACAATGTCTTCCCCGTCGATCAGTCAGGTCTGCCCAAATTCTTCCCTACTTGCGCAGCCAAGGGCTTGTTGGGTTTGTGGATGGATCCATGCCGGCACCAAGCCAGAAGATTGCTGTTGAGCCAAATGAAGAAACCGGGAGTCGCAAAATTATCGTCAACCCTGAGTTCACAGTCTGGTATCCCCAGGACCAACTGGTGCTCAGTCTCATCAACTCATCAGTCACCGAGGAGGTCCTCAGCACGATGGTTGGTATCACCACTGCACGAGAAGCCTGGGCTATGCTGGAGCGACAATTTGCCTCCATATCTCGAGCACGAGCAATGTAGATCCGCATGGAACTCTTCACGATCCAGAAGAAGGACATGACAATTGCTGACTACTTTCGTAAAGTGAAACGTCTCGGGGATACGCTCGCTGCCATTGGCTAGCGGGTAGAGGATGAAGAGCTCATCGCCTACATGCTGCAAGGGCATGGTCCAGATTATGATCCTCTGGTCTCAAGCATTACAACCAGAACAGATATCTACACTGTCAGCGATGTGTATGCTCACATGCTGAGCTACGAGATGAGGCACTTGCGTAATAGTACATTTGGGCAATTTTCATCTGCTAACAATGTCAACAGGATGGCCATTCGTGGAGGTGCCAATGGAGGTCGTGGTGGTCGCGATCGTAGTCGTCAGTCAAACGGTGGCCGCGGACAGGCAGGGCGTATTGGACGTCAACCACCAAGGGCACAAAGCAGCTCAGGCATTGCCTGTCAGATTTGTGGTAAGCCCAATCATGATGCTTTGCAATGCTGGCACAGATTTGATCAGGCATATCAATCTGAAGACAATCTCAAACAAGCAGCTATGGCAACAAGTGGATACACTGGTGATACAAACTGGTATGTTGATACTGGAGCCACAGACCATATCACCAACGACCTAGAAAGGCTTACCACCAGAGAGCGGTACACTTGCACCGATCAAATTCAAGTTGCAAATGGCTCAGGTTTGTCTATCTCTCATATTGGGAACTCATTAATTTCTGGTTCATCTAGATCCCTTGTCCTGAAACATATCCTATATGCTCCTAAAATCAATAAGCATCTGATTTCGGTACAAAGACTAGCATCTGATAATAATGCTCTTGTGGAATTTCACCCAAACTGTTTTTTTGTTAAAGACCGAGTCACGAAGAAACTCCTGCTTAGTGGTAGATGTAAGAATGGCCTCTACATTCTACCAAATAATTCCAGTCAAGCATTGCTGACAGCCAAATTTTCTAAAGAGCAATGGCACAGAAGGCTTGGGCACCCTGCATCTCCAATTACCATTAGAATTCTACAAGATAATAATTTAGATGTAGATACTAGTATTTCCTCTTCCTTGATCTGTCATGCTTGTCAATTAGGGAAAGCACTTCAATTGCCCTTTGTTTCTTCTCAGCACGTATCTACAGCACCCCTTCAATTAATTCACACTAATATATGGGGTCCAGCCATTGCCTCAGTAAATAATTCCAAATATTATGTTTCTTTTGTTGATGATTTTAGCCGATATGTTTGGATTTATTTTATGAAAAGCAAATCTGATGTCGAGTCTGTGTTTCTTCAATTTCAAAAACATGCTGAAACTATGCTAAATATCAAAATTAGCTCTGTCCAGTCAGATTGGAGGGGTGAATACCACCGTTTGCACAATTATTTCAAATCCACTGGCATTGAGCATCATATCTCCTGTCCTCACACACACCAGCAGAATGGGTTAGTAGAAAGAAAACACAGATACATTGTAGAAACTGGCCTTGCTTTACTCGCTCAAGCCAACATGCCCCTGTCCTATTGGGATGAAGCCTTCAACACAACTTGCTTTCTTATAAATAGAATGCCCACTTGAACCATACAACAAGACACACCACTTCATAAATTGTTTGGTAAAAATCTAGATTACTCCATGCTTAGGGTGTTTGGCTGTGCTTGCTGGCCTAATTTAAGGCCTTACAACAAGAAATTGAGTTTCAGAACTACTAGATGTGTATTCTTGGGCTATAGTTCTTCCCATAAGGGATACAAGTGCTTAGATAGAAGTACAAGACGAATTTACATCTCCAGAGATGTTGTCTTTGATGAAAATATTTTTCCCTTTGAAGAATCTAAGCCACCAGCCAGAGCCACAAATTCACACCATCCTATTCTACTTCCAGCCTTAACCAAACTTGCTATCTACACTGAAAATGCCCTCACAGATATTGAACCAGTTGTTAATAATTCTCATATGAATGATGGTCAAACTGATAATATTGCTAATGACAACCTGTCTGGTGTAAGCTTGTATCCTGCAGATAATACAACAAGTCAAGAGGTAGTTGCAGAACATGAAGCTGAGAACAGTTCAACCAATAATCAAGACCAAGCTCAAGAACATGTGTCCGAACAAGAAACGTTTGAAGCGGTTAGTCAACACCCAATGCGAACAAGGTTGAGAAATAACATTGTACAAGCCAAACAATTCACTGATGGAACTGTCAGATATTCAGAGACCTCAAGAAACTTCACAGGGGTTGTAACTGTCATAACTCTGACCACAGAGACTGCTGCTGAACCTCGAAACCTGCAGGAAGCCATGCAAAGCCCAGGATGGAGAGGAGCAATGAATGACGAGCTCTCAGCATTACAGAAGAATGACACTTGGGATCTAGTTCCACCCAAACCTGGAATAAATCTCATTGATAGTAGATGGGTGTATAAAGTGAAAAGAAAAGCAGACGGGTCAGTTGAAAGATTGAAAGCAAGATTGGTTGCTAAAGGGTTAAAGCAAAGGTTTGGTATTGATTACAGTGATACTTTTAGCCCTGTGATCAAGCTATCAACAATCAGGGTCATTCTTTCACTAGCAGTAACCAAGGGCTGGAATATGAGACAAGTTGATATCCAAAATGCATTCTTGCATGGAATTCTGGAATAGGAAGTGTACATGCGGCAACCACCAGGATTTCAAGACCCAGACAAACCAAATGATTACATATGCAAGCTCAAGAAAGCCCTTTATGGTCTGAAACAGGCTCCAAAAGCTTGGCATTCAAGGCTGGCTGGAAAACTTATGGAATTAGACTTCAGGGTTTCTGTAGCTGATTCATCTCTGTTTATTCTCAAAAGCAGAGAGGTAACCATCTATATGCTTATCTATGTTGATGATATAATTATTGTTAGCTCCTCTGATCAAGCAACAGAAAGGTTGATTCAGAAGTTAAAAATAAATTTTGCAGTAAAAGATTTGGGTGATCTTGAGTATTTTCTGGGTATTGAAGTCAAGAAGGCAAGAGATGTCATCATACTGTCACAAAGAAGATATGCATTAGATTTGTTGAAGAGAGCAAACATGGAAAAATGCAAGCTCATGTCCACTCTAATGAGTTCTGCTGAGAAATTATTCAGAGAGCAAGGAATACTCTTATCAGCTGAAGAACAATTCAAATACAGAAGTACTGTGGGAGCACTGCAATACTTGACAATGACTAGGCCTGATTTGGCATTTGCTGTCAATAAGGTGTGTCAATATCTTCATACACCTACTGATGCTCATTGGAGTGCTGTGAAGAGAATCCTTCGTTATGTCAAGGGCACACTAGAATTGGGAGTGAGAATTCAGAAGTCTCTAACAATGATGCTGTCCTGTTTTTCTGATGCTGATTGGGCAGGTTGTCCCGATGATCGACGTTCAACTAGCGGCTTTGCTGTATTCCTTGGAGCAAATCTGATTTCCTGGAGCTCCAGAAAACAGGCCACAGTGTCCAGATCAAGTACCGAAGCAGAATACAAGGCAATTGCAAATCTAACTGCAGAAATGATCTGGATCAAATCATTACTGAAGGAGCTCGATGTGTATCAATCAAAGGCTCCTCGCCTCTGGTGTGACAATCTAGGAGCTACATACTTGACTTCAAATCCAGTGTTTCATGCCAGAACGAAGCATATTGAAGTTGACTTCCATTTTGTTCGAGAACAAGTGGCACGCAAAGCAATGGAAGTCCGGTTCATTTCATCAAGTGATCAAGTAGCTGACATCCTGACAAAACCACTATCTAGAACTCCCTTTATTACACATTGCAACAATCTCAACATGTATAAGACCTGTTGGGATTGAGGGGGACTGTTAGAATTAGTCAATCAACACGTCTGTAAAGTGGAACGAGTCATGGCATAAGAATAGTGTTAGTTGGTTAGTTGCCTTAGGAATCGGATCATGGATCCAACTCTGTATGTAATCAGTTAATCTTTTTTAATATAAATAGAATACGTCCTCCATACAGTGAGGTATGGTTGACATAAACTTGATAAAGACATCTCTCAAATAGTTATTCTACGCAAAATAAGATCTATCATCATATCAAACTTTCATTCACCTTGATTGGAAATTAAAAACGGGTTCTTTAGAATTCTACATTGATGTCTTTGACCTTGCTTCTTCTATTTTCCAAAGCAGAAGGCAACAAAAATACTGCATTCGCCCAAAATTTCATATTTACTTTCGTATTCATTTTTTATAGAAATTTTGGAGGGATCTATGGAGTAAAACATGCTTTATGCTGAACAACAAAGAAATTCTTCACATATGGGTCTACATTTTTTGTTCTGCTGACACATCTTGCCTGTCTGATCCTTTGATTGAAAAAGAAAGCAAAGGGAGTTAGAGTTAACCCTCTTATGACTTGAGTTTATTTGTTCCCTTCTGACGAGACCTGGCCAATCGGTGAAGCGTGGAGGTAGTAGAGATCAGAAGCCTATCTCCTTATTTGATCCTAGAAGTGGAAAGCTCTGATAAAACGTTGTACGAGTGATTTGTTTATTCGTCGATTATGTTCATCATTTCTATGGGTAACGGTTGGTACTGCTATTACAGTAGCTTCTTTGATAAATAAATGTCATGTTAAGAGCCAGGGAGCTGAGAATTTTAGTCATGAATGGCTTATTGGTTTCACACTTGGGACAAAGCCAGTAGATGTCAAAATGGTTCCCTGCAGACCGAGTGTGAGCAACCAAATTAGTTCCACTATCACTTTTTCAAGAGCAAGATAGTCAATACATGATTGTATTTTATGTCGTCTCTATTTTCTCTTCTGTCATCCCTCATCTTCTTCTTCATTTTTGAATTCCACCTGCATCTATCTACATTTTACGTGTGCCTACTGCTAATAAATACTCCGAATTTTTTGTTGCATTTCTAGACTTTCCCTTTCATGAGATGCCAATTCTTGATAGAAATAAGTGCTAATTTCTTGATCCCAGAGATTGGTAGAATTGAAGGTGTAGTTCTTCTTGGTCATTGGTTTGCTTTCTTCTGAAACGAAGCTACGTATTAGTTTTGCTGCTCTTTCCTCGAAAACTAACATATCTAGTCGATGTTGTAACAAATCGAAGTCATCTTGGCTCTTCACCAGGCTAAGGCGTACATAACTGCTCTCAGAACCAAATGCGGGCCCTTCCCGGCCAACGATCTTCGCAGAACTAAGAGTTGTATGACAGTTCTTGTCTCCCTGCTTGTTGCATTTGATCCACGCAAAGGCTGTATCAGGAAAAACCGTGGTTAGAGTAGATGTTTAATAGTATTAAATGGGCCTGAGTTGATGTAGAAATAACTACTTGCATTTAATTAATTATTCTTTCCCTGTCAGTTTACTTAGCAGAAAGATGATAGGAAGATTCTTTTAAAAATTTATGCAAGCACTGATAGACTGTCTTTTTTGTCCAGAGAAAGGTTCGAATGGTAAAAAATTACCTGGAGTTGGGGTCCTAACTTTCTTTGAATATGAGCAGTATTTGGGCTCAAGGTTTTGGATTGAGAATCTTTCTGATGCAGAAAATCTCTTCGTCAACTTTTCCCATCGGTACTTCATCGTTTCATACCCAAAGTCGAACATTTGTCTTCCTTTTCCTTCAAGAACTACGTTCAAAAGCTTGAGAGCTCTCAACTGAGTTTCTCTGGGAACTCCATAGGTATTCAAATCCATGTAATTCACCATTCTTTCATACACAGCCCTGTCTTTGATCAGTGCCCACCTGGAAGGAACAAGGAATTTGATCAGTTATAGTAATCACAGTAACCAATTTCTAGTAGAATACAATATAGAGAAGACACTAAGATTCTTACCCAAATCGGCTGCCTGCATGACCAGTAAGTTTTGAAAGCGTGAAAAGCATGAGATCTTCATCCACTGGAGATGGGATTGGTGTGTAATGCGGCCAGTAATAGGCAAGATCATGAATTTGTTTGGCAAATGGACCCTGGAGAACTGCTTTCTTTAGCTGACCGTCAGGATTGTTAGGTGAAGTAACAAATTCTATAAAATTCATCGAAGAATTTGAATCCTTCTTCCAAGACACAGTATCGCCACGGAATTTGTAATTTGCAGATTCAAAAAGTTCTGTCTGTGATTTGTATACCTGTGATGAAACATGAGGATTATAATTAGCTTGAATTCGTCATAGGTGTTAATTTCTATTGAAGATGTTTGAGGAATTGATATTGACCGGGTAATATGGTGCAGAAGCAACCACTTTGGCCTGTTGCAATGAGCCACCACCAGATGAAAGAGCATAGACGGCCGCATTAAGAAGCTGAGTTGAGCCAGCACCAAAAACTACATATCTATCAGCTGTCACTGCATTTCCTACTGCAGCATGCAGCTTGCGAATTTGTTTCTCGAGCTCTTTAGAAACAAGAGAGCCGTCGTCAAACTCGTAGCCCATTCGGTGCCATCCAGCCACCAGAATTGCGCTGCTTGCAGCATTTTGCCTCCAGAATGGCTCTAAGAACATTGGATTCCCACTGCAACATGCACACTAAAATTTTGAGCATTTCATTTGATAAAAAGCAAAGGATGATCTTTGGATCTTGTAGAAAAGAAAATGAGTCATCGTAGAAACGCACCTGTCTGCATCTACCACACAGCCAGGTAAAAACTCCGAACAGTCAGGTCCAGTATAGCACGCATTGCACTCGCATGCAGGTTTTCCATTGTCTAATACCAATCCGTCCAGATAGGCTCTTCCATGGCCAGAACAAGATATTGATGCAACTGCTTCAGCTTCAGCAGAGGCTTTTCTGCTCCAACTGATATTGCTACGAATCAGCAAAGCAACAAAGACAAGATTGAGCAGCGTAGAGCCACCCAAGCAGAGTGTGATTCTGAAGCTCAAATTCTTCTCCATTATATCTAGTTGTTTCTCGACTTCTTCACTGCTTCAGTTCTATGCAGATCCCTGATCTGGCTCCCTTATATAGTTGTCAAAGATCTGGCGAGTAATTAATGTGATAAAATATTCTTGAAGAACGCGCTGTTCGTTCGATTCTTTAATACAGACACCCACGTTTAGGTTGAGCATGCCTGAATTCCTCAGCGTTTTGATGGATAAACAAATGAATTATGCGCTTTTCTTTTCTGCTGTAGAATTTAAAAATAAAATATACAGAGGTCAGCCGAGGGATCCAAGCCTTTAACTTCAGAAGATTGGGAACTTACTGTGTTCCTTCGCTCTTTCTCGGTAAGGATTTTATTCAAGTATTTTTAAAATTCTTTTGATACTTGTTTTATACGTTGCTATAAGTTTTTAAAAATAATATCAATTTGATGATCAATTTTGAAAATTTATTTGAAAAAAAAACAAAACAAAAGAGAATACAGTGGATTCGCTCGGAGGATTGGAAACCTCCGCCATTTTTGTACGAGTCTGTGCCAACCATTTGTTTGTCCGTTAATGATCATTTCTATTTGTGACAAGCGCCTGTTAGAATGCTGAATGCCTATTTTTCAATATCTGCGAAAGGTCCTCTATAATTATTGGATCAAAAAATTTTTTTCTAATAGTTTTGAGAAATTAAAAATATTTTAGAGTAAAAATAATTTTTTAAAATTCTGTACAAATTTCAAATGAACTTTATTGTAGGACTTACGATAAATATTATATTTTTTTAAAAAATAATTTTGAGATTAAAGTTATAAAAATTAAAATTAAAAGATATTATTTATTATAAAATCTTTTTGCAAATTATTCTCAGAAATATTTATATAGTAGCCGGAAAAATAGAAGCCGCCAGGCAAAATTCCCCGAAGACAATCGTCAGCATCCGTCAACTTGCAGGCTGCAGCCACGAGCCAATTTATAAAAATGATTTTTTATTAATTAAAGATTTGATATTTAATCCCAAAGTTAATCATATAAAAAGAGAAAATTTTAATAATAATATAATGTTGCTGTTTTAATGTCGTCGTATGTCTGCGGAAGCATTCGTTGTGACTAATTGTTGAAAATTTAAAATAATAATAATGTTGATGATAAATTTTAGGATAAATAATTCAATTTATTTTTAAACTTTATTCAAAATTTAAATTTTACCATTAAATTTTAAAAAGAAAAAATTTTAACCTTGAACTGTCACAGAGTATTATTTTGTCATATTAAGTTTATTTCTATCGTTAATTCATGAGAGAATGACTGTCACATGACCACCACATGACTATTTGATGGGCAAATCAGGAATATTAAATAAAAATTATTTTAATTAATTTTTAAAAATAAAAATACAAAATTAGAAGTGCAAAAAAAAATCTTGTAATGGTTTAATCGTATATACATATATTGACGGAATATCACAAGTTCTAATTTTTTTCTAAATCGATAATGTAAGAAAAAAAACTAGTTAATATTGTTAGATAAAGAGGAAGATAATGACAAAAGGGATAAGACAATGATTTTCTCTCTTACTATAGTTTATTATTTTTCATATTACTTTTATCTTTTTTTAAAGAATTCAAATAATTTTTATTTGATATTCCAGATTTACCCCTCAAGTAGTTATGTGGCGGTCATGTGATAGTCATTCTATTATGAATTAACTAGTCAAAAAACCCGTGCTATGCACGGAGAAATAATCTATAGTAAAAAATTAATGTACAAATTATTTTAATAATGAATAATAAAATATAAAATAAATAATTAAAATTAGAATATTCATAAGATGTATACATATAATTAAATAATTTAAAGTTGATAAAATATTGAAGTAATTGTTCAATAACTCTTCTAATATATTAATAAAGAGATTACCATCTGCAAAATTAGTGAAAATATTTTTCATTAGTTATATATTTAAGAAATTATAAGCATAGCAAATTGCTTAATATCTAATATCTTAATAAAGAGATTACCATCTGCAAAATTAGTGAAAATATTTTTCATTAGTTATATATTTAAGAAATTATAAGAATAGCAAATTGCTTAATATCTCATTTTAATACAATATTACCTAATTGATGGCTCTGAAAGCTTGAAAAGAACTCTTACCGAATTGAACCTTTCAACCCCCACCCCTCCCCTCTCCCCCTTCCCCCTCCTTTACCCCACCAAAAAGGGTAAAGCAGAGTTTTCTTATGAAAAAGTCAGACCTTGATAAGGTGACCATGTCGTCCAGAGAACTTTAAGGCCAGCATTAGTATGGTTAATCAATTGCATCATCAGTGAATATTCTTTTTGATATGCTAGAAAACTGGACATGAATTTTAGCTGGCTTTTTGTCTTCAAGTGTTCTCCATTGCATAATAGTAATCCCTCTAGAAGAGTGTACTTCAAAATTAACAAATGTAGAGGTGATTCAATCCATGTTTGTTTGCTATTATAAGCCAAAATACTGCATTTTGTTGCAAATCTCATACAACATTTCTGCTGATCAGCAATAACTGTCCCGACAGAGATTATGTATCTCAAAAATATAGCTGATGCTATGTGTGCTAATTGAGAACAGTGATGTATGATCAACAAAAATGTAAAGAGCAGCATACGTGATTGTTGCTATCGTTTGTATAATCATATGCACTATATTTTCATTTTAAGACGCATAACTTGAGCATATTATAACCAGACACTAAATCATTAAAACAGCTCAAAATAACATTCAAAATCCAAAATTTGGACTCGGAAACTATTAGGAATTCAACACAGCAACAATTGGTACCCAGAATGAACAAAAAATATTGGAAGTATCAATTTTGAAAGGGAATAATAGAAGATATTACCTCAAGGAATGCCTTCAAAACCCACATGAATGTCAGAATTATGACTCCATTAACGGAAAACTCGACCTACACAAAAAGTGGTTGCAAGTTAAGGATTGGACCAGTGGCCTATACAAAGAAAGCACCACATTAGAGATGAAAATACCTCAAACTGGTTTAGCTTTCCGACCGTGTTAAATGTTAGACTAATAGAAAGTGCACCATACTTGAAAAGATTTAAGCAATATCCTCTGTTACTTTCTCAAGCATAGATTTCACTATTGTTGACGTCTTATTTTTTTCCCTTCCTTCTCATCTGTACCTTTCACAGAGTCCATTTCAAAGCTTTTCCATGGACATCTGTTAGAGAGGAATCAATTTTTTCCTTTGCACCTTATTTCCCAGAATACTCTTGGGGAATCATTTACATATATATAGTAAAAGTACTTGCTTATTAATTATTTTGTTAAGAGTATTTTTTGTGATCTTTACCAATGACAATTTGATATATAAATGATTTAGCGAAAAAAATCTGATATATAAATTTTAAAAACAAAACAAACCATATGAAGTAGCTAGAACCTTTTATATTTATAAGTTTACTTTACACTTTTTGTTTAATGAAATTTGGGTAATGGCTTTGTGTTCCTCTTAACTTCCATCACCACTCTTCTCGTTCTTATCTTTCAAAGAACTATACCATCTATAGCAATAAAAGCAAAATATTCCAAAGATTAATGATCTTTTTTTTAATCATAGGAAGCTAATTAGTGAGCACTGAGATCACAATTTTCTGTTTTTTTGAATTTTTTTAGCATAAAACCACACATATTGAGAATAAAACAGATAAGAAATTTCATCAGAACTTTGCACTCTGCAACCTAATCCTGCAATGGTGTGAAAAGAACAACTATGATCTGCCAAGAAAACATGCTATTGATGGTTCTGAAAGCTTGAAAAGAACCCTTACCGAATTGTCGCTGCTTTGTCTTCTTAAAATTCTAATTCATAAAAATTCTTAGACACAATACTAAAAAGCAAAATACTGAAAGCTTTTGTTCCATCAAAAAAATTACTACAGAAGCATAATACAATAATAACTCAATTACGTGCATGACATATCACTTGATATTTTTCCAGACTTATGAAAGGGAGAGCATTAAAAAGTGGTTGAATTCGAATCACCGCACCTGTCCAAAGACTGGACAAACTTTGAGTCACTTGACACTTGCTCCGGACTTTGCACTCCGCAACCTAATCCTGCAATGGTGTGAAAAGAACAACTATGATCTGCCAAGAAAACATGCTACTGATGGCTCTGAAAGCTTGAAAAGAACTCTTACCGAATTGAAATGGTAGAAATGGTACAAATATGATGGTTAATTTTTTAGTAATAGAAGAGTTTGTATACCATTAGAGTTAGAATTGGAGTTAAACGATGAAAATAGAAGAGTTTGTATACCATTAGAGTTGGAATTGGAGTTAAAAGATGAAGAAATTATTTTATTACAAATTAAAAAATTCTAGAAAATTAAATCAAGGCCTTGGAAGGTTTAGGGGAGGAGAGAGAGTAAAAGTGTTTTGGTAATATATATAGATATAGATGTTAGAAACAAGCAGAATATGAAAAAACACTACTTTGTGATAGTTTAAGGTCAAAGTTTTTCTTTTTTAAAGTTGAATGACAAAATTTAAAATTTGAGTAAAGTTTAAGGGCAAATTAAATTATTTATCCTAAATTTTAATTGAATTCTATTGTAAAATTGATGATAAATATTATATTTTTAAAAAACTAATTTTAAATTAAAATTAAAAAGATATTACTTATTATAATTTTTTTTGCAAATTATTTTCAGAAATATTTAATAGTAAAGGAAAAAATAGAAGCCGCCAGGCAAGATTCCCCGAAGACAATCGTCAGCATCCGTCAACATGCAGCCCCCGAGCCAATTTATAAAAATTATTTTTTATTAATTAAAGATTTGATATTTAATCCCAAAGTTGATCATATAAAAGAGAAAATTTTAATAATAATTTAATGTTGTTGTTTTAATGCCGTCGTATGTCCGCGGAAGCAATCGTTGTGACTAATCGTTGAAAAGTTGAATTAGAGACTTCAGTTTGACCAGAAGATGCAGTGGGCTCGGGTTATCCAACATAATAATATTGATGGGGCTACCATAAGGGTGTGGTTTGAAATTTGGGCAGGATTGGGTCCTCTTAGAAGCAACTTACGGGGACCTCTTCAAGTACAGGAAGATGAATAGCTTTTGATCCGCATGGTGTTTGGAATGTTTAGAGGTTCAAGGATTTTAGTGATGAAAAAGAAAAAGATAAAACAATTAAATTTTTAGAAAATTAAAAATTTGTGAATTATTTGGTCATTTGAGAAAAATACTATAGAAATGAAAAAATAATTTTTAAGAAAATAATTTTTCTTGTTTGGTTTATGAGATTTATGATGAAAATGGAAAAGTAAATATCATATCAAGACTTTTTTTACAAAAAAAAAAAAAACTCCTCTTAAAAAGCAAATATCTTATTTACAAAAGTCTAAAGGAATAATAATTTAAACAATTAACAATTTAGTAACTAACTAAAAGTCAATTAACACGTTTACGAGTTGCAAGTAGGGCTTTAGTCGAACATGAATGAATCGAATATCTAATTTTTTTTAATTCAATTCATATATATAATACTCAAACACAATTCATATTTTCTCAAATAATGTTTCAAATTTAAAAATTTTATTTAAGCTCATTTATTTATTTGTTCGTTAAGTTTAAAGTTTGTTTGCATTTTACTCTTTTAATTTTTGTGAGTTGTTTGAATAACGCGAATAGTGTTCAAGTTTAATTTGTTTTAATAAAATAATAAAAAATTAAAAATAAATAGTAAATAATAAGTAATAAAATAATTTTTAATATAATAATATTATAAATGTTAAACAAAATATATACTATATTTATATAAAAATATTATATAAATATAAATTTTGATATAAAATTTAAATAATATTATAAAATATATGAATAATAACTTTATATATGTGTTTGTGAATGTTTGAATTAGTTAAATGAACCATTTTTAGTGTTTGAGGTTGACAAGAATATCAAAAAAATGAATAATAATTTAACACGAACAAACTTTATTTGTAAATATTTGGTTCAAAAAATAACTCAAGTTGAAAATTAACATTAAATTTTAAATTACACTTCTGCTTTAATTAACTTTTCTTTAGTGTTTTCCTTTTCCTCACACTTTTGTGTAAAAAAATATTTTCAACACTTTCTATTAAAAATTTCCTCACTAATTTCTATCATTTTATTTTCTTTAGTGTTTTCTTTCACTATCAATCAAAAGAAAATATTTCTAAGAAAATAGTTTTTCTTTCCACAATAAAATTCTTGAACTAAAGGGGCCCTTAAAAAATCTATTTTCCCATCTCTGACCATATACAACTGATTATTAAGGTGATTCCTAGCGCTATTAGGAATCAGAAAGGAGATTCAGACAGAGAAGCTAGTCAAATCAGGGGCAAGATGGAATTGGATCTGGATTTGGAATACTGCTTGTAATAAGAGGAAAAGGGAAACTGCAATATATTTTAACTAGCGTAAAAGTTTGTACTATGCACAGATATTAAATTTTTTACTTCTAATAACAATGACTAAAATGTATTTTAAAAAAGTTACAACTATTAAACAAATTTATATGTTTAACAAAAAAAATTTATTCACTCAGAAGTAATTAAACAACATGTATGTCTCTTTTTATGCTACTAAATTTATGTTGTAGAGTGATATAAATAAATACAAAAATTGTTTTGTAGTATGAAAATTTTGAAATAAAATTTTAGTAGTATGACCAACACTAGTGCATTTCCTTACTGGCATTTAAAGCTAACTTTTCAGAAAAAATCTGAAATATTTATTTATTTATTTATTTATTGAATGTAAGCCAATCATTGGAAACCTTTGTTTTCCATTACACTGTACCAGTGATATATCGTTTCTTCTATTTTTCATTTCTCTGGATAATGTTTAGTGCTATAGTGATTCTATGTTAAATTATTACTCCATCCATTTCAAACTATAAGGCATTTTGGACATTTTTTTCTTAAAACATTTAATTTTTTTACAAATTTTAAAAATTATTTTTTAGAATTTTTCTTACTTATCAATATAATTATTCATTCTTTTTCATGTTAGTAAAAAATAAATTAAATTAATTAAAAATAAAATAAAAAATACTCCTTAATTTTTTCTTTATTATTTATGCAAAAAGTACAAAAAAGGCCATAGATTTTGATGCAAACTCTGGATTTCAGGTACTTCAAAGGGCAGTTAGAATCCTCCATCTTTGATTATGTTCCTTTCTCTTTCCCACTTCCGTCAATCTATCACAACAGCCGTCTTTCTCAAAAAAAGAAAATCTCAAATAAATAAAAAACACGCTATACAAGAATTTACAAGAAAAAGAAGGAACTCGAAAGATTTTTTTTTTTTGGTACTCCATGCATGTGCCTTAGAATATAAGGGCTTTTGACCCGTTTGCATGTAATAAAATTTTGTAAAATTAAGTTATTAGTTTAAGATTTTTCCTTTTAATGGTCTATTGTGCTGACACAGTTGCATATCTTCAATGGTTTATTTTTCAAAATTTTTTATTTTCTCTTGGATATTCGAAGTTTTTTCCCCCCTTTTCTAGTAACCCATTTGTTTCTTTAATATTTGGAGTTTTATTTTTGGTATCTTATTTATCTAATTTAATACTTGAGGTTTCTTATAACAAATATATTTTAATACTCAAGTAATAGTAACTAATATGATAATTAACTGAATTAATTATTAGTTTAACATTTTTTTCTGTTTTCTATTTTCCAACATATAGTCTTGAATGGTATATTTTTTAGGAATTGTTCTTTTCACTTTAATATTTGGAGTTTTATTTTCATAGTAACCTCTATTTTATGTAGGTTATATATATATTTCATTGAATTATAGTTTAGGTTTAGAAAATTGTGTAATTTAAATATATGAGTTAAGTATAGTAGTTACAAAATTTTCTTTTTTTCTTTTTTTAGATGAATGACAAACCTTTTTATTAGTTCTTTAAGCATAACTGTCACTTCTTTTATTTTTACTGCTTTAACGAATGTAGCTCCCAAATAGTTTTTATTTAATATTTCAGTAATAATATTAATAAATTAACTAATCAATATTATAATAACTGCTAGTTAAATTCCAAGGGCATTTTAGACCATTTAAAAAAGTACAAAATACACTACGTTTAAATCATCACAAGCCTCATCTATATTTTTATACTAGTATAGATTAAAAAAATAAAATAAAGTGTATTTTTATTATATTCTTAAATAATGTAATTTATTTTCCACCAATATTAGAGAGAATAAGGGAACTATGTTTGTAAGTGATGATAATTTTAAAAAAACCATACTTAAAGTTGGTAACGGGCCAAACATTTTGACAGGGGAAATAAAAGGCCAAAACCCCTATATTTTGAAATAGAGGGAATAGAAAAGAAGATTTCACATGATAGCGAGACAAAATCAGGAAAAGATCCAAAGGCGCCCATCATAACAAACCATCAGGCTAACCACAGTTACCACTTTGAAATTGTTCAAAAGTACACTACTAGTTATTAGTAGTGTACAATATTGCAACTCTTACTATAAATAAGAGGAAAAAATAACAGCTACTACTACATAAAATACTCATGACAAATGTCCTGGGGAAACAATAGACTAAAACTTGTTTTGAGTCAATTAGTTAATACCACCTATACATAGTGAACTAAACTTCTAACAACCAGCCTTTCGTCCAAATGTGGTAATCCTAAGTTAACCATGTTTCTATCAACCACTTGTACTTTGTCCGACTATCTTCATAGATGGTTTTGTTTCCTTTTTAAACATTATTCCATAAGCATATGGTAACTACTTTTAACTATTGTTGGAAAACAGGAATTCAAGTTTCAGTGCCCCTTTTGTATCCTAAAAAACTAAACTCTAAAGACTAAACCATAAATGCTAAACCCTTAACCCCATAACACTAGCAAAACCATAGAGTTCTGATGGTTCTTATTGTATTAGTTAAAAACTGGGCACAACTATTTGTTAAATTAAAAGTAAAGATATCATGTTCAAACTATCACTTATAATGCACAAGTAATAGATCATGAATACTTGCAGAACACCAACATTCAATATAAATAGATAATCAATAATGGACCACAATGACATCTCTCAAATAGTTATTCTACGCAAAATAATGACATTTCTCAAATAGTTGTTCTACGCAAAATAAGATCTATCATCATATCAAACTTCCATTTACCATGACATTTCTTGTTAATTATGGGAAATTAAAAAAGGGTTCTTTAGAATTCTACATTGATGTCTTTGACCTTGCTTCTTCTATTTTCCAAAGCAGAAGGCAACAAAAATATTGCATTCGCCCAAAATTTCATATTTACTTTCGTATTCATTTTTTTATAGAAATTTTGGACGGATCTATGGAGTAAAACATGCTTTATGCTGAACAACAAAGAAATTCTTCACATATGGGTCTACTTTTTTGGTTCTGCTGACACATCTTGCCTGTCTGATCTTTTGATTGAAAAAGGAAACAAAGGGAGTTAGAGTTAGCCCTCTTGTGACTTGAGTTTCTTTGTTCCCTTCTGACGAGACCTGGTCAATCGGTGAAGCGTGGAGTTAATTGAGATCAGAAGCCTATCTCCTTATTTGATCGGAGGAGTGGAAAGCTCTGATAAAACGTTGTACAAGTGATTTGTTTATTCGTTGATTATGTTCATCATATCTTTGGGTAACGGTTGGTACTGCTATTATAGTAGCTTCTTTGATAAATAAATGTCATGTTGAGAGCAAGAGAGCTGAGAATTTGAGTCATGAATGGCTGGCTCATTGGTTTCACACTTGGGACAAATGCAGTGGATGTCAAAATGGTTCCCTGCAGACCGACTGTGAGCAACTAAATTAGTTCCACTATCACTTTTTCAAGAGCAAGATAGTCAATACAAGATTGTATTTTACGTCCTCTCTATTTTCTCTTCTGTCCTCCCTCATCTCCTTCTTTTTTGAATCGCATCTGCATCTACATCTACATTTTACTAGTGCCTATTGCTAATAAATATTCTGCATTTTTTGTTGCATTTCAGGCTTTCCTTTCATGAGATGCCAATTCTTCATAGAAATAAGTGCTAATTTCTTGATCCCAGAGATAGGTAGAAGTGAAGGCGTAGTTCTTCTTGGTCATTGGTTTGCTTTCTTCTGAAACGAAGCTACCTATTTGTGTTGATGTTCTTACTTCGAAAACTAACATATCTAGTCGATGTTGTAATAAATCAAAGTCATCTTGGCTCTTCACCAGGCTAAGGCGTACATAACTGCTCTCAGAACCAAATGCGGGCCCTTCCCGGCCAACGATCTTCGCAGAACTAAGAGTTGTATGACAGTTCTTGTCTTCCTGCTTGTTGCATTTGATCCATGCAAAGGCTGTATCAGGAAAAACCGTGGTTAGAGTAGATGTTTAATAGTATTAAATGGACCTGAGTTGAAGTAGAATTAAGTACTTGCATTTAATTAATTATTCTTTCCCTGTCAGTTTACTTAGCAGAAAGATGATAGGAAGATTCTTTTAACAATTTAATGCAAGCACTAATAGACTGTCTTTTTAGTCCAGAGAGAAAGGTTTGAATAGTAAAGAATTACCTGGAGTTGGGGTCCTAACTTTCTTTGAATATAAGCAGTATTTGTGCTCAAGGTTTTGGATTGAGAATCTTTCTGATGCAGAAAATCTCTTCGTCAACTTTTCCCATACTTCATTGTTTCATACCCAAAGTCAAACATTATACCTTTATGACACTTAAATTTCATTCCTTGTTCATAAAGATTAGAACAAGGAATGCAATCTTCATAAGCCGAAAATTTAAGACAACTTTCAAGGATAAAGAATATTGAATGAAATTAAATTTTTTATAGGTAAAAGTGGGCGCGAGGATCGGGGAATGGACCCATCTCAAGCTTTTCCTCAATTAAGAATTCAACTAAATCACTCTGCACAGCTTTTTTTTATTAAATAATATATTATTGATTGATATTACAATCCAAACTATCTTCAAACTATTTCTTAGAGGAAAATTGAGAAATTAAAATAATTTTTAAAAAATAAAAATTATATAAAGTAATGTTAGAATCAAGAACACACCTCATCATCACTAATGAAGAAAGCAAAAAAACTAAGAAAAAGAGAGAAAATTTTGAGGAGAAATAAAATATGTAGTAACGTACGTACGCAAACTCTATGGCGGTATGTCTATTTATTGATTATTCAGAATATGTACAGATATAGAAAATAATTGCTATAAAATAGTTACTCGGAGAATAATAAAGATAACGCATGAATAATATTATTCTACAGTATAGAAAATAATATCAAGCTCCAGAACCTAACAAGTAAGAGATAACCTTGAGCGAGGACCTTTTTTCTTCGATGTACATTCTTTTTGTTTTTTAAATTTACAAAAAAGAAAGATTGGATTCTACAGTACATTTTGCGAGAGCTTGGATCATATTTGAGATATGATTAACCAGATCAGATATTGCAGCCCTCTAAATGAATTTATTTAAAAAGATTAAAATTTTAGCAAACGTTGAATCAGATCCAACGGCTAGGATCCCGTCCAGGACGTTCGGCAAAAATGCAGTCAGGACCATATCCGGACTGCTAAATTTACAACAAGAACTAAGTAATGCCCTAATTTGCCGTATACAGATTCTCGGCGAGCCGCGGTCTTGCCACTGCTGCAAGAGGTTTTGCAAGGAACAAATCAGATTCAGACTCAGTTAAGTCAACCTTTGACGCATCAGCCACCATGCTCCAAAGAAAGCCTTGGAGAATTCGAGCTAGCAGCATCGTAGTTATTGTAGAACCCAGAAGAACCCCTGCACAACCGCGCCTGCCAGTGCTAAAGGATAACATGCGCAAGCCATGATCTACCAGAACGACTTCAGAGCCGTCTCTTTGAGATGTCTCTCGGGTTTGAACTTCAGAGGTTCGTCCCAAATTCTTGGATTGCGCCCGAGACCAGGACGACTGAGCAGCACATGGCTACCCTTCGGGATGAAGTAGCCAGCGACGGTTGTGTCTTTGGTTGATACGTGAGGGACGTTAAAGGGAGCAACTGGATGAAGCCTAAATGATTCTTTTGCACAGGCTTTGACGTAGTTCAGACGAGGGATGTCTGATTCTTGAACTAACCTGTCCTTCCCTACCACCATGTCCAGTTCTTTGGTTGCCTTTACTAGCGTTTCAGGTTGATTCAGCATCTCTGCAAGTGCCCACTCCGCAGCGTTTGATGGATTGTCCACAACTGCCATCATCAACTCCTGTGATCAAGATGATATGAAATGTTATAATCGATGCTAAACGAGTGATACTAAGGACTGATCAATATGATGGTACTGTTTTTTTTTCTTTGTTCTTAATTTGCTAGTACCAAGTTGCATGTTTCTCATTATATTTTTAACAATCATCAGAAGGAATTGGGAAACTAGAGTCCAAATCAAGAAATGCATGAAAAACTAAACTGGGTTGGTTTGCTGCAGTAAGAGGGCAGGGAAAGGATATTCTTACAGTTACTTGCGCTTTGATCTCTTCTATTGTCAACAGTGCCTCACCGTTTTCGTCCTTGAGTGTAATTAGAACATCCAAGAGATCTTCAGGCTCTACTTTGAAGCCGTTTCTCCATATTTGGATCCTCTGTTCAATTTCACGATCTTGATATTTCTTCATACTTCGAAGGGCTTCTCTTATTATTTTACCATGTCCACCCAAATCGAATGTTTTCAACCATGGTATGTAGTCAGAAACACCAAATGCATATAGGTAGGCCAGAGCTGTGAAAATTGCATCAACATGCTCTTCTTCCTCCACACCGGGTCCTCCATCTTCCTTCCCGTCTCCAAAGAACCTCTTGTTGAAGACCAGTTTTCTCATCAGGTTTCCACAGTAATGACGCGTAGCAGTCCGCAAATTCACCAGACCACCGCCAGCAGAATCCTTGCATTGATTATATATGTAACGAACGAGGTGGTCGGCTTCTTCATTTCTTTTATCATGAAGCCATTTGTGTCTGGCATTGCACAGCACCTCAGTAGCAAGAATCCTCTTCATTTTCTTATATTGATCGCTAGTAGAATCAGGCGTGACAGCGGTTGCCAAGTAGCCAAAGCTAACGAGTTCACCAGAAAAGCAAACAGGTCTTCCTGAGAAGTTGGAGTCTTGCTGTTTCAAGAACTCACAACTGAGGTCAGGAGAGCTGACAGGGATCACATGAATATTTGCAAGGCGAACGCAAGCGATTTCGGTGTTCATGTCGTGCATGATTTTATGGATCCATCGGAAGCTTGGCCTGTTTCTGACCATTTGAAAAAGACATCCAACCAAAGGCCAAGGTTTTGGTCCTGGAGGAAGAGGGAGGGACACCGCCCGCCTCCGTTTCATACGGTTTGAAAAAATCAATGCCAGCAAGAAAGATAAGCAAAGGAAAAAGTAATTTGTCATCGGAAAACAAGAAAAATTATAGAAGACTGTCGTCATGGCTTCTAGGAACAGATTAGAGCTTCAAGTAAAGAGCTACTGAGAATAAGAATCACTTCTCCAGTTGTTAGCAGATCTCATCCTTAATAGTCCTCTAATTAGCTTATATAGCTCTGCTTGATCTCCAGAGTAAATTTAATATGACAAAATGTTAACGAAGAACGCGTCGTCCCTTCAATTCTTCTATATTATGGTCAGTAGGTATAGCATACCGGCATAATCTGCGTCCTTGTAAAAAGAGGACGCCACCCTTTGAGAAATACAGCGTTGGTGATCGTGGTGTTAATATTTTTTTATATCTTTAAATAATTTTTGTACCATTTTTATATTATTTTATAATATTTTTAATTTTTTATACCACTGAACAATGTTCATATCTTTTTTTATGCTACTAATTTATGTTGTAGAGTGACATAAAATAAATACAAAATTTATTTACTAGCATACAAATTAAAAATAAAGTTTCATAGTTTGACCAATACTGTGCATTCTTTAGTGATATTTATAATTTATTTATTTATTGAATGTAAGCTAACCATTGGAAACCTTTGTTTTCCGTTACATTGTACCAGTGATATATCGTTTCTTCGATTTTTCATTTCTCTGGATAATGTTTGGTGCTATTAGTGATTCTTTTTTAAATTATTACTCCATCAATTCCAAACTATAAGGCATTTTGGACCTTTTTTTATTATTCATTTTTTATGTTAGTAGAAAATAAATTAAATTTAGTTAAGGATAAAATAAAAAAAATCTCTTATTTAAATTTTCCTTTCTTAATCTATGCAAAAAGTATCAAAAGCCTTACATTTTTTAAGAGAGGGGGGCAGGGGGGGGGGTGGGGAAGAATACTGTCATGTCGAGGGAAAGAGAGCGGAAATTTTGAGTTAAATAGCTGATTAGTTTCACATTTGGGATGAAACTAACTCTGGATTTCAGGTACTTCAAAGAGCAGTTAGAATCCTCCATCTTTGATTCTGTTCCTTTCTCTTTCCCACTTCTGTCAATCTATCACACAACAGCCTTCTTTCTCAAAAAAAGAAAATCTCAAATAAATAAAAAAATGATGTATAGGAATTTACAGGAAAACGAAGGAACTCTAAAGATATATATATTTTTTCATACTCCATGTATTTGCTTTAGAATATAAGGGCTTTTGACCCATATTTTAATTGATTAGCACTACGACCGTATGTGTATTTGCATGTAATGAAATTTTGTAAAATTAAATTATTATCTAATTTATTTAATAAATTTATAAATTTATAAATATTAGTTTAAGATTTTTTTCTTTTAATGGTCTATTTTTGGGACACAGCTGCATAACTTTAATGGTATATTTTTCAGCAATTGTTATTTTCTCTTGAATATTCGAAGTTTTTTCCTTTTCTAGTAACTCATTTGTTTCTTTAATATTTGGAGTTTTCTTTTCCGTAACTTATTTTTCTAATTTAATACTTGAGTTTTCTTATGACATATATAGTTTAACACTCAAGTTGTAGTAACTAATATGATAATTACGTGAAGTAATTATTAGTTTAACATTTTTTTTTCTGCTTAGTGGTTTATTTTCCAACATTATAGTCTTGAATGGTATATTTTTCAGCAATTTTTCTTTTCTCATTAATATTTGGAGTTTTATTTTTCATAGTAACCTCTATTTTATGTAGGTTATATATATATATATATATATATATATATATATATTTCATTGAATTATAGTTTAGGTTTAGAAAATTGTATAATTTAAATATATGAGTTAAATATAGCAGTTACAAATTTTTCATTTTTTATTGTTTTAGATGAATTACAAACCTTTCTATTAATTCTTTAAGCATAACTATCATTTCTTTTATTTGTACTTCTTTAACTATTGTAGCTCCCCAAATAGTTTTTATTTAGTTCAATAATAATATTAATAAATTAGCTAATCAATATTACAATAATAGCTAGTTAAATTCCAAGGTCATTTTAGACCATTTAAAAAAAGTACAAAACACACTATGTTTAAATAATCACGAGCCTCATCTATACTTTTATACTAGTATAGATTAAGAAAAAATAAAATAAAGAGTATTTTTTATTATATTCTTAAGTAATTTAATTCATTTTTCATCAACATTAGAGAGAATAAGGAACTACGTTTATAAGTGATGGTAATTTGATAAAAAAAATCATACTTAAGTTGGTAAAGGGCTAAACATTTTTGACAAGGGAAATAAAAGGCCAAAACCGCTATTTTTTGAAATAGGAGGAGTAGAAAAGAGGTTTTCATACGATAGTTTAAAGATAGTGAGACAAATTAGGGAAAAGATCCAAAGGCGCCCATCAATTTACCCCACATCATAACAAAGGTCCGTCAGGCTAACCACCATTTACCACTTTGAAATTGTTCAAAAGTACTCTAGTTTCTTGGTCCTAAACCTGCATTAGTTATTAGTAGTGTATAATATTGCAACTCTTACTAAAAATAACAGCTACTACTACATAAAATACTAATTTAAGTACATCTGTCTAAGACAAACTGTCCGTGCTAGTGAGGCGAACTGTCTTTCCTTAATTTGTTTTTTAAATGAAAAAGAACAAAGCAAAACAAAACAAAACCAAAGAGAATACATAGGAATATAGGATGCGCACGGCGGATTGGAAACCTCTGCCATTTTTGTACACGTCTTTGCCAACCATTTGTTAATGATCATTCCCAGTTGTGATAAGCGTACGTTGAAGACCTCCTTTTTCAGCATATGCGAAAGGTTATCTATAATTATTGGCTCAGAATTTTTTGATTTAATAGTTGTAGGAGACTAGAAATTTTTGGAATAAAATTTTTTTAAAGTCTTGTCAAAAAAATAATAATACTGCATTCCATAAAAAATATTTTTATCAATTCTAGCCTCTTTTTTCCCTATGATTTTACCAACTCCAGCCTCTCTTCTCTCTTTCATTACGATATATTTTTAAAAAGATATTAAATAAGATATAATAAATTTTATATTTTAAATTAAACTCATATATACTGTAAATTTTAATTGAACTCTATTGTAAGACTGATGATAAATATTATATTTTTTAAAAAAATTGAGACTAAAATTATAAAAATTATAATTAAAAGATATTATTTATTATAAAATTCTTTTTGTAAATTATTCTCTGAAATATTTATATTGTAGCGGGAAAAATAGAAGCCGCCAGGCAAGATTCCCCGAAGACAATCGTCAGCATCCGTCAACATGCAGCCCCCGAGCCAATTTATAAAAATTATTTTTTATTAATTAAAGATTTGATATTTAATCCCAAAGTTGATCATATAAAAGAGAAAATTTTAATAATAATTTAATGTTGTTGTTTTAATGCCGTCGTATGTCTGCGGAAGCAATGGTTGTGACTAATCGTTGAAAAGTTGAATTAGAGACTTCAGTTTGACCAGAAGAAGCAGTGGGCTCGGGTTACCAACATAATAATTTGATGGGACCTCTTCAAGTACAAAAGATGAATTGCTTTTGGATGCCCAATTTGATCCGCATGGTGTTTGGAATTTTTAGAGTCAGTTTGGTTCAAGGATTTTAGTGATGAAAATGAAAAGAGAAAACAATTAAATTTTTAGAAAAATAAAAATTATAAATTTTTTGTTCATTTAAGGAAAATACTATGGAAATGAAAAAATATTTTTTAAGAAAATAATTTTTCTTGTTTGGTTTATGAGATTTATGATGAAAATAGAAAAGTAAATATCATATCAAGACTTTTAAAAAAAACTCTTCTAAAAAAGCAAATATCTTATTTAGAAAAGTCTGAAGAAATAATAATTTAAACAATTAACAATTTAGTAACCAACTGAAAGTCAATTAACACGTTTAGGAATTGCAAATAGGGCTTTAGTCGAACACAATTGAATTGAATATCTAATTTTTTTAATTCAATTCATATATATAATACTCAAATACAATTCAAATTTTCTTGAATAATGTTTCAAATTTAAAAATTTTATTTAAGCTCGTATATTTATTTGTTGGTAAAATTTAAAGTTTGTTTGTGTTTTACTCATTTAGTTTTTGTAAGTTGTTTGAACAACTCAAATAGTGTTCAAGTTTGATTTATTTTATTAAAATAATAAAAAATAAAAATAAATAGTAAATAATAAGTAAGAAAATAAGTTTTAATATAATAATACTATAAATGTTAAACAAAATATATACTATATTTATATAAAAATATTATATAAATATAAATTTTGATATAAAATTTAAATAATATTATAAAATATATGAATAATAACTTTATATATGTGTTTGTAAATGTTTGAATTAGTTAAATGAACTATTTTTAGTGTTTGAGTTTGACCAGAATAGCAAACAAACGAATAATAATTGAACATGAACAAACTTTATTTGTAAACATTTGGTTCAAAAAATATAGTTAAAAGTTAACATTAATTTTTAAATTACAATTCTGCTTTAATTAACTTTTCCTTAGTGTTTTCTTTTCCTCACACTTTTGCTTGAAAAAATATTTTTAACACTTCCGACTAAATTTTCCTCACTAATTTCTATCATTTTACTTTCTTTAGTGTTTTCTTTTACTATCAATCAAAAGAAAATATCTTCTAAGAAAATAGTTTTTCTTTCGACAATAAAATTTTTGAACTAAAGAGGCCCTTAAAACATCTATTTTCCCATCTCTGACCATATACAACTGGTTATTAAGGTGATTCCTAGCGCTATTAGGAATCAGCAAGGAGATTCAGACAGAGAAGCTAGTCAAAATCAGGGTGCAAGATGGAATTGGATCTGGATTTGGAATACTGCTTGTAATAAGAGGAATTGGACATCTAAGACAAATCGCAATATGTTTAAACTAGTGTAAAAGCGAGTGCTATTCATATATATTAAATTTTTTACTTCTAGTAACAATTACTGGAATATATTTTTAAAAAATTGAAATTATTAAGCAAATTTATGTATTTAATAAGAAAAAGTATTCACTCAAAAGTAATTGTAAGTAATAGTAGGAAGAAGTTATAAAAATAACTATACATGTCTATTATTATGTGTATTTGAAAATAACAATAAAATTCTAACCCTATTTCTTTGTCATTATAAATAAATAAAGAATTAAGTAAGAAATGCCCCAATCTACTTGCACGAATGATGAAATGATTAAAATTTTAAATACTAATTTATGAAATTATTTATTATAATGCTAAAATATTCTTAAAATAAATTAATTATACTTTAACCACAAAATGTTCCTAAAATATTATCATGATCAAATATTTAAGAGAAAAACTATTGTAATACCCAGTTCAATTTCTCTTTCTTACTACTCCCTCCATCCAAAATTAATTGATTACAACATAAACTATTAATTTTAGTAAGTGAAGAAAAAATTTGTCAAATGCATTTTATATAAAATTATTTTTTCATTAAAAACTCTCAAAAAGAGATTAATGATTTATAAAGTACTAATTTTATGTAGATATATTTCACTTACTTATCTTTCTTTTTCTTTTTTTTTGTCAAATTTATCAAACTCTTTTGTGTTTCCCAACCCATCCCTTGAAAGAAAAAAAATCAAAATTA
Source organism: Rauvolfia tetraphylla (assembly GCA_030512225.1). Classification (NCBI taxonomy): domain Eukaryota; kingdom Viridiplantae; phylum Streptophyta; class Magnoliopsida; order Gentianales; family Apocynaceae; genus Rauvolfia; species Rauvolfia tetraphylla. The sequence goes on along the minus strand of JAJQKT010000058.1, from coordinate 7,158,714 downwards.
AACCATTAATACTAAAACTACAAAATAAACTTATTTTAATTGTGATGTTCTTACGCTAATTCCTAAAGAAAGCATCCGCTGAAAAATATAATATATTTTTAATACAATTATGGTGAATATTAAAATCTCTCTGCCCTTTCTTGTATCTCTCAAATCCTAAAAATAAATAAATTATAAAATAAAATATATTAGTATTTTATATTAAAAATCTCAAAAAATTTTCAAAATTAAAAAATTCTCAGATCATTGCTCAAAATTTTTTCAAATAAATAGTATTTTTAATCTATCAGAAGAAAATCATAGTGTTATTATACTTATTATACTTTACAAAAATTATTTCTTTCTTTTAATCCAATGATGAAAAGACAAAAAAACTCAAAAATCATCGACCATTATATTTTATGTCTAATGTACTGCAAAGTCATGCATGTTATGATAATAATGTTTTAATAGGTAATTAGAGAATTTTGTCCTTAAATTTTAGCATATGAAGGATCAAATTAAAATAATAGATACCAAGAGTTAAATAGATAAATAATTCTAAAATCATCCCCTTAAAAAAAGCTTTGTGATCAAAATAAAATTATTAAAATATATGAATCTTTAAAACCTGCCAAAGAAAATAAAAACTTATTAATTTTCTATTAAAAGAACTAAAAATACTTATTATACTTTACAAAAATTATTTCTTTTTTTAATCCACTTGATAAAAAGACCAAAAAAAGAAAAAAACTCAAAAACTGTCAACCATTACATTTCATGTTCAACGTACTGCAAAGTCATGCATATTCTAGTGAGAATGTTTTAATAGGTAATTAGAAAATTTTGTCCTTAAATTTTAGCATATGAATGATCAAATTAGAATAATAGATATCAAGAGTTAAATAGATAAATACTTCTAAAATCATCCCCTCAAAAAAAAAACTTTGTGATCAAAATAAAATTATTAAAATATATGAATCTTCAAAACATGCCAAAGAAAATAAAAAACTTATTAATTTTCTATTTAAAGAACTAAAAATACTTATTATACTTTACAAAAATTATTTCTTTTTTTAATCCACTTGATGAAAAGACCAAAAAAAGAAAAAAACTCAAAAATTGTCAACCATTACATTTCATGTTCAATGTACTACAAAGTCATGCATATTCTATTGAGAATGTTTTAATAGGTAATTAGAGACTTTTGTCCTTAAATTTTAGCATATGAAGGATTAAATTAGAGTAATTGATACAAAGGGCTAAATAGATAAATGCTTCTAAAATCATTCTCTCAAAAAATTTTTGATCAAAACGAAATTATTGGAATATATGAATCTTTAAAATATGCCAAAGAAAATAAAAATTTATTAACTTTCTATTAAAAGAACTTAAAATATACATTAGTGTATATAATCCAATTAAAACAAAAAAAAGGCATGAAATATGTAGAAAGAGAAAATATGAATAACACAAATTAGGAAATTTAATGGTGAAGCAGGGGTTAAGAATTGAGATTTTTAAATTTAAAAATTTAAAATCTAATCAATAATAACTTTTATATCTAGTAAGAAAAACTTAAAATTCTAAAAGATAAGAATAAAGACTCCAAAGTTTTTAGAAGAGGAGAAAGAATAAAAATATATATTTTTTTTGGTAAAGAAAAAGAACGAAGCAAAACAAAACAAAACAAAAGAGAAGCCATAGGATGCGCTCCAAGGATTGGACTACGCATGCCCAAAAAAATAGTATCATATCACGATTTTGTTACATTTTTTATAAGTGCAACGTTCATATTTCTATTTTGTTCATTCATACAAATATAACTCTTTTTTTCTATTTTTATTTTCTCTCAACTGTCTCCCAATTCTCTTATTCAAAATATTAAATTAGAAATATATTTGAAGTGTTTCTTCAATAAATCTTAGATATTTAGTTGGATTATTTTCTAACTATTTATCTTGAAATAATTTTATAATAAACTTATTATTATGATTAGATAAAAAGATCTATATTCTTAATTTAATTAATAAAATTTATAAATATAAAAAATAATAAAAATAACTTAAAATAAAATTCATAAAAAAAGACCAGATTGAGCTTTGCCAAATCTTGGTGAATCTCCAATTAGAGCTTCAAAGGGAGCTTTGCTAGGCTCTCACAAAACTCTTCTAAACTTAACAAGTTATACTCTTATACATTAAAATTACCACAAAATTAACCAAATTTTGGTCAAATAGAAAATCTATCTTAAAATTTTAAATTCTAATACATTTCAATTTAAAGCAAAATGAAGATGGTAGAGAGTATATTTTTTGTGAAGAGAGAAGAATGTGAGTTTATCGCAAGATAAAAGTAGAATATGTTCACTGCGTCTAAAAAACTCATTGTATGTTTCAATTCGCTTATATTGTCATGAGTAGCTTTTTCTTGGTTAATGAGATTATCACATAAGTTATACACTTATCAATAAAAACAATCCTTATGGATAAAAAAGACCAACTCACATATGGTAGAGTATTTTTTTTCTTTGAAAAGTGGCTAATTATATTTTTTTTCTTTGAAAAGTGGCTAATTTGATACATGTACTTTATTTTCATAAATGGACGTGTAACATATGATAAAGAGTAATTTAGTTTAAATCATCACAACCCTCATTCATACTTTTATAGTGGTATAGATTAAGAAAAAATAAAATACATGGTATTTTTTATTATATTATTAACTAATTTTATTTATTTTCTACTAAAATTAGAGAGAATAAGAGAATTGCGTTTATAAAAGATGGTAATTTTAAAAAGTAATACTTAAAGTTGGTAAATGGATAAACATTTTGAGAAGAAAAAAAAGTTGACAAAACTTCTACATTTTGAGAAGAAAAAAAAAAGTTTTCATATGATAGTTTACCTTACATCATAACAAAGTTCCATCAGGCTAACCACCATTTACCACTTTGAAATTGTTCAAAAATACTCTAGTTTCTTGGTCCAAAAACCCTATAGTTGTTAGTAGTGTATAATATTGCAACTCTTGCTAAAAATAAGAGGAAAAAAAATAACAGCTACTACTACATAAAATACTCAATACAAATGATCCTAGGGAAACAATGGACTAAAAGTTGTTTTGAGTCAATCAATTACCACCTATATATAGTGAACCAAACTTCTAACAACCCGCCTTTGTCCAAATGTGGTAATACTAATTTAACCGATGTTTCTATCAAACCACTTGTTCTTTGTTGGACCATCTTCATGGATGTTTTTGTTTCTTTTTTAAAACATTACTTCATCCGCTTCAAAATATATAATATACTTCAAAATATAAATTTTATTTTTTATATAAAGGTTTCATTTATTACTTTATTTTTTATTTTACTCTAATCTCTAATTAACTATTTAAGTACTTTTATTTTTAAAAAATCATTAATTTTTCAATCAATTATTCTAAATACAATTATTAATATTAAATTTAAATTTGACACACTAACCAAGAATCTTTAAATGAAAATATTTTAGATATTTATCAAACTTTTTTATAAAATTTATTAAAATTTTAATTTTTACGTAAAAAAATATGTTATATATTTTGAAACGGAAGGAGTATTTCGTAAGCATATGGTACCTATTTTTTAAATATTGTTGGAAATCAGAAATTCAAGTTTCAGTGCCCTTTTTATATCCTAAAAAACTAAACTCCAAAGACTAAACCATAAATGCTAAATCCTTAACCCTAGAACAGTAGCAAAACCATAGGGTTCTGAATTATGCACGTTTTGTTTCTGCTGTAGAATTTAGCATAAAATATAGAGAGTTCAGCCGAGACATCAAAGCCTTTAACTTCAGAAGATGGGAAACTTACTGAGTTTCTTCGCTCTTCCTCGATAAATATTTTACAGAAGTTTTCTTTAGATCTTAAGTTGAACACGTTTTGTTTCTGCATTTTTTTTATATTTGTTTTATATGTTCGTACAAATTTGTAAAATATTATCAATTTGATGATCAATTGTGAAATTTATTGGATAGATATTGGAGCAGCATATTCTAATATTATATTTTTTTTAATATATACTGAACTCATTTATGATTATTTAATTATAATTTAATAATTAAAATTTAACATAAATAATTATTTAAAATAATTATTAACTGAAACTAAATCGATTTCCGAGGATTGGAAATGGAAACTTTTGCCACTGTTGCACACGTGTGTACCAACCATTTTTTCGTCCGCTAATGATCGTTTCCATTTGTGACAAGAGGTGTCCGTTATGGTAGTTAGGTTAGTGGACTAGAGTTAACGGTCGTAGAGTGCTTGTTTCTTGAATTTGAGGGAATAAACTGCTTCAACCTTAATGGGGTATATTGCAATAAACCCTAACATTTATTCCGGTATTGATGCTGGCGGTCGAGTTTGCTTCCCGTCTAATATGCTGCTTCGCAAGACGATGATTTCTCGCCTGCAAACCTATGGCGATCGGCGGCTCTTCCTGTTCGAATCTCTGCACGTATTCTCAACAAAATCAGCAGGGGCGCCACCAACCCAGAACCCTATCTTAGTGGATTATCTAATCAATTCACTTGGGTTCTCGAGAAATGAAGCTCTCTCCGCCACAGAAAAGGTAACTCTCTATAAATCTTATAGAAATGATCCTGACTTGGTCGTCAATTTCCTTGAAAATTTGGGTCTAAGCAAAACCCAAATCAGAAGCATCGTTTCCACGTATCCCAGCGTGCTGACGTCCAATGTGGAGAAAACCCTTCAACCTAAAATCCAAGTCCTCCAAGACCTTGGGATGTCGGGGTCGGATCTCATTAGGTTTCTGATGCGTTATAAGTCCTTTTTTACTAGATCTCTTAACTCCCAAATCAGACCTCCTATTCAGTATTTGAGAAATTTGTTGGGTAACGATGAAAATACCGTTAGGGCTGTAAAGAGATGTAGTTCTTTGATTGATCCTTCTGCGCCCAAAGCAATAGCATCGAATGTGGAGCTGCTGCGGGAGAAAGGTTTGTCTGCCGAAGACATTTCCCGCTTGGTGCTTGATCAGCCAATGAAATTTAAACTAAATCCTGAGAGTCTTCGGAAGGTCTTGTACGCATTGGAGAATGATTTTGAGATCTCTCCTGACTCCAAGATGTTTTACCATGGAATTATTGTGCTCTTTCCGTTCTGCAAGTCGACAATTGATAAGAAATTTGCTGTTTTCAGGAGCCTTGGTTGGTCTGACGTGACTATATATGAGGTTTTCAGGAAATATCCTTATATTATAAGTACGTCAGAAGATAAATTGAGAAAAGTTTGGAACTTTTTCACCACAGAACTTGGTTATAGTCCTGATTACTTGGCTAGACATCCGTGCTTTTTAAATCTGAATTTCGAGAAAAGGGTGAAATTGAGGAGCGATGTTCTGAAAATTTTGAACGAGAAGAAGCTGAACAAGAAGAAAGCTGGTCTTTCTTCTGTTTTGCAAATGGCAGAATCTAAGTTTGTAGAGGACTATCTTTTACCCTATATGAACGAGATTCCAGATGTGTTCGATTCATACTTCAAAATCAGAAGAGAGGAGACAGGAAATCTTCAAATGGATTGAGGTCTTGATATTTCTCGGCTTCACATGCTTTTGCAATTGAATCTTTTTTGAAATTTCCTTTTTTCTTGGTTTCTAACCGGGTATCAGTTTCCAGGTAACTTATCATTTTCTTTTTGAAATTCTATCTCTAGCACGTGTTTAGATTTCGGTACTTCAAAACCAGGAGGTGTTTTGCGATTTCATATTTCATGGTGTACCTCTAGTTGACGAATAAGCAGGTTCCCTAAAAAGAAATTTAGTCATTTCCTGAAAACTTCTTCTCCTGGAGTAATGGCATGAAATTTGGAATTGCTGCAGAGAATGTTTCTAGCTTCACACTTGAAAAGCCCTGAGGGCATCTGGACGTGTGTCACGCGATGGAAAATGAATTGGGGATTTCCGATTCAGAAATGTTCACCACAGAGTTCTATTAGTTTTTTGCCTTGTAAAGATAATAGTCGATTTGAAATTTGGAGTTTTGATGGGTGTGTTCTTTGATGCTGTATGTTACATGGACACACTACAGGTTTTATCAAAAAGATCAATTGTCCAACCACTATGGGCACCTTCTTCTTCTGGAGACGCAAATTTCTGGGATAAGCTTTGAAGGCTCAATGTACTTCCCAATGTGGAAAGCTAATACGATGGGGTTGGGGATGTGTGCAATCCCTGGGGAGAGTGCTTTGAACCAGGTAGACACTGCCTGTTCAAATGTCCCTCAGCTTGCGAAGTATGGAAAGTGCTCGAGGATGGACCAAAGTGGCTTGAAATGAGTGCTTATAGTTTCAGTGATTTGCTCGGCTCCATCATGTTGGAAGAAAATAGGAAATGTTCCATTTTTGCTGCAGTAGATTGGAACATCTGGAAGTCCACGAATTATGCTATACTTAAAGGGAAAAAACTATTGATGTGAAATTATTTCTTCAAGCTTGGCATTAGTGGAGGAGCTTTTAACTTGAGTTTGAATGATCTAGGCCAGAGGGGCGATGCTGTTACTTCTCCAAGCCTTCCTGATTCTTGGCCTCCACCAATCTCTGGTGAAGGCCTTCTAATGCTTAAGGACCAAGGTTTTTGCCCCACGGTGGTTGAAGAGATGCTCGAGAATTCATGCAACTAGTTGAACAGGGCACAGATTTCTCTATGCTTGGCCGCTGTACAGAGGATGTAAAAGATTTACTTGGGGATGTACCCTAATATGTTCATGACCAATTGGATTAGTTGGAAACACCGCTTGAATCTTGATGGTTTAAGGACTATTGTAATAGCTCAGTTCTATTAAGGAAACACCTCTTGAATCTTGATGGTTTAAGGACTATTGTAATATCTTAGTTCTATTAAGTTTCAAAGTTACATTATGTATCAAACTAAGCATAAGTGGACTTGATTCCATAAATTTGGAGTGCAAAGATAAATTCTAGCAAATCATAAGTTATTTTCCAGAAAAAATTATGGGTGATAAAACTGGGACTCGAATGGTTTAGTAATAAGAATTGAATCTTTATTACAATTTTCTTTCTGCCTGGTTTGTGACCAGGTATCCGTTTCCAATTAGTGTCTCATTTTATCCTTGAATTTGAACTTCCATGTGAAATGTGTTTAGATTTTGTTACTTTTTTTCCATTTTGTATTCCATGGCATGCCTTAGTTGATAAAAATGCAGTTTGGCTATAGAGCTTAACTTCTTCCCCCAAAGTAATGGCATGAAATGTGGAATCACTGCCGAAAATTGGATTCTCTGCAGATTATGTCTCCTGTTTCATACTTGGAAAAGCCTAGAGTGGCTTCAGGATGTGTTCCACGGGGGGAATGACTTTGGGTTCCCGAGTCAGAAATGTTTTGCCGCAGAGTTCGAGTATTTTCTTGCCCTATTCAGATAACTATCAAATTGCAATTTTGAGTTTTGATGGGCTTTTATTGATGCTGTGTTAGATGGTCAGGCATTTTCCTCCTGTATATCTCAGAGGATTAAGGTGTGAAAGAAGAAAATAATAATAAGAAGTGAATGTAAACCTGATTATCCCACCCTGGTACTTTCAAACTCAGTTTGGAGAAAGGGTTCAATGGATGTGTGAAATACTAAAAATTCTGAATAAGTAGTTGAACATGAGGGAAAAAGCATGTTTCTTCGGAGTTTTATACATGTTGAAAACTGAAGTTTGTAGTTGATTTTCTTCTTTGCAATAAATATAGAATACCTGATCTCCTAATAAAAAGAAAAAGAAGGGGGAGAGGGGGGAGTACCTGATGTTTGCAACTCATACTTAAAATGTTGTTGGAAGAGAAGACAGAAAAACTTTTATTTGCCTGGAGTCTGCAAATTTCTTTGTTTTACTAGTTGATATTGATCTCTTTGCTCTAATTTTCTTCTGTTGGTTTCTTTCTGGAACTATTTTACAGCTAAACCTTTGGTACCCTCCCTTGTGATGCTGATTCCAAGCTCATCAAAGATTTCACTAAGCAATTATGCCTCTCTCAATCTCCCCATTCTCGCACGGATGATTTGACACCAGCTTACGAGAGGTTCTTCTCTATGAACTACTTCCGCTTGTCCTCTCTAGTTTGTGATGTTGGTGCCACCATGCTTCCACGATTCTGGAACTTTAGCCGACTGCTCCTCCTTTGGCAGTGGCTAACCAGGTTATGGTGGTTTAACAACAGCCCTTGCGGCCATTTCTTCACAAATCTGCAACTTCATCCCACTGCCGCTCTTTTGCTGTGTGGCCAATCAGCTTATAGAGGCTTAGCAGGACCAGATGCGCCTGCAGCACAAAACAAGGCTATCGACCCTACAGCTCCTTTCCCATTTGCCTTAAGTTTGAAACCGAGCAACCTACCTCCTATGATAGCGTTGTACATTTGCAATGGCTCAAACCCATATCAGGGTGGTTATCATGTCACCCACAGGTCGATTTTGTTACAGGGGATCCTGGTGTTGATGGCCTCCTATTGTGGAAATGTACCTTAGATTAAGATACTTTGTAAACTACAAAAGTCTTGCTGTTAAAATTGAGCTTAAACTAGCGTAACAAAAATATTTCTCCGTATTTCTTTGCTGTGATAGATTTTCCCTCCCGATTCCGTTTTCTTTGTCCAAAAGCGGTAGGACATATTAGATTCCAGGAAAAGGAGAAACTATTATATTTTCCTGGAGATAAATAAATGAATTTGAAACACTAGCACATAGAGCTCTAACACTAGCAAATTACTAAATACTAAGTTTAGCAGCACAAAGTTAGTGGCAGCCGAGTAACACGAGGACACAGTATGCTCCTCTCAACTTAGGCAAATTTTGAAAAAAAATCATTGGTTAATTACCAACCCAGTAATGCAAATTGAAGTATTGAACCTTCTAAAGTGCAATAGATTTCTAGAAGTTGATTTCAAGAAAATTGCTTCAATCTTGATTCGACTTCACCAGCCAAGAATCTGAATCCTGGTCACGGAGGTGCCTGCTGGAAAGCAAGCTTTTCGTCCTCTCCAGAACACCAAAGAAGATGGAACCTCCGATACCTATCCACAGTACTCTTGGACCTAAGCCCTGCGGCATAACAACCAAAACAGATCAAGCAGTCATTAAATTAGTGATAATACTGGGGCCATAACTCTTATGACTTGAATCAAGAAAAGATAGAATTTGACGTTTGATTACTTGTCTTTAAAAAGTTAAAATTAGAAAATAAACATAACGACCATGAAGTGTTATAAATGATGAGAGATGCCATCAATCTGCCTCTTGCGAAAGGAATCAGTCAACATCAAAGCTACACTAAACCATTTCAATAAGCTAATTTGGAATACAAAAAGCTATTAACAGTTTGGAAACCATTCCAATAAGCTAATTTGGAATACAAAAAGCTACTAACAGTTTGGATTCACATAAAAGCATGCCATGACGAAAACTTGAAAAACTATATTACAACATACAAGTGAATCAACTATGACCTAATTCTGGAAAAGTTTGGCAAATTGTCCTACCCAAATACTTTTACGATCCATTTTTCAATATCACGGAATGTCTTTGACTGTTTAAATGTAATTCATCTGTTAAAATTATACAAATAAGAACTTTCAGTAATTAAAGAAATAGTATTGCACTTTTTTGTGATGCTTGTTTTCAGTTTACAAGCAAAGACATCCCTTCAATATCAATACATCAGAAATTTTATATGATATATCTTACACTGTTGGCAAATAATATCTATCTTATCTTATAGGGTATCTAAATGCCATCAATCATATATGTGCAATAAAAAGCATCTAAGTTGTTAAATTATCCAAAAGTACTCAAAGGTGACTGCAAATGGCTTCTCAAATTCCTTTTAACTTCGAAGCTCTCCACCAAGAACAAGGAAAAAAAATCAAGGAAGGGGGGGGGGTTGTTGGGTTAAAATGGTATTATCCCATTCAAGTTAAATGAAATGGCAAAAGAAAATTTGGGATAGGATCCTATAGGATCTCCCCCCCTTCAAAATCGGACGTGAAAATTTGCCTTCATCTGGCTCAAGTAGGTACACCAAATAAAGAGAGCCAGCAAAGGGGGTGTCAAAAATCTCTTATTCTCTTTTTTTTGCCTTTGAATTCAAAACTGCGTAGGACCAAGAAACCCCCGGCAAGAGTAGGCCAAACAAGCTAGAATTGGGTCAATTACGTTTATTAGAAGTGGACAATAGAGTGGTTGTACCAGCCAAAACTTGCAGTACAAATTAATACACGAATTGGAGCACGTCAGAAAAGAATCAAGAAATAATCCCTACTATGCCAATCTGAAGGTGTAATAACAGGAGATTTTTATTAAATTAATCAAATGATAAAGAGATTGTGTAACTTTTGTTCCTGTCCTAAAACTACAAAAATTTACGGCAAATTCATGAATAAAATATAATATGTTCATGTTGATGCCAGGCCACAAGAAAATACCCTGAGATGAGCACTGGTAATGACAGTTACAAAAATACCAGCAGTAAGAGGGAGAGAGAGAGAAAATCAAGGGACGCTACCCTTTACATTATTTAGTTCACTTTTGACATCAGTTCTCTGATGGACCAAGCATCACAAAGTTTCCAAGTCCTGTGATGCTGCAAACATATACTTCCACTTCAAAGAACTCGTATTGCTAAGCAGACCAGCAAAGAATATGCCTTTAATTCATTAGTCCTAAAGTTTGCAAATACAATGTACAGAATGACTTTTGCAGAATAAACTCACAAGACTCAGTTGGCAATGTATCCCTTGATTCCCTCTATAACACCAAGAAATTGCCAAAGTGGCTAATCCATGCTATTTTTTTCTGGCCCCACCTCAATAGGAGCAGAACAATATTTTGTTGATGAAATAGCTACTCAAAGTGGTGATTTCTATACTTTTAGAACATGTAAAAAGTTAAGAAACTTCCGTCATTTGATTAAGAATTTATAACATTTTGGTAAAATACTCGTAATAACATCCAATAACATCTAGCGTTTGCCTTTTCATTTTATTCTATTCTACATCACCAGAAAGCAGTGCTCCTGAAAGGAAGTATGAAAGAATATCTTCCGTTCCCATTGTGGCATTGAATATCAATGAGTTATTCCAGCTTTGATAATTTTTTCTATATAATTATTATCGCCTTCAAACTATGAACTCAAAATGTATAAGCTGACAGTAGAACAGTTTTACAAATCAAACATACAGGGAACATAAAGGCAGAGGCACACCTTGAAAAGAGCAGATGTCCCCTCCTCTCTCGCTATACAACGAACACAGTGGAAAATACCTTCATACTGCTTTGCAGATCCCTGAAGAGATAAATGAATGGTAAATAACTAAGAATCACTTAAAATTTTCATAGAAAGGATGAAGAAGTGATAAGCAGGATTCATGTAAACCACACCTGAATCATCAACCTAGTCTTTATCACATCTAGAGGAGTAGTTATAGCTCCAGTTATAGCACCTGGTCATTTAAAATTTAAACAAGTGTAAGATATTATGAAAATTATTCTGTTAACAGCCAATAGTGAAGATGAAATGATAAGAGATAACTGCCTCTAACAAATTATTTTAATGCAGCCTATATATAAAAATTTTAATTCAAAATAGGCACAAAATATGGAATTCATATAATACAAGTCAAAATCCTGTTGAACTGTGGGGTGAACTTGTAGTGGGCTGATAGTTTTTGCACAAAAAAGTCCCACACCAGGAAAGCCTTATAGGAGGAGAAAATTTTCAGCGCATCCGCCGCAGCACATCAGCCTTGTATATGTGGTAGAGCAGGCAAATCATATCTGTCCATTTAAGCAGGAAATCCACAAAGCTATCCAACATGGAAAATCTAATCTTTTTTGGATAAATATAAAATCATTCTTCATACCTAAAATCGTTCTCATATCCCCAGAAGAATGGTAACCATCTGTAATCGTTTTTCCATTCGAATCAAGCAAAATCAATGGTAGCTTCTTTATGGCTTCTTTGGAGATAGATTGATTGCGATTTGTCCCATTGACCAAATGAGATTTTCTGTAAAACTTTGTTGTTCATAGTTGTACGAAATGTGCTTTCGATCCATAGGAATGGAACTCTCAAGAATTACTGAAGAATCAATACAGAGCAGACTAGGTCTTCACCTCCATTGTTTTCAACAGTTTCTTCATGGCAACACAGCAAGGAAGATTACCGAATCTCTTGGATGAATAGGTCAAACTTTCTATTTTTCAAAAGAAAAAAGAAGATTTTCCATGATGGATAGCTTGGATGGATGATCTGAATAGATGGGCAAATATGATTTGCCTGTTGCACCACATTTACCAGGCTGATCTGGGGCAGTGAATGCACTTAAAATTTTCTCTGATAGGAGAGTCTAGTAGATATAGAAGTGAGAACCAATCCCATTTCAGCATAAAGGTTTATTTAAAACTCACTGAAATAACTGAAGAAATCTATATCTCAAGAATGCAAAGAAATTATCTACTTCTACTAAGTGAAGTGAGCATACTAAGTGGAGACGAGAAAACAGGATCCACATTTCACATTGCTCTATGAAGTGTTTGTATTGAACCAAGACAGAAATGTCTCCGCAGCATTTGACAATTCCAGTAAGCAACAACCAAAAAGAAAAAAAGACTGAAATGTGCAACAGACAAAGAAATTGATAGACGTAAAAAGATTGAATATATAAAATCACTTTATTATGCACCCACTCATTAGAAATGGAGGACCTATCTTCAATCTAGAAGCAATAGATATATCAACAACTGGCAAAACACCAATATAGTTAAATACAAAAAACACACACACACAAAGAAAGTTAGAGTTACCAGCAAATGCTCCAATTAATGCATTCTCAGGATCTTTCAGATCTCTTTTAGCCTGCAAAAGATTAAAAGAGTGGGAAAACTAGATTAAAATACTTTCCACTTAACATCAAAATTTATGCAAAATTAGATGGAATGGTGATAAAGTATCTCTTTCCAGTGTCAAGATAAATGAATTTATTGTTAATAACCAATTTCTATAGAATAATAGCAATGTGCTTCTACTTTGATTCACTGAACATGTATGGGGAAAAAAAATTACAAGGCCGGATGAAATGAATGCTTCTTTTATTGATTGATATCAAACTAATATTGACTTAATCAATGCTGAATTCTTGTTCCCATCAGAAGCAGGAAGCAACATAATCATTCTTCTGAACTGAAAGAATTACAAACATTGAAAGTTTACCAGAGAACTGGAAGACATTAATCGACTTACTGCTAACTTATACCCTATTCTCAGCTGCTCATAGATGCAGAACTGAATAGCATCAAAAGGCAAGTCTCGCAATAGAAAGGATCCATACCCCTGCAGTAGCAAAACTAAAAGATTAAGGCAAATGAACAATTAAGAATTCTAGAAGCTAATAAATCTTCTCTAAACTTTATAGCATTATAACAGAAGGTAAAGCATCTGATAAAAATGAGAATCAGGGAAGCATATTGTACTGCAAAGAGGCCTTTAAAGCCTTCCTTAGCTACAATACAGCGGACTGCATCAGGGGCTGAAGCAAATTGCCCAGTCTGCATCCTTTGTTTAACAACCTACAAGGATTTTATAAAGTAAGCCTTCAAAACACAATCCCAAAAATAAGACAGAATAAATCATTTCTATTACCTCTGTAGGGACACGAACAACAGAAGATGCAGCCCCACCCACTGCACCTGCCACCTAATAAAAGTTCTTAAAATCCTTAACATTACGACAAATCATATAAACCACATTGACAAGCTTGGCAAACTCTTTCCTTTTATTTCTCATTTGAGCAGTAAAAGCTTGAAGACACAAAGAATCATAAGGACAGAAAAATTTAACCCTACACAACCAAGGAATATTTAAAATGTAGCACAGAAATATACTTCAGTCCTTCTAGGCAAGACTTCACGGTAGAAGAGCCTGAATAGAAAAACATAAGTTCACTTATCATATTTAGTAAGGTTTCAATATGAGAATAGCCATTCTATACATAGCGATACATGCTGCTAGATCAGAATATAAAATCATAATGGACAACATTCTCTGAATTTGTTCTCTTCAAACCAAGTATTAAACACTGAAAGTATTTACACTTAGCTATAGATCCCAGAACAAGTAGAATACAACAAAAGCTCTAAGGTAGTTGTAGAACTAACCAAATGAGCTAAGGCACTAAGATTGTCAGGGAAGCTCTTTAGCAATTTTTGCTTTGTAGGTTCATATACACCAACAAATATTGCTGAAGCCCTGCCAAAACAAAAAGTTACCAGTCAAATCTTGGAGATCCAGTATAATATCTTTAAAAGGCTTTCCAATCAAAGATGACATCTCCAATGTTGCACAGAAAATTTTCCTGAAAAGAAATAACTGCAAACAGGGAATTAAATAAATTCAGCAAGAAATAGCCAGAAGATCTAACAAAGCTATCATCGGCCATGAAATCTAGCGGTAATATAATAAGGTAATATGACATTGCATTCACTATGTATTAGAAACAGAAATAGCTAGATAGTGTACTCAGACACAAATCAATGTTGTATCCAAGATGGTTTTGGAATTCTGTCATATTCAGCCAGAACTTTTTATGACCAAAAGTTCTCAATGTAAGGGCTGATGAAAGTAAAAGAAGGAAAGGTAGTTTCCCTAGGTGCATGTTTAGAGTGTGTTGACCACTTGCGCTCATCTTTCCTGCCCAATTCTCTTGGGTCCTTGCAAGTATTCCCACAGCCAATTCCAGTTCATTTCAGGGTCTTGATGCTGGGATCTTTCTCTGACTCAACTAAATCCTTCCTACTGCAAAAATGCAAGTTTAGTACCTCAGTATCTGGATATCTTTAAACATATCCTTACATTTTTAAGGCCTTCTTTCATGATATATATGTTCTCTTGGATGTACTAACAGAATGAAATAGAAAAGTAGAATCTTTTAATATCTCAAGTGTATATCATGTTAGAGGAATAGAAGCACATGAAGTTTCCACTTCTAAGAAACTGTAATTGCTGTTTCTTTGGAAACATTTAAGAGGGCTCTTATTATTTTTGCTACTATTGAAGGTATAACCAACATCTTGCCAGAGATAGATTCTTAAATTATGCAACATAGTCAATTATATTCAATAAAGGAATTACTTTTCCAGTTTCTTTTGCTACTATTGGAGGTATAACCAACATCTTTCCAGAGGTAGATTCTTAAATTACACAACATAGTCAATTATATTCATTAAAGGAATTACTTTTCCAGTTTCAAATTGAGGACCCAGAACAGCGAAGGTTGCATTCAACACCTAATAACTATTTGCCTCCACAGTAGACGTGTATAAAATAATCTCTCTTGGAAAAAAGAATCATTCCATCACTTCCCTCAGAAACAAGACAAAGAACTAAAAGATATCACACAGTACATCAGAGAATAATGCACCAAAACTGCCCTGAAATGCAAGCTGTCATAGGACCTGGGTCACCCCCCCCCCTTCTTTTCTGCTTATAATTTAGTTGATATGCATTTTGCTATGTTGTGTCACTAGTGCAGGAAAGGCATCCCACCCATGATACTATCAATCTAGTTGATAATAAAAGATGGAGAGAGGAGAAAATATCTGCATAAAGGTGAATATCTGGATATTATAAACTGTTGGAAAATCTTTATTATTGATCATGTAGAGAATAGGAAGTTTCCTAAAAGTAAAAAATAGGAAAGTTTCCTAAGATTAGAATTAGCAGCTGTAACTTACGGTAGTCAAGACTAATATTTAGAAATAGGATATTTAACTGATATTGTTTCCAAAATTAGTTTAGGGAAACTTGTATATAAAGTCCTACTCATGTAATCAATAAAGTGAATATACAAAGAGAGACATTCTTTCTTTTCTTCTCAGATTTTGTCATGGTATCAAAGCAAGACTCGATCTGAAGTTTTATTTTTTTTCGGCCTTAATTGCCGATCACCCGGTTTTTTTTTCTGATATTCATTGTTAATTTCGACCTTCATCGCCTGAATAATCGCTGCCTAATCCACGTCCTCACGGTTGCCGTCACGTCGAATTTTCACTGATTATTCTCAGCTCAGATTAGTTGGAGGAGGTGATTCAAACCGTTGTCAAAGAAGAACAACATAGTCAAAGACACGTATCGTTTTCGGGCAATATGTCAGAAAAGTCAGGTATTTGTTCTTTGGCATATTCAGGTAAGTTTCCTCTTTCCATTAGATTGAATGTTTCAAATATAACTCCTACCAATTCTTGGATTATGGATTCTGGAGCAACTGACCACATGACCTATTCATCCAAACATTTCTCGACCTATATCTCATGTCCGAGCAATAGAAAAATAGTCACAGCCAATGGATCCCTAAAAACTGTTGCAGGAGTAGGAGATGTCAAAATAAGTCCATCATTGACCTTGAAAAATGTTCTTCATGTTCCTAAATTATCCATTAATCTTATCTCCATCCAAAAACTTACCCAAGATCTGTGTTGCAATGTGATTTTTAACAGTAGTTATTGTGTATTTCAGGATAAGAATTCGGGGAGGATGATTGGACAAGCTAGGGAACGGGATAGCCTCTACTATCTTGAGATACCAAGTCAGTCGAAAGTTCCGTATTCCTTTATGTCAGAGTCTGTCCTGTCTAATAAAGAAAAGATTTTACTGCATCATTCCCGTTTGGGACATCCTTCATTTATAATTATTAAGACTTTGTTCCCCTCATTATTTACAAATTTGAATGTTGAGGATTTTCATTGTGAAGTGTGTGAGTTTGCTAAACATAAACGTGCATCTTTCCCAATTAGCAATAAAAGAAGTTCTATTCCTTTCTATCTCATCCATAGTGATATTTGGGGTCCGTCCAATATTCCTAATGTTTCTGGGGCAAGATGGTTAATTCTTTTATTGATAATTGTACCCGTGTCACTTGGCTATTCTTACTTAAACATAAGTCGGATGTTAGTACCATACTTCCAAAATTTTGTTCCATGATAAAAAATCAATTTGGAGTCACAATCAAAAGGTTTAGGTCAGATAATGCCAAGGATTACTTCAATCAAATTCTTATCCCATACTTTCAGAAAGAATGAATAGTCCATGAGTCATCATGTGTTACGACCCCACAACAAAATGTGGTAGCTGAAAGGAAAAATGGCCATATTCTTGAAAAAACCCGAGCACTCTTGTTTCAAAAACATGTTCCAAAAGCCTTTTGGGGAGAAGCCGTTTTTACAGCAACTCACTTCATAAAATTGCCTTCTAAAATTTTAGATTTCAAAAGTCCTATGGATATCCTCTCATCGTTTTATCCAAACCTAAAGATTACAAACAATCTTACTCCAAGAATTTTTGGGTGTATAGCCTTTGTTCATGTTCATGTTCCAAATAGAGGGAAACTAGATCCAAGGGCTCTAAAGTGTGTTTTTGTAGGCTATTCATCAACCCAGAAAGGGTATAAATATTATCATCCTTCCTCAAAGAAATTCTATGTCTTAATGGATGTCACATTTAATGAACACGAATCTTATTTTTTCAATCCTTATCTTCAGGGGAAGAATGTGACTAGAGAAGATAATGAAAGTTTTCTGGACTTAGATTTGACAATAAACCCTGTACCTTCTAGTTCTGAGTCCAGTCCTCAATCCATGCATAAAAATCACTTAGAATCTCCTGATTTGTCATCTTTTCCTGAGTCTCTTAATTCATCACCATCCAAATTATTGCCAGTCCTAAACCCTAATCCTGTGTCTCACTCAACTCCGGAAACTTGGAGATTTGACAAGGTGTTTTCAAGAAAGAAAGTGGTTGTTTCAGAGCCTACGCAAGTTCAGGAATCCAACTCGAATTCTTTGAATGAGGTAACAATTTCTAACCATTCATTACAAGATGAAAGTGAGGTTCGAGTGAATAATGATGATCTAAATCTACCGATTGCTATTAGGAAAGGAACTCGAGAATGCACAACACGACCATTATACCCCCTTACAAATTTTTTATCTTTTAAAAATATCTCACCAGCTCACAAAGCCTTCCTTATTAGCCTCAATTCTATTTTCATCCCTACCAATTTATCTGAAGCATTGTCTAATGAAAAGTGGAGACAAGCTATGAATGTTGAAATGGAAGCTTTAGAGAAGAACAAGACTTGGGAGTTGGTGAAACTACCAGAAGGAAAAAGACCAGTGGGTTGCAAGTGGGTATATACAGTGAAGTATAGAGCAGATGGGTCAATTGAGAGATATAAGGTTAGATTAGTAGCCAAAGGATATACTCAGACTTATGAAATTGACTACTTAGAAACTTTTGCTCCATTTGCCAAAATGAATACCGTAAGAGTATTGCTGTCAATAGCTGCTAACTACAGTTGGGAGCTACAACAATTTGATTTCAAGAATGCATTCTTGCATGGAGACTTGGAGGAGGAGATTTACATGGAAGTTCCACCTGGCTATAGAAAGAACTTAGCTGCTCATACTGTTTGTAAATTGAAGAAGGCATTATATGGCCTCAAGCAATCACCAAGGGCATGGTTTGGGAGATTTGCAAAGGTAATGTTGACTATGGGATATAAACAAAGTCAAGGGGATCACACACTCTTTATTAAACATTCTTTATCAGGGAAAGTTACAGTTCTCTTGGTATACGTTGATGACATAATAGTGACCGGAAATGACGATAAAGAAAAACAAATTTTGAGTCAATGCTTGGCTAAGGAGTTCAAGATCAAGGCATTGGGAAGGTTGAAGTATTTTCTTGGGATTGAGGTTGCACACTCTAAGAAGGGAATTTTTATCTCTCAACAAAAGTATGTTACAGATCTTCTAAAGGAAACAGGCAAGACAGCATGTAAACCAGCAAGTACTCCCATCGACCCTAATCTCAAGCTTGGACTTGCAGAAGAAGATGCAGTAGTGGATAGGGAAATGTATCAGCGCCTTGTGGGAAGACTCATTTATCTTTCTCATATACGACCAGATATAGCATATGCAGTTAGTGTGATTAGTCGATTTATGCACAGTCCAAAAGAGATTCACTTGCAAGTGGCTTATATGATACTTCAGTACCTTAAGGGAACACCAGGAAAAGGCATCTTGTTCAAAAGAAATGGAGGATTGATACTTGAGGCCTACACTGATGCTGATTATGCTGGTTGTATTGTAGACAGAAGGTCAACCTCTGGTTACTGTACATTTCTTGGTGGGAACCTTGTAACTTGGAGAAGTAAAAAATAAAATGTGGTAGCTAGGTCTAGTGCTGAAGCAGAGTTTCGAGCAATGGCTCAAGGCGTGTGTGAGTTACTTTGGTTGAAGATTATTCTACAAGATTTGAAGATTAAATGGGATGGCCCAATGAGACTCTACTGCGATAATAAGTCTGCAATTAGCATAGCACATAATCCAGTGCAACACGATCGAACTAAGCACATTGAAATTGATAGACACTTCATCAAGGAAAGGTTGGATAGTGGTTTGATTTGCACGCCTTATGTGTCTACACAGGGACAACTAGCTGATGTATTGACAAAAGGATTGAGTAGCTCAATTTTTCAATCAATTGTTTCCAAGCTGGGAATGGAAAATTCCTATTCTCCAGCTTGAGGGGGAGTGTTGGAAAATCTTTATTATTGATCATGTAGAGAATATGAAGTTTCCTAAAAGTAAAAAATAGGAAAGTTTCCTAAGATTAGAATTAGCAGCTGTAACTTACGGTAGTCAAGACTAATATTTAGAAATAGGATATTTATTACGGTAGTCAAGACTAATATTTAGAAATAGGATATTTAACTGATATTGTTTCCAAAATTAGTTTAGGAAAACTCGTATATAAAGTCCTACTCATGTAATCAATAAAGTGATTATACAAAGAGAGACACTCTTTCTTTTCTTCTCAGATTTTGTCATAAACTTTATAGAAATAATTATTAAACTAGATGGGAAAAATGCAGCCCTTCTTAGGCAAACTATATCTATCAAGCATGCCAAAATAAAATGCAGGAAATGCAGTTCAGTAAATTCTTTCGAACTTCGATCAAGAACATCATTATCAGCTTGAAATGCAGTTATGATAACTTACGGCAAGACACCAGCTAGATTTCCAGCCAATCCTGAGTAAAGACCCCTCCAAAAAATCTTTCCCCCGCCATGAACTGCCAACACAAAACCATGAAGAGAGACCAAATTGTTTAAGTTCAGAAGAAATAAGTTATAGTTACACTATAAAAGGACACAGATTCTCATTGTTGTCATTCAAAGTTGACATCAATGACCACATCAGCATAAAGAAAAAGAACAAAAAGGAATTAATGAGGGTTTATTAGAGAAATTCAGAGAGCATTGCATTGATAGTAGATAGGACCATTACGTTTTACAAAACCAACCTGCTTGAAGTCGTGTTTTTATTGTGTCAATTGGGTACAAAGCAGATTCTACAACAACACCAGCAGCAGCTCCAGCCACAGCACCCTCTGCAAATTTATAGGACAATCCTCTTAACCAGAAGAGTAAAAGAAGTTTGCCAACCTTTTGTCAACATGCCTCTTGTAAATTTTCAATTTTATTTATATCTTATAGACACCAGTAATTTCCTGAAGAGATGTTATTATGACATTAAATAGTAAGGACTCAAATCTTATCCTCAACTTGTCACCAGGTTGAGCTTGGAAACGACGCTGAGGTTTCGTTAACAAACACACACAAAAGTACTAATTTAGAGCAAATAAGAATTCATGGAAACGCTGAAAAATGTACACTGATCATTAGATATTAAAAATTTATGTTGCTCTTTATCCATTTTGAAAGTATTGTTGAGCTATACCCCACAGAAGATGCAAAAAATTGAAAGGCTTGTTTTCTTTGTGGATAGCTGTAAGAGCACTTTTCTTCTCATCTTGCAAACCACGAGCATTATACTTCAGTCCATCTGCTGGAAAGAAGACGTTTCAAAGAAAAATGGAAAAAAAAAAGAGTTACTAAATAGTTAGATCCAAAACATTTAATTATCTCTGCCTCCAGGGGGAGAGAAAAGGAACAAGAAAAACAATGTAAATTAACATAAGAAAAGCAAACTACAGAGTAAAGAACAGCTTTAATCATATAATTAAAAGGATAACATAGCTGCATTCTGAGATATCCTAACTAAAACAAATAAAAAAAACAGAACTTTTGGTTCAGCATCCACACATCTGGCTTCCTGATGATTAACAAGATTGAAGCTTCATGGGGTTTTCAGGACTAAATTCTTTTCCCATTCATTCTTGATAGCATGAAACATGTTAAGTCAATCTCATTACTACCTCATCATAATGGTGCCGTCATACCTTTCCCATACCTTGAATATGCTGCTGCATTTTGGTTCTTTTTGTTAATTTTTCTCATTTGCACCTCCATTACAAATCATTTTCATCCAATTCTTGGCAATAGGTCTGGTTCCAAATTCCAGAAAACATTTTCTCTGGTTTCCAATTAACTTTTCCCAGTATATTCAAGCTCTCTAACATTAAATCAATTGAACAAAGGGGGGAAAATAAAAATAACTTTTTTGCATCATCAGTTTCCTAAGATCCTTCTCATAGGTGGAATACATGATACTGGGCAAAGTAGAATACTGTAACTACCTGTACATTAACACAATATTTTTAGGCTAAAACTACTATGTATTGCACTCTCAAATTAACATTTCCATTTAAAAGATTCAAGACCATCCAAAACAACAAAACATAAGCAACAGTTACAAGTTTCCCATAGCATACATCCAAACTATGGAAGTCATTGGCCCCTGTGAAATTAGAAATTTACTACTCCCGCCTGTGAAAGAGGAAGTAAATTTCAATCTGCATTTCACTGTGATACTAGACATTTTAATTCCTGCCCCATTATTTGTCAACCTGGGATAGATTTCACATTTAAAATCCTAAAGAATTCATATTTTACTGCTGTAATTGGAAAATGCAACCTTTTCCGGTCTAATATTCCAAAAGTACAGATCATGGTACTGTAATAACATCACCAGCGATGCTACATTAGAGAAGTATACTATTTGTGGACCAAACTTAAATTCGTTCAATTCTTTTTCCAACGGTAACAAATGTGCCCCATTTTCCAGTAGAAGACAATCTACAGAATTTGACTTTCCCAATGGAATATACAATCAATTAAAAGAGATGCACTGCCATTTCCAACTTCAAGCATTCACGGGTAAACCAATCAATCAATTCAATTAAACTATCTTAAACAAAACAATGCTCGCTGAAAATGGTTTACCGGATGAATTTGTCCGTGCATCTATCGACATTTTTCTTGAAGGCTGCAAGAAGAACAACAAAGGATTAAAACAAAACAAATTAATTGACCCTCCAATCATCAAGTGATCCCAAAATCAAAACTTTCATGTTAGCAGTAGAATTATTCCTCTAATTTTCTTGATTCTCTTTATATCTGTCCCAATTCCTCCTTTCTTTTCTTCTTCTTTTTTTTGTCTTTTTTTAAAATTCGCTGAATCAAAACTTCATTTGGATTCTCCAATGCAAATTTACATCTTTCACCAACACGGGTACCTTTCTTTCTAAATAACAACATTAGTACCTCGTACTTCAGCTAAGGGAGAAATAGTACCTTTTGAGATGAGAAGACGGATGATCTTGGCTTTGTGCAAAGATTGCGACTTTGATGGATGCATGTCTGGTGGTTAGGCCGACGAGGGGTTTTAGGAAGGTTTGAAGCAAGTAGAATGACCAAACCAGCCTCAAAAGGCGCCAAAAACAAAAAAGGCTAATATTGTCTCTAAAGTTAGGATTTGTTGCACTTAAATTTTTAAAAAGGTTTTTTTTCAGCAAATAAACTCCTTAAATATCTTATGATTTGCCAAAATTCTCCTACCACCATTTCATCCAGAGGAATTCAACTAGTAAAGGTACAAATATTTTAAATCATAAAATGAATAAAACATTACAAGTATGTGTTGTAATATATTTTAAAATTTGAAATTTATGTCAAGAAGATAATCATTGAAATTAAAAATGAGCAACTGAGAAATAATTGTATTATTTTATCTTTATAAAATATTATACCTATACTCTCTGGTTATGTTTAATCAAAATGCCCACACTTATGACTCGATTGATAAAATTAAATTTGGAAAATTAACGTCTGAAATATATGAGTTTTGAAATTTAAGTCTGAAAATTGAATTTCAAAGTTGATGTATGAAATTTGAATATGAACATTGAATTAATTAATATATAATATTATTTATTACTAAAGTTTGAAATTTAAAAATTTTATATTTGCTTTTTCGATTGAAAAATGTTGAAAAGAGAGTTTTTTGTTCAACTTTCATAATTTTTAAACATACTACATTTATGAAAATAAAATTTTGAAAAAAATATATTATCAACGAAGGATCAATATTAATTTTATTCAACAATTATTTTATAATAGAAATTTAATAAAATTTTCTTTTTATAATTGATTATAGTTATTAAATGAAATTTTCAAAAATAATATGAAATATTATCAATTTTCAATTCTAAAAATACATATCTTATTATGAGTTTTTATTTTGAAATATTTCTTCATAATGTGTTTTATTGAAATCTAAAATATATATGAAATGATATAATGATTGGCTGAATAATCAACATATTTAGATTTCAAACTTAAGTCACTTTAATTTCACTTAAAATGTACAATTGTAAATGAGTAGGTCTTAAACAATTAAGTGATTAGTAAAATTTATATCAAACACACTTAATAATTATTTATCATAATTTTCTTTCTTGAATAATTAAAATATTCAAATGTTTGTGAATAAGTGTTGTAAGGTAAATTCAAAAAAAAATTACAAGATTATTACTATATAAAAGAATATTAATATTTAAATCAAATCTATGATGCAACAGTGGCAAATAATTATTCACATTAGTTAGATTAATTATCCATAAAAAAATTTTCTCTTCAATAATTGATCTTTAAAACAATAAGAATTGTTAAATGAATAATTATTCCCAATGTCTTAACAAGTATTCAATACTCGAATCTAAATATTTATTTCACTCAATTTTGAAATCAACTCAATTTCTTAATCCGTACACCATTAAAATACAACATACAGAAGATGTTGTGTTCAACTTTCTTGATTTATATGTACATCTATTATGCAGCCTTGTCACACAATCTTGAATAATTATTGATAGAGATTTGAAAAATTTGTGTTTAGCTTTTTTTTATTTATATTTTTATTAACCACGTAATCGTGAATAATTATTTATCGAGGTTCGAATAATTACTCACCACATGTAATTAATCTCAATACTTAATCTTCTAACTTAATTATAATAAACAAACTTCCACCAAATAAAAAAATTAATTTTAAACAAACATTTACTATTATAATTACTATGTTAAATTAGTTACTTCGTTAAATTAACATTGACCTAAAAAATTACTTAGTTAAATTGTCCTCAAAATATTTTTATTAGCATTAACTATTCATTAAAAAAAAGGCAAAAAATGAAAAGCTAAAACAATTGAAAAAAGAAGCAAGAACAGATAGTGATCGACAATGGCTAGAAGAAAGAGTTGCAAGGGGAGAGGGGATGGAGGTATCAAGAGGGAATTAGAAGGAGGCAACTAACGGACCAGATTTGGTGCTGCACGTATGGCAAACTGTAGGTGCTAGCTCAAATTATTGCCCAATTTTCATAAATTATTTGAAGTTATTTATGAAAATACATCTGAAATTTTATCAGAAGAAACTAAAAATTTTGAAGTTAGATTATTTTAATCAAAGTTATTAACGGATTCATACTAAAGCCCTTCAAAATTGAGCCTCACAAAAACTCCAATATTCTTATAAAATACTCGTAAATAATACGAAAAAGTAACGAGAATTAAATAATATGTAAGAATAACTTTATAGTTGTCAACTTATATTTTGCATCAACTCAAAAAAGAAAAGGTCAGAGAAGGGACTGAGAATGATATTTACCAACCACAAGTAAAGATCGGGATCGGAGTGAGTAGAAGTCAACATATCAAGAGTTTTTTTGAAACATCTCCAGATGGAAATATGGTTCGAATGTGAGAGCTTCATTCTCTAGTAAGAAATAATTTTACCGTTGTCGCTAATATCTTAACTCTTTAAGAGTTGAGATTATCTTTTACCAATGTAATATGTAAGAAGTTTTATTTAATATTTACTTAGTTTATTCTGTAGTATATTTGTTAATTTTTTTCTATTGTAACAATGCTGATCTTTCTAAAAAAAGAATTAGCATTAACTTTGTCAAGTAAAGTTTAAGTAGGGATAGATAATATGTAAAATTTATTATGAAAGAGTTATCTCATCTAAAAAAAATTCAATGCATTTCTTATTAGTTTTTAAGTTAAATTACTAGTAACCGATGATGCACTATATTTTAGAAAGTTTTTAGTTTTTACTCAATATAATATTGTTTCTAAAAAATTAGATTAACATGATCTTGATTTTAAAAAATAATTTTTTCTTTAAACCTTTTGATTTGATGTCATTGAATATATGGCGCTAAATCAAAAGGTATTATTAATTAAAATAAAAATAATAACACTATATCTAAAGGCATTATTACTTTGTTATATTTTTTTTCCTTTAAGCTTTATTGGTACTTCAATTGAAGTAATAATGCTTATGGAAAAGGCCTTATTACATTTTCTTTTTTTTTTTTGCGTGGGGCTTTTTTCTTTTCTTTTCTTTTCTTCTTCTTCCTTCCTCCCTCCTTCCTCCACCTTTTTGTTGCTGCATTTTCAACACCTGTGCTTTCCCTATTCATTCTTGTTTTTGTGAGTAAATGGCACAAAGAAGAAAAAAAATTTACACTCCCAAAATAACCTCAAACAGAAGAAAAAAAAAAAAAAACTAGGTAGAAGAATAGAGGATGTGCCAGATCTTCTGCTTGCTTGGTTGTTGCTGCTTCAGTTGCATCCTTCCTCCCGGCAACTGGTTCTTGCCGCTGCCTGCTTTGGTGGGAGGAAGAAGATGGCGATGGAGAAGAATCAAATTAACGCCTTTCCAATTCAATAAAGCAGTTGAGGTGCCGAAAGATGAAGAAAGGTACTTTACATCTTTTGTCATTTTATCACATTCATCTACCGTTTGTTAGCCCGCAGCAATTGCTTAATAGACCTACATTGCATTCATCATTCTGGGTTTCCAATTGGCTTTCAGCAGAAAAGGGGAAAGAAAAGATGGCTGTTCAGAAAGCCCTCAAACAATGCTTCTGTTTGTGAACCCCAAAGACTCAGTACTGTCAAAACGCGCCATAGCCCGCGGGCTGGCTTTTGACAGTAGGGGTCTAGATATAATTTGTTCACGTTTGTTTAAATACGGGTTTATTTAGTCCGTTTTAGTGCAGGTTGGAGCAGGTTTGCCTATAATTTTTTTGGTTAAAATTAACTTTTAGTTTAATATTTTAAAATTTTTATTTTAAATCAAATATTTAATATAATTTTTACTATATAAATATTTTAATATTAATTAAAGATATAATTTTTATTAATTTAAAATTAAATAATTTAATAAAAATTTTACAAAAATATTTTTAAATATTAAAAATATAATAAAAATAAAAAACATTCATAATATTAAGATTAATTGACTTAATTTTATGAATCAATCATTGTGTTATTTTAATATTTTTATTATATAAATTTATCTAATATATATATATATATATATATATAGCTAATGATTATTTTATATTTTAAAAATATTAGTGATTGACTAAAAATTATTTTTATCTCAATGATGAATTTATATGATTTTACATGTAATAAAAAAATAAAAATTTTAAAAAATATCTTAACCAGTGGACTTGCTCATTTAGCTCGCGAGCCACTTACGACAGATATCGATTAAAAGTTTCTTAACTCATAGAAAAACAGGCTCAGTCTGCTCTATTATATTTATAGACAGGTCAGAGCGAGCTAACCCATTTAACATTAATAATCAAAGTGAAATCAATGTGACGTCAGCATGTCTTGCTCCATCTAACACTAGATCTGGCATATTTGCTTTTTTTAAAGCAATTACGTATTTACATAATGTCTTATTTATTTTAAAAGGTCAAATTATCTTTAGTCAATGATATTATTTAATTTGATATCATATTTTAATAATACCAATCTAAATAATATTATGGTCATATACGGCATCTCAATAAAAAATCTGACTATTTTAGTATAATTTTTTAAAAATAAAGCTATTTTTAATAAAAACCCCTAAATTTACATGCTACAATTTCTTTTCCTTTGATATGTCAAAGATACAGAAACAATAATAGGTAAGTTTGGGCTCTAGCAGTGAGCTGTCTATGAAGATATTTTGAGACATCTTTGATGTTGCCAAAAAGCAAAGAACAGTGTCAAATGCCAAAAAGTAGTGCAACTGGAAGCTAAGGATTGAACAAAATATCTAAAATGCGTCCAGGTTCCAAACACTAAATAAACAAAAATTGCTGGTCATGACCTTCACCGTCCATTGAAAGTGATATCTGATCCCCACAGTATCCTTTTTTGAACAAAAATATATTTAAATACAAGTGGAATTTCTTTATTAGAGTTCTTTAAATTACTTTTTACAACATGAAATCTGCTTTGTCAAGTCAAGAGAAATTATTCTCAGAAGAGTGATTTGATGTAATCCCAGACCAACCGTTTTAAGATCAAGTATGATTAACTCTTATTGGGTGGAAGGTCCAAGAATTGAATAAAGTTTTATTTTTTCCAATTAATTCAATATTGTTATATTTTGAAGGAAAAACTTATTTAATATTTATAAGATTATGAAGAAAAATTATGCTCTTTGTTAATTTAAATAATAATCATTAATATAGTAAGACAATAGGATAATTGATAAAAGCGTTTAATATCAAGTAAAATGTATCGCATTTAAATTACATTTTTATTTGCAAATACATCTATAAAATTATTTTTTTAATACTTATTTTTTAATTGACTATCTAATATAACTTTCTCGTTATTTCGGAAGTATGGTCACTTTTTTTCCTGATCTTTCCTTCAGCTTATCTAGAAAATGGCAAAGATTATCTTTTCGGTTGTGGCACTTTTACTTTGATTTGAAGGGCTTTTTAAAGATTTTTTTTTGGGATTGAGGGGGTTGGACGACCAATATTTGTGACTTAGAATATTATAGTTGTAATTAATGTATGGCTTACATTTAGGATGCGTTCTTTTGCTTTGCTGATGTTTGACTAAAAGTACAAGTTACTATTTCTTTTAGTAGGACCTAAATTTAAAAAGTTATTTCTATCGGAAACCACTACTTTTTTTTTCTTTCTATCTTGTAACGGAAACTTCCCTAATTAGAATTATGGCTTTATGAACTTAAGCAAAATGATGAGAGATATTTGTGGACTTCAAATAAAGTGAAGTGAAGGGAAAATACACAACTGGGAAAAAAGATGAAGGAAAATAAATTGTTTTTCTTTGTGGAGCAGTGGAAAGCAATTTAAAGAAAATCCATCGTCTATGCACACATTGTATTAGAAAATTTTATTGCAGAAAATTATTTTTTTTTAAAAAGGGTCTATTAATTCTCTCAATGAGGGATAAAATCTTTTTATATCTCTAAAGGTTTGTTTAGCCAAATTGGTCTTCGATGTATTTATAAGTGATAAAAAAATAAATTTATTACTTATCGTACTATGTTTCGAACACGTACTTAACTTTTAAGGATAAAATTATCATCGCAATTATTGCTAGTGTTGGAATGGTCATATTCTTATTCAAATTGTATGGATCACTAGCAAAACCATCAACCGAAATTTTATTTCAACCAAGCAGTTCAAAATCACTATTCCAAGAATTATATATTTCCTATTTCTTTTAATAGTTTTGGAGAGAAACTAATTGTAGTGATAATTTATCCCAAAAAATTAAATGTGATCAGTGCATAATTTAAAATTTTTTGGTACAAATTTCAGAAATCAAAATTATTATAATATTATAAGTAAAATACATGACGTTCCGCTATTAGTAATTTATTTTTGTCATAAATAACACTTAAAGAATTATGTATTATACTTTAAAACTATATGCCAATTATTTAAACGATAAAAATGAACTATTATATCGTGTGTTTAATCAATATAAAATAAAAAATAAAAAAGACGGTAATTACCAACTGCAGAATGCTGGATCAGAAGGGACATAGCGTTACGTTTTCTTCTGTTTCCATTTATAATCTTCTGATTTTAGCATGATCTCTTTGAGGCATTAAATGGTCAAATATACTTATGATCAAAGGACCATATTCCAATATCTACAACACGTGTCAGAATCAGACGGGTCAATCACTTGGGTTTACATTTAAGGTGCCGTACTGAACTTAGTTTTGGCCGTTCAACTTAATTGCAGTTGGGTGTCCCAAGTTTCCCGGCAGTTTTCTCCCCTTAAAATAAAAAAAAAAAGAAAAAGTTTCCCGGCATTTGGTCAAACTAAGGGGCAAAAAACAAAAGAAAAAGAAAAAGAAAAATGTCAAGAGCTTTCGCGGCAGTTAAAGTCGACTGGCGTGTTAAGATACCATTGGCTGTTCCTTTGCTCTGAGCACGCGTTTCAAAGCGTGTGCAAACGGAGTTCCAAGTCAAGGCCCATAATACACTGGCAATATAACGGCGTCACATTTGATTATTTTTTTGGGTAAATCTTGGAAAGCAAATTCTTGGTCTACATAGTTGTAAATTGTCATAGGGCGCATGCAAATGTAATCGTTTGTCTATATATACCCCTTTCAGCTCAATTTTTTAAGCGCTCTTTGCTGATTTCATCTCTGACTTCTGGGACTAACAATTGTCAAGCTTTTCACATCTTCAAATTTTCTTGGAGTTCTTTTGGGTTCTCTTGGTATGTTGCTGCTTGCTTTATTCTTAATTTCAATTGGGTTTCTGATTCTTGAGTGTTTGTTTCAACTGGGTTTTGCCATTTGTGCTTGATGGTATATGTTTCTGTGATTGCATGTTTGGCCTGTTGCAGAAAAGTCTTGGAGTTTAATCTTTTTTGCCCTTCAAAATCGCAGGAAAGTCTTCGCTTAGGTGAGTTTTTAATCGGGTTTTGTTGTTCAGTTTCGTTTCTTGATGTTGATGTTTTGTTTAAGAGGGGTTTTTAATTCATCTCAGGCCAATTATGAGATAATATGTAACTTTTGAACAATTCTGATCAATCAATCTTCCAGATTACTCATTCGTGGTCTAACTTTATTGCTATAATTGTTTTTTGATTCAAGTTTGTTCATGTTCTATTTTGAAGTGAAGTTTTCTATTGGTTTCCAATGGCGGTGATAACTAATGGAATCATTGAGGGCAGTTTGCCTGATGAATTGGTGAAGCTATTATTGTCTCTAGCTTCAAATTGGGGAGATTCTACAGATGTGAACACCTTCAAGGTGATGCCTTTAAAGGGCGCCATGACTAATGAGGTTTATCGGATAAGTTGGCCTACAAGGATGCAGGATAGTCTTCGAAACGTTTTGGTTCGAGTTTATGGAGTAGGTGTTGAACTATTCTTTAACCGGGATGAGGAAGTTCGGACTTTCGAGTGCGTTTCAATGTTCGGGCATGGACCTAGGCTGCTCGGACAGTTTCCTGAGGGGCGAGTTGAGGAGTTCATTAATGCTAAGGTATGTTAAGGTTCAATTATCTGCTCAATTCATTTTTGCTTGCCCAGAAAGTTGTTTCTTACGATAGAAGATAAAAATGTTCCTATTTGGTTTCTGCCATTCTCTGGCCAGAGTAGGGGCTATGAAGTGAAAATGTTGGATTCTGTCTCCAAGGTGATGCAAGGATAATCTTTTGATAATTGACTGCCAGATCAGAGTCAAGTTTTAATCTTGAATTTTCTGCTGTAAAGACTAAAAATGTAACATCCCACTTCAGGAAGGATTCTATGGTATCTTTGAAAGTAAAAGTACTAAAGGTGAATAAATAGATTGAGAAGTCAGGTTAACAAGAATAGGACCATTGCGTCTTTGCACGAATTGCGAATCCTGTGAGGAAGAAAAAGGAATCAGTTTGGGCATGATTAACTCATAGCTGTCAGAATCTGAGCTGAAATTTATTTTTCCCAACTAATAAACACCAAGAAGATGGACCGTTTCACAACATGTCTTTTCGGGTAGACCAAGATTTAACTACAACATGTATAGATCAGCAGTAGAAATATGCAGGAGGAGAGAATAGGGGATGTCCAATTATCCAATTATGATTGATTAGGGGTTCAGGTCATCAACCCTTGTGAAATTTGGGAAGATTAGAAAAGTTGATATACAATTAGAATACTTTCAAAGATGTTAGATCTTGCTTCTGGCTTTTGCAGATGGTTCTTCACGTATAATCATATAATTTTCCCCTTCGTGGAACAACTGTTTTTTTTCCGCAAATGCTTGGGACAATATAAATATGAGTAATCTCTGGTACTACTTTCCACCTTCTCGTAGCAGTTTTAAAATTTTCAAAGCTAATAAGCTTGTGTATTTGGCGAGCTTAAGTCTTGCATGGTTCTAGTGCATGTTAGACATTCTAAATGATGGAGGAGTTGGATATGGCCAGCATTTTTTCAAATATGCTGGACCTGCTTCTAAAGAGCAGCAGTTGTTTGACGTAACATTTTCATTTAACCTCTCTTTGCATTTTTTATTCAGTCTCTCAGTCGAAGACTAGTGAAACAATCAGAGATATATTATCTTGATACATATATTTTGCTGATTGAATTTTGTACACCATCCTTTCTTTTACTTTTAGACACTATCAGCTGCTGACCTTCGTGACCCTGAGATTTCTGCTCTAATAGCAGCCAAATTAAGGGAATTCCATGAACTTGACATGCCTGGATTGAAAAGTGTGGGGCTCTGGGACAGAATGAGGTATCAATTCTTCTAATTGTTATAGAGTTTGGTGTTTTGAGAATGAAGAAGCTCCTTGTTTACTGGTTATTTCCTTTTCCTCAGAAACTGGCTCAGTGAGGCCAGTAGTTTAGCTTCCCGAGAACACGTGAAGGAATTTTGCTTGGACAATTTAGAAAAAGAAATTAATATACTGGAAAGAGAGTTGTCTCAGGGCAATCAGCATATTGGTTTTTGTCACAATGACCTGCAGTATGGTAACATAATGATTGATGAGAAAACAAGATCAATTACTATAATTGTAAGTTCTAATTTCATTTTTACTTCAAAGTTGTTTTTTTCTTTTTTCTTTTTCTACCCCCCCCCCCCCTCCACCCTCTCTCTCTCTCTCTCCCCTCTTTACTTCTTATGAGTAGAGGGGTCGCACCTTGTCATAATCTTATTGAATAATTTGGTGCACGTATCAGGATTATGAATATGCTAGTTATAACCCAATTGCCTATGACCTAGCAAATCACTTCTGTGAGATGGCTGCAAATTATCACACTGATAACCCTCATGTTTTGGACTACAATAAGTACCCTGGTAAGTTTTCACTTATAATAATGGACCATAAGACACAATCTACAGGCGGGCACTTAAATTTTTCGAGCCACTATTTATACTCTCAAATACATGTCAAGAGCAGGCTGCAGTTCTTGAAGCTAATTACTTTTTCTGTTCTGCATTTTTTGTTCAATACAGGGTTAGAGGAGCGCCATAGATTTATACGTCTTTATCTGACTTCTGCAGGTTAGTTTCTTCTGCTTCTTTTTCTTGATTTATATGAGAATAAGAACTTGGATTTGAAATTTTGGTCATATCAGTGCATTGTTTTTTCCTTACCAATATCTGCTAAAATGGCATGAGATATTAGAACTGGATACATAGAAGAAATGAGATCAATCTCTAGAAGGTAAGATTGATTTAAAACCTAGATTTCAAAACCATATTTTCAGTGTTTAGGTAATTGTATCCAGCCACTGATATGGAAAAATTGTCCTCCTGTCAATTGACAGCATCATGGAAGTACAAAAGGTCAATTTGAAATTTTCGTGCAATATATCCATGATTTTTGGCATAGGTTTTCAGTATGTTGATGAACTCATGGGCAGGTAAAGTAATGTTACAACTGAAAAATTGGCTGTTGCACCTAAGACCCAGCCCTAGCACCAAACTGAAAAGGGAAAAAAGAAAGTTTCTTGGAACTTTTCCCCTCACAAGCATGACTCTCTATATTTGCAACATGACTTTAAATCTTGGCTCCATTAATGCTTGAGGGTTGCATACTGAAGCAGGTCCACAAAATCAAATGCAGATTTCCTGAGTTTTCATTGTTATCCAATTGTATACATGTTGTCTAATATTTGCTGAGAGTGACCCCTTTAATTTAAAAAGACAGTTTGGTAAGGTAGTTCTCTTCTTCTTAAATGCTTAACAATCCATTTGAAGATCCTATTAGCCCTGTTCTTAAGATTAGCTTAAATAGTCATTTGAAGATAACAGAGTTTGACATCTCTATTTCTTGAACTTAGACCATCAGCCCAGTGATGCTGAAGTAGAGAAGCTTGCCGAGGACGCAGAGAAGTACACACTCGCAAATCATTTGTTTTGGGGACTTTGGGGAATCATTTCGGTGAGCTTCTATAAGACATGTCCTTTTGCCGTTACATTTCAACAATTGTATGACAAATACATGAATCGAACTCAACTCTGTTATTTGTAGGCGTACGTGAACAACATTGACTTCGATTACATGGAATACGCAAGGCAAAGGTTACAGCAGTACTGGTTGAAGAAGCCTCTTTATCTTCATGTTGACGCCTGACGGCATAATCTTATCCCCTAATACTGGAGATCTTGTATATATTATGTAGCAACTGTAGCTTTTGGGTGTTGAATAGGGCATTTTAAGTGCTGAGTTACCTTTCCAATGAGCAATATATATATATATATACGTATAGTAGTGAATACAAGAATCTTCTTGTCTGATAATAGCATTTCTACTACAGAAAATTAGCCGATAATCAGCTATAATTAATATATATATATATATATATATATAAATGATTAAAAATGAAATTAAATAGTATTTTAAATTAAAAATTGTATTTTAAATTTTATTTAATTTTTTTTTTAATAAAAAATAAGATTTAAAGCGAAGATTTTAAATTAACTCCACTAAGAATTCAATCCAAGTACAGCCCAGCTGTCCATGGAGTAGCAGTAAATCGTTAAATAATGTCATCAACGTGATTCATCAGTTTCAATTACCATTGTCAGGTGCTAACACGATAATAAGGCAGCAAGGACGAGCAGTGACGGGGATCGGATGGAGAGTCCAAAAGCGATAAGAAAAAGACGTTGCAATAGTGTGACCGTTAAATGAGCCAACCACTTCGAGTTGACGTGAAAGTTACGTGATTCCTTCTTGGAATCAATACCAGAATGAGGCGTGACAAGGAATTTTGAGACCTCATAGCTATAAAGATTTTTAAAATGCCTTTTTGTGCATTTTTTAAATTTGTTACTCTATACATTTAAAGAACATAACGTTACATGAATAATGAATTAGGTTAATAGAAATTTTAAAATATTTTTACAAAATATTATTAATATTTTAAGTCTTCGGAGTATTAACGAGAGTAGAGAGTGAGGAAAGAATTCGAAGCCTAATCAATCAATTCAGAGAAGAAGACAGAATAGACAGACTTTGAATTAATGATGGGCTCTTCAAGAAGGACAGAGGAAAAGTCTCAACCTAAGAAATATATGAGAAAAGTCTCTTCCATGAAGGATCTATCAACTTGGTCTTGCTTGTAATCTTACTCAGTTTTTTACTTCTTTTCGAACCATATATGAAAATTGCTGGGGTTTTTATAATTTTAAATTTTATTAATTTTTAAAATAGTAGTTGAAGTTAAACTTTCCTTGCCAATATAGTCATGGTGGAGATATTGTAAAAAAGATTGTTGTATGTATATTTATTTTATCAGTATTAATATATTTTATCTACTTTTTGAGTTGTGAGATGTTATCTGTAATTTTGTATAATTTTTATTTTTCTAATTATAATTTTGGAGTTATTTTATTTTCTCAAAATTTTTCTGTATTAGAAAAAGAGTTTGAGAATTGTTTTATTTATAATGATTATGACTATTTTAACTTTAATAAAATAATTCTTGAGTATGCTTTTGTAGATTTTACATAGATGAACAACCTTAACAACTTGATTGAAGATATAAATGCCCCGTCATTATTTTCTTCTTTCATTTTAAGCATAAAATCAAGAAGAATGATTTAACTACAGGAATATTACTATGTTATTTAAGAAGAATGATTTAATTATTAAATATTACTATGATATTCTTATTTATTAAAGATGTTAGTGGTATAACTTATATATTAGGAGAGTTAAATTTCTCAAATCAAGAGAATTTAAGAAATTAGTGATAGGCACATTGTGTTAATAAATTTTGTTTTTATTAAATTAATGAGATTTATTTTAAGAAAATACACATTCAATTTTGAACACCAAAGTAGTTTTATGGATTAGGTTTGTTGCTTTTTACATGAATATATATATATATATTACCAAAACGCTTTTACTCTCTCTCCTCTTCTATAACCTTAGAGCCTCTATCCTCAATTTCTAGAATTTTAAAATTTTTAATTAGGTAAAAAAATTTTGATTGGTTAAGAAGATTTTTTAAGTACTAAATTATTAACTAATCTTAATCTTTATCCAAATATCGTAACTTCTCATCATTCATCTATCATCTCTCACAATTTACCAATCTATTAAAACTATCATTATAAAAAAAATGAATTCAATTTTTATTTTACTAAAATTCTATAAACTCAGACTCTTCTTTGATAATAATTTTTAATTATATTCTAAAAATATATTTTTTTTTACTTTTAAGAGAGGGAATCTCTTTTTCAAGTAAATCTTATATTCACCAATTCAGTAAGATAACTTTTCTAAAATTTTATTCTTTTGTTATTTATATTAGATTTTTTGTTTTTAAATTATTCAAAAATTATAATGTGTTCTTTGATACTTAAAAATCTATTTTTTCAAAAAAAAAAACGTGATGTGTTTTTTCTGCAATTCTTATATGTTTCTTCAAAACGTCTGATGAGTTCTTTGATATTTAAAAATCTATTTTCGTATGGTAGTCGAAGAGAATTTTGACAACATGATCAATGTAAACAATAGATTTTAATTTATCTTCATTTTGTTTTCAAAAAAATATGGTGTGTTTTTTCTGCAATTCTCATATAGTAGTGGAAGAGAAAATTTTAACAGTATAATCAAGGGTCGATAAAATTACTGCAAGTCCTATTGTTAATCTCACTGGTGTTGCTGATCTCTCATTAGATACTGTCACAGGAACTTTACCAAATGCAATTCTGGATTAGTTGATGTTGCAAGCCTTTACATTTTCGATCTTCATCAGATTGTGATAGTATCAACCTTGACATTTTTTTATTTTCAAGCAAGTGAGGACATTTCTCCTCCACTATTTTTTGTTTTATGTTTCTATTTCTTTATGTGTCTTTTTCTAATCTTATCAAGTTTAAAGCTTTCAATACCCAACTCTTATTTTTTAGAATATGAGATATTTCAATTTTTTCATCTTTATTATTTACATTTTTGGTAGGTATTATACATCTGAAGGTTTTAGGTACATCTTTTTTTTTCACTCTTTAACATATTTCTTTAGAATTCTCCTATTTCTCCAACTTAATCTAATATGTAATTTCTTTTTTGTTTAATGTTTTAATATTTTTATTAGAAGTATTTTTTTTGTTTCATATTTTTATACTTTCATTAGAAGCCTTTTTTGTTTAAGGAAAGAAGTCTTTTTGCTAACATGGTTTCCTTTTTTTTTTCTTATTTTTTTCTTTTTTTTCTTTTTTTGTCTTTTGAGATTATTAAGGGCTTAACCAAGTTTTGGTGTTAGTCATTATTTAAGATCGTGGATTCACTCTACATGATTTTTATGTTTGTCTTTTTAATTTTATCTTAAATTTCAATACATATTTGACTTACCTTATTTAATTATAATTTTAGGGGTGTTATTTTCTATTTTTTCCTTTATTTTTGTGCAATATCAAGATATTATTCAATTATGATGAATGTCAACAATAACAAATAGAAAATTTTCTTTCAGATAGTTACATTTTCACATTTGTTAGTGCATTTATGTCCAGTGAAGATGAATAAATATAGAGTATAGAAGATTTTGCTATTAGAAAATTTCAAAATTTTAACTCTACCAAACTTTAAATTACTCTCAAGACTCGGGTGTATAAGTATATACTTTTATATAAATAATTTCTAGCAGTTAACTTTTTAAAAGTAGATGATACTTACATAATCTTTTTAAAAGTAAACATATGTGGTTATGAGAAATTTTACTCTTCCACGTGTACTTTTTTTATAATCCATCAATAAATTAATTTCATTTTATGAACTTGAATAGATTTAAAAATTCTTTTATAGTTAGTATTTTTTCATAATTTTTTAACAGTTTTTAGCATATTTTTTTTATTTTCCTTTTCTTTTTGACCCAAGAGGAATTTGGGTTAAATTAAGACTTTAATTTTGGAGTAAAAGTAGAATGATTAAGTTGAATTTCTAAGGCCTTGATTTTATTTTTTAGAGTTTTTAAATTATTAATTAAAACAATTTCCCCACCTTTTAACCTCAATTCCAACTCTAATACTCTACAAACTATTCTACTACTAAAAAACCAACTCTTACATTTACACAATTTCTACCACAATACAAACTCTAAATTCATATTAACGTTCTTCATTCAATTCAATTCTCTAAACTCTTTCAACTCTATTTTCAATTCGGTAAGAGTGCTTTTCTTCATTCAATATTTGATTAAAAAATTATTTTTAATCTTTAATTTATTCTTTAATTTAATCTTTAGGTAATGTTGTATTAAATTGATATGTTAAATAATTTGTTATGCTTATAATTTCTTAAATATATAACTAATGAAAAATATTTTTCACTAATTTTGTAAATGGTGATCTCTTTATTAAGACATTAAAAGAGTTACTGAACAATTACTTCAATATCTCATCGAACTTTTAAATTACTTAATATATATATATATATATATATATATATATATATATATATATATATATATATATATCTTATGAACATTCGATATTCTAATTATTTATTTTATATTTTATTATTTATTATTAAAATAATTTGTACAATAATTTTTTAATACAAATTTTTTTAATACAAATTGTTTCTTCGTAAATAGCACGAGTTTTTTTGGCTAGTTTACTTTTATAATAGCTTCCAATTAATGTTTCGAAAAGGAAAAAAAGTGATAGCTTCCAAGCAACCCCTTTTACCCTGAGATGGATTGTATAGTTAGTGTTTTGGTTTAATATTTTTTACTTTGAGTTTTGTGTAAGAAAATTATTTGTAAGAGAAGAAGTAAGATACAAAATAAAAAATTTACGTTAAATTTCGTAGCTAAATATTATCCAAATACACCCCTACTAAAAGCTTTGCTGACTTACAAGAGTTTCTCAACAGAGTTCATATAAAATTCATTTTCCTCCAATTTACAAGTTCATGAACTAAAAAAAAAAAAGCTAAAAAGAAAACTTCACATATACGTCCATATTAGCAATTTTATAAGGACATTTTTTTCAAAGGATTTTCAAACTTATAATTTCCCTTTTGAATTTTTAAAATTGAAGGAACAAGATTTTTTGGGACAAAGATGCCCTTATGAATCTGGTCAAGTTGAGTTTTTAACCATTAAGTGGCTGGAAAAAATTTACTAAACTGTTAGAAAGTACTCTAGAAATACATATCTTGAAATCATTAAAAGAAACACCACAAAAAAATTAGAACCAATTATGCTAATTTTGCTCTTAATTTTCCCCATTTCAGTTTTCACGGCAATTATAAATTTTGGGTCTAACTTTCAATCAATGTTAACACAGTGGTTTTTCTGGAAGCAAAATTAATAAATTTGTCAGTAAATCATTAATTTGTTCTAAATTATTAACGAATTATTAATTATTTCAAATATTATTAATTACTTTAAATTAACAAATTTATTTGATCTAAACAGATGGGATTTCCTGCCCAGCTCAACCTATTTAAACGCCCATGAATGTTCGGTATAGATCCCGCTCGATGCGCTCTGTTGATCTCATCTCTGATTCTCGAGCTAAAATTTTCCAAAGCCTTTCAATTTCTACGAGCTCTGCAGTTTCCCTCAATTCCATTGTGTCTTTCTTGGTATGGTTTTCTTTTTCCGGGTTTTTAATGCTTTATGCAATTGGGTTTTGATGCTTTAGCATATGTTAGTGACATCTGCTTTTGTAATTGCTTGTTGGGAATCTTGCAGAAAATTCTTGAGCTTTGATTCTATCAGCAAGAAAGTCTTTGGTATTGGTGAGTTGTTAATCATTTAAACTTTTTTTGTTGATCCTGATGTTTTATTTTACATGGTCCCATTGAGGTGAATTATGATATAAAAATGTAATCTGAAGAATGCTTGATTGAACCCGTTAATCAAATTGCCTGTTTGTGTATATATACTGGTAGAAACTTGTGTTGATGTTTGTGCTTGTTCTTATTTATGTCGAGGTGAAGATTCTTGTTGGTTTTGATGGGGGTGAAGGCGCGTGGATTGACTGAAGGCGATATGCCTTCAGATTTACTGGAAATTTTATTGTCCCTCGCTTCAAACTGGGGAGATGATGTAGCTCGGAACAGCTTTAAGGTGTTTCCTTTGAAGGGCGCCATGACTAATGAGGTTTACAGGATTAGCTGGCCTACAAAGTTGCAAGATAATCATCGAACAGTTTTGGTTCGAGTTTATGGTGAAGGTGTTGAACTATTCTTTAACCGAGACGAGGAAGTTCGGACTTTCAAGTGGGTGTCAATGCATGGGTATGGACCTAAGCTGCTGGGACAGTTCTCTGAGGGGCGAGTTGAAGAGTTCATTGATGCTAAGGTATGTTAAAGTTCAATGATCTTATAATGGAATTTGCTTGGAAAGTTCCCTTTTCAGATTGGACAGATCAGTGTTTTTCTCCTAATCACCATCTTGCAAATGGTTGAGGCTATGATATGGAATTGTCGGATTCTGTTTTTCACGTTTCAATGTGATTCTGCAATGAGGTCTCTTGACAATTGATTAATTTTCAAGATCTGCACATCTATTTGGATTCCATGTTTTTTCAGTATGAGAACTTTTAAACTCATTATTGCTAATAGACTATATCCCATCAATATTATTTTTTTCATCCCAAGAAAGAATCCAAGGCATCTATGATATAGAAATTGCTGCAGGAGCGTGAATAGATTGAGGGGTAGTTGAGTTCATCTTTATCTCTACATCACATCCTCGTAAAAAAGGACTGATTCTGGTCTGATCAATAACAATTACTTGTCTTAATGAGCAGCATTTTTGGTATAAATTAACCATTTCTGCCAAAGCTTGATTGAATTAGTCTTCCCAATAATTACCTGCCTATGAAGCTTGAACCTCTGATTAACTGATGTGATAGGCCAGAATAGTCCTAATTAGACTTGAATATGTTAGCAGTAGCTTGAACATCAGATGCAGATTACCTGTAGTAAATACCATAACGAACACATGTTATTGAATGAAAGCTGATTAGCAAATCAAGACTGTTGCCTTTCTGACCTCAGTTGAAAAGGGATCTTGAAGTTGTAACAGCCAATATAGAATCTTCAAATGGCAGAGTTTGCACCTGGCCTTTTTGGATAAGTCATGTATCATGGTCGTTTCTTTTTCCCTTTAGTTCATCGTATGATACCCAAAATGCTTTGGAAAAAAATCATAAAATCCTATCAGAAATTATAACTAAAGCTAAATTAACAGCTAAGATAAATAAATGCAGACTTCCAAGTAACCATGACAAACATCCAACACAATCTAGGAAGAGGTTGAATCACCTTTTACCTGTCCTACTTGTATTCTACTAGTGAAATAGTTTTAGGGTAGAATTTTTGTGTTGAAACTCAAGCTTTCAGGAAAGGAGTTTAACATAATTTTGAAGAGGGAAAAGCATTCTTGAACCTTGATATTCCATTAATACATTACTTAACTGTAAAAATCTAAACATCTGCTTTTTGCATCATCGCCTTGTATTATTAAGAGAGCAACCAAATTTTAGGTAATGTAAAACATTCTGTATCTCTATAAAAGCTATATTCTGACAGAATTGATGAATGATGAATCAGACAGAAGTTTCCTTCTGCTTTTGCTGCTATGAAGATTAGTTAGATAATCTGGAGCTCTAGTGAGTGAAACCAGCTTCTTAATTTTTTATTTTCTTTTATTTTACAAGGTGAGCATATATGCATATCTATATCTGGGACCTTCTTCATTCTAGTTGCTTCACTCCTTACTGATTAAGCTACCTCGATTCCCCAAGAAAAGTAGTTGTTTGTCTCAATATTTTGTGTTAGCTATTCTTTACTTATAAAAAGGGAAATCAATTGTATCCTAGTTAAGGGTCTATCTCTATAAGCAGCAACTTATATGTTGTCTTTGAATTACATTGATTTGCTGATTTGAACTTTGTGCATCATCTGCTCTTGTACTTTTTAGACACTATCAGCTGCTGACCTTCGTGACCCTGAGATTTCTGCCCTAGTAGCAGCAAAACTGAAAGAATTTCATAAACTTGATGTGCCTGCTCCAAAGAGTGTGGTGCTCTGGGATAGATTAAGGTATCACTCAACTAATCAACACAGAGATGGAGCTTTAAGGTTGATGGTCTTGTTTACTGAAATATTGTTGTTATTTTTGCTTCTTTTTCTTTTCCTTTTGCTTTCAGAAACTGGCTAAAGCCAGCTAAGAGTTTGTCTTCTGCGGAACACGCAAATGAATTTCAGCTTGACAGTTTGGAGAAAGAAATCAACATGCTGGAAAAGGAGTTGTCACTGGAGAACCAAGAGATTGGTTTTTGTCACAATGATCTGCAGTATGGTAACATTATGTTTGATGAGAAGACAAGATCAATAATTATAATTGTAATTTTCCGTCTTGATCACTACTTTAATTATTATGCTTTTGCCATTCCATAGATACAGTTTTTAATTCAGAAAATTTATTATCAACCACATTTTTCTTTGGGAAGTTTGCTGTTATCTTGCACATCTATGCATTCTGTGGATACGCAGTGGGGGAACAATGATGAAGGGGAAAGGCAGGAAGGGATTTATACAGAGTAGATTACTTTTTTAATGTTTTTGAGGCATGTCTATCAACTATAGCCGGTATTATATAAATATTTCAAGGATGTTAAAAGGTACAAGGGTCCAAATGATCTTTGAATTTAGAAGGCCATCTTATGATATGAAAACTAAAGTTGCAATAACTGTTGATTACTTTCTTTTATCCTTTGTATGGGGTGTGGGTTGTCTCGTCTGATTGCGGACTTTATTTTGTAACAAACAGAAGATACATCTGGAAAGTGATTCTTGAATTCCTGGTTTTGTCTTTAATGCTGTTCATTTCAATGTAACAGGACTACGAGTATGCAAGTTACAATCCAGTTGCATATGACCTTGCCAATCACTTCTGTGAGATGGTAGCAAATTACCATTCTGATACTCCACATGTTTTGGATTATAATAAGTATCCTGGTAAGTTATTCTTTTTTATTCACGCAACCTATATACAAATTAGTTACAGGTTAGGTTTTGTGTACTAAATTCTCCATATATATTTTTTATTTTCTTCATTTTTTTTGGTGGGGTGGGGGTGGGGAAGAAGGTGAAGAAAGGAAAAGAAGTCTCCAGTTTTCTATCCACCAGTATATATCAAGAACAAAGAGGTTAATGGGTTTGCTGACCTGCTTTTGTGTTGGAAACAGCTTTAGAGGAACGCCAGAGGTTTATACAGCACTATCTCACTTCTGCAGGTTTGTTTCTTCTCGTCCCAGACGAGAAATGAGTACCTGGATTTTGAAAAGTTCCTCTTGTCTATGTCAATAATGCATAAAGTTCTATTCTTTTGCTCATGTCGCGTAATCTCTGCTAATAGCATGTTGTAAAGCACCAATTTTGTATCTAGAAGATAAAGCTTGAAATATCAATCTATATTTTAAAGCTTGGCTTATTATGTAGCCAGCCAAATAGGAAAGTTGACATGTGCAATCAGGTTTCTTCTGTGGGAAAGTACAAAAGACCAACTTCCATAGTTGCCATGAACTGTACCTTCTGCAATGTCTGTCTTAATATACCCAAGAGCAGCTCACATCTGAACCTCCTCGT
Organism: Rauvolfia tetraphylla; assembly: GCA_030512225.1. Lineage (NCBI taxonomy): Eukaryota > Viridiplantae > Streptophyta > Magnoliopsida > Gentianales > Apocynaceae > Rauvolfia > Rauvolfia tetraphylla. Next base: position 7,115,447 of record JAJQKT010000058.1, on the reverse strand, counting down.
CCAAGTGTCGGCTAATTCAATTATAGGCTGAAATTAAAGTACTAATTGAATTGAACTTTTGGTAAACTTGGTCCTACTTTTCCTAGTGGTTTAATGAATCATTTTAATGATAAAAAGAGATTGAGAGCACTATTATCTATATTAGATCATCAGCCCAGTGACGGTGAAGTGAAGAGGCTTACCGAGGATGCAGAGAAGTACACTCTTGCCAACCATTTGTTTTGGGGACTATGGGGAATCATTTCGGTAGGCATTTCTGGTTTTTGTACTCTTGCAATCACATCTGGAAACATTAATTAAGATGATAGCAGTTTAATACTTACGGATTTGCAGGCATATGTAAACAACATTGACTTCGATTACGTGGAGTATGCAAGGCAAAGGCTTCAGCAGTACTGGCTAAAGAAGCCAAAGATATTGAATTGATGGTTGGCATAATTGCTCAAATCTTGTATATTTTGTAGCAATTGTAGGTTTTGCACTGTCAGTAGGTTTTGGTGAAGTTCTCAGTTATTACAGTGTTTCTTGTTAAATTTAGCTTGAGATGGGAAAAAGTTCAATACAGGTTATAGTTCGTGGTGATTACAAGAATAGTTTTTTTTTTTTTTTTTCATATTTGCGCAATTCTATTAATATCTATTCTCCACTCAATTTTGTAATGATTGAATTATCAAATTAGTGATGCTTTTAAATTACTGGTAAACTTGATCTGCTTTCGTCCTTATTTTGAAGAGAGATCTTTATTCATCTAGAGCATTACATTTTTTTTTCTATTTTGCTATATATTTTTTTCGGCGGGTGGGGTTGCTAATTTTCCTTGAATTATCACGATGATCATAGTAAGCTGAACCCAGTTTGAGCAAGGACTGTTTTAATTGATCACAGCATTTTACCTTTTGGGTCGGGTCGAAGACCTTGGTTTGTGCAAGCAGAATTTTTATTAGCCGCGCCAGGTCCTTGATCAAAGACAAAGCATTACAAGAAGTTACATATGAGAAGAATTACCACTTGCAAAAATTTACTTATGGGAACGTTCCAATCATTTCTGTTGCTCTGCTTTTATTACAAAGTGGATTGAATAACGTGAGCTTCATCAATTTAAAAAAGAGAAAGAGACAAAATAAGGATCGCAATTCCATACGAGTACACTTCTGGCTCCCAAATATAAGGATTCCAAGTTTAATTTCAATTGACTAAAGCATATTTCAAGAAGATAGACCAGCCATTGATCTAAGATCTTCAATTACGGAGCCTATAGCAGTACGAGTTCCCCTTGTAGCGGCAAATGGCAGGTGCTTAGGGGCTTCAGCTCTGTCAAAGTAAAATGCCCCAGAAACTAATTTCTCTCTAGGATGCAAAGCCAGCCAGATAACTGTATCTGCACCTTCCTGACTTGTTCTTAGGTTACCTGCCAACCTGGGAGCATCATTCAGATGCAGCAGTCAAATCAGATGAAGGCGAGGTGAACAACTATTGGATTGGATAACTTCAACTTTAACGAGCGACATATGTGTACTTTCAAGAGTTCCTTACGATTTTGAAAAAGCAGGCATACTCTTTGCAACTCCAGGAGTCTCTGCCCACCCAGGGTGCATTGAGTAGAATGAAATACCTTCTTCATTGTAAATTTCAGCCCATTTTTCAGTCAATGCCACCTGCACAGGGTTAACTCTAGGATCAGGCTTATAAGGTCATAATTGAGTATTAGTTTTTTATGTATTTTCACTTCTCCTATTGTTCCAAAAGCAAATACTGATACCACATTTCATAATCATCTTACACATAATTAACTACTTGCAGAATGTTACGCTGATGAGGGATACTTCTGCTTGCACATGCAAGCAAATTACAGTTTGTACAGTATGATATACAGACCGACCAACAGAAGTGAACACCACCACTTTCTACATTTGAATACAGCATCTAAAAAGGAAATGTGAGAATTGTTACCTTCGTCCTCTTTTTTTTTTTTTTTTTTTTTTGGGGGGGGTGCGTGGTGGTGGAGTTGAGAGAAAGGGAGAGAGCAACAATCGCTTCCTGACAAGCCCTTGTCAAGAAGTTGCTGGTTTCTTTGGAAATATATACCTTTCAATTGCTATTGCTCTGATTATGATATGAACTGGTTCTATAGTCTGTCAGTGAAAAGAAAAGTGCTTGGGTATTTGGTTTAAGAATTCTCTCCAGGAAATCTAATAGACAGTAGTTGGTCACTCAGTTTATCCAGTGAGAATTTAGTAAATGGTTTAGCATGGGAGGTGGCATCCTCAGTAATGCTGTAAACTCTTTTCAATCTTAAGCCGTATTCTTTCTCTTGCAGTAAAACTATACTTTTGAATCTTATTTCAGCAGGAAAAAGGGGGGAAATTGCAGAATGTAGAAGCCTTTTGTTCTTTGTCAAATTTTCTGGTGGAGGTGTCAGAAACCGAGAACTATCATGAACTAGAAACTTAGAACATGAAAAGGTTCCTTGCCACTGCTATTTGATTGTGAAATTATTCATACTACAAATTGCCTTTTTTTTGGAGATTCTTTTACAGGTACTTATCTCTATTTCTCTTAAGCCATTCTACAAGTTCTTTTTCCAATGCCTATCTTGCTTCACAAAATTACTGAATTCAAATCCAGACTATTCAAGTATCTACTTATTTCCTAATCCACCGTTGCTGATAGATCTACTATTCTAGATTTCTACATATATAAGAATTACTCGAATTTGTTACTGCACCTCCAAAATAATTAAGCTTATGGTACTAAAATACCTGCAACTTCTGCATCCTGAAAGCTCCTTAAGAAATTCTCTCCACACACCCAACTTCTTACTTGCACTTAAGGTATGGACCAGGTTCAGGTCTGGAGGCCTACTTTTCTAGTTGACCAGAAATTCCAAATTGATACCAACAAATCTTAGTTGACTCCACAGAAGCAGAGTTTCTACAGGGTTCTGAAGGAAGGGAAACAGAAAACAGCTGGAAGAGATAAAAGTAAAATGAAAAATAGCTAGAAAAATAGTCCTTTGTGCTTTTGTGAAAACGAAGTCAAGTTGATACCAAAGAAGTATAACTCAATAGCTGGATGAAGGAAAAAAACTGAAAGTGGGGGGATAACGTAGAAGGTAGCAGGAAGATCATAGTTCTCGTACTTTTCTAAAAACCAAGTACTCCCTCCATTTGGAGTAGAATGTCTACATTTTCTTTTTGGAATGTTCATTTTCTTAAAATAGCCATATATTTTATCTAAACTTCCACTAATATCCTCCTGTATGAATCAAGTTCCACTAACCTCATGGTTCCACCACTAACCTCTTTGACTCAATTTAACGGATTTAAGCTCCACTAACACATAGAATCCCACCACTAACCTCTTTAATTAATAAGGATACTATAGTAATTTAATTATAGTCAAGGTACTCTCCTTAATTTTTATGCTAAGTCAAAGTATGATATTCATTTCTAGACAGAGGGAGAAAAAACAATCTAATCAAAAAGAAAGAATCCAAAGGATATATCCAAACTGAAAGCGAGAGAGAGAGAGAATCTCTACATATGCATAGCAACATATAAGTTTCTAGGAAAAAGGCATAAAATTTAATCGTGCTACTAATATAAATTCAACCAACTTTTTGTGATTCAATTACCTAAAGGAAAAATGAAAGATTCTCCTAGCTCTGAATATTGCAGAATCAATCTATTTCTGATCCTCTTTTTCTTTTAATTATAACTCAGTTTCTGATCCCTTGTTCTTCTGATACATGACATACCACAGGGACCAGACTATCACCAATAATTAATCAGAATCCCGTCAAAATTTATCTATCATCAGTTCATATTGAAAGAGAATAAAAGAAACAAGTTACCATATTATTAGACCCCTAAAAGACAACATATTTCAATGAAGCAACTGCAACTCCCATAATTCTGTATCCAATATCATTTAAAAATCTTCCCTCCAGTTTTTCAATGTTATACTTCATTCACTTACTGAAGAGGCATAAGAAGTTTTCAAGAGGAAAGATGATAAATGATAGAACTCCAAATATTAGGATCAATAATCACATTTCAGGAGACAAGATCACAGCAGTGAAATTTAACAATATTTCATAGAATTAGTTTCTGTTTCTCTATATCATGCCAGTGACCAAGTGTATAAAGAATCACACAAATAAAGCAGGCCAGAATTCTTGAGCAGAGAAACATCAAGCATATAGAACAGCGAGATAGTCATGAAAGGTGGAACCAGTTTCTGTTCAAGCAGTCCTACAGGCTCAAGGCCAGACAGCAACAGATGTACATATAAAGCTTAACTTCTATTCAGAGAAAAATAATGACATAAGCACATACAATAATTTATGAGTTTGTATTTGGGAATAAATACACTCTTATTGCAAAGAAGAACAGGACCTTTCTTTATCATGTAATCACTTTCAATAACTTAATCTCTCAATTTACCTGAACTCGCTTGTTCCGAGCATATTGTTCCAGACCATTAAAGTTGTTGTTGCTAAACTGAAAAGGCAATTGATCAAAACATGCAAAAGGTGCCATCAGTTGTATGTGAGCTGATGAGAAGCTGCAGAATTGCTTACCTGTAGATCTTTTGTCAGAGGGGCTGTATACATTCCACCTGAGGAGACTGTAATAACACGAGCATTAGGGGCTGCCTTCTTCAGCAATGGCAGCATCAACTCTGTGATAGTGTATGTACCAAGTACATTAACCGCAAAGTTCATCTCATATCTGGCTACACAAAACAAATGACCCTGTAGTTGTCAAATACAGAGATGACTATATCTTTAAACACAAATGAGGATTGGGCATTACCCTTCGGATGTTGTGATACGGTTGTTTTCCAGCACACCAGCATTGTTAACCTTAACGAAGCATAGTTCCGTAGCATTAGACACAAAATGATTTTAATGGACTTATGCTTTAGATCCTATAAAATCCAATGGGAGACAACATATTTGACATATTAAATGGTAGAGGTAATGGACATGGCCTGAGTGATAGACGTTGACGGATGACTGCATAAGGGTATGCCTCTCTAACACAAATGGTTCTGAAAGCAAAGTTTTGAACTGATGAAGAAAAGCAGATGAAAGCTATTACCAGAACATGAACAGGGACATCTTTTGAAGAGAATCTGGACACAAATGACTTAATCTCACTGATGGAAGAAATATCACAGACCTGCATGTTACAATAAATGAGCTACCTCCATAGAAAATTGGAGAGCAAATTACCATTTTACGAAATGCCAAATGTCAGTACCAGCTACCTCTAAATAAACATTTCTATTGCCAGTCACCTCCTGAATTTTATTAAGAGCAGCTTCTCCCCTCTCCTTATTCCGGCATACTATATGGACATTTGCTCCACTGGACAAATGTCAAATATTAGCTACAGGAGAAGTAACTTAAAGAATTCTCAGGTCTATAGAGCACAAAAGCATGAAACACAAAATGTGGAAACGAATAAGCACCGTAATGCAAGACCCTCAGCTGCAGCATAACCAATGCCAGAATTTGCGCCAGTGACAATGCAGTTTTTCCCTTCAATTTTTGCTTGCATATCTTCTTCTTTAAATTTCTTTGAATGTTCTCTGAAGTCACACAAAAAGAGGAAAAGAAAATGAAAAACATGATTACTCATACCATTTATTAACTAATGACAAATCAGTTAAACTAATGTTCATCATGAACCCTTCTCCGAGAGTCATTGTTTTTTACATCCACGTACAAGGATGCAAATATCAGATTACGTTGTAAGCTTGAAATTGATCATTTTCCACTTGCTGATTATTTGACCACATTAAGCAATGAGCATAAAACCCTTCATTCCACGGCTTAAAAAACACAGGAATTGGTACAGCAGTATTCCTATGTCGCTATGAAAAATTTCATTTAACCAATTGCATGCTAATAGTACAAGTGAAACATTATTGAAAAATCAAGAAAACTACCAACTTTCAATTCGAGGCAGAAATCAATTAGTGCAACCGGGCTTACATGAAAGCAGTTTTTGTGAAATTCATGTACGCAAATAAGCCAAATGCTGTTGCTCTCCATGCCCACAAAACGGCAAAACAAATCCCAGAAGAAGAAAATTCAAGAAACCAAATAAGACCCAGAAAGAATACATGAGGAAGAAGTGAACCGCGTTTCTTACCTTTAGAAGAAACATGATGAAAGATGAATTTGAAAGACGAATTGAACATGACCAGTAGGCTAGAATTTCCCATGTTAAGGAGTACGGGCGTTTTAGAAAACAAATGGAAAATCAGGTTTGCACGCTGTGGCACCATCTGATAAGTCATTAATCTATGGATTTGTCGTTACCCACGTAGACAAGGCTATCACTTCATATCTTTTTATAAGAAATCATTCGTTAATATTAAAATGATCGCATTCCAACTAAAATCACTTTCATACTCCTCCAAACAAATTGGGATGGCTCTAGGTTCGAACAAGATTGAAGTGGTGGTCAAAATCATTGCTCAAATTTAACTAGCTTTAGACGAGTTAAAAATAACTCTTTAGTAAATTTTTTTAAAAAAGAGAATTTTTGAAAAAGGAGAAATTATTAAAAAGAAGTATCGCTCTTTTTTTTATATATATAAATAAGTGTTACTTTATATCCTATAATTATTGCTTTAAAGGAATAGCCATTGGATTCACCCAAAAAGAAAAAAAAAAAGATGAAGAAGAAACCATTAGGTGGATGTCCCTTGAAACCCTATTGTTGTGCAAGAGAGCAGGGAACATAGATTCTCTTTGAATTTCCATGAGCAGAAGTAAGAATCTTTCAAGAACTCCGAAAAAGAAAAGCTCACAAGAAGGAAGTACGTTCACACCTCTTAAACCAATCCGCAAGTTAGATTTGGGTTTTTGCAAAATTTAATACACGAATTTTATTTGATTCTCACATTTTTAATAGATAATTTATTTTACGAAATAAAATTTTCCAAAAAAAAAAACTCAATCCAACTATATCTCTAAGATTTTCTTTTAGTCAATTTGATGAGTGTGTTTGTAATTTTTTTCTTTTTTTCTTTATTAAAAAAATTGAGGAATGTTGCAGTGAATTAGACTATATGGACAAACATTTTTTAAGAAGTTGTTCAAAATATCTTGGATCCCCTTTGGGAAAGAAAGTATTTAGAAAGTATTTTGGGTTTCTGGGTGCCAATTGGGGAGGAATAAAGAATCATGTCCTATTTTGGGGGAGGAAGGAACCATTCTTGTTTTATTCTGAAGGGACTTTTGAAGTCCAAGGTAAATTATAAGACAAATTATTTCTCTAGTTCGTAAATCTGATGCAAAATAGAGCAATTAGGAAAAGTTTCCTTGGATATGTCTACACAATCATCGTATTAAAAGATTATATTCCAAATGCACAAACTTTTGATGTTTGAAATTGTGCAAATGTCTGCTTTTTTTTTTTAACAAAAAAAGTGAAAATGGTTACTGGCTTCAATTCTTTAAAAAAGAAAGAAGAGGAGATTATGGTGGGATTGGATAGTGTTTGGGTTTGAGATTTTTTTGTTTTGATTTTTGTAAGAGTGAATTATTTGTGAGAGAAGAAATAAGACCAAAAGTAAAAAATTTGCATTGAGTTTCATAACGGAACCCAATTCAAAATTTTTTATTGTCTTCTTTTAAGAATTTTTTAATAATTCATATTCGAGAGTAGTACTCTGTCTATTTCAAAATATAAGCTTTTTTAGACCTTTTTCTCCTTTTAAAATGCTATATTTTTTTGTAAAATTTTAAATAATATTTTTCTAAAATTACTTGTATCTATAAATATATTTCATCTATTCTCTTAGAAAATAAATTAAATTAGTTAAGAATATAATAAAAAAATATTCTTTATTTTTTAAAAAATGTCAAAATGCTTCATTTTGTGAAATGGAAGGAGTATAATTTTGTTGCACAGTGAACTAAAATTTGAAATCAAATTTAATGTAATAGGAAAAATATAATTCTTGACCTCCAAGTGGACCAAACAAAGAGAAAAGAGTAAAAAGAAAAAATTAATACATTGTGATACAGAGAAAATTGATGTGCTACCAACTTGTAGGTTCAAAGTGTATCCGGAAGTCGTTTTCACTGCTCTCGGAGAAGTCTTTAGTTCACTAACGGAGGAAAAAGAAAATCATTAGATTCAATTGCACGAACAGTCCCTACGTTTCTCTTAAATAATTGGAAATACTGAGATCCCAAATAGCAAAATTAGAAGAAAGACGGACTCCAATCGCTTGGTTTTGTGATTGGATAGAGTTTGGTTTTGAGATTTTCTATCTTGAATTTCTAGAGAGAGAATTTTTTGTGAGAGAAAAAAGTAAGATATGAGATAAAAAATTGTATTGAGTTCTGTGTGAAACCCAATCCAAACACACCATTAGTGAGTAGTGGAATTTTCCAAAATCTCACTGGCGGTATCCCCAAGAGGGAGGCGATGAAGCTCATCCAATCGCTATAACCGGGAGCTTGAGGTTAGCTCCGCATTCAGAAGAAATTGGGGGAAAAGAATTTGCAAACTTGATGGCAAGGCGGTGAGTTAATAATCTTCATGGTGTATTTTTTATTTTAAATCTTATAAAAATTAATTTTATAAAAAAAATCAAAATTTAATTACATCTAATTTCAAACGACATTCAATCTAAATACGCTATATAAGCGTTCAAAACGATGCTCTCCCTCACCGTTCTTGGACTTCTTTGTGTACATTAAACACACCTGTAAAAGATGATTTCGATCAATAAAATGTTAAATCCCTGCAATCTCTTGGTGCCTACGCTGGTGCCGATTTCATCCAGTTGCTTACGCAGGGAATGACTAGGGGTTTTCATACTTGCTGGGGCGCAAGCAAGTGTACGATCCTCACAAGGATTTGCGCACACAACGTATTTTTTCAATAGCTCGACTACTAAATTGCCACAGAGCTGCTGACCCAAGACTAAAAAACAGTTTATTACTAGCATTTGATTGAAAAAGACAGAAACATAACCAGAATCCAATACATTGCAGAATCGTCTGAAAATCCATGCATATGATTCTCTAAGATGTAATTCCAGGACTACAGAGCTGGCTGCATGGAATACCTACAGGCTGACCTGACTTCACAATCTAAACTATCTGATCTCTTTGTTAAAAGACTCGAGAACCAGAAACTTGGATGGAAAAAAAGGGAACAGGAATATACACGGGCACATTTACTAACTCGATAGAACCAGAAACTTGGATGGAAAGAATTAAAAGAATATTATGCAATGCTGAAATGGCTTACTGAAGTCTCTCAGGACTCTATCAATTATTGACTGCAGCCTGCTAACATTTTCATGAGAAATTCTTCTCACCATTTTCAGTAAGATAAATCTTTCATCTTAAACGGCTGACTGTAAGTCTGGTAAAACTCAAGACAACTGACTGCAGCTAGTTAGCATTGTCCATGAGCAACTCTTCTTACCGTTCCCAGTAAGATTGATCCTGCATCAGCAAGTTTAATTTAAGAAATTGGAAACCAAAAATATGCAAGGCATGTATAAAGCTCCACCAAAAAATAAGGACTTTCTTAAGATCATTGGCCGTGATCATCAGGAGCATAGGTACTTAGTAGCCTTAGAACTAGCAATTTATAGGTTGAAATTATAAATGAGTTAAAAGGAACAAATACAGAAGCAGCCCTGACGTTTTCTTCATGCTCCAACAAAAAACAGAACATTTTCACGAATGTGAATGCAATAACAAGCTGAAAAAAAAAAAAAAAAGAAGAAGAAGGAGATAAAAGTATGTCATTGCTGCATTAACAACCAAACAAATAATCATGATAGTCGACTACTACGTTGGCCTTATTCCTTCCCATACCTATTTTTAACACAATAATAATTTAAAATGAAAAGCAATAATAAGTCTACTAGAAATTTGAGCATCCAGCCAACTCCAGAAACATGAAGGATAGAGATGAAACCTAAAGAAAATGATCAGGATAATCTGTATCAGCATCTTGAGGTATACCTTGTTTACGCTTTTCTTGGCAGCTAATTGGTTTGTCCTTAGCAGTCTTTTATGGTTATGCGGTTCTTTTAGGACAATGCATAATATTGGCTCAGAGAGGGAAAGGAAGCATTTAAGCTCAAAGAAATGCTTAACTAAAAGAGAAATTATGATGTTGTTGTATATGGGGAAATATTGATACAGAGATTAATTTGATGATAATCCGTCACCATGTTTAAGTTTTAGCTCATAACATACTGTCTTTTCTCACTTTCTTGGTCTTCCATTTACGTTTTCACATTAAGAATTTCATTTCATAATTTTCTTTAATTGACTTCTTTTTCCTAATATAGTTGACTTTCAGCTGTCTAGATCATGTTTGTGCCTGCACGAGCTTGGGACTTGGAAGATGGTTTCAACAGTTCTAATGTGCCCGTGAGAAATAGATACCTAAGTATCTCCATGAGTGACGATCATGCAGCACATAATTTCTAAAATACATTCTTTAATCAATATCATTAGAAACCATGACAGAAGCAAGTCTTAAATTTACCTACAGCTAGTAGTATTTTACCAATGTTAGAATAATAGATGATGTAGTAGAAATCCTAATTCTTCTGCAAGTATACAAAATCTAGGAACGTACTCACCTCTCCAACCCATAATCGGCTAATTCCACTATCAATTCCCATATCCGTGATAATTGGCTCTTCATCAATTTCAGCATCAGTGAAAGTGAGGGCTCGTTGTAGTCTCTTTGGAGAAAATACCTCCACTTCAACCATATGCGTTGCAGTCACTGGTCGGTGATCAGAAAGCGTGAGTTCAGTTCTTCTATAGCTTACTAACCGCATTCCCTTCCCATATGAGAGAATGCGGTCACACCTAAAGTGAAAGAAAGGAAACATGATCAAAATAAAGAAACCAAACATTTAATTCATTACAGGATACCAAGCATATTCTGCCTATGTTTTAGAGACAAGAGACCAGATTCTATATAAAATACCAAATCTGGCCAATCTGGATATTCAGTTTATAAAATATATTGACCTTGGTCTGATACAATGGAAGGTTCAATATAGCTGAAGCTTACACAGAGATAAAGGTCATGGGCTGTCAAAGAAACAAAAAGTGAAAACAGCCAAAAGTGACTATTCACAGCCAGTTCTCTAGAGAAGACGAAAATATATATGTTTATATTAAGGACCAACTTTTCTGATGAGTGCATCTGATCTCATAGTATAATTCCATATATTGTTAAGTGGATACCCATATTAGAAGTCCTATACAGAGGAGTCCACATTGATAGAGTTCAAAATACACAACTGGACATAAGGAATGTGTTTAAGCATATGTACATGAATACAGTGTAAATGAAGTTTATGCATCTCAAGGAGGCAAATGATTTTTCTCATTGTGAGTAATTTGAGCTTTCCATTCCTTATTTTGTAGTTATATTCTCGGTATGACTGATTGGAGTTATAACACATTTTGCCATTACAAAGATTACTGGCACTGTGTTTGAAAAGTGCTCAAACTCCACAAATTTCTTCTATTTGGGGGATTTCTGATCCTGAATTTGCAATACAATTAATTGTTACCAGGACAGTAAGCTCATCAAGTTCTTGGTATGCATGAAAATTGTGCTTAACTGCTGAAAAAAATATTGATAATATATGGTACGGAGAAGTTTAAAAACAAAATATGTCGTGCAAAATAGGCTTGAGATTTTAACAAACATTTCAAGTTGTAGCATTCCTTATAAAATTTGTAGAACCAAGCTGGCCTGCCTCAAGGACAGTTATAGAAGAGACATAAATCCGTAGGACATGAGATTCAACAAATACACTATAGAATTGATAATTTTTCAAGGTTGTAGATACATTATAGGAAATTGTAGCATAGTTATGCACAAAATTCTAAATTCTAAACATGCTATATATACAAAAGTGACATCTAGGAGATACTTAATAATGGAGAATCTTAATTAGATGAGTTGAAGAACTCCAATTAAGACTTCATGAAGGCACAAAACCAAATGAAAAAGAAGAAACAGATTGACCTTGAATTACCACGGAAATCAGATAAATCCAAAAGATTCCACCTTATTCTTGTTCTGTCTTAGCACTCCTAATAACTTATCAAAGCTGCTTCAAATAGGAACAAGAAAACTTCAAAGAAGTCGCATCTTATGACTCTTTTTTGTTTTAATCAACTTATGCTTCCAGTTTTGCAGTTGTAGTCTTATAAGTAGGTAGGTATAACTGAACCTGTGAAAAATGTTAAATCAGTGAATGATGCATTTGATTACCAGCAGACACTGCACTCAGATGAAAAATAATAACTCCCTGATACATCAAAAGCTATAAAGCGAAGAGAAATATCACGAGAAGAAGTGGAATCAGAGCTTTTGGACCACCTAAAAAGGTTCTAGTTGCATACCATGCAGGAGTTCGTCTCCCAGCCTTTGGATCTTCTCCAATATACTTCTCTGAATTTATCTCATACTTATAAGTTGGTGCAAAATTTAGGGTTCCTTCAGACCATCCGTCAAATGTGCGACCTTTCCTGAACTCGCTGATTAGCTGCCAGGGTATGAAAATATCATTGATTGAACAGGATCCTCAAGAAATCCAACGACTGACAGTTCACTTTAGTAGTGATGTTACATAACTCATATTTAGTACTTGAATTATATGCAAAAGCAAAAATAGAAGGGAAAGAGCTCACCTGGTCACCGTCGATTAACTTGGACCATTCCTTTTTCAAGATTAATTCCCTAGTCTTTTCATGTGACAAATTGATACGGTAATTTAGATCACCAAGCCAAATGATTCTCCTGGAACATAATAAAGCGTATCACTGTGCAAATTTTTCTCAAAATGCATATTCAGGATAATATGTTTATGATGTCACATGGTAGATAGTGATTGATGGAGAATATTAACACAACCTGCAAAACCATAATCCTAGGAGTTACCTGCTTTGCATTTTGCTTATCAATATAGTCAATTTTCAAAATGTAGTTCGCAGTATGCCATTCCTATATTTCGAGGTTGAGATGATTTAGTTGTAATCTTAGTGCAACATATTCCAGTATCTTGTACACATCAATACACTAGGTTCTCTAACTATAGCTGCAAAACATTCTCTTCCTGTATTTTAATGTGGAGATGGCTACGACCATAAATGTTACTACATCAGATCTCATTGATAACATAAAAACAAGAGATTGAACACCAAATTGTGCAAAGGCAATGATAAACACAAAAACCCAACCAACAGAATGCAGTTCCCATTTAATTCTTTATTTTATTTTTAAACACTTTCAGGGGTTTTGAAGCTAGGAAGTTTTACAAATGCTAGATAGTTGCTCTGTCATTGACATCCACTGCATTTTTTGATGTATAGGAAATAAAAGTGAAAGTAATTATGAACTAAAGAAAAGGGGAATAAGGCAGACCAGTAAGTCAATAAACACAACTCCAGAAAAAGTAGATGCCTTGTACTCACTCATGGTCACAGATTTTTTTTGGAAGTCCAGTGCCAGTGTGGGAATTAAAATGCGTCCTCCGCAGTATTTCATGGACATCAGCATTTCTTTTAACTAAATCTGTATCCCTTTCTCCAGAAGTCAGGTGAGCACAAATGAAACAAAAGAGAGTCTGATATATGGACATGCTAACTGATATTGATCCCTGAACATGAATTTGTATGAGATTAGAGGAATTACAAATGACATCAAATATCATTTTTAACTGATTAAATATCATGAAATAGAAATATTAGATTCATGAACTAGAAATTTTTTAATACCTAGTAGCAACTCCAGAGACAGTTCTATTTCATATCCTAGAAAGCAGATAGTAACATACTACATAATAGCATCATGATAAGAAGACAAAAACAGAGGCACACTATTTCATTCAATGACCATGCAAAATTGAAAGCTAAGTGAGAAAAATTTTCTTTTATGAAATTTCGACAGACACTTAACATATAGGTAACCAAATTCCGAACATCTGATGGTTTAGCCTTCGGGTATGATCTCAAGAAGCCTAAGTATTTAAATAGCACCCGATCATTCCTAAAACACTATAACTAGCTGTCCAGTTCACATCCACTTGAGTCGAGCTGAATTAGAAAAAAAATCAACAGCTGATGTAGGACAGAAAAGAAATCTAATGCACAGGATTCAAACGTTATGCCAACAATGAATCCATCAATTTGGTCAAGATTCCACATTCCCTATTTTATATCATATCCTACATGTTCTTCTAAGCAATAACACAATGGAATAACAGAACTCTTATGCAGCAATTTGGGTCATGTGGAGCTTTGTAAACAAGTCATTGAACTGAACTGAACCAAAATCAGATAATCCACAGTTCTGTGGTTTCATTCAGAGACCAGAGCTCCAAATAGAACCGTAGGTATAAGAACAATGATGAAGTAGAACTAAAACAAAACTATATTAGATTAAATCAAAGTAGTCTGGCAGAAGCACGTTTCATCTTGCTGGGGTGCCAGTTTCATTTACAGAAAGAGAGGATGATAAATGGTACGGAAATTTCAGAAATTCAAAGGAAATTCCAGTTGACTCTAATTGAGTCCAAGTAACAGTGGAAGCTACTGATATTTTAATACATAGAATCACAAAACCAAACCAATAAAATTGCAACCTGAAAATAATGCAGAATTACCGTTCCACTAAGTGTACTGCTTCAATCTATGAAAGTTTGTGGTTCAATATTTCAAGGTTTGTAATTTCACATACACACCTTCTTATTGCAGCGTACTAAATTGCTAACTGCAGCACATTATCCTTTTATTTTTTACTTTCTCTTTCTCTCTCTTATTCCAAATTCTTTCTACATTTATGAATTAATTTCTTCAGATCTATGACATTTGACATTAGGTTTGAGCAAAATAAATTTAGTTCCTTAATCCTCCTTGTCTATTTCATATACATTCATCATTTAGTATTAAGTTTGAACGAAATAAATTTAGTTCCTTAATCCTCCTTATTAATTTCATACATATTCATACAAAATCTTGAAAACTAGCATTTTGCCAAAAAAAACGATTTGGGTAGGACTCGGAACTTAAATATAAATAAGTATTACTAACTTAATTATTATTAAATTAATTATGAATAAGTATTTTAATAGGTCAAAATAAAAAAATTAAATCCCCAGAAGACTTTGTTTCAGAAAAAAAAAAGTTCTAATTGGGCAAGACAATTAAAGATAGAGGGGCCAATGAAATGGGTCCCCAAACTCCGAGTTTGGGACCTCTGTTTACTGATTTTTTTAAATAAAAAATAAAGTACTGCAACCAACAATTTAGCGCACTGCAGTCAACAACCCCTTTTCACATACTAGAAGAATGAGACCAAGAAGTTTCCGAGATGGTTTGTGAATTTTGAATGAGACTTGAATGAGTTTAGTAATCAGAACATATAGGCACTTCTGGAAAGAAGAGAAGCGTTTGAAAATAGAAACTTAGTTTCTGATGAAGGTACACATGCAAGGTCAGAGGACAGGAATGGATGGTTGTAAAATGAGAAAAATGCTAGGCCTACTTATGGTTAAAGCTGCACATTCACCCAGCTACTGGCTTTGTCATGCATAGTTTCTATCTTACTATAAGTTATTCAAGGCATCTATCTGTAGGAACAAAAACATCCCTTTTATGACAGGAACAGGTGCTCCAACTTCATGTAACGAGCCTCATCTATGAGTCGTTCTAATTAAGCATATCTGAAGGTACACAATCTATCAAATGATGCTCTCAGGTAACACTTGGTGATTGAGTTGCCTTCAATGTTTTGTCAAGCAATTGTCAGAAACAGATTCCAAAATAATAAGTGACAACACTCAAGTGTTGATTAATCCAGAAACAGAAATTTTAACAAACAAAGAGAGATGGCATCAGCTTGCACAAGTCCTAGCATCTATAGTGGATCATTTTGCTGCTACTTTACATTCCACAAGACAAACAAGTATGGCATTGGAACAAAATGGAAAATCAAAGGATACTTGAGAAAGACAGCTATTTTGATTTTAAACATGATTACCTAGACAGCTTTAGCAAGAAAATTTAGAGTTACTAAATATTCATCCCTCGTCAATGCATTTCTTATGATCTGTCTGAAAATGGCATGAAAAGCTGTATAAAATATAATGATCTTAAAGCACAATCAGCACAGATTGCAGGGAAAACAACCTAGAATTCAGAAGTATCACGAGTCAAAATGATGGAAGCAATTAGAAGCTTTCAGAAAAACCCTGCCAAAAAAAATAAAAAAAAAAAAAGAAATGGTCAAAGTGGAAGAGAAGCGGACCTTGTTACCTATGTATCCCATAGCACCCACTCCAACAGTAGATACATTTAAGTTTTGTATGTGCCGGCGCAAGTTTCTCCGGACCCAAATGGTCAGGAATATTCCAACCATTTGCTTGCTTATTATCCTCACATACCGGGGCCTTGTTTTTTGCATTATCAATGATTCAAGGTCAAATTCTGCAAGCAAAGCTGCATCTGATAGCATTCTTTTCCCATCACTGATAGTGGACTTGAAAGAACTGTGTCTTTGTAAGGGTTTGGAAGCTTTGAATGATTTGCTAGATCTGAAGGAATTAGGTCTCTCTAAAACACACAGAGGGAGAAGATCTAGTGGTGGCTCAGGCCAGCAAAAACCAATTTTTTCACTCCCACTTAGTGTTTTGGACAACTTACGATTGTACTGGACTTTTGATTCTTCAACATTTTCTTCACATTCTTCTGTCCTAAGGCATCTCAACCTATCCAGCCTCTTTGGAGAAGAAAACTGCTTGTGCAGTTTCTCTTCAACTGAAATTCCACAATTGTCATTATCGGTTATGAGAGATAAGTTCTCAGAAACAATTTCATCCTTTTCAGTGACCGGTCCAACTCCAACTTCAGTAAAACTGGGGGCTTCTTCATTCAATGGGAAAATTTCGTCCTCGCCATCACTATCAGATACAAGTATAATTTCATCTTCAATTTCTGGGGCATCTTCAGATCGCTTAAACCTTGATGGAGAAGGAGGATCACTATAGCATTTAAACTTGGCCACAGGTGGGATTTTATTAAGATTTTCACGAATGATATTTTCCCATTTTGGAACAGGTCGGTTATCTTCAGCACCAAAGATATTTCCAGCATTTAATGGAATAATCTCCTGAAACCTGGGAACAATTTATGGTGCAATTAACAAGTGTTAACTTCTTCTCATGACTGAATAACAAATTGAACAAACAATTCCCAGTAGAGTGTTATATTAGAACATGTGTACGTACAGAAGCAAATGCACTGTGTGTGCATATGTCGTGTACACTGTAATCAACCAGAACTCTTTTGAAAATAGATAGATATGATGCAATGAAAATCCTTTCCAGATTATGAATTGATGATATCAGTTAAATAGCAATAACTTGGATTAAAGGCAAAGGATATAAAAGAAGTTTGCGGAGCAGCATAGTTACCCAATCACGTAAACATCAGCAGGATCATTAATATCTAACCAGTCTTCTAGATCTAGGTCATCTGGAGGAACTTTACCACCAACATTCCAAGTGCCAGCACATATTCTATACAGCCAAAGCAGTAGTGCAAGGGAAGTCAAGTAATATGTAAAGAAACAGGTTCAGTATAGTGAACTTTTTTTATCAAAATATGAAAGAAACCTACTTGATTTCCTTCGTGTTTATGTACTGTGCCCTGAAAGTCTCTGATTTCCGTCTCCTTAGCCTGGGAAGAGCCGCCTCTGGCACAACATAATTTTGAAAAATAAATATTTGAAATATTAACTTAACACAGTATTAGTTTCTAGACAGAGTGGTAATCAAAGTTATTTTAGATAACCAACAAAAATAGCACCTGTAGTGAAGGCTTTTCTTTCCTTTTGTACCTTCAACTAAATTTTCAGCTAAATAGTGTAAGAAGTAAAATGTTTGCATCAGAATCTTTCTGGTAGATGTAATAGCATAGATCTAGACATATATAAACTCGTAAAAGTAATCAAAACAAAATCCTCAAGATGAGTGTATTAATTATGCAACGCGTAAGTTTCCAGATCCTTTCCTCTCACCTAAATTTCTTTATATAACTGAAAAAGAATACATTTGCATTAGTATTTAGCAGCAAAAATTGAGGTCAATGTTTTTGCAATCAAATGTTTCCTTTCGTATGTCCCAAACTTCCAAGAACATCATCAGAAAACCTGACGTTTTTCATAATTTTCTGAACTTAAAAGTTTAATATTTCAAGATAAATTTAAAACAAAAATTCCTTTGCTCAACTTAGAAGATTCCGTAACCAACTTCAAGTTCAAACATAGAAAAGTAATTATATACGTAACTAATCTCACTAGATTAATTTTTCTGTTATATTTATGAACTGCATGTAATATTAGCTTTCAGCTAGATTACACTCTAAATCCAACTTGATTTCATTTGAAAACAATGAATGTCCCTAATCAAATTAACGCATATTATGACTAGTGCCTCAATACCATGAAAGTCGGAAAAGAACAAAGAAAAACCTTTTTGTTTTTACTGAACAGTTTTCCCGAAGTTCATCAACAGGCATAGTACAATCAGCCTAAGTTGAAAAGTCAACAGTTTGACTGTTCCTTAATTCGCGTATTACCATATGTTTCAATCTGAACTTGATTGCCTTTATCATCCTTAAACCGCGATTCCCTTCTTGGCCAAGCACAAAAGTCTACATTGCCAAAACATAATAAAGAATAAAAGTAATCAAAGTTCATCCTCAAGCACCCCCTCAACGCAAGAAAGGGAAAAAACCAAGAAGATGTGAAATCATTGCTAAAGAAAGCCATGGAAGTGAGAATTAGGAGAAGATTAGCATAAAAAAGAAGCTAACCGTCGTCCGATAAGTCAATGTCGGAGTCGGATTCGGTGTCGGCGCTGTAATCGGATTCCTTCGTCGGAATGTTAAGCCATTTGCGCATCACTACTCGACCCCAGAAAAGCTGCAGGCACGTGCAACCGAAACACAATATTTCAGCCCAATTTCTCTGCAATTCCTTTTAAGTCATCTCAAAGAAAAATGGGGAGGGAAAGAACTTGCATAATTCCGAAACCCCAGCATCTAAATCCTAGATTTCCCTGTTGAAAATCGATAGAAGAACAAAGTACCTGTTGTTGGCGACCCCTTGAACTGTGCTTCATATCGAATGAACAACAAAGGCTATGGCAGAAGTGAGAGTTAAAACTGAGAATTATTCATCAAAGAAGAATGAAACCGATGTAGCATAAACCAAAGAAACACAGTAAGAAACTAGAGTCAATATGGCGCGAGGCTTATGGCGCGAGGCTAACGGGAAAAACTAACAGAAGCCCAAGAGAGGCTTTTCTTGGAGTACACGGGGAAGGTTTGACTAATGGGTTTGGATATAAGTAATTAATCAATTATGACAGCAACGCCTGTAATCAACCGTGAACTTAGTGGTGGTGGACTGGGATGTGTCTTGTATGGGGATTGCTGCGTGGGTCGCAGCGGTTGTTGGGGGCTTTTATTGTGCAGCAGTCAAAGTACGGCTCTCCCTTGGAGAAACGGGGGGCGTTGTGGGGATGCAGTGAAACTATGACGGGGTTTTGGTGGAAGAACTCTCTCTAATTACTTAGCGAATAATTATTTAATATATAAATTAAATAATTATTTATTATATGTATAAGTCAATGATTCTTTTTCTACAAGATCAACAAATAAAAATTTATTCAGAATATATTAAAAGAAACATTTACGAGTATCATAATCATATTGGAAAAAAGTGAGCTTTGCACGGGGGAGGTGGTGAGGGAGTCAAAAAGTGTGGTGGGCTGCTATGGAGGAAATAATTAACATGTGAAATGTGGCTAAAAAGTTAGAAATGTGGATGCAACTAAAATTGTAACCAATTCATAGTTGGATATAGGAAAAAATGGATGCCTATATCGTCCTTTTTTCGTAACTTTTGTTTCTAGCTTTATATTTAAAAGCATATAAAGAGAAAAGTTAATTGTCATTTAGAGTTTTGAGTGAGTTTGGTTGGACGTGGGGATTTTGAAGGATATGTTCAACACTTAAAATCTTTTACAATATATAATATTTAAAATTTAAATTTTATTTTATTTAATTTAAGATATATAAATAAAAATTTTATAATTAAAAAATTATGAATAATGTTACACAAAAATATTAAAAAAGATTCAAATTCTATGTTTAACAATAGTGAGTCTATTTTTAGTTTAACTGCAGTGAAATAATAATTTATTTAGTTAAATATTAAGTTACTTGATAAAATTTTTAGATTTAGTTATAGCTATGAGCCGTTGAATTAAGTAACTCATCATTAAAGAAAAATAGAATTCAATCTTTGAAAAGTTACCTACAAGTTTAGGTTACTAATAAAACTAGTAGCATCAAGTTTAGTTTTAATCTCTCTTTATTGTGCCAACACGAAACCACACCCCATCACATAGACATAGCTCTCCCAAGACACTAATTACTCGTTTGGTATAACCACCAATCCATGTTTTATATGTAATTATTCCCAACTAAAATCAACGAATCCAAAGTGTAAATCACTTTCTCTTTCATTTTCACTCTCTTTCATCATTTCCCCCTCACCACTAAAGAAGAAAAACATCACAAGTAACCCAACGCTTTCATTGAAAGGCCCCAATTTCCACTCCGCTGAATCAACATGAAACAATTTAAGCGAACCTTTTAATAGCGAAAAGTGGATCAACAACGTTATGACAACATCTCCAAGGTTGCCCTACTATGTGTACTAACAATCTGTAGACACGTTTGTGTGTGTGCGTGTTATCAAGATTAAAACATTTTGGTCCATGCAAAGAGAAAGGCTACTTGTCCATAATCCGATAATGCGAACAGACGTAAGGGTACCACAAGAAATCATATAAGCCGAAGGAAAATGAAGGGACTTAAATTCGAAAAAAAAAAACAAGAAAGAAGAAAACGATTGCTCAGTCATTCAAGACGCGTCGGCTTGCCCGAGGACTACCGTAGAGTTTCAAATTGCATAAATGTGGACTCCGCAGCAACATTCCATTCTCGGTGGTGTTAACCGGAGAGGGGCCGGCGGGGTGGGGTGCTGGATAAAGACCCGTGGGGCTGGTGGAGGTGGCCGCCCTTGTGATTTTGAATATTAATTTATTCCGTTTAAAATGCATTTATTATGACAGTATTAATTTTTTCTAAAGAAAAAATTGTCACTAATATTATTCTTTAATTTATAACTTTTAATGTGTTTACTTTTTACTCCGTTGAATCATAGTTCATTCATTAAAACAAAGCGTAACAAATTCACGTTTGCTGATAGCTTTGGAAAACAAAATGCACCCTTCAATATCCATTTGCAACTATACATGCAAGGCAACAAAATGATTATGATTATGGAAAATGATCTTAAAGGGCATTTCCAAGATATTGATGAAAATTTATTGTAATTTTTTTCTTTCCTCATAATTGTCTAAAATGAAAAATCTCCTGTCCACATGCATAGATTGTCATTTTAAGAACATTATATATAAAAAATTGTTGGCTGCATACTATATCTTGCTAAATCAGGCAACCTTACCGAAATTCTCTAATTTTGCAGGGTCGGACTCCAGATTATTTATTCGGTTAGCGGTTGTCAAGCTTATAGGTCATGATCGAGTAGTTATAGAATTTGTTAGCGTTCAAGAAAAAAAATAAATGAATTTTTTCCAAGGGTCTGGAAATTGCTTTGAAGGTTTCCTTAGATTTCAAGTTTCTATGCAACCGAGGTCACATGAGATTAGGCTGAAAGATCCTTTTTGTTTCCTACGTATCGCTTTTCTCTATACGTAGGAGTACTTAACTTCTTTCTCTACTAGAAGTGAAGGAGAAATTTACTGTGAACAAATCAAACTTGGATTTTGGCTGCAGACTGGTCGGGATGAGATAAAAAACTACCCAGGTTGATGATAGAACATTGCCATATCTGTGGATGGATATACTTGTTTGCATTCTTGGTCAACAAGGACGAGCTTTCATCTAAGAAGAATAGAAGAGATTGAATGAACAAATTACTCTACCAGAAAAAAGAATTGCTTCATTTTTTGCTCGTTAATTTCAGGGAAATTAACTGCTTCTGCCAAATAAGGATGATAAAAATTTCCCTCATAATCATTTTTTTTACCATTCTTTTCAACGTGTATATCATTAGGGGAAGAAAAGTGGGTGGAATAGTGACTGTAGATGTCTCCTCTCCAATGAGCTAAAAGCTTTATTATTCTTTCTTTCAACAGGGTTCTTGGACTAAATCACCAGAAAACAAATGTAAGAGAAATTATCCCGTTGAAACTTTACAAAATGCTAAAATTATCATAATGCATTACCCTAAGCATAATTTTTATTCAACCACACCTTATCCCATGTCAGAGATGGTAATCAGCAAAAACCCAGATAAGAAACTAGATTATATAAACAATCAGAATGGTTTCTTGGAGATTATCTTGAAGAAAAGTGGAAGGCAAAGCAGCACTTGTTATCAGATAAATCAGAAAGGTCTAAAATATGTTTATTCTATCAAGAATGAGAAACTTTTTGATGAATCTGACCAAACCTTTTTGGAGGATTCATTAAAGAAATAGAGAAGCTTTATTGAACATCCAATTATATAACATGTAGCACTATTAAGAGTGAAGACAGGACATACCTTTTTCAGAGTTGAAAGTTGATGAAGATGATGAGTTCTTTCTCTTTCTCTCTCTGGAATTAGAAATTTGGTTTCGGCTGATTCATCAGCTGCTTCTTGAACTCTACGATCATAGAAGCAGGGAAGAACAAATAAAGTAAAAGCTGATGGAAGTAAACCGGAAAGACAAGCAAATGGAGTCAATTTATAGCTCAATGGATCCAATAAATGCATGCCAAGTGTGACCTTTGTGGGATTTTTCAAGTTTGTTTTATTTGTAAATTTTTTTCCTGGGTTGGGGGTGGTGGTGTTGGTCCTTGCTACGTTTACCGCGGGTGTATAGCTTTTGTGTGCAATGAAATGAGGTGGCATTTCTGGAGGGATTTTTGAGAATAAAATGAATAATCTTTCTTGGCCGACTGATAGGAATTGGAGATTCATTCTTGCTTGTACTTAAAAAAAATAAAAAAGAACTAGTGAAAGAAAATTACATTAAGCTAGGTGATAAAGATTAAATTCTTGAGCTACCAATATCCAACCAAATATCAAATAGTACTTCTTCTTTTTTTTTTTTTTTGAAAAGATTAGCAACTTTTATTAATTCTGTTTTCTAATGGCAGCAGATACAAATTCATACATAATAATTTTGGTTTTCTTTTTAAGAAAAAATTAAATCATGTGAGTTTTGTACTGCCGGATAGAATATAATTTAAATTTAAAATTTTTTTGTTTCAAAAAATAATTTTTTATGAATTATAAAGTAAGTTTCAAATTAAAAATTTTGTATTAATAAGATTGAAACGTAAGATAACTAGCATTAATTATATGATAAAAGTATTCATAGGTCTTACTTAAAAATAAAATAAATAATACAACTTCACTTTATTTTTTTTTTTACTTTTTCTGTTTATTTGGATTGTAAATTAATCCAAATACATTTCCCAATAATTTTTTCTATTGGGGTTACATCATGGGGGCGAGGACCATTTCTTTAATACTACAAGTTAATTTGTGTCGTCAACAATTTACAGTAAGGCGTCTGCGCAGGTGATTCATGCACCTTCGGGCTATAGTTCGATGCCAATGTAATGAAAACAACACGAACATTGAAAAAAGAATGAAAAAAATCAACATCAACTGCACAACTTGCGGTTCATAGTTCTCGTACATGGACGGTGTCCAGAACGTCCATTTACCAACCTCAGCAAAGTTTTTTTTTCCCTCTATTTACCAACCAAGATGTCAGCAAAGCCAGTAAACTGTTAACAAGTCAATTCAGAGAATAAATGAATATTGTACTCTCAAACTCTATCATTTTCTTCTCTTAAAAAAAAAAAGAAAAAATCTACTATCATTATGTTGAGCTACATTTGTGCAGATTGTGCTTATGATTGTCGTTAAAATTATGATCCTAACGTTTCTCTTTTCAATATATGTTGAACGATTAGATAGACATTTTGTTGATACAATGATTAAGAAAATCATAATAGAGAATAATTATTCTATAAATGATGAGTAATTATTTTATATAGAGAAATAATTATTTTTTATTGTGAATAATAATTTTTTATTTTTTTAATATATATTGTTGAACGTTCGGATCATTATTTTGTTGATATAATAGTTGAGAATATCGCAATAAAGAATAATTATTTTACAAGTGATGAATAGTTATTTTATATAGAGAAATAATTATTTTTTATTGTGAATAACAATTTTTTATTGTAAATAATTATTTATTATTGTGAACTCTAAGGATTGAATCAATAAAATACCAATTTGATAACTAGAGAACCGAACCATTGATCAGCACTGTAATTGAATCTTATGATTATAAGCTTGTCAATTTGAATAGCACCTACACCCAACTGCTCAAGTCCTATGATTATAAGCTTGTCAATTTGAATAGTAAAACCTATATCCAACTACTCAAAGCCATGCACCCGATATCTTTACTAATTAGTAAAACTAATTTGGATTTAGCATCACAAATAAGAGTTCAACTCGTAACTTTATATTAATATTAACAATCTGCTTACCAACTGTCTCAAGTTGTTATGTTAGTTGTGGGTAAACTTTAGTATCTTTCTTAATCCCTATCTCCCCTCTTCTTCCTCTTATTCAAGTATCATCCACTAATCTTTTTATTTTTTTTTTCTAGGATGATTAATTTCAAGATTACATTTTTGAAGACACTTCATATAATATAGTCTAGTCCTACACCAAACCCTATAGGTCAGACAAATAGATAAAACTCAACTTTTTGCCAACTCTTGTAAATTTTTTAAGGTAAATGTTGTGCAGTTTGAAAATATTCTCTCAGTAATCGTTTTCTGTTTCCAAATATGGAAAAAAGGGAAAATTCTCTTGGTCGTTTTCGTTACAACCGAGTAAAAAGGCAACATATGTTGGGACAAAAAGAAGATGTGGCATAAATAATTCATGTGGAAGAAAAGTATTGTTTGCATTCTGTAGGAGTTAGGTTTCATGGAAACTGCCTGGATTCATAATTTTTTTTTTAAGAAAATGGAGGAATATGTTGTAAGTATAATTGGTTGTATTTGGATAATATTCTATTACGAAAATCAAAACAAAATTTTCACTTTAAATTTTATTTTTTATCTTACAAATAATTCATCATATTTCAAAATTTAAAATAAATACTATTTAATTCTACGCCTAATATTTCAAAAAGATAATGAGACCAAAGTCGACCTAATCATAATTCATCCTCTGCACATGTATTTCCAAATAATGTAATTACAGATACACCATTAAGGACAGCTCTAAAACTTTGGGATTAGATTAAGGCCAATTATTAATTAAGTTTTTTATTCATAATCTCGATAAGTTTATTTAACATATCACATTTGAACCTATAAAATTACTGAATTTATTAAATAAATAAAATGTTTTATTAAAATTTATATTCTGCTGTCAAGCCTTCGTGTTACAGTTGACCAATGCCAAGTGGACAATTGACTGCAGCACCGCCGCCGGTACAGATATTGTTCGCTTCTGTTTGTCTGCTTAATGACTGACTGGTTTGGTTAATTATGGGCATAATGATTTCGTTATACGCGGGCTTAATAAGGCAAAATTTTCATGGACAAAAATAATGCAAACTTGATTATAAAAAAAATGCAAACTTTCTGGCATTTTCCTTTTCGTTTAGTAACTATGTGATAAGATACATACCTAAATACGTGTTGAATATGACATAATTTTAATTAACTGTTGACTAATTTTTAGCGTTTTCAAACGAAAAATCAAGATTATTGTTGATAGCCCTATATTTTTCTTTAGATTTAAGGGTAAAAGTTTCGGAGGCAAAACCCTTTCCACCTGTGCTAGAGGCTCTTTGATCAGGTGAGGTGTAAATCGAGGCATGTGCACTAGTGGTAGTATTGTCAGGGAGAGGACCAACATACTAAATCCATCATCAGTCCTCTGTAATGTTTTAGCGAAAAACTGCCACCATACAGATTGGAATCCGCGTTATCGGAGTGTCTCCACCCCAATTACCTGGCCACTTACCAATTCTTAGACATGGGATGGGATATGGTGCAAAATTAGGTCTAAAGGTTATTTAGCAATAGACAATTTAATTTATTATATGTTCAATTTTTTAATATCCGTTCTAAGTTGTTTTAAATTGTTAAAAATACGTGATTATGAAAAAAAAATTAAAATTAAAATAAAATTATTATTTTTAATAGTTTCGATAAGTTAAAACTATTTTAAAAAGTAATTTCTCAAAAATAATTTTTTAAAAATTTTTTTAAAATTAAATAACTAAAAACACTTTAAAAATAACTTTTAACTTAAAAAAAGTTATCAAATAACTTATTTTAAAAATCACTTTAAAAAGAAACCCTTAATTGGACTTTAAAAATCACTTTTGCCCGTCCACACAAAATCAACACCATCGCATAAGCCTAGAAGAGGGTCTGGAGCAATGTGTTTTAAGATTGTCTAAAAAGAAAGGTGCCCTGCCAGGCTGCATGCAGGGCTCTTGGACATGCTTATATTTTCATGCTGGGAATATTGTAGATGCAAATGTTCGGTGGTTTCGTTGCATACTGATTTGGCTAAAGCAAAACAACCTTTTCATAGTTCTTTTCTGGTTAATATGTCAGACTCATGAACCACTCGTAGATGGAGAGAGGTTCTTAAGTTCGATCCTTATCCGGCATAAACTTCATCCTATTTCTCTGTTCCTTGGTAAAGTACGGTATTTGCTCGAAAGAAATGGTTATATGTTTTCCTTTTTCCTAGCCAAAGATATATATACAGGCTTTGATTAGTATCTTAGACCATTAATGACTATGCTGTTATTCATATCCAAGGCCTTCTTCAATTGCTTTTCCAATTAGGATTATTACACCATTTAACCATAAGAATTCGTCGTCTTCGACCAATCCATGTAGTCATCCAATCAGGATCTCCTTCAACAACTCTGTAGCCTGCATTTGAGTACAATTTCCTGGCACCCCAGTCATCCTCATAAGCCCTTAATACAATGTACTGAAAGCCCCATATCATAGCAAGCATATCACAGGCCTTGAGCAATGCAGTAGCCACTTTTTGCCTTCTGAACTTTCTTAGTACAGCAATGCCAGAAACATATAGGTACTCCTCGGCTCCCATGAGGTACTCAAGAACATCACCATCCCTGAGAACTTTTACATCAGCAACTCCAATAAGATCTCCAATTTTGGGGCTGGAGGCGTTACTCGAGGGCTCTGCAACTAAACATGCATACCTGTCTGGAGGGGAGTTTCTAAGTCTGTAAAGAAGTCCTGAGAACACTTCAGCCTGGAAGAATTCAAAGAACAAATCATTGAAGAAGATTGCAGGCTCGTGAAATGACTCGGCTTGAACTCGAGCAACTGTTCTCATCTCATCTTCTGTCTCAATCATTCTCCTCACTTGCCATTCATGTTCATTCAGTAAAAGACTAAACTGATCTCTTTTACTTCTTCCATAGTTCCTGTTAGCTCCTTCAACATCAACATTTTCAGCAATCACCTCCAATTCTTCAGCTGACGATGAAGGTGAGGTACTGCAGCAGTGCAGCAGCTGCACATGCCTTCTCTGTTCTCTTCCAGGAGGCTTTCTCCAGCCGCTAATTTTCACTGATTGATTGGAGTTTTCCCAGACAATAAGACTGTGATTTGCACCCCTACATCTCCATGAGAGCTCCATGTGGAGGCCCTTTAAAATGCTGAGAGAGTATGGCTGCAAATAGGCCATTTTCTCTCTAGTTATACAATATGTTAGCATACTAAGAGAAAGACAAATAAGAAGGATAAAACGATATAAAGCAGAAAAGTGTAACTTCAAATTCACATATGCTAAAGTTGACACTAGTTATGGTGCATAATTTAGTCACTAAGGCACTGGTAAGATTTCAAATCCCGAACTTACAGATTGCTTGTTCCAAGGTCTCAAGATTGTTTTAAATAAGTTTTTCTTAATTTTCCGGTTTCCGTGAAATTAAGAGCTTGAACATAGGCTGAAGGAAAAATTTACTCTGCAACAAATAAAACTTGGTTTTTGGCTGCAGACTAGTTCAAAGTCTTTCTTTGACAAGGTTCTTGGACAAGTCACCAGACAGCAAATGTGAGACAATTCTTTCATTGAACTTTACAAAATGAAATGAATATTATCATAATATTTTTACACTAAGTAGAACTTTTATTTAACCACATCGTATCCCATACCACATTTTATCATCCAGAAAGTTACAGGCAGCAAAAACCCAGATAAAAAACTTGATTAGGTAAACAAGAATAGTTTAAAGAAAACTTGATGATAATCTTGAAGAGAAATGGGAAGTCAAAGGAGCCAAGAGAAAAAGACAAATCAGAAAGGTCTAAAATTTGTTTATTCTTTCAAGAATGAGAAACTCTTTGATGAATCTGACCAAACCTTTTGGCCAATTATGGGTGAGGAAAATTAATCAAAGAAATGGAGGAGCTTTACTGAACATCCAGTTAAAATATAGTAGTATGAAGAGTGAAGACGGCATACCTTTTACAGAATGAAGTTGATGATGATGACGAGTTATTTCTCTTTCTCTTTCTCTCTCTCTGGGCAATTAGTATTTGGGTTGCCCAATGAAGCTGCTACAACAACTGTTCTTTCAATTCTGTGATCACAGAAAAGGAGAAGAAAAAAATTTAGCTGATGAAGTGTAGGAGAGAGAGCTGTGCCACAAAAGAAAAAAAAAATGAAGGGAAGAAGTGAAGGTGAGGAAAGACAGCATCAGCATATTAATGGAACCAATATATGCATGCCAAGTGTGTGTCTTTGTTTTATTTGCATTTCTTTGGGGGTGTGCGCTAAGTTTACCGACGGTGACATTGAATATAATTTTTGTTTAAAATTTTTTATTAAATTTTATAAATTTAAATTATTTGTGAGAAAAAAATTAAAATTTTTTTAAAAAAAAAATTAGTTTCATATAAAAATATTATCCAAATGTACGCGAGCGTGTATAAGCTTTGTTTCCAACAAAGAGAGGTGGCATTTTTTAGGTACTTTTTTCTTTTATATGTAACATACACATACATAAACATTTTTTTTCATTTCTAAATAACATTAAACTCCGAATGGCAAATCTTTTGTTTTATGATACAAAAATTTTAAACAATTAGAGTGTAAGTCATTTATCATTATTGTAACACATTTTTTATCTTTACGTACTATAAAACTGTCACCTGCATATGTCAATTTCTATTTTTTTTAAACAAAATTAGTTAATAGTCACTCAATTACTTAGAATTACTCCTTCCCTCATATAGTTTATTTATATTGTTATTTTTTTATACATAAAAAGATCATTTTAAAATTCTCTGTTAATTTTTGTCCTAGGGGTATCTTTCACTCAATACCAAAGGGTTTGAACTAAAGTTTTCAAATGAACAGAGAGTATATCTAATACAAAATTAAAATGTGAAAATTTTAATTTTGTATTAGATATACTCTAATTTTTTCTCTAAGAAAAGAAATATTGAGTGAATTAATCGTAAAGTAGGTATCGAATTAAATCCCACAACAAGCACAACACTCATGTTTAGTTGACATTGTTGTCTTTGGAACCCAAAACAAAGTGTTAGAGATAAGCCAAAGGAAGGTGAAAATGACATCAAGTCATCGTGCTTCTTATGCCCTGGGTGACACATGCTATAATGGTTGGGATCAGAATTAGAGATTGATAGAAAAGTAAGAATATGGGATCCTGTGAGTAGGAAACAAAAAAAATATCTATTATAGTTTTATTATCAGCTACAAGTTCGAATTAAGAGCAATTTTAGAAAATATTAGCTATCTTGAATTTTTTTTTTGTCTTTTCTGGATGATAGGGATTAGGGAGAGAAATAAATTGGATAAAAAGAAAATGACATTTTGAAGTTCTATGAACAATTTGAGTCCGCATATTTCATTTAAGGATGTATTTAGATTGTGTTTGGTTAGGATAAATTTTATCTTAAGTTGTATAAAAATAATTTTTTGTGAGAAGAGAAATTAGATATAATTATGTGTTTAGTTAGAAAAAATACAATTCAAATAGAGCCATAGATACGAAAATTGAAACCCTTTTCATTTTATTTTGTCAATTTTTGATAAGAACACAGAAGTCTTTGTAGGATGATTAATTTCAAGAATACTTTTCCCAAAGTGCTTCATACAGACATAGTTTAGTACCTAAACCAAACAAACCCCTCTAAGAAAAACAAAAAGAAAAAACTCTATTGGTAATTCTTTCTCTCAGCAAACTTGGTCGCCTTCCTTGAAACAAAGCAAAGAGGAGAATATTTGATGGGCTAAACTAAGACTTGCCATAAATAATTCTTGTGGGAAAAAGAAACAGATACTGCGTTATAGGAGACTTCATGGAAACCGCGTAGGTTTGTTAAAAATAAATAAATAAAAGAAGCAAAGTATCATATAATTAATATTTTAAAAAGATAAAGAGACCAAAGTCTACTTTAAAAAAAAGAAAAAAATCAAAGACCAAAGTCTTCCACCTAGTCATTTTAGTTCATCCTCTGCTCGGAGTTCTGTTTTTTTTTTTTTTTTGGCTGAATCCTCTGCACGGAGTTCAACTATGCATAAGTGGTTGTTGCTAGGGGGTGTGCAATTAATTTTTCAGTTCGATTTCGATTTTATTATTTATTTTATGTTTGATTTTTTTTATTTTTTAAAAAATTGAATCGAATTATTTTTATACTGAAATCGAACTAAATTAAATCGGTTCGATTTGGTTCAAATAAAAATTTATACACGAACACATTATGATAATGAGTCCTTATATTTATTTTTAAAAAATAAATATAAAAACGCATTATGATAATAAATTATTGTATTTATTTTTTAAAATTTTAGTTTAACTATTATTTTTTAAAATTTTAGTTTAACGGTTAAATAACTTAAATCGAAAATCAAATCGAAAAATATATAAATTTTAAAAATCAAACCGAACCGAACCATAAAAATAAAAAACTGAACCAAATCAAAAACTTCAATTCGATACGATTTAGTTATCCAATCTAATTCAATTTTTGAACACCCCCCCTTTTTGCTATGCCAAATATGCAAAAATTACATTTTTTCATAACAGCGTAATACCTTGCAACAACCCGAAGCACGTACTTGTATCTTTAACTCGGCTGTGCACAAAACCCCAGCCCAAGATCTTCCAATAAAGCTAAATATTACGAATTGGGCCAATATGGGTGGGACTGCTGGGGGTCCAAGAAACCAGTATAGTTGTGTGATTCAGCCCAGTTTGCTAAAATTGTGCGCTCATTTGTAAATCATCCTGTTATTCGAGTGTCAAAATTTTGGTGGTACAAGGGAGTTTCTTTAGGAATAATTTATCCCCAAAAAAATAGTATTTCGTGGAGGCTTTTAGTGAAAATTTTGCGTTATTCTTGTTTCAGAGTTAAAGCTTATTTAGATTCCAGAGGTCAAACTGGTCATTCTGAGTAGGAAAATGGCTAATACTACAAAAGCCGAAAGCAGTGTGGCCCATCAAACATATCCAGAAGAGGAGTATCAGTGTTTGGATTGGTTTCTTTACGAAAATCAATGCACATTTTTTTCTATTTTTTTCATCATTAATTTTTCATCTTTTTTTCCCACAAATTAATTTATTTTTTAAAATTTTAGAACAAAAATTCTTTCCAAAAAACCATCAATTTCATCGCTCAGAAGCTTTATCTTATCTAGCCTTTCGTTGAGACAAACATGCATGGAGAATTCTATGGTCATACTTGAACGAGATTTTATTTTAAAATTAAATTTAAAATTTTAAGTATGATATTAATATTTTTTTATAAATAAATTTAATTTTTATAAAACTCAAGATAAAAATTTCAAAACCAAACTATATTGGATCACACTCCATATATATCACATATTGGAAGGAAAAATTTCTTGATGGTCTTCCAAAAAGTCTCAGAGACATGGTCAGGAGGAACTCTGAACTCTATAAAATGGCATAATTCCTAATGCGCAGATTACTCATAGCCAAATTAGAAGTCAGGTCCAAAAGGTAGCCCTAAAAGTCTACCAACAAGACAAGATGAGGAGAGGGATTCAAACTTTCTTGGAATGAAATACAGAAATTTCCGGACAGAGTTAACTTCCTCTGCAACAAACATTTTCTCACACAACTCAAAGTTGCATTATTTTTTTGGTCACATTCGATTCATCTGCCTATTTTGCAGTTTGCATACATATTGTTTTCAATTAAGAATCCTACAAAAATGGGGCACAACTTGTATCAGTTTGTCCCATTTACTGCTCAAAAGAAATGCTATAAATAATTGTATGCAATTTGCAGTCTTCACCTCAGAAGAGAGCCAATTAAGGGAGGGTTTGACTATATGGAAATCATGAACACATTCCTATGAATGATATGAAGCCAGTTAAAGGCACACGTAAAATTTATATGGAAATATGAAAATATGTTTTTATATATGTATTATGCGTATTTGAATTGGGTTTTATTTAGAAGTTCAATACAAATTTTTTATTTTAAGATTCAACTCTCCTCTTACAAATAATTTATTTTGTAAAATTTAAAATATAAAATTTTAAATCTAAACTCTATCAAATCCGATGCTTCAAAGAGTAATTTTTATTCGTGCCCATACATTTGAAACAAGAACCGGCATCTTTTTTTTTGTTGGTTTCTTACAAGATAAATGATCAAACAAACTGCTTAATCTCCTTTTTCCTCCAGCATCACACATTGGCCTTTCTTTTTTTCTTTTTTTCTTTTTTTTTGAAGTTGGAACAAGAAAAGCAATATGATTTAAAAAAAAAAACATTTCTAAGCTCTATGAAGAATGGAACCCAAGGAAAAAAAGAAGTTGAAAAAGATCTGTGGTGTTGGGAGATGGGGAGTTGGGGGAGTGCATTAATGTAGTGTTAGCCTATTAGGTCATTTAGTACAATTTTTGTTTAAAAGCCAAAATGGACAAATGTAGTTGCAGTTTTGTGTCGTATTATAACAAGGCCAAGTTGACATAGTCTACTTCCCATATGGCCGCACCAATTTCCTGCTTGTTTTTCCCTGTTAGATGGAAGTTGAATTGTTTTCTACCAATAGAAAATGGCAAATGGCAAATGGCAAAAGTTCACAAAACCTATCATTTTAGGATCTGTCTCTGTTCCAACTTCCTATCCGTGAGAATAAGTTGTACAATTGTCTACCCCTTCTGCATTCTTATTTCAAAATACAATAATAATAAATATTTCCACTGTTTCAAAATATGTCATATTTCTCTTTTATACTGGAATTAAGGTTTTGGTAAATTTTATAGAAAAAGTTTGATAAATATCTAAAATGTCCGTATTTAAAATTTCTTGATTAGTGTATTAAATTCAAATTTAACATTGAAGATTGATGCTTAAGGTGGTTAGTTGAAAAACTAATAATTTTTTAAAAATAAAATATTTAAATAATTAGTAAAAGATAAAGATAAAATTAAAAATAAAATAATAAATAAAACTTTTATATCAAAATTTTATATTTTAAAATAAATAAAAATAAAAAATATGACATATATTTTAAAACGGCACATATCAGTACTTCATTGGACCCCAAGAAGTCAAACCACTTGCCTTTATCTCTTTGTGCCTTTTACTTCTTCTGGGATGACGAACGATACAGATACCAACCTTGTAAGGAAAGCAAACGTCGTAGTATGCAAATATTGGTACCTTTCTATGACTCATGGGAGAGGATATACTTGAAGTTCTTTTGAAATTTGAAAGTTTTTTCTTAATACTCCCTCTTTTTCAAAATAAATGGCCTTTTGGCTGTCTTCCTTCTTTTAAAATGTTCGGTCGGCTTTTAATTCACAAAAATAGTCTTCTAACTTTTTTTTTAATTTTTAAACGTGCTCTTTAATTTTAGTTTCAATTTTGTTTTTATTCCAAAAAAATACAATCTTTGCCCCTGGCTGTCTCTGAACAAAATCACAAAAGCTTTATTTGCAAATTGGATGCTTACCATTTTCGCCCACAATATTTGCATTGGTAGCACGTTGATTCTCAAGATTGGCAGTTCTGCATATTTGAATGCCAACTAACATCTCTTACAGCTTTAAATGCACTCATGGCGAAATCTTCCTCTCCCTACTCCCCTCCTCTATACAAATATGCATTCATATATAGATATAAATATGTGGATCATCTCAATGCAATTCTCCTCACGTACACCCAAAGAAGAAAGCAAAAATGATATCATTGAAACAGATTCAGCTTCTTCAAATCTCATTTCTATCTCTGTTATCCTTCACTGTCTTCCTCCACACAACTTTGTCCTATATCCCCATCTCCGCCGTCCTCCACCGTCTTCTCTCCTCTCACCTGCCCCTTGCCCTATCGTGCGGGCTCTGCGCCATCATATCCATCTTTTTCTACTTAAGCTCTAGGCCAAAACCAGTCTTGTTGCTCAACTATGCCTGTTACAAACCACCACCTCACCGGAAATGTACTTACCGCGTGGCGGAGTCCTTCGTGCGCCGAAACAAGGACTTCATGGAAGATACCTACGATTTCATGCGAAATATCTACTTAAAATCTGGTCTGGGTGATGAAACATATGCACCCCCTTTCATTTTTGAAGAAGATAGTTTGCCTACGCTAAAATGGGCCATCCAAGAAGCTCAAGAAGGCATGTTTTCCGCCATTGATGTTCTTTTATCCAAAACCCTAATGGACCCTTCATGCATTGACATTGTTATTGTTACAAGCGGAGGCTTCTCTACTTCTCCTTCACTTTCTTCCCTCATTGTGAACCATTACAAGCTTAAACCTGATGTTAAAACATACAATCTCAGTGGCATGGGCTGTAGTTCCGGGGCTTTATGCATGGATTTTGCAGCTAGGGTTTTACGCGGCAGCCGAAAAGTCCAAAATGCCCTTGTCGTCATCACGGAAAGCATCACCTTGAACTGGTACACCGGCGACAACCGTTCAATGCTTGTGTCCAACTGCATCTTTCGAGTGGGCTGCACCGCTGTCTTGCTGACCAATGACCAGACTCGCCGCGGAGTTGCCAAATTGGAGCTCATTGACTCGCTGAGAACTCACCACGGTGCTGATGACCGGTCATACCAAGCTGCATTTCAAGACGAAGACGATAAGGGAGTTACTGGAGTCGCACTCACTAAGGATTTGATCAGAGTGGCCGGTGTATGTCTACGGGAGCATCTAACAATCCTTGCGCCGCGAGTTTTGCCACTGAGTCAACTCTTGTCTTATGCATACTCAGCAGTGATTACAGCGTTGTCACGCGGCGAATCTAAACCCGTCGTGCCTGACTTCACAACGGCATTTAATCACATGTGCATCCACACGGGTGGGAAAGCCGTAATCGAGCAAGTTGGCCGAGTTCTACGACTCAACGAGGATGTTACCGAGCCGGCTCGGATGACTCTGCACCGGTTCGGGAACACATCTAGCAGTCTTGTGTTCTATGAAATGGCTTATTTTGAAGCTAAAGAAAGGGTGAAGAAAGGTGACAGCATGTGGATGATTGGTTTTGGGACAGGGTTTAAGGTAGGAAGCTTGGTATGGAGGTGGCTTCAAGATTCCACCCTGGACTCTGATAATCCGTGGAATGATTGCATACACAAGTACCCTTTGAAGGCTTGGTAAACTAACCCATGGCCTTCTTTCTTTTGGGAGTCATTTTTCGGCCTATGGGACCATGCAAGTAACTTGCTTGTGAAATAATCAAGGCCAAGTTCATTCTTAAAGGATTAGTACTTTCTTCATTTCAAAGTAATTGGCAATTTTATTTTATTTTTTTTGGCTTAGAAGTACTTGTTAATTTTGCTATTACATAATATATTTTTCAGGAGTATTTGAATTTAATTTTTAAATTTAAAATTTTTTATTTTAAATTTTATAAAAATACGACACAATTGTATTGGATTTCAGACGAAATCCGATCTAAATAAACCCATCATTTATTTACTTTCTACCTCTCATTATTATCTAATTTTGGAAATCAAATCCTCCCATTTTCAAGAAAAAATTAAATGCATGTTGATCTCCAAAGCATAGTAAAAAATTGTTTAACGTGTCAATTTACTGTCTTTTTCAAGACATTTAATCTTTTTCATGTAGTTTTACAATAGTAATTTCTTTAAAACCTTAATCTTCGTCTTTTGTCTGCAAGTGACAAATGTTTTAAAATGAAGCTAATTGTCTATTGTAGTAAAGGATATCAGTCGTGTCCTCAAATCTATTCTCACTCCATCGCCTACGGGATAACAAACATGAATTCACGGAGGTAGTACTTTGTTTGGTGTTTAGTGTTTGGTGGGCGGGGAAGGGGAAGGGGGTGACGATGGGGTTTTTGGGGATAAACTGCTCTATTATCAGTCCTGCTGCCAAAAATTCATGATACATTCAACCATTATGGGCAGCAGAGAAGAGTAAAGTAATTTCTGAAAAAGGGCAGTGGAATTTTGGGAATGGAGAATTCGTTTTTCTATGCTCCATCGACCTTCCAAGTTATACTTGAAACTTTTATGGGGAGAGTGCCCGTCTTTACAAGAGGGGATTATAACTAGATGTCAGAAACTGGAAAGCTTTCTAAGTCCTTAATGATCTCCTACGTTGGTATTGTTTGCTCCATGCACAAATGTTACCTTAAAATTATTTTAACGATAGAATTGGATAGAGTTTAAATTTATGATATTTTATTTTTAATTTTATAAAAGTAAATCATTTATAAAAGAAATATAAAATCTAAAATAAAAAATTTATATTAAAATTTTGGCAAAAAAATTAATATTAAGAATTCATCAATTAATTCATTAACTATTTCAACACGATATCATCAATTATGTTGATCTCCAAGTTGTCCTCACTTACCAATAAGATAAAATGTATAAAAATAATGAATAAAACCATTTTAAAAAACCAGTAGAGAAAAAATGAATTGAAAACTGAAATTTTACCAAAAACACATGCGATGGAATACTTTAAAGGACCTAAAGAACCAACTTTTCTCAAAATACATAACACTCTGTAACTCATGATGACACAATTAAAGGTGACAGCTCAAGAGTCAGCCACCAAATATACACTGAAGCCCAATGAATAGAGTACAATAATTGATGAGAAAATAGTGCAGAAAGCCATAGAAGAGTTATGAGAAAGAAGGGAAGGGAAGAGCCATGAAGAGAAAATAGTGCAGAAAGCCATAGAAGAGTTATGAGAAAGAAGGGAAGGGAAGAGCCATGAAGAGAGACATATGTCGCTCATAAGAGGTATTTGAAGAGCTCACATGAAATCCAAGTGTTTTTCTTCTGACTTTAGTAGTGTCAGTTTGGTTCAAAATAACAGATAATTAACAATAATAGTGACAATGATAAATGAGTAATAATAACTTTAGCATGAAGTGTATATTTAAAATGCTACCAATGGAAAAATACTATAGATTGCTTACCGGTGAGAGATGAAACAAAGTTGAGCCTCATGAGCACAGTTATATTGAAACAGTACAATATTAAGATATGTACTATATCAATTACTTCTTTTATTTATTTGTTTGGTTTTTTTTTTATTTTATCAATTATAATAATAATTATTTATACTTTTTTATAGTTTAAAAGGAAATCAATTTAAAAGAGAAAAAAATAGGTTGTCCACATGACACAAACTGAACGTTACATGGAGGGTTTCTTAACTCCAACCAAATGTTAATATGGGAAGGGAGTAGAACTCCTCTTCTTGATTTACTCTTTCTCATCTTTTAACTCCAACCAAATGATGTAAATGTGATATTTACATTCACATTTACTTCTCCTCCTCTTTTTCTTTTTATATTACACATCAACTAACTATGCTTTAGTGAAAATGGTCAACTTGAATGGGCTTTTAAATTAAGTTTTTTTTCTTTCA
This sequence comes from Rauvolfia tetraphylla, assembly GCA_030512225.1. Classification (NCBI taxonomy): domain Eukaryota; kingdom Viridiplantae; phylum Streptophyta; class Magnoliopsida; order Gentianales; family Apocynaceae; genus Rauvolfia; species Rauvolfia tetraphylla. Next base: position 7,077,288 of record JAJQKT010000058.1, on the reverse strand, counting down.
CTTTTACGATTCTCAATACAACTCAACTCAAATAAAAATTTAATCTTGAATTATCTAAAATAGAATAAATAACGGCCAATTGGGCATCATTTTCATGCTCTTTAGTGGTCAATAGTCCAATTTCTTTTCTAAAAGAAATGAAAATGAATAAAAAATCAAAAGTTTACAATACTACTATAATTAATTATGTAAGAGTGTTTCCAATCAGTGGAGTTGTCACTTTTATGTAGTAAATAGTTAAATTTTTGGGAGTTGATATTTCATGAAACTCTAAAATAATTTATTCTCAAGTCTATCATTATGTGGTAACATTCAACTTCAACTTAAGGTTAGCTTTTTTCTTTTTTGTTATTTTGTCTCCCTTCTCTTTTTCTCATAAAAGAATTTAGTTGGTATAGCACGTAAAATGAAAAGGTAGAAAATATTTTCTTAACAACTATTTCAGGTTCAGATATAAATTTACCAAAAAAAGGAAGTACGAAGCCGTACGAAGGAAATTCGGTTTTTGTTTTTTTTTTTGCTGAATAGAAGGAAATTCGAAATTGAACGCTGTAGAAGAAAAGATGGAGAAAAACTGAAAAAGGTGGAAGAATGATGGAATACTTGGGCCCAAGTTAGCTGGAGGCCTGATACCTCTCGGACTGAGCTTGGAAATGCTTCACTTTTCAACCTTTCTGCTCCGCCCGGCCCCTCATTGACTCGACTCGACTCATTGTAGTTAATCCTCCAGGCATTTGTAGAAAAGATGTTTTGCATTTTTTTTTTGTGTTCACATAAAGGGGGGAAAAAAAGAAACGGAAAATCTAAGGAGGTAAAGGGTGAATCATGTTTTTTTTTTCTCTTCTTCTTCTTCTTCTTCTTTTTTTAAACCAAGCTAAAGGGTTAATTATCTTTTTGTCCTTTTAGCCTTCGCTATTTGAATTACAATTTAAAGTGAAATTTTTTTAATTTTTTTTGATGGAGTATACATTTAATTTTGTGAGAAAAATATAAGATTTTAAAAAATAAAAAAATGTAAAAAATTTTAGATTGGGTTACAATTCTAAACGCTATCAAAGGGAAAAAATTTAATATTTTTTTAGATAGAGAGCAACCTTCTTACGTGAATAACTAAAAGGGTGAAGTTAGATTCTCGAAAATTTAAAAATTACAAAGATTTTTTACTCAAAAAATTAAATTATACTAATGTTGATTTTCAACCAAGATAGGATATTTATCTTTAAAGTATAAATTTTATTTTGGATAAACAGTACATAAATCCAAAGTTCCTTCTTGTAATGGGCAATAGTCGAAGCCCCTCCAGTCCATTGTTTGGTTGAAAGTTTAGCTAAAGAATGTAGCGATCCTAGTTTCAATTCTCCCAAAATCGGTTAGTTGGTTGGTCACGAAATCAAATATCGGTTAAACGAATGCGTTTGCGCTAGTAGAGCTTCTAGGCTTCTACCTAGGGGTGTGCACAATTCGGAGAAAATTTAAACACCGAACCAAACCGAATATTATTTCAATTTTCGGTTTGGATATTAAGAATAAAATTTCGGGTTCGGTTCGGGTTGGGCTTCCAAAAATAATAATTCAGTTCGGGTTCGGGTTGATAATTTTCCAACCCGAACCCGAACCGAAACCGAAATTGTTTCCTCAAATTAAAACTTCAGTATTCAGCGATTCAGACTTCAGCCACTAACCCAAACCCTAAAACTAAAAGCGAACTCAGCCGTCAAAACTCAAAACTCTCTCATCTCTGCCTCTGCGCTGCGGCTCTGCCGGCACCACCGCTGCTCTGCTTCGACACCCGATACCGCTATTCTGCCTTGACAGCACCGACGACTGACACTATCTCCTCTAGCCTCTACTGTGACCTGTGATTAAGGTAATAAATGCTACCAGCTAATACTTGAAGCCTTGGTTCTGGACATTGCCTGTCGGGATTATATGGAATCCAGGGAAGTTGGATCAACCAGAAATCTTTGTGATCTTTTTCTAGGTTGAGGTGGTTGTTTTGTTTAGATAGGCTGTTAGTATAGCAGTGAATAATTAGGTTCTTATTTTTGCTTTGTTTTTCCCTGTCGGAGATTACATATTGTTCCTTCTTGTTGATCATGTACATTCCATGGCGTAGGTACTGTTTAAATACTCTGAAAGCTTTAGAGGGGTTAAAGTTGTCCTCAAAGACAAATGTAATATCCTTACTTGCAAACTGTCTAGGATGCATCTCTGGCTACTTCGTCAATGAACTTTGCCATTCTCCTAAAGAAAATCCATTCTGTTTATTTTATAATTTACTATCTTAAGTGCTTTTCTTGTTGCAACTTTCCGGGACTCATAAAATTTGGTAGACAAACACATAGGTATCCCTTATTGGTGTTTTTGCAGCAAACAAAAATGTGTGTGGAAACATCTACTGCTTAACCATTTATTTAATTCTGCTTTAAGATATCATCCAGATTGGAAATGTGGAATGCGGCTTCACTGCTTTTGGTTTAATTTGAACATTCAATTTCTTCTTTCTGTTCAAGATTAGTTAGTAGTTGGCTTTATAGCTTGGGAAATTCTTGGATCACATGATATGAATGTGCAGAAAGCCGGCTGAATGGTTACAAGGCCTTAACCGATTTGATATATTGGTAGTTTGGCTTTCGAGATTGGTATGTGTTTGATGAAGTATCGTTCCTTTTTTTCTGTTTTTTCTTGTCTAAATAAGTTGGTTTATGCATTACTATTATGTATTTTTAGGTGAAGAATTATGTTACTTTTGTTCAATTATTAAAATATTTTAATCATTTATTTATTTTCTGTTGCTTATGTTCAATTATTAAAATGTTTCTGTTGCTGCCTTTTTTTTTGAATTATTTGGATTGGTTTAGGTTAATTAGTTTCCTTTTTACTTGAAGGATGACAGATCAACCAGATAGCCTTGAAATGAATGAAGAAAATTATACGATTATTCCACAAAGCCAACAGGAATCTATTTCTTCCAACTCTAGCAAAGGGAAGCAAAGAAAACCGATGAAGCCTCGGTCTAAAGTATGGGATCATTTCACAAAGTATACCAATGACGCCGGAGAAGTAAAAGCTTCTTGTAACTATTCATATTTGACTGTTTCTTTTCATATTTTTATCAAAATTTGACAAAGAAGTTCATGAATCAACAGTTCTTGATCTTTGAAGATCAAAACTTTCAAGGGAAGCGATCATGAATCAGCCTTGCGCGTAAGTCAAGTGTCGAAGAATGAGAAGAATGCTCAAATTTTTAGTTAATTATGTAATTCGATCATTATTGTATTTGTATAATTTTAGTTGTTTAATTAGTTTTATAATTCAATTATTAATATACTTGTACAATTGTATTTGATTTAATGAGGAGAATGTCAAGATTTTTAAAAATTTAATACGTTAAAATTAGACTAGATTATTTACTTATTAATATTTCAAAATTTTTATTTAACTTTATAAAATTCGGTTTTATCCAAACCGAATTTTCTCCAAACTGAAATAATTCGGTTTGGAGAAAATTCGGTTTGAATACTTATTAGGTTCGGTTTGGTTTATGAAAAAAATTTAAAAACTGAATTTTCTCCAAATAACGAACCCGATTTTTCTCCAAACCGACTATATGAACACCCCTACTTCTACCTCTACCTTCTGAAAGCTGCTATGGTGCAATGTGCATTGTAAACTTGTAGTAGGGTCATATGGTATGGGGTAATAATTGCTTTGAAGTTGTAGCTATGAATATTTTAAGTGAAATTTAGTGTATTTAGAAGGACTATATCTACTTAGCTATGATTATAATTAACTTGAGTGAAAGAAATTATTTTATATAAGCTCATCCAAGTGTAGGAAATATACAAAACTCCCAGAGTAATATACTTAATGTAATATATAAATACCTTGCTGTATTTTGATTGAATTTTAGTTTAAGTTTTTTTTAAAAGTATAAAAATAAATTATTGTAAGAGAATAAATAATATGTAAATTGAAAATTTTAAATTTTTTTCCTTTAAGTTACAATCCAAGGACACCATATGGTCTATTCTTTTCAATTTATACACATACTTCAGACTATTTTTCTGTTAGAACTTGATTTATAGTGTGAAAAAGAAAATGAGAACTGGGACAAATGTTACTATAAGAATAATTGACATGCTACTAGCTGCTAACGCTTCTCAATTTAGCCAAAATAATAATAATAATAATAATAAATCTCCTGACCTTCTCATATTTGGGTAGCTGAAACTCCTCTTGAAATTGTTTCTACTATTAAAATCTATAAAAATTAGTTATGAATGCCACTAAAAAAAGAATCAACTGCTTGTCTTGGTATTATTTTTTATATCTTGTTATGTTATTAAACAATTAATATGTGGTTAATTATGCCATTTTACTACTAAACGTGATGAAGTCTAGTGAAAAAAATAGTATATTTGTATCACACATCATATTTATGAATGGCATAATAGTCATCACATGCTATTTTTTTCGGGACTTTACCGTATTTAGTGATCAAATGACATAATTAGCCACATATATATTATTTAATGGTATAAAAAGATAAAAAAAAGTTTAATTCCAGGACAAGCAATACATCATTTTTTTAGTGGTATTCATAGTCAATTTTCAAAAAAAAAAAAAGTGATGGTATTGAAATTTATTTGATTTTGAATGATATAATTTGCAAGGCAATGCTCATTATTTAAGTTAGCATATCTTAATTTTCTTTTCACAAAATATGACTTCATTCTTTGTCCAAAGTTTTGGCAACTAAAACATATATCATTATTTTAGATCCTTTTATGATTTATACAAACACAAGAATGATAACTCAAAACAAAATAGTATGCCCTTCCTCTTTCATGTTCTTTCATAATTTCCTCAGTGGAAAAGACTATTAAGTTTTTTGTATTGTAAAGTGAGAAAACAAGTTCATATATCTTTACCAACAACGTTAAACCCAACTAAATCAACTCAAAATAGAGTCGAATGCTCGTTTTTGCCCCTTTCTTTTTACACAACTCATATTCCATCCGTTTCAATTTAAGTATCATTATAAAATTTTTATTTTTATTTATAAAATAAGTGTGGTTAATAAAAAATTGACTTTATTTTTCTTATTTACTCTTATAATAAAGTAATAATATTTTGTGTAGTAAATGATAATAGCTTCATGTATTCTGAGTTTTTATTAGGAGATAGAATATTTAATTAAAAATTAACGAGTCAGTTTAGTTAGTTTTAATATTTTTTAAAAAATTTTTAAATGACATTTAAATTGAAAGAAATTAAATATCATACTAAGATATGTAGTTAATTTTACAAATAATTTAAATTTGACAAATATAAAATGATTCTCAAATATAGAATTCTATCCATTCCATCTTTTAATGCCAGCGGGAAATCCATGACTTCTTTTTATGCCTTTTATGTGTTTATTAAAATGTCTTCGTGAGTTGAATAGTCTTGTTAAGGGCAAATTGTCATTTAGTGCATCTCTGCATTTGTTTTCCTTTATAATTATTTTCTTTCTTCCTATTTTGCATATTTCTTAAGGAATCATCTGGTACTCCCGACATTGTATCTTATCTTCCTAATCAAGCTACACTCAACAATCGTGACCGTTAACCTGATCCGTCTTCCAATGATGTACAACATCCACTGACTCTACTGACACTTCTATACGTCTCTGCGCACGAGATCCATCTTCCCATTCAAAACAGCTCAAATCCAATTCAAACCCCGCCCTCTTCCCTTTCTCTCTCTATCTCGACCTGTATATATTGCCTTTACTCCTCCCTCGACACTATTCACGACACAGTTTTCTTGTTTCACTCTTCTTTCTGTCACATTAAACGCCACCACTTCTCCGCCTTCTTCCGTCTTCTAAAGCCGTGGCCGTTCTATTTGCACTTCAGCAATGGTGATCAGTAGCGGCAGTCAGCAGCAACAGTTACCAATAGACGGAGACGGCGTCTGCATGCTCTGTAAAGAAAGGCCAAAAGAGGACCAGAGGCTTATCTGCGTTAAGTGCGCCACGCCGTGGCACGTCGTTTGCCTGTCTGCGGTTCCTGAAACTATGGCTTTAGCGGCTCATTTTGAGTGTCCGGACTGTTCCGGCGTCGGCCTTGCTGGAGCTCCGGCACCGGCTCCTGCCTCCGGTGGAGAGCTCGTAGCGAAGATTAGAGCTATTGAGGCTGACTCTTCTCTGACCGAGCGTCAGAAGGCGAAAAGGAAACAGAAACTGCTTAGTGGGAAAGCTGATGACGACGTGGAGGAGGACGAAGTACAAGGAAAAGAGAGAGACAGTAAAGATGAAATGAATGAGGTTTTGGCCGTTCTGACTGATTCGTTCATGTGCGCCTTCTGTAGGCAGTTGCCTGAGAGGCCTGTCTCGGTATAATCTTTATTCTCTCTTTATCTTTCTATCGAATTCTTTTATCTCTGCATTTCTGATTCTATTTGTGTATATTCAATGTAGCTAGATTACAGATGCAAATGCGTGTATCTGTAGAATGCTGTTTATACACATAAATTTTCGCATCCAACCTTTTATCTATTTCCTCCATACATGCCTGTAAACCATCGCTGTTCTACCGTCACCAGATCTTGACTTCCACCCAAATGATGTATGTGCATCTTTCAAACTATTTATGGCGCAAATATATCTCATAAGGGCAAGGTATATCCATATGCATAGAAGAAATGTAGACATACATAATTAGAGTAGCAGAAAATGTTTTGTTAACCGTTCTCTCCACTTGTTTTTTTACTGAAAATGAAATCAAATGATAAACACATACTCCTTTATGTGTTTATTTTGATTTGCAGATGTCTACAATAAATCCTTCTCACTTCTCAGTACTTGTAGAATAGGATAAGAGACTTAACATAACCATTTCTTGTTTACATGAGTAGCGTAAATTTTAACTATTTTGTTACTTAATGGTATATATATCTTCAGTCCCCATTTTTCCTATTTCTTACTTGATCAGCTTTGGATACTGATTTCATGTTCAAATTTCTATAAAACTCATAACCTTTCCCTTTATTTGGAAGATATCATAAGTTCACCAAGAACCTACTCTATTTTTTTCTTTTTATTATCTGGATCATTTTTCACTAACCTTGTCCTTTGTTTATTTGTTACTGCAGGAGAAAAGGAAAAACCAGTTTTTATGCTATGCATTCAGACAACTTCAGTTCAAATAATTCAAACAGAATAATCTGCTGTTTTAGTACTTGATTTCACTTATTCTTTTTGGATTGCAAAATCTTATTCTTTTTTTTTTACAATTAAATTATGTTTCTGGTACTTCTCCACTCTATTGACTATTGTTTTCCATACTTCAGTTTTGTCTTGCCAACATGTGATATATAAATACAGAATTGATCTTCAATGTCTTATTCTGTTTCTTTGAGATATTTTCCATTTTTTTAATTTAAGCTTAATAATCTTTTTCAATATGCTCCTGATTCGTTTTTTTGCACAAACTATTCTGTCCTACAATCTTCTTAGTTGTATGACTTCAGGCCTAGAATAGTCCTGCTAAGTGCTTTAGTATACCTAAGGAGTTGAATAAGACCTGTTGCAGTACTTAAATGTTGTTGTCTAGCCTTGTAACTCGTGTTCTTTAGTTGATTCAGAATTGGGAATCTGTTATGCTGCCACATATGGAAAATTACAGTTTTTCTTTGCTTTGTTATGGGAAAATAGCTCAATTTACTCACCTTGGGTAGGATAAAGCTCAATGAAGCTTCATGCGTGCTGATAATTCATGATTGAATTCTTGCTTCTTGCGTGGAATGAATGCACTTAAAGTTCATAGGAAAGAAGTGAAACATTGGGGACCACTCTTTTGATGACAAGATAGAGAAAATATATTTGCTAATTTCTTCATTGCGTGAAGCTATAACTTGTCATTTTGTTTAATGCTTGTGATGTAGTTATTGAATCTGCTGTATCCAGAGTCTGTATGCCTATTTGTTGCTGAGCTACTTATCACCTTCCCATTTCAATATTCCAGACACCATGTGGTCATAACTTTTGCTTGAAATGCTTCCAAAAGTGGATGGGCCAAGGAAGACGTGAGTGTATAAAATGCCGCTGCAGTATTCCTTCTAGCATGGCTAATCAACCCCGAATCAACTTGGTATTAATAGAAAATATTCGGCATGCCAGGGTGTTAAGGTTGTTTATTAGTGGAGGCCCTCCAAAGTTCTGCCATTCTAGCTGCAATGCTGCTGACCTACCTGATGTGTCATATGTAACAGAACGCGCAAAGAAGGGTGGACTTGCCAATGCAAAAAGAGGCAAAGATATGGTAACTGCTTCTTCCGATCATTTTGGACCTATCACAGCAAAGCATGACCCAATTATGAGCCGAGGCATCTTGGTGGGACAGTGCTTTGATGATCGCCATCAATGTGGTCAATGGGGCATTCACCGTCCCCCTGTTGCGGGAATCTCTGGAAAACATAAATACGGTTCCCCATCAGTAGTGCTTTCTGGAGGTTATGTCGATGATGAAGACCATGGAGAATGGTTCATCTACACTGGAAGGTTAATCTCATCAGTGAACTTTTGTCTTGTTATCTAAGATCATGTTCATGTAGTTCGTCTTCAATATCAAGACATTTAAAATCCAAATATTAATGATTTGGTTGTCACATTAAACTTATAAGTTCCTGCACTAAGTTGGACAACCAGCTTATGTTGAACAACTTTTCCATCTTTATAAAAAGGACTAGAATATTACAATCACATATTCACATCTTTTGCTTTACGTTCTAACCAAAATAATTCACCAACCAACAGGAGAAAACTCCTGCTGTAGTTTACTTTGAACATTGATTCAGTTAATTTGGTTTCAAAATTCAAAAAGGTTTCAGCATTTTGAAAAAGAACTTGTTCTCTTATGCTTGAATTTTCTTGTAAGAGCAATTGCATTTTCTTGTAGAACTGCCCCTCTGATCTCCATCATGTTTTTCCTTTTGCCTGCTAGAGATGATAATGTCCTTATATTGCTCCTTTGTTGTATCTATCTAAAGCTACCTCCATTTATAACATAATGTACAGATTACTATATATTTGCTAGCTGATAGTGGTTCACTTTTGCGAGTATTGCAGTGGTGGGAGAGATCTAAGTGGGAACAAGAGAACGAACAAAGACCAAGCCTTCGATCAAGAGTTCAAACATGCCAATCAGGCCTTGCGTGTCAGCTGTGAGAAAGGCTATCCGGTTCGTGTTGTTAGGTAACAACTGAATTAGCATGCCATTCTTTATTCTTTAGAACAATATGCATGTATTATAGGCAAGTTAAACAATGATGGGAACCTACTAGTATGATGTGATGTCTAGATTTCTAGAATAGACTATGTTATGACATTATCTTTGAACCTTATGTGTATCCTCTAGCATTATTGTATTTACTTTTTCAAGTGTTAAGATTTTAGTAAGCAATCCATGATATCAATATTTGACTAATTGTTCCCATCCTGGACATGAAACTAGTCTGGGGAGTTTGATTTAGTAATTTATGGAGTATTTGGATTGTGTTTTTGTTTGAGAGTTTGCCTCATCTTTTGTGAAAGTAAACTATTTATGGGGAGATGTGATGTCTAGATTTGTAGAATAGTCTATGTTATGTCATTATCCTTGAACCTTATGTGTAACTTATAGCATTAATTTATTTTCCTTTTTGAGTGTTAAGGTTTAAGTAAGCAATCCATGATATCAATATTTGACTAATTGTTCCCATCCTGGACATGAAACTAGTCTGTGGAGTTTGATTTAGTAATTTATGGAGTATTTGTATTGTGTTTTTGTTTGAGAGTTTGCCTCAACTTTTGTGAAAGTAAACTATTTATGAGGAGAATTGAGACCCGTTTTCATTTGTTTTTGAAGTGAGAGTGAATCACAATTACACCCTTAGTTATCTGTTCCTTAACCTCTGCTTTTTAAATTTGATTGACAGGTCATATAAAGACGAAATATCTTCCTATGCCCCAGAAAAGGGATACCGTTATGATGGGGTGTACAGGGTAGAGAAGTGCTGGACAATAGTTGGACAGCAGGTACCTAGCTATGTGTATGATATGGATTTCTGTCCAGTTTGTTTTCCTCATCTGCTGTATTAGCTAATATTTATAATTTTCTATACCAGGGGCTCAATGTCTGCAGATACTTATTCATTAGATGTGACAATGAACCTGCACCATGGACAAGGTTTGTGCTTGCTTGGTCGTTAAGTGTGTTTTTCTAGTTGTAGTGTACTGATTGTTCCTTACATATATTTAACTGTAGCGATGAGCATGGAGATCGGCCCAGGCCATTGCCAACAATTCCTGAGCTACAAAAGGCAATTGATATTTTTGAGAGGACTCAAAGTCCATCATGGGACTACGATGTGAGTGGCAATTGCTGTTGCGTGGCTTTCCTTCTAAGATTTTTTCAAGGAATTTTTGGGTTTCATTAGTTAATGCCCCATTGCACCTTCAAACTTTTGCTCTTGGGGTTGATGCTCAAGATTAGTTTCTGCATTTAGTTTATAATTCTGTTATTGTTTCTGAACTTGGGAAAAACTGAAAAGAGTTATCAAATTAAAGTATGATTCTGCACCTTGCCAACCTGACCAAGTATGAGGTCACATGCTGGGAAGGGTTTACCTAATCTTAGCAACCTATACAGGAAACCAGTTCTATGAAGAACTCAGTGCAGCAATCTGGTTGGCGGATTTTTCAATTTAGCTGCCTGAAATAATGATGTTTAATCTCTTTGTTTTCTAGCCATTTTATTTTACAAATCATAAGATCTACAATGTCCTTTTTCTCTTGCTAGTGTCCATATCTATATTTACGTTGATAACAGGAGGTTGAAGCTCGCTGGATATGGAAAAGGTCACCACCACCTAGCAAAGAAAAAGTTTCAAACTTTGAAGCAAATCCTGAGGCCATAAAGCGGGCAAGGAAAGCGTTTAGGAAAGCTCAACATAGTTCTATTAAAGAGCAAATTCTTAAAGGTTTGTGCATTTCAGTCAAGGGGGGAAAATGAAATATTTAGGTTTAACTGGGTTTTTACATTCCTGTTAATGGGTTAACTTGGTCTCTGTGGCAAGTTTAATCTTCCAACTCGATGCTGTAAAATTCTATGTCATCCTGCTGGGATTTCAATAGTTGTAGGATTTCATCATCTTTTCCCAAACACAAGCTATCACTAAATATTGGTCTATGTTCCTTTAAATAGGTCACTAGTTTCAGTAGGCGAGGACAATTTCTTTGATTCTATTTTTACCTAGTTGACTTATGCTTGGAGCATTTCCAGACTCTTGAATCTAGGTTTTGTATTATACTTCGACTTCATTGTGTGGAATTCTTCATGCAGGATTCAGCTGCCCACTTTGCCAAAAAGTGCTAAATCTCCCTGTCACAACACCCTGTGCTCATAACTTTTGCAAATTTTGCATAGAAGATAAATTTATTGGACAAGCCTTCGTGAAAGAAAGAACATGCCTGGGTGGGCGTAAACTTCGTTCTCAGAAGAATATCATGAAATGCCCTTGCTGTGACAATGATATAGCAGAATTTCTTCAGAACCTGCAGGTACATTAACTAGGCCTATTGTTTGCATTCCTTACAAAGAGCACCATCTTTATTTATGACTTGCATACTGCTTGGAAGATAAACTCTAGGCACACTAGGGGTTTCAATTGCCTCCCAGCCCTTTGCTCTTTTTCTTTTTTAATACGTAAACTCCCTCTAAATATGCTTCATTGTGCCAATAATTTCGGGACTATTTTTTTGCTTGCTTTTAGGTTAACACAGAATTAATGAATGCTATAGAGAAACTCCAAGAAAAGATTGATGAAATGGAGACAGAGAACGATGAAGATTCTGGTAAGGAGGAGGCAGATTCTGAAGAAAAGGATTCTGATGATGCAGTGAATGGTTCAAACTCCAAGTTACGGAGTGCTGAAGTTGCGGGAACAGGAGAAAGTGCTCAAAAGAGGAAGGATCGTGATGTTGTTGCACAGAAAACTAACAAGATAGCTCGTACGACTAGACAATGATCTTTGCTGCCCTATAGCAAATTGTTTTGATGACTGGAATCAAACAGGAGCATTAATTCGCTTCTACGTATCTATCCTCATTTTTTGAAGCATGCAAAATGCCTTAAAATATTTGATGAATTAAAGTTGATGTCATATAGGATTTGAACAAATTATATATAGTCAGAACTTTAAATTATAAATTGGAATACTCATTTGGCTATAAAATGGTGTTTGGAGACTATCTTTTGATGTTTTTCTCTTCATAATTCTCTTAAATGCCTCGTGTATCTGTCTTTTTCTTGCTTTTGCAGGTACATCTTTATACAGCTCCTACGAAAACTATAATTCAAAAAAATGAAGAAGGTTGTGACATATCGAAGAGCCTTCTGTTTACCAATACAAGTGGCGAGGAAATCTTTTTATTTTAAAAGAATGTGGTTAGATATTAAATTTTCATGCATAGAAAGAAAGATCTTTTTTTTTTTCAATAAGTTTATCGTTGAAATTAAAGACCGGCTTTGTATTTTGTACATTTGGCATTGAGATTAAATTCATTGAAAGACTATTTTGTTCATTGCAATTTTAGCTTTTTCTACGTAAAATGCATGCTGGACTATCAATAGATGCTATTAAAGATCAATTTTGTGTTCTCTTTTTCTGTTAATTGGCTTTTAATCTTTAGAAGAAATCTCTAGTCACATTTAACCCTCATGGTTTCAGACCACAAAACACGACTTCCTGCTTCTCCCTAGCCTGAAGGCCAGTCACATTGCTTAGGCTGATACTCAACAGAGCCTCAAAATTCGTATCAGTTTTCATATTTTCACTATTGCTGAACGCAAAACCAACGATCCAACTTCTGGAACTAAATTTTCTTGAACTTTTGGGCTAACAAAAGAACCCCGAAGCAGAAAAATCAACAGTACTAGTAATTGCTTGGGTAGGAAGAGCAGGAGCAATTGGAAATTATCATCTTCTTTCTAATTAGATATTCACAAGAAGTTTCCAAAAGAACTGGAAAAGTAACATATTCTAGATTCCCCAGCCATGTACACTTGTCTTCCTGCCACCTTTCTAATGTAAAACATGTTTGTCACGTTTTATTTATTTATTTATCGTGTAATCAACATATGAAATAATATCAAAAAATTTAAAATTTTAAAATAAATGTCGACATAAACTTATCATATAAACATATCATTTTAATAATGTATGAAATAATATCAGAAGTTAATCTTGAAACGAATGCAGTTAAAATCATCAATTATGGTCATCCTTGAAGCCATGTAATTAAACTCAATCGTCTACATTAAGGCATGAAATCATATCAAATATTTTTCAACGTCTTGGAATACATGCTGATAAAATCATCTAATCATCCTTGAATCTATATAAAGTACTCATCATCTATTCACCTAACACTTGCAATATCCGAACAGGAGCAAAGCAAAAGGCAGAAAAAAGAAAAAATTAAGAGAAATGGAAGATCATTTACAATTCATTCATATAGTTTGTGTTCTGCATTGTGTACGGCCTTCTGTTCAGAAGTTGTTGTTGAAGAATTTCTTCTGCATAGAAGGATGAAAAGTAAAGGGATGGTTGTTCTTGTCATATCAGTGCTCTCTTAAGTGGTGGGAGAAGAAAACATCCTTCAACTGCCCCTTTATCTGTCACAAGAAGACACCTTCTGGCCTGTGCTGTGCTCAAAACTTTTGCAAATCTTGTCTATTAAGGCAAATTTGCTGGTAAGAATATGTAGAAGAGAGAAAAAGCCTGTGTTGGGCTCAAACATCGCTATTGAAAAAACAAAGATAATGAAATGCGCCCATTTTGCGGAGTCTTTGAGTTTGAGTTCTTGATTCCGAGCAATCCTTCTTAAGAAAAAGGAAGTCAAGAAAGAAGAAAGCGAATTGCTGCTTCAAGGTCGATCCCAAAATCCTCCATGCAGAAACATGTTCTTCCTGCAAGATTGCATCCTCAAGCTACTAGCAAGTGCAAGTTTAGTCTTCGTCATTATTATATATCTATATATTCAGCAAAAGAAAAATGATTATTCATCTATATGTAACATTCGAGGCGAAATGAGCAAATTCCCTGTCGCCATCCGTATGAATATCAATATGCAAAGTGGTCTAGGATATGATCATACAACGGCTCCAAAGGCTGAGGGTGGTTTTGCGAGTGTGGAAGGAAAGCTTTAGCAAGAAGAGTATTGGACAAAAGGATCAACTTTATCACTGTCAAACGGGCTAGGGTCCCTCACGCTAGTAGGTGGGTTTGGGTTTAATTTTTCAAACCTGTTTAAATATTGACTGAATTAGCACGTTTTGTTTAATTTACAGGCCAATGCAGGTTATATTTTTTTCTTTTGTATTAGAAACATTATAAAAAATAGAATATATAGCAATCTTAATACTAAATTTTTATACATCATATATTTTAATGATAACTACAATTAATATTAATTAATTTAATTTTATTTTAAATATTTTTTATATAAATTTATTCATATTAGGTATGATATATATAATTAATGATTATTTTTTATTTTAAAAATATTAGTGATTGATCAAAGATTCCTTTTATTTTATTAACATATTTATATTCTCATATATGATAGAGAGAAAAAGAGAGAAAAATACATAGTATTAATACAAAAAAAAATGTAACTAGGCTCGCGGGCTTAGTATAGACGGGTATGAGTTAAATGTTTTCTAGCTTGTTAAAAAATGGGTCAACTCGCTCCACTCCGTTTAAGGGTTGGATTAGAATGAACCGATCCGTTTAACAGTAATAATCAACTTGATATATATATATATATATATATATATATATATATTATAAATAAAAATAAATATTTTTTAAATATAAGAGAAGATTCAATTCAAAAGGAAAAAAAGTATTTTATTTTAAATTTAAGAGCCATTTCAAGATTTTTGTGCATCTCTCCAGGACCTAAATGAACTAGGGATGGGAATGGATTGCTTTTCTTTTTTAAAAATTCGCAACAATTAAAATTTTAGAGATTTGTCCATTTCTCAAGTCCTCTTTTTACTGTCTATATTGAAATATATGTCATAATTTTTCATTTGATTTGTTTCACAATATTTATTCTTTTTATTATTTTTAAATTTATTATTTCTTTTAATTTTTAAATTAATATAATTTAAATGTTTTTATTTTTAAATAATATTAATTTTTTTGACTAACTATTTAAAAATACCAATCTTTAGTAAATTAGATTCAAAACACTAGTCTACTATTTTTAAATAATGAAATTAAACAAAAATAAATTTATTTTATAAAATTTATCAAAACTTAAATTTCAGTTAAAATGAAATTGAGACACACACTTCTACTTTCATTAAATAACTTATTTCCTTTTTCTTTGAAAAAAAAAAACTTATTCCATTTAAATGCTTTGTCTCCATTCTCGAACCCGTTTTCTACCAGTAACCGTGAAAAGGATAAACAAGCGGTAAAGATGCAACTTCTTGCGAGGTTTAGAGAGAGAAGTTGATGAGGAGAGCTGGATAAGAAGAAATGCCCCTTCTTCTTCAACCCTGTGACTCTTTTTCTATCTTCAATCCTTCTGTATCCTTTGGAAGAGCAAATATTTTGAGTTCTGCCGCTCAAACCAGAGGCTTCTTTAAGTCCCCTAAGTGCTCTGTTGCTAAAGCCCCGAATTTTACTTCAAAGTCCTTCAGGAATTCGTCTTGTTCATATTCTCAGGTTTCAAGACCAGGCCGTGTCTTATTTTGTTCTAAAAATGAAGTTTTTGAAGAATTAGAGAGGCCCCATTTGTCTGAGAAGCCTGAAAATGAAGATTTTGAAGGGCTTGAATTGCTTGGTAAGCCGTCCCAAAAGCTGATCGATAATGGGTCTGTTGAAGAATTAGAGGAAGAAGAGTTGGAAAAACCTGATAAAGATGAGGTATTGGAAAATTTTTACAAGTTTTTTAAGCCTAGAGACTCATCGCAACTAGAAAGTGATACAGAAGAGACTACGAGTGCAGAAGATAGTGAGAAGGTGAGTGTTGAGTATTATGAGCCAAAACCGGGTGATTTAGTGGTCGGAGTGGTGGTGTCTGGGAACGAAAATAAACTTGATGTGAATGTTGGTGCGGACTTGCTTGGCACAATGTTGACGAAGGAAGTTCTGCCACTCTATGATAAAGAGATGAATTATTTGTTGTTTGATGTGGAAAAGGATCCTGAGGACTTTATGGTGAAAGGGAAGGTTGGCATTCTGAAGAATGATGAAGCTGTGAGTGGGGAACCAATGGCAGGAAGGCCCGTAGTAGAGCCTGGGACTGTTCTTTTTGCTGAGGTTCTGGGTAGAACACTGAGTGGCCGGCCATTGTTGTCAACAAGAAGGCTTTTTAGACGTGTAGCATGGCATCGAGTGAGGCAGGTTCTTTTCTCACTTTCAGTTCCTTACACTCTGCGATTTGTTAGTGTTTGCTTATTCACTGTACTTGACTTGTTACATTATTGCTGATGTTGTAGTACTATGCTGGCTTTGTTACATTGAATTGTCAAAATAACAATATGTTTTAGTTAAAAAATGATATTTGCGTCTGAAGAGGGAATTTTAACATCTGCATTTGATATTAATTTTTTATTGTCACAAGTGATTATTTCATGAACCTCCTAGACATGAAATCTGCAAAAATGAAAGAACGTAGGATGAAACAGGAGAAGTTGATAATCAGTAGGCATTTTCATCCTTGAAATGTTTGGCATTTCACTTATTCCCTTGAACATTAATTGCCAAGAGTGGTAAAGACACGGCATGATTTGGTCAGACAAGGAATTTCGTTTGTCAGCCAAAAGTCATTGAGCCTTTTAAGTTCTTGGTACTTCTGCTTGTATTATATGACATTTGCTAGATCTTGAGTCACCTGCATTTCTGAGTTCTGATAAACTTTATGAGACTGGAATGCATCTGTAGCAGGCAAAACAATAACTGAAGTTGGAGCTTATAGCACAATCAGGGGTGGTTCTTCATGTTAAAACTTTTTCCCTTAGTTTAGATTGGATGTTTGTAACAGGGTCTATACCTGGTAAGCTACTGGATACTGTAGCTGGGATTTCTTGATTGAATGAAAATGAAACATCTCTTTTGTCACTGTTACTTTTTCAAAAGTATTTCTTCTGATTGTGAAATAATTGGCCATTGGAGGTCCTAGATTTGTCTTCTAGAGAAATTAAATATTTGGTTTTCTTTGTTTTGCATTGGATCTTCCATCATGCATTGTTCATTGCACGATAATTTACTTAGAGGTTTCCTTTGTGTTCAGTTGAAATAATACCATATCCTTGTGCAGATTAAGCAATTCAATGAACCCATTCTAGTTAAAATAACAGAGTGGAATACAGGAGGTCTTCTTACAAGAATAGAGGTAATACTCTCTCTCTCTCTCTCTCTCTCTCTCTCTCTCATGAATCATAAAAACTCAAAGATAACATAACCGAAACTTTGGATTGCAGGGTTTACGGGCTTTTCTTCCAAAAATTGAGTTGATGAACAGAATTAACAACTACACCGAGCTCAAAGAGAATGTAAGTACAAGCCTTTAAGATTTCTTACCATGTTTGTTTAAATTGATATTTCATTTATCTGTGCTTTCTATTAGGAAGGATGCATCAAGAGGTTAACATTATTACAGAACTTTCTGTAGAATTAATCTGGTTTATGCTAAATGTGAGTTGATTTTGGGGCCTAAACTTATGAAAGGTTGAAAGCTCCTTACAGTGGGTGTTCGAACTGAAAATCATTGAAGTAACTTTAGTAGTAGATGAGTCTTCCTATTGACAATGCTTAAAGTTGCCATTAATTGCGGTTGTGGCTAGAAGGAACAGAATTAACGGGAGTGTCAGCTTGTCCTGTGGTTCCTAGCTGGTATAAAGCTGTGGCAAATTTGTTCCGTAGTTCAGGTCTTGAAAGATGTTGTTTTGGTTTTCAGGATAGGGTATTCATAATCTTGACTTCAAAAATGTTCTTACGGTAGTTTGGTGAACTTTCTCCTTTGACTTAAGAGTGTTCTACCCTTTTATCTATTTACTTACTGCACTTCAATTTTGATAACATTTAGACTTCTGCATAATAGAGGGAGTAAAGTGATATTACTATTACTGATTTTGACTTGATATTTGTTTCTAATCTTAGCTTGTCTTTTGTGCGTTGCTTCTCATTAATGTTTCACCAACTTGTAGTTTTGATGAATGCTGCAGTTCTGTTTTTCTCGAGCTACATCTGCATCTATGAACTTGGGTTCCCCGTCAGCAAAAGAATTCTTATTTTTATGGAGTGACAAAATGGAGACAAAGTATGGAAAGGCCCATCAGTGAGCTATTGAAAATATAAGCATCTTTTGATATGTTTCTACATATTGCAGAAAGAAGTCTTCATAAGTACCAAAGAAAGATGCCTCCTGAATGCATGAAAAAGAGTAATAGTATAAAGACCTTTCTGCAGTCTGAGAAATGGAGAGGAACTGCTTTAAAATACAAATTTCCTATCTTTCTAACACTGGTTAACTTCATGTTAATGTTTATACTTAATAAGTATGGTAACTACTACTTCCAAGGCCTATTGCCTGGATCATGATATAGTTGGTGGTTTGGTGCTAAGTAGTTATCAAATCTTCGGATGTGTGGTTAATTATTTGGAATTGATGAAATGATAACATGCTCTGTCTGATGGTATGTTTCTTGGTTATCCAGGTGGGTCGCTGGATACATGTGCTTATTACTAGGATAAATGAAGATACAAACGACTTGATACTCAGCGAGAAGGAAGCTTGGGTCAGTCTTTTCCTTCACATCATTGCCTGCCCTTTCTCTTCATGTCATCTATTAAAATACTTGATATCAATTTATTCAGTCTTATGGTTTAATATCTTGATTATTACTCATATCTAAAAGCACCTGACGCACGTTTTAAGGCTACAGGAAATGCTTAATCTTCAGGCGGGAACCCTTCTGGAGGGAACAGTGAGGAAAATTTTTCCATACGGTGCACAAATAAGGATAGGTGAAACTAACCGGAGGTGAGTTAAAAAATTCCATTTAAACAATCCAGTTAAATTGCTTAAAGTTTCCGCCTCTCCTTTTTCTTCTTCCTCCTCTTCTCAGTCTTTTGGAGAACTAATTCCGTCTAATTGCTCTGAAAGAGTCATTACTTATTAGCCAGTTTAATCTGAAGAAAGCCAAATCTGTTATTTAAATGGAGATCACCAATGAGATTATTGATTTATCTTCAGGACTTCTTTCATGTATTCTTCATTCTTATCTGTTTTCTAGTTCAGAAATCCAAATATGTATATTGTTCCATGAAGAAGCAGTGTCTGGTGTCAACCCCTATTTACTGATCATTAGCGGCAAACAGTTTCAAACAGGTTCTGCTTGTGCCAAAAGCATCTTGGAGTGCCAGAGTTTGAACTCTTTTAAATGGTCTAAAACAGGATATTCATGAGGTGGAAGTCTGGAAGATGACCAGATCAAGAGACTCTAGTTCAACTAGCGTGTCAATTATAGCAACAATAGATGTTTAATATCATGGTAATGTCACAGAAATTTACAATTACAAAAACAAACAAAGATAATGATGACGTAAGACCAAGCAAATATCTACTGATGTGATTTGGTAATTTTTTTTTTATAAGATGCTAATATTTAAACTGATCTGACAGTTTAGTATAACATCTTTTTAAATAGATGTTAAAACACAAATATATAAATTTGATATAATCTTCTTAATGATCTCATTCAAATTTTGAAGCTGTAACTTTGTGATAAATCATTGCAAAGGAAAAAGATAAAGAAAGTCAAAATTTTAAAGAAAATTTGCAAATTTTTAAATGATATCTGGAACAAAGGGAATTACAATAGTTTCCTATCTATTATATAACTGTGCATGGGCGAATGAGAAGTGAATAACATAAGTAATCAAACAATGAAAACTTCTTAAAAATTGAGAAGAACTAAAAGTTTATTATTACACGTTTCTTATGTAGGAGGAAGTGGTTGAATCCTATAGATCTAGAAATAGAAATGAAAGACATGACATGGAGAAAGAATTGATAGAAAATTCACAGGAAATTTTGAACTTAACTTGCAAACATGAGAAATTGGAAACGGCAATGCAAAGTTTAGGGCAAGCCAGAATATAAACTTAATCTAGATTCTGGTGTTCAAATTGAATTACAACTTTAAGCGACAAACAGCTTTAGGGGCTGGGCCTTCCACAGATTGGTGATCTGACTAGTAGTATATATTGGTTCTTTGCTCTATATAATTTTTTTTTTTTTTGCGCACAAGTAGTCTCCAAATGACTTAAACCTGTGATTCTTGTGTGATTTTGAGATCACATTTTCTTGTTTCCATTATAAAACATTAAAAATAACTGAATCAAGTGGATGAGCTGGCAGATAATGAGTGTCCAAATTCCTGCTTAAGAAAATTTCGTTCCCCACCCATCTTCAGGCCCCTGCCCAGCCAAAAATATTAGAATACAAGAAGAAAAAACTTCTCCATTAGAAATCAGTGGAGACAAAGGAAAGCAAAGAGATGTTTTGAGTTTTGTTGTTTTTGGCAGCAGGACTGGCTGGATAATTATTGTACTGCAACCTCAATGAAAAGAGTTCGCACATTCTTTTAATAAACTATGCACAGGAGATACTATGAAGAAGAAAGATGTGACTCAAATTGTTCCAGAAACTCGGTTCACACACATATTCCCCCTTTTTATGACACATATGAATAAAAGCCAGATAGGTCAAAGTAACCAACCATGTGAGGAACTCTAATGGTGAAACTTGTTAAGTAGTTTAGTCTTTCACATGAATAGAGACAACTGTCTCAGGATTCTTTTCCTATATGGTTGATCAAATTTGATCTCACACATCTTGAAGGATGCCATAAAAACCTTACATTAGTGCTTTAAGGGTACCTCAGTGCATATACTGTTGTGTAAATTTACATTTCAAAAATAGGAGTGATAATTCCACAAATAAAATCATGAAAATCCTAAAAATGAAGGTCATTCTTTTTAAGTGCGATGGCAAAAAAGGAAATGGTAGAGGGACTGATGCTCTGATTTGTGTTGCTAATTACATCTGATTCATAAGTAACGGTGCTACAAATCTAATTGCTTTTCATTTCCCTTGTTGCAAAGGAACTTATATATGCCTTGAAATGAAAAGAGAATTGAAGCCGGAACTTTAAGGAACAAAATGTATGTGTATCAAACCATACATGATTGTTAGATAGATATACGAAACTCAAGACATCTTTAGCATAATCAATTTTCACCTTTAACTGTCTTCAAGGATAAGTTGATTTTTTTACCAAAAAGGGAAAAATAAAAATACTTCATTCAACAATAATCCACCAATCAGAATGATAGGTGAAAAGCAGTGGCCCAGAAGTGTTGGCACACAACACTCTCTGAAATATATACATGGACTATTTCATAAAAGAAAGAGGAAACCCTTTAGAAGACACATGCGGACACATAAATTGCTTGAATTTGTACTTATTTTCCATTTTTAAACTATGTAACAGTAGTCCCCCCTGTTTTTGTTCTTTGCAGTGGATTACTGCATATCTCAAATATTACTCGAGGACGAATTGCATCTGTCAGTGATTTGTTGGCAATTGATGAGAAGGTTAAAGTTCTGGTTGTAAAGTCAATGTTTCCTGATAAGATATCACTGAGGTAGGTGATATTGCCGGTTTGCAACAATGAATGATATCTGATGTAGTTTCAGAAGAGGACCTCCATTTTGCATAGTTAGACTGTTAGAGAAGAGGATGAACAATTTTGGTAGTTGGGAGTGCTGATGTGGATTATTTCATAGATTATTTTCTACCTGTGTATGCTTCTGACTTAATAGATAAAAAAGGCTGAGCACTTAGTTTGACTGCACTGAAAATCCTAGTGAAAAAGCTTGTTAGGATTGGTAATAGGACTACTCAATATTAGTTCTTGTGATAAACCACGATTTGTAGTTGGAGATATGCATGCATCACCTGTTAGATATTGTTGTCTAGTTTTATATTATATGCATTCTCAGTATGAAGCTACTTTTGCTTGAGCATAACTGGAACTGAGCCATGTTTGCTTGCATCTCTCCTGAAATAGTGCACATATTAGACATTTTTGAAGGACCTTTGTACCATTGGCATTGTACGGTACCTGTGTTAGTTCTCCTCTTTCTATTATGTATAGGTTGATTTTTGGATTGCTATATCTCAGACTGAATTTGTTCATTCAGATGAAAGGTAAATCTTTGACATCTCATTTAACAGAAGTTCCCCAGAAACAGCAGATATAATTCTTTTCCCATAAAATCACCAATTTCAGCTCTTCTGTTTCAGACGACATACCTCCTGCAAAATATAGCTGCTTTCCTTCTGTTCTTCCAAACATTCTAGTTGATACTGATGAGAGCTCGTAAATGGCTAAAAGCATGATGTTTGACGTTTCTGCTATGTTGGCACTACTGTCTTGTTTCTTCATTTTAAGTTCCATACCTTGCATACAATGTGACAAGGATCTTATATGGTTTTATTCATTACTATTCATGTAAAAATGTGCTGATTTTGAGAATCTTATGGTGTGCAGTATAGCGGACCTTGAAAGTGAGCCTGGGTTGTTTTTATCAAATAAGGAGGTATGAATGCGTTGGTGGAGCATTTGGAATTTCTAGACCTGTTACTGCGTATATGTTTTGCATTATTGTTTGCTTCTACAACAGCAGAACTTTAGCTGCTATTAGATGTTTCAGCTATTAGATTGACCAGGATATATATCTTTTTTTAATTCTTTCAGAAAGTGTTTTTAGAAGCTGCAGAGTTGGCAAAGAGGTACAGGCAGAAGATGCCTGCTGTTTCAGTAACAAGGAAGATTGAACCTCTTCCGGATAATGCCCTGCATTTCAAAGATGAAGAAAATTCTTTGGCTAATTGGAAATGGTTTAAATTTCAAAGAGATAATAAATCAAATCTGTAGCTTCAAGTTGGGAGGGACAATTCTTGTACCTCACTTCAGATGTTCCTTGATTGAGCCGTGACAATTCTTTTAGCCCTGACTGGGCTTGCATATTTAATGTGCAATGGTGTATGCGTCTGTGGCACTTGTATCAAACACAGTGAAAACTGGCTACTTGGAATTAGCTTTCAGGTGGAAACTCCGTTTGCTCATTGCACCAAATGCCAATAAATGCACTTTAAATGGCCGTTGACTGTATCTCCCCATCTCAAGATTTTGAGTGTTAAAAGTTACTATAAATCTTGTTAGAGATGGGGTTGGTTGGAGGGGATCTCCTCGAGTACATTTTGAATCATGTAAATGGCAGATTCCCTGCTAACTATGGAGGAAAAGACAAAGTATTTAATTGTGAATGGATCTTCAAGATCAGAATTATTAGATATCTTAATATGAATCTTGGATACTTGAAGTCTTGATCTGTTTTGGCAAAAGTTTCTTATATGTGTCTTCGTTGAATCTGTACGCTTATGTCCTTTAGAAGATGGTTGAATCCACATGTTTTCTTTATCACATTCCTATCTCACAAGAAACACATAACGCCTGTCCCCATTCTTCATTAGACTAAAAATCAGAACCCAAAAGAACAAAGAAAAGAAATCAACAGGAATGACTCTGCAGTTAGCTATTAAAAGCCATCTGTTTACTTGGCTCAAAGCAGAATCTCAGAAAGATGCCTTAGAAGCGTTGGTCATCTTTTTGTTTTGTTATTGTTTTTTTATCTTTTCCTTTTTGTCTTAATAGAGAGTTCTACTGATCATATTTTATATACATTTGAGGTTGCAAGTTACGCTTGAGCGCCTATTTCTTCTTTTGTCCTTTTAGTATCTTTCTTTGATTAACTTAATTTTGCATCTTCTTATCTTAAATAAAGAGATGTGTATCAAAAAAAAAAAAATAAAAGAAAAAGAAACACAAACACCAATCAAATAGAATCCTAGTGCAGTGATTGAGTCACTGCCTACTCTACTTAGGTTTGGGGCTCCATGAATAAGAAAAGAGGCATAAAAGTCAGACCAAATGGGATAGCCATGCCTTTATAAAGGGCTACATTAGTCTTCTATTTGGCTGCCAGAAAGGAGGCAAACTAATTATTATCATAGCACACATTCCTTAACAACCAGCTGAAAGTACTGTATTACCTTATTAGTTATCACTCACAAAATTAATTCTTTTTTAATAATTTTTTTATAATTAATATTCACCTTACACTCCTTCAATGCTTGACAAAGGGTTGCTCGCGTAGAATCTAAGAACAAAATAATAATGGACGAAGGTGTTAGTTTTCAACCTCAAAGAGACAAGAGGTGATTCTTAATTCAAAACTAATGGGCAATAATGTCAGTGCTGAGGGAGAGAAAATAGTATTTATCTATTTATTTTCCCTTTGGTAGCTCATTGGTCTCCTTTTTGTTTCGAAGTATGAAGATCTCAACAATAAGCTTTCTCTCATTTGTCCACCCCCGCCACCCGCTCGCCCCCCAAGTATCGGCTTTTCTTAGGCATTATATGTAAATTGTGCCGATAAATCTCATGTGCTTTTGTCTTTAATCGAAAGTAATAGATCCCCATCTCACACAGAGTTTAAGCAATACCATCTCTTAAAGAAGAAATTAATTGATTTGAATTTCAGGATAGATCTTTTTGTGAAACAGTGCCATTAATGTATAAAAATGATAATTATCAAATTTTTACCCTTTTATACACCACAAGACATAAATTGTAGTATCTTTCTCAAAATCTATTACTCATTCTACTTTAAAATAAAAATTTTAAAAGTAGCATTGGGTTTTTTAAGGAATTCTTATGCTACTATAAAGAGAAATAGAGAAAGAGATGGAAAATTACACTCATAAGTGATTTAGTAAGAAATATTTTATTTATTGAGTTATTATTTTAGCTCAAAAATAACACTAAAGTTAAAATATTGATATTCTTTTTTATCATCATCTGCTGATCAGTTTTTAGTCGTAGAATTACGTAAACTTATTTTTGCTAGCACATATCAAACGACTTATAATCAACATCATAAATTTACTTACAAATGCTTTGATATTAACTTAAGGAGATTCATAATTCAATTCTTTGCGTTGCATCATTTCTTTTCTTGGAAAAAAGAACAGAAAAGAAGAAACGGAAAAACTTTGAGAAGCGGCTGCCCCGGCAGATGAGTTTTTTTCCTGGAAAAATGAGAAAAAGAAGCAGGAGCGATTACCCCAAAGAAAAACAAACAAATTAAAAAAAGACCAAAGGAATTATGCCTATTATTACGATGAGTGGTCCAACCAGTTCCCTGTCTCGAGCAAATCTAAAATTCGAAGAATTCCCTTATCTTTCTTATAAATTATTATTTTTATTTCAAAATATAAAATTAACCTTTTACGCATAGAGTAATTAAGAGAAAATTTTTTATTATATTTTAAATTAATTTAATTTACTTTTCTCTAACATGATAGAGAGAGTGTAGAAATTATATTTTTAAATAGAATAATATTAAAAAATAAATTATATAATTAACCAAATATTGAGAAGAGAAAATGAGGAACAAAAGACCTTGAGTTGAGAAGGTCAAACGATGGCTAAGACTATTAAGACAACCGATTATCCTACCTTATCACAACTCGTTTGATTGGCCATAGTCTAACCTGAACTCATTGGCATTATGCAGTCCATACTTCAGTAGATAAAAACTCGAGCACCTCACCAACGAAATGGGTAAAGAAGAAAGGAAAACAATTATGCTTTGAATAAATATCTTGCTTCCCTGTTCTTCATCTTAAACATATTTGACCTTTCTCTTTTTAGAGTTCACCTCCACATTACTATTAACGTTACATCATTTTTTTCTTCTTTTAATCAAGTATTTTTCTATTTTCTTTTAGCAAATTTTTGTGCCATTGATATAATTTGGTTTTGAGATTTTTGTCTTGAATTTCGTAAAAGGTAAATTATTTGTGAGAGGAGATATGAGTCTCACACTTGAAATTTTGAGTTTGGTTTTAAAACCATACTCTGTCCAATCTAAGCTTAAGGAATTTTGAGTTTGATTTTGAAACTAAATTATTTGTGAAAGAAGATATGAGTACCACGCTTGAAAGTAAAATTGAAACAAAAAATAAATAAATTTTTTATATAAAAAAGATATATTTAAAACAAACTAAAGAAGAAAATAAAACATATAATGTATTTTGAAACCCAGGGAATAATTACTAGGAAAATTTACCTTGAGATGAAGATTTTCTTCATATCCTAGCAACGAGTTAAAACTTGTGAAACCCTAACAAAACCCTAATCGTTAATTGTGCCGACAATTTTAAACTCTCTCTCTCTCATGTGATTGTACATTTTTTCTTTAGTCCTAGTCCCAAAACGAACCCACTAGCATTTCCTCGGAATGCAAATCATCCCGTCTCACATTAGTACTATAATTTTTTACCACGGCTGTAAAAAAAGGATTATATTTTTCAACTTTACCCAAAGTAACAGATGCTCCCTGTAAATTACCTCTGTGTGCACGCCATCCTTTTGAGTCCGTCCTCTCTTGAATTCTTTACATCACAAAGGACACCATATTTGTTCCAAGTAGTAATTAGCATTGAATTATCTTAAGAAAAGGACATTTAATTAATTAAAATTAGTTGCTTAATTAATCCACACTCTCTCCTCTTTTGCCTTTCACAATCTCCTAAGCTGCCTCACTCCTATGTCATCAAAGTCTCTTCTCTTCCCTAGGTAGTGTGCCAACTCCCAATACATATAAGATTGTATCTACTATATCTTTTTTTTTTCTTCTTATTTTCTTCTTCTTCTCTCTTTTTTGTTCTTTTTTTAACCCTCTCCAACGGACTCTGAAATCATTGATCCCATCCAGCATCACCTAGAAATTAGAATTTGTACATAGTAAACTTTTCAAAACTTTGTTTTGGTTGATCTTGTAGAAATGACTTCCATAACCTTTACTTAGGTTCGAATTTCACTTAAAATAAATGGTATTCTAGTCATCTAACACGTGTTAATCAATTGCTCCTATCCAGCATCACCTATAAATTAGGATTTGTACATTGTAAAGATTTTAAAACTTTGTTTTGGTTGATTTGTGGAAATGACTTGCATAATCTTTACTTAGGTTCGAATTTCACTTAAAATAAAGGGGGTGTTCTAGTCATTTAACACGTGTTAATCAATTGATTTTCCAATTCATAGATAAAATTTTATTCATTCTACGAATATATTTAGGATAGCTAGTAGTATTTTCAAATTCATAAAAGGCATATCATATATTATACCATTCTATGTATAAAATAAAAGTTATCACATTCCTTAAAAAATTATTAATTGAGAAGGACAATTAAATAATATTAACTTGGAGTACTTGGCCTTGAGTAAAAAAAAAATTCTTGACAAAAAAAAAGAGAAGAAAAATCTCATTTCCTACATTAGGAGAGATAATTTTATGATTATATTTGCTAACATATATCTAGGGCTGTCAATCGGGTTTACTGAGCCTGGCTTTACCAAGCCCTAGATCGGCCCGATTGACAGATAACCGAAAAAACATGAGCCCGGGCTCGGGCCGGGCCTAACCAGATTTTTAATTTTTTTATATAATAAATAATATTTTTTTAATAATATAATAATAATATTATTATTATATAATATATATAATTTTCGGGGCCGAACGGGTCGAACGGGCCGAACTCGAGCCAGCCCGTCCCCAATTGACAGTCCTACATATATCCCTATTTGCCAATGCAAAATTTCGTATTGTTCAATTTTTTTGGACATAATCAACAATATTACAATTTATTCTATTTAAAAAGAAAGAATCATCAAGATTCTTCTTGTATGTAGTAATCCATACACATACATATACTACACACACACACACACACACACATATATATATATATATATATATATATATATATATATATATATAATATAATATAAAAATAATATTCCTAATATTTACATATAAAAAGTATTCTAATAATCACTCATAATTTTCTAATTTTGTGATCATATTTGTACGCCAAAAAAAAAGTCCATTGTATTATGAAAATGTAAATTGAAGAGCAGCTAACTAAAACTGGCCATATTTCTTTTATTTACCAAAAAAAAAAGAGTAAGTTGAGTTTACTCTGTATTTTTCTATACAACAAGGCGTAGAAGGTAAAAAAAATTAAGAAGAACGATAATTAATTCACAGGGGCAATTTAGGGTTTTCAGTGCTTTCTAGGATTATAGATAAATAAATAATTGATGGCGCCCTAATCTCTCAAAGTTAAATTAAGTACTGTTATTTAAAAGCAACGTTTGCTCTTTCATTCTTGAGACTATCAAAAAATTGTCACACGAAAAGAAGGTGCCCAGAACTCCAGCGCCTCTCCCCCCACCACCTCCGCCACCATCACCACGGCCTCCTCCAAGACGGAACCTCCGCGAAACTGCTGATGAAGGAAATGCAAAATGGCCAACATTAATGAAGTGTAAAGCTGTACCCTTCAAGTCCTGGGCTAAGTTGACATCCTCACCACCACAACCAGCTAAGACCACCGCCTGCAGCCCCGCCGCACCCGGCGGATATAGGCCGGTAAGAATGGTGAATGCCAAGTACTCTAGACATTTAAGCCGGTAGAATTATTCTTCCATAAAAGATAATATGGCCTACATTTGTTCACATGCATGGATTTTTCAACAGTGCATAGTGTGAGTTTCAAGCATTCCCGTCACCACAATAACCTCTTTCACATGCATGTTGTCTCCTAAATGGTGACTTTCACCACCATCTGTGTCGCCGCTGTTTTGAACTCCATTTCTTGACTGTCACTGCTAACTCACACTTCCATGGCTCAAATGGAGAAAACTGCTGCCCATTTTGTTATCTCAAGAAGCTCTTGTTTCTTCGTAGTTTTGTTATGTGTGAGTCTGAGTAGCACTAGAACACTGGTAACTTCTCTTTCCCCAGATGGACAAGCATTGTTTTCTCTTCTTGCAGCATCTGATTCCTATTCTAAGTCAAGATCATCTGTGCTTTCTTCATGGAACCCTTCAAGCCAAACACCATGTTCATGGCAAGGCATCACTTGTTCTCCTCAAGATAGAGTTATCTCTGTTTCTATTCCAAATACATTTCTGAATCTTTCTTCACTGCCCTCGGAACTATCTGCTTTGTCCTCTCTTCAGCTTCTTAATCTATCCTCCTCCAATATTTCAGGCTCAATCCCACCTTCCTTCGGTTCACTTGTCCATCTTCACCTTCTTAACCTTTCTTCGAATTCGCTCACCGGGCCAATCCCTCCTGAACTAGGCCGCCTCACCTCGCTTCAGTTCTTGTTCTTGAACTCAAACAAATTGACCGGAAAAATCCCACAACAGCTGGCCAATCTTTCTTCACTGCAAGTCTTCTGCCTCCAAGATAATCTACTCAATGGATCGATTCCAGCGCAGTTAGGCTCTTTGTTATCTGTTCAACAGTTCAGAGTTGGGGGTAATCCGTATTTGACAGGGGAAATTCCACCGCAGTTAGGCCTACTTACCAACCTCACGACATTTGGTGCAGCCGCTACAGGGATTTCAGGTGTTATACCGCCCACATTTGGAAACTTGATCAATCTTCAGACGTTGGCAATTTATGATACTGAAATTTTTGGTTCAATACCACCAGAACTTGGGCAATGCAAGGAGCTTAGCGATTTGTATTTACACATGAACAAGCTCACTGGTTCAATTCCGCCTCAACTAGGCCAGTTACAGAAGCTTACTAGTTTGCTTCTCTGGGGCAACTCACTGACAGGACCCATCTCAGCAGCGCTTTCAAATTGTTCATCGCTTGTTGTGCTTGATGTCTCTGCTAATGAACTATCTGGTGAAATTCCTGGTGATTTGGGAAAGCTGGTGGTTCTTGAACAGCTTCATTTGTCTGACAATGCGTTTACTGGTTTTATTCCATCGCAGTTAAGTAACTGCAGTAGTCTAACAGCCCTTCAGCTTGATAAGAACCAGTTATCAGGTCCCATCCCCTGGCAGATTGGTAATTTGAAGAATTTGCAGAGTTTTTTCTTGTGGGGTAATTCAGTTTCGGGGACCATACCGGCATCGTTCGGGAATAGTACTGAACTATATGCACTTGATCTCTCAAGGAACAAGCTCACAGGTACAATCCCAGAAGAGATTTTCGATCTGAAGAAGCTGAGCAAATTGCTACTTCTAGGAAATTCATTAACAGGAGGATTGCCTCGAAGTGTAGCCAGGTGCCAGTCCTTAGTAAGACTAAGGCTGGGCGAGAACCAGCTTTCTGGTCAGATTCCTAAAGAGATTGTTCAGTTGCAAAATCTTGTGTTTCTTGATTTATACATGAACCATTTCTCAGGTGGTTTACCTTCTGAAATTGCTAACATTACTGTTCTTGAGCTGTTGGACTTGCATAACAATTACCTCACTGGTGAAATACCATCCCAGCTAGGGGAGCTTGTGAACTTGGAACAGCTTGATCTTAGCAGAAACAGCTTCACTGGTGAGATTCCAGGGAGTTTTGGTAATCTGAGTTATCTGAACAAACTTATCCTGAATAACAATTTGCTCACTGGGCCAATTCCAAAGTCATTTAAGAGTTTGCAGAAACTAACTCTACTTGATTTGAGCTTCAATAGCTTCTCTGGTCCAATCCCGCCCGAGATTGGATACGGAACAAGCTTAACAATCAGTCTGGACTTGAGCTCAAATCGTTTTACTGGTGAACTACCTGAAACCATGTCCAGTTTGACACAGTTGCAATCACTTGATCTTTCCCACAATATGCTCTTTGGAAAGATTTCTATTCTTGGTCTCCTAACTAGTCTTGCTTCCCTGAACGTCTCGTACAACAATTTCTCAGGTCCTATTCCAGTTTCTCCATTTTTCAGAACACTGAATTCGAATTCTTTCCTTGAGAATCCTAACCTTTGTCAGTCAGTTGATGGTTCCACTTGTTCGTCAAGCCTAATCGGAAGGAACAGATTGAGGTCTGCTAAAACCATAGCTTTAGTAGCTATTGTTCTAACTGCTGTTAGCATGGGACTTTTAGCTACCTGGATTCTGGTTACAAGAAATAACAAGTACATGCTGAGAAAATCCTCAGGCATGCTGTCGTCATCGGTGGAAGATGATTTTTCTTATCCTTGGAATTTTATCCCATTTCAGAAGCTTAGTTTCACCATTGACAACATATTGGACTGCTTGAAAGATGAAAATATTATTGGAAAAGGCTGTTCTGGAGTTGTTTATAAAGCAGAGATGCCTAACGGTGAGATAATTGCAGTGAAGAAGCTCTGGAAGACCAAGAAAGACGAAGAACAAGTAGACTCTTTTGCTGCAGAAATTCAAATACTTGGACACATTAGGCATCGAAACATTGTTAAGCTCCTCGGTTACTGCTCAAATAAGAGTGTTAAGCTCCTTCTCTACAACTACATTTCAAATGGAAATCTGCAGCAGTTCTTACAGAATAACAGGAACTTGGATTGGGAAACCAGATATAAGATTGCAGTAGGATCAGCTCAAGGTCTTGCTTATCTTCATCAGGACTGTGTTCCAGCAATTCTTCATAGAGATGTCAAATGCAACAACATACTTCTTGATTCCAAGTATGATGCTTATTTGGCTGATTTTGGACTCGCAAAGCTCATGAATTCTCCAAATTACCAGCAGGCAATGTCCAGAGTAGCAGGTTCTTATGGATATATTGCACCAGGTAAGTCTCTGACATTTAATTTATCTTTCTCTGATTATATCAAATTTTACTGTTAATTCTGCAGAATCTGCCATGAATTGCTAAGTTATGTATCATATTTTTAGAAATTTACTGGTTGACTACGGACAACACATATGCATGTTTGTGTTCATGACTGTTGCTTTTTACAAGATTTACTAGACTGAGTGGGATAGGTCAAATTACATTACATGGAACGTTTTGTCATAAGAGTTCCACAGTTTTTGCATTTTATGGAACATTCCATAAATTTTAACTGAGCTCTATGTTTTCCCTGCAGAGTATGGATATACTGTGAACATAACAGAAAAGAGCGATGTGTACAGCTATGGGGTTGTTTTGCTCGAAATATTAAGTGGTCGTAGTGCCATCGAGCCCCAAGTTGGTGATGGTATGCACATTGTTGAGTGGGTAAAGAAGAAGATGGGAAGCTTTGAACCAGCAATAACAATACTTGATTCAAAGCTTCAAGGCTTACCTGATCAGATGGTGCAAGAAATGCTTCAGACACTGGGGATTGCCATGTTTTGTGTAAACTCATCACCAGCTGAAAGGCCAACAATGAAGGAAGTGGTGGCCCTTCTCATGGAAGTTAAGAGCCAGCCGGAGGAATGGGGGAAAACTTCACAGCCTCTAATAAAACAGTCCTCAACTCAGAGCTAATTCTTTTCAGGATTTTACTCTTCGACTTCCCAAATTTTAGTCGCTTCATTTTCTTTGGTCCCAAGATTAAAGCACAATGATATTGATGTTGGTAGAGGAAGGCTAGTGATCTTAGCTTTGGGTGATAGAGATTTCATGTACAGTTTAGGAAACATGCTCAGAATGGTTCATTTGCTTCCAGTCTTGTAATTTTCATTATGGTTGAAGCAAGATGCTTGAGATGGATGACACATGATTGTTGATTTGTCAAGCATTTCACATGGGCTCATTATAATTGATCATAGAATGAGTTAATCTTTTACTCAGGTCCTTTCGCACTAAACTGTTCTCATTTAATGGCCTTCTATGTAAATCAGATCAAGGGACCTGCTTCCTATTTTGAACCCCTGTAATTTTATGGAGTATGGATTCTCGGCAAAATGGGTTGGGGGGGGGGGGGTATTAAGTACTTTTTCCGTCTAATAGGGTTGAATATCTACTTTTTTATTGTCAAAAATTAAATATCTACTTTTCTATTAAAAAGAATGAAGAAAGAACTCGTTCAATCTTAGACCAAGGGAGTATTAACTTTAATTCTCAATGGCCCAATTTCACTTATGCATGTTGTCAGTTTTCTGCGAAAGGGAAATGAAATCTTGACAAAGTTTTCTGGTTAAAGTTGAAGGAATCGTGTGTTTCTGAAGCAGCCAAGCAACTTGAGTTGGAAATAACAGTCTTTCTTTTCTGGAGAAAAATCCAAATCTATAGCAGTAGTAGTTCAACATGGTTCCAAGATCTACTCATGGAATGTCTGAACCATGACAAGAAATGAGAACGACGAAAGACGCACTCTGAATTCAAAGTCACATGCAACAGTGAAACATCTAACTGATGCATGAACTCAAGTGCTGTAGTAAGGCGAAAGCATTTGTAACAAAAGCGTTGAAAAGAAACAAAGCAAGAGACACTTGCGGCGCCAAGAAAGCAACTCTTCAACATAATTTATACGCATAAGCCCTGTATTGTAATGCAGAAGGGAACATAAGAGATGGATGCCATCCCGTCTTCCCATCACCCTCATATGTCTTGCCAAACTCGTGCTCTTAAAAAATGTCCTTGTGCCCTTTTTTCCCCGTATCTTTGACAGACAGATTGTCAAAAGAAATCTACTGAGAAGATGAGCAATATTTGGTTTTCTCCTCCCATATCCATCTGGTATCAAGTGGTATGAGGCAGGGACACCCAACATGTTCTGCTTGAATTCAAATAAGAACAATGAACCGACGTTATCCGGGGAGGGGGAACAATAAATACAAATAAAAAAGTAAGATGTTCAGATACAGATTTCCAGAAAATATCCCATGAGACAACGATCAAAGATGTATGGCACTACCAAGCACCCCATCAACACCTTATCTAAAACTCTATAGTAGGTATTTGGAGTCCTTCCCTTGAATACAGAGCAAGGATTTAAATCTGAAGCGAATTTAACAATTGTTAGAAATCCTAATTCTGCCAGCTGTGGCTTATCTCGGAGTATCTGCAGGCCTTGAAACATTCTTGGAGAACTCATCTCCTTGAATACCTAACTAACCTACTACAATGGATCCTTGGCTAAAGAGCTAGCAACATTTTTACTTCCGGTATATAGAAAAGGTGAAAGTAGGAGAAAGCTAGGAGGAAAGAGACTGTTCAACTAACCAAAAGGAAAACAGGATTAAAGAAAAAAGTCATGGAATATGGTCAAGTGCCTAACAAAGACAAAAATGAAGGATGTCAAGTACTTCCAGATAATGAACAGAAAATGAAGAAAATATATTGCATAAAATCTGCTGAGTTTCAAAACACCACAAAAGAGAAAGCAGATCTCATGCAGCAAAATCCAGTATTTTCAATCTTCTGGAATATGGCCATGGTATTCATGCATTCTACTATATGAGAGACGTTAGTACACTCAAGGAAGACACAACAAGGATACATTCCCGATATTCTAAACTTATGAACATCTTTAGAGATGCTTCACAAAATGCACATAAACAATACCTAACAAAGCATAGAAATGGGCATGAAGATTCTTCAAAGATGAGGTCCAGAATGTTATAATTCACATGGCAACATTTCCACTAACCAATTTGGGATTCTCTGGCCTTCTAAAGCCGGTTATATACTCGACGGTATTTAAAGCATCCATTTGAAATAGTCATTCTACTGCATGAAAGATGTTTCAGATTAGTGCTGTCAAACGCGCGGGCTGGCCTTGAAAACGGTCCGAAATGGGCTGGCCTGAGGACTGACACCCCTCAATTCGCGACCCGTGATAGTCAGCCCGCGGGCTAAGCAAAACGACGTCATTTTGCAATAAAGCAGCAAAACGACGTCGTTTTGAAAAAAAATATTTTTTAATTTTTTTTAAAATCACGACGTCGTTTTGAGTGACAATTTTAAAAAAAAAATAACGGGCTGGCCAGCGTCCGGCCCGCGTCCAGCCCGGGGGTTAAACGGAGCTGGCCAAAAGCCCGCATTTAAACGGGGCTTAGGCATACTAAGCCCAAGCCTGCGGGCTGGAGCCCGTTTTGACAGTGATATTTCAGATGACATGAAAGCACTGTTACATTATCCTCATGCTAGCACCAACCTGCCAAACCTGCTCAGCGGAATAATTGTAAAGTTCCCAAGAAGCACAACTCTTAGTGCTGAGTCATATAAGATTTTATGCTTTCCTTGGTTAGAAAACCTAATCCACAGCACATCTCTTCTAATTTATAATCAACTAAATACTAATACATGTGGATTACTGGAACTGATCTATGACAGGCAGAACAGAGATAGCTCCTAATCCTGAAATTCAAATATAAACTTATAAGCTATGCTTTATTTTTATCTTTTCCTAACTCAACCGAAAGAATTACATTAACCGCTATTTCTGCATTTCATACAAGAAACTGTGCTCTGAGTTTATAATAGGGAAACTTAATTACAAAATGAGCATGAAGATGCATGTTTACTGATGTATGGCCAGAGAAGTGGGGGCGTTCGCAGGAATGATACATAAAACCTTAGCATGCAACACATCTCCAGTATAGAATAAGGTAAGTTGCACTGACATAGCCCCCCAAAGTAATTTTCACTTTGCATACTTGAGGAAGAAATTGCTCGCTTCATTACCAATTCTCTATAACAAATTCCATTGATCTCCAATATCACAAAGCGTGCAGCAAAGGAAGGACAAAGGAAAGGATTCCTGCCTATAAACTGGCAGCAGTTTTTCATCAATGTACTCATTTGCTAAATCTACAATCCCGCAGCTAGGGCAAGCCCAGTAACCTTACTGAATTATTATTCATCTGGATATGAATTTAAAATGATTGTATCCAGCAACTTTTTGGAAAGGAAGGAAAGAAGCAACGAAGCAATAATGCGGCTTTTTCTTCCTAAACCTTCTGTTTTGTATAAATGATAAAGATAGCTTACTTCAAAGAATTTCCCATTCTGATTGGTCTCGATTGCTTCCTTTAGACTCTCATCGGTTGCAAGGACAAGCACATCCTGTAAACGACTAATATGGTACTTGTTTCTATATTTTGTCCTCAACCATTAGTGAAGCCTACTTAGTGGTGGTTATGTTTCATAGTAAAAAGAAATAATAGCAGAAAGTAGTTTTCCAACAGACAAGAAAGGTTATCATGCAACAGCCGAAGTCAAGTAATCCAGGATAATCGAGAAAATGAAATTTATATTTGCTTATAATTTCAGTGAACCAACCAAACACACGAGCAGAAGGAAATTGAGGCATAACAGATATTTTCGGTACCCAACCACTAGAGAGTTAATGCCTCCTGAAACTATATAAGTAAGAGAAAATACATACTAGATAGAGGATTAGAGGCAAATATGAGAATGTTTCTTGGGTAAATTAAACTTCAATTTCCAGCTTCATAATTTCTTTTTTATTTTCCAATTTTTAGCTCAATTATATCTGATTAGTGTATTTTGGAACATTTAATACAACATTGAAAGCACAATCCTGTAAACAATAAATCTTAACAAGTTTGCATCTATTATGCATATTAATATATCCCCAAAACAACAGTAGTTTCCCAGTAACAAAACAAGATACTTCAATAACGAAGCAAAATGATTTAGAATATTCTGGAAATCTGAGGAATCCAATTTTTTCATCCTTACTCGGGCAGGCTGTACCAGATAAGTGCATCATAAAATTTGAGCAAATGCACTAAAATCTCGTAAAATTACCAGATTCTCAACCTTAAAACATTATTTATTTATATATATATATATATATATATATATATATATATATATATATATATATATATATATTGTCTTTATATAGCTGTTATTTTATGCCATTTTCTCTTTGAATATGCGCTCAATTTTTGCTTCAACACTTTGTAATAAAGGGAAAAACAGAATTAAAACCATTTCGATCTTTGCTACTGCTTATCTATGCCCATTGGAGTAGTTTATTGAAGAGCAAACGAGTGTTGTTGTCAGCTTGGAAACACACAAAAGCACCGTTAACCATTTAAATGTACGCAGCTGAAGTTGGCATCAACATGTATAGGAAGTACATGAACAAACCACCACCAATCACATTGAGTTAGAGCCACAACTGAACTTAAAGTCTTACGTTAAGTGCATTAAGATAGTAAAAAATTCTAATTGATGCTTCCATTAGCATGGGAGATGCTACACAAGTTCAACAGCGTAAGAGGTAGAAAAAGGATGGCTAAACTTGTATTCTTCACTGTCTGACAATATTTGGTTAGATATTACATACTCCATCCTTTTTCCCCCTCTATAAATGTTGGTCTTTTTACGAATTTTAAAAATTATTTTTTTTTAAATTGCCTTCATTATAAATATAAAAATAGTAAAAAGGCCTTAAATTTTGAAAGGGGCGGAGTAGAAGTCTTTGCCATAAGCAACATCTAGATCATCAACGAAGCAAAATAAATTTATTTTGTTAGCTGCTCCATAACAAATTGCCCTGAGCTGCAAAATTCCACCCCGATTCATTTTGAAACATGACAAATTATGGAACTACAACAAGTGCTAAGAAAGAATCCCAAATAGTCAAACCTCAATTACTCATTCAATTGTTCAAGCTCTGCCTTCAACTGCTCAATCTTGAGGCCCATGGACCTCTGAATTGCCGCTTTTTCATTCTTAGGCAACCTGTCCAGTAGCCCCTCATACAAGTCCAATACTTCTTTAACAGCAGCACGAGCACACACAGCTTCTTCATCAAAATACACAGTTTCTTTAGATTCCATGGCAGATTCTATCTCTTCCCTGGCCTCAGCAAACTTGAGGTTGATTTTATCAATTTCTTTGTCAGTTTCAACACTGTAAAGCCTCAAATTCTGGAAAATGTTCGCCTTACTCAAAGAGCTTAAGCTTGCTGACCGAAAGAGATGCGGACTTTTCTTGGGGTTTTGGGGTGAAAATAGGTCTGAACAGCATTCATTTGAGAAAGATGCAAGGGATTTCAGGGGATACAAAGATTTGGGAACTGAAGATCTCTGTAATGGGTGTCTGGAAAGCAATTTACCGATAGAAATCAATGAACGTTGATGCATTTTGTGAGGAAAAGCTTGACAGAGGCAAACGGGAGATGGAACAGTGACTAAAATCTTGGAAACCCTTTGTCGCTGAATAATGAATTGGGCTTAAAATTTTCAGGTATTCAGTTTTTGTACCATGAATTAGATGGTCCAAAGGGGATGGGCCTGCAACTCAAGCAAGACCAAGTCCAATAAGACTTACGCTAAAGCTTCATAAATGAGTATTCAAAAATTATTCATCAAAAAAAATATTCATAAATTATTCAGCCAAAAAAAATAGAAAATCATAAATGAAAGTCGACATTTTTACTCACTCAAACCCAAACATTTGTAAATGAATATCCAATTTTATATAATAGATATGTTCCTTTATTATTTTTAAACTTCCGCAATTAGTCTTCTTAATTTAAAATATCTACATAACTTTTTGAGTAATTTGTAAGAAGAGTTCTATAACTATTTTACTTGTCTTAATAATGTTTCTTAATTTTAATTTTTAAATTTTAGTCTCAAATCTATTTTTAAAAAAGAATATAGTTATTGCCGCCAATCTTATGATAAAGTTGGGTTTAAATTTATATGTGTTGCACATGTGAGTTTTATTTGAAGGGTAAATTCATCAAATCTTATCCAAATTTCATGAAAAACAATATCACATGAGTACCACTTACAATCTATAATCATAATACAACTCCAAATTCAATCATGAGTAATTTGTAGGGGTGTTCATTATTTGGTGTAATTCGAAAAATCAAATCTAACAGAACCGAGGTTTGATTTTTTGATATTTCGGTTCGGTTCGATTCAATTTTTTGAATTACAGTGAAAAATCGGTTCGGTTTTTAATTTTTATTCTTAGGTCGAAAACCGAACTAATAAAATACCTCAAGAACGCATTATCATAATGCGCTCTTTTTCTTCTTTTTTCAATTTAGGTTTTTGGTTTTCAATTTCGGTTTGATTTTTTGAAAACTTTGATTTTAATTCGGGTTTGTAATTTTTTTAAAAAAATCAAACCGAAAATCGAACCAAAATCCAAATGAACATCCCTAGTCATTAGATTTGGTGATGGTATATTTGGAAGAAATGAACGTAGTCTTCATTCTTGATCTTTTTAAATGGTATTAGGTAAGATATGATAAATTTGTGGTTCAAATCGAACTTATGTACATCACACATCTAAATCTTAACTGAAGTCCACTAGGACAAGCGGCAAGGATTATATTTTCTTGAAAAAAATAAATTCATGATTAAAATTATATAAATTAAAATTAAAAAAAAATTTAAGATAAATAAAACAGTTATGAGACTATTTTTATAAAATTTTCTAACTTTTTTAATTAATAAAGATCAAGTAATAACTTAACTTTATAAAACAAAAAATACGCACTTATTTATTTAGTGCGAAATAAAAATAAATTTGATTGGAAAAGAGCATTTGTTCGTTTATCTAAATAGTAATAGATGGCTTGTAGGCGTAGCTGAACATTAAAATCATGACTCACAATTCTAAGGCCATTTGAGAAAATTACTATACTTAGTATCAGTTCGTTTAGGGGTCAAATTAAGAAAGATTAACTTCATAATCTAATATTATCTTATTATAGGGTTTTTTTAACATGTGTCCAGTCACACATTAATACGGATAAATCAAAATATATATGGTAGTTTGAGTCTATCATAAATGCGACAAAATTTTTCTCATGTTATGAAATTAATATTGTGGATGCCCATTATCTGATATCAAAGAGGTAATCCAATATCAAAGTTATAAAGATACTCCAACTATCCAGAAGATAGATGTGAGAGTTCTATCATATCTTTTGTTAGTGATAGGATTTGTCTTCTGATTACCCTCTACCTCTTCTTATTGAGATGTACCCCTGGACCCTATAAATAGGGCGTTAGACTGATGTATTGTACACACTCATTCATTAATTGATTTACTCTCAAATAATCAATAAAGCTCTTCTCTTCTTTCTCTCTATTTTCTCTCTATAGTTTTTCCTATTTTCTATATTGTAGTTTCTTTATTAAGTTTTTTACATTAGTATTATGATTTTGTTGTGCCGACGGCTACTACGCGCCAACAAATTCATAACACGTTATCAGCACGAGTCTCTGCCACCGAAGTTGAGAGCTTAATCAAGAAAAAACTGAGGTATTCTTTTCTACCTTTGAATTCCTACGACAAAAATTTTCAAAACTCGTTTTTTTTTCTCTCTGGATATTTATAGAACGAACTATATGTCATATACACTAGATGCTCAAATTTATTGAGATGTAATGGGTCTGGCAGACACCATTGTTGAAAATAATCATCTCAAAGTCATATAAAAGCCATGATTTTTCTTCGTCATAATTTCTATGAAGATTTAAATGCGGAGTATCTTACCATGAAAGATCCACTTATTTGTGAAAGGATATAAAAGAAAGATTTGACCACCAGAAGATGGTCATTCTATCAAAAGTACAATTTACTTTAAATATATAAGTAAATGCATTAGAACTAATGGTTATGACCCTGGAAGAGGTTGTAATCATGCTCAAAGTCGTGAACATAGACATGGATATGGTAAGAATAATCCATATAATCATGGCGATCAAAATATATATGCATCTAGATATATTGGGTCCTGAAGACACCATTTAAGAAATACAAAGCATCAAAGCAACTTGATTACTAGCAAATTGTGAATGAAACATACAATCACCAGAAGATGATTGTTATATAAATGCTAGTTATGATTTGTTATAAGTGTTCCTACAAGATTTTATGTCTATCAGTATAAAAGAATTTTCTTTTCTCATATCTCTAACATGCTCTTAAAGTAGCAATATCGAGAAAAAGTTTTTCAGAAATATTTTAAATTTATATTTTCTGAGACTGAATGAGTCATTAATAAAATATCTTGATGCTCGACCAAATATTTTTATGACATTCTCTGAAGCGAATGACACTAGAAATTATAATATATTTATATATGAGATTTTGGTCGCAACTAGCAGAAATACACTTTGTTCTTATACTATATGAATGACTCATTAAATTCTCAATGAATAGATACTCACCAGAAGTGAGAAAATAACGAGAAGGAAAAAGGAAAAGTAAGAAAGAATTCTAACATGTTATTGATATAATATGAAAATTTGTCATGTACCTGTAGTACGTCAAACATGTTATGAATATCTATTAATTATTGATATTACTTTACTCCCCTGAATTATGCTACTAATAGTAATGATGCTTGTGTCGATCATATTGATATGATACATGTAAATGTAGCCAATTCTTTTGAATATCCAAAAAAAGAGTTTTTAGCATTTTAAATGTCAATCAAAATTTTGAATTATCAGATTGCTACTTTTATATTTTATCATCTTGTGATTATTTTTTAAAAGTTTTCATACTATAGACTTATATTTTAGTATTTATATATTATTTTGGATCAAGAATAGTGAAGATACAATTTGTCTAAACAATATTTGTATTTATTTAGACAAAATTTAAAATATATATGTCCAAAGTATAAATGGTAATACAAAGTTCTAGAAGAACTAGTTGATCAATAACTCTAGAAGAGTTAATTGATTAAAAGCTCCAGAAGAGCTACATGATCTTCACCTAATGGTCAATTATTGTAATGCATCATTCTCCATATAGTCTCGTAAAACTTTTGAACATTGATTATATTATCAGTATATCGAGACATTGGATGAATGAACTTTTGAGGCATATGCATTACCATTATAACATAAAATATATGTCAATTATATATACTACTATTCATCTCTCCTTCTTTATATTGCATAAAATTATAAAATTAAGATGCAATATTAAGTAAATATGAAGTTTACTGATAAATAATTTATTAGTTGGCATGACCGGTTGGACCATCCCGGATCATTAAAATACGAAGAATGATTATGAATTTATTATGGAATCGGAAGTTTACTAATATGACGAATTTATAAGTGTTGCTTGTTTTATTTAAAAGTTACCAGTATCACTTAGTGTTGAATGTGTTATTTTGGGATGAATTGGAGAAATTATTAGTTGATGCATCAACAAATAGTCATATGTATATTCTTGTATTCGCAACTTGCAGTTTGCACAATTTATTGATAATGAGCTCATGTTTTAATATTCTCCCAAAGATATAATTTGTCCTAATAATACTGGTTATATTGAGATATTGAGCATCCTGCAGAATGTTCATGACTGTGATATATTGGCACTTATTTCGTATTTTGCCAACACATTTTGATTCTCCTCATAATAGTTATTTTGTGATCAGAAACCAAATATATCTCATCCTAAATTTAGAGATGCACTATATATGTTGCTCCACCACAAAAGTAATGAGATGAGTTTTCAAAGATTTTATTAAATATGTTGGGAGCAAATCTCAAGGGAGAGATTCATATTTTGTTAATGTTGAATATGTTGCCCCAACATAAAGAGGAGAAAGCATGAGACTGGATAAATATATAA
The DNA here is from genome assembly GCA_030512225.1 of Rauvolfia tetraphylla. Taxonomy (NCBI): domain Eukaryota; kingdom Viridiplantae; phylum Streptophyta; class Magnoliopsida; order Gentianales; family Apocynaceae; genus Rauvolfia; species Rauvolfia tetraphylla. The sequence continues at coordinate 7,034,720 of JAJQKT010000058.1, read as the reverse complement.
GTGTGTGTCTCATCTTAATCTTCTATTTTGATCCTCATAGAAGATACCTTGAACCAGAAGTTCAAAGGATAATTTATATAGCCAGGTATATGAACTGACCAACATCCAGCAAATAATGCTCCTATTATATTTGATATCCCTGAAGGATAATCTACCATTATAAATAAATTTGAGACACAATTGAAACGTGGTAGATAAGTCAGTTCCAAGAATACAAACTCCTCAATGGAGCAAATACTTAAGATGGTCATATATGTTAAGTTGAGGAGATTTAAATTCTAGCAGAATTTTTCTCCAAACATGATTGATATGTTATTTCCAGAAGAAATTCAGGTACCTGAAAAATTTGACAATGATGAGATCTCAACATGATTGGGAAATATTGAAACTGCACAAGTATATGACGTCAATGATATTAATGCGCATAATATATTGATTCAGAATGAGGATTTCCAAATCGAGGTTTGCAGACTAAAAATGATAAAGTTCGCATGAGAAATATGAAAAATTTAAACTCTTCACAAGTACACTTGAAGTGTACATATATTCCTATCAGGAATTATACACCTGAAGTGTAATCTCAAAAAAATAGCAATTAATATTTGCTTATAAAATGTGAACTACAAAAGTGAATATTTGCCATGAGTTACGGTGTTTGATTCTTCGTAAGACCTGGCATTGATAACGAAGAAATATATTTCTAGTGGTGGATATAATAGTGCATAATAACACTTAATATGTGTTTATCTTTGTTATCATTAGATAATGATACATATATTTGAAATCCATGATGGACTCGATATGCTTGAAGCATATAATTGTTCATGTAGAACATAATGAGATTGTCTTAGTGAATTTTTATTAAAAGAATGATCGAGCATGTCCATATATGTATAAATTATATACTTAGTTGTACTTGCTATCATAATATATCCTTATTGTACAATCTATTGATTGGCCTAGTGCTCCCCACATTAGGGGGAGAAAATCATCAATTAAAAGAGGATATCATTTATGACTTTTATTATCTTAATCTATGCACAAGGATTAATGAACTGGAAGTTCAAAATATTATTTATTTGTATAAATTACATATTGATTATTTGTCTAACTCCTGTAGAGTTAGTCAATATAATATTCAACTTATAGATATTCTTATTTACATAGATGTCCCAGCAGGACAAATATATGAATTCTATAGTCATATGATTTTGATACATGCCTGAAGCGTGGTTGATCTCTTGATTTTGATTTTGAAAATAAAATCCTGAAAAGAGAAAAAGATTTGATGATCAAGATACTTTTCCTGAAGAATTTAGAGGAGCAAGTATTATGATCAATATTTTTGTTTTGATTGAATATCCTGAAGATGTTTCACATGGACATATCACATTAATGGTCATTGGATTTTTATTGTGATATCCTTTATTTCTATTAAAGGATAGTAAAGAACTATTTGGTCATGAAGTACCATAATTCTCCAATTGAGTGCATGAATACACTTGCTCGCGTGCAAGTAGATATAATTCTAGTTCTTCTCTACCCAATAAATTTTGAAATGGCATTAAGCTTGCCTATTGATATCTCCTTGAAATAGTTTATCTCAAATATTGAGAAAATCCAACTCCTGTTGAGATGGATATGCAAGGTATAAGTTACCTATATGATCCACATAAACCATACATTTATAGGCATGTGTTGATTATAACAGCCACATCTTCAACGCATGTTGAAGAAATAGAAATTTATGATGTTGGTTGAGAATATGTGTGATCATAATTAATGTATTTGAGATAAATCTATATCCTCTAAGAACGAATTCCAACTATATTGTTGAATGATAATAAAGTTTGAAATATATCTAAGGAGATACGATAAAGTATATTTTTACTCACGAGTTGCAGAAGAGATGTGATATTGATGTGGAATGAATTTGATCATTTGATCATTTGGCAAATCTATTCACTAAGACCTTACCAATTGCAACATTTGATTGGAAAGCATTGGTTAAGAAATCTCAAATAGATTATCTCATCAGGGGGAGTAAATATGGCATAAAGAGTAGTGTACTCTTTTCCTTCACTAGAGTTTTTCCCACTGGGTTTTTTATCTAGTAAGGTTTTAACGAGGCATACTCTTATGCAATGGACATCCAAGGGGGAGTGTTATGAAATTAATATTGTGGATGCCCATTATCTGATATCAAAGAGGTAATACAATATCAGAGTTATAAAGATACTCCAACTATCTAGAAGATAGATGTGAGAGTTCTATCATATCTTTTGTTAGTGATAGAATTTGTCTTCTGATTACCCTCTACCTCTTCTTATTGAGATGTACCCCTGGACCCTATAAATTGGGCGTTAGACTGATGTATTGTATACACTCATTCATTGATTGATTTACTCTCAAATAATCAATAAAGCTCTTCTCTTCTTTCTCTCTATTTTCTCTCTATAGTTTTTTCTATTTTCTATATTGTAGTTTCTTTATTAAGTTTTCTACATTAGTATTACGATTTCGTTGTGCCGACGGCTATTACGCACCAACAAATTCATAACATCTCCCTAAATTTTGCACTAATTATCACTAATTTAGATTTACTTACCTTAAATGTTTCCTTTGAAATCTAATAAAATCTTAAATTATCTCATTTTCCTTATATTATTACAATTCCTTTAGGATTGCCCAATTCAATATAGGTTTTATATATCTATATTTGGAAATTATATAATTCAAATTTTGTTAGATTTGATTTTCTTATGTAACCAATATGGTTTTATAAATCTAAATTTATAAATGAGACAATTTTAGATTTTATTTTATTAGAAAGAATATATTTAAGGTAAATAAATCTAAATTAGTGATGATTGGTGCAAAATCTCTAAACAATAATTTTATAAAATTTATGATAAATTTAAACTGACATATATTATATATATTATCATTAATCCGTATTAACATGTGCTCCAAGACACATATTCGAATATGGATTGAAAAGTGTCATGAGTTCTTATAATTTTCTTGATCCCAATTCCAAAAAGGGAAAGAAATTCAACACTAGATACTAGAACGTTTCTAGAACAAGCAATCAAGGATTCTTATCCACTTTCTTTTATCTCTGCACCAATGCAGCAATATTAGTTGAGAGAAAGCAAGTACCTCAGGGGCATCACCACCTAAACCATCTCTAATCTCACCAACAGTATTGGTTTGTGGAAAACGAAAGTCCCGTCCTCCTCCATGCTCACCAAAACCACAAAGACATCAAGTACCAGTTCCATGGAGCAGAGTGCAACTAATCCTCCTATGCTAACCGGTATGCCAATATATATAAATATATACATTCTTGACTTGGAAGAAGAATTAACGTGAAATTTCTCATGGCTCGAAGTATACTCTTAAACCACCTGCAGTATAGCAGCACATCTCAAGTTGGCTACTTCTTTGGGTCGCTGTTTCTGTGTGCATTTGCATTGTTCGCGTGTGCCACTCACTCCAGAAGATGGCGAAAATGGAAAGCTTGCTACGGTTACCGCGATCAAGATCCAGTTATACAACTCAACCCAGAAGGAATGCTGGCGTACGCATATGGAGATGTTAATGAAAGCACCTGCAGTGGCGAGGCCTCGCTTTGGAAGAAGAACATAATCATGGGAGGTAAGTGTCAACTACCAGATTTCTCGGGGGTCATAATTTATGACACAACAGGGAACCTTGTTTCACCGGCCAAAACTCCTCGAGCACTTCCCTGGAAATGATGAAATATGAAGAAGCATAATTCTTTCCAAAGTTCCCAGAGCAATAATGTTGATAATCGAATCTTGGGTTTGGCAAAGCTTTTTTGTTTCTTGTTCAAAATTGTATGATCAAGTCTTCTGACAAAGTATTTCTTGGAATGAATTGTCAAACAAATGATGAGCTCCCAAACGTTTCCTGAAATGGTATAACCTGTACAAGGCACATAGGATCTCGGGGTCATTCTTTGTGTCTCTCTCCACAGCTATCTTGCGTTGTATTGCTGCTCTTTCAGCAGCATAACAAGCTCAAGGGATTCAAATTCATTACATGGTCAAAATAACGCGAACAAAATTTACCATAAATGAATGCTAAACTTAAGAGATTGCTTACATGGACTGTCATATACATTTAATTGAGATTCAGATTCCCTGATTTATTTGATAAGGAATTCCGGCCTCTAAATCCAACAACATTCAGTTTCGATGCAGATCTTGAGGCACTAGGCTTCTTGTTCTCTTGTTTCTTCCGATCACTAGTCTTTGCTTTTGAGCCGCTTGTTCCAGAAGGCTTCTTAGAAACCTTAATAGGGGTTTTCAAGGTTTTGTTGCTAGACTTTGTTCCAGAAGTCCTCTTTGGGAGCCTTGCATTTCCCACAGCAGTAGATGATTTCGCAGTGGCAGATTTAGCTTTGTTTTTCAGTTTTGAAACTTTTAACAACTTTACATTCTTCTCCTTCTGCTCATTGATGCGGGACCTTGCAATATCCCTTTTAACACTATCTACAGAGAGGGACTCCAAGCTCTCATTTTTTCTCATTGCCTCTTCAATACGATTAGCCAACATCTGGTCCTTCTTCGCAACCAAACTTGTTACCTTCCCTATAAAGTGAAAATATTTTCTTGGATTTTAGCACCAAAGCATGTCTGATATTCAAAATAATCACAAAAAGAAATAAGTGTAAGCTAAAAAAAAATGATAAAACTAAAATACAGATCTTACAACAGCTATATGAAACAACAAATTTGAGACGTAATAACAAAATATGATAATAACCACTGATTGGAAGGCCAACAGGCAAGATATGAGGATGACTTTTTTTTCCTCCCTCCCCCCCCCCCCCCCCCAACCTTCTTTCTCTCTCTTCAAGCAAACTATGTATGAAAAAGAACACCATGAAAATAAAGTCATATACGAACAAAGTCATACTTTCTACAAAAATAAAGAAATCTTTCTACAAGAAATAAGAAAAGACCCCAGCAGGACTCCCTCATTTGCCATTATTCATTAGCTAGAATTCCCTTCATGCTTCCAACTATACCTTTGTAATTTCCCTATCTTGCTCTATGACCCCTTTTAGTCAGCATTGTTCCCATAATCCTTGTATCTGCTTCTTCCAGCCCCCATTCCAGCCCCTTCTTAGTTCTTCCACTATCCATGCTAGAAAAATAGTTATAGCTCAAAGGCGAAGGGTCAGAGGGGTGAATTTCTTTGCTCAATCATATTACTCAAGTAAGTAGTCATCAGAAAGAGCAGCATGATGTCTAATGGATGCTACGTCTTTTGGCAGATGCATTATCCATGCACATGACTAGAATATACAAATACACAAGGGAGATGGGGAAATTTGGAAAACAAAAAGGAAACTGGTCAGCTACCTTTTGCACCCATGCGAGCAGTTCTTCCAGTTCGATGGAGATAATCAATCTACAATTTCAAAAAAAGAAATTTATATTCATTCAGGAAGTGAAAAGAATATGTAAATGAAAGATCAAATAATGAACAGGCTGATGCATCCTTACAGAATTCAAGGGAAAGTCAAACATGATTACGTGATCCACATCCAAGTCCAATCCCCTAGCAGCCAAGTCTGTGCAGACCAACGTGGGACAATCTCCATCATCTCTCCTAAACTTTTCCAGGTTCTCAACCCTATTTATTGAAAATAATAACAATAAGTTCAGCTAGTAATCGCAAAGATCAAATAAGCATATATTTTTGAGGTAAGGACTAAACTAAATCATTAACTACTGCAGCAAATGTTTCAAGAATGAAATGCTTAACCATCGAAATTACGAAGTAATCCAACTTCTACAATTTTGTTCCAGTCGTTAGTTATAATATTTTGGAAAATTTTCTGACTGATTAGTTCAAAATAAATTATTGCAAGACTATTGAAGTCAAGTCAAAGACATATCCTTCACGAAGCATATTGGATTAAAAACTTTTGGTGAATAAAATTTGATATATTCTCTACTTCCATCAAAACCCAGATTCAATACCAAATCTTGCCGAGCAAATTAAGGATTTTGAAAAACTAATCATAATACATGCTAAACATAAACACTGTGCTAATACTCCTTTGTCTTGTTTCGTTAGCATAAGTATGTTTCAGAGATAATGTGCCTTCTTTCATCTCACCTTTCCTCTGCGGGAACCTCGCCATGGTAATTGACAGTAGAGATTTGATTTTCATTCAGAAAATGATCCGCAGCACGACTAGAGTTCAAAGTATTGCAGAAGACCATTACGCGGTTTCCCTTTGCTAAACTTGGCTCAAGTACCTATGTTTAACAAAAATTTATGAAATAAATTCGATGTTTCTTCTTTCAGCAAAAATGGAACTCCTAGAATGGAGTTGCAGAGTAACACTTATCAATACTTCAATCTATAACATTAAAACCACCAGGCAGATTCCCCATGGTTCCCCCAAATGACCTTAAGAGCATGGAGTAACTTCAGCACTTCAGCATGTAGTGTTGATCTCAAAAGGCATGGCAGACATAGAAAATGCAGGAGGTTCAAGCTTTGAGCTAATGGAGTGTAGAACTGCTAGAACCGTACTGATGAAGCAACTAAAAGAGAGAAAACCATAAATACAAGGGTAATGTCATGAACTTCTAGAAATAAGTGAACTTTTTGATGCCCAATAACTTCAGATGTCCTAAAGAACTATCTTTCCTCAAAATAAAGAAACAGAGCGAAAGAAAAAGAAGCTGCACAAAGCAATAGAAAACTAGGAAAAAGAAGACTCGTGAAAACTTTTATATTCTAAATAAGCAGCATAACACAGAGGATGAAAAACTACAGACGACTTAAGGTGGATATTTGAGTTGACTCAATCAATAAATATGGTCATATGGAGCAACAAGATTAACAAGTAAGAAACATAACAGTTTGGACAAATAAATGCATCTACTTCCAGAAACTTCTCGACCACTTCACAAGACACACAAGACACAGAATATTTATGCTCGCAACTTAGAATATACGAAATTGAAACCACTTCACCTTGTTGGCAACTCAGACCAACTATTTCAGGAGTTTGATTCTTCATCTCAGGTTGAGATGCATAAGAACCCATTCTGTGCCCATCATTTAGGCATATCCGAGAACAACAACAAAGATCCTTTTATTAGATGCCACAAACATTATTTGAAGAACAACGGAGAATAATCTTCAGTCATTTGGTCATATCATTCTTCACTGTATTAAAAGGAATCACAACGAAAGTGGCTTATCAAGAACCTAGCAAATGGCCTTCAGCAACATCTTCAGAATTATAGATAATATCAATATCTTGCCATAATACCGTCCTAATACCTTCTTAATCCTGGTTCCAGAACAATTTAGAATCCAAAATCCTGAGAATAAATACTTGTCTTATATGTTCTTCTCATCATTCTCCAAGCCATGGTTACAGTAAATAAAGAGACCAATAGATCCACGAAGAACTCATGCAAAACCATTGAATTCTTAACACTCACAGAACTTGAAAAGCATTTTAATTGGCATTTCTATTACTATAACTGAGTCAAATTGTCTCTCTGTTTCACTTTTCCTTTTGCCAGCTGCTATTGACTCTAGCGGCATAAGATTAATCATTGCAAGTATAATACTTATCATCTCTGTAATAAGCAACATAATTTGCGACAAGCTAGAACATGTTGTAAAAAATATAAAAGAGACCTGAAGAAGTGCCTCCAGCTTGTTTTCAGAGCCTGAAAGTTTGATGAAATCATGGCGAGCAGAAGCAATCTTCTTATGCAGAGTAGAAGTACGCAGATGCATAATTCCTTGAAACTCCTCGTCAACTAGTTTTTGAACAGCCTACAAAATCATGATATATTATTGTACCAAAATGGTGACAACAAAAAGGGTAAGCCAATTCAGAAAATGTACAGTATATAAAACGGCAAAGGAATCATTAAGCAGAACTTGCTTAGCCAAACTAGGTCACCAATACCATCAACATGAGCATGCATTATTTTTTATGAAGAACATTATCTTTAACATATCTGTTTATATGTACCTTCTTTAGTTAAGAATATGTTACTAAAATGTTCATGGCCTCAATTTCAGTTCTGATAATAACATACTATAAAAAAGCGTTAATTTATGCATTCTCCACAATGCTGTATACCATATAAGAAATGATACGTGCTACCTGTAACAATTTACTAAATACCTAACATGTATTCCACCTTTGGTGTGGTTTATTAGCTAAGATTAGAGTCAAGGGAAAACCTTTGTCATGGTCGCAGAGACCAAAACAGTTTGAAATCCTTGATCATCAGCTTTTGATGAACGATTTTTCAATGGACCAAGAAACTTTCGGATATCAGGACCAAAGCCACGATCAAACATAGTATCAGCCTCATCCAATACCTACCAATACATAGCATTATCAATAAGCATGTTAAGGAAAATGGTAAAGTAATCACCAGATATTCAAACAAGCACTAAAAGAGCAACATCACAAATTACCAAGTACTTGATGTCACCATAAACCATATTGCCCTCCTCAATATGTTGAAGAACTCTGCCAGGGGTTCCCACTACCATGTCAATCGGGTGGTTCAAGGAATCCTCTTGGGGCCTTAAACGCCCACCGCCACTTACCATGGTAGACCTGAACCGTGCATGGTGACTAATAGACTTTGCGACCCTATATACCTGCAGCGCACATCAACTCTCAACTGGCTAGATAGGATTTCTCCCTCACAGTTGACTGAAATGATAAAGTCCAACAAGCAAGACTAACCTGTTCACAAAGCTCCCTTGTTGGGCACAACACAACAGCACGAGGGCGCCTAGGCTTCATAACGATACCCTTTGATTCTTCGTCTTGTCTCAACAACTAAAATGAAAGATCATAACATAATTTAATTGAAGGCATGATGCTGCTGCATTATCCACAAAAATAATGGCACACAATTATTAAGCTCTTCAACTATACACTTGTCAGATTCAGTGGATCTTTCCCATGTACTAGACACATTAAAGATAGCCAGAATCAGAGCAAGCTCCGTGTTATAAATAAGGGGCAGTGAATAGAACGAATACAGTTTGATTTACCATAAATGATTTCTTTAACTATATACACTTGTTCCTGTGAAAATAACAGACTATTTAAACCAGGCAAAGGTGATCCCCAGGTTGCAGCAAGCGTTGGTGCTGGAGGGTTTCAACGTTCTAGATATTACTTTTGCCTCCATTATTATGTTTATGAATTCTCTTATCCACAAAGTCTGAGTAATGGTAAGACTACTTCCCGCCACTGTTCAGCATTATTGGCGTAACTCGCCCCCAACTGCTCTGATATTTTCAATACGACTCTCAAGTAAGATGAACTCGATCTTTCCCAAAGTTGTCATCAAGTATTATGTTGACATTTTCAGCAAAAAAGGAAAATATGGAAATTTCTCTGCTAAGGTCTGTTACAGGAACAGAAAGAGTCCTAATTCTTACCTCGAATATAGCATTTGTGAAAGAGGCATCTAAACCTTCCAACTTAAATGCGGTCCTCTTCGCATTTATTTCTTTTCTATTACCCAGCTGTTAGAGTAATTTGCAAGAAGAAACTTAGTTATACATGTGTAGGGAGAAGAACTTTACTGAAACAGCCTAGATTCATAAAGCTTAAGCTGGCTGACAAGAAAGAAATCCTTCTTCTTCTTCCTCCTTCCCCTTGTTTTCCCTCATTCATAAACTACGATAGGATAGGGGATTAGAAAGAATATATGTAGCAGGACCTCATTGTTCTGAGGCTGGCTTGCTCATATAGGTTGATCTCTGCAATGCTAAGTCAAAGTTTCAGTCTTGAATGTAATTTTCCTGGGCATTATCCAGTCCATAAAACCTGCCTTACTGTAAAGCAAAGTTTAGATTTGTATAAGAGGAACAAATAGTAGGCTCATCTTTCTTCGCCCAGACTAGCTTATGATCAAGAGGAAGCCTTCTGATTAACACAAACAAGAAAATAAACTAAAAGACCCCTGTCATCAACAACAAACATTAAATACAACAGGCGCACCTCCTAAAGAACTCTAGAAAAACAAATAAAAAGAAGGCAGATAATTCGTGTTAATTATCAACCAACTAAATTTATCATTGAAACCCCCAATTCAAAAATAAATGCAGAAACCTAATTGTGGATTGTACATGACTGGAATATGAGAAAGAGCGGAACTTTAACCTGAACAATAGGTAACATGTAAGCCAGAGTCTTCCCTGACCCAGTGTGAGACCCTAAAACCACACTCTTTCCTCCGAGCACAGCAGGTACGCCAATGCACTGAATTTCAGTAGGAGCAGAAATTTTCATCTCCTCCAAAGCCCCCATAACCTCCTCACTCAACCCCAACTCCTCAAAACTCGAAGCCAACACCTCATTCTTCCTCTCTCTCCCCCTTGTCTTCTCCTTCTCACCATTCTCACCTTTACCAACTGAAGATTCAAGCTTGGTCCTCTTGGCCTCATTGGCTACTGATTTAGCAGAATCTTTAAGGTGTCTCACTCTCAACCTTTCCAAAAGAATTGAATGCTTTATGGGTTGAAGAGCTTCTTCTGCACTAGTGGTAGAGGTTGCGGTGACAGTGGCAGTTGATGAACAGAGGGGTCTAAACGCCACAAAAACCCTCCGTGATGCTGATAGCAGCAGTGGGTTGAGGGGTTTGTGAAGTGATAAACGATTGGTGGAAGAGAGAAAAGAGAAAGAGAAGCGAGTTGTAGATGAAGAAGAGAATGATAGGCTCAGCAGTACTCTTCCTGTTCCTCCCATTTTTGCAGTCTCCAATTGTGTGCTTGTGGTGTTTGGGCGGCTTTCTAGGCGTTTTTCTTGTCTTGCATCCTTTGGGAATTTACCAGTGATGATTTCTTGATAAATTTCAATGAAGTTTTCTAAGTTCCTCGTTTCTTGGGATTCCGCCTTTTTACTTTTTGCTACGACACCAAATCTGTCTTAAATTTGGAACCTAACCCCAATCTTTTCGGTCATTTCTCTTTTTTTTGGAGGAGGAAGACTTAGCTAAATTTTTTTAAAATAAAAAAAATAGTTATACAAAGTAATTTATTTTTAGGTTAATTCTATTTTAATACCTCAAAGTAGTAAAGATGTGTCAATTGAGTATCACTTCTGCATAAGATTCATCGAATTGTTGACAAAACAACAAGGTTAAAGGAAGAATATGAATTAACCCTGATAAAATATGACAATTTTAAAAAAAAAAGTTAGAAAGAGATTTTTAAAAAAAAAGTTAGAAAAAAATTTTTTAAAGAAAATTAAGAAAATAAGTTAAAATAATAATTTTTTTCTTTTAAGTATTAGATAAATAATAAAAAATTTTAAATTTTATATTTTAATTTTGAAGGGTATATTAGACATTTAATTATTTTATGGTCAAATTATTTTACTGTTAACCAAATTGGTCCCTTGATTGACAATTCTATAAGAAGTGATACTCAATTGACACATCCCCTCTACTTTGAGGTATTAAATGGAATTAACCCTTTATTTTTACGTTTACTATATATATTTTTTATTATATATAATAAGAAAATTAATTATTTTTTAAAAATTTTTATCTTTTATCTCTCTCTTACACTCAAGAGTTCTATCACTTGTTGGTAGAACTTGATATGTAGTTTTGTCAACTCGTGGTGACACTTGGAAGCAATTTCTTGATGTGTAGTTCTACCACGTGAACTCCATGTGGTGAAACTCGATAGCAAATTCTGTCATGTCGTGATAAAACTCACTTTGAAAATTTTTATTTTTTAAAAATATTATTTGTTAAATATTATTAATTAAATAGTTTATTAAAAATATAATTTGACTTTTAAAATTATGTGAGTTCAGCCACAACATGACGAAACTCTATTGGGGCGGAACTCCACATGGGAGAGAGAGAGAGAGATAATGGAGATAATTCTTAAGAAAAATTATTAGCTTTTTTACTTTTTATAGTCTGAAAAAATTTATATAGTAGCGCCCTTTATTTTCTCTTACTGAGCTATGTACTTCTATTTTTTTTGGCAAAATTATCAAATTCATTGACTAGAAAAAATTAGGATTGTTTGTCACGCTCCGCGCCTGGCGGGTCCGAACGCTTGACTCATGGGTCTGGCAGCACTCACAGCCAATTACTTGGCAACCGTCATTACCCTGTCAAAATAGATATCCTAAGTTGACTATAGATACTTGGATCCATATTTATATATAGATCACAAATTTCATAATTATCTCATATGGGATTCTTAGGGTATCACATTCACTTCCCTAACCACTCTGATATCATAATGTCACGCTCCGTACCCACGGGCCCAAGCAGGCCACTCATGGGTCTGGCAGCACCCACAGCCAACTAATTGGCAACCGTTCTCGCTCTACTAAAATATATATCACAAGTTGACTATAGATACTTAGACACATATTTGTATACATATCACAAATTTCATAATTATCTCATGTGAGATTCTTAGGGCATCATATTCACCCCCCTTAAAGCCTTAGCATCCTCGCTAGGCACCCTCAGGACCATAGGGCCAAACTAGGGTGTGAGATTCTAGAGGTGGTTTCTACCGCGCACGGTGTAGCAGTTAGCTCTCATACGTTTGGTAACCGCTCTGATACTATATATTTATTTATTTATTTATTATATTCTATACAAATAATATTATTATTATATCTCATTAAAAAGATACTATTATCATTTTTTTATGTAATACTCCCTCTGTCCTATTTTATTTGACAGTGTTTGACCGGGCACAGAATTTTATGCAAAAGTTTAAATTGTATTATAAAAGAAACATGTAGGCTAGCGATTACTTTATGTCAAATATAAATATATAAAAGTAATATATATTGGGGTTAATAGTTGATTGATAATATAAAATATATTAAAATATTTCATTTTATGAAAAGTGTCAATTATTTTGGGACGTCTCAATATAGTAAAAATGTCAAATAAAATTAGACAGATAAAGTAATAATATAATTAATTAATTTTTTATTTTTACTTTTAATTAACAAATATTTAAGATTCAAATACATGTTTTAAAAAATTTTTAAAAGTATGATATTAATTATTCTAAAAAATTAAATAAATATTTGTAGAATAAAAATAAAAATATAAAATAAGTTAATACAAAAAAAAAAAAATCGGGCTAGTGTTAACCCGAACCTTAGCTCTAGTGAGCCGAGCTCGGGCTCATAAAAATGAGCCTGAACAAAATCGGACTAAGTTTGGACTTGGCAAAGCCTGGCCTATTGAACCCAATTGACAATCCTAAATAAAGTACATTATACTAGTATATACAAAAGTACGCCATATAATAATATTTACTAAATACAAATATTTAGTATATAATATTATAAAATTTTACTTGTAATTTTTTAAAATAGTTTAAGAGTAACTTAAGATCTTTTTCATGAATTTTTCATCTTTAGATAGTTTTTTGCAACCTAATTCACCACTTGATATGCATGTATTAAGATAATTTTGGATAAGAAAAAATTACAATCCGAAACTACTTTTATATTACTTTTCAATGTTGAAACTCTTGTTGTTAGCCCTAAGGGCAAATCATGTAGTTTTGATTAATGACAAATATTGATGAGGACTAATATGCATGTCATTTGTGTGATAGGATTGTTGGATTAAGAAGTATGAAGTCTCATTGCCTTGGAGCTAGCAATGCAATTACATCTCTAAGATGCCAAAGTGATTGAAGGTTGAAGAGTTTGTTCAAGATTAATGAAGGCTTTGAAGACATGAAGTGTAGGTGACATGTGGTTAATAGGTAAATATTGTAAACCCTACACTCTTAAGTCTTGGAATCTATGAGTTGCAATTGAGAGCACAAAACTTTATTTAAATGGTTTCAATGGTTTTGAACTTTTCTAAATTATCAAGTTTTCATAAATGATTTTTGCACATAAAAGATCTTTAATGACTTATCTTTAAGGCTAGAATGTTTTCCAACTTGTTTGAATTGATTTGAACATGTTTTGAAAAAGTTTGAAAAATTCGGATGCAAGATTCGGACGCAGTCCAAAAATTTGGTCGTCCGAATTTTGTAGCAAAAGTTTGCTACTATTCTTCTAGAAAAATTCGGAAGAAGATTCGGACGCAGCCAAAAAATTCGGTCGTCCGAATTTTGGCCTTCAGCATGGTCACTGTTCTTCTAGAGAAATTCGGAAGAAGATTCGGACGCAGCAGGAAAAATTCGGTCGTCCGAAAAATTCGGACGCAGAATTCGGTCATCCGAATTTTCTGAAACTAGCCGTTTTAATTGATTTTTAAATTTTATAAAAGCCATAAACTCCAGATTTTTTAGTAGGTCTTTGAACTTAACAAATCTTACATTATCCAACTTGTTTTACATCAAATTGAATTGAAAAGCTCTCAAATTGCCTTGTGCTCAAAGATTGAAATTCAAAATTCTAAAGGCAAAAAGTGTGAAGGTGAAACATTGTGTAATCATCTACCAACAAAGTGGTAACATCTTACACTCTCTCTTTTCTTATCTTAATTGTGTTTTCTACTAGCTCATTTGCAAGGTTATCTTGTGACATAAAACCCTTTTGAGGAAGGGTGAGCCATAAACTAGATTAATCAAGGTTGTAGTGTAAAACCCGTGTGTGGGTGAGCCTTGGATTAGATTAGTCTTGAGGTTGTCTTTAGATATAAAACCATTGTGTTTGGTGAACCTTGTATTATTTATATAATTACTAAAAGAGGTTGTGAGTGTAAAACCATAGTGTGGTTAGCCTCTTATGTAATTGTTGAAATTGAGCATATAGTGGATTGATTGAAATCCTTGAGTGTGGACTCAAGGTAGTGGATGTAGATCTTGGAGAGATCGAACCACTATAAATCGTGTGTTCATTTGTTTATAACTTTACTTGTTTACATACTTATGTTATTATTATTTGTTCTTAGTTGTTGATTGATTGGTTGTGAATTTATTGTTTGATCATCTTGTCTCAACTATTAAATCACATATAAACTTAGAGTTTGTAAATTTGAAGAAGAGCTTTTATTAAGGCAAAGGATTTGCAAAACAGGAAAAGATTTTGATAATTAGCCTAAGACCTAATTCACCCACCCCCCTCTTAGGTCTTTCAATTGGTATCAGAGCAAGGTCTTCTTGTTAAGGTCTAACAACCTAGAAGTAAAGATCATATGGCTAGTTTATCAAATTTGCCTTATACGGAAGGTTCCTCCACTACTAGACCTCCATTGTTTGATGGTTCTAATTATATTTTTTGGAAGTCTAGGATTGAGATATACATTTGTTCTATTAACTATGAATTGTGGAATATTATTGAGAAAGGTCCCTATGTGCCATTGAGATTGAAAGCCGATGGAGTTACAAGGGAACCAAAGCCTATGGAGGACTATGATGAGAGCGATTCAAGAAAGATGACATTAAACTACCAAGCAATGAACATTCTTTGTTGTGCGTTGGTCATCAATGAATACAATAGAGTGATGGAATGTGATTCCGCTCATGAAATGTGGAAACTACTTCAAATCACTCATGAAGAAGAAAGAGCAAATGTGTGCTTCATGGCAATAAATGATGAGGTACAATTCACTCCTTCTACCTCTACTTGTTGTGATGATGATGTTGATATTGTAGATGATCCTAGTGAACTACTTGTTGAATTGTATGAAGAATTAAAAAGGGTTTCAAAAAGGAATAAGGAAATGAAAACCAAAATTAATGATTTATTGAATGAAAATTCAAAATTATTTTGTGAAAATAAAAAGCTTCCTGATTCTATTGAATGCTTGAATATTGAAAAAGAAGTTTTGAATGTTTCTTTACATAACATATCTCTTGAAAATAAATCTCTTTGTACAAAAGTTTCTTCTCTTGAAAAAATGCTTAGTGATCATGAAATCTTGAAAAAGAAAGTTGATGATCTTACATTATGTGTTGAAGAATTTACAAATGGAAGAGACAATCTTGACAAACTAATTGGACCTCAAAGATCTTCTCTTGTTAAAAATTGTCTTGGTTACAATTATGTCAATAATGTGCCTAAATATAACAACTTCTTTGTTAGAGCTACTTCTACTGCCATGCATCATACTTGTTGTACTTATTGTGGAAAACATGGACATAAAGTCACCAAATGTTATGTTAAAAGAAAAGTAGAGAATGGTGTAAAAACCATTTGGAGAGTTAAGCAAACTATTACTAACCCTCATGGACCCAAGAAAGTATGGGTACCAAAGGATACTTCCTCTCCTTTATTACAGGAACAAAGTGTGAAGGTGAAACATTGTATAATCATCTACCAACAAAGTGGTAACATCTTACACTCTCTCTTTTCTTATCTTAATTGTGTTTTCTACTAGCTCATTTGCAAGGTTATCTTGTGACATAAAACCCTTTTGAGGAAGGGTGAGCCATAGACTAGATTAATCAAGGTTGTAGTGTAAAACCCGTGTGTGGGTGAGCCTTGGATTAGATTAGTCTTGAGGTTGTCTTTAGATATAAAACCATTGTGTTTGGTGAACCTTGTATTATTTATATAATTACTAAAAGAGGTTGTGAGTGTAAAACCATAGTGTGGTTAGCCTCTTATGTAATTGTTGAAATTGAGCATATAGTGGATTGATTGAAATCCTTGAGTGTGGACTCAAGGTAGTGGATGTAGATCTTGGAGAGATCGAACCACTATAAATCGTGTGTTCATTTGTTTATAACTTTACTTGTTTACATACTTATGTTATTATTATTTGTTCTTAGTTGTTGATTGATTGGTTGTGAATTTATTGTTTGATCATCTTGTCTCAACCATTAAATCACATATAAACTTAGAGTTTGTAAATTTGAAGAAGAGCTTTTATTAAGGCAAAGGATTTGCAAAACAGGAAAAGATTTTGATAATTAGCCTAAGACCTAATTCACCCCCCCCCCCCCTCTTAGGTCTTTCACTTGTTATATATGAAAATTTTAAAACTATTTAAAGAAATCTGAGTAATCCATCTTTCAAATCCATTTTTACTTTTTATTTTTTATTTTTACAAGTCGAGTTAACATAGTCCTCCCATTAGGGCGACAAAAATTTATTATGTAAACCCTTAAATTTACTAGTTCTTTTTATATATAGGTACATAAATATTTTTTGCATGACTATTACAAATGCAATTATAATTTTAACTTTAAAAAATTTTATTTCTTTTATTTGAATATCAACATTATATATCTTCTAACTTTTAGCTGTAAAATTTCTCATCCATTGTCATGCCCACTATCGATATGCTCCATGAAACAACTACTCTTTCTTTTTGTTCATCAAATTATAACAAAAACTTCTCAAAATAATTAAAATAAAAAGATAATATGAAAACCAAAATAAAATTAAATATTTTGTATTTCTCTTAATATGTTATACTTTATGATATAAGTTTGCTAATAAATTATTTACAACAATAATAAAGCCTCGTAACTTTACTTAATTCCCAACTATTTCAAGCTGTTGTAGCGAATTTTAGTTCTTTTTTAATTTTTTTTGAAAACCTACTATAATTCCACCATTAAAGATGTATTAGAATACATTTATCCCTTTAGTTTGGGTTAATTTTATTTTAATACCTCAAAGTAGAAGGAGTTTGTCAATTGAGTACCACTTCTTATAGAATTGTCAATCAAGGGATCAAAAGTAGAGGGGATGTGTCAATTGAGTACCACTTCTTATAAAATTGTCATATTTTATCAGGGTTAATTCCTATTCTCCTTTTAACGTTATTATTTTGTCAACAATTCGATGATTCTTCTTCAAAGACCACACATATTTTGTCTCAAATTCAAGAACAGAAAAGTTTACTCAAAACATATGAAATAACAGCGAAAAAAAGGAGTTAAAATGATAATTTTTTTCTTTTAAGTATTAGATAAATAATTAAAAAATTTAGATTTTATATTTTAATTTTGAAGGGTATATTAGACATTTAATTATTTTCTGGTCAAATTATTTCACTGTTGACCAAATTGGTCTCTTGATTGACAATTTTATAAGAAGTGGTACTCAATTGACACATCCCCTCTACTTTTGATCCCTTGATTGACAATTCTATAAGAAGTGTTACTCAATTGACAAACTCCTTCTACTTTGAGGTATTAAAATGGAATTAACCCTATATCATAAGAGTAATTATGGCCGCACATGCTGGAGAGACTTGTAGCCTTTCTTCTGGAATATTTTATTTATCTTTTTATTTGGAATAATTTTATGAAGAATGAAGAGTTGGAGTGGACGTTTAAATTTTGATGATAGTATCTGTTACGATTTAATGTTTATTTCAGCCATGGATTAGCAGGATAGAAGGGTTACAATTACATGGGATTGGAGGGTAGATATTTATGTTTCATTTTGCAGACGAATTAAATTACTGTGCTTTAAGGGTGAAGAGACGAGTTGTTTCTCATGTAATGCCAGGATTGTTTACAAAGTTAAGCAGGTCTATTATAGAATATGCTGATGAAGTGCTCATAAAGCTGTTTTTCTTGTCTTGGTTTCAATTCTTTGCTTTGATGCATAAACAACTCGGTTCTATTTTGGAAGAGCTTGCTCTGCCATTTAGATCCTTTCAGCTCTGTCATGGGCTGTTATCTGTGAATATTAGCAGAATATATTTTGATCAATTAGACTATGATGGCAAATAAACTGTTAAATGAAGTGAAGCTCTCTGTGTCTAAGAAATCTCGAGCTAAGTTTCTTGATTACATTTCCTTCTGGTAAATAATCCTTTTGAGATCTGAAAATAGTATCTAAATGGTTACTGCTGTCGGAAAACTCATGACCTAAATTGTAAAGAATGTCCAAGATAGTGACTGTGTTAGGTGTGTTCCAGTTATTTCCCTGCACTTCTCCCAGATTTGTTAAAAGCTTTGACGAGCTCTGGACCTACATTTCATGGCACCAACTTATAATAAATATTGAATTTTTGCATTGATGAGAAGGTTGAAGACATTGTAGATACAGGAAGCACATTGTCCATTTTGATTGATCACTTGGCGTCTAAAGGGGTATTATCTGTATCTGTGTGCACTCTTCTTAATAAGCCAGCAAGGCGAAAGGTCAAGTTTGAACTCTTGGGTGACGGAAAGTTCTATTGTGGTTTTGAGGTGCTCTCTCTTTCTCTATCTTTATAGGTGCGTGTGCGTTTACATGCTCATGTGGCGTGCATACTTGGAGTGCAGTGGACTTTTAATGGTCTTTTCTTCTGATCTCTAATAATCATGATTACTTTTTTGTGTATTTGGATTGGGTTTCAGAATATGAATTTTTCATTTTGGATTTTGTCTCTTACAAATAATTTATTTTTGTGAAAATTAAGAAAAAACAAAACCGGATCCAAGTACAGATGTTTGTGGTATACGTGCGTTAATTTGTCTTTTTGACACAATGTTCATTTTTCTCCTTCCATTTTTTTCTTTAACATTTGAAGCTTGATTGGATCCAGTACCAGTGAGCTAAAGTTGTAATGTTGTGTATGGTGGATGCATTCTGTTGTTGAAGTTGGTAATTGTTAAGTTGTTTCAGAAATACATAGGTATTTGACTAATCTCTTAAGATTCTTTTTCCTAAGCTCTATGCGACTCTGATTTTGGATGTTTATATTAAGTAGAAGCATCCTGTTCTCTGTTCCTTCTTTTTCTTTTTCTCGTTTTTCAACAAACTAGTTGTTCATGGTTTTAAGTTGCTGATCCTGCCAGGCAATGACTTCTATAAAAAGAATCGCTTGGTGACTCTTTCGTTGCTTATAGATGTTATATACTGTATTTCGGTATGAGGATTTAGCTTATGCTATGTGAGTTCAGCAATCCTTTTTATGACAGTGCTCCGACTATTTCGTGGTGGGTTACGGACTCGATTTTGCTGAGCGGTACAGGAACTTGCCTTATGTTGGAGTCTTGAAGCCTGAATTGTACGAGTGATTTCTACTGCTCCTTCTGATGCACCTGAAGAACTCCAAATATATATTTTTTTTGCTAAATTTCCTGATGAAAACAAAAGGTGTATTTGGTTGAGAGAGATTTTATTTTAAGTTTCGTGAAAGTGAATTTTTTGTTAGAGGAGAAGTGGAGTCTAATTGTATATTTAGTTGAGGAAGATGTAATTCAAAAAAAACATCAACCACAATAAAAAAATGCACAAAATTCAAAGGAAATGTGCCATTCTTATTCTGGTCGAAGCATTTTTATCAATGTTATTCTAAGATTCATTTTCTATCGCTTTCGGAATTCTTTCAATATTCTGCGTCGACGGCAGGCTTCTCTTTATTCCACCTGCTACTACTGGCTACCTCCTAGTCGAGAAAACCGATTGATTCTTGCTATGGTTTCTTTCTGGCGCATCTTCACCCTTCCGTTAGCTAAAGCAATGCTCATATGAGGTTCTTTCTAGATAATGGACAAATTTGAACTGTGCAATACAAGTCCCTTTACTCATAAAAAAATACAAATCCCTTTAATTTAGTTAAATACTTTTTCTATCTACTTTTGGATGTTTTAATTTAAATCGATATTTAGAACATTTGACTTTATATAGATTATATATTTTGCTTTTGAAAATTAAGGAAGTTGGCACTGAACGTAGAATTAAGTTATATGCTTCATCTGTTTGATTTTATTTATCAAACTTTGATCATCTTATTGTTTATTTTTATTTGTCAAAATTAGTAAATTTGAGAATTTTTGACTAATTAAGTTTTAAATATATCTTATTTTTGAGAACATTTTAAATGTTTATTAGAGGGGTTAGAGAGATGATGGGACAGAAAAAGATTTGTGTTTTCTTTCAAATTAAAGCGACAAGCTATAAAATTTTATATAAAAAATATATTTATTTAAGACTTTATTTATATAATTTTTATTTTACCCATAGCCAGCCGCAAGCTCAAATTTCAAATTCTTCGTCATTTTGCCGCCAAAATTTTTCATACAAACCACCAATTCCCCCTCCTCTCCCCTGCCTCCGCCCACTACCACCACTGAATCAGCAATGCCGACAATGTTCATCCCCCTTCAGTGTTGCCAGTGCAACACCATGCAGGTAGATTGATCCGTGCGCTTCTGTAAATGATTCACAAATTCCATAATCGCTGCTGATTCAGAGAACAAAAGCTTGCTTTTGATATGATTGAATTGGAGTTAACTGCAGGTGAAGCAGCAGAAGAAGAGCAGCAATAAGTGGACTTGCGCGGTATGCAACCAGAAGCAGTCAATTCGGAAGGTGTACGCCCGGGGATTTATGGCCAAGGACGTCCGCAAATTCGTACAGAGTTTCAATATGTCTCGCCAATTGGCCGAACAAAATCCACTACTTGAGGACGACCACAAGGAAACCCTAGAAATTGAAGACGAGTTCCCCATAAATCGTAAGCAGAAAAGAAACGATTGGGCCGAGTACATTGATCCAGTAGAGGAGGGCCTCAAATCACACGACATGGATGAAAATTTTGGTCTGACGTTTTACTGTAAAAAGCTTCGGTTAAAGATGGACTTTTTTAACGAAAATTTCATTTCAGTCGTTGGATTATATGATTTGAATTGCAGGGGATGGATTAGGATCGAAGATAGTTACAGAAATGCCAAAAGCAGTGTTCAAAAAGCCAAAGTTGAAGAACCATTTTTCTGCATCGAATACTGGTGCAGATGGTGAAAAGCCTTTCTTGCCGACATTCCCTAAGAGAAATCCCGAAGTGAAAAATATTACTCAAGGTAAATGTATATCAAATCAAATTCGACATTATTGATACCCATATATAATTCAAACTAGAATATGTTTGAATTCTTTCTTGTGTTCCAGATCATGATAAGTTTGAGAAGAAGGTGCTATGGAGAAATCAGACTGCAGTAGCCAAGAGTGGTTCAAAATGGAGTTGTTACATTACATAAGAAAGTGATGATTTGCAGAATGCAAGTAGAAGAGACTTGAAAACTCAAGATGGTCCATTTGAGCATGACAACGAACAAAGGGTAGAAGAAGACATCCACCCTGATTTTCTTTGAACTTTGAACTTCCCTGTAATGACATTGTAAGATTTCATCAAAATAATTAGAGGCAACATTTTCTAGATACTTGGCATTCAGCCTTCTTTAGATTTCAATAACAGCCATTAATTAGAGGCAAGTTTTCTTTCAGATAGTTGGCATACTGCCATCTTTTGATTCTATAACAGCCTTGCATACGGTATGAGTTAAGTAAGATATGACCATGAAAAGGCACTTAAACGCCACAAGGTATAGTTAAAAGTTAAACGTTAACTGAAAAGGAATTGAAAATGTTAAGCCTCCAAATTCAATCTCAGGGGAACTCTTCACTCGTTCAAGGATAATGAGCCAAGCCTTTCGCCAGCAACATCTGAACCTGATGAAGCTAAACGAAGCACACTCACGGCCTCGGAAACTTTCTTCTTGAGAGCATCAGGGGACTCAATGAGCTGAAGCACCTCTGCTTGGTCCATCTCCAACAACATACCTGTAAGCTTTCCTGCATTCTCAGGCTCAAGACGTTCAACGAGTAGGAATACTTGTTCTCCCAGTATCTGAAATTTTAGCACTGACACATTAGCATCCTAAAATTGACATTCTATTTATCATCAAAGACAAATAAAAAGAAAGCAACATACTATTCGCTGATTCTCTGGAGAAACAGATGCTAAAGTAGTAGCAAGTGCTGAGACAGCCACTGGATCAGAATGTCTAATGTCCAAGTTAGTTATTGGAATCCCAGACGCATCAAAAGGCAATGGCATCATTGAGCCAATCAGACCCTGAGTCACCGCAGAGTTGTCTGCACCATTTCGCCCATTACTCATGTACCTGCTCAAACTTTGAGCCGAGTTCCGCTGTATACACTCAAATACAAAATTAGCATTAAATGACAACCATATCAAGAGTCAATTAACTTAGAATGAATATAGGGCACCTGCTGCAGCTGAGGATTTCCTCCTCTTCTTCCACCTAATCTCTGACCAGGTTGTCCTTGACGTTGAAGTTGATAAGGCACGATGAAATTGGGGGCAACACCAGGACGTACCCCAGGCAAGAGTTGCTGCTGGAACCCGTAACTATGAGCTTGTATCAATCCAGGAGCACCTTGACCAAAATAAACATGTGGTGAGGCAAGCCGAGGTGTTCCAGGATGGTATCCAGGCATTCCCGCAGGCAGAGATGCAATTCCTCCAGGTACTCGGACTTGAGCAAAATATGCCTGAAAAAGAAGCGCGCTTAAATGACCAACCATTTTATGATGTGAAAACCGAGTATCCACACCGACATCAGGAAATTACCTGCAACCGAGCTCTTCTTTCATCTTTGCGCTGGGCGACAGAAACGTATAAAGGTTTCCTCCCAATTATCCTTCCATTCATCTCCTTGAGCTGAAATTTTAAATGAATTAAACATTTAGAGCCTAAGGAGGAAAACTAGAAGAAGGAAGAAAAAAAGAAGAGAAGCCAAAAGAGCCAGCAGAGACTGAAAGGGAAACAACTTACAGCTTTTGTAGCTTCATCAGGGGAAGAAAAGGCGACAAATCCAGAACCCTTGCTCCTGCCTTGTGAATCAACCAAAACCTAAGCAAATCTTTGAGTGAGAATCAACCAAAACCTAAGCAAATCTTTGAGTGAGACCATGAAAATGACAAGTAATATTTGATACAGTTATCTTCTTTCTCTTCACAAGCTGTTCCTATTAAAAAATTGTGAATGTACTGTAATTAAAAAGGATACCTTGCATGATGTTATGGTTCCAAATTGTGAAAATAGCTCCTTCATCTTTTCATCTGTTATGCTGTCATCGAGATTTTTCATGTACAAGTTGGCATCTTGTAGTTTTTCAAATCTGCTAATTCTCTCTTGTTCGAATTTGGCTTTCAGTTCTGCTTCTCTTTCAGCCTTTCTTTGAGCCTTTCCAACATATAAGACCTTGTCGCCTAAGGAGGTTCCATTCATATCCTCGACTGCAGCAGCAGCATCCTCTGGGTTCTGGAAATTTATAAAGCCAAAGCATCTCGATTTCCCGTTTGCATCTTTCATAACTACTGCACTGGTGATGGAACCATACTTTTCAAAAGTTTTCTGAAGATCCTCGTCAGTTGTCGTTTTTGGTAGATTTTTCACATAAATATTTGTGAACATCTGTGGTCCAGTTGTTCTATTTCTGTCTTGTTGCCGAACGAATAGGCCAACATATACTTGTTTATCATTTATCAGCATGCCATTCAACCTATTGATTGTATTTTGTGCAGCCTCATCCTGATCAAATTGAACAAATCCATACCCTTTAGACTTACCATTGCTATCAAGAGCCACTTTGCAAGAAAGAATGTTCCCAAAGATGGCAAAAGTGTCATGTAATGCCTTGTTATCTATTGATGCATCCAAGTTCTTAATGAATACATTAGCGCGTCCACTCTTTCGCATGGTAGGATCCCGATGAGAGAACGTGATCCTTATAGGCTTCCCATTGACGGGTGTGAAATTCAGAATCTCCCTAGCATTAGCAGCTGTAGTATGCAAACAAAATGTCATTCAACTTTGCAGTTATGTTTCTAGTATAACCAAAGTAGAGAAGGCAAAGAGAGATCCATTCCAAATGATCTTTCAGTTCTGAAAATATTCCTCGAAAAATATCAAACAAACTCCTTCACCCACCCAACCCACCCAAAAACTCCCCCGAGAGTGAAACCAACACTAAATTGCACTCAGTACACTCAAAATGGAAAACTATTAGCAGAAAAACATGTACAATATATTTCATTGGGCTCCATTTAGAGTTATATCTGAAAAACACCCTCTGGGTGACTTTGAATTACAACTCGACGTAAAAAGTTTTACTTTTTTCAATTTAAATCTCAATTTTCTTTTCACAAACAATTCACTTTTATAATTTTTTTAAAAAAACTCAAACTAAAATGCAATTGAAATACACCTAAAGAAATTTAGAAATAAAAAGCATGAAAATTTTGGTTGAGAAGAGTTTCCAAATTATGTGATTCTCATATCCATTACACTATTCTCTTTTAAGCAGCCAAAATACCATGAAAGAACCGGTCTTGAAAAGGCACATTCTCTATCTCAACAAGCGGATGGAAACCCACTCCTAGATCATAAAACTTCCAAAAACCCAAAAGGGAAAAAAAAAAACATTGCTCACTTGAAACCAACAAAATTCAAGATAAAATTTTTCCTTCATCAAAGAGAAATTCATCAGAGATCAATAAAAAAAATCAACATTAAATTAAGGAATTTTTTATTCGATGCAAAACTTGAGAGTAGATGAGAAACTCGTAAGCATCTATACATGCAAACATGCGTGCATGTCTGTATCAACACAAAAAACAAGAGGGAAAAGAGGTTCTGGTTGTGTAAACTAACCATCTCTTTGAGTACTGAAATTGACATAGGCATAGCCAAGAGATGAATGCTTGGTTTGATCCCTACAAACCCTAATGGAAACCACATCCGCCACCTGACTGAAGAGATCATACAGTTGTGCTTCTTCCACAGAGGCATCGAGATCTCCTACATAAAGCGACGAGTTTGCCAAAAGCCCCCCTCCGGAAACAGACATTTGAGGAGTCGGAGGGGGCGTCACCGCCACCCCAAGAACCACATTCGCATCCGCCCGAGAATGAACCGTCGTTAAAGCAGCCATTGCACCAAAACCCGAAAATTTGCAAACCAAAAATTGCAAAGTTAACTGATTTTTATGTGGTAATGTCGCTGACCGGAGATATATAGATTTATATCTATATATGTATAGATGGGAATTTTGTATGTAAAGGTCCGGCGAGAATCGAAGAGCGGTGAGAGAAGAGAGCTCAGTGTGTGTAGGAAATGACGGTATCGGAGAAGGGGAGTGAGACTATTGGGAGGGAGCACGTGCGGGTAAACTGATGAGGTGGCATTTGAGAAAACCTCGAATGGTCGTGTCCCCACGTGTTTCCTTTTGCACTTTTTCGATTAAAAAAGGTTGGAAATTTACGCATGTGGGGACTTTTACCACATGAGCTCACTTTTTATTGAGTTTCACATTTTAAGAAAGGTATATATTTCGACGTTTTTTTTCAAATTTTTATTTCTGTAAGGTAAAGGTTGATGGTTATCAGACAAAAAAAAAAAAGAAAAAGAAAAGAAAAGAGAGAGAGAGATCGGAGGGTATTATGATATATGTGCTATATGCCTATTGAAATGGACTCGATTTTTATGATAAAATATACTCTCTCAACTTACGATATCTAGTATAATATATGAAGTCAATAATCTAAAATACTAACTACACAATTTGTTCAGAAATATCAGTTATGGGTGCGATTGAATATCATCTAATCTAAAAAATAAACTGAGTGAGATATATATTTTTTCTTACAAATAATTTAATTTTTATAAAATTTAAGATAAAAATTTCAAAACCAAACCCTATTCAATCTCATAATTTATTTTTGTAAAGATAAAAAATTTACTAAAATTTATAAAATTCAAAATAAAAGACTTAATGTTTAACTATACTTAATTAATTAAAGTATTTAAATTTTAGAATATGTAGTTAGAGAGAGATATAAGAATTAAAAATTTATTATAAAAAATAAATAAATTTAATATTTCGAAATGTAATGAATATAACTAATATAAGCCTTTATTTGGAAGGTTGAGAAAGCCTTATCACAATAATTTTGACAAGTAGTCTTTTTATTCAATGATTCTAGACTTCATTTGGATTAAATTTCATCTAGCTAAAACAGTAATTAGGTCTTACTTTTCTCTCACAAAAAATTCACTTTTACGAAATCTAAAATAAAAAATTTTAAATCCAAATCAATCCAAACCTTTGTGATAGTGTTACTTTTACTTGTAAGTCAGAAGTTCATCAGAATCATAAAAGAATAGGAAAAGGTGTATGTTTTAGGAAGTCATCCTCAAATTTTCATAATAGTCATTTCTTTTTCAAAAAATGGAAATATATTATACATAGTTAAGTTAACATTCATTTTTGAAGTATTATTATGTTTATTATAAATAAATTATGAATTTAAATGGAAAATATATGTAATTTAGTTAAGTAAACACGGGTGGAATTGGGGGCAGGGGGAGGTGGCCGCCTCTAACATTTTTTAAAATGAAAATTCTGATTTACCTGTTAGTAAAAATGTCAAAATAAAAGTATATACAAATAGATCATTATAATGAATGAACCTGTGATGGTTTTTAGTTAATGGAAATTCTTGACTTTATATATATATATATATATATATATATATATATATATATATATATATATATATATATATATATATATATATATAACTTTAGCGGTTTCTGTACACAAGCTTTAGAGCTTCAAATACATTAGTCTCAACGTACATATCACTAATACAACAGACTCAAATGAATTTTTTTTGTAACTAAAAACAATACATAAGACTTTTTTTTTTTTTTTTGGCTGAGCAATTGATGTACTTGCCGGACTCCGGAGCTTACAGAAGGTTAACGTTTATCTCGAACCTCTGACTTTTGCTGCTTCAAATTTGGATTTCAGTTCTGCTTTTCTCTCAGCCTTCTTTTGAGCCTTTCCAACATACAAAACCTTGTCGCCTAGGGAGGTTCCGTTCATATTCTCAACTGCAGCAGCAGCCTCCTCTGGCTTCTCGAAATTTACAAACCCAAAAGATTTCGATGCCCCATTTTCGTCTTTCACAACGATTGCGCTGGTGACGGAGCCATACTTTCCGAAAATTGTCTGAAGATCCTCAACAGTTGTTATTTCCGGGAAATTCTTCACATAAATATTTGTGAACTTCGATGTTGTGTTTCTGTCTTGTCGACGAACAAAGAGGCCAACATACACTTTCTTATCATTCACCAGCTTGCCGTTCAGTTCTTGGATTGCTTTTTGAGCAGATTCTTCTTGATCAAACTGAACGAATCCATACCCTTTGGACTTACCATTGCTATCAAGAGCTACCTTGCACGAAAGAATGGACCCAAAGGCAGCAAATTTGTCATGTAATGCCTTGTTATCTATTGACGCATCCAAGTTCTTGATGAATAGGTTAGCATGTCCACTCCTTCGCAGGGTGGGATCCCTGTGAGAGAACATGACCCTCAAAGGCTTTCCATTGATGGGTGTGAAATTCAGCATCTCCATAGCTTTAGCAGCTGCAGTTATACATACAAAAAGTGATTTAGATTTGAAGTTGATAAAAAGAATCAACATGAAATTAAAGAATTTACAATTTGATGAAAAACTTGATGACAGAAGATGATGAGACTGACCATCTTGGTGATTACTGAAATTGACGTAGGCATAGCCAAGGGATGAACGCGTCTTTCGATCCCTACAAACCCTGACGGACGCCACCTTCGCAGCCCGACTGAAGAGGGCTTGCAGTTGCGCTTCATCCACAAACTCATCAAGATCTCCTACGTACAACGAATTCGCCTGAAACCCTGTCGTAGCTACAGACTTTCGTCGCTCCGGAGGTGGAGTCACCCCCACTTTGATAAGCGCAGTCGCCTTTTCCTGAGAATGAACCGATAGACTCACCATTGCACCAAAAAACTGTAGAAGCTTTCCAGACCAGGAATCGTTAAGTTGAGTGCAAAATCTTAAACATGCGTATGAGAATATTGTCTCTGATCGGAGATATATATAGAGGTCTGATGGAATCGAAGTGAGGTGTACGTCGGGACTGTGTGTATCATACGAAGAAGAGGACTTAGAGAAGGTGACGTTCTGCATGCATGGTTCGATTGGGGAGGTGACATTTGAGAACGTCGTGTTCCCTCGTGTCTCTTTTTTCACTTTTTTGGATTTGCGGCTTTTAGCTATTTGGTTGCAATATTTTCTTTTTCTGTCTAAGTTGTTTTGTTTGTTTTGTTCAATTTCTTATTTTTAATTTTTTTTAAATTATGAGTTATGTAGACAATGGTCAGTGTAACATTCAATATATGATTTGTGCTTTTAGGCATATGGACACTTCAATTTTTCACCAAATTTATAGTTGATTCAACAGTTTTAACTAACCAATTAAATGTACTTTTTCACCCAACAATACACAAAGCATTCCTTTATATAATTGCTAGATCGGAGAGTATTTGTTTTAAGTATCTTAAATTTCAGAAGTGTAAATTATTTTTTACAGAAGACATGAAACTCCAAATGAAAAATTATGTATTGA
Source organism: Rauvolfia tetraphylla (assembly GCA_030512225.1). NCBI lineage: Eukaryota > Viridiplantae > Streptophyta > Magnoliopsida > Gentianales > Apocynaceae > Rauvolfia > Rauvolfia tetraphylla. Next base: position 7,005,493 of record JAJQKT010000058.1, on the reverse strand, counting down.
TTTTATTTTTTAAACGAAAACCAATCCAACCAAGCTGAGAGGCGAAAGGAAGAAATAAATGGAAACTCCATTTATAATGAACCTGAGCTTCATTACCCTTACTAGCATCTGTTTATGGGGCAAACCGGCATGTTAAACTTTTTAATTACCCACTACTAGCCATAGTATATCCCCTTAACCATGCACTAAAAGCAATTTATTGAATTCATTCTTTGTTCTAAGATTCGGGAATTGAAGACCAATTCCTGACTCGTGAACAATCATATATCCTTGGTTTGAACTTTACAGAGATACCTTTCCTGCTAGTACATGCTAAAATGATTTTATACAATGTGAGCTTCCTTGTCCACAGCCCATTTGGATGATTAACCTGCAGAAAATGATGGAACTACTAAAACACCATGAAAGGCATTATCCAATGATATCCTAGATACAGGAAGAAAGAAGACCTGGCTGCAAGGGTATTTACTCGAGGATGAATTTAGCATTCCCAATAGTTAAAACAGAGAAACGAACCAAGTTGAGCAGCAACATCTTCTCATATAATGGAAGTAAAGGTCAAAGTGTTAAAAACAACGCACAAGCGGTACTTGTCAAAACGCTCACAAAACCATTTGCTGCTAGTCGGAGAACTGAACTCTCTGAAGACCACAATCTACGGCTATGATTTTATTCTCAAGAAAGGAGCCTCTTATGTACTTCCATTTTTCATTGTTCAATGAGGCAATACCGTATGTTTAGCAGTAACGTGCAGAAGAAGAACATTATGAGAGAAGGGAAAGAAAACAATTGATCAAATCATCAGCTTCAGAGGAAGTTTCTGACATCCAAAGACTTCACATCAGGCATTGGCTCATCCTTAAATTCTTCCCTGTAACATAGGCAAAAGGTTAGTCAATTTACTAAGTGACATCTGAGGTGATTCAACATAAGCTTGCTACATAAGTTGTTTCATTGATAAACAGTTATGAAGATAAACTTGGAAGACAGAGTACCGCTTCTTTTGAGTTTCCATTGCTTCAGTAGCATCCTTCTTCAACTCTTCTAGTTGAGCTTTTGCAATTTTTAGTTCCAACTGTTCTTCATACTTAGGTAAGTCTTCTTTTTTAATACCCAGCCTATATGACAAAAAGTACAATAAAAGAAAGTCAACCATAATGAAACCAGCACCAAAGAAATCAGACTGATCATGAGAGATTGAGATTCACAAACATTGGAATAAACTGCTACGAGACATAGGCAAATAACCTTTACGTTGAACTGTAATTTGATTAAAATAGCCTCAAACAAACAATTAAATTTGTACAAACATGATCTTTGACATAGAGGTAAATATGGAGAGAGCTTACTTCTGGTTGATCTTATCAAATTCAGCCATAAGGAGAGACATTCCTTTCTTATCATTCCTCGTGAGTGGCTTCTTCAGTTCATTCTCAACTTTATCCAAAGCATCCATCATCATGGCTTCTGCTCCTAGCTCATCAGTAAGTCCTCGCCTGTCTCAAAAGATATCAATAATTATTAATCAATGAATGGCACAGATGACTTCTCACCTTGTCATACCGGCGTTATAAAATGGCACTTAGAATAGAATGCACACACACAGAGGCAAAAAAATCCAGGACATACTTAATCCTAATCTCCTTCAGTGTCAGCAAGTATGTTCTAGCATCTGGAATATCTTTTGTCCGAGTCTCAATAGTGTACTTGATTCTTTGGGACTCAGAGAAGAGATCAGCCCTGTATATACAAAACGACGTGATCAATTTATGCTAGAAAACCAAAGAAAGAAGAAATGGAAGGATCCTCAGTATCCCTATACAAAATATATGGCACATAGTAGAAAGAAATATGCTGATACAGAGGTATGCAAACAAATGACATTCCATATTCGTAAAGAAGGATCATCAGACTGGAGAGTGCTAAAGAATTGTGAAGCAGAATACTAAAGAACAAGTCAATAAAAGTCTTTTAAGTAGAGGTAGGAAACAAACAACCATGTTCAAAATGGAAACATAATATCTCATATGTTTCATTTAATGAAATACTTTTTGAGCTGCAGTGACATGTGACCAGGGTTGCTTAAATATCATTAAAGGTTCACTAGATGTCTTATTTGTATACAAAAGAGAAAGGAAATGCTCAAATACTTGAGAGAAAGAGAAGTCCAAGGTAGATAATCATGCCCTTATACGACCAGCAACTCAATCACATTTTACAAAGTTCAACTACTAGTAGAACTGCAAAATCTATTACCGACAGGAACTAAATAACTTCAGAAAAATAGACAAGATAGAAAATTAAAGACAAGGAGGCAGAAAAAAATACATACACTGAACATATAACCAGAAACCCTATGATTTATGGTTCAAAGCTTCCAATATGGAACACATACAACACCTCTTAATTTCGATCTTTGAAAATCGAGGAAAAATGAGGATAGATTTTGAAGAAAATAACGAAAGATAACAAGAAAAAGAAAATCATGCCTTCATAGATTGATTATTCATATAAGCATACCTCTTTCTTTGAAAATCAAGGAAAAATGAGGACAGATTTGTAAGAACATAAGGAAAGAAAACAAGAAAAAGAAAATCATGCCTTTATAGATTGATTATTCATATACGCAAACCTCTTTCTTTGTCTTTTTCACTTATTCCTTTTTTTTAGGGGGAGGGGGTGGCTGGAGGAGAGGGGTGCAGGCATTTTTGAAGATTGGCATCACAAAAACTGAAAGATTGTTATAACTATTACATAATAATCATACTTTTCTCTCACAGTCTTCATGACTTTGGCATACTGAGCAACCGCAGCAGGATCTTCTGGGTTTAATGTTATCTTTTCTTTCCGGAGGATCCCCATTGCTGTCTCAAATTTCTTCTTAACCTCCAGGAAGATGTTCTTTAACATCTCTTCAGATGAATTTAAGTGGTCAGCATTTCATAATTAAGTTTCATAAGCAGCAAAAGTTATATATAGGGAAAATGGGGAAAGAAAAAGTACTTGTTGTTCAATAAGTTTCCATGAAGTACACTTGTTAAAAAAGACATTTACAGGGCAAAAGCAGAGAAGTATAAATCAGAAAATATAAACTAAAATCAGAACCAGGTTGGGCAAAGACATTCTTAACAATTTCTATCTACACAAAAAATATCAACTAAAAAACTCATGTGCTAGAGATCATTACTTGATGTATACAAATACTACTGATCGCAGGAACATATTGAACTACTTTAGCAACTTTATGTCTGTATCTTTACGGTAGTGTACTATCAAAATGTTTAAAGTTCAAATAGGTCCCCAGAATGTTGCGTAACATGCTAGAAATATATATATATATATATATATATATATATATATATATATATATATATATATATATATATATATAATCAAGTAGAAGAAGAAAATTTTAATATCTGACATCACGATGACCTCATATGAGCTCCAAAAGTTAATTTAGCAAATGTACAAACTCCAAATCTTATCTCGTACCATTTCCCTTATTAATTATATGTATTTATGCACCATTCTTTCATCCTTAATACCGTCTAAGTTCAGTTCGACATACCAATTCTCAAGTAAAATTATTTTACTTTGTTATGCTCAAATCACTAATCAGACATAATATAAAAGCATTTCAAAATTCTTGAGTGCCTCTTTTAAAACTTAAACATGATAAACATCATATTAGAACTGCCAGAAGAAAAGGGCAATTTGGAGTGACCAATTCCTAATTCAAAAGACAATCATACAAAGACAAAGAGATTTTTCCGAGATACAGTCTAGGGTTTGATACATTAACAGAAATAATTCAAGTATGTACTGGCATGCCTCTTCCTTAAAATTTATATGTGCATTTGCTTTGCCTTTCTCGTTTTGTGAAAGAGGGAAAAAAGTTCAATATTTCCCCTTCTCATCAATGTCTAACCTGCTTCTGTAACCAGAACAAAGGCTTAATGACAGATACAGAAGGAAAGGTTGAGAACTCACATCCTGTTCATTCCAAATCTTATATAAAGCAAGTAAGCCGATTTCAAAAATTTTGCGACAAATGAAAAGAACTTAACTCAAAAAGTCAAAACATAACAAATGAAATAGATGCCCGGAGGAGAATCTCTTTCAATTAGACTTACCATCGCCCTTAAGCGCAGTTGGAGCAGCAGCTCCTTTTGCAAAGGAGCGAACTTGAATTGCATGCTCATGTTGAAGGATAACTTGAGCAGAATACAACTGCAGAGCCACATAAATCCATTAATTGCATAAATGGGATTTTTAACAATTGAAAACAAATAAATCTACATGTAAAATAAATGCCAAAATGCATATACGTTCTCTTCAAACCCAACTAAAATTCTATCAACATAACATGGAATTCATTTAGTTTTAACGCGTTTCTTGCAGAAAAATTCATCATACTTGCGCCATTCAGCTTCCAGTTCCCTCCTGATCAAGTTCCTGTTGCTAAGGCCGTTAAGACCCAATTGCATTAAAGCCCAGATAGACAACTTGACTACACCGAAGAATAACACCATCACATACCCTATTTTTTCAACCCTCACCCTAAGACGCTTTAAGCAAAATCTAATTTTATTTCCTGTTCCAAAATGCCATTTCCAATTACAATTAGAATTAATGTTCCCATCAACTATTACACAAAAAAAAGGAAAAAAAACTTCAAAAGTATGCCTTTTCTCTCTCCAAATACTGAAATGCTTGCTTATATGTCCATCCCGTGAGAGCCAGTCCTCAGGCGATTATATTGAAAAGATCGAGACAGCAAAAGACGGACATTAAAACTAAAGAAAAGAATATTTCAAAAAAGACTAAAGAAAAGAAAAAATCAAACCGGGTATTCCAGCTTATGAAATTGGAAAGATCTACAGACGAAAAAGTGTGTGATTTTCATTAAAAACACCACAAACAGACAAAAGTAGAAGAAAAGAGCAAGAACCTGTCTTGAAGATCTGAGAAAACGAGAAGCAAAAGCCATCGAGGGACTTCGATTCTGAATCAGAACGGCAACAGTCACTTCTCCGAAGGTAAATTTTGTAGTATTTCAGCTCTTTGCTATACTGTCCAACCTTGGCCCCAAAATATTAAAATGGAATGGGAAGGAAAAACTCCAAGGCGAGAAACGATGTCGTACTGTTGGTAGCTGAACCGGATGTTTTGGAGAGACAAAAGGCATCCTCGTGAAGCTTTTTTAGTATTATTTGGAGAGTCCAATGGAGATAACGGGTGGTACCACTTACGTATATTGAAATAAAATAAAATATAATATTTTTTTACATAAAATTCATTTCACTTAGAATGGGTTTGAAATTTCATTTTTATTCTATTGTTTAGAAGGAAAAATCAGAATGATATGATAATTTTTTTGTATTTGGTAAAATTATTATTTAATATCATAATAGAATAAAATTTTATAAAAAATAACTTAAATTTCCTACTAGTATATTATATCAATAAAATTAAATTATACAAAAAAAGACTAAATTAAATATTCATTTATAAAATCTCATTTAAACAAAATTCACACAAAAATTTAAAATACATCAAATATTTAAGTATTAAAGCATAATTTAGTTATAAGGGCAACTCTTAATTTAAATCAAACTAAAAGAAGTACTATTAAGAGAAACAAAATGAAATTCAATGCTAAATTATACTTTTTCCTAATCAAATATTATGAGGATATAATAATCATAAGAATTATTTTAGAATTCCTACTTCTCCTGAAATAGCCTTTCCTTATGTTTTGGAATAGAAATACATTTTCTATTTCTTTATGAAATTAACTTTCTTATGGAAAAACTTTTCTTGCTTAAAATTTTCATATCAACTATTAGAATGGAATGAGAAGGTGGAAAAGATCTTGCATTTATGTATACCAAACTTACCGTTAGGTACCTAATATGATTGAGGTCCACAAAGGCTAAAAAACATGTATTGGATCAAAATGTGACAAGTTTTTAAATTTATGAACTAAATAGGTCTTTTCTAATTTTTTTAAATATTAAAAGGACAAATATAATCTTAGAGAAGCTCACATACTGAGGACCTATGAATTCTGCCAAAAGAAGTACTAGAAGGCGCACTTTAATAACATGTAAAATGTTTAAAAATTATATTAGTTGAAAAAAATTGAAGACATAATGTAACTAGTCCTTAAATTTTGAGAGTACATTGGCCATTTTTTCTCCAATTACACTTAAGTCTAAAATATTTTTTTAACCAATATGGTCCTTAAAATTTTTATTATCTCTAATGTGATCCTGCCACAGCACTTCTTTGCCAATTCTGACAAAAAAGTTCCACTCATGTAACATCTATAAGAGTATATTCTTCCCATCTGATAGTTTCCATTTTAAAAAGTAACAAAAATGTATAAAAGAAATGAATAAGACAACCTAATAATTGACAATAATAATAGGAACTATCTAATAGAGCGGGTATACCTTACAAATGTGGCACGTACTTGGAGTGTGGGGTCTTTTGACAAGATTTCACAATAAAAAGTGGTGATATAATTACATTGAATACACGTAAAATATTTAAAACTTATTTTGGTTGAAAAGGATCCTTGGGACCTATGTGTAATCGACCTTAAATTAGGGGACTATATATGCCCTTTTTCCCTTCTTAAGCCAAGTTGAAATGGGGCTGAAACTTTTTCCTTTTTCTTTGTTATTTTATCCTCAAACTTTCTTTTCTTTTATCTATTACTCCCTCCATTTCAAAATATAAGCCACTTTTAACTTATTGCACAAGAATTAAGAGCTTTGGAAATAATGAGAAATTTGTAACAAAATACTTTTTATATCTTCAATAAATAGGAAGAGAGAGATAGAGAAATAAATAAGGAGAGAGAATGGGATAAAATTAAAAAAATATATATAATAGATACTTCTGAAATGTATAAAATAAATTATATTATAAAACAACTTTTTATTTTAAAAACGATTCATATTTTGAACCAAATGGAGTATTAGTTATTATCATCCTTGAACTTCTTTTGAAGTATCATTTGCAAAATTTGTCATTTTAATCATTTAGCTATTTTTGTTTATCTAAATTAGTCATAAAGTTATCTAACTACTCCTCAAACTATATTCATTTGTCTTGATTAATTTTGAAACTATTTTATTAACTTCTTTAGTCCTTAAACAATTTTGAATTTAACTTTTTAAATTCTTAAACAATTTTAGATTGTTTAAATTAGTTCTTAAACCTCATTTTTAATATTTTTCAGACCTCAAACATTTAAATTTTGCTTTATAGTTTTCCAAATTTTGGGTGGATTTTGAGTTTTAAAATTTAGTTTATATTTGAATATACTTATTAACTTTGGAAGGTTTTTTGTTTTAAAAAAAAAAAGAACATTAGGAGGTGTTTATGACTCCCTATCATTATAGATGAGTTTAGAGGTGCAAAATTTTGTTAAGTTAATCTTGTATTATTATTTTTCATTATATTTAAAATTGATTTTTTTCAATTAATGAATGTGTTTGAGATCACCCCGTAATATTTGTTTGCTACTATTTAAACTAATATTTAAGATCATTTTTAAAACTTACAAAATAGAATGATATTTTGAGAAAGGCAATAGCAAATAATAGAAAATGATATGTTTGAGTATCATTATTTTTTTTGTAAGAGGCAGAGACAAGCAGTTCTTCCTTCCTTTTGTTTTATGAAAGAGAAGCTCTATCTAAAAAACGGGGGGAAAAAAGATTGAAAATTGGCATCAAGTATTCAAAAATCCATAAAACTAAACGCAGTCGTTGAACGCATAAAAAGAGAAGCTCTTCTTGATGCCAATTCTTCTTATAACAAAATTTCTCCCAATTCTGGTTCTTGTTCATATTACAAATCAAGGTTCCAATAAAAGAATAAGTCAACTAATACCTCTGGTGATTTGTGAATTCCTATACTTGCATTAGTCAAATGAGTACAATAATTTCATGCACTCAAATTACAGTCATAGCCAAGTAACCATGGTCAAGATTTCTGCTTACTTACAGTATCATTCCCTTAAAAGATTACACAGCAAGAATTATAAAGTAAACTACCAATACAGAATTACTGCACAATACCATTTAGTAGAAACAGAATACAGATAACATCCGGTAATGTTTAGCATATAATATACAATGTGACAACCAATTAATTCAAGAGCAGATTAGAAGGTGTTATTGATCATCTTCAAGAGGTAAGATGTTCTTCATGCTGCTATCCCGCAACACTGCTGTCTTTCTCAACAGTACTTTCATATCCATTTTGTAACCTATCAAATAAAGAAGGAAGTTCTGAACAAGAAGCAAAGAAGAAAGGAAAGGAGTATAGGACAACACCACCAGAATTTGCAACATTTGTTCAAGCAATCAGAATCAACTCTATATCAGGCAACTTTAATTGTGTAGGTGTTGCTAGAGTTCGATATCTAGATTTCACATACTTACATGTCGTTGCTATTGAAAAGAATAAGATACACAGGATCATCGGTACAGAGACGGAAAAGCTGGAGAACAAGGTAGGCGGATGTGCATATGCTGAAAATCCAGAAAAAGGAAACGAAAATATTAGTAACTGGTGGTGTGAATAGCTTTGGGGACAAGATATAAATAATTACTTCAAAATTCTAAAGTACTGCAGGAAGCGAATCTGCTAGTGTAACCGTCATATAAATATATTGCTAAGTGCAAAAATGCTCTTTGACAGGGAAGACAAAGCTTCATTCCTGGAATAAATCTTTCAGAAGTATTTATCCCATGTAACGGTGGATAAACTATTGTCTGATGACTTCGGCCTACTACAACGAAATCAAGCAGCAACAAAGGGATCAGTACAAATCAGCCGAAAAGAAGCATTAGAAAGCCAAAAAGTTATAGGAATGTAAAGGTAATCTTGATTTCAGCTTAATAAATATAGGATATTCCGTAAATCTGCAAGTATTGCTACATGTGATATATGGGGAGCTTTGTTCATGCATAGAAAAGAATGGCTTAAGCTTTTCAGCCTATTGCTCAAACTTTCAAGAAGTTGATAAACCATACTCCACTTGGATAACATTTGTTACAGTTAGTAGAAAGCAGGTTTCCAGCCATGCTATAATATGTCACTCCTTTATTGTAGGAAACAACTACTTCGCAAGACTACATGCTATACTTTTTGCAGTAAAATTCACCTTTGGAGATTTAAGTAGCATAACGAGGCAATATTATGAACAGATTAATTCACGCCTGTGACATGGATGCAAGGACCTTCACAGGAAAAATCCATAAAATGCCCAGAAGCATTGTCCCACACCAGATATGGTGCAACTATCAACATGGTGCATGGAAGTATTTGGAAAAGTTTCAATCTATAGCTGAAACTTTAACAAGCTCTCCTTTCAGTTTTTTTTCTAGACTAACAACCTATAACAACAATGAAATGCCAAGGAATCCATTATCTGTAGAAATAATCACCTTATTTATGCACGGTGCAAAGAAAATTCATTTTAATTGCTCGCTTGTGCTTGTGAATGAACATTAACTAACAGAACACTGTAATCCAATTGCAAGGGATGCTATGTTCAATCCACATAAAGTTCTCTTCTCCTTAAAGAAAATGGTGTGGATTCTATTATTTCTTTTCGTAGAAGTTTCTTCAATTCTTGCCTCCCCAAACTCCTTATCTTTTAATAATGTGAATTTTCATGATAAACATACCACATTCCTAAAACAACAAGATATAGATATGTATATCCATATAACTGAATCCAAATTTTTGGACTTACTCTCAACTTTGTAAGAGGAAGAGGGAACATAAATGGAGACACCCACATCATGGACCAGGGAATAAATAATATTGGTCAGACAATTCTATATTTGAAAGGCCAATTACCTTCCAAAACAAATGAACAAAATTATCCAAACACCAGAAAGCATCCAACTTGATTCTTTGTATGCAACCCAGACCTGAAAATTTACAATAATAGAACAGAACTTTTCATAGTAATACAAGGACTTGGAATTAATGAGTTATAGATAATCTGATTATCAATCTGATTAAGAAAGTAAAAGAACTTCTTAATGACAGTAAATAATTAGGATACTGTTTGTTATTTTGATAAGAATTCTTTAGAGAGAGGAAAATTTCTGTAGTTTTATACAAAATATATGCACAGGTTATTCAGACATGTATTTCAAGCATCTTAGGACGCCTATTTCAAGTTGCCGAATTCAGAAAGCCTCTACTTAGACTACTCAACAGTACGTGCCAACATCCACATCTCAATGGATAAAGGGAAACCTATAATTATACTATTCGATAACATGTACCAATATCCACATCTTCAGCTAGACGGAAACAAGAAAAATTAGAGAATGCGCCCATGTTAACAAGAAAATTTAGAGAATGCGCCCATGTTCTTACACAAAGTGAAGCATGTGCTAATCAGAACCTGCATTTGGCTTTTTTTGTTTCATACTCTAGGATATGATAACAGAAAGAACGTGAAAGTATATTTCCTTTCTTTGCTAACCACGAGAAGTCTTTTATTCATGGGAAGGTTAAAGGATAGGTTCAGCTTAGAGTTTTGCAAACTTTATGCTCGGAACGCCTGAAAATTTGTGATCTGTACCTTCCCATGTTTGCTTTCCCGAAAACCTGCATGTCCTGTCCTTAAATAATCAAGCAATAAACCCTATGCTAATGCAATTCACCTTAGATATCAGCTTAAGTTGTTAGAAGCATAAGGTTTCATTCCCATGAATATTTAATTTCAAACACCGATTAAGAGTTCATCTATGACCTATTAAACATTCATTTATTACCTATATCTACTGAAGCAGTAGGAAGGAAAAGACAATCATGTTGGGTTAACCACTTAACACACATGTTAAGACCATGTGGGGTTATCATTCATTTCTTCTCAGGTGCCACAGGTCCTATGGAGGCCTCCTCAATATGTAACTGCACTTAGCTATTAAAGCGAACCTAATCCTGCAGAACTCTACCTATTGTTGTGTCTTTATTCCAGCAATACGTTAAATAGGAGCTCATTATGCATCAAATAACTATAACTAAGAGTTGAAGTTTGTTTCCTGATTTCAGCTCATAAGATTTTGGCATGGGCGTATGTTTAAAATTTCAGAAAAATTACAAAAACTGAAGAATTTAACTGCTAAGGCATACCAATAGGGGCACGACACTGACATAGAAATCAATTAGTGTTGCTGACAACCACCTGCAAATGTTGTACAATTTAAGATGATTAAAAATATGTTTAATCTTTGACAGCAATAGACTAGAAAGAAGAATTGACGAGTACATCCATGCTGAAAAAAGCAGACTAATTATAGTTAAGAAAAGCAGTGAAGAAGCTTTTAATGAAAAGGAGTGCGATTAAGCCTTAAAGGAATGCCTCTCAAAAGCTTTATCCAAATTTTTTCTGACTTTGTGCTTCGTTTTTTAAGAAAGCAATCAGAATAAATAAGGGAAGTTCTGCGCAAGTCATGATATTTTTACAATTTTTTATATTGTTAGCGACAAAAGATCCATCAGTTATAGAGACTCAGGCTATAACACTTATTGAACATTTTTTATGCTCAAAACAGGTAAACTCTTTACAAGAATTCCTTCAGTTGAATTATATGAAACTTATCCTGTATTCTATATTTACTTTCTCGGTCAACATGAACAGCATGAAGTTGGCAGAGAACTACACTTCAGTTAAAGGGAGGTACAAACAGAGCACTAACTCCTCCTCTAGGCTTCCCTTTTATTTTGTAGAAGTCCATCAGTTACCGCAATCCCCCCAGAATGTGTACTTCATTGCTGATGCAGCATGATACTCAATGACCAAGAAACAACTAATACTAAATATATGAACAAGTTCTTTGGAAAGGGATGATGCAGAAGGTTTGTCTATTTTAAGGCACATCTTCTTTGATTTAAGCAAATATAATGTAGTAGATAATGGTAATGCTTAGCAAGGGAAGAAATGGAGACAGCATAAAAGCTTACGGAAACAACACATCTTTGTGGAATGGAGAACCAGCTCTGATAATAGTGTATATCAAGGACCCCAACATCAAACAACCCAAAGCACCGAAAAGAACGCGTGCAGTCATAACAGAAAATATGTTCATTTCGCCTCCTTTCCTGAATGACAATTTCAGATAAGAACTTGCGTCAATCATATGAGAGAAAAGTTGAATACTGAAAACTGAAATAGCTACAATGATTGCAATAGCAACAATAACAGTACTGATACACTACCCTTCCTTTTGAACATTACTTCTCATACATGTTATTTCAATTTGTTAGTAATACATTTCCTATTAACTTCATATAAGAACCAAAAACCAAATACACTTAACTACATACTGCATATAGAAATAGAAGGTGCAGGCGTCTGTACTCTAGCATAATAGACAATCACCATTTATTGGTACCCAGAAATCTTGCTTTCTCCCTATAGATTATGACCAGTAAATGAAACTAATGGAGGATGCCCACACATAGTGGGAAAACCACCAAATGCAACAGAGAACAATTAAGACTTTGATTGATAAATATCACAAGACAAAAGGTCCAATTTTCAACTTCAAGAGGAAATTGCTTTTAGCTCTTAGTCCTACATGATATAACAGAAATATAACTCAATCAAGGAGTTTAACACGAACACATTACCAACACAAATGGTAGTCAAACATATATCTACATGTTGCAAACTTACTTCGACTTAGGTCGTAGCAAAAGGAAGTAAATTGGATCTTTCAAAGATTCTTTACGTGACATCTTCAGAAATTGCAGAACAATGTAGAAACACGTAGTAATGCTGCAAGAATCCAAAAGAATCTTAATCACTATATAATTAATGTCAACAGAAATTTAGCAAATTATAGTGGCTAGGCTCCATGAATTATTTCTGCCTGAAGTGTTTATATAATTATATTAGTTCACTTCTTCAACCAAGAGTGAAGAAAGATGCCTTCAGTAACATTGGCCCAGTTCATTTGAAGAGGCTTTCCAAGAAAGTGAGACTCAACTATTCTTCTCTTCAGACCCCAGGAGATAACAAGGAAGAAGAAGGGAGAGCAGGAGACTGGAGCATATTTGCATTTGTGATGGATATTGAGCATTTTAAGGTTGCAATAAGATGTATGCAACACTTTTTTATGATAACAGGAGTAACAATAGCCATACCTTCCCAGACATACCAGTAAAACTATCCAAAATATTTTGCTGATCCACCAGACTTCCTTGTAGAAAATCCAGGCCTGGGTTCATGACATTGATAGTGTCAGTTGCAGAACAAACTCAAGAATAAAAGAATATAATTATATAGTCCAACAAAACTCTCGCCAAAGTGAAAGATCTAATCTTGCAAGTATCAAATGGTACATCTAGTTTAAGAGCAAGAATTCAAGAAATTATTGTCGATATCTGGAAACAAACCTTAAGAGTCCATACAGTTTCATAAAGGACCTACTCGTAAAGAATTATTATTGTATTATATTCAGATTTAGCTATTACACATTTGTTTCATCCCTAAATTATCTATTAAACTTCATCCTTTTAACAGGAAAAATGGAGTCATCTTATGGATTTTGTTTCATCGAATGCTTGAGCATATTCCCTACCTACTTTGGCCTTTTTGAAAAAAATCTTGAAGTTTGTTTGATAAATATGGACATGGCATATGCAAAGTTGCATCGATTTAAGACTACATAAAGTAGTACTGTCATACCCCAATTGGTAAAATATTGATATAGAAATCAATCAAGGTTGCTGCCATCCACCTGCAATATGTATCATAGAGTAGTATTAGTAGAGGTTTCTCTTCCCAATCGATCAAAACCACAAGTTAAACAATCAAGCAACCTGAAACCTTAGTCAAAAACTTTAAGGAATGTGCTGTTAGCAGCACTAATAAGTATTTTTATTGCATTCAACCCAAACACATGAAATTGAACTAGCTATCATCAATGATGTTTAGGCCCAAAACTAAAATGTAATTCATGTCAAATCTCCAAGCTGAGTAGGATCTTGATCCAATGTCCATCTCTTGGAAATCCTCAACACTAGTCCTAAATTGCTTATAAAGTTTCAACTTTTCATGGCGTTTAAGCACAGCAAGATATTCTTCTTGTATGGAAGAAAATGCTTAAGGTAACCGTTCGTCAGCTCCCATGCTCAACTATCGCAACATCATCAGAACAACTCTGGCATTAGGAAAGAACTCAGAAAAAAAATTGAAAACATATGTGGCCCTATATGGATCAAAAGAACAAGAAGTAATTCTGGTGAACGCTTCAAAACCAGGGATGGTCTCCATTTTGCAGTTGAATTTCCAAGATTCCACCATTTCTTTCACGTAAATTAGCATAAGAAGCTAGAACCCAATTCAACTTGTCAAACAAAAAGTTCAAGAATCACATAAACTTACTGAATTACGCAAGGTATAAGCAAACGAAAAACTTACGGGGTGAGAAGCTCTTTACGAAAAGGAAGGCCATCAGTGACAATGGTGTAAACTACGGTGGCAGTGATCAGACATCCCAGAGCAAAGAAGAGACTTTTCAATCCTGTTGCCAGCGACAGAGCCATTTCAGCAAACACTGCTTCTTACTAAGAACTGAGAGAAAAGTGGACCGTATTAATAACTGCTGAGATATGAAGGGACTGAATATGACGCCAATGGGGAAGAAGAGGATAAAACGAGCTAAAGGAAGCTTCCCTGGCTTTCCCCCTTCGGGTTTGCTGCGCCTGCGGGGATTGGATTCATTCTCACGAATGCTGCTGCTGCTGCTGCTGCTACAGAAGAAAAACAACATGGGGCGCCTATTGATCCACGTATTCAGTAATATTAGATGCAAATATTTGGAGTGGCTGGCTTTGGAGTTTTTCAAGAAACTTCTCAGGGCACTTGCTTACACACTTCAATTACGAGAAGTATTGCAAAATTTCCACATGCGTTCTATATCCACCCTTATAAACAATGCAATTTTCAGAAATCAACACGAGGTTTTCAGAATGAAAGTGAATTCCTTCACCACAAGCAATTAAGGTCCATAAAGAAAGCCTCCTGGTAGGAAAAACAAAAGAGAGAGGAAAATTTTCTTCGTTTGGATGGAGGCCAATAGAAGGAGAGGGAAAGAGATTAATCCAAGGGAGATGAAAAGAGAGGAGAGGGAATGTAATGATTGAATAATTATTGTTCTTGGACTGTTAATACGACAGAACTGAACTGATCAAAAAAATAAGAACAAAAATTTACCAAAATATCTTTAAACTATCTTAATTATTAATTATTATAACATTATATCATAACTCATATTTTAATATTTTAAATTTATTATATTTATATATTTTAATACTTATAATCTCAAACACCATTAATATTGTGGTGACTGATGAAGATATATACTTACATTTCATGTACCCTACCAGTGGAGGGATTAAGTTATCAATTTAAGAATCTATATCATGTGCCACTGAAATTAATTTTTTTTATTAAATCAAGTAAAATTAAGTTAGACAAAAGAACAAGAGAAGGAAAAAAGGCACAGATTCTTCAAATCTTAATTCTTATTTTGTAGTAGGATTTATCATTTTTGTTTGGATAAAATAATAAATCTTACAAGAATTAGAATTTAGGGAATATATGATTTTTCTCCTCTCATTCTTTTGTCTAATGCAATTTTTAAAAAAAAACTCAATTCTAGTAGCATGCGCCATAAATTTTGGAAGAAAAACTCTTCAATGGACGAATTTAACCTCCACTAATAAGGCACATGATATGCAATTGTATACTTTCATCAGTCTCCACCACATTAATTGTGTCAAGAGAAGATCCTCTCGTGCGTTAACCATTTTCCAAATCCTCAACAACATTCTTTTTGTAGCATATTTATTACTAATAAAATTATTGTTCTTAAACCCTAAACCATCAAGAATAAATATTAAACCCCCAAAAGATATAAAATTTTATAATAAAAACAAAAAATAACATAAAGAAAATATAACAAATATCCGAAATAAAATTAAGGTAACAGAATTACAGAAGTAGAGTATACCATGGCCCCTTGTTTCCACTTCGTGAAATTCCTTTTTACTATTGGGAAAAACATAAATATCTGTATTTCTACAAATAATCTTGAATTAGAGGGCGAAAAGTCTTGCAAAAGGGCAGTGTAATGTTCATATTTATCTATGTCGTAACTCCAAATGTGAGCGAGTTTGAAAAAAGCATGTTATGTAACCAAGGGTTGAACCAAAGTTGGTCCGTGAATGAATTTCTTTTGTTGACAAAAGGGTGCGCTTTGATCGAGTTCATTACAAATATAATACGAAATTTTCTCTTCATGTTTCACATTTCCTTTCACAAATAATATATTTTACAAAATTAAAAAATAAAAATCATCAAACAAAAACACAATTCAAATACACATACATCTAGTAATCCCATAAATCAGGAAGGTAAGGGCAGTCAGGTGCCCAATAACACAGGATTTTCCCTTCTATAATAACTCCCTCAACACCACACCACGCCACCACCCCCAACCAAAAAAAAAAAAAAGAAAGAAAAAGAAAACACCCCCGGGACTCACCTAAATGAATTTTCAAGTAGTTCCAGAATAAATAAGACAACTCAAAGAAGAGATATCTCTTTAGCAACACAAAAAAGTTGAGTACACAAATAATCTTATCAGAGCCAAGATATTTGTTTCAATCAACTCCTCATTTTCTGAATCCTGAGGTGAACAATTTGAAATCAACGCCGCCCTCCGTCAAGCGGTGGTGTAAAATCAAGGATGCCAAAGCAGGAGAGGTACTAACGAATAGCTACAGCTAGCAAAATAACCAAGAAACAAAATTCGGTGCTGGGGGGGAGTTAAAAATGATTCTCCAGAATCAGTTACCATCTCCATGCTAACATGCACAACCACCCTGTTGCTCCGTTTCTGTAACAGCCTCAGGTATGCCCTGGAAGTATCTGTAAAAGCAGATGAAAAATATTAGATGGAAAATATATACGGTATAATTGCAATGTGGGTGCTGGAAAGGTTAACTGATAGCCAACGAAAAACTAAATCCAACACACAACAGGCAAATGCGTGACTAATCCTAACTCAAAAGGGAGTAAGACTACTGCAATATGTATCATTCAATGTCGTGTCGTGATGCTTTTGAAGGAAGAATCCAGGGGAGTCAAATAGATGTTAAAATTTATTTGGTTTCTTGAAGGCATCTAAAACCAAGATTTCCTTTCTGATCCATCAGATTCATGATGTAATATTTCAAGTAACCTATCTGTCTTAACTTGGATATCCTTTATTAG
The DNA here is from genome assembly GCA_030512225.1 of Rauvolfia tetraphylla. Classification (NCBI taxonomy): domain Eukaryota; kingdom Viridiplantae; phylum Streptophyta; class Magnoliopsida; order Gentianales; family Apocynaceae; genus Rauvolfia; species Rauvolfia tetraphylla. Next base: position 6,988,155 of record JAJQKT010000058.1, on the reverse strand, counting down.
CTAAACATAAATAAAGGCTTCTCCATAATATCCAAGTATTACGTCCAAGAGCAAATCCCTAATTTGAGACAAATCTTTACAAAATAACTCCAAAAGTTTCTCCGCTTTCTGTTTGAAATTTCTCAGTCAGCAAATGCTTCTGTTACAAATTTTAGAGCCCATACCTTACCCTCTCTCTTCAACCTACACTGTGAAGCAGAAAACATATTTCCCTGGCATCAATGTTGAAAAGCTGGGGCTTTGTGCTTATTAGGGACTTGGATCTCCATAAGAAACGTTGTAGTGAGGCAGATACAAGCTTTCACTAATATTACCTTTCCATCTTCAAGCATCACAAAACTTAAGATAACAAGAAGATCATAAACCCAAACATAGAGTGGTTGACTATATGCATATTTTAACTAAAATATTGGTGCAACTATTTCAACCAACATCTTTCGCTAAGCAGAACGAATGACCAGAAGGAAAAGAAGCGGATGGGGTAAAAGAGAAGATACATGGATAAATGAGTGGATTCACATAGATAGCTGGACTTGTGTACAGATTGCAGATATAGTATCGCCTGAAATAAATGCAACTCCTTTTTCACTCTTTCAGAGGTTGAAGCGCAGAGCATAAAGCATGAATAACAATCAGCTCTTGTATATCCTTACAACCCAAACAATATCAGTTAACAAAGTACGAGACAGAAATGTACGTAGGAAGATCTTTTGAGGGTGGGGCAACTAACATTATAAATTCAAATATGCCCTAATAAAAGATCAGCCTAACAACCTTCCACCCTCTAATGAAAAATTAAGAGGAAAAAAAATAGAATTTCCTAGCCAAGCTCTGCATGAACCACCAAAGAAGCTAAAACATTAAATAATACTATCGTCAAACCATTCTGAAAGCAGCCTCGTGGCACAAACAAATTATGTAATTTGATTTACAATTTAAAACGAAAACAATGACATTCACTATCTATTTAGAATGTATAATAATAATCCATTTCACGTATGCATTTGCCAACAAATAACTAAATTTTAACATGAAGTGAATTTAAACTATTTACCCTGAAAAGAGGATCAAAATCTAACATTAACTCTTCAATGTCTAAATCAGTGTTATGATTTTTGCAAAACTCCTTGCTACTTTACCAAAACTTCCAACTTAATGAGTACCTCTCAGCCTCTCATTCAGGCACTGACCATGCAAGCCCTTTGATATCTCCTATACATTATATAGTATTGATACATGTATTCAATGAGTTCAAGTCACTAACCTCATCTCGAGAAGAAAACAACTAAAGTGCAAACTTCTTCATTGGTTCTTTTTTTATTTTCTTTTTATTATTATTTTTTTGTTGGGGCAGGGTTGGGGGGGTTACATTCAAGTGCTTCAAGCTTGTGCCAATTTTAAAAGGAAAAAATTTAGTCATCTGCCAATTTTCTACAGAAAAAAGCTAAGTCTAGAATCTAAAACCCAGATTGAAACAACACAAGAAGATATCTTTCACTATGGCCGAAATTCCTTAGTCCATTGAATCAGCCCCTGGGGGAGTATATACATTTGGACATTGTTACCAAAAACAAGATGTAATCTCAAGCATTAAAACACTAATTTATTACAATAGCAATAAGTCAGCACTGGGCAACTTCATGTACTCTCAGAATATATAGATCATATGCGCATATTTCACACAATACCACATACGACAATACAGAATAAAAAACAGGAAAGAAGTTGGTTCATCTATTAAGACTTTCGAAGTGCAGCATTTATAATGAAACGGGAATTGATGCATCGTTATCAACCATTATACCTAACACCCAATTTCCATACTTGAAAGGCACAAAACTTTTACATACACAGGCAACATCTAGCACAAGTTTTCTGCTAAAGTTCTATAGCATTGCATGCACTGTGATGCCATAATGCAAAAAGGAACAATTTGTTCAAGTATCTAATTGAAACTCACATATCCTGCTCATGCTCATTAGCCAAAGCAGTTTTTGCAACACAGAAGAATGATGCATCAACATTATAATCTTCTTTCGCTGATGTTTCGAAGTACGGTATATTGCCCTTTGAAGCACACCATTCCTTTGCTTTCTTCTCAGAGACCTGTGCCAAAATATTAATACGAATAATCAAGCTATATAGCACAAAACAGAAACAATAAAAAGTAAAAGAAAGAAATTTTACCACCCTGCTATTTCCACCATCTATATCGATCTTGTTTCCTAACAAGATAAACGGAAAAGTCCTTGGATCAGGAGGGTTCGCCTGTGGACAATAGAATACAGTTAATTCCGAATCAGCTGACACTCATTCTCTATCAACTAAAATGAATTCGGGCATTGTGAAAATGTATAAACCAAAAATTGGGATTTTGTTCAACCAACATGTAAAGGTATTGGGTCATCCATCAATGAAAAACTAAATTGTCAAGTAATCCTGACTAGACAAGCCTGTTCATAATTCAACAAATTGAAAAGGGGAGAAGAAAAAAGCTTCCAGGATAAATTTAATCGATAATCACAGCATATTTGCTACTCTCACCACATTGAAGTATTTGCCAATTACAACTGCGTTCATTGACCTCAAATTTTCTGATCAAATGCATTCAAGAATTTGCAGATCCACAATACTAGAGTAGCACAATTGAGAATAACAAGATAAACAGAACGGAAAGGAACAAATCTTGTTCATGGCATCATTGTGAAGAAGTACAAGATCATCCAAAATATACATATTGACATGTGAAAACTGCGAAAATTCAAGATCAAACCAATCACGCATCTTAGTGTAGTGTCATTATCTTACAAGGGAATGCATACTCCTCCAAGCCTCTATAGAACTTTCCATGAAGGCATGCGGGAATAAGTAAAAGATGTTTCAAGAGGCAAATGCAGCATTTCATTCTAAAAAAAATGTAAATTCAAGAATTTCATGCTACTTAACCAATTGGATTACTCAAGAAAGATCAACCTTCAGGTTGGTAGAATCCAGTAAAAATTAGCAAATAGTACACACTCCTGAACCTGCACTATTGTCCAAATCATATATATAAACATCAATCCTTCCTATTTCCTGCCGCAATTTTTTTGTCTGTAGACATATGCATGTTTATGGGATTCTCAGAATTATTCATGCTTTATCATTGCCATGAGCTTCTTTCACCAACACATCAAGCATTTCCTAGCCTTACAGACGTTAAGGTGAAAAACAGCTTATTGAAGCAATGACAACCAGATCAAATAGGAAAAGAAATCCAGAACAATTCAGGAGGTACACAATCACAAGAGAATCTGGCGTAAGCCCAATTACAGGATGGCAGAATAAATATAATAAAACAGTTTGAGCGCAACATGGGATGTTATAGTCTTCCACCTCAACACGGTAACTAAAAAGAAATGAAGAGTAATCCACCAAGTGGGCTATCCTCTCTAAAGGAAATTACCATAGGAGATAATATTTCACAGCATCTCCTTCAAGGACACTTAACATAAAATGACATCTCCACAACCATCCTCTTGGAGAGGAAAGTCTACATTAAGTACAGAAATTCTGAAAACACTGGTTTCTAGTGCTTCTCCACATTGGCAAAAAGAGGTCTAATGCGCATGTTAAGATCACAATTCCATAAAGAAAATACATTAAAAGATTAAAAGAATTGACACATGGGGACAAAGGAAGAGCAATAAAGAACTATTCAAGAAAAACTTTCAATCAAGTAAAAAACTTCACCCTCACAGTGGTTATGGGGGTTAATTCATATTTAAGACATTAAACAAATATTCTGCATTCACTCAGAAAAAGACATTGCATTCGCTTTTATAGACTAAAAAAATGACTTAGTACAAGCAGGGAATGGAACACCAATTAAGAAATTACCTAAACTAATAAACTAAACAACACTTCCTTATATAAGTAATTACTTGATTATTATATTTAAAATATTTATCCTAATTAATAAAAAATCAAAAACCAAATGTAGAATTACAATATGGTAGTTTCACAATTTGTGCTCGTAGTTTTTTTTTTTTTTTTTACCCTCAGACTATGCAAATGTCTTATACGCAGCCTTCCTTTGCCATTAACCCCAAGTTGGTCGGGTGACCATTTATGGGGATGCTTCCATCAAGACAATAGAGTGTCGTAGTGAAGATCTAGGAACTTGCTATCATAAATATTTCCGTAACTCTAGCAACTGAAAAGGTTCCATGATACAAATATTTACTCTTCCCCTTTAAGAAAGAAGTTAAAAGCTTGTAGAATACTGCTTAAAGCTTTTTCACATGCTAACAAAAGACAGCGACATGGACCAACGATATTCTCTATTACATCTCAAGAACTCAGAGTCATGTTTACTTAAAGCATTAATACAATGTATATAGTCTCCAGAACGGGAACATATAAACATGCCAGAGAACTAATTGAGACTCTTTCAGAGTAAAAGTAACTGGAAATCTTCAACAAAGTCTAAGAAAAGCTAGAAGCTAGTATCATGTGGATGTAGTATCTATTAAGTCATTTAATGGTAGCACTTATGTTGTTCTATTTTTACCAACTGATATAACTAAACAGAACTAAAATAATCATTTTTAAGAAATGAAAATACACCATGATCTCAAACAGTATCAGTGAGAACACAGCAAACTTTGAACTAATTGAGCATTTCAAGCAATAAAAAATGGTAAAGAATTACTGTAAAGCAAAAGTTCAATGGCAATCATAAGAGCCATAGAAGATAATCTTCTAGATACATAAAAACTAGATAGGCTAATCAAATTTAAAATTGTGATATTGAAACACTTCCTTTATTTCCTTGCTTCTTTCTGTTTCAATTCCTTACATTGCACGGATGACATACCAGAAATCAATGACTTAATTTTCATGTTTATAACTGAACACATAATTCCTGAATTCCTAGCAAATTGCAATATGCATCAGGAAGTACTAAACAGTAAAGTAAAGCAAAGCAAAGAAATATAGGTTATGGCAACAAATTGACCAACCTGTTTGAGAAACTCTTCATGCCAGTTGTCAAGGGAATCAAAAGATTTCATCACATTCACATCATATACTAAGACACAGCAATCTGCCCCTCTGTAAAATGCGACACCAAGACTCTGAAATCTCTCCTGGCCAGCTGTATCCCAAATCTACCAACAAAAAATGCTCATTCATCCAATAAACAAGAAGCAACTCAAAATACAATGGGATAGCGACAAAAGTTGATAAAACTAAAAACCCACTTGTAGAGTAACTAGCCGGTCATCAATTTGGAGTTCCTTTGTAACAAAATCAGCTCCAATTGTTGCTTTGTACTGCTGACTGAATTTCTTATGTACATATCTATACAGCAGTTAAGTTCGAACATATTCTAACCACAATGCACCATTTAATTATTCCCAAAACAAATGTGCAAAGAGTTGAAATTTTTGCATTGAAAATCGATGCATACTCCTTCAAACTAGCCTAAGTGTCCCATTCAAAACCTAAAATGAGAAAAGCAAAATACAGCTAAAGTCAGCCCACCATGAAAAATCCAACAAAGAAAAACAAAAACCGATTCAGGTAAATTTAGGAACAGCGAAGAAATGCACAAATTATAGCATAGATCAAGCTCAAATTTACTGAAACGGATACTGATTCATCAATGAAGTTTTGCCAACCCTGAGAACCAAACCAATAAAACAAGAAAGCAAGATCGATCAGATAAATCACTTACTATAGAAAATTAAAATCACTAAAAGAATCCCAAATCAACAAGTCTTTTCCAATAACAAATTACGCCAAAAGGATTCCAAATTAAGAAAAAATGAAGGTGGAAAAGGAAAGAATGTAAATAGAAAAACAAAACGAACCCAACAAGGAAAAAAAGGGGAAATTTACCCGCTGTCACCAAGGACAATGACCTTAAGCAAGGTTCGCCTACGCAAAGACATGGCTTTAGGAAAGAACGAAAAGTTTTCTTCTTCTCTTTTCTGGTGTATATCCCAGATGCTAGACAGAGAAAGAATGTGCGTGTCTGTGCGTGCGGGACAGAGGGAGAGAGAAGAAAGAGACAGGAAAAGGGGCGCCAATTTCGATCTGCAGAAGCTCGCTAATTTTAATATATTAATTTTCGGTGAAAATTAAATTTATGATAAAATTAGATAATATATATATATATATATTAAAGTTGAGTTAAAATCATTAGGTGGTGACATGTGGATAATTTTAGGCTTAATTGAATTTTCATGATACCAAGTTGTATTGTGTGTATTTATGAATATATTGATTAATGTATCTACATAAACTCATATAAAGAACTAATTACCTTAATTTTGATAAAATTCAATTTATGTTAAAATACATTAATCTACTAATTACTTTGATATTGATGATATATAATTAATTATATAACCAATGAATCTATAAATAATATTAAATAATAGACTTTTAAACTTTTAAATACAATTAATGATCTTGAACTTATATTAAATCTATTTATTTTATATATATGTCTATAGTTATAAAATAGATACAAGAATTCACTATGAAATTAATATATAAAGTTATAATTATTGTTTTAAATATATAAGTTTAATAAAGTAATTGATTATTTTATATATATATATATATATATATATATATATACTCTTAATAAAGTAATTTATTTATAAAAGTTTAGAAAAGAGCTAATAGCAGAGCATAAAAGGGAGTTTAAGTAAGATTAAAATATTAAGAGTATAAAAAAATGTAGTTGAAAAGACATCAAGAAAAAATAGAATTTTAAAATGATCTTAATTTAATTATTAGAATTTGAAAAGGTTTTTCTTCAAAATTTTAAATACATTTAGATAAATTCAAGAAACAATAATTATATGAGAATTTAAAAAATATATATATTTTCTTAATACATCTTTGACTAAAAGCATAAAAAGAAATAATGTTGTTTATGGATGATGGTAAAATAAAGAAGGGCAGAGTTTTATAGGGATCGGAAAACTTTTCTTTTCGATGATCTTTTAGTATTTTAAAATGAAATTATATATATTATTTTTTTATCGTAAAATGAATATATTATAAATATTTTCTTCTTTATTATGAAAAATTATATTATCATATAATTTTATTTTTTCCCAATATTAATAAATTACTCGTGCAATGCGTGGACATTTGTATTAATTATTTGTAAAAGAATAAGTGTGAGACAAAATGTGGAACTGATTTCTAATTTTGTAAAATGAAAAAACGCCTACAAACTAACAAAACAAGGGCTACTTCCTTATCCTCTCAAATGGTAATAGTCAACTTTGTCTTAACTTACTACCAGATACATTTTATTTGACAAAAGCAAAAAAAAAAAATCTTATCTGCTTTCTCCATTTAAAAAAGTAAATATATATTTTTTATTTATTAATTTCCAACAAAAATTATTTTTAAAAATTAAAATACAATAGTTTTTTAGAAACAAATCGAATGAATAATTGATAAATCTTTTATTATCAGATTGGCAAGGACATTTCTAGAACGCATGCTTATCTTTTTAGTATGTAAAACCTTTTTCAGAAAAAAATAATATTTTAATTTTAGTTGAAACATAAGATTAGTGAAATTAGATGAAATTTAGATTTAAATTTTTTTAATTCAAATTTTATAAAAGTAATTTATTTATTAAAATAATAAAATTTAAAATAAAAATTTTATATTAAATTTTATATCACAAAAATTATATTGTATTTTAAAAACTTACATCGTTTAATTAGAAAGAACTCATCCGTCTATGAGACTCCCTGATTGTTCTCTATGGGATCTCAGGCCTTGTGCCTTTTCCATCAAGGAAGGAAAATTTTCCCTTTCTTTTTTCCCAAGAAAAAAAGCTATTTAGGTTAAATCAGGTTGTGCTTATTTCGATTAAGAAAACATATTGCTACAGAAACTTTCTTTCGTTGAAACTCATTAGGATTAAGTCTAAAATATTTATCGCAATTCTAATATCACTTGTAGATTAAACCCTAACTCTGTTAGATTAAGGTCTTATTATTGATTGCTGAAATTTTTTTAAGCAATTAGAAAATGAGTATTTTTTAAAAAATTGTACTTAAAATTAAAATAAAATTTTTATTTTTAACTATTTAAATAAACACAAATTGTTTTAAAAAGTATCCTTACAGTAACTTCTCAAAAATAATTTTTTCAGCTTATTTAAGTTAATAAAAAATGAATAAGCAGTTAAGAACAATTCAAAAACAGCGTTTAACTTGAAAAAGTTATAAGTAACTTATTTTAAATAATTGAAAATATGCCATAAGTATTATGAGTGAGTTAGTGCCAACTCCTCTCTACCCTTCTCTCTCTTTGCAACTCCATCTTCTAATCGGTCTTCTTCTCCACGTAACTCTTGGCTAGATTCATGCTCTGACACCTTTCGGAGCTTAAATTTGTCGTTGCTCTCCACCCTTCCTCTCTGTGACTGCTGCTCTCTCTTCTCTCTTTTTCTGCCATTACTCCATCTTCTTCCCCGTTGCAAATTTGCCAAAATTCAACCTCTGGCGCTTGCAGCAAAGCTTGGATACTGAATAGAATCTTTTCTTTCGTGTTCTTTGGCTGTCACTCTATTTTTTGCCCACAAACTACCATAATCTCTTCATCTTGTATTTTTTTCCCACATTCAAAGCTCCATAATTTGTCATTAATTTTTTAGGTTGGTGTTTAATACTCATTTCTTTTGGAGTTTTATTCTTATCCAGACAAAATCTGGACCCTTCTCCAATATTTTATCTCCTTTTTAGGTGATTCCTAAAATCATTGATACGTCTAGAGTTTTTCGAGTTGTTGCTTCGAGAAGATGATAAAGCTGAGTTCCTCATGCCTAGGATTTCAAAAAGAAACTATATGGAGGATTGCAGTATGTGTATTTTTGTTATTTTCTATTATATTTTATCCACATAGGGGTGTGGTATTTTGTCTATAATCATTGATATTTTATCCATTTGTGTAATCTAATCTCCTATATATATATATATATATATATATATATATATATATATATATATATATATATATATATATATATATATATATATATATATATATATATATATATATATATATATATATATATATATTATAGAAATGTAATTCTTTCTTTCTTATGGCTCAAAACTTCTTATCTTAATTTCTTAGATTTTTTACTTTTTAATTAGCATCAAAAATTTAATTGTTAGGCTAAATTTCAATCAATTAGGATAACTTAAACTAATTAGTTTTCAAATATTTGATTGGTTAGGATCATTTTTAATCAATTAAGATAACTTTAAACTAACTTATACATTAATTTTAATTTAATTATGAATATTAAGTAACTTTGTAAAAGTATGAGACTGTAATTATTACTTTAAAATTTTTTAATTGGTTAGAATCATTTTCACTCTATTAAAATAATTTTAAATTAACTTATACATTAATTTTAATTTTAAATGTTGTATACTAAGTTACTTTGTAAAAGTAAGAAACTTTAATTATTACTTTAATATTTTTTGATTGGTTATAATTATTTTTAATTTATTAAAATAATTTTAAATAACTTATATATTAACTTAAATTTTGAGTTATCTAAATTTCTTAGAGTTTTTACTTTTTTAATTAGTCTTAAAAATTTTGTTTGGTTAAGATCATTTTCAATATATTAAAATAACTTTAAACTAACTTATACATTAATTTTAATTTTGAATTTTGTATATTAAGTTACTTTGTGAAAATAAGATAATTTAATTATTACTTTTAAATTATTTATTAATTAGAATCATTTTCAATCTATTAAAATAATTTTAAACTACTTATATATTAACTTTAATTTTTAATTACCCTAATTTCTTAGAATGTTTACTTTTTTAATTGGTCCTTAAAAATTTAAGTGGTTAGGATCATTTTCAATCTATTACAATAACATTAAACCAACTTATATATGAATTTTAATTTTGAATTTCATTTATTAAGTTACTTTGTAAAAGTTAGAGACTTTAATTATTACTTGAAAATTTTTGGATTGGTTAGAATCATTTTTAATTTATTAAAATAATTTTAAACATCTTATATATTAATTTGAATTCTATATTTTTTTGATGAAATTGAATTTCATATATTGAGTTACTCTATATAAGTAGAAAACTTTAATTATTCAATTTATTTTAAAATTTTTGATTGGTTATGATTATTTTAAATCTATTAAAATAATTTTTAAACTACTTATATATTAACTTGAATCTTGAATTCTTTATTTTTTTAGGAAATTAAATTTCATATATTCAATTACTTTATAAAATTAAAAATTTAATGATTTAATAGTTGTTAACAAATACGGTCTTTATTTTTATCATTTTTGTTTAACTCAATCTCTTAATTAAAAATAAATTAATTAAAACTAAACTCCTAATGTCTGCTTATTTCTTCCACACACAATATACGTCATCGTCCACTTCTGCACATTCTTTTCTTCTCTTTCATAAAATATAATTACTTTTTTCACATTTTTTATGGTTTAATCATTGCTCAAATCTCACCATATCTAGAAATTCAAACCCCTGTACTTTTTATTTTTATCGTCACTTCTTAATGTAATTCTTTCACTTCCTCCATTCTTTTTCTATTTGATTTAAATTTTTCATAAGCATTTGAGTGTTGTATTTTATAAATTCTTTTAGAATCTTTTTATTGTTCTCTTAATAATTAAAATCTCTACTTTAACTTGATTGAATTCCAAAAAACCTCATTTGAGGTTTTTCATCATTCAAATGAACTCATTTACTCGATATCTAATATATATTTTATTTTGTAATATAAAATTTAATGATTTATTTGACGTATTTAATTAGTGCATCCTTAAGCAATGCAAATAATTCTTATTTATTTATTTGATTACACTAAATTTTATTTAAACTTTGGATCATGTTGCTTCCTACATGATAGTTTTTCGAACTTGAATTTTATGTACTTCATAAGTAGATATAGGTGCTCAAATTTTCTTTTTCTTTTTCTTTTCTTTCTTTAAAATACCAGATTATTTGTTTCATTCACCTTTGATCATAGGCTTTAATTCTTAAAATTTTACATTAGGTTTTTTATTCCATTATTTTGCTTATTATGTATTTTTTATATTATTTTATTTTCTTTTGTTTGGTGATACCACAATGGCATGGCTAATAGTATCTACTTTCGGTATTCTCCTAATTTCTTTATTTTTCTTCTCTTTCATACTTTTTTCTCCCATTTTATGTTATATTTCATTCTTGCATCTCCTGACATACTTCTTGCTTAAATTTGTTAAACTATTGTACCAAAATAATTATTCATTTATCAGAAAAAAATAGATAAACGATAATTTAAATCTCAATAACAAGACTTTGTTTAAATTTTCATTTTCTTTGATTTAACCCTCCCCCCCCAAAAAAAAAAGCTTGAGAAATAGGAAATCATTCAAATACATAAGTTTTCAATTCCTTTGTTAAGTAATCCATTGAGATCATTTTTGAAATCATCGATTATCTAACTTAATGGGTTAATTGGAAAAGGGTATTATAAATTACGGTCTAAAATAATTAATAATTATAATTTCTCTCCATTATTGATGAAGAGAATTTATTTGCCATTAAGAAATTTTTTCTTTTTGGAAAACAAGAAAGAAACCATTATTAGTGAATTAAATAAGAGAGTTTTTCCAAACTAAATAAGGATTTAGATAAGTTTAACCATTTTTGAGCTAATAAATAGTACATGTTATTTATATTTTACAAAAGGATATCAATGATATTTGTATGTGAATCAGAGATTTTAAAAAGTTAAAAAGAAGTAGATTCAATGTAACTAATATTGATTATGGTTTGTATTAAGAGGAATAAAAGATGTAGAAATCATATACTAAAACCTAATAAAATTTTAAATGTGTATATATATATATATATATATATATATATATATATATATATATATATATATATATATATATATATATATATATATATATATATATATATTCAGAATTGAATATGAATATCCTTATTTTAAAATATAAAATTAAATAATTTTTTTAAATAGATATATTTTTCTTATATACTTCCAAGACTAAACTTTTGAATTTGAAGGTATTACACTAATACATGAATTTTAGTACTAAATTTTTTATTTAATTAATAAGAGTAAGCTAATTTATTTACAAATAGTCAAGGACTCTAAACCTATATTCTAAATTAATACGGTTGATTTTGGTTGAAGAAGAAATTATTACTTTTAAACTCTTTTTATACTCTATTTGTTTCAAAATATAAGATTTTTTAATTTTTTTGTATATATTAAAAAAAGTAAATAATATAGTAATAAAAATGAGAAGATTATATTTATGACAAAAATAAATTTAAAAATAATCTTTAAAATTTTTAAACGATTAAATATTTTAAAAAGAAAGAAAAAAAGTCAAAAGGTGCTATTTTTTAAAAGGGAGATAGTACTATATTTTTGTATCAATTTTTATTGTATAGAATGTAATTTTATTGAAGCCGATCTTATGTAAACAATTTTTTTTACTTAAGCGCACTTGAATTCCCATCTGTAATTCATGGCCCCAAAAAAAAGTCGGGCTTAAGATTAAGCCAAGCTCGGTCCAGTTTTCTTTAAGTTCAACTCCGCTTGGAAGTGTTGGGTTGTTTGGGCTAAGTTCGGGCCAGGCTGGACTAATTAACAAGCCTACTCTTGAATCTCTCAGTGTGAAACACTGGATTAGGCAATGCTTAATTTCTTATGCATAAAAAAGGCTATCTAAAATGGACCTTAACCCAAAAACTCGGCCAGATTGTAACGTGTATAGAATAATGTCTAGTGTCAGACGCCCAATGGCCCATCCTGCCCAACCATGAGAGCGATACGCTGTGACGCCGCATATCTCCATAAAACCTTCCCATCCTCCCCCAGCAAAAAATAATTAATAATAGAAGAAAATTGTCAGTTTAATTCTAAAAGTTTAGTGTCAGGTATATTATGATCTCAAAATTTTTTTCTTACCAGTGTTATAGTCCTTAAACAACTTTCGTACAATTAACAAGATCCAAAATATTAAACATCTATAATTAACACTGTCAATACTAGCCAGCGGGTTGACCTGCATATGTGGGTTTAGATTTAGTATGTCCAAACTAATTTAAACGTGTACTTTTTGACCCGCAGGCAGGAGCTAGTCGGACGTGAGCCAACCTCTCTTTAAATTTTTTTTTAAAAATTTTCTAAAAAACGAAATCGTTTTGATGTTTTTAAAATATTTAAAAATATTTTTTCCAAAATAACATCGTTTTGTTATTTTTTTACAAATCATTTTGTAAAAGTCTGCGGGCCGTGGATTGAGATTTTCCAGCCCGTGAGAAAAATGGGCAGCCCGTGACATGCCGACCCGTTTGACACTACTACCTATAATACGACAGTGCATGTTAGTTGTACTTTGTTGGTTACACGAAAGTTCTTAGAGGATTATAATGACAAAACAAAAATTTTTAAGACTATAACATGTCAAACGCTTAACTTTCAAGACTAAACTGATAATTTTTCTTAATAATAATAACAACATAAAAAATAATGAATACAAATAAAAATAAAACCATTCTGTCTCTTAGGAAATCGGTTTTAGCAATAACTGAAGCCATAAACAATATAAAATCGACTTAATTTTGTATCTTACCTTTATTACATATTGCAAACTCCGAATTGTTTGTGATATTCTTTCTGACATTTTCTTTATAATATTCCTACTACGAAATTATTTAAAATTTATAACTTTTAGCGAAAACTCCATAATAGAAATATTATAGGAAGAACGTTATATAAGATTTGGACCCCTCAGTAATCTAAGAAAATTCTATGTATCACAAAATAGAAATATTAATTGAACTTAGGGCTTATTTGATAAATTAATTAAGTGTCTAAAATTAATTAATTAAATATTTATTAAATTAAATGTGTTTACTAATATAGGCCATTAAGAGATTAATTTTTTGGTGCGTTTGATAATTTTTTTTCTATTTACTTAATTGTTTAAGACATTTTGAGATTTTTATTTTTAATAACTATTATTAATTAAAACGAGCAATTTATAAAAACAGTCCCCAAATTATCTTAATTGTTCTAACTTCATCTCACAACTTATATTTTAATATTTTTAGTCAATTATCTTTAAAGAAATCTGTAAAAATAGTCTATAAACTATCTTAATTTTTATAACTTAGTTTCACAACTCATATTTTAATATTTTTGGTCTATTATCTTTATATATTTCAATATTTACAGTCCTAAATGCCATTAACGTAATAGAAACCAGTAAAGATATATACATGTATTTCATATGTCCTATCAGTGTAGGGACAAATCTATCCAAAAGTTTTTTTCTTAAAATTCTTGGCACGTGTGATTGAAATTGATTTTTTTTTGTTAAATAGAGTAAAACTAAGTTGGGTAAAAGAAGAAAGGAGCAAGAAAGACACATATTCCCTAAATCATAATTCTTATTTTTGTAAGATTTATCATTTTTGTTTCAATAAAATGATAAACCTTGTACAACAGAAATTAGAATTTAAGGAATATGCATTTTTTCTCTTATTTTTTCTCTCATTTTTGTCCAATTCTATTTTATTCAATTTGCAAAATAAAAAAATAATTTTAATCTCACATGCCATAAATTTTGGGAAGAAAATTTCTTGAAGAGACATATTTGTCGTTCACCAGTAAGACACATGATATGTATATGTATATCTTCATCGGTCTCTGCCACTTTAATGGTATTTAGGACTACAAATATTGAAATATATAAAGATAATGTACAAAAAATATTAAAATGTGAGTTGTGAGACTAAATTGTAAAAATTAAGATAGTTTAGATACTGTTTTTTTGCAGATTTTTCTAAAGATAATGGACAAAAAAAAAATTAAAATATGAATTGTGGAATGAAGTTGCAACAATTAACATAGTTTGAGGGCTGTTTTTGCAGATTGTTCAATTAAAAATTATACAATTATAAAGTTATAAAATCTTAAACTTTTATTAAAAAATATTATTAAATAAAAGTAGTATTGATTCTTCGTTAATAATAAAATTTTTAAAATTTTATTTTTACCAATGTAATATTTCAAAAAAATATTAAAGTAGAACAAAAAAATTATTTTTGAGCAAAAAACATATATAAAATTTTCATATTCAGAATTTAATGATAAATAATTATTACATATTAATTAATTTGGTCTTCAAATTCAAATTCACACTTCAAGTTTCAAAATTCAAAATTTAAATATTTCATACTTTAATTTTCAAAATTAAATTTTATCAAGCTAGCTCTTAGAACATATCTTGACCGAATCCATATTTAATTATTGAATAGAGTTTGATTTTGAAATTTTTGTCTTGAGTTTCGTAAAAATTGAATTATTTATGAGAGAAGATGATAGTGTTATACTTTTAATTTTGAGTTGGTTTTGAGATGAAATGAATTTTAAATTGAGCCTATTCAAGCAGAGATACACCCTATCTTTGACGCCTACATTTACACTATTCAAAAGTTTATTAGTCCACAAAAAGATGCTGTTTAGGTTCATTGTGTTCCAAAAACCAATTGGATTACAGCAGGAGAACATCTCCTGTTTAGGTTGTAGGTTTTGTATTTGATCCCAAGTCTTGCTTACAGTAGATCACGAGGAAAACAAGATAAAAGTCCCAAAACACAGCCCCCAATCAACCCCTGCAACAACTGCCCCCCTGCACTCCCCAACAAAAAAAAAGAAGAAAAGAAAAGATAACTCAAAAATCTGTTTCACTGATTGTTTGTAAATTGGAAGCTTCCTCGATGTATCAAAAATGATATATGAAAGCACCTGTTAATTGAGTAACTTTTGGTGTAACGGATCTCTCTATAATTAGAAATAGTGATTCTTCATTTCTTCTTCTAGAAAACTTTAGATATAGTAGTAGTAAATATAAAGCTGAGTCAACCACCCATCAAATAAATAAATAGAGTTGAGTCAACCAGGCGGCCTAACCAATTAGCAAGTTTGTATGATGCTGGTTGTTGACTCTTTCGAATAGAAAACTCGTGTATTTTGTAATTATTATTTTTCAAGTCAACCCTATTGTTTAGTTAAAAATATTTCTATCCTCCATCCCCCTTTTGAGGAATTAAGAAGAATAGTTATTCTGTTTCCAGATAAAGATGTTATTCAATTAGTAAAATTATTAACGAAAGAAAAAAATGATATATCAAATGTAAAATTAAAATTTATATTGTTTTAATAAAAGGGATCGAGAAATTTTCAAATTCTCACTCAAATATTTTAAAGTAAACCCAATGGCAACCTTTTCAATTTTGGTCATAAAATAAATTGAATCAAATTATTCATGAAAATGAAAAATATGATTTTTTTTTTCATTTAGAAATTATTTAGAATCGTTTGACATTTTGCAATCATTTTTGAAAGTCAAGCATATATACTACAATTATCTTTGCAGCATTCGAGAATAAAGCAAATGTCAACTTTGTGGAAATAAAATCCCAGGGAAAGGGAGTGGAAACCTCATAAGATTTATCTCTTTTCCTCCACAAATAAAAGGAAAATTAAAAAATGGTAGTTGACGAAATAGAGACTGCTGTGTGGTGATAGTTCTGCCAAACCATTTGGTTTTGGATTTTGGTTCATCACTTGGAAAGTTCACTTGATAAACTGCCCGGAAATGGCTGCAAAGACCATTGTTGTCAACGCTCGAGGCGGAGGCTGCCGCCAAATGCCAAGTTCCTAAACATTGTGCGATAGTATTTAGTCCAACTAAATATATAATTGAATTTTATTTCTTCTCTCACAAAAAATTCACTTTCACGGAATCTAAGATATAAACTCTTCTAACCAAATACAATCTAAATACACCCACTATTTTGCATGAGCAGCCAATAAGTGTTACTTTTATGCTGATTGCGTTCAAAACTAAAATTCATCTCTAAATAAAAAAAATAAATATTTAATTTTGAATAAAAAATAATATTTTATAAATTATTTAGATACTTGAAGAATATTTATGAATTGAAGTTGTCGCTAAAATGATAAGATGTGTCTTAACAAATTAATTTAAAAGTAATTTTATCCAATAATGAAAGATATTCTTTGCCAATCGAGGTTGGTAAATGTTTTATATCATTTTTAATCGATTATATTTATATATTGTGCCATTCGGAGAAATGCTCACGAAAAAGAAATAGAGAGAATAACATGATATTTTATTTATTTTTTATTCTTTGACCTCATAACTTCATGAGAAAAACTTGATAAGTAATTTTAAAAAAAATACATAGTTACTTATGAAAGAGGGCAAATGAGAACAAAGCTTAACAACCAAAGCGATAAGTAGAGCCATGAAAAGTTTACACGACACACCTTGGAAAAGCTTAGATGGTAAAAATTGAAATGCGAGCGCCGCCGTGACTCTTCACTCTTCAGCTCCAACTCCAGGCTGTCAAAAAGACAAAAACTATTTCTTCATGTGTATTGACATTCGGGACCTTGAAATGTAGGAGCCCAATATCCATCAAAGGAAAAGATAATGTGTATGCCCAATAGTGTGTTTGTATATATATATAGACACACACACATATATCTATATCGAGGGTCCATCCTTCAAATATATAGTTAAAATTTTCATTTACGTTTTTTTGTCAAGATCGTTGTAATTTAACGTAAAAAACGAGAAATATATCACTATATTTTTTTTGAAAACTTGTTCAATATTTACTTATGAAACTCACTGTTATTTTTACTAATGTATATAAAGAAGTTTTTCTTTTTTTTTTATAGGTTGTTAAACATTTCAAATCCCTTCAAGAAAAAATGATGAAGATTTTGTATCCATTGCCATCTGTATGTCATCGACCAATTAAGGTATAATCTTTTCTTTATCATGACTATAGGAAATCAAAGTGGAAAAAAGAGAGTCATACCCTGCAGCAGCCAAATGAGTCAATTAATTCATTTTTAGCAATTGATTATTAGAAATTTTTGGCCCCTTATTTTCTTTTTTTTTCTAAGGTCGACATCCATGTATTATTGCCCTCTGCCCCCCAAGACGCAGCAGCAGGTGAAGACATTAGAGAAAGATATACTACAACATAAATGAACCGAAAAAATATAAACACCGTTTCGTTTTAAAATTTTACGTTTGAAATTTACACTTTTCTTATCGATAATTTAAATTTTTAAAAATTTAAAACAATAATTTCAAGTGAAAATCCAATTCAATCGTACATGTACATTCTTTCCTTTTCTTATTTTTTCTCTATATAATTAAAGAAAATACAATTGATATGTAAATTAAGTTAGACCTAATTTCCTGACAGATAGTCGCTCAAACACGGCGACTACAACCACCAAAGTATTTATATTTACTTTTACTTAATTCTTGTACGTATAGATTTTTTATTACAAATTTTTATACTTGAATTCTATTACAAATTAATATACGTGGGTGTGTATGAGCAGCATATATTTATTCCTACAACATATCATAGCAGGGCATGCTTGTCTATACCTTTGAGAGAAACAAACAAGTCACAGTATACTACGATAGCGATACGTATAGTACTGTTGTACAAGAAAGTGGATCGAGAATCCGAATAGTCATGAGTAGTTTATACAATGTCTTGGTTTTATGGTTATAGTGTTTTTTGATGATTGAAAACGATTTACCAAAGTCACTTCTCTTATTAATTATTTGCTGAAACTTTATCACTTATTATAAAATTTTTAAAAATGACTATTTTAGGTAAATATTTCTTGGGCACCTTAGCATTTTCCTGATTTTAAAACGAAGCAATAGAATGACTATGGAAAAGAACTTTAAGAATAAATCAAATATAGGAAGTCAAACTTTGATATTTTTCGTGGAACCAACAATTATTTGGATCAACCACACGAGATATTCTAAAAGGTGGTCCAATTTTAAAAAGATTACTAGAAAGGAGAAGCACGACTTTCATCAAATAGTCTTCCAAAAGAAAAATGTGCCCGCAATCTTTAAATGCTATAGAATTTATACAAATAAACTTAGAAAATATGTAATTTGAACTATAACTATTTGTCCTTCCTTGGAAAAGGAAAAACTCACGTTACATTCCTTGTAAATTACAGGTGTATTTGGAGTAATGGAACCCAATATAAATTTTTTACTTTGAATTCTACTCTTTTTTTTCACAAAAAATTCTTTTTTACGAAATTCAATAAAAAATTCTAAATCAAAATACTATCCAATCCCACTTTGAGTTATTCTCGAAAAATATGTACTTCATATAATTAGTAATGAAAGTAGAATTGAACGGTCTTCATTAATTAAGATTAAAGGATAAAAATATCTTAAATAATATCCCCTATTTCGTCACGGTGATGATATAAGGCAATTAGCTACTCATGTAAAGAAAGCCCCTACCTTCTGCCAGGAAGGTGGTCAGAAGGGCCTCCAAGAAAATGACACAATAATTCTATATATATGACTGACCAAAGAAAAGCTTACTCCATGGAACAAAAATTCTAAGTCTTCCTAAGTCCAGAAGCATTGTCACCCTTATCACTTCGTACCCACACACATCATGGATACTTCCACTTTTCTTCCACCAGGCAAAATGGTTGATCATCTCTTGACTCCAAACCCTTATCCTTCTGATCTGCTCCCAAATAATTACATGGTTGATCATCATCAAAACTACTCTACCGGTATTTGTTTTCCAGGTTTTGATCAGCTTTCAGATTATCTTGCCTTAGATGGTCATCCGCCCATTAGGGAAGACTCCATTTCTAGCTTCGCCGCTTCTGTATCGGTGCTTCAAACTCCATTGACATCCCATGATATGGCTAGCAGTGGAAGTTCAGCTTCAGGAAGCTCTTTTGATGGCATGCCAATGAACAATAACATGCAAATGTTAGTTATTTTTCTTCTCCTTTTTCTAAAGTCACAAAATTAGAGTTAACAAAGGAATGTGATCATATTGATATAGAGGTGATCATGTAATGATATACCTTAGTTAGATACCAGGGATGATTTTATTCCTTTCTCCCTTTTTGTGTTCTCTTGGCATATGGTTATATCTATGTAGTAATTTTCTTTTTGTGGCTGTGATATTTTTATTTAGGAAATGCAAGAGAGAGATCAAGAAAGCCAGTCAGGAAGAAGCACGTATTGTTGCTTTTAGAACAAGGACCGAGCTTGAAACCTTGGATGATGGATATAAGTGGAGGAAGTATGGGAAGAAGATGGTGAAAAGTAATCCAAACCCCAGGTACAATTTTCAAACTTGAGAGCCACAAATTATGCATGCATGAATTAATGCCGTTTTGGAGTTGAGATCTTTAGGCCAACTTTTTCATTCCCAAACTCCCATCAAATGATGATAAAATGATTCAAGTATTAATGAATGAATGAAGCAATTCAAAACAAGGTTACACAAGTGAGTTAGAGAATCTTACAACATAATTAATCATTCAGTTGATTTGTGACACAATTCTATATATCTTGTTAATCATATATAGCCGTACGTTCATAAAAACTTTATTGAAAGTATAATTCGATTAATAACTTTGTGCTTCATATGATATGGATTAACGACTCCTATATTCTTGAGGAAGATAAGTTTTCGTAATTTGCATCCTGATTAATCAATCACGAAGAATTTCTTCAGCTGCAAATTTAGCCAATGACACCAAGATAATTTCCATGCTATTATGCTGTTCCTTCACAATACTCCAGTTGTTTTCAATCTCCTTGCATGCATTGATGTTGTAGACCAAAAGAACACAGTTTGCTGAATGATTCTGAAAAGTGAAAGGGTATTTTATGAGATAATGTCATCCATGCATTACCTAAGTTCTTATTCACCTAGGTTTTTCTGTCGGTGTGTGTGTGTATGTATATATATATATATATATATATATATATATATATTCGCTTTTCCAATATAAAGATATGCTGGCATGGGGTTTTGCAGGAATTACTACAAATGCTCAAGTATAGGATGCAAAGTGAAGAAGAGAATAGAAAGAGATAGAGAAGATTCAAGCTATTTAATAACAACATATGAAGGAATTCACAACCATGAAAGCCCCTGTATTATCTACTACAATGAGCTCCCTTTGGCCCTTTCTTGTGGATGGTCCCTGCAACCTTCACGGCAATGTTCATGAAAAAGATTGGCCATCTCCTCTTGTACTTTTTCCACTAAATAAATACAAGCAAAACCACAAAATGTCGAAGTTTTTTTCCCTTAAATGCCACTTTGTATCAATGGTTAGTTTCACAGATTTAGAATATTTTAATACACTCTTAAATACATTATTTAATATACTAATTAAATTACATCATATAAAATTATTAGATTAATCCAAATTTATTAATTTTCTCGATCTAATAATATAGTTTCGTATAGTTGAATTTAATGAATATACTAAATAATATATTAAAAATATTTTTAATAAACACAATACACTTTTAATAAGAACAAATATAACTATTTATCTCTCAACTCCCTCATTCAAAATATCAAATTAGAAATATATTTATAGAATTTCTCCGACAAATAGTAACTATAAAGTTAGTATAATATCTTTTCTTTTTAAAAGTGTAATTTTTTATATAAAAATTTAAAAAATTTAATATCTTTAAACGCCGGATTCCATCTTGCTCGAATCCTCTGCATAACTAGTGTCTACAGAGTCCTTCAAAGTCGATTGTAATAATGCTTCGCCCCACTCATCTTTGTCCTGGTTGCCAACTGGGGAAGCACACCGAAGTACCATTTTCAGATCGTCAACCAAGTCAACATTCTATAATCCAAGAATGGGTGGAGTGATCTACAAAGGAGCTTGCGCGTGCTGGGGATTCGCCAGTCTCCCGCAAAGCTCCGGCAGGAGCTTTGACTAGGCGCCGGCGGCGCGAAGCTCTTCGCTGGGCCTGTGCGAAGCTCCACCTCCACGTATTTTAATGTTTGTATTTAATTGCATCTCAGGCCCATCTAGTTAGGAGTTATTGTATTTTAATTCTATATGTTAAAAAAATGCAATTATGACTCAATTCTTGAATTCACACATTTATCTTCGCATATTAGTTGTATTGACTAAAATGCCATTCAAGTATATAAAGAAACTTAATAGTTAATAAATATAAAAGTAATTCATCTTTGTTGATTTTATTTCTAACAATCTATATAAGAAAATTGTAAGAAATTTTGCAAGAAAGATTCTAACAGAATATTGATTGTGGAAAATATTTAATCTTTAGTTTTTAAATTTTAAAATTGAGGTTTTTAATAAATTTATTTTTAAAGGGCATTAATATTGAAAAAGTGACAAATAGAGGGTGGTTCGGAGTTAGAATTCTGCAAGATTAGTTTCTAAAGACATATAGAAAATAAAAAAAATTTGTTAAAGTTTTTTTAACTCTTAAAGTTGGTGGTTATATTTTTCCAAATAAAAGTCTTTAAAAATAATTTTATATTTTTTTCAAATAAAAGTCTTTACAAAATAATTTCAAATCTCAAATAATGGGTAATGCAAGAATTTTAAATTTTTTTACTATAAATGCTTTTTTTGAACAATCCCTTAACTTACTAAGTGTAAAATGCAATAACCTTTTTTGTTTTTTATCTTTTAATTTGGTAACCCCTTATTTGGTTTCTTATTAATTTGTTTTTTTGTTTGTTAGAAAATTAATTTGGTATAACAATGAGCTACTTTCATTTTTATTGTTACATTTTTAATGCGAATATTGAAACTTATATATAGAAAATAAATAAAAATATGATTTAAAAATACAATTTATAAAAAATGATTAGATAGAGCTCTAATAGAAGCTTTAATAAGCTTGGCAAAGCTCTAATGGTGAATATTCATTAAACTTAATAAATTCTATTATTTTAAAATTATTTCAAAACTTAGTCAATTTGGATCAAATGAAAATTTATCCTGAATTTTTAAAATTTAAATAAAATTTAATTCAAATTAGAATGAACACGGTAAATAGTATTTTTTTGTAGAGAGAAAAATACGTAAGTTTATAGTAAAGATAAAAATAAAATATATTCACAGTAGTAATAAAAAATATACTATACTTATCAAGCCTTATTAAAAATCTAAAATCAATTTGTACATGATACTGATACCTACTAATAAAAAGTATGAGGAAAACATTAAGTTTTACCTAACAAAAAGGTGAAAATAAATCTATTCATGAATTACTAAAATACAAATTTATAATCGATTACTTCTACCCAATAATCAATTATTCAACAGGGGTGGAATCGATTTGGAGCTCTCTTACCTGGTAAGTGGTAAGCAATCAATTACTGGGTCTGATTGTATATGAAAACCGAACTGTAAATAGACTAATGATACTGAGACACGAATATTCATATAAATTAATATTACCAATAAGAAATTAAAGGACGTAATACTCCATGGACTAGAGTTGAAACCACAACTTTGTCATTGTGGAGTGACTCGTGGCGCTGCCACATAGTTGTCCTTTTCTTTTTTTGCTTTTTTGACCAAAGTTGTCCTTTTAGGTAGGAGAAATGGTGAGATTAGATTTGAATTTTTTTTGAATTGAGTTATATTAGGGATTGTAAAAGTAAATTGTTTGTCAGATGAAAAATAAAATTTAAAATAAAAAATAAAAAAATATATAAAATATCAATCTAAGTTGGCTGCAAATCACCATATGCAAAGAGCCAAAATTAGAAATTACAACCAAAATTATCTATTGGATTTGACTACCTAAAACTTAGCACGTTATAGTGGTTATATAAAGAAGTTAATGGTAAAACTATTCATGAGTAAAAATTTATGTTCTTTTCAATAAGTAGGTTATTGTGGAATTTTATGTTAAAAAATATGTTTATGTTTGAAAAATAAACAATCAATTTTGAATCTCTTAAAGTAGAAATATAAGCATTTAATTTTGGAGGGGGGAATAATGTCTAACTAGGTGTCATTTCTGCGTGTCTTAACAGTTTGGTCCGGTCCTACACTTCCTTTTTGAAGCATGTACAGGATCGATCGGACGGTCAAAAAAATTCTGAATAATTATTCAGATAATTATTCTGACTGTTCGATCACAATGGAACGGTCATGATTCGGTCCTGCATGTGCGGTAAAAAGCAAGTACGGGACTGGAACCAAACTAGTGTCTGTCTGTCTTAATGCTCTTCTATATCTCCTCTGGAAGCCAATTTGTTACTGAAAAACAAAGATGAAATAGTTCTTGTCATTATTGAAGAACCTATTGAAGAAGATTTATTTAGGGTACGTACAAATATATAGCAGTAGCTTTGTTGTGTGAAAAAACTAAAAGAAAAAAAGTAGTTTAATAATCTTTGTATTTGGATTGTTTTAATTTGAGTTTTTTGATATTGAGAATTATTAAAAGTGAATTATTTGTGGAAAAAAAGTAAATTTTAAATAAAAAAGTAATTTTTTTAATTTTGAATTGTAACTCAAGCTCACTGTTACTAATTTAAGTACACGCGGAGGGAGGGGACTAATATAGTGGAGGGTATGACTATTATGCTTTATTTGATTTGTAAGAGTTAAAGTCTCTTAATCGAAAGATTGAGTGTTAAATCCTTTGTCTAGTGCAAAGTTTTAGTATTATCGCTTTTCAGAAATAATACTCTACCTGTAATATAGGTTATTTGTAACTATAGGCTGTATTTATATTTAATCGATTCATTATATAATATTTACAAATAATGTTACACTTATTGTAATTAAAAAAAGAATATGGAGGGTCGAAATTGAAAACTTAATCCCAAATACAGCATTCGGCAACTTCTATGTAATGCATTGGGATTTGGCTCTACTCATTTTTCTTTTCGCTTTATCCCTGCTATTTAAAGTATGTCTTTTTGAAATTCAACTCGAGCTGTGCACACCATAAAGGGGATGGAGGTTTCTTTCTTACTTCCTTTGGCATGTCAATTTTTATTGGTGGTTCTGTTGACAGAGAATCAAGACGATGGAATTCATATGGCCACAACTGCTCCCCATTCTTGCTCAAATTTGTCCTAGGCGGGATTACATAGGGGTATTAATTTTAAAATTTTATCTTAAATTTAGTAAAAAAATAAATTATTTATAATAAAAATCATTGCGATACTGATATCAAATATATATAGACATTAACCCTATGTATGCAGCCACTTACTAACTATAATAGTAATAAATAAAGGATTAGGAGAGTGGAGAGATAGAGGGCAATGATGAGAATTAGCAGTGGAATAAAAGCATTTTTTGAACTTCAAAGTTTCAAATTGGGTATTCAAGGGTCAATGTACTATTTGTCTTACATTTCGGTCTATTTCTTTTCTATTTTCTGGCAATCTTAAATTAAAATTTTACATTTTCATTGTTGATTATTTTAAATATTTACTTTTCTAAAATAAATGCTTTTTAAATTTTGTTTAAACTATCAAGTCTTCTATCATTAAACTCTTGAAAAGTAGTGGTAAACCAATAGCTTGTGTAGCTCAAATGCAAACATCGCTTTTTAGGAATATTCAAAACTGGCCCATCAAAAACAAGTTTTATATATTTACCTATTTTGTATAAAAATGTCGTAGTTGTTGTATGGTGTTGCTTCCAAAGTCTTAATTTGATCTTGTCTTGCTAGACTAAAAAGATATGAACTATCATTATTATTGATACAACCTGATAACAAACTTTGACTTTTAAGTAGAATTTTTGCAGAACATATTGGTGGTGGGGATAACACTATATTTCCACTGCTGTTCAATCCTCTCGCTTCTTTGACTAGTAGGCCAGCCACTTGGTGGCGCTCCCAAAATGTGTGAATTAAGCTGCACTGAATTGAAAGAACAGAAAGAACTTACATCACGTATTTAATTTAGCTATAGTTTAAGATTTATAGGTATTGGAGCTATAAAAATTTTCTTTGACTCTTGACCACTATCCTTAAGGAAAAAAAAGAACAAATGAATATTAGTTATATCATGTACTGAATTAAACTAGTTCAGGATTTCGGATGGATTAACTGTATCTTTGAAACCCATTCATAGAGATCACACAAAATATGAAGGAAAAGATAAACAAGTCTTGCAAAACTTTGGGGAAATTCATTCTACTGCAAATCATGAATGCTTCAATTCATTCCCTGCGTTTTTCCAGAAAATCCCTAGTTCTCTTCCTCATGCGAGTGAACACGATAACAACACAAGCAAGGATCCATGGAGGGATCCGGCCTCCAGAAAAGTTGAAATTCTTTGCCCAATCTGGGGTCTTCTTCATAGCCAATACAATCAAAATGGTTGTAACAGCGACACCTGAGATAATCCTAGTTATAGGTTTGATCAGAGAGTCCTGAAATTAGAAAGCAACATGTGTCAATATTTCACTCACTTCATTTGTAAGATAAATAGCACTAGCAAGAAAAAGCAACACCATATGAATGTACAACTTGCGAATTCCTTAGGGAAACCAATCAAGGCATCTGTTTTGAAATAAAGAAACAAGATACAGAATGGAAAAGTTATCTGGAATGCAACAGTGAAAATAGAGAAGAAAAAGAACACGTAAAAGGAGATGATATATTTCCTAGATTGAAAAGCAAAGGCCCACAAACAAATAATCTAAATTTTTTCTAAGAGTTAAGTAATATAATTAAACACAGTGCAATTTTAAATTGATAACACTCATTTCCCACATATGACTAGTGTAGTAGCTTTGAGTAAGAAGAAAAACAGGGGTAGTAAAACACTATTACCGTGTCATGTTGTCGTGTGAAAACAATTTTCCAGATAAAGGCTCTTCCTGTTAAACTAGTGTATATGCAGATGAAAGGTGCATAAGCATTTGGCTATTAGAAGCAAACAATAAGATTACAAGAAAAAAGAAAAAAGAAAAATGGCAGATACATAAAAAAGCAACGGCTCTTAGTTTTTTAATCCTTATTCTCCAATACAGGCTATTGATATATCTGCATGAGAAAGCAAATTTGAAAGTCAACCACCTCCTCCCTCTCCCAACCAAGGTCCCCGTAATGAGCTCAAGAAGGGAAGAAAATAAGCTTATAATAGAATTAATTGTCAAAGTATCATATATGAAACAAAAAGTACTTGCAGACTGTACTCTTTACAAGCAGAAGAGGAACAACAATAGAAGCCAAGCGAGAGAGAGAGAAGTTATCAAGACATAGTAGCTTTTATGTGTTTAACAGGGTGTGGAAACAGTATAACAAACAGAAGAGCTCAACCTTGACCACTGAACTACAGCACTCCAATCAAGAATGATCCAGACCATTATGGAGCAATAGTTCCAGAGAACGAAGAATGACATTAATCAGAGATAGAGTAAACCGAGCTGATCTCTGCCAAGGAAATGTTACTAACCAACTATAAGACTTAAGAAATCAATAAACAAAATTCGAAGTAGAATATATATATATATATATATATATATATATATATATATATATATATATATATATATATATATGCATGCTAAGACCAGTCAGAAAATATTTCTTGGTATTAAGCAAATAGAAAATTCCTGTCATACAGGTTTTTCAAAATTATAAAAACTATGTCAGCAAAAGAAGATGTATGTTTTTTAGACACAATTCAAAAATAATCAGTAGCTATCAACCACTGAAGACATTGAAGTAAAGCAAAATCTGCAACATACTGGATATTACTATCTTAATGACATAAATTTAAAGACTCTTAAAAAGATTATAACCATAAAATACTAGAGTTTAAAATGCAAAATATGTTAAAGATGATTAACTGAGCAAATATATGGCGTGCATCTATTTTGCTCTTTTAGGGCCAAAACCTTTGAAATGGAAGCGTTCACTTAATGTCAAGCAGAGTTGAAGGCATTATGACCATGATTGATTACTTCTGGCTTGAAAAGTTAGAATATTGGTCCCACTTCATCAGAATTCTAGCCGCAAGATATAGCAGGCTTCATGATGTTCTGATAAATTTAAGTATTGATAGTAAACATTGGAAATAAGATGTCTAATTCTCTAATCCCTAATTATTAAATAGGATGCATAAGTTTAAGGAAAAAAGAGGATAACAAAGAGACAGATCAACAAGCAGCTGATTAAATCCATAAGAGCCTCATGAGATCTTTGAAATGAAAGCGTTCACTCAATTTCAAGGGGTGTTGAAGGCTTTATGACTGTGATTCATTACTTTTGGCTTGAAATGTTGGAATTTTCTCCCATTTCATCAGATTCATGACCAGAACATATAGCAGGCTTCAAAATGCTCTAACAAATTTCTATTATTGATAGTAAACATTTGAAACTAAGAAGTATAATTCTCTAATCCCAAACTGTTAAAGAGGGTGTATGAGTTTAAGACAAAAAAAGAAAACAAAGAGACAGATCAACAAGCAGTTTATTAAATCCATAAGAGCCTTACAAGAAAGTGAACACAAAGCAAGAGGAAAATGTTGAAGGGAGGAGGAAGATCAAGATGTAAGCTTTAGCATATAAGTTCAGGAACCAAAGAAATTTGAAACCTTTTTTCCAATATAAATTGCTTCCACTTTCTTTTGAATGACATTGGCCAATATAAGTTATATTAGGATCCATTAGAAGATCAAAAAAACATGTCCAAGTTAAAAGCTTGCTAAATATAGCCTTGTAGACATTGTAGTTTCTTAAGTCAGTTATTGAAACAAACAAGTTTTCCATCTGCTTAATATTTACTCAACATATCAGGGGCAAGTTTAGGGCTTTTGGGAAGTAAGCCATTTCAGTTGTACTAGTCATGGATAATCTTTTCCAACACATTGTCATCTCCACTGCTTCCCATAAAGTCCTAACACCACCACAATTTCTTATTTGCTCAAGTTTAGTTTAGGCAGTAGGATACTCGGCACATTGGCATTCATACTATTGCTCGTTAAAGTCCTAATACCATTACCGTTTCCAGGAGTTAGAAAGTACATTTCAAAATTCACATAAGACTAGTCATCACCATAAAGATGCCTCAATCTCATACAACTACTTAAATAGTAAAAAAAAAAACAAAATAACGATTCAATATTACGTTTAACCATTTATTAATCAATTAAAGCAATCAAACAAAAAATCCTAGGCGTTTCAGCTAACATATCTTTTTTCAGCCCCATTTATGTTCTTCGTTAATACATTATGTATCAACCAGAATTCAATCAGCACAATGTTAGTATTTTGTATGCACGACGGCGCCTTTCAGAGAATTACCTTTCCTTGTCCGTCGATGCAAACAACGGATCCATCCTTGTAACTGAGCAAGGATCGGCCATTTCGGGGATTGAAACGAATCGGAGCTCCGCGTCCCTGCCCGGGCGTGAAGGCATATATGGATTTAAATCCATATTTTTCAAGAATATCTCGGACCTCCAGCTGATCTTGGTCCCAACCACCAAGGCTCGACCTGAATACATCAATGGGTCCCTTGCCATGCTTATAAAGGTGAACCTCGACTTCAGGCACCTTGGTCCGAACCGACCTTTTTCGCGGGCTCTGCCCTGACAACAGTGGGGTTGACTCGTCGGCGGCGCTCGCCGGTGATTCTTCTTCAATTTCTCCCATTTGATCTTCTGGTGTTATTGTCCGATTATCTCTGCGGTCTGCCGGCGAACCAATTGGGAGGAAGCGGTTGCTTTTGCGATTAATAAAGCTTTTGGAGTAATCATAGAATCCGGGGACCCAGCAATAAGGGAGCTTTGTTTGTTGTGACGTGGCAAATGCGCTTTTTGATCCTTTAATAATATGGACCTCCAAACTGTGAACAACTGCCAATTTCGTCCCTGTATCTAAATAGTGTTCCAAATTTCGTCCTTCAAAGATAATATATGATTCCCAGTATAATCCTGCCCTTTCTTATTCAATAGATGTTATAGAATAACAAAGTGGTAAAGTAAGTAAGACATTGGTTCAGTTTCAGTGCTTGATAATATATTTTTTAACATAAGACATTGGTTTAGTTACTGTGCTGATAATATATTTTTCAACAACGAATTTTTAATTATTAAGTTTTGATTTAATAATAAAAATTTTACACATGATAAATAATTATTTATTGTGAATAATTATTTAAAATTACTAGTAAATTACCAATCATTAAATTAAAATTAAAAAATTGGAATATATTCAACATATACTGAAAAAAAATGCATTATATGTATCGCTGTCAAATTGATTAGATACAAAATATAAGACAGTGTTGCATGAATAGCAATTTATATAAGATATCCTTCTATAAATAAAAGTATTTTCTTGTCTAGTTGACTTCTTTTATTCTTTATTTTTGTTTTGTAAATCAATATCTTTATTAAAGCAAACTCAACGAAGTGCTAATACAAGTTACAAAGATTCTGCAAGTACATCTGGTGCCAACATAAAGCATCTAAATTTAAATCGATGTGAAGGAAACTTTTATCAAATTCGAGCAGTAATTTTAATTTTTTATTAAGATTTTCATATTATTCTCTTCTCTATATATCTACTTTTAGCTGTTATTCTTTTTCTAAGGTTGTATCTAATCACTTATTGATTCTTGAAACAAATTTTATTGTCAGTGAAACTATTGATAGAACTAAAATAACTGGTAATTTTTTCTCTCTATTTTAAAAACTTTTTCTACACAAAAAGAAGTACTTGTATCTTTATCGATGTTTGATTTAGCTTCAGCCACTTGTTAATTAATCATATTTATACCTAATAGATTGATTCTCAACTTCAAAAAGAATAAATTGATTCCCTCAAGCTAAATTTATTGTTTTAATAGTTCAATAGACTTGGACTCTTTGTTCTTCTAACAAAAACTTATCTTAGAAAAGCGAACATGATGATACAATTCAAAATTTAAAATCTAAAAGATAAAATTCTCACCTTACAACGATATAATAACTATCTAAAAAAATACTTTTTCTCTTCTCTTTTCTAGTGTGGCATAACCAAAGATAGTACTTAAATATTCGTTAAGTATGTTTATTAAGGGATAATAACACATTTAATCCTCATTCATTTGATGGACTAAATAATTAGATTGGTCTATGAGGGTATATTTCCCATGAAGTTTGAGACTAATCTTGGGCAAAATTCAAGTACTAAATACTCGCTTCCTCCTACATGATACATGATATATCTAACGTTTTCAAGTAGTATTCTAACATATAAATTAAACCAAATGCATACATTTCTTTTATTTAACTACTCAATTAAGAAGGAAAATGATTTTCGAAATTTTACTTTCAAGCTCACGTTGATTCAGTTTGAAGTTCAAGCACCTTACTATTGGGCACAGGTGCGAAAATGATTCGAGTTGAGTCGAGCTTTAACTTAATTGAGTCCAGCTTCATTGGTTTTTTCCGGAGCTCGAGTTTGAGCGGAGCATCACCGAGTATATTTTTACAATGTTTGGTCTGGAGCTTAAATTGAACATAAACTTTTCTCGAACTTATATTTTATAGTATTGAGTTTATGTATATTTTTATATAAAAAATTACATAAATATATAATTTTTTTATTTATTTTTTAGAGTAACTTTGTGTTGGAAGTAATTTATTTGAATCATAATAGTTACCCAGCAACTAATAAAAAGGAGCACAAGTAAATGGAACTACTAAAATAAAACTATCCAACTTTGTATTAAGTTAATTATTTCATGCACATATGCATCTTTTATGGGCTCAACTATATATAATTTTTAATTTGACTATATTCAATTAAAAATTTTTCATATTTTACTATTCATTCTTTAACATTACCTACACGATGAATGTTACCTAGATTTTGTAGTCTCATTGTTATGATGTCAATTTAATATAGGGTTCCACCTCTCCAATGTTTTTTTTAAAAAAATTAATTTTACATGATAATTAGTAATTAATTACATTATTTGTTTACTACAATTATTTTTCATTATTATTTAATTTGAAAATTTGTTAGTAAAGTGCTTAGTTGAACTTGTCATGTTGTTTGTAGATAATGTAAACTTATTTACATATGCAATTACAAAGTTGTTGCGCTGCGGATATATTTATTATTTAATTATGTGTATTTCAAGTGCTAATTGCTAATATTATAAGAGTTTATGTAATTGTTTCGCTTAATAAATCAATATTAAATAAATTAAAATTTAATTAAATAAGCCCTAAATAGATTATGAAGTTTACGTACTTGAGTCAATTAGTTTTACATTTTTTATATAAATTACTTAATAAATGCATAATGAAATTGTACATTTGCTTATAAATTGAAAAAAATATATATTGTACACATAAATTATCTTTTAGCTAATGACCTCCAACACTCAATTCTATTGTCCAAAGGAACCTCTCAGTTGGCGATTGACTCCCTCTTATAGTGTATCCATGAAGGGTGCACTTCCGGTACATGAAAATCATGCTCAATCTGAAACTGCAGATGAACCAAAAGAATGGTTAATACTGTAAAAAAAAATTCCACAATCTCAATAATGTAGGAAATTGGTACCACTACAGAATTGTCGACGTTCTCAAGGAGACCTATCACTATCATAGCATCAATGCAGTTAGACTATGAGTTGAGTGGTGAATATGTCCACGATTGTGATTGAGATATACAAATGAAGATTGAGTTATACGTTGTAGCAATTACCCAACCCCATATCAGGCATAATGAGCTAACATTTATTGGGGTCTGTCTATGAGGATCTCAATGCTCAAGTTACTATAATGAGGCCTTGATCCCAGGCAAGCCCTTCATGATTTCCTTGTATAGTGCAGATCAATTATGCATCTCTCGCCATAGCTGTTACAGAATATCAAACCACGCATCATGAATCTAGTGTTGCAAATTGGCGATCGCCTGAAATCTGTAATTTCTGTCTGCTTTAATGTCAAACTAGTTAGATATGTAAGACATAACGAAGACTAGTCTTGAATAACCATATCCCGAAGCCTTAGTAGATGAATCAAATCAATAGCCTAACGATCCTTATTCCAGTGTTCTAGAATTGATGAGTCTATTGAAAGCATTTGATGAAAGTCCATCAAGCCTTCTTGAACCACTGTTGTTGACAAGCACTTGAACACATATTGAGAAACATGTACGTACTCCTAACATGACTTATCCCTCTTCGTTGCTAGCGCGGTTGGCTCTTGCCCCCACTTTATTTTGGAAATAACATATGACTCATCTAAATTGCAAACTATCACTACTGCTCCTGACATCTCTTCAACATCAACTTCGTAAATTACGCAAATCCTAATGGAAATATTGTGACATAGAGGTTGTGAAGTCAAAAAACACTCAAATATTAATGCAAATGCTTAACAAAATAAGGCTGCTTAGTGCTCAAGTGTGTTAATATCTCATAGGAACATGGAAGCCTATGACTACACCACAACTAACATCTACAAAGGGAGATGTCATGCCAAATCTTCTTAACATGGTCTCACTCATTCACAATGAGCTAGAGGAGCTTGTGCGATACTCTATAACAAAGAGGAACCAAGATTCGATATAAATGGAGACCATACTTATCGATAAACTGACACTGCTCCAACATACCCCTGATCTCGGTAATCTAAGTCTCAATCATAGAATGTACCTTCACTCAAGTAGTGTCAAATGCACTGAGAGTTATCCCCAGATACAATTTCATCACTGAATGAGAGATTTTAACCCGATTTGTTAGCTCTGTGCTGAAGTGTGTAAGATATTTTCAGTCCATACTCTGACAAAATGCTTGCACTGAGTATCCAGTCACGTCTCTTTCAAGTACCTCAACAAGTTTCAAAATCTCAACCACAATTTATGCATCTGAGTATATTTAGCATGAAATCCCTCATCTGTAAGGGAGTCAACTAACTTTCTCCAAGTTCCTTTCGAAATTTTTTCAATTGTTACTTTATCATCGCATACCTTATAGTAGCAATGCTGAACATTTTTGGCAATGTGATACCTACACAACATATTATCAAAATTGGAAAAAATGTCGGCAAGACACTGCATTAGCCCATGCTCGTGATCTATCACAATAGCATATGGGCCACAATATCTATCAAAGATAGTCTGAACATACTCTAAAATCCACCGATAAGTGTCTGACTAGTCGTTACTTATCCAAGTTGCAACAACAAAAAAGTTACGATCGGTGGGTGTAAAATGGACGACCTTTAAGAATAGCATGTTGTACATGTATGCAACAAATGATGATTTGTTTATTTTTTGAAAAACATAACACAACCACATACGATAATAAAATGTACATGTTCGTCTTATAGGTTGTATCCATTATCAATATAAATAAATACACTTGAGCAAGTAAGCATGAATCAAGATGCCCAAAGACACAATCTCTTAGAATATCTACCCCCGACTCCACTCGGATCCAATGAATGTATCCATGATTATTGAATTGTTTGAAAAATTGCAGCACTATCATTCGACCTTTCATAGTCATCGCCCTTAACTTGTGTCTCATGTTATACACAGTTTTTGTCTTGTTTAAAGTAGCCATGGAAGATGAAATCTCATATTTTATGATGTTTAAACAAATTATTAAAGCAATAGTATGAGTAACATAACATCGAATTTATGAACCTAACTATACTATTTGGGTTCTTCCGCTTCAAATGATCTATTATATATTTACACTTAATGTGACATTTACTAATTTGCTCCGTGATGTTGAGCTCTTGCTCATCAGTCTTGCTACTAAAGTATGGCCGTAACGGGATTTTTCAAACTTGTGATTGTGCTTCTTGTATATAACCATAAGGCTTTATGCTCCTTTATAATGCTCCGACATATTAATTTTAATAGATAATGACACTTTTTCGTTCTTTTAGTCTTTCAAGTTGTCTTCGAGTGTGATGTCCTTACGTCCAGTGTTGGCTTATCCTTAGATGCATAAATAAATTTTCGATAGGTTCCGTCTCTCTCACACCTACACTTGACATATCCATTACCATTTTCACTGTATAATTTTGAATGGGCAATTATCCAAAATGTCCACACTTGTAATGCCATTGTATTTACCCAATTTACTAACTCATCTTTATTAGAAAATATATCATGTGTGCCCAAATATGAAGTCAAATCGTCAAATTTATCCAAATTTAAGAATTCTTCAAAATAATCGGAAGACAATGATGACCTTTTACTATCCATATAGAAATAAGGATGGAATTTTATTTGGTGTTCCTTTTCCTACTCATGTAATTCATATCACTAATTTTGTAGAAAAAATATTTGTAATACTTACAAGAATAAAAAATTAATATGTTAATGATGCATGAATTAGGCAATCAAAACAATTTATACTATTACATTAACTGCATTATAATGAAATATACTAATTGCACAAGTTATTTTATTTATAACATCTAACACAATATAATTAAAAACCAAAATAAAAAGGGTTGGAATGAGTGATTAGTTTTGCCCCAATGGACAAAAATCCACAATGAGTTTTGCCCCAAGGGGCAGAAATCCATGCTGAGTTCTACCCAGTAGGATGGATCTTCAAGCAAAAACTTAAAACGACGAAAAAAATAAGCATTTAGTTATGAATTTTTACCTCAAAAGCAAGAGAATTGGGTTTAGTTTCGATACTTATTACATTGCACTGGCTAATTTGAAGCGTTATTGTTTAAATTTTGAATTTTTAGTTACAGAGAAGAGAGGATGTAGAGAGAGAAATTTGATAGGAAATAATAAATTTTTTAGTTGTATATAGCGATTATATTTTCTATTGGTAGGTAATCAACTATTGGGATACTAATAATTTACTAACCTAACAAGACAAAGCTACTCAAATTTTTTAGTATCATTAACAAAAAAGAAAAATATATAATACTAATTAATTGGTAAGAAAAAACTAAAAATAATAGTAACAAAATTAGTTATAAATTTTTCTTTGAATGATGAGTTTTAAAAGCAAGTAATTAATGCAAATTTAATAGCTTAGGATCGGAATATGAATATTATTATAAATTTGAGCGTCGGCAATGTAAAATTAAAGCAAAAACGACATTGTTGAAGAATAAAGAGAAATAGAGAACATGGAGTGAGAAAGTGAAACTCAAGAATTAAGGCTCATCAATCTTATTAAAGTCATTATATGACCTTTATATATAGACTCACAATATAAGATTTTGTGAAAGTCCGAACTCTAATAGAGTAAAGAAATCAAATCTAATCAGGAAAACTATGTTAGAAGTTAGTTCTCTCCAGATAATATGAACATCCACATATTATGAATTTACTAAATTAAGGCAATAGTTCAGTTGATAATGTGTTTTTTTCCAAATCTAATGGTATCAGGTTTGATATTCATTGGGCACATGAATTCTTTAAAAAATACTTCTTCCTTTCAAAATCAAATGCCCACTTTATACTCCACTCATACAGTGTGCCACTACTAATTACTTTGAATTCCTTGATTTAAGGGATTAAACTCTAATTTCACTACTAACCTCTTTAACTAATAAAAATATTATAATAATTTATTTATTGTTAAACTATTTTTCTCAATTTTTTACCAAGTCAAAATAGAACATTTAATTACGGATGAATAGCGTATAAATTTATTAATGGAATTTGGTTTTCTCTTCCACTTTAGTACTAATTGGTCCGATTTTTCCAAGCATAATAAAAGAAATATTATGGAAAAGATTGCGAGAGATTCATCAATCAAATTCTTAATATGATTATAAAAGATTGTAAGATATATTAAACAAGCTAACAAGTTTCTGAAATATTGACATAAAATGGAATTTTCAATTGTGATGTTTATTTTAGGTAATCTGGTGAGATATAGTTTTTTCAATAAGAAAATGGATGAAATTTTCAAGTAACTTTGGAAAGAACAAATGAGCATAAGAAAATAGAAAGACATCAAAGATGAACATTTGATGTAAATTGAAAAATCTTAATTCACATCCAAACCGGAGGCGAAGGTATCATATCACAATTTTTTAAATAAAAATATGTAACTTTGCCCTAGAATATTCTCGGCCAAGATTGTTTCCTATAATATCTGTTATTTACATTAACATATTCTCAATTGCTTAAAATAAGATACTTATAACATTCTTTAAGATTAAAGTTATTTTTGAGATATTCTCAACTAATTATTTAATTTTAATTTTAATTTAAATAAGTTAAAAAATATTTTTAAGAAGTTGCGTTGGGTGTTTTTTAAAACAATTTTTACTTATTAAAAATATTAAAAATAAAAAATTTGAATATAGAGATATGCCAACATTAATTAGGGAGGGAATTAGGAATTATACCTTGGGGCAAATTATAAAAAGATATAAGCACATAATAGAAACTTTCAAAAAAATTTATACTCAAGTAACGTTTTTTTCTTTAGCAAAAAATCTTTGGAGAGTGAGATAAAAGTTGTAGTACTGAAGAAAATTCAAATGATTCACATGGAAAAATGTAGTGTTATATCTCAAGGAAAAGGTAACTTTTTTTTAAACAAAAAGGGAAATTGAAACCTAATCAATGGCCATATATATCTCAACTAATACAAATCTTGTTAACAAAATATTCACTAGACGTATGCCATCTTCCTTCTCCTTGCAATGATTTTGCATTATTTTCTAAAAAATAGTAGTGTCAAAAAGGGCTCTAGCCCGTGAGTTGGTCTGTTTGGCCCGTAATAT
Source organism: Rauvolfia tetraphylla (assembly GCA_030512225.1). NCBI lineage: Eukaryota > Viridiplantae > Streptophyta > Magnoliopsida > Gentianales > Apocynaceae > Rauvolfia > Rauvolfia tetraphylla. Next base: position 6,950,445 of record JAJQKT010000058.1, on the reverse strand, counting down.
GAAAGAGTTTGAGTATAGTTTCCCAATCCTTTTTAAATGCTGGCCAAATTGGCCAGCTCTGTTTAGCCTGTCGGCAGGAGCAGGCCAATTCTTTTTTTTTTTGTATTAAAAACATCATAAAAAATAGAATGTATGACAATCTTGATACCAAAATTTCCCACATCACATATTCTAATCATATTCACAATAAAGGTTAATTCATTCAATTTTATTTTAAATATTTTCTTATATACATTTATTCATATTAAGAATGATATATATAATTAATAAATATTTTCTATTTTAAAAATATTGATGATTGGTCAAAGATTATTTCTATTCCAATTATAGATTTATATTATCATATGTGATAGAGAGATAGACTACGCCCACAGATTGGTCCGTTTAACTCGTAGACCTAGTACAGAGCAAAAAAATAAGGTAGTCCGCTCCGCCCCGTTTAAGGGGAGGCCGGTGACGAACTTGATTGGAGCGGAACGCCTTGGTTGATGGTACTCCTAAAGAAGAAAAGAAAGACCCCTTTCCTTCTTTGGAGTTCACAAGAGTTAGGAAAAATATTTGCATAGTTGTATCATCAATGATTTTCAATATAAAATTTGCTTATTCAAATAAGATTCGGGACATTGTATTTTCAATATAAAAATTGCTTATTCAAATAAGATTCGGGACATTGTATTTGGACAGCGTTTCTGCGTTTGGCCAGCCAGAAATATAATTGGACTTCATTTCTCCTCTCATAAAAAATTTACTTTTACGAAATTCAAGACAAAAACTCTCACAACTAAATACAATCTAAATACATATAATTTCTATCTAAGTAAATAGATGATTTTCAATTGCACGGGAAATGTATGCAAAAATGCTTTTGTTTGCAATAAGTTAATTTTGGATTCCATTAAACATAATGCAAATGTTTACTTTGGTGTAATTCTGACTCCAGTCTGCATTGGACAAAATTCAAAGCTCAAAAGGCCTTCTTTGGTAAGTCACTTATGATTGTCTCCCCTTGGAGATAGTGCAATCTGCTTTCTATGATAAGTGAACTTTTGATTGCATAGGACACAATGGCAAAATGCAAGACCCCAGCTTTGGCAGTGAATATTGAGTGCATTGGACATGATTCAAAATGCCTTTTAAGTCAAATTCGCACAATGGTATTACCTTGTAGGGAATGTATCATATCTTTGACGTCTCCACTCTATAAAAGCAGAGAACGCAAAGAGAAGTTTCATACCAAGATGGAGTTTTCCAGAGGACATAAGATTGGAGCAGCTATTCTCCTAGTTTTCTGTTTCATCCCAGGCCACTTTGCTGTTGTGGCTCTTGATTCTCTATCCAACAGGCATTTGAAAATGGAGGATTTTGAGCTTAAGAGGCTCGTTCCTACAGGGCCTAACCCGGTAGAGTCTCTGGATCCTCTATCTCTTCCTATACGAAGCGTAAGAAAAAGAACTGTTCCTACAGGACCAAACCCGGCACAGTCACCAGATTCTTTATCTCTCCCCATACGAAGTGCAATGAAGAGAACTGTGCCTACGGGGCCAAACCCAGCGGAGTCTCCAGATCCATTGTCTCCTCCTGTGAAGAGGCTTGTTCCTACTGGGCCAAATCCAGCAGAGTCTCCAGACCCTTTAAATCCTCCTATGAAAAGGCTTGTTCCTACCGGACCCAATTCTGTAGAGTCTCCGGACCCTTTATATCCTCCTGTGAAAAGGCTTGTTCCTACCCGGCCCAATCCTGTACAGTCTCCGGACCCTTCAGCTCCTCCTATACAAAAATCATCTACGACTAGGAGGCTTGTTCTTTCTTGGCCAAATAGTGCTTCATTGTTCGATCCTTTATCTCCTCCATAATAGAATAAATTTGAGGTTAATACTATATAAGCATTTTATGGAATGGCAAAACTTAATTTACCTGTTTCTGATAAAGTGAGATTAATGATAAGTATTTTATGGAATGACAAAACTTAATTTACCTGATTCTATAAAACAAGCTGGGCAAGGAGAGAAGTTTTGCATCAGCCTGAAGCTTGACAAGATGCAGAAGACTGCAGCCGTAATTCTTCTTTTCATGCATTTCATAGCAGGCTATTGTGGTTCCATGAATCAGTTTCTTCTTCTTCTTCTTCGCTCAAACAATTGAATCAATTTCCTCATACAGGTCCAAGAGCAAGTGTTGCTTTAGGGCTACATCTAACTGCGTCGGGGCCTACTCCGATATCAACTGGGTTTGAATTTAAAAGACGCGTTCCTTTGGACCAAATCCAATGGTGCCACCTGCTACTCCAATTCTGATATCATCTGGGTTTGAAAGTGAAAGGCTTGTTCCTTCAGGGCCAAAATCTGCGTTCTATTGGGTTAAATCCTACAAAGTCTCTAGACTCTAAATCTATTTACCTAGAACTATTATATTTTAAAATTAAATTTAAAATTATAAATATATAAATTATATTTTTTATAAATAATTTAATTTTTATAAAATTTTAAAATTAAACTTTATCTAATATACTTTAAAAACAGCACGATTAAGAGACGTGTTCCTTTTGGGCCGAATCCCACACAATCGCCTGATCTTCTATCTATTCCTCTAGGAAGTGCAATGAAGAATCTGTGTTTCTATCGAGCCGAATCCAACCGTCTCTCCAAACACCCTATCTGCTCCTCTACGAATACGGTGAAGAGACTTGTTCCTAGAGAACCAAATCCAACAAGTCCCCAGACCACACTATATCTCCTTCTCAATTGAACTTACTACTTGTAGTTAAGAGGTTTACTCCTTGCAGTCCAAACGGTATTTGATTGCCTGATCCCCAATCTCCTCCATAGCAGAAGAAAGCAATTAAGGCCAAGCTGCTGGTTGCTTAGGGTTGAGTCGCCTGAACCCTTAAAACTCTATCAAAGCTGATATAGACCTTATAATCCAATCAACTTGATAATTGTTTATAACCATTTTGAAAGTTTGTATTTGGAAATTTGAGATAGACTTAATGGTAATAATGAACATTTCATGCCTTGCTGAAGTAGCAATCTTTCTTGCTCATCATAATTTTTTCGTGAGTCAATAATTTAAGCATCTGATGTTTTCTTTTTTTTCTTTTTTTTTTGTTTTGTGGGGGTGGGAGGGTGCGGGGAGTGTGGAAGAAGTTAGATTCATTTTGTCATCTCAGAAATGGCCACAAAGAGAAAGCTACCGTTGTAACTGGAACTAAACACCTTAATTTCTTGCAGCATTATCTGCTAAAGATTTATAATTTACAGAGTCACTTTTGGAGTAATTGATAGTTATATAACAACACACTATAAATGGAAGCAATAGCATGACAAAGAAAAAAAAAAAGATTCAATCAGGGGTTTTGTGAAGAACATTGGATCTTAAAGACTAACCATAGAGAGATTACACAAGTCATTGCTGATGCAAATGCAAATGGTATCATAAGTTTCCAGTTAGAGTTGAGCTGGCAACATATGTAATGCATCATGATTAAATTTGAGTAAGACGAGAGCAAAGTATACACTGAAAGAATTATCACCAAAAGCCATTCTCTAGAGCATGTTCTGACCTGTATAAACCAAATGATGAATCAAGCCATCCTTCGTTCATTGCCAGTTCAACATAATGTTTAAATTGCTGCCGAGCATCCGGTACATCGAGAATCAAATCATCAAGCGATTCAGCTACTCTCGCAAAACCTTTCATCATCTGATTCAGCGTTATAAGTCCCGTGCTAAAACACTCTTTTAGTAGAATCCATAACCTATTATTTTTCTTCTCCATAATACTCACCAATGATTTCTTAACAACCTCATGGTGGAAAAATGGCATGCCCAAGTCCTTTATGCATCGACAGGCTTCGCTTATATCCCCACCAGACTCAAATTCCTCCAAAAGCTTTCCTATTTTATCCTTCACATCCTCAATTGTCCATCCATTTCTACAGCTTCCCCCACCACCCCAGCACCTTAATATTCGTTCCCCAGAAAGTCGAGCATTGAGCAGTGACTTCGCCATTTGAATAACTTTGTATCCTACTGAATCTGTCCCTAAAAATTGGTGTGCAATCTCTTCCAAGTGTTGTGGTGCCAGAACTTCATCCACCTGAGCCCTGGCCAAAAACATTGCAAGATCTTCAACAACAACTGGATTGTCAAGAGCAGTGTCATCTGCAGATTCTATCAACATGACAAATCCATGAACCACATCATCAGCTGGAAAACACAAGGACGATAACAAAACAGAAGCCATTTCTTTTTCTCTGTTCTTCCGATCCATGGCCAGAGTAATCAACCTCTTCACAAATAATGCATTTAGTTCAGCTGAAGCAGAACAGTTTTCAGATTCTAGGCAACGACTGACTTCTAAAATATCGCCAGAAAGAAAATACTCTTGAATCATTGATTGAGCTTTCAACTTAAATGCTTTTACAGCTAGATCTCCCACTGCTTGCTTCTCAGGCTGCAATGACAGCGGCCTTAAAGATGAGGCACACAACCAACCATCTGATGCTGCTTCAGAAATCAAAGACTGCAATATCCTATTTGCATTTGGAATGTCAAGTGCCAAGTCATCAATTGTGTCAATAATTCGACTAAATCCCTTCGAAATTTGACTTGAATTAATAAGGCCTTCTTCAGCAGCTTTCTTCATCAAGTCCAAAAGACGTCTTCTAGCTTGCTGCTTCTCCATTGCCATTATAATAATTCGTTTGACTATCTCATGGTGAAAAAAAGGTACATTTAAATCCTTGATGCACCTGCAGGCCTCGTTCTTGTCACCACTTGATATAAACTCAGTCAATAAATTGTTAATCTTGCCTTTCACATCTTCAGCTGTTTTGTTCTTGTTACCTGCCCAACGCCGCTCTATGATTTCTGTGTGCAGAGGGGCTGATAAGTACCCTTTCTCAGCTCTTTTGATTACATCTAAACCCTTTGAATCTTCAGGTAAGGAGGTCAATGCGTTTATCAAGAATGCAGGAGGAAGTATATCATCAACTACTGCCCTAGCTATGAACAGTGCTAGAATATCAACTGCATCTGGTATATCCACAACCAAGTCATCGGCAGACATCAAGAGCTTAATGAAACCTTTGTGAACCTGTGAAGGATCAATAGTATCAACATAGAGTGAAGATAACAGAACAGCAGCCATTTCTTTCTCTTTGTCATGCCTATCCATAGCCATAGAGACAAGTTTTTTGATAAAGTAAAAGTCATAGCAGGGTGTTCCAAGTTCTTTTAGTTCATTGGCAGTTGCTGTGATATCATCAGTAGAGAAGTACTCCTCAATTATCGCAGTGGCCTTCTTCTTGTACTCCTCGATTGATGCTTCCTTTCTTCTGGCATTTACAGACTCATTCTCCTGAAATTATTGAGTGTCGTCATGTTAAGCACTAACATTGCAGAGAGAGAGAGAGAGAGAGAGAGAGAGAGAGAGAGAGAGGAAGTTAAAAGAAGACAGAAAATGAGAGAGAGGAAGTTAAAAGAAGACAGAAAATGAAAGAGAGGAAGTTAAAAGAAGACAGAAAATTAGAGGGAAAAACTAAAGGTATCAGATGATTACCTCAGCACTACTATAGTTTGGATCATTTGGGTCAAGGGCATAGCCATCATCCACATCAAGTAGCCCTCCCCAAGTTCCTTTTCCTCCGTAACCACCTACATATAATTACAATTATCTTGAGTAATCTAAAATGTGGCAAAAAAAGAGAAGGTCCGTGGATTAGTAGCTTATGAAACAAATAACCAAGAATAAATTCAACATGAAAAAAGAAATATTTCATTTTAAATGCCTGTGGCGGTAAGCACATGTGCAGACAGACATCTTAGTTCCACAACAATTTGGCAAAAATTTTAATTTTTTGGGTAAATAATCGTCCAAATAAAACTAAAACAAAGAAAGAATGGATGGAATATGTTGAGACTGCTAGCATTCAAACTAAATCTTGAAGAAATTATGCCAAGCCATGCCTGGAACTGGTGAACCACAGTTAGATTTGGAGTTTCTACAACTAATATGTCAAGTCCCACTGGAACATGCAGCACAAACAAACATGATACACTATATTAAACTATTGGGAACCAAACGGTAAGGCCTTGACATGCAGATCTTCAACCTTTGCCTTCTTTTGTCATTTTAGTTGGGAGACAGACTTCTAAGACTAGGCAGCACAGAGGTAGTATAAAAAAATAGCAAAATAAAATTTTGCAACAGCTTATGAGGTAAATGTTGAGAAAGTAACAAAAAAGAATGTTACAAGGCAGAAACAGTTTGAATTTCCTAGAAAAACTTTCACTAAAGAGGGACCTTCATGGTTGATGGATATGAAATCACTATAGATGTTAGGATTTGCTCCTTGGTTCTTGAAAAATAAAGAAATGATATTTGTCCAGCATGATGCTCTCTACACACGTGTATTATAAGGAGCAAGAAGTAAGATAAATCAGAAAAGCTCATCCATTGGCAAAGTTCAAACTAAAGAAAGTAAATATGTCACCTTTCTTTGGATGGTCATCCCTTACAGAATGTGAACGTCTCAGATTTTTTAGTGGACTCTTCTTGCTTGTTCCCTGCTTACTATTATGGTAACTTGGAGACCTTGGAGACTTTGGTGATTGAGGAGACTTTGGTGATCGTGGTGACTTTCGAGACGTAGAGATTGTCAAAGGAGATACAGATGAAGGATCTGCGTTCTCCCTAGCAGATCGAAGTTGTTCCTGATGCTCAGTTGACATATATCCATCAGCAAAGTCCATCTGGATGGATCCTAAGTGCCACTAGTTCCAAGATGACTTGCAGCATACAACCAAAATGCTAATACAGATGCATCCAGTTTAAAATGTGATTCTTGAGAAAAGCTGAAAATTCAAGGCCTTCTTGAGTAATAAGCAGTGAATTGTGTAAACTATTCCAGGTATTTATGAATCCGCTTTTGGCCAAGTGTGGAAGTCAAAAATCACAGTGTCCAGTTCTTCAATACCTTAAAGATTTAGCAGACAAATATAAGAAAAACAAGGGAGACAATTAAAGCACCACAGACATACCTATTTCTTGTAATAAAGTTTAGAGCATTTCAGAAGGAACTCTTGAAGATGCTTATTGCTCCTTAACCCAACTCATTAACAAGAAGAGCAGACTGGTGATAGGATATAGAAATTTGATATAGCACAGTTGGCAAGCTCGATCTATGCTACAGTGACTCGGGGAGGTCATTGCATAGCAAATTCTGGATTATGCAAGTCTCAAAGTATAATAGATTTTGGCAGCCATTGAATTTAATAATGAATATATAATCTAGGGAGGATACAAACCTGTCTTAATCAAGCACTCATGCACATACTGAACATTGTCACATCAACCAGAAGTCCTCAACTGATCAAATGTCAAGTTATAAACAAAGAGAGACCTACTTTCTGGTTTCTGCATTTTGCGTTCTACTATTGTAAATCATTCAAATGAAGCAGTTTAATGCTCCAGGGAAGTAGTTTTTCAGCGTGACTTCTACATTTTACATATCTCTTCTCCTTTGATTATAAAGAATATAGCACCTCTCTACCAGTGATGTCCTTTAGGCCCCCACATGCTAAGGGCAAAAAGATGAATAGCTCTTTCATTTTTCATTTTACAAATAAATTCTAGTTCTTAATGTGTGTTGAGGGAAGATGCATATCTGCTTTGGTTGTTCAAGGAATTCCTGAGTTGAAGAAACCAGACCTTGATTTTTCCAAAATGCCATTTCTAATGTCTTATTATCTCCATGGACTTAGGAAAAATGGGGAAGAAAATTAAACTATATAAATGCTTGTTTGAAAGCGGACGCTCAAATACAAGAAGCGAATGCCTTAATTCTTGATAAGAGGAGCGTCAATCATTTTATATGAAACAAAGCAAGCAAACTGCAAGATTTTCCTTTTAAGGATGATCACTAGAATATGCTTCCTCTATCAATACATCACTTATCCTCCAAAAGAAAAGAAGAAAAAGAAAATCACAGAGGAAACCGGCTCCATTCTGTTCATAACATTGATCCAATAAATGCATAATCATAAAATCTTGTTCATTACATCTTTTTGAGACATATTTACATACACAAATATGAACAACCAGAAGTCTGCTCATACCCTTATCTTTTGCTCTTTTCCGAAGAAATAGCATAGGAAAAGAACAACGGAAAAAACCCATCGGAAATCATGCAATATAATCCTAATCCAAAAAAATAAATTAAAGAGCAAATTCAAGAACTTGCCAAAATTAATCAAAAATTGCCATGAAAATTAATGTGCACTAAAAAGTAAGCAATTAAACTCATGCTCACCATCCAAATGGGCTTGCAGAGGAGGAAAACGCAGGCTCTCGCGTCAAGATTTCAGTTTCGGACAGTGTTTGAGTTGATCATATTACGCAGCTAGATTCTTTTTGGATTTAATGAAATTAGGCAGTTTCTGCTTTGTTTTAGGCTTGTAGTGAGTGAAGAAGGGAGTTAAGAAATGGTCGTTGGTGTCAGTTAGGTGTTGAACGGAGATCACTAAGGCTCTCTTCATCGGACGAACAAGAGGACTTTGCTGGTACCTTTTGGAACGTTAACCCCGGGAAATTCGTTGGTCCAAAGTTATGGCAATGTAATTCACCACCTGTAACCATTACCGATTGGCTACATTAATGGAAAAATTATTTTTCAGAATTTAGTCTTTGTTATGAATTTGTTGACGCGCATTTGTTGTTGACACAATAAAATAGTAATACTAATGTAGAGAGCTTAATAAAGAAATTAGAATGTAGAGAATAGGAGAAAACTATAGAGAGAAAATAGAAAGAAAGAACAAGAGATCTTTATTAATTCTCTGATAGTAAATCAATCAATGAATGAGTGTATACAATATCTCAGTCTAGAGCCCTATTTATAGGGTTCAGGGGTACATCCAAATCAGAATAGGTATAGGGTAATCAGAAGACAAATCCTATCACTAATCAAAGATATGATAGAACTCTACCATCTATCTTCTGGATAGTTGGAGTGTCTCTATAACTCTGATAATGGACATCCATAATAATATTAATTTCATAACAGTCTTTGACTTTTATTGTTTTTTCAAAAGTAAAATTTTTATTATTAAATTTTAAAATTAATTTATGTCTCATCTATTCTATTCTTATACGAATTGGAGAATATGTTCAAAAATTATTTATATTTTTTTAAACTAAAATTATATAGACAATTACATCGTAGTTTAACAATAAAAATCATATTAAAAATATGTGTTACGTTGCATAGAGGCAATTTTGGTTTAGAATTAACTTAAAGGGATAGAATAAAATTATACAATCAATTGAAGTAGATTTCATATATGTTATAAATTTTGATTTGTATAATTTGGATTGACATTAAAAAATAAAGATAATGTTATGAATGTATAAAATTATCCTTGAAAATAGTTGTGCGTAGTATGACTTTTCTTGTTAAAATTTGACATATATAACTTACCGAAAATAATTTATGTAGAAAAAATAAAATAAAAATTTTAATTAAAAAGATAAGAATGTAAATATTTTTTAGACAATTATAGTTGATTTCTCTATAAATAAATTAATATGTATGAACTTTACCAGTATTATACTATAAATATTATAAGTTACAAATAATATTTTCTATATTATTCTATATTAGTATTAACTTTTTTATAAATTATGATTATTGATTAATTCTCTCAATGTTATAAATATAAAAATTTCTTGTAAGTGTTCTTTTTTCCCCTCTAAAAAGAAGTATATTTCTTATAAAAGAAAATTACACTCCTACCCTTGACGAGTGACGACCACTCTTCAAGCCACATATTCAATATAGATAGAAGAATTGCATCGTGTTAATGTAAATTGTGTTTCTAGGACTCAATTGATACACATCCATAGTTGCGAGGGCCAAACTGAAATTTACTCTAAAAATTCAAACGTACGTTCCTTTGGTTTCTGGTGTAGTCTAAAATTGGTCCACTCATAGAGACCAGAAGTCGAATACCTCTACTGCAGAACAAAATGGCAGCAAATGCGGTGAGGCCTCTGAGCTCGGACTCCCATTTTGATTCGTCTCTTAACTCCTCCAATACTGAAACGGACACGATATCCTCTCTGCAATTGCAGCTTCAGTTCCTGCAAGACAGAGTCAAGGTACCAAGGAATTATTCTTCATTTCTGCTTTTTGAGCCCTTTAGTTCTTTGTAATTCACTGTTATGGTTGCTTTTTGATATGTAAAACTTAGGAATTAGAGTCAGAAAACGAGAAATTATCTGCTGAGCTTTCAAACTGCTGTTGCCAAAAGGTTTGCTCCACTTGTCAGATCTTCATTTTTCTTATACGGTTGTACATTATACATGGTGTGAACCTTTTTTTTTTCTTTCCTGCTGTGTAGAGTGAAGGAAGTGTTAACGTGAGTCCTGTAGTTGAGGAAGTAAAAGGATTAAAATTAGTCAGTGATGGCGTGGAGAAGAATTCAGAAGAGGCTTCCTCAGGTGTTTATCTTCAAATTTGATGTAATTCTCCATATTATTTCTAAATCTTTGAATAAGAAAGAATATTAAACATGAAATGTTTTAGTATTCTCTATGATATTATGTCCCTATACAAGCAATTCATCAGTATTTTACTTTTACATTCAGGTCTCTAATTTTTGGCTATTTAGTTCAACTTTTGTTCTGAGTGCAGGCTCAGAGACTATGCTGCTGTCTCGATTCCAAAGGAGATATGTTGCGCTAAAGATTATGTATTTCGGTCAAAGGTGTATATTACAGCAGCTATATTATTGGATTGGCTAGCCAATTGTTTGTGAATTTGTTTCTTTAGTGAGAAACAACGGAAAGTTGCTTCTGTGATTGAATGAGGAGGGAAAGTCGTGAACTAATAGCTTCAGTTTGCACGTTATGCAGGTTCCAAACCTCTAGGCAAAAGTGAATATATGCCTTATCAAAAAATTTTTAAAACTTAAATAATGGTTATTGTCATTTACAATTTACTCTGGTAATTGAAGTACAGTTGAAGTCAATTTGATGACCAGTAAGTTCATGTTAGTATTCAGCCAGGATTAACAAAAAAATGTAGCTTGGCAGAGTGTTGATGGGTTGATAATGACACATAATCTCTAGTTCTTAGGTTTTCCGGACTTAATATGAGGGAAAATAGTTATGTGACTGAAGTTTTAAATGGTTGAATGGAATTCTGGATTATTTAATCTAATTGTCAACATTCACATTCATCTTTCATGCTTGTGTTTGTGACTCCGTATGTTTCCAGCTCATGCATGGATTTGATTTTTAGTTTTCTTATGTGCTTTTCCGTAGATTTTATGGCTTTGCTTCTGAAGCGCAGATGGAGCCAAGCATAGAGGTATGCAGCTCATCTTGCTAAACCTTTTTAATTCTTGGACACCAACCATTAAATAACTCCCTCACAGGATACTAACAGCTTTTATCTTTGGTTCTTTTTCTCTTCCCTTTGCTGGCTTCTTTAACTTTATTGTTCTGATGGCTATTGTTTATTTGATTTTATTATTTTTTTCCCTTTTCGTGGAGTGGTGGGTAGGGAGATGGAATGAAGGGCAGGAAGCACGATAGTTTTTTACCTTATAAATTAAGGTGTTGCTGACATTTATGATTCACCAGTACAATCACAAGTCTGAACTTTTGTGATAACTTTCTGTTACTTTCTAAATTTTAATAGGTTGAGAAACCTACTTCATTTTGGAGATAGTTCACTTATCTTTGATCGTACAAAAATCTAAGAACTCTTTGTCAAGCCAATCTCCTTGTTCATCACTTTAAAAGCTTCACGCAATTCTCCACTTAGTGGGTTCTTCTTAAAAAAACATAAGCTGGAAATGGACATTTATCCGGGCGCCTTCAATTATAAGTTTATAGCAATAATTGACACATTCTCTCTTTTCCCCACCGCGTGAGCAAGTTTTGCTATCTGCTCTAGTCTTTCCGATATTCTCATTTACTTTATTTTTTATCCGTACTTAAAAATGAAAAAGGGTAGGGATCTGTGCCATACGCTACCGGTGCTCTGCAAAGAAATATGGCAAGTCACAAGTTTTTCTCACATCTAGCAATCAGAGGGATTGGTTTTGGTTAACGATTCTTACTCTTGAAAAAGCAACAATGTATCCTTATCCAAAAAGTTTTTACAAATTTCACTAATTGGAGCCTGGATGAAAATATTCCAGTGTATTTGGCCATTCTTCATTGAAATAGAAAATCCTGTCCACAAAGAAGAAGGGTGAGGTGCGGGGGTGGGGATGGGTAGAAGAATACAAGTCTACTTGGAGTAGGTGAAATATTTTGTGACTGCAAGTTTTCCTATAATTATGCTAGGTTTTGAGAAAATGAAACCCTCAAATGGTATGTGACTTTTGGCTTATAGTTTTGATATTTTCTGCAGTCTGAAATATTTAAAGCTTTTAAGAAGACAAGACTCATAGTTGGAGCAGACAAGAAGGAAATGCAATACTCAAGATGTGGTAGAACAGACAAGGGAGTTTCTTCTGTTGGGCAAGTAATTTTATTATAACAAGAATATTTTATATCATTTTGGTTCTTTATTGTTCACTTTTATAGCATATTGGTTTCTTAATGACATTATTCATAGGATGTGTGGCCTTTCTAAGACTAAATGCTTAGTTGGGATGTTCCTGCAGCAGATAGGCTGTTTACATTAAACCAGAGGTTTAGAAAGTATTTCATAATAATTGTATTAGTTGATAATTATAAAGTTCATCACAAGATCTCTGGAGACATCCCCCTTCTCACAACAAAAGATAATGAAGAAAGATCATCCTTTCCATTTCATAGGTTTATTTGGATTGGGTTTTGATTTGAGAATTTTTGTCTTGGAAAGCATAAAAGTGAATTGTTTGTGAGAGGAGTAGTGGGGCCTTTTCCTGAACAGTATGATTCAAAGCATTTCTAAGTTTTTTTTCCTTGTTTGTGTTTATTTTTTTTGAGGGGGTTGGGGGGGGTTGGGTGGTTATATTGTAACGGCAAGGGATCCATGACAAAAGCTGATAGACCAGGACAAATGATGTAGTAAAGGAGGATAGTATTGGTGGTCTGCAAAATTTCATTTCCATTTTTCCCCAGGTCCACTGAAAACCAATTGAAGAAATGCTTGATTCATTTTATCCCTGAATATGGAGGTTAACTCTGTTCTTTCAGTTCCTGTCTTGCCCAGTATCCTTGTGACAGCCTAAATCTTTCTTCTTTTCTTTATTTTTAAAATTTTTTTCTTTCTTGTGATGAATGCAGGTAATAGCTCTATTTTTACGATCAAAGCAGATGGAACAAAATGGTAGCGACCCATCTTCTGCCGAAATTTCATCTGAATACTCATGTGGTTGGCATCATTCTCATGTATCAAACTATACTAGCTTTTAATTGTCCCATGCAACTACTTTTTAGAAGTTATCATCATTATTTCTTTCATTCCCCCTACAAATATGCATAATAGAGAGTTGTTTATTGCTTTTACTAGAATTGAGCCTCAGATCAGAATTTGCATGTTCAGGCATTAGAATATAGTGTTCTTCAACTATATTTGGTGACTGCTTGTTGACTAGATTTAGTAGCCGTTAAATAATTTGAAAATTGCATGCTTTAGTTTTGCATTCTTACCACCATCTTCAGAATTATATTTCATCTAACTTGTCGTCTGGCTCTTTGGTACCCGCTTCCTATGGATTTGTTATTAGGAGAAGAAATAGACTACGTTGGGATACTAAATAAAGTCCTTCCAAATGATATTAGAGTTATGGGCTGGTGTCCTGCTCCAAATGATTTCAGTGCAAGGTATGTTGTCCTTGAGTTAATGATGCAGACTGAAAGGATATCATAATCCATAGCACTAAATGTTTCCGGAAATTTAAGTTCTTCTAACTAATTCATATATTTTGTTGAGTGCATTTATGAACTGCCACACAATATGAGTAGCATATGTCTGATCCTTTTCCTTGCAAATTGCTACACTTTTTTTTAAACTAAAGATGGAGTTAATTTCTTCTTGGCTGCAAATGTTATCTTGCAATTAAGAACATTTTTGATGGGCCTTTTTATCCTTTGCTATTAAAGATCAGTTTGCATGCAAGCCGTATAAGTTTGTTCATTGTGTATATAGTTTTGAGTTTCAACTGTTGCCAGTAGTCATCGGAAAGCTAATTAGCTGGATCTTATGATAATGCAAGTGCAATTTGGATGTTTAAGCCCATTTTTCTTCTTGCTTCCCTTTTCTCCCTCTAAATATTTAATATTTATGTATAGAAGCAGACTTTAGTGATATTAATAGTTGATATTTTCAAGTTTTGCTTTCAAAATACTTGTTAAAAAGTATGAAAATTTATACTTACTTCGAGGAATAGACTAGTTGTTGAGAAAAATAATGTAACATATGCTGCAGGTTCAGTTGTTTAAGCAGGGTGTACAAATATTTCTTTTGGAGAGATAATCTGAACATAGAGGTATTTGTTTCTGATTTCAAAAGATTTAGAACATGTTGAGGCATTTAAGCCTCATTCTCTGAAATCTACTCCATATCTGATATGTTTCTTTGATACCATACTTAATAAGGCAATGGAGACTGCAGGGGCGAAATTTTTGGGGGAACATGATTTCAGAAACTTTTGCAAGATGGATGCAACTAATGTGCACAATTATAGAAGGCGTATCATGCTCTTTGAGATTATTCCTTGCAATGAAAGGTTGTATACAGTATTTGATTCTCTATACCTTCTGCTCTCACCTTAGGTTTCTTACTTTTGATTTGTGTTATGGTGTAGTAAGCATTTTTGGATGGACAAGTGGTATCACTTAATTTTAGGATTTTATTCTTAAGTAAATTAATTGGTTATGAAGGCCTTGGCTTCCAAGCAAAATCTATATTATTTATAACCTTTGAGCTTGTACAAGACCGGAAGGAAAAATAGAAGGGAAAATGCTTTCACTGTATCTCAATTTTACAATATTGCTCCTTTGCCATATGCTTAACCAAGCTGTGAGTTTCTGATGACAATACCAAACAGAGGCAGAGATCTTTTTCAGTTTCAGTAGTCATAAAACAAATGGGTAAAATCTAGAAGTAGTAGCAATGCTATCTGTGACTATGTTGTGAAAAAATTGTGCGCTTAATTGTGGATATCCCATTCTTTGTAGTTTGTCTCTTCAATTAATGTTGATTACATATTTAGAGGAGCCATAATAGAACAGTTGTCTGTTGACTAGTTTTGTGCTTTATAGCCCTTTAGATAATATTTTAAATCCTAGACTTATTAAAAGCATTTCTATTTGTGTAATGTACAATCTTAATATTATTTTCAGATGACGATGCTGCAAATTTTAGGTGTTTTAATACCTTTATCTTATAGATTCTCCTTCCTAGTTTCAATAAATTCTTCTTATTCATTCATCTCCTTATTCCATCATCCTCCTTCACCCCCAGAATAAACTAGGAAATTTCTGTATAAGGTCATTAGTTTTGATTCTTGGGATCCTTCGGAAAAGTGGAAGCTAATGATTGTAACTGCTTCTTTTATGCACAAATTATCCTGTGTAGTAACATATTCCTTGCTCTTTTCTAACAGGATTTTATAGCTGCAACTTGTTTCCTACAAATACCTATGCAATTCTTTCAAGTATTATTTAATCTGATAACAAACAATTATAGAAATGTTAATCTTGTTATTTGTGTATGGCTTTATATCATTGTCCTTTTCTTTTACCATATCTTTGCAGTTTTGGAGGCGATGATCTCTGTGTGATGAAAATTAAAGGCAGTGCTTTCTTGTGGCACCAGATCCGGTGCATGGCTGCCATACTTTTTTTGATAGGTCAAGGTCGTGAATCCCCAGATGTAAGTCAACATTTCACTTCTAAACGGGTCTCTTTAAATTCTTAGTGATGTTCTCTTGATTTAGGAATTCATAATGATGAAATTCTTGATGGTGAGTATCCTTTAACTATTTCCTGGAGTGTTTTTCAGTTTCCCAACGTCTGCCTCTAGGAAATCCTTACCTGGGCTATGTCTAAAAGACGCTCTTTCACAAAATATGGTCGGTCAGAGGTCTGGGACCCAATTTTTGTAAGAGGTGGTTTTATTGACCCAGCCTAGTTTGTAAGCACAACTCCTTCATATTCCCGATCTTTGCCTGGAAAGTGCAAAACATGGTGTAAATGGGGTCTTAGAGGATAATGAAGAGAATCCTGGAATTGCTTATACAGATATCAACTCCATCCTTCTAGGCAACTTTCCTTGCGTAAACTATCAGAATATGCAAATGGTGTTCATTATGAGAAATTCATTTTTGGTGTTCCTCTGATGGAGAAATCACTTTGGTACATATAGAATTTGGAAATTTTGATTTTACGTATCTGGAATAGTTTTTTTCACCAAGGGAATGATATGCTCAATTTGGTTTTCCTACCTCCATGCTCCCTAACCACAGCCACAAGCCTCCAACCCACCCATGCCCCAAAGAAAAAGATAAAGATAAAAGACCTCTTGAAGGGGGCCAGGATTTAACCCATTCAAGTCTTCAAGGTAGATATTACTTTGGGTTTCGATACTGAATGTTCAGGATAGGTGTTCAAATTCTATAATTTCTTTATTACAGATTCAAGGCACTCAGAGCAGGTGATTTACTTGCAGATTGTAGATTTGTTACTTGATGTTGATAACATGCCAAGGAAACCTCAGTACAAAATGGCTCCAGAAATTCCACTTGTTCTTCAGTCTTGTGAATTTGAAGGTCTTAGATTCATTTGCTCATCAGGTAATATGAAGATTTTTCTTTTTTGTTTTATGCATTGCAGCTTTATTTGTTAAAGCTTATCCCTAGTACACTTTTTGAGCATATTGCATCCACTTGTTTGCTTCACATTATTCTAATCATCGAGTAATAATTTCAATCTCCTGGTGTTCCCTACTGCATTACTAAATAAATGCATGGAGGCATGTAGTCACCAGTTCACTTCTTCAGTTGTAAATTGGTGTTTTAAGCCTATAAATTTATCTTTGATTTTTTAATCAAGTGACGCGTTTAAAATCTTGTATGAGTGTCATTTATACTGGTTATGAGATGTATCCCTGATTTGATTGCTAATCAGAATTTTGTATTTCCTTTCTGATTAGGTGCCAAAGAAGCTTTACGTGAGCACTTGAAAAAAGAATGTCATAGGTATAGGCTTCAGTCTGCAATTTTTCATGAGGCTTTGCAAAACTGTTCTTTTACTGAAACTGGTATGACAATGGATCCTTCTTAGTCACCCATCCCCATAAAAGCCCCCCTGGTTGTTTCCTTGGCCTATTTCTGAGAGGGATTCTCTTTTTCAGATGAAGGGCTACTGAAGAATGATAGATTAAAAAGGAGAGAGCCAGTCCACATTTCCATCACGTCAAGGCCCACTGAGCGTAAGTTTTGTCCACTTGAAGCTTTTTGATGGTATGATAATCAGATTGCCAGAAGAGCTTGCTAACGGAGGGTGGGGTTCTTTTCCCTCTTTCAGTTTAACAGCACAATTCTGAGTCACAAGTAGGAAGAAAAATTTTCTTTTATCAATTTTTAGCCCTAACAGAAGAATATCCTATATTGTTGGATAAGAACTTCTCAAACACCAACACGCAAAACACAGTCGCATACACAAGCGGAAAAGGAAAAGTTAAACAACTTCTTTATGCTTTGAAAGGAAATCTGACATAATCAGAGGAAGCCTCTCTCTCTCTTCACTGCTTTCATTCCCTTGCATATTTGTGAGTGCTTTATAATGATGTCCTTGTATTAAACTTCTGATATTCCCATATCGTGTTTCCCCTTTATGACATACCTTTGCTGAAAACACGTATCCTTGACCTCTCATGTCATTAGGAACTGGAGATGTTCATGTTGAGGTCATTTGTGAATGTACCTGTGGTGGGGTGCTATACCAGCGGGATTCAATCAGCTTCTCTACCCCCTCCCCAGCCACAAAAATCAAAATGGAAAAAACACCAAAGAAAATTGAAGTAAAAGGATATTGAGTTTGAAAAGAAGACATTGACACAAGCATGTGGACAGAGTTCCTCTTGTTGAAAATACATGCATGTTTGTCGTCTAGCTTCTTGTCCTAAAGTCGGAAGTATGGCAATGATCCTTCACAATCGGTATTGTGCAAAGGACACTGACATTTATATAGTAATTTGTTCTAACAGGGCGTTCTATGCACACACACACATGTACATATATGCCCTAATCCAGCTTCAAGGTGATTGATGAATAAGCGTTGCTTCTTAGCGTGACTTCTTTCCCCTGAGCATATTTACCTCTTGGCTTTACTTTAATGTGCCTACTTTATGCAGAATCTATCTTTTGCCTTTTTGTGCATTATACATCTGTCGAGCCTTATAAACTTTTGTTTTGTTTCTAACTAACTAAGCTGATACTTCTTCAGCTTCCTATGAAGAACGGCGTGCTAAATTCAACCGCAGCAGAGCACAAAAGTAGAAACTCTTCCCGGTTCTCCTTTTAACTATCAAAGTACAGTGCGCTATTAAGTAGACGACTCAGAAATCATCTCCTGATATGCTGGTCACGAATCATTATGTAGCTTTTCTTCTATAACTCATTTTCTGTTTCGAATTTGCGCATTGTTCCGGTTTTGGTGGCAAATACTTGATTCTATGGTAACTTTTGGATAACAAATTATCTGCCTTTATTGTAATGTATACATTGTTGAAAGATTCTGTCTATTTTGTAGGGTTATCTTTACTTGAATTAGTTGAATAAATGTATTGATACCATTGGCAGAACCACGCCTCGTCCCCCCAAAATTTCTCAAAATGTTATATTTTTCATAGAATTTTTTTGGGAAATCATTATAAATATTTACATTTTTTTCACATTTTTTAATAAAAAATACTACATATATATTTTCTTATCGTTTGTCCTCCACTATATAATTTTTAGTCGCTCGCCTGATCGTTGCTCTTTCTATTATCTTTATTTCTCCATATACTTTCCTTTGTTCCTTTCTCATTTCACATCTCAATTATTATTATTTAGGATTAAGCTTTACTTTACTATGACTGACAACATCAATCTTTTAAAAGAATACATATGATGAAATAAAGATCATACAAAATATTACTAATTAATTTGGGATGAAGTGATTAAAAACTTAAAAGGCGCAAAAAAGGAGTCAATTTAATTTTTAAATAGATTATCCTTAAAAAAAGGGATAAATTCATGTCCTCCTATAAAATAGTTGCCCATTTGGAGTTGCAACATTTGTAGGCCTAGTCGGGGACCTGTTGGCCATACAAACTCAAGAAAAATAGTCCATCTGCTTTTGCCTGCCTAAGTTTGCTTTGCATGTGTATCCCGAGCAGTACCTTCAAGTAAACTCCAGAAAAGACATCATACGGTCGTTAAAAAGTAGAGCCAAACATGTCCCAAAACAACTCACCCTTCCCCCCTATGATTTAGGAGTAACATTGGCCATGGTGGCTTCATAATTAAACTTTCACTATTCTCTTGCCATCAAAAATACCTTTTTATTTTCTCTTTTTCTAATTTCAAATCATCATTTCCATGTTTAACTTTTTCTTGATTTTATTTGAGTACATAGTTACCTAATTATATAATAATAACTCTTGGAAATCAAAAGAAACATCTCACCAAACATGGTTGTTAGAATGTGACACAATTTTAAAGAAAAATATGTCTTTTTTTTTTTGTTATCAAGGAACCGTACACTTGATACTCAAATGCAAATTAGGCAAATATTTATCTTCTGCTATATGTGCAAACTATAAGAGAAAATAAGTTATACTAAATAATTTTTAGTATAAATTCAAATCTTAGGAGCAATTTGGACCTTCATGGAGAATAAAGAATTTCAACTCTCCTCCAACTCACCAATTCTTTCAACAGTTATACATTTTCTATTCATTTAAAAAGATAAACATTCAATTCCAAACTAAAAGAATATTATATAATATTTCATCAAAAATTTCTCTCATCCAAAACAAGAAAAACAAGAAAAAGGAGACAATGAGAATTGCATGTTTCGAGGAAATTTGTTTGGGAAAATTGAGAAAATCTTGTGATTTGCATCATTCTGCAATTTTCTTTTCCCTCCTTTTGGATGAATACCTATACACTATTATATGAGGGAGAAGAGAAAGTGGACACGGTGAATATCAAATTTGAAACATCTCAATTTAACATGGAACACTTTATTCATTAAATAATTAATTCAAATCATATTTTATTATTTTAATTTACAAAAAAATAATCTTTAAAATATTAATTTTATATATACTGTTAATATATAATTTTTTAAATATGTGTGTATAATTCGGGGAATTATATTTTAAATTCTAATTTCTTTTTCTTCAATGTGCAAAAAGTTAAAACCCAAACTTTCCTTTTCATCCCTCCCAAAAAACAAAAAAAAAAAAACCTTTTCAAGCCTTTGGATTGAACATTTAAATACTTGTGTTATTATTTAAAAAGATTAGCGAAACTGACTAAATATTAAAAGAAGAAGAGAAACTCCTTTTCTAAACACTAGAGAAAATAGTCAGCCTCATACTGACCAAACATCCCTCACCCTGAGGCAGCCGACCTAATTTGAAGAAATTTTGTCTTTTTGAAAAAAAGAAATCCAAAAATGCTTCGCAACACATATCTTGAGGTTCCCGCGAGGGAAACTCGGATCAAACAATGTGCTCTCCTTCTTTCTCGCTCTAAAAAGGATTTTGGTTCCTTTCTTTCTCTCTCTATATGTACATACATCTATAGATATATACATCCACTCTCTATTTATACATATTTATGCATATAAACATTTATAGAGAGAGAGAAGGGGGAAGCAGTTGGCCTTAGTTTGAAAAATGGAGGCGGCAATGGGGTTGATGAGAAGAATGCCACCAAAGCATGCAGAGACGGCGCTCTCCGCTCTGCTAAGCCTCTTACCTCACAAGTCCTCTGATCTTCTCTCTCAAGTCGATCAGCCTCTGCAGGTAATGTTGCTTGCATTTTATGTTTTCAATTGTTTTGTGTACTTTCTTTTTCTCTTTTTGTTTCTGTTCTTTCTTTTATGTGCTGAGAATTTCGAATAGCTTATTGATTTTTGTATTGAATTTGTTTTTGTTATACAAATTTCTGACTAGTTCTAATGTATTCCAACTCCTAGTTTGATTAATTGTGCCGTTACCGAGCAGAGCTTGCTTTAATTAGATTTAGGTTAATTTGCTTGAAATGATTGATTCAGAGTTTTTCTATTTGTTAGGGTTTTGATCTTTTGGCTCACTTTTACGTTTCATTTCATTATTCTATGTGATTTTTCTCGAGGTGATGCGTGCCGTATTCAGTATTAGCGTTCTTTCGTTGTGGCATTGGCTGATTTGGAATTATACTTGCTCTGTTTTCTGAAGCAAAAGCTAGGTTTTTGGAATAAGATTCTTTTCTCCTCTATATAAATTTTCTTTTTCTTTATGTGTGGTCAAAGTTGGAAGAGTGGACTAGCAGTTATAGTTTTAGAGAGTTTCATATGAATTAAGTAGAAAAGTTCTTTTTTTGCTTCCTTTTCTTTATTTCTTTTTTTCTTTTATCCAATGAGTCGGGTACATCTTGTTCTATTCTTAATTTTTATCTCTGAACAGATTTACATCATGATAAGTATAAGATTGTTTTGATGCCTGAAATACTTCACAAGTTTTAATTTTCTGCAAAAGCTAATATTTCAGCTCCCCGTGCAAAAATTTGGTGCATATCTGGTGCTTGACTTCCTATTCTGGTTGAGCAAATGCTGATCGATTAAATTGTTAAGACAGGTCATTTGTGATTTGGACTGTGGGAAAGAGTTCATTTTGTGTGAATACAACAGAGATGCTGATTCTTACAGGTAAACTGCAGCTTGGACATGTGGACAAATTGTCACAGAAAATCATTGTTTGAGTTAATATAAAACATGGCCTATATTATCTTTACTCTGAACTAGCTCTCTTAAGAGATCTGGGTACTTTGGGTATGTAGCATGACAGTTTTGTGATATATGAAAAGCCTGAAATCGCTTGATTTCCTGTGATTAATATGCTCTCTTTTGCTAACATCTCGAGAATTTTTTCTGCAAGATGATTTGTAAAGACTTGTGGAAGCTGTCTGCCCTCTATTTCATGGATAAGTTATCCGTTTCACAGAATCAGGCTTTTCAGTAGAGCAAAACTATTTCTTGATCAATGTCTGCTATTGCTTCTCTGCATGAATTGCTTTTAGTGTATCGATCATACCTATCTACCTATGAGAGGGGGAACGACCCTGAAAATCATTAAGAGGACCTTCAATAGCACTGGGCTACTCTCACTTGTTCTTCTCTCCATGAGTTGAGTGTCTTCTATTTCAACATATGGTTTAATATGTTTGTTCCCTTTTTATTTCCAGGTCACCGTGGTCAAATAAGTACCATCCACCCCTAGAAGATGGCCCTCATCCATCTACAGAATTGAGAAAACTGGAGATTGAAGCAAATGAAATCTTTGCCGTTTATCGTGACCAGTGAGGTTCTTTACTTGCCTGATTTATTAGTTCTAAGATGCTTTAAAACAAAAGTGCTGTTCTATGTATAGATAGAAATCTTTGCTCCCTTAGACTTATTTTTCTAAGAAAAATCCTGAAGAAGTTCAATTTTACTTCGGCGCTTGAGATTTTCTTGTTAGTTCAGAAGACCTACGAAAAGGTTAGATTAGCAAGTTTCAATCGTTTCATATACTGGTTCATGAGAGCTTATAGCATCTTTGATTGATCAAACTGCTGTCAGGTATTATGAAGGTGGAATTTCATCAGTTTATATGTGGGAAGATGAAAATGAAGGATTTGTGGCTTGTTTCTTAATTAAAAAAGGTCAGTCTATTTCCTAGATCATAGAGAAAAGAATGTATTCCATTTTCAAAACTGAACTCTTTATAATTCTTGTTCAAGATGGCCCAACAACTGGACATGGGAGAAGAGGTAATCTAGAGGAGGGAGCTTGGGATGCCATTCATGTCATTGAGGTAGATCTCATCTCTTCTTCAGCAATTAATTTTTCTAAGTACAGAAAGAACAAGACCTTCTCTGTGGTTCTTTCCAAACTAGCGGTATGATTGCTTGTGCAAATCTCTATGTATATGAATCAGGTTGGTCCAGAGGAGGAAGGAAAAGCACCATACTGTTTGACAAGCACTGTTATGTTGTCATTGACCACAAATGACGAGTCATCAGGCTCCTTTAGCTTGTCAGGATCAATTAGAAGACAGGTTCAGAAAACTGTGCTTACTGTTATTGAGGCATTTGCATTTTAAATCTTTGGGTGTTGTTTCATGAGATTATATTAGGTAGGGAAAAAGAATCAGGACTAGTTTGGCGCATGTCTAAACAATAATTACCAATTTTGGAGTAGTTATTATTACGGTTGGACTTTGGCTCTGTTTTAACTGATATGTCCTCCACACATTCAGTTTCTATTTAGCACAGACTTGAGCTATGAAAACCAACTGAAGCAATTTATAGGCTGGGATTGGCTGACATGCGTGAGTTTGAATTTCATAACAACAGTATTTAATCAAGTCTTATTAGGAAATTGGTTTAGAAATACTTTCTTTAGCATATAGAAGTACGAGCATTTCTCTACTACTGCATTCATTCTAGTCTCAATCTTCAGAAAGAAGGTTTTTTAACCGACAACTACTTTTGAGAAATTTTCTCCTGATTGTATAAAAGTGAGATAAGTCTCAAGTTTCATATTATGCATAGAAGCCGGAGATCAGTTGCATATTTTCTTGATTTGTTAACTGAATCCTGACTTCTCACATCTGTTGCACTGTATAAGAGCTCTGAGTACTGAAGTTCTTTAACTTTTTTTCCTGTTAGTGTGGCGTATCTAAGCTTCAGAGTCTTAAGCCACAATGTCGCATTCCTTGATTTGCTTCTTTTTTTTTCTTTATGTTTTGGGGGTCCCTGGTGACTTTGCCATTCTTTTTTTCCTTTATAGCTTTTCCTTCTGCTCTCATTTTTATATTGTTTACTGATGATGTTTTATGCAAAATCCTCATATGAGTTGTCTATTTGTAATAGATGAGTATGAACCTCTCGGTTTCAGAAGGTCATTTATGCAACATGGGAAGAATGATAGAAGAAATGGAGGGTAAGCTGAGAAACTCTCTAGATCAGGTATACATCTATATTCCAGTGTGCAAACGACTTCTTGTTTTTCTTTTTCCTTCCCGTATAAAATTTTCTTTAGAAAAAGAAAAAAAAGAAAAAACTTCCCAGAACTTGTGAACGAAATGTATTTCGTGGCACAGGTTGAACGCTACAATGCAACGTAGTATTGCTAGTTAACCAATCCTGTTTGTGTTAATATATTTACCAGGGATTTGATTTTTTTTTTTGGAAAATTTACATTATACTGCAGGTTTATTTTGGGAAGACAAAAGAGATGGTTTGTACTTTACGGCCTCCTTCTGAACTGTTGCAAATGACACTTCCTGACAGCTGAGCTTTGTTATATTGAAGCATGCACTGGCTACCTTTCTTTCCATTTTCTTTTTCTTTCATCTGCATCCATATCTTGAGGTTGCTTTGTAATCTGTATGTATTAAATTTTCTTTACAAGTGTTCCAGTATATTAACTGTGCAGATCTTCCATTGGCTGAGCAAGAGGAAGTTTGTTTAAGCACCCAAAATGTTTTAGGTCTAATCCTGGACTTGTGAAAGCTTTTTTCTTCTCTTATTTTTGCACCGCAAAAGAACTTGTCTCCACTTTGTTGATTTTTGATGTATTAGTTCATTTATGGTTCAGCAAATCAGAGTACCTGCACAAAGTTACTCCGCAAACAGGTTCTTGATGCATAAACAGATCTTTGGTCGCTCTTCTCTCTCTCAA
Source organism: Rauvolfia tetraphylla (assembly GCA_030512225.1). Taxonomy (NCBI): domain Eukaryota; kingdom Viridiplantae; phylum Streptophyta; class Magnoliopsida; order Gentianales; family Apocynaceae; genus Rauvolfia; species Rauvolfia tetraphylla. The sequence continues at coordinate 6,925,515 of JAJQKT010000058.1, read as the reverse complement.
ATGACCAAAACTAATTCGTGGCGGGTCATTTAGTGGTCTTCCATTCCTGGAGCAGTGCTCTCGCAGATTGTTCAACATTTTCATTTCACATGTTGGTCAAACACGTCCTGAAATGCCTCGAATTACTAGGTCTCTTAAATTTTAAACTAGGATACACTGTTTTGGTTGGGGTGAGACTGAGATGTCGATGTGAAAGGAAAAGAAAAGTAAATGTGCTCGTAATAAAGCGGTTGAGCACTAAGGAGGTTTGAAAATCTATTAAAAGGGAAAGCCATTTGTCATCTTAGATTTCTGTTCAAAAGTTGACTTCTTTTTTATCATTTATTTTGAATAAGATTGTAAACTAGATTTACTTTCTCCATTGGAGGTAAAGATACGTTCTCCCTTACAAAACCAACATATTGTAAACGAGCAGAGTACTGTTTGATTGTTTGGTTTTTGATAGACAGATAATTTGACGTTGTTTCTTCGTATGAGAAGTAACTATGATCCTTAAATATCCTTGAATAAATTTTCTTCGAAACCGATCATGTCTTGATTGTACTGCAGTAAAATTGTTCCGAAAATTGATTTTTACAATCGTGACTCTCTCAGCTATACTCTTCGAAGGCTTATAGACTGAAATATGGAGTTAATTTGGAGGGCTGTAATATGAATTCCCAATTGCTTCACTTCTTCGGGCGCCACCCACCCGACTCGATCCCCTCACGGCCTTCAACAACCGCCGGAGCTCGCTGTCGAGCACGAGTACCTCTCTTTTGGTTGCATGGCCGCCTATGTGGAGGAGCTTCTGCGAAAGTGCACCACATCTCCGCACATCAAGCAACTTCAAGCCCACCTCATAACCACCGGGCTGTTCAATTACCACCTCTCCCGTGCCAAGCTTCTTGACTTCTGCGCCACCTCCTCGGCCGGCAGCTTCCCTTATGCCAAATTTGTGTTCGATCGTATTCCTCTTCCGGCCACCAATGACTGGAACGCCATTATCCGCGGGCATGCTCAAAGCAACCAACCCATGGATGCTGTCACGTGCTATGTGGCCATGCAGCGTGCCCCCTGTAAACCTGATGCACTTACTTGTTCCTTTGTTCTCAAGGCCTGCTCTCGTGCTTTGGCTCGTCTTGAAACTTCTCAAATGCACTCGCACGTTGTTAGGTTCGGTGTTAAAGCTGACATTCTGTTGCAAACAACATTACTTGATGCTTATGCGAAGTGCGGTGATTTAAGTAATGCCTCTAGTTTGTTTGATGAAATGACTCTAAGAGATATAGCGAGTTGGAATTCTTTGATTTCAGGCTTGGCTCAAGGGAATCGACCTGAGGAAGCTTTGGGGCTTTTTAAGCAAATGAAGGAGAATGGACCACACCCTAATGAGGTCACTAGCCTAGGTGTGCTTTCTGCGTGTTCGCAGCTAGGAGCATCCAAGGAGGGGGCAAATATCCATGACTATATCAGAGCTCAAAGGCTTGATAGTAATGTGATTGTCTGCAATGCGGTGATTGATATGTTTGCGAAATGTGGCTTAGTTGACAACGCATATGAAGTATTTAATGGTATGCAATGCAAAAAGAATCTTGTTACTTGGAATACAATGATTATGGCATTCGGAGTGCATGGAGATGGAGTTAAAGCTCTAGAACTTTTTGAGCTAATGGAGAAGGAAGGTTTGGCTGCAGATAGTGTGAGCTATTTAGCGGCAATGTGCGCATGCAACCATGCCGGGTTGGTGGATGAAGGTCTAAGGTTGTTCAAATCAATGGAAGAATGTGGAGTGGATAAAAATGTGAAACATTACGGTACTATAGTGGACTTATTAGGAAGAGCAGGGCGGTTAGAGGAGGCATACAAGATTTTAGAGTCAATGCCTACATTTCCAGACATTGTGCTTTGGCAAACTTTACTAGGAGCTTCTAAAACTTATGGGAATGTAGAGATGGCTGAGAAAGCATCAAGGAAGCTTGTCGAGATGGGATCAAATAATTGTGGAGAGTTTGTGTTGTTGTCAAATCTTTATGCTGCTCATGAAAGGTGGAATGATGTGGAAAGGGTAAGGGAGGCCATGAGACATAGGGCTGTGAAGAAGATTCCAGGTTTCAGCTATACTGAAGTTGGTGGTTTGATGTACAAATTCATTAATGGTGATCGGAATCATCCAAAATGGAGGCAGATATATAGGAAACTTGATGAAATCAACTTTAGGATCAGGGAATTCGGATATGTGCCAGAAACCAACTATGTGTTACATGACATAGGGCCGGAAGAGAAGGAGAATGCATTGTCTTATCACAGTGAGAAGTTGGCTGTGGCTTTTGGACTGATTAGTTCCAGTGATGGAAGCCCTATTTCTGTAAATAAAAATCTCAGAATATGTGGCGACTGTCATGAAACAATTAAGCTCATGTCAAAAATCTATGAGCGGGAAATTATTGTTCGCGATAGAACTCGGTTTCATAAATTCAAGGAAGGAGTCTGTTCTTGTCGAGATTATTGGTGAAGAAACATATTTTTGAAAGTATTTATACCAAGTAGCAGGAAAGAATTTGTAATATATCTCACCATTCATTTTGATTCCTTCGAAGCAACAAAATTTTACTCAAGATTTCCCTCTTTAGCTTCGTGTGTGCACAGTCAGGGTTGGTAGCTACTAATAACTTTTCTTGACGTAAATTTAACTACATAAACTAAAGGACTTTGTACTTCGTTATAGACCTATTCACTTTAGAGTAAATTAAATGAGTGATCTAATAATTACTCACCCGCACTAATAGGAATAAAGCACTAATCAAAATAAAACAAATGGATAGAATAATGATAAAGTAATTTTATTAATAAAAAAATAATTATTAAATTACTAATCTATCAAAATAAAATTATTCATGACGTTGAATCGACAAACCACGTTCACACTATACATAAACCTAATTAAGGCAAAGTTGACTGTGAGAGAATACAGCATCTCATATAACTTTGCACCTCGCTATAAACCAGTATCTATGAAAAGTTTTATGCAAGAATTCTAGCCAAATGAACTCTGATTCTCACAAATTCAAGAGCTAAAAAAAGCCCCCGGATACAACTTGCCACAATAATTACGGTTTAGATCCTCTCCCACAAATTCCTTTCTTATTCTCTCCACCACTAATATGATGTTACCACGTAATAATTTTTAATACATATAAAAAATTTAAAAATTATAAACCATACCATAAATAGAAGAACATTAATGCTTTGTTTGGTTCAAGGAGGGGGAAAGAGAAGAGAAAGGGGAAGGGGGCGCATTTGCTTCTCCTAATAAGTAAATACATTTACTTCGATTTTGTTTTATTTGAGTGAAAAAGAAAGAAATTTCTGATCTCTTCACTTAGAGAGAGCAATGATTTGCTAATGTGGAAGAAAATACTTCTCATCCATCTTCCCTCCCGACGAAACAAAATAAATTATCTCCTCCTCACTTTCCCTACTTTTTAACTCTCTTTCCACCCAAAAAAACAAACTGTAGACTTATTCATTATATAGGAGCACCATAATACTTTGCTTTGTTGGGGATAAGAAGAAGTAAAGAAGAAAGGAAGGAAATATGGTGGAAATAAAATAATTCACCTGCTTAGTTGAAAAGAAATATAGAGGAAGTAAATATGGACAAGAGCCATTCCCTAAAAAAGTGAAAGAATTGAAATGTATTTGGTGAATTAAAAACTAACTCTAAAATTTTTATATATATGTAACCAGTAAAAAAAAAATATTATAACATAATATCTTACTTTTTCACTTTTCACTCTAACTGAATTAAAAAATATTTATAATTTACTTTACTTCTATTCATTCCAAAAATAATATCACCCCCCCACCCCCCGACGCATACATAACATGAAGAGAATAAAATTACTACAGAAATCTCACTTTCTCGGGCCCAAAGGACCTTTTCCTTCTTAATGAGACCGAAAATTGATCCATTGTCACCACATTAATTCAGCAACAACTAGCCTCCTATTACTTCAAATACAAAATTCCCCGAAAAACCTTAGCACTTCGGATTATTTCCAACGCACAGGTCATCCAGAGGATATACTAAATTCATAATCAAGCTAAAACAGATATTTATCCATCGTATCAAATATCAAAGAAGTCACAAAATAGACGATATTAAGGAGATTCCCGTTTCCAGTCTATCTTACTAAAACTAGTAAAAGAACAACAAAATCCAAGTGCTTTCAAGCTTTTGCTGCAGCTTCACCACTAGCAGGTACTGATTGTGGTCCACTAGAAGCAGCTGCTTCTTCTTCCTTGATCTCATCCTCTGTATCACTGTCATCATCTCCTGCAAGTTTCAGAACACAATCTAACTTATCTTTCATGAAATAGACGCAGGGTATTGGTTCACAGTCAATATCAAAGTCAACAAAAACTTACCTTCATCCTGTTCAGCACCATCGCCACCACCCAGCATACTTAGTTTCTGAAAGATGAAACGTGGAGGTTAATATGAGAAACATATTGTATATCCACAGAGCTCTCCAATTGCCAGAAAAAAATAATGGGTGAATTCATGTCTAATAAAAACATCAATTAGCAACTTACAGAAAGGTCAAAATCGCCAAAATCCATGTCAGGAGGAGCAGCTGCAAAAGTTGAAAGCCATGTTAGAAACCAAAATCCAACTAATAAATTGAAGACAGACAACAGTATTGCAATAATTACGTTTCTCATCTTGCTCATCTTCATCAACCCATTTGTCCCAATCAGCTTTCAGGAACAAAGGAGGTTTTCCTTCCTGCTTCAAAAGTCTACTCCACCATTCACTCTCTGCCTTCTTGACAAGATAGCAGATATTTCTGGAGGTGGAACTAACTTTACTTTCCTGAGATTGTTAATTCCGAAAAATGGTTTATCTCCACTTTTATGATAAGCTTTGTGAAGAAAGAGAGATGTAAACAGTGAAACACCTACATCCACATCGACCTTGTCGTAAAGGTCGAAGTCTACCTCATACGTTGCATTATCAGCTCCAGCCGTAGCAGAGAAGAAAAATTTTCCCTCTGGCTCCAGCTTAAACTTCACATTCTGAGCATCAGGTAGGTCGACAGTAATAAACAACATGTCGGACCTCTGAGCCCATTTTAAAATAGGATGTCGGCTGGGCAAAACAGAATGCGCAACAGATAAGGCGAAAAATTAACAAAATTAACAAAAAAGTTAACTTCTATGAGCATTAAAATTACGGAAATAATACAGACAGCTCCCTAACTAGCCAACTCATAATCTAGAATTGCATTTACTGTGCTATACCTTTAGATCACTTCTAATTTTATCCTTCTCTCTCATTTCCATTACTTGATATATTTTCCATGAAGGACAGAGAATAATGTTAACCATCAAAGGGCATTCTTTCTTCTTTTCATTTCCCATTGTGTCTAGTTTGCCTGAAATGCGGGAACCAGTGCATATTTTCATCCAAACCTCACAGACAGAAGGGGGCTGCAACTAATACATTTTTTTGGTCCCCAAACATTTGGTATAAAAAACAACCACGTCATTCTCATTTGAGCATTCTGATGATGTGTCACATCAGCCCTCACTTAGTTTTTCAATTTGTATTCCAGTGTTGATATCAAAACTTGGGTACTAAAGCACAACACCGACAAGAACATTAGGCTGTTAATGGCTCAAACATTCATCTTGTTATATGAAACAGTGCATCAGCAACTATTTAAACATGTAGAAAGATGAATAAACATGAATAACTTAATAATAGTGAGTTTTCTCATGCCTCATGTACAGTCCCCCATGTAGTGAGATCAGTTCATAGAACTGGAGCACTGGGAACTTTCTATATACTGTGAATGAAACAGAATATCAATCTCTGCCTGCAGCGAAGATCAGTTCAATTTAGGGCATGTGCATTTGAATAAAAAGCCTATATTTTGTTCACCTCCTGACATGCCACTGACTGTTTATGTTCAACGTGTTATCTCCTCAACTTCTCTGTTCTACTGCTCTTCTTGGAGTCATATTACGATTATAACTGGTAAGACACAAATTCATTAATTTCAGCCACAAAATTTCGAAGCTAACATCGACCAGTTAGAGACCCTCCAAATCTTCCTCCAGCTCCCCCCCACCCCCACTCCCCGGAGCCCAGCGGGCAGCAAGCAGCTACTTTTGCTTGTTACTCTTCTGTTACTCTTCATGGTACGTGTACAGTTCGTAAATATCTAATTCACCATAAATCTTGGGAAAACCTAAGTCCAGAACAATGGCAAGCAATTGCTCTGGAACTTCTGATTACCAAAGGAACAAAGTACAACCATGTAAATCACCAAAGAGAAAGCAAAATAATCCCACACAAAGCAATTTACTCAAATGAACCAAAGACTCAACCAGTCCAGTATCCGTCGAAAAACACCAACCAGAAACCCAGAAAATGAAACCAACCTCCCTAAACCCTAGGGTTTTGGGCGAACCGTCGACCAGAATTTGAAAAAACACTCGCTGGGCCACCAAGAACAAGATTCCCAAAATGAACCCAGAAAAAAAAACACGATCTTTGCAACAGAACTCAACCAATGCCCTTAAAGCAAAAAATGCAGAAACTAAAAATCACAAGTACAAAACAAAAGACGAAGCAAACAACAGAATCGAAACGTCATCAAACAGAAATGAAAAAATGGAAGCAGATGAAAGAAAATTATACCTCATATTCGTATAGTTAATATTGGAGAGAGTGAGTGTGGTTTCTGTGTTTGAGGGTTTTGTCCGTTTGTGTGTTTTGCGCCTGTGCAAGTTTCCTGTGGAGTTCCAAAGAATAGGTTGTTACTTGTTAGGAAGTAAATGGCTAATTATAAAGGCAGGGGGTCGACAGGGGGCAAAAGGGGAGAGGAGACTTCGGAAGCTGGAAAAGTCTAGATGCTTCTTTGGCTTCCTAGATAATTGCCAAAGATCAAGCACGTATGTTTCTTTCTCTCTTTTTTTTCTTTTCTTGGGTGGATTATATAATTATGTTTTTTTTTTGAAGAAAAGGATCGATATATATTAATTCTAAAATATTTACACTTCACAAAGTAAAAGTTTTGGCCAAAATCATTTATTCTAACCCATATCTGATTGACTAAAATATATGAAGGTATAATACAACTATTATTCTAAAAAACTAGTGTATTTTATTTTCTTCACACAACGTAAAGAGTTTCTCTAAAAACATATTTTCACTCCCTTTATTGAATATTCCTTCCCCAACTGCTTGTGAGATTTACACCTATCTATTGGTGACATTCAGTGGGGAGTAGAATGGCTCCCAAAATTCCGGTTGGACCATGATATTCCACAACTGCTTCCCCTAGTTGCAGTCCCTAAGCGCATGTAGCACTTACTCCTCAGTTGTAAGGCAAATTGAGCAGGTTCCTATTTCTCTAATGTTCTTGTTTAGCACAATCAGTTTTGTGGGTATCTTGCCATGTCTTGCTAACCACAATGTCAGTGAGGCTTGTAGGGGGGCCTTGAATTTCCAAATCTTATTCCATAGGGGTTGTCCGTTGTCTTCGTCAAAATTGCGAAGTAGGGAGTAAGTTGTTTTGGTGCTAAACTCCCCTTTTGATGAAGGCTTCCACAACATTTGGTCTTTTCTGCTCCCTATCAGATCTAACCTAGTCCGGGTCAGCTTAGAAATTGCTTCAGGGGAAAGCCAATTATGTAAAGCTTCTAAATCCCAGCCTCTAGTGTTTTCCCAATACACTGCCACACATTTCCTTCTCTCATCCTCCAGGATCTACTACACCATCTGTTCTAGTAGTGGCTCCTCAGTAAGCCATATCTATCTTTCCAAAATCTAATGGACCTACCATCCCATACTTTCCAAAAAAAATTGGTGAGCTAATTTGTTGGAACTGTCTCATACACCTTTCCAGATATAAGATGCCCAGTCTCCCGTCGCATAAACCTTTCCAGATATCTCCCAGTTATCACTTACTTTTCCATATTTCACCCTCAAAATGGTAGCCCAGAGCAAGTCACTTTGGTTTCCCAATCTCCAAGCTAATTTGGTCAGCATAGCTTGGTTTGTTTCTTTAAGTCTTTTGAGACCCAGTCCTCCTAAGTTCTTGGGTTGGCATACTGTATTCCAAGCTATCGGGTTTATCTTCCGTTGGCTTGCTTCATCACCCCAAAAGAACTGTCAGCTAACTTTTTCCAGCTCCTCAATTAGTGGTTCGAGGAGTTTCACTGATTGCATTGCATAGGTCGGTATTGCATTAATTGTTGTTTGGATGAGAATAGCTCTTGCAGCTCAGGAGAGTATGCGTGCCCTCCAACCACACAGTTTCCTGCGAACTCTATCCACCATATAACCGAATGTTCTCGAGTTGATTCATTTATGCAGCGGTGTAATTCCTAGATACTTGCCTAGGTCTGTTATGAGAGGTGTATTGAAATTTCGGCTAAGGTTCCTTGCGGTACTCTGCTTTACGTTGCCAGAAACGAACAGTTTGGATTTCTCTATGCTCATTTTCTGTCCAAAAATTTTATAAAACTCCAAGAGTACTTCTTCCATCACTTTGGCTTGTTTTTCTAAAGCTTCTCCAAAGAGTAACAAATCATTAGCAAAAAAAAGATGAGATACCAGCACTCCTCCTCTTGTTGGTCGAATACCTTTCTATTTGCCTAGCTCTACACTTTGTTGGATTATTTGCCGGAGGATTTCCATGCACAGGACAAAGAGATATGGAGAGAGTGGATCATCTTATCTAAGTCCTCTTTTCAGCTTTAATTTCTCTAAAATTCCCACATTCCAAATCACAGAGAGTGAAGCCAAAGTAATACAAAACATGATCAGCTTTACCAATTGAGCATCCAGCCCTATAGTTATCAGAGTTTCCACCAAAAATTTCCAACTGATCTTATCATATGCTTTTTCAAGTCAATTTTCACTGCCAGGCAGCCACTTCTTCCTTTTTTCCTTCTCATTGAGTGAATCAGCTCTTGGGCAAGGATGATATTGTCTGCGAGGAATGAAGCTACATTGGTTGGTACTTGTAATCTTGGGCATTATGTTTTTTAACCCGTTCGCTACCACTTTGGTAATGACTTTCACCAGAACATTACTCAGAGCAATAGGGCGAAATTGAGCTATGGTCTCTGGAGAGGCAGTTTTTGGAATGAGAGATATCATTGACCAATTTAAGGATTTGTCAAACTCTCCTCTGCTAAAGGCATATCTCACAAAGTTCACCACAAACTCACCAACAATGTCCTAATGTTTTTGGAAGAATATAGGTAAGAAATCGTCCGAGCCTGGTGCTTTGAGAGCTCCCATTTGGAACATTGCTCGCTTCTCTTCAAACGAAGAGATATATCTATGCATGTTCATTTTCTCCACATGCTTGAGTTTGGGAAAGTTCCCTGTTAGCTCCCTATCAATTGCAATAACCTTTGTTGTACATAGGTCCTTGTAGAACTAAAAAGCCACGGTCTTCAGTTGTTCTGCATCATCTGTCTAATTTCTCTTACTTTCTTTTAATTACATAATCTTGCTTTTGTTTCTTTGGGCCACTACTAATATGTGAAAGTATTTCATGTTTCTTTCCCTATTGGCTAGCCATTTCTCTCTTGCTCTTTGATACCAGTATAATTCCTCCTGGTGCAGTATATTTTCGAACTCTTGTATTAGTTCCAATTCCAACTTCTCTAAATACTCACTGTCTCTAAGCTAGGCTGCGCTGAATCCCTTGTAACCTTGCGAGGCATCTTCGTTTTCGTCTGTGGATACTTCCAAAAATTATTTCACTAATTTACTCTATTTGTGAAATTGGCCAGTGTTGCTTGCAAGTTGTTTGTGTGTCCTGCACAGGTTTCTTTTACTAGCTCCAAGAAATCTATTCTTTCTAACCACGCCATCTCTATTTTGAATGGCCTAGTTCCCTTCTGCTTGTCCTTTCTGGGTCGCATATAACCAACAGCGGATGATGATTAGAATGTGTTCGCGGCAAATGTTGTACTATAGCTTTGGAGGCTTTGATTCTCCAACTTTGATTGCAGCAAGATCGGTCAATTCGCTCCCAAATTTTTGCTAGGCCCGAGCGGTTGTTAGTCCACGTGTAGGTGGGTCCATAAAATCCGATATCCATAATATCGCATGCATCTAGAACCTCTCACAAATCTTGACACATCCTCCAATTAACAGTTCTTCCTCCTTTTTTGTCAATAGTTGATAAGGATTAATAAAACATCTCCCATTATCAGCCATGACATTGTGATATGTTGCCAGAAATTTACAAAGTATATCCACAAAGCTATTCTGAAGGCTACTTCTGGCGAAGCATAGATCGGGGAGAATACCCAATCGACTTTATCATCTTGAGGATCAACAAAGTCATCATCTGTTCATTGATGGTGGCCACTTGTACCTTCAAATGTTTAGAATTCTAAAATACCCAAATGCCTCATGCATATCCATTAGCTTCTGATACTGCTAGAGAGTCAAAATGGGATTTTTACAAAATTTTATCCGTACCATTGCTAGAAGTTCTAGTTTCTACTAGTGTTATTAAGATGCACAATTTGTACCTTCTCAGGAGATCCGTGAGACCTTCCAAGAAATTCTCCGATGCTACACCCCGGCAATTCCAAAACATTATATTGCAATCCATAAAATAAAAATTTTGTTGAGAAGAGGTCTTCAGGGACCACTATTCGGTTCTGCCATTTCGGCATCTAGGTGAACATCCAAGAGGCATTCTCCTGATCAGGTGGTTCCTTTAACATGATGACATCCTCTTTTTTTGTTGTTTCTACCGAACTCATGCCTTCGCACTTTTGAATAGCTTTCGACTGGAATGTAGGGGTTTTGGATTATCGATCATATAGTTGGAGGTTCTCTTTCTATTGGGTCTGGGGTTCCAAGATGAGGGTTGACTCTTTAAAAACAAGTTCAAGCTTCTGATGGTTTTATGGGTTGATAGTGGTGTTCACAGTTCTCTCGCCCAGTCCCCTTCACTTGGGTTTGGACTCTAATGTTCTAATGGTTTTCACCATCTTCAAGGCCTGTCTGTGATAGGCCTACTCACTATGCTCGTTAGATTTTGGGGGCTTCTTGGTTTTGGATCCACTGGTTTTTTAGCTTTTTGTTTTTTGACACCCAATTGGGCTCGCCCTCTGAATAAGCTGATCTAGAGAATAACATATGAGTTTTAGGGTGTGGAATGGCTCTGATTTGGGTTGTAAGGATCTAGGCCGATACCAGTTCCTCTACCTCTTCCTGCAGTTTTCCCAAAAGTTCAAATCTGGAGCCACCGTCTCTCCTGCCTTCTTCCTTCCGAAAACTACTCTGTGCTCCTGACTTTTTTTTATGTTGGCCTCTAGTTTCCACCTGACCTATACTATCAGTAGCTGACTTGACATTTCCCAAGCTGTTTGCACCCTCATTGATTGTTATCTCGCCTTGGTCTCTACCCTCTGAGAATCCCTCCTTCAGGACAATAAAAGAGGGGTACCGCTCCGCACTTCCAACTAATGATCGTTCCTCACTTCATGTCGAAGCGTGGCCGCTCTCCACTTTTATCAATGCAAAAATCAAATAGTCCTTTTTTTCTGTTGTTTGTTGACACCCACCGGTGACTTGTTGATTCCGATGGTACTATTTAGGGATCATCCACGGTCCATAACGTCCCTCCTCCATTGGTAGGTTGGATTTGCCTATGGCTTCACAATTCTTTCGGCTCCAAGCTTCCCAACACTTTCTTCTCTAACGGTTCTACTACCAACTGAATGTGTTGGGGACAATTATCCTTCTGGTGTCCATCCTCCACATTCAAAACAGATAACGTGCAAACCCTCATACTCTATTTTCTGAAGATATCCCAATAAACTGATGAAAGGGATCAGTGGTTTGCGCAGATCTACTTGGACACAAACTCGAGCATATTTCCCTCTCCTAATGGTCATTGTGGTTTGGTCAATTTTTACAGCCTTTTCAATCTTATTCCCTATCTGGAGGAGGAAGGTCTCGCTGAACAGTTCAATCAGAAATCTAGGAATCTGACTCAGACTAATGTTGAAGTGATCTCATCAATCGATGGACGAAAGTTAGACCTCCGCCATACGACAATTAGGTAGTATCCTAACACTATCCATGGCCCCTGTTCCAAGACATGGAGATAATCTTCCCACGAATAGAACCGAACCAGGACGTAGCCTTGTTTCAGGTCGATCATCTCACAACCCATAGGGAGTTTCCATAGGTCTTTCACGCGTTGTTCTAATGTCTTAAAACTTATAGATCTTCTAAGTACCTTAATGACCAGAGCTCCCTGCCATAGTGTCGTAGCTGGTTGTATTTAGTTGTTGAGATCTCCATAAAGGGTCATTCATAAATATCCATGGCATTAGTAGATGTTTGGGATCCAAAGACACCTTCGAGGGAATGCAGCTCCTTCTCATCATCCTCATCCTCTCTGGTGTATACTGGGGGTTTGGAAACTTACTCCCTGAGTGTGTCAGCAAAAAGTATGTGAGTCCACATTCCATCGTGGAGATTACTTTTTATACCAGTTTTTTCTGGTATGGTTTCTTGAGACATTTATGTTTCAGCTTCTGAGTGTACTTCTGGCTCGGTAGTTGATCCTTCGTTTGGTTTTTTGGTATTATTGGTCAGTTGATCAGCTTCTTCCAAAGTGAGTAGTTTCCCGGCCATCGGTTCTTCGGGACAGGCCATCTCCGCAAAGGCCATCCCTACTAAGAGTGCCTAGTGCCCCTAGTCATGCGAGCTGCTGGTCGAAAATGTAGTCAATAGGAATAGTTAGTTCTAAAAGACCTCAATTCTATACTCGGCGGAAAATATTGTCGTATGTTGAAGTAAACTTCCGACCTTCGGATACTAGTATGCCTTCAAAATATGTCATTATGTTTCAATTTTAATTTATTTGATATTTCCAATTCTCAATTTCTCATTTAAAACATTTTTAGAATTTGCTAATTCTTTAATGTTTAAACTCGTTAATTCAGTAGTTTAACTAAATCTTTTATTTTTTTTTAATATCTAAAGTGTCTCTAAATCGAACTTGAAATATTTTATCTCGTAAAAAATATTTTTACTAACTAAATAATTGTCTTACTACAACTATGTATTATTTAAATAATACTTTCTAATTCTTTTTATTTTAAAAAGTATAATACTCTCGCATTTTAAAAGTAAATATTCATGTTTCTATTCATTTTGTATGAGAAAAAGTACATCCAATTCTAATTCTAAGCTGAAAGAAAACTAAATATGTTAAATTTCATTTTTATCAAATTTGAGATATTTTTCATTTAATTTATTTCTTTTGTTGAAAATACCGGGAACTATCCTCACTGCCAAGTATGTGGACCCTAAAACGGAGCAGGCTCCCCCACTGTGGTCTTTTCCATTCAATTTCGTCCTCTTTACCTTCTTTTTCTCCGGATTTATTTTCACTGCTCTTCTAGTATCCAGAGTACTACAATGTGGATCAGGTGATCGGTTGTCTTTCCCTGTTCTTCTTTGTTTTATTGAAGGGGTAAGATTTTTCAAGCTCTACTCCACCTAAAACATTGAAATATGAACAGATAAATATATAATTAAATTGTGATGTCTTTAATATTTTACGAGGTTATTGTGATACGTTTTCACTTGATGTATCTGTTGCTATGCACGCTGCAATAACTTTTTTTTCATTTTACCCTAAAAAAGTATTGTAGTGTCGATAATCTTGTTGGTCATTGGGTCTATAGAGCAAACAGATTAGACCGTACTGTACCTTATTTCGAATTGCCCTAATGACATGGGATAAGGTTAGATTTCATTAAGGAAAAGTTCAGACTCACAGTAACCAAAAGCCAGTAGCACAGGACACAAGGTGATATAGAAATTTCAGCTTTGTACGTTTCAAATACTACCGGATAAAAGTTCAGTCATTTTAGAGGCATCATCAAAATTGAGTTGCTATAGTATTGGTACTATTCCATTTAGAAATAGTTCTGTTGTGGCAATCTAAATATTGATAGAGAGAAATGATTTTAATGTTACACGACATTGAGTCGTAGTTCAGAAAAAAAAATCATTTGACAGTCTCGTCGTTTAGGAATGCCCAAGTTTGACCACCATTAAGCCTTTTACATACATAGAGGTGCACGTATATCCATGTCTAAGAAGCAATTTGAGCAAGGAGGAGGAAGAAGGACAATCTGGACAATTGCATTGGATAGCATAACAAGCTCTTGAAGCTTCTAGTTACATTCTCCTAACTTTCTGCGAAGTGCAGAGAAAGATACAAATTTCAGAATGCAATATGACAATGTCGACCTGCCAGAACACTAGCAAGTTGTCAATGATAGAACCAACTATTACTGCACAATGGATACCCTTAGAATCAAACTTACAACTAGTCGGTAGGTTAGCTCATAGACAGGAGAAACAGCACGGCAGAAAACTAGGTAGCAAAGAGAAAAGGAATAAACAATATGAAGATGTATGAGCGGCAACTCGAGCACTATTGCTGGAATGTAATGCCTCAAAAATAATCTCGGCGGCCTTTGTAAGAATGGCATAACAAAACCGAGAGATCCTACCATGACCATTTGATCAACACAAAGGCTAATGGCCACTAACACAATCAGTCCTTAATCAACCGGGCCTCAAAACCTCCTTCTGGTCGCTTGATAAGTCTGTAAGGCTTGTACGTGCCTAGAATTTTGTCCCAGATGGGAAAGAATGGCTGAGAGTAGTTGAACTTTAGGCCTTGGAGTTGATGATGAATGTCATGGTATGCTGTGTTGTTTTGGAAAAAAAGATGGAAAATATTACCAGGGAGCCAGAGTCCACAATGATCATCCACAGTTTTAACTACTGCAAAGCAGAAGAAAATCACAGCAGTCCTTGCAGTCATTCCTGAGATGAGGAAAGAGATAGCACCACCAAATGTGTCTAATAGAAGACCTTCCAGTGGGTGATTGTAAAGGGCCCCAATAGCATAGGGGACAACCAACCTGTGGTGTTGCGAGTGGATGTGCCGGTATAAAAACTGGTTCTGGTGCATGTAACGGTGTACAAAGTACTGCCATGTGTCCATTACCACCATTGCAATAATAATCTGCACAATCTGGACTACAATAGGTGGCTGGACTATGAATGCGGATGATTTTGTATCTGAAGTCAACTGCAATGACATGTGAAAAGAGATTATTTGTCAATTGTCCAACTAAAATTCTCGCGTGACCAAACAGTAACATATAGATTCCTGTAGAGTCCACTATAAATATTCTCGTAGAAGCCAAGAGAATAGAACAGATGCAATAAAGTCCTGATATAAAATCTTACTTTCAGTAGAAAATTACCCAGACATATTCACATTGCATAAGCAATTATCAAGCAAAATATAAAAGCAAAAAGGCTTCTTGTGGTAACTTGCCAAACATTCAACCTTAAACAAAAATGTTACTTTCTGTGTTCCTTTCTCACATTTCTTGTACTCGTACTTTCTTCTGATTCCAACAAAATCACAAGAAAGTAGGAAGAAAGTTTATCAGAATAATATACAAAATGCCAGGAGAATTCCAATTGCCAAAGTTATATATTTCTAGTATTTTATAGTTCCATCCATACAAGATCTGCAGCAGAAAAATAGTTTAGGCAAAAACCATGAAATTTCGGCTATTAATCTATGATGAAAAGTAGTCAGACCTTTCAGAATTTCCAGGTAGAACTTTGTTAATAGCTGTACCAAAAGAGAACTAGAAATGGTAATCTATATTGGCCTGCCATAAAACGTTCCCTGGTATCACAGAGAAAGTCAAGTTCCACACTTTTTTGATAGCCATATTAGCTTTTGAGCTGATTTAGCATGAAATGTTCCAAAGTTACTGAGCCAGGAGTCATCAGAAAAGGTTGGGCACGATATTGGTGTTTATGAAGAGGAAGAGGAAGGCACAGCTGGGTTCTCCTTTAGGTTCCTATCTATCAAAGGCAAGGGGGGTCGTTGTCTTCAGAGAAAATTGGAGACATATGTTTTAAAAGAATTGCCAGAAAACAAAGCAACCTAAGACAAAAAAAAAATTGAAACGAAACAATACTGCTTGTCAAGTCTAAGAATGAATTGATTGCTAATTTACTGCCAAAATGTATTTAAAGAAAAGAAGCTTCTTTGAAGAGGCTTAAGATAAACACCGAAGTGCTAGTAGTTGAAATTCCTTTTGCAGGTCCCAGTGCATAGCACACCATGGGACTACTACAGATTGCAGACCTCATAAAAATAATGGGAGCCAAAATCTATACCTCCCATTCAAATCTTGAAAAGAAATCTATGTGACAGTTTTTTAAACCTGTTTAACTACCGTGGAACAGTAAAGGAGACTGCTAACCCTGCAAAGTAATGAGTTTCAGCAGTAAGAAGCTTAAGGCATTGCCAAGACCTATTCATTTCTAGTCTCAAAATCCTGGCACTCTAGATTATCTAAATTCAGCCAGGGTAGAGTGATTGATATCAAACAAACAGAACTTTTCTTTCAACAAAATCAAGTAGACTGGCAATCAGTTGTCACAAATATGCACAAGCAAACATCAATTGCAACTTGTTTGAGATCAAGTCTAGTAGGATACTAAGCAGAAAGGGTGCCCAATCTCGGAAAAGAGCTAAAAACTATATTGACTAGGAAAGAATCCTGAGAGAAAATATTCCATACACCTTCATTATAATCTCTCACAAATACAAGCCCCATATCAGAAGGGCCGAAACTTTCAAATGAAAATCAGGATAAAAAAGAAGTGTTCCCTTCACTTGCAACAATACTGTTTTTTGCTTTTGACTTTAATCTCAAGATAGTTTGCTCCTAAGATGCAAACTCGTATCAGTTTTCCTCTAAGCATATGCCAACTTTTCCAGTTTCAAAAGATTCCCTCTGATATTGTTATCAACATATGCATCTACAACTAAGCAATGTAAGGAAGAAACACAGATGTTTAATAAAACCAAATCAATTATGGCTAACAAATCTGTTTATCAGCAGAAAAGGCAATTAAGGAGTATTTTATGTCTCCCATTCTGAGGCTGATGCAGACAACTCAGAAGCAATACAAGCACAAGCATTGTAGGTTGATACAAAGGCACAGATTACCATATAATCATATTTGTCAAGTTCAATGCAGCAAGATTCATCACCTGTTTAAAATATAAAATAAAATAAAAAATCTTTTCTTACTAAAGCCAGTAGAAAGACTGCAGGCTGTCAGCAAGATTAGCTTGTTTAGTTTCTAACAAGCCCCAAAAAATAAAAAATAAAAATTTAAAAACTATGTAAGAATAGTGCACCTTATGCAGGCACAAAGCACTAGAGGAGAATCCAGGTTAACTCTGAGTGAATAAATTAACATAAATTGTCGGATGTTTCAAGAAATACCAACTTATTTTTCATTTCTTGCTAAACAATAAACTTTCCACTATCAAGTTCTGCAATTAATTTGCAATATATATCTGAAGATTGAAATTGCATAGCTCATTAACTAGTCCAGTTCAATCCCTAAAGACATTCCTATATGCGACATCTTAACCACCAGCATCTCCTCAAGTAGTACAAAGGAAAACTAAGCCAAAATGGCTTTTTCTTTGGGCCTTAACAGTCACTTTCAATAAACTTCAAAATATGGTAATTTGAGATGCTATACTGTTGTTATTGTTAACTAAGAAAGTCAATTACATTAAAATCCGAATCTCCACACCCGCACCCCAAAGAAGAAGTTTCTTTTCAAACTTACGCTGAAACATATGCTTTCTTTCATATGTCCATTTATACATTTGTTTGTATATGGTTTTCTGGCCAAAACAAATTGACCATAACCCATTTACAAATATATTCAGAATAGGTATAAACATTCTAGTATCTTTCATTAATAGTTAAGTAATAATGACTGCCAGATACACAAATCCTTCAAAACGACATTCAATTCTTGTCTGATGCCTGCTGACCCAGAGGCTTTACCAGATTCAGCTTGCAAAGAGTTCAGTTGGACAAAGAGAGTAAATCATGCGGGTCAGATCTTTCTAACCATTTTGTAGCATAAGTTTGGTTTTCATGAATTGACTGCAGAGATAAATGGAAATCTATCTGAGGCTATCAAAAAAAGTAGTGCAACTCAAGCATATCCAGTTTTAACATAAACCTAACTCGTCCCTGAAGGTTTATCTTTTACACTGTTATATAAAATTCAAAAGAATCTTGTAGGTGACCACTTCCGATAGAATGAATGAAGGAAAGATTAGTAAAACAGAAAATGATCTTGTGCAAACCAGAAGCACAAAAAGTAAAACCAAGCATTTCAGAAATAAGAAATAGTCAACAAAAAAGGTTGTAAACCTTATGTCAACTATCAAACAGTAAGCTATCTATCTCAAACTTAGAAATTGCAAATTATGTCTAGCAAGACCTAATCAGAAGGGGAACGAATAGATTCCAGTACAGGAAAATGAGAAACTCCCCTCAGCATATCTGAGGTTTCATTTTCTTATTTCTTTTTTCTCTCAGGGAGCACATGGGAAAGAAGAGAGAAGTCCTGGTTCAGAAAACATATCCAACGAAATACAATAACTGGAGTCCTTTTCAAGTTAGGCAGCAGATTATGCACAAAACATTTGTATATGAATCCAACATTCAACCATGTGCAGTGAAACAGAAGAGTGTGATTGCTTTAATATACAGAATGATAAACTTCGCAAATTTTCTGATGCAGCAGAGGATGTTAAGTCTCTAATTAGTTTCCAAAACATTATCCCACCTACTCCCCCCACCCCCAGGCAAACAAAGGGAAGCAAAAGAAATGAAAAAAGAACAGACACGGAGTGTCAACTTTTGTAACTTGACCAGTCAAGGACATTAACTCTGCCATATCTACGCTTGCATGAACACAGTTGATCGGTTAAAGTTCCTTGATACTCTCAATTCATCGATTTAATTAGTCAAGAACCATGTAAGATAGTTGCCCAAACTGTTGCTTCAATTTGAGAAATTTGCAAATAACAAGTTTAACGCAGCAGCTAAATACGGATTAATTTGTATGTTTGGGCAAGTAGATGTATCAAAGCTAGGAAACCAAAGACAAAACTTCTACCACAATATTCCAATAGATAGCCTAATAAAATACATTATTCACAATGCAGCTTTGCAATATGATAAGCCCCAAAAGAAACCCTAATAATGAAAATTTTTCTTAACAAAGACGAAAACACCAAGAATTTTGTAATTCAGCCTCCTCGACATCTCTATTCTTAGAAAGCATTTGGTGGATTTTCAAACATCACAGCTATTTGTATTCAAAAGTCAACTACACACATTAATTGCAAAGGCACATACATCATATCAGAAAAACTGATGAAACATCACTTAAATTCCCTTAAATGCATTACTGTCAGGTTAAAGTGGCACAAATAAGTTGTCCAAAATTGAGTCCGCATAGGGACATAATGTCAGCTCTTTGAGATCTCCTCAAAATACTTTTTTCCACTAAAGAAGCATCTTTTGATCTCGCATGCCACACATCTGTGCTATAAGACAGTAAATGAATACAAACACAAATAGAAATATCTATAGTTTTCCCAACTAACAGATGTTAAAAATGCATCACTTCTCGAACTCTGTTAAGGATATTCCCCATATATAACTCTTTTCCGGAAGAAGCAGGATTTTATGCAATTGCCAAATGATGGGACTATCTTAAAAGCCATTCTCTAAACATTATTAGATTGAATTACTTCTTTGTTAGACAATCTACCCCATTCTTTTATCCTATGGAAAGCACTATATCACATTCAAATAGTTGATTATTTATACTATACCTTGACAGCTTTGCGGCAGGATAAAACTGTTCCAAGTATTCAGTGTTTCGGTTCCTCTTAGCTAATTACCTTTCTATACAAGGAATCAAAAGATATGCTTTCCAAGTAGTTGGAATTAAAACAAGAAATTAATGACACCAAATACAATTAACTGGGAAAAAAATGAACATGAGATGATAAATTTACCAGAAAGAGTAAATGTGCAACCGTAGCCTGAACAAGCTGTTGTACAAGAACACCTCTAACAACAGCTGACAAAGGCACCACATTCCTCTCATTTTCCTCTTTTCTGGTGTGCAGCCTATAGTTGTCTAGAGGCGGCAGAAGCTGATAAAATCCGGCATACAACCAATAGAGCACTATCGGGGCAAATGTCCCCATTGCTTCATCACTCACATACCCCTCCCAAAACACCATTTTACAAATCTTTATTTGTAAAAGATACGCCCTTTTCCTTAAGCCCTTTTCTGGGTTCAACACAATGCAACCAGAATCCGGAATTCTGAGCTCGAGATCTATATATTTACAGAAATGCACATCATCTTCGCATAAACCCTGAAAATTAACACAAAAACCACAAAATTAACAATTCGGGACAGGAAATTAACATGCATAAATCAACTACATTGCAAGAAAACTTACCAAAAATGATGATTGACCATGAGAGGTTACGAAAGTGTATAATCAAACAGATCTAGGTCCGAGCATGTATGCGCTTATGAAGGTAATGTGGGTGACAGATGTAAGATTCCAATAAAATTTTGAAGTGCATTATTTTGAGGAAAATCCTTAGAAATCAAGGAGAGAGGAAGGGCGTGAAAGGGAAGTGGGGACAATGGACAACGCAAATGATTAGTCTTTTTGGTGTATTCGCAACCCTTGTCCTCGTTTTCTCTCGTATGTTAAAGTTTGGGGCGGTGATAAAATTTCGGTGGGCGCTTTTCTTGTTCTTGATTTGGTTAAGATTTCCAGAGGGGAGCACGGAGGGGCAAATGGATCAATTTTGGGAAATTCACCTATGTTTCTTTTCTTTTTTCTATTTTTCGTTTTCTGTAAGGAAAACATATGTTTGTTCTTGAATTTGAATTTCATTTCTGATGAGAAAATCGCTAAAAAGGTATCAAATACAATTTAGTGTAGCCTATTCTCTCTCTCTCACCCCGACTACTCTTATGCTCTCTCCACCGCACCACTTTTAAGTACTTCCTTTGATTAAAAATATAAAGAAAATTTAGATTAGTTTTTCAACTAAAAAAATTTATTTTTTTCATTTTAAATTTTATTTTTTCTCTCACAAATAATTCTCTTTAACAATTTCTAATATAACTTAATTAAAAAAGTATCCAATTCAAACTCACCCTAAGTCATTTAAAAAGAGAAATGGGTGATTGAAATATTTTAAAGATGATTTATTACTTTATTTTTACTTGCTTTTTTATATATCTCTCCTTTTCTCTTAAAGAAACTTTATTTTGAATTTTTTTTATTTTAACGGTAGGAGAATCTAGCAAACTGATTCAAATTACTAAAGGGGAAAAGCATGGTTTAACTGAGTCCAGAATATAAGTATTGTTTAACGGTGTTCATTCGATTTTCAGTACTTTTTTTAAAAAAATTATAAAATTGAATCGAATCAAATTTTTCAAAAAATTGAACCGAATCAAAATAAATCAGTTCAGACTGGTTTGATTGAAAAATGAAATTAGAAAAGATAGAATAAAGACACATTTTGATAATGCATTCTTGAATTAACAACGCATTACTCAAATACGTTAAACGCTAATTTATTTTTAAATTTTTAATTTTTATATAGTAAAACATATTTCGATAATGCGTTGTTAATTTAAGAATCATTACCAAAAATTATTTATATATAATTTTTTTAGAATTTTAATTTTTTGATTTGGATTTCAATTTGAGTATATATACTGAAAATCAAACTGAATCAAATCGAAATATTAAATAACCGAACTGAAATATAAATTTTAATTCAGTTTGATTTTTTGAATTATATCAAATAATGAACAACTAGTTTTTCCCAAGGTGATGCCTCTATGAGACACAAGGGTAATTCGTATCTGGACCTAACCTTAACTACGAAGACCCGTATCCAAATTATAGGTTTTCGAATTTGAGGATGCCTGTTTTAAATAATATATTTTAAAATAATCTTTATTAAAATATTTTTAAAATGAGGTAAATCACGATACATATATCATAATTTAATAGAATAAAATTTATATAAGTAACATTACAATTATGAAATTCAATTCATCATAATATCAGTAATGAGTCATGATAGTTGTTTAATTGGTAAAGTATTATTTATCAAATCATAAGGTTTTTAAGTTTGATGCTCACTAGTCGCATGTCCATCCATTTCCTCTTTTTTTTTAATAGTATATAATTTATTTTAAAAAATAACATTCATAATAAAATTCAAAACACATTATTAAAATTTATTAATATTAGTATTTGAAAAATAAAAATTTACTAAAAAATAAAAGAAACTTAGTAATTCAATCCAAACACAATATTAAAATTTAATTAATATTAGTGTTTAAAAAATCAACTTCTAAACAAATTAAGAAAAGTCTTCTATCACCTAATCTCAACTTTTAAATTAAATCATCCAACAGTTAAAAAAAGACAATTATATATATTATCTGAAACCTTTTATGTTTTTCATAAATGATCAAGTACACAACAATAAGGGGAATGAGCATTTTTTGTAGATGCAACGAGCATATGCCATAAACATACATACCTCTTTCTACACAAAATTATATTCTTTATTGTATTCATTATACTTTGAATTAGAATTTATTAAAATTTAAAAAATTCAAAATAAATTTTCTATTTGATCCAAATTTAATAAGTTTTAAAGTAATTTTAACGTAATAGAAGTATAATTTATTGACTTAAGTGAAGTTTTACCAAAATATGTTAGAGAACTTCGCCTCCGGTAAGGCTCCAAAGGGAGCTTCATTAATATATGGTAAAGCTTCATTTGGCTTTTTTTAATAAAAATTTATTTTTAATTGTATTTAGTATTTTGAACAAGATAGTTGAGAAATAATAGGGATAAGATAGAAAAGAATATATATATATATATATATATATATATATATATATATATATATATATATATAATTTTGACATTTTTGTATTTCAAATACTAAGAGATCTCGAAATTTACTACATGATATTTATTTCATTTATTTTTTAATAATCATTACATAGTGAAGTCTAATAGATAATCAAAATTCATCATTTCATTCAAATTGTATTGATATTGAGTTTCATCACTTATTAAAATTTTTAAAAATTAAGAGATAAACATCAGATCTTAAAAATTTAATTGGTTGTACCTAATTTTAAATTGATTTTGAATTATTATAATTAAATTGTGATTTTAAATCTTAATATAAAAACTTAAAAATAAAAATTAAATAACTAAAAATCTAAAAATTAATAAAATAATATATATTAAAAACAAAGTTTTATTATTTTTTAAAAATTAAACAAAAAATAAATCAAAAAAGAAAAACTTATGGGAGGGGCGCCCCGAGTTTTTCTTTTATTTTTTTCTGTTTAAATTTTGAAAATTTTAAAATTTTAAAATTTTTAAAATATTTTACATCAATAAAATCATCATATATTTAACAAAACTCTTAAAAATATTGATATCTAGCATCTTAACTGAGCGGACTTACAAGAGCAACTACTAGTGGTGGTGTGTGAATGTAACATGGTAAGGTGTTGGTTGCATGTTACGTGAGGTTGGATACATTTTTGCCAAGAACCACAGTCGCAGCGAAGGTGGCCAAAATATTTTAATGGCAACACGTACAAAGACTCAATGGAAAGTCAACTAATAGATTGAGAGTGTGCTGCCCTGCCCCTCGAGTTTAGAATTTTATGAGGCATTACCGCCCATTTGGTTTAGGTCTGCCCGTCCTTTTTACTGCGGTTAAAGCAACTCCAAGGTCTCAAGTTCCATGCTGCTTATCGGAAGCATAGAGCTTAATTACTTTTTCGTCCCTCTTGTAATAATATAGAATTCTTAAAAAAAAAAATTTAAAAATTTATCTTCTAGTGTGATATTTTTGTTATTGATATTCTAAGTACATATATTACAACTTGACTCTTCTTGGAATCACTTAATAGAAAAAATCTGATTGCAAGTATCCTATAAAAATATTTAGAGGCTCACAAAGATAAAACAAACTTTCAAGAACTGAAATAAAGTATTGAAATTGAAATACTTTATCCACTAAATAGGTAAATTTCCCTTAATTTCATACTTTGATTTTTAATATTTTTTTATTTTAAAGGGATGAAAGACGAAATGTATTGTGCTACCCCCAAGAACCCTTTCATCCCAGAACCAAAAAAAAAAAGAAAGAAAAAAAATTCAAGGTTGGCTTTTCTTCCATTTTTTCAGTGGCTATCATACGTGTGTGCGAGTGTTTCACTTTTTTCTTGCGTTTTTGTGCTACTCATCCAATTTCAAAATATAAAGTTTTTAACTATTTTTTTTCCTTTTTAAAATATTTAATCTTTTGAAAAATTTAATGAATAATTTTTTAAAGTTACCAATAATATAAATATAATTATATTATTTTTATTATATTAATAATATAATAAAAAATCTATTATTTTTTTCTTTCTTAATCTATACAGGAAGAGCTAAAAACCTTATATCATGAAATGGATGGGTATCTCTAATTTACTCTACTACAGGTTATGTGTTCAATTGTTGGATTATTATTTGAACACGTTGCGAAGATTTTTATATACAAATCATACCACTTCTAGGCCATCTATTTGAGGATAAAAATGGAAAAGACTTTCAAATCCCTAGAGATATCAGAGGCTTCATTGCGAAAAACTTTTTCACATTTTTTGTAGCGAAAAAATGAATATTACTACTAAAATTTTAGTAGAATGTCCCTTTAGATAGTTTACATTGTATAAATTGATATACATAATTTTTTGATATATCAGGAAGACGAGAGGTTAATTATAAACCTAATAAATTGATGCATTTTTAAAATGTTTTTTAGAGAATTTTTATTATATTTTAACTAATTATATTAATATAATTAAAATTTAAAAGTATATTTAAAGTAAATAATAACTTTAAACAATAATTTTTAAAATTTATAAAAGATCAAATATTTTTTCAAAAATTAATAAAAAGCTTTCTATTTTAAAAAATAATAGTATTTACCTTAGATTATGATCGCTTTACCGAATTGGTATATTGTGGTGGCGTGATCGGCTTAGGTTTGATACTCTGAATCTCATTTACTTTCCCTGTGGTCCCACTTTTACGAATGGAGTCCAACTTCCAGCAGCCAAGTTGACCATTATCCAATTTTTGTCTTGGCCATCTTAGGCCAGTTTGGACTGATTTTTTTTTTAAAAAATATTAAGTTGTATTAAAAATTATATAAATTAATTATTTTTAGAGAAAAAACTAGGTTTAAGGAAAAAAATTTTTAAAAAAATTTAGTTCAAAATTCAATCCAAGTTCAGTAGTTCGCCTTAAATGGTGTTGCACAATTTCGATAATTTTGTGGACTTCTTTTATTATATGTACCGGTAGTCAAATGTACTCATCTTTGACTCACCTACTATTTCAATGCATTTAATGTGAATTTGAATTAAATTCTTTTACAAAATTTAATATAAATTTTTTACTTTAAAACTTATTTTTTTATTATAAATAATTCTTTTTTACAAAATTTAAAGATAAAAAATCTCAAACTAAAATACTATCCAATCTCACCCGATCTCTTTTACACAGGTTGTTTTATTTACTGCATTTGTTAGGATTTGGTTAGTAAAGAATTACTTCATTTCAAAATATAAGGTCTTGTAATATTTTATATATAGATTAAGAAAAAAATAAAAGGTATTTTTCTTATTTTATATGTAACTAATTTAATTTTTCCTTACTAATATAAGAGAGAATTGAAAACCTATTTTTATAATTAAGAATAACTCTAAAAAATAATTGTTAAAGCTTAAACTTTACAAAATGTTAAATATTTTAAGAAAGGAAAAAGAGTTCAAGAGGCCTTGTATTTTGAAAAGGAGGAAATATTTCTTATAAAATTGAAAAGTTTCGATTCGATACTTCTCAAGTACAATATTCATTCATTTTTTTCTATTTATTGTATAATAATATAAGATCCCTCAAGAATATGTGAAAATGGGTGCCAAGAAAATTAGTGCTCATTCTATTTCGAAATACAAGATATTTTGATCCCCTTTTTAGGTAAATTAAGAATGAAAAAACAAGAGTTTTTTTTAATTATAACATCAACTAATTTAATTTATTTTTCATTAATATAAGAGATAATTTGAGAATTATATTTATGAGGCGAAGTAATTTTAGAAAAGTAATCCTTAAAGGAGAAATATATCAAATATTTTGATAAGAGAAAAAAGAGCCAAAAAGACATTATATTTTAAAATAGAGAAAATATTCAATAATCATATGGTTCGGAAATGTACCGCAAGTGTCAAATACTTTGGAAGGCAAACTTGAGGATCAGTGTAATTTTTTAACGCGAGAAGATACTATATATATCTTTTAAAAAAAAGTATCAAATTAATCTTGTCAGTTGACTTTAAAAAAAAAAGTTGCCAAGTTGCTAACGTCATGGAAGATTTTCCTCATGCGTCGAGAGAAAATCTTTTATTATTTGAATGGGATTAACTTATGTATTGTATTTTTTATTTTGATGAAATAATATTTTATTTGTAATTTATTCACAATTAAATAAAAAATGATGATTGACGAATAGAATTGATATATCAAATAATTCAGTATTATATTTCACATTTAACACCAAGCACATAAATATGACTACATAATGTAAATTGTAGATAAAAGAAAATTTTCTTATAAGGTTTCAAGTTTTTTTTAAGAATAAAATTTGTAGATTCTAAATTCTAGTAATATCTTTGTCTAAATCAAAATTTTACAATTATTAATGAGTTCATTTAGATTGTACCCCTCTCAACTAAACACATAATTAGGTCTCACTTTTCTTTTTACAAAAGATTTACTTTTACAGAATTTAAGACAAAAATCCTCCCAACTAAATATAATCCAAATACACTCTATATCTCATCGCCCTCTTTTATCGGAGGGAATTCATAATTCTATATATTTACATTTGCTCTAGATATTAATGGTGAGATTGGATAATATTTTGTTTTGAGATTTTCTGTCTTGTGTTTCAAGAGAGAGAATTTTTTATAAGAAAAAAAGTAAAATTTAGTATGAAAAATTTACATTAGATTCCGTAGCGAAACTCAATCCAAATACACCCTAAATTTTGATAATTTTCATGAATTATGGGTAAAAAATTTATCACTATTAATACCTAAATTTCCATTGAGTTACTGGGATAGTGATGTCAATAATGAAAATCCAAAAAAATAAAAGTATGAAAAGGTGACTTACTGACCAAGTAAAATTCCATTTCGCAACCCCCAGATTTCCATTGACCAACCAATTTAAAAACCCGAGCTTGCTCATCTTCAGTCACTTTCAAACCTCTCCCCTTTTCATACTACCCAAATTTCCAAGAAGCTTCGCGCAAGAGAAAATTCTCCCCACAAAAGAAGAACGAGAGAGCCCAGCCCACCACAGCGTCCTCCTACCCCAAGGGGCTTCCCCCTAATTTCTTCATTGACTAAACCACTCTCATCCAGTTCTCCAGTCTTCTCTGCAACCCTCTTGGGTAATCCCCTTTAGGGTTTACATTTTCACACCTCAGTTTTCTCTCGTCCTCGAGAAATTCGACTCGATCCTAATTTTTTTGATTCATATATATATATATATATATATATATATATATAGTATAAATTTTTGGATATAGTTGATTCACAAAGAAGCTTATAGATAAGGATATGTCGTCGTGTTTTGATGACGGTAAATTCTTCGCGCCGGGATTTAGATTCCACCCGACGGATGAAGAGCTTGTTCTGTACTATTTAAAGAGGAAGATCTGTCTGCGGCCACACAAGCTGGACGTTATCGGTGAGACTGACGTCTACAAGTGGGAACCGGAAGAGTTGCCTGGTATAACTACTGATACTCGATTTACTTTTGATTTATTTTTTATTAAAGTTGTTGGGGGAAAAAGTTTCTTCTTGCACGTAATTCAACGTTGAATTGATTTTATTAGTTGGTTTTGCAACTTTCTGGATAGGGTTTGTGTTTTGCTTTAGCGTGATCATTGGATGAAATTTCATATACTCAAAACGTGTTTTTATGGTACTTATTCAACCTGTTTCTGTATGAAGGTAGAGGAATAGTTCCCTCGCAAGTTGTTATCTGGGATGGCACTAATTTGGATATTCATGAGATAAATTCAATTGCTGATCGATAAATACTTGTTTGGTGTTTTATATATTTCTCCGTTCTAGATAAAGTGATTGATGGTTTGTGGTGGTTGACTTTTTTCTGTGCGGTTGGAATGATGTTGACCATACACCAGTTATCAAGCTTGCAACATTTGCTCACTGACTTAGATTTTTGGACATGAATTCAAATGGGTTTGATTTAATTGTTTGCTGTGTATGGTTTTGAGTTTATCCTTTCTGCTTTATGGGTCTTGCTCATGGTTAAATACTTTAGGATTATGCATTTGTTAGATTGGCTGATTGTTGTTGCGATGAGCGTAATTGAAATGTTTTTTTTTTTTTTTGCAAGTATTTCTATAGGTTAGGTTGATTAGGAGATTCATGAGAGAAATTATTTTGCCTATTAAGAACTGTTCCTTTAGGGTTTTACACTTATGTGAATGGTTTTGGTAGCTTTTCCCCATAGTCAAATTAAAGGCATTGCTCAAGTACCGTTTCTGTCATCATTTATGATTTAGCTTCTGGAAGTGTATAAGCTAAGGAAACCAAATTAGTAGTATTTACTGGAAGTAGATGAAATGGATTTCATTTTGTTTATCAGGTTCTATTCTGGTGCCTTTGCTCATTAATTTTCTTCATAAATGGCCAATTTACTATTGTCAGTAACTAACAGGACAGAAACTGAACTAAAAGTTTAAAAGCTGTTTGTTGTGAAAAACTGCTTCTAGATGGGCACTCATATAGATGTTGACTTCATTTGGTACATGTTTTATGTGTAAACTGAAGGATACATATTCAGAATGATTTTACATCATTGGTATTCATGCATTTGCAAATATAATTTCGTTCTATACTGACTAGCTTGCCTCGCATCTGTCTTGTAGAGATATCGAAGTTGAAAAGTGGAGACAGGCAGTGGTTCTTCTTTAGTCCCAGAGATAGGAAGTATCCAAATGGTGCAAGGTCGAATAGGGCAACCAGGCTTGGGTACTGGAAAGCAACTGGGAAGGATCGTATAATTACATGCAATTCTCGTGCTGTTGGGGTAAAGAAAACTCTAGTTTTCTATAGAGGCCGTGCACCTACTGGGGAGCGTACCGACTGGGTAATGCATGAGTACACCATGGATGAAGATGAGCTGAAAAGATGTCCTGCAAAGGATTATTATGCTCTGTACAAAGTTTTTAAAAAGAGTGGACCTGGTCCAAAGAATGGTGAGCAATATGGTGCACCTTTTAGGGAGGACGACTGGCCAGAAGAAGTTGTGCCTAATGGGCTTGTCGAGGCTTGCAATTCTGTAGAGCAGGTTGCAGAACATGTGCCTGTTGATGATGATAGAGTTAATTGTCCGCCGCAGTCCCAATTAAATGATTTTGAGGAGTTTATGAACAGGATTGCAGATGATGCAATACTTGTACCAGCACCAGTTGTTGAAATTCCTTATGCTTTTGGGGAGCTTGTGGGCGAGGAGGAGGCCGAAAGCAATATAGTAGATCAGCTACAGTTCCATGAGGCTTCTGAGATCACGTCTGCTCCAAAGAGTCCTGTTCCACAGCCTTGCGTTGTTGGAGAGGATTTCCTAGATTTTCTGGAGATAGATGATCTTATGGGTCCAGAACCTTCTCTTCAAAACTCTTATAAACCAGTGGAGGCCCAAGGGAACCAAGGTTTCAATGATGAACTAGATGGTCTGTGCGAATTTGACTTGCACAGGGATGTATCATTGTTTCTTTCTGAGGTAGGACCAGGGGAAGACGGACAGATTTGTCAAACGTATGTGAATAATATGGTCAGCAACGGTGCAGATCCTGTTTCAAATTTGTACTCCAACAATTTTGAGACGGGGACCATGGATTATCGGCAGACCCATTTTTCTGATGACAATGGGGTTAGCCTTCAGCAGTGGGAGAGGTGCAGTGTCTTTACTCCTGCAGAGCCACATCAGGGCACCATAACTCCTGCAGTTCCAGGTACTGAAACAGCTGACGACTTTGTTGATGCCCTTTATGGTTGGGTGTCACAATATCGGTAGTCTTTGTATTTCACATATTGTAAAAGACTTTACTTTTTTGTTGGCTAATCTCATAGAGCTCTTGATCAGATGGATGGTGTGGGATCACCATGTCATCATCCGCATGGCGAGAACTCTACTGCCCAAGTGGAAATGGGAGAGTTTGAGCCGGCTTTAAGAGCTCGTCTGCTTACGCAGCAATATAAGACTGAATGCTAATTTTCACAAGTTTTGGCATGTTTAGGTGTTGTTTATGATGGTAATTCCACAAATTGTCACTCTGGAGCCAATGAAAATAGCAGCAGGCAACAGGATGATGGTACGGGCTCTTGGTTCTCCTCCACTCTCTGGTCTTTTGTGGAGTCTATACCAACAACCCCTGCTTCGGCTTCAGAAAGTGCTCTGGTGAATCGTGCTCTTGAAAGAATTTCTAGCTTTAGTAGGGTAAGAATAAATGGTAGGAATATGAATGTTGCTGCAGGTAATACATCTGCAACTTCAAGAAGTTCAGGCAAATTTAGAACTGGATTTTTCTGTTTTTCATTATTGGGGGTCTTGTGTGCAATCTTGTGGATGTTGATAGGAACATCTGTTGGAGTCCTGGGAACAACATCTATATCCTAAAAAATATGTATATCTTTGTTTTAACCGTTTTGCCGAAATAGTCTGGAAGCCGAAGTTTTTGCTGAGAAACAAGGCTTTCTCTGCATGTGATTATGCTTAAACAAGGAGTGTATAGCAATGCAAGTATGTCTTGTTTTAAACGGAGCATTTAGATAGCTGGGTCGAGTATGGATCAGAAGATAACTTTAAATCATATGACTTCTTATGACAATGTAAATATTTGCTAATCTACTGCTTTGAAATCCTATGAACATTCTCCCTCAACCTTTTACCCTCGTCGTACTGAATCGTGTTTGCACTGTTACGAGATGGAACTGGGCACCGGCGGGTTGGGGGCTGAATAAGTGGAGTTCAAATCGTGTGACATTGCGTATTCATGCTTATTGAATTTTTTGAGCAAATATCATTAGTTTTTTGATGTATGATAGTTGGTTCAGTATTTTTTTTCTCCCCTTAATAGAAAACTACAATATTATTATCGAGTTAGTAAGTCAGCTTGAACAGCATCTGCAACCTGAGGAGAGACCTCCTCAATCCAAACCTGGAAGTTGCCAATGTTCAATCCTAATTTTGCCATTAAGTAGGCTGGCTTGATTAGCTTGGGGTTTGGTCTGCACTAGCTATTGGCATGGAGAAACGGATAGCATGACCTTGATCTGCTGAATGAGACAGATAGATCACTCCAAGGCTGGCACCAGAATGCTTTACCAACTCCTGTGCAGCTGGGGTTCTATCCGAAAATCACAACTGATCAGATTGTAATGCTTTCCGACAACCTAAATTTAGCTGGTTCTAGAAAGTCAAAATCGCACTTGCTGGTGCTCCTGGAGTCTTCGCAGATGATCAAGGATTCCGGGCTGCTTGTGATGCCAACTTTGGTTGGTCCATAAGCGGATTACGCACTTGATAGTTGTGGAAAATTGTAGTTTTGTTCCCACTTTTGAAATTCTCTCCCAACAAGTTTGTATATCGTATTCAAATGTTGTACAAATGAAAATGTTACACAAAACGAATGGAGTTGGCTTAATAAATCAATTACGGATTTTGAACTGCTTATTGCGTGTTGATGCAGCTCATATCTATCAGTTGTAGTCATCGTTGCATTGCCATAAATCTCTTCGCTTGGATTGCAGGTTTCTCCTCCAGCGGCCTTGGCACATCAGAACTGAACCCAGGTGTTATAGCATCGCAGGCGACCAACTTATATGCTTAAAGAGGCTTTAATGCAGCGGTTCGTAACTCTCGCGTGTTCTTAAACATAAAGCAGCGCTCCACCCTGCCTTTGCATGGGCACTTGTAGATCAAGTGTATACATTTGTTACATGGTGGTAGTTTAGTTGATTAGAAGTACTTTTTATTAAATAATAAATTTTGAGTTCGATTTACATTTTCAATCCTTCATATATATATATATATATATATATATATATATATATATATATATATATATATATATTATTTGCATGAAATAAAGAAACAAAAAGCTGCCTTTTTTTTAAAGGATGTCTTTGGTATTTTTGATACTCTTTTTCTATTTGTTGCGATATAAATATTACTCTTTATTAATGTTACTCTTTATCAAACGATAGATTTATTATCAAAGGTTTTATAACTTGAATTGTCATAAAGTTTTACTTCCATTATCACCTAAATGTTATATACTTCCTCCTCCAAAAAAAAAAAAAAAAGAATCTTAGATTTCTTCTGTTAAAATTATTTGTAATTTTAGAAAATTTAAATAGTATTTGTGATGTTTTATAATATTACCTCGTCTTTTATTATTTTACTAAACCATATTATTTTTTTATTTTTAAATTTCAGAAAGGTTAAAAAGTCTTTTTGTTATATTCATTTACTAACTTCCTCAGTTGATGTGATAAGAAGTACTATTTTCAGTCGGAGGAAGTAAATGTATAGTATATCTAATGAAAGTTGATGTAAAATTTTTACAGTCTCATATGTCAAACTACTCGAGAATCAACTTTGGGAATACCCATAGTAGGCACTACTGTATTAAAATATATTATTGATTTCAAAATATAATTTTTTTTATTTCTTAAAATATTTAATTTTTTAAAAATTTTAAAATTATTTTGTAAAATTACTCTTACAATATATATTATTCTTTCATTCTCTATTATATTAATAAAATTAATTAAAAATATAATAAAAAAGATAAGTGATATTTTCACTTACTGTATAGCTTCTTTCACTTTCTTTTATTTTTTTATAATTGAAAAAATCTTAATGCTCAAAGGCTTCAAAATTTCAATTCTAATCTTGTCCATAAAAACTAACTTGGAACATTAAAGTCTTTTTATTTATTGGAGTGAAACTAAAAGAGGAGTGAAAATATCATTTTTTATAAAAATATATCTTTTATTTTCTTGTTTCTTAATCTATTAAAAACGATCAAAATGCATTATATTTTTAAACAGCATGATAAATCTTTTCCACTCTCAAACATAATTGGGTCTCAATTTTCTTCTAATAAAAAATTTACCTCACAAAATCTCAAACTTAAATACGATCCAAATACACCCTAAATTTCTCACTAATGATCTCTCCTTGCAATAGAGATAAAGTTATAAAATCATTCCAAAAAACTTCATACAAAATTTGGATATTTGAAGGATACCAACACCGAATATACTTAGGGTGAGATTGTATATTATTTTATTTTGAGATTTTTATCTTGAGTTTTGGGAGAGAGAATTTTTTGTGAGAGAAAAAAGTAAAACCAAAATAAAAAATTTACATTGGATTCTATAGCCAAACTCAATCCAAATACAAACTTAATTTTCAACTTAATTTGAAAATTTTAACTTTTTTATTATTTTATTATAAATTTTAAATTTTCTGTTACAAAAGTCAAACTAAACTCCACTGGAATAATTTTTTCGACTTAGAAACCTACATTACTAAGATTTCAATTAGATTCGCATCAATGCCTTTCTCACATAGAATTAAAGTAAAGCATTAAAAGCAAAAATTCTTCCTTTCATGCAAACCTACTTCTCGGAATACACGACGAAAACACAGCTGAAAGCCATGACCGCCGTTAGAACAAAGAAAGCGGCGACGGATCCGAACAAGAGTTTGCCGTAGTCTTCGAACCTTTCTGAATGAAGGAATTTCTTGATATCAGGTAAAATCATGTGGTCGAACA
This sequence comes from Rauvolfia tetraphylla, assembly GCA_030512225.1. Classification (NCBI taxonomy): domain Eukaryota; kingdom Viridiplantae; phylum Streptophyta; class Magnoliopsida; order Gentianales; family Apocynaceae; genus Rauvolfia; species Rauvolfia tetraphylla. The sequence goes on along the minus strand of JAJQKT010000058.1, from coordinate 6,891,494 downwards.
AGCAAGTAGCCATGATTGAACTCATGACGGCTCCGATAGTCAGAGCGGGAAGCCGGCTGAGGAAGTTACTCAAGTCCTTAAATTGGAGACTTGGACTATCCATGATTGAATAAAGCGATGGTAATAACGCCGGAGATCGGAACGGAGATTGACACAGCTAGCGGAGATGAACTAGAGGAAAATTGAGAGAGGTGATTATGAGTTTGGCTTCCTAATTTGCTGATTTAAAGGGTCCTCCAATTTAGTTTTGATATCCAATCCAAATCCAAATCCAAATCCAACGAGGATTTGGAAAGTATGTTGCGTATTGTTGGCAGAGCAATTTCCCTCCAGCATTCAGGAGTTCAATCTAAAAAACCTTCAAAATAAATAAATCCTGACTAAATACATATATTTCTTATTTTTTATCTCACAGTCTACAATACATCGAGAAATATGCATTTATCTATTTCAATCTAAATAAATTTACTTTTTTTTTGTTTAAATTCCACAGCAATTCCTAGTAAGAATTTGATGGCTTAATGTGTTAGCAAAGAAGAAAAAAAATAACTTAATTGGTTTGATATGATAAAAGATTTAAGAGAGTATTTTAATTTTTTAAACTTATAATATCACATTCAGTAAATTTTTATGGGAAGAGTAAGAAGAAGAAGGGTAGTAGTATATATTCTACTCATATGGTGCATAGGTTTTTTTTTTTTTTTTTGAGGAAATGGTAAGGAGATAAAGGTTCTTAAAAAGCCTTTTTCAGGATAAAGTTAAGTGTGAGATTTTGAACTTAGTAGGCTTCCTGTTAAATAATAAGCTCCTCTCACATGTTGAAGGCTAGAAGCTTCATATTGCAAAGCTTTAATCGAGACTATGCAACTTGGATCTAGGATTAAAATAGGACAGATTAAGATTGAATCGACATGCTTCGGTCAACTTGCGAACATTCCAAGTAGTATGATTATGTCAGAGTGGTACTATTTATAGGGTTGTCCCAGAAAGCATTCGAAATTACAGAGATTAAGGAGGAGAATGGTTTAGGTTTATAATCAGTTCCGTTCTGGTACCAAAGCAGTGCATCCAACCCTTCGGGCTATTAGTGCTTAGAAGAATTTTGTGGATGGAATGATTTGGAGAGGAGAGAAAGATTTAAGAGGAAGAACAATTCATTTCTTTTCATTTGGGAGAAGATGGAAAGACGAGAAGAAAAACAAGGGACTTATTGCCCCTCTTTTCCCCAAAAATTTCTTGCCACATGTGTAGAGAAAGAGATGGATTAGACAAAGGGGGGAAAAAGAGAGAGAGAGAGAGAGAGAGAAGAGGAGAGAACCGGACATGGATTAGAGGTCTACATCATACTCATGAAAATGAATTTCCAGTTTAGCATATTCATCCTTAAAAACTGGTAGCGGAATTGGAGGTCCTTACAACCATGTGTACGACAATTAATAAGCAGGGAGAGTCCCACTAGATCGAGCACCTTTTCCCGAGTTTACTATTGGCACCTTAATGCATAGTGACTCAGCGAAATAGCGACGGCAGTTGGAATTTAACTATGGAAGCGGGAGATTGCAATATTTACCATGCTTGATCCTTTTTACTTTCTACAGTTTTCTTCTGGTCTGACCCGTCAGAACTGGTTTTGGACATAATACTTTACTTTTGTCTCAGTAGCAAAGTGTATTTCCAAGTTAGAGGAGGGAATTGTACCTAGGATCTCAAAGAAATCTTCTATCTGGAATTCTGGAGATCCGGATGAGATTCCATCTTTTCATGTTCGGTATACATCATTCAAATCCATGATTGCAGAAAGAGGTGGTAAGAACACACAATGAATCAATCAGCAATAACTGAGGCTTTCATTAAATAATAATACTCCTAAGAAATGTTTCTTCAAGGAAAAAGAATAAGGGGGAAAGTTCTATACAAATTCACTAAATTTGCTACGCTATCCTATTTGAATCGTGTGTATGTGAGGTCCTCTACTTCTGCCCAATGAAGGGCCTCTTGAGGAGCAGAGAGATCAAACCTATTCTTTTATATCACAAGAAAACCCTCCTTATTGTCCTTGCAACAACACGAGAAGCTAATTTGCTGGCCAGGTCGGCCGGCAATCGGAGAAACTGTTGCCGCAAATCTTGTGGAAGCTGTCAAAATGCAGAAAGAATATCAGATTTCGTATATAGGGAAAGGAGCGGTATATCAACTGCAAATAGTTATTGATACACTGCAGATGTTGAATTATTGTACCCTGAAGCATGCTAAGAACATTATGAGTTTTGTGTATATAAATGCCCAAGAAATCCCATCAAAGATGGACCCTAACTGCTATTTGAGTCAAGCAGATGAGTACAGTTCTAACCATTGAATGCCTCAAGCTGAATTCGTGCTGACTACTAGTCATCGTATTCCAATATTAAAATGTGTTATTTACCTCAGGAATGACTGAAAGGAGCTGTTGTAATTCCTGAACAGAAACAGGTTGATAGAGGACAAGAGAGGCTCCATTTGAAGACATGCTCTGATAATTACCACCCTGCAGAAATCAATTCATGCGGCATCCGAAAATTTGCTTCAATATCAAATCCATAAATGTTACTAAGCATCCAGGAGCTAAAAATTGAAACCACTAGTACCATATTATTTGGCGCTAATGTTTATCCACATCTAATGTTCAGCGATCCATATTTCGGTGAAAGCTATAGATGCTACTCTCCAAACTTCAATTTATTTAGGATTTAGTCCTTTTATATCACAAATCATCTCTGCATTGTAGTCTTCGGAATTTACTGTTGGGTTTTCGTTACAGCCAAAGATAGACATGTGAAGAAATTGAAGGAAATTAATGTTCACCAAAAAAGAGTAAACTAATTATATTTGATAACAGTAGCTTGATTAAGGAAATGGATTTAGAATAAAACAAAAATGCCAACGTGAAAATCTATTCAAGGGATGAGACTTGATGCATAAAGCTGCAACAACTACCATTACAGACAAGTTTTGGAACATAAAATCCAACCATCCAAAGCACATACCCCCCAGAATTTTAGAAAAATGTAGAAAACCAAGAGTCACACATTTACATCATGGGATGACTGCTGCCAACCTGACAGAGAGAGAGTTTCAGGATTTGTATTTTGTTCTTTTTTTGGTGGGGGAGGAAAGCCAGCAAAGATTAGGAAAGTTGAGCAGGAGTTCATGCAGTTTCATTCTCAAAGGAATGAGACCCTAGATTCTTCTAATTTTCAATGTAAAGCACTTCCTCTCCCGTGCATGGTTAATAAGAGATGTATTAAAAGCTCTCTCTCTGGACAGGTCAAAGCATTATGTACAGGATTACCAGAGGTGCATCGCAGCTTCTCTCTCTCCCTATCTCTCCCCAACACCCAAAAAACAATGCAAATTCATGACCATCTCCTAACGTGAATAAAGTAGCACCATACACGGAAGTGCATGCTATCTGGCAAGCACAAGTTTCTGTAATGTCTGTGGAGAGCCATGCAACTTAAACAAGAAATTTACTGCAGAAAATTATTTTCTTCTCAATTGAAGCTACCACATTGACTTATGAAGCCTTACCTCACTGGTTCTGCCATTTGTTTGAATCCCCGATAGCAATAGTATAAGCCGGCGCAAAGTTCTCAGGTTGGTGATATCTTCATCGGTTGTTAGCGAAGATTGAGGACGAGCAAAGGCTAGGCTTGCTGGCATGGAGGATCTTATAGAGTCGATAGTTGCAAGTCCAACTGCATCCAAACCCTAGAAAGATTTGCAAAACAATCAATAATTACAGGTATCAAGAATAAAACATCAAAATGCTTAATGTGTCATTAGGAATTGATGGAAAAATATTGAACACTTAATCTACAGACTCAATTTACAGAAGAAAATGGCTATCTGCTTCCCCCACACTTTTTTTTCCATCTTTTAATTACTAGGGTTATGCACGATGTTACTGCACGTACAAATATTGGCAAAATAAAATTGTTATTTATTTAGTTTTTTAAGTAAAATTATATCGCATTTTTTTTAGATTAGCAATGTTCTCTCTCTTAATTATTTTTTTTAGAGTGTTTGTGTCATCTGTATTGCGTATTTATTGGATAATAACTTTTATTATTTTAATAGCTCATTGTAACTTCATCATACTACCATATTCTATAGGGTTTATTTTTTGAGTAATACTAACTAATCCAACAATGGTGAGTTGAAGCACTTAAGGTGAAAACCGTCCTAGCCCGTATCCACACTCTAGTATATAGATGGATTATAACCTGACACAATCAGCCCATGAAGGTGACGTCAACCAATACTTTCAGCAAGTGGGTGAGCTGATTATATGTGTAACTATTTCCATAGAGAAAGATAAGTTTAGTAGTTAGTATCCATTTGCTTTTCTGAACCACCCAATTTATCAAGACGATAGTATAACTACACTAACCTTGAGGATATAGAACCTTTAAGCTCAAGTGTTAATGACACACAAACATGAGCAGTAGATTGTCCAGAGACCAGTCAACTACTGGTGCTCTAAGTCTATATTACATTGCATCTTGGCGTTATTATAACTGACAAATAGGAGAAATGCATAGAAAAAATTAGAATTTTAGTCTCATTATGGGACAAATTTTGGCTTTATTCATCTCCTTCAGCATTTTCTGTTTCTCTAACTACTCTAAATACTGCCTCTGTATATTTGGTCTAAGAAGGGGGTGGGTGGGTGGGTTATGTGTTCCAAAGAATCATGGCTCTGCAAATCTTATGATCTACGTAAAAATGTGACTAATTTGCTTATACCAAAAATTCAAGTTTCTGGACAGTGTACCTTAGCAAATTCTTCAAGAAGTATTTCTCTTACGAAGGCACCCTGCGTCAATTAGATATGAAATCACTTCGCACAAATAATTATCTATCTCAGCTCCTTTTAGTAGTAATTACATCGTTTTGAGCAAAGTACCTTATCATCCAATGTAAAGGAAAGGATTTGCTTCATAGCCATTCTGGAATCTTCAGTTTGCTTTCTGATTGGTTTTTCCGTCCTAGCACGCAGGGACTACAACGACAGTCAGCTTCAGAGATAGATTAACTAGCGGTAAGAAAACAGAAAAAACAAGAAAAAAGACAAATGACTAGTAAAAGAGAGAATTTTCCAAGACAAAGCCAATGGCGTATTCAGCAACTATATTATCCCAATCCTTTACTAATGTTCAACAACATCACTACATGTAGAGGCAGATTAGTAATGCTTCATAGAAACAAAATGTTCCAGAGCTAGAAATGGAGACCTATAAGAGTTTACATGATTCTAAGGGCATTTAGAAAGTACATGTGATCTTAATGCCAAAATTTTTATTTAATACAAGTAACCCACATAATCAAAATTTGCACCCAGAAAAATGTTAGTTACTTTTGTAGGTGAACCTATTCTCTCGTTAAGCTCAGTAGAGTATTATTGAACAAGAAAGGGAAATTTTTGCAGCAGAGAAAGATGAATTCTCGAAGCCTTCTTTATTTCATCTGAAACAGATAAGGTCATCAGGGACAGGAAAGCATCAGATATGGGTGTTGACAATGAAGCTGAGAAGCGACAAAGGATTCAAGCAGACAAAGAAACTGAGGAAACAACTCACCAACTATGAAAAAGGAACAATATTTGGAACACTGTCCTTTACAAATTAATTGGAACAATTCGAAGCACTAAATTGAAGCTATACATGTTATAATAGTATATTGGTGACCAGAACATCCACTAGTTCCATATTTTCTTGAATTACGTAAAATAGGCAGCTTTGATTTTCAGGTTTTCAGAATTTTTGCACTTGCCCTTTTCCAGAACCGAGAGTGGATTTTATAGCAGAAAGATGCTTCTAATACACAACATAAAACCACATAACTATTGAATTTTCAGACCATTATCTTTTAATAGTAATAGAAGATAGTGAAATTGTTTAAGTAGAGGAATGATAACATTAGGAGATAGAAGTCCAATCCACGTACAGACTGATTTCAATCTGATTAACTTAATTGAGAGGCTGAAGGAACCAGAAAGTTTTACCTCATTTACCAGAGACTCCAAGCGGTCAATCCTGAACCTACCATCCTAACAGGAATTAGTGGGTCAGACTTGAAGAACGAAAATGCTGGATGAATTTGATGTAGAAGCTAACTCAAAAATATGCATGGCATGTACTAATCACAGGAACGAAAAGAACAGAAAAAAAGAAAGTCTGATTTCAAGACATACTTTGTAAAGAAGAGCTTGCAGGGAGGATCTTAGTTTTGGTGAGCTGTCAGTTAGCACTTTTCTTGCAATCCATGGGTATGTACTACCCAAAACTTTGTAATGTGGATTGGAGCTGATAGCAATGCCCTCCAAAACAGCAAGGCTGGATAGTTCCAGAAAATAAACGATACGTTTCTCATATTTTTCCTACAAGAAATGTCTAAAGGTGCATCGATGGCTTAAGAAAGAGACATTCTAAGCCCCCCCGAAAACCGGAAAAAAAAATGTCTCAGTAAATTTCCATTTTGGTTTTAAATAGTAGTCTCATCATATGCTGAAAGGAAAATTGGGAACCTGCGAATGACGAGAGAGAAATATGACGGTATTTGGAATTTGAACTTGTACCTGCAAATAGAAATGATGCTCATGCTGAGAACTAAATCTCATAGAAAGGATAATGGAATTGTCAAGAATCTGCTTTTCTCAACAGCTGATTATCCACTAAGCCCAAAAAAAAAAAAATGAAAAGAAAATGTGATTATGAAAACTACACACCGAACAAACAAATCGAGATAAATTATTAACAATGTTTTACACAACTCCTTAAGCAGACTAACAAATATTAAATTCATCAGGTACTTTCTCGCAAGGAAAGCACCAAGCAGAGAAAGATGCACATATGATCAATACTTATTTTCCCAAAATAGTACAGGTTGTATAAGCCGTAGAGTTTTTTCAATTATATAGAGTTCTAGACCTTCAAAATCTTTGGTTCATCTTATACTTTCTGCATATTTTCACAAACTCCTTTTTCCTACTACAGAACAAATATACTTCTGAGTAGCAACAATATTACTACTTTTTCCTCTATTCATAATTGAATGCCCACATTTTCTTCTTGAAATGTCCAAAATAAGCCCACTTTCCTACACTAAACATATTTTCCATCTAAACTTACACAACTTACCTTCTTAATTTTAGGGATATAAGTTACACTAATATATAGGTCCCACTACTAACCTCTTTAATTAATAAGGTGATTATATAACTTGTCCATGGTCAATGCTCTTCTAAATCTTTGTGCCAAATCAAGTTCGTTATTCGATTTTGGAAGGAGGGAGTATCCTATGTGGAAATGTAATATGCTATTCATAAAGGAACAAAAGATAATAAATGAATATAATGACTATCAAAACCTTTTACTTCTTTGAGTACCAGAAAAGCATTTACCAAAGAAATTCACAACCTACTCATAAAAGGAGCACAGATCAGGCACTAGAAAATTACAAATTTATTTGGGGGGTTTTGAAAATAGAAAATCTAGAAGCAGTTGGCAAGTATTACACGGTTGACCACAAGTTCACCGCTGTGGTTGGTGACTTATAAACTTGCTGCATATTTTGCAGTGATTCCAACCTAGGGGATCTGAACTAAAAGCTGATTACTGGGGGAGCTATCATGAAAAGCTATAAATAATTACTGTGGCTATTATGATAACTAAAAAAGGCTCAACAACCAACCACATAACCCCATTTCAAGTTAACAATTAGAAAGCCTTAAATCCTTGCCTTTGCAGAGCAACTTGCCAGATTTTTGGCTAAATAAAATTTCATATGCAGAACATACTTTACTAGTCTTAGAACTTTCTTCAAAAATCTTGTGGCTGCTCTAATGTGGCTCTGCAAATGGATTGCATGACTTGAAATTTGAAACAGGGCAGTCAGCAAATACAAATGTGAAAGTCATTACTCGATTTGGGGGTTTTCAAACGCTTAGAAAGAATTGCTAATACATCTCCAACACTAAATTGCATAAAGGATACTCTGCATAGAAGCAGCACCAGACATTTTAACTGGCATGATCAGCATCATTTGTTATATGGCTTCAAGTCCATCTCCCCAACCTACCTCTCCTTGTGCCAATGGCAGTCTTAAGTTCATAGAGAATTCCTAATAATTCCAATAAGCTATAATCCATCTAACGAACAATGTTATCTTTCCTTCATATCACAAACTAGTGCTTCTAATTATTCCATCAGCATCCTTATCCAATGATGAAGAAAAATTCATTTTCTTGTTTTCTCCGTTAGTAATTTTGGTTTCATCATGCTATTTTCGTATGTTCTCTTGGAAAATATTCTCTTCCAAACTAATGGTCTTACTCAATTTTGAATTGCACAAATATATCTCTATGATAAGTAGCAAAAGTAATGCTTCTAATTATTCCATCAGCATCCTTATCCAATGATGAAGAAAAATTCATTTTCTTGTTTTCTCCGTTAGTAATTTTGGTTTCATCATGCTATTTTCATATGTTCTCTTGGAAAATATTCTCTTCCAAACTAATGGTCTTACTCAATTTTGAATTGCACAAATACATCTCTATGATAAGTAGCAAAAGTAACATCAATTGAGGAAAGCACACTCAGTAACCCTTGTGCAATATGAGAACTGCACTATGCAAATCATTGAGATCCAGCAACTATGAGATGAAAGATAGAGGTTTTGAAAACATACATAGTGACTCCCAGATTTCCTAGAAGATCCCCAAAACTTATATTTCGGATTCCCTTGGCAACAGCATCTCGAAAGACACCTGCACAAGAGCATATTGCATTCAAACCGTGATAATTGACGTAAAGAAAAGGCACTAGAAGCTGTAAAACCTGTTAGTGCTTTTGTAACAGCATCTTTGTCTGCAGTTGGTGGGAGAAATCTGCCAGGTATTCGAGTAAAAGATTTTTTAGAAAATGTCCTTAAAACTAGGACAATATTTTAGCTTTTTGAATAGGATAGGGATCATGGTACCCAAGTGTTACAAAGTCTTTAGCTAATGCGTCATAATCACGATTTACAAGATGAAGACAAGCTTCAATAAAACCATCACGAAGTTCTTGCTTGAATTCACCCATCATCCCAAAGTCTGAGCGGAAATAGGTGAAGTTATGCCAAGTGATTGAATGACTAAAAAGGAAGAAACGATATAAGGGAAGAAAATAACCAACACCTATACCTAAGTAGGCAAGTTTTCCATCATATGTGCGAAGTAAGTTCCCAGGATGTGGATCCGCATGATAAAACCCATATTCTAGAAGTTGATTAAATGAGCAATAAACTCCAACCTGTAGTTATTTGGAATTTGTACTTAGAACATCACAGTACTGTGGTTTAAACGCTCTGCAACAAATAAATAAATAGATGAAAAAAAAAGCGAAGAACATTGTGAATTAACCTCAACCAAATAAAGATCCTTAACCTCAGCAAGCTTTTGACCCTGCACATCATGAGATTTGACATGACATGACATGAGCAAAAGTTAAAAGTACCTCAGAAAGATGAAGACAGATAGTACTTTCTTCTTGAAAAGAAAACTTCTCTTATTAGATATTCATCTATCTTATTACATAATAATTCAACAAGCAATTTGACTATTCACATATCCAGGGGCGTGATTGATCCACCACCAGAGTGGTTTAACTGCTAAGCAGACATCATCCTAAAGTACGAAATAAATTTTTTTATCATTGTTAGTAAAAAGATAAAACCATGCAAGAGCTATAGGAGCATACTTTTGAGGACTGACATTTTATCTCAGCTAGGCAGCTTGGTAACAAAAGATCTTTACTAAAAGATTTCCAAACTCGTGAGTTAAAAGAATCTATGATACTTTCCAAAATGCTTATTTATATTGACCATGAAACTTAAGTGTTGCAACTTGTTCTGTCAAGTGTCAATCCAAATCAGGAAATGGGCAATTCACTTCAATGTGTGTAAATTAAATATGCTAAGTGAAGTTCAAATGAAGCCAAAAAACCAAGAAGAAGCAGTATGTTTTCCAGCAAAACTGACTTTAGGAAAACAGAAAATGCTGCTGTATAAGAAGACAAACTTTTCAAAGAGCAAACACAATAAGTTGACAGTGAGACTTCTAGAAATACTTTTGTGAAGAGGACCAAGTTAGGAACCAATACTGGCATCACAATTTCGGTAATGCAATCTTTCGTACCCTTTTCTTCTTTTAAAATTTTCACAAATTCAGACAGAATGAATCTTTCCAGAATGCAGTAAGTTTTACACAGGAAACTAAGGAAAGCTGAATTATGACAAATCGACAATAATTGTCAAAGCCATCACAAGGTCCAAACATGCAAGGGCCCCAAAGAACTTCATCTAAGTTTCCTAATATTAACTTATAAATAATGCCAAATCAAGTAGCCAACAGTGAATACGTAATATTACCTCCAGCCACTCCATGACAAGGACCTTGCGAGTTGTTTGATCTATAAACATTTTTGGAACCACGACATCCTTTATTCCGCCATATAACTCTCTAATTAATACATATTAGGCAATAGAGCACGTTTAGTCACATGATATTCGGTCTGCTTAAAAATAGCACGCACTTGGAAGATTTTTTCCATGATTAAATAAGAAAAATTTCATGAATTTAAATGGAAAAAGAAAACCCAAAGAGAGCATTAATGATGAACAATCTAAAGGAAAAGTAAAAAAAAAAACACTACATCAAAGTTGCATGAGAAATCTAGTTCACCACAAAAGACAGTTAGCATTAGGGTTATAATTCTTTCTTCAGCAACAAAATAATGCCTATTTTAGCATACTCCATATTAGAAACCATTACAGTCTAATGGAAAAATAACGACTAAATTATGTCACTATTTCAAATGTCTTGAGATGCTAGTCCATGGTTACTATTCTTTTGCAGGTGAGGCAGCTGCATCATTTTACTGCGTACACACTTTTGCGTGCAAAATGCATATTATACTTGCTAAAAATGGGATAATAATGATAAAGTAGATATTAGCATTTGTCAGACTAACTTTTTTAGAAACATTTATTGCTATTGAAGACACGTACATCACAAATGTTCCTTGAGTTACCTAGTCACATTCTCCCAATGCTTCCCCCATCCTAGGGCACATAAAATGAAATTTAAGGAAAACAAAGAAAAGCTCCTTTGTTGGGAGTAGATAAACTGAAAAAAAAGTAGATAAGTGCATGAAGACCATTCAATTTTTCTTGGTAGGCTAATAGTTTCGCGTCATATGCAGTAATTTCAGTCTAATGTATTACTAGATAGATTAACTTAGCAGCAACGTCCAGGTAAAAAGGTACTGGCATTAAGTATATTCTACTATCCAAGGAAGCTTGCTGCACATTTAACAAGTCTGATCCAACAAGCTAGTTCCTTTCCTGGTAGCACTTAGTCACCACGCAGCCACCCAAATTACGCTCCACACAGGATTTTGTGGGAGGGAAGATGTTAAACCTGGCAGTCTAAGCAAACCACCTGTTGTTAAAACCTTAGTCATCCAAAAACTCCACAAACCAAACCAAAATGGTTCTCACATATGGGAACAACTACGACAGTTGGTGCAAAGGGCCATGAATGTTTGTAACAGCTTTAACTTGTTATTGTTTTCCTTATGTTTTTATAATATTACAAGAAGAAACTATGTTCTCAGCAAAATAATAGAGGGGCCAAAATAAGCTGAAGAAGAAATTAATACACCCAAACACTGAAACAAAAATCTAATACCTAAATTTAACTCCATTGCTTGCTTCTCTCCTGTAGTCCATCTCCTGCATTCAAGTTGATTACCTGTATTCAATATAAAGCACTAAGAATATTCCTCTTCCAACGTTGTAGGGAGAGAATGGGGCAGAGACAAGTAATATTATGGACACTCCCAGTATTCCCAAATTCTGATACTTTAGTCAGACAATGTCTGCATCTCCGTGGAAGGTCATTTCTGAAGCAGCAATTTTATGTGGAATGAGAGATCTAGGTTGAAATTAGATTACTATTACACTACCACCCTTACCCCCCATAGCTGCAGCAAAAGTAACATAAGTTATGGCCTTTGCCTGATCAAATCATGAGAACTGTTACAGACTTCAAAGGCCTTGAAGTAAATGAATCCATACCATAAGCAGAAAAGCATCCAGAGACAAGGGGCTTATAAGTTGAGAGCAGCTATGGGTGTCTATAAATCTAATGTAAACAAATGTAACATCAAGAATATTCTAAAATACATACCAAACTTGTTTCAGTACAAGTAATTTGATTCCTAATTTGGCAGAAAAGTAGACATACAAATTGCTGAATTTTAGGAATTCATAACACAAGAGAAATGGTCATGCAAGTATGAAGAACTTAGTACTGCTTAGTTGTGTTCTGTAGCTTCATAGGATCTAGTTGGTTTTCCTTTTTAATTAAACGAAAAATCTGACAGAGCTTGCAATTTAAATTTTTTGATCTTCTCAGTCAGTAGATGACTTTAACTGAACCAGATGGTGAAACTTTCAGCTTTTTCTAAAGCCAATGGTTCTCGAGGGTTATAAAATTACTTATACACTACGCTCTGAAAGTTTTATTAGCTCCATTAAGTTTCATGGCACAACTAGATCACCCATATGCAGAGCTGTAATCCAGTGAGTACTAAGATCTTCGTCAGTCTCAGATAAATAATTCCAAGTAAATTTTTTGAGAGGCAGCATGATTTGCATATGGAAAAGAATTAACAAACCAGGCAACATTAGCTAAAGAAAAATAAAGCATCAAAATTACAAGAAATCTAGGACAAAGTCAAAAGAAAACTGGAAACTAGCCATAATTACTTTTTCAGCACAGACCTACATCAAAGTCAAAAGTGCTTAGATGATGAAAGGCAAATTACCGCATGCTATCTAAATGAGAATCAATCATTGAATATAGCACCACCAGAAGGAACCAAAAGTAATTTCCATCTCAAATAAACCAAATACAGATTAAACAAATCCAATTTCAGTAATAATGTGAGGCATAGAGATGGTTGGTTGACATGCAAAAGTAGATGAGACATTACTAAATTGAATGTGCATCAAGAGTTATACTGCTAACTTCCTCCAGTAAATCTTAATTTGAAGGCCCGGACATAAGTTGGATAAAGCAGACTGGTAAAGTTGATTTTTTTTTTTGATAAATAGACTGGTAAAGTTGATATTAGCATAAAACGGACTCTAATCGATTGAGACATTAGCAAGCACTATTGACATGTTGATGTAGGATATCAGATGAACTCATCGGAACATTGAGGTATTAAGAGACCAATACATACCCGAAAAAGGCTTGATGCCCACTCATCAACAACAGCCTGCAAAATTGAAGATCTTAAAACTCAAAACTCTACAGAAGGCCCAAAAACTGCAAAACTTAGTGTGTCCTTGTATTCAAGACGCAGAACAGAACCTATCCAAAATGCTACAAAGGGTCTACTTCATGAACTAGTAGCAATGCAAATTGACGAAATTGGTTTCACATCTACCTTACAACACAGAAGCAGCAGTGATTTGCAGATCAGGAAGTACATCATGGATCATCAAACGAGTACGTATCTTGATCCCGTCTTAATGAGAAAGAAAATTGGTTTTACCTGAAGGTCAGTATTGACTTTTCCAGCTTTCCTTATCAATCCAGCAAGGTAACGCACAATTGATATGTCTAGGGCTATTGCAGCTTGAACTCCTGGCCTCTGCACCTTGACAGCAACAACTTGTCCACTAGGACGAAGCCTAGCTTGATAGACCTTTCCAAAAAAGAAAAATGATATGTATATCCATTTTAGTCTTTGAAAATCTAGAAAGAAGCCAAGATAAGAACAAAGTACTGGTTTTTAATTTTAGTTATGTCAATGCTACAAGTATAGGCACTTCAAGATCATGTGCAACAAAAGGCATAGTATTTGTACCTGCCCAAGTGATGCGGCTGCTACAGGTTCAGGTGAGATTTCTGAGAAAATAGCATCTATTGGTAAATTCAGCTCTTTCTCTATTGTATCAAAAGCAACTTCTGATGAAAACGGTGCTATTCTATCTTGCAGCAAAGAGAGCTGATCCAAATATGAAGGTGGTACCAAATCCTGGTAAGAGTAAGTCTCAAGAAATTACTATTGCAGTTAATAAACAAACCCAGAGATCAAATACAAGCCACACCAAGCAGTCTATTGGTGTAAAAATTGATATATCCATAGAAGTAAAAAAATTAGAACAGAACTTTCTATGCTCCTTGTTGAACAAATACGAAATAACTTTTGTCAACTTCCCACTTCACATAACCAGAAAAGTCAAGTGCCAAGGGAAGACATCTAACCAACCAGAACCAATATGACCAGCAATTAGTTAAATTTCTCTGCTAACCAAGGCATCATCTGTCAAAGTATGAAATGCATTATCTTTCATATATACACAGCAGCAGCATCTTGAAGTTACAACTTTCAATTGCTAAAGATTTCAATAGGGAACCTTGAGAAAATGTAAGTGGCTGAAGCTGAAGGCCAACTCTCAAAAGCAAAAATTATTCATTTCTTTCTCTTATTCAAAATGGGAATGAGAGTTTCACACCATCTGCATAGTTTCATTATGTGACAATCTTCCTTGGTGCATGCAGTACTAAGTGTGTTTCTGCACACTACAGCAATATAAGATAAGCTTGACTAATAAGCACAGAAAAAGAACAAAAGAGACAAAACTTTGACTTTTTGATTTTTACAAATCTGCACAAAACATTTCACTTAATGTTTCCTCTCAGATCAAAATTAAATTTTGACTATCAAAGAATTTTGATTACTAATAAAAATTTTGACATGTCAAGGATAGCTTTTTTTTTTTTGGGGGGTGGGGGGTGGGGGTGGGGTTGACATTAGACAGAAGTTAATCTTTTCATCTTTTCCCTTCCCCCCTTCAACATCCCATTCCAAAAAGAGCCTATGGGACTTCAATATTCTGTTTGACCTTTTTTCCTTCCTCCTGGAATATTAAAAACTGCCAGAAGAAAAACCGAATTGAGTCATGAGCACGTGACAACGCAGAGTTTGTTCAGCAACAAGGTTTCCTTACAACCCAGTAAAATATGAATTCAGAGGTCGGATCAATAATTAAAAGAAAAGTGTATATCTGTTTTCTGGCCTTAGATTATTTTCTGCAAAACTGAACTATCAAATCAAAGTCAAATAAGAGAGCAATCACTTACTGCTCTAGATGAGATAGCTTGAGCTATTTTAATATATGCCTGCAAATTTTCCATAAAAGTATCATCAAAACTGAAGGTTAACGGGAAGGATAAGAAAAAAAACTATTCAATTTATTGAATTATGACAATGACACATCATAACAAACCAAAAACAAAATTTTTTAACAGAGGCTTAAGAAAATACTAATTATACGTACGGGCCCCAGCTCCACTAATATTTTTCTCAATTGCTCAGCTCTAACCTGTGCAAGTATAACAAGGAACATTAGAAGGAGAAGAAAGAACAACACAGCACTTAAAAATTACTTAGCAACAAAGAAGAATAACATTTTGTCGAAAACTTTGCGGGCGAGATGCCTGCTTAGATCTTATTTTAAAGCATACAAAGAAACTCTAGATGGCATAAACTCGAATAAATAAGAACAAATACCCTCAAAAGCCAAAAACTTCCACATTCCAGAATTAGGCTCTTATCTTAAGCTTTAACGCAATAGGCGGAGAAGGTAAAATAGATTGCCAGAGTTCGGTCTTAGATTTCTGAAACAACATAAGTAATTCAACACTACAAATTAAATGACGAGAGCGACCTCGAACATTTCTTCAGCGCGATCAGTGAGGTTATCGATGTACCGGAGGACGAACCATTTGCCAAGGGTGACAGCAGTTTGGAAGAGACGTCGGAGGAGAATGAACGGCTTCTTCTGATAAATTGCGGCAATTTTCGAAATGTCATACTCCGACAGGGAGTCCGCTTCCGAAGAGCTGAGCTCGAACAAATATCCGGAGTACTCGGTAAATGTATCCACATCCTCCCGGTTACTCAAAGAAGAAGAGGAAGATAAGTTGGCGCGAGGTGGCACTAATGAGGCAAGACGGCTGGAATTCAAATTCTGCCAGCCCTCTGGTCGGCCTCTACAATAAGTTATGGGCGCAGGCGACGGTGGTGGACGGAGGAAGAGCAACATCGGAAGCAGGGGCTCGGCTGTTGCAGCTTGCAACGGATCTTCTATGTGGTTCGAATGTGGTCCGGTTTGGGCTACTATTACTGGTTGTGTTCTTCGCGCTATTATCCGTTTGTGAAAAAGAAAAATCCTTTTAAATTTAGATTTTACGATATCGTTACTGTTTTGACACGTGGGTTCGAGAGGGATGATATTGAAGGAGGACGAAAGGGTAGAGAGTGGCGGGCGTGTTTGGTGTTGAAGAAGAATAAGCCAAAGTGGGAATCTGAAGTGAAGCTCTTCTGGGGATAGACATGGAATGCGTGACTTTTTCCCTTGGTTGGAATTATCCAGACGTTTGGTAAGTTAAAACGGAACTACCATTTCAATTTTATTCTTATTCTCATATAATTTCTATTTGGAAAGACTTCTTGTTTTCAATTTTTTTTCTACAAAATAATTTCATTCCCAGAATCCCTTCACGAAGAATCTTTCTATCTGAGGATTTGGAAGAGGCTTCAGAAACTCTATTTCAAGAAGGTCCATTTTTAGCTTCTTCCTTCTGTTTAGATTTATCAAAATGGAAGTGGAAAAGGCCCTTAGATATAAAAGTTCATTCCAAGAAGCCAAATATTTCTTTCTTCCTTTTCTTGTCTAGCAAAAAATGGAGGACTCGAGGTTAATGTTAAATTTGAAAACTATTGATAAATAATACTAAAAATTATTGTAACTAAGCTATCATTTCAAGCAAAAAATCCTAAGCACTAGAACTCAAAAATGGGAATTCATTTAGTATTATATTAGTACTATTACTACCCAGTAAAAATAGATGAATTGGCACTCCTTAAATCAAGTGTAAAAGGGAGAGCTTCTACCCCTTTCATCGCCTTCATTCAATACTAAAATGATTGACTGATCTGTAAAATTTCATAAACTAATCATTAAAAAGAATATGTATTAGATTGATGGGAGCATATGAATGTAAACTTACATATGGTTTAATTTCAAAATAAATCTTAAAATTTTAAGTGTATAATCTACATCTCGTCTCATAAATAATTTAATTTTTACGAAACACAAAATACAAATATCAAAATCAAATCCGGTCAATCACACCCTTAAATATCAATTACTAACTTAGATATTTATATTCTATTAATAGAATGAAGAATAAGTAATAATTTGCTTTGAGCAAGTGTTACATATTTTTTTATAGGGATACATGGAAGGGATGAAGATTTGAGATAGCAAAATTCTGTCAAAATCATGTTAATGAAAAATGACGGAACATTAAAAAAAAAAAAGACAAAGAGAAAAGAGACGAAGAAAAAGCTATCCTAAACTACAAAATCTTTAATTTTTTGCTACTTGGATTGAGATTTAATTTAATTTTTTTACTTTCTCCTATTTTTTTATTGTGGGGTTTTTATTCTCTCTCATAAATAATTTATTCTCAATACAACTCAACTAAATAATTCTTAGCAAATGATAGCTCTATTTGAATTAAGTTTCGTATAAAAAATTCACTTTGAATTTTAATTTTTTTAAATAAATTATTTTTACAAACCTTAAAACAAAAAATTTCAAACACAAATACTATTCAAAGTCTTTTAAATGCATACTTGAAATCAAATTAAAACGCCACCAGCCTCCCCTTGACGCATGCATAGAGCATGAATTAATTTTCTTGGCTGGCCGTCCAAGTAAAAGCCCTTTGGGATTCAATTTCCGCTAGAAACTTCTTTTTTTATTACTTTTTGGAGTTTCAAAGGGACGGATTGTTCAGGGAGAAGAATCTCAGCTTGAATTTTTTTTAATTAAAAGAGAGAATTGAGCCAACGTAAAAAAATTATACTCTCCCTCTTCCAAAAATATGATATTTCAATCTTTTTTCAATTTTAAAAATTATTTTCTTAACTTACTTACACCTTTTAATTTAGTTCCCATAATTTTTATTATGTTAGTAAAAATATTAAATAACTTAAATTTATTAAATAATAAAAGTAATATTTTCTTATTATCTATACATAAATAATTAAAAGACTTTATATTTTAAAACAAATAAAGTATTAATTTTTATATAAAATTAAACATTAAATCCAAAAGCAACATCTACGTGCAAAGATTACAGGAAATTTTCCTCATAAATATACACAATCAAAGATAGAAACAAACCCAGAATCTCTTATTTCCAGACATAGCTGCTGTTATCTTTTTGTATGATTTCATTTGACTGGAGATTAATGTAGAAGTAGGTAGGTGAAGTAGATATCTTCTTGACTACCTGGTCTCCTTAAGATAAACAAGAGGGGGCCGGGGGGAGCGCAGGTGGGGGGTGGGGGGCGTGGGAGGAGAGAGTAAGTCGGGGATTACTCTTCTCCCATATTGTCATTTTTTTCCCTTTGATAAAAGGACCATTCTTTCCTTCTCAAATTGGAAAAATTGCAAAATATATTTTGACCAACTTTGTTAAACTTAACGACTGTTCTTAAATTATTAATCAGCACTAAGACCAAAATTAAAGAAAAATGACAGATTAAACAATTTAAAGAACTGATATACCAATTAGAAGAAATTAAGTTTACATGAAAATATAAAAAAACTCTCTAATCTTTAACTATATATATATATATATATATATATATATATATATATATAAACTTTTTCTTTTTCCTAGAGGAACATGATTCTTATTAATTACATCACCATAGTACCAACTGCTGCAGATGCATACCAAGACTTTTGCAGGCAGTGTTTTCTGGGAGCTAAACACAAACCATATATACAACTAAAAGGTAACGGAAGATAGCCTACGCTACCTCGACATATCGAACATTTCTAGGAGTTTCCTGGATTTCCTTCTTAGGCAGAGTCACCGTCAACACTCCATTCTCTAGTCCGCACTTGATGTCCTCCATCTTAGCATTTTGCGGCAACCGTAACCTCCTCATGAAGTGTCCACGCCGCCGTTCGACACGGTGCCACTTATCATTCGCTTGTTCTTCTTCCTTAGTCCTTTCCCCGCTGATTTGCAGTACGTTGTCATCTTCCACCTGCACCTTCAAGTCTTCTTTCCTCACCCCTGCAATGTCCATTCAAGAATTCATTTATCTTACACAATATTGAACTCAAGATCTCACACCCTTCCGAGTACCATGCACATAAACCTATCAGACACCCCATAGAAATCTGCTCAATCTCCTTACGTCTCGCCATGCAACAAACTCGTGCAAGTACTTCGTAATGAACATGGAATTTATGTACTAATATTGCACGTAATGGTATGTCAATATAGACCTTAATGTAGAGGGTTTACTGAAAAGACAAATGGGAAAAGAAAAAGATGGTGATTGGTTAACCAGGGAGATCAACTCGAAGATGTGTTCTTTGTCGGTTTCGAGCCAATCTACGTGAGCATGAGCATGAGCAAGAGCAGAAACTTCATCACCCCGTTCTACACCAGTTCGGAAGCCAAGTTGGCTGCCACCGAGAAGAGGATCCCATATATCAGAAGTGTAAGGCGTTCCAGAGAAGGGGAAATCCCAGCCGCCGAGGCCTGCAGGCCTTGCTGCTCCGTGCCACGGTCCCAATGACGCCATTTTTGAGATATTTCTGGTGCTTAATTAGCTTGCTATGTTGCGTCTTTAGAAGGTGCACCGGATGAGCTACATTTTATAGAGGGTACTTGCATATTATGACTACTTTGTCTGGCTATTTTGAACGGAAGCCACGTTTCGGTTCGTTGCCAGCGTTCATGCAGGAGGGACACGTAGTTAGGATAGGGAGAATGGATTTTTGTCTTGCCGATGGGGGACGATGACAAGACTTACAAGCTTAATTCTTCTAGCAATCTTCTCCAAGCGTAACTTTAAATAGTTTCATAAAAAAAAAAGAAACACTTTAAAATAGAACGCATTTGACACAACAAATGACATGGAAAGGAGGGTGAGCAAATAGGACTTCACCCTTAATCTTACAAACTAGTTAAGGTCTACTAGGGACCACTTAGTGATTGAATTATTGATCTTGTAGATATAATATTTTTGATAAAATTTTGTGTATATTATAAGTTATTAATTAAAATAAAATTAAATAATAATAAATTTAAAAATAGATTAAATCTTAGAATTAACCAAGCATAAAAAGAAAAAGAAAAGAAAACTTTTAATAGTACATATGACTATGATTATTATTTTTGTTTATCTAAATTTAATTTAATTATACATTGATTAAAATTTTTTTAAAAAGTACCAAGTATTTTCAATAAAAATAAATAAATTAGTAATTCAATTTAAATAATTTTGAATTGACTAAATATAAAATAAAAACAAAATAGAATATAAATGAATGTATTACCGTAATGCGCCTACAGTAAACACATTATGTTAATGCGTATTTTCCAAAAGAATGGGCAAAGATTCAAACATTGACGTAATATCGTAATGCGCTCACTATAGACGCATTACAATAATGCGAATTTATTCCTCAAAATAAAAAAAATAGAGAATGCAGCAAAAGTTTAAAAAGTTAACAATTGAATGTATAACGATAATGCATTCATAGTGAATGTATTATGATAATGTATTCTAATGTCGCAGAAATTAAAAAAATAAAGAACGCATGATGAAAATACGTTGAATGATGATCCAAACTCATCCTTTACATATCACTTGTATTAGATTAGATAAGCTCACCTTACAACAAAAAAAGAGAAAAAGACAGATAAGATCAAATTCATTTATCATTGGGTAAAAAGTTTGATCTATTAAGCATATTTATTTACTTGTTAAAAAATAACTATTTTTCTTGGTTATAACTTTCAAAATTTCTTAATAACTATCTTCTAACTTTATCATTATTCTTAATTGCGACACTAAAGAATAAATATATATTAAATATTATTTTAAAAAATTTCAATTACCAACTATTCAAATACCAAACTTATTTATATTTATAGATATTGCTACAATTTTGACTCTAATTTTTTAATACAAGAAAGATAAAAGAATAATTTTATTTTTAGTAAATCAATAATATAAGATTACTAATTTATTTAGAATTCAAAATTTTCTTAGCATGTGTAATGTAGTTATTTTTGACAAGTAAAAACGAGAGGAGGAAATTACATTTGGTCCTATCCTCCACAGCATGTCTTGTCCCTTAAGATCACGGTGCTCCGCAAAAGCTTCAACTTTACAAAGGCATAATATATATGTAATATATTCCCTAATTTATAAAGGCAAAATATGGTAAATAAAGAAAAAATTAGAAAGTTTAGGTCTAATGACAAACTAGTCCTTAGAAACATGACGTTGTGTTCATTTATTTGATAAACTACAAAATTTATCAATTTAGTCTCTTAAATTATATATCAATTTAGTCCCTTATTTTTTAAATAATTTTTCTTCAAAAATAATTATTTCTGTTATATCTCCTGCCGTGTGATTCATCAAACTCATGCACGTATCACTCACATGAGCTACTCCCGAAAGGCAAAACCATCAATTTTAGTTTTTTCCTCTTTAATACCCGCACAAACTATTCACGTCCACATTTTTTTTTATTTTTAATGCGTTGTAGACATTTAAGAGAGCAAAATCAAAGATCGACAAATTTACCTTTAGTTATGACTCACAAGAAGGGTGGCGGGAACTATTATTTTGAAATTAAAATTATAAAAAATAATTTTATAATTAAATTAAGACAAACTAAATAGTATTGAGACCAATTTCATTAATATTTCATCGTTTGTACGTCTAGTTAATAATTTGCTTTTTCCAAAATTATTTCTGAGGTATTTTTTTTCTTTTTGACAGGATGGAATTAGGAAGATTAGGTTTGTAATATTTGATTCATAAATAGTCTAGCTTTCAAAATGAAAAAGAAAAAGAGGTCTTAGACAAAGGTTCCCAAATTGACATTTCATATTTGAGATAATATTCCTATTACTGTCAAAAAGGGCTCCAGTCTGCGGATTGGCCCATATAAACATGTTTAGACTTAGTATGTTCAAACTCGTTTAAAATACGAGTTTTTTTGCCTGCTTCGTTTAGCCCGTGTGCTAAAGCGGGCCAGACACGGGCCAATCTATTTTTTTTTTTAATTTTTTTAATTTTTTTTTTCAAAACGATATCGTTTTAATTTTTTAAAATATTTTTTTTTTCAAAACGTCATTTTTTATAAATTTTTAAAATGACGTTGTTTTGTACAATTGACGGACTGGTTATCGTGAATTGCGAACTGGGGTCTTCACCCCACGGGCCATACGAACTATCCCATTTTGGTCCTTTTTCAAAGCCAGCCCGCACGGGCCGGGCTAGAGCGGGCTGACCGTCAGCACTAAATATTCCCCCGGATTTCGTTTCAAAAAAAGAAAATCCCCCGAATTTAACGCCTTCGCACCGCACCGGCGCGGCGCAGTGCGAACATGGATAGGGCCCTAAAATTCCTTCCCTGGCTGCTGGATTGTTTGCCTATGTGGGAATCCCAAGACGGCCATACGGCCCAAACCTACTCCCTCCGGTCTTGCGTCCTCCTTAATTTTCGCTTTCTTTTTTCTGATAGATATTAGATAGAACTGCTCCTCCCCTCATTCTCATTTTACTCTGGTCTTTCCCCTCTCTCCGCCTTCTGGAGAACTCCGCCCTCACTTCATAGTCCTCACCTTCCGACAGTGCTTCACCATCGGAGGTAAGGGGAACCCCAAAAGAAACGGCTAGAAGTCGAGTATCCGGGAGAGGAAACGAGAGCATGGCTGCCCAGCAGATTAGCTTCGGGATTCTGGGTTGCGCTGAAATTGCCCGGAAAGTTTCTCGGTCAATAACAATTGCCCCAAATGCCACCCTCTATGCTGTCGGCAGTCGTTCGGTTGAGAAGGCCGCAAAATTCGCCAAAGATTGTAATTTCCCTGATTCTGCAAAAGTCTACGGCAGCTACGAGGCCGTCTTGGACGACCCCAACGTCGATGCCGTCTATGTGCCGTTGCCCACTAGCTTGCACGTGAAATGGGCCGTCTTGGCTGCCCAGAAGAAGAAGCACTTGCTTTTGGAGAAGCCCGTGGCTCTTAATGCTAAGGAGTTTGACTTGATTCTTGATGCCTGCGAAGCTAACGGGGTGCAGTTCATGGATGGCACCATGTGGATGCACCACCCTCGCAGTGCGAAAATGAAGGAGTTCCTCAATGATCCTATGCGTTTTGGTCAGCTAAAATCGGTATAGAAATGTTTCCCATTAGATTGACCGTTTATTTTTTCTAGTGGCCCTTAATTAAACAGGTCAATTAACGTTTCTTATGTGAAAATTTTCTGATTGAATAATTGTGATCATCCAGAAGAGTTGGCCAAGGTATTTTGAGCTGAACTGTATTCTATTTCCCAAGTATTTTCCTTCTATTTTTGTTAAATATAATTTAATGATTTCACGTTTGTGAAATATAATCTTGGCTCATTATGGATTACTAGTGCCTTTTATTCGGAGACAAATTGTATATTAGTACTACTGGCCTGCGGTAGGTTAGTGTGGTAATTAGTCATCTAATTTTGTAATTTGCTGACCGAGTTTGTTACTTGATACAAAACGTACTTGGAAGATGCACACGAATCCCAATTCTCTGTTGGTTAGCTACAGAAATATTTTTGCATGAGAAAGTTCATTTTTAGTGTTTGTTCACTATTTCGGTTTTTGATGATACATTTTGCAAGGGAACTCTTGTATGGCTTGCGTTTTATCAGAAGATTTATGCAAATGTACTTCTATTTTTTTCTCGAGCTCTGTTGCAGAATGGTCTAAGATAATAATAATCTGTAGGTACAAATTTCTGATCATCATAATGGTCCTAGGTGATGCGTTGGACTAGTGTCTTGACCCCTTTCCAGTTCTCATTAACCACCTGAGTTTTAAAACTACAAGCATACAGAAATCCCCATTTACATGTATCTTAAGGCTTGAACAATATTTATATGTATATCCAACAAAGACATATTTGTTGAACCCTTAGGATTTGGTACTTAAATAATACAGATCTCATTGCAATGGTAATTCTTCCTTTGCAGTGGATGAGAATTTGTTGTCTTTATTAGAGTTGCTGTACTAACATACAAGTGATTGATCTGTAAATCCTGCAGGTTCAGAGTATTTTTACATTTGCTGCTGATTCTGATTTTCTGGAAAATGACATTCGGGTAAAGCCAGATTTGGATGGTCTTGGTGCCCTTGGTGATGCTGGATGGTATTGCATCAGGTCAATTTTGTGGGCTAATGATTTTGAGCTACCCAAATCTGTAACTGCATTGCCTGGTCCTGTTTTTAATAAAGCAGGGGTGGTTATATCATGCGGAGCTTCTCTACATTGGGAAGATGGAAGAGTCGCTACCTTCATTTGCTCTTTCCTGTCGAGTTTGACAATGGATTTAACTGTTATTGGAACAAAGGGTACTCTGCATCTTCACGACTTTGTTATCCCTTTTGAAGAGGATAAGGCCTCATTTACCACAGGTGTAGAATGTGCATTCAACGAACTTGTGAGTGCATGGGTGCCCAAGCCGAGTGAGCATATTGTAACAACAGATTTTCCCCAGGATGCTCACATGGTGAAGGAGTTTTCAAGGTTGGTTGGAAGCATTAAATTTGAAGGTTCTAAGCCTGATAAGCAATGGCCAACTCTGAGTAGGAAGACTCAGCTGGTTTTGGATGCAGTCAAGGCCTCCATTGATAAAGGTCTTCAATCTGTTGAGGTCATTTATTGATTGTACATTTCCTGGTGCTTTGTTCGCTGATCATCCAAATAAAAAGCTATTGTTCCTTGTAAATTTGATTCTTCAGCGCTAGACTCCTCTGGTTCTCTGTCTCAGTTGCTTGAACTTCCAGCTTTGATTTGTAATTTTCCAAACGGTTTGCATAAATTGTTACAGAAGTACACTACATTTTGCTGCTTATGGATTGATCCATTAAAGCTGCATGTGGGAAGGGCTATCTATTCTAAGCTTTACACAGCATTTGGAGTTAAATTTTTGGCAAAGATTTCCCCTTGATATTTTCATGTTGCAATAAAAGGTCCTCTGTAAAGTTTGTCTTATGCATAGGGAAACAACCACAACTTGGTTTCTCCACAAAAGCAGGGCGTGTTGATATATTTTGGATCTATTCACTGGATCACTCCGATAATTTTCTTCTGTCATATCAGTTGCCGAGTAGCTTTTGTATCTTGAAGGCTGCCGCTTTGGGTTGGAAATTATCTTGATTTCTGGACCTGAGATTGAAAAGGAAAGAACTATATCACTTAAGGCATCTCCTTGGTGCTTTTTCACTCCTGATCTTCAGACAATGGTAGGCAGTTTAGATCGTCTGGAAGCCTCCCCATGGCGCCTGCCGCTTAGTTGATAAACCTATGCTCTGAAATGGCTACAACTAGCTGTTTATGGATGCATTGCAGAGGTTTACATAATCCTGCAAATTAAGGGTGTTGATGAGCGTAGTTGATGGCTTTAGGTTTGTACAAGCAAGATCTAACAGTTTACCATAACCAGCAGATCCTGAGCAACTCAAAATGGGTCAGTTTTGGCTACATTCTTGTGTTATTTGGTAAGTTTATCCAAAAGCAAACTAACAAGTCCAACTAGTACAATTTGGGCAGGAGTAAAATCCCCAATGCAGGTTTTTTTTTTTTTTTTGGTTTCCTGGTTGAAAAAAGGAGATCATATCATTCGACTAGCGTCGTTACCTGCCACCATTTGGCTATAGAAAAGGATGTACTGGAAGATCACCTTCATCATTCCGTTCGAAACGGGAATACGAGAATTGACACCCAAAATTGACAGCTTTTTTTATTTTCCCCTTCTTTTCGGCAGATGGACAAATAGACAGGAAAATTTCTCCTTCAGACTCTAATCAGCAAGTCAGTAAATTTTTCCGCCGCCTTTCTCGTGCCACGATTCTTCTTTCTCCGGAATAGTTTCTAGTGTTAGTCAACCAAGATTTGCCATTAAGAGAGGGAGGAGCCTCTAGGTTAAGTCGGTCTCTCATCATTAGGGGTGGGCAATCAATTTTTTGATTTGGTTTGATTTTACTATTTAATTTTTGTTTAATTTTTTATTTTAAAAATTGAATCAAATCGAATTTATGTGAAATAAGACTAAATTGGTTCAGTTTAATTTAAAATTAAATTTTATAAATAATGTATTTATGTAATACGTTCTTATATATATATATATATATATATTAAAAAATATAAGAATATATTATAATAATGTGTTCATAATATTATTTTTTTAAAATTTTAATTTTTCAGTTTGATTTTAAATTTAATCACAGAAATCAAATTACTCTCTTTAATTTTACATAAATTAAAATGGAACATTTAATTGTAAATGGATAAAGTATATTACACCTTCAAGCATGAAGGGTATTGTGTCATTTCGTTGTCAAGCAACTTATGTATACCTTATTTTTTATTTAAATTTTGTGCAATTTATTGATCTACTAAATATTGACCTTCCAACTACTGCCCGTAAAAAATGCTCCGCCCTGTTCCACACACCCTTCTTTCAAACCACTGCACAAAAAGAGGGGGAAAAAGAAACATTTAAATGCATTTTAAAATGGTTTAATTTTCAATTTCAAAAAAAAAAAAAACGACATTTAGTCCCCAAGCATCCGCAAGGTGTTTGGCTACGGTGTTGTAATCTTTTTTACAGGCGTACAACACTAAATTCGACCGTTAGATTAGATAAGCAATCTTTTCAACAGCTATCACCCTAAAGGTATATTTAAAAAAAATTAAAAAATTAGTGCAACTGTTGGATTAGATCTCCCATCTTATCCAACGACTACAATCTGGTCTTGCACGTAAGGATGTGGAGGACCGTAACCGGATTGATCCGCGAATGAAAATCGAATCAAAAAATTAAAATTTTTAAAAAATTATGTATGAACGCATTACATAAATATTTGTTATATAATAACGCATTTATATAATGACTTATTTTATAAAAAATTAATTTTAAAAAAATATAACTGAAGCATTACAGACATATCTATACATATATATTTTTTCAAAATAATTTTACTCTCTTTCCTCTTATAAAAGCTTTGTACTTCCATTCTCATTTTCTAAAATTTTAAAGTTTTTAACTAGTTAGAAAAGTTTTGATTTGCCAAGAGATTTTAGACTTTTAAATTTATCTAAATTTATATTATAGCTTTTAAATTTTTAAACTTTTAAACTTCTTATCACATTTCCACCTCTCTTGCCAATTATCCATTATTAGAATTAGTTAAAAATTAAATTTATTTTTTTCAAACACATATCTATACATCTATACATATATATACTAGCCTAAACCCATGTGATGCATGTATATATTTAAAAATAAAAATATTAAAATTTGATTTTTTAAACATATATATACTAGCCTAAACCCATGTGATGCATGTATATATTTTAAAAATAAAAATATTAAAATTAGATTTTTAAAAAAAATCTAAAAAGAAATATTTTTTATCTCCAAAATGTATGTGTTTTAAAAAAAATCAAATAATACAAAAACTTAAAATTTTATTTGTTAAAAAATATCAAATAGCATATTTCCTATCTTAGACTTTTCACATATGATTTCTACCTCTTTTATTCCTATTAATACAAAATCAAAAGTAATATTGATTATATTGAATCTACTTTTAACTTTTTAAAAATTTTTAATTCACATTCAAATATTGTTAATGTCTTTTTGTAAAATACAAATAATATGTACTATTTATTAGATCAAAGAAAGTTGAACTTATTCAAACTCTTATTAGTTTGGAGAAGCTCTCTTATTTGTTTCATTAATCAAGTTTTCTTTTCTATTTTCCAAAAAAATCCTTAATGACAAATCTATTCCCTTTATCAATAATAGATAGAAATTATAATTATTAGTTTCTTCGAATTTTAATTTATAATAATAGAGAGAATTTCACTATGCCAACGAACATTTAATTTTTTTAAAGACATATTTTTTCTTCAACAACATTATTATTTTAAGCATTGAAGTTGAAATCTTTGAACTTTATTAAAAATTACTATTATGTAGTCTTTGAATTAGATTTTTTATTTTTTAAATTAATATTATGCACCCGTGCATTGCACGGGCTTTTTTGGCTAGTGTTGTTATATTGAGAACCCCATTTCTACAATGCGTTCTTATTATTTATTTTCCTTCCTCACAAATTCGGTTTAGAACCAAATCTAGTCAAATTAATTTATTTCAATTTGATTTGGTTCCGAAAACTAAAATTTCAAACTAAAAACTGATTGAACACCCCTACTTGCCATGATTTTGCCCCATTTTTTGCATTAAATATTACTCTCTCTCTCTCTTTCCTTTTTTTTTTCTTACAAGCAATTAAGATCATGCAAAATTGGCAAGTTGAATTTCTAAATTATTTTATTTATTTTATAAATATTTTTTAATCTTTAACTTTTTTAGTCTTTATACTATTTCATTTATAGTATAGTTATTTTGATTTTTAATTTTTAACTTTTTTAATATGTAAATTATTTTTTTTCAAACTTGATTATTCTAATCTCTTAATTTACAATAAAACCTAACCACTTTCTTTATATGCATTACACATGCAATAGTTAGTAAAGATAAATAAATTACTTTAAAATACTTTAACTTAATTTATACATACCGTTCTTAATTTAAAAATTTTCAATATTCGATTTCATAAAAATATATTTGTACATTTACCAATTTCTTCAAGAGCATTAAATTAAAGAACTCTTTCTTTTCTCTCTCCTCCTCTCGGTTTTGCTTCACAAAATCAGATCTCTTCTTCTTTCCTCCAGCAACTCTTTTACTTCTTCTTCCTTCCCTTTGTTCTCTCTTTTCTCTCTGTCTTCTTCCCTCAGACTCATTTACTAAAAAACTTTAAAAGAAATAAAAGGCCATCTCCTTCAAAGGATTCAAAAAATTACGAATTTTTTAAACAATCTGGAAAATTAGAAAAAACCTTTTCATGTGTATTCAGATGATCCTATATTTTCTGTATTTTAGTAATTGGCATCAAAACAGACAATTCTTTGACAGTGAGAATGACATCTATAGGACTATAACAACGAATATTTTTTGGCCTGGACAACAATATATATCCTCAAAAACGGCATTTATTTGGATCGCACAAAAATTCGGTGGTTTCAGGGTAAAGGTATTCATTTTTGTTTTGTGTGGAGATCTAATTGGTTCCAGAGTTACGAATTTTTTTCAACTCTTCAAACTTCAAATTTTCGTAACCTCAGCACTCCTTTTCTTTCGCTAAGTTAACACGTACTGACCAGCCTATCAAATCCAGGAAAACAACTATAAGAAAACTTTGTTACGTAACACTATGAATAGAACGACCCAAAGCCAATTTCCTTTCCGTTTCAGTTTTGTGTCATACTAGCACACAAAGGTATATCTTTGGAATCTTCTTGTATCACCATCATATAGAAGAAGCCAATTCAAATACAACCTTAGACTTTAAACAGAAATCATGAATAATAACTTAAAAAAGATCGACTAAAAAATAGAATAAAAACATACCCTTATCTTATTTTACCCCCTCAACTATAAAGTAAGACTCTGATTTTGGGACATAATAGTGTACAAAATAGAAATACTCGAGTGATAAAGATTCTTTTGATTCTAAAAGGTATCATCAATAATCCATAACATTCATTGAACATTATGAAGAGTGTTTGATAACTAAGTTTCTGTTTGCATAAATTGCATTAACTCGGCAGATAGCAACTAGGAAAAAAAATAAAATAAAATCTCAGCCGATGGCTCAAATTCAATGGCAGTGACACCTTGCTCATAGCTAAATATTTAAGTCAAAAAATATAAACTATATATATATATATACTAGGATACTTTATACAGTGTATATTTTATTTTCTAAAAAAATAAGTATATAATGAAAATAAATTTTTAAAAAGAAAAATTTATTCTAAATGCCATTGAAAAAATATCTTAAATAACACGACCATGAATAAACCCATTTCTTTTAGTGATAGAGTTAATTTTTTATTAAAAAAAGTACCATAAAGAAAAATTAACACATTTTATTATATAAATAGTTATTAAAATTATTACAAAAAATATGAAGTAAATTTATATATTTAATTAAAAAACTGTGCACTAATGTTAATCAAAAGTAAATTAAGATGAAAAGAAAAAAATAAAAAATCCATTGTAAGTTGTACTTTTTTCTATATCTTTAAAATAAATTAGCTTTATGACATCGTCTTTCAATTATTCTGTTGTATTCACCTCCTATTCTCATTTTGTGTAAAAGAAAAAGAGAATTCTTTATCATTTAATTATTTATTTTGACTCTTAAAAAATAGAATATGTTTGCAATAAAAGCATTGTGAAAATTAAAATTTCTCTCCCCTTACTTGTCTCTCTCCATTCTTAAAAAATAAATAACATAAAAAATAAAAAATATTAGTATTTTATATTAAAAACCTCAAAGAAAGATTATCTGGTCATTGCTCAATTTTATTTTCAAAAGAATCGTATTCTTGATCCATCACAAAAAATCATAATATTAATGTATTTTACAAAATTATTTCTTTCTTTTATATTTACTTGTTAAAAATAAAAAATAAAAAATAAAAATCATCGACTATTATATCTCATGTCTAATGTACTGCAATGTTATGTATATTCCGGTGCAAAATATTTTAACAGGTAAGTAGACACTTTTATCTTTAAAACTTAGCTAATGAATGATCAAATTAGAAAGTAATTGATATAATTAGTATAATAGATATAAAAAACTAAACAGATAAATATTTCTAAAGTCATCTTTTCAAGCAAACGAAAAAAATGTTAAATCTTCAAAATCTATCAAAAAAAATAAAAACTTAATAATTTTCTATTAAAATAATTAAAAATTTAAAATATATTATATCATTCAATAAAAATATAAAAAAAGACATGAAATATATAAAAAGAGAAAACATGAATGATGCTAAAAATAAAACAAAAAAATAAAAGAAGTTGGCAAAAATAGGGCAAAGAAATAACTGAAAATTATGTACAACTTACACACTGGTTGATAATTAAAAGTTTTAAAAAAATAAAAAATATATATTTTATTTTCAAAAGATTATACGAGTTCATATTAAAGAAGAAAAACTTTTATATTAAAACATAAGTATTACTTTTTGATGCAACTGTCGAGTCCAAGACTGCCAAACCTTACTCCCTCCAGTCCCGTCTCCTCCATTTTCCTTTTCTTTTTCTTCTGATAGAACAGTCCCTCTCATCACTCACTATACTCTGATCTTCCCCCTCTATCCCCCCTTCCCGGGAGCACCGCCCTTCATCATTCACAGTTCTCACCCCTCCCACAATCCTTCAAAATACAAGGCAAGGGTGAACCCCAGAAGAAACCGCTCAAAGTCAAGTATCCGGAAGAGGAAACGAGAGCATGGCTGCCCAGCAGATTAGATTTGGGATTCTGGGTTGCGCTAAAGTGGCCCGGAAAGTTTCTCGGTCAATAACAATTGCTCCAAACGCCACCCTCCATGCTATCGGCAGCCGTTCACTTGAGAAGGCCACAAAATTCGCCAAAGATAATAATTTCCCTGATTCTGCCAAAGTCTACGGCAGCTACGAGGCCGTTTTGGACGACCCCGACGTTGATGCGGTCTATGTGCCTTTGCCCACTAGCTTGCACGTGAAATGGGCCATCCTGGCTGCCCAGAGGAAGAAGCACTTGCTCCTGGAGAAACCCGTGGCTCTGAATGTTAAGGAGTTTGATGTGATTCTTGATGCCTGTGCAGCTAACGGGGTGCAGTTCATGGATGGCACCATGTGGATGCACCACCCTCGTACTGCGAAAATGAAAGAGTTCCTCAATGATCCGTTGCATTTTGGTCAACTCAAGTCGGTAAAATCCCTCCGTTGACCTAATTCTATTTTATTATGAAATTAAGATTTTTGTGAATTTTAAAGTTTTTATTAATTAAAATACTCTGACTTTTTATTTTTTTAAAAAAATGAAAGTAAATTCCTTTTGCTGATGTTAAGAAAATGTGTCATTTTACTGTTACAATTTTTAAAAAAATATAATTCTTGTCTATGACTATTACAAATTCTTATTGAAAATACCCATTTTTCTTGCTTCTGTCAACCCTCTCCCTAAATGGGACTTTTTTAACAAGACGTGGCAATTTGTCTTAAATATAAGCCAACAATTACCCTTTCAAATTTTTAACAGTAGTTTAGTTATTTGTAGTTTGTAGTAATTATTCTCATTATAATAATACTTTTTATAATCTATTATTGATGTTTAAACTATTGATTGTTCTAATGACTTTAGAACGAAAAAAGTTGCAAAATTTTAAAGTGAATTAAACTTGAAATTTGTGAAAAAAGAAAAAAATGTAAGGATTTTTTTTTTGTTTTGATTAAATAAGAAAAAATAGAAATTTTACAAAGGAAGTATGAAGAATTGCAAAGAGAATATAAAAAATAAAATTAAAAAATTATTTACGAGATACTTACAAGGAATAATAAATGAATGTTAAATATCACCTTTTCATAATAGCAACAAAAATAGGGCACTTTAATGAAAAAGCAAATGTTAAGGTTCTTTTTTCATGAAAATCTGAATTTTATAAAAAATTTAACACTATATGTCTAAAATACGCAGATTTAAGGTTGCAATTTGAATGGCTAGTTTAAAAATTAATTCAATAAAAAATTTAAATAGTCAGTTTAAGAAAATGGTAAAGTACAAAAAAAAAAAGAATCATTAATATAAAAACATAATAAATATTTTGAAACAAAATTACAACAATTATTTTGAAGCAGTAGGATTAATAGGTTTCTCAAAAGACTTACAATTTATTTTTGCAAGTCACCCTTAATTTAATGGGTCAATTAGAGTATCTCTTATGTGAAAATTTTCTGATTGAATAATTGTGATTATCCCAGAATAGTTGGGCAAGGTGTTTTGGCTGAACTGTTTTCTATTTTCCAAGTTTTTTCTTTTATTTTTTGTTCAATATAAGTTAATTATTTCATGTTTTTGAAGCATAATCTTGGTCATTATGGGTTACTGGTGCCCTCAACTTTAAAACAGAAACTGGTTATCAGTGCCTGCGCTAGGCTAGTGTAATATGCTAACCGAGTTTGTGACTTGATAGAAAACGCGGAACATGCACACGACGTCTAATTCTCTGCTGGTTAGTTACATAATTATTCGTAGGAAAAAGTTCATTGCTAGTTTACTATTTAGATATTGGATTTTGCAAGGGCAATCATATATGTTTTGTGATTTATCTAAAGATTTATGTAAGGGAAAATAGCTCACCTGGTTTTATAACCAAAGTGGCTCCAAATGTATTTATGAGTAGCATAAAAGAGTAACACCACCACTTAGCTTAAGATTCCAGTCGGGTGTTCAAATTTTAGATGTAAAATTATTATCACAATTGTTATAATTAATCAAATGGTCATAATCTACATCCGAATTGTATGGATCACTTGCTAAATCATCAATAGGAATTTCATTTCGGAAAATAGTTGAAACTCATATATTGCATATTTCTGTTACCAGTTTTGAAGGGAAGCTGATTATATTGATAATTTTACAAGTAAAAATTGAGCATGACATCAGAGCAAGCTTAATTTGGTTGGAGAGCAAGTCTATAAGTGGTGGTGGTACCTTTTTTTTACCGCTTATATACACATTGTAGACTATTTTGGCTGAAAGAAAAAAGTTCTGGAAACACATGACCGTTTTTCATTTAAGATTTATTGTAGTTTAGTACTCAAAATTTAAAATCGTTTATCAATTGAGTATCAATCCTTTTAAAATTGATAAGTTATTAATTGAGTATCAATCTTTTTTAAATTAACAACTAAGGTTGAATTTCTCTTTGTAGAGCAATAATTTAGCCGAAATCATGAAATGTCCAATCTACCCTTTAACTTAAGATTGAAAACTCAATTTTACCATTTTATTTAAAGGATACTGCACAAAAAATTCTATTTTTTTCCCTTTTCTTCAAGCTACCCATCGCGACAATGCCTATCTACCCATCACTGCCTCCTCCTCCTCCTTCTTCCTCTTATCTTAAGCCACACCCACCGGTATCTGCGCCAACGTTCCTCTGCCCCCTTTCCCTTGCTACCCCTTTCATTTTCTTCTTTTCCTCCCCCCACCCCCCCGGGCGGGGCCCCCGTATCCTTTCTCTGCCACCGTCACATTCCATCCTCCTTGTTACCCCCAGCTTCTTGTTTTCTCTTTTTTGTGACGATGAAAGTGCTCTGCACATTATTGCCAATCATGTATTTCACGAACAACGAAACATTTGGAGATTAATTGTCACTTAATTTGTGAAAAGGCTCAAGCCAGACTAATTAAGCGTTTACCAGTTACTTCTCATTCTCAACTTGTAGACTTCTTCACCAAGGGCTTAGCTTCACAAAGATATATATACTTACTTGACGGTCTTGGTCTCTCATCAATTTTTTCGCCGTCCGACTTGCGGGGATGTTAAAATTCATCAAGGCACTATTAACCAAAATAATCGGAAGTGATTATTTTTCCTGTGTGGCAACCACTTATAATGTTTATCTATAATATTTATTTGTATTGTTTATATTTTTTATACATCTTGCATTTCTTATATTCTTGGGTTAGGATTCCTGAAATCTTAATCTTGTTTTCATCATCATGTATCAATAGTTATAACCAATGTACATTCATTTTTCTATGAGAATAGAAGAAAACAGTAACTCTCTTTACCTCTTATTTTTGTTTTGTTTTTTTAGAGATTCAAATAAAATATATAATTATTTTTTAAAAATAAAAATTAAATTATGAATATTTATAAAAAATATAATTATTTAATTATGAACAAAAGAAATATTTTTTATTCGAGCTCTTTTTTGAAATGGCCTAAGATATTAGTACTAGCCTTTAGATACGAATTTCTAATCATCATAATGGTCCTAGGACATGCGTCGGACTAATATATTGACCCTTTATGGGTAACCAGCTGAGTTTTAAAACTGTAAGCATACAGAAATCTTCTTTTACATGTATCTTAAGGCTTGTACAATATTTGTATGTACATCCAAGAAAGACATATTTGCAGCACCCGTAAGATTTGGGAAATTAAATAATACAGATTTCATTGCAGTGGTAATTCTTCCTTTGCAGTGGATGTAAAATTGTTGTCCTTGTTGTAGTTGTTACACTAACATAAGCGTGATGGATCTGTAAATCCTGCAGGTTCATAGTATTTTTACAATTGCTACTGGTTCCGACTTTCTGGAAAATGACATTCGAGTAAAGATAGATTTGGATGGTCTTGGTGCCCTTGGTGATGTTGGATGGTATTGCATCAGGTCAATTTTGTGGGCTAATGATTTTGAGCTACCAAAATCTGTAACTGCATTGCCTGGCCCTGTTTCTAATAAAGCAGGGGTGGTTATATCATGCGGAGCTTTCCTACATTGGGAAGATGGAAGAGTCGCTACCTTCATTTGCTCTTTCCTGTCGAATTTGACAATGGATTTAACTGCTATTGGAACAAAGTGTACTCTGCATCTTCACGACTTTGTTCTCCCTTTTGAAGAGGATAAGGCTTCATTTACCACAGGCATACAACCTGCCCTCGACGAACTTGTGACTGGATGTGTGCCCAAGCCGAGTGAGCATACTGTAATAACATATTTTCCCCAGGAGGCTCAGATGGTGAAGGAGTTTTCAAGGTTGGTTGGAAGCATAAAATTTGAAGGTTCTAAGCCTGATAAGCAATGGCCAACTCTGAGTAGGAAGACTCAACTGGTTTTGGATGCAGTCAAGGCCTCCATTGATAAAGGTCTTCAACCTGTTGAGGTCATTTATTGATTGTACATTTCCTGGTGCTTTGTTCGCTGATCATCCAAATAAAAGACTACTTGTTCCGTGTAAATTTGATTCTTCAGCACTAGACTCCTCTGGTTCTCTGTCTCAGTTGCTTGAACTTCCAGCTTTGATTTGTAATTTTCCAAATGATTTGCATAAATTGTCACAGTAGTACACTCCATTTTACTACTTTTGGATTGGTGCATTAAAGCTGCATGTGGAAAGGGTCATCCATTCCAAGCTTTACAGAGCATTTGGAGTTAAATTTTTGGCAAAGATTTCCCCTTGATATTTTCATGTTGCAATAAAAGGTCCTCTGTACAGTTTGTCTTGTGCATAGGGAAACAACCACAAATTGGTTTCTCCACAAAAGCAGGGCGTGGTGATATATTTTTTATCTATTCACTGGATCACTCCGATAATTTTCTTCTGTCAATATCAGTTGCCGAGTAGCTTTTGAATCTTGAAGGCTGCTGCTGTGGGTTGGAAATTATCTTGATTTCTGGACCTTAGATTTAGAAGGAAAGAACCATTTCAGGTATGGCATCTCCTTAGTGCTTTTTCACTCTTGATCTTCAGACAATGGTAGGCAGCTTAGATCATCTGGAAGCCTCCCCGTGGCGCCTACCTCTTAGTTGATAGGCCTAGGCTCAGAAATGGCTACAACTAGCTGTTTATGGATGCATTGAAAATTCAGAGGGCTACATAATTCTGCAAATTAAGGGTGTTGATGAGTATAGTTGATGGCTTTAGGTTTGTACAAGCAAGATCTAACAGTTTACCATAACCAGCAGATCCTGACCAACTCAAAATAGGTCAGTTTTAGTTGCATTCTTGTGTTTTTTGGTAAGTTTATCCAAAAGCAAACTAATAAGTCCAACTAAAACAATTTGGGCAGAAGTAAAGTCCCGAATGCAGGGATTTTTTTTTTCCTGGTTGAAAAAGGAGATCATATCAGTCAACTAGTGTCGTTACCTGCCACCATTTGGGTATAGAAAAGGATGTAGTGGAAGATCACCTTCATCATTCCGTTTCAAACGGGAATTGGAGAATTGACACTAAAATTGACAACCATTGGCAGATCACCTGCATCATTCCGTTTCAAACAGGAATAGGAGAATTGACACCAAAATTGACAATCTTTTTTTTTTTTCGTTTCTTTTTGCTAGGTGATACAAATGGACAGCTAGAGTAGCAAAATTTCACTTCAAGTTCTATTTATCCGTCTTTGTAATAATGTAATTTTTTTCAAAAAACTATTCTGCCATAATAAAAATATTCTTGGGAAACTTTAGTCTTACTGTCGAACAATTATTATGATAAGCAGCCAGTCATCAAACAAGGAACTTTCTAAGTTGAGACAAAAGATTCCAAAATCGTCCAGCATCTGCGTTTTAGCAGAGATATGTATGTATCTATTAATAGAGCCAAACAATGCATTGGGAGATTACTAGCAGGACCTACCATGCATTTGGATCCTTTCTCACCACCAAAACTATCTAGGGATTGATAATTTATTTTTCTTCTGCTGAAATTAAATAAAATAAAAGTGAATATTTTTACTCTCATCAAATTCTACTCGGTCTCGTACTCGCGAACCAAACATAGTGTTACATTTTCAATGTATGATCTTGCTTTTATGAACTAAGCAGAAGTTTTAAATGTTGTACTCTTAAATTAAAACACACAATTTTTAATGTTTGTAGTACAATAATCTAAAACTTATGGTCTGCAAATATGCAATTTATTCTGTAATTTTTTCTTGATTATTAATATAATTCTCCTATTATTTGTCCATTATAATATTAGAAAGAAATTCATTAAGTATTTTCCACTGCAATAGTTTTTTGGACATCAAATTCTAGACTTTAGTGATGGGGTTCCTCTTTATCCCTACTGTAAACTGACGCATTATAGCCATTGAAGTGTATCAGGCAAGTAAAGCTATGTTTTTGGAGTCAATAAAATAAACGTTTAGGGTTTATTTAGATAACAACTTATCTTAAATTTTAACATAAAATTTTTAAGTTTAGAATTTATCACTCGTTTTATAAATAATTTAATTTTTATAAAATTTATGACAAATTTTAAAACTAAATCCTAATCAATTTCAACTCAAATTTTCGATGAGGAACACTTTAGTTTAAAATTAATAATGAATCCAATATAAATGGGAGTCAAGTTGTTACTTTACGTAACAATCTTCAATCCCCATCTAACATAAGTGAGTCAAATTGGTACGATAAGTAACGATCTTTAGTCTTTATCAGTGCAAATGGAAACCACTAAAGACTCATCATCTCATGGTGGGGAAATTGGGGCAGTGGGGCCTGGGCCGGACACGTTGGTCCCGCGCCTTGAAGTTTTTGCAACGATGCTAAAGGCCAACTTCAATTAATTTTTAATTTAATTTTTTCATTTTTAAATTCTATTTTTATAAATAATTAATTTTTTATAATTTTTAATATAATTTAATTTAAATAAATACGTTCTATATTTGTAAATTAAATAATAAAAAAATATAAAAAAAGATTCGAAGGTAATAACCAGTTGGTCAAGTCTACTGCCCAGTCTCCCTAGTAGGGGGACTTAGGTAATTTTTTCCCTTTTTTTCTTTTTAATTTAATTTTGTTTTTGGAAGAATAAGTAGTAGCCATTACAAGAACTGTTAATTAGATCGGGTTAATTCAAGTTCGATTTGTTCGATTCGTTTAATTATGGATTTAGATTAATATTTTTAGCCTGAATAATATTTCGACCGAACTAATTTAATCTTATTTTAATTCGACCCGTAATATAATATATATATATATATATATATATTTATATAATAATAATATTATTATATTATTAAAAAATATTTTTATTATATAAAAATATTTAAAAATTAAATTAGAATTACTCCAAATCTAAACTCACATTTTCTCAATCCAATATTAAACTAAAATTTGACAAAGTAAGAGTCACGACAGATTTAGTTACCCGGCGCAGCAGTTAGAATAAAAAATGTTTCAGGCCATTGTTTTCTCATAAATCCTTGACGAATCATTGCAGTACGTCAGTGCCACTAGCAGAGTGGAGAAGATAGTGGAAGGAAGACATTTTTTGACAACCGGGAAGTGTCTACAGGATCCTCTTCGTCATCGACATCAAGAAATGCAACGACTCTCTCCCACGTAGAACCGTATAAGCAAGAATCCCATTTAATGATTCATTGAGTAATTGGGCAATGATAATTTAAATTATTATTTAGGACATTAGGGGCTGTATTTGGACATATTTGGTTGGTCTAAAAAAACAAATAAGTTTTATTTTTTAATAAAAATTTATTTTTATAAAAATAAAAATTAAAAAAATTTTAACTAAATATAATTTAAATTCATTATATAAAATTTAATTTTTATCTAAATTTAAATATAAATAATTAAATTACGAGTATATATTTGATTATTAGATAGTTATTAGAATAGATTAAAAATATAATATTAACTTTTTTTAATGAATTTTAAGAAAATAACATTAATTTAAACAATTGCTACAATATATATATAAAAGGAAAATATATGCTTTCCCTGCTACACAGTAGTTACCAACCCATTCATTCTTACATCCAAAAAAAAAAATGGCTGAAACACCGGTTCGTTTCGGAATCTTGGGCTGTGCCAACATAGCCCGCAAAGTGTCTCGAGCCATGAGTCTTGCACCCAACTGCACAATTGTGGCGATTGGAAGCCGTTCACTTGAAAAAGCAACCAGCTTTGCCAAAGAAAATAGCTTTCCACCGTCGGCTAAGGTGTACGGAAGCTACGACGCTGTACTGGACGATCCGGAAGTGGATGCTGTGTATATTCCGCTGCCGACGAGCCTCCACTTGAAGTGGGCTGTTTTGGCAGCTCAGAAGAAAAAGCACGTGCTGTTGGATAAGCCGGTGGCACTGAATGTGAAGGAGCTCGATGTAATACTGGAGGCTTGTGAATCCAGTGGAGTCCAATTCATGGATGCTACCATGTGGATGCATCACCCACGGACTGTTAAGATGAAAGAATTTCTCTCTGATCCTCAGCGGTTCGGTCAACTCAAAGCGGTAATTCTCCTTTTGAATTATTCTTATGAAGATTTTTCTGGAGTACATCTTCCTTCTGAATCTTGAGTTTTTTTAACATGGGACAAGTATGGTACAAGGTTCTTGAATCTTCGTGAGTCTCGAAATCTTATGATTTTGATGAGTACTTTTGTTCAGTGTTCAAGAATGGCCCAGCAAGCTTGTTCAGTTTATAATTAATTTGTTACGATAAATTCCTCAGGTACATAGCATATTCTCCTACACTGGAGGTCCTGGATTTCTTGAAAATGACATTCGAGTGAAGCCAGATCTTGATGCTCTAGGTGCTCTTGGTGATACCGGCTGGTACTGCATTCGGGCAATTTTGTGGGCCAACGAATATGAACTGCCGAAGACCGTAACAGCCTTACGGGACCCTGAATTCAATGAGGCCGAGATGATTCTGTCTTGCGGTGCTTCTCTACGCTGGGAGGACCGGAGAACGGCAACTTTCTATTGTTCATTTCTGACCAACTTAGCTATGGACATTACTGTTCTCGGAACTGAGGGAAGCTTACGCGTCTACGACTTTGTTATTCCATTTCAAGAGAAATCTGCACCATATTATGAGACTGCAAACGCCGGGTTTGCCGAACTGTCGATCGGGTGTGAGCCGCTGCCGAGCGAGCATGTTGTCACGACCGATCTTCCCCAAGAAGCCCGAATGGTGAGGGAGTTTTCCTCGTTGGTTGGAAGTCTAAAAGGACAGGGTTCAAAACCTGAGAAGAAATGGCCTATAATCAGCAGAAAGACGCAGCTTATTGTGAATGCAGTCAAGGAGTCCATTGAGAAGGGCTTTGTCCCTGTTGAAATTGCGTGGTTATAGGGTTTCTTAGTATTTCTCAATCTATCAGTGGTTGCCATTGAAATGGTTGCATATGAAGTTTGGGATCTATGTCTCGTGTTAATCAGGCTCAGATTAGCCGTTCGTGAAGTGGCTTGGTTGTGATCTCCTAATAAGAATTGAGAATCTCGTCTATTGTTTTTGTGATTGACAAGATTTGTCTGTATTTTCATGTTTACTAAAGTGCGTATTTATGTATTTATTAGCAATTCAGAGCAAAACATTAATTACCACAAAAAAATAAAAAAAGGAAAGCTGGCATTACACCTTTTCTAGGTAGGTGACGGATTTTTTTATAAACAGCTGATAAGGTATGCTTTTTTAAAGTACATTTATTGATAGTAAAAAGATGTGCATTTTAAATATTTGAATTACCATACTACTAGTATGAATACGCATTCATGGAATTATTAAGCTAATGCATCCTTTCATTATCTTTTTCTTGAGCAAATATTATCCCAGCATTATGTTAAATTCCCAAAACATAAAAAAAGAAAAGAAAAGACACGTTCCGAAATTTAATCCAACTTAGTTTAGGGGTAGCCCAATGGGCTCTCTCCTCCAAAAGTTGGTGGTCTCCAGCAGTCCAGTCCAGCCCAGCCACACCCTTTCCTTGTCCAAGGAATGAGTTTTTGGACAGGTTAGCCCGTTCCATCTTTTCCAGTCCAGCCCGTTCCATCAGC
Source organism: Rauvolfia tetraphylla (assembly GCA_030512225.1). Lineage (NCBI taxonomy): Eukaryota > Viridiplantae > Streptophyta > Magnoliopsida > Gentianales > Apocynaceae > Rauvolfia > Rauvolfia tetraphylla. The sequence continues at coordinate 6,849,787 of JAJQKT010000058.1, read as the reverse complement.
GGAAAGGGACTCTGCCCAATTTGAAAGAAGGAAGAAGAATCAGCTTTACATTTCGCTGACAGCCATTAACAATATTATTTTTTCCCCTCAAAAGGATTAGAAATCAAATTATACGATCACCGACACCACCTGTCGGTTGGACATTATTGGCAACATTTGGCCTGACGTTTTGGATTTGCATATTTCTTATGCTATGGAAGCACATTTCCCTTTTTGTTTTTATTAGATTGTCAAGTTCTCATTTTGATATTTCAAGCTGAGTTAAATATTTGACTTTTGAATTATCACTTAAATAATATATCACTGGAGTTGAATTTTGACATGATAGACATAAATTTTTATACTTTTAGAAAATAAAAAATATAATAGAACAAGAAAACTATATTGTCCCATTCAAAATATAAGATTTTTGACACTTTTGCGTAGATTAAGAAAAAATATAGAGTATTTTTCTATTATATCCTTAACTAATTATAATAATAAAATAAAAAATAAAATAATTATATTTATGGTAAGAGTAACTTTAAAAAAATTTTTAAAATTCATAAAAAGTGAAATATTTTAAGAAGAAAAAAGATTAAAAAATCTTATATTTTAGAACAAAGGGAGTATACAAGGCCTCCTACCTCATTTCTTTCCCACCCATTGAAGAAAAATGGGTGATGCATCTCAAAGGGTGAATGTCTGTCTAAACCTTATAAATAATTAATTGTAGTATTAAGAAGTCAATATAAGATCTCAACACTCACGTTTTATAAAATTAAGAAAAAGAAAATCCCATGTGGGATGAGTAAGATCATTCTTATGCTTGTTGTTCACTCCAAAAGAAGTTACTAGTTAATGATTTCTGCTAATCACCATGTAATCTCATGGGTTAGGAGGTTAGTTGACTAAATTAATGGCTTGAAAAATTCTAAATCAAAGTGCAATCTCTTGATTTGCGCAAAATCTAGGTACAACAATTGAAAGGCTCCTTTTCTTGCACAATAATGTTCACTCGTTGGATTTTTATTTCTTGTTAGCCGGATTCGCGTGCATGCAGCCACTTCTCAATTATGATGCTTGCAATTGCAATAATTCAGCTAGTTTGAAGTGCATATTACCAAGCGATAAATGTAAGATAGAAATGTAAAGTTATAACATATTTTTAAAAAAGAAAAATATATTCACAATAGGGATTTAAACTTTCTTTGTCGATTTCTTCATATGTAATTTTATACGTTTGATATGCCACTTAGACGTTTTGCATGATTTAGTTGGTTACAAGTGTATGTTATAATTTTAATTTAATTCTTATCGCGTCTCCATAATATATAAATGAAAATAAAAAGCTTTAAACTTTTTTGGTGGATGTAATAGATCACTGATACAAAGAGAGAGAGAGAGAGAGAGAGTTATGCCAATGCAGTCGTAGCATTTGCTCACACCAAAAGAATTCCATTTCTTAATTACGATTGGCTTTACTTGTATCCTAATAGTTGTGCAACTTTGAACCAATTACTCATAAATTAAAAATAAAAAGAAAAAGCCATGAATATACTCTATTGTTTCGAAATAATTGTCCTAGTTTCTTTTTTAGTCTATTTTAAAATATTTATCCTAATTTTTAAGCCATTTTAATATATTTGTTCTATTTTTATATAAATAGTTCATTTATTTTTTTTCTTACTTTACTCTTTTCTTTCATTAATTATTTAAATACTATTACTTTTGAAAAATTATTGATTTTCTAATCAACCATTCAAATTAGTAATCTTAAATGAAGGTCTTCTAAATATTTGTCAAACTTTTTTTTAACGAAATTTACTAAAATCTTAATCCGTACCAATAGAATTAGATCTATTACTCTAAAACGGAGGGAGTACTTTCTTTTGGAACATTAACAAGTATTGTTTGAGTTTATAATTTTCAAAAGCACAAGTTAGTCATAAAGTTAATAGTTAATAGTTAATAGTCGAGTGCTTTGTAAACTATAAAAATGAAAAAAAAAAAAAACGAAAGCTTAGGTCTCGGCCATTGGGTCTTGGCCATTGCGGCCAACAGCAGAGAGTAGCTTGCAGCAGTAGAAGAGAGCAAGGTCTTTTTGGTTGTTGCCTCGTATTGGCATTTGCCCCTCTCGTGGATTGCACCGTAGAAACAACTTCAATGCTCTTTTCTTCTTACTAAGCCATATTGGTGAGTGTGCAACTGCATTTCTAATTGAATACATTCATCAAATTCAAATCCAAGAAAACAAACATTCACGAAACTAATTTTAATACACACACACACAGATCCTTCTCAAGATCCTCAAATCCACTCGATTCCCTTCCTACTTCTGCTCGTGTTTACACTCGATTGGCTAAATAATTAATCTGGTTTAGGATCCAGAGTGAGTTTTTCCTGATACAAGGACATAGATTAGGCTTCATAATAACGTAGGGCGGTAAAATTAATCATTATTAAATGGACTAATAGACTTTGTTAACGTGTAAAAGTACAGGGAGTTTAAGATGAACGCTTGGAAGTACAAGGCAATGCCTCGTAATTGATTTGTAGCTATGAATCTATGAATTTTCAATAAGATTTTACGTATATTACACGGGTAATAAAATACGTCATTTTTTACTTTTTGTTTCTTACCAAAACGCACGCACGGGGGCACGAACCTTTGTACTCATTTCCTTTGTTTTAGAACACAAAAAGGAAAAAATTGCACGAGCGCCCATGTTGAGGATCGGGTATTGGGATTCTAATTTTTGTAATTTGTGTAACGCCTAAGATGGAGATCAGTGAAGTGCTTCCTCTTCTTTCGCATGAACAATTGCAGTAGGAATTGAGGGAGACAAGCAAGGGGGAGACCTTGTTAATTGCTCTTCATCTTTAGGTAAAAAAAAAAAGTAAAGTTAGGTAAAAATATTTCTCCATCTTTCACAGAAAAGAAACAAACATTGGTCATATATTCGTATAGATTCAAATAATATAATTTATACTTCCAATTTTCATTCTACCTATTTACTTTTATCTCTTTCTTTATTTTTTTTAAAATTTCAACTTGTTTTTAACATAATCACGGCCGGATCTACCAAGAAAATGGGTTGCTTATTTGAGATAAACATCCACCCCATTGCGAATTGTGTCTGTGAGATGTACACATTTGGACATTGCAATATATGCTATTCTAACGTTGCCAATTGCCAAATTTATCATTGAATTCAGGACTTCACAAGTATACTAATTAAGATGATTCGTATTTACGGTATTTAGTCAGCTTATTCATCAGACTACAAAAAGGAAAATGAAAAATCTTCTCTCCAGTCAACTTTTCTTAGATGAAAACAGATTGTTCAACTGTAAAGTCACCTAATCTTTCTGATTCTAATGAATTTAGGAGATACCAAATCCATGGTTCTCGTGTACTAAAAAATGTTTTTAAAAAGGAAGAGTCCAAATGCTTGTGTGTAAATTTCTGCGCTTTAGGTGGAAAGGATTGGTATCATTCTAGAAAGTGTATGGCATTTTTCGTTTGACCTAAATAGTTAAAAGAAAAATGTAAGAATTTTCTCGGTTATGCCACTTAATTTGCATCTATCTTTGAGAATACCCAAAGATAATGCTGAGAGTAGACATAGGCTCTATTTTCGATAACTGTAATTTTGTTTAAGTAGCTGAAAAATAAATATTTTTTAAAAAATTATATTAAAAAATTAAAATAAAATTTTTATTTTTAACAATTTCTATGAGTATAAATCGTTTTAAAAAGTATTTTTAGTGTAAATTTTTAAAAATAATTTTTTAAAATTCAAATAAAGTTATAAATAACTTATTTTAAATAATTAATAATATGCCCATATTATATGCCTCTACAGGTACAAAAGGAAAAAAGAAAAAAACAGAAAAGAATAGTGGCCCTCCCTGGCAAATCATATTATGAGGAATTAACAAGTCAGGTATGTCTCTGATGAATATCTTTCTATTCAGAATTAAATTTTTATTTTTTTGATTTAATTTTTATAAAAGATAGACATTAAATTCTAAATAGTAGAAGTACTAAATCTGTGACCCATCTATTTGATAAAGGGAATTAACATTTACCAACCACCCCATAGTCCACTAGATTATGGTCTAAAGGCAGAGTAAAATGGAATAAAGTTGATGCCACAGAACATGGAGTATTTTAAAACGCAAAAACTTGATTTTGTCCTAAAGACTTAGGGTGAGATTGGATAGTATTTTGTTTTGAGATTTTCTGTCTTGGGTTTCGAGAGAGAGAATTTTTTGTGAGAGAAAAAAATGGGACTCAAGTGAGAAATTTTTATTGGATTTTGTAGCGGAACTCAATCCAAATACACTCCTAGTCTATTCAAACTAGTGTGGTAACTTGCTCATTTTTCTTAGAGTTTCGTGCATAGGCCAGGAGACAAACTTAGGTAACTCGTGTGCAATTACGTTAATTTGATGTATACATACATCGATTATAGATTAAAAGGGTTCGATTCATGTGATTTGATGAAAACCAGTCATGGGGAAATTTTTTAGTTAAATGGTGAAACTTCCACTTCAATATCAATCCTATATCTAGCGAAAAAGAACCAATACATGATGTTTATGAAGTTGTCAAGAATTTGACATTTTGTTCTTTTAGTGTTTTAGATATTAATATGTTAGTCACACTCGTGTGCTGAAAATGTCCTCAACTAACCCATTATGGCCATTTTATTATAGGCATTAAGTTTGATATGATGAGAGGTATATATCAATAGTCTTGAAGACTTCTCTGTGGTTGACCACATCTTATAGGTTGTTAAAACTTCTTGGAAAAACTTGGAATTTCTATGTAGTTATTTTTATTCGAATGGTAGGAAATGTACTAAAAGTTACCATCTGCTCGAAGGTAACTATAGTGGGATTGGATAGAAATTGGATTTGAAAATTTCTATCATAAATTTTGCAAATATAAATTATTTATGAAAAGAAATATGAGTTCTAGAATAAAAAATATATATTGAATTTTAGAGGGAAACCTAATCTAAAATAATTAACCTGCTAGAGAAAGCCAAGTTTAGAGGAAGAAAGCTAACCCTCTTTTGCCATGATAAATTTTCCACTTATACACGAACTTTATTTTCCCCCCCTGCAAGAGCTAGTCAAGAAGCGGTCATACTAAAATTCAGTAGCTAGCGAGAAGCGAATTCTTCACAGAATTTTCAAGATCAAAATGGGGCATATTCTTCTTGCAAATCTGATGTGATTTGACGGCTGAAGGAGTAAATCATACTGAACTTTCCTCTTATTTTGGAGCATGAAATTCCAAAGAGAGGAAAGAGAGCTCTCCAAGACAAAAACGGTACGTATAAATTATAATGGTATAATTGGCGATGATAATGGCAATGAAATCAAGTGTTAATATATTCAAAATTAGTACTGCACAAAGAAAGAGCTGTCAAACTGATTAAATTACAACCATTCATGGGATGATCAAAAGAATCAAAATATGAACTATCCAAGAAAATTGTTGTTGCAGAACTTGAATAGTTTAGCCGATCCATCCTAGCATTTGTCTTTTCTCAGAGTTGCATGTTCTGTGTTCATTCCATTCAATTTCTACTAAAAAAATGGTGGGGTTGGTAGGTGGTTTATATAATCTCATCTTTTTGAGTAAATGTTGTCAGCATCACACTAGCAAAGTTTAGGCATTAAATGACTAATTAAAGCAGTTTAATTATTTTGATTGTGTATAATCATACTTAAGTAAGAACTCGCTTTGTTTAACAAGTGTAGTTAAAAAAGATATATGTACATCATATCCTTTAAATTGATTGATAAAATATCTTTCAAATTCATTTTGAAAAGTTTTTCTAATTGATTGACTAAAATTTGGCACTGAGTCCTCTGGAGGAGTATATACACACTAGGCCTAGGAGCCTACCTGCACAAAGAATTAGAACACATCAAACCCTACAGTCTTTTCTTTTTCCTTGGGATCTCTGCTTGTCGGAACATTTATCTCACGACTTTGTTTGCATTTTTGAAGTTTCTGACACTTTTTTATGACTGCGTCGATTTGTTTTTTTATTGACTACTTGTAATTTTTGTTTGAATATTCAGGTAGTAGTACATCGCTACTTCCAATATCAAGTCCATTAATCCCTTGCTTTGCGTAGCCAACACAAGCACCAAACTGATATTAGTACCATATTTTGACCATTTAATTGCTTCCTATCTGAAGACATGCCACCTATTTAAGCAGCATCAGCCGAGCTCTCTCCCACACACTTCAATTCCCAGAATTTTTTGCTTCTCAAAACTCTCTTCTTTGCCTTCCTAAAATGGAGCTCTCCTCAATTGCTCAGGACACGAACTGGTGGATTTTCACCCTTCCAGCTATAGTCGAATCCCACAATTTGTGCAACCCTTGGTTCTTGTTATGTGTTCTCCTGCTATTCTTTGCCAGTGGCCTCATGACCTGGGCTTTCTCTGCCGGAGGACCAGCATGGAGAAACGGTCGGCATCACACAAGCCGAGTTCCGATCCCTGGGCCACGGGGTCTTCCCATATTCGGGAGCTTATTCAGCCTGAGTCACGGTTTGCCTCATCGTACCCTTGCAACCATGGCCTCAAACCGTGCTGCGAAAAAACTCATGTCTTTTAGCCTTGGCTCGACCCCTGTTGTGGTGTCTTCAGATCCACAGATAGCTCGAGAGATTTTGACATCACCCCACTTTGCTAACCGTCCCATCAAACAGTCGGCTAAACAACTTATGTTCATCCGAGCCATTGGTTTCGCCCCTGACGGTGCATATTGGCGTCTCTTGAGGAGAATTGCCTCGTCCCATCTCTTTGCTCCCAAGCGCGTCCTAGCCCATGAACCTGGCCGCCAACGCGAATGTTCAGCTATGTTGGGGGAAATTTCCAAAGAACAATTCTTGCAGGGCTATATAGTCCTTAGAAAGCATCTGCAGGCAGCCTCTTTGAACAATATAATGAAAATTGTCTTTGGTAAAAGGTATGAAACAACAGAGGGAAATGAAGAGGCTAAAGAGCTGCATGAGATTGTGAGAGAGGGGTTCGAGCTCTTGGGCGCTTTCAACTGGACGGATCACTTGCCTTGGTTGAAGTACTTCTATGATCCATTTCGCGTTCATCAGCGGTGCTCGGCTCTTGTTCCTCGTGTCCAAAATCTTGTTAAACAGATTATAGGCTTACATCTACGGGGAAAATCTTTGAAGCTCTCCGACAATTCTGACTTTGTTGATGTTTTGCTCTCTTTAGAAGGTGAAGAGAAGCTCAGCGAAGATGATATGGTAGCTGTTCTATGGGTTAGTTTATTACTTTCTATCCTTCTCTCATAAGCCAAAAAGTGAGTACAAAATTTCTAGCCTGCCAACAGGCCTAACAATTAATTTCAAGAGGGATGATGATTTTCTTGGAAATCCTCTTCCCGTATCTTATTGAATTTCAACCGCACATTTATTGGAATTTTCCTGGTGAATCTGCTGAAAGTGACCTTTCTACCTTTTCTTGTGTTTTAAAGAACAATCATCTCCAAAGGGATGTAATACTATAATATTCTTCAAGATATTCTGATTTTTTTATTGCTAACTTTTTGTTGGAAACAATGCCAGATTTTGGTTCTTTTAACCCTTTCATGATTCTTTGTTTTCCATATGGTACTGCAATAATATCTAAATTGTTTTGAGGGTTAACTAGTAGCCATATGCCTTTGCATTCTACAGGAAATGATCTTTCGGGGCACTGATACCGCTGCTCTATTAACTGAATGGATAATGGCTGAACTAGTTCTGCATCCTGATGTTCAATCCAAGCTTCACGGGGAGCTACAAAATGTTGTAGGAAGCAAATGCGTCACAGATGCAGACATGGCCCAATTACCCTACCTTCAGGCCGTTGTGAAGGAGACGCTGCGGCTGCATCCACCTGGACCCCTCTTATCGTGGGCTCGTCTATCTACGGCGGATGTCCAACTAAGCACTGGCATGGTGATTCCGGCAAACACAGTTGCAATGGTTAATATGTGGGCGATCACGCATGACTCCAGCTTATGGGATGATCCCTTGATGTTTAAACCGGAGAGGTTCCTACCATCTGCCGGCGGTGTTAATGTGGAAGTGAGAGGAAACGACCTCAGGCTTGCACCGTTTGGAGCTGGACGTAGAGTTTGCCCCGGGAAGAACTTAGGTCTTGCCAGTGTAAGTCTCTGGGTGGCTAAATTGGTGCAGAATTTTGAATGGCTTCCCAATGAGGCTCAGCCTGTTGACCTGAGTGAAGTCTTGAAGCTTTCTAGTGAGATGAAGAAGCCACTCTCAGCTGTGGTTATTCCAAGAATTGGTGCCTCATCAACCTAGGGTTTGGCTTCTTTAAGGTCACATAGCTCTCCCATGCAGTGTTATCTTTGCTCTCCGGCTTCCTCTATAATACTAATATAATATATATTCACCTTCATAGTCATATAGGTATGGTGAAAAATAAATTTGAAGTTAGGTGATATGGCATCTAAGTGTAACTTATGAACTTTATATTGAAGGAATGGTCAAATTCATAAGCTGTAGCACTAGATTAACTATAGTTTTGCTGCTCCCTGTCGATCATCAAGGAGCTCATGTACAAGATTGCCTGTAACAAAAGTATAAAGAATGTATAAGTGATTTACTACTAAGATAATAATAAGACTATTATTTTCTGTAAGAACAAATAACTATACTCTCTCCATCTCATTTTTAATGATATTCTTAGGCCATATTTGGACAAAGTTTGGTTTTAAAACCAAACTCAAAATTTTAAGTACATGATTCACATCTCCTTTTACAAACAATTTAATTTTTACAAAATATAAAACAAAAAATTTCAAAACCAAAATATATCCAATTACACTCTTATTATATTGGAATGTCCTAAAATAATTAATATTTTTTATAAAATAAAATATTTCAATATACTTTATAATATTAATCAATTATTAATCCTATAATAAATTATTTTTATATATTTAGATTTGACATAAAGTAATCCATATATTTAGATTTGACACCCCTGGGCATTGTCAAAAGAAGTGAGTCAAAAAGAATAATAAAATTAGTACTGAAAAGAATATCACAAATGATGTTACGGAAGATTCGAGCATGTGCAAGTTAAATTTGCGCCATTAAGAATTTATCTTATAGCACAAGGGTAACTTGCAAACAGAAAGACAACAAAGTCATATTATACTTGCAGAGTAAGGTTTGACTGTGGTTGCTTGTTCCATGTTTTCTTCTTTTCTTTTTTTTTCTTTGGTAAGGATGTTTCTTGATGTTTCATCTTTGTCCTAACCATTACAAAACTTGACCAACCATTTATAAAGGTTTTATTTACCTTGAATTTGGATTTGGTTTTGACCAATCAAGAAAAATGCTGATCGGTCAATCGCGCATGGCGATTTGAATAACCTAAAATAGTTGGATTCCACAAAGAATATATATAATGACAACAGAGAAGCCATTGAACATCCAATCACTTTCTTTTAAACATTACTAAATTTAGCTGGATTTAGATATATTAGGGACCAGTTTCTTATCCAGGAAGCTCTTTTCTTTGTTATCCTCAAGGCGGCGGTCACAAGGGAACATATTCTACGAATAATCCAACGATCTTGGCAGTTACATAAGTATGATTTAGTAAAGCTGAAAATCTTAATTTTCTTGATAATAAAAGGAAAGCTAGTGAATGAAATTTTTGTTTTGTTTTCTCAAGAACACATGCGATTGATTTTTTCTAGTATAGGCTCTCTCCTACCAGTACAAAATGCATGTAAAGTAAGTAGCAGTGTCAAACGGGCCGATCTGCTCTAGCTCGGCCCGTCATGGATCGCCCGCTAGCCTATTTTCTCACATGTTAGGAAATCACTAGTCCCATATCCATCCGTACTAGGCTCTCGGACTAAACGGGTCAACTCATTAGCCTAGACTCTTTTTTTTTAATTAAATTTTATGCTATATTTTTTTTCTTTCTTTTTCTCTCTCCATCATATATGAAAATATAAATCTATGATTGAGATAGAAAGAATGTTTAGCCAATAATTAATTTTTTTCAAATAGAAAATAATTATTAATTATATATATCATTCTTAATATAAATAAATTTATATAAAAAAATATTTAAAATTAAATTTAATTAATTTACCTTAATTATAGGTATGATTAGAATGTGTGATGTAAGTAAACTTGATGTCAAGATTGCCATACATTTTTTTATAATGTTTATAATATAAAAGTTTAAAAAAATGACTCACATTTAAATGAGTTTAGAAAACTAAACACAAGTCCGTCTATATTACGAGCCAAACGGGTCAGTTAGCAGGCTGGAGCCCGTTTTGATACCACTAAAAGTAAGTGGATCGGACAAAGAAAATTTCTCAAAATTCAGCAGGGTCATATAGACTTCACGAGCAAAGAAAAATCAAGACTATGAATTCACCATCGAAACCAGGACGAGAGAGAGTGGTTTCTTTGAATCTTGGCTCAAAATATTGTAGTCAAGAGGAAAATTTCAGGTCGCGTATCATCATTGACAAAGACAAGTTGGGAAAGTTCAAAATATTAAATGTTAAATACAGATCCCTTAGCAACTTACTGGAAATGAGAGAGAAGTTTTGAAGAAAATTTTCAATGTTTGGTAGAGAAAACAAACAAACAATTCATACTTCCATTCTTCATTAGATTGGACCATAAATTAGCATGACTTGAAGCAAAAAAGAATCTTGAGTCCATGTCTTCGTGCATTACTGCTGACCTGTCTTTGCTCATAAACAAAAGCATTTGCCAATACATTGGTAAAATTTAAACTGCTTATTTGAAAATCTGCAACTTTTTTCCAATTAGCATGATTCCTGTATTTTAATTTTGGCAATACAATGTTTGATTCGTAATTTAAAATTACATGCTTGAATTCTTACCATATAAAATTGAAGAAGCGACAAGTATATCGCTTGAATTTTCTTCTAGAAGAAAGGAAAGGGAAAAGATTTTGTAGGTCACTGGGTCTAAGGAAAGAGCTTGAAAAGTACACTAACGAGTTGTTCAAAGGAGGAAACATAAGCAAGTATATTATAATATCTAAACGTATAGTTTGTTTAATTATATAGAGGAAACGTGTTTGATTTGGAAGCTAAACATATAAGTCAGTCTAAAATAGTGTGGATACTCTTTATTTTTCATTTTTCTTTTTGAGAATAATAGGCAGATCATCTATTTTTTAAATACCATAAATATCATACTATTAATAGAGGTTACATAATTTATAATCAATCATAGCGCAACGTTGCAAACATTAACAAAGGAGAAAATCAATTCTATTAAAAGAAGTTACATAATTTATAATCAATCATAGCACAACATTACAAACGTTAACAAAGAATAAAATCAATTCTATTAATAAAGGTTACATAATTTATAATCAATCATAGCGCAACGTTACAAACGTTAACAAAGGAGAAAATCAATCCTATTAAAAAAAGGACAAATTCTGTACAAGGTAGGAGTCTAACTCCTAACCTCTGGTTGGAAAATCTTAATACTTGCCGTTGTAGTAAAGAGGCACATCATCAACTAATGAGAATATTTGTATTAATGCTTGCCAGAAGCGACACGAGCATTAACCATACAAAGAAGTGGTAATTCTTTTGCTCTGACAATGATATTAGCTAAAAGGTCGTGTATTGGAACGCTAATAAGATGTAAACAAAATCAAAACTACGAAAATCAGAGCATATAGAATATTTGTATTAATTCTTATATATTTGTGCATTTAAATTCAATTAGAAAGAGTTCTTCAATTGTTGTTAAAGATCTTGGTCTAGATAGGAAAGGGTCCAATTCCAATATTCCTTGGTAAGTGCTCCTGACATTTCAAATATAAGGTTTTTAAATTTTTTAAAAAAATATTTAAAATTGTATAAATTTTAAATTTTATATTTTTAAAGTTATTCTCACATAAATATAATTCTCTCATTCACTATTATATTAGCAGAATTAGTTAAGGATATAATATGAAATATACATTTATTTTCTTTCTCCTTAATTTATGTAAAAAGGGAACAAAAATCCTTACATTTTAAAACGAATGGAGTATTAATTTGAGTCAATTATTCAATGTTGCTTAGTGTTTGCCTTCTTGGACTTTAAATAAAACAAACTTAAAAAACCAAAAATTGACTCCATCCATAGTCTTCTAAAGCTATGTGCCTATTGACCATGATCGCATTTTTATTATTCATGCTAAATGCAACATGAAAACAACGCTACTGAAAATGTAATGTTACCCCCCACCACCTATAATTACATATCACATTTTAACTTAGTATAAAATTAATGAGAATAGTTTGACTATAGAAAAATTAATATGATATCTTTATTAATTAAAGAGGTTAGTGGTAGAACCTACATGTTAGTAAAATTTAAATCAAGAGAGTGTGGGAGAGGTTAGTGGTGGGGCTCTTGTACTAATAAAGTTTACTTCTCTTAAATTAACAAGTTTATTAATAATAATTTAAATAAAATATATAACTATTTTAAAAAATAAATATTTAATTGTGGATATTCTTAAAAGAAAATGTGCACATTTAATTTTAATTGTGGAGATGGAGTATTACTTAATTACTTTAGCAACTAATATATATGATAATTGAGGTAGAAACTTAAGATTTAAAATATTTGTGCTTGTAATAAAAGTTTATTTTGGCACATAATATTAGATATAAGAATTTCATTTTTGTAATGACATCTACATACATAAATGATTTATGTAATCTCTCTTTTTCAATTTAGTAAATTGATTTTCTATCAGAAATAATCATTATTTATTTCTAACTTAGTAAATTAGTAAAATATCTAACACCAAATCACACATTTTAAAATAACTAATAAATAAAAAATTAGAAAATTAAAAAATTAAAAAAAAGAATGTGAGCTAGCATGTGAGCTACACAGAGCTGGCTAAATAAATCCAAATTTAAACAGACTTAGACTTACTAAGTCCAAATCCTTTTATATATATAACCCTACAAACTTTAACATGCTTTGACACTACTATATAGTACAATATAATACTATACTCTTATAAAAAAATCATTAACATGCTTTGACACTACTATATAGTACAATATAATACTATACTCTTATAAAAAATCATGGGTAAATTTGATTTGAACTTTCAAATTCAAGGTCAATAATGTCTGTCTTATTTAATTTTCTATTCACTCAAAAAAGTCCTTCCTGTTAAATATAAGTCTTTGTGAATTTATGCACAAGAATTAAGATTTTTAAAATTAAAAAAACTTTTTAAGATAAAATACATTTTATATCCTTAATAAATAGGAAGAGAGATAACAAAAAAAGAGAGAAATAAGTGATCTTTTGGGACAGAAGTTTGTGGATGTAATTCAATGTGGTAGACTAGAACAGAATGTTCTAAATTTTCTTATTGGGCCCAAACTGAAAACAGATTTGAATATCCGGGGGTAAAGTCAATATATGTTTTTTCTAGGGGTCAAATTGAGAGAAGTTGAAATGTACAAAAGATGTTAATTAGCGTTTAGCGATGCTCGATACAGTTGGGCTCACAGTCGTTGAGAATTGATGGCCCAAGTTCAGAGACTGGATGAATAATGGGCTGATCGCAGCAATTTTGAAAAGAACACGGGGATACGGCCCAAGAGTTGGGGAAGACTCTGTATTTCTTTTTCTTTTTTTTTTAATTGCTTGTCAGTATTATTTTTTCTTGGGGTTATTTTTTTGGAACTGTGAAGATTATTTTCTGTTATCATTTCTAGACACGACTTATATTTAATTGAAGCATTGTCCTTAATTTACTATTGCCGAATATTTTCTTTTTAAAATAATTATTCAAGCGAAAGTGTCTTGGATTAGAGTTGACATTCTCCCCGGTTGCTGAAGTCTCGCAGTGTCAATACCAATCTCACGCACGATTTTGACGGATCATTCTATTTTTTGAGAGATTCATTCACACAAATTGACATGATACAATTATAAATATTATCATAAATGATCTTTAATAAATTAAAAATATATGAAATATTGAATTTTAAATTCGTTGAGATAGTTATACTCGCTATAATAAAATTTAAATTCGTTTTATAATTAAGTGTTATTATAAAAATCTTTATACATATTAAAACAATAATGAAATAGGCTAATTTATTCTTAATTAAATACCTTCTCTTTTAATGAAAAATTACAATACAAAAAACTATCATATTTATTATATTAAATATTATTATTTATTATGATAATAAATAAAGAAAAAAGTTAAATTTTTGCTTATATTTATTTTATAATAAAATAAAACTTTTACAATGATATTTATCATGAAATGGAGGGAGTGTATTCTATTAGGCTTTCTAGCAAATCAAAAACATAGAGGAAAAAATGACTATAGAAACTTTCTTTTATTTTCTTTTGTTTCATCCAAAGAACAGTTTGAAGGTCCACATCTGGCGACTATATATGCAGCCCTAATCGGCTTGAGCATTAACAACGGGGCATGTCTGGAGGCGGAGGCTGAATTTTCTCCTGAGGGTGCTTCCCATTTCTAGTAATGAATGCCATTTCCATACCCCATACTATGTGTCTCTCAAAGTGGCAGTGCAGCAACCACACCCCTGAAATGGACAATGCAAGTGAGATAAGATTTTTATGCATGATCTTTAGGTTCAAATTATTAAAATCACAAGAAAATAAAAGGAAATTATAACTGTGATTATTGTGTTAGTACTTAATTACCAGGATTATTTGCCCTGAATCTGATGGCAGCCCAGCCATTTTTAGGGACTGCAATTGTGTTCTGCAGAGGAGGATCAACAAGATTGTAGTTCAGAGGGTCTTTTTCGTGGTCAAAGTTTCCGAAACCCCATCCAACCACATAGAAACTGTGACCATGTAAATGCATGGGATGATCTATCCCTGCAACCAGATTTGTTCCTTGGAAAACCAGCTCCACCGTCGAGTTATATTTAAGTACTTTCACGGTAGTGTTCCGGTGAGGTGTCAGCAGTCGCACCGGCAGACTATCAGCCGTGAAGTTGAATTTCAGAGGCGGGAAGCTCGGAAATCGGCCAAAAATTCCATTTATGTGATAATAATAAGCTTCAAGTATGCTGATATCAGGGCTAACAAAGCTCATGTTATTTAAACTCGCCGCAAACCTGCTTCCTCCAGGTCCAGCACAGGAGTTTCCTGGGCATGAAAGTGTGTTTACGGAGACGGTAAAGAAAAGCTTAGTATTCACTTTCAATGGGACATTGACAGAATGTTTTTCACTTGCTAAGCTTCTGAGGCTGCCGGTGAAGTATGTTGATGCAGTAATGTCACTAATATTTGGAGATTTGGAAAGAATGGTGAGGAAGATGGAGTATAGTTTCCTCGGTACTCGACAATGGCAGTGGTGGTTGTGTTGTCGAAAGGAATTGCCGGGGCGCTGTTGTAAGGCCTGGCAGCCATGTAATAGTGATCAGGAGCTTGATCAGCTTCTAAGAGGAAGTCCATGGTTTGTCCAGGAGATATGGTGATGTAGTCACTCTTCAATGGCTTGGTGTAGGCACCATCTGTTCCTACTACAGTAATTTTATGCTTTGCAATGCCAAAGAAAAGAATGCTGTTCAAGGCAGCATTAACCATTCGTACTAAATATGTCTTGCCATATTCCACTGTCAATTTAAATGTATCTGCAAAAGTTGTTTGAGGATCAATTTGTTATTCTCTGCAACCTTTTCCCCATAATTTCGCTTTCCAAGTAGTTATATCTATGTATATTGCAACCTACCCCATCCAACCTCCCACGCAGCAGAAGGGAAAAGAGTCTCAGGAAATATGAATAATTACCTGGCTTGGAGCATGGATATAAGTCCCCTGGTTGACCATTTATGAGATAGGCATCAGATATATTTGGACCTCCACCGCTGCTCAGGAACTCATTCAGAACTTCTTGCACATCGCTTTTCCACCACTCCCCTGCATTTCCAACAAAATTCAACATCGCATAATTGCCAATTTTTCTTTGAATTTTCTTGAAAACTTTAACTATAATATCATCTGCACATTTATATATCAATCTTTCACTTGAGAAACTTCACTAGATCTACTTAAATTCATGCTAATTTCATCAAAATTGTTCCTGCTCTAACTATAAACTCAGTATCTATTGAACTGTATATTCCGAAGAATTAAGGAAAAGAATAGAAAAAGAAAAGAAAGATTAGGGCATATATAGATAGAGAATTCGAGGTTTTACCCAGTACAATTGGGACTTCCTCAAAAGGCATAGGAAATGGATAGGAGTCGTTCTTCTGAGGGTAAACAAGTAGTAAACCATGCACAGTAGCCCTTGACCAGTCACTATGAGCATGCCACCACAAACTTCCGATCTCATCAGAAAGAACAATGCGTTGGGTGAACTTAGTTCCGGGTTTGATAGGGCACTGAGTGATGTATTCGGGTCCATCGGACCACGGATGCCTTGGCTGCTTCACTCCGTGCCTGGATTTCAACTTCAGTATTGCATATACTATGAAAGTATACTACATTTATGTGTGTGTGTGTGTGTGTGTATATATATATATATATATATATATATATATATATATATATATATATCAGAAAGGAAGTAAAGATTCCTAGCTATTCTGTGTACCAGTGAACGGTGATGTTTTCTGTGGCATGGTTATAGACATCAACAAGGATTGTGTCTCCTTGACGAAGGTGCAGAGTTGGTCCTGGAAATTGACCATTTATTGTCAAGATGTTCTTGGTGCTGCATAATCTTGTATATGGAGCTTCTTTTACCTGCAACAGAGCAGCGCCTCAATTCTCAAATAGAACTGAAATAGTTCAATGGCCATACCTCAGCTAATAGGCAAGTGTTTGCTTTATAGTTGAAGAGATTACAAATGTTAAAACAAAATAAAAAAACCTTCTACTTATAATAATACTGGCAATTTAAGAAAGTATTATATTTTTAAATCTTTAAATATTATATAAATAACTATTTACAATATTATTACTAACTTTTTGTATAAAACACCACGAAAGTATCTATAACTAAAAGGTTTAAGTACGCTCTCTGTTAGAGATCATGATTAATCGACCAAAATGATGGTGCGAAACAATAATTCACTTACCACAAAATGGTAGTGATGGATGAGAGCCTGGCTAGGTAGCAAACCAGACAAACCAAGAAAGAATACCAATTGGAAGATGAAGAACTTCATCATCAAACTGCATTAACTTTTTCACTTTGTTTAGATGCTTTATCGACGACATTTGCTCTGCTATTGGCTATATATAGAGCCTCGAAGCAGACCCTGAAAATCACGTACGTGGCAAAGAATTTCTTCGCTTTCAATCGTTTTACTTTTCTATGAGAACCTATATGGCTTAGCACATCTCTTTGAATGTTCCAACATGCCGATCATTTCTTTGATTGTCTTTGCTTCCACGGAAAAACCTTAGAACTTTGGCAAAATGAGTATCATTTTCTGGCACATGTTTCTCTTTCTCTTTCTCTTTGATGGGCCATTTTTTTGTGTACTAGTGAAAACGATACTTGGAGATTTTGGAATGCTGATCGTTGTATCGTTCTATCAAAGTCAAAGTTAGAGACATTAAGAGAAACGTGAGTCTGATGATGCTATAACTAAGTGAAGGGAAGCCTATACCAGTAGAACAAACCAAAATGTTACTCTTGATGTTTGCCTATACCTGTCCAGGAACTTAGTCACCAACGAAACTCAGGCTTTTCCGGGACAAGAATGAGGACGGATACGGGACACAGCAGTTGTCAAAGTAACTTTAAATGAAAGTCATTAGAATTAATGATTACATTATTGCTACTTAGTGAAAGACTGAAAGTAAATGATAACTTCTGAATCAATCTTACAATTATGTTGATTCTCTTTCCTTTCCCATGCATATATTCCCTTTCCTTATCCAAAATTAATCTGGACTCTTGAAAGTCAATCCCTCTATCCAATCTATCCTCTTTACTTACTTTTCCTTCCAATTCCTTCGTCAAGTCCTAGTGTAAGTGCAATGAGGCCTTAATTTAAGGGTATAGCATAGATTTTCTTATCCCAATTCTTTTTATAGGAATTTTTCTGAAATGCTGTGTCGATCATGAGCTTCATACAAAATACCTTCAAAATTTCGGTCATGCAGTATAATTTTGCTCAGCTTCAGAGGGATATATTTCTCTCGTTTCCCATTTCATGCGCTAAAAATTTAAGCTGCAAAAGGGGGGGACCACTGGATATAACAATTTTTTTAGTACATATTTGAACGTATTTATTTAAAGATTCGTTTCCTAAAAGATGATATTCAACCACCGATGCCATGAGGCTGGAAATGCGACAGCAGAAGATGGTGTGATGTAAACATTTCAGTAGAATATCTACCAAAGTGAGATTGAAGCCGACCAAGACGGTAGGCGGCAAGTCCAAATAGGGATCTCCAAATTGAAATCCTCGAGGCGTCTAAATTGGTAAATATGCCAGCAACCTATACAGTTTGGTTTTGAAACTTAATAAGTAAGTAAATTTTTGAGAGAAATGTTTTTGTCGCATTTGATTTCATTTTGAAGTTTTTTTCCTTTTTTTTTTGAGAAAAAATATCATATGCACATTGAACAGTTGGTAATTTATGCCAAGAAATGGGATTCATTTTTCACTAATGATTGTATTTGAATAGGTTTTGATTGCGAAAGAAAAAATATTTTTTTAAAAAACTAAACTCTATATTTTTTTTCTTGGAAACTTAACAGAAAATTCATGTACGGCCTTGTTAGTGTGGTATATACCAAAAGCAACTTGCACAATGCGGACAAGTAATCGCGTTATAGTACTTGACATTAACATTGATAGTTTGTCCGACGGGCCAGTTGTAAATGCAGCAAAATAAGTCACTATACGAAATCGAGGCCACACCTACATGGTGGCTTCTTAATTTGTAGTTTCCACATATAGTGGAACACAGCATTGAGATAAGGCTCTCTCCACTGTCTTCCTTAGCCAATAGAAATCCAAGTATATATTCTTTGTTGTTTTTTTTTTTCTTTGGCTGGATCCTATTGTATAGAAATTTCTGCAAGTTATTACCTTTTCTATGGGCCTATAGAAGAAAGTTGAAACCAGATATCATTGATTTGGAAAATTCAGCATCTAAGGTCTGGGGAAAAACCTCAAATGTTGGATATTTCCTCCGCACAAAGATTGATCAAATCAGTGGTTCTGATCGCTCGCATTGTTCTACAAAATGGCAGATCAGTGGGACTTCTGCAGCTTCAACAAAGAGGATATTTTCCTTTTTAACATATCTTTAAAATATTTAGGTCAAAGGTACTAATTTTCTTTAAGGCCCAGAGGCAAAGCTCTGTTAATAGAAATTGTATTAAAGAGAAAATCAGTACATGGACCGGGGGGGCGTTTAAGCGTCATTCCAGCATAAAGTTTTTCAATATATGAATTAAAGTTTTAGAAATTAAATAAAAAAGAAAAATATCTCACATGAATCGACAATAATCGAGATATAGTTCATGCATACAAATTTATATGTATCTAGTAATTTTAAATTAAAAAAAAAAGAATAAAAGAATTCAGTCATGAGCAAAAAAACTACACGAGGTGCTACTATGTGATCAAGTTTCAAAACCAAAGGGAAAAGAATAAAAAAATTAATGGAAAACCGTTGAGTTCCACAAAAGTGCATAGGGTTGTATATGCATCAACTCTCACAAACCGCAGGGAAAGGAAATGGAATTAAAAAAGAGAAAAACACATAAAAGGAAGTTGTGTTTGCTGGGATTCGACTTCCACAAAAGTGTTCCGTTGCCGGGACTCGAACCTGGGTCTCTCGGGTGAGAGCCGAGTATCCTAACCATCTAGACTACAACGGAATGTTGTTTTCTCCATCAACCATGTTTTACAAATTCAAGCTCTCCCCGGAACACCCACACCACGAGAGAGATGCATTACCAAGGTAAACAACACACACAATTCAGAAGGATAAGCTCGAACTAATAAAGGCATAAATTACAAAGTCCGAAGAAAATATTTCAGAAAAACTAATCAATAAGAGGGTGTTAATTTTTCTCCTTTTGGAGGAAAATCAAGAAATTGCGCTGTTCTTGTCAACCTTGAACGAAACAATAGAGTTTTAATAAAACAAAAAACAGCAATCAAACAAATTAAATAGGGGGAAAGAACTAATTTCAATTATTGCATACCTTACTATGAGTCTATAATTAGATGCAACTCCAGATCCTCTCCCTCAAATCTTTCCTCTATCCTTTCCGCAACTTTTTTGAAGTTGCCAGATATCTTTAAATAATTTCATTTTCCTTAAAATTCTTCTATTTAATTTAGAATTTTATATTTTTTAATTTTATATATAATAAAAATCATTAGGTAGGCACAATTACATTACTGCAGCAAAGGAGAGGATGGGGGAGGGATTTAGAGCGAAGATCTCGATCGGTAAGTGATGGAAACTCGTATTAATGAAACTCATATTTTTCTAGGGGGTTAATCATTAAAATTTTGAATAAAAGTAATTTTATCTTAAAAAAACGGTCATGCAATTTTTTATTGAAAGAATTATATATATTTCCTTTAATAGAAAATTTTATTTCGCAATGATTGT
The DNA here is from genome assembly GCA_030512225.1 of Rauvolfia tetraphylla. Taxonomy (NCBI): domain Eukaryota; kingdom Viridiplantae; phylum Streptophyta; class Magnoliopsida; order Gentianales; family Apocynaceae; genus Rauvolfia; species Rauvolfia tetraphylla. The sequence goes on along the minus strand of JAJQKT010000058.1, from coordinate 6,829,106 downwards.
TGTCACTTATTTGAAATAAGAAAATTCAAGAATTGCTATAAGTATTGCTCCTCTTTCCATAATTGAATATCCATTTAATTTTGGAAGGAGGCACAACATTTTTTGAAAGGAACACAATTTTCTTACACGTTCGATCAATTCTGAACTTATGTTTGAGACCACATAATAATTGACCTGGAGAAATTTTCTTCTTTTTTTTTTTTCCTTCTTTTCCTCATTGTCTTCATCACATCTAGGATCTAACACCTGCATCAAGTCTAGTTTTGGGTAGTCTGCACCTTCATTCAGCCACAAATGAATTTTCGAATCCTATAATGCTTTTCGCTTCTCTTCAGGCATATAGCCTAGGAATAATAACTAATCAAGCATCATTTATCAGTGATCAAGATTTATGCTACCAGTTTCACTAGAAAAAGAATAACCCGCAACTAGATGTAACAGCCAATATCTAAAGAAAGTTAGAGGGATTTAAATAATTTAAACCTTTATTTATTTAGTTCGACTTGTGAAAGTACAATAAATTTTCAATTCCACCATAAAAGAATGACAAGATAATATAATTTGCTTGCTAATTTTTGCACATAAAATATAAATGTGTCTTGGAGAAATTCTTCTTGATTCCCAGGAAAGAATGAGCGGCTTTCAGCTACTTCTTTTTGCCAATTAACAAAGAGGCATGTCTGGAGGAGGAGGCAGCATTTTTTCTTCTGGGCGCTTCCCATCTTTAATTATGAAGGCCATTCCCATTCCCCAAGTCACATGACGTTCAAAATGGCAGTGCATGAACCATACTCCTGCAAGAAATCACACGGCCCTTTTACGTCGGTTATCTAACAATGACAATAACAACAACAATAATCGACTCATTTTAATTTAGACTTTTTTCTAAATCTTACGAATATACCTACATGGAGACCATGATATAATGTCATACCATAATCATATAGGACGTCCCAATGCCTAAGAGAAACCCACTAATCATAGATGGAACCAAGGAGCAGGCCCCCCTTGACATTTTAGAAAATTGTCTTATAAGTATTATCGTTTTAGGCTTTAAGTTGTTTCTTTTTTTTTTCCAAAATTTGTCTTCCTCCCCAATATTTTTTATTTTAAAAAATTTGCCCCCGCCAAAAGTCAAAATTCTAGTTTAGTGTATCCTATGAATGCTGCAAACACTCACCAGGGTTATTTGCCTTGAATCTGATTGCAGTCCAACCTCGCCTTGGAACTGCAATTGTATTTTGTAGCGGAGGGTCATCAAGGTTATATCTGGCCTCAGAGGCATTATAGGTTCCCAGACCAGATCCCACAACGTAGAAACTATACCCATGTAAATGCATGGGATGATCTATGCCGCCAAACAAACTTGTTGACTGGAAAACCAGCTCCACCTCAGAGTTATATTCAAGAACATTGACTTCTGTCCCCAGCTGAGGTGTCCTCAATGCTAGGGGAAGATTATCCGCTGTATAGTTGAATTCAAAAGGTGGCTTATCAGGAAACTGATCTCCATATACGCCATGAACACGGTTATAATAAGCTTCAAGTATGTCCAGCCTTGGAAGCTCAAAGCTTATGTTGTTTACGCTTGCTCTGAATCTCGTAGTGCCGTTTGGCGGTCCTCCACAGTTATTAGTCTCGCAAGGAAGTGTGTTAACTGAGAGTGTGAAGAAAAGTTTGGTCATGTTCTTTCCTTTCGGGACATCAATAGGATGCTCTTTACTTGCTAAGCTTCTAAGGCTTCTGGTGAAATTGAATGAAGCATTTGTATCGTTAGAAACTGGAAGATTTGGGAAGATTGGCTGTGAAGATGGAGTATAATTTCCACGGTACTCGACAATGGCAGTAGTTGTCCTGTTGCTTAACGTAGCACCAGAGGCGTATTCCTGAGCAGCTATGTAATAGTGATCAGGCTTTTGATTAGCTTCTAACAAGAAATCCACGGTTTGTCCGGGGGAAATTGCAATATAGTCACTCTTCCGTGGCTTGATGTAGGCACCATCTGATCCTACCACGGTAATTTTATGCTTTGCAATGCCAAAGAAAAGAATGTTATTCATGGCTGCATTAACCATTCGTACCAAGTATGTCTTGCCTTGATCCACAGCCAGCTTAAATGTATCTGCAATTGGAAATGGGAAAAACTTATTGGAAGACATCATGATAAAGTAGTCCAATTAACCAAATTGAAATATTCGAAAAGCATATGCAGAAAGGTGTCTCAAATTAAGTAGTTGCTTGAAGCTACCGAGCTTTGTTAGGGGACGTTGGAATCAGGACCATAGAGACCACCCCAGACTAATAGAAGTTCTGTAAAATTTAAAAATCAACCATAATCACATCAAACTGGAAAGGCCGCAGCTGAATACATACCTGCTTTTGAGCAATTATACAAGTCGCCTGGTTGACCATTCACGAGGTAAGCATCTGAGCTAATGGGGTTTCCGCCGCGTCTCATTAATTCAGAGAAAACCTCCCTTATATCTCTCTTCCACCATTCTCCTGCATTCATATATATTGCAATGTTTCTTCAAAATGATATCTGACTTCCAAAAGGTCACGAGATAAAAAAATCCAAAGCTTTTAACCGTTAATGTGAAGAAATTAAAGTGTCAAAAATCATACTATATATACCTAATACGAGAGGCACTTCTGCATGAGGCTTTGGAAATGGATATTGATCGCCTCTCTTGGGGTAAACTATAAGCAAACCGTGTACTGTTGCTCTGGACCATTCGCTATGAGCATGCCACCACAAACTTCCAATCTCATCAGAAAGAACAATCCTCTGGGTGAACTTTGTTCCAGGCCTTATGGGGCACTGTGTGACAAACTCTGGTCCATCTGACCATGGATATCTTGGCTGCTTCACCCCATGCCTACAAAGTCAGGTTTCAAACATACAGCTTCAATTAGTCCAGAGATTTTCTTAGGTTTTTTGTTTTGGAGAGAGCTCTATATAGAATCCCCCAAGCCACAGTGCAAAGCTGGGGACCCATAAAAGTATCATTTTACTAAATACACAGAAAGAAAAGGTTACCAGTGAACAGTGATGTTTTCGTCGGCCCTGTTATAGACATCAACCAGGATTGTGTCACCTTGACGGAGACGAAGAGTCGGTCCGGGAAACTGACCATTTACTGTAAGAATGTTCTTGGTTTCGCAGAGTCTTGTGAATGAAGCTTCTTTGATCTGTACAAAGAGGTCGGTCGTCATTAGAATATTGAAATTACTTGATAATGTATGAACTTGAAATGAAATTATATGCATGCATTCGCCAGTTTTTGGGTCTTGACATTTTGGAGACCTAAATACTAATTCCTTCTAGACCAGCGGAACTTTGAATATCATGCTCCTCTTATGTGCCGTAAAAAGAATTGTTGCATGATTTCGGATAAACAAATTTAACTTTTATCAAACATGTCCACATTTTAGCCGACTTGAATTGTATATATCCCTTGTGCTTTAGTAAGTATCAATAGTTCATTTTAAAAAAAAAAAAAAGACCAGAGTATCAATTTAGTAGTCACGATATCGAGAATCTTAGAAACTTGGGAGTTAAGTATTGGCGCAGCCAACTAATATTCAACTCTAAAGAAGATCAGCAAGAGAAGAACCTTACCATTTCTAAATATATCCCAAGGGTTAAGAAATCTTATAGTTCATGCTTCATTCTTTGTGAATATAATTTGGGATACTCCAAAATATGTTTAACTAGTATAAGAAATCTGGTGTTTAAAAAAAAACAAAAATGAAAACATGAAATATGATAGTATGTGAATGTATCTTTAAAAAAAAAAGTAACAAAGAAGTAATTAAAACAAGCATAATCAAAGCTTTGTAACAAAGGATTCACATTACAATTACCTTAAATCTATAATGATGAACATTTGAAGCTTCACCGGGTAAGAGACCGCCTAAGAAAATAAACACAAGGAATTGTAAAATGAAAGCCTTCATCATCAGCCGCATTCTCTGATTTTCTTACAGTTGAATCGATCGACAACTAGATAGGTATTAGCAACGTTGTTTGTAATGGCATTAACGGGCAAATGTCCCAAGCTATTTATAGAGGTAATACACATACATACCATACATTGAAGGAGAAATTAAGAGTTTAAAACGTGTTGCTTCGTCGAGTTAAACATTGACAAACTTAAAATATTACGACTTGGTCTTCTTGTAGTTGTTATAGACCAAATTATAAGCTGTCTTCCTTTTCTTCACTGTTATCGACTTTTATCTCTAGAATATTATTTGAATATGGCCAAGCTTTTGCCTGGAGAATTAGTCAGCTCCGCCTTTTTCTATCCTGTGTGCATGATCCAATAGGAAGCTTGTCTATAATTCAGATCTGTTTTCCTTTATATATATATATATATATATATATATATATATATATATATATATATATATATATATATATATATATATATATATATATATATATATATATATATATATAAAGGGATAAGAAATGCCAATCGAACTCCCTGAGCTATAACTTTGTGAGAAGTGCTCTTAATCAATTGAATTAACTTCTTGTCACTATTAATCGGATCCGATGAATGACGTAAATATATCGATAAAATATCTAATCTTTGAGAACAATATTCTTTTACTTAGAAATTGGATTTCTATTTATTTGTTCAACTTTGATTGAAATTTATTGAATATGTAATATTTTTAGGGGATTGATAAATGCTAACGAATTTTTTGTAGGTGTAACGAATATGTTCTACTTTTATCCTTGTCATAAACTTACATACATTTTTCCTCAAAAAATATTCTCTCTACTATTTTCATTTCACTTTGAATTGAAATTTATTTTAATTTAAAAATTCAAGATAGGTTCTTCATTTAATCCAAATTTGATAAGTTTTAAAGTAATTTTAACATAATAGAAATATAATTTATTAACTTTAGTAAAACTTTACTAAAATTTAGCAAACCTTTCTCTAGCGAAACTCTAAAGGGAGCTTTGCCAAGCCCTAGTAAAGCTCCAAAGAGGCTCCAATTGGAGTTTTACCAAGTCCTGATAAAGTTGCATATTATCCACTTTTTTAATGAATTTTATTTTTAATTATATTTTTTATTTTTATTTATAAGTTTTATCATTCGAAAGTGTTATATCTATCTAATTGTTCTGAAGAATTTATTTTTAAAATTTTATAGAATGAAGCCTTAGAAAATAATCCAACTAAAGATCCAAAATTTGTTGAAGAAATCTTTCAAATTTATTTCTAATTTAATGTTTTGAATAAAAGAGTTAAGATATAAAGGAGTAAAATAGAAATATATTCGCTACGCCTTCAAAAAAATTGCTACAGTTATCAAAAATATATTTTTATCAACTGTTACACTACTTGCATTACTTAGCCCTTTATCCGAAATTAAATATTTAGTCTCTTATTTTGGAGGGGTAAAGTACAACTTTACATGTTTATCTCAATGTTCGCACTGACTTGATCCATTGTTAAGATAGTAATTACGTAACAAGTAAGGTTAGGAAGGGGTCTTTTGCTGCACATTTGAAAGTGATTCCAAGTAAAACTTATTTTCCAACCTTTTGCCCTTGATTTATTCTTTTGTTTGTGACATTAACCATCCTCATGAAGATTCCTCCGTGTCAACTTATTGCATATTAAGATTGTATTTTGTTGTTAGACTCAGTAGATAAAATTTTTACAAGGATCAATTTTTTTATTACAAACAATTCACTTATACAAAATATAAAATAAAATAGTCAAAAAAATCAATCCAAAGGAATATACAGGACAGATTATGAATTGATGATTGTAAATGTATAATAATCCTAAATTTGAGATTTTCTCATGGTCATACATAAAATCATGTATTAGTTCAGGTAGAAACACCTCAAATGTCAAAAGAGCAAGGCCGACCGTCGCAGAGAATGGAAAGGTATACATGAGTGACTTTTCTTATTTTCTTAATTTTCTCATTGTTGTTCACTGGATGATCTCAAGTTGCACGCAACATTCATCATTTATCACTATAGATGGAAGATCTTATCCGATTAAAGATACGGTGGTCTATAGAAAAGGAAAGGCACAAATAATTGACTGCTACAGTCTCATGTCCTTCTGTCACATAATAATTCCTAATTCTTCCTTCTCCTACATATCCTTTTCCCCAAGAACTACTCTTTCTGTTATGCATCCAATGTCCATTTTTTCTTATACTAAATAAATAAAAAAAAGTGGGCATTTGGTCCTGAAGGGAGGAATGCCTTCTAGAATCTGAAGTCATGAATCTTGCTTGTAAGTTGTAAAGAACCAAGATTACTAAAGAAATCTACTGTATCATATTTTCAACTTTCACCAACCACACGGTTTTGGAATGTCGAACAGTAATAAAGTTTATTGGACTTTTCTTTTCTTTTCTTTTTCAAAAGAAAACATCATTGGACTTTTCTCTTTAGAGTAACAATATGCATTATTAGGTAGAAACAAAAATACTTATTGCACGCTCTCATGCATCACGTTGACCCTTCTTCATCAAGAACTAGATGCAAAATATAATTTCGTTTCCCCCTTTTTTTTGGTTAGAAAAGGAGAGAAAATTGGATAAAATGTTTCTATGGACATTTTAGTTATTTATCAACACAAGGTTATAGTTCTCCTCTCTTTTTATAGGCTTATTTGGTAAAATTTATACCTCGGGTACTATAATTGACACATTTCTAGAGACGAAGCAATGAAATAGAAATAACCATTATCTTTTCATGTAGTTAAGTAGAGGAAAAAGACTAAATGAGAAATACTTTGTGTTTCTTGACAGAGTACTGAAGTAGAACCATTATATTTTCATGTATTTTGCATTATCTAAGGGACAATGTTACTCGGCGTTCAAGTTGAGCCAAACAACTTGGATATACAGGAAGGTAGAAGCGTAAATTAACACGGAAAGTCTTCTTACAAGTGGGGAGACAAGAGTATTTTACTCTTGTAGGAACAATTTTACCTCCGTGTTGAGTTACATAGAACCAAAAAATGCTGAATTAAAAAATATCTTTCTTATTGAAAAAAGACACACAAATTACGATTACATACAATAGGTTGTATATTAATAACCAACGAATCAACTTAAACCTTTGACTTTATTCAATTTGTGAAATTATGATAATATTCCCAATTACGGAGACAAGAGAACAATAAGACGATATAATAAATGGGATTGGGAAAATTGCTCTCGCTTCCAAAAACGCATATGAGCTGCATGTTTTCTGCTTCAAGTGACCTTAATAATCCTTGGCTGATTAACAAAGAGGCATGCCTTTAGGAGGAGGCAGCATCTTTTCTTCTGGGCGCTTCCCGTCCTTAACTATGAATGTCATTCCCATTCCCCAGCTTATGTGACGCTCAAAATGACAGTGCATGAACCAGACTCCTGCAAGAATTACACGCACCCTTTCCTGTCAGTCATTTAATTATAACGAGAGTAATATTTTTCATCCAAAATTAAATATTTTTTTCTATTTTATAAAAAAGTAAATATTCAATTAGATAAAGACAGTATTTAAGCAATGATGATTTGGGGTTTTTCTCAAGTCTTTGGGTACTTCCCTCCATGCATCCCGAGACTGAGTCAAAAAACATGTCGATGATAATGTGGAAACTTACCAGGGTTATTTGCCTTGAATCTGATGGCAGTCCAACCATTCCTGGGAACTGCTATTGTATTTTGCAATGGAGGGTCAACAAGGTTATACTTAGCCCCAGAGGCATTATAGTTTCCTAAATCTGATCCAACTACATAGAAACTGTATCCGTGTAAATGCATCGGATGATCTATGCCGGAAACCAGATTTGTTGACTGGAAAACAAGCTCCACCTCGGAGTTATATTCAAGAACTTTCACCTCCGTTCGCAGTTCGGGGGTCTGCAGCTCTCGGGAGATATTATCAGCTGTGAAGTTGAATATGAATGGTGGGATACTTGGGAAATGAACTCCATACACTTTACTTATGTTATAATAATAAGCTTGGAGTATGTCAGTCCTAGGACTAACGAGACTTATGTTGTTTACGCTCGCCGAGAATCGTCTCCCTCTTGGTCCTTCACAGGTGTTGTTTGCCTCACAAGGAAGTGTGTTAATGGAGACTGTGAAGAAAAGTTTGGTCATGTTCTTACTTTTCGGGACATCGATAGGGTGTTCTTTACTTGCTAAGCTTCTTAGACTGTTGGTGAAATCGACCGATGCACTGATATTGTTAAAATTGGGAAGATTTGGGAAGATCGGCGGAGAAGAAGGAGTGTAGTTTCCCCGGTACTCGATGATGGCGGTAGTAGTGGTGCGGTCGAACTGAGCTGGACCGGAGCTGCTGAAAGCCCTGGCAGCTATGTAATAGTGATCGGGAGCTTGATTAGCTTCCAAGAGGAAATCTATGGTTTGTCCAGGAGATATGGCTATGTAGTCACTCTTCAATGGCTTCGTGTAGGCACCATCTGAGCCTACCACTGTAACCTTATGCTTTGCAATACCAAAGAAAAGAATGTTGTTCATAGCAGCATTAACCATTCGTACTAAATAGGTTCTTCCTTGATCCACCACCTGCTTAAATGTATCTGTGATTGTAAACAAGAAACTGAATTGGTAGAGGGGTCCCATGAGAAACACTAATTACATGAGAATGAAAATGATGTATTAGACTGCACCAGCCAGCAATTACGATGCTTGTTAGTACATGAATGTTGTAGGGAAAGAATGACTAATTAACTCAGAGGGCAGATAATTGCTTGATTTTAGATTGTCCAAATAAGTTATGTACAAATCAACAAAGATCATTATGTCATAAATCCGAAGACTTGTAGATAATAGTTTTAAGACGTTGTATACCTGCTTTTGAGCAATTGTACAAGTCCCCTGGTTGACCGTTTATGAGATAAGCATCAGAAATGTTAGGATCTCCACCTCGTCTCATGAATTCAGAGAGAACCTCCTCTACATCACTCTTCCACCATTCTCCTACATTCATAGATATCAAATGTTTCTTCAAAATGATTTCTGAATTGGAAAATCTCACTAGAAAAGGGACTTGTGAAAACGGTAGCTAGCTACACTCTGGAGAAAATGGGGGAGGGGGGAGTAAAAAATCATTTACCTAAAACGAGCGGCACTTCTGCATAAGGCTTTGGAAATGGATACTCATCGCCTCTCTTAGGGTAAACAATGAGCAAACCGTGTACCGTTGCTCTAGACCAATCGCTATGAGCATGCCACCACAAAGTTCCAATCTCATCAGAAAGAATAATCTTCTGGGTGAACTTCGTTCCTGGCCTAATAGGGCACTGAGTGATAAATTCTGGTCCATCTGACCACGGATACCTTGGCTGCTTCACTCCATGCCTGCAAAGTCAGATTTTCATACTCTTTTTTAGTTCATGAGTTTCCAAGTCCGTGCGGTGTCTCAATGGTTAGAGTCCTCTGGTGAATTTCACTTTGATGTGTAAAAAAATCTAATTCGAAAGATGGGGAAAATGCTGTACCAGTGAATGGTAATGTTTTCGCCAGCCCTGTTATGGACATCAACAAGGATTGTGTCACCTTGCCGGAGGCGGAGAGTTGGTCCCGGAAACTGACCATTTACTGTTAAGATGTTCTTGGTTTCACAGAGTCTTGTGAACGAAGCTTCTTTAACCTACAAAGAGGATGATCCTTCTCACGTTGAGATTCAATAGATATTGATCATCAACTGGAAAATGAAATCATATAGATACATGCATGCATGAGCCGTTTTAATTTGGGAATCTGGAGCTTCATCTTTGAAATGAATCATATATAAGTCTTTGGCAACATCTTGTAACGACAAAGCAAATGACTATTAGAAACAAACACTCAGATTCGATATATATAAGAAGTTAGCCATAACCAAAAGGATTTGAACAACCTAAACATAGTTACGAAACATTGAATCGTTTGAGAAATACTAGAGATATGCGTACCACGAACTTATACCGATGAACATTCGAAGCTTCACTAGGTAAGAGAACAGCCAACAAAACAAAAACAAGAAATAGTAAAATGAAAGCCTTCATGGTTTAATGTACTGTCTATAGAAGTAGTGTATAGTATATGACTCTTTGTTTATTAATGGCATTGATGAGCAAGTTTCTGGAGCTATTTAAAGAGGGAAAGATCAACAACGCGTTCAACGTGGGGTAAATTTTGACAGAAGTAAATATTAGACCTCCTTTTCAAAATTCTATATGGGACAATGACTTTGGCGCATATGCCAGACAAAACTTGAAGTTCTCAAGGTTTTCCTGGTTATTATAAAGCTTAGCTTTATAATAATAGTTGAAGATAAAGGCCAGATTCCACAAATTAGTAACAATGATTGAAAGTGATTCCAAATCTAAAGCAAAATTTTTTTCTTGCTTTTTTTGCTGCATAGTTTATTGTTTTTTGTTTGACTTTGTAAAATCCTAATTAAGATCAAATCACCCCTGCAAGAGAAAAGAATATATCTACAACAGTTTATATAGTGGGAAAGTCGACTTTTAAGCCATAGCTTGAAGATAGCTAGAAGAGAAGGGAATGAGCTCATGATTAGATTTCTTTAACCGTATATACTCTTATTTAGTGAAGTATTATATTTTATAACAAAAAATTAGAACGTGACAGGTGTTATCCTTTCTCTGATGCAATCTTCAATATTCTAGTGATGCAATATCAGTTGCAGTAGAACTTAAAATCTTCCATAAGGAGACGCACATAAATTGCTTTTTCTTGGGAAAATTTTCCAATCTCACAGTATCTTTTGTAATAGTCAATCACGAATCTGCATAATTAAAAAATTTCATGAAAAACAACACCAACTGCGTAGATCTTGGTATGTGAATTCTCCACGAGAAAAATGCTAATTGTCCTCCTACCACTGTCCCACCAAACCAACCAGGTTTCACCTAAATCTTCTTCGAGAATGGGCCCCAGCCAAGTCAAGTCTTTCGTTCGGACAAAACCAACCTCGAGCCAACAATTTCAGTTCGATACAGTCCTGCACGCCTATTTTGCAGGACGTGCGAATCTCTAATCAGAATTAACATTCGATCTAATGATTTAAAAAAAATTAAATTTTAAAAATTAAAAAATATGATCCGTTTTAAGTTGTACGTTCTACAAAAAAAGACATATGATCGAATTCTTGGCCCAATAATTTTTTTTTATGAACTAGGTTAAAGTTACGATGTATGTTGCATGTCTTTTTTTAGAACGTACAAAATCCAATCTGGAACCAATAATTACTCCGTATGAACTATCGTTTTCGCACGTTGCATGACGTAAGAATGATTGGACTATTCTCGTTATGGAATTAGTGAGCACTGCCAGCAATAAACCACTGCGATTTAATGATGAAGAAAGAAAAAGTTTACCATTTAGGCGCGCTCCTTATTCAAACTGCCTTTGAAATGGAGGGTGTCTTTCTCTTGCGGGACTAAAAGTTGTTGGAGTACGGGAGAGGGATATTCGTTTTTTCTTTACGTGTTTTTAGGCGGCTTTGGGTCTTGCCGAATTAAAGCAAGTGCAAGTCCATTTGCAGAAGCAGATCATTTACGTAAACAATTATACACGAGGTAATTGTAGTATTTGTCGACAAATGGTACACTATATTCGCTTCCACTAAAGTTTTACAAGATTGAAAAGAAATTATTGTATATTTATCATATAAATATATCTTAATCTATTATTACATCTTTATGAGTAAAATTTTAACGTTAAATCAGTTTGTTGGTTCTATTCTACGTTTGTTATTTTTTTTAACGGTTCGATTTATACAAATAATAATATTAAGCAAAAATCAGTGGTGGCTATTGGGTTATGACTAATAGTGCTCTAGTCTAAATTTTCTTCTCAATGGGACCTACTTGGAAAAAAAATTAATTAGTTGAGCCTTCTAATAATATGGGAAAAGGTACCTCACTAAAGATATTAGTTGCTATGACATTTCCACATAATCCAACTCTTAATTAGAGAAGGTTAGCGGTGTGATTAGGAATTGTAGTGCACTAATTAGTAACTTGACTTCCATTCATAACTTTCTCTTTTGTGTTATTAATATAGATCCCTTTTTCCAAAAAAAAAAAATCAAAGACGGCTCAAAATGAATATATATTTAATCCTTGCATTATTTTTTAAAAAATATTACTAAATTTATAAATATATTTCTATCATCAGACCTTACATGTCCATATTAATTAAATGATTATTTATCTCCACCAATAAAAACAACAATGACTAGGAGAACTACTACCATTTTCCCCAAGTCGTCTTTTTAACGTGATACATCGTACTGATATTAGATTTTCTTGATATAATAGGCCCCAGAGACTGACTTATTCCTTTGTATTTGACAAATTGCAAGGATCAGGAAGAAGACCAGATCAATTCTTCCTTGAACTTTTAGCAAAATTCCAAATTGTCCTGCTTCCTACTCCAATTCAGAATGTGAAAAAAATGATGATGGCTTGAATAGTATATAGTGCCTAGAAGTAGGATCCACTTTTTTCTCAATTGAGTAGGGTGATGTTCTCGATTGCTGAATTCAATTGAGTATGGTCATGCAAAAAAATTATCAAAAAATAAATACTTTTAAAAAATTGTACTTAAAATTAAAATAAAATTCTTATTTGTAACAATTTTAATAAACAAAAGTTATTTTAAAAAGCATCACTAGGGTAATTTTTTTTGGCTTATTTAAATTAAAATATTAAGTGAACAAGTAATTGATAACAATTCAAAATTAACTTTTAATTTTAAAAAGTTATTAATAGTTTATTTTAAACAATTGAAAACATGACCAATGTAGGTTAAGTTTTTACCTTTAATTCGTGTTCTAAATATGTAGTTGCATTAAATAATAGAAAATAAATTATACAAATAAGTAAGAGATACAACCCTCAACCCCTTTGGTAACACTAACAGAAATAACTCGAGTTTTAGGAACCCTAAATGAGTAGAGTGTAATAAGTAAAAACAAAATAAACACCTTGTAGAACCTCCCATGGTACCTTTTGAACTATTTCTCAACACCATAAATAGGTAGAACTTTGCACCAACTCGATTCATTGAAAGCAATTATCCAAAAGAATTTTAGTGTATCAATTTTCTTGAAAATTACTTAGGATAGAGTTGAAAAATTGAGGAGTGTTATAATTAATTTTCTTCAAAAATATTAAAAAATTTTAAATTTGTTACAATAACTAATTCTAGAGATAAATCTGGTCAGTGTAATATTCCTTTAATTCAAAATTGATGTCTAAGTTGTCATATTTTATACTCCCTCCATCCATAAAGGCCTCGCCTTCCCCTCGGGTTTTTTTTTTTTTTCCTTCTTTTGGAAGGCCTTCAGCTAGACTTTTTTTTTTTTTTTTTTTGCTCTACTCGACTTGTCTTATTTTTGCTGAGAAAAAACTTAACCTTCCATTACTTCAGAAGACAAAGACAATAGAATGTCAGTGCCTCCTCCATCAAAGAGGAGAGAAAGGGAAATTTGGTAGTGGGGAATACAACCCAGTTTACCAGAATTTTTAGCCCAATGTGCACTGTTATGGCCCATGGTAATACAATGACAGGGATCTGTTCCACTTCAGCCAACTTCACAGGATAGCTCCACCACTTTATATCAAGTCTTTATCATGACCAAGCGCTTTGACCACATTTAAGTAATCACCTTCCACGATAGTCTTGATATGTCCATTTTTGTTAGCTATCTTGAGCGTCATCAAAGCCTCATTAACTTCGGCCACGAAACGCAGCTCCCATCAAATCTTATTTCACATGAATCTCCAACATTTCTTATTTGTCATTTCTAGTAGCACAATGACTCTTTTCATATTTAATGATGCATCAAAATTATAATTAAGTCATCTAATCGGAGGAGAAGACCAATTTTGCGGCATCTGTGTGTTGGCCTTGTTAAATTTTCTGCGTAGAGCTGCTTCCCCGTAATCATTAGCTAGTCTATTGATTAATCAGAATGATTTTTTCCAATCTAGCATAGGTTCACCATGCTTTGCTTTATTTCTCATCCACCATAAATGTTGCATCGCCACTCAGTGCAAAATTTAGCATCTCTAATTTTCCCTCCAAAGAAATAGGAAATTTGTTGCTTTGGTTCAGTAACTCTCTAATCCATTCTCTGATATCCCAATTCCTGTAACTAACCATGGGCAATTGCCATCTTAAATTTAGTCATAATGCCACAATAAAGGGACAATTAATAAAGAGGTGTTCCATAATCTCCTCTCCTTCACCACAGATCAAAAAAGTATTATCCCTCACTTCCAAATGCACCGCAAGTCTCCAAAGAGTTGCCACTGTTTGTTTGTGATAATATCTTCTGCAGGAAGTGCTTGTGCATATTGTTCCACTCGACTTGTTAGACTTGCAAATTCCAAACTTGGCAAATTGTTAGTAGGGGTGAAATGAGTTGGATATTGCAGCCCAACCCAAAATTTTAAATAAATTTGGGCTGGGTCTTGATCTGCCAATCTTCAAGTAAATGGATTTACTTTAAACAATTACAACCATTTCAATTTCTTAAGGCCCATCTGCGTGTAATCCAGGCCAGCTTAATTGAACTCTAGACGAGCAATCCTTCGCCGCTTTGAGCCTTATAGCCTTATGTTGCTCCCAGCCTTTTATTTACCAAAAAAAAAAAAAAAAAACCCCACAACCCGTTCCCCCCGCCCCGCCGCTTCGTAGTCTCTTATAATATCCATACATTTTTTTCCATTGAGGAAAATGTCAAAATATGTTTTGAGAAAATTAATCTAAATAATCAGTCATTTACTGGTATTAGTTGAAGGCGTATTTAGTAATATTAGTTAAATAAATTAAAATAATAAAACATGCATTATTTAATATTGTGTTGTAATGTATTTTTGTGACTTAAGGTGTATGAAAATGCATCATAAAATTAATAATTTTTTCAAATAATTTCTATACAAGAAAATAAAATGTAATATCACTACTTAAATATTAAAAAAAATTGAACAAACAATATACATATGCAACAAATGATACACAGTTAGTACTTATCTATTTTCTAAATTTATAACTACCTATTTGTTATTGATTGAATTACTTAGCCTTGTTGTTTGAAGTGTCACTGAATCTTTATTATGTGTTTTACTTTTTAGTGATAAATAATATTTCAAAAGTTTTTAAAAAAATTAATTTCTTTTGTTGACAAAAGAGTTTAATGTCTAATTAATAATAATAAATTCTATACTATTGTAAAGAAAATCTAAAAGGAAATAGCCAGTGCTTAACCATGAGAAGAACAAATCAATATGAAGGTAATTATATATTTTTAAAAAAATTGTACAAGTGAATGCACAATTTACTCCTTATTTTAATAAACATCGTTGTTTTGTAAATTCTAAACCTTAGAATATATTAGTTATCATCTATGTTATTTTTAAGGGGTATATTTGGATTAGGCTCTGTTGTAGAACTTAATACAAAATTTTTAATTTCGATCACGCTCATAAATAATTAACTTTATAAAATTCAAAATAGAAAATATCAAATTAAAACTTTATTCAGTCTCATCCTATTTTTTATTTTGTAAAAATTCTCAATTCCTAAATAATTACACACACACACACACACACATATATATATATATATATACACACATGCACAAGCAAGCTAAGAGACTCTTCACGTGGCGTCCAGTTAACGCTACATGGATAACCTCATCTTTTCTTTCTTTCTCAAGTAAATCTTTTCTTTTTAAAAGATAATATGAAAAGATAATAGTAGTATAAAATAACATCACTTAAAAGAGTTTGGATAAGATTAATATATCTATTTTCTTATTTTTCATAAGATAAATTTTGAATTTGGGAGAGAGTCTTTTTGCTTTGCCCTTTGCTACACATAGTACAGAACTACGACAAGTATAGTTCAAATATTAGAAGAAAATAATACTAACGAAAAATCAAAATTGGGTTATTTTTCTTTAGCTTTTGTACCTATATCTATTGGTTCTTTTTTCTATTTATTTGATAATTTCATTGGCACTTTTTATTTATTCCACAATAAATCTTACAACGTTCATTGAAAAGATAAAATAAAAAATAATGAGTTTCTTGAAGTAATGAAAGATTTAAAAGTAGGATGGTTACAATTTCTTTTTGTTTATTTGCTCTCAAGTTTCCTAAATATTATAAGTTAGTTTAAACATTGTAAACAATTAAGTTTTCACTTGTAATTCTATAAAATTTATTTATATAATATTATTGGGTCAAAAAATATATTTATGGGTTTCAACACCCTTTTACTAAAGCGATGTGAAATCATCCTTCTATTTGGGAATGAACAATTTGTCGGAAAGAAACATCTTAAAGAAGAAGTACTCAGTTTTGCAACTAAAATCAAATTTACTCATTTACTATTCGAATTTTGTATAATGAAGCTTTGGACATTCTCAAATGATCATTGCATAATGTTCTTTAACAACTTCTTTTTCGTGCTTTTTTTAAGCACATTTTAATATTCTTTTTAAATATTTTTTGAACGTCTTATTTAAGGTATATATAATTAGGATTAATATATATATATATATATATATATATATATATATATATATATATATATATATATATATATATATATATATATATATATACCATATCTTCTTGCATATATAATAATTTATATTTCTTCTATATTTTTGTCGATATCTTGTGGGATATACAATAACTAAAGGAATGTGAGGCCATTTGCTTTCCATATTTTTTTCTCTTTATTTAAAAATGATATTGAATGCACAGAGATGGGGCGTTCATATAAATCCTTCATATTACATTTGGGAGATAATTATTAGTATTTTAATTTATTTTAAACTCTAGAATTTAATCATTAATCTCTGAATCATGTATTAAAAGAAAATATCCTCTATTCAGAGTCAAATCATAAATTGAACTGAATTAGTTATCGAATGTAAAATAAAAGTAAATATAAATTGAATAATAAAAATAAAAATTTATAAAAGACTTAAAATTATAAATTAAGACAATAATTTACTTTATAAAATATTTATACCAAAATTAAAAAATTTTAAATTTAATACTTATTCCTTCTCTTCGTAACAATACAAAGTATTACATACAAAAATATATATTTTGTTCTTTTGACATCTATTATTTTTAAATTAAATAATCAAAATAAGCTTGCATTGCACCTGGACCGTTGCTAGTGGCGCGTCAATTTAGACCCTCGAGCCCGTTACCCACCCATTTTACAGCCCGTGAATTTTTTGAAATTCATTTTCAGATCCCCTTCCAACAGAGTTTTACCGCCTCCTTTAGCCCTTTATTTATTTATTTCATTTTTTTTTTGCATAAAACGCAGCTAGGTTATTGGGAATTGTCTACAGTCGTTGATACTAGCGCAGTTGCACTCTTGTGGGTGTAGCATAGTAGCCGAATCGCTCTTCTGGCTCTGACTACTGTGCTATTCACTTCACTTCGCAAGAACAGAAGCGCAGTAATCAGAGACATCCGGAAACAAAATGCATTCAGTTCACCATAATTTCTCCACCTCAATCTCTTCTTCGTCTTCATCTTTGCTTGGCCAGAACAGATTAAATAGCAGCAGGTATGATTTTCGTTTAGTTTTTCTGTTTGCCCAAGTCTGAAATCAAGAACATTATGTCGAAAAGGATTATTTTTGTCTGTGTGAGCAATGATTAAACTGTTTTTGCAGGGCTCAGAATGTTGCAATCCAAGGGAGAAACATTGGGCTTCTTGTTCGATGCGTTGCTGCTCCTGAAAAAACTGGTAATTGGTCTTGTATTTTGCATTGCTCATTATTCAACTCCCCCCCCTTCTTTTTAAACAGGAAGAATAGTAACTTTTCTTTTTTAGATAATTGTGAACTTCTACGTGTTTCTGGGTCTATCTGCTTATTTGTTTCGCCTGAGGAAGTTGATTCTAGATATTTTAAAAAATGAAATTTGATTATGTGACTGTTACTAAATTTTGATGATGTGAATTTGCGTACCTTAAAAGGCTAACTTCAGTAGTAAACGCAATATCAAACTATAGTCTAGACTCTCTGCGTCGATAAAACTTTGCTTTAATTTGTTTTCTGTTATCACTATAGCATGTTGGCGCGTGCAATATACGTTGTTATATTATGGAAATTTATATCTTGCATTATGAATAAAAACATTATATGTGGTTATACATTGACTGTTCCTGCATCTTTTATTAATCTTGTATTTTGGTGTTCCGTGAAGCTTACAATACACAGGTCTCTCGGAATGAGAACTTGGCTAAACTTCAAGCTGGTTATCTCTTTCCTGAGGTTTGAACCCAGTAGCTCCTTATTTGCATCTTTTATTGTTTTGTTTGTTAAACATTCATTCAGTTGTTCTGATACTTGCGTCGCATATTGTTACTTTGGTGTAAATGGGATCTGTTGGTGTTGCTGTCTTTCTATTTCTTTTACTTGGTGAGGCTTTGAGATTTTGCAGTTGTTGCATGTGGCAGTGATTTCCCTTTTATTTTTTTTGCTAAGTAGATTCCCTTCTTTTCTAAAATATTTTTCTGTTTCTTTATTCACATTCTATTGAACCATTTAACTGGGAAATGTTTTTGAAGGAATTAACCTTGTTTCTAACGGGATACAGTATACAGAAGCAACTAGACATCCTTTTACGTCTAATGAGTAATGCCTACCTTGAGAAAGATCTTTTCAATTTCAGCTGACATGAATATGGCAATCCAAAAAGGCAATTTTAAATTTCTGAAACTTGTGTAGCCGTTGATGATTACCAGAATCAGTTCAAATTTTTCCATGGACACTTTGGCATGTGTTCTGCATCTGAAATTATATACTTTTGTAATGCAAAATTTTCATATGATAAATAATTTGGCATGGTCATTAGTAATCGATATGTCCTGCCTATTATCATGTTTGGATGCGCTTCTCAATAAGAGATTGTAAAAATCAATGATTTCCTTTATTAAGTTTTATTTGTGTTAAAATAATAAATGAGGGGAATAAAGTTGTATCATGTGTCTGTTCCCTTTTGCTATGTAGGAAGTTAAAGTATCCATGTATAGGATTGGTCCCTGGACTCTTAATTTTTTCCTCTTTTCTCCTTTTCTTTTTCTCTCTATTTGTCGATGTTTATTGTGTCGATTAGCTTCTAGGAATTAAGTTATTGTTTGGTGTGCTTCTTTCTTCTCATTTGCATAGAATAACGGTCTAAGGATATATTTTTTGGCAAATCAGATTGCTAGAAGAAGAAATGCACACATATCAAAATACCCTGATGCACAAGTGATCAGCCTTGGCATTGGTGATACTACAGAACCTATTCCTGACGTCATCACAATGGCAATGTCAGAGGTATTGAACTAGTGCTTATAAGAACCTTCATCACTTATGGCAGGAAATTGTGGGTGTTCATAGGAATTTAATGATGCTTATGAATTTTCAAAGCCCAAGTCGAAATTGATTGTTTTACAGTTTTCTTGTAAATCTAGGAGTGTTTAGTCTTATCTTCCATAAAGCTTTCAGGATGATAGTTGATTTTGTTGTACACTCTTTCCTTGGACTAATTTCCCTTTTCCATTCTACTTGTGTCACAGAGAGCTCTTGGACTTTCAACAACAAAGGGATATTCTGGCTATGGAGCAGAACAAGGCGAAACAGTATGCCTTGATTTCTGTCATATGTTAAATTATTTGAATGTTTGGTTTTGCTATTGACTATCCAGCCAGGATCTTTTGGTTTACTTTGTCATGTTCTTCATTTTCCTCTCTCATATGCTATTGCTGAAAAGATCGAGAATATATTTTATATCTTGATTTCCAATTCTGTTGTGTTTGTTAATTTCATTCAAAAATTTATTATTGGAGGTCATCAACTAGTAGAAACATGCTTGCATCATATTGATTTTCTCATTTCTCATGATATGTTCTGTATATTGATTTTAGGCACTTCATTGAGTTGTTCACCATGCATATCTCTTTTTATTTTCTTGTAATGTAAAGCTTAGACCTTCCATGATCAATGCATGATTGATTACTACCAGTAAACATTCAAGGAGTTTTGCGGCATAGGAAGGAAAAGGGCTTTTGCTACTTCCCTGACACTTTTTTATTACATATTGCATAGGACAGGAGGTACATCATTCATCATTTCTGGTTGCTAGGAATTAGCTCCAGATGTGATGGAATCTCATATTCTAGTGCTTGAATCCTATATTTGTGGTTCTCACAAATATTTGTGTCATAATTTTGTTAGAATGAGGCTTCATGTCCTGTAAAGAGTAGAAAGAAATTCTTAGTATTATCAAAGGCATGATCTTCCACATCAGTTTTGGTGCTTCATTTGATTTAAGATTGTATGATCAAGTTTGCAGTTGCCATCTTGTTGACTGATGTTGCCAATCAATAGGAAAATCCTTTGCCTGGAATGTAATATGGTAATCATATAAGATGCTGGTCTCATGTGATTCTTTATCTCTCCACTTAATTTTTTATTTGTTCAAGACTTCATTGTGATTGTAAATATGATAATAATGTTCTGATGTTGGACAGGCATTGAGAGCTGCAATTGCTTCTACATATTATAAGAACCTTGGCATAGCAGAAGATGATATCTTTGTGTCTGATGGTGCAAAAAGTGACATATCTCGCCTTCAGGTTTGATTTGTTCTCTGCATTCCTTGAATACTATTTATCTGCTGGACCTTTATTGTAACTTGAAAGCTTTGCGTGCCTCTTTGCCTGTTCATTGATGTCATTGGCTTCTTTAACCTCTCTTTTCTGGCAGGTTCTTTTTGGGTCCAAAGTCTCCATGGCTGTGCAAGATCCTTCATATCCGGTAAAGATAGCAGGCAGTAGTAGGAGTAACTAGTCTTTTTCTATTTTCATCACACTCCTTTTGTAATGCTGCTGTTTTAAGGGTCATTGTTGTCAATGCTGTAAGCAATCCCAATTTATCTATCCAGAATGTTGTTACACTATCTCTTTTTTTGATCTCTTTCAAGTGCACTGATATGTTGTCTGATATCTCTGTTCAAATGGTAGGTTCATCTCATTAGGCTGCTCATATTTATAAAGTGGCATTGATGTTATAGTTCTTTACTTGCTTTTTGTGCTTGGTGGCTAATTGAGCAGGAAATTTTGTTATGAAAAGCACAACTAAATTTGCAGCTCTTGAATGTGTTTGAGGAAATAGAACCCAAAGTTGAACATAGTGCAGCAGAATTTTGTTTAACTGTTCTATTTGATTGTTATCCATCAGACAACTTTGTGTATAAGTTGGTTAAAAGTAAAACTTTAGTACTTTCTGTAAGAAAATACCTGGTTAGATATCCACATGAGAAAGCATGCACTATATTTGTACTTTGAAACTTTTATCTTTGCATTTGTTTATTTATCCATTTATAAAAGGTTTTGCACTTTCCTTTCTTCAGGCTTATGTCGATTCAAGTGTTATTATTGGCCAAACTGGACTGTTTCAAAAGGATGTCCAGCAGTATGGAAAGATTGAATACATGAAATGCACCCCAGAAAATGGCTTCTTTCCTGATCTCTCCGTTGTTCCTCGGACAGATATCATATTTTTTTGCTCACCGAACAATCCAACTGGTGCTGCTTCATCAAGGGAACAGTTGACTAGCTTGGTCCAGTTTGCAAAGGACAATGGATCTATCATAGTCTATGATTCAGCTTATGCGATGTATATTTCAGATGACAAACCGAGATCCATCTTTGAGATTCCTGGAGCCAAAGAAGTAAGTAAGGAGCTATATGATACTTTATACAGGAAGTGTTCTTCTCTTATTATTTTCTACATTCTTTTACTCTCAAGGTATGTGTCTTCTTACTGAACTAAATAGCAGAAGAGGATTATGACTGGGGATTTCATTGATTATTCTGAACGCTTAATGGCCCTTTCAGTAGTTAAGAATTAGATTTCTTTTTCTAATAAATATGCAATTTCTTTCCTTGTTTATGGAATATCTTCATTTGAATGTGTGTTCTCTTTCCTTTTTGTGCGGAGGGCAGGAAATGATTCTGGAATCAGTCTTGACATTTTTATTGCCAAATTGCAATTGCGGTTGCTTAAACTCTATCGTAGCCTCATTTTTTAGGGTGCATTTCAACAGGTTTTTAAATGGGGTTTTTCATTTTGAGAATGGAAAAACAGAGCCTTGTTTCTTGGACTCAAGAAGGTTCCAATTCATTTGAGAAGTTTTGGCTGTCAGAAATCATTTGGATCGTGCACTTTCCCAATCTTGGGAAAAGGCCACATGTCAGCAATCCAGAGAATTTTGCGGACCCCATGATTAATTAGATAGTGGAATGAGTGGAACCCTATTATTTGATTTTGTCTAAACGATGGTGGATTTTGCAGTTTTGCAGACCTTAATGGAGAGTAGACGAGTAGGCTACTATACTTGTCTTTAATTTTCAATGAACATGCGTGGAAAGGTGGAACTTTTTTCAATTCAAAAGGGACCTATATCCGAATGGGTTCTCATCTTGAGAATGTTTTGAAAATGAAAACCAGTCCAATGCAACCTTTCTTTGTTTTCTTTCTTGGTTAAATATTTTGCTAGGTTGAATCTTTATTTAGTTGAATACTTTCAACCAATTCATCAAAAAAAAAAAAAAAAAGAAAAGAAAAGAAAAGAAAAGAATAGTTTCGACCATGCCATCTGTATATTTGTTTCAATATTATTCGTGCTGATAATATATGCTTGGAGATTGCCTTCAGTAATATTTCTGATCTTCGATTAGATTCTGTTAATGGTATACCAGGTTCCTTTGTCAGACATGGTGTTCTTGTTTGATACTGTTCAGTATTATTCTTAGTCTAACGTTAATTTTCACACAGCCGACTGGGCATCTTCTTCTTCCAGTTTATTCTATTTACTTTCAATTTGTTCCGAGTTAAATGGGGGCTGAGATAAGGTTGCTCTTCAGGCCTGAAGGAGTGGCCTATCTGCAGCCTCTGGAACTCTCTATTAATACCAGAGCATAGTTTTGACACAAAATAAACATGAATATAGTGTTTTGCTTGATATATTGGTGATGCAGGTTGCAATTGAAGTATCCTCGTTTTCCAAATATGCTGGGTTCACTGGAGTTCGTTTGGGTTGGACTGTAGTTCCAAAGGAACTCTTGTTTTCTGATGGTTTTCCTGTGGCTAAGGACTTCAACAGAATTGTCTGTACTTCTTTCAATGGGGCATCAAATATTGCGCAAGCCGGTGGTTTGGCATGCCTTACACCTGAAGGCCTGAAGGTCAGTATTAACGCACTTAATTTTTTGTCCATTCAATTTGTGTATGGGAAGAAAATGTTATGTATCTCGTTCTCGTTTGTAGTTAGTGAAAAGATCAAAATCTAAAAGATTTAGCTAAAAGAGGAAGAAGAAGGATGAAAAATATCACCTCTCCTTTTTCCTGGACAACCAATAAAGAACAGAAAAAAGGAGAAAAAATAGGCATCAAGATTCTTTTCTGGCCATAATAATTTGGATGGTTGAAATGTGCAGGCCATGAAAGATGTTGTTGGTTTTTACAAGGAAAACACCGAAATTATTATGGACACTTTCAATTCTCTTGGGTTCAAGGTTTATGGCGGGCGGAATGCTCCATATGTTTGGGTGCATTTTCCTGGCCGGAGCTCATGGGAAGTATTTAGCGAGATTCTTGAGAAGACTCATGTGGTTATAACTCCCGGAAGTGGTTTTGGACCTGCCGGTGATGGTTTTGTCAGGGTCAGTGCCTTCGGGAATAGGAGCAACGTTTTGGAAGCTTGCAGAAGATTCAGCCAATTGTACAAGTGAACCAACTCTCTGGGCTCCCATTCTCCATGTCCAATAGAAGGAGAGACAGAAAAACCAATAGTTCAGTCTCTTTAGACCCATTTGCTGGTTTTTCTTTTTGGATAAACTTGGTTACACATCGAACTGTAATCTGGGATTGCTCTGAATTAGGATTTCCCCCCCTCTTCCAAGTTCTCTCGCCAGACATTTTTCATTGAACGGCAAATTTCATGAAAATGAAGAAATTCAAATGTTGTATTTGTAATAATCCTCCAAATGCTAAAGTTCTAACCAGTCTACTTTCACATTAGTCATTTGACACTTGAACCTAAACTGCAGAAACTAGCTTTGCATTTTTTCTCCTTTAATGACACACCTCACTAATAAAGTTTTTCCTTTATATTTTCATTATTTTTATCATTCATAGTGAAATAATAGACCTAATATGACCAATACACTCTTAAATTTTATAAAATTGGAATGAGAAAAAAAAATTGATAAGAAAATATGCTCTTCTGCCATCAATTTTTGTTTCCTTAATTCTTTTGAAAGACATTGTCCAAAGAATATTAAAACAATCATGTTCTACGACTGAGAAATGGGAACATTGATGTCTATGAATCCTCAACTGGTGGTTCCTTTCATACTGAATGTTAATCCTAAAGTTGATTACTTAATTAGTTGGAGTTCTGACTCAAGACTTGATTTCTCGTACTTTAATGTGAAAATGAAAGATACTCTGATTTTACTTCTAGCAAAATAGTATCATTAGGGTCATCCGAATTAAGAAATAAAGAGGAAAAATTTTGTATGTGGAAATCTTTTTTCTGTTTAACTAGAAAACATATTATTTTCATGTAAAATTGAACCTCACTTCTTACATGTCTAATTTCTTATTCATTTAAATACAAATGCTAATATTTAACTTTAGAAGAACATAGAAATTACAATTAAGATCTTTTATGGTATGTAAATGAGGATAATCTGTTTCAACTCACAGGCTAGAAAGTATAATCATGATATAAATAAGAAATATCATGTATTAATATCGTAAACCATTAATTTGATGCGACCAAAGCCAAAAAAAAAAGAAGAAGCAAGATCTTCAAAGGTAACGTGGTATCACCATCAACATGGTGGCATATCTGGTGGGGGGGGATGGTACAGAATTTGCTTTCCAGTTTTTTGCCAACTTTCACAATGAGCACTGTCTCCATCCCCCATGTAAGGTGACGTTCAAGATGGCAATGCACAAATCAGACTCCTATATACATCGTCAAAGATGAAGTTTATTGTTTATGTAAGAAATTGAGGAAAAATACCGATACAAATGATTAAAAAAAAAGAACAAATTTGGTGCTGAAGTTACCAGGATTATCTGCCCTGAACCTGATTGCAACCCAGCCATCCTTAGGGACCGGGACATTGTTGCGTTCTGGAGGATCAACAAGATTATAGTTCTTGGGATCGCTAGTTTTATCGAAGTTTCCAAGTTCCTCACCCACAACATAGAAGCTGTATCCATGGAGATGCATAGGATGATCTATACTTGTTACCAAACTGGTTCTTTGCATAACCATCTCTACAGTGGTACCATACTTTAATACTCTCACTTCCGTCCTCCTTTTCGGTGCCAAGAGGGACAAAGGTTGTTCTTCTGCAGTATAATTGAATACATATGGTGGAAACTTTGGAAACTTCTTTCCATATACTCCTTTGATGCTGTAATAGTATGCCTCCAATATATCAATTGACGGAGAGACAAAGCATGTTGTTCACGCTCGCCGCAAACCGGGTTCCATTAGGCCCCTCACATGTATTTTTGGGACATGGGAGTGTGTTGCTTGGTATTGTTGTTAATAAATGAGTTTTAGGCTTAGATTGGACAGGGAACCAAACCCAAAATTTCAATTATAAGACTCACATCTCCTCTCATAAATAATTTACCTTTTACGAAACCTAAGAAAAAAATCTCAAAACCAAACTCTATCCAATCATATCCTTAACCTTTAATGGGACATGGACAAGACGTTCTTTGCTTTCAAGCTTCTGAGGCTGTTGGCATGTTGTTACTTATTTACATTCAACTTATTATTTATTTAGAAAGTTTATTTGTTTAAGTTTCACGTAAAATAGCATTTATTCTTATTTAAATTTGGTTGATGCAAGATTTAATTAAGCTTTCATAATTTGTTTACTCCATGTTGAATTTTTAATTATTAAGTCATGAATTATTCGTCTAAGTCAAGTTTTCTCTTCTCTTCTCCCTTTTAATTTTTCTCCATAACTTTTGTTCGTCTTATTATATATCACTTTTACATATTATAAATCTTTTAAAATATCATAAATACTATTTTTTTCTTAATATGTCCAAAACTAACAAAAAGAAGCAAAAAAAAAAATTTTGTTAAGGAACTAGCTGTTTTCTGCACATGTTCAAGTAAATAACAAGCAAACAAAAGGTATTATAAGCATAACCATTGAGAATCCAGAAAAGTACTACCTAGATGTCTTCCTATTAATAGATAATAACTACTTGACTAGGTCTTCAAGTATTTCCAAATCAAGCTTTGGATAATTAGCATGTTAAATTTCCCAAATTCGTGAGCCCATGAATACAATCTTTACCATTTGAAGTGACAACTTTAACTATTTATTGCGTAGATTAAGATTGATTTCGACTAATTGTATGTTTAATTAGCTTGCCATAAACATGGTATCATTTTCATACACTTTATAGTTCTTGAAACTATTAAAAGTGCATATAACCTCCATAGATGAAGTCCTATTAAAAGTGCAAATAACCTCCGAATATAAAGTCTAACACGTTCACATATAGCATACTATTTTTAGCACCAGGATAACAGCTTATTGGATAGATTAATTTATATACTAAAATTCAATTTAATTTTAGCAAAATTCTAATTTGAGTAAGGTTTTAAAAGTTAAGAAACTTAAGACATCAACAAAGATTGACTAAAGACATTAGGATGAAAGCAGTAGGATGAAAAAACAAAATATATGATTTAATAAATAAATGGTCTTTTAGAATGAGAATATATGATCTATTTTTTTTTAAAAAAAATTAACTTCCACTTGAACAATGCAGGTAAAGAAAGAAAGAAGAATCTTTTCAGTTCGTTTTTTCTTTTTTAGGATACTATTTTTTTCCCTATAAGTTCACAAGGAGATGTCTAATATGAAATTATTGTACTATATTTAATCAGTTCTTTTATTATAAGTAAGTGTGGGTGTATTTGGATTAGGTTTCGCTAGGGAATTCAATGCAAATTTCTCACTTGGGTCCTACTTTTTTCTCTAACAAAAAATTCTCTCTCCCGAAATCCAAAACAGAAAATCTCAAAACAAAACACTATCCAATCTCACCCTTAGAAAAGCCTACGAGACCTTGTATTAGTAGTAAGAGTTGAGGCATATCAAATTGAGGTTGATAGTTCAATTTTTGTTTAGTACATAGTTTAATTATTTTTTTTATGTAAACATTTTCTAACCTTTATAGGAATATTTTATGTGGGTATATAGATATTATATATTTGATTGGTTATATAATTTTTACCAATAGTATGATAATTCTTGTACTAAAAGAATAAGGGTAGTTATAGAAGGTTTTAAGCATTGCTAACTTGAACATAATAGGTAGCGTGAACAAAACAAGTAGAATATAAAGGTACTAAAGTAATTATATTGATTAATTTGACTATAGAATAATTATATCCATTTTTAAGTAGAATTCAAATTTAATAAGTATACTATTTTAAATAGAATCTAATTATAAGTTTAAACAAGTTTACAAAAGGGAAATTCCTTATTTTTTATTTTTAATTGAGCCAATTTTGTTAATTCTATCTTTGCTTCACCTTGCAGAATGACAAGTACTCTTGTTGATTAATTCTATATCGCTTGCAACTTTGAGTTCCTTCAAAATTTAACCCAATGTACTTAAAATTGATTTAACTGAGCCAGAAATATAAGTAAACTAGCTTATCCATTCATTGTTATGCCTTTCTATTTATTTTGAAATATAGTAAAACATAGTATAAAATAAATTTTGCAAAATAGAAAATTCTAAATGAGA
Organism: Rauvolfia tetraphylla; assembly: GCA_030512225.1. Lineage (NCBI taxonomy): Eukaryota > Viridiplantae > Streptophyta > Magnoliopsida > Gentianales > Apocynaceae > Rauvolfia > Rauvolfia tetraphylla. The sequence goes on along the minus strand of JAJQKT010000058.1, from coordinate 6,801,179 downwards.
TAAATGTTGTTAAAAACAAAAATTTTAAAGCATTTCATCAACTCCATGAAGCTTTAATTTAATTAAAATTTATTGTTGAAAAATGAAACTTAGATAAGTTACAAAGTAGTTATCTGATATTTTGAGTGAAAGCTTATCGATAAATAAAATTAATATTTAACAAAATTTGAGGAAAAGAGTTGGATACTGTCAACTCACGTGGGTGGTTAGTCAATGATGTCCCATAACGAAGGTTTGAATCTTCAATTGAAAGCCCAAAACCCAAATCCGAAAAGTTAGTCGGACATTTGTCTGATCCAGATGTCAAAGACGCGGATATTCGGACCCATCGTTTTGTCCAAATTGCTCATCAAATGTTAACAATCCTCTGAATCAAGAGTTCTTCTCATATTTTGCTGATCGAGCTCAATTTTCTATCAATTTATCGATTTTGATTCGGTATTTTATACATAGTGACCACTGTATGTGTTTGTGGTTCACCGAGAGCTAGAGCGAAGATGATGGTCGAAGATCTCGGAGTAGAGGCGAAGGAGTCAGCGGTCAGGGAGGTGGTGAAGCTGTTGCCGCTGCCGGAGCTTCTTCAGTCAATTTCTTCCATCAAGGCCGATTACATTGCCCGTCAACAGGTATTGAAATTGAAAATGCTCAAGTTTATTCTTCTCTTTATTTTGCTTTCTGTTCTCAATTATGTGATTTTCTGCTTAGAACAGAAAAAGAATGAGCATATGGTTTTCTGTTGTTGAATATGATTGTACACTGATCATCGAAGTGAAATGAATATTCTTTTACATTACTCCATTTTCTCAATTTATTGACAAGTAGTATATATAGGGAGGAAATATGTCAAACTCTTGTTGCATGGTTTGTTGGTTAGATTTATTTTATTTATTGCATATTTTCCAAAGACTTGCACTGCGGACCCTTTCTGGCTGTCTCCTATTGCTAGAATTGCTTAAAGAATTAGGAGTTATTTGCAGATAATATTGTACCTCTCTGTTAAACTAATAGTTAGTGAATCCAGTAGCAAATAATAGATATATCGTGAACCTATTAGCTCACACGCCTCAATACTAGGTAAATGTAAAGCTGCTAAAGAAGTATATCTGGCCAATCATGCTTATTACTTTTAAAAGTTATTTTTTCTTTTTACTTTTTTTTTTTGGGGTGGTGGTGGTTGGTTGTTGTAGATCGAAACTTTTAAAAGATTGATAATACTTGTTATGAGTTATGCTTTTAGGATTTTGCATTCCTTTTTCCCTGCATTTTAGTGGCAGAAGTAAGTACTAACTGCAACTGCTTTGCATCAACATAAGAAAGAGATTGAAGGAGAGATAGTAAAGGCTCTAAATCAGATTTTGGATTTGAGTTGCCTCACTGGCATCCAAGTTGTAAATTTCTACAAGCGGATAAAATCTGATGATCCATTCTAATCCTGGTAAGTAATTGTGTTAACATCAGAGAGAAACCCTCCCGGGTTTGAATAAAGCCTCTTGGTGAAGTAGTCCGTAAACTTGAGTTGCCTCATGAGTATCCAGGTTGCAAACTGCTTCTTTTGAGTACTATATGCAAATTAGGGTTTAAAATTTACCACTCTCCTTGATCTTGTATGCTTTAAGACTTCCTTAGTTTGAAGTTTGAGGTTCCACCTGGAGAACTTGTACTTGAGTTATCATATTTACTGCACACTGTCAGCCTTCTTGTCTTTGTCTGGTCTCTGTGTTGCATATTGTTAACTTACCACATCATCTAAAAGCTTAAGCTCCTAGAGAGGAGTTATCATTTATACATTCAAAGCTAACTCACCCCTCATATGTGGGCTTTTTAGTAAGAGACACAACACTTGCATACTTAATACTTTCTTCCATTAACAGGTGACCATGGCTTTTGAGTGCAAGACCTCCAGCTATGATCCAATTTAAATTACTACATGAAGTAAAAGCTTAAGCTATTTAGAGACGTGTCTGTTTAACTTTGAATTTCTGGGCGACTGGTGCTTTAGGCATAGTGTCTTGATATCTGTTGGTTGCTTTCTTGAATCATGGCAAGCTTTAGTCTTTTCATTTTTACTGGACTAAGAATAGATTGGAAAGGGTAGGTGTCTAGGATTTGTTCTATTATATACTCATCTAACTCTTGTGTTTGTCATTAGGCAAATGATGCTCAACTCAGTACGATGGTCATCGAACAGGTACATGAATCCTCATATGTTACCTTGAAAAAACTTCTTGTTCTAATGCTGGTTGTCCCTGTTATTATGATCTCGGAGTTCATTTTCATTTTTCTAATGCCTTGTTCTTTCTCGGCTTAATCTCTGGGATGCAGGTGGAACAAGCGCAAGCTGGTCTAGAATCACTTAATTTATCCCAAAAGACAATAAATCAACTCAGAGAGAACTTTCTTTCTATTGAAAAGTATGGGCTGGAAGCAAAATGCTCTGCTAGCAGAAGGATTTCTAGATAGATCTTATTTGTTCTTATTGTGGTATTCATGTAAGTGTTTATTTTACAGTAGTCTTGATGCTCTAAGAGCTTTATGTACTCAACAGGTTATGTCAACAGTGCCAAACATTGATAGAAAATCATGATCAGATAAAGCTCCTGAGTAATGCAAGGAACAATTTAAACACAACTCTGAAGGTCAGCAGACTTTTGCTGTGAACTGTTTGGTCAATTACATGCATTCGTGGTGTGGGCACAACTTATAATTATGTTGCTCAAAACTTCATTTGTATGCCAACCTACTGCATATGATTGTGAACCACTTTTGAGAGGATGAGCTTCCATTGGATAAACTTTTATTTCTTTTTCGTGTCTGTCCATCTGAACTTTCACTCTTTGGTAGGATGTGGAGGGGATGATGTCAATTTCTGTCGAGGCTGCTGAAGCTAGAGATTCTTTGAGTGATGATAAGGAACTCATAAACACCTATGAGGTGAGGTTTCTTCCATACGTGATTGTTCTTTCTCAATTTATCTATTAAATTTTACTTCCACTTTATAATGATGATTTACTCTGTGAATTGGCTTAGAGATTAACAGCTCTGGATGGAAAGCGAAGGTTTGCCTTAGCAGCAGCAGAATCCCACAAAGAAGAGGTTGGTAGACTGAGGTCAGGATCTTTTGCCTTGCTTTTTATGGCATTCATGTGCTTATCAAGATATAAAGTTTTAAGTTTGATATTTCATAAGCCATAGTTATCTTCATCTGCTTTTTTCTCTTTTTGATTGTTTCTTTTCTTAAGTAATTGAATCATGAGATGGACAGTGAACTTTCTTCTGATGATGTGGTGTGAATCATTGTTTTTACTTGTCAGTATCTGCAGTTGGTCTTAGCAGTCACATTGGATTTATTTTTTCTGATGACAAAGTTTTGTTGCTCTGACAGAGAATATTTTGAGGATGTAGATCGCACATGGGAGACATTTGAGAAGACACTGTGGGATCACATCTCAAAATTCTTTAAACTTGCTAAAGATAGGTGAGCTTTGTCTTGACTATTTAGCGTACTCAGCTTTGTCAAATTTTTCTCCCGTTTTCTTCTTATCTAAGTGTTGAAAGATTTTGGATGTTTCATTCTTTTTCATCTTCAGAATTCATTCTCTATATGAATCTTGCAGATTACCCTCTTTGATTCCTACTGCACTAATAACATATATAAACACTTGAAATGAGTTGCATCACCTCTATTTACATATTTATATAATTGATCAAGTTGCAATGTTAGCTAAATTTATCTGTATGGTGTATCTGGAGCTAGGATCAAACTGCAAGTGTGACACTTTAGCCATTTTCAGACATAAGTGTTCTTAGAAAGTATATACTAAGAGCAAATATAAGGAGGTTTGCTCTCAGGTTGATCCATTTGGGTTTCCCTGACCTTTAGATATGGTATCTTGTTTGAGAAAACTTAATTGTCAATTGTTTCTCTCGGATAATGTGGTCAGCAGAATTCAGTAGAGGCTATCATCCTTTCTGATTTTTGGTGTATGACACTTTAGAAGTCAAACCTTCACATGGGTGATCCTTTTAGTGTTTAATCTCTATGTTGGAGGAAATAAATGCACTCTTGCAGGCATGTGAGAATAGGTGTATAGATTTTTCCTTAATGAGTATGTATTTTTTCATTATCATTTACCCATAGAGGTATATACCTTTCAAAAACATTAATCCAGAAATATGCACAAAAAAGTATGCTCACGATACTAATATTCTGTAGATGAATTAGACACTTTCTTCCTGTCTTGTGAAATTTATAAAGGGATTTACCTGTCCAATCAGTTCTGTTTCTGAACTAAAAGGTGAAAGACGACAACATTTTGCTTTTACTTCTATAGCTGGTCCTGTACTTCTTGTGATGGCATAGCTTGATCATATTCTTTTTTCCTAGTTTTGATTCAATCGACATTTTCATTGACCTTTTTGCTTCACTCAACATTTACCAAATTACTTCTAATTCTTATGTTGCTAATGTGTTCATCTATTTTTGCAGTCCGCAGACACTTGTTCGTGCTTTGAGGTACACATATGGGATTTGATAATCTTAAACTCGCTCTTCTCTTCGTGGGATTTGCAAAGCAGAAAAAATTGATTATATCACAGGGAATCTCTTGAATTTGTTTGCCAATAGTCCAGATGTCAGTTGTGTGCATTTCGTATATTCAACATTCTAATAGCCCATCCAACAATGTGCAGTATTCTATGCTAAAAGAAATATTTTGATCACAGATGATTCCAATTGCTTCTTCTTAAGTGCTTATCTGCATTTGTTTCTCCTCAAGGGTTGTTGAAACACAAGAGATCCTAGATCAGCAACTTGCTGAAGAAGCAGCTGAGGCTGAAGGAGGTGGCGCAATGGCATCAATAACTAATCCTCGACGAGATAAGAAGTAACCTTAACTAATATTCTTCATTATCTGTCTTTACTTATAAGCATTCTTAGTATTATAATCCATACATTTGTTGTTATTTTTTAACTTTTTCTTCCCTTTTCATGAAATATATTCTTCTGATGTCAGTTTTAATGATTGCTTTTGCCCTGCAGAAAATCTGCAGCGTCAATGCCTTCTTCTAGAAATCTTGTGCAGCAGAAATTGAAGGTCCAGGGGAAAGGCTACAAAGATAAATGCTACGAACAAATAAGAAAATCTGTCGAAGCTCGTTTTGAGCAACTGCTAAATGAGGTTCATCTTTACTGTTGTTATTTTCTAATGTTGTTGACATACTGAGTGTTATCCAATTACACTTCATTATTGTTATCTTTTTTAAAGTTTATTGGGTATCTACTACTAGCAGTTTTTAATTTGATATTTTCTTTCGATGCAGGAAGATCTAAAGGCAGCAATAGAGGAGGCTAAAACGGTATATTTTTTCTGATCTCTTGCAATGTAGTGTGTCTGATTTCTCATTGATATATTTTTCTATTTCTGTTATCTTGTATATTTCCCCTTTTAATCTTCGGGCAAATACATAGTTTGCCCGGAGATGGGATGCATAGATTGTTTGTGGCATTGTATGATCCTTGTCCCTTCACTGATCTCCTTTTGCCTTGGTGACACCTCTTCAGAAGTGGGGTCATTGCTAACTCTGGCCATCTTTTTCAAAAAATGCACTAAACTAGACCTGATTGGTGGTGTAGTTGTGGGAATGGCCATAACGCTATTTGGTTTGGCGTTATAACTAGTATAACGCCATACGAAATGGCGTTATTGCCTTTCACTGGACTATATCAACAATTCAGTGTTGCCTTTCGTTTCGTTTGATTTGATAGCATTGTGGACCTTTCTCTTTCAACTTTCTTCCTGAGACCATTTTACTTTCTTGGCTTTTTCTTTTTTTTTCCCCCTTTTCTTCTCGGTGTTGGCCGAATTTTTTGTTTTTTAGGTTGCCCTTTTCTTTCTTGTTTTTTCTTTCTTTTTTTCTTCTGGTTGTGACGCTTTAGTACAAGCAACTTGCATCTTTTGTTTCTTTCTTTTTATATTGTGCTTTATGGTTATTGTGGTGTGATAATTATTTTTTTGGTTTTATTTTTAATTTATATGTGAAAGTTAATTTTTTTTGAAAATTTTATAATTTAGGTAATTTTTGTATATGTTGTGTGAAAAAAGATGCGACGAAATTTTCTTCTTCTTTTTGTTAATGTTTTCACTCCTATTGAGTTTTTATTGGATGTTAAAAAAATTTGTTTTCTTTGGTTATGCAATGTTTATTTGTTTGGTAAATCTTACTTAGCATAATGTGAGATTCATTTTTATTCAATGTTATTTAAATTTTTATCATTTTGGAATAATTCATTATTTAAATGTTGATATAGTTTACAAATAAAAAAAATATTAGTTTGTACGATAAAAAAAGAATATTTAAAAACCACTAAGTTATTCTTCTTTTCTTTTTTAAATATTTTTTATTATTTAAGAGCATTTTTTAAGAACAAATTTATGCAATTGATCAACCTTTGGAATTTCTCTAATGTAAAAAGAAAATAAGTCATTTTAAAAAATTTAATACATTGTTTGATTTAGTTTTCACAATTTTGATATGTTTATGTTAGATTCCAACTCTAACATACTAAGATAAATTTAAAAAACTAAAATTTCATTCTAAACATTTACAAACTTGAGAGACTTCTAAATATTTGCACACTTAAAGAAAAAAAAAAGAACAAAGGAAATAAAAAAAAGAGGAAAAAAACACAACAGGGGAAGCCAAGAAGAGGAGTGTTGATTTCTTGGTCAAGTAACGCCTTGTCATTTGGCATTCTATCACAATGATGCATATAACGCCTTCTTATTTGGCGTTATATCACAGGATATATAACAGTTTCTTTGACATAGTCATAATGCCGTCTCGATTGGCTTTATGGCAAGACATAACGCCAAATGAGAAGGCATTATGTCCTTTGGCGAGATCACACCACAAAAGCTGACCCTTTCAGTGCTCTTTCAAAATAAAAAGGCCATTCAGAGTAAAACCCCTCAGAAGTGCTGCCATTGAGAGGAATCTGAACCCTCTTATTTTAGATTACCCTTTTCTTGGATGAATGGCCAATGTATTTTTCACTTTAACATTGGTGATCAGGTAAGCAAGAGACGGTGCATCCATTTTTAGACTCCTGACAATGTTGAGGTTAGTTGTATAACAAATTGCTTAAATACCGAAAAGCTCAACTAGTTCAAGTTAGGACACAAGGCTAAAGTAAATCATGAGGGAGAACTATAGACACATACGAAACAAAATGCTGTTTCTTAGTTGATATAATAAAATGCATGATCTGCAATTCCCAAAATACTTGAGACAAAGCCCTGGAATGAATGTCTAATCATCAACCTTAATCGTAATTATAATCCTGAACAAAATAACTTCAAAAGGAGCTATACATATTGCATATAGTTATCAATTTCATCAACTCCACTTAATCCTGAGTTTAGCAGAGAAGTGACAGTAGTTTATGTTTAACTGTCAAGCGTTCGACATAGTTATTTTGATCAATTTGTACTTTTCCTTATCAATTTGATTCTTTGTCACTGTTGCATTTGAAGCATTTGTGTGTGTTTTCTCAATTCATGGGTGTAAACGCATCCTTTTCAATTTCTATTTGCTCATATTTTAGCCCATAGAATTTTCTCGATTATCCATACATCTCTGTGCTTCTACACCTTTAAGCCTATATGTTCAGTCATATTGGCGTTCCTGTGCTTAACTTTATTTCCTGTCAATGATTGCATATGACTATGTAAATTGCTTCTTGACTGGAGATAAGCTTCCATGAAACAGTTAATGATTCTCTTTTTTGGCCCCAGATTGGAGAAGAGCTTGGAGATATATATGACTATGTGGCTCCTTGCTTTCCTCCGAGGTTTGCATTGTTATAATCGAAAAGCTTGTCTTTGTGACGTATTTTGTCATCTTACAGATCATTGTCTCTTTCTGTATGTCCAAGTATAAAGTTTGAGCTGCTTAAGTTTGTGATTTCAATTCAATTGTATACAGGTTTAAAATTATTTTTTGAAGGTTGGATTTTAAATTTGTCAAACATTAGCTTGCTGGGCACTGCTCCATTTTGGCCTTAAAATCTGTTGTTTGTGATGATTTGGTTGGAAGGATTAACTGGATGATCAGAGTTTCTAGCTTTTCTAAAGTTGTGAAATTCACTAACACCTGCTCTTTTGTATTATTGTTTATATTATCTCCTTGGTCTTAGTTCCTGTAGATCTAATGATGGGATCTATTGCTGTGAAATCAAAGAATTTATGTTTGAATCAACTGCTCCAAAATCATTTAGAATTTGTTAAATCAATTATACCGCCTTCTCCTTTAATACCAAATTATTGATATCGAATACTCAATAGGACTGGCAGAATGTATGTTTTCTGAAAACTTTTAACTATTGAATCATATTATATGATTCATAGTCGATACCATAAGAAGGAAGGTTAATTGGAATACCGAAATGCTACTGGACTTCCTCTTCTTGGAGTAATATTGGTTATGCAACTCTTGTCTGAAGAGCTGTCAGAGGCTCTGTTTAGCTACTATAGTTATTCTTACCTTTCATCTACTTAAACTGGTGTCACTTTGATGCTAGATTTTTCCATATTGGAAACACAAGACCTCCAGGACATCACACTTTCACTTTTTAGGCATTTGAGAGGAGCTTGTGTTGGATCTGTTTTATTGCTATAGCTCTGATTAAAAGATTTTGTGTTTGGTTTTATGTTCATCAACCATCATTTGGATACCATGAAGCAGACAGAGTGCTACTCTGTATCAAGTCCAAACTTTGATGATCATGCCGCATCCCTTTTCTCCCTGCACTCCAAGAAAAAAATACCATTTAAAACTTGTAGTTTTTTCACATTTTGTACCTTTGAAGAATAAACATTTATATCCTAACATATAGATGAACTGGATAATTAACAAAGCCTGGTGATTTCACGTGTTAAAAGCAGACTTGAAGCAACATCTAACTGCACCTTTGTTATCATTAAGTCTTCATTCCATATGCAATATATTGAATTTATTCTGTCCTTTTTTATAAGTTGAATATTTATGGTTTCAGATATGAAATATTCCAGCTCATGGTAAATCTCTACACAGAGAGGTTTATTCAGTGGCTAAGACTGCTGAGTGACAAAGCTAATGAAATGACAAACATTGAGATTTTAAAGGTATTTCATTTGACTCTTTATGATGCTAATTTAATATTTTTGCAAAAGCTTAAGAATATGGAATCTGTGGCTGCTGTCCTAATAAAAATCTAGTTGATCTTTTTCCATTCACTGACAAGAGGTTTTCTGTTTCTTTTGACACTTTAACAAAAGAATATTTCACGAACTTCCTTGTCATATTTGTGGCGCATTCCTACATATATTGTATTTTATATTTAAAGGCACCTCGTTTCTGATCCATTGCCGCTCAAAATCTTTAACTTCTTGGACGTGCTCTTAATGTGCTGGACTCTTGGATAACGACTTATTCAAACATCCATAATTGAAATTTGAAACAAGACCATAAATTGAGAGTTGAAGATTTGTGGGAAGATGTTTTTAGTGTAAAAGTAATATTCAGAATGCCCTTCTGCAATTTTGTGTTTGATGTATTGAAAAAGGTATTTTTTTTCTTTGTGTTGCAAGAACAAGGATAAAAAATATTGGGACACACATCACACTTCCAAAATGTTGCATGAGAAGCATTTATCCCGTTCTTGTTTCTCAAGATAGAATCGGGTCCAGTAGTTAAAGCAAAATTTTGTTCAGTATTGTTTGAATCATCAGCTGACTTGCAGGTTCTTCTGTTTTCCTTCTTCTTACCCTTTTAGGAGCATTTTCAATCCTGTATGTGTGGGCTGTACCTTTGCTTTGTCACTAGAGACTCTTAAAGTTCATTATATGTATTTTATCTTTGTTTTCTTGATATTGGTTGTTATTCTAATTGTGACTGCTTCTGATGCCAGTATCTATTTTTGCTCTGACTTGTGATAATTCTTAATGAATTGAATAGGTAACTGGCTGGGTAGTTGAGTATCAGGAGAATTTAATTGGACTTGGTGTTGATGAGTCTCTAGCTCAAGTTTGCTCTGAGAGTGGAGCAATGGATCCCCTCATGAATGCATATGTTGAAAGAATGCAAGCAACAACGAGGGTATTCACATACTTTTCATCTCTTGTTTACATATTGTTATTTCCTGTTTTTGCTTGATTTCTTATTATCATATTCTTGACCTGTTTTTTAGAAATGGTACTTGAATATCCTCGAAGCTGATAAGGTACAGGCACCCAAAAAAACAGATGAAGGGAAACTTTATACACCAGCTGCTGTGGATTTATTTAGAATCCTTGGAGAACAAGTGCAAATTGTACGCGAAAATAGCACGGATGTCATGTTGTACAGAATCTCTTTGGCTATAATTCAGGTGAATTTGCTATATCCGGTTTCAAATTCGTGCTATTCCAAGAAAGGGCTGTGTCCCTAGTTTTGCATACTGCATTGTAAACTTTTTCCTTTGCTAGACTGTTAGTCTATATCAGATATCTTGGTAGTATAATAATTTTCATGAAGTTGCTAAGACCAATACATTTTTTGGAGCCAACTATTCAAGTTTCTACTCAACATGTCTCCCTTTTTTATTGGAGTGCCTTGATTAATAGGTTTTTGTAGTACCATACAAAAGAACTTTGTCTTCCCCTTATAAGCAGATACCTACTTTTAGTTGTGCAATGTATTCTCTCAAGTCTGAGCTTGTTGGCATGCTCTGGCATGTTTTGTTTGAACCTCTTTCTTCCTCTGGTTCTTGAGCTTTGCTTTGGATTTTGGAAGCCGCAGCTTCAGGCAGAGTGGAATACCGTTGGCAAAATGTTGTAGTCAGAAAGTAAATTTCAGTTTTCCGGAAACTTATATGTCATTTGTTTACTAATTTTTTCCTTTTGAATGACCACTAGTTTGAAACTTCAGATTTTTGGGGGGGAGGTTACAGTACTTTTACTCGGTTACTGATTTTGGCTGATGATATTTCTCTCATCTTTTGCATGATAGATGCTTCTCATCAGAAACTCATTCCATTCGGAAGATAGGAACTAAATTGACTGCTAGCTATTCTACTTTTTTTCCCGATCTATTCACGTTAGGCTGAATTTTGTTTGTTTCTACAGCAGACTTATTTGGGTTAGCTTTGACTGTTAAAATGGAGTAAGCCCATTTTGTTACTTTCTTTCTACTTCAGAGTGAGTGTTAAGATATTTTTTCCACTGTTAATGCAGTTTAGCATATTATTCTTCCATAAATGGTTCTGCTTGTGCCTGCTTTAAAGACCCATAGCATCCTGGCTACTTCCCTTTGGCAGGAAACGTGTGGTTGTCTATTCAATTCAAAACCCTTATCCAGCCAAAGAATGACAACAATTATTATTGGTTCTTTACCACAGCCTGAAGAAATTAAATAGGAAAGAAAAGAAATACATGAACTCTCATTCCTTGATGTCACATTCCATTTCTTATTATGATTATACTACCATTTTTGGATGCTTTACTGCGTAAAGCTGCAAACCATCTGATTCCTCACTTTGTACCTCTCCAAAACAGGTGATGATTGATTTTCAAGCCGCTGAAAGGCAGAGACTTGAGGAACCTGCTTCTGAAATTGGTCTAGAACCTCTATGTGCAATGGTTGGTTAATTCTGTAAACTTCACAATAATGGCCTCATTTTATTTATTTATCATGCTTATGAGCAATATTTTGGTGACAGATTAATAATAATCTTCGTTGCTATGATCTTGCTACGGAGTTAAGTTCCAGCACTACTGAAGCTCTTCCACAGAATTATGCGGAGCAGGTAATTTTAGTTTCAAGATATATTCCTCTCCTCCCGCCTGATGGCTTTCTGTGTGTACAGTTGTAGAACATACAGTACTGGTAACTAGATTATGAAACATTACCTCCATTCCAAAATGGAGGATTTCATTTCTGTGTTGGGATGTTCCAACACATGTCCAGTTTCTCAGGAAAACATACTATGCAGTCCATTTTCCGCCATTACCCTCTCCTGAAAAAAGTAGCATGTGCAGCTCTCCGTACATATGAGGCCCATATTACTCATTAGGAGTAACAAACTCTGAAACAGGGGTGTCAAGTAGTGTTGACTATGTCTTTGCTTATCTTCTAATATATCCATAGGTGGCTGACTCTTGGATTAGTGAGTCTGCTTTTGGAAAATTCTGGTGCAACACATATCATGTCACAGGCACTCCATAGTATTTTGTTATATAAAAAACTAGGTTAACAAATATTCATTATTTTTAACTTCTTTGCAGGTTAATTTTGAAGACACCTGTAAGGGTTTCCTGGAGGTGGCAAAAGTATGTTGGCAAGTTCTCTTCTAGTTTAAGAAAAATATATAGCCTAGACCTACACAAATTGTCTTAAGGTCTGCTAGTAGTCGTCCACTTGATGTCTAAAACACATCAATGTTGTTTGGTCAATGTTTTAGATTCCCATACTGCCAAGTTTTTACTGACATGGTTGTTTCATGAGTCACTGCAGCTGTTTCTCTGCTATATGTCAACCTATTCCTTTTTCTTATTTTGATGCAACATATTTTTAGATCAAAATAAGGCTATCTTCTTGGCAGGTTTCAAATGAAGAAGTTCTTTGAATTCAAATTAAGTGTGTAAAACAGGATCTTTAGAATGTCATTTTTATTCTCCTATTCAGACTCTTCTAGGAGTAGTACTTTTAAGTACTATGTATTTTTGCATCTAGGTTTCAAGAATTTTTGGTACTTTTACCCTCTCTAAAGGAGAGCCCTTGATTAAATTTTCCATTGATATTAGGAAGCTGTGCATCAAACTGTTAGTGTCATTTTTGAAGATCCAGGAGTGCAGGAGTTACTTGTGAAGCTGTATCAAAAAGGTGAATCAATTAAACATTCTATCCTTTTCTTGAGATTCAGACAAATATCAATAATATCATCTTTTTCCAATAAAGAGTGGTTTTCGCGATTTTTTCTGCCATATAGCCAACTACTAGCAAATTTTGTTTAAGGATGTGCTTGCAAGCTAGAAGTTATGTTTCCTTTTGCCGTAATTTATATGCAACAAATTTTCAAGTCTTATGTTTTCTCCATTGCCTTTTTTGATGGTTAGACTATCAGTATTTGTAAAGTATTTATAGTTCAGAGTGTCATTTTGGTTATGCTATTTAATGTCTCAAATTATGTGCTTTCTGGCTTTGAGCATGTTCGTAAAAGAAATCATGTACATCATTTGTTTTGAGCTCTCCAATACTTATCCAGCATGAATAACAGATTGCTCAATAACTTGGAATGCCAAAACAAGTCAGCTATTTTATGAAAATTTAATTACTTGGACCTCATCTGCCTCTCACTTTCTATATTTACTTCTCTCTTGAACTGAAAAATTGTAGAAGGTTTTAATATGTCCTGGTGCCCTATGAAGCTATTTTGTTTCAGATTTTATTTTTCTGTTGTATTTGTCAGATTGGTTGGAAGGACAGGTCACAGAGTATCTGGTTGCAACTTTTGGCGATTATTTTACGGATGTGAAAATGTAAGATTTTCTAGGTTCAAGGAAATTATTCTAGAGTTTAAGATGCCATGTAATCAAATAAATTCCAGCTTGCATCATCTCCACGCAGAAGTACTCTTCTTTTGAGCATTGCTTTAAAAGTCTCTCCATGCTGTTATTTTTTTCTAAGGTACATTGAAGAAAGATCATTCAGGAGATTTGTTGAGGCTTGCCTGGAGGAGACTGTTGTGGTTTACATTGAGCACTTACTCACCCAGGTACGGTATTTAACATTTCTCAGGAGCCCTGTTCTCAGTTAGTTTTGCTTGTGTCTTCACATGATTCCATTTGTTCACATCAGCTGTTTCTCTTCATTGAATCTGTTTGCAGAAAAATTATATCAAGGAAGAAACAATTGAAAGGATGAGGCTGGATGAAGAGGTTATCATGGACTTTTTCCGAGAGTACATAAGTGTTTCTGTAAGCTTCCCTGGAATAATCTATTGAATTCTCTCTCTTCAGAATTGTGAATCTTGATTCTAAATAGTACACTTCTGTTGTAAGTGACCTGGAAATAAGTATATCTGTTGTGAAGAATATTCAGTGTAGAGGAATATGTATTGACTGCTGTAAGCAATAATGTATACACCATTAGCATATTTTTCCAAACACAAGGTTTAAATTGTTTTCTCTTGATAGTCTTATTTTAGCTATTTGCAGCATTTGGTTAAGTACGTTGTGAGTCTGTCAATCATATTTGGTTAGACTTTTCTCCATAAATTACTGCTTGCTTGCTTGAGAGTCATATCCTTTCTTGCAGAAAGTTGAAAACAGAGTAAGAATTCTCAGTGACCTGAGAGAACTTGCATCGTCTGAGAGTCCGGATTCCTTTACACTTGTATATACCAATATTCTTGAGCATCACCCAGACTGTCCTGTAAGTGTATTACTGGTTTTTTATGTTAGCCTCTTGTAGCTATGATACTTGTTTTAGCATTTTTATGTAATGATTAGCCTTTTTTCAGTCTATTTATAAATAACAGATTTTGTTTGAAGCTACTTTTAACATCTTATCATTTATTTAACTTGCTGTAGCCTGAAGTTGTTGAGAAAATTGTGAGCTTACGAGAAGGTATTCCACGCAAAGATGCCAAAGAGGTAAATCTTTATCATCTGCTAGGTGTCTGAATCAGATAAATTTCATTGGGTCTAAGAAATCTGTGCAGCAAATTCTTTTTAAAGACTTTCTGTAGAAGCTAGTGGATTTGAACTCATTGTTGTTTTGAAGGCTTTTAATGAATGACTTTGGCATTAAAGTTTGAGAAACAATTTTCGCAATTATAAAATCCATGATTCCTGTATCAAAATTTTGTGTGTTAATTTGTATTGAGGTACATGTAAAAACCTTCTGCTTTTGGTTTCTTCCTGCAAGTTAGCTGAGACAAAACACGACAGACATCCTCTTGATAATGATGTTATTAGAAATTCACTTAAAAGCATCAGCACTTTGTTTCATGTGCAGGGAGTTGCCTGCACTTTGTTTCATGAAAAGGAAATTTTAGAGTTTCATATTTAGCGATCTTATTGTACAATTCAATGGCATAACAGGTTGTTCAAGAATGCAAAGAAATTTATGGGCACTCTCTCGTCGACGGAAATCCCCCAAAGGCAGGTTTTGTCTTCCCCAAGGTGAAGTGCTTGTCTGCCTCGACGGGCTCCTTGTGGCGAAAGCGCACATAGTTCTCCGGCGATCAAGTTAGTGGTTAGATTATCATTTGTTTGTCTCGACCATGTCATTCTTCTGCATGTATAGATTACATTTCTTCTCAAGTCCTGTTATCGATTTTGTGCCGAGGAATAAGCCGTTGTATTCATCTTTACATCCGTATTTCTTCGTCTTTGTTTACGGCCCTGGGTATTTTTGCCCTCTATTCTGGCCAAAAGTTACCCCGCTAAACGTTAGTATGACCAGTGAAAAGGCAACCAAGAAACGTGCAGCTTATCTTTGGGAAAAAAGAAAAAAAAAAAAAGAGGAGGGAGATGGGGGTCTGCTGTATGGTTAAGTGAGAAAAACCGATGATTTTATTAAAGATAAAATGAGTTTTGTGTATGTTTGCAAGTAATTATAAAGGTTTATTTAGATAGTGTTTGTTCAAATAAAACGCATAATTGAGTTTTATTTTTTATCTCACAAAAATTTATTTGTATAAAATTCAAGATAGAAATTTTTTTAACCAAACACAATTTAAATACACTTTAAAAAAAGTATTCTATGAAAAGTTTCATCAAAACATTAAGAAATCATCTTCGCGTCTTTCTTTTTTTATTTTTTTGAGCAATTGAAGATGCTTATCGTTCTTGGAACAAAATCGCTTTCATGTGGATACACAAATGTATCTCTTCCGCTGGTACTAATTTATGGGGTTTGTAAAACCTCCTATCTGCCTTTATCTCGTATGAGAGAAGGTAATGGTTGGCATGGACAAAGTTTTTTGGAGCCAGCCCAGCAAGAAAGCAGCCAAACATGGAGTGCAAGAATTTGCGCATTTTGCTGGACTTCATCGAATCATTTGCGAGGAAAACAAGGATCCAATACAAAATAAGCAACCATTAGAGGAAAAATGCACTATGGATTTACACTTTCTTAATAATAAAATTAGCAATGCATATCTACCTGCCCCACTTGACCGAATATAAAACCCCATATTTAAAAAAATCAAAGGCCTAAAAGTTTCTTTTGGAGATTGATTAAGTAATTATTTTATCAATGTTCACTAGTATAAAGCAATGGTTTTCATTTCATTTCTTGTGTAGCCAAAACCTAGAATTCAACACAAAACAATGATAAATCTCACTCAATTGGTTAGTAGAAATCCAGGGAGAAGAAGCTCAAGGTATTCAACTAGATATCTTGGAGTTAGGAGAAGGCCATGGGGCAGATATGCTGCAGAAATAAGGAATCCATATACCAAGGAAAGGAAATGGTTGGGCACATTTGACACTGCTGAGGAAGCTGCATTGGCTTATGATCTTTCATCCATTTCTTTTTGTGGGATTCAGAACGCCCGTACAAATTTTGTTTACCCTTTCTTGGCTCTTCCTTCACCTTATCCTTCCCCACCCTCTCCGCCGCCGGCCCCGCCGTCTACGCCGGAGTTTGAAGAGAGCGAAGAAGGTTGCATGTAAATGAACCATGGTGAAGATGATGAATCACTCTTTATTGCTTCAATTTTGGAGTCCTTTCGTCAATCCAACAGCTCAGGAAAGCTTGTTATTTGAATGATCGATCACTACCTTTTTATTTCTTTGTTCTAAGGAAAACAAGCTCATATTATTAGCATAGAGAATCTATTAGGGAGGCAGGGACAGCAAAATGAAATATAACAAGTTAAAAAGGGGCGGCAAAATTTACTCCTGCAAAACAACTTATTCATCTGTAGCACTGTTTTCAAGTACAAAGTGCAATTATGAAACTGGGGATAAATGTCATGATTAATTTCAGCCGCATACTTTAGACGAAACAAATGTGGAGGTGATTGAGTACTCCTTTTTTTCATAAATGGCTTAAATTTGAGTTCATGACAATGGTTATTGATTGCCTGTGCGAGGAGACAGTCTATGGCCGCTGATATGGCATTAACTGTTACTCACTTTTCTTTTCTTTTTTAAACAATTAGTGCAAAATTCTCCACTCTATCAAAACACATGTTAATACGAATAAGTATGTTATATACAGTAATTTAAATCTATTACAAATCTTACAAAATCTATTACCTACATGAATGAAACAAAAGAATTTTAAAAGAATTAAAAAATTAATTATCATAAATATTTATTTAATCTGTATTAATATGTGTTTTTGAGTACATGTTAGAAAAATCTATATATATAATAATAAAGTACTTATATAAAATAAAGAAGTAAAATAAAAAGAAAAGGGATATTTTAACCTTGTTAAAAATTAAATAATTGATTATAAAATTAAATTAAAATAATAAATAACATCTTATAAGATCTTGCTATATAGTCTACTCTTTCTTTTTTCCTTGTTGGAAAAATGCCGAACTTTTTGTGCATCCCTCTCAAATTAGAGGGGGAAAACATCAAAGTAATAAATTTTACAATATGTTAAAAAAAATTCAATGTAGATTACTCAAAAGGAAGAAAAAAATTGTTGTATAAGATGGTGTACTCCCTCCGTTTCAAAATATATGTTCTACTTTCTACTTTAGTTTGTTTCAAAATATAAGTCATCGTTCTATATAAATGCCTCATTTATTATTTTGTTTTCAATTTTACCTTTTTCTCTAATCAACTATTTAAATGCTTTTATTTTTCAAAAACTATTAGTTTTTCAACTAACCACCTTATACACCAATCCTCAATGTTAAATTTGAATTTGGTAAACTAACCGAGAATTTTTAAATAAAAGTATTTTAGACATCTATCAAACTTTTTTTTATAAAATTTATCAAAATTTTAATTTATGTATAAAAGATAAATACGATATATATTTTGAAACATATGAGCATTACACATTCTTGAATGTCCTTTGATTGGTATACATCAAAATAAGTGTATACGCAACAATAAATTCTAGTAATCACTTATGAGAGCGAATTCAAATTCCTATAAATGCCCCTTTGCTGGTCCAAGAAATTCTACTTTAAATTTGGCACAGATCTTCTTCATTTAAGACTGGGCTATTCCTCACTAGATTTCTTTTGAATTAAACAGTCGCAGAAGAACTTCACCACAAAGGCAGCTTCAGACAGTGGTAGCAATAATGTTGTAGTACATCTTTAGAGTCTTTTTCGTTCTTCAAATAATACTCCATCATTTTCAAAATATAAGATTTTTTTTACCTCTTTTCTCTCTTTTTAAAATATTTATTTTTTCACAAATTTTAAGAATTACTTTTCAAAAATTTTTCCCATTATAAATGTAAATCTCTCATTTTCTATTATATTATTAAAACTAATTAAAGAAAAATACCTCTTATTTTTTCTTCATTATTCTATATAAAAAGAATTAAAAGATTTTATATTTTTTAAAAGTACATTAGTCAACTAATATTTTTAATTTTCAGCACACAACTATTATTGATACAAATACTACTTTTAACAATGTTATAATGAATGGTCTCTTGTATTCTCCATTAGTCAGAATTTATATGGCAGGATATCTATTATTAAAAATAAATAGAGTAAATTAATATTACAAATAACGTGGTAGAGTTACGTATAGAAAAAAAAAGTATGCTATTTTAAATCACGTAATGAAGGGTAAAATTTTCTCTTTTTCTTTTTAACAGTGATATCCAATCATTTTCTTAATTTATTACATTACCCAAATATGACCATTTTTTAGAAATGCAAGTAATACATAGAATTGCCGTATAAAACTCGTGTTCAAAAAATGCATGTTAAGATTTTTGTCAAAATATGAATAATTTTCCATGGTCATGGACTCATGGAAAAGATTTGACAACTATATATGGCCAAAGGTACAAACACAAGTTTCCATTTTAATTTGCTCTTTCCAATTTGAAAATTTTTCATTCTCTCCGGAGTATTAGTATTGTTTCGGGAGAAAAGGTGAATAGTTCACTTTTAAAAAAATAACTTTGTGTATTTGAATTGAATTTCATCGCAGAATTTAATATTAATTTTTTATTTTAAAAAATATTTTTACTATTACAAATAATTTAATTTTACAAAAATAAAAATATATATATCAAACCTAAACTCTTTCTAAATAACTATAGCCCAAGTCCATGACTTTCTCTGATACTCTCAGAATCCTCAATCCGCAAATAGGCAGTAAATTTACCATGACACTTGTCATCTCCATTCTTTCTCTTATGGAATTCGCATTTCTTTCGCAAGGTAAAGACAAACCCCCAGTATACCTTAATCGTCAATCATGAAGGCCCTGGGGTACTCCTTTCCTAGAATTTGGAAGCTTCTTCTTCTTCTTCTTCTTCTTTTTTTTTTTTTTTTTTTTGCATGGTAAAAAAATACCCCAAAAAAAGAGAAAATATGCACATAATCAAATGATAATTGTACAGATGATCGAATTAGCTGGACTTATCTGGGACAAGCGGAAAATGAGCTGAGTAAAGCTAGCTAGAGATTTGCGTATGAAACCTGAACTTGCCTATAATGTATTCAAACACTGGCTAGAAGTGCACATGATGATCTGATTCTGTGAGAGCATCTGATCAATCAACCAAGAAATTAAATGAGAAATAAAATTCTGAAACATGTACTATCAGTATACATACATATAGCTAACCAAACTGAAACAGAGAGAGAGAGAGAGAGAGAGAGAGAGAGAGATTATACAGACAACCATAAGCATTATATATGTCCCAAAACAGAAAAAACAAAAAACAAGTACTGGTAAATTGTGAACTAATTAAGAGGGGGCGAAGTTGGTCTGAGGATCTCTTCCTCCGCTAACTCTTGGTCTTGGAGGTGTTCTCCCTCGCCCCGCAAAAGCTTCCTGCTACATCCAAGGAAAAAAGTTCAAATTGGAAGTAATGAGAAGCACAAAAGAAAGGAAAAACAAGATTTGCTAGCTAGAGACTTAAAATGCAGGAAAAACTGAACTGGTATCTGGAGTCAATGATCTTACAAAATTTGAATCACTTGTTGGAGGATCTGTTTCTGTGGAAGGTGGACCTGTTGGGTACCCATAGCTCGAAGAAGATTGATCGTCTTGGCAGCTTTGTTCATGGCGATTATCGATGAACTTGTTCTTCTCTTTCTCTGAACAATCAAGACCTAAGCACTTGAGTATGGCGGTTATAGCTTCCTTTAGGACATGACATGGACTATGAACATCATAATAATCAACTCCACCCCTGTGTGCTTCCTCCATCTTCTTCTTCTTTGTGCTTTCTGCTGATTGCATAGCAGAGACTGAATTGTGGAGTATTTAATGCGAGTTCGGTGGGTTTTGCAGCCTTGGCTTAAATGAATTCTGGATTTTCTTATTCTTATTTGAAGAGTTTTGGATAAAATACTATTGTGTTTACTTGGACGTGGCATTTTTGCATGTATCCCAACGTTGCTTCCTTGGCTGATATGACGGAAATACCCTCATCACGCTCCAAACGAAAATGAAGAAATTGCTCCTATTTCACCTTATACGGAGATACCCGCATTGAAACTACTGCGTTTGTATCTAAACTATGATGGTTGGGTAAAAAATATACTTCTGATTAACTGACTCAGACTTCCTCTTGTCATTTTAGTACAAAGGAGAAGTTCTTTTCCCCTAATAAATATTTTTCCTCTTAAAAAAATTTATGATAGGAAGACAAAAAAAAATATGCCACGTAGCAAATAGTGGTTAAACAGATCGGATACCCATAACTCCCCCAACTCAAATAAAAATATATATATAAATGCCAAGAAAATGTCGCACTCGTCAATGCTATTTGAACCGCCAATTTTTAGGCTTTAAGTGGAATTATTTTCATTTAATTTCTACATAAAGAAAAGTAGTATACGTATAATCTACATGACTTCAAGAAAAATACATAACTAACTCTTTATTATATTATATTTTCTCTATTTATAAATGAACATCTCATTTTAATTTAATATAAAATTAATAAAAGTAATATAATTATAAAAATATTACTATAATATATTTATTTATTAAAAAATTAATAGTATACTTTACTTATTAGTAAATTTTAAATATCTTAAATTATAAAAATAAAAGAGGTTAGTAGCGTATCATTGTATTAATAGATCTTATTTTTCTTAAATTATAAAGATTATTAATAAAAAAATTAAATAAAATACATAATTATTTTTAAAAAATAAATAAAGTTTTTTTTTTTTTTTTGCTGAATCGTTGTCGTATTGTAGTTGGTTGAATATATATATCACTGAGATATGCAGTAGAATGACATAAATGGTATACGTGCTGTAGTGAGAGAAGGGGAGTCAGATAATTTCTGGATTTTTGTGGGTTGTCTTATAATACCTACTCCACCATTGGGATTGAAGTCGTCACATCCCCCAACTCAGATTCTAATGACTTTACGGTCTTTCGATGGAATTTGGATCCGGTCCTGCACGTCCTTTTTGCAGGACGTGCAGGACCAAATATATACCGTTGGATCAGATTCGAAATCTGATCCAACGGACCATATATTTTGACCCCTGTATGTATTTTTAAAAATTCGAAAATTTATAAAATTTCTGTAGCCGTTGGATCAGATTTCGAATCTGATCCAACGGTAAATATTTGGTCCTGCACGTCCTGCAAAAAGGCGTGCAGGACCGGATCCGGACGCCTTTCGATGCTATTCAACCAACATTTAGTACCGCCGGCCTCACATTCCCCAATCACAAACGACAAGGAAGCTCGACACACAGCAATTTTAGATTTATCTTATTGTTTTTTTTCCTTTCATCTTAATACACAATTACCAAAATCGAAATCAGTTATTTACCTTAAATTAAAATATAACCTTACTCAAAAAATTTTAAAATATAACCATTGGTGGGTTTTGAGAAAAATTACTAACATATAATTTATATTAAGGGTGTGATTAGATAGAGTTTGGTTTTGTAATTTTTTTTATTAAATGATTCGTGAGAAAAAATATAGATCCCATATTTAAAATTTAAAATTTAATTTTAGAATGAAATCCTTTCCAAGTATAATCAATTACTATAGATCTGTTTTTCTTTTATTTATTTATTTTTTTTTTTTTGAGAAGGAGAGCTCAATTTCTGCTTGTAGCTTCAAATATGTGATTAATAGTTCGGATAGTCCCTTTAATCTCTCAAAATAATTCAGATAGTCAGCTTTAAAAAAATTTTAGTTAATGAAAAGGATTTTCATGAAAAATAAAAATAAGATAATATTATTAGTTTCCACTTTTTCTTTTTTTTTCATATTGTGTACTTCATTATTACTAAGTTGACTGACCAGGGGTGGGCTTTGACTTCATTTTTACTAAGCTTGCTTAAATGCAAACTGACTGCCCAACACGGATACGATGGCCCAAATCAGAAAACTAGAAAATGCCCATGAAGACTTCATCATGTTGGCCCATCCAGAAATACCGAAAGTACGTCGATGAGAATTGAGAAGGAAATCTCACACCTTCCGCATATATTTCTCATTATTTAGTGGTAAAATACATTTTTAGAGGCGTAAAATATTTCTAAAACTTTTCTACCAACATTGTAATTTATTGGGTTTGAAATTTAATTACAAACAGAATAATACATCTCAAAAATAATAATATTAAACAAGAAAATAATTTTTGCATGCAGGCTTTAATGAGATTCAAGAAAAATAATCGATTCTAACTAATATAAAGGTACGTTTAGATACTAATAAGATTTTATATTTGAGATCCGCATCTTTATCATATAAATAATTAGATTCTTTTACGAGGTATAAAATAAAATCCTTTATTAATCTTACCATAAAAGCAAATTAAAAATAGTCTTAAAAGTTGTAGTCTAAACAATAATTTGAACAAATCATACTTTTTTTTGCTAATTAAAAAAATTATCTATTAATAGTGAAAATGGTTAAGACTATTATAATAAAAATAATCTTTAAATTCATGCTCCAATACATCAAGAAATGAAATCGAAGTATTAGGATAACTCGATACACGAAATAATAAAAATTACACAATAATTTAAAAAATATGTTAACAGAAACAAATCAGGAATAAAGTAAGCATGTCTAGAAGTTCACACATTCCTTAAAGAAAGGTCAAAATTGTTCGCCAGTCGCGACACTTGAAGTAATAATGAGGTCACTTTTTTTTTTCTTGCTGAATTTAAGCAATTAAAAATCAGTGATAATTTGGTGAAAAGAGGGGAAAAAAGAAAAGATAAAACAAAAAGGATCCATGACAAGATAGGTCAAATCTTTGTTATCATTCATTTTATCTACCCATTTGATCATATGTGTGATCAAAAGTCCTTCTTAGGCTTGAAAAGTATCAAAAAGAGAACACAAATCATTAGCATTTTTCAAAACTTCTTATCATTAACTTCAAAAAGACCAGTCAAAAAAATTATTCTCCTCAAAATGAAAAATATCATTACTTTTATCACTCCAAAATCCACTTGTGGACTGCCAAAAAACCAATAGTTTTCTTGGGTTGGGTTTGAACCTAAGGCCTTGAAATTTTATGTTATTCATTTTCTAGCCTCATTCTACTCTTCTAGTAGTTCTAGATTGAATCATTTACCTAACTCACCACTCCCTTTGAACCAAATCCATTTATTTCTATCTTTTACAAGTTCTGTGATGTATCTAGAGGAAAGAAAGGAAGGCAAAGGCATGCACTAAATAGATATTCAATTAAAAAATAATTTTAAAAATTATAATATTTAATTTTTCGATCAACATCAATTTATATATTAAATTCTAATTTAATAAATAGAATAACTCTTATTGTCATACTCTAACGTATTATACTTATTAACTTTGTACCTTATTATCACAAAACAAAAAAAAATCTAATCTAAACTTTTCCTGTGGAAATAGACATAAGAAAAGTAATTCAAAGCTTGATGTTGATTTGGATCCATCCTAATCACTTACAATTAAATCCAAGAGGAAACCATAAGTTGTGACCACAAGAAACCAAAGGCAAAGGGACAACAATGTCGCAGTCCTCGAATCTAATAATCAAAATGCTTAAAAACAAGAAATAGTTTTTTTTCTTTTTGAGTCAAAATGTGGACTTTGTGTTGACCAAAAGTGTTTATGCACTTGAATTGATATAAATAAATAAATTTTTGGGCATCATTTGTAAAATCAAACTTTTTGAAACCCCGTTATTTTGCTCAAAACGGAATATTGACTAGAATTTTTTGGACTCGAGAACATGGGCCCACATTTGTCCTAAAACGGGGTTATGCCGATATAGTCCCGTCACTTTCCGCGATTCACATTTTGAGATGTGGATTGTAATGTTTAAATGCAAATATTTCTAACAAGTCACTTTCCAAACTGTGCATGACTTTTTTTTTTTTGCACAATGGTCATTTTAGACAATATCTTTGTATAAAAATTAACACAATTTTTATTTTGAATCTCAAGACAATTCTCAATTTTATGAAAATTAAAATAAAAGAAAACTCCAATCCAAATATATCTTATGTTTGTTTCTTTTTTTAGTGAGTAAAAGAGTTATTCAATAATAATAAAACAGTCGGAGTCATTATATTCAAAATAATCCTCAGATTCTTTCTTCATTAAAGTAGGGATAACCCAACAACAATAAAAATAAAAATTACACATATATTCAGTAACTATAATAATATAAAAAATTTTATATTCTATAAACTCTAAATGAATAAAAACATATTAATATGAAATAGTAATAAATAAAAGTAAATACACGATAATCTTGTTTGCAGCATTTTCATTATCATTCTTGTACTACAAAGACGAGAGCAACTCGGGTTCCGCCTCTTCTTTTAGAAGTAGCGTTTCAAGAAACTAGAGGAAAATCAACAATTTTAAAAGAAAGGCAAATACCAGAAAGAGGGTACGCAACTAATTTGGGAAGACAAATCCTTCCAAGAAGAAGGAGGAGAGAAAGAACCCAATATGCAGAAAGATCCGGCTGTCAGGCAAGACCGTTGGTCAGATTTAGGCGGAAAGAACAACAGAATGTCATCGCGGAGCAGATAACAGAGGAAGAAGAGAGAGGGAGGGGGTCCGTATAGTCTTGGCAAAAGGGCACAACACGTTCTACACCAAAAGGGCACAATATGTTGTATTACAATTCAACTTAATTTTATTTGCAGGAACATTTAAGAAGGCATGTAATCATAATTATATTGCTCTTGCTGGATCTTCAGTCCTTCTCTCTCTTGATTCTCTCGGCAGAGAGATTTCGAGGAGGTTAGGGATGAAAATTTAAATGGAAAAATATTTGAATTAAATTTCGGATGAAACCAAAGGCGAAATTCTTAGCTTAGGCCTCACCTATTTCTTACAAAATAATCAGTTTTATGCAAACAAAGATATAGATCATCAAATAGAAATCTAATCGAGAAATACTTTAATTTCATGAAAATAAACATACATTTTTAAAATAATAAAATATAAAAATATGAATTAATCTTGGACGTTGCTAGGTATTAAACATAAATATGCATGTTCAAACTTGGAAGCCAATTAAGGGTATATTTGGATTATGTTTAGTTGGGAGAGTTTTCGTCTTAGATTTTGTAACAGTAAAATTTTTGTAAAAAAGAGAAGTGAGACTCAATTATATGTTTAATTGAATTAAATACTATCTAAATAAACCTTAAAAGTGCGTTTTGATAGAATTCTATTTAGTGAAATGCAAAAAGTTAATATTTGATCATCAATTCATCTGTGAAGCAATTTACCTTTTTATTCTTAAGTAGATCTTACATTGTTGCAAAAAGTGATACAAATATAATAATCGAATTTAGGACCAATTCAGCAATGGTCAATTGAGTTGATGAATTTTAATGGAGATTCTGCATACGTCTCTCATCGGCCTTTTTAGACTATACGGCATATTTTGCTTGGGATAAGCTTAAAGAATGAATATACCAGTAAGTTTATTTATTATAATTCATTCGATCCAAACTAACATGTGTATTTTATATTAAGACTTTTGGATTTAATAAAATCTCAATTTAAAGATAATATAATACTTTATCAAGGAGCAATGTGATCATTTATTACTAACAAATATAGGGTGTGCTTGGACAAGGTTCCGCACGGAATCCAATACAATTTTTCATCTCAAATCTCACTTTTCTCTCACAAAAAATTTTCTTTCCCGAAATCCAAGACAAAAAATCTCAAAACCAAACTCTATCTAATTACACCCATAATAAAAATGTCTTTATGGGGGGAGGAAAGTCAAAAGATAATGACTAGGCACTTGAACTACCTCAATAAATGCATTAAGAACAATTTTTTTTTCTACTTAGAAAGATTTTAAAAGCTATTATAATTTGAAAATTTTCATCTATACTAATTCTATTTTCAGTATATTGGAATGAAATGTTTTTTTTTTACCTAAAATCCATTTTCACCCAAAATAGGTTTGTAATTCTCTTTCCAATCCATTATCTCGAAGGAAAAATCAGAATAAGATTATAGTTTATTTTTTGTATTTGATAAAATTAATATTTAATATTAGAATATAATGAAAGTTTATAAGAAGTGACTTAAAAGCCCTATTAGTATATTGTGTCAATAAAGCTACATTATATCTAGCAAAAAAATAGGCTAGATTAAATATTCATCTATAAAATTTCATTTAAATAAAATTCATACAAAAATTTCAAAAATATCAAATCTTTTAAGTATTGAAATACAATTTAGTTATAACTATAACCCTCATTTTATATCAAAGTAAAGAAAGTACTATTAAAAAAATAAATTCAAGGCTAAGTTATATTTTTTTAATTGAATGTTATAAGAACATAATAACCATAAGAAATTTTTAAGATTTTTACTTTTTCTCAAAAAGTATTTATTTAAATTTTAGCGTGTAAAGACCTTTTCACACTTCTTCCTAAAATGAACTTTATTATTGAAAAAGCTTTCATACTTTCATACTAAATACTGAAATAAAATGAGAAGTTAAAAAATTTATTTAATTATATTTTATTCAAGTTTACCAAACACACAATAAGTATTCTAAGTTTATGTTAGACATTGTCAATCATAAATACTGAAAAGAGTTACGCAAAATATTTCCTTTTGCAAAAAATTTTGCCTATCATAAATATATTTGTAATTGACAGCCTTCATTTTTTGCTAAGTAATTATTGACTTATTGTTATAGTCCCTCTCATAAATTAAAATTTTTGAAATCAAGAAAACTTTTAATGCAAAATACTTTTTGTACTCTTAATAAACAAGAACAAAGAAGAACTGAAAGAGAAAATAAAAATAAAATAAAGAGTTAAAAAATATGTAATAAATATTCATTGAAATATGACAAAAGATATTTTGATCACTCATCTTCTCTAGAAAAAATTTACCACAAAGGAAGCAACATTTTGAATCATAAATGCAAAGTATGTATATATAAAATAATTATTTTTCGTATTTGATTTATTACTTTTTTCCATAACGCAAAGAGACGGAAAATGTAATAAGGAACTAAATAAATATTACATAATAAAAGAAACTAATTAAATTTATGATTAAAATTATATACTCATGTTAACAAATTATTTACAATAGGAAGAAAAAGGAAAAATGAAATAATGAGCAGATACTCATAATTTTAGGGTGTGCTCGGACAAGATTCCGCACGGAACTCAATACAGTTTTTCATCTCAAATCTCACTTTTTTTTAATAAAAAATTCTCTCTCTCGAAACCTAAGATAAAAAATCTCAAAACCAAACTCTATACAATCACACCCTTAATAAAATAAATTTGAGTTAATAAAAGAAAAGAACAAAAAATTGGAAAGGAGAAGAAAAGAAAAGGAATTGTGGGATAGAAGCAAACCCATGTCCGGCCTGTAAAGTGAAAGAAAAGAACGGAAAGCGCGAAGACGTTCGGAAGTTAAAAAGAGTTTCGGGCAGTTCGGGCAGAAGCCCACCGCTCGGGCAACGCTCTCAGAGAAAACCACTGCAGCACACGCCCGAAAAGATAATACTCTCAATAATCTCTCTCTCACGCACGCACACACACTCTCTCTCTCTCTCTCTCTCTCTCTCTACCTTCTTTGTGCGCACTGCGCAGAAAGAAAACTGGAGTAGAGAGAGAAAAAAGCAGCAGGTACAATACATTACAGAGGTGAAAAGTTTGCAGAGTGATAAAAGTAGGGGTTGAACATAACACCCACAACAACAAAAGCCTCAAAGAAAAATAATTACTCCAAAAACTTGCTCAAAGAAATAGGAAAGATTTTTTTGGGGGCCAAAAAAAGTAAAGAAGTATCTTTTCTTTCTGGGTTTTCTGTGAGGTACAGTTATGTGATTAGATCAGGTTTTTTGAGTGAACTTGTGGGTTTTCTCTGGGGAGGGGTAAATGGGCTCTTTTTGAGCAAATGGGCGATAGAGGCTGGGGATGTTCTTGTAAATGCTGCTATTAAGTGTGTTTTATTTGGATCTGGGGGATTAGTGATTGAGCTGGGAGTCTATTACTTACACATTTGCGTATGTGCATGCTTGCATTTTAGTTTGCTAATGGTTAAATTGAGAATGGAAAGGGAAGCCATGGTTTCGCTGATGCTGTGGTTGATCATGGTGGTTCAGCCTCTGAGGCTAATTTGTGCTAACATGGAAGGTGGTTTTTTTTTTTAATACTTTTGTGTATATTTTGATATTCGAATGTTTTATGAGTTCTTTTTTTACTTTATGCATGTAGTGGTGTTTCCGTGGGATGGTCATGTTCAATGTAAAATTATTCACTCCGAAGATTGAATTTTTGGTTTGAGATTAGGCTGACAACTTGTAGTTGAACTCGTTAGTTCCCATTTGGGTTGTCGTCCAAAGTTTAGGCGAGAATGGTAACTGTTTAACCTTGGATTTTCTGGAATGTGTGTCAATCGTTTGTGCATAATTATGGTAGCTATCTCCTGTTTAATTGGACGCAATTATTTTTGTTGATAACCTATGGATTTTCCTCTTGTTACATTGGCAAAATTGAGCAATATGTGATTCTGAATGAACTGTCCTGCATGTGATAGATATTAATTATGGCCCACATTTTTTGATCGTGTGTAACCTTGGAAGTGACTTTTAAGATATGTAATTCTGAAATAGTCTTTTTGGATTGTTGGGTTAAGCTGCTTCTTGCAACTCTTTGTGCTTGTTCACAGTTAAAGGTAAGGGAAAATCTTATACCTAACTGTTTCTAATCTCTTATATGAGCAGGTGATGCTTTGCATAGCCTCCGGACCAACTTACAAGATCCAAACAATGTACTGCAGAGTTGGGATCCCACCCTTGTCAACCCTTGCACCTGGTTTCATGTCACTTGCAATAATGATAACAGTGTCATAAGAGTGTAAGCTGTTGCTCTGTGAAATTCTTTCTAATTTTTTGCACAATCCCACCAAGACGATCCTTGCCAGGAAGCTAATATGGAATGTGAAATATGCCTAATATCTATTTCCATCGATGAAATTCTTGTGCAGTGATCTTGGAAATGCTGCTTTATCAGGTCAACTGGTTCCACAGCTTGGTTTGCTGAAGAACTTGCAGTATTTGTGAGTTTCGTTTTGCTTCGAGTCTTCCAACTCTCTCCTGAAGTGTCATTTTAGGTCTACTCTTCTTTGCATTACTGTGATGTATGTGGTTGACCACTCTATATGGTAAGACTAGTCTAAGCTTTAGAATATCCACCGACTTCAACTAGTTAAGTAATATTTAACACGTGGGCCGAGAATTACTCAAATGTGAAATGGAAGCATGAAGATATTGGCATATTACAAGTCCACGTGGTGGTTTAAGATCGGGAGGGAGGCCATTGAGAAATGGGAAAGGTAATTCTGGCATTATCCTTTCAGAACAGAAAAGGCAAAATGAGGAAGTGGACTTTAACTAATCGAAACAGGACAAGGAAACAGGACAAGGAATTTGATGCTAGCACCGACAAAGGGTCAAATGTTATACCTAATAAAGCCATGCACTTCCCATGATGTTTAGCCCTTCTGTCTAATGTTGATCTACAACTTAAGAGGATTCAGGGCAATTCCCATCTATGTTCTGATCCCCTCAAGAAAAAAGAGATGCTTGTGTTGAGAGATGAGACCGACATTATTAATGTAATAGCTCGAGCTGCTTTTCTCTTTTTTGTGCCTTCAACCGACAACATTTGGCAGAGCACTTGAACGATATTTGACATGGAAATCTCAAAAGTAAAAGTGACTTGAAAACTCTAGAAGCTTGTTTACGTGGTGTGATTGTTCTGGAAGTATTAAGATTGTTACAAGCATACTCTTTCAGTTATTATCAAATGTGCCAGAGCAGCATGTAGATTTTCATCTGCTGGATGTCTGACTGCATTTTGGTGAACATGCCTTGGTTTTCAGCATGTGACTCTTTTCTGTTCCTCTGGTCCTAGTTTAAGAAGATAATTCCCCAAAAGCTGATTGGAGACAGTTAGTTTTCTTTTAATTTATCAAAAAGGAAAAGTTAAAAAAATCTTCATATAATAGTTTCAAACACTGAAAGTGTCTTGTGACACCTAAAGTCTTGTTTCATGAACTTTACATGTGTCTGGCATTTTTGAGTATCATACTTCCTACAGTTGTATAAGTTATATGCTCTTATGGTTCAATCACCTTCTATCCTTGAAATGAATGAGAACTATGTTGCTGATCACTTTTGGTAGCCTTTATGATTCGTTCTACCTATGTGTGGATGACGTCAATTATCTCTATGAAAGTGCATGCTCTACATACTTCACATTTTCTCTTAACCTTTTTGAAACTGAGATATTACAAGATATGGTGTGGCTTATGTGGATTATTATCTTTTTATGACAGGGAACTCTACAGCAATAACATTAGTGGGCCTATTCCTAGTGATCTTGGAAATCTCACAAATTTGGTGAGCTTGGATCTCTACTTAAACAGTTTTAATGGTCCAATCCCAGACACACTGGGCAAACTTTCAAAATTGCGATTTCTGTAAGTTCATAATTATTGAATTCTTTTTCATTATTGTCATTGTTATCATTAATATTTATAATCCTTATTTTATCTTGTGACTTCAAACATCCTTTTGCAAGCTCTTTTTTAGCCACTTTTGTTGATACACGCTTCCTCTATGCCTTATATTGGCAAAGTTGCTACTGGCATGCATAGTATTGTCTGAGGGGATTATCCTGTGGTGATGTAGTATTTGAAGACATTTTATTTTTTCAGATTTTCACTTTCTTTTTCATATATAAAGAGGTGGTGGAATAATATCCAGTAACTTATTGTGTCACTGTTGGTACTGCTGCTAATTTTGCAATCCGGTCCTAGTCGTTTCTGCTTGATCTTGGTTTCTGAGTTCTTATAGGATGATTGACCATGCAATAGGTAGTCAGAGAAAGTAAGAAGATTTTATGATTCTTTGTAAAGAGTTAAACTTGTTTGGCAGGTTTATAGAGGGATAACGAATATTGGTATACTACAAAAAAGTTACTTAAATTTGTCTGTATCTCACATAAAAATACAATAATTACGGGAAGCTAACTAGCTAGTTGCAGGGGGGAACAGCTCCTTTGTGCATGATACTATGTCAAGTTATGTCATGGTCAACTCAAGGCTGTTATATCTCTTAGTAATGCTCCTCAGGCTCATAATTCTCAAATTTATCTAACAAAGAACTAATTTCTCATGTAAACTGTGGTTATGTATTTTGTAATTTTCTTTGACATAGCTGCTGCTTTTTACTGGTTCAATGTTTATGAATCTTATTTCTCTTTCCCATGCGATATCTGTGTAAGGATAGCCGGCTCAACAATAACAGTTTGACAGGCCCAATTCCAATGTCACTGACCAATATTTCATCCCTACAAGTATTGTAAGTATTGTGGCTGGTCTAATATTTGGGTTCATCTTGACTTGTTTTTGAAGCTTTACCCTAGTCAGGCTCACTCTTTGAGGAGTCACAAATTTTACGGATATGACAATTTTACAACATTCTCATTCAGGGATTTGTCCAATAACCGTCTCTCTGGTTCAGTTCCAGATAATGGTTCCTTTTCGCTATTTACACCTATTAGGTATTGTTCTATTGTTTTCTTGGTAGTGTTGATTGCATTATGTGCTTTTCAGTATTGCTGATAGCTGAGTTGTTCCATTTACAGTTTTGCTAATAACTTGGATTTATGTGGCCCGGTTACTGGGCGCCCTTGCCCTGGCTCTCCTCCATTCTCTCCACCCCCTCCATTTGTTCCACCGCCTCCCATTTCCACTCCAGGTAATTTGTTCTAATGTTCAGGAGCATGTTGGGCTATCGATTTGACCTGAGATGCCATTGTCTTCTATGCTCGATCCTTAACAAAAATTTTATTCTTGGCTAAATCCAAACTTTGAAAAAGGGAACAGATATGGTGTAGGTCTGGATCTGTTCCCATCTGCTTTCTATGAGTTGTGGCTAGTTTGTATGTTCTTGTTTGAAACTTAAAAGGTTTTCAGATGTGTGTCTGTTGCTCTTCCTAATGAAAGCATGCTTTTAGTCTAATTTCATTTAGTTTACTTCAAAGCCACTCAGAGAGAATTTTGAAAATTTCAGGAGGGAATAGTGCTACTGGAGCTATTGCTGGAGGTGTAGCTGCCGGTGCTGCTCTACTATTTGCTGCCCCTGCCATTGCATTTGCATGGTGGCGTCGTAGAAAACCACAAGAATATTTCTTTGATGTTCCAGGTTGGTAACTTCCCAAACAGATGTATTGAATCTTATAACACATCTAACTCCTTTATTACTTGATCATTATCTTTGCAGCTGAAGAAGATCCTGAGGTCCATCTGGGGCAACTTAAAAGGTTCTCCCTAAGAGAATTGCAGGTTGCAACGGATAGTTTTAGCAACAAAAACATTCTAGGTAGAGGTGGATTTGGAAAGGTGTATAAAGGACGCCTTGCTGATGGCTCATTAGTGGCAGTTAAACGACTGAAGGAGGAGCGGACCCCTGGTGGAGAACTGCAGTTTCAAACAGAAGTTGAGATGATCAGCATGGCAGTGCACAGGAATCTCCTTCGACTCCGTGGCTTTTGTATGACACCAACTGAACGACTACTTGTTTACCCATATATGGCTAATGGAAGTGTTGCATCATGTTTGAGAGGTATATGTGCTGTTGCTTGTTTTTGTGTCTGTCAGGAAAAGTTTAAGTGCATTTGCTTTCACATGAGACGTCTTCTTCTGCTTTAACTTCCAAAAAGAGAGATTCTGGTTCATATAGAACTTCTAAAATCTGCCCAGCCAAGTATCTTTCATCAATACATGGTTTGTTCTTTCAAAAATAACAATGCAGTAACATAGAAAAACCTGTGCTTTCACTTATCAACTGAAACTTTTTCTTTAATTTGTAGAACGACCGCCAAATGAACCACCACTTGATTGGCCAACCAGGAAGTGCATTGCATTGGGCTCAGCAAGAGGACTGTCATACTTGCATGATCACTGTGATCCCAAGATTATTCACCGTGATGTTAAAGCTGCAAATATTTTATTGGATGAAGAATTTGAAGCTGTTGTAGGAGACTTTGGGCTGGCCAAGCTCATGGATTACAAGGATACCCATGTTACTACTGCAGTACGAGGTACAATTGGGCATATAGCTCCAGAATACCTGTCTACTGGGAAGTCATCAGAGAAAACAGATGTCTTTGGTTATGGTATCATGCTTCTGGAGCTAATCACCGGACAAAGGGCATTTGATCTCGCTCGACTTGCAAATGATGATGATGTCATGTTACTTGATTGGGTATGCATTTTGCAGCTGTTATCTAATTCTATTATCTCTATGTCACATTGGATCCCTAACCTTTCTACTTTTCATTAGTACGAGTTTCTAGATCAAGAAGCATTTTCTGCTATATCTTCCATATGGAGTAAAAATGTTTTCCAGGCACAATAGAGTATATGCGTTGTACTTGGATCCAAAGATGCTATGAAAGCCATAAATCCAAGTCTATTTTAGGGCTAGTACTAATCTTGACTTGCATGTTCTCTGTTCCAGGTCAAAGGACTTCTCAAGGAGAAAAAATTGGAAATGCTGGTTGATCCTGATCTTCAGAACAATTATGTGGAGGCTGAGGTGGAGCAGTTAATCCAGGTGGCCTTGCTTTGCACACAGGGAAATCCAAATGATCGGCCGAAGATGTCTGAAGTGGTGAGGATGCTGGAAGGTGATGGCTTGGCGGAGAGGTGGGACGAGTGGCAGAAGGTAGAAGTTCTTCGTCAGGAGGTGGAATTAGCGCCACACCCAAACTCTGACTGGATAGTAGATTCGACAGAGAATTTGCATGCAGTTGAACTATCTGGTCCAAGGTGATTTTCACTGCTCAAGCGAAGACATCAGACCACTAGGCCCTCTGATTTTTGCCTTCTTGGGTTATAATTCCCTTTTCTTTGATATATCTTAAAATGAATATATAATCTTCAGCCCATCTATATGTCCATCATGAATTATATTTCAAGTTGTGCATAAGAATGTGTATTGGTAGGCGTTTCAGAATCAACATCCCGGTGAATTGCATATAGGAGCAGTTTTGTAAGTTTAAGCCTTGCTGCCAAAATCTTTTGAAGTCTCTTTCTTTTCTTCTATTCCATTGGATGTTTAAGCTTGCCCAAAATGAGAAATCTGCTGCAAATGGAGCACTCGACTACGGTGGTGAAGAGACTGGCTTTGCAACAATTTCACAAATAAAAGACTATTGGTAGATACTTGGACATGTTTACCGCAACTACAGGTCCTACGGGGGTCCCGGTTAAGTTTCACTTATTTTCTTAGTTTAACAATATGCTTTCAGTTTCGAATTAAATCGTCTTGTTAACACTGGTTCATAGATCATCATCTAAATGGTTTTTACTGGGGCCATCGAATGGTTGATTTGTGATGGAGTTTCGGCCAGGAATCAAATGAAAACAGAATCATGAAGCTTGGAGTTTCAGCTACAGTAGGATTAGGAGAGGCAACATCGTTTCTTGACAAGCACATCTAGCTACAGAGTTCTCCGATGGCAGTCGTGTTGCAGGTCCAGTAAAATGACTAAGCTTTATAATAACTCTTTTTTAACTCTCGAAAATTAAAATTAAACTCGCAAGTACAATGTCATACCAACACTTTCAGCGCCATACACCGCTGGTTGGATCTGTTGTATGGCAGAAATCAGAAGTGCTAGTCGCCGGAAAGATTCCTTTCACGTAGGATACAGAAAGAACAAAGGGTGTACGACAAAAATCTCAATGTAAAACCGTCTGCAAGCGACTGCCTCGACTGGGTGTTGAACTGAATAGGATACCTTCGCCGTCTAGGCTAACCCAGTAGCTTAGTTTGAGAATATGCCCAACCCAGTACGTAAAAGGGAACACATAAGTCACACTATTATGGTCAAACTCAACCCAGAAAGTAGGAGACTGAAAGGAAAAACATTGTTCGCGGACATGCTCAACAGAGTAAGTAAAGCAGATGTGCTTTTATAGCAGTATACTAATATTGCATTGATGCACCTCACAAACTCAACCCATCAACAGAAATAGTGTTTTCCTGCAGTGACTTCAAAACTATCAAGATATTAATAAGTAAAGCTGCTAATAAAACCACAAGTAAACTCGTAGAACATGGGAATGTTACGGTGAATTTACAGAAGACACTCACTGCAGTCTCTGGATGAACTCGCACCGTACTTGCATTAAATAGCTGAAGGAATGAGATCTCTTTCCCCTACATGGTAAAGCAGGGGGGAGACCAAAAGTAAAATGATTTGAAAAGATCTTGACTCACTGCTGATGCGTTTATCTGGAATTATCTTTAAATGAATTGGCACGAGAACCAGGAATTGAACCTTGCGATGTAAACAAGTTCGGGTATGAGAAGTATGCCTCCTCATCCATTGAGGGCAATCTCTGAAATTGATGATGAGCAGCACCTGGACCAAGAATGTGGTTGGTATCCTGGGAAGAATTATCCACTTTGGTGTTATCAAATGAAGGAATATCCGACTCTTGAGGGGCTGCATGGGTCTCACTCTTGTAACGAAAATTTGGAGATCTCAAATCACGATCAGAATCTATTGATGAGCTTTGAGTGCCTATATTTGACTTTTCAGAAACATCTGGTGCTTCTGTTTGTGCATGAAAGGGATTGTCAACGCTGCAATCAGAAACATGATCATTTTTTTTCTTCACAAGTTCACTAATCCTCATCTGAGCAAGACTAGCTGCAGAACGAGCAGCTGCTGCTGCTCTTTCAGCAGTCTCCGCAGCAGCTTGAGCAGCAGTTAATACATCCTGCAAGTCTACATTGGTCTCACTTATGGTCCTTGATATGGCAGCAGGTGGATCACTTTGCCTTGCAGAAACTGATGCAGAAGATTGCGAAGGAGGTAATATAAATGGCACGAACTGTTTCTCTTCTGGTGTTTGGCATGAATGAGACGGTGATTGGAATTCCTGGTTAGAATTATCTTTCAGTACTTTTTCAGATTTCAAGGGAGACTCCATTGAGAGACCTTCATTATTCCCTAGAGATTTTGCTGGTTCATGTTCACCATCAGAAAGTGCAGAGGCGGGGAATGGAAGCATCTCTGGTGCAGTGACATCCCCCGTACTTGACCTCAATGGCTGCTTTGGTACCTCTGGTAAATCTATGATATCATAATCAGCATCAGAATCAGATTTTGCATCAGACTGTTGTTCAGAGGCATCATGCAATGCTTCTTCATGTTTTCCTTTGGGAAGAGGAACTTTAGACCCGCTGACAAACTGTGTTGGCC
The DNA here is from genome assembly GCA_030512225.1 of Rauvolfia tetraphylla. NCBI lineage: Eukaryota > Viridiplantae > Streptophyta > Magnoliopsida > Gentianales > Apocynaceae > Rauvolfia > Rauvolfia tetraphylla. The sequence continues at coordinate 6,764,209 of JAJQKT010000058.1, read as the reverse complement.
CATTCTGGAAAGGGATAAAACATGTCAAGCGGAAAGAGGGGGGAGAGAGAGAAATAGAGAGGTGAGAGGAGTTAAACATACCAGTAAATCTTCATGTGGCTTCAATAGTTCAGTCTCGGATGCACTTGGATCCCAGTCTAACTCATGTTCTTCTGCGATTTCCGTTAGCAGCTTCAGTTTCACATCAGGAGCAGGAGCTCGGATGGATAAGAGTTCTATCAACTACAAACATGGGCTTAAGAAAATTAATGCAAGGCAAGAAATACATGGCATATCAATAGCCACACACATGATTTTCCACTCTAAAAGGTATGAAATTTGTGTAGAACCTGACGATTAACACCACACTCAGGCATGAGCTCAGTAGCTGCAGATACAAATTCTTTACCGTATTTTCCAGCAAACAACATTTGAACTTGCTGCAACTCTGGCAGATCAGCACATCTTGGTGCTGCAAAACATATGCTGGATATTGCTTCTTTCAAGTCTAAGGGGCATTCCCTGAAAAATTGCAAAAGGTTGGTAATTCATTTTTTCAGTAGAAAGCCACTTCAGAATTGAGATCAAGGATTAGAGATAAGTTCAGAAGGAATTCTCAAGATCAGCAAATGCAGACAATCTCTTTCGAGTTAACAAAAGCAAGGCTCCTTTTGTAGAGGGGACTAGTATATTGGAGAACTCATAAAAAGACTATTATTATTGATATGTCATATTACTCTATGTTATCAAGAGTGAGTGCAGAAGTAACAATATGTTCAATACAGTCAGCCTGGATAAAAGAGTGGGTTTTTTATCAACTTATTAAAATTTCCTTCAGGCTTGGGCTATTTTGATGGATCATCAATGATTTCATTATGTTTAAAAAATAAAGATTCCATGACTCTGACTGATCTGAATGTCACATTGTCAATGGAATCTGCTACGGCTTTCTTATGCTACAACATGGTAATCCTCTAAACTAGTTGAAGAAATTCCATCAAATGAAAAAACCCCATCTGGTATCTCATACGCCCATATATCAGAAAAGGGTGGTACTAAAATCCTCCTTTCTCTATAACATGATAGAGGATGGTGCTGGTTTCTGATCTCTACACAAAGCATCAACAAGCATAAACTCAACTCAAAAGAGCATAAAGCCAATCTGAACTGCACACACACACACACACACACACACCCCAAAAAAAAAAGTGCAAAAACAGAAAACAAAAAAAAAGTTTATTAAAGATGAGGTTCCTGGAAGATGTTACTCTGCCAGAATGTTTGCTGTCATGGGATCCTTTCACTTCTATAGCTTAGTTACCTGTAGATTTAATTTCAAAAGTAGCACTTCCACAGTAACCAAAGTGAAAGTAGCACAAGTGGAAGGCACAAAACTACAATAGTATGTATATTTTACAGATAAATCACCTAATCAGCAGCAGTAGGGAACTTTGAGCATGAGCTGGTTCTTGGATATAGCTATTTTCAAGGAGTGCTTGCAGGACTCAAAAGCACCAAAATGCAATATAACAGTCTCTAAAAATTAGGCCCTTAGATCTAATAATATAACTGTAAATTTACTTCTTTCCAAAGATTTTCAGCAACATATTATAAAGATTCTTTCTTCCCCTAATTCCAAGGACACAGCACTACCAAGTTGAATACAATATTCTATTGTTTCATTCACATTATAATTTATTATCCGAGCGCTATGAATATCTGCCAGGTCTTTTCTTGTTCTTTTATCTTGTAAAGGTTTAAACCCCCTTATACCTAATTTCCATGTACATTTATCAACCAAGATTGAATTGACAACCAGAAACATGTCACTAAACATAGAATGAAAGGCTACCTTTGAGCTTCAATAATAGGTAGTCGGACTGCTATAAGCTCACAGAATAGCTCAACAATCTCTTGTGCAGCCATCATTTTCTCTTCTCTTATTATATGCTCCACCTACAAAACCAATCAAAGCATTAGTGTTGTATTATAAAACATTAGACCCAAGTTTGTTATTTCAACTATGGAAAGACATAAATATTAGAAAATCCAAATCATTTTCTTCTTTAGTGCATAGATGACAAGGAATGAAAAGAGAAGCTTTTAGCAAGCATAGAGGAGAGAATATAAAAAGGTTGGCAATTTCTATCTGAAAAGAAGTAAGTATTTCTAACCCGAATTCTGGCAGTAGCTTCTTGACCAGTTTCAAGAAGCTTGGCAATTTCTCGCCGCATCTGCTTAATCTGAAGCTCTCTCCTATTCCTCAGCAACTTTATCCTCGGGATTGTCAGTTTTAGAAGAGTTTTGCTGTTAACAATAGAATGCAAAAAAAAAAATTCATAACCATAGAATTTCACTAAAAGTTCATCAGTCAGAAATTTCAAGTTACAGAACCCCAAAAGGTTTCGTCATTCAATTCACTCCCATTGCCCCCACAATTGAAAACCATCAGCTAATTTCTGTCACTAATTATTTCAAAAAGATCGCCACCAAAAGATCAACTACGCATGCTATCAAGCACGCAACCTGTTCATACTATCATCTCAAAACCCTTACCAACCATAATAAAAAAAATAAAAATCGAAGGAAATTCACAGGAGATGATTAAAATTACCATTTGGGAGCTTTGAAGCCTCTGCCGCCGAAAAAGGAATCCATGATCGACACCTTCAAAACAAACCCATATAAGAACAGCCTAGTGAAGTAAATATAAAAAGAAAACAAAAGGATTAAAATGAATCAAAGAGGGTTTGACTGAATTACTTGAATTAGGCTTCTTAAGTAGGAAGAAAAGATTTTTGTGGTTAAACAATAGACAAGAAACGGAGAGAGAATTGAGAAGTTGAATAAATTATAAATATATAAAACAGCAGTCAGGAATGACAAAAAACCTGCTCCAATATAGGAGGATGAGACGCGTATAAGCTTCCAAATGAACACAGTTTCCTTAGAATCGAAGGATCTTTTTTCTTTATTTTAGGGGTGGTTTTTAATTTCCTTCTGCGATCAATTTTCAAAAATAAATACGATTTTTTATTTAAATTAAATTATATTAAAAATTATAAAAATAAATTATTTATAAAAAATAAAATTTAAAATAAAAAAAACTCGAGCTAATTCAAATTGCCCTTAATTTGTTGAAAATTTTGACACCTACATAGGGCTATGGTGTCATTTTCGAAGAAGATGATGAATTAGGAGTGGGCCAACTCCAACTATTTCGATAATGCTGTGTAATCTTTTCGCTGGCAGAATATCAGGCTTTTCAAGGCTTGTTATTCTTTTTAATTTTAGCCTTTTTTTTCTGATGTAAAACCTTTATTTATTTTTTGTTGGGCATCAACCCAAGGCTTTTTCTTCTGGCAAGAAATTAGCCCACGGGCTTCCACGCAGATAAATTCTTTATTTGCAGGCCTACATCCCCAAACTCCTCATTTTCCAGTTTGTCTATTGATTAAGATTTTTTTTTGGTTCCACCACATGTGGATGAATTGAAGAGGTTACATAGAAATCTCAGCCAAAGTAAATAACCCAAGCAAGACGATTGCCATGAACTTGGATTGACTTTTATTCTGAAAAATTTTTATTCTATGCGAAGTATTCTGAGAGGAGAAGTGAAATTTAATATTATTTTTTAAAGAAAAAAAAGTTTTTCAGAACAAAAACCACTGACTGCACCTTTGTTACCTTATTTTTGAAAAGAGAAGACAGGTTTGTCAAATAATTGTTTCCAGTCAATGTTTAATGACAATGATGCTGAAGAAGAAGAAGAAGCAAACCAGCATTAGGGAAAGTAATTTGATGTGAATGAGTATTCAATGTTGCATGCCAATAACGGTACATATATATATATATATATATATATATATATATATATATATATATATATAGGAAAGAGATCCAGACAATTTATTTTTTCTCAAGTATTTTGTGTATTGTGTTTATTGGTAAGTGTTTTGTATTAACCAGATTGATTCAAACAATTCATCATTTAACAAGATAGTAGAGAAAACAAGTGAATAAAGAAGAGCAGAGTTTTCATAACTTCCACCATTGGAATTGATGTGGAAAATTGCATACTAAAAACCTAGAAAGGGCAAATTTTTCCTCTTATCCTCCTTTCAATGTTGAGAGAAATGACATCAATATTCATGCAGAATCTCTGCGCCAAATGACTAGTTAAGTCGAATAAGAACCCCTAGTCCATGACACAAAGGATCAGTTGTTTGAGGGGTACGGGAGATTGAATAAAATTTTTATTGAGATTCTTGTTTTGATTTTCAATTATTTGTGAAAGAATATATGAGTTTCAAATTTAAAATTTTACTTTAAGTTTCGAATATAGAATGAATCTATATGGTGGAAGCTCCTGAGATCTGCTATGTTTCTGCTTTCTCTTTCAAATGGCCGAGAACCATTTACAATTGTTCAAATGGAGTCAATATCCTTGCTTGCCCTGCGTATTGTGCTGGCAAAATTAGAATACTTTTAGTACAACCAGATAAATGGCCACTAGAGAACGAAACAAGAAAACTGAATCTGAACCAAGGAAGTTTTTGAATCTCAATCATGTGTCGTACTCCTCATTTAAATACTAGTTTTGATTGTAATTTATTTTGAATTAAATTTTATTAAAAATTATAAAAATAAATTAATTATAAGAGAAAAAGTGAATGGCTTTCCAAATTCAGCATAATTACTATCTCTTCATTCTTATAGAGTTGCCCGCCCCCTAAGGCCAAAACTAATTCCGCAACTCCGAACCGTCACTAATAGTGGTGATAATTCACTTCAACTTCAGACTCTCCCATCCTTTAGCAACATAATACAAAAATCACAAACCCAATGTATTATCCACTTTACCTCACCCACGACCCATCCCAAAGCTACAGCAGCCCTACCCTTCGGCTCTTGACTTTGACATTTTCATTGGTAGAATATTCTCACATTCATTGCATAGTATTTTATTTTAATTTAAAAAAAATTTATAAAAAAAATTCAAGATAAAAAATTTACATTGACTGTAGTGAAATCCAATCCGACCAATGAGTAAAATTACTCACCAAGTTTCTCAATTTGCTACATCCAACCAATTGACCAGCAAATCTTAGTTGTAAACTCATCAAATGAACAAGGGAAAGCGTCTGACTGGCTTCTATTAATTGTCTAATGTTGAATTTGAAACATTCACCACCAACTTTCAATAAAGGTTTTTAAGTATTTCTCAAATTTTTTAATAAAATTTATCAAAATATTAATTCTCATATAAAATAAAATAATTTATTTTGAAACAGGAGAAGTATAAAATATCATCCCCTAAATATACAACCACCAATAAAGGGGAAAGAAATGTGCCAAAATAATAAGTTATTTACCCTTGCCCCTTGTCCCTTGGGGACTTTTATTACTAAAAACAATAATAATAAAAAATTTTGAAGGACCTTTCTTCAAATCCATCAAATCCTCCGCCTCCACCAAATGCAAAAGCCAAAATTAAATTCTCCTGCCAATCTAAAGAATTGATCACTGGAGACGATGACTGTTCAGATACATCAATCCGAGCAAGAAGAAATTAGGATACTTTAAGGATGTGGAGTAATTCCCACTTCTGCACACAGCTAAATCTTAGTGGCTTCAAGTCTTGCCTTGAACTGAAGCTAATACCATCTTCTAAACAGGCCAAGATTACCAAATGGTACACTAATACAAGTTTACTAGGGTATTGATGGTTCAGAGAAGATTTGTGCGTCTCTTTGACAATTGTAACTGTTATAGGTATAAGTGTTTACTGGTCAACTGGCGGGAACCCTGACTTTTCCATCAGTTGATAGCCTCCTCCCATTTCTACATCAATCATTTCCTCTATCCCCAACCTCTGATGGGCATGGCTGAAGAACAGAGACTGCTACTCATCTTCAAACCTTGCTTTTGCATTAGAACTAGAAGCAGTGACCTGGAAGTACTGGGGCTGTGGAACCGAAAAGTGATTTGGTCTGCAATACTAGAGTTTTCCATCTTTGGGGACTGTAAAAAGGAGTGCACAAGCTTGTTTTCAACTCATACAGAAAATTTTACCATTAATGGGATGAAAATATAGGAAAATAATAAGAACCATGACAACTAACACAGAACACTAACAAATTATAAGCAAACCCACTGACTAACCTTGCCCTGCTCAATATCCATTCAACTGGGAAATTCTCTATTCTCTAGAAAATCTATAAGGCAAGTGACCTGTGAATACATTAGTTCGGTGCATGGATAACTCAAACCTGATGACATGCCTCATATAACAAAGAAAAAGGGGAAAATATAGAAAAGAGAAAGGAAACTGGAAAACAATCGATACACAAAGTTCCAATAACAACTAGTACCAACAAATTCGGACAAAATGAACTCTTAGCTAAGATGATTCTAAAACCTGCTTCTACTCCATGACCATTTCTTTTGGATTTCTTCTTTTTGGTTTAGGCTTATCAAGTTCTGTTGAATTCCTAGCAAGATAGTCACATGACATGTCCAAGTCCCTCTATAAAGAATGTATGATATGCCGAAGCAAGAATTGATGCAGTTCAGACATCAAGTTTCTCATAGTAAGACAGGACAGCATATACAAGCAAATTAAACTGCAGACTGTAAATATAAAGGAAAGAGTGAAACACATATCAACAATAGAACAAATATCTTCAAACACAAACATGGGGTTGAAAAGGTGAACTGCAAGATTGTATTGATAGGCAAGATAATTATTCATATCAAGTATTTGGAGGATTCATAGATGAAGGGATTAACCTTAAATCTGTCCATGACTTTGTATACAAAATTCTCCAGCAAGCAAAAACACTGTAGAACTCAGCAGTTTAGATTGATTGGAAGGGCTGGCAATTTGAGCTGCAGACATTACATACTCTGCCACTGTCACTGAATGCAAATGATGGGACTCCCTAAACCAAATCAAACCAGCTTAGAAGAGAGAACAAAGTGAAGTTCCTGAAATAAATCAAGGCGTCTCAATAGTCTTTGTTTCATATCTCTTGACCATATATGATTCATAAATATCGGGTATCTCATCCTTGTATGGAAAAAGGTAATCCTTCAAAAACTGAGATTCTGATAAACAAACCACAGAGCATAAACTAGCCTTCCTCTCATTCAACTTCTTCTCATTCAAAACTTTCAGCACTTCAATTCTCGGCTTCATCCTTTTCTCTAAATTCATAATAATAACCATGGGGTACGAGGCCAAGCGTTCAGAAGTATATCCAATTTCCTTCATTAAGAAACTCAATGCCTTTCTTATTGTTTCCTCTCCTGTGGCAAGTACACGAGGGAAATTCCTGATCATCCTATAAATAGTTTCATCAGACCAACCAAAGCTCCTGAAAACATCTAATTTAACCCCTATTTTTGATTTACTAAGGCCAACGAGACAATCAACTGCATAATAGAACCTTTTTGACACGGGAGGAATCCCGAACTCGCTTTCCACTAGATGCAATAGATCCCTAATCCAATCAGGGTTGTGTAAAACAGTTCGCCTCGGATGTCTAGCGATAAATTTTGAAACATCCTCGTCTGAGAAGCCATATTTTCGAAGCAACAAAACCATCTCTTCAATTTTTTGGGCCGCATGAGGACCAAGAACCAAATAACACTTTTTCACAACCTTACCAACTTCTTCATCAGAACCCAACCATTTTCTGAGATACTCAACGTTGGGTCTTATTTCAGAATCCAATCCTCTAATGAAAAGGGTCTTATAGCCCATTATAACTTTAGTAATGTCAGAGCTGGATAGGCCAAGATCTTGGAAGAACCTGAATTTTGGCTTCAGCGCTCTGTCGACATCATAATATAGCACCGAGGGACTGACAGAAACAACACTTTTGATCTGTGTTTCGTTTAAACCCAATTCCGCAAAGAAACTGACGACTAATTTAAAGTCTTTTTTGGTTGATTTCAGACGATTTACCTTTCTTGCAGTTGCCAATGCTTCTTCATCGGAAAACCCAAGAGAGTTAGTGAGAAAGTCTTCCATGAAGTGGGACTGACTGGGTTGAGCTGCTGCTGCTGCCGCAATTGTAGAATAAGGAAGGAGAGATCTCAAGAAGAGCCTGCTCCTCCTGTTCCTGTGAAGCCTAGATACCTGGGCAAGCATCATGTTATAGAAAGAAAGAATCAAGTAATTGAATCTACCAGTGTTCAATAGCTCCCAGAGTCATAGAGATGCTCATCAAATCAGCATCCGAGAAAACAAGACGGAGAAGTCACCATCGTCCCCCATTTTCTAGGGTTTCTCAGGTGTTCTACAGTATTTGGGACCTTTCTCTCACCAGAATCCTTGCACGTTATTTTTGAGCATTTCTACTGTGCTGCACGTCGCTTTTTGCAGCACGTGAGCACAGGCCATGCAGCCGTCGAGACCTGATCCGACGGCTAAGAAAATTCATCAATTTTTCTAAAAAAAGTACTTACAGGGGTCAAAAATATAGTCCGTTGGATCAGAATTCAGATCTGATCCAACGAACCAGATTGGGTGCTGCACTAGTATTGGCCGTTATTTTTACACTATTATTATATATAATTTTGGTATTATACACAATTTAAAATTTAATTTTTTATTTTTTTTATCACAAATCGTTTATCTTTACTATTGTAAGTTTGATGTTGATAGTGAAACACTCTGTCTTCAATGGCGGAACTCCACTGAATAAAACAAATTTAAGTTAAAATAATTGAATTTTATTATTTATAAATAAAATTTAAATATATATAATAATATATTATTTTTAAATTATTAAATATTATTATATTACATTTAAGATGAAATTAAATTAAATTATATTAAGAATTAATAAAAATAAATTATTAGTAAAAAATAAAAAATAAAAATAAAAATAACAATAAATAAAAATTTTTAAAAATGTCAATCCAAGTTGAGTTTATTCTTCTTATCTTAGGTTGTTCTATTTCTTTTAGAACTTTACTATTTTGTTAATTTTTCTCACAACTGTGTGGTTGTATTATATTAAGTTTTTTTTTTCGGGGTGGGGGGTGTCGGGGTTGTTGAATTGAGCATCGGATCGGACGACCCTTTTCTGTTTAGCCCAGCGTCGAACTTGATGTGGGTGGGAGGGGAAATTCAAACTATTTTATTTGTTTTATTATTATTTTAAATATTTTTTATAATATCTAAATTATTTTATTTGTATAATAATTATCTATAAAATTGATTAATTTTAATCTTTAAATTATTCTTATTTTTATGCGTATTCTTAAAATATTTTTTTAAATTTTTAAACTTCTTAAATTATTTTTTATCTATTATAGTCTTGGCTATTAAATTTTCAAAAAATTTTGCATATTTGCTTAAATGTCAATATTTATAGTGATATTATTATTTAGATAGTATTTCATTTATTTTCAAACATACATACTTTTTGTCACACCCCGTGGGCTAGAGAACGTGACTTATGTTTTTGACAGCACTCATAATCAACTATTTTGCAACTGTCATCGCTATGCCAAAATAAATATCCCAAGTTGACTATAAATATTTAGACTCATACTTATATTCAAATCACAAGTTTCATACCCATCCCATGTGATATGGGGGTATCACATTCATCCTCCTTAAGACCTTAGCATCCTCGTTAAGCGCCCTTAGGACTATAGGACCGAACCAATGTATGAGATTCTAGAAGTGGCTCCCACCGCGTACGATATAGCACTTAGCTCTCACAAGTTTAGTAACCACTTTAATACCATAATGTCACACCTTGCGCTGCGGGCTAAAGAACGCTACTCATGGGGCAGCACTCACATTCAACTACTTGGCAACCGTTATCACAATGACAAAATGGATATCCTAAGTTGATTATAAATACTTATACTTATATATAAATCACAAGTTTCATACCCATCTCATGTGGGATCGTATGGGGTATCAATTTTTTCATTTATAAGACCTGTTTTCCCTATGAAAAAATGGCCAATAGTCCCTAAAATTAGATGTTTGTCACATTTAGTTTCTTAATATTTTTTTAACCAATAAGGTCATCAAATATATTATGTTTTGCCAAAATGCTTCGGCCACCATTGAATTTAGCATAATTCACCTCAAAATAACATGTTCTTCGCAAATACTAACTATTTAAAAGTATTTTTATTCAGTCGGAGAGTTTTCCTCTAAAAACCTTACATGTGAAGCACATGTGAGGGAAAGAAGTTAAAAGCTTGGAAGAGAGCAAAATAAAGTGAGATAAAAGTCGAGTTTCACATATGCTTCATATTTAGGTTTCGGAGAAAAATCCTCCAGTGAGATAAAAATAACTTCAAATAGTTAGCATGTGCTAAAGACATATTATTTTACCGCTGAATTTCGTCGAGTGCAGTGGTGGTGAGAGTTCTTTGGTAGAAGGTAAGTATGAGGATTTTATTAGTGTAAAAAAAAACTTTGAAAATATAAATATGACAAGTCACTAACTTTAGAGATTTATAGTTGTCATTTTTTCCCTTTTTTAGCATACTTTCTTTTTTAGTTAGGCAAACATTCTCACCAAATTCCTTAAATACAAAACCAGAATCAAAGAGAAGAGTGTTTGGACTGAAATGTCTTCATAAATATTAGCATCTAAGGAAGGCATGCAAATTTTAATTAGAATTTAGTGCAAAGTTAATACCTAGATTGGCTAAATAAAACTAATTTAAGGAAGTTAAAAATTTTAAAAATATTTTAAGAATATTTATTCAAAAGGTAAAATAGTTTAATCCTTATAATGGAATTTTTAAATTTTATTTAATATTTAATATTATTTTTTATCCCTAAACTATTTTCTTTTGAACTTGATGTTCCCAATAATCTAATTTACGGCAAAATTCGACTATTCTCTTCAAATGCGCTGCACATGAATAAATTATTAAGGGCAAACAAATCATTTTGATTTGTTTTCCTTTCAAAATAGTAGCACGTATTCTCACATATATCAAAAGTTATAATATTATTACTTGCTTTATAAATGAAGAATGATGAATTTATAATAAGATTTTGATATACGTGAAATGCCATGCTATGAATTTGGAGAGAATATTATTCCCAAGGAATTATTTGTTCTTGCTAATTGCTGCATGTGTGGCACCGGCGAAGAGAGTGGGTGAATTTCTGCCATATATTAGTTGGTTGTGGCGAGTAATTCAAGTTGTAAAAACACTTGACAAAAGTTTTTTTTTTCTTTTTCAAGAATACTTCTCTATGGATAAAAATATTTTGATTTGCTGTGAAAAGAACAATGAAAAACCTCTTCGGCATCTTCGTCCTGTGTCAGCGGCACCGTAATCGCTCCTGCAGGCTACTTTCTCTGCAGCTCAATGATTTCCTGTATCAGGTTTCAGAGAAATGGCGTTAGGCCGGTTTTCTTCTTCAAATCCCTGTATCAGTACTCCACGCGGCAGCTGCTGTCGGATCCCAGCTCCATTTCTTTGTAGATTACCTAAAAAACTCCCTGGGATTCTCAAAAGAAGAAGCACTCTCCCTTGTAAAGAAGATGCCTCATGTCAAATCCTTTAAAAGAGACCCCAATTTAGTCTTCAATTTCTTGGAAAATTTGGGGCTGAATAAGAACCAGATCAGAAGCATTGTTTCTGTGGGTCCCTTTGTGCTCTTGTACGACGTGGACAAAACCCTTCAACCCAAAATCCGAGTCTTTCAGGACCTTGGCTTATCTGGGTCGGATCTCACCGGAGTTATCATGTATTACAAAAGCATTTTATGCGTAGGGCGGTCCTCCATTGTACGTTCCATTGAATATCTGAGGGCATTGTTGGGCACTGATGAAAATGTGGCTAAGGTAATAAAGAAATTTACTCCGTTGCTCAATGGTTATCTAATATCCTCAGTAATATCAGCAAATGTGGAGTTGCTGCAGAGAGCTGGCTTCTCGAATGAAGATGTGATTAGGTTTGTAGTTAGGTACCCAAGGCGAATTGTTCGAAAACCTCAACGGCTTGAGGAGAACTTGCGAAGGGTGGAAAGCGAATTTGGGATTTCTCGTGAGTCCAAAATGTTTTACCGCGGAGTTGAGGTGGTTTCCTCGAGTACTGATGCAACAATCAACTTAAAGTTGAATGCTTTTAGGAGCTATAGCTGGACTGATGCTAATATATATAGGCTGATCAGGACCCTGCCTTTCATTTTAGTCAGGTCTGATGCCAAAATCCGAGAAGCATTGAGTTTTTATATGGAGGGAGTTGGATATACTTCTGAGTACATGTCTTGCCGTCCGATTCTTTTCACTCTGAGTCTTGAGAGAAGAGTGAAGCCAAGAAGTGAAGTTTTGAAAATTTTGAATGAGAAAAAGTTGAGCAAGAGGAAGCTATCACTCTGTACTGCTGTGTGTGTATCAGATTTGCAGTTTGTAAATGTTTACATTCTGCCATATACGGATGAATTACCTGACTTGTATGACTCGTACATGAAAAGTGCTAGAAGATAGAGGAAAGGAAACCTTTGAGTCAGGTCCAGAACTTGCTCCCTTTACTGGAAATTACGGTGACTTGTATCTTGGTGCATTTTGATTTCCTCTTGGTTTCTGGTAAAACTGTTAGTTCCTTCTGTCATTCACGTAATTCGTATCATGGGACATTTTCTTTTTCTCTTCGTTTCTAAGGTAAAATTTTGGTTTTTTTTTATGTCTGCTTTTTGAACTCATATCAGAAATATGGAAACAGATTGCATAATTAGTTCAAAAAGTAAACAGTTTTTAATCTTTTATCGATTTGTGAAAAGAGATATTTTCTCTTCAATTGTATTTATTCTGGAGTCAATGACCCTTATAGTGTTTCCGGCTCCCTGTAGATCATTCAGTAACTAGTAATTTTGAGTTGTTAGTTTTTTTTTTTTTGTGTTATATTCCAGGAATTGAAGCGATGATGTAATATTGCATTTTCGCAGGAGTTTAGGTTTATTGGAGATCTTGAATGGATTTGGCGTCTTGCTCATAGTATATAATGGTACTTAGCACCAAGACTTTTTTCTAGCCAAAATTAAGCCATTATCAAAACTGATTCTTATTGTTTTGGAGTGAAATCCACTTAATCCCATGTTAAGCTTCTCTTGTTCTTATTGGTTAGCTAATTGCCAATTGAGTGTTACGCTAGATTCCACATAACAGTAAATTTATTAATGAGATGAGATCTACAAGCTTTTGAGAAGCAGAAGTATGATTATTGCCTCTTGGTGTTAGCTGGGGAATTTATGGTTGATGCTTCATGCCGTCCATTGAATCTCTCTGTATCTATGGTTTTACAAGGATAAACAAGAATTCGCCTGAGGTTTTTGCTCCTTGCAAGTAATCTGGTGAGGTCAAAACTGCAAGTAGAAAGAGTTCTGGTAATTGGAAGAGAATTGATCCCATGATCTAGTAGTAGAAGAGTAGTACAATCCTGTTTTCTAAATGAGTTGCATTATATCTCCACTGATTTTTGGCTACTCCTAATGGTGTACTTTCAGGAGCTTTTTGGTTGCGTGGAGGGAAGTTGGTGTAGATAATAACATAGCCAAAAAGAAGTGTTGATTTCAAGATCCCTGATTTAGTTCTTGCACTTGCTAGAAAAGCAGAATTGGCAGACAGACAGGAAACTGTCAATAAAATTCTTGAACCTATAGTTGAATAATATTTCTTTCCCTCTTCATGCTTCCTGTTGTTATATTCCCTCAATTCCTTTCTGAACTTGACTCCCAACCCCAATAAGCTTGAAGAAGCATATTTATTTCAAGGAAGTTCTAATATCTGGCAGTAAATTTAGCATCCGCCATATTTGTTCTGCTCGGGTGCCGCTTTTAGAGTTTTACACGAAGGAGGGAGATAATGATAGTTCAGCGTATTATTGCTAAATCCTGAATACTCTTGACAAAATTTCAGTAAAAATTTAAGCTTCAACCAGGCTAGCCTTTCGATTATTTATGGTTCTGTTACAAATGATTCGTCATGATTTTTGTTGAAGCTTTTTGTTCTTTGTTTCTCTGAAAAATTAGTACTTCAGCTGAAACAACCTAGTTTCTCTACATAATTTTGAAGTGGACAGAGTTGTTTTTATTTGGAGTAGGAGTGTGCAAAAATTGAATCGAATAGAATGAAATTTACTTAATTATTTTATAATTTTGTATTAATAATAAAATATTCAATTGTGATGAAGGATTATAATGGAACATTTCTCATCTTTTTCTAATAAAAAATTTACATTTTAAAATAATGAAGCTAACCTCCAAAATTCATTTTCCAACTCTGAAATGATCAATCAAATCCTGCATTCCCCAAAAAGGTATCTCCCGTCAACTTTTTTTTTTTTTTTTTTTTTGTTTTTTGGGTGGGGTTTTGGGGGGCCTAAAAATTTTGTAAGCAACTCCTCTAATGTGAGACACACATGCGGCACCTCCTTATCTCTTCTAGATAGATAAGAGGCCATTCTTCTCCACCCCTACTGAATAATCCGTCGCTTCTCAATCGCTGATCTCTCAAGCCCAACGAACTTCCGCCGTCTATTCCCATCAAAATAAACGCCATTTCTTTCACACTACACTCGCTGCCTCCTCTCATTTTCTGCCCATCTGAATCAGCGCACGCACTGCACGGTGTTTCCGGTGGAAGTCGCAAATGGCCGCTCTGCAGCAAACTCCGATCACCTTCCGTTCCCGTTCGCCGCCTTCTACTCAAATCCCCAACAATCCCTCAACCAAGCTCTCACTCACTTCGAGCTTCACCGCTGGCATCAAACTCCCCAAACTCACAATTAAGCATCACTCCGCCACCACGAAGCGCAACCTCGGTGCATCCGGCGGCCAGAATGGCCGACACCGCGGCCGGAAGCTACGCCTCCGCCTTAGCCGACGTGGCAAAATCGAACGAAACTCTGGAGCAAACCGCCGCGGACTTGGAAAAAATCGAGAAGATCTTCAAGGACGAGGATGTCGTGAAGTTCTTCACGAACCCCACCATAGAGGATTCCAAAAAGCTCAGCGTCATCGACGAGATAGTGAAGTCATCGGAGATACAGCCTCACGTGGCCAATTTTCTGAACATTCTGGTGGACATGAAGCGCGTAGACATAATAAGCGATATAGTGAAGGAGTTTGAAGTGGTTTATAACGATTTGACAGATACAGAGCTGGCGGTGGTGACTTCAGTGGTGAAATTGGAATCCCAGCATTTGGCTCAAATTGCAAAAGGGGTGCAGAAATTGACAGGTTCGAAGAATGTGAGAATCAAGACTGTGATCGATCCATCTCTTGTTGCTGGTTTCACGATCAGGTATGGGAATGGCGGATCAAAATTGATTGATATGAGTGTGAAAAAGCAGCTTGAGGACATTGCTGCTCAGCTTGATTTGGGGGACATTCAATTAGCTGTATGAGAAATATTTTTAGTATAATATTAATGATTTTTTGTTTGAATTTTTTGTAAGCAAAATTCAGCAAGATTATTGTATGAATTTGAATTTTGGATAAGATAGAAAAATTTTCAGCAAAAAACAAAAAAAAAGATAAGATAGAAAATTTGTTTAGAATGGTCAATTATTAGATGGGAAGGGACGAATTATCAAATTATATGCTCCTCCTGCTGAGTATGGTATATCTGATGTTTTGGGATTAAAGGAGAATGATGAACAGAATCACAAAATAAATGGAAAAAATGAATTTTGTAGCTCATTCTTTGTAGTAATTTTTGTTTTTAACCTCTAGCGAATGTTAATTTTTCTTTTTCTCATTAAATTTCAAAAAAAACTTTTGCCTTTGATCTAGATTTTCCAACCCAAGTATCTAGCCTCTCGAGGGCATTTATTCAAGAAAAAACTGGACAGTCATTTATCATTAAATACTCCTGTACATCCAGAGGAGAAATTACATTACAAATTGATGAAATTGCCCGACGAAATAATGGCTTAGCTTAGTTATTGACTAAATTTGATTGGTAATTCAAGAAAATCGAGGTCCAAACAAGCACAAGCATTTTGAGGTATGAGCAGCTCTTTACAAGTTGTTGAACTGAAAATGCTCTGTTAATAATGTTAATATAAGGTCATGAGTTCAATTTTTAATTATTTGATTTTTAATTGTGACATTATGTTAAAAGAGTTTTGGGTTAAATTTAAATTAATCTTATTAATTGGGGAGATATCAGAGTGCTCTAAATTAAAAAAAAAAAAAAAACTCCAGCAGAAAACATCTCATTTAGAACAAAGCTATGACACAAAAATGAAGCAGCAAACATATTAGAATTAGAATTAACATGTAAGAGCACGTTAGAGCTCCTCTTTTTATACTGCTCTATCATTTTTCAGATGAAGAAAACGCAGTACTGGGATTGCTGGCTCTTTCTGTTCTTTCTCGTTCTTGGTGATCGTCTTCACCTCCTTGTATTTACATATCATTTTAGAAAATACCTCATATATTGAAATTCACATCTTTTTAAGCTGTATATCTAAAATAATTAGTAGTAAATTATGATAAAATAACATAGACGTTTTTTATCATTTATATTTATCTGTCTATTGTTTAAGTTACTGTGAAGGAAATATATGACTGCTATTTCAGTGACTTTATTTCAAAATTTGCGACCACTTTACAAATTCATTATTTTTATTACCTAATTGGTTTTAGTGATTTGTCTGAATTTCAAAATATGCAAAGTGTGATGTTCATAACCACTCACTTATAACTAAAATATGTTAGTAACACAAAAGCAGTGGTCAAGAACACTACAATCCCGACAACATTGGTTTCATGTTGAAACTTCCTAAAAATAATAGTCGACTACCCTGCCATTTTTCCTTTATTTTATATATATCTTTGTGTAGATTTTGAATTCGTCATTTTTTCTGTAAATATTCTGCAAAAGGGATCGTGTCTTCGTCATTCTTTAATTAATCAGAAGAATAATGAAGATCATATCCATCCTTGTGCTTCTTTGCTTTCTTTTCTTCAGTTTTGGCACATCTGGTATGCCATCTCACTATCTCTTTTGCCTTTCCCAATCTTTTTGCTAAAGATTTATTTAGATTTAGATGTTTAATTGATTAAGAAAAGATCACGATTTCATCTATGTCTGTAGTTAAAGAAACTAATGAAATAGTTGCAAAAAAAGGCGTGAGAAGTCTCACCCTTTATTTTCCTTTATTTTTTTAAAACACCCATCACTAGATCTTGTGGTTATCTAAAATCAAGATTCAAAAAACCAAGATTCAAAGAAAAAAGTAAACCTATATTATAATTGTTGTTTGAAATTCTGAAATCTCATGCATCATTAATGTTGGAAGCATTGAGTTGAATTTCATTTCATCCTATGATATCAAAATGGGTATATCTTTGTTGTCCAGATGGGAAATGTTCGGAGGAACTTTGCCATGTAAGATTTGAAATGAAGGGATGTCTGATGGGAAGATGCATGGTGGCCTGCGCCCAAAAGTATAAAACCACTATATTTGGATCATGCCCTGGCCAAGGAGACACTTGCTTGTGTGGTGTAAAATGTTGTATATAGAGAACACACAATCTTCTTCCTTGTAATCCTTTGCTAAAAGCCATTTGCAATAGATTTTGCACCGTAAGTTATATTATTTTATTTGTCTATGTGATTGCACTCCTCTTATTTTAGTTGAGTTTATCGCACTATCTATTCTTGAAAACTGGAGAAACTTGAAATCAACTTAGACTCTAATGGTAAGCCTATCTTATATCATTGATGACTACAGATGACAGTTCTCTTAGTACATATTCAGATTGATGCACCTTAACTCATACTTAACCGAAGGGCAATCAATTGATTGATTGGCTGTGTGGCAAGAGAAAGACGGGGGTGTTGCTGTGGCTCGAGATATATAATCACTTCCCCTCTAGTGTCATTGGTTCTTACATCATGATCGTGTGTAGGTATCATATTCCTACGAATTTTATGTACTAAATAATCTTTGATGTGCAACTCATTTTAAAAACTAATTTTATTTTTTTTAATTTGAATCTTATTTTTCTCCTTATAAATAATTCATTTTTTATTTACAATACAACTCAAACTCAAACTAAAACACAATCTCAATATATTAATGCCAAAAATAATGTGATTACTTCTCTTTTTGATGTGTTATTGTGCAAGGAAATTAGAGTTCAAACTCATAATATCTTATAATACGGAACATATATTTAACAACTGAATTATATTACTTATATAGTATGTTGCCTATCAATGGCCATTATTTTAGGTTATGAATCCACAAGAAACAATATGGCAAAAGGTAATCCTGCATATAGTTTAATTTTATTAGAAAAATTAAACATATTCAAAATCACATAAACTTGTTTACAAACTAACTTACTCTTAAACCGCATTCCATATCAATACAATTTATCCTTTTTGCCCCAAAAATTGGTGGGTATACTGAAAGAAATGATATATATATATATATATAAGACAAAACTTACTTTGTTACTGTAAAATAAAAAGGAGAAAACATTCAAAAATAACTGAAATAGTCTGATTAAAACGGCATTACAACTAGTGGATTCAAAACTACCCTGCGCTGTCCTCTTGGATGTCCGAAAACTGTCATTCGTTTTTGTGCCTGAGGCAAAGAGCTTGAGAACTTGACATTTCCAAGATTTTTAGCATCTTCAGTGGAAAGAAAAATATTTAGGTAAACTAGATATTCATTAGACTAAAAAAAAAAAAGAAGAAGAACTAAAAATAGAAAAGTGACTCTAAAGCCAAAAACTACTACCTGGGATTGTATTGTGTAGGATATGAGTTGGATCGAAAAGTAAGCATAAAAATTTATGGAAGATGATGTGCTACCTAATTTATCCAACACTAATTTTTTTTAAAGCAATAATGACTAACTTATTAGCACTTTCATTAAATCTTATTATTTACTTGTAGTAATGGATGTTTTGGACTGTAATTAGTTTGAGGAAATTGGACAGTTTGAGAAAACAAATAGGAAAAATAGCTGATTGGTTTCTTGAAGTTTGAACCTTTACATCGTTTAATTTCACATTTTTTTCACACTTTATAGTCTTTAAATATTTTACAAGTTATCCAAGTGGTTTTGACATCACACTCTTTTGTGAATTTTCATCAAAAAATACCACACACTGAGCATGTGATGTTTTTGTGAGAGCATATTTGTTCAAATAATATAAAAGGCTTAAAAATAAATTATTTTTGTAACTAGCACATAACTTTTAAGATAAAATAGGTTATTTTTAAATTTTTTAATAATTGATTGAATAAATATGTCATCACATAAATACTACATCCTCATTACATGTTATTTTCTGTCAAAACCTAACCAAAGATGTGATGGCAATATCATTTTGACAACACATAAAATATTTAAAAATATTAAAAAATGAAAGAAAACTTGTACGACCAACAGACGAAGAGCTAGATTACGGTGAGTTCGAAAATTTTTGAATGCTTTTAACTTTAAAATTTGGTATCTGCGAGATTTGGGTGGCTAGAGTTTGATGTATTGTCTGTTCAAAAAGATTTAAGCTGGATTATTTTTGTTGTGTTGTGTGTTTAACTTTTTCGTTGGCCGAGCCAGAGTTGTTGTGTTGGGAGGCAGAAATTTGAATCAATATCGGTCCCCACTCCTCTTATTTGTTTTTTGTGGTTTAAAGCTGTTGGCTTATTCTGGGCAATATATTACATTGTATTTTAATTTAGGGGTTGTTATCTTTAGCAATCTCTAATCTGCATTACATTGTTACTTGGTTCCCACTAGCTTTATAAATTATTTGTGCAGCAGAGATGTTGTCTTTAGTGTTCCTTGTTGCAGTCATATGTTTATTATTTTTGCTGATGTATAATATTTATTTCAGAGCTCTTTGCTTAACTAAATCTTACTGCCATGTTATGTGTTAGGAACGGGTTCAACAGATTTCAGCATCAAGGTAGTCCATGGGGGGAATTAATAGAAACAAATGGATTTGAGGAATATAAAGGGGGAAACATTGCATTCTTTGATCATTGTGCAAGGGATACCATGTCTATGATAGTCCTAGATAAGCTAGCCTATGTGTTGGGGTATAACAATTATGTTGGTTTTTTCTGAAAAATTCAAGGGGTAAATAACAGTAAAGCATGAAAATTCTTGATGAGTGAAGATGATATCCAGGAGATGTGCATCTTTGGTGAAGAAAAGCATGTGGTGGAGGTGTATTTTCGGCATGATAAAGAAACACATGAGTTTGAGTTTATTAAGTATCTAAAGGCATATGAAAAAAATGTTAGAGCAATAGGAGATGTTAGTAAAATATCTGATGGTAATGTGGGCAGTGAAAGTAATGGTGATGATGGAGTTGATAATACCTTTGTTGATGATACCCTTGTTGATGATACCTTTGTTGATGATAATGGACGATAAGGAGACAGGAGCCAAGGTCTTCAATCGGATATATGTTTGCCTTCATGCACTAAAAGTTGGGTTCAAGGCCGGCTATAAGAAGGTGATTGGGTTAGACAGTACTTTCTTAAAGGGGCATCATGTGGGAGTTTTGTTAACTGCTGTAGGAATTGATGCCAATAATGGGATATATCCCATTGTTTATGCCGTTGTAGAATCAGAGAGCAGGGCTAGCTGGACATGGTTCATCCAAGGACTGGTTGAAGACCTGGACATGCGTAGACCACAAGAATGGTGTCTCATTTCTGACAGACAAAAGGTAAGCTACAAGTACTTTTGGTATATGATGTTTGAAACTTTTAGACAATTTATGACTTGCTAACTACTGCTTGCTTCTCTGTTCTTAAGGGGCTGATTCTAGTTGTGGCCGAGTTACTGCCAGGAATTGAGCATAGACATTGTGTTAGACACCTTCATAACAATTTCAAAAGGCTGCATCCGGGGGATGCATTGAAGGAAATGGTGTGGAAGTGTGCAAAGTCAACTTACAAGAACAAGTTTGCTGCTGAAATGGAAAGGTTGAAAGAGTTTGATGCAACAACACACGAATGGTTAGTGAAGAATACAAAACCTGAACATTGGAGCAGGTCACACTTTCGAGAGACTTCCAAGTCTGATATATTGCTGAATAACCACAGTGAGGCATTTAATAAGCACATTTTTGGGGCAAGATCAAAACCAATATTAGGAATGTTGGAACGAATAAGGGTTTTCCTCATGCTGAGGCATCAGTCAAAGAGACAGCTTATTAGTAGACAAAAAGGTCGAATCTATCCAAGTATAGTATAGATTCTTGAGAAAATAAAGGAAGAATCTGCCCATTGCTTTCCTTCATATGCTGGTGGATCAAAGTTTCAGGTGAGACACAGAAATATGGAGCAGTTTGCAGTTGACATTGAAACGAGGACTTGCACGTGTAGAAGATGGGACATTTATGGTATACCATGCTCTCACGCGCTAGGTGCTTTGGGAATGGAAGGACGTAATGCAGAAGAATATGTTCATGAATGCTACAGTTTAGCTCATTTTCAAAGGGCGTATGAGCATATTATAGGCCCTAACAATGGTCCCAATAATTGGCCCAGAACTGGAATTCCTCCAATGGAATCTCCTGCCAAGTTAAGGCTCCCTGGGAGGCCTAAAAAGAAGAGAAAAATGGAACATGGTGAACAACAATCAAAGGTTGGCCGAAACGGAGTTGTCAAGCTGTCTAAGGCATCAATGTGGAATCAAAGATGTGGACAGTGTGGACAGGCTGGTCATAACAAAAGAAAGTGTCCATTGCCTTATAAGGACAAAAGCTCCAATGCAGTTGAAATGCCTGAGGATGTTGTAGGTTATACGTATGGTCACAACGTAAACAAGTATAAAAATTGTGGTGGCTTGGGGCACAATAGGAGGACATGTACAATTCAACAGCCAAGCCAACAATCTGCAAATGTTGGGAAGAAATTAGTGGAGAAAAGATCTGATGATCGTTCGGATGTAGAGGTATTGCAAGTTCATTTTATTGCATCTGTGTGTAATGTCCAAACTTGAAATTCATTTGTTTTTTGTTTTCTGTTGTAGGTTAAGCTGGTGCATTGAAATTGGGCATAACAGATCCACTTGCAAGCAACCGGGGGCTGAGTTGCATCCCAAGAAAACTGCTGCTACGATATTACATATTAGTGACTGAGCAGTTCTAATATTGTGCATACGTGTACTGGTTTTTGTTATTTAGGCTGAAATTAGGAGCTGGAAATGTATACTTCATCCCAGTAAATTTAGACTGACATTGGTTTTTGTTATTCCAATTACCAGTATGTGGACAAGTTGTCTACGGAAGGAAAATTGGAGTGTAATCTTATATGGTTTTGGCAAAGTCTAGATCACAAAGTTTTGTATTGGATAGTACATCAATCCATATCTTTCTCTCCCTTCTCTTTTGAACCATGTTTTTAGCTTCCAACTCTCCAATCTTCCTAAACAGTCCATTTATAAGTGAAGGTAGGTCCATAGTTGAAATTATAATCAGAAGATTACACTCATAATAGTAATGCCGTAAGATATATATATATATATATATATATTTCTTCTTTTGTAAGTATGAACGCATATAAATTATCAAGAGTGAATATATCGTCAAAATTTGACTAAAAGCTATACCCAAACAAATACAATGTATTATAACCAGATTTCTATTGATTAAGTTACTATAATTCTCAATGACAAAATAGCAATTCAATTAATTGAAAGCACTGTTACATTTCAATTGATGTTTCCCATAAATTCGGTAGCCTGAAAGAAATTCCAATCAAATAGGAAGCCTTTTTTCCACCAGAAAAGTAGACAGTGAACTTCATGGGTTAATCTTTGTCCACGAAGTCCTTATTGCACTAGCATTTCCTCAGAAGCATCTCAGTGATTGATTTTTCGGCATGTTTGACTGCTCCTTCTTCGGTCTCTTGGGGTCGAATGCTTGTGGTGACTCTAGCTCATTTCCCTCTTCTACATGTCTTTTCCTTATCTTTCTGAGCTATTGGTGGGTGGAGGATCCAAGATCTTCTTCAGGCTGCAACAATGCCCACGGAGGAGTGAATAACTGAAATGGGTTTTGATTTGGGCAGAAATACCCTAACTCTCATTGACGTTATGTTTATGTTCCTCTTTTTGTTTTTTTTTTGCCCTAGCAATAGAGAATGTCGTTTTTACCCTTACCTTCACACACTTGTGTAAATCACGTGACGTGTTCAGTCGGAAACTACCGTGGAAGTGGCGGCGATGCCTTAAACATTCTCTCGAAAAAACATCAGGGACGAATTATAATAAAACAAAACAAAATGGACTAAAGATACCAAACGAAAAAACATTGAGGATCAATAACACCAATTTGCCGTAACTTTAACTACCAACTAGCAAAAGTCACAAATGAGTTCTGCCACTTTGTGGCAAAATTCATACCCATTTGAAGCTATCATGAAATTGGAAATTTTATGATTTTCATGATGTTTATATATACAAATGGTTTGAAAAACTAACCTTATATGGTTTTTGATAGATGTGAGTTTTAATGTTTTAATTCGACAGCTTCAAAGCATAAAGAAAAAAAAATGGAAAATTACAATATGGAAGCGAACATGAGAAGCATATATACTCTGTAGGATATGAGTTGGTCAAGCAACGGTAACATTAGAAGCAAAACGATGAAAACCCTCTTCAGTCTTCCCCATGCAATGCTATGTTACCCAACTACCCCAATATAAAATTTAAATGGATAGAATTGTAATTTTACTTAATAAAACTTAATTAAAAAGTTTCAAATTTATTACCAAAAGTGGCAAAATTTTAACATTAATAAAATTTATAACTTACCATTTCACTGTTAAAAATTACCTTAAACGTAGTTGGGCACCCTAATTTTTTTCCCTTCCTTTATATAAGAAGAGAGAGAGAGAGAGAGAGAGAGAGAGAGAGAGAGAGAGAGAGAGAGAGAGAGAGAGATTTGGAGTCCACCAGTTTTCCTAAAACTCTTTTATTCATTTATTTCTTTTTCTGGGGTGAAAACTCTGCAGAAGAATTGTTGGAGTATATGATTTCTTCACCGTTGTTTAAGTAATGAGAAGAATGAAGATGAAATTGAGCCCTGTGCTCCTTTTCTTTCTTTTCTCTATTTTGGCTACCTCCGGTATGCGATATCGATCCCTCTTTTCTCTCCGTCATTTTTATTTATCTGCAGATCACTTCAACTTTTTGGCCACTCCAGATGACTAATTAGACAATTGAAGGATCAAATGTGTTAGAATTCAATTACTTTTTCAGTGATTTTGGTTCTGGATCAATAATTGTATTCTTTAAAATTGAAAATTTCCCTTTCACTTCCTATTTTATTTTAAAATGTTTTAGGGCAAATCAACCAGTATCTAAGAAAAAGGCAAGAAGAATTATCCGCCACGACAAATGAACATTCATTGGGTATTGCAAATGAATCTAAACGGAGTGTCATTCTATGATCAAAATGACTATGGTTTTGTAATATATCTTTGTTGTCCAGAGGTGAAATGGAACAGAAAATGTATGGAGGAGCTGTGTTATGTAAGAATGGAAATGGAAGAATGTCTGATGGGAAGATGCATGGTCGCCTGTGGCCAAAAGTATCGAACCGCCATATTTGGATCATGCCCTGCCCACAACATCTGCTTATGTGGTGTTCAATGTTGTATATAGTTAAGACACCTTTTTGCTTCTACTTGGCTAAAGTATTTTTAGCATCTTCAATAGATGTTGCATTGCAAGTGTTACCTTCCTTGTCTATTTACCTATTTCGAGTTGCAGTAATAATGTCATATATGAAGTGATTAGTTAGAGTTTAAACTCTTAATCTCTTACATTACAGAATATATATTTTACTAACGAAGTATCTTTATTTTTTCCGTGAATGTACATTTTTCTTGGGATCCCTTTGAGCACACTTGCAGTAACTACGAATTTGGACATAAACTAGCTCATTTTTAAGAGAATTAGATAATAAAATAAATGAAGTAGACTTGACATTGATGTTATTATTTCATATAGCGGGGGGTACAACCAGGAAATAGATTTCGTTGCAAGTAAAGGGTTCTGTCAGCTGCCCTAAAAAAATTTTGAAGTCCTATTTTCCCTGAAAGAATTGAGGTTTTCGAGAAAAACTTTATAAAATTAATTTTTGGCAAAATGTATAATATTATCTTGTGTTATATTTTTCATTTGTCTACCTTTTTAACTTCAAGTCTCTGGTTTTGTCTGAGTGTAAGTGTTTAGATTGGATATCAATATCGCAATATTATCATAACCGACACCATCACGAATGAATTCAAACTGTTAACCTATACATATTTATGAGTTGTCTTCTTCTATATTAGCAGGGAGGACTAAATTACCAATTTTCATGGATTGCCCATAATCACTTTCTCTACCTAAGACGCAAGTTCAGAACAGCAGAGATATATCACCATCCATTTGGGGGCATGGACTACAAGTTCATTTACGCCAAAGTCTGACCTTCACGTTTATGGCAGGACCCCTCTGCTTTTCCTCTATTCTTTTATCTATCACGCCACAAGTTCAAGAAGTGTCTCTCCCCGTGAACTCGATCCTCCTCATGTCCCCTTGTCAATAAAGTCCCTCATTTGAATCACTTTTCGAAATTACCCAAGGAACAATTAGGCCAATCTTTTCTACCGTCCCAAATGAATTTTCAAGAAGTAATTATCAAACTGAAATCATCTGAATCAGCAAACTTGTCCGCGTTATCGTTTGCTTGTAGTAGGTTTCTTTATGGCTTTTTCATTTTTTATTTTAACTAGAAAAAAGTGTTGTTTAGAGAAACAATTTTAGGAAATGCTTACTAAACATTTACTTGATTAACCTTTTTAACAACTTAAGAAAAACCCAATCGAGTAAACAAGAGTGCAGCTGGCAAAATGTTGAAAAGAAAATCTAGTGAAAGAAACGCATATACATGTCTCGAAGTTGAAATGCAAAAATAAATACTTTGGGTTGGTGATTTTGGGGTGACTCAACAATGCATGTGAATAACTTTGAAAAGAATGCCGTGGATCATGTGAAGTCCATCAGATGTACAATGTCCTACATTAAAAACCCTCTTCAGTTCCCTTCTTCCCCATCATATATATTATAAAGCCACCAAGTCCTAAATCTTATTCCCTCCAATTTCATATCCCCTTCTCCCCTTCGTTGTTCTTGGAACATTTTGAACTTTCCTTTTTGAGCTCATATTTCTCTAAGCTCATTTGCTGTCGCAAGAAGAACCGGAGAAGATGAAGAATGGAGTTCGCACATTGTCACTTCTTACTGTATTCTTCATGCTTCTTACTCTCAGTAAAAGCCTCCGGCCTCACCATTGTAACCGCGGCTCTCTTTCTCTTCTTGCCTGCGCTGTTTATATACTTTCTTCCAATTAATGTTTAGTTTTTTTACTGTGCGCCTAAGCCTAATGTAATTACCGCCGTTGTTTTACTCTATGGCATTTCAGTTACTTACCACGGCAAAGGTGCTTACAAGAGCGATTCAAATGATCATATTCACCCTCAGGTAAATTTGTTTCTACATGACATGCATCTTTTCTTGAAGAAAAGCTTTAGATTTCTTAATGGTAAGGGGCTCTAATAGCTGGTTCTTGTTTACTCTAGTCGTGATATGGAAATGTTTTAGTGAATTTTTTTTTTAAAAAAAATTATTCTCAAACAAAGAGAATTAACGTTTTAAGACAAAAAAAAAATATTCTCAAACAAAGAGAATTAACGTTTTAAGACAAAGATTCGATATCAGACTATCGGATATATTATGTTAATTGACGTGCAAACTTTGTATACTTTGTATTTTCAGGAAGGATCAATAAAGGGTAAATTGGGGATGGAGCTGTATCCAACAGGGTCTAGACTACCAGACTGCTCCCATGCATGCGGACCTTGCTTCCCTTGCAAGAGGGTGATGGTCAGCTTCAAGTGCTCTGTGGCAGAGTCTTGCCCGATCGTCTACAGGTGCATGTGTAAAGGGAAATACTACCATGTCCCTTCCAACTGAAGTGATATTGACTATTGAGAGCTGCCAAGAGATGGTTTTTTTTTTTTCCTTTTTCAGAGACCAAAAGAGTTTTGTTTAGTTTCCTTTAAGGATTGAGTAGTCTTCGTTCTATTATTTAGGCATTTTAGCAGCATTTCCATTATAGAGTAGGAGAAGGACCAAGAGAGGCGTCTTAGGGACCAGGATTTGATTGGCACTTAGTCTTGTAAATATTCAGATTCAGCAATTTTTGTCACCTCAGTGAAAATTTTCTTTTCTTCTTCTTCCTCCCCTTCTTCTTCCTCCCCGTTGTTCATTTCACGTTATTGCTAGGTTGAATTCAAAATTTCAAGATTGAGAGCACTTATATATATTTATATAAACTGTGAAAATTTCCATAAAAGTAACTTTTTTGGTATAAAGTCACATCTTTATTAAGTACATCTATAATTTAGAGTGACTGAGATAAAAGCCCACAAGGTCCATCTCATCTGTTGGCAATCAAGAATTTGTCTCACCCACCAGAAGGGAAAAAGTAAAAATTGAGAAAGGAGTTTTCCTAGCCATGGAATTAAAGAAGATGAATTTAGTTGGTGGTTCCTAGTGATGTATACGAGGCTTAATGTTTTCTTCATTTTTGAAATACCTTTAATAACAAACATATGTCCAAAAAAAGGAAAAATTTAAGCCACAAAATATATCGGTGTTTTTGTTTTTTCTTTCTTATAAAAGGACAAAACATGAGTTGAAATCCTTTTCTTTTTGTATAGCAATATTGGCAATGCTAAATCCTTATGTTTAGTAAAATTTAGTCAGCATCCTACAACAAAATGGATCCGTGGCGCAATGGTAGCGCGTCTGACTCCAGATCAAAAGGTTGCGTGTTCGATTCACGTCGGGTTCAAACTCCGTTTCTGCCAATCTTTTGTTTTCCAAGGTGGACAGTTGGGTCTTTTTAATTATAAATTGTGGGCTTTGTTTTGGAATCGCCAGGCCGAAGTTTGGCTGTTGGGTCAGTATCTTTATATCTGGTCTTCTTTATTTTTCTTTTCCAGACCCTTTTGTGTTTTTCTTTTGTACCCCCCCACCCCCCCACCCCTGCATCCATGAAATTATCTGATCAACATGCCACTGCCACCCCAACACCCCAGAAAAATTAAAGAGGAAAAGGGCAAAAAAAAAAAAAACTCAGTTCTCAAAAGTCTCTAGACAATAGAAATTGATGGAGATCCCTCTGATACAACATAATCTTATTTTCTAAAAATTGGACTACTTGTCCTTATCAAAGGTCACTTTCGTCATGTGATTTGGTTGAAATAGGTAGAATTCTTAGCCAACAATTCAGCACGAAGAAAAGCAAACTAAGAAGTTTCAGCTTCTGCAGAATTTGTCATCTTCTTTTGCTTCTTTAGAGAATTTGCATATATTTTGAAAAGAAAAATATCATTTGCCGTGTTATAGTTGGAAGAGAGATAAAATGAGGTCCTCCAATGTAATCTTGCTAGAAGAATTGGCATGCTAATCTCAGACTTTTTCCCCTTTTCTTTTTTGGTTTATAGTGACAAGGAAAAATGAAAATACAAATCAAATAGTAGCGTAGCACAGCAAATCGTTTCCAGAATTTAATCTCTACCTCATAACTAGTTTACAATATTGGGGCACCAAATTAAGCTCAATTTCGATTTAGTCCTTTTAAAAAATATTTTAACTTTGACACCTAAAATGTGAAAAAAAAAATCTTATAACTTTTCCAAAAACTTCAGCAACTTAAATACACCCGTTTCTATTTTATATAGCACATTCTTTCCTCGTTATTTTTTTTTTCTGGTTGAGAAAAATAGTTCATCCAATTTTGTGTGCATGTGCTTGTTTTCCCTACTCCCAATATCAAAATTTTCAGTTTGATTTTACTTTTTTTTCTTACAAATATTTATTTTTTATACTTTTTAAAATAGAAATTCTAAAATGAGAAGAGGAAACTGCCCTAGACAGCTGTTCTAGTGTTGGGCGGGAGTCAACGGCTATTAAAGTCCCTTTTGGACTTACTATTAAATTCACATGCTATAGCATAGGATTCAAAAGTTATCAATTGAACGAGAAAGGATTTTAGGTCGAACATTAATTTTTTTAAATAAATTTTTAAAAAATTTTATAAAGCTTGCTTAAAGATTGTTATAAAATTTGTATTGACTATAATGCGTCGTCGAACAAATATTAATACGGATGAAATATATTGTACATGATAGTTAAAATTTATCATAAACTATATAAAATCTATCACGTAACAAAAAATAAAAAATTTAAAATTATCATATATATAGTGTACTTAATTTGTATTAATAAGTTAAAAAATATAAATAGAAATAACAAAAATGCTATTATAAGAAAAATAAAATTCAAAACAATAAAAGCAAACTACGAAAAATATAACAGCAAAACTAATAATTTTAGGGGGGGAAAGGGCAAAACTAATACTCAGTTTTATTTCATATGACTTTTTTATTATATTTAAACGTTTCAAAAAAATTAATATATTTTATAAAAAAATATTTTAATATATTTTATGTTATCAATTAATTACTAATTATATTATATATTATTTTTATATATTTATATTTAATATATAATATTTATTGATCAATATATTTTTATTTTTTTATTATATTATATTATTATAATATATTTTAAACTCTTATATAAAATTTTATGTTTGTTCAAATTACTAAATAAAATAAGATTGAGAGTATTACATAACCTCCCAACAAACCTCCGAGGCGGATCCCTCCTCCATCTGACGTCTGTCCCCCGCCGCCCCCCAATTTCCGAGCACCTATTCAAAGGGTTCAAATACGGTATTCAATAAGAGTTCTAATTCTAACGTGATTTGTTGAATGCAGTCGAATCACTATCCCACGTGAGGCAGACAACAGCTTTTATGAGCAACCTAAGGCCTTGTTTGGGAGTTTATAAGAGGAGAAAAAAGAAGAGAAAAGAAGAAAAGAGAAATGATACTTTATATTGTTTGAGAGTTTGCAAGGTAAATGAAATAATCTTCTTATCTCTTATTTGGGAGCTAAGAGAAAAAAAAAAAGAATTTGATATTTAGTTATAAGTATACCTTTCTATTTTTGATAACTTTTGTTTTGAATATATATATTCGAAGGTTATTTAAGATTAATTTAAATAATATTTAGTCTAATTAAATAAACAATTAGATCTCACTTCTCTTCTTACAAAAAATTCACTTTCACAAAATCTAAAATAAAAACTCTTACAACCAACCATAATTCAAATACACTCAATTCAAATACACTCAATTCATACCTCATTTATTTATATTAACCCTTTTTCACAGGAGTTCTGTCTCTTTCTACCCATATTTGAAGAGAAAGTTTTGCAAAGAAAAGAGGGGCTATTGGACCCTGCTTTTCTCTTTTGGAAGTAAACTTCTCTTCCTCCTAAACCTTTTTTTTTTCTCTCTCTCTCTCTCTCTCTCCAGTTTTTTCCATTTGGGGTTTTATCTTGTTTGAGAGTAGGGGGTATTAAAAAAAATGCAATCAGCATCAATCCAAATCAATTTGCACTAATTATGCGGTTTAATTTTTAATTGTTTTGGTTGCTGTTTGAATTTTTCTCGAACTGCAAAACCATACTGCATATATTGTATAAACTTAAACTATATATATAATTAATATTAGAGATTCCTTCAAAATAAAAATAAATCAGAGATCTTATTTGCAAGAAAATTAATGTTTTATATACTTAAATTAAATTATTTAGTGTGTTATTTATTTTTTTTCAGAATTATGATTATAATAGTTTTGAAATTAATTGTTGTTTGAAGATTTTGAAGTCATCTTATGTAAAATCGAAGACCAAATATTCACCAATTTTGTTATAACTTTGAATCATTTGAATATATTTGCTCTCTTCTTACATTTGTTAACTATTACTTGAAAAATTAAAGTACTATTTCTTGAATTTGGTGTCGTTCCAAATTTTTTGAAATCGCAAGTTGCTATTTAGTTTGAAAAATTAATAAAATCGCATCATTCCACTCCATGAACACACCTATTTCAGAGTTTTAAACAAAAAAAATATGTTTTTGTTATCTCTTGTTTAGGAGTTAGGAGCTGAAAGAAGAAATATAATATGAAGTTACAAGTCTACCCTTCTATCTTTAATAACTTTTATTTTGAATGTAAATATTTAAGAGTTATTTAATCAATTCCTACCTCGTTTACTTACTATTAACCCTTAAACTAAGAATTCAGTCTCTTTCTCTCCAAATATGAAGAGAAAGTTTTGGAAAGAAAAGAGGGACAGTTGGTCCTTCCTTTTCTCCTCTTTTCTTTCCAACCAAAACTCCCAAATCTCTTCTTTTGTCTCCACTTCTTCCCATCCAAGACTTTATCTTGTTTGAGAGCTAAGGAGAGAAAAGTAATGATTTTATTATGTCTTGTTTGGAACTTAGGAGATAAAGGAATGAATATGATATTAAGGGTGTGATTGGATAGAGTTTGATTTTGAGATTTTTTGTCTTGGTTTTCGAGAGAGAGAATTTTTTGTGAGAAAAAAAGTGAGATGTGAGATGTAAAATTGTATTGGGTTCCGTGTGAACCCAATCCAAGCACATCCTAAGTTACAATTTATATCTTTAATAAATTTTGTTTCAAATATAAATATTTGAGAATTATTTAGTTAATTCTTTCCTTATTTACTTTACTTGTATATTAACCCCCTTTCTTTGGGTAAGGATTTGGTCTCTTTCTCTCCATATTTGGAATATGGTATGAGAGAGTTTAGGAAAGAAAAGAGGGGCTGTTGGTCCCTCCCTTTTTCTTCATTTCTTTCTAACTAAAAATTCCCAAGTAGAAGAAATCAACTTCTCTTCCTCCCAAATCTCTTCTTTTCTCTCCACTTCTTCCCATCCAAACTAGCCCTAATTGTTTCTCGCTATAAATAGTGGATTCGTAGGTTCTTTGAAATGATTTAAGGCCTTACTTTTTGGCTTTTGTTTCCTCATGTCTGCAGCCCTCCAGGTAACACAGTGATATGCGTTGTTTTTATCCGCATTAGCTGAATCAATATCATGAAATTTTTTCCTTGAATGTGGGCTTTTTTTATTTCATTTTCCAATTGATTTAGGTTCGTTTTTTGCATTTGATGGATGAAAAATGATAGACCCGCTAATGAAGTTGGCTACTCTCGTGGAGTTCCAATTCATTTCAATTGGTGATTTGGTTCATTCTTGGGAATAGTAGTGCAAAAGGTCTTGTTTTTCCTTTCATTGTTTCCCCAGTTGTGCGATGCGCGGCTGGACTGAAGGCTGTAGCTTCAAAATGAACTTTTGAAAAATGTTTTAAGCAACAGAGTAGGTGAAGAGAAGGTTTAGAAGAAGCTAGGACAAGTTAAATTTTGTTTTTTTTAATATTTTTTTTCTCTTGAAAGGTTATTGGTTGTAAGTAGCTTTATTGGTTCTCTTGAAAGGTTTAGAAGAAGAATAAACTGTCCAATAAAGGCTGATAAGAATTTCTCATGTTGGCATTAACTGAATGTCCAAGTTAAATACACAAATGCTTTCATTTAATAATTCAGAAATTGAGAATGATGGTGTTCCTCTCTTTGTGCACCTTGCTTCGGTGATGTTATGGTCTTTTACAGGCACCGAAAGGTAGACGTTTGTACTTGTGACTGAAACACAGCCACAAACATCTTCATGGATGCAACAAATCATCAATCAGAAGAATCACAAGAAATGCCATATGCAGAAACCAATGCCTTCTTTGATTCAGCTCCTCCTCTGAAGGATGAAGAAGAAATCATCAGAAAAGTTCAATATTTTATTGAAAGCAATTCTTCAAGAATAGGCAAGTATGCTTCAGCCCTTGCAAATGGAAGAAAATTGTACTTCCGCTTTTCTCTTCTTCCTTTCTGATGGATTCCTTTGGAAACCTGTGTCTGCAGGGAGTGGAAAATTTGCTAGGGTTGTATGTGTGACCTCTGGTGGTACTACAGTTCCTTTGGAGCGGCGTTGTGTTCGCTATATTGACAACTTTAGCTCAGGTCACAGAGGAGCAGCCTCTACTGAGTAATCTACTTTGCACAATGCATTCAGTAGTCAGCAAGTGGTTTTTAGTTCTTCTTTGGGAATACGGAGTAAGATTCAATGATTAATGTGCAGATACTTTCTGAAGGCTGGCTACTCAGTCATTTTTCTCTATCGGAGGTACGCATTAGTATTGCCATATTTGTTTCTTGTACAACTAATCCTTTATTTTTGTTCGAAGCAATGATTTTTTCTTTGTTTAGTAAAAAAATTAAAACTGACAGGATTTTGTATGCAGAGGAACCTGTCAACCATTCTGCAGATCTCTTCCTGATGATCCGCTACTTGAATGTTTTAATATTTCTGATGGGTCAAGTATTCAAGGTTTGAATTTTGAAAACTACTTCAACAGCTAATATGCTAAAATTGGTGTATATACTTGTGTGTTTGTGTTTTCTAATGTTTGTATATTCCAGAGGTCTGTTATATCTGAATTTAAGAGATGCAGAATTCTTGCATAATGTAATGTATGCCAATCCGTCAAAGCTTTTGTTGGCAGCTTAGAGATCGAGAGCTCTATGATCTGAATTAGGTGGAGGCCTTTTCTTTAAATCATTTTCGAGTTTGGTATTGTTTCTGCTAGGTTCTGGCCAAATGTCAGAGCAAGACAGACAAATCCTTTTCTTTTCCCTTCTGCTCATGCTTGTTTGTTTTTGTTCCTTGCTTTTGTCTTGGCCCCTGGTATTCTGAAAATATGCAATAAATCTGCAAGAATTTTTTATTTCATTGATCAGTGTGCATCTGGTTGATTATAAAGCACATCTTCTCTCTGTTTTCTTTTCTTTTGTTTTTCTTTGTGGGGGTGTGTATAAAGTACTGTTGATCACAATTTCAGTGAATGCAAGTCAGGCAGAAGTGGTAAAGAAGGCCATTATTGCTCATCATGCGGTAGGGAGCACCACTCTTTATTTATTCCAAACCATCTCTTTATCATTTTATTTGGCATTGTTAATCCTTCACCTTGGGATCCTGGATATAGTACAACTCAGTTAGAGATGTCAGTTAATTGCAGGCAGCATCAGGAGGCTACTTGTTGAAACTTCCCTTCACTACAATTTTTGAGTACCTTCAGGTTAGTTTATATGGTACTATTGTATAGACTTCTCTCAGTTCTAAATTCATCTATTGTTGCCAGCTGCAAGATAACTGTCTTTTCTCCTCATCGTCTATGCAACCTTTACATGCATTTCTGTTGAAGCCTTTTTCATTTTGTTTTCTGTTGCAGCTCTTAAAGTTGATTGCAGTATCATTTAGGTGCCTTGGGCCAAATGCTATGTTCTATCTTGCTGCAGCTGTTTCTGACTTCTATGTTCCTTGGGAAACTATGGTGATATTTCTTTCGTAGTTGGAGAACTTTTTTCATTTTTTCCCTTTTACTGAGGGTTACAAGTTCTGGAAACGGACAGATTCAGCATGTATTCGCTCTCTCAAGTGATGTTACTGACAAAAACACCTTGGGCACGAAACATTAAATTCTCTCTTTTTGAAATACTTGGAAAATTCAAATAAAGATGATATCTTTAAATAATAAGAATTTGTACATTTGCAATGGCTTAGCCTGTAAAAGAAACTACAATAGGATAATTCTGTGGTTAAATTATTCTTGGACATAGGAGTTCATGGACTAAATGGCTTGAACTTGTTGTATTTCCTTATTTTAGTTTTACTTTGTCGATACTAGTTCTGCTCTTGTCCTTTCATCCTTAATTTTCTAGAACTTTTGGAGTCCTTGAAACCCCAACCATGTCTAGTGAGAATTTATCTGTTCTGACTCAGCCAGAATTTTCTTAAGTGAATTACTTTGATCTATCTATCAGCCAAAATGGTCTTGGTAATATTGACTTTATTTTACAGACCATACACAAAATTCAGTCAGGATCTGGTCCGCTAGACATGCGGCTGGCTCAGGCTCCTAAGATGCTTTCGGTGCTTAGGAAAGAATGGGCACCCAGTGCCTTTTGTGTATCCTTTAAGGTTATATCCCAAATTCCTATCTTATTTTCATTGCATCCTCAATTTTTGTTCATGCCTCTTAGATTGTAGCTCAATAGAACATCAGCACCCATTCTTGCAGCAGACAATTCAATAATGATTTTTTTTTTTTTTTGCTGAATACAATCAATAAGGATTTAGGGTGAGTATGCTGTCTCTCAATAATAATTTCATCTACTGTATCCCTTGTCTACTATATCTTTTGTATAAATCATCCTTTTGGTTCAATACTGCCTGCGATTTGACGACGTTATATGTCTGTGCTTTCTCTCCTTTATTATCTCATATAATTTTATGTACAGATTCATGGACGTAGTTATGTAACTTATTTTAAGAAACATGGATTGGCATTCATTGTTCTTTTGTTCTTTATTTTACTAGCTGGAGACAGATTCAAAGATCCTTCTAGAGAAGGCTTCTATGGCCCTTAGGAAGTACAAGATGCATTTGGTGGTAGCTAATGAGCTTTCAACCCGGAAAGATGAAGTTATAGTTGTTTCACAGACTGGAAATAATGTCGTTCGCAGAGAGAAAACTCAGGGAGGTGCTGATGTTGAGAACCCACTGATTGAACTTCTGGTGGATAGACATTCAGGTTATATAAAGAATCCTGGCATGTAATCTGGGGTTCAAACAACTTGTGGAGCTGGTGGGAATAATGGAATCTGGCGATTAAGCTTGCTGGTCCAGATTCAGATGTTGCCGGGGTTCTAAAATAATATCACCTCTTCTCTTCTTTCACTGCTCTGATGATCTTTACTTCCTCCCTGGTGCCTTTTGTCCTTATTGTCTTGCCAAGGAAGCATGTAATAACTAATAATAGCCTATGTAGCATTACCCACCTTCATCTACACAGAACGAGTATTATCTTGATAGACTAGTAATTTATTAACATTTCAATAGTTATTTATCTACTAATGAAGAATACACATGTGAATGAAATATTAAACTCAATGTGTGGCAGAGTAGTTTTATTTATATGTACTATTTTTATTGATATGTGAGTAATTATTGGGATGCTGATAAGTTACTTATCAAGATAAAATTACTCACACACAGAACACACACTTGTTCTCCACTCCATCCCCTTTGACTCGATGAATGGACGTTTCATAGATTCTCTTTTCTGGAACATCGCTCTTTCCCGGGAGCATAATAGCAAAACCAAAACAACGATCCTGATAAAAAGGTCAATTATAAGTCAGCGACAATGACTACTGTTCCTGATTAATGAATATGCCAATGTTCTTGTTTCTATTCAGCCATATAGATGATTTTAGTGATAGCTAAAATTAAGGCAATGTTAGAATGTAGAATAAACAATATTCCATGCTTAGAATAGAATGAAATAGTTTCTGCTCAGAAACGAAAGAGGAAGATCACATACGACTCTGCCGCCAACCTAACAGACAGTGGATTTTGAAAGATCTAAAGCTAATAAGCTTGTTAAGCAATCCGAACATTAAAGGGATTAGGGGTTCGGGGGTTCAGTGACAAGGAAGCAAGCACACAACTATGCAGGATAATATAAATTGATTTCTTTAATAACAACCAAAATGGATGATATATACAAATTTGA
This sequence comes from Rauvolfia tetraphylla, assembly GCA_030512225.1. Classification (NCBI taxonomy): domain Eukaryota; kingdom Viridiplantae; phylum Streptophyta; class Magnoliopsida; order Gentianales; family Apocynaceae; genus Rauvolfia; species Rauvolfia tetraphylla. The sequence continues at coordinate 6,727,553 of JAJQKT010000058.1, read as the reverse complement.
TCCTTTTGCATACAGTAGAAAGGATCTGTATAATTTTTGTACTGGCAGAATTATTTTAGCTTCTAAAACGTATCGGAAAACCAACAATGATTATGAATCTTTGTCTTCATCCTCTGCGAGCTCAAGACCCTCAGCTGCCAGAAGCCGGCTGATATTCTTTCTCCTCTCTTCTTCTGCTGCTTTCTTTCGCATTAAATCTCTTTTCTTTAACACAAGTGTATGCCGCCTCAATGTGTTGTTAAAATTCTCCAAGGATGCCTTTTTCTCTTTTACCAGTATTTTCCTTTCTTCTTCGTGATCAATCTAAAAATTCAGCAGTACATGCAGAGGGGAAAAAATTGAAACACTTCCCAGACAAGGAGGCTATAATTTAGGCAGAAACATTATTAAAAAAGGCAAAAGAGGAAAAAATGAACATAATGAGAAATTAAAAGATCAATTGGAGAAGTGTAATCCTTCTACTTTTTTTGTCACATTGATTACCTGCGTATGAAAAGTACTTTGCCTGCTAAGAATATTTATTCGTCTACTCCTTATATATAATACATCATGTTAAACGAGATGCATGTTAAGTTACAAAGAATGATAATCCTAAATAAAAAGATTACCCCTGCCAAAAACAGAAAGTCCACACTTTCATTTTGGAAAGTCCAAAATGAATGTTCACTTTCTTAAAACAAACATATGTTCTGTCTAAACTTCCACATCTAACCTCGTTAACTAACAAACATATGTTCACTAACACATAGGTCCCACCACTGACCTCTTTAATTAAAAAGAGTAAGGTGGTAACTTGCCTATGATCAAATGCTGTTCTGCACCTTTGTACCAAGAGGACATTCAATTTTGGATTGTGGGAATATTTCTTCACCTTGTACTTGATAATTTATGATACCACTGCTTTATCCAAGACGACTTTCAATCTAAACATGTGATCAAACTAAACTTTAAAGGAATCACCTTCAAGATGTCTAGTAAGATTGGGGTGAAAAAATTCATCATTTTCTGTACCTTGTATCTGAGGTTACATAATTAGGTTCAGCCAAACCCTGGAGGGAGAGAGGGAGAAATTGTTCAATGCTTTTTGTTTCAATTTTCCATCAGTAACTTTCAAGTGATTGAAGACGTATGAGGAGGATTCTACCTTTGAACGAGCAAGACGTCGTGCACGAAGATTTAACTCACGCTGCTGCTGCTCAGCCCAAGCAGCAATTGCCATATCGCCACGTTGGTCAAAAGCTTTGCGCATTTTCATAATCCACTCCATCCATGCTTGAGATGCCTAATGCATAGTGAAAAAGCGCATTTAATGTCGTGCAATGAACAATAGGAACTCAATACAGGCCAGAATTTAATCTGTTGACAAATTGCTTCAAGGAAACAATAAACATTTTTATCTATAGAATAAGATAGCACAGATCAATCAAATGTGCAAGTATAAAATTGACAGACAGACAGAATAATAAAGACACATGTTTCATCCATCATCTTCATTTTTTATTGCACAGACCAAGCCAGTCCATGAAAGCTATTCCAACTTATTTTACAAGTTCAGAGGTTAAGTCAATGCACAATATAGGTATCAGCAATTACCATTCACTTCTAATATCTAAAACATCTGAAAGTATAGAATTGCAAACCATCAACTAATAGGGGAAGCACAAATTCACCTTCACTGGATTCACCCTATTATCAATGTCATATTGCCTCCGCTTGTCTTTGTCTATAAGCAACTCATAAGCAGCCTGGACTTTAATGAATCCAGCTTCAGCTGTTTCTCCTTCCTCAAGGGTGCCTCTACCATCATAAACTTTTATAGATAAGAAGAAAGGGGTTAGTTCCAGTGTTAAGAAAATTTTGAAACTTTTTTAAGTGCAGAAAGTTGTTGGAGAGTACTGAACTTCTTATTCAAAAATATAAAATCATGAAAAATCAAGATGATAACAAATTGACAGACAAATGAGCAGAATGGACCATAGGAGTATATCATTAAGAATGTACTAGAACCAGCCATGATGCCCCATTAAAATCAAATTTGCAGCAAGATACATTCCACCATATTAAAAAACCAAATTAAAGATGCATAGACTGCAAACTAATCCTGATGTTTCATCCAACTGAAAAAAAGAGTCTGAAGTACTCCAGTGAATTGTCCAAGCTAAATATCCACACAACGACCAAATTTCTGATAATTTATAGCTCTAGCGACAAACTATATAATTCCAAAGTCTTGACAGTAACCTTCAAAATTAATAATCTGAAACCCGGAAACTCTTCCATTTTGTTCAGAAGATATATCTTCCCAATATTGATGACGGTTCATCTTGTGAATGGATAACCTTTGAAGAATTCAGCAACTAAGTTATCAGAGAGTCTAATTCTTCCTTTCAACTGCAAACAGACACGTATGAGCACCACTTAAAGGTTAAGTAGTGCGAAATCCATGATGAGGACTTCATTTTGCTTAAAGTGGAGATCTTTCCAGCAACATTTGATAATGTGAATGACCTAAAAACAAATAATAAAAGGAAGAGGGATCTTTCTATCGCCAGCTAATAAGAACTCTTCATATGAATAAAGACAAATAAACAACAGAAGAATCAGAATGGACAAAGGAAATAGAGAAAATATAAGAATAGACACCACTTGGTAGGATTGCAGAGCACCAGTGTGAAAACAGAAAGATGGCCTCAGAAGAAACATAGAACCAGGTAAAAGACAACTGGGTAGAATTAGATAATCATCTAGGATCCAGATAGCTAGGAGAGATGCCTCACCAATGACATTACATGCAACAAAAGATTTTCAGATGTAGGTTAATTAACAAAGGATATGATGGTTAAGCTTCTTTAAAACTGAGCATTCAAATGATCAGGGCCATATTCAATAGATAAGTTGTGATTGATTTGTTCTAATCTGCCAAAATTGCTAAATCATTTCTTTCTGTAAATCTAGAAATGATTAATGATTCTATTTGTTTTTATGAGATGATGCTGAGTAAAATCTGTTTCAAAGTTGCAGAGTGCTCAATACAGAACAGGTACAATCTGCTGTTATATCTCTAAAGAAATTGCTTGGGATATTGCAGGTCTTTTACATAGCAGGTTTGAGTATAACTGCAACCTATAAAATTGATCTACGAACGGGCATATCCGAAAAAAGAAACCCACTGGTCTGTCGGTGCTTCCCAAAATTTTTCTAGTAGAGGCCCTGCATTTCAGCAAATACTGATTTTAGAATAACACCACTATTTCAATTTCTAGCTACAATATCTAGGCTGCAACTCCCAGAAGGATAACTGCTGAAATAATTTCTAAGTAGAAACTGTAAAATCAGTGGCAATGAAAAAGTAAAGGTTCAGTTGTGTAGTAGAAAAGTTTTTCAAGAGCAGCTTTCCACCAAAAACAAGCAAGGGCATCTGAAGCAGAAAGGCACATAACAAAACTAAACAAACAAACTGCTGATCTTCTTCTTCTGACATGAGCATGAATGATCTGTATCATCTCAGCTAATTTCAGCAAAGAAAAAAAATTCACCACTTGTTTTTGTCCAAAAGGAAAACACAATAACGATGAGTAATATGAAATATAATGCAGAAGGCTTTTCTATATCGAAAAGTTACATGAGCAAGCACCTATATGCACATATTTGTACAAGACAAGCACCTATATGCACATATTTGTGCAAGACAAGTACAGAGAACCAATGTGGAGTCCATAAATAGATTAATGCACAAACCATCAGGATGATAATACTTGGCCAATCTTCTGTAGGCCACCTTTATTTGCTCCTCATCTTCATCCCCTTCCAATTCTGCATTTAAATAATTGCACTTGAACTGTCAGAAAAATAAAGAAAGAAGAAAGCAAAAACAAAAAATGACATCCTCCTATACCATAAAAATATCAATTCTCAAATAATGAAACATGCATGCTGTGTGCACCGCATTTAAAGCAAACAATGGCAATTGACACCGGCAGACACAGAACAGCAAAGAAGAAACTAAAATAAAGCAACATATTAACTTGAGCATCTCAGTAGTAAAACTCAAGAATTGCAAGTATGAAAAATAAATATTAAAATTCACTAAAATGATTAACTTTGCTTATCTTCAAGAACCATTTATCTTCATTTCTATTATCTATGTTACATCGAAATACGTAGTTGACTTCAAATAACTAAAGGAAATTAAAAAATTACCAAGGATTTGATAGGGGGATTTAGAATCTGCCCAGTTGGAAGAAGCCTTAGCGACCATCCTCCTATGCTGATTCAAACTCCATCGGCCAACCCAAGGTTCCCTTTTTAGTGAAGCATCAAAACCCAAAGAGGGAGAAGGTGATACAAACACCGAAACTGAAGGTCTCGATGGTAGATTAGGATACTTCCCAACTGAAACCCTAACCTTAACCATTGATCTGCAACAAGAAAACACAGTATGGGGTCTACAAATTGATCTAAAATTACTCATCTTTCTCCCTTCAGGATGAATTGGTAGGGAGAAATATTCAATGTAATCGAATAAAACACAAATTGAAGTCAAGTTTCCGTCAATCTCTTCGTATTATGAACAAGAAGACGTGAAGGAAGGGAAGAGCTGATGAATGATTTAAGAATCTCAGTGAATCTAAGAGGGTTCTATTTGTTTTCTCTTTCATTTTCTTGTGTTTTTGAGTTATTTTCTTTATTTTGTGGATGCATTGGCTCCAAATTTAGTTGACAGTTGAGAAGGGAAGTCGTTTTACCGTTATGCCCACAATTCGTTTCATGCTATAGCATAACCAGCAGAGTTAGTGGATATTTAGATAATTAATTTATTTCAAAGAAAAATAAATTTCTCCCTTAAAAAATTACTCTCCCGTTTTAAAATATAAAAATTTTTATTATTTTTTATAAATTAAAAAAAGTAAATTATACTTTTATATTATATCCTTAACTAATTTTATTAATATAACAGATAATAAAAAAGTTATATTTATAGTGAGAAAGAACCAAAAGGCCTTTTTTTTTTTTTTGAGATGGAGAGAGTAGTTATACACACTTTTTTCTTTATTTTTTTATAAGTACATCCTACACTAATATTTTTAAAAGAAGAAAAAGAACAAACAATCAACCGATGAATATCAAATAAAATCTTTCAGTTTAGTAAAAGTATTTTGAGTACCTAAAAAATAACTAAAGAAAAGAATTATGCTTGCATATTGTTCGAGTTGGCATTGTATTTGAAAATATCATGTTGCAAATGTGTAAACAAAATCATCTTATATAACTATTATCTTTGGATCTAAAAAGTCGATGCATGTATTTGAATGTACATACTACTGATGATAATGTACACCTTACCTCAAACATGTTTGAAGGAAGAACGATAATTTGCATGTTAACATGCACAAATCTAAGGCTATACAACAGAGTAATAGAGACAGAGGCCATTGCAGGGCTCCTTCCGTGCCCTCTGGCATACTGTTGCTAGTAACCCACATTAGCTTAGCTATAAGCTTTGAGACATCTGCTATAGAATGATGCGCTGCATCATAGTCCATGCACACAAATTCTAAACATAGGTTACAAGGCAAACTATGGAACAGAGATGTATTAGCCAAATGCTAAGCAAAATTCTGATTGCATAATGCTGTTTAGATACGGTTCCTGTCCTATGATCTAGGTTGATTCACGAGGTCGAGCAGCCCAAAGTGAACCAAGGACACGAAGACGTTGAAAGTACTCCCCGAAAACAAGCAATGCTCTTGCAGCTTGGCGAGCTGGTAAGATACGAGACATTTGCTGGAGAGTTTGCTGGCGAAGATGATCAGCCTGTTTTTAGAGTAACCAATTCGTAAGGAATTTCCCAGAAGCAACAACCACCACAAGTACATAACCAGAGTCTGTCTGCTATGGAGTTACAAGCATAGGTCTCCAAATGTTTTGGGTTCTTAGAAAAGAGTAATCAGAAATGTTTGTGAGCATTACTGGAAAGCAAATTGTCAAAATTCAAGGAAAGAAATGAAACGGCTCCAGTTTTCCCGAATGAAGTATCTTTAATACTTGCTGCAGATTGGTCAAATTCTACTAGCACAAGAAGATATTGTGTCTGTGCAACAATTTTCCTCCAATGTTCTTATGCCATTCATGAATTCTAACTTAGAAAAGCTAGACTTTGGCACTCAGCATGCTTCATACACATTCTTTGCCTATAATGTATCTTGTATGCATAAATTCAGAAAAGATGTAGGATAGACTACACTTATTATCTCTGCTATGCTACCGCAAGTGGCAGTTATTGCATTTTTTTTGTCATAATATGGTTCATTCCATGCCCCGGACACAATTCAACAGCAACAGGTAGCATTTGGAAGATAAGAGACTATGATATAAACGATAACTAGGAAGTGATGTGAACGGTGGTTTACGTATGGTGGAAAGTAAGCATTACCTGGTTAGCAAAGGTCTCCAGTGCTTCTAACTTGTCCACAGCAGAAGCCATGTGAGAACCAAAGTTTCCAACTCCTGTTAGATCAGCTGCAATGCTCTGTGCCAGAGTCTGCTGGAGTTTATCAATTCCCTGTGAGAGAGCATCCTCAGCTTGCTGACAAGAGTGACGCAGATTATAAACGTCCACAAGTTGTTGATCAGTCAAGGGCTCGAGATGTGGTATTAATACCTGTCAAGGGGATTTTTAGAAGAAAAGGGAAAAAAATGAGCAAATGCACAATGACTCGTGCTCTTGAGTAGATGAAGATGATGTACACGGATCTGGACTTAAGTTTGGAGAAAACTGACGATTATGAAGGCTATATACATAATCCTCCTAATGAAAAGAATGTATTTGGATCCACGGACTTGACTGGTTTCAATATATTGTGAATGTAAGGTTACTATAATTTAGTGAATGGTAATATACTTCGTCATCGATATTCTAAGGGAAAGGGAGAAAGAAAATAGATAACCAGAAGCACAAACGTAGACTCCATTCCAACCAAATGCACAGATGAAATATCTGATGTCTATTAGTAAATCCAAAGATGAAGAGAGCAGAATCTGGTGAACATTGAGCGTTGTGTATAATTCCAAAATTTGAATGATTGCCACTTGCTACTTTTATCTGGTGTAGAGGAATTCAGAAAAGTATAAGAGTACTGCGAATACTATAAGAACCATTGACATTAAGCTGTTATTAACTAGGTGAAAAACTGCTGTTACAGTGTATGAAGACTTACATTAACAAGCTCTGATGGTCGAAACCCTCCTATCCAAAGGAAAAAGCGTTCAACTGAAGTTCGCCATACACCTGAGACTAAATAGAAGACATCAGCTTTGGCTGCATCAGCTTTCATGCAGAAGAGATTGTGATAGTGGTTTAACACATTTTCTACAACCATATGTAGCTCCACATCACTTATTGAAGACTGCAAAACAGTCCTGAGTTCTGAAGTTTTTCTTTGTTGCTCTTCCAACCAATGTCCATACTTCATCTCAAAAGCATCAATTCCTGCAAGAAGGTCATCTTTCAGAAGTTCAACAGAACAAAACGAATAGATCAGGATAGCCAGATGTACACTCTCCTTTACAATACATGCATATCAGAATTCTTTAAAGATGTTAGAGCCACTGGAACAGTAGTCAATGAAATCCAATCTTGTGAAGATATGCAAGTGGAATGGTGACAATATTAACAAGAAAGTTCAGTCATATCCTTAATTGAGATCAAACTCTTATAAAACACACCTAAAAGACTTAAATTTCCTCAAACTACTCATGGAACTTATTTTATTTTCAGGTTGGGTGGGGTTTGGGGGAGTGGGAGGAAAAAAGCTTAAGTTTTATAAATAACTGACACAAACAAACAGCAATCAATAATCTGACATGGATTAACAAGAAAAAAATCTTTAACTAAAAGTGTTTAGCTATCATGGTTACCCTCTCAATTAAAGAAAGATAAATAATCTGTTTCATTTGTTTGTAAATGAGAAAACCAGTTATAGATAATCACTAAATCCATAGAACAGCCAAAAAAAAGAAAATGCTGATCAAATACCAGGATCTAATGGCCCACTTATTCCAATGGTGCTTGCTGCACCTCCAAAGCAGCCACCCTAAATTAATTGGTGGTAAAAATATGTTAGCCAGAAATGATATCATCCTGCCCCATCAAAACCAATATCAAACTAATCAACTGCTGACCTGATGTCTAGCTTTCCCAATGTCTAGCTCCAATTGAGCCAGCTTCAAACGGCTGGCTTCTAGTTGCTGAACATATGCCTGTTAAAACTTAGAAGAGTTCAGTAAGGATCCAAAATGATATGCTGGAGTGCGCTCTTGTGAGTAAAAATTCTATAGGCATGTATTTCTAATACCTTTTTCCGTAAACGGCTTTTCCGTGCAGCTTCACGATTTTGTGCTAGACGTCGTTGAACCTGTAAACAGCTATCAACACTTGTTAAGCATGCTGGCTGGAGTGATTCTAACTAGTTTCTTAGTAAATTGAAATAAACAATTCCTTATATGTGCAACTGATACAGAAAAATGAGTGAAGAACAGCATAACGTTAAATCACCTTATCAGTAAAATTCTTTGCAGCTGGAGTATCTACCTGAGGCATTAAATATTCTTGAGGTGGATAATCAGACTGCAGAATTCAGGTAACGGAGTCACATAGTAAATACTAACTCCACAATTCACCATTAAAGCAAGAAGTAAAACATGCCTCACCTTGCCATTTACCCTTCCATCTGCTTTGGGCATTATGCATAGACCTGAATTTGGGCTGATACGATGACTCCTCAATGTGTCTTCCCACATGCTAATCTGGTGGACAGAATCATATATGCCCATCCTTCTTGATGGGGCAAATTGAGTCGAAGAAGTCATTTTCATGACTTAATAAAGTTATTTGTTACGTGTTATATTCCCTAACAATTTATTTTGGCTGCTGGCAAGTATACAAGTGCACATGATATTTACATCACATAGAATTCAGACATCACTGAAAGTATAAATACGACAAAATACTGCACTAAGATGTGTCCTAGAAAGAAGCAACTACATTATAGAAGGATGGCTCAATTGTATGTAACTAAGCACGTCTTGTTAGATATATTAAGAAAAGAATAATCTAAAAAGGTACAGGAAAAAACTTCCAAATCAAGAGAAAATAACGCAAAAGATTATGGTAATGAAGCATAATACATACATAAGGTATACCGAACTCCAAAAACTGGAAGAGAGAAGTGAAAGGTGAAGAAGATGAATCTGCTAAGAAAATCAAGATGTAGAAGCAAAAGGCTAATGAATATTTCTTTAGATACCAACCTGTACATGAGATTGAGTTGAAGTTTGTTCAGCAAGTGATAAACATTTTAACACAGAGCAACAACGGCCGTTTGGTTCTGATGAAACCAGGGAGCGAACTCTTAAGAATCTTGAAAACGGATGCTGATAAAGATACAAGAGGAATTTATGGTTATATCTCACTCCTGGATTGTATTAAAGGCAGCCTACATCCCAAATTGACTAAAATAACAGACGTCTAAAAGACTAGAACTGACAACTGAAGATTATAAAAATAGTAAAGAAGTGATTGCTTTTGGAATGCTACAGTCAACTATTATCTATGTATCCACTTACTGAAGAGTATGCAATATGCTGCACTACACACAAGCTCTGAAAATGCGCAACAACTCTTCCTTGCCCAATGTCCACCTTAACCAACCCACCCTCAAACTGCACCACCACCACAAGGGCATTATGCAACAAAACCTATATAACATTGGGCCCTAACATGTTTGACTCGGCTGTGCAGATTGGATTTTCCCTCTGCTTATTATTGCTCTGAGATGGGAACTCTATTAATCATTTTCACAAACAAATGGAGTTGCACTATTATATAGATTCTGCCTCTAAACTCACTATGCAATAAAGGTCACACAATGAATCTTGTGCCCACTAGTGGAAGCATTTATGTCTTCGATGTAGAAAATGAGTCAGAATGACGAGGAATATTTCTTTAAAAATAAGTTACATAATTGTAAAAATAGGAATCTTCTCTTATAATTGATAGTTTGTGCAATACCATATTATGTGATAAATAAAATTTCCATTAAGATCATAAATCTTTTCATGGTTAATAAACTGCAACTTGGTCCTAGAGTGGATAATAAAGATGTCACACTGTGTAGCTTTTTAGTAAGTAATAGTAACATATAAAACTTAGTAAGTACTAATAAGTAGAAATAGACCTTCCTGGAATTGAGAGTGTTGCATTTGAATATATGATTTATTTTAATAGGAATGGTTCATATCAAACCCAAAGGAGTAATTGGACCTTGTATGAAATCAAACTGGTTAAAAACTTCCATTTCGTAAATACATAGCAAAGGAAATCCAAATCCTATTCCTAGGGTTTTGCATCAAAATCTAATTGCTTTCTGGTTCCCCTTGCCTTAGGTCAGTACTCGCTCCTCACCTACGCAAATCCTTGGGGGATTACCCATAACATGCTCAAAGAGTTATTGAGTTTAATAAATACTTAGCTAATACTCATCGAATACTAATTAAATATGTCTATTGAAATTTTATTTAAATATTAAAATATATAACAACGTTTAAAGTTTATACAGTAAAGTAATTGTGAGATATCTAAGAAAATAGTCTTGTAAATATATAAACGACTCTAAAGTTTTTCTAATCCTCAATCATATTTAAGTTTTAATTTCAAGTTTTCTTTCGTTTCATCAAGATTTTCTTTCCCCTTCCTATACCTTATTTTAGGGATGCTTGTCCACTATATCTGGTAAGGACCAAGATGCACACTGTAGCTCCTGTCCTCTGAAGCTCTCATAGAAATGGTCGAAAAGTACTGCTCTTCTCATAACAAACTCAAGTACAATTTTTATGTTCTGTTGTCGAAAGAGTACAAAAACAATGGTTGGAAGATAACAGAGTAATCTTTGTGAGGAAAAATGAACATCAAATCACTGCAAAAACATTCAAAACGCTATCCAATTCGTTGTTGAAAACTTTGTAGCAGATCAGAAGAGTTAGAAAAGAGGGCATGAATGATTGAAATGATCAAATCTTTTACTGTAATGGCTCTTCCTGTACTAGAAGGACGTGGAACTAGGGCCCTCTCTCTCTGCAATTATAGGTTGCTTTTAGGAAAAACAAGTGTAGAAAGCAAATATCATATACCAAAAAGCCATGCACACAAAAAGAAGTGATCGTCACAATTTTAACTAGCTACACCACAAGATAGAAACAAAAGAAGAAAAGGGAAACACATTCTTTTCGTATATGCATCAAAATTATTGAGGAATTTAATATCCCTATGCTTGTCCTTAGCTGAGTCTTTGACATCTTGAATCTTGAAGGAAAGATCTATTTCTCAGGGTACAGTGCTTTCCAAATGTCCCTTTTAATCCTCAAAATGAAAAGCCAACTCGTGACAGATGTCTGAATACAGTAGTTGAAGTGGGCTAAAACTGCAGCAAAATTATGCAGTTGCTTTTTAAAAGAAGGAAAGAAAAAGCTTTGAATCGGATTAGCATAAGAAATAAAAGGAAAAGTGGAAGAAAACGAATATAAAGAGGGGAAAAAATTGTCAAGTTGTCACATTGAGAAATATGGAGTTCCAATTATCAGTGATAAAAATGGCTTTTCCGTAACATGATCTCCACTGAAAATGTTGGCAATGACAATTGAGGGCTAAATGAAAATTAAAAAATGACTCATAACAAAAAAAATCTTGAAGGAAAACTGAATGAATATAAAGTTACAGATTGTGGGCTGCATAAAGAAATTATTTAGTTGAAAAGCAACATAATTAAAAATACGCATTAGAGCAAGCTGATTAGCCCAGAAATTTAAAAGATTCAATCTTGATTGTCGTCGCATGACCTTTGCTTGCGTAGAAATCTTGATTTAAAGATATCCAAAGCATGAAGGAAACTCTAGCTAGTTGAGTCATGAACGTTTACTTTATTTGCTGCTTTTAACACCTTTAATGGAGAGGTGGGACATTTGGATAACTCATCCTCTTTTCAGTATTTTCTTCTTTGTATTCAGCCATGGGGTTCCTCTTCTCAAAACACCCATCATTCACGGAATTCGAACTGCCTTTTTCTTTTCTAAAAGAGAAAATGAAAGAGAGGAATGACCAGTCTTAGTATAGTTTACTCCTCTTTCACACATAAGGACTTATTTGGATTGAGTTTTGTTTTAAATTGAGTTATATTAAAAATCGTAAAAATAAATTGTTTATAAAAAAGGAAAGTATGACTCAAAATAAAAAACAGAAAAAATTTAAATAGAAAGGCAATATAAATTGACCTTTAGTTTTATATCGTTATAACTTTATCAAATATCGAAAAAAAAAATAATCATCTCGGAGTGGAATTTAAGCAGCTTTTGATTCTAAGATTAAAGAACTGCAAGAAAGGAAGATGATTCAACAGGTGCTGCTTTTAGAACAAAACTCTTGAAAGCGACGAATCTTTTTGGGAGAAAATGAAAGAAATGTTGTTTAATCCGCCAAACTGTGCTTCTTTTCCTTCTTTTTTTTTATGAGCAGTTAGGTATGTGTAACCCGTCACTGCCCAATAATTCTTCACTCTCCCCACTGCACAGACAACTAGAGCCTACCAAATAATTGTGTTACGATGGTTTCTTCCTCCTCTGCTTTGCACCACCAATTCAGCAATTCAATCCAATTACAAATGAACAACTTCTTCATATGATGTTGCACTTTGTCATGTGAATGTGAAAGAGACAAATTTCTTTTCTTGGGTCGTGAAATTTTTAAAATTGTGGACGGACCTGAACAACTAAAGATTAGCTCCTATAGAGTCACAATAGGTCAATTCCTCTCTTTTTGGGTCAATTCAGAGAATCAAGTGATTAGTGAAGGCAGCGGAAGCAAAATCTACTTCAAATCAGGATTAAAAGGGCTTGGACGTCAATATAGAGAAGTAGTGGGAAAGATAAGAAAGAATTTTTTTTATCATTCTTAAATATGTTATTGTACTTATAATTTAATACACGAATTAAAATATTCTTACATTATCTTGATATAAAAAGTACATAAACAGTTAAAAATTAAATTTTAATATAAAGATATACAATCAGACCTTTAAACAGAATTATTTTAAAACGACAATGCATAAGCATTGGAATTTCTCATTGGCAGCATACAAAATTGGTCAATTCTGGGTTGATCATTCCACTCTTTATTGCTGGATACTTGTCCTTAAATTAACCGGCAATGCTAAGGTCCTCTTTCCCCATTTTGGCGGTTGTAGAGAACAAAACAACCTCAGCCACTCAAATTGCTTTGGTCATTCACGGAGCTTTGGGTCGATTCTAAAGTGCACCCCCCGCCGCCCCACCCCCCCCACCCCCCCCAAAAGGCAAAGTAGCAAAGGCCCTTTAAGGCTCAGAAGCAAAATGCTCATATTTGTGAAGAAGATTGAGGTATCCCGCAAGATGAATAGATTCTCATCTCGCCTCCTTGTGGGAATCTTCTCTTCTGCTTATGTTATTTTTTGCCGTTAAATTTGATTGCTTAGCCATCAAATGTTTGAGTTGTAGTTCAATAATGTTAATTAACAAGTAATATCTAAAGCTTTCCATCAAAAGATAAAATTTTAAACTTCTTTAAACTAAATTTAGAAATAAAAAATAAATAAGAATACTTTAAACAAAAAACTTATAATTCAAAAAAATTCAAAAACAACTTACTTTACCTCAAGAAAAAAAGGATATAAACATTATTGTTTATTGATATTAATACTTTCAGTGTCTCAAAATATAAGATATTTTAATTATTTTTTATTAAAATATTTAATTTTTTTATAAATTTTAAAGATATTTTTTAAAAATACTATCACTATAATATAATTTTTTGATTCTTTATTATATTAATTAAATTAATTAAAAATATAATTAAAATTATATTTATTTTTCTTAATTTATACAAAAATAATATAAAAATTATTATAATTTAAAATAATATTTTGAAACAGATGGATTATTTTAAAAGAGAAATTGGCTCTCAAAATCAATCCTAACATTCGTGGGTGGCTTATGATGTCTGAACCTTACAAGATTTTGTCAGCACGCAACCAGCAAAGATTACGGTAGATTTTGGTAACAGCCAGAGGGGAGACAGATAAGCAAAGTGCCTTCGAAAAGTTTGGGAGCAAAACCTAATTAATTAATCAAGAAATGTCACTTTTAGATTGTAAATAGATTCTGCAGCGACACCATTGACGTGGTAACGGAAACCTACTCCCTAAAGCTTCCCACGTTTCGGAGTATCATACCTTTTCTTTTCTTTTCGTTTTTTCTTTTTTTCTCCTTTTTGCTGGGTAGGAGTATGATAATAATTAATATATATCTTACATATGAAAAAGAGAGAGAGACTTCAACTTTTTGTTAGAACATGAAAGTTTCTTACCATCTTTTGGTTGTACAAATTTCATGGAATCTTTGTTGAAAGAAATCCCATTTTGTTGAATTCAAGTCTAAGAGTTTGTTTGGATTAGATTTGAGTTTAATATTTTTCATTTAAAATTTTGTAAAAGTTAATTTTTTTGTAAAAAAAAAAGAAAAATTCAATTGTATTGAGTTTCGAACTAAATACACGCTAATATTGTTAAGAGAATTTGTTTGCGGTCACAAACGCTCCTTGAAAAATGATTGCAAATGACTTATTAAGTAAGTTGTCGAAATTCATGACTTGTAGAAATTCATTAAAATTAGTTGAAGTTTGCTCTTGAATAAACAAATGTATATATGAAAAATAAAAAAACTACTAGTGTTCCTGCATGTCAATCTTTCTCTCTCTTGAGCATATTCTTCTCATACGAAGTGCAACAATTCCAGAAAAATCCTACTTTCATTTAGCCATTAATATTTCTAATAAAAAACATAATTAGAAAGTAGCAGCTCAATTAGTAAAAGTTCCAATATTAAATCAAATCCACAACTAATTTCAAGCTAGAGAGCTCATTTGAAACCAAAATATAATATGCTTTTTGGTTATGATGTTTTCCCCTCTTTGCTTACTCAAAATTTTTAGAATTTAGGATTTATTAGTCATTGACTAGAAAATAAAAAGGAAAAAACTTTATGTAGTTTGAACTTTGAAGTTATGGATTATTTTCTGAACACTATTTTCATGGGCCAAATGTGTTCCTTCCAGTTTCCAACAGCCCGAACAAATGTCTCCCCATTGTCCATATTAAACCCTTCTTATACAGTTAAACCTCACACAGGGCCAACCCCATTGTAGGCCCCAACCCATCTGGCCCAGTTAGTCTTTATTCAATGCGAAAGGTTTTCTTTAAGGAGGCGACCGCCTCTAGTGGAATCTGTTATCTGTCTTGGAAAGGCAAATTTCATACAAGGTCAGCTTTCAAATACCTGTGTCATTTTGACGAGAACAACAGAAGCTCTACGTGGAAGAAGCTCCGGAAGTTCAAAGGACCAGTGACAAGCTCAGTGCAGTTGTGGTTAGCCAGACCCGGGAGACTGCAAACTAAACACTTGTCGCTCAACAATAACGTTAGTGAAAAAGCAACCTGCCCTCTCTGTATGTCGTCGGTAGAATCTGTTTTGCATGCGCTTAGAGATTGTTGTTGGACTAAAGAGGTTTGGAACCAGCCAGTTGTTCACCCCAGTTTTTGGCAGCTATTACTCCCACGCTGTGTCAAGTCTTATTAGGCCTGTCAATTGGGCTCTACGAGCCGAGCCGACTTAAGCTCGGGCTCAACCCGAACGGGCTCACAAATATTGAGCCCGAGCTCGGCTCTTATAAGCTCGGGTCGAGCTCGGGTTGAGCCCGAAATATGTATATTCATTTTTTATTATTCTCACAAATTATCCTCTCACTACAAATTATGATTGCCTTCACAAATTAATGTCTTAATACTCGTCTAACAATGACTTTCAACTAATTTGCATATATTATTAAACAATATCTTTAGAAACTAAGCAAACGTCTATCTGAAAATCAACAAAAACAAACTACCATAGCAAAATAAAGTATTGTAGCAATATCTCAACCACATTAAATTCCAACCAAGACAAATCAACAAAAATAGAGCACCAAACTACCAGAGTCTGAGAATTTATTGATCAAGAACCCTTCAAATGGATATTTAAACAGAGATATATAATGCATTAAAATCTAATAATCTGGTATGTCGTGTTTCAATATGAAGTAACCAGAAAAGAGGAAGAATGATCCTATAACTCCAGAAATCAGTGAATTTCCAACTATGAAACTAGGCACCAAAGCACTAAAACACACCACCATTGTGTTTGCTGTATAGAGAATCAACCAAATTTGCAGCATACACCACTGAGTTTGCTGTATAGTAAGCAGTTTAATATTTTGAATGCATATTAAGTTATTAATACACAAAAAATAATCTTCTAATGTGCCCTAATAATAAATATTAATTTTTTAAAAAGATATTGGGCTAATACTAAAGTTTACTAATCACTTTACTAATCACCTTATAAGTTATATAATATAAGTATTAACTATTAAGTAATTGATAATTTTTTCTCTTCTCTTTTTAAATTTATGTTGAGAAGTGAAAAAAATTATATTTTATGAAATTAGTTAAATATATTAATTACGAAAGTGAATATGTATAATATATTATTTTATAAAACTAAATATTTATTTTGGAATATTCTAAATTACAAATGCAAAAATCAATTGGAAGACTATGCTAAGATCTTATCTTCTTCTTTCATATGATTTATATTTTTCGTGTTAGTAAATGTAATAATATTCATACCTACGCATTTACTCTGTTAATACTTAATATCCTTAGAATTATGATAAGCTCAATAAGTAGTTACAATCTCATAAATAGACTCTATGATTGAATAGCATGCATATTGTTGCCAAATCTGGTAAGAATTAAAACTATTAAACCACATTGCTTTTCTAAAATATAATTTTAAAGTGTTGGAAGTGAAAACTTTACCCACTAAATTTTTTTGAAAGTGAAATATAAACAAATTTATTTATATCAAAATACATAAAATTTTAATCTATATAGTTATGATGACATTAATATAGTATTATACACAAAAAATTTCTATTATTTCAAGAAATTATAATATATAATTATAAATTATTATTAAATATATGATCGGGCCGAGCTTATAACGGGTCGAGCTTAGCCAAGCCCGAGCTCGGCCCGATTCACAAACGGGCTGAAAATTCAGGCTCTAGCCCGGCTCAGTCCTAGCCCGAAAAAAGCTCAGCCCTCAAAAAACGGGCCGAGCTCGGGCTAGCCCGGCCCAATTGACAGTCCTAAGTCTTATACTCCATTTGGATTGAGAATGAGATCGGATAGTGTTTTGTTTTGATATTTTATACTTTAAATTTTAAGAGAGAGAATTTTTTGTAAAAGAAAAAATGAGATTCAAGGTAAAAATTTTGTATTGGGTTCCGTAGTAAAACTCAATCCAAATACACCCTGAGTTTTTTGTAAACAAAATAATAATTGTATTTTATTTTTTTATAAAAAAATTATTTTTATAAATTTTAAAATAAAAAATTTAAATTTAAACTCAGCAGTGATGCTCAACAGACGGAGTGGAAAGAGAAACCCTATATACCATATGGTGGGTACGAAATAGAGTACTTTTTGGACATGTAAATGATATTTTGCCCACTAATGTAATCGTTATTTGGCATAGGGTAGATGAGCTACTCTCAGCCTATATAACGTGTATAAGTCTGTTGACATTTTATTAGTACATACTCATATCAGATCCCTTTCCCAGACAAAAAAAAAAAAAAAAGAGTTTTCTATAGGGAAATTCGCAATCCTCCACCGGTAACAAATTGTACGGCTCTTTCTTAAAGAAAAAAAGAGAAAAAAAATATTTTTGCAAGGTGTTAAGCATAAGAAATAATATAGTCAAAAAACTTTGTAAATAAATATGAACCAGCAAAAGGGTGAGAAAATAATGATAAGGAGTTAATTCGTTTTAGATTTGATTCACATTCGTCTCTCGATGTATTTTAAAAAAATAATAGAATAATTTATCGTATGAATAATTAAAAATACTTTAAGTATCAGTGATTTAAAAAGGGGATATAAGTAAAATATTTTATAACTTTTCCATAGGCATAACTCTTATTCGATGAATTGTTCATTAAGTCAATCTTTAAAACTTAATGTAAAATTTTTACTTTGAGTTTTACTTTTTCTCTAATAAATAATTTAATTTTACAAAATTCAAAATAAAAACTTTCAAATTCAAACATTATCAAATCCCGCTCTTAAATTAGTTTTTATATTTAGAACATCTAAGGAAACACCAAAATTTTATCATTAGTTCACAATAGTTCCAATTTTCATTTCATTGACATAATGTTATCTTCATGGACTTAATTAATATAATTATCATATTCTAAGAGACTATTTTTATTTTTAGAAATGAAATTAGCATAATGTCATTTAATCTATTACTATTCTAAAAGTATGGGAAGGGGTCATGTGGATTTAAACATCTTTTGTTTCTTCCTTTTTTGAATGGACAAAAATACCCTTAGTTTGAATAAATTATTTTTGATTTCAGTAGTCCTAAAATGTAATTGCCTTTCTTCCAACTCCATTGGTTCAAAACAATATTCATTTTATTTCCACTAAACAAAGTCACTCCTCCAATTTATTTATTTAATAATAAAAAGGAACATTAATTTAGCTCTAGCACATACTTCTCTAATTTTTACATACAAAAATATTTCATATTTATATTAGTTACTTCTCTAATTTAATGATTACAATTACATGTAGGAATGTTACATAGATGCTAATAATTATTTTTAAAAGTTACTTGTAAGGTCCATTCAATAATTCTTATTACAATCATCCCAAACAAAATATCATTATTATTTATTAGAATACCAAGAACTTATTTATGTATTATTTATTTATTTATTTATCCCAATCAAAATTATTTATTTCAAAATATAATTTTGAAAAGTGATGGATGCAAGAAACTTGTGTCTCACCAATTATTCTAATTCTAATATTATTATGAAAGTTAATATCCTATTTTATTCATTTAAGATCAGCACCTTAATTAATAATTAATGGTACTTATACAAAGGGAAGTTACATAGAGGTTAATAATTAGTAATATAAGTTATTTGTAAAGTGCATTCAATATAGAAAATAAATATATGATATCAAACAAATATATAATATGTCATGTGGATTTAAACATCTTTTATTATTCATCGAAAAAAATATCATGATTATTTATTAGAATACCAAGAACTTATTTAATTTCAGTAGTCCTAAAATGTAATTGCCTTTCTTCCAACTCCATTGGTCCAAAACAATATTCATTTTATTTCCACTAAACAAAGTCACTCCTCCAATTTATTTAATAATAAAAAGGAACATTAATTTAGCTCTAGCACATACTTCTCTAATTTTTACATACAAAAATATTTCATATTTATATTAGTTACTTCTCTAATTTAATGATTACAATTACATGTAGGAATGTTACATAGATGCTAATAATTATTTTTAAAAGTTACTTGTAAGGTCCATTCAATAATTCTTATTATAATCATCCCAAACAAAATATCATTATTATTTATTAGAATACCAAGAACTTATTTATGTATTATTTATTTATTTATTTATCCCAATCAAAATTATTTATTTCAAAATATAATTTTGAAAAGTGATGGATGCAAGAAACTTGTGTCTCACCAATTATTCTAATTCTAATATTATTATGAAAGTTAATATCCTATTTTATTCATTTAAGATCAAAGACCTTAATTAATAATTAATGGTACTTATACAAAGGGAAGTTACATAGAGGTTAATAATTAGTAATATAAGTTATTTGTAAAGTGCATTCAATATAGAAAATAAATATATGATATCAAACAAATATATAATATGTCATGTGGATTTAAACATCTTTTATTATTCATCGAAAAAAATATCATGATTATTTATTAGAATACCAAGAACTTATTTATAGATTATTATTTATTTATTTATCCCAATCAAAATTATTTATTTCAAAATATAATTTTGAAAAGTGATGGATGCAAGAAACTTGTGTCTCACCAATTATTCTAATTCTAATATTGTAAAAATAATTATTATGAAAGTTAATATTCTATTTTATTCATTTAAGATCAGCACCTTAATTAATAATTAATGGTACTTATACAAAGGAAAGTTACATAGAGGGTAATAATTAATAATAAGTTATTTGTAAAGTGCATTCAATATAGAAAATAAATATATGATATCAAACAAATATATAATATCTCTACATTGCTGTTGAATCCATTCATATTTGTCTTCTTTCATAAAACAAAGAATAAGAAACTACATCAAGCCATAGATCTTCAACTGCCTTTCTAGGAGGAAGAACGCCAAATTCAGTCCAAAATTAGGTACATTGACCACCAACAACTTACTGATTTTCCTTTCCATTGTTGAGTTTGCATAATGTATACTAATGTATCCATATAAATTTGTCTTTGTGTTCACATTTATGTTTTATCAATGAAAGGAAACCTTTCAATTGAAAGATGTATAACTCGAATGTTGCATACCAAACTAAGTCCTTCTTTTTAATTTTTTTTCATTTTAAGTGTGTCTTTTTACATGCAATGGCTTCCTAACATCAAATATCTTAAAGTATATGATTAAAAAATCTAGCTAACATGTCTTTCTTTGCCATAGATTTATCAACCTTTGCCATTATCCTCCTTTTACACACAGACTTTATAATTATATTGAATAATTATATTTACTCTCCTCTGTATTTTGCCCTAGCAAATTATAATTATACCTTTTTCTCCTACTAAAAAAAATAATTAACTGCAAAAGCAGTCACTAATCCTTAGAAAGAGAGACAAAAAGAACAAATTTGGAACATGGTTTATCTGTTAAGAATGGTCTTAATGCCTGCTCCAGTGAGTGGGTGTATGAGAAAGGTAGAAAGCAACAAGAAGTCAATGAAGTGATATCAAAAAAGAAAAGTCCACTCTTCAAAGTTCCTTAAATAATTCTCTTTTACTTTATATACATAGGTTGTGGAATATTTACTCTCCTCTCGTATTTTGCCCTAGAAAATTATAATTATACCTTTTTTTTCCTACTAAAAAAGATAATTAATCGCAAAAGCAATCACTAATCCAGCTTTTAACGAGCGAGGGAGTTTTCTTTAAAAGGTCAGATTCTTGAAAGAAGTGATATCAAAAAAGAAAAGTCCACTCTTCAAAGTTCCTTAAATAATTCTCTTTTACTTTATATACATAGGTTGTGGAATATTTACTCTCCTCTCGTATTTTGCCCTAGCAAATTATAATTATACCTTTTTTTTCCTACTAAAAAAAGATAATTAACTCGCAAAAGCAAATCACTAATCCAGCTTTAACAGGCAGGGGAGTTTTCTTTAAAAGGTCAGATTCTTGAAAAAATTTAACGTATGTATACGGTTAGAAATAGAGACAAGGTAGAGAGGACAACATCTTCCTATCTCAATCGTCCACGAAAATAATATACCATCCCACTTCGTAGATAAAGCATGACAAACATAAGAGTAAGACCTTTGTCAGTAAACAACGATCCCTGGAGTTTTTTGCAGAGTATCTCTCGGATGGTCACCTTGCACAATAATGTCTTGAACAATGTCATATGAGATCTGCAATTTCGCAAAAATGTTTTAGGATCATTTTATTTAAGTATATTAAACAAAAGCCCAAGGGTCACACAGTTTATTAGGGAACACACATACCTCGCTTCTCCTTGTCTGAGCTGATAGCATTTTACTTAAAGTTTGAACGCTAGAAAGAGAACCTCGAATCTACAAAGTGATTATTACTGTAAGAGTTCGAAAGTACATTGCACACAGTAATTAAACCCAGTGGTATTTCTTACTTGTTCAACCAAGCTACTCATTCTGACATTATTTTGCCGAGATGATTGCTTTGAACCAATATTGCTTTCAAGTGAAAGATTAAAAGTAAGAAGTTAATTTCGAAACAACAATGAAGAAGAACAATTCCTACTACATGTGAGTCAAATAGAAACAAATATGTCTATGCTACAGGATTTTTCAGAAAATGGGATAAGCATTGTTGCTTATTTAAAACAGAAAGTGCTGCTAAACCAAGGTGCACAAAATTAGCATTGCAGCAAGAAACTATGTTTACATGCCTCTGTGTCCCAAAATCAGTAGACATTGGTGATCAAGAGATGTTAAGACAATGCCACTATATATCTCCAGTTAACAAGATTACTCCCTGCCGAAAAAAGATTTGAAGGGAAAAAAAAAGAGATAGATAGAGAGGTAACATGTAATATGGCTTCCTCACATATCACTGTCAAATTCTGCTCCATTGCAGAGTTGAAATGCACAAACAAAAATAGTTTTCTTCAACAAGAAGCCCATCTATAAGCTATTGCTCCTTAGTCAACTATTATAACTTTTCTCCTTTTTCATCCATCTGTCAGAAGAAAATCTAAATCACTTATGCATGTATCAATCTCCAATATAACAGCTATACTATAGCATTTAGATTTGATCAGAGCGCATCCGGATCAAAATGGGGCACAGACGACAATGGGGATAAATGTGGTGTAAACGAGACAACGGTGATCGATGGAGACACCAGTGAAGGGAGTAGCAACGCTAATACCAGACCGGCAGCAATTGGGCTTCATGCCTCAGCTAATTACAACGTTAGTGCAGCTGCATTTTCATCAGACAGAGAGAGGCCTCCGCCGCCCTTTCTGCTGAAGGTTTATGACTTGGTGCAGGATCCTGAAACCGAGTCCATCATATCATGGAACTCCGAGGGTACCAGTTTCATTGTAAGGGATCCACACAGGTTTGCAGCAAAAGTTCTCCACAAATACTTCCGCCACAACAACTTCTCAAGCTTTATATGTCAACTCAACACCTGTGTGAGTCTCCTTCGTCTAATTTTGTTCTCGTTTGTTCCAACTTCCAGCCCTCTCCAATATCACTTCTCCCTGGAGTCGCATTATCGTAAAAAATTACTCTCCGTTTCGTTTTGCATTTTATTCCTGGACTTTATTGTTCTGTAATTGAGATAAATTGGCCATTGGTACTTTCATGATGGACTGTTTTCTTTAATTGACCCAGTGCTTCAAGAAGATTAGTTGGGGCAAATTGGAGTTTCAGAACGAGTGGTTCTTAAGAGGGAAGAAGCGGTGGTTGAAAAATATCAGGAGAAGAAAACAAAGTCTCCAGAATCTGCAGCAAAGCAGAGGAACATATCCAGCCGCAGGTCCGGACATGGCTGAACTGATGAAGGAATTTCAAGATTTAAGGCACGAACATGATGCGCTGATGGCAGAAATCAAGGCGCTGAAAGAATGGCATGAGAGTGCAGAGGAACACATGGCTGTCCTCAGGAAGCGAGCAGAATGTTGCGCTTCCAAACAACAAAATGGCGAGATTCATGGCACAGGCGGTCTGGATGTTGAAAAGGGAGTTGCATGGCACTCAAGTTGCAAAGAAATGAAGATTGGAGATGCCAGAAACTGCGAACTTCATGGAGCTTCAGGATGCTTGGGAAACACCTAACAAGAGTCATGAGGGAAATCTACTAGCTGCTCAGTCAGATAAGAAGGATATGTTCTTGACAGTTGGCCTAGGAACTCCAAATCAAGAAATGGATAATAAAACAATTTATAGAGTAAGAGTCCTAGATGTTAGTAGTTCAAGATTTGAATTGCTGGAGACGCAGTTAATGGAGGGCGTCAGCTATGAGAATGTGTCAAAAGAAGAAATAAAAAAGGCTCAGTCTCGCATGGTAATGGAGTTGAAGGATTTGATTGAAGGACCGGCAGATTGGAGAGAATA
The DNA here is from genome assembly GCA_030512225.1 of Rauvolfia tetraphylla. Classification (NCBI taxonomy): domain Eukaryota; kingdom Viridiplantae; phylum Streptophyta; class Magnoliopsida; order Gentianales; family Apocynaceae; genus Rauvolfia; species Rauvolfia tetraphylla. Next base: position 6,703,646 of record JAJQKT010000058.1, on the reverse strand, counting down.
TACTAAGGAACTACTGGGAAAAGCAAAAAATCTCAAACCTGATGCTTGAGTTTAATGCTAGAAAACATATCCCATCCTCCTCCTTTGCAGAATGCAAATCTTAATATTATTTTGTTGCTAATTAGTTAACTGCTTTCATTGACATAGTTGGAAATTTTCAGGCAAAGTATCCCAATAGTACTTGGCTGCATTATCATATTTCCTTTGACAAAAGCTGCTCAGAGGCAGACTTCTTCTCCTGAAACAGCAGCACGATGCTCATGATCTTTAGCAAGTCGGGGTGTTAACTTGCAAAATTACCAATCTTGATTCTGCCGCTTCTTTAATCTTAACTTGATAATAGTAGTATGGCTAATTAGGTGAAGTTATATCCTTGTGCAGTTTGGTTTAATATATGACGTTGTTAATAGTACTAATCACTTCTTACTTCAAGTGATCCTAAGATTTCAGTATCTCACATAGCTGTTGACAAAGGATTTTGATCATGTTCTCTTGAATGAGTGAGGTCTTAATTATTCACAAAAAAAAAGAGTAAGGTCTTAAATTTTTCGGGATTTAGATTCCCACCATCACAAATTCAAACCTTTCACTTCCCATATTTTACGGTTGCCAACTTGCATGTAATGTAATAGGATTTCATAGAGAGCAACTCCTGGACTTCTTTTAGCCGTGGAAGAGAACAATTAATTGTGACAATTAGTAAGCAAAACTAGCTTGTTACCATGGAAAAAAACCTAATTGTAGCTATTCACAGTGAGTACATTGAAATACACGTAGGTGAGATAAAATAACTAAGTTCCACCAACCATTCTCTTGCTTCTCAATGAAAGTTCAATCAATTTAGACAAGAATTGATGTATTGGAAATTGCCAAAAGTCAATGAAGTGATATCAAAAAAGAAAAGACCACTCTTCAAAGTTTCTTAAATAATTCTTTTTTACTTTATATACATAGGTTGTGGAATATTTACTCTCCTCTGTATTTTGCCCTAGCAAATTATAATTATACCTTTTTTTTTCTACAGATATATCCATTCTACTTTTTCAAATCAAGAATGGACAACATATTACGACGAAATAGCAACTCTGGTAAATATTAGCATATTGATTACATTTTATTGTAAATATTAGATGCATATTTTTCATAATTTTCTCAATATGCTATGATTTTTATTAGTCAATGACAGAAGCTTAAGAAAATTACTTTACATGATTCACAATACAAGGAAAAATGTTATTTGATTGATTCTATATTACTTTAAAATAATAATAAAACATAGTTTGAAATAATAATTATTCCTAATGGTTCTTTTTGACAAATTTATCTACATAAGCTTGCCTTTGCTGCATTCAAATTTTCATTAGTTTTAATGTACGCAAGCATGACAACTTATATTATTTATTCATCATATTACAGATGACATGAAGAAACACAAGTTGAAATGCATGAGAACAAAATATGCAAATTTGACAGCTTCAGAGCGAGAAGAATACATTCAAAAAGTATCAGAAACAAGAAAGAGAAGGAAAATTCAAAATTCTACTACTTTTGAACATAATTCCAGCTTATGTTCTATTCAATCTAAGAATAGTTGGTATGCTAGACTTAGCGACCAGGAGAAGAAGTTATATGCAAAGCATGTTAATGGTTTGAAAAAGCAAAAAAAGGATATGATTGATTCAACTACATCTACTTCAAATCAAAGAATTCCAAAACTACAAAATAAATGGTTGCTTAAAGCTCAAATGGTTCTAAACCAACACGGAGGTATATAATGTGATTTAATTATTGTATAAATTTATAATGATGTTATTTCTATAGTAAAATTTTATAGAATTCTTATCAAAAAACTAATGAATATCTTTTTTTTGAAACAGATACTGCATTATATGAACCAGTGTGTTCGACTTTGCATGAAGTGAAGAAAATACACCGTTGTATCCATTGTGATGCTTTGAAATTTGAATATGAGACTCCAGGTTTTTGTTGTGATAATGGCAAAATTAAGCTAGCATCACCAGAAGTACCACAAGAGTTATTTGACCTGTTTACTTCTCAATCAGAAGAATCAAATTTCTTCCTAAAGCAAATTCGAGCATATAATAGTATCTTCTCATTCACTTCATTTGGAGTTAAACTTGATAAAGGACTTGCGTCAGGAAAATGTGGTGTATATACCTTTAGAGTGCAGGGTCAAATTTATCATGATCTTCTCGGTTTAGTACCTACTGAGAATGGTCCTGCATTCTTTCAATTATACTTCCATGATACTACAAATGAGATTGAAAACAGAATGGGTATAATATCAGATGGATGTTTGAACGAAAAAATAGTGGAAAAGCTTATGAGAATTTTGGAAGTGAATCCATATGCCAAATTCTTTAGAACATTAGAACAATATCCATCAATTGATGATATCCAAATTCATATATCAAAAGATATAGGCTTAGATCAACGAGTTTACAATAATCCAACTGCTGATCAAGTGGCTGCAATATGGATTGAAGGAAACAATGCTAATATTCCTTTTGATAGAGACATTGTTGTACACTCACATTCCCGCCAAAGACATAGAATCAAACATTATTTTGGTTGTTATGATGCACTTCAATATCCACTTCTTTTTCCCAAAAGGGGAGGTTGGATGGCATCAAAACATTGCCAAAGTTAATGTTTCACATAATCATAGTTCATTGCATGAAAATATTTCCATTCCGTAAGCTCCTACATCTATAGAGAATATTTTTGGCAATCGAACAAGCTAGGTATTGAAAAGTCTTTTTGAAATATAGTTATTTAATGAAAATGTTTGTTTTGTATATTTACTTCTTTATATGTATAACATGCTTAATGCTAAATTATTTGTTGAACTTCTTTGTAGGTGTTGTTGAACAAAGCAATAAGAAAGTCTCCTGTCGAGAATATTATAGTTATAAGTTTCAAATAAGACCATCAAGGCAATCTACTCTTCTTTTTGCTGGGAGATTATTTCAACAATATGCAGTAGATATGTACATTAAGTTGGAAACAACTCGATCGGACTTCTACCGACGTAATCAAAGTGAAATGAGAGCAGAATTATATCAAGGAATTGTGGACGAGTGTCATGGCTGGAGAAACAAGGGCAAGTGAAGTAGGTCAACGAATTGTACTTCCCCGCATCATTTATTGGAGGACCAAGAGATATGCGACGTAGATATCTTGATGCAATGGCATTAGTTCAAAGATTTGGAAAACCCTGACCTTTTTTATAACAATGACATGTAATCCGTAATGGAAAGAGATTGAAGAACAACTACAACCAGGACAACGTCCTCAAGATCGTCCAGATCTAACTTCAAGAGTTTTTCGAGCAAAATTACAGGATTTGAAAGATCAATTATTCAAGAAAGAGATCTTTGGAAAAGTTGCTGCTCATGTCTATGTTATTGAGTTTCAAAAAAGAGGATTACCTCATGCACACATGCTAATTATACTCAAATCTGAGTACAAAATCAAAACTCCAGATCAGTTTGACAAATTTGTTTGTGCTGAACTTCCTGATAAAGCTAAGTTCCCTGAGTTATTTAATTTTGTTCTTAAGCATATGATGCATGGACCATGCGGAGAAAAAAATAAAAAGAATTCATGCATGGTGAATGGAGAATGTAAATTTCATTACCCACGAGCATTCTGTGAAGTTACAATACAAGGAAAAGATGGATATCCTATTTATAGAAGGAGCAACACAAATGAGATGGTTAATGTGCGACGTGCAATGTTGGATAATAGGTGGGTAGTTCCTTATAATCCTTACCTATTAACAAGGTACAATTGCCATATAAATGTCGAAATATGTTCGGGAGTTCAAGCAGTTAAGTACCTTTACAAGTACATTTACAAAGGCCATGATAAAGTTGTCAGTATATATTGCACATCAAGATGGTGACAATATCATTGATGAAATCCAACATTTTCAGGATGCTCGATGGGTATCCTCCCAAGAAGCTGTTTGGAGGGTTTTTGAATTTAATTTGAATGAAATATCTCCCGCAGTAATTAATTTGCAGCTTCATTTACCTAACAAGCAATGCGTGACGTATTGGAAGAATCAAAATTTGAAGAATGTTTTAAGTCGGGATCATGTGTCTATGACAATGTTGATCGAGTATTTCAAGATGTGTAGGAAAAGTGAAGAAGCAAGGAGATATCTTTACAGATGAATTCTGAACATTATGTTTGGAATAGGAAAAAAAAGAATTTGGACAGAAAAGACAAAAAGGAGAAGTCATCGGCCGACTAAATGGAGCTAATCTCGTTGAAGGAGAAAGATATTATCTACGCTACTATTAAATCATGTTCGTGGCCCTAATTCATTTGAAGATTTGTTAACTGTGAACGGATTTCAGTGCCCAAGTTTCAAAGAAGCAGCAGAAAAAAGAGGACTTCTTGAGTCTGATAGAAGCATTTTTGAATGTTTGGATGAGGCAGCTACCTTTCATATGCCACATGCAATGAGACGACTATTTGCTACTCTATTGGTGTATTGTGAACCGACTAATGTTAGGAAGTTGTGGAACACTTATTTTGAATCAATATCGGATGATTTTAGTAGAACTAAAAGTGTCATAGAAGTACAAGTTTCAAAGACTTTAAAAAGTCTTAGTTTATTTCTAGAAAGTATGGGAAAGGATATAAAGTCATATGATCTACCTAGAGCATCTATTACCTCATATGAAGAATCTGATGTGAATCCAAGAGAAATTCGTGAAGAGGTTTCTATTGACATTTCAGACATTGATAATGACGCCGAGAAATGTTTAAATGATGACCAACATAAAGCTTTCACACGAATACTTTCACAAATAAATTCAAGAAAAGCTGGATGTTTTTTTGTTGATGGTCCTGGAGGAACTGGAAAAACCTTCTTGTACCGTGCTTTACTGGCACATCTGAGATCAAAAGGTATGATAGCATTAGCAACGCTACATCGAGTGTTGCAAAGCATCAATATTGCCCGGAGGACGAACAGCTCATTCAAGGTTTAAGATACCTATAAATGCAAATGAAACAAGTATGTGTACAATATCCAAGCAAAGTGGGAATGCAGAGTTACTACGACGGGCTAGATTGATTATTTGGGATGAGGCACCAATGGCAAAGCGATGGGCTATTGAAACTCTGGATCGAACTTTAATGGATATCATGAATAATAGAGAACCTTTTGGTGGCAAAGTAATGGTATTTGGTGGTGATTTCAGGCAAGTGCTTCCAGTTGTGCCGAAAGCTACAATACAACAAACTATTGATGCAAGCTTGATAAAGTCGTACTTATTTCCAAAAATGGAAAAATTGACTTTGACCAAAAATATGAGAGTAAGGGCAGACCCATACTTCAGTGAATTTCTTTTGAGGGTTGGAAATGGAGAAGAGCCAATAGACAATGAAGGAAATATTCTCATCCCTCCTGAAATGACAATTAAATACGATACTGAGGAAGCATCTGAGCAAAGGCTTATTGATTTTGTGTTTCCATTACTAACACAAAATTCAAACTCAGCAACATACATGACGAGTAGAGCAATTCTTGCTACAAGAAATGAATGTGTTGATATGCTCAATGAGAAAATGATCAATTTGTTTCCAGGGGAAGCAAATATTTATAATAGTTTTGACGAAGCAGTTGATGATACCAACAATTATTACCAAGAAGAATTTCTCAATTCATTGACACCAAATGGCTTGCCACCTCACAAATTAGTTCTCAAGAATAATTCCCCAATAATGCTACTACGGAATTTGGATCCATCAGATGGAATGTGTAATGGAACTAGATTAGTGTGCAAGAAGTTGAAAAAGAAAGTCATACATGCTGAGATTGCAGTTGGACAACATGCTGGTAAGCAAGTGCTAATACCTCGTATACCATTATCTCCAGCAGAGAATGAAGGCTATCCCTTCCAATTTAGGAGGAAACAATTTCCAGTACGTCTATGTTTTGCAATGACAATCAACAAGGCACAGGGACAAACAATACCACATGTTGGAGTATATTTGCCACAATCAGTATTTTCTCATGGTCAATTATATGTAGCATTGTCGAGAGGAATATCAATGTCAACAACAAAGATCCTAATCAAGCCAGATTTGGTTGGAAAAAGAGGAGACACATCGACACATAATGTCGTCTACAAGGAAGTTCTTAAATTAGGTAATATTAATATATAAATATGAAATTTTGTATTCTCATAAATTTCCAAACAATAGTACTTATAATTTATAGTTTCTTTGAACCTAATGACAGGAACAAGGCAAATAGAAACAAGCAAGCAATTGGAATCAGAAGACAAATGATAGTATTTAAAAAGGTGAGCAAATATAATAGAATAATTTAAAGTATATTGTCAGATAGATAAAGGGAATATAATTATTTTACTACTGATATAGAGAGAATCAGACATGAAAATGTATATAACATAAGAATATATCCCCTAATAGCATATATCCAAGATGCATGTACTATTTGCAACTATGATTTTGGAGATCCTTTATATTATTATCTGTCTTGTACTCATTAAACTGAGGTGCAGAAGAAGCTAGAAACTAAAAAGAAGATATAAACATCATACCCGCCAAAAAAAATCTTCTACAGCAGTATCATATATGACTGCAGTGAGTATCTTCTCAGCTTCAATGAAAAATCAGAGAACTACAAAATCTGAGGTAATGTCGCAGATATATGGCTTTCCTATAAGCACTTCATACAAGCCCAAAGTACTTCATACAAGATCTCACATTCAATATCACATTATTTCAAATGAAAAAACTACATGTCAATCTGCAGATTATGAAGATTAACCATTACCTTCACCACTCCATTTGAGATAAGCCAGACACCATTTGGTTTTGATCCCTCTTTGTAAAGTGTTGTATCACGTAGTTTCATTGTTTCTTTGGTGGAACCAAAAAGTTTATCTCTCACTGTTAGAGGAGTCCTCAGAATCGATTCCATCATGCACATCAGATTTTAGGTAAGTAGCTATTTCTTGAATTCCACCAAATTTATTGAGCTGTTCAAGGCTTTTATCCTTGACAATGTGTTTTAAAGTTGACCGATCAATCTTGAAGCAGAGGCCAACCTGAAATTATCAAAATGAATATTATTAGATGGCACTACTAATGATTTTGTTCCAGTTTTTTTCAACTCTATGAGATTGCTCAGGGAATACCTGGCTGTTACTGCTGAAAAGAACCTCTTTTAAGGTCCTTGAACAGAAAATAGAAATGTAAGCAGAGGCTGATATTTAGTCATTGATGTATCTGAACGGCACATAGGACTGTTGACCATCATACTCATCCATAGCATGCCATTGAACTCCCAAAAAATCTTTCACAGAAATATTATTAACAATTTTTTTGGATTGTTTCTTAGCCTCAAGCTTAATTCCCTTGGTACTAAAATATTGTTTTTTTTTACTTGAATTCTACTTTTTTCTTGAAACCTGGTTTCTTGAGAATAAAATGTATACTTTCATTTTATTTTCTGTGAACAATTCTTACACCGTCTCAAGTGCCCCCTATTGAAGCAGTATTATTTGATGTTGATGGGACTCTTTGTGATGCAGAGACCATCCACTATTATACTCTCCAGAAAATGCTTCAGGAGGTATAAGTCGGGTTCTATTCTATTTTGTATTGACTCGAACAAGAAGAAGAAAATAATCATGCATTTTAATTTACATGTCAATTACAATTAGATGTCTCTGTTAATAGCTCTTGAATGAGTTTTGTCTCCTTGTCATTTTAATTTACATGTCAATTATAATTAGATGTCTCTATTAACAGCTCTTGAATGAGTTTTATCTCCTTGGTTTTTAGAACAGTCAAGAGTGAGTTATGCTTTCTTGCTCCATCAATAGATAGGATTCAATGATGGCGTTCCTATTACGGAGGAATTCTACATTAAGAATTATGCTGGGAGACACAACAAAGATACTGCTGCTCTTTTTTTCCCTGAAGATCATGAAAGGGATGTAAAATTCTTGGAGGAAAAAGAAGTTATGTTTAGAAGATTGAAGTGAATGAAGGGATAATTTTTAATTTGACATACATATGGCTGGAGTTTTAGAATCTTTCTTCATATATTAACTTACAAGTGTGCAATGTACCAACTGCTTTGCTTTATCATGCATTTAGCTGAAGGTGAACTTGTATTACCAATTCTGGGATTATTTCAACATATATTTAATGATTCTTTACTTCTATTCATGCATTTGCATCAGAAGATTATGTAATTTTCTTTTTTTCTTTTTTAGTTATTAAGAGATTAGATATGTTCTTTTCTTGCTTCTATTCTGTTTAGTCTGAAATTCCGGTTCTATTTTGTAGTATATTTCTCTGTAAATGACTGCTTATATTCTTTATCAGGGAACAATTGTTGTTGACAACTTATTGAACAGTGATGATGTCCACTACATGATTGGTGCTTTAAGAAATTTTGGGCTGCATCCAAGTGCAGAATTTTCTTTTCTCAATTTATTATCTAAATTTTTGAGCAGGAATACCAAATAATCATGAAAAGACATCAATGTTCTGACTTATTTGTTCGAAACCTAACAGCTGCTCTGTTATAGAGTCCTTAACTCTATTCACCAAAAATCAACTTAACCAATTATATAAAAACATTAATACCTCATGAATTATGAACAAAGAACTATTAATATATTAATCATTAATCATTAATATACAATTATTTAGGTTGAAGTAATTTTTGTAAATATATTTTAACCCTGAATTTTCAAATATATGCAAGTGCATCATTAATACCACTAATACACCATAAATGAATTTTTTTAGTAACTCCCAAAAATAAAGGCCTCGAATTGTAACCTACATGAAGTAATTTTTGAAAATTAAAATCATATTTACATGAAATAATTGCAGGGTTCACTATAAAAGAATCAACAAGTTCAATTTTTTTCGCATCATTGGTAAAATTGCACAAGAATCCTCATCTTATATTCAAATCTGCAGTACTCTATTCTTTTTAAAACAATTTCTCTTCTTTAATTTGTTATTTGATGATGATTATTTGATTTGATCATTCCTTAAAATATTATATCTATCTACTTAATTTTTCTTAGAATTTTTTTCCCTTTTTTTTAGTCAAAATGTCTACTACACAAGAACCACAAATTACGTAAACAACAATTAGTACATTACCAAACGAACAGGAAGATCAACATCAACAATCAAACTCATGGTACTACGCATTGGGCAATCGTAGTTCTCAGGGCAAAAATAAAGAACTCAAAATCAAGAAAATTATCTTCCTTGACAACGAAGTACGTTTCTAAAAATTAATTTTTCAATTATGCAATATCCTTAATGATTATGAGAAATTATGATAACATTGTATATTTTTATAAATTGCAGGGGACAAGAATACGTGGCATAATGTTTGGAAATGTTATTCAACATTTTGATGGCATATTCACAAGAAATGCAACCTACATAATATCCAATGCAATAATTAGAGAAGTAAACAAAATGTTTCTGAATGTGCATCCCAAACTAGAGCTAGAGTTACAAATGAATACGATCGTTACTGAAGCTAAAGATGCTGTCAACAAGGAACGAATCACATACGACTTCGTCAACTTCGATCAACTAGACAACATCAAGGAGGACGACACAATAGGTGATATTACTAAATTTGCAATTTTCTAAAGATAAATAAGTTTGCAAAATATATATTTATTTTTTCATAGTTATTTTTGCATAAGAAAATGCTATAGAATTACTTGCTGCACCTTATAATTATTAGTTGCTATCAACTGACAATATGTTCACAGTATCAAAAAAATTTAAAAATATTTGTTTGATTTAATTATTCATAGACTATTTATTTTTTGTAATTTCTATAACAGCAATGTCACTTTCAATATCATTATCATGGATAGACAATGCATAATGTTATAAGCTTTTATCTTACATATGTTTTTTCCATACACAATCCTTTATGTAGATATTCTAGGTTTTGTGTACAAAGTCAAGAATTGCAACCAGAAGGAGAAGTACCCAGAAGGGACATCTTCAAGAAAGGAAATTATCATCATGAATGATCGGTAAGACATATTCAAAGAACTCCAACTAAAAAATATTACAATTATTTAATTATTTAATTACAATACAATTATTTAATTATAATTTTTTTATTTTTACAAATGTAGGTTGGAGACAATCAATGTCACGATGTGGGATGACATGGCAATCAATGAAGGGAATGTATTAGAGAGCCAACAAAGTGAAAAACCAATTGTGGCAATAACAGGGCTTAAGAAGAAGATATATCAAGGTATGATGAAAATATTAAAATCTAAACCACAGATATATATAGTACACACAAATATTCTGTTAACCAAAATTCTCTTCCGAAGGACAACTTCAACTACAAACAAGTACCATATCAACACTTGAAGTAAGTCCCATATGTTTGGAGTCAGCAACCTTACTAAACTGGTAAGACAACAATTGTTACAAAATATTTGTCGTATTATTCCAACCCAAAAAGAATACACATATAATGTCATTTAATTTTTTACATATTTTGTTTTTTATTTTTTGCAAAGTTAAAAAACTCAAAGGAAGCGTAAAAATATAGAGAAGCGGTTAATGGAAAAAAGAATTGAAGAAGCAGAAGAAGTAACCTTGACAAAGATCATCAACGAAAGAGAATCCTTAATAGAGGTAAGAAAATCAAATTACCATAATCTAAAGTGTTTTTTAGAAAAAAAACCCAAAAAAACATTATAAGGAAAAATGACAAAACAAATATAAAATCTGGCAGGAAAAATTATACTATTTCACAGCAACAATAGACAAGGTTGAAAATAGTTCACAACCATGGTATGATGCATGCAAGAATTGTTCAAGGTCAATTACAAGAACTAATGAAGCCGTTCAATATAGAAGCTGTCCCGGAGACAACAGAGAATACCCGTGTATGAATATTATGAAAAATTTTACATATTATACCTATTAAACGTTCATGCTAAGCAAGGAATTATAGGTACTTGATAAATCTCAACGTCACTCAAGCGAAAGATAGTGCAAAAGTAACACTTTTTGAGGATGTTGCAAGTGTTGTGCTTGGATGTTCAGCAATTGAGTATATACATTCTATTGAAAAGGTAACAAAAATTCTAAAGGTTCAATTAAAACAATAAGATTTTACACTTTGTGAAATAATCATGTGCATTCATTTATTGACCTTTTCAGGGTATCAACAGATCAAAACACCACAAAAGAATGTTGAGTTTGAGTATGCAAGAGTACAAGTTCTTGGTGAAGATGAATAGAAAAATAGAAGTACAAAATGGAAGATTACAAGTCATTGCTGAAGCAGTTCAAGAGATAAATGAAACATCAACGAATAAGTTGCAGCAGAAGCAGACTAAGAGAAATAAGACGAAGTGTACACCAAGAAAAATCAAAGATAACACAAACGGAAAAGGAGACATATTCATGAAGGAGAACAAAGAGGAAAACAACTACATCAAAAAACCCATAATCGAGAAGAAAAGGATGACCAAATTGGAGAAAGCCCATGACATCATAAAAGAGGAAGATGATGATGAAAAGATATCAACATATATTAAAAGAAGGAAGAATGCCAACAAGAATGATGTTACTCAATCAACACCTATCAAGAAAATCAAGAAAGAAAAAGTCTGAAATAATTAGTACTTCAGTAGATTCCCTTCCCTTATTAATTACAATAATGATATGTTGTCTTCATTAAATAATTAATGCTTTGTTGCTTTGTTGCTTATAAGGTAAGGTTACTTTAGTAATTTTTGGTCGATTATGTATTGCATATGCTACTTTATTACAGGTTTGTCAATCAAGATAAACTCATCAATTTCATGTGCTTCTGTCCACTTAATCCTACGAAGACTTAAGCAAAAACATTCCAGTTCACTGACATTAGCTTAGAGTTTACATGTACTAACTTAGAGAAGTTAAGTCTTGTGTGCTCCCTCTTTCCCATAATCTTTTTTTAATTTAATAAAACTTGGGGTGGCAATCACCCCAAAAACTACCATTGAACTAAGAAGATAACAGGGACCCTTCCTTTCTCCAACCCTCTTGATTCTTAGTATAATCCAAAGACATTCTTTCTGCTAACCACTTCTCAGGCTGTGAAGTTAGTTCCAGAGTGGGATTGGGTTTAAGATTAAGGTGAATTCGGGAGTGGAAAGATAGAATAGGATCAAGCCTCTAAAACAGTTAAAAGACAATCTAATATATGCCAACAACTTAAGTTAAAACTTTAGAGATATTACTAAAAGGCTAAGTGATAGAAAACAAAGAGTGATGTCCCAATAAGTAATACAGCATAAAGAGTCTGAAATTCCTAACCAATCTATTATTCAAGATAAATTCCTAATGGTTATACATTGCACACTTGTTAATGCCAATCACCCAAATTTATTTATAACGGATGGTAGATTCTGTGAGGTGATATTTCTATTGGATAGTCCAAAACAAATGTGGGTTGAACAACTTTGACTGTACCACAATCTCAACAACCTGGAAAACCAGCATAGAAAAGAAATATTAAAACCTTAATTAGTGTGAAGGAAGTTGATCCATTTCTGTCACCCAATTATAATAACAAAATTGAAACCAAAACTCAGCTTAGATGTAGAAGCCTGCCAATGTGCAAAAAGAGATAAATAAAAAGATTGCTAGAGTAAAAGCATACCTGATATTAAATGGTAAGTCTCCCATGAAATGCAAGAGCACACTGTGTTATAATCTCTTGTGCCATATTCATCATACTTTGATAGTCTGAGTATGCTTCATACATCAAATATGAAGCTAAGAACCAACATTAGCCAAAGAAGGTTTTTTTTCATTTTTATTAAGTTTGCAATGTACGCTAACATGCATTATCACATTGAAGACTTGGTAAAAATCAAATTCATGCCACGACTGTACATCGTAAGAATAATAATGAAAAACTAAAAGGATGAAAGCAAACTAGAGGAAGGCTTACTTCAATTGTTGTAAATTCAGGATCGTGACGGGTTGAAAGGCTTTCATTTCTAAATATGCGCCAATTTCATACACTTTTTTTCGAGATCCACCAACCCATAATTGGCATTTAGAGCAAAAATTTATGGCGAAAAATTATTAAATGTGAAACAACATAATGATCAAGTTCAAAAGACTAAAAAATATGGTAAAAAATTATCTTTAAGAGAAAGCCTTAAAGATCACTAGACCAAGAACAAGTGTGCTAAGAAAGTGCCTTGCCGAGAAGAACATTTTTTTAACTAAAATTTCACGAGCTAAGACGAGACAAAGGTATAGTTCAAAGATTTTGAGGAAAATTAACCAAAAAAATCCAGTGAGATTGGCTACATGAATAATCAAAATAAAAAGAAGCATAATAACATGAAATAAAGAAAAATTTCAGGAAGACAGATGGCCAGATTAAAAGCCAAACATTATTAGAAAGGTTGCCTAGAATCAAGATTAGTAAGTTCTCTTTCGGATGAGTGAAGCTCAATATTGAAGCCACCATATCATGAAATTTGACCCCTCTCCGTGCAATACCCCCTTCCAAGGGAAGGAGAAGAAGACAAGGTAAAGGAAAGGACGACCACCGGCATTTTCTTTAAGTGAAGCTCACCTGCAATTCTCAGATAAAATCCCGTCCGAGAAAGTTATGAGTCAAGGGCTCCCATTCATTGATCACATCATTTGCTCCGTACGTATTCTAAACCACAACCCCATTTGAGCCTTCTGATAGTTTCCAGCTTACAGTGTCCAAAGACATAATTCTTGAACACCAACTGCTTGTTCTTTACCGCCATCCCCTCTACCAATGCTAGAAAATAATAAATAAAGAAAATAGGGAGAAACCCAATGATGAGGAAGGAAAAGAAAGGACTCTTGCAATGGAGATAGAATTAAACTATAGTTAAAGTTGGTTAGCGTGTTCTGCTAAACACAATTTGAGGATAAAATTTTTTTTAACAAATTATTTAAAGTGTTCTGCTAAACACAATTTGAGAATAAAATTTTTAAATAAATATTTAAAGTGCTAAGCATTCTCTTTATATCAAATAACAAGTATTTTTAAATATTAAATTACGAGAAGGAATGTTCATCTTCTTATATTTATTATTTTTTAAAATTTTCTAAAAAAATTTAAGACACAAATTCTAACTAAATAACAGTTATTAACAGATATTTTCTATTAAAAATTACAATATCAATTAAATACTTTATAAAATTAATAATTTCAGAATAACAAATAAAAATATTTTTTATCAAACTAGACATAATTTTAAATATTATTAAAATATTAAAAAAATTTTAAAAAAGTTCATGTGACACTTTAAAAAAATAATATTAATAATATTATAATAATTATTTAAAAAATAATAAAATATTAAAAAACTTAAAAAAATTAAATTCACGTGCAACGCACGTGTCTCTTTCTAGTTATCTCAAAAAGAGAGGGGTTGATTACTGTTTTTTTTTTTTTTGCCGGGGCTGGGGGTGGGTGGGTGACGAGGGCCCCCTCTGCAAGAATGACAAAAGTTTCTGTTGGTGGAGGCATTCAGCAATCCGTAGAAGAAGTAGCATTGAAGAGTCAGTTGGGCTAAAATTTTGGTCGCTTTAAATCTCAACAGCAACAGCGGATTTCTGCGCTATATTTATGGGATTTAGAATCACAATTAATTTAGGATCCAACTTATGTAAAACTGCAATCATTATTGTTCCCTTCAGCTGATGATCGCTAAATTCGTTATACTTCAATAAATTTACTTCTGTACTATAACAGATTCGTTTTGCTTCTCCAATTTTGAATCTCTTTTCCTCAGATGTTACAGATGGAATATCATTTTCGTTTTGAAAATTTGCTGATGAAATAGTAAAGAACAGGTAGAATTTATACATATAGTTCTACGTAGGATTTCTTCAATTGGTTGTCACAGAGTCATGTTGATACCAGACAAAGTCGACCAGGGGCCTTCATGTCCATTTTTAATCAGACAAGGCTCTCTGTACAACCTTACTTTCGATGCAATCAATAGCCAACTGAGAACTGTAGGAAAACCTTTGAATGCAATGAATTTGGATGAGTTAGTCAAGAATGCCGTTTCTGCTGAAGAGGGACATAATGTGATGCAAAATCCATCTTCATCAGCATCATCTTCATCGTCTTCGGCTTCAACATTCCCTGGAAGTTTTGATCTGAATAAGACTTTGAGTAAGAAAAACATTGATGAAGTTTGGGGTGAAATTGTTGATCAAGAATGTGCTAATGCCGTTAATCGTCCTCTGCCTAAGAGACAATTGACCCTTGGAGAGGCGTCGCTTGAAGAGTTTTTAGTACAAACAGGCATTCTCAGTCTAGGTAATCAAGAAAATATAGTCAATCGTCAGCCATTGTCTGTAATTGATCGCATGATGATGGTGAAGCAACGATCAGATTGGCTGCAGTTTCAGATGGAGCACTGCCCTGATCAGCAGCTGCCACAGCAAGGGAATTTGCCAATGCCACCGATTCAAGGACTTGGTTCACATTTTCAGGCTTCAGATATTGGCTGCGATACTCAGGTCTTTGATGTTGGTTACTTAGACAACCAGCTTGAATTTCCTATCCCACTACACAGAGTGGAAGCAACATCTTCAGAATCCAACTTGGGAGGTGAAAGGAAGAGGTCTTACGGTGATGAGATGATGGAAAAAAGTATTGAAAGGAGGCAAAGAAGAATGATCAAGAATCGCGAATCTGCTGCTAGGTCTAGGGCAAGGAAGCAGGTCGATACTCATGTTTTTCATGCTGAGATTTGATTATCTTCATACTCATGCATGCTTGATCACCCTAGTTTATCTTATAACAAAGTTTGGGATGCCGATTTAGATTTTTGTTTGTTTTGATGATCCTAGGCTTACACCAAACAGCTTGAGCAAGATGTGTTGCAATTGAGGGAAACAAACAACTGGCTGAGAAGGCGAAAGGTACTACACTTGCTCTCATGAGTTTAATACTTTTGACCAAAACGGAAGATGCAGAATTGAAACTACACTAATTTGGTTGTCTAGCCAATTCAATGCAGCCAGAAATGTTTCTGGACATCTCAACCTACTTGGCTTAAACATGATTATATTTTTATGTTAGCTTCTTAGGCCATTCTCATTCTTGAATAAACATGTGGAGTTCTGTTGGTTTAGAAGCCTATGATCTGTCGTTCTGTAAACCTATTACTAATTGAATCATTTATCTTTAGGATGAAAGAGCACTCTTGCTTATCATAGTAATTTGTCTAAAGCAATTGCAATAGAGTAAAGTTGCATCTTTACAATAGTTTTTATAAAAAGCAAGTTAAATGTCATAATTTGTTTAAATGTCTAATCATTTAGTTCCTCTGGGCTTATAAAGCCATCAAATGGAACTCAAATTGATTATGGTATATGGCCTGCGACTTTTAATGCTGCCTACAGTTGAATCATATCCAAAACTCTTGATTCTAACATGAGATTAGGGCGCAAGAAAAGTGAAAACAGAGCTAGTCTCAGCATGTGAAGATGGTTTATAAACTAGAAAACAACTCGAATGAAGTGTTGTTCTGTGTTGATTAGGAGAAACTAGGAATAATAAAGGGTCCTTCCCACCTTCACGTTTGATAGTCAGGGCGAGAGAGTGTAATAGAGATTCATCGTTGCACCATCCACAATAGATGGAAACATTTAGGGTCCGTGCCTTTGTTGAAATTGGAAAGGTTTAGTTCTCCTCATTTAACAAACATGCTCTATCCCTCATCCTATAACTAAAAACTATCAGATAAAAGTTAATGCTAAACTACATACTGAAAATAACAGAATCTAGATGGGGGCTCGTCTGAATGTCTTAAGAATTATTAGGTCATTGATTCCAGAATGGTCACTGATAGCAGTTAATGCAGTCATCTGCTATCAGATTTAATGAAGAGCTATGAAATTGCACCTCCAACCACGTTTATCCTATCAGCATGAATAAGCCCTTGAAACTTCTAAAATGACCAGAGTTTCAGCTTAGACAATTGCTGCATACTGTCATTCAGGAAGAGGTGAGTTCCTAATTAGTAGGAAAATCATACAATAAGCAAGTGGCATAATCAGTCATCCTCAATTGTCTAAGCTGAAACTCTGACCATTTTAGAAGTTTCAATAAGCAAGTGGCATAATCAGTCATCCTCAATTGTTTCAGCCTATCCCCTAGTAAAGTTTATTTTTGCTATAAATCAACCAAACAATGAAAGGAAAAAGGAGGTATTCTTTATTATATTGAACTAGTTCCCAATAACTTACATTTGGCAATGAGGTCCACCAACCTTTGGCTTGAGGAGCTGGTCATGGAGTAGCATATTCCTCTTCCTACCAACCAGCCATTTCGAGATTATTGACCCATACAGAGTCCGCCTTGCCGAGAGCTTAGATTAGAAACTTTTCTTTAAATCAAGACATTCCATGAAAACTCTGTTACTGATTCCTTGTTGTAAAAATAAGGATGAAAGAAGGACTGAAACATTAGCAACTCTTCCTTGTTGTTGAATTGAACATGGAAAGCAAATATTTCAAATATGGTAGTGCTACAATTTGCATTTCACAATCCGAATCGCCTGAGTGTCATTATTGCACAAGTCCAGAGTCTGCAAATTCTATGATTTCTTGATATTTTGTCTTTAATTCCATCTGTTGCTGTTGGTAGGAACTTCAGAGGAGATTGTTTTCCAGTTCCCCTTCTGGACCAAAGTACCAACTGAGAAGAACCAGCTCAGCTGAGTCGTGAAACAGCATATTCATGTTGAATTTGATTTGCTCACCTTCTTGAATAAGTAGAGGAGCATTGGAATTTTGACTTCCAATACTGTGAGTTTTTCCTTTTGGTTTTGGATTAAGTTAATGCTAAAAGTGTGCTCAGCAATCATCGTGACAAATCAGAGAATAATCGCTCATTCTTTCAGATTCTTGAGACTTTGTAGAAGCAGCTTATAAGCGTCATTGGAGACATCCTTCAGGATTTGCTAGGATTTTCTTTCCTTTTTCTAGTACAACTTTGAAGAATAATGAAATTTGATAAGTTCTCAATACTATGAGAACATATTTTTCCAAAACAGTTGGATAGAATAGGGTCCATGTAGCAATTTTTATCCTTTACTTTTCTAAGGCCCTGTTAATTTACAAAAACGATAACACCATAATATCTCCTGTTAAAATACATCGTTAGTTATGCCAAAAACCTCCTCTCACCAAATTTCTGACTCGGCCTTTTTTGAAATGTCTCCTAAAAATACATTTCTGTAGTTTCATTTGCCTTCAAACAGAGGATAACAATTAATATTCTGTTGTTGCAATTGTGTAGAATATGTCTCGTTGGAGTGCTTTACATAATGATGTTCGGTTCTGTTGATAGTTGCTTCTGCTTGAAGACAAGAGCTGCATTTTCCTTCCACCATTGTTCTCTAAGCTAAATCGTAGATGCACTAATCCCAGATGGTAGGACCAGCCAGAATCATCATTTTTTGTAGTTATTGTGCCTATGGAACATATGCTCTTTTCCTTGTCATGGTGCTGACTCTTGTTCTGTGAGATTTTATGACGTCTTATGTATATGTTCTCAATATATATTTAAACGTATTATTTTGTACGTCAACTCAACCAAGTTTTTTCCCTCCCACTTTTGTTCAAAAACAAAGAAAAATGAGTACTTTTTCATTTTTCTTTGGGGTTGAATTTGATCAATACTAGAAAAGCAATAAGAAGAAGTTGATGCTGCCATCAAATTAAATGTTTGCTTAAAGATATAGTCATTGGAAAGGAAAAAGTACGCACACAAAGGAAGAAATGTTGGCGGAAGTTTGGGAATGTTGAGCAATTCAATGGGAAATGAAAATAGGGAGGATTGGTTGGATTTTCATCGATCGTATGTTTTTATTTGACGTCATCTTTTTTTTTTTTGTTTTTTGAGGAAATTTTCTTTTACATCGTCAATGGCTAGAATTGGCAATTACTTCTAAGATCACTCGTCATAGACTCCTGCTTAGGTGTTTTGCGCATTTTTTCTTTTTCTTCACTTAATTTGTTTCAATGAAGTTTATTGTTGAGTATATAAAAAATTTAAAAAATAAAAAAATAATATTAGAAAAAATTATTTTATTAATAATATTTAAAAATAAAAATTTTCAAAGTTAGTTCTGCCAACATATACCGAAAGTTGACAATAAGTTCCACTGCGTGTTGACGGCAAGTTCTGCCACGTGTTGACGAAATTTCATGTCAAATTCTTTTAATACGTGACATAACTTTTGGGTGAGAGAGAGAAGATAGGGAGAGGTAACATTCTTTAAAAAATAATTAATTTTTTTATTTTATATAGTAATATATATATATATATATATAACAAATTTTTTACTTAAAAAACGAATCCAAATACACTTTAAAGGTCGAATCAAAAGGTACTTATCATTAGCACAATTAAGTGGGCTGCATGTCCTGATAATTGGGGATTAGTCCTAGTTGGTCCAGCCTTAATCAACTCGCTTCATATGGCTCTCGGGGCGGATTGAGATGAGCCAACCCACTAATATTTTTTAAAAAATTAAAAATATAAAATGACATCATTTAGTGGATAAAAAAATTAAATAATAGATAATTGATATATGAAGCTAATAAATAAAAAAAAGTCTACGGATTTATCCCTTTAGCTCATATGCCTAATACGGGCATGTATAAATTGAAAATTTTTCAATCAATAAGAAAATAAATTAATCCACTTTATTTTATTTAAATGGTGTCCCGTAACAGACCCGACCAGAATAAGTCGGCTTGTTTCACAATTAGACCTGTCAAAAGGGCTCTACGAGTCAGGCCAAGCTAAGCTCGGGCTCAACCCGAGTAACATCATAATGAGCCCGAGCTAGGGCTCAGCTCGACGGGCTCACAAATATTGAGCCCGATCTCAGCTCTTATGAGTTCGGGTCGAACCTGAAATATACTTATTCATTTTTTATTATTTTCACAAATTATCCTCTCAACACTAATTATGATTGCCTTCACAAATTAATGTCTTAATACTTGTCTAACAATGACTTTCAACTAATTTGCATATATTATTAAATAATATCTCTAGAAACTAAGCAAACGTTTATTTGAAAATCAACAAAAATAAACTAGCATAGCAAAATAAATTATTATAGCAATATCTCAACGACATTAAATTCCAACCAAAACAAATCAACAAAAGTGGAGTACCAAACTACCAGAGTCTAAGAATTCATTGATCAAGAACCCTTCAAATGGATGCTTAAACAGAGATATATAATGCATTAAAATCTAATAATCTGGTATGCCATGCTTCAATATGAAGTAACTGGAAAAGAGTAAGAATGATCTCATAACTCTAGAATTCAGTGAATTTCTAACGATGAAACTAGGCACCAAAGCACTAAAACACACCACCACTGAGTTTACTAATCACTTGACATAAATTAATAAAATAATTATATTTATAAATTATACCTTATAAATTATATAATATAAGTATTAACCATTAAGTAATTGGTAATTTTTTCTCTTCTCTTTCTAAATTTATGTTAAGAAGTGAAAAAAAATTATATTTTGTGAAATTAGTTAAATATATTAATTACGAAAGTGAATATGTAGAATATATTATTTTATAAAACTAAATATTTACTTTGAAATATTCTAAATTACAAGTGCAAAAATAAATTGGAAGACTATGGTAAGATTTTATCTTCCTCTTTCATATGATTTCTATTTCTCGTGTTAGTAAAGGTAATAATATTCCTACCTACGCATTTATTGTGTTAATACTTAATATCCTTAGAATTATGATAAGCTCAATAAGTAGTTACAATCTCATAAATAGACTCTATGATTGAATAGCATGCATATTATTTCCAAAACTGCTAAGAATTAAAACTATTAAGCTACATTGATTTTTTAAAATATAATTTTAAAATGTTGGAAGTGAAAACTTTATACACTAAATTTTTTTGAAAGTAAAATATAAACAAAATTATTTATATCAAAATAGATAAAATTTTAATCTATATAGTTATGATGATATTAATATAGTATTATACACAAAAAATTTTATTATATATTATAATATATAATTATAAATTATTATTAGACATGCTCGGGTCAGGCTCATAACGGTCGAGCTTAGTTGAGCCCGAACTCGGCCCAAATCATAATCGGGCCAAAAATTCAGGCTCTGACCCGGCTCAGTCTTAATCCAAAAAAAACTTAACTCTAAAAACGAATCGGGCCATGCTCGGACTAACCCACCCAATTAAAAGTGTTATTCACAATACATTGTTAACATAGTAATCCTCTCACTCCAAGCGAAAATAAAAATAAATAGAAAGGTGCTGTCCAGAAGCGCACCCCAAAAGGTTTTTGTAGTGTGAGCAGAGTATTAGATTCTATTCTATTCCCGCTGCAATTTTCCCACCCAGACTCCATACTTTGCTCCTTCATAGACGGTAGCGCTATCTATCACAGCTATCATCTGTCAACCACTCTCTCAACTCTCACGTAGTAGGAAAATATATGATGGCCGTCACCGTTATCTTCTTTAACGTCCCTAAAACCATGACTGCCCCTGCTCTGACTTCTGACCCTTCTTCATCTTGACCTTTCTTTCTCTCTCTCAACTGTCTGATTAAGATCCGACGGTGCTAGCTCTAACAAAGACTTCATACTCACTCAACAAACAAACGTTTTCAAACGTCTTAGTTACTTCTTACATTACATTGCATCTTTGCCGAGCCAATTCAGCTCTCTCTCTCTCTCGAATTTGCACAGGTACATTTTCTCTCTCTCTTTCCTTTGTTATTTCATGAGATTTTCTCTCTCACTTCACTTGCCTTCACTTTCAAGGAAAAGTTCTAAGCAACCACAGCTTCTTCTTCTTCTTCTTCTTCTCTCGCGCAAGCCGGTCTCTCACTTTCTCAACTTCTCCATTTTCCGCTTCTACTTTTCTCTTTTCTTTTCGGTAGCTACAGATTTTCCTTTGAAGGAAGGGAAAGGAAAAAGAAGAGAAGAAGAATATCTCTGGTTGTCGTTTCCTCTGTACATCTCTCTTTTGTTTCTGTACTTTTTCCGTTTTTACTGTATTTTTATTCACTTTTCCTCTTCCTCCTTCTCAGATCTCCAATTCAACCATGTCGTTTTACCAACCCGCACGCACGCACGCACACATTTTCTTCCGTAACGTATAAGTAGAAGCATATACGTACAGTATTTTGCGCAAAAAAAAAGGCATATACGTACAGCTTCACTCTCTATATCTACTGTGCTTTTACTTTCTTCACAGTCTGTGTTTCTCTAAAGATTTTTTCCCTGAATTTTTTAATTAAAAAGAAAATGAAAATTCTGGACAAAAATGGATATTTTGGAGAGGGAAAATAGGGTTAGTTGGAAATATCTAACGGTCTCGGAGGAGATCTAACGGTCGTTCGTTTTTGCTTTATTTTTGGTGGTCATGTCAGGTGAATCCAGGTGTCCGTACAAATATGGAGGTCCTAGTTAACCAGGATTTGCTAACCTGCGCCGGGGAGACCGTCTCCGGCCGCCTACCCCTGGCCACCACCACTTCTATTATGACTACTCCGGTCAACGCTTACGATCTTCTTTCAGCTGATCAAGTAAGCTTTATTTTCCCCTTTTCTTTTTTCCTTTTCCTTTTCCTTTTTAAATTAGTTCATATGCATAATTTTTAGCCAAAAACGGATTTTTATATTTTTTTAGTAAAATACAATTTTTAAAAAAAAATGGATCACAAATTAAATACTGAAAATATAACTTCGTTCTATTGAGCTTTGCGCTCTTTTTCTCTCAAACAAAGGAAAAAATATATAGAACTTTGCACTTTTTTAATTTTAGTGGGGACCATTTATCCTAATTTATGGATTTTGAATTTCCTTTGGATGACAAAGAAAATTATTTATTTGTGAGCGAGATATATTTTTTATATTTAAATTTTTAATATTTTAATTTTAGAGTCATTAATCAGACTTTTTATTTTCTCAATAAAAATCTGACTTCTTTTCTTTGTCTTTTTGTAATGGCCCGATATGTTTATGAAAACACGTAGTAGTAGTACTAGGTTCCTCTTCTCGGACGTCAAAAGTATCAATTTGGGGGACGTTATATGCCTTTTTTGAGTTCCGGGATGGTCGATGCTAAGGCCCACTTTTATAATCTTTTTTTTCATTTTCTTTAATTCTTTTCTGGGTTCATCACTTTTAATAGTCTAGTGTTCCCGCATTATTATTGCTAACAATTATTTAATTCTCGTAGTAAATCATAGCTATTGAGAGGAGCAGCGTGTTAGTATTATTGTAACAAATTGTAGTAATGTATTTTTAGTTGAAGTATTACAATGTGGCGATAGTTATTAGGGTTCTTTGTCTTTTTTTATTATATTAGGATAAAAGATATCCGGATATTCCTTCGGCTTTGGAGTAAACAATTCCATAATTGTTTATGGAGTAATAAATTTGTATCGAATTTGGAACCCAAACTATTGGACCATGGCGGCCCAGTAGATCTTGTAGGCTCAAAGTTTCTTTTTGCGATTGGGCTCTAAGAGGCTAAATAGTATTAATGAGTACACAGAATAAGAAAAGCCCCTACTTTCCAAGATCTTGTGCGTCGTCCACCTGGAATGCAGGAGAACCATTTCAGAATTATCTACGGTCAATTTGACATCTGAAAAAATGGTTAACTGTTACTTCTTTTTCGTAAATAAAGAAAGATATTATAATGGAAAGAAACCGGTATACACCACGCTTATTTATAGTATATTTGGATTGAATTTTAAAATACAATTTGATATCAAATTTTCATTAAATCTCAAAAGAAAATTTCTACACCTTACATGTGTAATCGCTCATAAAGTCTTGCAAACGGGTCTCCTTTTCTTTCTTCTTTTTGTTTTTCTTTGGAGAATGTCTCGCGAACTGGTTTAAGCATGTAAACAGTTGTATTGAGGTCCGTCCTTTGGGGCTTGAACTTAGGTGGTTATCTGTACAAATCGTTACCTTTTTGTTTTCCCACCTTTGAGGATTAGAAGTCTGTTTGTGATAGATGAATTTGATGCCTTTATTTGTCGCTGAAATGCAATGTAATATTACTATGATTTCAGGTTCTCAAGGGGAAAGGAGAGGATCGCGTTGGTGATCAGTTTACTAAAGTGGTTGACGCAGAGGAAGGAGACGGAAATGAAGAAAACAATGGTGGAGACAATGAAGATGGCGGCTCCCCGGATGGTGAAGAGGAGCCATCACCCGAAGACAATGGAGGTAACAAAAACAATGCCAATAACAGCAACGGCAATGCTAAGAAAGGGCCAGGAGAGGCTGGTGGAGCGAGCCAAGAGAATGGAGAGGAGGAAGATGAAGAGGACGGGGATGGTAACAATGAGGATGATGACGATGGTGATGACGATGACAATGATGAGGACGGTGAAGAGGAAGGCGATGAAGAAGAAGCAGTCGAGGAGGAGCCAGAAGACGAAGAGGACGAGGATGAAGAAGAAGAGGCCCTTCAGCCACCAAAGAAGAGGAAGAAGTGAACGTTGCTATATTTCCCTTGCTTGATACATTTTTAACTTTGCACTTAGGTCTCTGACTTTCTGGATCTCCATTAGCTTCGAGGGAAAATTTATGAGACCTTTTATTATCTTCACAGCATGTTTTAGACAGAGTACTTCCTTAATTCAATGAAAAAGCACATTTTCTGTTGCAAATCCAAGTCATCCGAGTCCAAACTGTCTTTCTCCGAGGAGACAACGTACAAGAAAATTCTAGTAATTCAGCAAATAAGTATTTGACTCACCAATTTGAATTAGACAACTAAAATTTAACAAAAAAGTATTAGACTAATAACTTCGAATGATACTATTCGATCACGCATCTTTGGTGGGCTAATCACTGTGCCCTTTTCCACCCTTCTTCGCTATTGCGACCCACTATGGAGAAAGGAATCGTGTACTTTCTGGCGATGCTAAAAAGATAATGTTTCTTTGATACTTTTTTTTATTTTAAAATATATTTAAATTAAAATTTTAAATATATTATATTAAGAATTATAAAAACAAATTATTTAAAATAAAAATAAAACTTAAAAGTAAAAAAAAAAACTAAACATTTTTTATTTAAAAACAATCCGAATACACCTAAATTTTTTGTATAAGTTATAAAAAAAAGTAAGAGATATTTCTTCTTAATATATCTCTAATTAATTTTATTAATATAATAAAAATAAAATAATTAATAAATTTTAAAAAATAATACTTAAAATTCGTAAAAAATCAAAATATTTTAAAAATATATATAAAGATCAAAATGCATTATATTTTTAAATAAAGAAAGTAATATTTAAAATAAATTTTATTACAAAATTCAATACAAATTTTACACGTTAAACCCACGTCATCTATCTCAAACAATTTTCAAGTCAAAAAATTTTAAACACAAACTCTATCTAATTTCATCCAAATAATCCAAAATGTCCAAGCCAATGATTCTATAATTGTCCTTTTACCCAATCAAGCACCAAACAGAGAACAATTGCCCCAACTGAAGAAACATTAATCCAGCTTTCCAAACGACTTGGCTAGGGTGCAGAAGCCCTTTTATTCTGTATGTGCAGAATAAAATTTCAGCCATTCGATCAGTCTTATTTTGATCCAACGGTTAGGACTGATCAAGGACAATTTTGACATCTAAAAATATTTTCGTTTCCCTCTCAGATTCAAACAAATTTCAGAATATGAATTTGAATTCAAATTCTCACATCAAATATAACTCTCCCGCTCTCTCTCTTTATCAAATCAAAATTTTTTATTCTCACACACTCTCTCTCTTCTCTCTTCTTTCTCTCTTCTTTTGCTCTCTCTCTTCTTTCTCTCTTCTTTTGCTCTCCTCTCTGTCATTGTTCTAAATCTTGCTATAGAAATGTCGAAAATGATATATATGGATGGACAACAATGAGCTCGAAATAGCAACTTCAGAATAGTTTTAAAATTGATGAAGATTTGGAGCCAAGTAAGATATATTTGTGATTTTTGTTTGGTCTTGATATTTCTCTATTTTTAGTAATTTAGTTTTTGACAATTTCGATTGACTAAAAATTCTTTTGTGAATGACATTTGAAAGTTTGAAAACAAACTATTGATCCTAAAAAATTTAGGATTTTAAAAGCTGGGCACTATCCATTCTCTTGACTGTATTTATGTAGTTATGGAGTAGTTGTTTGGGTTGATTTCAAAATTGAATGAAATAATGTTTGGATTCGATCAGTGAATAATTATTCATTTCGCAGTGAATAATTATTCATCACTTTCACAACATAGAGTTGATATAAATATTACTATTTTGTTGCATAATAATAACTTTGTGATTTTTTTTACTTGACTATTCTCATTTTTTCGTTGATAAATTCAGTTTTTCACCCTTTTGAATGAGTGAAGACTTTGTGGTTGTGTTCACAGGTATGAAAATGACTTTTGATATTGAAAAATCGATGAATTTTAAAGAGGAGCAACTCTTCCATTATCTGGATACTGGTGGTGCGTGGATTAGGTTCTTGGGATGATTTCACAGTTGAGTGAATAATTGTTCAAGACAACATGAACTGAAGACATTGGTGGTGAATTCGTTTATGTTGATTCCTAGGACCTGAAGAAACATTTTGAATCTAATGTTGTGAATATTCTGTTAGCATTTGTACATATTGAAAGATTGTTCATACAATGCTTGTCAACGTACCCTCACAATTGTTATTGATGTGGATAATAATTATTACGCACGACTAAATGATAGCGAGCTGTCATGTATTAAATACACTCAATGATAATAATTATTATTGATGAGGTGAACAATTATTATAGAGAATCTTATACTTGCGCAAACAACACAAACTCAAATGAGTATGTGTTCACAATTGTTATTGAGGGCTGAATAATTATTATAGAACATGTTAGACTTAGGCAAACATCAAAATGACCCCTGTAATGCGTACCCTAATAATTGTTATTGATGTGGAGAATAATTATTATCAACGACTAAATAACGGTAAGCCGTCATGTATAATATACACTCATTGAGAACAACTGTTACAAAACAAATTGAGACTTTAATAATCCCATTTTTTCCCCTTCTTTCTTATACTGTGTAACGAATAAACATATGATTATTCACAGATATTTGAATAATTAATTCACTATGCAGAATCCTTATTCACAACACAATTCGCTGCCAAAATTGCCGCAGAATAATTATTCCTTAACGATAGAATAATTGTGAGGCTCAAGAGAATGAACAGAATGCTTTTGACCTTCTTAGTCCATCATTAGGACATTGCCACTAATTGTAAACATTCTGTTCATTCTCTAGAGCCTCTTAATCTGCAGAATAATTATTCCCTAACGATAGAATAATTGTAAAGCTCAAGAGAATGAAGAGAATGCTCTTCACCTTCTTAGTCCATTATTAAGACATTGCAACTATTTGTAAGCATTATGTTCATTCTCTTGAGCCTCATAATTTATGTTTTGAATAAGGATTTTGCATGGTGAATTAATTATTCAAATATCTGTGAATAATCATATGTTTATTCGTTACACAGTATAAGAAAGAAGGGGAAAAAATGGGATTATTAAAGTCTCAATTTGTTTTGTAACAGTTGTTCTCAATGAGTGTATATTATACATGACAGCTTACCGTTATTTAGTCGTTGATAATAATTATTCTCCACACCAATAACAA
The DNA here is from genome assembly GCA_030512225.1 of Rauvolfia tetraphylla. Classification (NCBI taxonomy): domain Eukaryota; kingdom Viridiplantae; phylum Streptophyta; class Magnoliopsida; order Gentianales; family Apocynaceae; genus Rauvolfia; species Rauvolfia tetraphylla. The sequence goes on along the minus strand of JAJQKT010000058.1, from coordinate 6,675,798 downwards.
TTATTAGGGTACGCATTACAGGGGTCATTTTGATGTTTGCCTAAGTCTAACATGTTCTATAATAATTATTCAGCCCTCAATAACAATTGTGAACACATACTCATTTGAGTTTGTGTTGTTTGCGCAAGTATAAGATTCTCTATAATAATTGTTCACCTCATCAATAATAATTATTATCATTGAGTGTATTTAATACATGACAGCTCGCTATCATTTAGTCGTGCGTAATAATTATTATCCACATCAATAACAATTGTGAGGGTACGTTGACAAGCATTGTATGAACAATCTTTCAATATGTACAAATGCTAACAGAATATTCACAACATTAGATTCAAAATGTTTCTTCAGGTCCTAGGAATCAACATAAACGAATTCACCATCAATGTCTTCAGTTCATGTTGTCTTGAACAATTATTCACTCAGCTGTGAAATCATCCCAAGAACCTAATCCACGCACCACCAGTATCCAGATAATGGAAGAGTTGCTCCTCTTTAAAATTCATCGATTTTTCAATATCAAAAGTCATTTTCATACCTGTGAACACAACCACAAAGTCTTCACTCATTCAAAAGGGTGAAAAACTGAATTTATCAACGAAAAAATGAGAATAGTCAAGTAAAAAAAATCACAAAGTTATTATTATGCAACAAAATAGTAATATTTATATCAACTCTATGTTGTGAAAGTGATGAATAATTATTCACTGCGAAATGAATAATTATTCACTGATCGAATCCAAACATTATTTCATTCAATTTTGAAATCAACCCAAACAACTACTCCATAACTACATAAATATAGTCAAGAGAATGGATAGTGCCCAGCTTTTAAAATCCTAAATTTTTTAGGATCAATAATTTGTTTCCAAACTTGCAAATGTCATTCACAAAAGAATTTTTAGTCAATCAAAATTATCAAAAACTAAATTACTGAAAATAGAGAAATGTCAAGACTAAACAAAAATCACAAATATATCTTACTTGGCTCCAAATCTTCATCAATTTTAAAACTATTCTGAAGTTGCTATTTCGAGCTCATTGTTGTCCATCCATATATGTCATTTTTCGATATTTCTATAGCAAGATTTAGAACAATGGCAGAGAAGAGAGCAAAAGAAGAGAGAAAGAAGAGAGAGGAGAGCAAAAGAAGAGAGAAAGAAGAGAGAAGAGAGAGAGTGTGTGAGAATGAAAAAATTGAATTTTATAAAGAGAGAGTGGGAGAGTTATATTTGATGTGAGAATTTGAATTCAAATTCATATTCTGAAATTTGTTTAAATCTGAGTGGGAAACGAAAATATTTTTAGATGTCAAAATTGCCCTTGATCAGTCCTAACCGTTGAATCAAAATAAGACTGATCGAATGGCTGAAATTTTATTATGCACATACAGAATAAAAGGGCTTCTGCACCCTAACTAAGTCGCTTTCCAAAGGCCTTCATTATCTGGCACGTCTTTCAAGTTCTCAGCGACTTTGACACTTTTATCCTATCCGTTTTTCAGATGGTATTTAACTCGACCCTTTCTTGATTTCACCGGGAAAATGTGGAAAGGAAAAGGATAATGATAGGAAAGTAGAGATTTTCCATTATTCATTTAATTGAGGAATTACAAACTATAAGGAAATTATATTCTATCAAAATTGTGATAAATCTTGCAAAAGTTGAGCACTGTAATCTTCAGCCAAAAATGCTGAGGAAAATATATATACATGAAATATGTACTGGCATTTTCTTCCTTGTCAATCTCAAGAACAAGGAAAAGCACTTTGTTTACCAAAAGAAAAACAAAAGAAAATGAGAAACCTTTAAAATTTTAAGCTTCAGCAACACAATGCTTATATAACCCAACAAAGTTCATAAAAAAGGGTAGATAAATAAAAGCAGCCCCAACATAACATGGCAGAGATTACAGAGCAAATGAGTTCCAAGAGAGAACGGTTAGTTAGCAGTTTCAGAACATCAATTTTTTTGCACCTATTTATGCACATATGTTCGTACAAATTCTATTGTTACAAGAGTTTCTATTTCTAAATATAGAAGTGAAATTTTCTTCCTTTACTCTATTTGAGATAATAATTTCCTATAACATTACCATAGGAGAAGAGAACAAATTTTATTTACATTTACATACAAGCAAGTGTTGCAATATAGAAGGTTAAAAGGTAACTTGATCAGAAGCTTTACAAGTTTTCCTTGTCATAATGTTAAGTCAGCAGCAAACGAGCTACCTGCCATGCTGAACCAACACATGAAATAAACAAACATAAGAGAAACCACAAAATTAATTTAAGGGGATCTAAACTGCTCATAGTGGCATGCAGAAATGTGAAAACTATAGCAAATTAGAGTATTCGATCTTCCATTAGTAGATAAAATGTTTATCTATCTGGAAAAAGATCATAAACATTTTCTATGCCAGGTAACAGCAAGACGAGTATTCTGCCCCCGCCTGGAAAATATTGCAAGCTGTACTGATTTCCTAGTGGTCTTCACAAGTAAAATAGAAAACATCAGACTAGTTTGTCAGAATGACTTGAAAAAGAGAACTACTTCTACTCTGATTAATGTAAAGCTTAACGTTTCATACAACAAATTATCTGAATTCCATTACTCCTAGTTGTACAGCTTGCATTTACACATCCAGTTCCAAATAATACACCATTCAGATATTTTCTTATGATGCATCATTTGGATAACAAACACAGAATGAGGGCATAATTTATGGCTACAATCCAGAGGACTCTCTAATTTATTCCAATTGGCATACTAGGGCCTTTCGAGCCTTCATCTTAAAAGGCATGCAAGAGGGGACACATGCAAGTTCTTCATTTTCAGTAACTGAAAACCCCTCAGAGACAAAATCAAGGTGAAATTCTCCTCTATTTGCAGTAAAGAAAATCATTGTGGTGGAAAATTTTTGAGATAGGCAGAGCACAAGAAGTGCTCTTCGGTTGGAAAGAAAAAGAAGTCAAATTTCAGCTGCTTAGGACTAGTATTTTGTGGTTGTCTCAGCATGATAAAATCCTCTTGGTCATATACTACTAACAAAAAAGTTTTCTCAAGAGTATCAAGAATTCAGATCTATTAAAATTCTGATAGATCCAAAATATATGAGTACTTGTAGCAGTATTGGATAAGGGAAACTACTGGACGATGCTAAAAGTTTATCATAACTTAACATCTTAGGACCATAATAAAATTCAGGTTATTGCAAAGAAGCTTACCATTAAAACATTGCAATGGGAATTAAAGAAAACAAATCATTTCTTTGTGGCATCAATAAACATTGCTCGTGTCCAGTGCTCTACATCTTCTGTTTGTGATGGTGGAGGAGGAAAAGTGGGATGCTCAACAAGATCCCACCCTTCAACAAAGTTTTCATTTTTTCCTGCATCAGATGGTTCTACAGGGTACAGAAAACTGGCAGCAGAACTGGGAATATTGTTTTCAAGTGCATTTCTCTGCAGGGGAATGAAAGCAAGAATCAAAACAGAATATAAAATCTAAATAACCATAACATGTAAATAACTGCTAACCATCAAAACACTTTAACGAGCTCAAATCAATGTATTTCCAAGCTGAACCAAGCCCAGAACAACCTTAAATGTTTATCCATCTCTGCTCACAACATTTTCTGGTAGACCGAGCATAATTGGATTTATAAACAAAACGTATAGGTAACAAAGAAGGGGGAAGGATTAAAATATCAGTATAAGAAAGCCTAGAAAATGAGGCCTTTCATAGCAAACATTTATTTATAGACAAGATAAAAGATTAAAAGAAGCTGTCAAATTCCACACAACTCCAACAAAACAAGGTATTCTTGCAAATCCTTTTTTCTTTTTTTTTTTTATCATGTTGGTTTCTGCAGTTATTGATTATATCTTGATAATCAATGGCTGCAGAAAGCAACATGACATAAGATCATAAAAAATTATATTTCCCTTTATAAACATATCGTGTAGCCTTTCGCAAATTCTTATATCAACACCACACAACCAAAGCATTCCCTCCGTAATTAGTACAGATGATCTCAATGCTCAAAAAATTTTTCACACATTATTACATGACTGCTATCAGGCTTTTGCTAAACTTAACCAACCAAATCTAAGGCAGAATATGATTTCATTTCATCCCCTTCCGCGTGCCTTCTTTTCTTCTAAACATTGCCATGTATCAACCAAAAGAAATTCAAAAACCTTTTCTGTACCTAACAGTTCATCAAATGATGCTTCTCTTAAATACACAAATTGAAAAGCCTGCAACTAATAGTTTTTTTTTTTTTCTTTTTCTTCCTTTAATCTGTGGGAGACTCTGCACATAGAAGGGGAAAACCATAATCGTTATTAGTTAAAGACTTGAAAATTAGAATAGCACATTATACTACTCAAGAGGCAATAATGCATCCACAAAACAATCCAATTTTCTCCAAATGCAAAACCATAGGACCAGAACCTTTACCGTTGCAGGAAGTGCATGTGCACTTCCCATCAAAGTGCTGGATGAAATAGCGGAATCTACATTCCATACAGACTTGTTCAATTGTTGGACTTGTTTGGATGACCTGCAAAACCAAAAGACAAACATCAAGTCAAACAGAGAGTTTCCAATAGACCTAAAGAGGAAGCTGCCATAGACATTGATCTAATTCAAAAAAGAAAAAATTGCCAGCATCAGTCAGTTATTCCAAACAGAACAATGCCCTCTCCTCTCCGAATTCCCAGCAATTAATTATACAAACAGTGAGACTTTTGAGATGATTATCTCACTTAAAACTTCTCGACTGCAATACTTCGGCATAATTGTTTCCAATTTAAAGTTCTCTATCTCAAATTGTGAAATATTGAACCTAAATAAACCCACCTGTGAAGATGTTCACCCTTGTTCACATAGAGTGTCTGATTTTTCAATTTCAACTTTAGCTTCAGATTGCCTCTCCAAAGTATTAAATTACAACCAAAGTAGAGATTTCCATGGTTAAAAGTGTCTATTAATTTATCATGATACACGAAAGAAGTGAATAAATACCTTGAAGATGCCATTTTCAAAGAAAAAACAGATCGCATTTCCTTTGAAGAAGAAAGAGTAGCCAGCAACCTTGCGAAAGCTTCAAATGTGGAAGCCTCAGCAGGAACATCTAAACCTAATGAGTTATAGCAGCATGCAGTTATGCACGCTACGCTCTTCTTGAGAAGTGATATCCCTTTCTGCAAATCCTTGTGCGTTTCAATAGAATGAGGAGATGCAGAAGAGCTATTGAAGCTACCAGAAGAATCCAAATGAGGCTTCCTAACGGATTCCATTGAAGCAACACCAAAGTTGCTTGAACTTTTATCAGACCACGAGGTTTCTCCAATATTGCAAAATGTTGGCCGTGGAATAAAAAGGGGGTAATCACTGGTAGAAGCAAAAACAAAAACCATTAAGAAATTGGCAAATGAAGACTTAGTAATTCGTTATTCACAGTTCATAATAATTTATATTGATCTAGACTTTTTCTTATTTAGGAACATGGATCTAGACATTTAAAATACCTTCTAGATGATGGACGGGCATTCCAATATGAATCTCGTTGCCATATCCTAGAACATGAACCCTGATAAATAGAAAGAATAGCACAAGGAAACTAGTTATGCATTAAAAAATTAATGAATACATAAAGGCTCCATTGCTTGACCACCCATGAAGCTAAAGGAACCAACAATTTTCTAAGCTCCCCCCCCCCCTCCCCCCAAAAAAAAGGAAAAAATGGCATTGAGAAAACACAATTTTTGAAGTCTTAAAAGGAGGTTAAAACCAGGCCAAACAGGGTGATAATGTACATCGACACTTACTTTTGAACAAGGAGTGCAAAGAAATTAAAAGGATCTCAAGTCTGAAGTATGCATAAGGAACAAAATCACCACGTAGTGCAAAATCAGACAGATGCAAGTATCAGAAGACAACATTTTTCCTCCTTCAATTGTTTGCATAGTTCTACTGGACTTCATTTAGAAACCCATATAATTCAAGAAAGGCAGATACCCAACAAACAAACCTAGGGGATGTTATACATGAAGGCATAAACTTCGCTAACCTAAAACCTCACTTAATTATTTTCCAAAGTTGAAACCTTTGGGCACATGCATAAGATCTAAAAGTTTAGGATCAGAAACAGCCTATTAGGAACTACTTTTGCTCTCATTCTTTAAACAGATTTGAAAGACTACAAAGTTCATATTCACTTAATCAAAAGCTGCATCTAGTTTGTATGTCCATTGGAAAGGCGATACCAGGAAAATTTATCAAACTGCTATGCGTATCTTTTACATTGATAATGATTAGAAGATTACCAGTATGCACTTGATATTTGTGTCAAATTTCTATCCTAAGCAATGTATAATAATATCTTCTATGCCAATAATGCTTAAAACACATTCCCTCCTCCCTTTTATATATCATGGTTATATTTGGTCCTATCAAAAAATGACATGGACAATCTTCTATACTTTCCCCGCATACCCTTAGTTGAGAATAAGAGAAAAAAAGACAAAATTTATTGGGCCCAACAAATGTATTATCTTGCATAAAGAGGAGATGGGGATCATCTCCCAAATATATTGCAAATATATTAAAACGTAAGACAGCATGTATTCGAGAAATTTTGCTTTCAAACTTCGGACTAAATTTTTCATTTTTACCACCACTAGTCTTCTCAATAAGAAAATTACAAGAAGCTTGAAACAGTCCAGTGATACAGGAATACTTCAAAACGCAATGCTTCTTTGGAAAAAGACAAAATTGGAAAAAACATTTTACCTCAGAGAAACTTTAACTGTGCACAGGAAAGTATGGAAACCAAGACATCAGCCAATCGTGTTATGGAGGGAATAAATCAGAACACTCAATATCCAAGTAAAACACTGACATCCAAGTAAATGATTATGTAAGAAACATAGAGAGACAAATATCAGAGCATACCGCAAAGCCCGAGTTATGCAGTGCGGGGCCGCAAACATTATGAACAACAAGATTCAGTAGCAGCACCATATATCTGATTTCAAAATTTCAATATTTTTAATAGGAGAAAGTAAATAATAAAACAAAGGAAAGATATCATCTACAAAAATGCAAAGAACTAAAGACCAAAAGGATAAGTTAAGCAGGTCAAACAGAATAAGACAAGCATGTCCCTATTTGTAGGGAAGTTACCAAAAATAAGACAAGCATGTCTTCATATCTTGGGAAGTAACCACTAGAAGAAGACCAAAAGAACTTCCAAAGAATATTGCAGAAAAGAAGCTGATCAATGTATGCAGATCAGCTAAATAATTATTACCAGTAGATAGGGCTAATAAGAAGTAGTATTTGACAAGTATTTGCATTCCTCCAGTTCTATGTCACATAAGTCACACAATATTGTCGAATATATAAACAATTCTAGAAGAAATAGCACTGAGACAAATGGAAAAAGAAAAAAAGGCAATGTCAGATAGAGGTACCAATATGTTTGTATTGCTGCACAATTGACTGGAACCACATGCTAAAGTTGAAGACAAAACACAGAGTTTTGTTAACTTATATATCACACAATTAGAAGAAATACACACTGGAATTAAGAAAATATATTCGGAAACTATGTAAAAAGTAGCAGGTAAAGCAGATCCCACAGCGAATGGAACATTAGCTTATGCTTGCTGAATTAACTTAATTCCAAAAAGTGTGCCACCATTAATGACCACAGAAGGAAACTTCAGGAGTACATGGAAGCGTGGAAGCAAAGAATGGGAACATGACCAAGACGAGAGTGGACACTGCTCTAATCTAGAATTAGTAAATATGACACAATGGGAGCATATAAAAGCAATAAAATGGACCATCTGATTCACATTAAACAAAAAGAGAACCACATCAGAATATCCATAAATATACTTAAACATATTATTACCCTAAAGAGGCAGCTAGCTCCTCAGTTGGAACAGAATGTGGATCAAGTCCTCGAGGTAAACGTGCACCACAAATTGTATCATATTGACCAACAAAATCATCCTTTTTTCCCCCCTCAACATTCACCTGCAACATCAGAAAATGCTGTAACAAAAGCCACAAGAAAAAAAGAGACACTCCCCATCCTTAATCAAGCTAATTTGAGGAAACTAAGGAAAGAACAAGTTAACGTAGACACCACATAATTTTCTTTAGGTTTTAACGGAAGTCTTCTTCAAACTAAAAATGCATTTATATTCTAATAAGATATTGTTGGGAGAATTGTCCTAGATCTAATGGTGTGCACATGGTAGCCATTCTAACTGGAAAAGAGAATCTGAACATCAGAGTAAACCATGACAAAGTATAATGCCATTCGGTTAAAAAAAATAGTGCATCCACAGAGAGAAGTAACTGTGTCCTAACAGATAAAATGGTAAGAGAAACATGTTGTGTAAATGTATTAACCAAATTCCAGACCTTAACACATGTACACATCAGACTATGACAGAACACCTTTCCGACCTTCTACCTAGACATAACAACAGAGCCGCATGCTATAGCAGCTAACCCTTAGCGCTGGCTGAAAACCAGTCAATAAACAGATAGTTCCAACCAGAAAGGGGTTCTCAAATCATATCAAATTTTTTGTAACTTGCGCCGGAAAATAAAACTAGATGTTAGCTTAAGGTCTCCCAGATTGAAAGGTTGGAAAGGAACCTGAGTAACATCATGACACATCTATTGAACATCAAGGGCTGCAACAATCATGCAAAAGAGATAACAAAAACAAATCGCAAAAAATATTCAGCCATACTTCATAACAGATTCCTTAGCAGAAATGATATGATAAGTGCACGTAGTAACACTTAAAGAACATTTTTATCTTACCCGACGCATGGGGAATAACTTGCATATTTGTTTTATAATGACCGATTGTTTATAGAGCCGTTCAGACGTGATTGCCATCTGCATTTCAGATATATCTTCCATTAAGTACAGTTCATAAAGAGTGAACTCTTCTAAGGTAAATCAACATGAATTAAAGATATCATCCATAAGTCCCAAAGATACTAAAAATGTTAAGGTAAAAGATAAGATCACAAATTGTATCTTACATATCCCAGATTCTGTGTGCCTATAAGATTTGGGTAGAACTTCTCTAATTGTTCCACTCGATGTTTTTCCAACTGCAATGAGATTTTCAACAGAAGTGTCTAAGTTATGCAATAATGCAATACTCAATCATGATATTATGAAATAGAATTATCCAACTGGTGAAACAACAAAAATTCCAAAGCAAAAATCAAACACAGAAAAATGTATTGTACCACACTCATGGCTGACTCAAGCAACTCGTACTTAACCTTTGATTCACGAGACATCTTCTCAATCTTAGCTTTCCCTGTATAAGCATCAAAACATTCAGCAGCCAACAAAACAAAAACAAAGACACCAATCAGCCAGAATTACATGCAACAGCTACTACTTAGTAAACAACCTTTGATAAGTTCTTCCTTACGAAGTCGGAGCTTCTCCCTCATTCTTGCTAATTTCTCATTTTGGAAAACCATCCAACTTTTCTGATCATCAGCCTTACCCTGATGAATACAACACCAATTATTCTTGACGAAATCCATAAAAGTGATTTCCCAAAATCAATCAAAGGTGATCATATAGTTGCTGGAAGAAGAAAAATACTAATTCCTTCAAAGAGAAAGGAAAAAAAAAAACCGTGGGCCCAATTCTAAAATCCAGAAACAACACTTAAGGAGAAATTAGTTTTCATCTCTATCATATTGACCCTTTGATCAGCATCCCATGGAGTAACAGTTCATTCTTCTCCATTTTTCTCCTCTTCCTTCTTCGAAGTTTACTTTCCACACCTTTCCTCCTAATCCTAATCCTAATCCCTCCGCCGAACACAAAATCCCCATATTTCCGCGGCGCTCTAATAGCTTTTTTACATAACTGTTCTAAAGACAAGCTAATCCTTTAGCAAAGGATCACTTACCAGCTAAGTTCAATTAAGAACATGAAAACATTCTTCTATATGGGAACAACGCAAAAGAAAAAAAAACTTTGATCAAATAGCACTCAAAACCTTTGCAAGCAGCACTTCGCTTAATCTTGAATACAATGCATCCCTCCGACTCCTGAGTGACTTCAAATTAGTATTGTACTCGTTTAATCTGTTCATAAACACAACGTCATCAAGAACCCAAAAAACAAAATCACACAAAATCCCCGACACATGGAGGCAGAAAAAGTTGAGATTAAAAAAAGCGAAAATTGCTTTGCTTATACCTGTAATTGACACACGGGGCGCAAATAGAGGCAAGATTGGAGCTTTCACATATAGCACAACATGTATTGGTTTTTCTCGTCATTGGCGAAGCATTCATGAACCAATCGCCCAATCAAAACAAGCTAAATAACCAATCAAACCTGACAAACAGCTGCTTAGTAGCACATTCAAGCTGCTGCTGATGACGACAAAACCTGAGCCGCCTTCTCTTTCTTCTAATCTCTATAATGCTTCACCTTTATCACCTATCAAGCTAATCCCTCTATTTTTCTTTCTTTTTTTTTAAATGAATAGTTAATCCCTCTCTCTTGGACTTGGTGAAATAATTGAGAGTTTACGAGCAATTTTCATTAAACAATTTCCTACAACGTGTGGATTCCGCAACCCGACCTCGTAGCCCACCCATGGGAATTTTGGGCCTATCTTATCTTACCATTCTTTCAAGAATGAAGAATCAGACATTCAATGGGCTTATTAGTTGGATCATGGATGGGAGTTCGGTTAGAGTCCTCCATGGCATTTTCACAGCACATGCAGCTGTGCAGAACCAAATATAGTCCTTTGAATAAGATTTCGTATCTAATCTAATGAATAAAAAATGTTTAAAATTTTTTTAAAAAAATACCTATATGAGGATAAAAAAATTTGATCCGTAAAATTATATTTTCAATCTGATTCGACGACTCAAATTGAGTCCTGCACATCCTGCCATAGCCAAACGCCATGGATGGGGCTAGTTTGGAAGTTTACAAGAGAAGAGAGAAGAAGAGAAAAAAATTGACGAGAAAAGTAAAGAAGATAAGAGAAAAGATATTCCCTTCGTTAATAATTAAACATCTTATTTTCACTTAATATAAAAATTAAGAAAGTAATTTAATTATAGTTAAGTTATTATAATATTTTTATTGATTAATATCTGTGTTAACGAGTCAAAGAGGATAGCTGATGTAACCATTGTATTAGTAAAGTTTAATAATTTTTTTACATTAAAAAATTAGTAATAGTAATAAAAATTTAGATAAAATATATTATTATTTTTATAAAAATCAATATTTAACTTTGAACATCTAAAAAAGAATTATGAATATTCAATTTTGAATGAAATGAGTAGTTTATGTCATTTGAGATTTTTTTTTTATGAATATATTCGTCTAGAATTTGGGGGAAAAGAGAAATTATTATGTTATCTCTTGTTTGAGAGGTGGAAGAGAAAAAATATATATATATCTAATAGTAAGTTACAAATTCTATATTTTCATAACTTTTATTTAGCTTCTATTATTTAAGGGCCATTTAGCCAATTCCTTCCTTAATTACTTATTTCTTAAGCCTCATAAATAAGATCGTTAATAGCGGAATTAATTTGAAACTCAAACCTTGGTTTATATCATGATTTGCAAGTGAACTATTAACTTAACAATAATTTGCTTCAAACTATTAAAAGAGAAAATAAGAAGACTCAAACAATCCACATTATAGTAATTTTACTTAATAAAAGTATCACCCGGCTTTATTTGGATTGTAATTCAATTTAAAAAATTATTTATTTTTTCACTTTTTTTCAATTTGAATTTTATATTTTCTTTGACAAAAGTCAACTGAAAATTCCACTAAAATACAAAAATCTAAAAAAACTTTCCCCTTCGATTTGTAATCCAAATATACTCCCTCCGTTTCAAATATATATGTCATATTTCTCTTTTACACGGGAATTAAGGTTTTGATAAATTTTATAGAAAAAGTTTGATAAATGTCTAAAATACCCTTATTTAAAAATTCTTGGTTAGTGTATCAAATTCAAAATTAACATTGAGGATTGGTGTTTAAGGTGGTTGGTTAAAAAACTAATAATTTTTGGAAAATAAAAGTATTTAAATAGTTTGTTGGAGGTAAGGGTAAAATTGAAAACAAAGTAATAAATGAAGCCTTTATATAGAAAGATGATTTATATTTTAAAATAAACGAAAGTAGAAAGTATGACATATATTTTAAAAAGGAGGAAATAATATTTTGAGAAACAGTGACCTAAATTCATATCTACCACAAAACATCATTAGCATTATTATTACATGCTTCTTTACTTAAACATCCTCATTATGATCCACTTGAGCATCTTTCCAAATTCCCTGTCAATTTTGAAGCTTTTGCGTCTTCTATTAGGTAAAATTAGAGAATGTCCGGCCAAAAGAATTAAAGAAATCCTTGATAATAATATAGAAATTAGTATTAAAATGAAAACCAAAGTGTAGGATGTATATGAGGCCACCATATCTAGTAAGAAGATGAAGATATATTTATCTGTACATGCAATCAGTAGCATCCAAATCTAAAACCATTGGGAATTGTGATTTGGATCCTAAGAAACTTTTGCTGAAGAAAACGCTCTGTTTAATCAGTTGATCCAAAACCTACATTCTTTGTTCTTTTTTAATGGATTGTTATCGCTACACACTTCGATCGTGTTAGGGTGGTAGGTACACTTTCTACAACACTATATTCATATTATGTATTGAATAAGTGCTTAAATCGTAATTTAAGATATTTGATATATAAATATTACATTATTTAATTCCTAAAAATATATAAGAAATGAGGAACCCTAAAAAACTTTACATTTTATAAAAGTTAGGCTAATTTTTTTCGTTATGAATGGGTCAAGGTTAGAAGGCCCATGAGTTGGAACAGAGTTTGGTTTTAAAATCAAATTCAAAATTTTAAGTGTAGAATCTATATCTCTTTTCACAAACAATTTAACTTTTACGAAATCTAAAACAAAAATCTCAAAATCAAATATTATCCCATCATTTACTTAAATCAAGGCTGAGGTGGTTTGAAAAGAAAGTCCAGAAGTAAGGACAGAGCCCGAAAACCCATCCTGTTTTTTTCTGTTTTTTCTTTTTTTTTTTGGCTATGTAAAAATTCATGTATCGTAGTCAAGGGTAGGTGTATCAATTACAGTTCCTCCCCTATTGCACAACAAAGCAGGTGGAAAAGAGGAAGGGGGGACATCACCGAAATAGTGCTGGGATTTCGCCCACATAGCTACATTATGCGCATCACTGTTACAAAATATGGGAACATGAAGAAGAATAAAGCAAAGTCATTAGCAGGACCAGCTAACTCAATTAAAGTTAGATAATTAAAAAAACATTGAATTACTAACCCTAAAAATTTCTTGTGTTTTTTTAAAGGTAATAGCAAACTAGACAAAATTTTGGAGAATGAAATTTGTTTTCATAAGGATGAAATTCCCAATTAAACTTATAAAAATACTAAAAATATATTTAGATTGGATTACACTACAAAATTTAATATAAATTTTTAATTTAGTCCTATTTTTATATAAAAAAATTATTTTAAAATTTAAAATAAAATAATATTTAATCTCAATTTAAATAATTTTAAAAATATTGGCAGGGAACCGCCGCCCCCACCCATCCCCTGGCATTGGTTGGATCGCCACCACTCAACATCTCGAATGTGCGTGAATTTTGACATCCCACTAGTTTCTTCTTCTTCTTCTTCTTCTTCTTCTTCTTTTTTCCGCTTGCCTTTTTGGTGATCATTCCCATGTGATAAATGGCAACATTTTTCTACTACTGATAGAAGCCCCTAAACTTCTTTCCGTGAAAGGGGGGCCGCTTATTTGTTTCTGTCTAGCGTGTTTTGTCAGAGGTTCACTCTTCATATGAGAAATGAAGGGAATACGACCTAAGGTCACCGACATCTTCCGGCCGCGAATTTTTGGCATCCCAACTAAATTGAAAAAAATTGATAATTTAACCTATCTTTTTCAAATTTTGATATTAAAAAACTTCTTAATTCTTTTACGTTAATTTTATTTTTATATTTAAACACTAAAGAATCTCTCAATTTTTTTAACTTGTTAAGTCACTTTTAATTTTATATTTAAATATTAAAGGACTTCTTAATTTTTTAACGTATTACATCCCTTTTATTTTTATATTTGGATATTTTATGACCTTTTTTTAACTTCTTTAATTTCTATAGTTTATTTTTTCATAAGAATTAAATAAGCAGCTTATAAAAATTATAACGATTTAAGAAGTTAAAAAATTAGAGGTTTTAAAGTATTTAAACGTAAAAATAATTCAAGGCTACTAAGTTGAAAAAAAAAATTAAGAGGTCCCTTGATGTCCATACGTAAAATCAAAAGGTACTTAGCATATTAAAAAAATCTAGAGATTTTTTATTATCCAAACGTAAAAAAAAAAAGACTTAATAGGTCTCAATTTTTTCATGTTTAAAAATAAAAATAAGAGGGACTAAAGTATCCAATTTTCTATCCAAATTGTTAAATAATGAATCTCTAGGTTTTTTTAAGCTTTATTTTTGGCTCCATTTCCCTTCTTTACTTTCTCTCTCTAAACCAAATATTCTTATATTAATTTGTATCATTCTACAGCATGCTTCACAATTAAACAACAATATTTTTATTAAATTTAGTTATGAAATCTAATACAAATTTTTTATTTTGAGTATTATTTTTTTTATAAATAATTTATTTTTATGAGACTTAAAAGACAAAAAAATTTAAATTCAAACTCTATCTAATCACACTAAGAATTCTCCCGACTTTCTCCCCTTTTTCTTTGTTTTCTTAAAGGAAAATAGAGAATAAACAGAACAAATATAATAATGTCTGACTTTGAAGAAACATCAAGAGATTTTATGAAGTTGCAGAAACGGTTAGAAAATCTTGGACATTAGAGGGATTTTTCAAAAGCCCATGCGGAATCAAAGGATCAAGATTCAAATTCCAACCACGTTTTATGCAATTTAAACTTTCAACAAATGGAAGCCGTGTGAAAAAAATGACACTACAAACAAAATTCCGTCTCTTTAGAATCTGAGTGGTGGGAGAGGACCCTCTCCCACATACCCACGTAGACCCCCACAGGACTTTTCCATGGAGGGAGGGGGGCCGGTGATGGACCTTCTATATATATATTCCTCGGCCGCCGCTTCTCTAATCACCAACGCGAACACAATGGGAGCTCTCTCCAAATCCTTCTCTCCCTTCTACAAAGCCGTTACAACCTTCTTCTCCATGGTTCTTCCTGAAGTTCTGAGGTTTCTAGTGTTATCCCTCTTCGTCTTGTGGGCTTCTTACAGACGGCAAAGCTCCGAGTACGAGTACATGGCAATGCTCAATAAGAGGAGCTCAAGATTCGTTTACAGAAGAAAGCTGAGGCCAGGGTTGGACGAATGCCCCATTTGCTTATCGGAATTCATGGACGGCGATGTTTGTAGAGATCTACAACAGTGCAGGCACGTATTCCACAAGAATTGCCTGGAAAAATGGCTGCACGGTAGCCGAGCCACATGCCCTCTTTGCCGGAAACCCGTACTGCCAGAGGAGATTGTGCTGCAGCATAAATCATTGCAGAATGACCACCCTTTAACGACAAACATTCAAGAGGAGTTGGCTCTTATTCTTTTGTCTTCCGTGCATGGTTGGAGCTGTCATGGGTTCTTCTAAACAAGATCCTTTCTCATTCTTTTGCTACTTTATAGAAACTAGGACTGCAAATTCTTTGTTTTGGTTAATCATTTTGTACAAAATTAGTATTATTATTAGTTCCCCTTGAGCTGATCAGAATTAGTGGCTGCTGCCTATGTTGGCATGATCAGAAGAAAAACTGGGAGAAGATGATTGAGCAATAGCAAGATCTTGTTTTAGCTTAGAGTCAAGACATTTCATTAGCGTGCAATCATATTCAGAGTGTAAATCTGGCTGTTCATCGTCGTTATCTATACTATAAATATTTGCAGAAATGTTCTGTTCAGCGTTTACCTTAGTCAAATACTTACAGAAGGGATGAATGTTAGGTTAGATGTCAGAGGACTCCAGCGGATGTGCTACCCTCATGATTTTTAGACCCGAGTTCGACAGCCGGGTTCTCCAAGGACTTTGACCAGGGGCACACAGCATGATTTAACATGGGCACTGAATGCTGCGTTGAACTTGTATTGTTGGCGTTGGTCGTTTAGCCGCCAAATATGTGCGTTGATTTGTGGTGTGCTTATTTTTTATTTATTAAAATTTTTAATTTTTTAAATAATATTTTTAATATTTATAAATTATAATAAAATAAAATAAAAAAGAAATATCCAAGAATAGGAAAAAAGAAAAAATTATTTCAAGATTTTACAAAAAAAAAAATCAGAAGATGAAGAACGGCCCCGCTTGCGCCGCAGGCGGTGCAGCTGTTTTTCGTTCTGCAATTTTTTTGTTTTTTTAAATTTTAGCAAAATCTTGGGAACCAAGTGAAAGATCCCTTGAAAGAATTTCTTCCCCCCGCCCCCTTTTTCTTGGTATTCCATTTTTTTTTTTGGGTTAGAAACTTGTTGTCTTCGTATTTCTTTTTAAATTTTATTTTAAATTTATAAATATATTAAAATTTATTTAAAATGTTATTTCAAAAAAGAAAATTTTTAAAAAATTAAAATTTAAAAAATAATTTTAATAATTAAAAAATAATTACATTACAATCAATAAATAACTGTAAAAAAATATATTTAATGTTCATAATCATCAAGCAAATGGGAATGCTGCGTTGAATTTGTATTGTTGGCGTTGGTCTTTTAGCCGTCAAACATTTATCGCGCAGCTTTACCTAACAACTTCTAGAGTTAATCCTCTTCCAGAGCCCAGAGACCAAACCCCCTAGGGCAAGCAAGAAATTTCCTATAACAGGCTACTACCAAATCACAATTCTTATATCCCTAGACGAAAGAATACTGATGGTAGAAGATGTTTACACGGATCCTTGCAATGTTAAGAAACAGCCAGAGGAACCCCAGATATACCGGTAAAACAACGAAGGAAGTGCAGAATGTGAAAACAGATGGGTCCATAGACAACTTGTATTCAAATTCATCACCTTTAGGAAATCCTCTTCTCGCTTTGACATGTCTGAGTTGCTGAAGCAATGATTTCCTCTAGGTACATGGATATCCAAACTTGCGAGTAAAGATCACACGAATTTAACTCATTGGCGAATGTAACAGGGAGAGTTGATGTTGAAGGTTAGGAGCATCACTGCAGCTTCATACCTTGGCTCTAATGTTCATGGATCACCTTCTTACAAGAACTTGTAAACTCTTCAAAAGTGGACCTGTTCTTACAAGAACTTGTCTTGGACCACCTTCTTCAGCTCTTCTAGCTTTTGAATTACTTTTGGGTTCAGTAGATCTCTGGCTTCCCTTATAAGACTACCCTCCCTGCTGAAGTGGTATGCATCCACAATTGTCTTAATCCAAGTGTATAGCTGCTCCGGTGTCCTGGAGAATAGTCAGTAAGAAATTGTATAAAGCTTTGAGCAATAAAGAAAGAAAGAGAAGCTACGCTAAAAAAAGAGAGTAAAAACGACAATGAAAGTTGAGCTAAACATGATCAGAGATTAAAACAAAAGGAAGGAACAGAACTTGACTGCAGACTTCATAAAGGTATGCATCACACAGGGCGCTCGTTTCAAACTATAAGAAAACTTCAGAGAATTGGTCTTCAAGAGATAAAGGCTAAGAAAACATACGTATATAGGCAGTCAATGTCCTTCCCTTCAATTTCTTCCCCCGGAGTAAAAGCATCTCTCAAAGCACTCATGCATTGCTCAGGATCCTGTATTGTTAGGAGGTATTTAAGTATCCTGATTTCTTTTGGCATAAGCCTCTGAAGATTACCCCTTGCTGTCATATACAAATGATATAAGACATCCTTTACCTGAACAATAGTAGAGATAGAAATGATTCATTTGGAAATTTTGGCTAAAAATGCAGATTCATATAGAGCTAAAATTACAAAACTTTGGTGGACTCTAAATCCTAAAATATAGAAAATCCATTCATTTCTAAAATTCCAAGCCAAGGTACATGAAGACCAGCATGATATTTTGGAAGCTGATTCAGGGATCACATATGGCCAACAGAAATAAACAAGAGAATAATTTGGAATGCACAATGGGAAGAGGGTTCTTAGCAAATAAAGTGAAGGAGAAATAGCTGATCCAAGCACCATATGGAGAGCAAGTGACTTCCTATACCTTCTTCCCTAAACAAACTCAAAAAGAGACCCAGGCATTCAGGTGCAAGATAGAAAGAAGAGAAGAGGAAAAAGAAGGGGGGAAGAGAGGAAGGGGGGATAAAAAGGAGGTAAAAGCAAACATAGACATGTGATCTAGTGGGCTTCCAAAACTTCTAATGTGAATCAGCAGAGAAGGAAGTTTTAATCGTTGATATGCTTGCCACAAAACCATTAAATTGGGGTTCAGTAGATTAATCTGGTTACAGCATGAATGTCCGATAAAATAGTTCCCCTCTTCCTACTTCCAGTACAATGATCTAACCTCATCTTTAGTCATGTTTGACTCTTTCGCAGCCGACCATGCTTTTGTAATCATCAGAACCAATGCCGAATCAAGTTGATTTTTTGCAGCCAAATCATCTATCTTTTTGCAAGCAGCATCCAGTGAAGGGGAGTTAATTATATCTTGAAATTTCAGCTCTGCAGCATTTAGTGCGTCTATACTTTCTGTTGCAGTATCATAAGTTTGTACAGCAGCCAAGCACATGTTCCCAAGCTTTGCCACAGCTAGTCATCAACAAAAGGACATATTATCAAGACAACTTTAACAAAAAATCCACCACTTATTATAAAATCCAAAATGGTATCCAACACTACAATGAAGATATTTTTATCTACATAGACCAATTTCAGGTGCAAAAATAGTTAATTGGTAGGCAACATAACAATGATCCTAGCATCCACTACATTACTAGGGACTCATATTGTTCAGATACAAAATACACTGCATAATTTTATTTAGATTCAACTGAAAGGAAATGATTTTTGGAGAGGAGAATGAAGGGGAAAAAATAATACTACCCTATCCCAAAGTAACAGTTTCTCTCAAAATTCTGCCTGATGCCAAATCATCTAGACATATTAATTGCAGGTTGACAAATCAAAATCCATCAAAAGTACCTTATAAAGAGTATTAGAAAATAAGATCAGTAAGTACCTTATTGTAAAGAGCAATGAAAAACTAGAATAACATCAAATAGAGCCCGGATTCCATTGATAGAAGCCGTTCAGATTTGTGGAAATTTCAACATGATAAGAACCCCCACCCCGCACCCCAACCAAAATAAAAGCAACACAAAAGTCATGGAAAAGGTATCAAATCATCAATTAGAGCCCTATCTTCTAACGAAAATATTCAAAAGAAAGGAAAGGTGGAAAGAAATTGTAAGAAACAACAGATAGGTTTTTAAAAACTAAACCCAGGAAGCAATAATATGCAGTTGGTGGTTTTTTGAAAGTTCAACACGGGTGAGGGACGGGGGGAGAGAGAGAGAGTTGACAGTCTTTGGAGGTAGTTGAACTATCTCTCATGATATAGAACTCCACACCAATAACACATTTGTTGTCAAGCAGAAACCTATTATATGATAGTAACAGTAGTCTATCCCTTGTTTTCCTCATAAGCAGCTATAAGAGAGAACCTTTTATGGCTAGTTACTTACTTGTCATCTGTTTCATTTATTCACAAAAACTAGGTATAGTGCAAGTTCAACATCATAATAATGAGATAGTTGTTGGTGCTCAAGTGCCAAATGAAATTGGGCAAAAGGCATACCTGGATTCACAATACATGGTCTATGCAGGTCAGTACTGGATGAGCGAATTACAAGAAAATCATAAAAGTTTCACTTTCACCATGCCTCGCCCGTTTTAAAATTATAACTGAGGACAGAACTTGTTTGCACTCCAGACTATCAATCTCACAATCAACAAGGTTCGTGAAAGGATCCCTGTATGTGTACCATAAATGCGTGTTCATGGTATGTGATGAGTCAGAAAAGCATAGCTGGTTTGGGTTCAGAACCAAATATCTATCCTCTGCTCAAAAGGTAATTGTTAACTATTGCTTTGACACCAGAAAATGTCAATTACATGCCTATATGAATGACTGGATGGCAAAGGTTCAAAATGTGCAAACTAGGAACCAATCTTACCATTTTGTTCAGTTGGATTATCAAAATAAGATTCGGCCACAGTATGAAGATGAACAAAGAACTCCTTTGTGAAATCTTTACGACGCTTGGCAACTATTTCATTGATCTCAGACGGTGATCTTCTGATTACTTCGAGTAGTTCATTATGCCTTTGAACATCTTCATCAATCTAGATTACAAAAGACCCAAGTTAAATTGGGATGACAAAAAAGGTTAACACCTTCACAAGGAAAAAATAATGGGGACCATGTATTAGAAAGCATGGAAGAATACATATGAATCTATCAAAGAAGATTTTAGATTGTAAAAGCACCTAGAAACCACTGTACAGCCTTCAAAAAGCAGCAAGTGTAACTAGGACGCACTCCTTTTGAGTCATCAACAGTCAGAAAATCCTCATACCAGAGTTATCAATATTACTGTATTCAATATACAATGAAATTATTAACTTCAAACAACTTCATGCAAACGGTTAAAAGGCAATACCTCTTTAAACTTCCTTGCAAGCCTTAGTTATCTTTAACTAGGATGCACTCCTTTTTAGTCATCACCAGTCAGAAAATCCTCATACCAGAGTTATCAATATTACTCTATTCAATATACAATGAAATTTTAACTTCAAACAACTTCATGCAAACGGTAAAAAATGCAATACCTCTTTAAGCTTCCTTGCAAGCCTGAGTAAGCTATGCTTCATTCCAGGATCACCTTCATTGTCTGCTCTATCATGGCATCGCTTATAGAAGTGTGGTTGAATATTATCCCATTCTTTGCTAAAAGCTAATAACCTTCTCCAGTCTGTTGGGGTGGGCTTGTCAATCAGAAAAACCTCGATTAGCTTGTCGCAAACTCGGACCATTTTGCGCTCATCCAACCCTTCAGAAGCACCACTCTTGTCCTCTTCAGAAGTAATATCCGTGGCTTCATTGTTAGCTATGGGATCAGATTGCTCAGTCGCGGCAATAACTTCTTCAGCACAATCATGTGGTGCTGTGGTTGAGTTGCAAACAGCAACTGCAAGAGTAGATTGCTGCAACCTGCCCGCACTGAGAGTCAAGAAAGAAACTGGTTTCACCATGGAAACAGGAGAAATGTAATCAAAATGTGATCCAGTACTCCGATAGGTCCTAAAATGCTATTTTCAGTATGACCATATAATTTCTTAGTTGGAAAAAGAGTTCAAGTAGGCCCACCAATAAGTTTTCAGGTTTCCTCAAAAGACATTCGGAAATCTTGAGGAAGAGCATGAATTCTTATTCCCCTCATTAGAAAGGGGAAAAAATGAAAAACGTCTAGATCACAATAAAAGTTAAGGGCGAGAAGGGTATTCCAAGACTAACAAACAAACATAGACATTTAGTCTTCAGCAAGCCAACAATCATATAATATTCTCTCTTTTTTTGTGGAGGGTAAATGACATTATTAGGAAAATATTAAATCTTGAAAGCTACAATCTTCACTCTTTGAGCAACTTCATAGTATAATCTATACATACACCACAGTAAAAAGAGGGAAAGTTTCTATAGTTTCATGATCGCTTAGCACCATTTCATTTCTTCACATCAAATGAAGTATAAACAACTAGGGAATTGAGCAGTGTTTCCAATAATTGAGCTCTATAACAATTTACTATTCTGGATATGAGGGAATTGCGCACTGGATATCCTACTAGCTTTGAAACTATAAAATCATTCCTGTTTCAATTGAACTTAAATGTCATTCACCTCAAACTCCCCATGAGACCTTGCTCAACTGAAACCAACTTACAAAAATAATCCCATAATAAAAAAATCCATATAAAAAAACCACACAAATTTTCAGCTTTAAGGGTCATCCACCTCAAATCAAAAGCCCCATAAAACCTTGCTCAATTAACACCGCCTTAGAAAAATAGACCTTAATAAAAAAACCGATATCAACTGGCAAATATCCACTCTTTTATAAAAGTAAATTAAACTTCTAGCCAACAAATTTTGTAAATAGTATAAAGGGAAAGAAGAAAAGAAAACAAAAGAAAATTTTTTTCCATAATGTTAACGTTTGCCATATTTGTTGTTCTCTTTTATGCTTTCCAATTAAGAAATTTGATTTTGTTTCCTTCAAATTTTCTACCATCATAATTCAAGGGCAGCTCTACACGACAACAACTACTACATTTACTAGTATAGCCAGTACAGAAACATTATTTGTCTAATAATCAAAAGAGAAAAAAGAAATTTAATTTAAAATAACATATTACAAGACAAATACAAGTAGAATTTAGTTAACTTTTAAAATTTTGCAGCTTGTAAGATAAGTCAAATCCTAATTGTAAGGGAAGCTCAAATTACTCTATCAAGAACCGGTTTGGTATGTGTGTGTGTGGGGGGAGGAAGAGAGAAGAAGGACGTGCTGAGATGGAAAGAGCAACCAAGAAGAGAAATTTAAAAGAAAAATTAAAATTAAAGTTGCCCCTTTACCTTTGGATGTTGAAGCAGAATAGAGGAACTTTGGGTATGATATTCTGAGTGGAGAAAGATATAAAGAGTGGATTCTTGAATTAGTAGAGCACTGTGCGACTGAGAGGGCGCCATGAGAGGTGGAACCCAGCTCCATCTGCTTCCAATTTTCCTCGCCGCAGAAAACTTCGTGGGTTTGCTTGGGGTTTAAAGAAGAAAGACCGGACAGAAAAAAGGATGATGTACTGTCACGCTGCAGTATAGTGCGGCGTCGTTTGACGTTTCTCGATCCGGATGCAAATTGAGCTTTATCGGACTATAAAATCTTTTAACTTCTTTTTATATAGATTAAGAGGAAAAAAAGATATTTTTTATTATTTTTAATTAATTTTATTAATATAATAAAATTTAAAATTTTAAAAAATTATATATATAATAAAAATAGCTTTTAAATTTTTATTTTTAAAATTTATAGAAGTTAAATATTTTTAAAAAATTAAAATAAAAAATATTATATTTTTGAAATGATGGGAGTAATTGACATATCTTACATCTTAGGTAAGATTCCAAGTTGAGTGTTCGGAGGGGAGCCTTGATTCCCTACTACCAGACTGCCACGTTGGTGTAAAATCGCCCATTGATAAATGATATCAACGTGTAAAAGCATGGTATAATAAATGTGAATAATTAATTAAACATAAAGATTATTATTGCTGTCTTAAAAAAATAAGGAATACTAAAAGCATATTCATGCTTCGAAATAAAAAGTTTTAATCAAAGCTATGTCAGTATTTAATTTAAACACTATTAAAAAATTTAAAAAGTAGAAAAATTGCAGATAAAGAGACGGGAAAAAATATATATAGACACATGTAAGTGAGATTAAATATTATCAAATTTTAAAATTAAATTTAAATTTTTAAATATTAAACCAACATCTCCTTCCATAAATAATTTAATTTTTATAAAATTTAAAATAAAAATATTAAAATCAAATACTATCTATCTAATCACACCCAATTACAGTGATCTCGTTCGGTGAGCCTAAACATTTACCATCCCGTAAAAGACAATTCCATCAAATGATTCTCATAAAATCCCTTCTCTCACACACCAGCTTCCTTAACAAGCAATGAAATGGTATTTTCGTGCTGATCAACACTAACGGCCACTTATTGCCAAAAAAAGCAAACAGAAAATTCACTAATATTAGTCAATCAACTAACATAGTGGCTGATCTTTATGTGATCAATAACATGATCATGACCAAAATTCAAGACACCACTAACCGTTATTCTTTTCCTCTATAAATATTAATTTTATTTATTTTTTTTATTTATCCCATAATATTTACTCTATTTATAATATTAATGAAAATTTAATAAACCTTATTCACTCTTACCTATCATTAACTACTATTTACCCCAAATTTCATAGTTAAATTAGGAAAAATATTTAATGTTAAGAAAATGACACCTAATTTTTTTGTTTTAACTTTTATAGATTTTAAAAATTTCTTAATATGTACTCTCTCCATTTCAAAATGTATAACTTATTTTTTCTCTATATGATTATTAAGTTTTTTATAAATTTTATGAAAAAACTAGAAAAATATATAAAATACTCTTTTCTCTCTCTCCCAATGCTAGTCGATTCTACTAAATTTTTTTTTTATTTCAAAAAGTCAACATTCTTTTTTTGGTGTCTCTAAATGTTTAAAAATAAAAGTGCGTAAAGTAGATAGTTAGAGATAAGAGTAAAATATGAAAAAAATATAAATAAATAAATCTCTAATATAGAAATATGTCATATAATTTAAAATTAATAAAAATAGAAAAAAATCATTTATTTTACTAATAAAGAATTATAAAAATAGAAAATAAAGTTGATATTTCAAGATGAATGAAGTATTTAAGTGAATTAAAAATAGCAAATATAATTAATATTTCGATACGAATAAGGTATTTAAATGAATTAAAAATAGCAAATACGGTATAAAGTTTATGGATGAGATTGAATAATATTTTAATTTGAGATTTTCTGACTTAAATTTTGGAAAAGATAATCTTTTATGAGAGAAAAAATAAAACTTAAATAAAAATTTTGTATTGAATCTGTACCGAAATTCAATCTAAATACACTATATATATCGGGACGAAGGAAGTATTTAGAATGGGGCCTATCCCGGTCTACCTACGGAATCCTAGGTTTAATCAGAGCATTGGGATATGGTGGGGAGAAAAATACGCATCAGGGAGGGATTGAGATTGGGATATGGTTGTTCCTGCTCGCCTGTCCCCGACCCCTACGTATCCTTTTTTTTTTCGATCTATTCTCATTCATCCCCACTTGTCTTCGATTATTTTCAATTAAAATTATTAATTATATTATGTATGTACATATAATATATGATATATTTTAAAATATAGCATATATTACTTTTAATTTCTAAAAAAATAATATATGAATACTAATTGAAAGAATATATATAATATAAATATATTAAAAATTATATCTTAAATATATTATCCTATATTTACATACATGCACTCTTATATATGTGTATAAATAATATACATATAAAGATATGTATATGTATGTATAGAATAAGCACACATACACACACATTGTATACTTTTATCCATTATCCTATTTTATGTTATATCTATAATTTTATATGTATACTTATATGTTACGTCTATACAAATATATATAAAGATATATATATATATATATATATATATATATATATATATATATATATATAATATATAATATATATATACTAGCCAAAAAACCCGTGCTATGCACGGAGAAATAATTTGTATTAAAAATTATTGTACAAATTATTTTAATAATAAATAATAAAATATAAAATAAATAATTAGAATGTCAAATATTCATAAGATGTATACATATAATTAAGTAATTTAAAACTGATGAAATTCTGAAGTAATTGTTTATTAACTCTTTTAATGTTTTAATAAAGAGATAGTCATCTGCTAGCGAAAAATATTTTTCATTAGTTATATATTTAAGAAATTATAAGCATAACAAATTACTTAACATATCAATTTAATACAACATTATCTAATTGAATGTATCAAAAAATTTTGCACGTTTCTAAATGAGTAAACACTATTCACACCAATTTAATTTAAGGACAAAAGCTACAGTGGACGAAAGACTTTTATCTTCCTTGAATATAGGTGCACGCATCACATATGTAAATATAGATATGCATGAATTTACATGGTCTTCTATTAACTTGTGTCCATTTTCTTGAATGTCATGTAAATGAAAATATCTCAATGATACATATGTTGTGTAGAATTTATAATTAAATATTGTGATTGATAAATCATATATTGAGAGATATATACACATCTACATAGATAAATACCTTTGAAAAGGAGAAAAAAATTTCATTTTATCCTTCACATTTTTCTTTTTAACAAATCAATCAAATTGAAAATTATTTCCTATAAAATTAATTAAGAAATTGGGTTTGTAAAAGCAAAATCTCCCTAACCCTTGATTTCTAACATTAGTTAAGTATCATCTACTTTTAAAAAGTTAACTGCTATAAATTATTTATATAAAAGTATATACTTATACACATGAGTCTTGAGAGTAGTTTAAAACTTGGTAGAGTTTAAATTGTGATATTATCTAATAGCAAAATCTTCGATACTCTCTATTTATTCATCTTCACTGGACATAAATGCACTAACAAATGTGAAAATGTAACTATCTGAAAGAAAATTTTCTATTTGTTATTGTTGACATTCATCATAATTGAATAATATCTTGCTATTGCACAAAAATAAATGAAAAAACAGAAAATAACACCCCAAAAATTATAATTAAATAAGGTAAGTCAAATATGTATTGAAATTTAAGATAAAATTAAAAAGACAAACATAAAAGTCATGTAGAGTGAATCCCCGATCTTAAATAATGACTAACACCAAAACTTGATTAATCCCTTAATAATCTCAAAAGACAAAAAAGAAAAAAAGAAAAAAAGGAAACCATGTAAGCAAAAAGACTTCTTTCCTTAAACAAAAAAAGGCTTCTAATGAAAGTATAAAAATATGAAACAAAAAAAAATTACTTCTAATAAAAATATAAAAACATTAAACAAAAAAGAAATTACATATTAGATTAAGTTGGAGAAATAGGAGAATTCTAAAAAAATATGATAAAAAGTGAAAAAAAAGATGTACCTAAAATCTTCAGATGTATAATGCCTACCAAAAATGTAAATAATAAAGATGAAAAAATTGAAAGATCTCATATTCTAAAAAATAAGAGTTGGGTATTGAAAGCTTTAAACTTGATAAGATTAGAAAAAGGCACATAAAGAAATAGAAACATAAAACAAAAAATGGTGGAAGAGAAATGTCATCACTTGCTTGAAAATAAAAAAATGTCAAGGTTGATACTATCACAATCTGATGAAGATCGAAAATGTAAAGGCTTGCAACATCAACTAATCCGGAATTGCATTTGGTAAAGTTCTCGTGGCAGTATCTAATGAGAGATCAGCAACACCAGAGAGATTAACAATAGGACTTGCAGTAATTTTATCGGCTCTTGATTATACTGTTAAAATTTTCTCTTCCACTACTATATGAGAATTGCAAAAAAAACACACCATATTTTGTAGGAAACAAAATGAAGATAAATTAAAATCTATTGTTTCCATTGATCATGTTGTCAAAATTTTATTCGACCACCATAGGGAAACATATTTTTAAATATCAAAGAACTCATCAGACGTTTTGAAGAAACATATAAGAATTGCAAAAAAAACACATCACATTTTTTTTGAAAAATAGATTTTTAAGTATCAAATAACACATTATAATTTTTGAATAATTTAAAAACGAAAAAATCTAATATAAATAACAAAAGAATAAAATTTTAGAAAAGTTATCTTATTAAATTGGTGAATAGAGGATTTGCTTGAAAAAGAGATTCTCTCTCTTAAAAGTGAAAAATATATATTTTTAGAATATAATTAAAAACTATTATCGAAGAAGAGTATGAGTTTATAGAATTTTTGTAAAATAAAAATTGAATTCATTTTTTTATAATGATAGTTTTAATAGATGGGTAAATAGTGAGAGATGATAGATGAATGATGGAAAGTTAAGATATTTGGATAAAGATTATGATTAGTTAATAATTTAGTACTTAATTTTTTTTATAATGATAGTTTTAATAGATGGGTAAATAGTGAGAGATGATAGATGAATGATGAGAAGTTAAGATATTTGGATAAAGATTAAGATTAATTAATAATTTAGTACTTAAAAATCTTTTTAACTAATTAAAATTTTTTTACCTAATTAAAAATTTTAAAATTCTAGAAATTGAAAATAGAGGCTCTAAGATTTTAGAAGAGGAGAGAGAGTAAAAGTGTTTTGGTAATATATATATATATATATAGTATGATTTTGAAAGACATTTTGAACAAATATATTAATTAGATTTATGTCGTGATTTTTTAATATTGTATAATAGCATAAAATGTTTCTTTATTTTTGTTGTGATTTTTTTAATATTATACAAGAGCATAAAATATTTTTTAATTAGTAAGAATTTTATCCCTGATTTCCCATTTGACGCTGGCGGTAACTTTTATCCTTGATTCCCTGCTTGGGGATAAGGTCGGGAATAGAGATTCTTCTTTCAGCTCTGAGCCGGAATAGGAATCTATTCCATCCCTGCCCGCAAAAATGGGCCAAGACTGGAGACTGGTGGGGGTGCGTGGGGCCAGGATCGGGGACCGGCCTCTCCCCCAGCCGGCCCCAGTTCCATCCCACTGGCAATTGAGGATTTAGGCACCTGAGAGGGCTGCCTAGCTAGGGACAAAATATATAAGAAAGAAGGTTGGTTGAAAGTTTTTTTTTTCTTTTGCTGAATAAAAAATTATCAATTGATATAAAAATAATCGTACTATTATAATTAAAATAATTATTAAAGTTTTCCTCCAACATATTAAAAGAAAAAATTTGAAGTATTGACACAACTTAAGTATTATTACATAATAAAAAAATAAAAATTACACAAAGTAACATAAATGAACCATCACTCCAAAAATATTAAATAAGTAAAATATACTAAAGTTCTATTTAAACAGAGTTTGAATTTAAAATAAAATAAAATTTAAAATTTTAAGTATAGGATTTAAATTACCTTTTATAAATAATTTAACTTTTACAAAATTTAAAATTAAACTCTATCTAATCACAGCTTAAAATACAAATAAGGTACACAAACACAATAATTTCCTTTGAAGTGCTCCATCGTAATCATCAAACAGCATCTAGCATATGCAAAAGAGACTCAGATTCAAAATCTGTCTTATAGATTAAAAATTTAAAAGATAAAAGTTATATTAACCATCATAAAAATTATATTGGAAATAGGTAAAAAGTTAATGAGGGGTCTGTATTAAGTTCGAAACAAATAACTCCAAAAAAGAGTGCAACAATGCCCCAATCTGAAAAAATCAGTAATAAATCTTGCTTTTAAGTTTCTATCTTGAAGAAAATCACTTTGATGCAGAAACCTACTTTAAGAAAAATTCATAATGGGTGTAGACTAAAAAAGGAAGCAAAAAGAAGAAGATCCGAACAACAGCGAATGCGGTTGTCCAGAGAAGAAAGAAGAAGACGGCAGAGAGAGATATTTTAGACTTCCAAAGGATTGTGTCGTAATGATTTACAATTATTATATAGTAGCATTTTAAATTCTAATAAATTGATAAAAGTCCTCGTCCTCTAATTCTTACTCAATATTTTTTAAATTTTTTGATTCTTCAGAATAGAAGCTCAATCATTTGGCCTCCAAAGAACTAGAATCAGAGGCGGAGAGAGTTGCCAGAGTCGGTGGTGTGAGGAGAGAAAAGATTCTCTCTCTTAAGATAGAGATTTTTAGAAAAACACAAAGATGTTTTTAATAAATTATACATTTTCTTCTAATTTAACCCTTAATTGTCATATAATTAAAAACTCAATACTTAATTATCGGACTCGCTACCTTTTACACCATTTAAGGTAGTGAGATGGGCGTAAGCATACAAATAATTTATTTTATAAAATTCATATAAAAATTTGGAAGCAGAAACGAGTCCAAAGGATAATTCTTAATCCTTTGTCTTGTTCAAGCATCCGAGTTGGAGGGATTAGCCAGCCATTGCAGATTATTCTCCAAAGAGAAACTTCCAAATTCACTAAAAACATTGATTAGAAGCCATTGCAGTTCCGGCAGGGCGTGGCTGATAGCAACAGAAGAGCTATCTCCTCCTTCCAGCCGGAATCTACATGCTCGTTCTGTGAACGTTGATATTCCTCCACAGTCTCCTTAGGCAGAAACAGGAAGCGGCATATCGGGCACGTCGCTCGACTCTCTTGCAGCCATTTTTCCAGGCAGCTCAGATGAAATCTGTGCTTGCATTGCAGCTCTCTGCCCTCTTCGCCTTCCGCGTAATCCGACAAGCAAATGGGACAGCAAAGTAACTCCGGCACCGGCTCAAGCTTCCTTCTGAAAACGAATTTGGAGCTTTTCTTGTTGATCTCCGCCACGTACTTGTACTTGGATCTTGCACGTTTGTAAGAACTCCACAAGACGAACACGACCAAAGCTGTAAATTTTAAGGTTTCGGGGATCATTATGAAGAAGAAAGTTTCAGTAAGTTTGCGAAACTGAGAGAATGATTTGGACAGAGTTCGCATTTCTCGGACAAAGGAAGCAAGCTTATCCCAGCAAAAAGGTAGCAGGCTGCAGAGGTTGGGAAAAAGCAATCTTGAAGTGGATTAGGAATTTGAGGTTTGGTTGGATGAAGAATTTTGAGTTTCAGGTGTTAGTTGGCATTTGTTGATCTAATGCAATGACTTGGCTATGCCAGACGGAGAAAAGCAAGAGCACCGCTGCACTGATCTAACTCTGTGAGTGATCGAGTTATGAGTTCCCTTTTAACTTAACAGGGCCGGGTACAAAAATCCAGGGGCATCAGATGGGGAAAAAATGCAAAATATACTCTTTTAAGTCAAAATCAAATAATGGAACTAAACAAAGACTTCTTTTTGAAAAAAGAAAAAAGAAAAAAGAAAAGAAGGCTACGCAGACCTCATGGGGACGACACATTGAATTTTTTCCCCCATATGCCACTTAGAAGTTAGAAACATGCAACATGATGACTAGTGCGATCTCGATCTCATCATGATCTGACGTAAAAGGAAGATATATTGAAATTTTACTGTCAAATTACTTAACTCTTTCCCCTTTAAAAATATTTTTTTTTTATTTTTTACATATTAAAAAATAATTTTTTGTTATATTTTTATTAATTAATAAAAATTATTATTTATTATGTGAGTAATTTTAAACAAATAATTATTAAATTTATAAAATATTAAATATTTTTAAAATAAAAAATTAAAATATCTTATATTTTAAAACAGATATCGTTATCTTATTTATATACTGATAAAATATTTTCTAAGATGTTAATATAGAGCAGATGTTGTTACGACGCATTGCTGGGAAGGGGAATCAATGTAATGAAGCATTATGGTGGGAGTGTGGTTGGTAAAACAATTCAAAACTAATTGTTCTACGTGAGTAATCAATGAGATTTGAGGTGATTTATTTTTAAGTTAAAAGAATCAAAATAGGAACGGACGAAGCCTATTTAGAGAGACAGCATTATAGAAATTTAAGAAGTCTGTCATAATCAGAGAAACATCATATAATTATCTTAAAGAAGTAGGCATCTAATTTAGAACATTCCAAATAAAAAAAAATGTGGATAAGGAGCTACATTAATTGTAATTGAGAGGAATTATAAATTTCTCCACTCACAATTATATGCCTTTTGTCCTTACTTCTTTACGTACTACAAACATGCTCTATATCGTTAAGTCAATGATTTCGCGACAAGTAGTCAATGATTGAAATATATTTATAAGATTCCCAGTTCGTACAACCCATTCAGTAGTGGACAAACTTAGCCCGCCCTTTGGATTGAGGGACAAGATGGAAAATGAAAGGATTGAGTTATTGTTATATTTGGATATTTAATAAAAAGTAAAAGAGAGATTATTATTAGTTTATATAAGTTAAGGATAATATAATTAATTTAAAATTTTTTATTATAAAGATAATTTTATTTCTTTTCATTTATATCTACTCTTGAACGGAAAAAAATTATTTTTAAAATTCTCTTTATTCTTTTTTCATTTGTTTTCTTTTTTTATAAAAAATTTACCCATGCATAAAAAGACTCAATCCTTCCATATTTTCTCTTTTCCTTTCCTTTCCGTCTCACCAATACAAACAGAGCCTTAATAGTCGGACACGTGGCATATCAATTTGCGGAGGCAGTGGCCAATGTGGCAAATATTGAGAGCCTACTTGGATTGGGAATCAATTCAAAATTTCCTACTTTTTTTTCTGCTTTTTGCATTTTAAATTTTACTTACAAACAATTCATTTTTATAATTCTAATATAACTCAACTAAAAAAAACCTAATCAAATCTCACCTGAATACCAAACAACAAGCAAATTTCAATATAAGAATATATTTTCCTTTTTCTAAAAGTTATCTATTTTTCTTGATATTTTTAAAGATACATCTTTATGGACGAACTTTAGAAGATTCCATATGCAAATAGGACCATTCATATTAGGATCACCTAGGAATTTCCCATTCTCTTTATTGATGCTGTAACTTATTTTTGTTTTTTATGTGATCTTTTTATGAATACTTAATTAATATGTGATATTTTTGTTGGGGACGGAAAAAGATAAACATTAAGCAGTAGTTTAGTGTTTTTTTTTGTTGAATAAGATTTTAATCATTAAAACCGTCCACAACATATATTACAAATCATCCAGCATGCCCTCTTTTGACATCCAACGGATGGAGGGAGGAGGGTTTGATAGGAAAATCCAAATTTACAAAGAATTCCAAAAACAACTAGCTATATTATTTATGGGGAAATTCGCTGTCAATGCCATTGAAGAAATTCCTAGTCGTGCCATTAAACTATATTTTCAACTTTTTATGTTGTTAAATAATTTTCGTATCTTTTTTATATCACCTTACAATATTTTTAATTTTTTATATTACTAAACAACTTTTGTATATATATTTATACAACTACAAAGAAAGACGTTAATTAGCTAAATTTGTCATATAATTTCCATCTCCACCCAATCCATGATTAATTCTATTTTGGTCCCTAAAGGAGTTTATTTGGATCAATTTTTAACCATTGAGGCATTATCATAATTTAAAAGAATTCCATCTCTCTTATCTCCATTCCTCATCAACCTCCCCCCCTTCTTGTACAGACAATACCACCGTTATTGGCAATCTTTCTCTACTTTCCTCCTCTCCTCGAGCTATTTTCTTCTTTTCGCAACCAAACAACACTACTCCATCTTGACAACTTCTTTTCTCTAATCTTATTTCTTCTTCCCTTGCTGCTACTACTACTCAAACCTTTTCACACTTCATTCATTCTCTGTTTGAGTCTTTCCCAATGAAGAAATTGGCAATATAGAAGGGCTGGGAAAAAAAGAAAAAAGGAAAAGGGAAAAAGGGAAGCCAATTGCTATCAATGAGTGAGGGGATGGGTGATGGGAACAATAGAGGGAGGCATAATAGGCACCAAGAAGAGGATAAAGGGATGGAGAATGAGAGAATTTGAGAGAATAAGAATAAGGATAAAGAAAGAAGAAATGGTGGTAGAAGATGGAGAGATTCTGAGAGGGAGAGACTTTTATGGTATGTTTGGTACACAAGAATGGAATAGAATGGATTGATTTTTCCAACTTCTTTCCATTCCAATGTTTGGTATAAAAATTTTAAGTAAGAAATGTCTTTTTGTAGGAAATTGGATTCCAAGAAGAAGTGGGAAAGGCTTTCCACACTAAAACCTAAAGGGAGGCCATTCCTGAATAAGTAAAAATTCTAAAAAATTCTTATGACTATTACACCCTCATAACATTCGATTAAAACAAAGCATATTTTAGTCTTAAATTTTGTTTTATTTCTCTTAGTAGTACCTGCTTTACTTTGATTTAAAATAAGAACTGTTTTTATAATTACTTTATGTTTCAGTACTTAAAATATTTGATGTTCTTCAAATTTAGTGTGACTTTTATTTAAATGAGATTTTATAAATAAAAATTTAATTCATCATTTTTTGTTGGGAATTTAAGTCATTTATTATGAAATTTTATTCTATTTTAATATTTAACGATAATTTTACCAAATACATAAAATCAATCATCATTCACTTTTGGCTTTTCCTTATGGACAATAAAGTGGAACGAGGATTCAAAATCGATGCAAGGTGAAAGGCATTCTATTCAATTCCAATGTACCAAATGTAGCGTTAGGAGAAAGATAGCAGTGTGAAAGTGGCAGTGGTGACATTAGAAGAACATGTCAGCTAGAGTTTGGTTTGGATGTTCTTAGGTGTGTTTTTGAAATTAATCCCAAGTTATAAATGATGGATTGGATGAAGATGGCAATTATGACCACCACCTCCATTTGCTGGATTCTGCCGTGTTGGACATTTCAATCCTTTAGAAATATAAGAAGGTTCTAAAGAGTTAAAAAAAAAGAAAATAATTAGGAGTGGTAATATGAAAATAATTCATGGACATTTTTAACTAATTTCTTTTATAAATGTTATGTTAGTATATATTATTCGTGCTTATTTAGCTATGTTACCCTGTAATAATTTCTTTTTTCTTTGGAGATCCTATTTATTTCTCTTTTTTTGGTAGTCCAAACATGCCACCATTTTCTTGATAAATATTTTCGAATTAATTAGAGTCTATTTTACTATACTTACTTCTTTAGACGATATACTATTCAATTCTTTTACTAATAAATGATTTGACTTATCACAATGGATTTAAATGGCAATATAACTTATCCAACCTTTTTGATTTTTGCATACTCTTTACCCTCAGAATTAGCTTAGCATGCACATGAGGATGGCCCAATTTTCTGGTTTTCGAATTGGCCTCAGATGTAATTATTTCCCTTAAGCGGAAATTACTTAGTTAATATAATTTACCTTTTCTCTCAAAATGTAAAACTTATCAAGAAACTGTATATCAGTTTACAAACTAGATAAAGCTGCATCAGCTAAATGTGGTGTCTTTAGATTTATAAGATCCCAATAAAAAAATCCAAAAAAGGGAAAATCTTCAATCGATATTCTTAAAATCAAAAGTGAAAAAAAACTTGTACAGAGGGTTATGATCAATCACTAAGAAAAATTGAAGGATAAATATGAGGACAACTATAGTCTATAAGGACAAAACTTACACGGACATTCCACATTAAGAACTCATGCTGTCTTTTATGTAGTAACCGAAAATTATGTCTATATTTGCAGACACAACACATTTCATTTGTGAGAAAGAGAGAAGAGTCAACAAGACAATTCTATATTTTTAATTAGTAATAAGCAATTCTTTTCCTTTTTCTTTATTTTAGATGTTTAAAAGTTTAATTGTTTTTATTTTTCAAGGTGCATGGAATTGAACCTCAAAATAGTGCTCCATTTTTCTTCTACTCTTATCGCTATGTCAATATAAAACAAGTAATCTATAAGCAAGTTTTTGACAAGTTTGTTTTGCATCTTAAAGGAAAAAGATAGTATTAAATTATGATCCTACCCTACCATGGATTTGAGGATTATAAAAACATAAAAGTTGTGCATGGATTGATCATATTATAAATAGATCGCTTATTCCTTACGTTATTTATTTAATGTGTAAGAAATGTGATTTCTGTCCTAAATAAGATTACTCAACCTGTTTATATTTTATATTTATATTTTACAAAATTATTAATATAATATAACTCACTGCTATAATCATTCTCACTAAATTTTGATTCTTTTCATTCAGTTTGAAATTAAAAAAAAAAGAAAGAGAACCTTAGGACATTGGGTCATTGATAATCTAGAAGGCACAATTAAAAAAAAAAAAACTCTTGCAGGTCTATACTCCAAAAAACATAAAAACCAGTTACTTCCGAAAAAGAAGTGGGATACCTGAACAAATAGGGAATAAAGTAAGGGCTAGATTGCAAAACAGGCCTGGGGGCTGGGAAGGAAAGAATAAGAAGGGAAATTCCCGCTTCTCTCGTGGCCGTGGGTCTCACTTCTCTTCTCCTCCTCTGTCAAAAACAACGAGAAGACCCGTAAAACACACTCAAAAGACGGTTTCCATTTCAAAGTCTAGAGGGTGAACAAAAATTTTCGTCCTTTTAACCCTATATTTTCTTCTAACCCTTTCTCATTCAATCTCTTCAATTTGCATCTCAATTGATCGTCTTCCAGATCTGTAAGTATTTTCGCTAATCACTCCGTAGATATATGCATGCATGTCTCTACATTTTAATGTATTAGACATTTCTTTTTACTTTTCCTTCAATTCATTTGGCCATTGTATATAAATGTATATAAATATATATTTTCATTTTCATATGTATTCAAATGCATATATGTGCATTCATATGTCTCCGTAAGTTCATATTTTGGAATCGAAATTTCAATTCGTTTTTGTTATTTTACATTTGATTGTGAAAATGTGAAATATTTCAGCTTTTAAGGGTTTTTAAACGGTTTTGGGGGGGTTTATGGCATGCATATGAATGCTCAAAATTTATAATTTTGCCAATCCTGAAAATTTTAATTGTATGAATAAGTTATAAAATGTTGGCGTGAAATCTGTTTATCTGTTTATCATTTGGAATTTTTAGGGAATATTATTGTAAAGTTAAGATGTCGGTTTTTAGGATTATTTTTTGCCTTGGCGATTTTATTGTACTCTCGTTTTCTTTTGTGTTGGTTATTCTGCTTGGATGATTTCTCTACCTTTTCTATCTGGCAAGATATTGTGGCATATTGAAGATATTGTAAGTTACAGCTGTATTCTTCGAAATGTTAAGCAATGCAATAGTGTATCATAATATCTGATAATGATTTCGGGACAATTTATATTAATAGGTTCATAAAGAGTCAATTTGAAGAAGCAGAGAATTCTTACTCTGTTTCAAATTTGTACTTACTGATACCTGTATTCATGTTGCATTTTTAGTTCAGAATTTCTAGCATGGTGCAAAGGTTCAAGATTCATCCATGACCTGCGAATATACCATGTTGGTGCTATTATTGAACTATGTAGTGTAAGGAGAAAAATCTTGTTGCATTTGACTACTTCAAAACAAATCATGGTTCAATAAAATTATCATATGTGAGTCTCTTTTCCAGCTGATTAAGTAGTTCACATATATAAGCTTTTTGTTACCTCTTGGCAGGATGCTCTATTGGTACCTTAATTGATTAAGGTTCTGAAGGAGTTTGATGCCAAGTAACCTGAAAATGATACTTTAGAGAGAGTTTGCTATTTTGGTGTAGTGCTATATTATGGAAAAGGAAGAGTCAACTGAGCGAAATACAGTAAGTTCTCCAGTTGTTAATGTACTGGAGGATATGTCTGATTCTCCTACAGAACAACAGGGGAAGAAAGTTCCTGTGGAGGAACATAGAGACAGTAATCCAGTTTCTGATGAGCTGGAGGAAAATGAATCTGATGATGAAATAGATGGTCAGAAAGAAGACAATCTGTCTGTGAAACACCCTGTGGATTTGTCTCCTGAGGAAAACGTGGTTGGTACCTCTAACTTACCAGAAGAGGAAGATGACAAAGAGAATGTTTCAGAAGAAAATAACTCAGAAGTTTCACATAATAATGAAATGCGGAAAGATGAAGTAAAAAAACTAAATGGATTTGAATCACTGAACATCAGTGCAGAAGTTCCAGAAGGAGGAAGTGAAACATCCCTTAAAACCTTGAATGAAAAGAAGGGTGAGGTTACTGAAGCACAGAATGGAGGCGCAAGAGAAACAACCAAGAAACTTGGGGAAATGCTCTATGGAGAAGATTCAGAGCCTGTCTTTGATGGAACTGAAGTTCCTGGGATGGAATCTAATGGAAGTTCACCTACTAGTTCTCCTGAGAATGAAACAGAGACACAGGGCTATGCTTGGCCTGAGAAAGCAGTAGCTGTCACAAACTTTGTAAGGGAGAAGAGTGTAGTGGCATTCTCCAATGTTCTACGTCGTCTCTCTGGAAGAAGTATTGATGAAGACAATGATCCTGATACAGAAGATTACAATAGAAACAGCAAGGATGTTGCACATTCTTCACAAGGAAGTGCAGCCTCTCCAAACAATGTAGGATTTGGCTGGAATCCTTTTAGCTTTATTGGGATTTCACGTGAAGTTGATGCAGAAAATAAAGCTGAAGAGGATTATCTAAATGAGTTGATAGAACCCATGGTCATGAAAGGACGTACTATATTGTATACAAGATTAGGGTGCCAAGAGTGCAAAGAGGCAAGATTATTCCTGCACAACAAAAGACTCAGATATGTTGAGATTAATATTGATGTATACCCTGGCAGAAGATTAGAGCTGGAAAGGGTTGCTGGATCTTCTGCTGTTCCTAGAGTGCTGTTCAATGAATTGCTTATTGGTGGTCTTAATGAGCTAAGGATCTTGGATGAGTCTGGCGAGCTTGCAGAGAAGATTGAGTATGTTGTTAGTGAAGCACCATCATCTAAAGCTCCTCTCCCACCACTTTCTGGAGAAGATGACATGTCCAGTAGCGGGACTCTTGATGAACTTGCTCTTATTGTTCGAAAAATGAAGGACCATATTGTTGTTAAAGACCGTTTCTATAAGATGCGGCGTGTTGTTAATTGCTTCCTGGGTTCAGAAGCTGTGGATTTCTTGTCAGAAGACCAGTACTTGGAAAGAGAAGAGGTTATCTACTTCTTCGTTTCTCCTTTATCTGATGAATTTACTTATGATTATTGAACCATGTGTGCCAAGTTCTCAACATCTTTTAATACTGGCTTCAAATTTGATAATGTGTTGGTTCAGAGATTTGGGCAATCTTAGTAAAGCAATTTGTCCATTGAGTCTAAATTTGCAAAATCTAGGTCTCATGCTTTCAAGGTATGATTTTTCTTTTGTGTTAATGCATCTGAAAGTCATGATTTCTTTGAACACTAACCGTGATCTGTATATGATAAGCTTAGACGTGGGGGCTCATTTATATGGTGTTATAGTTGGTTTTAACAGCATTCCTTTTGCTGACTTATTAATGCCTATGTAAATATATTCTTCTTTTGGATGGCGTGCCTCACCCAAAAGAAAAAAAATCCTTTTCTTTTTCCCCACAAAGGGAGGATGGTGATTCTGGTTTAGTTGCAACATTTCACTTGTTGGTGCAGATAATTATTGTTTGGTCCTGATTGTGGTTCTGACTGAGCTTTTACTTTTCTTCTTTTTCTCATTTTTTACTATTTTGTAAAAGCCATGTTCAGTTAATGTTTATGCATTTTACATCTCATTTTTCTTGCAATATGTGCTGCACATCCTTCCATACTCCCAGGGAAGGCATTTTACTCTAATAATTGTATAAGTCTGAATCTCCATGGTTGTAATTTTGTTGACAAAATATGCTATCAGCTTCTCAATGCAGGGCCTTTAGTTGGTATATAGGTTGCTTGAGAAACTGAGAATATCACAATTTGTTTCTTGTGTTACAATTTTGGACCTAGATAAATTGAACATTTACTTTTGCAGCCTTATGGAATGAGGTAGGTAAATAAAAAATTTTGTGGTTTAAAAGTTTCTTTTTGGTGGTATTTGGTCGGTTGGCGCCCTTGGCATTGTCTGTATGCTTGTGTGGGTGGACAAGGATATATCTTGTCTGGATTTTCTAGCACAATATAGCAAACTTTCTGTCTGCAAACATGAGCTGCAAACTTTTTGTGCAACAGTATCTGCTGACATCTTCATGTTGTTATTTTGGTAATTAAGATATCTGGGAATTGTTAGTAATTGGGTTAGCAACCAGTTTGAGTATTTCAGAGCATAGGGCTCTAGTAATCATTTCTTTTGCTCTATTAAGGATACTTTCAGCCTTTAGGGATGCGTATATTAAAGTGATGAAAGGCATAATAGTGTAGATTATTGCAAAGGACAGCATAAAAATGTAGTTTATTGCATTTCCTGTAGCTGACCTCTCATTACAAACTAATTTTCTCACTGTTCTTGCATTTAAAATAGGCTATTGAATTTGGTCGAAGGCTTGCCAGCCAACTCTTCTTCCATCACGTTCTTGAGTGAGTTCTTTTTATTTATCTCTCCTTGGGTTCTTCCTAATGATTTCCTATCTCTGATTTATGAAAATGTACTTGCCCTAGTGAGAACGTATTTGAAGATGGCAATCACTTGTACCGTTTCCTGGATGATGACCCCTTAATAACTCAGTGCCAGAATATTCCAAGGGGTATTATCGAAGTCAAGCCAAAGCCAATAATTGAAATTTCGTCAAGATTGAGGTTTTTGTTTTGTGCAATTTTAGAAGCTTACACATCTGGAGATGGAAAGCATGTTGATTACAGAAGCATCCATGGGAGTGAGGAGTTCGCAAGGTTAGTTGGCATCCGTGCAACAGAACTTTGGATGTTATGTACTTTTGATTTGAAGTCCCCTTGACCTTTGCTAATATGCAAGACTTTCTAGGTACTTGAGGATAGTTGAGGAGCTTCAAAGAGTTGAGCTCCAGGACATGCCAAGAGAGGAAAAGCTTGCATTTTTTATTAATCTCTTTAACATTATGGCCATCCATGCAATATTGGTGTGGGGTCATCCTTCTGGGCCTCTTGAAAGAAGAAAATTATTTGGGGACTTTAAATATGTCATTGGTGGTTGTACGTTTTCACTTTCAGTGATTTACAGTGGTGTTCTAAGGGCCAACCAGAGACCACCTTACAATCTCATGAAGCCATTCGGAGTTGCAGACAAACGTTTGAAGGTGAGGTACTAAGATGTCTGCCTCAATTGTTTAATAGTTTTTTCCCTTTTTATAAGATTAAAATATACTGTTTCTATGTTCTGATGAATAAATGGTTTAAATGGAATTTGTGTAATAGCTATAGAATTAGCCCTCAAGTTTATAATACACTTCCAACTACTGAATCCTAAATAGCAATTACCCATCTTTAATCTTTAAATATGGTATTCTTGTCAATATCTTTGGTGGATGTGATTTGTAGAGTGGTACTTGACATAACAGAGTAGCATTTTATTTCTGTTTCAAACAGTTGAAATAATTTAGTTCGCTAGATACAAGGCCGAATATTTCTCTGCTTAGAGTTTGGGTTGGAGAAAGGAACAATAAAATACTCGAGCTATTTTGGACTTGGATGAAAAGTGATTTCTTGTTACCAAGCTACTCAAGGCCATTAGAGGAACTTCATCTGTGTGAGAGGATGCTGGAGATGCATTTGGGATTATAGCTATAAATTTTTATGCCGATGTTTTATTGTTGTTGCCCCATAGACTTGCATGTCTGTTTCTACTATTAGTTTCAGTGTTTCATCCTCTTTAACTTCTCAGTTTGACTCTGACTCTCTCTCTCACACACTCACACACTCACACACATGCAAAACACACATCAGGTAGCTCTTCCTTACCCAGAACCTCTTGTCCATTTCGTACTGTGCAACGGTACCCGATCCAGCCCTACTCTTCGATGCTATTCCCCTGGAAACATTGATAAAGAATTGACGGAGGCTGCATGTAATTTCTTAAGAACTTCAGGATTGCTTGTTGATTTCAACACCAAGACCGTGTATATCAACAAAATATTGAGATGGTAAGTATTGAAGGATTCTCTGATCTTCTTTCTTACTTGATATTCTTTCTCTGATCTTCTTTCTTACTTGATATTCTTTCTTTAATTTCTTCACCTTACTCCTTAACAGACCTTTTCATTGCTCAGACTTCTGAACTTTCTTTCTACAATTTTGTAAATACTTAAATTTCTTGAACTTTATCTTTTTTCTGGAAATTGCTCTCTATTTCTCTCTGCTACCCTATGATCTGCTTACAAATGATGAATATGAACATGCAGGTTTGGTACTGACTTTGGCGCAAACGAGACCGAGGTGCTCAAACATGCTGCAAACTATCTGGAGCCAAAGGAGTCTCAAGCTTTTCTTGAATTGCTTTCCAATACACAACTGAAAGTAGTATGCCAGTTTTATGACTGGAGAATGAACAACTAGTCATTGATCAAGCTTTGGTGCCCTCTTCGTAAGCCTCCAGATATCGGTTCTGGAGAAAACTGACTGAGGATTTTCTATATTCCTATTTCCTTGGGATTTCTTGGCTCATGGATCTGGGTTTTTTAACTTTTCACTAGATGGAAATTCCATGTACTTCTGGCTTTCATTAGAGGAAATGACGCCTGCAGTGGATTGGCTCAAAGCCTCAGTCTTGTCCACCCCAGGCCCCCCTCCCCCCCCCTCCCCCGCGCTCTGGAGAAAAGGAAAACCTCATGAAATACAACCTTCCAGTCTTCGGGTACCGAAAGGGATATTCTGGTGTAATGATGCTGTACTCTCGTGGCTTGCTATAACAGAACATAATGGTAAAATATTAGGGTTGATTTCATTAAAGTACCCTTACCGTTTGTGTCAATTTTAGTTTAGTACCCTCACGTTATTTTTGTTTCAGTGTGATGCCTTTTACTAACAGTGAAAAATAAATGTGTTACATTTGGTATTAAAAGACCTATAAACCCTTGTTCTTCAAATAAAAAGACGTCCAAACCCTTGAAATATTCAATTTCCCTTATTTTTATGTTATTTTTATTATTGTATTCTTCTCAAATTTTCCGTCGATAATTAGAGTCCAGAATGGCAAAAACTTGCGTCTCAGCCTTCAGCTCATCCAATCACAACCTTCAGCAACTCTCATCAAATAATGTCTCTCACTCATCTCCCTCTCCTTCTTTTTCTTAACGTCTTCAATTGCCAAGTTAAACATGATTGGCAATATACTGCAAGAACACAAGAGCAGTTGATTGCAACTTCCCATTGTCACTTTTTTGCTGGGGTTGATGATTGCAAATTTGTTCTTCACATAGACAGAGAAAAAGAAATAATTTTATGGAGAGGATATGAACGGTGTCGAATGGGAGGGGTAGTTGGATTGAAAGTTAGCAAGGAAGAATTTAAAAAGAAAGTCATAGGAGCAGACTTGATGACTTAAAGTTTATACTTTTTCTTTTGGTCAAAATCAAAGTGGAAGGACATCTTTTCATTTTAAAGATTTTGAAAGGAAAATTTGGAGTGCGTACGCATTGCAGTGACGGCATCAGAGTTGGTTTCAAGAAAAATAATTAAAGAAGATAAGGGAAATATTGATTCGCAAAACGGCAAAGAGAGTAAAATGATGAGTAATGTGATGTGATTGCAAGGAAAATCAAGCAAACGGTGGTAAGGACGGAATAGGGGGTAGTGATGTGCCAACAGGTCACCTGGCAATAATATGAGTTGACTTCGGACTTTCGTGGAATACAGTACGAGTAAAAAGTGAAGGCTTTTAATTAAAAATTATTTCTATAGAAAATAAATAAATTCTATTACCACAAAAAGAAATAAAAATTTTATGGTATTTTGTCAAATGCGGTAATAAATTAATGTTTTAAAATTTTTATATGTTATATTTTAACATAAGGTATTAAAGTACAACAAAGACAACATGAAGATACTAAATTGAAAATGCCAAAAAAAAGTAAGAGTACTTCAATGAAATTAACTCAAAATATTATCAAGTATCAATGTTTTATCAAAATTTGTCCTCTATATAACCCCTTTTATTTTTTTTCTTTGTAACTAGATAATGAGAAAACTTTACACTCTTATGAAGCAATCCTCTTGTGATATTGAATTTTTGGGAACTTGAGATGAATCTATTTCCAAAAAATATGATGTGCATAAATCTTTGAATTCTTTTAACTTCTTATTAGACAAATTATCTTAGGATAAATTTGAATAGGACTTTGTCTTAAAATTAAATCTAAAATTTTAAGTGTATGACTCACATATATTCTAACAAACAATTTAACTTTTTCTCATACGTGCTTTCCATTTGAGTCCAAAATTTATCTACGTGATGCTGTCTCTTCCCTTTCCCGTGTAATTATCTATCAAAAGAAAAAAAATAATTTAACTTTTACAAAATTTAAAAATAAAAAATTTTAAAATCAAATCTTATCCAATCACACCCTTAGAAAAAATGTTTAAACATTCATTCAAAAAAAAAAAGAAAAATGCTGAACCATAACCATCATTGCTTCTTTTTTTTTTCCCCCTTTTTGCCGTTGGTAGGAATCTCATTATGTTTGTTTCTTGAGGCAGTAACCATTGTATCGCGCCAACCGAAAGCCAGGAAATAAAAGAATAGTAAAATTAAGATGCAGCCAAACAAGACACGTTCAACTTGGAATCTTTGCCTAAAAAATTTCTCATTCCTTTTATTTTTTGGCTGAATGTCTGTTTCCTTCATCTTATCTTATATTTAATAATCCATAATATCACAACACAGATTTGGTTAATAATATCAGAAGGTGTGTTTGGTTAATATTGGAACATAGAAAAGATAAAAATATAAAAAATACATCTCCAGAAATTTCTATGATTTGTTAATCCGCCATTTTCATTTCCATAATATCACAACACAGATTTGGTTAATAATATCAGAAGGTGTGTTTGGTTAATATTGGAACATAGAAAAGATAAAAATATAAAAAATACATCTCCAGAAATTTCTATGATTTGTTAATCCGCCATTTTCATTTCCATAAACCCTACTAACAGTTGACGCCTCCTGAAACTGGCTGTCATTGTGCTATCTTCCATCAGCAAATCGACGCAGTTGGGCAGCTGAGGTGAAATCTTTTAATGGGTTCTTCATTCATTTGGGTGTCATTTTCTTTTTTGTTTTCTTTTCCATGCCAGTGGCGATTCATGATTTAATTCCCTTTGATTGATTACGTGGGTAGTTCTAAAAATCTGTGCTTTTGCAAATACTCACCGCTTCTTGGTTAATTCTCAGTTGGCCTGCAAGATTTTCTATGGGGAATTCTAGTTT
Source organism: Rauvolfia tetraphylla (assembly GCA_030512225.1). NCBI lineage: Eukaryota > Viridiplantae > Streptophyta > Magnoliopsida > Gentianales > Apocynaceae > Rauvolfia > Rauvolfia tetraphylla. The sequence continues at coordinate 6,630,972 of JAJQKT010000058.1, read as the reverse complement.
GCAATATTTTAAGTAATTGATTAGTTGGGTTTTGGTCTAACGAATTATCTGCTATGAATTTGTTTCTCATTACCGGGTTTATTGAAGACCACATCCCAATTTACTTGAATACTCTGCTGCTATGCTGCTTAGCAGTTTGTTTGAAAAGTTTCTGGAATATTGATATTCCCTATTTTGTTGGAAATTTTCCAGCAGAATACCATGCCAACTTTCTCTTTATTCTGGAAAATTGATGTCCTCTATTTTGTTGGAAATTTTCTAGCACAATACCTTGCCAACTTTCTCTTTACAAGTTATGCAATATCAGCTTTACTTTGACTCAAAGGCGAGAACATGCTTCGGTTGGTGATAGGTTGCTCAAATTCTAATAATTTGTGGAATTTCTTCAGATAGTTGCTAGCTCTCATGGTTCAGATTGATGGTCTTGGATATTACAAGATCGAGTAGTTTTTCTCTCAAGGGAGGCTTTACACTTTCTTCTACCATAAAGACTATTTTTAGTTTGCGAGGCTTCAGCAGTATGAAAGAGATTGGTTGTGAGGGTGCCACTGGAATGTGTGCTTCTGTAACTGATGGAGAATCTCCTGCTTTACCACCGGTAAGAGTTGGCCTACGCCAGAGATTCTCTTCCTTGACAGTACAATCAACCCCAGAAATTGAAAAGAAGTATGTTCATCATGTTTATGATGCAATTGCTCCCCATTTCAGTTCTACTCGGTTTGCCAAGTGGCCAAAAGTTTCAGTTTTCTTGAATTCGTTGCCTCCAGGATCCCTTGTATTGGATGCGGGATGTGGAAATGGAAAATACTTGGGACTAAATTCTAATTGCTTCTTTATTGGCTGTGATGTTAGTGCTCCCCTCATAAAAATTTGTTATGATAGGGGGAGTGAAGTTATGGTTGCTGATGCTGTGAATCTACCTTATCGAACTGGTTATTGTGATGCTGCAATTTCTATCGCTGTGTTACATCACCTCAGTACAGAAAATAGAAGAAGGAAAGCTGTAGAAGAATTAATCCGAGTTGTGAGGAAGGGTGGTCTAGTTTTGATAACAGTTTGGGCAAGGGAACAGGAAGACATATCATTACTAAACAAATGGACACCACTTACTCAGAAATATTTAGAGGAGTGGGTAGGGCCAGGCAGTCCTCGAGTTCGAAGCCCTTCATCTCCTTCAACTCTCGAGAGTATACCGGAGACAGAGGAAAATTGCCTGAGAGAGCCGTTGAAAGAATCACCATTGAAGTCAACTGACATAAATTCCCTTGAATTGGGGCACTTGAATTCTAAATCTAAGAATTGTTCATTGGCTTCTAAAAGTGAAAAGGGCTCTGATGATCACCAGGAGTTTTTTGTTCCCTGGCACTTGCCCTATCATCGAGCAGAAGTAAGTGGAGCTTCTGCTAATGCTGTTGCAAGTGGTCTGGCAAAAAAGGATGATAAGAAGGGTGCAGTAGTGTACAACAGATATTACCATGTTTTCAGTGAAGGTGAACTTGAAAGGTGAGGCCTGGTATACTTATACCTATGTATCCAGTAACTATTATAACTTGGTAGTTCGGACTTGCCATATGCTATTTTATGTTATTAACACACATAAAAATTCCACTTCTATTGCTGCAAGGGATTCTTCTGATTGTCATTTCTTTTATTATTTTACCAAATACTCTTTGTACAGAAGACATGTTATATAGTTTAGGACAAACTTTTAAACCAGTCAAGAAGCTACAGATATAAATGGCATTTTTCCATAAATAATTTTAAGAGGCTTATATTTTCAATGTGCAATTAACCCATATGCTGGAGCATAAGACACCTAATTTTTGACTAATTTCTGCCTTTATATGCATTTTTTCTGGTTTTTAGCTTCCTGATTCACTTTAAAACTAGTTTGTGACAGAAGTCCTGAAAGAGATGGACTTAATCTGATAACTGAGTGTACTGTTGGATTGTGCAAGTCTCTTTGTACAGAGTTGTGGTCTTGAAAATGATGGTTTTTTCTTGTCAATGGTATCAAGAAATGCGTTATTTCTTGCTCAACAAGAATGATTCTGTTCAAGAACGTGCTCCAAATTACTTATAATAGCCAGCCCACTCCAATGTAAAACTTGAACCTGGATTGTTTTAAATATAAGCTCTGGATTATATCATTTGTAAACTTATTTTTCCTTAATGGTCTTGAGCTCTTTGATTGTGGTTCTCTTTTCTTACATTGTTTCTTCTGCTCTATGGTGTTACTGGTGCAGGTTGGTGTCTGATATAGACAATGCTGTTATTGTTGATAGATTTTATGATAAATCAAATTGGTGTGTTATTCTTGAGAAAACATCATGATAAAAGGATAGCTCGAACTTCTGTTTATGCTCAGAACTTGCATAAGATTTTTCTACTGTGGAGAGTGGTGTTGAAGAGTCATAAGGGTTACTGCGACAAGGAAGATCGTATCCGCAGACTGCTGCTTTGCATAATGTGGAAAAAAGCATTACTGTTGAATGCTACCCTAATACTTGCCCATTCTGAGGTGAATACTTCTGATAGTTCTGCATGTTCTTCTCCCTGTTCCTGAATGGGACACTGGCTTGTAATGTTGTTTCCTTGGATCGCTGTTGCACAATGTAAATGATCATGTCCACGAATTGACAGGTCTACAAATAGACTGCCGAGAGATGTCATTTTATCACATAATTCGTTACAGAATTTCAGCTGCATCTTAGAACTGTTTAGTAGATTTTAGATTGCAATTTTGGTCTCAATTTCCTGGTTTTCTTTTGCATTCTTCAACTTCATTTCCCTTTCTGGGGCTGGCGGGCATTCCTTCTTCACAGTTATCGGCTGTGATAAACATGATCTTTTCAGAACTTGTATCTGCTAGCAGTAGCTTTCCCTTGTTGCAGATTCATATATCTGAAGCAGGTGCCCAATTACTTGTTAAAGTTCTTTTCTGATGAGTGACTTTCTTTTTCTCCTAATGTCGTGAAATTCTTTACAGTGTGTGCGCGATAATCTATTCGTACATCTGACTGCCAACAGCCCCCATTACAATCCCCAAGGACCCCATTCCTTATCAACTGAAGCTTAGGGGAGCATAGGAGTTCTCCGTGGAAAATGCCTACGAAGATGCTGAGGAGGCATAAATCAAATAATTGGACTGCATAGAAAATTCAACATGAGAAGGGCAGAAAAAACTGCAAATACTTCTTCCTTGAAGAAACCTAAGGAGCTCCAGAATATTCCACTTTTAGGACCCAAAAATTGCCAACCACAAACTTGAAAATTTAAAGAATCAGAAATTGGAATATGAACAAGTCATAGAAAATCTCTCCAGTAGGCCGATTGCGATTAAAGAAGAGTAACGCCTTTTTGTCCTTTTCTTTATGGGATTCTACGTAATGTAATGAGGTCTGGAGTAACTTTCAACACACATTAGTCTATATGGAAAATCATCTTCAGACCCTTTATCTAGAAAAGCTCAGAATTTATATTTTTAATAGGGGTAGCTTTCTTTTGCTTGCTCTTGAGGCTGAAAATGTCTATTCCTAAATTTCAATTTAATGAATTAGTGGAAATTAACCATTAATTAATTCTGTAGAAGACAGGATTTATTATTCTAAAATTATATTGACAAATTCATATTTTGATTCTTTTGAAGAAAATTTTATTTTCTTAAATTCAACGTTAGCCATCTTGTAAAAATATCATTAATTGTATTTGGACGCAAATGAGATATGGATCTTTCTATAAACAACTCAAAATGGAACAATATACATACTTCTCAGAAGAACATCACAAGTGATCTGTCCAACTAGAAAAATAGAAATTCCCCCACATTTTCACGGGTTAATGAGGATTGAAAGTAGTAATCTTATGATCTTTTGTAAAAATTTCTATATTTCCTTTAAAAATTACGCACTTAGTTGTTTGTCACATATATGTGATTTTAGTATTTAGATTATGTAAGTATATCTACACAAAAATTCACCAATCTCTCTATTCAGGAAATGATACACTGGTCATTTTGTGCAAATGCACTTAGATTTTTTTTTTTGGTAAAAAAAACTATAAACTGGACATTTTCTCATGTGATAGTTATAAATTTTAACGCTATAAAGAATAAAAAATTTTCGAAATAGAATCTAATCCCAGATGCCCCTCAAATTGCCGTCTATGCCATTATGAAAGGAAGGAGAAAGAAGAGAGATAAGGTTTAAACTACAACTTCCATAATAAGAGCTCTTGAAGCTTACTACTCGTACTAACTACCGATTACTTGCTGCGAAATATCTCACTTATCCTGTTGTCCTCTTGAACCCATTTTCAGTTCACAGAACTCCATGCTTTGGGGGGTCTTTCTAGTGTACAAATTGCTGGACTGCTAGAGTCTGCGGGGTCGCAAACCGGACTGGAATTGACAGAAAATTCTGCTTTTTGGTAAGGTTGAGAGGCATTCTTTACATCACCATATCATTTACGAGCAAACAGCAAAAAGTTCATATCTGAAATATCGAGTGAAGGAAGCCACAGTTGCTGCACAGGCCATGTTCTCACCAGCATTTCCCTTGGTACACATCACTCTTTTTCAGATTCAATCTCCTATTTTTGATGTTCAACTACCCAAAACACTCAGATGTCACACACAACTCATCAAGAAGAGTAGCTGTACTAACACCATGAACAGAAAGATATGTTGTTTGGCCTCCGAAAACCCATCTTTAGGCCATTATGGCACCTCTCTTACTACTCATATGCCATCTAGTAACACAGATAATCACAAAAAGGCCGATTTTTTTTACCCTTCGTTAGTTGGTAATAACTCCACTTTACTTGCTTATTGGCTCCAATCTTGTACTGATATAGAAGAACTTGGGAAAGTTCATGCCATTGTTTTGAAGTGTTTGAAGGGGTCAGATATTTTTGTTGACAATAATTTGATTAGCGTGTATGCAAGGTATGGTGGGTTAGTTGAAGCTAGGAAAGTGTTCGATAAAATGTTAGATAGAAATGTTGTTTCTTGGACTGCCATGCTTAATGCGTATCTTAAATTTGGGTACGAAGATGAAGATATTAGGCACTTTGTCGACTTTATTGAAAGTGGGATCCCCTGGAGCTCAAAAACCTTCGTATGTGTGTTGAATATGTGTAGTAAAAGATTGTATGTTGAGCTTGGAAAGCAAGTAAATACTTGCATTGTAAAGGGTGGTTTTAGTGGGTTAATTTTGGACAGTGCGCTTCTATACTTTTATGTTCAATGTGGTGATCTGGAAACTGCAGTGTCTGTATTTGATCGTATGGAAGAACGGGATGTAATATGTTGGACGACTATGCTTAGTGCTTATTCGCAACACAGACGGGGTGAGGAGGCTTTTGTAACATTTTCAAGGATGTTGTCCGATGGATTTGAGCCAAATGAATTTACTATCTGTAGTGTCTTGGATGCTTGTGGGGAAGAAAAAGAATTGGAATTGGGGAGGCAATTGCATGGAGCCACAATTAAGACTATGTATATAGTGGATGTTTTCATTGGGACTGCACTGGTCGATATGTATGCGAAGTGTGGAGAAATGGAGGATTCTAGGTTGGTATTTGATAGTATGAGGAATAGGAACACTGTGACATGGACAACCATCATTGCAGGATATGCTTGTAATGGGTTTGGAGAACAGGCAATGAATCTCTTTCGGGTGATGCAAAGGCGAAAGATATTTGCAAATAACTTGACCGTGGTAAGCATCCTTAGGGCGTGTGGTTTACTTGGGGCCTTGCCAACAGGAAAGGAGGTCCATGCTCAAATTGTCAAGAATTATGTCCAAAGCAATATTCATATAGGGAGTGCTCTGGTCTGGCTTTATTGTAGATGTGGGGATTACTCTGCTGCATCCAAGGTCCTCCAAGACATCCCCCACAGAGATGTAGTTTCATGGACTGCCATGATATCTGGCTGCGCAAATATTGGCCACGAACATGAGGCTCTTGAATACTTGAAAGAAATGTTGGGAGAAGGTGTGGCCCCCAACCCTTTTACCTATTCAACAGCTTTAAAGGCATGTGCTCAGTTGGAGGATATAAGGCAAGGGAAATTGATCCATTCTTCCATAAATAAGACCCCTGCATCATCCAATGTGTTTGTAAGTAGTGCTTTGATTCACATGTATGCCAAATGTGGGCATCTTTCTGAGGCAGTCCGGGTCTTTGATAGTATGCCAGAGCGAAATTTAGTATCTTGGAAGGCAATGATTATAGCCTATGCAAAAAATGGTCTCTGTAGAGAGGCTCTTAAGCTCATGTACCGAATGCAAGCAGAGGGCATTGAGTTGGATGATTATGTTTCTACAACAGTGCTTACCGAGTGTGGAGATTTTGAATGGGATGTCTCAACAAAAAAGCTTGCTTTTGATTCGTATAAATCTTTGATTTAAACATGTGGTTTGTCATAAAAAAGTTAGAGGGCGGTTCTTAATGTCATGGCAATTCTGTTAAGTGAAAGATGATTAGCCAATTATTCATCATGCAAATCCTGCATATTTTGTTAATTGCACCGTCTGAACTTCTGCCAGAGTTCACTGCGAAGTCCCATCTCTAAAGGAATATTTAACGAATGAATGAACACAGTGAAGCAGAAAATGAGATTTGATTTCTGGGAGATTCGTTTTTGAGAGAACAGAAAATGGCGAGCATCAATAAATTTCAGCTGATGCTTCAAATTGTAAGATTAAGTTCTGTAAAGTGGCTTTCTTGTTTATGTTGTTGAATATCAGCTTAAGTTTTGTGTATGCAAAAAGCTCCTCTTAATTGGGAAATTTATCTAAATGATGTAGCCCCAAATTCTTAATTGCTTCTAGTTTGTCCTTGATACACACACATATGTATAATTTCGCACATACATATCTTCATGAGCTTAATTTTCAGGATTCTTGTCAACCTATTCGATGCCTCTTCTTTGTCTTGAATTCTAGTCTCTCTTGAACATTACGTAAATTAGGTAAGAGATTGGAAGTAATCACATGGTATTAATAGGAAAAGGGTAGGGTCAGTGCATCATGAAACTCCCTTTATTGTATGGTTTGGCATGTTTGAGGTCTACCATTTGCTAGCAGAACAGTGATATCTCTATGTCTTATATCCATGACCTTCCATTCAGAAGAATGAAAACCTTGCTGTTGCACCTAGACTCATGCTTCACTTGGAGATTTTCAAATTTTTTTTTGATATGCTATTTTTGCTTATCATAGTAAAGATTATCAGTCTTCTATTAGTGTACTAGCTGGATGAGTATTATGTTGACACCTTTTTTGGGCTATCCATAGTAAGATCTTCAGTCTTCCATAAATGTACTAGCTGGATGAGCTGCATAGTAAGTTTCTGCATTTTTCTTGCCTTGGCTTATGGTTTTAATATACTTTAATTCTATGTCCTTCATTTGTCTTTGATGCAGAAAACTCTTATTTGGATATAATTGAAGTAGATCCTTCTTGCTATATCTTCATCTTTGGTGCAATTCCTTTGGAGATGCTGAGATGCTTTTCATTGAGCTGGTCCTGGTGATGCAGGCATTTGTCTTGGTGTATTACTTGCATCATCCAATCAAATATAGGAGGCAATTGATACAGCTTATATCTAGAATTGTTTCACTTAGGGAAGAAGAACACAGATGCAGTTTTACTAAAATCTAGCTGAGTGAATAGAACCTAGTACTTACCGTTCATCATTCTTGGCTAGGGAAACAGTTTTAGAAATATGTAGCCGAGGGAACAGAACCAAATATATCCTTTACACTGTTTCATCTTCTCAGACCCTTGATAACTTCTCCAAGATGGTTCAGGAAAAAGGTCCAAGAATTTTCCTAAGAATTCTAGTATTCTACCAACCTAAAATTCATCACACCCCTGCAGAAATATCTAGGTAGAGTTGAGGCATCTGGCTTCTAGGTAGAGTTGCAGCAACCTTTTGTCAGTTTTCAGCTGCCTTATCATGCAAAGAGCTGAACTACTAGTGCTTCTGTTGTATGCTGCAGTTTAGATTATTGTGTTGAATAGTCCAAAGAACTAGTAATTTTGGTTTCGTTTCGTTTGCCATTGGCAAAGAGTAGAACTGAACTATGAACCAGTTGTGTAACATTTCTGCTACATTACATAGTTGCATCAGGAATCTTATCTAGGTCGATCAATTGTCTCTTGGTTATTTAGATATTACTATTGAAATTGTCATGGTTTTGTACGGAAGAACAAAACACGGAGGCGCAAGAACTTTCAGCAAAGTTTCGTTGCATGCTTATTGGTGTTTGATAGAAGGTTAGTACTTGCGGTCCAATAGTGGTCTTGATCCTTACTGTGTCTTTTCTGGGGCCTCATGTGAAGAAAGCTTTTAAAAAAGGTAAAATAGCATCTTAATTTTCTTAAAAATTTTAAACTTAGTTAATGTGGCTTAATGTAGTAATAAAGCACTAGATTAAAATTTTTAAATAGTAGTAATAAATATTGTCTTGATATTCTGAATAGATTGAAATTTATTTAGAAAAGAAAAATCTCTTAAGAGTGTTAGTTACATAGGAATAAGAGTTCATATCACTTTTACCATCTTTACGTTTGGGGCCAAATTTTTACTTTGTCCCATAATATTATTTTTATATCATTTTACTCATGTATTAAAGCAACATCAGCAATGTCATTTAAATTAATTAAATATTTTATAATTTCTTTTTTACCTTTAAATTTGACTAATTTTAAAAAAGAATACTATCTCTAAACCCCCATAATATTTAAAATAATTCATATTTTTACAATATAATGTTATTTTTATATTAATAAATCACATATATTAAATTCAACTCAATAATTTTATTTATAAAAAATTCAATAAGACAAATTTTCAATGCCTAAAAAAATTAAAATCAGTCCAAGATAGGATTGAAAGCATAAGGTTTGATTGAGTGGAGATCACAAGTGTTCGTTACTCAATTTTAATAAAAAATAAAATTAAATTAGATTATATTTCTATTTTTTAAAAACAATTATGTTCTATTTGGTTCAGTTTTGCAAATTTAATATAATTTCAAAATCTATTTTTTGTTTTGATTTATTGAAATTGAAGCAAACCTTTAAAATTAAATAAAAATTTGATTTAAATCTAAACCAAATTAATTTATTTTAGTTTGATTTTAATGAACATTTGATTTAGTCCAATTTTTATGAAAATTTTACAAAATCGAATGAAAACTAAAATTCCCAATCGAGAAATTAATGAATAAACTCAATAGAGATGAAATCAAGATACGAGTAGCGCATTGTTCCAAGAATGAATATTGATTAGAGTTGAAGGTGGCAAATTTTATGAGAGAAGAGAAAATAAATTTAAGAATTGATCGTATAATAGAAGATATGTTAGATTTTTTAATAAAATATAAAATATAAATTTTTTTATTTTATCTCTTTGTTAAGATTGATAATCAAATTTAATGATTTATAAGCTAAGTAGATACAAAAATAATGTTATAAGAAAAAGTAAAAAAATTTCAAACTTTAAGATAGTTAAGTAATATTATCTTAAGGGGCAATAATAACATTTCAAATGTTCGTTAATAACTGTTATAATTGACTAACAGATCATGGGACAAAGTAATACAAAAATAATATTATGGAGTAGAATGAAAATAACTCCAGATATTATGGTAGTTTTATGATATTAATCTTAGGAGTAATTTTTGGATCTTTTTGTACCAAAAAAGCAAGGGAACAATGTTGGACAAAGTAATTTTTTTAAAACTTAAAGTGAGATTCGATTGAGTTTTTTTTAGATAAGTTTATTGATAATGATCAAAGTAAATTATTTGTAAAAATAAAAATGATATTTAAAATAAAAAAGAAAATTTAAATTAAAAATTAATTCAAGTTTATCCTTAATGGGACCAAGACCAAAAAATTTGTCCTCCAAGTCGTATAACGGCCTTCCTCTCTTTCTCTCTCTCTCTCATCATAAGGTTGAAATATTCCTCTCAATTGGAGCGCCAAACCATACAAATCTTTTGACCAAGGACTGGCTCATGACCGACGGATCGCGTCAAAGTCTAACAAACCAGCCCATGTCAAGCTTGCCAGCTTTTGCCCGTTTCTCAGAAAGTGTGTACAACTCCATTTTCATTGTTCACAAAGCAAGAAAAGAAGCCCAATCCTACTTCGCTTCACCTTCATCATCGTTATAAAAGTCAAGAAAAATTGACCCCCGCATTCTGTCCTCCCAGTTTTTCCATTACTTCATTGCTGACCTAAACCTTATAGCACTACAAAACCATCGAGAAACTTCCCACATTCCTTGCATTTTGTGCTTGCCAAGCATTACAAATCTATATATACCTCGTTTTCTCCGAGTTCCAAACTCACAACACCTCATCAAATCCCAAATCCTATTTCAAGATTACATCTTTTTCCTTGAATTTTGATCTCAGTTCATAGAAAAAGTCTGTTTCTGCTGTAAACTTCTTGTTCTTATTTGAGGAACCATGTCGAGTGCTACTGCAGGCCTTGCTGAAGCGTACGTGATGAGGAAGCTCCATAAGGAGCAATTGAAGAGAATGGAGAATGCTGCTGGAGTTAATGGCGAAGGCCGTGATCAGAAGAAAAGCTCTTCCAGTTCTGGTGGCGGATTCTTGAAGATGTTCAAGAAGGCCGTGCATCCAACTGCCGTTCCCTCTTCAGATTCTGCAGTGAAACCTTGAAGCGACTAGTGCTATTGATTCTGGGATCACCAGATTCACAGCCCACATGTCTATTCTTTTAGTTTTGTGAAGTTTTCATTCGCAGTTCTTAAAAGGAATATTAATTATATGTAATCACGTACGTATGGATTTTATTCATTAATTGATTTCTTGAAGAAATTGTGAGTTCTGTTTAGAACTAGTTCCTGTTTCTTGGACAAGAATTTGCGGTTCACATTGTAAAGCCTTTTGGGGTTTTAAGATCTGATCCTCAAAGGGAAGGAAAGATAATTAGTGGCTTTTTGCGGCCTCAAAGGTGCTTTTCCATCTTTATTCTATAAGGAGTTGAGAAGAAAGTTAAGAGATGCAACCCATGGTTTCTAACATCTTACAGCATTTTTGATTGAGACAGAAAGACCTCACCGCACTGATATTAATTCACACAGAAGTATCCATTTCTGGATGAATTAACCTCGTACTACTATCTAGATATCTTAAATCTTTTTGACTTTTGAAATACATATTATATATGTGAAACACATGGAATTGAAGTCGATATAAATTGAACATTATTAGACCTGTAAATTTTGTTGCTTTCGTGTACTTCAAAAGTTAATATAAATCTGTAAGCTTCGATCGATACCTCATCAACGCTACCACACATTCTTTGTTTTTTGTATTCCCAGAATTTGTAAGCTCTGCATTCAACCCGCGCCCCCCCCCCCTCCCCAAAAAAATAATAAAATAAAGTAGCAACTATGATACTAAGCATATGATGCCACTGATTTTATGTCATCCCACATTGTTAATTTCTTCGCGAGTCTCGTATTCGCAGAGAATCATTGGCATCTAATCCCACGTTTTCTCTGGTAAATCAAGGAAAGAAGGGTTATTTACGGGAGGTTAGTGTTGAGAGAAACAGATGTGATATGTACATTCACTCTGAATTTAAAGTAGTAATAAAGCATTACAAGGATGTGAATCAAATCTGTAGCTTTGATTTTCGAGAGAAAGAATTAGCAGAGATCACTCTTGTTGGACTGAAAACTATATATTTAGCCTTGAGAATAATAAAAGAACCATACAGCCAAATTCAACAGATAAACTCAAAAATAGGGTCAATCAGCAAATTAATGAGTCCAACGTCATCATTCCTCCCGCCATTTTGAGAACAACACTCCCTATATTTCGTGTTATCTATACTAGAAAACCTAGTCAAATTCTACTGCTACATCTTCAAGGAAAAGAAGGCTTCCAAAAGTAAAAAATCTCCCAAAATTCCAGCAATAAGGCGCCACTTTCTCTTCTTTATCCACGGTTGGAACTTTCCATCATTCCAGCTCACAGTTAATAGCCAGGAACTTTTCAAACTCTTGCATAGCCAACTGCCCAGCCCCACAAAGTCCACATGTTCAACTCTCCCAGTCCCAAGATTTCATAACACGCCATATATATGTACCTCGTATTTCCTGAACCACCCATGCCTGTAGCTTATTATGGCTTTCTTCTCGTTGTTGTTTTGGAGCAATGTCCATCGACTGCTATTTCGAATCTTGCTGAAGTTTATGTAACGAAAAAGGTGCAGAAAGAGAAGTTGAAGAAAATGGATCGACAATGCTGCTGTAGGTGAAGGAGAAGCCTATGGTTCGAAAAGTTTTTCTGATTCTGGTAGTGGATTCTCTCTTAATCAAATACTTAATTGAGTTTTACTTTTTATTTTACAAAAAAAACCATTCTTAACGAAATTTAAGATAAAATCTCTCACAACCAAACACAATCCAAATACACCCGAGAAAGCCGTCCACCCAACTGCTGTTCCATTTTCAGATTCTTCGGAGCAATAAATTTTTTATTATTGTTGCAAGGCATACTCATTTGAATAATTAATTGTAAGGTTTTAATTTGAACAATTTTACTCGTCAAACTCAGTGTGTTAAAATAATTTAAAAAATTAAACTCAATATATTCGGCTCAACCGTCTAGCGTTAGCGGGATTATGCCTAAAAAGGTACTCTATCGGTTGCTCTTGTCTTTGCGTTACTTCTTTTTGGCAAGAAAATTTAAATGAAAGTGGTTCTTTATTTCTTTCTTCTTCTTTCCCTTTGCAATTCAGAGAAGTCATTTTATTGGGGAAACCTGTACAAAGTGGAATTCCGTCACTTTGCGTCCTTATGCTTTACACGATTCTTGGTCATACAGTAAATTCTAATAAATTGTTAAATTTTATTACTATTTAAGGAGTTTGCTTCTGATTCGGATGAAATATACTGCTCTAAATATTCAGTGAAAAAAGCATTACTTATATCACTTGGAAGTTGCACCTCAAGGCACTTAGACCCGCTGCAATACAACCAATAATAATTTTAATTATAATATTTAATTTTTGACATAAATCCTTTAAAGTTTAAAATTCATCTTATTTAATTTAGAATAAAATATAAATCCAACCTGAAGTTTCAAATCAATTAAACTATTAAGGAAGAAATTGCCGGCGATTAGCAAAAGTAGCCGCAGATCACTGTTCAGAATAATAATCTCTTGCTTTTTCTCGCCTTTTCCATGTCAAAAGCTATATTTGTAATTTGGCTAGTGGTTTGTTTGGTTGGTGGGTATATCCAGAAATCTCCATGGAAATCACAACTTACAACGTCAAAATAAACGGGAAAAACAATGACAAACTTCTAGGTTCCATCTCAACGGCGTAGCGAAAAAGGATCGTAAAATTCTGTTTTTTTTTTTTTCATTTCTCTTTTTGGGCTCTCTCTTCTGATACGAAGACAAAAGAAAGAAAAAAGATGGAACTAGAAGAATTTGGGGTAGTGGGGAGGGACGTGGAATCATACATTACCATCAAAAAGTGTTGAGTTACTAGGTTTGGACAATATTATTGCTCCAATTATTACAAGGACCTCACTAAAATTATTTCTAAAATTTTTGTGTTATATGTTTTAGATTTATCTGGTTAAGTATTTGATTTCTTTTTTTAAAAAAAACTCGAGTTTAATTCCTACCCTTTCACCGAGCATTTAAAAAAATCAAAGACATATTCAACATGTTAAATTATTTTGGTTCATTTTTCAAAAAGAAACAAATTTATATTAAAAATCTTACTACTTTAGTAAGTATTTCACTTTTCTATATTCAAATTCCGAAGGAAGCCATTCCACAAACAACTAATTTCTTCCATGTCCATGATCTCACGCCAGCTGATTTAGGAATCAATTTGCTTAGGAATGACAAGTCGCATTGTAAGATTGACTTCTCAAAAAGAAGTATTCCTTTGTCTCATTTCTAATAATCTTTTTACTATATTGAAATGATCTAATACATTTGAATCTTTTTATTACCAAAAAAATTAAATATATTATATATTATTAAAGAGTTATCATTCCTCATCATATATTGCTTTTGTATGTGTATATTTAATATTATCTACTTACCCACATAATTTTTATTTTTTATTATAATATATTATTTTATAATAAAATTTAAATTTTTGTATAAAATTTTATAGTTAATAAAATAAAATCAATTGAATTGGAACGAAGGGAGTGTGAGTCATGATGTTTATCCATACAGATTTTCAGCTATTTTTTTATTATTATTTTTCTCCCCTAAAATATGAGTAAAGATTTTGAATGTGTGCTAATATAAAATATGAGTGAGAGTTTAACAAATTTGTACATAGAAAAAATCATGATTTACAAATAAACAAAAGATGAGTGCTTGATATCCAAGTGGAGCACTTCTTGCTTCGTCCCCACCACTTACTTTACCAGTGCAATTGTTTTCTTCTCCACTATGCAAATGCTAATTAGCCAGATTTTGAGTGCCCTTATCTTTAAGCTCATGAGCTCCTACATATAGCAGTATTCATTAGCTGCTTTCCTCGTAATTTAGCTCACTCTTTCAAGTGTAGAATCTAAGCATAACCTCCCTCTGCTCTGCAGAAACTTTTAATTATTTGGCTTTTTTCAGAGAGAATGTCAATGGGTACCAGTGGCATGGCAGAGGCATTTGCTATGAAAAGGCTGCATAAAGAGAAGATAAGGAGAACGGGAGCTGGAAATGTTAGTGAGTACTCGGATACTTGTCCTCATGCAGAGAAGGCCGTTTCCAGTGGTTGTTTTTGCTTGACGTTCAAGAAGATCCACCCCACGATTTCGCCGGTCGTCGGAAACTTGGACGTCAAGGAATCAGTGGAGATATGAAGAGTGGTGCCCTTGCCCTGCAGAAATACCGGGGAAACATCCTCGGAATGGAGAAGGGAAGAAAGAAAAAGAATTAATTTCTTGCAGGTTTTATTTTGCGGGTTAAATCCTCTGTTGTCTTTTGTTAGTTAATTTAGTTGACGAAATTTGGACGATGCAGTTTGTGAATTTTTCCCCGTTGCTTTTGTAATATTCATATGTAAGTGGATTTGATGATGCTAAGGAAGCTATTGCGTTTGCGTATTTCCACTTCTTTTTTATTTTTTTCCAAACAACTTTGTCCAGAAGCGTTAAATACCAAACGTTTTCTTTAAAAAATAAAATATCCAATTTTTTATCCATAATTTTTCCCCGATCTATAATTTGAGGACCAAAGTATATTTTGGGATAGGTTAGAGACCATTCTGTTTGTGCAATCTCTTGTGATATAAATTGCTACTGTTGTTTTAAGCTATGGCTGCAAGTGGATTGCGTTTTGCCTTGGAGTTATCCGGTTGAGGCTGAGATACCCGATTGAAATCACAACCCGTTTGTCTTGGGCAGATCTATGCGGCGGCTCAAATGAGCCGACTACAATGGATTGCTCTTTTCCAATCGGCTTAGTGGAGAAAAGTCAAGACAAAAGATTCCCTTGCATAAAAAGCCCCAATACAGGCAACAATTCCTGCACCGTTGTCTACTTGCACCCGCGAGGATAAAAACTTCCAAGCAAAATATAACTATTTCGACTGCAACCATTATGGTAGCAGTAAGGTTTAAAAATTGTGTTTTGCCTCAAGGTGAAACCGGTCTTCTATTTTTGTTTCCTTTCAGAACCTAAAAAAATTATTACCCCGGTTATTATTTATTGTTAATGTGAGTTAATCCACAATATTCTGAGGGTTATTATTTTATAATAGTGATAAAAGCATTAATCATAATATAAAGAAGCAAACACATTGATAGTAATTAATTATTAAACTACAAAATTAAATAAAATTACACGCTGATTATCCTTGTCTATGTTTGGTAATGGTTCCACAAGTTCATTGCCATGGCATCACGGAAGTCGGACTAATTCTTAAGCTCCTCTGTCGTGAATCCGCGATTTAGACAGTTCTCTTCTCCTTCTGCAACAGACTGCATCCCATCATTCTCGATCTCCGACTCAAACTCGTTGAAGTACATATCACCTAAATCATTCTCTCGAATAAAATTATGGACGACACAACAGGCAACCAATATTGTTATCTGCCTAGAATAACTATATGGGGGCATCTTTCCATCTAATATGGGGTACCTCTTCTTCAGTACACTAAAAGTTCGTTCAATAACGTTACGAATAGAGGAATGGCGGCGATTGAACAATTCTCGAGGGCTCCTATACTGCCTAACTCCAACAAAGTCACTATTGTGATATGGTTCTCCTTTATATGGAGCAAGAAATCCTGGCTGGTTTGCGAAACCAGCATCCACCAAGTAGTATTTTGAAACGAAATTGTCTTCAGATACACAACCAATGTCGTAGAAGAGTTATATAGTGGTGGAAACAACAACTGGGAATGGGATTGAAGAACAAGTAGCATACGATGATACCCAAACCTTTTGGAGGCATAGGAAAATCAGATTCCTCTCGTGTTAATGCATCGAATAACACACGTGCATCATGGGCACTTCCCTCCCATCCAGCATAAATATATGTTAATCTCATGTCATGGTCACATGCTGCAATGACATTCTGTGATATTGTGGATTTTCGATTCCTAAAAGTCTCCAACGAGGACCCTTCAATGTGCGCTGCCACATGCGTGCCGTCGATTGCCCCAACACAGTCCTATATGACAACCAATCAATCTCCAAAATATGTAAAAAATTCTCATACACTATCTTGTAATAATATCATTTTCAAAGAAACTGTAGATAACTAAATAAAATACAAAGATATATGAGGAGGGAGAAGAACACGTTCCAGTATGTGTGCATGCTTATACCTACTTAAATTTATGCATTAAAAATTATCAACTGGAGAAATAGTAGAATGGGCATGAAGATTCTAACGAATATCTTAGCTCATAGAAGCATGAGATTACAATGAACCATGGAAAAAACCGATCATCACTGATTATCTTCACGTGTGGTGTGTCCAAATGCTTCGGCTTAATGTAAGTGTCTGCAAGCTTATAGAGAGCTCTAGACATTTTCGTGACATGTCTAGAAATTGTTTCGGTCGAATGTTGAAAGCGGCAGCATCTGTGTGCTTGTTGTCGCGAGTCACAATGTAAAGAAATATGGACAAACTTTCACGTACATCTATTCGTTGTTGCGCTTCATCAACCCAGCAATTTTTCTGCACCAATGCATTACAAAACTTCTTGAAAGCCTCCTTCCTTATATGCAAGTTTTCCCATATTCGAATTGGGTGTCCGCGGAGTAGCTCGTCCACCCATGCTGGCCCTCTTAATGCTGATGTTCGACACGGGATACGCTGGCGAGAACTGTTTGCTTGCTGAAGACTGCAAACCATAGTGACCATTAGAGCCATTCAGCGTCCAACCATCTCTAATTCGTCATCATCAGTGCTTTCGTCTGTACATGAGTCAGAGTACCGCACTGTTTTACCTTTGTCCATCTCCTTTAACGAGCACGATAGCGCTTGACAGAAACACTTATGTAGCAACACAAGAAATGGTGTCTTTCCTTGTTGTGCTTTCACATAAATGTTTACATTGCTCCACCACCCGCTTAGTTTTATAGAACAATACCTCTTCAGTTTATCCATCAAATTGTCACATCAGTATCTGCGTGAATCTGATAAGCAGCAAATATTTTTCAACCTGTTGCACAGAAATTGTGACATGGATTTGTCCATTACGAATGTGTACAGGCTAGCACAACTACTACCACTAATATTTTGGTACAACTATGTATTGAAATTATTCTCCAACACTGCCATTACTTCTTTTTTGAATAAGATGAAAAGTTCAACGGTCAGTATTTGCGTGCAATATCGATTGAAGACGAAGCGTTTCACATGGGTGGATTGAGCAGCAATCCTGTTGCTATGGTGGTCAGAAAACATAGGCCCACGCTTGACAACTTTCAAAGGAAATTCACCTTACTATTTTTGGCTGTTTATTGACTGTTTATTTTTAGCTGGAGATGTTCTACTAATATTAAACAAATTTCTGTTGTGAACGTGAACCCCGATTCTGTAGAAAGCATTATTCATTAGTTTTTAGAAAGTTCAAAAAGGCCTCTACCAGTACCGTTTACAGTTGTCAATAATGTGAGCAATACTATAGACTCTTCAAAAGTAAAACTGTCATCATCCCAATCACAGTTGGATGAAAGGAACTAGCTTTTGGTAATAGTTCTTCAATAAGAAATGCAACCCTAATCTCAAAGCAGAAAGTCCTCCTCATTTACCTATTACAAACTATAAAGACAATTCACACCAAACTAAGCCTTATACCAAGTATCAGTTGGTGAGTAAGCAATACATGAAACTACTAGGCATTACTAGCCAGTTGGTAAGTAAGCAATACATGAAAATACTAGGCATTACTAGTCAGTTGGTAACAAAGATAATTTTATCAGTACCGCTAAGCGAATAACCAACGAAAGTAATGTAACATCTGAGGCCCTCCAACAAAGTGTTCTCCACTGCTTCTTAAATTAGCTAGGGGTCAATGTGCAAGACATTAGTTGGTCCTGCGACATGTGATCGGTTCTGCTCTGTTGGCTCTGCCATCGTTCCCAGAATTTTATGATGCACTACATACATGCGTCTTTCTGGGTCCAGTGAAACCCAACGTTTCCTCCAAGCTTCACCACGGTGCTCAAAAGTCTCGCTGACCTTGTCATAATCAGCGTCAGTCAAGTAGTCGAACTCCTCTTTCAAGATACGTATGCAGTTCGGAATGTCGTAAGTATCTATCACATCTTGCCGCATACGTTTTAAGTCAACCTTTGACTGGTACTCATTGGCCCTCATCTCCTCTAACCTCTTCCACTCCTTCACAATTCCAGCCAACCCTTCCTCCAATTCGTTCGCGGAGCACGTTGCAGCAGCCTTCCCCTTTGACAGAGAGTTGCAACTGCATTTTCGCTTCCCTCCAGATGAGACAGCCCCTGGACTGCCTACAATAGTCTCTGCTTTTGGAAATGGCAAGATAGGGTTGGGATTATCGTGCAGCTGCTTTAGCCTAGTCTCTTCAGCATCTGTAGGTGGCCCTTGACAGGATGAGCGGGCGAATGTCCCCTTGCAACAGAATTGTGAAACACTTCCTTCATTACATGGTAGTTTGGTATGCCCTTGTACCTGTACTTTGCAGCATCTGCTTTGATCTGTACTAATTCAAATACAACAGTCAGTCAAATTGTGCGGCAAATAAAAAATCAGGTACCCACAACTGAAGCAGAAATATGTTGTACAACAGGAAAGCCAAGGTCTCTGCAGAGCAGCCGTTTGCTTACCTTTATGATTTCATCCCATTTTTGATTGCTGGCTGTGATTGTGTTTGTTACTGCATCCCATCCGAAGCTTGTACGTTCCTCCATGATCCATCTGATGGTTACAAAGCTAGTTCCATACGGCGAAATTTTCCAGATAGTTGGTCCTTATTGTATGGCCGACCCGTTTTGGCATTCCATCTCTCAACAGCCTTCTTCCATCCTTCTTCGGTAAACCCGCCACCGAACCACATTCCATTCTCTTGTTTAAGGGTAGCCAAGATTTGAAGAAACACATTTTCCAACTCAAGTGGCCACATGTCACTTGGGTCATAATACAACATTTGGGCCGGTGATTGCGTTCCATGACCATAATATTCCTGCAAATAATATATTTTTCATTAGAACCAGATCTACAATTGCTGAAATGACAACAAAATCCAATTTTTTAGAGTATCACAGTGAAAATTTTCTCCTGTTCTAAGGCACAGAGTTGAAGATACTGCAAATACAAATGCGGTGCAACTAATGGAGAAAACTATATCATATATATCCAGCTTCATTGAGCTGTACTAAAACAGAAAGCATAAAGATCACACTGAGCAATGCTTAAAATATCACTGTGCACAATTGATTGGATGTAGGGAGAATAAGTCCAATTTGGTATTGGTCTTCACAGTCCAACTTTAGCTCAACTTTGATAGTAAGATCATGGACTTGCCCCTATGAAATTTGCTTTCACTTTGCTCTGGCTTTTGATTATTTTCAGATACTTTTGGTTAGTGATATAATTTATTCAAACAAGAATTAAATTGTCTTATAACATCACACTTTAATTACATGATATAAAATTATTATAACCTAAGCGTGAGATGAAGTTGATTTCTTAATTAAATTATATTAGAATTAGTAAAAGTAGATTATTTACAAAATAAATAAAATCTAAAATAAAAAATTAGATTGAATTGTAATTGCTGTAAAATCATAAGAATGTTAAGGTCTAATCCGTGGCAAACATAGAGGTAGGAAAAGTGGATTCCTGCAAAGCAAAGTGAGCTCAGGTCAAGCTGTTCCAATAAATCCTAGCTAGTACTAGTCGTTCTATCGATGCACATCTCATAACAATACACCACTTCACCTGACAAAATGTAATTATCGTTGGAAATGTTAAAGGAGTGATCTATCTACGTTTCAGGTCCACAAACAAGTCTTGCCTAAACAAAAAATGGCTGCGAGCATATGATTGTTGATTCATCCAAAAAAAACAGCATTTACATAATTCTTACGCATTAAAGGAGAATAAGTATTTCTTAAATTAATAAGACACCAAGTTACAAACCAAAAGATTATACTCATATCCTTGTCTCACATACATGGATTAACAAACAATATATGATTAAAAGTGTGAAATATAATTAGTTAAAAACATTATTGTTAGGACTAAGTGACTCTCATGCTTAGGAAGTGGAAGGGGAATGGAGTGACCTACCATGATAACTCTTCTCCGCTTTTGGGCAGGACTAGGATGCTCATTCTCGTCGGTTGAACTGCAGCAATCTTCCGTCTCTGGCCTCTTCTGAAATTCTTCGAACAACGCTTGCTGCACAAATATGATAGTTACTGAAATATGTCAGACTAATATCAAGTTAACAAAGATCACTTCAACGGAGCCGCACTGAAACAGAACATTGTACTTGAGAACCCAAATGTAAGTGAATGTAGGAATTAAGGCTAACAGTTCTTCGTACAGGGAAACAATCTTAAAAACGAAATGGCAACAGACAAAATTGGTTCTTCGCAACGTAGCAAGTTGGACAAACTGCCATATATTGGAATTTAGTTAATTCTAATTCATTATATTTTGCAGAGAAGACGAGCATTTGTAATAAAGCGAGAAATTTTTCTTTAATTATCATGATATGGTGTAAGTAAAATAAAGCAGTAGTTAGACATATAACAGTGAGACAATATAGTATGTTAATAGAACCTTCTGATAAACAGTCTCTTTATCCAACAATAGCTGCCGAAATTGGTAATGTTAAATGTAAATGAAATATTTGCAGCAGTACAGATCATATCATCAGCAGAAGGCTAGAAAGAGCAGGGGCAACAAATGAGAACCAGATGCATTGCAGCAGTAGTCTTCACAACCAGAACTTGTTTTCCTATATATGTTTTGTGTGCTATAAACTTTTTTGTAATGTATTAACTAGCAGAAATCATATCAAATTACTAAAACAAAATTGATTGTTAAAAACTTACTAGACAAATTGTCTCTATGCTATAAAATGAATCAGAGAAGCTGCACCAGACACTGAAAAACCACAGACTCACCTACTATGGATTAAAGAAGCAGTATACCAAAATTTCTATACCATGTGAGACATCACAACTTTGAAATTTATTTGTAGGTATCAGGTGCTTCAACTTGCTTCAGAAGGTAATTCCAATTCATTTATCACAGTTGGTATCAATAGGGAACTACAAAACGAAACAAGACATGTTCCCAAGATAACTTCTCATTGCCAAACAACACATTTCCTTAGGCAGACCAAAATAACCTCAAATTGTTTTTACCAGAGCCACAGAATTGTTTCATAAGAGTGAGCAACAAAACAGAGTAACTGAAAGGAAGGAAAAGATTAGGCGTACGTTATTTCTGGCTGAATCGACAGAGTAACTATAATGTGTTGTCATCAAAATAAAATCTGACAATGTAAGGGAAAAAGTAACAGTATCCCATTCTGAGGCTTCGTAGATAGCAGATTTAAAACATGAAGAAGAGAATGAAAGCAATAACATACGTGAAATAGTTTATTCAGCAGAATGTAGAAGCACATATTGCACCTTTAACTCCAGTGTTGGAGTAGAAATTAGGGCAACGTGGTCAAAATTATCCTGATAAACATGTACGAAATCTCGGTCACGAAGAAGAAGAGAAAAAGGAAAACACGGATGAACATTGAAAGTTGTTATTCAAGAGTGTGTAGATGTATGCTAACCTTCACTTCACCGGCAGAGGAAGCTATCGGCAGCAACGATGGCTTGCTGTTGTCATCAGATGGAATTGCCCACTCTGACTTCTGCGTAGGAGTAGGAGTTGAAGGGGTGGGAGGCTGGCCTTGATCGTGAATTCCCATTTCAGGAGGTGGGTAGGGACATTTACTTGGCATTTACAAAGGATTGAATGAACGGTTGGCTGTCTAATCGGTAAATTACACAGACAGGAGAGAGCGATCGGCAACATAGTGATTTTTGGAAATTGTTTGATATGTTTGTGCAGGATAGTAAAAGCATATTAGAGCCGTGTTACCATAAGCCGAGCTGATAGTGTAGTCATAGTCAACACTGCCCCTTTTAGCTGACTCACCCGGGACGCAGTCCAAGCTCCATATTGCAACCCGTTTACAGACAACTCCAAGACAAAACGCAATCCACTTGCAGCCTATGTCTTGCTTTCTGGCCTCGGACTGGGTGAAGTAGGTCCGGAGGGCATCGGAAGAGTGGTTTTTTTTATAAGGGAATTCGCAGTCACTATTCAAAGGTGCATATTGGATAAATCTCGCCTTGCGTAATAGCTTGCAAACCACACAAAGAGGTAAGCCACACTAGGCAAGTCTTGTGTGACGGACTCATGTTTGAAGAGAGGTTTAAACCCACGCCAATGGTAGGGGATTTCACCCCACCACCAGCTCGGCCATCTCCTCGGATGCATCGGAAGAGGAGTTACCGCCCATATATTGAGCTTTAAGGGTGTATTTAAATTTGATTTTGTTACAAAATTTAATAAAAAATTTTATTTTAAATTTAATTTTTTTATAAATAATTTACTTTATAAAACTCCAAATAAAAAATTTTAAACTGAAACTCTATCCAATCTTATCTAACTGTGTATTTAAAGGACATCACGCTTTAAAATTTTATATAAAAAATTTTAATTTTAAAATTTATGTCTCTTTTTGTAAATAATTTAATTAAATTTTATAAAATTCAAAACAAAAATTTTAAATATAAACTTTATCTAAACTCGCATTTACTTAATCTTGAGCATGCTGTGAAACCAATCTTAATTCCGTGTGCTTGCCCAATCTAACGAATAAAAACCTGCGTCACGTTTTCCACGAATATTCCCCCTCCTCAATGAGTTACTATATTTTGCTAATATTTCCCGAAAAATATCATTCCTCGGCCCCCAAAAGTGGCAATTTGCACCTCTCAAGCATTCCATCCGTAGAGTGGATCACTTAAAAACTTCTGTCACCTTCAGAGGAATATTAGGTAGAAGCTGGAACATAGATTTCATGTCGTATGGAATAATTTAATAACTTCTACTATGTGCTATTATTTTCAAAATCAAAAGATCCTAATATTATTTTACCCACTTAAAATTTATGAAGCGTAACTTTTATTTTTCTTTATTTTGTAATAGCATTTGGCTGTCTTAATTCATCGAGTTTTTCTCTTTGACTTATTGAAAGAAAAATTTTAAAATAATTTTAGTTATAATAGTTTCGATTATTTTTATATTAATAAATAATTTTTATTCAGTAAACAAAAATAGTTGACCTGAAAAAATAAAAAACGCAAAAAGGGACAAAACAACCTTAAGACAAGAAGACACTGCCCGCCTAATAAAAACATAAACAAAGCCCAATTATGAATTATCTCCCTCTCCAAGAAATTAGAAAATGTCCTTTGAAGCCATCAAAGTCAGAGCCCCTTGGAAGGCAAGTAAATCTTAGTCAATAGTATATTATTCCATCGTTTTCTGCCAAAGAAGAAACGTACAAAAAGTGGCTAAAAGGCCAAAATCTCTGGGCCATAAAATACGTGGTGCCCAAGTCTATTAAATCAAAAACTGGTTTATATATACACCCTTGCACAAATTGAACCAATCTGGCAATCTATCGAAACCTCTTCAGCAATCATACACTGATTGTATAGTATCAAATACCTACTCAATCTTTAGATTCTGGTAGCCCTTGTTTCTGGAATCATGCCGACCGTGGCTGAAATCTACGTGATGAAAAAGCTCTACAAAGAGAAAGCGAGACAAATGGAAATGGAAGCCAAGCAGAACACCAAGGAAGATGAACATGATGATGAAAAGACTACTGCAGTTTGCTGCCTTCCATTGCGGCAACACAAAGTTCATCCTAGAAGTAAGCCCTTGTCACCTTCGGATGGAAAATGAGATAAGCTGAAGGTTCTACGAATATGAACACCTACAACAATGCTGAGGATCAGAACTTCAGCTGCGAATGACTGATTGGCCCTCTTTTCGGGTTCAATTCAAATCCCTCCCCTTGATAGGTATTCTCGGTTTATAAGTATCTAACTGATGTACTTATCGTATTTGTATCTGATCGATGTACTAAGTATCCGATAATAAAATTGCGCGCCAAAAAATACCATGAGTTTGTTGGTAATCTGTGGTAACAGAGTTTGGGCAAAATTGATTCATCAAACTAAATATTTCCAGTACACAGTTACGTTTGGATGGCAAATTTCATCTTGTTTGTACCTTTCAGATTCTTATCATTTCAAACCTGTGGGTTGCTAGATGAAGTACAAAATTTTCAGGTAGGAAAGCTAGTGGTTTCAAGTGGATGTTTAGCAGGTGGGCGAATCTTGTCCTTCAGACTTAAATCTAGGGCAAGCTACGAACCTGCAGGACTAAACAACTCCACATTCCAATAGCCACATGAAGGGCAAAATAAATGTATCCAAATTGGATCAAGAGGATTAGAAGGTTCAAAAACTGCTACTTTAGACAGAGTCATCAAACTGGCCCAACCAGCAAGCAGAGCCGTATGCATCAGACGACCAGAAAGCAACCAACCAGCAATAAAATGATGTGAACATGATACAAAAGTAAAGCCACCGAAATATAATGCTTCATTAAGTATAAATAAATGATATGATATATCAGCGTAGAAACCAAGTATAAATGATTAAACAGGCAAGAAATCAGGTAGGGATTTCGAACGGATTCTTCAAGCAGAGGACTTTTAAGCCCAATGAATTGGAGGACAACCAAAGACAGAGGCTACTGATGATCACCTAGTTGATAATGCGTCTCCCCTGTATATTAGTTTCTTCTGTCTGCATCCCTTCTATGTAAACCAAGCTGGTTCGAACCTTGTATGCAGTCCTTGTAGTTCGATAATGCCCATGGATAATAATTCTTTTAGAGTCTAAATTGTAACCGAGAAGATGTTTGCCATTTTCATCCACATAAACCAACAGCCAATTGCTAGAAACCATAAGACAGAAATTAGTTTTTGTGTCTGGATACATATTCATGAATTCAAGAACTATCTTCTTCTCAGCCCACTTCTGCTTCTTGTAATCCTCCAATACCCATGCATGGAGAAGATTCTTTCTCTCTAGTTTAATAAGCGAAAGCTTACCATCCCAGTAGCGAGGAAAGACATCATCTTCCCAACCTGAGAGTGTAAGAGTCTTCGGGACCGTTACGCTTAATATGCATTCGCTAGCTACTTCAATGCAACATATTTCAGCAGCACCGTATCTAAGCAGGAAAAACATGTCACGAGTTTTAGAGCAGTCGTACAGCCCTGCAGTCCTTAGATTACTGAAGCATGGAACATTCAGCTCTCTCCATTGACTATCAGTTCCAACTGTTAAAACCTGACATGCAAGTGATCGCCCTCGCTTATCATAACAAAGAGAGAACAATTTATAGTTCTGAGTTGCTAGAACATAGAACATACAGACTGAAAAGACTTGCTCAGCTTGTGGATCAGGTAAATCAAGAACCTGACTTGTCATGGGGTTCCTTATACGATATTTGTGACTCAAGTTACTTTTCTCCATCACCAGTCCATGCATGGCAGCCAGGATTCCAAACTCTTTAGGATCACATTCCCAATCATAAGCGCGCTGCCCGCGCTTCTCGATGAAGTAGATTCCCTGGATAACAGCACACCACGATTTGCACACGCATTTAAACCGAAGAAGAGACTTTTCTGGTAGGAAGCGTAAGATCTCAATAATCAAATCATGGGACAAAAATGATTTCTCCACCGTTTCGGGATCTGAACACATCTTCTCCCCTGTTCTTGCTATAGCTGGAACCAGTAGAGATGAGATATGATAGAAAAATTCATGAAAAGTAAACAAAAATTGACATCAAAACAAGCCGAATTCCTGTGCTTCAAGGATTCCTAATAAAATCCGGCTGAGCATATTATATGCTTCAGTCTGGCACAGGTTTTCAATCGAAAGATAATTTCCGAGAGAAGAAACATAACATACCGATAAAAGTTTGCGGCAGAGAATAAAGGGCTTCAGAATTGATTCTTCTTGCAAGAACTCATCTACGTCGATCGGTCATTAGCAGCAAGGGTCCGGCAGTGACGTCTCAATAGTACTGCAGATTTGCTAAGATTGTTCCTAGAATTAGAGAAGGAAAGAAACACTATTCCGCACTCGATATATGAGGAAATATTCAACCTTCCTTTTGTCTTTGAAGTTGAGAGATTTTCGCTGCCACGCTATTATATAGCGTAAATCATATATTCCTGTTATCCTGTATTCTCTGTCTCTTATCTGCGTATATATAATAAGAATTGAACTCTCTTCCTAAACTTCAACACACTTGCTATATATACAAATTTTTTTAAATTATATACAGCAAAAAAATTAATTATTCAACCAAACTTTTGTAGGTAAGTGAGTTTTGCAAGAACTCACCCCAAAAATTTTTAATATATAGAATTTATAATACGTAAAAATAGATATAGTTTAAAAAATTAATATTTTGTTACTTAAACAGGAAATGAATTTTTATAGATTTGAGTTTTAGTGTTTCGAATGTTTCAGAAAAATTTTAGAAGTATAAATGTTGAATAGTAAATAATGAAAAAATTTTTACCTATATATAATAGTGCCAACTTCAATGGGCATCATTCACTTCATTTGGAATGTATTTAGAATAGTTTCCACTACTAACTAAAATCTAATCCAAATACGCCTTTTATTATTTACCATTTACTGGAAATTTGAACCCCCACCTCACCCTTGATCAGCCAAGATATGAATCCTCGATTATATACCTATTATTCTTATAAATTTTTTTCTTACATACCTCTTATTCTTATAAAAAAATTTTAAAATCAAAGTCACGCCTGTGAAACCTTACCCTAATTGTAAGTGGTTAATCTTCTAAAGAGTTTGACTCCTACACTGTGTAGGATTTTTCCTCATTTTGCAGAACTTATTTTTTCCTTTGTTAAAACTTGTGCTAAAATCCCTCCTTTTATAAAACTTATTTTCTCCTTTGTTAAAACTTGTACTATAATTGATAGCCATAATATGGCATCTCTTTTGCTCAAAAAAAAAAAAAAAAAAAAAAAAAAAAAAGGGATCTTAAACTTCACAATTTGTTATAAAGAGAACGCTAAAAGGACCGCCCAAACACTAATTATTTCCAGTTCGTGGTTCTCTCTTATATCAGCCTGAACAAAATCCGCGAATGGAAACATAAAACCAATCCTAACACAAGGTTCACCGGCGGTGTTAATCAAGAATTCTGAATCCATAGTCATGGCAAATGCTAGCATGATATTGCAGAATTTAGGTTTTGAGAACGGTTCACAGAAGGAAAATCACGAAGGGGACAACGGAAGATCACAGAGCTGCTGCTGCCGCCGAGAAAAAATGTTCATATGAAGAGTTGGTCCCAAGAAGAGCAAGGAAAGAGTACTGCTGCCGGCGGCGCGGTGATAGACTGGCGGTTGCTTCTTCTTTATGCTTTCCAAGGCAGTCCATCCAAGCGATTCGCAGCTTTCAGCAAACTGGTGAACAAAACTAAGAGGCTGCTTGTTTTGCCTTCCTTTCGGTCAGCAGCATGCACTTCTACCAGGGTGTTCTTTCCTTCTACCTTTTGCTTTTGATTTCCTTACTTTTGTAAATGCGTTTTTCTTTCTCAGGAATTGGATAACGAAAGTTATCACTGCCTGTCTTTCTGTTAATTTCATGTTTTCCTCATAAGAATGTTAAGCTGATTATTCCTTGTCAAATAAATTGGTAGCTGCTACATTCTCTTGAGAACTGCCTCACTAATTGTTCTTTTTAGGGGGGAAACGAAAGGAAATTACATAAATTGAATATCTGTACCTTTACCAAGGGCCCTTCTACAAACTTTGACGCGAAGAATCTGAATGTCTTTATTTTTGTTTTGCTTAATCCTAAGCTCGGATTATCTAAACCATTAAGGCATAGTGATCTAAGTAGAAAGCAAACTTAACTGCTCTGACCCAAAAAGCACAAAGAGCTGGTGGCACAAAGCAATGCTAATTATTCTATTGTAGTTTATAGAATGTGTTCGTGCTATGATAAAGCGAAAAGAACTATATCTACCAATTGCATGGGACAAGAAAATTGATTTGCATGATCACGCCATTTATATTTTACTTTTCCTTTTAAGTGCCAAGGTGCGCTGGATTTTCATCATACAGGAAAGGTTTCATGGATAACATACTTTAAAAGGTGTACTCCAAAAGGTACTAAAATACAGTGTGCAAATAGTACCATTAACTTCATATATCACGTCAGGCAACGGAAAACTTCCTAATCTAATAAAAGGAACTCCCTTCCTTTTTTAATTATAAATGTCTATTTTTTATACAAAATAAATAAAAAATAGACTTTTTTTGGGGGGGGGGCGGGGCGGAGGGGTGGGGTACATCTTAGCCAACATCACCTCTATACCAACCCTGTGATATGACTTATTAAGGCCTCCCACTCAGACAGTGAACATTGGGAGAGAATGATTTGGATACCGTGGGAAACTCTTGACTCCCCTAAAAGGTAAAATAGATTCTTAATGTTACAATGACCACGATGATGTCATGAACTAATCAAATTTGATAATTCGTTACTACATTACTCCACTAATCAACTTCAAATTTAAACCACTTTATATTCAATGACATAATTTGACTAGCTCAAGGATAACAAAAAGAGAAGTATAAAGATGCCAGGGGTTTATTTTAGGCTATTCCTCTGGATCGCTATCACAAGCTTAATCAGATATCAGACCAGAAAGCCATCACCAATAACCAAATTCCATTGTCTCTCTCTCCAGTGCCTACCGGGGGATCATCTAGACATATAATTTCCTTAAACCCGACAAGTAGAATGACATCTCATGAGTCCGTACAAGTGATCAATAAAGTACACAATCTCCAAATCCCCATGGGGTACGAAATTTTCTTAAATCACATCAAAAGAACATACATGAGAGAACCTCTGATCATTAAGTACAACATTCTGGGGGATGTCAAGTTAACGAGAGCAAAAGAATCCTTAAAAGCACCCATATAAGACTCTCGAGCAATGATGCTGATGGCTAGCGACAGTAGAAGTGCACCAATCATGGAAGTCAATTGGACATTGAAATCCGGAATTCAGCTACCCTAGAGTTCTGCTGGAGCACTTCTAATATTGCTCCCAGTTTTTGTAGTGCTTATCAGAGGATTAAATCAAGAGACAAACTAAAGAGCAATGCTTAGACCTAACACTCAAACTAAAATTTTGTATTTACAATAAAATGCAGTAAGCACAGGCAAATAGCGATTCCAAACTGTTCTAAGTAAGCAAGAACTTGCTAAATCTGCCTGCACAATTACTTAATGTTGCTACATATTAGCTTCAGCTCCAAAATGACCGTAGCTATTCCACATCTACATAACAAATTTTACTGCTCAACTTGAATCTTTGCCTTACGAAATCCAACACCTCTTAGAGCAGTTGATTTTCAAAGTGCGATCAACTCGAAAGCTTTAAATATGTACCTTTATATCCCGTGGAGGTTCCTTCCTCTCCATTTGATATTGCGCAGCCATCCTTTTGGAATTAAGGATACATCCACCCTAAAATCTTTGGGCAGATTCCATCCTCTCATTTTCAAACTACTTAGCCATTCGAAATTTATTGGTAACTGCCCTGCTTGTAGCCTCAGAAGGTTCTGTCTATAAGGTATCAATATATTCCTTAGCCCTGTTTTCCAAACGGGGAGTAATTAGAGGAGAAAGAAAGAATTACAGAAGGAGACTACATTAAGTAGCTTGTATGATACCTGAAATGCACATTGTCTTATAAACATGAGCAACCTGAGGATCTCCCTTGGTGTTCATGCGAGGGCTCTCCAGACACTCAAGGAATGCCAAATCTGCCTTCAGAAGCTCAGCCTGACTGTGTGTATCATAACCAATGTCATGACAATAGCAGCAAAAGTCCAACCAATCAATAGGTCGTTTATCCCAAATAGGTGACCCTCCATCTTTCCCACTTGACCAATTTGGTCCACAATAATGGCCATATCGAGGAAAGAACTGAGATAGAAATGCTCTTACACCAGTATGCCATGGAACCTTAGAAACATATGGTCTAAAGCGTATAGTTGAATACTGAACGCGGGATCTGTCTTTGGTATGAGGTTGTGCATGTTTTTTCAACTCTTTGTTGACAGTTGTTGGCATCTGAATTTTGTTTCGCGCATTAATAGCCCAAGGAGCAAATGTGAGAAGGGACCACCCAAAGATCTTGAGATTAAAAGGTGCTGTTTGTTTAGGTGCTTCCATAACAGCACAATCAGAAATGGCAGTTAATACTACGTTCTCATTTGATTGGCCTCTGAGCCAAGGGATATTTTTGAAAAATCCAACATTCATTGCTGAGAACAGGATATCATCCACCTATTTGTCACCAATAAAAGGGGTAAGAAGCACCAGCCAAAAGTTTAGAACTAGACTAGGTGCTGAGAAATTTAGGAATAGTCCAAGTTATAACTCAAAAAGACTTCTTCAAGGCAAATGAAACTCAGGTAAAGAAGTTCCAAAGATAGGAATAACCAATTCTAACTATTCACGATATAAAGAGGCCACCATGAAACATATATCAGAAGAACCATAAATCCCTCCCTCTTTAAACCAAAAAACCAAACAAAATCATCAAACCACTTGAGATGTACTGTTATCCAGTTTTGAATGACCAAAATTCCTTAAAGATGCTTGAACAATGTCAAAGTTCTTGCATATTCAGTTAAGCAGGAAAATGACATGTGTATGTGCTAGCTCCACAGTTCAAAATTGATAAGTAGATTTTGATTTCCTAATAATATTTCAGAAATTAAAATATCAGATTTCTTACACAAGGATGTTTCCACCAAAGGGTTTAAAATCATACTTGCCACAATAACACTGATTAAGACAACAATAAATTGTATTTACACATAACAAAGAGCTTGGATGGAAAAAGCACCCAATCTTCTTGACTCTTCGTGTTTCTGTGTATGTTCGACGATGTAACTGCTATACATATAAATAGTACATGAACTGAAGAGTTGCACCTATTATGCTCAACTTTTTGGTAAAAGCTCCATCTTTCTCTTGATCAGGGTCTGGCTGTGCCTTTGCATGGAAGTACACGTTCCCCTACATACGAAACCCTACAGAAGAAGAATCCAAGTTTTCAAAACTTCTGCAGTTCTTGATTGCTGGTTTGTTACATATGGGTTAGATATAATCATACAAAGATAGTAATAGAATTAAATATGTTTAGAGATCAGTTATGTTCACAACTAGAAATCTACAGCTGATAAAGAGAGAATACTTCCCTCAGGGAATCAGAACTACAAAAGTTACATTCTTTGTATTACACTGGCAGTGTTTGCTTCAGCCTCGCTTTTCCTCTACCTAGTTTGCGAAGAATGAAAATCCAAAGAATAAAAGAACATAGGAGTAAATTTATTTTCTCCCTTGAACAATTCATCATCAACCATACATTTCCAATTCTTCATAATTGAAAACTTTTTAGAACTTTTAAGGACTACACACTTCTTCTCTACCACATATAGAATCAAACAAAATGAAAAAGATCCAAGCAACTAAAAGAAATTATCATAAACAACTAACTGAGAGTCATTAAATTTCTGCCTAGTCCCTCTAGCAGAAAGGGTCGCTGAGGGATGTTATATGCTAAAATTTGGCCACAGAAAAATTACCCTAGTTTATATGCGATCTGATAAAACCGGGGTATCAAAAGTTTCCAAGATTCATTTTTGTAGTCTTATGGAAACAGAACGAAGTAGCAAAGCAAACCAATATTCTAATAACACAAAGAACTCATTGAATTTCAATTTGCAGCTCAATACGTGAACCCAGCGGCGCATTGGTGACTTCTACAATTATCTATGGTGCATGCACTCCGACTGAATCGGCTAGAGAAAAAATTCGCAGAAATGTTCAGTTAACATCAGAAAATCGAAACCCGAAGGGGAAAAAATACATATTACTCAAGAAACTCAACAGCCAAACTAATACATAAAAAGTGAAAGAGAAAAAGAGAAAACTTATTACTGCAACTTCACTCGAAGGGGATCAGCTATCATCTAGTCTTAGTCATCCAAATAAAAATCAAAGCAAAATCAGATTCATCCAGTCTTCGAGAGAGCTCTGGCGAGGTTTTGCATTTGATTTTTGACGACGAAAGTGTCCCAAAACTGCGAATAATCCCAACTGAAAAAGTGGCAATTTTTATGGATGGGAGGACACGACCGAAACGTTTTTTATTTTTTCCAAAGAAAATTATGGAAGCAAAAAAATTTGGAACCGAGTTGCCCTTGAAAATATTATTGTCAAAACGGGCTAAGCCCTATACGGGTTTAGACTTAGCTTGTCTAAACTTATTTAAATAAAGATTTTTTTACTCATTCTATTTAGTTTGTGAGAGCAGTTTGTTTTTTATAAATTAAAACGACATCGTTTTAATTTTTTAAAAATATTTAAAAAATAATTCTTTAAAATAATGTTGTTTTGTTGAATAATGTCTTTTTGTACAACCCACGAAGTGACTAGCAAAATGGGAGTGTTCAACGCGTGGGCTGCTAAGAGTCGAGCCAAGAACTGTTTTTGCAAGCAGTTAAAAATCTGGAATAGTTAACGGCAACTTAATCAATTAGCCAAATAATTTTCAATGCGTATAATGTATGAAATTTTATTACAATATAGTATAATTATAATTAGATAGTTTTCCTTTTTCAAACGAAACTTAAAATTTTAAATGTGTAACATACGTCTTCTTTCATAAATAATTTAACTTTTATGAAATCTAAGATAAAAATTTTAAAATCAAATCTTATTTAATCGCAACCTATATATCTATATAGATAGTCTTTATATTATAAAGTCAACGAATTATAATATTATCTATTTTTCTAATATCCATTTAAAAGAGGTCGATGAATTCAAAATATATATCTGATTATCACCAAATGAGTTATCAAGTTTTTCCCTTCTTTTTGTAACTTCAGTGCATTTATACGTCATCTTTGTCTATACTCTCCTTCCTTCTTTTCACTTCCACTTTAACAAATGTAAAACTTTTTTTTTACTTTACAGCAGGCTTAATCTATGGATAAAAGTGTTATAAGATAAATAATAATCTTAATCAAAATAATCCACCATAGTTGATGGTAATATTAATAGGATGCTCTTTTGGAATCACGAAGACAATTTTGCTTGTAAAGATGTTAAATTTCATAATTAGTTTTGTGACTTTACGGTGTGAATTTGCACTGTTTCATTTCATATACTTGGTCCAAATAAATTATCATAAGGAAAGTTGGAGTAGGGCGAATGACAATTTGGTTGTTATCCAAGATCTAATTATTGTGATGATTTGAGTAATATTTTTGTAACTTTATTTTATTAGTGTTGTGTTTGGTTAAAGGCTGAATTGAATTGCTAATAAATATTTGATTCATAATTGGTAATTTGTAACTTGATCCTAGTACAAGAAGAAAGCCACTTTTAGAAGCCTATGTTGAGGTATGTTTGTCCAACTCTACAGCCATCAACCAACCCTAAGAAGCTTTCTATTTTGTTAGCGGTACAGCTTGCTGGGATGGCCTCATCATGTGACAAAGATCTATTGATTCAACAACCAGTAGTGCAAAATCTGGAAACTATAATGTCTTCATTGGCTAATTTGCTTTAGTTTTCCTATATGCACAAGAAAACCCCATGTGGTTGTCCTTTTCCTTGTGGGAGAACCAAATTTAGAAATTGAAAACCAAACATGTTAAAAGTGCCACTTAGACGAAATTGAATTTTGCTTGCTTATTTGCTTCAAGAATGGTGATAAACAAAAGATAATAAAAATGTGTTTGTTTATTCTTTTATTAGTATTAGTATTATTGTATTTTACTCATATAAGATATCTAGGGTATAGGACATAGTATTTGGGTGTGATTGAATAGAGTTTTATTTTGATATTTTTGTTTTAGATTTTGTAAAAGTTAAATTGTTTGTGAGAGGAAATATAAGCACCCCACTTAAATTTTTGAGTTTGATCTTGGAATGATATTCTCTTAAATAGAGACTTTATGTTATCATAGTTTGCGAATCATTATGTAAATTTTGTTGTTTTTATTGTTAGATTATCTCAATTTCTTAATTATATTCTTTTAATGTATTGGAGCAAGAATTTAAGGGTTGTTTTGGTTGTAATATTTCTAACTGTTTTACTATTAATGAAGAATCCTTTATTCATTAAAAAAATTAGATGCTTATTCGTCGAAAAATATTATGAGTTAGATGTTCAACAATTAAGATATTATCTATCTGTGTCTTTCATAATTAAAGAAATGTTTGCTTTTCTCGTAAAGGAAATTGATTAAATGATTAAACAAAAATGGTTAGAAATACTGGACAGTAAAAATTGACAAGTATTTTATGAACCTGAACCATCTCAATCTGTATTCCCAATCCATTTGTGTGTGTCATTTATGTTAAAAGAACTTGGGATGTTCAATATTCATTAGACCATCCATTCCAAACTAGTCTATGATGCAACCCTTGCATTAATTGGAAAATATTTCTGATTACATGAGTTTAATCTAACAGTATCTTTGGTACATTGAAATAGAAAGTCTTTCTATCCAAAATTAGTTTTTAATTGGAATACGGTTAAAACTCTCTTTATATTCTATTGTCAAGAAGGATAAGTTAAAATAGAATAATAATTGCTTTTTTGTGTTCGGCAAATTCATTATTTAATGTAAGAATGAAATAAAATTTCACAATATATAATTTAAATATCCAGTTAATATATTGTGTTAATAAAGGAGAATTACACTCATGAAAAAAAACAATAAGGCTAAATTAAATATGCCATCTACAAAATCTTATTTAAATAAAATTCATACTAAAATTCTAAAAAATCAAATATTTCAAGTGTGGAAATATAATTTATTTATGAAGATAACTCTCATTTTAGATCAAAATACTACTA
The DNA here is from genome assembly GCA_030512225.1 of Rauvolfia tetraphylla. Classification (NCBI taxonomy): domain Eukaryota; kingdom Viridiplantae; phylum Streptophyta; class Magnoliopsida; order Gentianales; family Apocynaceae; genus Rauvolfia; species Rauvolfia tetraphylla. Next base: position 6,595,323 of record JAJQKT010000058.1, on the reverse strand, counting down.
AAAGAAATAAAACAAGAATTTGAAGTTAAATTGTGCTTTTTTCCTCAGTGAACGTTATGAGGGAATAATTATCATCATAATTTTTTTAATATTTCAACTTCTCTTGAAAAAATCTTTTCATAGGTTTTGATGTGAAAAAATCTTTCAAACATCTTCCTAAATTGGGTTTTCTCGTAAATTTTTTTTTTCTATTTAAAATTTATATACTAAATATTAGAATAAAATAAAAAAATTTAAAAAATTATTATATTTCATTCTATTCCAACGCACCAAACGTACCGTAAAATCTTAAGAATGCCACAATTAGAGATAATTTAGTGTCGACTTTGATTTTGACTTGTTTGGAGAAAAAAAGTAATTTCTTTCAAAATTTTGATTATAGATTCTGTATTTATTACAACAATTAATTATATACTTCACAAAAACAACAAAAAGTTAGGAAAAAAAACCAATCTAAGTAGACCCTTATTTCTTTTGCTAGTTGTTGGAATGGAAAAAGGGAGTGGCATCAACTAGTTTAAAAAAAAATTGACCTAATTTTCCAATACTATATCCAAAAATGTGATTAGAAAAGATGATATTTATACAATCATGTTCTTAATTATTTAAAATAAGTTACTTATTTTTTTAAAAAGTAAATGTTATTTTAAAATTTTTTTAATTGCTTATTTACTTCTAATTTTATCTTAAATAAGTTAAAAATTTATTTTTGATAAGTTATCATGGAGATACTTTCTAAAATAGCTTTTACTTATTAAAATTTTTAAAAATCATAATTTTATTTTTATTTTAAATATATTTTTTCAAAAAACTTATTCTTTAATAACTTAAAAGAAGTTTTAGTAATCGATAACATGACCTCTATAGCATCAATAGTTTTAGACAGTTTTAGTTTTATTTGGTTTCTTTGGTAGTTTCACCCTTTGACAGAAAGGGTTAAAAGAGGATGACCTCTTATACAAACACTAGTCATCGTTAAGGCGATATTCTTTTGATTTAATTTGCTCTTATTACACAATGTATTTGTTAATTTTTCCCCCTAAATAAATGAGAAGCAATAAGAACCTGTGGCTACATAAGGATGCATTAGATTTGTCTTTATTTTGGAGGGATAGGGAAACCCATCATTGCAATGTCCACTCCACCAAAACACTAGAATTGCAAATTGTGATCCAAACAAATACTTATATTTGCATTTGGATCTGTTTGCTGTCTGAAACTTTTTCTTCTTTTTTTTTTTTTGAGATATAAAGTTGATTGTCGTAAGCTAATATGTGAAGTTCAATTACAATGTTGAAGTAGTGGTTTACACTTCTGACTCTCTCTCCACGTGTGCTTCGGTATGTCTGGCTTCCACTGTGGAATTCTCTAGGATTTTCTCATCTATCAAAAAGAGAAAAAAAAAAAAGTAGAGAGTAGTGGTGGAGGATATTAGTGAAGAGAGCAAAGGCAAATGTAATTACAATATTAATTGTATTTGAATTTTTAGTGATCGACATCTTTATTGATTTAATAAATGAAAATTTACATGTGATAAGTAATTATTTACTTATAACATATGAATTTCTAGTTGTTGGATTAAAGTTTAATGACTAAGAATCTATTTAGGATATATTTGGATTGGGTCTTAATTTTTTCTCTTACAAAAATTTTTCTCTCGCGAAACTCAAGACAGAAAATCTCAAAACAGAACACTATCAAAACAGAAAAAAAGTAGAGAGAAGTGGTGGAGGATATTAGTGAAGAGAGCAAAGGCAAATGGTTATAATATTTATTGTATTTTTTAATACTTATTGAATGGATTTTTAGTTATCGAATTAACATATTTATTGATTTAATAAGTGAAAATTTAATATAGTAAGTAATTATTTATGTACGACGTATAAATTTTTAATTATTGAATTAAAATTTAATGATTAAAAATTTATTTAGTACATATTAAAATTTTTTATTAATATCGTAACTAAGTTGAGCAAAACATAAATTACTTATAGTATTGATAATATTTTTTTAATATATATTAAATAAATTTTAATTATTAAATTAATATCTTTATATAATTTAATAGGTAAGAGTTCACATATAATAAATAATTAACTAAATTAACTATTTACGACATAATTAAATAATTATTTGTATGAACCCTTAACCAGTTTCATAAAACAAGATGTCGTTCCCGCATCCTTTCATCAACACCAAATTGAGCAAAGCTGGCAGAATAATTGAATGAGATGGGAATACGGTGTCGGGCTCTTCCTGCAGCAGCAGCAGCATTCTCTCTGCTGTGATGCACCTTGGGAGAACCTATGATGATCTACTTTGCCATTTGTCCTTTTTCTATCGGTGGAGCCATTTGTCACAAAATATGCCTTCTCTTCCTGACAATTCTTCCTAAATTTTTCTTTTTCATCCCAGTAACTAAAGTTACCAAAAAATATTCCTAGTGAATACCCCAGGCTTTATTTGAGTGATGACAACCTTTTATCTCACTTACAAAGATGATAAAATATATTTATCCTTCTTACGTTTCAAAATATAAGAGTCAATTTAGATTAGTTTTTAATTCAAAAATTTTCTATATTTTTTTCATTATCGGTCTTACTCCCTCTCTTACAAATAATTAATTTTTACGATTTTCAATATAAATCAACTTAAACAATAACCCAATCTAAATACTTCCTAAATTTTTTAAAATTTGTTTACCTTCTCAAATATTTTAAACTTTTATAAATTTTAAATTTTTTTTCTTAGAGTTATTCTTATGTATAAATATAATTTTCATTCTCCATTTATTTTAGTTATTTTTTTAGAAAATAAATAATAGCTTGAGGTGACAAAAGTTGTGTAGAATAGAAGTATGATCTTTTGTTATTGAAATTATATTTTTTCAATTTTAATTGCCTATTCTTTGGAAAAATTAAAATGATTTGTTTTATAAATTGTATTAATGGGCTGCGAAGGAAGAGATCAATTTCTTAATTATTCTTCAATTTGTGATATATTAAAGGATCTATAAATATCATAAATTGAATATTCTTCTAAATTGTATGTTAAAGAGGATGCATATATTGACTGGTGATATATTAAAGAATTTGACTAAGTAATACTAGATCTACCATATCCTATTCTACTTAAATATAGTTTTTGGCAAATTCAAGTAGCGGAGGAAGATCGCTACGCTGCATATCATCATATCAATTTTAACAAATGGAGTCTCTCTCCAAGGGTGAAAAAGAAGAGAAAAATCATTTTCTCTGAATATCTTACTTAGAATCAAAAGATTAAAAATATAATAAAAATTCTTTTAATTCTTATTAGTCTATTATATATAACAAGTATCAAAATATTTTATATTTTGAAATAAAGAGTGTGCAATACAGCATTAATACCAATAGTTCTTGTATTCTATTGCAAGTTTTCTTTTTGATTAAGGAAATGGTATGTGGTCCAAATCTAGGACTTTTATTACTGATTTTATCACTAAACTATTGCTATGTCACTTTGATTATAAGTTATTGATTTGTCACTTTGTTTTATCTCATTTTACTTTTTTTCTTTACAACTCTAATTTTGGATTTGCATCGGTTTCTAAGTGAAAATTTTTAATAGTGTATGTCTGGATTGAAACTTAATTATTTTTTAAAATTTTCACTTTAAATATTTTTTTATAAAATTTAAAGTAAATACTACAAATACACGAAAAGTATAAATTTTTTTATTTTGAGTTGAAATCCGAATACATAGTTAATCTAAGGTCCAAAATTGTCACACATAATTAGTCATATACTTAAACAAAAATTGATCTAAATGCACCTCTAATTTAAAAGGAATTGCTTATGATATAAAATTTATCCCAAGACTTGTTAATGCTGATATTGCCAAAACGAGTAAAATTATAAAAAAATAAAAAAATGAAAAAATTCAAAATGGATAATAAACAATTCCTTTTCAGGAAATTAGGAAATTAGAATTTAGTTATTTATAGAGAGACATTATAAATTTCCCAATAACAGTACTTTATAGTCCTCTCAAAAAGAAAAAAAAAAACAAAGCGTACTCTGTAGTTTCTAGTTCCACCTGTCATGTCAACAACGAGGGCACATTTTTCTGTAATATTCCAAAAAAGTCCCCAAAAAACCCCAACAACGTCTTCACTGATTCACATTCCCCAACAGCTTCGAGGGCTATTTATGTAAATTTAAAGTTGTTTCCCTCCAATTTATAAAAATATCAGGCTTTAATCCATTTATTAATTAGAATTAAAATACAACCTCTCTAGTTCTAGGAAAAATAAATATTAATTAATTACTAAAAATTACAGGCTTTGGCGGGATATCTCTTTCTTTAATTGATATCTCAACCCCTTCTTCCCCACTCTCTTTCTCTCTCTACTCTCTCTCTCTCTCTCTCTCTCTGAACGCCCACTACGCTTACAGAGTCTGACACATTCAGAGAGACCATTTTCTCGAACCATTTGAATGGTGAGCTAAGCCTTAATCTTACTGGGTTTTTACGCAATCTCCATTTTCCTTCTTCTTGTTCTTCTTATCTGTAAAGACTCCTTTTGGCTTCCGTATAACTTCCATTTAAAGCAGAGCTCCGCATTCCACTGCAGACCCAGATCCAAATTTGGGTACCCATTCAAACTTCTGCTCGACTTATTTCTTTTTGTTCTTTACTATCAAGAAAATATTGTTTTTTCTTGAGGAAAGACAATTGAAGTTGAGTGTGATGGCTCAGCTTTTTGAACTGTTAATGTTGTAGAATAATAATGCTAGAAGCATCTGAGTTACTGTCAAGCAGGTGACGTGCGTTAAATCTTGCAGTGGTAAATTTTTATTTGTATTTTTTTTGGCGTTTTGCGAAAGCAACTTGACAAAAGAAAAGAGGGACTAAACAAAAAAGGAAAAGAAAAACAATGGCATGAACTATGAAGTGCTACTGCTACTATTCTTCCTTTTTTTAACTTTTCTTGAGGACTTTTGGAGAGCGGATATACTGCATTTTTTTGTTTTTTTCCTGAATCTGCTCGTTCATTTGAATGTATCTTTAAGTTTTGGTTCTGGATTCTAGCTTTGGCATTCAGAAGATTCTGTTTCTTGTTTTTTCTTTTTCGCTTTAAGCGTCGGGATATCGAAGATTGATTTAAGAGTATTTGGCGCAATCACTTCGAAGTTTTGTAGTTTGAAGCGGCATTGTTTGAATTTAATGTTATTTGATCATTTGAAGACTTGGATCAGAGTGGAGCTTGGCTGGATTTTTGACTTTCCAATGCAACTTTGAGAGAGGTACTTTCTGGGTTTAGTTCTCTCTCTTCTTTTTTTTTTTTTTTTTTTGGTTGGACTTCTCAAAGTATTTGTTTTAGGGCAATTAAGTTCTTTACTATTCATTTTAGTATTGTTGTTTGTTGTTAAACTACTTTTAATTTTTTGTTTAGTTTTTTTTGGGGGTTTCGTTCCTTATTAAAATGTCACGTAGTTTGATTCTAATTAAAAACCATCTCAAGTAAACCAGTGTAGAAGTTTCTTTCTCTATCTCTCTTCTTGATCATCCTTTTGGTCTAGACTAGTATTTCTTTTTCCATCTGTAACCAGTGTCCTGGTAATGAAAGGAACTGTGAAACCGTGTGGTTTGATGCTTTTGCTTTCAAGTTCTATCACTTTATTCTCTTCAATGGATAATGGCCTAGCTAGATTTGAAACAGACCTATCTATCTCCAGCAACTTTATGAGATTCGTAAAGATGTGTTTAGGATGCTTATAGCTCAATTTCATTTTCTTCAAAAATCTATATCAATTCTGTGTTCTTATCAGTTGCAGTACTCACTAACTTTGTTACTCGCTTCCTGTAAATTTAACTTTGTGTACGTTCTCATTTGAATAAGCAATTCTGCAGGGGTTTTGGGTCTCGCATTGTCGAGTCTACTTGAATAAGCAATTCTGCAGGAGTTTTGCATCTTGCATAATCAAGTATACAGCTGATGAGGGCATATTAATTGTGTAAAAGATGTCGAGGGTCAACAAGTGGAAGCTTGAGAAGACTAAAGTAAAAGTGGTCTTTCGGCTTCAATTTCATGCTACACATGTATGTTTGCTTTTTGAAAACTAAAAATTGCTTCTTCTGTGAAATTTTGACTAGTAAGATTCCACCTATATATAACATTCACATGAGACAAAAATCTAATACATGTTCCCTCTTGATGCTGCAGATTCCACAAACTGGATGGGATAAGTTATTTATATCCTTCATACCTATGGACTCTGGTGGAAAGGCAACAGCGAAGACCACAAAAGCAAATGTCAGAAATGGAACTTGTAAATGGGCTGATCCTATTTATGAAACTACAAGGCTTCTCCAAGATGCGAAAAGCAAACAGTTTGATGAAAAGCTTTACAAACTTCTTGTGGCCATGGTAATGTATCTTACTTTTGTTCTTATTTAAATAGTTAGTCTTTTCTCTACATTTTGGCTCAGTCTTTCTGCTCACAGGGTTCTTCCCGTGCTAGTGTCCTTGGTGAGGCTGTGATCAACCTTGCGGATTATGCTGATGCATTGAAGCCTTCAGTTGTTGCGCTGCCACTTAATGGATGCAATTCTGGAACCACATTACATGTAAATAACTTTTGACCTGTCCTTTTCAAAATAGAGGGAACATGGAACATCCAACGGAATTATAAAACACTGGCATCTAAAATGCCATGACCTATGGGTCAGTGTTTTGCTTAAGTGGTCAATTTGCACACTCTCTGGTGTAAAAGTTTTTAAGAAACCATAGATGTCCACTAGAGTCAGGTAGATATTGTAGTCAAGTCAGATACTGGGAGGAGTGTGTCTATTCCTTGTTCGGTATTGCTCTTATGCTGCTTTGACTTACCCCTGGATGTGATTGGGTAAATGATACCATTTTGCCCTTTTTCAGGGATTTTTATCTTCCGGTGAATAAAGGAAAGCATTGATGTTAGGCACCTATGATTTCAGCTGCTAAATTTTGTGCTTCTGCAAGATGTTTTCTAACTTAATGGACTATTTTATGTTGAATAACTGTTTTTTCTTAGATTTACTAGTTCTGTTTGTCTAAAAATATCCTTATGGAAACTAAGGAAAAAAAAGACAGGAAAAAATAGAGTCCTTGGTACGTCAACATAGCGATGATACCTAGAAAAAAAGCAGTAAAGGCACAATAGAATCAAGCTCTGCTTCAAGAAAATTAGAAAGCGAATCAAGGTTCACCAGCTGCTTGCTCTATCTAGGAATTAAAATTGTCAAATGCAAGTGGAGCTAAAGTACTGGATCTTTTAGAAACTTGGATCTCAAATACATTAGTTGAAAGGCTGAAGACTAACAATATTCTTCATCCTAGAATTTGTCATCTAGTGGCCATTGACATGGCTCTTGTTTTTGTCAGTAGATAAACATTTTCATGTAAATACTTCCAATGCGCATGGGACTGTCGTTGATAATTTTATAGTTTAATTTCTCCTTAATATGTAATTGACTGAATGTCTGATGGCAGGTCACTGTCCAGCTGCTTACTTCCAAAACTGGATTCAGGTTTTGTTCTGTAACTCTAAAATAGATAGGCTATTATTATGAAACAAATAAATTTACCATGATTTCTTGCTGCAGAGAATTTGAACAGCAGAGGGAACTGAGGGATAGGGGTTTGCAAACAGGTGACAAGCATGATTGCCACAGTTCTGGCAAAGCAGCAAATTTGGAAGAGATTCCTGCTGATCAGATGGATAAGGTCAGATTTCTTTTTATTTATTTTTATAAATTCATATGACTTCTCTTCCAGAAGTGGCCTGTGAGTTTCTGATATTTCTTTTCTCTCTGAATGCTTTGGTTACCAAAGTTTGCTATATGAAATTGAACTGAAAACTCATGTCAACAAAATAAAATGCTTGATCAAGTTATTGCATATAGAAACAAAGGGAAAAATCTCTCACTTCAGGGCAAGGTTTCACAGGATACATTGCTTCACTTTACTGAACCTGAAAAGCTCTTAGATGACACTTTTAATGTGATCAATCAGCAATCATGTTTACCTGCAAGCTTCGGAGGATTCTTGTTTGAAATGTTTGCAACATTGTCAGATTCTTGGCATTATGGTTTTTGTCATGGAAGGAAATCTTGCAGCCTACTGATATATTAGAATTTTGGAGGGTACCAAACTGGGAGATATTATCTGAAATTAAGGTTACCTGCCAGCATAGCTGCACCTGATTGTGATCATTATACTTTTGATTTGAGTCGGAGATTGATTTATAAGTTCTGTTTTCTTTAAATCTTGAGATTTGTGTAGTTTATCAAATTCCAATGCCCATTATGTTTCATTATTAAGTCTTCTCATGATCTTTTTATTCCTCTATATCAGTTCCCTGTATAATCTTTTTCATGTTTTGATGTAGGTCAGTGCAAGATTTAGATCCACATCAGATGCCAGAGAGCTCTCATTGGTGGAAGAAGAAACGGGAAATGAAGAGTATGCAGACTTATCAGTTGGCTTTGAGGGCTCATCTAATACTTCTGAAGGCTTATATACTGAAAATCCTTCTGGTGCAAATGAAATTGATAGCCGCAAGGATGAAGTTCCAGTTGCAATGAATGGAGATCCTAATTGTCCATCAGTACATATTCATAAAGGGGATTCTTCTGGTAGTCGAATTATGGCCCACGGAAGTAGTGATTCAGTCCATGGATGGGGTTCTGACTGCTCCTTGGATAATGATGTGACAATTGCTAATGCTAATGTGGAGAATAACAGGCTGAGAGGAAACTTGGAATTGGCTGAATCATCTATCTTTGAGCTTAAGCTGGAGGTAAGTTCCTTGCAAAGCCAAGCAGAGGAAATAAGACTTGAAACACAAAACTTTTCCCGCATGCTTGCAAGTGAGACATCTTCCTGTGAAGAAATGGCAAAAGAGGTTTCTCTTCTGAAGGCAGAGTGTTCTCAGTGTAAAGAGGAAATTGGAAGGATGCAAAGCTTAAAAATTAGCCCTCAAATCATTAGTAGGGAATGTAGTCATGTTGAGCTTTATCATTTATTTCAAGACACAAAACTACGGTGGGTAAAGGGCATCCTAGTTGTGGAGAACAGGATAAGGGAACTCCAAAATAAGACATATCTTGGCTTCCATGAAAGAGATTCTAGGTTTCTTCATTCAGAGTTAGAGGCACTGCTTAATGCTCTGCAGGATCTAAAACATGGGACGGAGGAAGCAACATCATCTCTTAATATGCTATCATCAGAGAGAACTGATGTGAAGGACATCAGGGATATGTCTTTGCACAAGAGTGAGCAGTTTGCATCGGGAACTGGGTTTGATGTAGAAGTCTGTGAGCCAGAAATAATACTTCGTCATTTCAGTATTCCCTCTCTCGTCTCTCAAGAACCTGACTCTATAAGTGATATGGATGCAATGAAGAAAAACCTCTTTGACCTTGTAAGAGAGTTGGATGAGGCAAAAGTAGAAAGGGAGAGTCTTGCAAGAAAGATGGGACAGATGGAGTGCTACTATGAATCTCTAATTCAGGAGCTGGAGGAAAATCAGAAGCAAATGCTGGGAGAGTTGCAAAATCTTAGGAATGAGCATTCTACTTGCTTGTACAAAATTTCCACCAATAAGGTTGAAATGGAAGCCATGCACAAAAATATGAATGAGCAGATCTTACAGCTAGCAGAGGAGAGGCATGACTTGGATGTTCTTAACAAGGAGCTTGAGAGAAGAGCAGCCATTTCAGAAGCAGCTCTGAGAAGAGCCCGCTTAAATTATTCTATTGCCGTGGACAGATTACAGAAGGATCTTGAGCTACTTTCATCACAGGTTTTGTCCATGTTTGAAACTAATGAAAATCTCATCAAGCAAGCTTTTTCTGAAACTTCCCAAACTCAGGTGCAAGGATTTGAGAACATGGTGCAGAATTTTCAAGATTTTGATGCTATAAAACTCTTGCAATCTCAGAATCAAAATTTGGTTGTTAGGAGGCAACTGGGTGGAGACATCCTGTTAGAGGACATGAAAAAATCACTCTGCTTGCAGGAAGAGCTTTACCAGAAGGTTGAAGAAGAGCTTAGTGAAATGCATTCTGTGAATTTACACCTGGACATATTTTCAAAGACACTACAAGAAACACTATGTGAGGCAAATTCTGACTTCAGCCTAGTAATATCCAAAATCAGTGAACTCGGGGAGCAGTTGGGGCTTTCAAAAGATTCCAAGGATCTGTTGATGGAAAGATTGCAAGCTGCTATGGATGAGGTTCACAATCTCAGGGAGTACAATGCAACTTGCACTGCTCGATACAATGATGTGGCTTTGCAGAAACAAACTTTAGAAGCTAAGTTAGAAAGTGTGTCCAAGGAAAATTCTCTTCTTGTACAAAAGGTGGCAGATTGTGAAGCAATTATAGTGGAATGCCGAAGCTACCAAAGCCAATATGAGGCCTGTTTGGGCGAGAAAATTGAACTGTCTGGTCTATTGGCTCAGGAAGTTTCAGTAACTTCTAAGCTTCAAAATGAAATATTCATTCTAAATGAAGAACTAGTGATGCTGAAAAGCAAAATCTCTTTGAAAGAAAATCTTGAGGAAACTATCAGTTCTGTACGTGGAAACCTGGGCAATCTTTTGGCATCTTATGAGAAACATTTTAGTGGGCTTTCTCCATTAACTGATTTTTGTTCTCTTGACTCAAATGCCAAGGACTGCAAGGATGTTATTTTGCAATTGGAAGGGATCCAGCATAATGCCTGTTGCAAGATTCTTCGGCTCATTGATGAAAATAAAAATCTAGAAAGTGAGAGATCTGCTGCTGTTTTGTCCTTAAGCAATATCAAATCCGAATTTTTGGCTGCAAAGAAGAAATTCAAAAATGACATACATGATATTGTGGCTAAAGCAAATATATCTAATGCCATAGTGGAAAATCTTCAACTTAAACTTGAATCTGTTGCTAACAAACTACGCCACAGCTCTGAAGTTGAAGAAAAACATTTAGAAAAGTATGGGGAGCTTTTGGCTGATCTCTCCATCTTTGAAGTTGAGTTACAAAAGCTGCTGTCTAGAGATGCACAACTGGTTCAAGAAATATCAGACCTGAACACTTTATACAGGGAACTTGAAAGGAGTATGTTTACCATTTCTGAGCTCATTCAAGAGAAGCAAGATCTTTTGAAGTCCTTGCACACTAATGCTGTGGAATCTGCAAAAATTGCATCTGAATTTAGCTGTCTGAAAGATAATTTGAGAATTCTGCAGGATGAGTTGGATGCTGAGAAGGGTGTCAAAGATCAATTGGAGAGTGCAGTTGGAGAACTTAGCTATCAACTTAACATTGAGCAGAATAAGGTCCATGACTTTGCAGCTTTATTGCCGGAACTTGAAAGGTGTAAATTGGCCATTTCGGAGCTAATACAAGAGAAGCATGATATCTTCCAGTCCTTACAGGATAAAACTGCAGAATCTGCTAAGCTTGCGTGTGAAGTTGGCTGTCTCAAAGAAAAATTGATTAATCTGCAGGAGGAGTTTGATGCTGAGAAATGTACCAAAGACAAATTAGAAAGTGCAGTTGGAGATCTTACCTCTCAACTTAATGTTCAAGCTAGCAAGATGCATGATTTTGCATCTTTATCTGGGGAGCTTGACACGAGTAAGTTGAGAACTTCTGAGCTAATACAACAGAAACAAGAGCTCCTCAAGTGCTTGGAGGATAAGACTGCAGAGTCTGCTAAGCTTGCATCTGAAGTTGGCTGTTTAAAAGAAAATTTGATAAGTCTACAGGATGAGTTGGATGCTGAGGGAGTTATAAAAGACAAATTAGAGTGTGCAGTTGGAGATCTTACATCTCAGCTGAACTTTGAACGAAACAAGCTGCATGACTCTGCAACTCTATCTCAGGAACTTGAGAGAAGTAAGATGACCATTTCTGAGCTAAGACAAGAGAAGCAAGATCTTCTCAAGTCCTTACAGGATCAAACTGAGGAATCTGCAAAGCTTGCATCTGAAGTTAACTTTCTGAAAGAAAATCTGAGGAGTATGGAAAATGAGTTGCATGCAGAGAGATGTACCACAGACAAACTAGAGTGTGCTGTTGCATATCTTACTTCTCAACTGAACATTGAACAGAACAAGCTGAGTGAAGTTAGCCTGCAAAAGGCTGAACTGGCACACTTCAGGCAGCTGGTGGCAGATCTAGAGTTAGAGAAAAACAATCTCTCTGAACTTCTGTTGCTGCGAGACAAGCTTGTGGAGCAGCTTCAAGCTGAGACTTCTTCTCTTGATGGTCTTGAAGGTCAGTTGTCTGAAATGCATGAGTACATGATAACTGCTGATGTGAAGAATGTCTTTCTCATAAGCCTTTATGAAGCTAGAATTCTGGAACTTGAGCAGAAACTTCAGTCCTCAGATGTATGCTTTGGGGAGCTTCAGAAAAAGCATCATGATATGGAGTCACTGTTGAATCATTCTCTTGCAAATGAATCTCACTGTGCTGAAGAAAATGCCAAATTAATGCAAAATATTGAGTCATTAAGATGTAAATTAGAAGTCTCTGTAGCCCAAAGCAGAGATCTCTCAGAGGAAAACAGTATCATCTTTGTTGAACTTAGTGAATGCAAGAAGAAGCTGGCAACATTGGAAGCTAGGATTTCAGAGGATAAAGATCATCAAGTTTTTGTGGCAGGACAATTGAAAAACAACCTGGCAATTGCAGAAGAAGAAATAATTAACTTGGTAGTGTCCAGTGAGCAATTGGAGATCACAATCATAGTACTCGAGGCAAAATTACAGGAACAGCATGCTTATACAACTTCACTGAAGGAATCTGAAGATGAGCTAAACACCTTACGTGCTCGGTGTACTGAGCTTTCTGACAAGCTTTCTGAGCAGATGCTTAGAACAGAAGAATTCAAGAACTTGTCCATCCATTTGAAGGAGCTCAAAGACAAGGCAGATGCTGAATGTCTTCTTGCTCGGGAAAAACGAGAATCTGAAGGAACTCCTGTTGCTATGCAAGAGTCCTTGCGCATTGCTTTCATTAAGGAACAGTATGAGACGAAGCTCCAGGAGCTGAAACAACAGCTTTCTATCTCCAAAAAGCATGGAGAAGAGATGCTACTTAAATTACAAGATACTGTCGATGAGATTGAGAATAGGAAAAGGTCTGAAGCTTTGCACTTGAAAAGAAATGAAGAACTCGCACTAAAACTGTTGGCATTGGAGGATGAATTTCAGTCTTTAATTTTGGACAATCGTGAAAAGATCAAGGCTTATGATCGAATGAAGGCAGAGTTGGAATGTGCAGTACTAAGCCTTGAATGTTGTAAGGAAGAGAAGGAAAAACTTGAGACCTTGTTGCAAGGTTGTGAGGAAGAAAGGTCCAGAGTAATAGCAGAACTTTCCTTGACGAAAAAGCAGTTGGAAGATGTTGCATCTTCCATGGCTTGTTGCAATGAAGAAAGTGAAGACAAGGACAAAGTACATCATCTAACTGATAACATTCTGTACTCTGAGAAGGTACAAGATTCAAGTCTAGTTCCAATGTACAAAAATGAAGTTTCAAATGCAACCAAGGAAGCACAAGTCTTCCGGGTAATTTCTTCAGATAACAGTTCCGTTATAGCACCATTATCATGCAAAAAATAAATAAATAAATGGACGTTTTTTTTGGAGCAATATGATTCATTCCCCAATGGGTAATGTTTGGATTTACTTTCCTTTAGAAGTGTGGTTGTTGAGGGCTAATTGAACTGCTAAGACCATCCATGAACTGTATTAGTTTGTTGGGCAGTTTTGAAAGCTGAAAATGGTGTGTTTATCAACATATTTGTTCATGAATATTCAGTTGATTAAAGTCTCAACACTCTGAATGAACTCTAGCAAGCAGTTTATCTGGAAATGCGTAGCGTGCTTTTGCCTAGATTTTGGAACGATTGAAGTAGCCTGATACTAACAGAAAATATAATAGAAAAAGCTGCAATATGCTATATGTTCCCTCTATTGCAGTGTTGAACAGGGAAAAAGTTTGAATCAGTTGACAAGCTTATGGAGCCACGGTTTTTGTTTTTAAATCCTGTCTTCTGTTTGTGTGATATTTTTCCAAAAGATTGAATAATAAAACCTAAGGTCTTGACGCATAATTTGCTTTAAGATTTTGCATAAGAGCTTGGTGCATCATATGTTAGTGCACAATGATGTTTATCCATGACTTTCTAGTCTTAGTTTGCTTAATCTGCCATTTGGCCTAGAACAATCTGAAAATGATCTCTTCTGAGGTCTTTGGTTTTGTTTAAATTCTCTTCTAAATCATTGGCTTCTTTTCTGAAACATTCATGAATAATTTGTTAATTAGCAATTTCTTTTACTGCAGTTCTACTTGCATCCACAATCAGGTCTATTTTGTATAAATTCTGATTCATCTTTTTATCCTGCTTGTGCGATGAAGTTACTCTTGTCCTCTAAGATGGAACTATGATACTGATTTCTTTCTTCAGTTATTCATCTTTTTTTCTATTTTCTCGGCCATCGAAGTTTCTGGTCTTTGATAAGCTCATTTACATTATGTAGGACAATGCTGCCTCTGAAAATGTTCATGGAATTACTGACCAAGGAGCCATTGGAGGGGACTTCCAGCAAACCAGTGGAGATCATAGCCAATATCATTGCAAGACAGAGAGTCTGAAGTCCAGCATTAAGCACCTAGAGGAAGAGGTACTTATTGTTAAAAATATCAATAGTATGCCCTATCATGTCTGCTTGTATTAGTTCAAACACCTATTGTAGGTGGAAACCAAACTGTCTCACGGTTTACTGAGCCCAACTCACATAGCACTGGATCCTGTACTGTTGCTGATAGGCATATTGCTTAGGGCATTCCTAATCGGAAACCAGCATAATTTTCTTCTTTTTGTTGCAGCTGGAAAGGATGAAGAATGAAAATTCCCTGATTCCGGATGCTCAGCATTTTGATTTGGATTGTGAAATTCTACAAAATGAACTCCTATACTTAGAGAAGGTTGGTGTTAGTATTTCTGTCATGGAAGTTTTTTCTATTGTGGTTAACTGCATCGAAGTGACAATTAGTGGGTTATTTAGAATCCTTCAAATTGTTTCTCATTGTTGACTTGTTTTCATGTTACTTATGTTCCCTGTATGAAGGCAAACGAAGAGCTCAGAAGCATATTTCCTTCTTACAATGAAGTTTCAAGCACTGGGAATGCCTTGGAAAGAGTTCTTGCACTGGAAATTGAGCTTGCTGAAGCATTGAGGACAAAGCATAATTCAAAAATCCATTTCCAGAGGTAGGAAAATTCGATTCTTTCTGCACTCTTAAGCTTGTATCCCATTGCAGTGCAAAGGATTGAAAATCTAATTTTTCTTGCATAGAGTATTTTTTATGGTGTTTGTCTAGCAGTCTGCCTCACGTGCTTTCCCACTTAATTGACGTACTACTCCTGAGACGAACAGGCGCATTGCTGTTAAAGGTGGCATTCAAAATGTTTTTATTGCAATATTCTTATGGGCCTAGTCCTCCAGCTTTTAGCCTGTTGTGTCCTTTTCTACATATTCTAAGTCAGATTATGGAAGGATCTGACTATGATTTTCTCTTCTTTATGCTCCATTCTCCTTGTCATGTGGGTGTATAAAACTAAACCAGGGTAGCTCTGACGCATCTTTTCTTATGTTTATGTTTTTCTTTTGTTACTACAATTGAAAAACTAGGAGACATAGTCTTCATTATTAGCTTTTGAACACATCTCGCCAAACAAAAACATTACTTGGCTTGGATTTGTAATTTTTAATTTTTAATTTTTAATGTACTTTTGGCTGCTGGAAATTAGTGCATTTGCTTAGGTATGTTTTTGGTGCCTTTAGATTCATCTCTGACGGAGAATGCATGTCATATATTTGGAGTCTTGTGGGACGCTTCAGAAAGTGCCTATTTGTGTATATGTACAAAATACTGAAGCTTGAATATTTTTCGGAGCTCCTGATAAAGTCAATCATAAAGTTATACGGACGTTTCTATGGTTTGTGGAATATATGTTTATTTGTGCGTATAATTGATACTTCCAGAGATTGTTTCATGTCATAGAAGTGGAAGGTGGTTCTTATAGAGTTTAACTGCTTTGGGCTTTTTCTATTTGGTTCAGTTCTTTCCTAAAACACCATAGTGATGAGGAAGCAGTACTTAAGAGCTTCAGAGACATTAACGACCTTATCAAAGAAATGTTGGGATTGAAAGGAAAATATTCAGCTGTGGAGGCTGAACTGAAAGAGATGCATGACCGCTACTCCCAACTGAGCCTCCAATTTGCAGAGGTTGAAGGTGATAGACAGAAACTCAAGATGACACTCAAGAATATCCGCACATCCAAGAAACTCTTGCAGCTGAATCGATCTTCATCTGCCACTAACACTGAGCTTTCATCATAAGAACATATTATCGGAGGTAAAAAGCTGGAGATCCCCCTGTGAAACCTTGATGGGACTTGGAAGCTAAATGCAGACTGCAGGTTCTCTCATTGTATATAAATGTCATATCAGCCATTTTTTGCCAGCCGCTTAAATTACAAGGTGTAGATGTATGCATTATTTAGACATTTCTCTGTCTTGTCAGGCATAAATATGTTGTAATTTCTTATGTATAGTAAATTAAGTTTTGTAACTAACGTTACCATTTCTTATTTCCAGTCAAGAACATAGTCATAACAAAGAGAAATTTCTGTTTTCTAATTGTCATAATTTTCGTGTTTGTGCTAAAATTCTTTCATATGCTTTTATGCAGCTCTACAATAACATTTTGCTCTGCCAGGCTATGCCGCTTTCAATATGCGATTTCTGAATGATTTAAGTACCCTCCCTACTGGGTTTTAATTTCTCATTTCCATGGGGCACGGGTTGCATCCCAAACTTGAATCACTTTTGCCTGGTAAGAAGTGATTTGAGCGGCTGAATACAGCTTGACCCCATGACCTCTGGTAAAAATTGAATATACATGAGTATTGTTAGCTCACTCTACGTTGCTCTCTTTATGCCTTTTAAGTTATCATATAAGTCCAAAGGGGGTTATCACATAAGTCATCGAAAGACACCTAGAAAACCTTGGATGCTATCTTGAATCGATATCGCTAAGGACAGCCTGCCTGGTTCAACTGTGTACATATAATAAAAGTCACTCCATTGAGTTAACAGGAAAAAATTTCAAGTCACGTTGAACACCAAGCAGTACCAGTAGTTTTTACATTTCCAGAACCGTACCTTCCATCATTTTCTAGAACACCTTTAGTAACAAAGAAATTTCCAGCCAAATAAAACCAAACAAACTAATGATTTCAACAATTTCTTTTGGGGTCTTCTTTTGTTTTCATAATATTTTCCTTTTTCCTGCTGCAGAAAAATACTATCCTGGTTTCTGATCCATAAGCTTCCACTTCAATAAAGCATCATTTCTCTTCTCTGTTCTGCTAGTAAAGAATTTCAAATGTACTCCAAGCATCAGCTATGACAAGGTAGAACCAATGATGTCAACATAACATGACAGGTGTTCTTCAAACATCTGCTGTCCTTTGTATAGCAAAATATCTGAAAACAAAAAGCTAAATACACTTTAGAACCCTGGAAATGAAGGGAACAAATTCTCTTTGGTAACTCAAGAAGCTTTGGATCTCTGTAGGAGGATTATAAGATTGTGCATCCACAGCCACCTTTCTTTGTTGCATCATCCTGCAATTTATCTGCAACGGTGTAATAACATATAAGTTAACTAGCTAAAATAATAGCTAGCTTTCTTGTTTCCTAAATAAGCACTGCTTGCAAATAGAAAGAAGGTAAACATTTCTATTGCAAAAAATAAGTACAATTTAGAGAGGCATGGCATGCTTACTTGAAAAGTAATATCTCAAGGTTAGAAAGCAATAATGTAAGCAGTTATCTCCTCCGCAACCGTAATGAACCCCCCCCCCCCCACCCCACCCAAAAAAAAAAAAAGTATCTTAAAAGTCAATCAATTGCAAGAAGCTGGACTGTCATAAAAAGGCTCGAGGGTTTCTTTTCAATGATGGGAGGAGGAGAACAAAGAACAGAATGATGGATACCATGAACAAACTTTTCCACATTAAGAAAAAATGAAAGAGCTACTGAAGGCATTGATGAATGTGAGAAAACCAAAAGAAAAAAAATCAAGAGAAATGCCCTTGCAATGGATACCAGAATTAAGAGCACCAGCTACTTCAAGTACTTTAATGTAGCTAAAGGACACTCAAACTATATAAAATGCTATAGAGAGACTGAAAGAAAAACTGAATTTTCAGCCTCTGGCTAATGAATTCTGAAGGGTAGATGGAAAACACAAGCCCCTGAAAGACATTTCCATGCTCCGTTCCTCACATTGACATAATGATTCATAATCTCAAATAAGCATCTCATAAGGTGTTGTCAGTTCATTCATTAGATCTTCAGATGTGACTTAACAAAACTCTTGAGAAAAGTAGCAGTAAGACTGCAAAGCTAAAGGTGATGAATTCATCTGAAACATGAAGCTCTCAATTACCATTATGCTTGTCTGACAAAGGAGGACGGACAACAACATGCATGGTGATTACACCTCCGGGAACTTCAGCAACTGGAAGCCTTGATTCAGCAAGTGTTTTGTTGTTTTCCAGTATCTTTCCTGCATTTATTAGCTTCACATCATTTATCGTCTTTGGTCCATTCTCTTTGTCTGCCCAACAGTAAAAAATTCATGAGTTAATAGGATTCTGCATATATATCCATAACACAAATAAATAAATGAGTGGGCTCTGGAATATGATAACATATCACCACAAGAAGACTTCATCCTGGAAAAAAAAGGGCGCACAACCAAGGCCCAAATGCAATGTTCAATGTCCAGTTCAAGTGTGCATGGGCCCTCACTACAATCAACTAATTATGTCTTACTTTCTTACAATCATTGTCAAAGTTCAAGCACAGACCTATATGATTCAGTTGAGTGAAAGAATTCTTTGTATAAGTATTGAAATGCATAGTTCTTGACAGCCAGAAACAGTTCACTATAAGAAAACAAATAACAAAACTAAAAGTTTAATAACCGCATCTCTGTAATTGATACAAGGTCCTGAACTACATAGTGCCCCTCTACACGCTCATTGAGGTTAAACTCTATGTACACAATCCTCTACCAATCAATCAACAATCATATTTTATATCAGATTCTGAATTTGGAACTCCAATACTACGGCAAGGAACAAATAGCGTAAAAATTATCAGCAGCTAAGTAGTGAAGTCGCTAAACGCTTAACTTCCTTGAACTTGATGCATATAGGGGCACTATGAGAGGCCAGGAATCTTAAAAGGTGGTACAAATAACAAGGTAGAAATAGCCCTGAAAATTTCACTCCTTAACACTAGAAACTGGATAATCATGATGCATAAGAAATTTAAGGAAGTCTAGAGACAATAAGTACAGAAAGCAAGCAATGGGTCCAATTTCTCATAAAACAGTCATCGGGGATTAATTTTTGTGGTTGCAACTTGCAGGTGTAATTTCAGCCATTGATCAGAGCCATTGTCATACAATTGAAAGTGTTTCCATTATTCTTCAAATATTTGGTTCATAATTTCACCTTCTCTGTGCGTTCCCCCCATCCAGAACCCGTCTATTTATATTTCTTTTCTGAATTTGTTATTTATCTTGGCCATCCAATGGACAACTTTCCAACATAATAGTCTGCTAAAAGAGGCAAAACCACAGAATGCACAAATATGAACGGCATAGATAATCTAAAGTACATATGTGCATTTCAGACTCAAAGAAACAAAGTAAGAACATTGAAACATAATGATAAAAGATGCAAAAAGAACAACCAGAATAATGGGGGAAGAAAACTAGGAGTTTTTCTATCGGAATCCAGCATGTCAAAATGAAAATTACGAATAAGAAAGAAAGTTTCAGAGTAATAGAATGCAAACTGCAATATCAGAGCAGAAAACATTACTGCCTGGCCAAAGAGTCTCATGCACAACAGCTATCTAATTTCAAATAAGCCAAGACTTATATGACCAAAATAGCACCCTCGACCAAGAAAGCAAAATCATATTTGCACATATAAAACTCAAAACACATGAAAAATTTATTCTTAATATATAATAAAGTAACAGAAATAGAAACCTTTGGGCCATTGAGCAATTATCTTTTCTTTGAGAAATCCCACCGTCGAAGAAGGGCTATACTTATTTGGTCCAATGTCACTGCCATCAGCAAGCCTGAATTTGATGTCAACCAACTCTTGCACAGCCATTGAAAAGCCTCACAACATCAAACCAACCGGCAGTGAATTCTAAAACCCAACAAGTCAAATCCACTTCCAACTCCAGAAAGAACAAAATAACAATCTCTTCTTTACCTTTCCTCCAACCACAAAGCTCGAACCAAGAGTAAGTACGCAAATCGAAAGACTTCTCAGAAAAGGTTGAAAAAAAAAAAAAGAAAACCCAGATTCAAGATACCAGAAAAAGACCCACCCAACTTCTCAGAAACACGTTCACTTCAAGAAGAAGTAGCTCAGGAAATACTTCCCCACAAGAGAACCCAAGATTTTGATCAAATCAAGAAGAATCCAGATCAAGACTCAGCAAATTATAATTACTGTGCCAGAATCCATTTTGATAACAGTCCCTTGAAAGTTAAAAGGCCTTGAAAGAAGAATGGGTTTACAGTAGGTAGATGTTTGATCGAAGGCCACTGAGGAGGAACCAGAACAAACCTATAAGATTTCCAAAATTTGACACAGAATATGGAAGATTTTGGAAGAGGTGAGGGATAGATGAGGAAACTTATTCTCTTCTTCAATTGCTTGATGTGAAAAGAAAGAAACAAAGAATTAAAGAGAGAAAAATCTAAACCCAAATGGAAAGGTTAACCTCCCCACCTTCTCTAGAATCTAACTCAAAAAATTTAACAAATCATTTGGGAAGTGTCGTTTTTACTTTGCTTGGTTCGGTTACCCGTCGGCCCTGTAGTTGACTTCTTTTCTGTATTTTTTTTTTTCATTTTGGCCTTTTTGTGTTACTGTGCAATTTCCATCTTTAACAAGATGTTCCCATGAAAGAAATATTCTCTCTCGCGAAATCGCGGAATTGAATATCAATAATTTTTAAAATATTTTAAATTAAATATTAAATATTAAAATAATCATTTATTTTATTAATAATTTTCTTAACTTGTTATAAAATGATCCTATCAATGATCTCTTTAACTTGCTTAATTTAAAAGATTAAAAATATACTAATATGTGAATTTTATTATTCACCTCTTTATTTATGAGAATATTATAATAATTTTTTATAATCAAATTATTCTCTTTAATTTTATTTTAAATTAAAATAAGACATTTAATTTTGAATAAATGAAGTAGTAGATTGATTGAGAATTTTTATCTCTATTTTGATAAAAGTAAATTATTTGTGGTAAAAGAAATGTGACTTGAAGTAAAAAAAAAATGTATTAATTTTTAGAATAAGAGTGAAAACAAATACACCAAAAATTAGTTGAATGATTGAGTATGGTTGCTCTCCATTGTATATTTTGGACAGTGATTTGTATATGAAGGGAATGCAAAATATGAAGTTTGGGATATATATTTTTCTCATAAATAATTTAAATTTTATAAAATTTAATACTTTAATCTCAAAACCAAAATTTATGCAATATTACCTTTAAGTTTCTCATGAAATTGGAATCGTGCAATTTGGATTTATGTTCAAGTAAAAATTTGTTTTGAAATTATAGTAACATGTTCTTCAATTTGGGACAAAATCGTCTTTCTTTTCTTTTCTTTTCTTTTTAGGTTGAATACTATTTTTGCTTCATACTTGTTAAAAAATTAACTTTTTTATTTCAAATTACTTATCATTTTATGAATTTAAGACAATATTTATTTATTATTGAACTTTATTCTCACATTTATTAATTCAACGAACATATTTATTAATTATATTGAAAGTTTCAAGATAATTTTTGGTTATCTGATTCAATAATTCAAACTCAACTAACAATTTCCTTAATTTGTGTAGAAGTTAGTTTCTTGAGAAGTAGTTTGGGTTGAAGAGGGCAAAAGTGAGAATTTGAAATGATAAAAATGAGCATCACCACTCATCAAATACAGCCACTTTATTAGCTCTTATGCCCAAGTTTGGAACATTTTATTACCAAAATAGTTTATTAGTTTGGCTGACTGGGCAACATCCACTACCTATTTTGGCTACCTCCCCACACCAACATACATACATATATATATATATATCTGTGTGTGTGAGAGAGAATATTTGACTAATAAGGAAACCAAAACATAGTTAAATATACAATATCTCTTCCTTAAAAAAAAAACTTTGGTAGTTTGACCACCCTGTTAGATTCATGTAAATTTGACTTGGCTCATCTATATGTTACTTTTTCAAAGCTAACGAATATTTATTTTCTTGATAAGAAACCGGTGTTGGCCGAGCCATTAAGCCGGTGCCAATTTTTTTTGTTTGATCTCGCTTATTTCTGGGTTATTCTGACTAATTTAGCGTAGAAAATTTGAGGTGTAAAGACTCAAAGTATTACGACATTGTAATATATTGTTGCCTCTGAAGTAATTTAAATCTACGCCATCGATTTAGTAAGTCAAGTGTAAGAAATACAAGTTGAGGGTCAATTCGGTCAATGCTTCTTCATTGGTACCTATTTAATTTGAGAGTTTGTCTTGTTCTAATTCTTTTGCTTGAACTATTTCGATGTGAATCTCTCAAACTCATTCCACAAAAACAAAGGCCAACAATAGAGATAGGGAGAGTCTTGGATATTATATCAGTTCTCTTGCAATCTTTGAATGAAAGACCCGTTATATTTGAGTAATAAAAAAAAAGAACTGTTCAAAGAAATTAAAGTAAAACAAATTAAATTCGAAACTATTCATACTAAAAATATACAAAGCTAACCTAATAAACAGGCGTTTATGTGGAAGACCTCGTCAACCAACCATGGATGTGCACATTATTTCACCGGCATTATTTGTTTTCCGAGATCGTATATGCATCTTCAACCATAATTTAATTTCTTTTTTAGCAACCAACCAGCTATGCAAAGTTGATGAAGCCAATGCAGTTCTTCTGGAGAAGTGTCCCATGATATATACGACAATTAAAAAGGAGATTATTATATATAATTTTTAAATTTGTTATATGTAATATCTTTCACTATAACTCTATTTGGATTGTATTTCTTCAAACTAAATATTTAAATCAAATTTACAATTGAGTTTCACTCTTCTTCTAACAAAAAAATTACTTTCACGATATTCAAAATAAAATCTCTCACAACCAAACACAATCTAAATACGCCGTATAAGTTTTTTATTTCTGGGCCCATAGAGTGGGTTTTCTAGTGTTGAAATGAGGAGATATCTTTGATAATGTTGTTCCAACTATATATTCCTATTATTGCATGCAATTGAAAATTCTAACCCATTAGAAACGTGCCATTAGTATGGTTGGTTTTAGACTGGCTGATCGTAGTTTAATACCATTGACTAAGTGGGATATAAGATAGTTACCAAATATAACCTAAAATGAAAAGTTTATAATTAAATTCCGTTATATAATTCAATTCAAATACACAATTTTTGCTTTGTTAATGGTCCCTTCCCATTACAACTTTTTCCACAAAAGAAAGAAACATTCTATTAGTTTCAAGTTGAATATTTATATTTTTTATTAAACTTTTTTCAAAATATCTATTTATCTAAAATATATCGTCATCTAACTTTCCTATCTAATCTCGTTAATTTAAAGAATTTCATTCCTTAGTACACATAAAGATAAAGTAGCAATTTACATAAAGAAAAACACTTCCTTAAATATGTCAAATCAAATTTGAGCCGAGCGCGACCAAAAAAACAGAAGAGGGGAGGGGTATTACTAAAATTAGCAGCCTCTCTAATGACATTTGTGATTGCCAAAGTTTACCCAAAGCATTCCCAACAGATCCCCCGAACACAACCATAAAGTTAAAATTGATGTCTAACATGCAAAATTACTCATCTCCTATCATTGCACCCCACCTATCCAACAACCTTCTTGACTGTCTGTAAGAGACATGAAGGTGAATCTTGATTCTTTTTCCTTTTTTTTTTTTTTTTTTGTGGGGCGCGGGGGTTGAATTGAGGCAGCTATCAAGCGCCGCCAATCTATTTTCTTCTGCATGAACCAGCAAATTGCCAAGTTGGATAGGTGGGTAATCCAAAATACAAATAATAATAATAATAATAATAATAATAATAACGGCCAAGCCAAGTTGGAATTCTTCAACTTGAAAGCTAATTTGATGGCTGATTACTACATATCATGGATTCTTTCAAAGTTTCATTACCTTTTCTCAAGGGATATGTCAGTCCTTTTGCTTGCCATAGAAAATTACAACTTGCAATATGGGGTGTCAAGCAAAACACTAATTTATTCCAATTTTTTCTTTTAATTTAAAATTTTGCTGCCTTGTGTGAGTCGCAAAAAATAATGTTGTTGAAGAGCTGATTTGCTGTCTGATTAGCGATTGTGACCCCAAAGCAAAGGCATCATTGGTGATATAATTTGTTGCAAAGAACATATACAATTTTGCTTTCATTTTCAAAGAAGGAAGATTTGAAGTCTATAAGAACACAGAGATCAGTTGATTTTAGTAATGGGTTAGTTTAAGTAATGTCAACCACTAAACAAAAGCATACCTACAAGTAGACCGACCAATACCATCTGGCCATTTGGTAAGGATCAAATGTTCTAAGTTGCCGGCTGAAACGCTGTCTTATAATTTTAAGACCCCAGAACGAATGCTGATTCTTGCCACCTTTTTTCTTGAATTTGTGCATCTTCACCGTTTTTATTTTCTTTTTTTGGGAGAAAACTCGTAGTATTTAATAAGGAATTCTAAGCCAAACGGAAAAATTTTCTACTTTTTTCAATTTCAATGGGTTCTACACATTTGACTTTTACGAAAGGAAAAGTGACATTACAAAATTAACTTTTTGAGAAAAATTATTATTTTTGAATTAAGTTATAATAAAAAGCACCATGTGCCTAACAAGGTCACATTGAATTCATTGGTATAAAAGAAAGAAGAAAAAGATTAAGAAAGCTAAATACTCTTCTAAAATTTGCGTGTCAATTCAAAATAAGCTATTTTATTATGAATGGTTGGAATATACAATTATACATTTTAAATTATTCTTTTCTTTTAGTATTTGCTCTTGCAAATTACAAAAATATTCACTACAAGGAAAGTTACTATTCACTTTTGTATCAAATTGTATATTCTCATTTATTTTGATAAAGGAGTTAATAATATGCAAATTGCAAGTTCATCTTTAAGAATTAAGAGAATTAGCAGTAAAAGTTTTGGTAGAAAATATGTTTGGTTTTAAATAATGAACATTCGTTTTAGGACAATCTAAAATAGCAAGTGGGTATTGAAATTTGAGGTTGAAGGGAGAGACTAATAAAACCAAGTGCAGAAAGAAAAAGTCCAAGATTTTCCTTGTGAAATCAAGTTGGGAACCACAAAAAGAAGTGCAAGAATAAGCTGTAAAGTGGCAAGAAATGGGCATTTGCTAATGTGGTCTCAATATTTGCAAGGAGTTGATGGATGCCCATGTCATGTTTTCTAATTCAAGTGGAAGTGAATTGGAGCCAGCCTAAAAGCTACTACATTTTTTGGAGTTAATGCTATCTTATAGTAGAATACTAAAAATTACTTATCAGTTTTCTGCCTAAAATTTTATTAATGATTTTGATATTTTATTTTATTTATTATGTGGAAATGTTTATAACAAAGTGGCTGTAGTTTAGTGGTAAGAATTCCACGTTGTGGCCGTGGAGACCTGGGCTCGAATCCCAGCAGCCACACTTTCTTTTTTTGCAGAATATTTTCTTTTTCCCTTAGCAGACCAAAAGGCAATGTCCGGGGATGCTGCCGTTAACAAATTTGACCGACAAAGAAAAGAAGTCACAGTTATTTTGTAATCAACCAGTTTCTTTCCCAAATCCAACGGATCAAATTCGCTAGAGAAGAACAAGGGTCAATCAAGCGCGAACAACACATCACAGAATAAAGGATAATCGTGCATGATTAAGCATTGATCACAGAATGTCTGTTCATCATTAAGCAATAAAGTATGAGAACAATTGACAAGACAAGAATCTGCCTCTTCTTACTTTTTTGGTGGAAATAGGATCCATTTTGCTTGTCTCCTCTTAGTTGAGTTCCCTTTCCTTAGTCACTTTAACTCAGACACTTCCTTAAATAATTAATTAGAACATATCCCCGACCCGCGCACCCATTTATTCATTTTTCTTTGAAGGCCTTCCTTCTTCTTGCACCTCGTTAATGACAAGATAATATCTCAATTAGTATAGAAAACTTATGTACAAGTCGAACACTAAAATGAGTCGCAATTACATTCTTAATTGATTATGGTATCTTATTTTGGAAATAAACGTTACTTTTATTGGTAAGATTAGGCAAAAGCATTTCTAAATTTGTCGCATCAGATGGTTTAACCATACCAGTAAAGCCTACCGCAACCAAGGATTATTTAATTAAAACACTGGAAGAAAATATTAAGGTTGCAATCAACGGGTAATAAGCTGGCAGAAAATATAGGTTCAAATGACTAATAATCACGAATACCAAAAGTTGAAAAGAAAGACATATTATAAGACGGTTCCCCTACAGAACCTTAAAGAAATTTTCTCATGAGTTAGAGGACTAATGAATATTTGGCAGCTCATCCGACAATACAAGAAACGAGCAAAAGGAATCCAGAGGCAACTATGGAAATGAACCCACAAGTTATATAGTAAATTAAACTAGTCCTTATTCCTTATGAGAACAAATTCTTTTGATAGGAGAAGAACAAACTAGACTCAAATCATCTGCTGCAAGAATCTGATCAACTACATAGTGCAGCATGAAAGTATTCTTCAGAAGGAAGCATCCAACAAGTTCAAGCACATCTATGTGCAGATTCGCCTAAATATCCAGGAAAATAGCGGAATGCTTAAAGATTAACATTTCCTGTTAGACTGGAGAAAAGGTATCAGTATTGTTGCTACCCTCTTCCTTAACCTGCAAAAGCAAAACCAAAGAAGAAGTAATTATCCCTCAATAAATACAGCAAGAATTTGGACACCCTCCACGTGTTGCGGTTATATCTCCTGACAGAATTTAACAGACTGACAAGGATGCCATCTTCCCTTATAAAACTGCAGGAAATTTTCCATCCATCTAGGCAAAACTGTGAATCCAAGGCAAACATACCTGAAATCCAACCATTAATGTAACCAAACGTCTCTGCTGCAATAGTTCCTAAAAGTTGTGCTTCTGATTGCTCTCGAGATTTGTTCACTTTAGTAACACCTTTAGAGATTTCCAACAGTTTACTCAAAAAAGAAAAAAAAAAGGAGATTTCAAACAGTCGAATGGTTTTCTTCTGATTTCTATTTGTTGAGAAAACCAAGAGCACAAAGTTGTATATATCTTTGCAGTATAAGACAGTACAGAAATTAAGATAGATGTTCCAAGAAATTCAGGAGAAACTTGAACAAGATCAATGCCCGCTAGATACTTTCTCATCCCTCAGGATGCGAAGGAAGTGAAATGTCAGCCACCAGAAAGTCCTTAAAAAAAGGTCAGAAGGGACTTAATATCAATATCAAGGGTCATACTCAGATTCTAGTTGAGGAAACGCATAATCCCTCAGCATGCCACGTCATTCTTCAAATAGAAAAATGGTTGGGTTGAGAAGGTTCTCTACGGGTTCTTGATCCAATAGTAGCTTCATTTGGCTAGGCAAGCCTCACCTCATTTCAACTAGGAGGGAAAAGATAAAAGTAGGTCATTATCAATACTAATTTAAATTAGCTAATAAAAGCATCAGTAAAAGCTAATACCTTTTCAACATTTGTAACTTTTGACACAATTAGTTTCACCAAAACTCTGATAAATGACAAAAATCTGGTGTACAAATTCATTCCCAGGTCTCAAGTACACTGCATGAAAACAGTACTGCCATCTAAAGAAGTTAAAATCACAGAAGATTATCATTAAAGTTAAATTCATAACCTCTACATGTCACACGGAATCAACTGTTTGAATTTAAGAAGCGTCTACTGCAATGAAAAATCTTTTCAGAAAACATGTATCCTGTCCTGTTGCAATGTGGAAATGGAATAAAAAACAGAAAATGAAAGAAAAAGAATAAGAAAAAAGTCTCGTCTTTTTGACATGTACATGTCAGTAAAAGTTACAATTAGCATTTCTTAGAACTGATTCAGAAAACAAATTTGGCTACAGTTTTCAATCCATCACCAATTTGATATGGTTTTTCTTTGAACATGATTCCAGACTGCAAATAAAGATTACAATTGAGTAGTTATTTATTTGTTCTTTGCTTATTTAAGGACTTAATTCAATGTGTAATCTTGCTGACAACCACCATAGAACCTTAAGATGCTAAAAGGGTACCTGATCAAACATAACGACAGGAATGTCTTTCTCTGCATACCTATTCCGGCATAATAAGGATGTGAAAACTAGCACATACAAGTAACATACTTATCAAGACAGATAGGTGAATCCCAACACAAACTGACTACCAAACATAAACAACAGGAAAATGTATATTTGTTTTGCGTGCCTACTAATTGAGATCAAGTTGGATACACTATTAATTTTCTATGAAATTTATCAATCAGTTTTAACATCCAAAAACCTAATTAATTAAGGTATTACACTCAGAAAAAATTGTTCATCATTATTTATGGCATTCATGAATGCTTCTTAGCGCATCAGGAGACCTATGTATAATAAGTAACTAACATATTTGCATGGAAATTAAGGAGGACAAATAAAAAGAATCATAAGCATTGAAAAATATGAAACAAAAATATTAAAAAGCAAATTAGATCTATGTCATGCTTTACATGTTATAGAATTATATTCAATGAGTTTTTGTCGTGATAAGAGAAATCTATATACCAACTCATAGTACTATGTGCACGTTCCAATCTCAAAAGAAATCAGAAGAAAAGTGCCCAGAAATTTGCCCAATTTCTCACATTAATTTGACCATACCTAATGACCTCTTCAAAATCTGGTTACTTTATTGGCCATATATACATCCAAAATATGAGGAAATGAAATGCACGGAAAAAATGCAACAGAGATCTAGAGTATCTGCATCATAAAACCTGAAGAAAAGTTGCTAGGCTTCCAACATACCATCATTCAGTAGCTTGAGAATGAAATAACCACTTAGACATATGGAAAGTGCCCCGACAGAAATTCTAAAAGCTTCAGAAAGAGTTTCATTATTCCTATAGTGAAAACCGTTGCTATATGAGGTACTACCATTCTGAAGCCTATCATATAAGTTGCCTATAATGTTTCTAGAGGTGCTCAAGAACCATCAATGTTTATTACCATTCTAGACACAAACTGCTATTCCTTTTTGGCTTTTCTCATGAAATACAATGAGGAAATTCAGAAAACCCAACTTTTAGTATTGGCAAAAGAGAAGTTCGATAATTATGTCTCTTAGGAGATAAAGATTGTCCTTCTACACATATTGCACGTGACATATATCTGTCATCAAATGCAATATAAACGTGTGACAAGATCTTTAGGCACACAAAGCTGCTGTAATTCGTATTAAATATAATTCAAGTTGACACGTTTAAATTTCATGCTATACAAAATATTTTTATAATTCTACTGACATGCAAGCACGACATATAATAACCTTCTTGATGGTCTACATTTTACTGCTACATCTATTTGACACATTCATATTTCATATAGTAACATTCTTATATTTAATAAGCTATTACGTTAAGTATAAATGTGTCAACAATGTCTATTTGACACACGAAGCTGTTAAATGTAAGGGATTATGTTAGTAAAATGTAGACAATCTAAGATTACCGCATGCAATACTTTTGTGTCACTAGAATGTGTAAAAAGTGAGCTGGCTGCTATAGACATCTGTAAGTTGTACCATGAACTCTCTTGAGTGGCTCTCAACATATTCATACGAAGTACAAGATTGTCACACGTAGTGGATATGTGTCACTGGACATGAAAACCAGCTCAAGAGTTGTTACACATAGAATGCAAACAATGAGCAACTTGTTGCACTTATTCTACACGTGTTAGAAGCTTCTTTACATCATACTGTGAAAATCTCTCAAGGTTTTTCATATTTTCTGGCACGTATCCAATACAATGTGTTAGCAAACATGAAAAACCTTGATAAAATTTTCACAAGTATAATGTAAACAGCAAGCAACTTATTACACGTAGTCTATACGTGTCAAAAGCATTGAGTGTCTTGAGATAAATACATGCACAATACCATAAACATTTGCCTATATATAAGTGAAGTTCCCAGAAGAGGCGCCTCACAACTTTCAAACACAGCTAGAAACTTACACATAGTTGATCATTAACCAAAACTCTAGTCCCTTAAGCTCCTTTCACAGGCCAAACTTTTGAAGTAAAGATTGTATCATAAAAGATCCAAGCTGATTCGGATACAACAAAATCTAAGGTAAATAATGCACAAACTACTTCTGGATTGAATTTATAAGGAATGATGAATGGCAATTTTTGTTTTTCTTTTGCAGGCTTGAAGCTATCCTATCACCAAGTGAATCATCCAAATTGCATAAAAGTTTTCGGAGGCCGTCTTGATTTGATCAACCATACAATCTGGAATGATTGATCCCAGGTTCGCTAAGATTCTTCTTACCAACAGATTCTACACCTTCTTACTTTTATGGTTCGAGATAATAAACTTGCCTTTATGTGCAGGTCACAGTAAATTATAGCCCCACGGACAGAGAGCAACCCCATGCGGTTGCTCAAATGATGAACAAGAAGAATTTCCGAGGTCCTTGAAATTCTTCCTTGATTGAAGAATTTTCATTGCATTTTGTCATACATGACCCTGAATCTCAACATGCGGCATCCAGCTTTTCTCCTTTTTCCCCACTTTGCCTTTCTCTTAAGCCTTTTCACAAAGTAAAGCATAAGTCCCAACAGTCCACAAAGTTTCATCTTTTCCACACACAAAATCTTCATCGCAGGTTTCATTTTTTTTTTCAAAATCTTTCCAAGTAGTTTAGAAATTTTAAAATTCTCATAAAACTCCGATCCATTTCAACAAGAAGTTAAATTTTCTCCTCCATTTACCGCTTCAAAATCTCCATGCACATAGTACAGAATTGAACAAAAAAAAATCAAATCCCAGAACAGAAAAGCAAGGTAGAATTTTATCATCAAGGCACATACGGGGAATCCACATGCAGACAGGAAACTTCACTCAGATGACCGACCATCCAAGTTCTTCCACTCCTGCCCCTGCAAGAAACGCAAACAAAATTATAACCAGGGATTTCGAGGAACAAAAATGGGATTAAGAAAGCACCCGCCCCAACCCGTCAGGAACAAAGAACCCGCCGTTTGTTTTTTCACTATAGAGGCGTTTTACACGTGGAATCTGCTCTCAGGAGCCTTTCTTTTTTTTTAACAATAAGAAAAAACCTTTTTTCTTTTTCTTTTTCTTTTTCTTCCCAATCTCAGTACTTTTTTATTCTTCTCCTCTTTTCTTTTTATTTTTTTTCCGGCCCACCTTCTGCATAACCACAATTTCTCCCCTTCCCTCATAATAAACGGACCAAATCTGGGCCGGATGATACAGTTCTGACCAGTTTGTAAGCACCAAGCTTCAATAAGCATTGGGCCCTCGTCCCTTATTTTTCTTCTTGTGGCTTTTATTCTTCATAAATATAATATTTTCCAGTGATTTATGTAAATTACGGATTTCTTATGACTTCCTGTTTTCATCTCTAACAGGTCCGGTCGGTGTAAATTCAAAAACAAAGACTTCTATCTTTGCGATTAGAACAAAATTCAGGAGAAGTGGGTATCTTTTACCTCTCCGTAATTCTCAATTCCTTATGTTTCAATTTTTACTAAAAACATTTCAACTTTTGCAGTAAAAACCATGGCAGTGCACGTTCTCTTGAGCGCCTGGAAGGGGGCCTCTACCGTTCCATCGGTTTTCTCCTGATTATGTATAGGATGTTTTTCCCACCAAGGTAGAGTAGAGATTCTAGCAATGATTCTCCTTTTCCGTTGCGGAATGAGGCTAGTGGTATTGCGCATTTACGTTGAAGTTTGAATAGATTCTGACTAAAAATAACGTATTCGTATCCGACTGAGAATTTCGCAATCACACGTTTTGATTTTTCTTTTAAGCAACTTTTTTGGTTTTATGTGTTCCATTGCAGACACAATAACACAAATCAGTTTCAAAATTTGCCTTTGTTTTCATCAAGAATGGGCTATGACACTGTATTTCCTTTCCTTTCTCCAGAGCATCCTACAGGAAACAATTCTTCTTGCGAGAGTGCCATGAAGAAAACGGTGCCCCAGGAGTTCACAGAAGCTGGGGACTAGTGGAATGAGAAGTGTACCGATCCAGGAAGTTCCTGGACGCCAACCCTTCGGTGTAGGTGAGACATTTTCTCAATGCCTCCACACTTCTCAGCTCCTTCTCCATTGTTGTTTCTGGCAAAGAAGCGGAGAAGCTGATAGGCATGCCATATTGATTCACGTCGTCCAGTACCAGCAATGCCTTCTCCTCATCTGCTGCATTGTTTCCTGAAGCTTTTTCATTCCTACTTCCAGTTGGGAATGGCTCTTTCTCATCTTCGTCAATGCCCTCCCCATCTTCCTCTGCAATCGCGCGGCAGCAATTTGCAGTATTATCCACGGCAACCAGGTCGATACGAAAACGGCCATCTGCTCTGGTGGCTTGGAGGTACTCAAAGTACTGCACGTTGGCCTCCCTGAGAATCAGCCTACCATCGACGTATTCTCTGGTGAGGAACCAAGGAAGAGGCCCGGTGTAGTCTCCCCGCCCTTGAAGCAAGGTGATCGGTGGAGGAATATCCCGCTTTTTCTCCCCCGTCTTTGCCAGACTACTTTGTCTTCTTGTGGACTGCTGGGGATTCTCCCATGGCGCTGGACCTTCTCCGCTAACCATATGGACACCGCTCTCTGTGCCAATCAAGTCTCCTGTTGCGGACGATGTCCATGATGAAGATGTTTCAGAAGGCAGCAATGCGAAGAACGACCTTGATGGCGATGATTTTCTTCTGCAAGAATGTACGATTCTCCTTCTCGCACTTCTTGCATTCTCACCTTCTGATCCTACAGCGAGGCTAAGGCCGGAGCCGTTGTCGCAGCAGTCGTTTGATCCCCTTCGGGACCCCATTGATGAAGATGACGAGGAAGAAGCTACCCTCGCTGCCCAGAGGAAAATCACATACAGGGTTCCTACGATTGTTTCCTTAACAGACTCGTAGACTGCCATTTTCCTCTGGTACCTGTACATCAGAAAGATCAGATCAATGGCTTCATCATGAATGTTATAAAACCATGTATACGTTCTTCTTGTCTTCCACTTCATGACTGTAAAAGAACAAAGTTGATAGAAAAACAGAAAAGAAAGTTTGAATGATTTGAAAAAGTTGCAGTGGTGGTTGAAATTTTTGGAATGGCTTTATGAATGAGAGCAAAAATACAAATTCTCATATTTGGATTCAAAGGGATGAAACCGAAACTCATAAAAACTGAAAAACAGACAGACGATGCACATCTGTACGATTGAGTTGCTGATAAAGCGAGTATTAGGTCACTGATGCCGTACACCTGATGACACATGTGACCGAAAGGTTGCGTGTGACTTTCGATTTGCTATCGTCTTTTTTTTTTGTCTGCACAGCACCGTGAACTAAGTCGCCGGAATTAATGGCTATTTCCGGCAGCGGAACTGACAGCACATGCATGCAAAAAGTTGAAGCAAAGAAAAAACTTAAATTCAAGATTAATGGCGTAAAATTTCTGTTTTTGATGCAGATGAGAAAGATTCAAATTCTTGAAACGTTTACAACCTGAATTCCGCCTGTGATTAGGCTACACATTGTAAAGAAAGATCAAAATCGGTGCTGAAGAAAAGATTTTGCATGCAGAAGAAACAATGTATATAAAAGGCTAGCGTGGTAAGCTCAATCGTCGAATATCTGGTACGGTAAGTGAGAGTAAAAAACTGAATTTTCTTGAGAAAAATAAAACTTTTTTTCTCTTGATAAAAAAGATATCGAAGATCAACTGGAAAATTGCAATGCAGATTTTTGAAGAATTTTTTGAGGGACGAAAATCATGAAGTTTGAAAGAGTATAGAAGAGGATGAGGAATTAATTGGGTATCTGCTCCTAATTACCTTAAGGAATGGAAGAAGCTCTTGAAGCTTCAGCAAAAGCTAGAGAGATGACCAATATTGGCAAGAACAAACTCGAAGAAAATATTTACTGTTGAAGTCACTCGTGAGAATGTCTAGCCGTTGCCCTCTCATTTCATAGTGGTAAATCCACTGTCACTTACCAAAAACAACCTCTCCTACCTGTCCCTTTTTCCTTTTGGCTTTACAAAAAATTATGTGGGTGGTGGAGGTGAGGTGGCTTAATTACTGGGTTAATACCTTTCTAAACAGGATTATAACTTTTTTGTATGTTGCAATTTGAGATGGCGAAGTTAATTTTATTTTTTTTAATGGTTTTTTTCTTTTTTATGAGAATTCAAAAATATTTTCGAAAAGATGAATGTATAAACCCTTGGATATTCCTCCTCTATTAAAAAAATGATTCTTGCTTAGCGATATAATGAGCATTAGCACTGCATTTCATAATCATTAAGCAAATCGGTATCACCTCTAATTCAATTAAAAAAAGAAGAAAGAAAGGTTAAATTTTTTCTTTTAGAAGTAATACCTAATCTATTGGGGATTTGGATTTTACTTGTGCATGGCAAAGTCTGGTAATTAAGTTGCAAATTTGGGCACAATGGTCATCTCAGAAAACAAAAGTTCAGCTCTTGTTTTTCAATCGTTTCTTCAAATAAAAACAATTAGTATTAGGAATTATATCCAAAGCCACACTGCGTTGGTCAAAAGCTACTGAAAAATCCAAATTGAACAGCTACTTTGTTGTACCAATCCTTCACAAAACACCTGACTTTGCTATCCATATCCAAGCAAGAGAAGGTTTCCGGAGGTGGGGAGGAAAATCATCTGCATTGCACTCTTAAGTTGTTGCCTACACAAGCTAGAAGGAGAAAAACAAAAGACAAAAAAGCAATATTTTGGATATAGAATGGAAATGATCATTAAAGTGCATAATAATGGAAAATTTGAAATTACACTTTTATAATGTGTAAATATTGTTTAATGTTAGGCCATGAATAGAAAAAATATTTATCAATATAAGTGGAAACTAATTTTACATAATGTGACCCTATATATTGTTAAAAAATACATAACGTTACAGATTTATACGCTTATATGTTATGTTTGGTACGTTAGAATAGAATGAAATAGAATCTTTTTCCACCCAAAATGAAATTGGAATCTTCTTTTCATTTCATCTTCTGGAAGAAAAAATCGAAATGGAATAAGGATTCCTTTTTTGCATTTAGTAAAATTATTATTGAATATCAAAAAATAGAATGAAAATTTACATAAAATTACTTAGATACCCTACTAAGATACAGTGATAATAAGGTTAAATTAAATACATTTTTAATTCACAAACTTTTATTTGAATAACTTTCATTAAAACTTAAATAAATCAAACATCTACTTTGAATATTGGAATACAATTTATATAAAATTGAACGTAATCATAAAAAATAAATCTCACTTTGTATTAAATTTAAATGAACGAACCTGCTATACAGAGGCCTTCGGTGTATTGCTGAATTTTTTCATAAACGATAAAATTTTATTTAGGTTTTTAGATTCTCTTAGAAAGATTGTTAAGTTTTTATAATCCTTCAAATTTTATAAAAAGAGGGAGAGAAAGAGAAAGTGAGAGAGAGAGAAAAGGATATAATAGTCATTAAATATTTATTTAGCTTTTCAGGTTCTCTTATAAATGCTTTTTCTTAACTTTAGATAAGGAAAGGTTTTTCCCACTTCTGCCTGAAATGACCTTTCAACAGAAAGTCATTCCCCATTTTAATTTTAAAAAGCCAAACATTGAAACAGAAAGAAAAGTTTAAAAAATTCATACAATTCTATTCCATTCCATCTAATCAAACATAGCATTAATATATAAGTATATCATTGACTCCAATAAAGAATGACTATCAAGCGTGAAGAGTTTAATTTCTCAATCTCAGTTTATAAATGTACATCTCGATGCATCCTAGACTTGGTATAATAGGTATAAGCCGAATCACCTTTTAATGTTGCATATATACACTCATATGCAAATCATTTTTAATATGATGTTGTTATTTTTATTCGCAAACCAACATTTTGAGCGAGATCTACCATGGTGGTTCCATGCCAAGTGAAGCAGACACCATGTTTAGAATAAATGATCCTGCATGCCACCAAAAATGTAAATGCTACAACCGCAACGACTAGTTTATGCGCAGGGTGCTCCAGTAAAGAATAACTTTTGGACTAAATCAAGGCACCCAAAGATGCATAAATTACTTTGCACAAGCCGAATTACCTTGGAACATTTTCAGTAGCATATATTACGGCGTTATATATATATATATATATATATATATATATATATATATTCACACCTTTGATCCACTTATTTATAAGCCCCGCTGCCTTCTGACTATGTACAAAATTCATATATGTGTGCGAAAATTTTTTGAAAGACGATTTTAATTTTTTAATCTCATTAACATTTTGAGCTTATGTAAAATTGGAACAAGTCGAGATCGATCCTCCTTCCTTCATACTCCATCAATTTTTACAACAAGTTCCTGATCATCTTCTACCTTACGTCCTTTGCTCCATCCGCTCCCACCATGTCTTTTCACTCTTCTAGCTATCCACTATTCAATTCAGCCTCTCATCGCCATTGCCATCCCTCTGCCATGCTTTGCTAACGATCACATTTCCTTCTCCAACCCCTTGCCAACCTCCAACCCCCACCTCTTCTCCCCTTGGGGACTATAAACTCATTAGCTTCCGCGGGTGAGGTAGACGGTTCGTTATGCACGTGTCAAAAATCTCAATTAAGTTTATGTGAGTGATATAAATTCTAGAAGGATCCAAATGTGTTTGGATTGCAATCCTTTGGGAAGCTGCTGCAGAAAGAGAATGCATCACCCACCATCCACTTTTGTACCCAATTATCCAAAAATCATTCTATTGTGAAGTCGATCTCTCTTCACCACATTTTTTAGATATATAAGACTTACAATGCATGTAATAAATTATAAATAGTACAACATTTTCAAAATTTTTATTCATAAAAAGATTTTACTCATGATAATTCTTTTGGGAAAATAATTGGAGTGTGGAGGGCTGAGGAGGCTTCGAATTTCGTACAAGAGCAGCGAGAAGGGCAGCAGTCCAATCATGGGGTCTGACATTTACAGAGGCAAGTAAGAGTAGCTGTACAGCATCATGATAGAGACACGCTTACTTTCTCTCATCCACAGCTACAAGTACACATTTTCGGTGTAGTAAAGAACCTCGGAAATTGTTTCGGAGTGTCTTTTGTTCTCTTCTGCCACCATATATTGCCCAGCGCCCTCCACCCTCGCGGTGCTGGTGGTTCTTCCGGCCGGGGCTATGGCGGGAAAACATCCATCTTTCAAACTGAAATACTCTCCCGACTTAAATTATAAATTTTTTATTTTTTCTCTTATTAAAACATTTAATCTTTTAAGATCTTAATTATTATTTTTAATGCTATTTTGATTATAAATATACTTATTAAGTATATTAATAAAATTAATTAAAAAAGAGAATGTGAAAAAGTTAAAAGGCTTTATATTGTAAAATAGGAAAAAAGAGGATATAGTATCAGAAAAGATCACTTTTTTAATCTTTTCTAATTTTGCGACAAAAAGATCGAACTGTTAGTGCGGATTAGTTAATTAAAATCAACTATCGAATATCTTATTAGTAATATAGAATAATCTCTACAGTGGGAATAAATAATTGAGAAACTTCAGTCATTAATTAATACTTTTTATAATA
Organism: Rauvolfia tetraphylla; assembly: GCA_030512225.1. NCBI lineage: Eukaryota > Viridiplantae > Streptophyta > Magnoliopsida > Gentianales > Apocynaceae > Rauvolfia > Rauvolfia tetraphylla. The sequence continues at coordinate 6,557,150 of JAJQKT010000058.1, read as the reverse complement.
TCATTATTGTCATTATGCTAGTATAAAAAAAAGAAAAAGAAATGGGATTAGTAGTTAATTAGAGACCTCACCCCATAAGGAATGAACTTGGTCTTCACATATATCAGGAAGGACAGGGATATGTAAATTAAAAACTAGGAGTTATCACCTAATGATATGTACTGCTCTTAATTAATTGAATTATCACTACGTAAATAATTAGTTTTTTTAATTACGAGTCAAATATATAACTTTTGAATCATTGTACATAAAGGACTATACTACAAATTTATCCTTTTTAACTAAAGATGTCGCGATAAAGTCAGGGTAAATCACATTATCAACATCGCAATCACAATTATAATACAATTATAATTTAATCCTAAATATGAGACATGGAAGGTTCAGTTTCTTATGAGAACAGGATTAAGTTTTTAACTAATTTTTTTTATTTTTTTATTTTAAACTCTATTTTTTTATAAATAATTTTATTTTTATAATTTTTAATACTATTTAACTTATAAAAAGATCCAATCCAATGTCACGTTGAGCCTTAGAACTTCAAAGACGCTTGAAAGATACTTCAATGAGACCCGACAGTTTCTGTTCTAGTTGTTAATGGAAGACAAATCATTCCCTCATTCCCAGTTGAAAACGGTGACGGTTTGCTTTGACCCGGAAGGGAACCGAATGGTATTGTAGCTGTCCAGCAAAAACGAAGAAAAACCATAAATTCAACAACCTGGACAGCAGATTTGCAGACGCAGGTGGATTCTTTCAACACCTGAATTTAAGTGAATGCTTCATGCAAATTTGTTTTCTTCACGAAAAGAAGATACATGTCCAAACAAAACATAATCTTTCATCTTTCTCGCCCCGAAGAAAAAAAAAAGAAAAGAAGTGGGGATGATAAATCACAAATGCAGAAAATCTTCGAATCCCATTAAAGAGTAAAATAAATATTCCACATCTAAGCGGCAAAATATGAGAGTGATTCTGATTTTTACTCCGCGATCCTGCTTAAATGTGAGAATCATGTTTCATGTGCTAATCCAAATAAATATTGACAAGCATCCTTATGGTGTATTTTTAGATTCTCTTCAATTCAAAAATTTTCAATTTGAGCCTCAATTTTCTTTTCATAAACAATTATTTTTAAGATTTTCAGGATAAAAATTTTCAAATCAGAATTCAATTCAAATACTATGTAAGATGTTTGTTTAATTATGAGGGAGATCTTATAAAAAAGGATACTACTAAAAGAAAAGATAAATCCGCTCAAAAGATTTGGATATAAATCCTAGTTATTGTACAAATAGATCTTCAAATTATTAATTTTTTTTTTAAATTCTTCGAATTCGCGCTGATCCCCTATCCTTGTAACCACCGGAGGTGGTAATCTCTTTCTTTTTAGGATTAATTATCAATTTTTCATTAGGAAAAGGATATAGAAAGAAATCGGTACATAAAGTATAAGATTTAGGCCAATTAATATTATCACATTACACTTCAATGTGAATGCGTTTTAACTTGAGAAGAGGATCTCCAAAGGAACCTCCCCAGTCCACCATCCATGTCTTGAAAGATAAGGCTTCAAATTTTCAAAATTACTACCCTAAAATATTCTGAGGAGGAACACAATATATTACAAAAATAATAGGAAACGAATTAATAAATAAATGGGACAGGAAAAACAAAACCCTAAAAAATTCTCCCACATTATAAGGAAACCCAAAAAAAAAAAAAAAAACCTCCGATGGAAAACAATGCCGAAGCAGTAGCAGATTAGCAGCACTAGGTACGAACTGGCCTAAACGATGCTAATGTCAACCCGAACATACAAGAAGTCCTCGCACCACCGCCGCATTTCTCCATGCAAGACTCCGACGATGAATTGTTCAATGATTCTTCATCCTTCGCAGTCTGATTTTCCGCCATTACCTCCGCCGCCACATCAACGAAACCGTCTACCTCTACATCTTCAGAGGCATTTGCATTGTCGTTTTCCTCCTCATCATCACCATGGTGGTCATAGGAAAAGTCGTCGGTCAGAGGGACGAGACGGAGAGTGAGGCGCCCGTCGGAGCGGTGGGCTTGGAAATATTCATGGCGTTCCACCTTCTCTTCCCTGATGATCAACCTTCCATCGGCAGTATGGTACCTCTTCATAACCCACGGCATATGAGAAGGCAGGTTCTCCGTTCTGGCAAGCCAAGGAATCGGCGGCGGATACTCTTTCACCGTTTTCCCTCTCTTCGTCCTCCCTAACCCTTTATCACGGCGACTTTTATTGTGACGCCTAGCCGAAAGAATCTCTTGTTCAAGATCAGAAAGATCAGCTTTTAAGTCCACACAGCTCTCTGCTCCAATGCAATCACCCAAGTCGAGAGCACCGCTCTCGAGTGATGATGATTCTTCCCTTGCTGGGCTATTCATGAGAGAATGAGAGGTTAAATTTTGATGGGTTTCGGCGTTGTTTTTGTCCAGGGGGTGCATGGAGGAGGGGGAACGGGGGCTGGGGTGTATAAATAGAGGATATGGGTTATCGAGAAGAGCAGACTATCGAAGAGATGGAAAGAATGGCAGTGACAGCTAATAGTGTGTAGGCATACCATCTCCGGGGATTGGGTGAAGATATACACATAAAATCAGATATTTTGGAAACTGTATCTACAAATTTTGGGGAAAAAAGACATGATAATCACAATCAAAATATTGATACACCTTTTTATGCATTAATGATATTGGATTAATATAGCAAATTTATACTTATTTAAGTGGCATTACCTTTGGAATTCTAATTCAATTATTGTGCTTGCAATCCTGATATTTACACTAGATATGATGAACTTCTTTAATGATAAGTAGAAGTATGTTAATCGAATTTGAAAACTCCGTAGTACTCTTTTTCATTTCTTGGTGATGGACGAAAGAGATAAAGGATATTATTGCGATATTTATCCTGGGATGCATTTTTTTTAGCAAAGAAGAAAATACAACTTAATTAATTAACATATTTTCCCTCATAATATTGTAAATTCTAGGTAAAATTATGAAGTGTGACAAGTAAAAATTGTGCAGGAAGTTGGTGAGGGTAAGGAAAAGAGGGATAGATGAAAACATATGAAATGCTGAATATAAATATTTAATCTTCCCGGAAAACCACAAGAGAAGCGGCGATGGGAAATGAGCATTTGGTTTTTATCTTCCTTCTTTTGGATTTCATTTAGGCATGAAATGGAATTGTCATCTGTTTGCTGTTTTTTAATTCTTTATATCTAAAACGTGTCCATTTTCTAAATGCTTATCAAATTATCATATTGGGGACACATTAGCTTTCCTAAATTTTTTTCCCTCGACAATCAAAAGAATCAAATTGGCATCATAATATGACGCTCTAAAATGAAAACGCTGCAAGGAAAGAATCTCAAACAAAAAGGACAGATGAGACGCATACCCGCACCACATTAGCTACCAGGTAAGAATGCAAATCTATCCGACGTGACATCACATAATTTGAACAGCTTCACAAAATAAAACCAGTGATCCAGAGGAACCGCTACGGACTACACGAGTTCTCGTGACCCCGAAATGAGGGGATTCAGAAGTGATAACCAGGTTACTGAAGTTCTCCACATCCTGACCATTCATATTCTTCATATTTGCATTTTTAACCCAGTTCTCAAAACAATCTATAGTTTGGAATTTTGCTTACAGGCTTTCTTTGACAGAAAGATTAAAAAGATAAGTATCGCAATAAGAGTAGCAGCAATTCAATTAATCGTGCTATCCAATATAGAACTCAAGGTTCTACCAGAAACACACAAAACTGCGAAATATCCAATCTTGTACAAGTAATGAGACTACAACGGAGACAACATATTAAGATTCCTTTAACAATAGCCAAAATTTCAGCATAACCTAAGAAAAATTGTTCCACACGTTCACTATATCACCAGTTGATGGGCTCACTGTTCACCAGGCAAAGACTTGATGATATCTGAATCACCTGTGAGATGACCATGAATACCAATTAGCCAGTGCCATAAACATTAGACTGCAAAATGAAACGATAAAAGTTCTGGGAGAACAGTGGAAAGAAGTATAGACCTGGATCGACGATGCTAAGGCAGGAAACTCTGAAATACTTTCCACATGCAGTTCCAAGATCAACATTGTCTGCAAGTACAGTGGTTTAATTTACATCGGGGAAGTGTATTTGCAGCCTCAAAAGATTTGACGACATCAAAACAGTGTGTATCGTATATACAAATACATTTACATATATAAAAGCATACGCACACGTGCGCACACACATATAACCATCCATCAAACTCAAAAATCTTCAAAAAAACAAACAATCTTCAACAAGCATCCATCAAACTCAAAAGGACCAGAATCTTGAGCAAGCATGTACCATGTTTGTACCTATCATCAGAAGCTTATACACAATAGGATTTGTAATGTTCATACGTGCTGGTCGTTAATCTATTAATGGGATTTCTAATAAGACAACATGATATAAATATACATGTAACATCATTTACTGAACCATCCATCATTAATACATCCAGAGGTTCACCCAATAACAATGCAAGTTTTATTTCCCTGAAGTCTACGAGAGACCTGTCCACAGAAGAAAGGCAACAGGTCACTGCTTTTTTCATCAGGTTAAGCAGACTACTGAAACATAGCACCAATTTATTCAATTGCAACCAAAGTGGCACGTCATAGTCTCTGTGTTTTACAAATGCAAAGGCTAAACTTGTCAAAAGGTGAGCAAAGACTCTGAATACTTGAGAATAGATGCATAGATGTACTTACATATAGACATAGAAATACAAGGCCAGGGACGTGGTCCAATGTTCGTTCTCAAATTCTTTAGCAGTAAGCATAGCTAATACCTAGATACAGCAAACTTATGTAGCATGCCCAAAAATGAAATTCCATATAAAAATTGCAATGGTCAGTTATGCCAATTCTCTCAAAAAGTGAAAGATTCATTATTTATCACTCCAGTAAGCTGAAAATCTTCATAGAGACACAAGCACATTCTTATGTCAAAGGAACAGGATACAGTATAGTTACTCAGCAAAATACTACACTTCAACAATACCCAAGTTTTGATAGTCAAAGTTCACAAGAAATACACTGGATTCAGGTAAAAGTAGTTGCGCTTACTTCCATTGTAATGATGGACTCCAACTTTAGCAAGCATGGCGTAATACTCGATCTCAGACTTTCTCAACGGAGGGCAATTGTTTGAAATCAAAATCAGCTTTCCTGCTGTTTTCATCTATCTAATTAAAAACAAAAAGCACGGCAAAAGTATCCATCATCCCAAGAACAGATAAAGAGATCCAAAATGAAAAGCGTTTACCTTTAGAGCTCCTGAGGGTCTTGAGCACAGTCTTGTAACCCAGAGTGTACTTTCCACTCTTCATCACAAGAGCCAACCTGTTGTTGATGCTCTCGTGGGTCTTCTTCTGCAATTATCATTTTCCAAATGCATTAACAAACACGGAATAAACATCAAATCAACCATACAAATGCAAAAAAAAGCTACAGTTAGACTTACAATCTTCTTCCAGGTGGACGCCATGGCGCACTTTGTGCTGGAATCCGGAAGGCTGCGGCGGAGAGACAATGAACGAAGCGTATAGATTTTGGTGGATTGGGGTATATGAAAGTGAAGAAGAGGATTAGGGTTTATTGTTTGGTGGCAGGGGTTGGGCACCCATCCAAAACTAGCCGCAAGATGTTAGAGGCCCAATCTGCGCGAAGTTTCTATGGCCCGATAATTCGTCCACGCTATGTTTCGCAAAGTCATGGGCTTCCTTACTGTAGACCCAAAGGAAACGCTTCGACCCAATTCTGAGAGCTAGTATTATTTTTACTCATTTTTTTCTTTTTCTCATTTTTCTGCTATACTTAGATTTTGTGGGGACTATATCTTCAAAAAAATTGATAAACGCAGAAAATATATTTGATTTCACTATTACCTTTGCTATAAACTTATATACTTTTCTCTTCACAAAAAAATATTCTCTACTATATTCATTCTACTTTGAATTAGAATTTATTATAAATTAAAAATTGAAGATGGATTATTTGTTTGATATAAATTTGATAAATTTTAAAGTAATTTTAGCTTAATAAAAGTACAGCTATTAAGTTTAGTGGAGCAAAATAGAAATATGTTAGTTACGCTTATAAAAAATGATCTTCCAGTAACTATTTAATAGATAACTAAATTGTTCACCCTATAACAACATTATTTGGGTAAAGAAAATTAAGGGTTTGGATAACATTATTTGGTTAAGTGAAATTAAGAGATTTTGACTAATCACATTAATACATATGAAGCAACTTAATTGGTATATTACTAGAGAAGGTACTAGTAAATCTACAATGAAGGTTGAAGGAGCCAATTTGGGTGGAGTGGCTTGGAGAAAAAAAAAGGTAATACTAATAATTTAGGAGTTTGAAGAGGAGAAAAAGGGGTTGCTAGTATAGTGGTGAAACTTTTAAGGAAGAAGGGAAAGAAAACTACTTTAACCTTGAAATATTACTACTTTATTGTGTGATTATAATCAAACTACTAATCATGCATCTTTCTTTCTGGTTTCAAAAAATTATCTTTCTTTATTTTCTCTCTCCTTCTAGACTCCAAAAGTTAGTGATCATGAGCTAAGTTACAATATATAATCATTTAATAAATGCTTTGGATTTCAAAACCATTAGAAGGATATATAATCATTTTTCTGGAAAGGTTTAGCATGAGAAACCAATAAATCCTCTATTTGCATATCGCTTTTGTCAAGTTAGTAGAAGATGAGTTAATTGAAACCAGAAGTGTTCTGAATTATATTTATTATATTAATATTCTTTGATTTTTTTAAAAAAAATAAGTAAAAAATATAATTAAATTATAAAATTTAATACAAATTTTTTACTTTTATTGTCCGTGTCTATATCTAAATGCATTCAAAAGAGACCGTTCATCTTCTTTATCTCCATCTTCTTTATCTCCTCTTCATTATCCAAATATAATACATACTCACTCCATTCCTCTCGTAACCTCTCCTTTTCTTGTAGTAATTTTTTTTTTCCCCTTGTGAAGGTACGCCCTTGCTTTTCAACACAATTGCTACCGCTTTTTCAATCCCTTTGGATACCCTTTTACACAATCCGAACAAGGAGGTAATAACAGCCAGTGTCTTACAAATAGCCTAATAGGTCGGCTCCAAATGACGAAGAAACTTGGGTTCCCATGATTGAAATTTGTTGAAGAATTCTTTATGCCAAATAATTGGCAATGACAGCTTACATGTTGATACTACTACAACTTATATGCAGCCATGAATGTAAAAAGGTCATTTATTTAATTTAATTATATATAATTAAAAATTTAACTATTTTTAAATTCTTCCTCTCTATCCAATATCTTCTTTCTCATTCACTCTCTACAATTTCACTAATATTAAATAAGTATTGCATTGATTCAAGTTATACAATATAATTAGATAAAAAACTACATTATACTCCATTGATTTTGAGATAAAAAAATTTTAAAAATTTTAATCCTTTTTTAATTTTAAGCAAGTTCAACCATGAGTTAGTGGGCGCTTAGAATTCAAAAATTTAAAATTTTTTAAGTTTTTTGAGTTTTTTTCTCAAAATAGAGGTTAAAGGTTTTGTTATTTATCTAATTGCATTATATAGCTGATTTAATGTGATACTTATTAATTTTAGTGAAATTCAAAAGAGAAAATGATATAGAAGATATTGAGTAGAGAGATAAATTAAAAATAGCTTAGTTTTTTTTAGTTATATATAATCAAATTCAAAACTATATATAGTAATGATGTTCATTTGTGCCAAGTGATGAGGCCATGACATTCTTAGGGGTTATAACATAATATTGATCCTAATAAAATCTAGTTATTTATAATTTTTTAGCAGAAGATATGTCATATTATTAGTAAATATTATATAATTAATTAATAAAGAAGAACTTCTTAATTATAACACTTAGATAGAGATAAAAAATTTCATATAACGGGTGAAAAATATTCTTTAAAATTGTTCTTCAAGTAATAGTTTAATGATCTAATATATAATTTATCATTTAAATATTTGAAGTCAAATATTAATGTGCATAAAGGGGAAAAAGTAAAACCATTGTCTAAAGCCCTCTCGTTTTGTTCCCAAAGAAAAAATAAAAAATCGACTAGCCAATGAAAAAATAACAAGTTCGACGTACTAATTGAATTGTCTTTCGGAGTAGAAAATAAAAAAAAATGTAATATTTTTAAATTTAAATTATCTTCTTTATTTATAAATAATTTATTTTTATAAAATTAATTTAATATAAATATGCTATTGTAATTTACAGCCTTAGTTATATGTGGTCCGATATACACTTTTTTTCTTTTTCCTTTGTTGCAGATATCAGAACTTTCAATAGGAGGTAAGAGGTAATAAAGGAAAAAGGAAGGATTCACCATCACGGGGTCAAATAATGCACCTTTAAACTCATAATCATAACACGAACGACGTAGCTTTCCACTGTCTTCATCATCGTGATGACTAATATGACCCGTCATTTTCTTAATCGTAAATTCTGATCGGATTAATCTTTAATTTTATAAACGAGGCCTCAAGAATCCGTGATGTGCTCCGCATGAGTCGCGTGACGCGCCACCTCGAACGTCTCGCCCGCCCGCATGCAGAATTTGTTTTGTGGTTGAAACTGTTTCACTGGCATCCACTCCATCGCCTCTTCGCGTTGTTCAGTAAAAGAAAGGACTGAAGACCAATTTTCTGTTTTGGTTTAATTAAGATTCTTTTCTGTTTTTTTTATAAAATGTGTGAACACGAAAAAAAGAAAAAAAAAGAAAAAATAAGGGTGTGTTTGGATTAAGGGTATAATTGGATAAGATTTATTTTAAAAATTTTATTTTGTATTACATAAAAGTTAAATTGTTTGTGAAAAGAGATATGAATTTCACATTTAAAATTTTGACTTTGATTTAAAACTAAATTCTGTTCAATTACAATCTCAATTTTGTTACTAAACTTAATATAACTTTTTTATTTTTAAAATTTTATTTTTATAAAATTAAAAATTAAAAATTAAAAATTAAAAATTTTAAATTTAAATATTATCTAATTTCAACTTAATTCTAAAAGTGGAGAATGACGAGAACATTATTTGAGTGTGGACCACTGTTCAAACCTTTGTGTCCGATAATTTTATAATTTGTGAGTTTCCTACATTATTATGCAGCTTTGTCAGGAAATGGGGTTGGACGATAATATAACATGATTTCTATATACAGTTTTCTTTTAGACTATATGTAGTGTTACAAATTTTCATTTTCAAACTTCTCTTTCTCTCTCTTCCAACAATTCTCTCTAACATTTCTTTTAAAAGTCCACTCTTTTCATGCAAAAACACTCAAATTTTATCGTAATATAAAGAATGAAGAAAGATTCTACGAAGCGATTCTCTCAAGTTTGAGGTGAAAAATCTATTACATTGTCTTTAAATTCATATTTTCTTAGTTTGTTGAATTTTTTGCAGTTTCACCACTGAGTGGCGGAAGTATCCGACAAATTTCGCCAGCTTCCCAGTGAAATTCTTGGATTAATACCGTGAAGATCTGGCGAAATTTGTGGAATAATTTCGCTAGATTCTGGCGAAATTAATGGCTGAATTTTTGTCGATTCTAGCGACATTATTCCACGAGTTTCGCTAGAATCCGCGAAATTCAAGGAATAATTTCGCTGAATCTGCGTAAATTATTCCACAAATTTCGCTGTGGTCTGCGAAATTCATCACGGTTCGCTGCATTCTTATGATATAGTTTCAATCTTGTTTAATTTTTTTGTGTAGTTAGTTGTATTGTTGTATAATTTTATACTTGATAATTATATCATATGTTAGGTTACACATCGTAGATAACTTTATTATACTGATTCTTGATGTCTTAAAAATAACCAAGAGTCACGTAATGTAAAGTAACCCGACATTGGACTAGTGTGTTTTATGTATTGCAGGAAAACTGAGAGGCTGAAAGGCAAGATTTCATCGAGCACTCTACTGCAGACGCGTGAAGGCCCCTCCTCATCGCCATCGATTCGCTTTGAAGAATTTTTTTGATCTTGACCAAATGGAAGATTTAAGTCGCTTTTTAGGCACGCGAGATATGTTTTTCAAGTAAAGAGGAGTTAGTAAAAGTGGGCGAGCGCGACAAAGATTATAGGTGAGGACGTTGTTGATAATTGCTCCGGTCGCGAAAAGGTGACTGAAGCAGTAACGGCTTTGTCGAGCTTAGATGTGAGAGGGGCGGAGCGTACGTGAAAAATTCATTACTCGTTCGAAGGACGGAGCAGTAACCGAGGTCCGGACTAAGTCACGAAGCCCGAGCGGTACTAAAAAGTGTCACTCGTCTGTTAAAACTCATGGGTCGGAGCATAACGAGGGCGTGGAGTCTCAGCCGTAATATGCGGCAAACACAATCACGAACTCGGGATCCGACATGGGCATTCTCTCGCCGCTCGCATGACGGAGCGGGAGATGAAAATCACTGAGGAAATGAGCAAATGTCACGCTCGACCTAAACATATTCTCGGATCATTTGAAACGGGAGAATCCGAGAACCGTTGTTAGGTATGTTTGCATGTAACAAATATATTTTATTCATTACTTGAAAGAGTTATACAAGATCATGTTTAATTTTATAAATGTGTCAGTCAATATTGATTTGGCTTTTGTTTTGCCGCAGAGCGAAAGACAGTATATAATGCCCGACACAAATTAAGAGTTGCAGTATGGAAGGACGTGACAATTGTGCAACAACTTTTCAAGTCGTTCACCGATCATGGATATGTCCACCGCACGAAAGTGGAGCCGGGAGCGTAAATCCTCGATGATTGTGTTTTTTCTCATCCAGATTCAACATTACTTGCTCGTCATGCACTCTTTTGTGCTGATAATGGACACGACGTACAAGACTAACCGCGTGCGTCGCATTACAATTCTTCGTAATTTTCATTTGCACTGCAGTTAGACATAACGATCTTCGATTTAAACAAATTGAAAGGAATGTTTGCTTATGTGTTTTTCCCTGAATAATTGTAATAGGTACAACATGCCATATTTGGAGATCGTAGGGGTAACCCCGACAGGGCGCAACTTCCTCATTGCCGGCGCCTAACAGATACTTCAAATATCCACGCGCATATGCAGACGACTCAAGTGATCCCTCGGTCACGTACTCCTTCAGGACGTTAAACCGCATCCCGCCATTATCCAGCCCTGGCTCGAACGTGTGCGCTGGGTATGTTCAGTGTCGCTGATAAATCTCTGACAATGTCTTCCTTGCTCAAGTCATACCGGAGAATGTAACCAGTCACAGGAATAGCAAGGATATGCGCCACATCGTGGAGGGTGATGGTCATCTCCCCGAACGGCATATGAAATGTGTTAGTGTCTGGCTGCCACCTCTCAACAAAAGCAGAAATAAGTGCACTATTAGGTCGAGAGAAAATGCAATGCCTCAATCGCTCCAGACCACTGCAGGCCACAATTGCAGCAACTGCCTCATCTCGCATCGGTCATTTATCGATGTACCCCTGTCTCGAATGGACCGTCAGCACCGGTCGCTCCTGCCCAAGGAGAAACCAAATTTCAACAGTTGCGCGGGACAAAAAAGGTATAAAATTTTTCGCGAATGACAATTAATTGTAAGAATGCACTACTAACCTCGCCACGCCAGATAAGGCTGGCAATGTGGCCGGAAAATGATGGAATGAGGGACGGATCTTGCGGGCCTCCAAGTGCCGGTCCCGTCAAACGCCACTCCTCGGTGCTCCCGCTTCGGCAAGTTCGACGTCGTGTGGGCTGTGACTGTCGCTCGGCAGCGGCCGGCTGTCGCCCTGCACTGGGACCGAGTCTCTCCACATCGTCGACTGAAACTCTACTTGCGGTGGGAGGTACTCCTGGAGCGTCCCGAAATGATCTGCTGACGCGTGGGCGCGCCGATGAACTGACACCGTATGGAACAGGACCCGGGGACCTATCCCTGCGGGCTGAAACTCCAGAACCGGATACCGAACGAGCGAGGCTGCCTACCCCCGCCGCAACGCGCCGTAGAAAACCTCTCTGCGGTCGTGCGGAAGATGTCGCTCGAGCTGTATGCGTGGATGTCCCTTACCCGCATCCATATCATAGTCCCGCACTCGCCGCCAGCTCTTCCCCATCTTCCACGTCATCTGCAGCGCCTGATCCCTCGTCGTAATCCTCCGGATGTCTGTACGGCGTAACCGGGACCGATGGTGGCCGGTAGTATGCTGGAGCCACATCTTCGGCGTGGCCGCTGTGTGTCTGAACCGGGTAGGAGGGTCCCCCCGAATAATAGCCCGGTGCGACCGGAGCTGGCGACGTCATCGGGGGCCAAGGATACGGTACATATCCCCAGTATGGGACGCGTAAATCCCGGGAATCCACGGCATATGTGGGGCGACTCGCGTCGAATCAATACCCGGCGTGACGTCAGCCGCTTACAGCGGGGATGTCGGCTGCATCTGCGTCTCGCCGCACTCACTCTCTCGTCGCGAGATGCAGTAATAGGATGACGATCAGTGCAATCGACCGACTGCGGTCCAAATCGGTCCCTAAGTCTTGCGATACACCGCGTCGGCGGCCCGAGAAGTATCCGTCATCTGCAACACTTATTTAACAAAAAATACCTGTCGGTGATAATTAAATTAAACAATAATCAATCCAGGTAAATAAATAAACGTATTTAAACTAATATTATTTAATACTAACTTAAGATAAATTAAATTATTAAAACTACGATAAATTAAAATTCACGGCAAAAATTCTACCAGTTCATGACGGAATTATTGCTGGGAATTTCGCCAAAGTGCATAGCGGGAATTCAGCAGAATTCCGCCATGCACCGGCGGAGTCTAGGCTGAATCCCGCCATGCACCGGCGGATTTGCAGCTAAAATTCGCTGAGAATCCTGGCGGAATCCCGCATAGGAATTCCGCCCGATTCTCGCGGAATCGCGCATAGAAATTCCGCCGAAATCAGGCGAATTCACGGTAAATTCGCCCTGAAATCAGTGATTTACCTTCGAATTGTACCCGCTTTGGGATACATTTCGGCATAAAATTCCCGCCCGATATCGGCGGAATTTTTCTCTGGAGTTCCGCCAATTGTCGGGCGGAATTCTTCGAAAGAAATTCCGCCACTCGGTTGGCGGAACTCTTGCAGAAGAATTTAACATCAAAATCGGTCGTTTTTTGGCCGATTTTGATTTTTTTTTAACATTAAACAATGTAAATTAATGAATAGTTCGAAAAACTAACCTTTTTACGCTAAAATTCGATGTCGTTTTTCGTAGATCTGAATTTTTCTCACTAAATACTTCAGAAGATTTTGAAAATTTTTCGAAATTCAAATAAAACTATGAAAATTTTTCGCACTACATATATTTCAAAAATAAACTACATATAGTAGTGGCCTAATATAACTCACATCACATTGTTCTTTATAGCGAAAGACCCTCTGTTTCCCCTTTGATTGACTTTCCATTCAAATAAGACAAGACCTTTGATTATCAGTATGAAATTCAGGCCGGAAATAGCCTTTAGGTGCATTTACCCTCAAAATTCTTTACAACTCTTAATAATAATTTTTTTATTTTTTAAAATTTAGAGAATGTGTTATTTAATTTAGAATATATAAATAAAAAAATTTATAATTATAAATATTATAAAAAGAAGGTATTGTGTAAAAGTATTGTAGAAAATTTAAAGTCTCTTGTTTAGATTAGGTATATTTAGGTTGTTGACACGAGTAAGCAGTGTCATAAAGCGATGGCCTATCACCTATGCCTATCGCAAGAAAACAAGAAACAGATGAAAGAGATGAAGGGTTATTATGCAATTCCAGCATCATGAAATCTTGTTGTTTCTTTGAGGTTTAAAAGTTTAAATGTATAGTTCCTCCTCATCTTCCCCCAGGAAACCCCACTTGCACTGCATTCTTTCTCAGGCTCAAGCCCCGCTCTACTTCACTTTAGTCATCACTCTAAACTAAGTTCATAAACTGCTAATACCGGAAGAACAATAAAGTGCTTCCTTCGTTAGAGTTGCTGAACTTGCTGAGAAGACTAACTATCCTTCCGTTCCTTGGACTCTCAGTGGAAACCATGTTCTTGATGGCTTTGTTGCTCTCGCTGTCCCTTTACGGTGAGTTCTCGAGCGGCGAAACTGCTCGTGTTTACTCTTCAAGACTGATTCACAGGTTCTCTGATGAAGCGGCGTCGTATAGGGCTTCTGCAGTCAACAATGTGTCGCTGCTGGGCCGTGGCACTGCAGAGCATATGAGGGTGCTGCTGCGTAGCGATTTAAAAAGCCAAAGACTGAAACTTGGCTCCCAGAATCAGCTTTTGGTTCCCTCTCAAGGAAGTAAAACCTTTTTCTATGGCAACGACATGGGATGGTAACTATTTTCTGTTTTTCTTAATTTAGTAATTGGACAAGTAATGCGTTTAGTGTGCGTGTTTGTAATGTGGGTTGACTGCTGTGCATTTTTTTTTTATTAAATTTCAGTCTCTTGTGGTTTGTGTTATAAATGAGTGAAGAAATGGAGGGGTCCAAGGAAAAGGGGTCGAGGGGGTGGAAAGAAAGGCTTAAATAAGTCCTTTGTTAACTATTTTTATCATGTAAATTCTGGTAATTTTTTGGATAATCCACATATCAGCTTTGTATATGTGTTGTTTTTCCACGCAACTTAGATTCGGTTAGTGTTTTGCTAATCTATAGGAATGGAGTTTGGAAGAAAATACTCAACAAAGGAATACAAGAATCAGTTTAGATTCCCGTATCTGCTACAAAATTCCTAAAAAAGGGAAAAATGTTAAATGATTTTTGGGGGCGGGGTGGGTTTGATAACATCTTTTAAAAGATTGTTTAATATGTCAGTGAATAGTGTAGACTACGGGATTGCAGATGGCATTGAACTCTGGTCTTCAGAGAACTTGCTCTAAGCACCAAATGATGTCTCCTAGCTGAAATTGGACATAATATAGTTCTTTATCTTAACTCCACATCCATTTTCCTTTCTCTACTGCTGTAACGTGGAAGAACCTTTAAAAACAACTTGACTACTTTTAAGAACTTGCATCATTGATGACTTCGTGAAACATTCATCAGTTGTGCAGGATGAAAAATCTATACATCCTCTCCCCTGGTTTTTGTCCCTCCTTTGAGTTCAAATATTCTCAGAACCTTGGCCTCTGTGTCAACCTGTTCAAAATTTCCGTTAATAGGAGTTTGCATTCAGGAAAATGTGAGGAACCCATGGTGGGAAGGATTTTGGGGTTGACCCTATCCGAGGTAAATTCTTAATTTTTTTTCTAGGATGAACAACAATGCATATGCAAAGGCTGCATCTTGGATCTCAATTCTTAAGATGCTTTTTTTTTTTAAAAAAAATTATCCACGTGGTACTATTTGAAAAGGAACAGTTTGTAAATTCCTTTAAAAAAAATTATCCACGTGGTACTATTTGAAAAGGAACAGTTTGTAAATTCCTTCCATATTCTGGCTTCCTTTGAAGCACTAGTCCAAAAGATTTGAGGACCTTCAATTTGGCACTGTTCATTTTTGGCAGAATGGAGTTGTGCAATCATCAGAATTTGTGTTTTGGCTTACATAGAGGCAGTTGTGAGGTTTTTGTCTGAAACCAAATAACCAGTTTCCTGTTGGGCCTGACATTAGGCTATTCTTGCTAATTGAACCTGTGGGTTACAAATGTTGGCCATTGTTATATGGCTAGGAAGCAAATACAGACACCAAGACGTTGTTTGGAAAACATATTTTTAAAAGATAGAACACCACTTGTTTAGAACTGTTCAATTGTATGTAGCAATGCTTACAATGTGTATTGTATGCAAGTCATTCTAGTATGGATTTAGAGTAGCATAATATTTAGCATATTGTAGAATGAGCTTTCAACATTGCTTTTTGTATAAATGGACTTTGCAGTCATTTCATTCTGACAAGTATTTTATAATTTAGAAGGCTTATATAATTAATGGATATAGTTTCTCTCATTATGTTATCACTTCTCAATTAA
Source organism: Rauvolfia tetraphylla (assembly GCA_030512225.1). Classification (NCBI taxonomy): domain Eukaryota; kingdom Viridiplantae; phylum Streptophyta; class Magnoliopsida; order Gentianales; family Apocynaceae; genus Rauvolfia; species Rauvolfia tetraphylla. The sequence goes on along the minus strand of JAJQKT010000058.1, from coordinate 6,541,006 downwards.
GTTTCACAAGTACTCATTACTCCTTTCTTATGAATAAATTATTTCTACCTAATTGTGTCATCTTTGACTTGATCATATGCATCTTTGGTTTCAATTACGTATTGCTGTATTTTAGGTCCTGGACATGAAATTTATAAGTGTCTCTGGTTTCAATTACATATTGATGTATTATGGCATTGTTGGGTGCTGCCTCTAAAGCAAAGGCTGCCCAAAGAACGTTGCACGTAAAAACAATCATATCTAGGTCTCAGCTCGTCTCTGCTGCCTGTCCATGAAAATCTTCCAAGTGGATTATATGTTATTATCCTTAGTATTAGAAGCAGTGACAAACAGAATCATAATAACCTTCTGAAAACCTCAACAATAAGCCTTATATTCTCCAATGGCACAAAATATCTCCTTTTCAACCAATCTTGCACTGATGTTGCATTCTTGGTTGAAGAAATTTGGGTTGGTTTCTGTTATTCATTTGCTTGTTTTGCTGTCTTCACTCATGAGAGAACTTCAGTTTTTGATTTATGGAAAGATGTGATCTAACTTTTTTTCTCTTTTTTATTGGGAAATGAGGGTGCAAAATCCAGATGGGTAAATAATGCCTTCTCATGCATTTTTGTTTGCTGTTTTCTTCCTTTTTGGACTGTACAAAACTGACTCATATATTTTGATGATTAAATAATTGAATGTAATACTTACTGGTCATGATAAGAGCAAGTTTAGACATTTTTCCTTTTAAGAGTATTCACATTCCTTTTGCTAGTTATCTTTCAATGACATTATTATTGTTATGTGTATATATTTTGGGCAGGTTGCACTACGCATGGATTGATATAGGGACACCAAATGTTTCTTTTCTTGTTGCGCTCGATGCTGGTAGCGATTTGCTCTGGGTCCCTTGTGATTGTGTACAATGTGCTCCATTGTCTTCAAGTTTCTACACAATGTTGGTAGGAGGATATTCATCTCAACATTGCTCATGATGAACAACACATGCATTGATGCTTATTCTCTCTTCATTTGGAAAATTTTATATCTGCTATTTCAATGTTTCATTTATTTATTCTTCCCCTTTTAATGGGTCAAGATTACCACCAGACAACATGATTTGACTTGGGCAAGCGTTAGATGCTTATTCCCTCTTTCTATATCAGAATCAAACTAGCATATAAGTGCATAATTTCTTTAACCATCAAGTCCTATGGTTCTGTGAGGCCTTAAGGTTTCCTGAGATTCTTTATTTCACACTCACCTTGTTCCATACTGAACCTGGATAATTGAGGGAAATGGTCAAAGATCGAAACCAGGAGATGTGAATCCTAAAAGTACTCACAGGAAATTTAGAATGGATGAATAAGTTGCTTCTCACTTTCCTTTTGCATCTCCAGTCATGGATTTTTGGTATTTTATCGAGTTCATTTGAAACTAATAGGAGCCCTAAAGTCATGAGAGACTAAGATCTGCATCCTTCTTTTACCCTGGCCATTTTCTTTTCTTGCTTCTGCCAATCTTTCTTGCATCTACTGAGGCTGTGGTGTAACTGGTTAAGGAGGTATTGTTTGGAACGATTATTTTATTTTGAACCACAGAAAAAATGCTCGACCTTCTATCATGATGCTGCTGATGTGCTAATAATTGGAAACAGGTTTAGCAGTTAATTCTCCAATGATTGATTCGCAGGTGCTCCCTCGTGTTTGGGGCATCTATTGTGCAGGATAGAGACTTGAGTCAGTATAATCCATCCCTATCAAGTACTAGCAAGCACCTATCGTGCAGCAACCAATTGTGTCAATTGGGTCCAAATTGCAGAAGTCCAAAGGAGCATTGCCCTTATAACGTCGATTACTATTCTGAAAACACATCGAGTTCAGGATTCCTTTTTGAGGACCAACTGCATTTGGTCTCAATTGATGGGCATGCAAATAAAAGTTTATTGCATGCTTCAATCATTGTAGGGTATGCTCAGCTGGGCTATGTTTTCATAATGCTGCACTTGTACTTTTGGGAGATATATTGACCAGGTTTTTGGATTTATTACTTATTGCAGCTGTGGCAGCAAACAGAGTGGCAGTTACTTGGATGGATCTGCTCCTGATGGACTTATGGGATTGGGACCGGGGGAAATTTCTATTCCTAGTTTGCTTGCAAAATCCGGTTTGGTTCCGCATTCATTTTCACTCTGCTTTGACAACAGCTATTCCGGTAGAATTTATTTTGGGGACCAAGGGCCTGGAATTCAAAGAAGTTCTCCCTTTTTGCCTTATGAAGGGGAATAGTATGTATAACTGTGGTTCTTTCATCTGCTGTTTCTTAAGTTCTTGTTGTATGATTCAACTTCTTTGGTACTTTACTAATTTCTTCTGGATTATGATCTTTCATTGATTTTATATTTCCTTTTGTGGTCAGTTCTGGTTATTTTGTTAAAGTGGAAGACTATTGCATGGGTAGTTCCTGTCTGATGCAAAATGGATTTCAGGCTCTAGTTGACAGTGGTTCATCTTTTACATACATTCCTTATGAAGCCTATAAATTAGTTGTTGCAGAGGTTCTCTCTCTCACCCCTCCATTTTTCCTGCAAAACCCACCCCCCGGCCCGCGCGCGCCAAAACAAAAAATAAAAAGAAAAAAAGATCCAACTAGTCCTCTTGATTTTTCTTCTTCTAATATCTAGTTTGTTCAGTTCCTAACATTATTCTAGTGATGCTTTCTGTTTCCGATATAGTTTGACAAAAGAGTCAATGCAACAAGGTCTGCCTTAGAGGACTTTCCTTACTGCTATCAAGCTCGGTAAAATTGGTTGTCATTTAAAAGTTCTTTCTGATTTCACCTCTTTTCTTTTGCCGTACACATGGTTGTTCTTTCTGATGCAGTTCGCACGGACAACCAAATTTTCCTAGCATGAAGTTTGTGCTTGCAATGAACCAAAGCTTTGTAATTCAGGATCCAATGTTTAATGTTACTAGCTATCAGGTTTGGTTTCACTTATAATTCAAAATCCAAAGCTATACATGTACTTTGATTTCTGTACCAGAAAACCTTTTGTGAGAATGAAAACAAATCTAATGAACCATTTCAGAGTTTTACCTGCAACAAACTTTGTGAGAAGTATCTCACAAGCAGAATCTTTTGGTGCAGGGAACTGATTTATATTGCTTAGGTATACTACCCATCGATGGAGAAATTGGAATTATTGGCCGTGAGTCCTCTCTCTGTTTGCTGCTTGTGTGAATCTTTACTATTGAATTACTTTTCATCTTTTGCCTTTATTATTACTCTCTTTCTATCTCTCTCACACACAAGAAAAGACTACCCACAAACCCTGGCACAGATACCTAAAAGCAAGTAATGAAGGGAAGACCCCCCTTTTTTGGGGTGCATTTGGTTTGGTTTTCATTCCGAAAACCAATTCAAAATTTTCAGTTTTGAGCCCCTCATCTTCAATCACAAATGAATCACCTTTTGTAAAAACGAGGGTGAAATTTATCATACAAGTCATTTTCCGTCTTTGCCTGTCAAATTTTATTCCTGCTTGGTTTCTTTCTCTTGCACGCAACCAGAAAAAGAGATTTCCCTGACATTTGGCACCATACATGTTCTGCAGAAAACTTTATGCTGGGTTACCGCATGGTATTTGATTGGGATAACATGAAGCTGGGCTGGTCGCATTCGAGTTGTAAGCCATTTGTGTTTGCTTAGTTTGAGTCTCCTGAACTTGTATAGTTTGTTGCCAGATTATATGAGGAAAAGGGAAAATCAGCAATTAAATAGATATGAATGCATTGCACGCACATTAGTTTTCAAATATTTGGCTTGAGTCTCGACCATATTCTCTTCCTGTTCTATATTCCATTCCATATGATTTAGTCGCTACTTAGAGCATTCTGGTATTCTGATAGGAAATTTCTCATAGTTTATTGGTATTGTTGGCAATAAAGCAAAAGAAGTATACTTAGGTTGCTGAAAATTGGTTCTGCTTCTTGCAATCAACCTATAAGCTCATTTGACTTTTCTCACGCATACTTCTCAACTATGTTAATTGATCTACATTTAGTCAGTATCAAAGCATCAGGAATCTTCTAATAGTATGTGCTTCTTCTACATAAGTGATGGATGAAGGGCAAATTTTATGGTGCTATTTCATGTGATCATTCTATTCTATAGCTAATACAAAGCTTTCTTGTAACTGACATTAAACATAGATGTGCTTGTACTTGGAGTTTCTCCAGAATAAGCTCCAGGTTTTGCTTATCTGAATGAATTTTTTTTTACTGAGAACTATTTGCTTATGCTGAATGAATTTTTTTTACTGAGAACTATCTTTAGCAATTAATATGCTGATTATTTGTAGGTCAAGATCTAAGTGACAGCAGTAAGGAAAATATTACAGCACCACCAAGTGGTTTATCAGTTAATCCGTTTCCAAATCAGCAACAGAGTCCGCCTAAGGGACATGCAGTTGCACCTGCTGTTGCAGGTAGAACTCCCGGACAAGCTTCTGCAGCATCATCTCCTCTCATTCTTTTCCGCTACTGTAAAACGAGTTTGTTGCTACTAAAATCAACCTTATTCTTACACTATTTATTTAGGGCTCTGTAGTTAGTTTATCTATTTGTAAATTCTTGTTCTTTCTGAAGCTCCATTTCTGGGGAAACATCATAGTATAGTGAAGTCATCTAATCATCTCAGGTCACAAGTTGTTCCATTTCATTTTGAAGGCTTTCTTCTACTATTAGGTTTACATTTAATGCTTGTTTGTTGTCTTTTCTCTAATGATATTTATTCTATAAATAGCAGAGCTTCTATTGGCTACAGTGCAAGAAATTTGTGAATTTCCATCATGAATTAGGGAAGCACTGCTTCGTCATCATCCCCCTATCTAATCCGATTCCTGTTAGAGGGAGAAAAGCACAAACTTGAATCCTAACACTAATGTTGCAGAATCTTTGTTTTCTACTTTTTCTAAAAGGGCGCGGAAACATTTTTCCATGGGGTCATGAAATGACATTATCAAGTTTAGGAATATTCTTTTGGGCATTATATGAGGTGGTGAAATGGAGCAATTGGAGAATCTGGGCTCACCGATAGCTGTGCTCTGTGATTTTTCTGGGGAACAATGAGCACGGCTTGAAGGGGCAAATTTAAGGGGAACGATCTTATGATTCTTCATTAAGTTCTTGTTATTTGTTCCATATCCATCTCCGAAGTTGGGCTTTGCCATTTTTCCTGTTCTAACTATGCAGCTTAAGCTGATGCAACTATCTTCCCGAGAGAATTTTACGTAAAAAGATGATGAAGAGATTCTCACGTTCTTGAATGTGGTAAGGTCTCAGTTTTATCCATTTTCAGGAGCTTTTGGCTGCGAATGAGGTCTCCAGTAATCGATAATGACATTAAATCATTTCTTAAAAATCGGAGAAGATTATCCAGAATCTTACTTTCAACCTTTTCCCCGACTTTTAAATTGATTCCCATTCGGTTCTTCAAATGTATGACCACAGTAAAAAGATTAAAAAGAATGCTACCAAAAGATTTCACTGTCATTTGTTTCCTTAATCCCCGGCAACAATTACTCAAAACGCAACTTTATTTTATATGGGATTGTTAAACTAAGATAAGTTTACTAGTATAATTTTTGATAATTTTAATTTTTTATAATTTTTATTTTTATTATTTTTTAAAACTATAGTAAAGTTTTACTGGGATGATTTTTTATATTATTTTTAAACTAGGACGCGTTAAAGCTCGAAGTTTTTAACTTAATATTTTAAAAATAAAAACGTCAATATTATATAAAAATTATTTTATATTAATAAAATCTTCTTTTATTTAATATTTATGGTACTTTATTCCTAAGCAAATTTACGGGGTAAACACTTTTTTAATCCAAACAACAAAATGACTTCTCTCCATGACCCCATTTTTATTTATTTAGACCATTTAAAAGCATCTTTAAACAATGGTGCTTAGAGGATCCCTCTAATAGAAAGGTTACTTTATATATCTATAAGCAATTTTGGATTTATAATTTTTCGCGTTAGAATCTAAATATAAATGTATATTCGTATACAATTTTGTTTCAAATAGCTGTTAGGTTTAAGAAATATTTTTTTGATAAATAATTTAATTTTATATAATTTAAAATTTTAAAACTAAATTTTATTCAAATCTCACGCCTAAATCTTCAAACAAATTTACAATTAATAAATTTTACAGTACAATCATTTCGGGGCTAAGAGGAAACAAACAAAAGACTCAGCACACGTGTGCACAAAATTGTACACAATTTTACGCGGAGTCATATCCAAATGCTTTGGATAAGAGAAAGTAAAGGGATGGTGGGTCAGGTCGTTGTTTCATTTCGGATCATCTCAATCGCGGGCAATTCAATAATGACAGCTCTGGTCCATGCACGTCGTAGACGTCGAACCGCCCAGAACTCTCAAAGGTCTTGATAAAACCTTTAATGAATTCATTCGCACTGAAGTCGAAACGATCCCCACTTTTCCAAATTCTCAGGTTTCTTAATGGGCAAGTCTGCAAATCGAGAACCCACTTGTCTCCATGGTCGGTGCAAGGAGGACCCTTTTGCAGAGCTTAATTATATTGAACTGGGTTAGCCTTTCTATTCAACTGATTCACCGAATTGATCAACCGTTCAAAGAAGAGCCAAATCTTCTTCTAATTATGTACTAATGAATCACTTGGTCGGCAAGTTAATGTATTTGACAAGGTATATAGAGGGGCGCAATTAGACGCTATCGTTATTAAATAACGAGATCTGCATAAAGATGTGTCCTCAGTTGGGGTCTGAGAATCTGCGAAGATAGAACTCTTTTCCTTAACTGAAAACGATGGTGAAGGCGATGGCTATAACGGTGTTAATGCCATTTTTACAGATGTTTCGCCAGAATCGCTGGAACTCTGAGATGAGGACTTCTGATTTTGGTGGCATGGTGCCCGAGGAACATGGGCACTTTCTTTTGCGGTCAACAGCAGAGGCAGGGCTAGTAGTTGTCAAATCCATAGATTAACACATCATTTGGATTGAGGGAGACACAAATCAGAGATTTTTTTCAATGAATTTTAAAGAGAGGATAATGTTTTTTTGTGGGGGGATTAATAACTCTCAATACTTTACAATTTTCTTCAACAGTGTAATACTACGTAAATACTGATAGTGTTTAATGGATCCTAAGTCATCAAATTGGCTGTTTTTGTTGATGTATACTTATATGTGATGATAATTATTATTAAATAATTATTTATAATATTAAATTAAAAATTTATTCAGTATATATTAAAAATTTTTTATCAACACTATCATCAAACAAACTATATATAAAAAAGGTTAATTTTAAATATTAATATATAGGCTAAATTAGTATAAAATAATTGTATTTATATTAAAAATATGAATAAGAACGTAACCTAACAGTCTACCAATTCATTTCTTCAAATCAACAATTCAAACCTCACCGGCTAAAAATGAAAACAATTCAAACCTGGCCTTCTTTGTACTCTCGTTCCCTCTGATTTTCCATCATCTCGTTTCCCTCAATCCAAACACCGCCAAGATGCCACACAGTATTGTTTTAGAAATGCTTTTTTATTTAAAATGTTCAATGAATTCTCCAGTAGTGCTGTTTATTAGGGAGACTACTATAAATGCTGTTAATCTATTATGGACAGAGTGCACATGAAGCTGAGTTGAGATTCTTGGTGATACTTTTGTGTTAGTAATTTTAAATATAAAAATTTTTATTTATATATCTAAAATTAAATAAGATAAAATATAAACTTTTGAATATAAATCTAAAATATTAAATATTAGAATTAATAATGTATTAAAAGATTCGAAGTCCATGAAACTATTTAATGGGACGGAATAATATTAATTGTGAGGTGTCTATTACAAGTAATTGGAACAGTTTCGATCACAATTATGGCACCCTTCTCCTTTTTTAGATATTAGAAAATAAGATTAGATCAAACTAAGAATTTCTCGTCTAGTAAAAAATAAATCTATTAATTGCTTCATTATCTACTGTTAATAATTTGTTACTACTTTTCACTTAAGAGTGCGTATAGACAGAGTTTCTTCCGAATAAAAATATAATCAGGTTTTATTTTTTATAAAAAATTTATTTTTATTAAATTTAAAAATAAAAAAATTTAAATTCAAACTCAATTTATATAAATCTTAAGTAAAACTCGAAATATTACATGCACGTGAGAGTGCTCTTAGCCCTCTCAGTAGCTAAACGTAAATCCAACACCACCTAAAATACTATATAGTCAGCCGAGAAATCTGGCAACCTAAAGTCTCCAATATAGTCTTAGGAGTATTATTTTCTTTTAGGTATTGATACGGCTTCTTAGTTCCTGTGTAACAGCAAATTTACCGCCTTTATTAAAAATCTTTTTATCTCACTAAAATTTAGAAAATATTCTCGAGTGAAACAAAAGAACTCGCCGCCATTACTGTAGAGTATAAATTGAGATTTTTTTAAAGTAATATTTCACAAATCGTCTGAAAAAGAAGGTAAGTCTCACTAAACATAACGTTTATTTCAAATTCATACTTTGGGAGAAGTTTAAAACCTAAAGAAGCATAAAAATTGTTCATTAATCCTACTAATTTGACCAACTCTCTGTACAAATGCTTGTCCTCTATATCTTCAATATATGATAACTCTCGTCAATCATGTAAATTGTATTCGTAGTACCATTGATGTTATCTTCAATACGATCATAAATCTTGTCAATGATGTAAAATGCTTAGTACAGTATCAAGTTCTCAACTTATGATTGAAGTATAACCAATCTAAAATCTCCCCCTAATTTCCTCTCTTATCATCAACAAGACAGAATATATAATAGCCTTCTTTCATTATTTGGCTTTTCTCTCAATTATGTGATCAACAAGTTACTGTCTTAATTATTAGGAGATTATACTAATCTATGGACCTCCAAATCCAAATAATTAAATTAAAGAAACATAATGGACAAAATACACGTCATCTATTGTGTCAAATAAAAAAAGTATTCATCCTCTAGATATCTGGCAGCTGTCTCAGCAGCCTAACCAATTCTGTGGCCTTATTTTATTTCTTCATCTTTCTCTTTATTTTCCAAGTCGCACCGACCCATCACAACGCCAATCTACCAAAATCAACCACAAGTGGACCAACCAGAACGCCCTTTTTAGCGGGTTCAAGCCACTACCAAGCCCATTTGAAACCCAATTCCCACGTGGGCATCCGGAACACCTTAAGATCTTTTCATCTCCACGTGTCCTCATCATGATGGGTTTCCGCGCTGCTTTCAAAATCGAAGAAAAATGTGATGTACCCCATCATTTTTCGTTTCTTTTCATTTTTTGATAGCGTAGTGAAGACAATCTTTTCCTCGATACTTTGGAGGGTCTGGAGTTATACGCAAAAAGCTCAAACATTACTGTGAACTTTCACATTTCGTGTACCCCAAGCATGAAATTCCCCTTAACAAAATATTCAAACTTTAAAAGCCTAACCACTATTGCTAAAATTGAGCCAGTTGGTTTTTTTGCTTTACTCATCACAAGACTAGTGTAAGCTAACTTTCAAAGTCCATAAAAGTAAAGGAAAATTAATATTTATCTATATAAATAACAAATCTTGTTACATATGATGTGTATACTTAACGAAATATATGTATTATATAATAAAGACAATTGTTTGTGTACAAAAAAAATTTATCATTAATATGAAAATATCATACTATTATTGGTGTACACGCGGCTTAGAGAGTTGAGGTTTACTGGTTTCATGAGCTGCATGCAAGTAAGGCCTTTAAAGAGTAGGGGTTTTGTCAAGATCCGTAGGTTTTACTCTTTAAGGATTTGGCTAAAAGCAGTCAAGGGAAGTACCATTGAAGCCCCTTACATATATGAGTTTGTGTCCCTTTAGAAGGTTGGGAAAAAAAATGGGAATCCCATAAGTTAAGCAGAGGCTTCTTGCCGTTTCTAGGTGAACCCCACTTCAATAATTTATTTCTACATGGGATATTTTGTAAAGTTGGCTCTATAAAAGGTCTGGCCACAAGACTAGCATTCATCTCATCAGTAGAGTTCGCAACCCGAAAACTCTTTCAACTATCTCTTGTCAACTATTAGTCTTCTTGTCCCTTTAGCTTCTCCCTCGAATTGCTTCCTATTCACTGGCACAACTACTGAACAAAAGAAACTTACCTATAGTCATTTTCTTGCAATATTTCTGAGAGAGAATTTGTCTGTCTTCTTTCTTTCAACCCCGTTTTGCAGCACCTTTAATTTGTACATACTGAACAACTGAAGGTTTTTTTTGTTTGTTTTGATCAAGATATAGTGATTTTATTCTAAGTTTAATCAGCACATAAAAGAGAAAATGGGAGTTGCAGGAACTTTAGAGTACTTGGCTGATTTGTTCAGCGACGCAACGAGGAAGAAGAAGAAACAGACAACTACCGTAGCAGTCAAGATCAGGATGGATTGTGAAGGCTGTGCACGTAAAGTCAAGAAAGTTCTATCTGGAGTTAAAGGTACAGTTGCATATCTATATGTATTCTTCTTCTTCTTCTGAATTACGAGCCAGAAACTGACCCTTTATTTATTGAGCAGGAGCAAAATCTGTGGATGTGGATTTGAAGCAGCAGAAGGCGTCGGTAACAGGTTATGTTGATCAGAAGAGGGTGCTCAAGGCAGCTAAATCAACCAAGAAAAAGGTTGAACCATGGCCATACGTGCCATATTCTCTGATTGCTCACCCATATGCTGCTGGAGTTTATGACAAGAAGGCACCTCCAAACAATGTCAGAAATACTGATAAACCTGGGGTTGCAACTTTGAATCCTGAGGAAGAACAGTTTACCCTCATGTTCAATGATGAAAACCCACATGCATGCTCAATCATGTAATCATCAGTTCGATTTATATCATCAAAGAGAATCTGATCTCTCACTGTTTCTTCTTTAAGGTTTTGGTTGTTTACTGTTGTACAGTTACATATATTTTATCTTTAGTTTCCCATGAAAGCAAATACTATGTACCAAGAGTGGTTTCAGACCAGGGCATGATTATTTTTGCCTTTCTAAAACAATCGGGTTGAAAGTCTTTCTTAACTACTATTAGTCAAATACTCGATCATTAAGTACTAATTTAGCAGTTTAATTGAAGCTCTTTCACGAGAAGAAAAGAAAATGACGGTGAAAAAATGAATCATGATGTGAAATATTACTAATATTACTCTCGAAGCTTCTCTGATTTTCTTCCTTATGAGGCTTTTGAACAGTGGATTTTGTGGTGATTCATTGTCTCTTTCTCTATCTTATGCAATTGTTATCAAATGTTGATCGTACAAAAATAGATTTTTATTAATTGAAATGGGACCTTAGCATTTAGACATGTAGATGTACTATGTCATATGGTTTGGTGAAGGTATTAACCAAGAGTTCCGGGCATATTACAAGATCTTCAATGGTTTCCTCACTTGGAGGGGGGTAGGTAGGAATAGTTCCTTCATTAATTTTTGGCTATTATATGCAAAGTTAATTACCTCTTCTAAGACTTCATCTTTTCTGCTGATCAAATAAACAGAAGAAAATTTCCAAACAGAGGATACTCGGTTCAAATGGTGAATGGAGATAAATGAAAATTCCAGGAGTACAGAGATTTTGATAGATGGGTGAATCATACCCGGAAAGGATTAGTATTTTAGCATATAAATAAACGACATCCTCAACGTATCTTTTATAATTTTTAAAACTACAAATTTTTTTATTGTTCTTCGAAATAGGAAGGCGCCTAAGACTACTTATTATTAGATTGAAAGCTTTCATGTATAGAGTTTGGTACTTACAGGATATAACATCTATTTCTCTCTCTTATTTCATAAGTGTATTTGCGTAGAATTTAAAAAAAGGAAAAAGATGCATGGAGGCCTATCATAATCCCAGCCTTGAGCTGGGCCGAGGAGCCCACTCTTAATTACAAGAAGAAGACTGACGCAATTGAACTAGAATCAATTCACCAAAAAAAAGAAAAAAATTAGAATCAAACGGGTTAGGCTGTCAACCATGTTGTGGTCTCAAAGAATGGTCCATAGATTCACCACGACAGCGCTTTTGGAATATTAGGTTTGGACACTTCTCTACAAAATTGAAATTCCAATAAAAAGGTTAGGAACTTAATACAAGTACTGTTTCGGAACTCGATTCTGTCCCGGACGTACACTCCTCTTCTTGGTTTACAATTTTGCGGATCTTTAGTTCCGAAATTTTTTGTCACCTCCAAATGTTTGTAGAGTAAAAAAATACTCATATATGGATTAATTCGGCATGTTCCTCCTTGCTTAAGTATCCAGTTAGATCTTAACGCCTGTGCGCAGGAAGAGGAATCAAGTCGCTGATCATCGGCCCAAGCAAAAGCGAGCTAAAGAAATTGAATAAAACAAATAAATGCTGCCCTTTCCGACTTGAAAACGTAGTTCGAATATCAACTAGGCCCCAGAGCAAAGTTCTGTTCTTTTTGAGTGTATCAGTTGAAGATAAATCATATGAGGCTCATATTCAACAGACAAATATTTGTGGAGAAGAATGGCGCGGATGACTAAGTAAAATCAAGATCCTGTTGAATTCAAGGTGATCTTTTTTTTCCCCTTCTTGATCAAATGAATTCCTGAGTTAAATTATTCGTGCCCAATTGTCATCTGCTCATGGCCTCCGTTTTGAGTAAGGCGACTAATTCGACAGCAGCAAGGAGAGGCAGAAATGAAGTTTACGTAGCAGCAGTGCCATTGAGAGCTCCAAGAGGGCCAGCCCAGCTGCTCATGTCCTCCGTTTATTCTCTCAATCTCTTCGATTTCCAGCATTTCATGCTCATCCTCAATCCATCATCTTCTCCACATTCTCAAGCTCTGGTTTGTGATTTTCAACCTCAGGATCCTGAAGACATATTCACAGCAGTTGCAGCTCTATCCGGGAGGAAAATACCAGGGGTTGTTCTTACGAGGAAGATCAAGAATCTGCCCAAGAGAAAATGCTGGTTTGTGGGATACTCAGAGTTGGATTCTGCCGTACGTGCTGTGGAAAAATTCAATGGAAAACGGGACACCGATTTGAGAATTGGCTACCACGATTGCAGAAATTACGTGGATAGTCTGGTCGAATATCTCACCGGTAAGAAATTTGTGATGGAGAAGTTGAGAAACAGTCTCAACATTGGTCAAAACCTGGGATGATTCGCTAGTGTTTATTACTGTTTTTTTCCACAGTTCTGGTATATTTATTTTTTCTTTTCTAAACTGCAATTTCATAGACAGAGATGGAGGAAGGTGCAAAAATGGGAACCAGACAAAAATGCTTTCTCTACTGCTCAAGTGCATGCTGTTCTTATAGGGTTCGAATCATCTATGAACTCATTCTATGTTCGGTTTGCTATTCTATTTATGAAAAACAATTTTATGTCACACTTTTTTTTTAAAGTTTTATACTTTTATTAAAAAATTAATATATAATAATTTAACAATAATGAAACAAAAAATTCAGACTTCTCTTTGAATCCACTAGGGCCGATATTATAGCGGCCTTTTGACTTCGAAGTCCAGAGGGTGTCAACTAACTTCACAGCAAAGTTTTCTCATAGTAATTTGCATCCGTACTTGCCTTGTGTATGCATGCACGAACGGGCTTTTTAATGGGGGGCACTTCACTTCTGATACTACCCTCCGTGACCAACAAAATAATCTTTTTTCAAAATTGTAACACTTTCCCTTTGTTCAATGAAAGATCCGATTCTGATAAAAAAAAGAAAAATAATTTTCTAAAAGATCGGAATATGATGTTCCAAGTACTACTTAAATTTCTTTTTTTTTTCTTTTTAGTGAATGTAGTACTAGTAACTATATGTTCCTAGTTAAGATTGTAACGGATAGGGTAGTGTAAGGACTCAAACCTTATACGATTTTGATTCGTTAAATTTGGGTATGAATCAAAATATATATATATATATATATATATATATATATATATATATATATATATATATATATATATATATATATATATATATATATATATATATATATATAGATTCAAATCTCAACTTAATAAAATTTTATATAATAAATATATAATTCGGTATATCATATTTTAGATTAGAATATTTATAAATATTTTATATAATTTATTTAGTATACTCTTTATTACTTTTAATTATTATTTATCTATAAAGATATTTTGCAACTTACTTTTGTTGTAATATAGCAATAAATTGTTCCTAATTATTTACATTAATCTTGTTAGAATCTTTCTATTAATTTTGTTACATGAAATTATTACTTGCTTAATGTTAAAATTTTTTCTAAAGATGTAGCTTATTTATTCAAATACAAAAGAATAATTTATTATATTAGAATCTATATAAGTTTATTAAGCTATAATATTATATATATATATATATGTATTATTATAATTTCAAAGCTGATCTGATACCTCGAGTAGGAGACGGCTTCACTTTGTTTAGTCTCGCCAAGTACTTGAGTAAGGCCACTACAACTACTACCTTAAAGGGTCGGTTGGGGACAGCTCTATTCCTAGAGCTACACGAGTACTACTAGTTACAGGATGCCGTAATGATTGATAGTGGGAAAACAGTACTTCTCGGAAGATGTTGAACTGCGGCTTTTGTCGACACGTGGGGTTACATCGGAAAGTGCAACAATGGATTTTGGGAAGAAGACAAACGCATGGTCGGTATGGAAGATGCATTCCAGTGCTCACCCCTGCAGGGCAATTTAAGGCCCTTATGCCCAAATAAGCAAAAAAAAAAAAAAAAAAAAAAAAGAAAAAAAAAGAAAAAAGAAAAAAAGAAAAGAAAATACTACTACTCTCTCGTTTCAGCCTCTTGACCGCATGGTATTGGTATAATATACTATAAGAAGGAAACAAATGCACACATCAGAAAATGAAAAACAAGAAAAAGTTGATGTAAAATAAATGCATGAAAACGAGAAATAAAGCTCATAAGTAAGAAAACTTATCTCACATATTTCATCGGTATTGATGTGTTTACTACTTGATTTTTTTCTTTTTTTTGATACATAATAAAATAAAAATATGAATCATATATAAAACTTCCCGTCTAACAACGAGTGCTTCTAATTAATTGAAGTCCTTCTTTATCATTTTGATTAAGTATTAGAAGTTACCTTTTACTACCACTTAGCTCCACTTCTATTATTAGCTTCAATACCAATAGAGGTAAGTGAGGTAAGTGGTAAATAATCCTTTTTCCCTTCTTTATTCTTGCTTTCTTTCCTGTTTTACAAATGGGTTTGAAAACTGCTGTGGTATCCGAAGAGGCATCCGACATAATAATAACTTTTGCAAATATTATGAAATTAATTAGGTGTATAGCAATAACTTATTTTTTAAAAAAGTGGTAAGTTTCATTTAAGAAAAAGGTAATTTTAAAATTCAATATTTTAAAATATTAACCTACAAAAAAAAGAAACAATAAATTTTAAAAAATCTTAGATGGGTGATACCGCCGGCCGGAGAGGTTTTCCTCCTACCCACGTAAATAGGAAAGTTTGATTGAAAAAGGGTAAGAGGAATAATTGACTAAAAAAGGGTAAAATTGTTAAGTGTACTTTATTCAATACAAATTTTTCATTTGTGTTTTATTTTTTCTATCATAAAAAATTCTCTCTCTCGAAATTCAAGACAAAAAATTTCAAAACAAAACATTATCCAATCTCACTCTTAGTAATATGCCAGTCTAAAAAATTACCCATTTTTAATAGAAAGTTACCAGTTTTATCAAACTAGTGTCTACAAATTCTTGAGAATTACTATTTTAATAGATAGCTTTTTAGTGCTATAGCTTTCTTATACTTTTATATGCTTATGACGACTTACATTTTTAAGTTAAAATCAAAATTTCAATAATCACGAACTTAATGAATATATAATTTCTAAAAAAAAAAAGAAAGAATTTATGAAGAGAAGCTAGAATCAAAGCATGTACATATACCACATTGCCGCGGACCTTGGCCTTGGCCATAACCCGTTGCGTAATTAGTCTCGCATTTTTTACTCTCTAATTTTCTCCCAATATAGTCGTGCACAAAAGAAATATTCCTTATTATTCCAAGATTTTCACCTCCCCCACGGCGGTATTGGCTCCTTCTCCCCCCTTTTGCGAACCCAATGAGTAAAAAGGAAGAAGGACAAAAAACAGAAGAGAAAACGTTAAACGCGTATGGCAAGTTGACTGCAATTTCTACCCCAATAAAATCATTATTAGTAAATGTAATGGTGAAAAATGATACTCCCTCCATTTTAAAATATAAGATATTTTAATTATTTTCTCACTTACTAAAATGTTTATTTTTTAATAAAATTTAATGATTATTTTCTAAAATTATCCTCACCACAAATATATATTTTTATTTTTTATCATATTAATAAAATTAGTTAAGAATATAATTAATTTTTTATTTTATTTTTTTAAATTTATATAAAAATTATCAAAATACGTAAAAAATAAAGATTTGGGCTGCGGCCGAAACTATTCATCCAGCCAGGGGTCAAAAGAGACTTGATAACATGAATTATGAGTCCATCCATAGCACCCTAGCTTGTGAAAACTTTTTCAGACACATATAAATATCGATGAATCTCTTCTAATTTGGTTCCTTTTATTTCTTTTATGTAAGAAGAAGAAGAAGAAGAAGGAGAGAAGGAAGATTATTGTTGATGAAAATGGGACGTGCTAGGTTGGAGATAAAGAGAATTGAAAACAGCACAAATCGGCAAGTTACGTTCTCAAAACGTAGACATGGCCTTCTCAAGAAAGCTTATGAGATTGCTGTTCTTTGTGACATTGATATTGCTCTTCTCATCTCATCTCCATCCGGCCGACTTTCTTACTTCTCTGCCAAGAAAAGGTGCCTTAACCAATATTCGTTTTTCTTATTCTTTTTTTTTTGGATTTTTTTATTTCATCAACCACAACTTCTGGTTTTGCATGCCTAGAAAATTTCTTTGTTTTTTGATTTTTATATCAATGTTGTTCTCAATGATTATCAACCCTAAAAAGGATAGATCTCTATGTCTTTCTTGAGAAAAAAGGGTCATCACTCATCACCACCACTGTTAAGGACAAAATCATCTCCAAACTGGCCAAAATTACAGCTTCTGCTTTCAGATTCTCCACGTTTGTTCACAAAAATGGGAAAAAAAATTCTAAAAAGGGGGAATTTGCGCATGAGATTAGAACATCACAGCTCTTGTAGGATCCTAAAGCCATGAAATCTCCAGCTCCAAAAAAATGAAAAAAGGAAAAAGTTTGAGGAGAAGCTAAAATTTTTGGAAGAAAGCAAGCAGTAAATCTATTTTTAACTATCTATTATATTTTCATATAAAGAGTAGCCTAAATTTGGTTTATTGGGGGCCTGTTCTTCTTTGTTTAAATAAATTGTTTAGAACTTATTTTTTTTAAGTTAAAAAGCTATTTTGAACTATTCTCAAGTGCTTATTTATTTCAAATTTTAGTTTAAATAAGGTAAAAAAATTATTTTGAGAAGTTATTTAGGACACTTTTTAAAACAATATTTATTTATTAAAATTGTTAACAATAAAAATTTTATTTTAATTTTAAGTACAATTTTTTAATAGTACTTATTTTTTCAACAACTTAAAAAAGGTTCACTAATCGAGAATAATATATATTTGGATTAGGTTCTGATGTAGAATACAATGCAAATTTTTTATTTTTTGTCTTATTCTACTCTAATAAACAATTTACTTCTTATAATAAAAAATATCAAACCTAAACATTATCCAATTCCAGCCTTATTAATTGTCTAATCATTCTTTAATCTTGTTATCATCTCAAACTCCAGGATTGAAGACTTGTTTGCCCGTTTTGCAGATCTCTCCGATAGAGAAAGAGAAAAGTAGGTTTAATTAATAAAGATTCCGAGTTTCTTTCCTTTCATAATCTTACAGCCCTCAAAAGGGGGAAAAAAGGAAAAGACATTTTGGTTCTAACTGTTTTGGCTCTTTTCTTACAGTGCTCTAGCATCACAGTGCTTTAATGAGGAACAGTTAGTATTCCATACCCTTTGTATTTGAGAATTCTTGAAGCTTTGCCTTGATATCTTGATAATTACGAAATTTATTTACTCTACCGATAGTGATTACTTGGGCGTTCTGTAACTCTTCAAATAGTTACTGATCTCCGATTTAATCATTTCCAGCTTACATATGCTCCTAAATACTGTTTTATTTTATTTTTTGGTAATTTTTTATTTACTGTTTTGATTTTCTTTCTTGATCTTTCCCTAATGCATCCTGTTTCTGTGATCAGTACCTCTGGACTTCTTCAAGATAGAGGGGTAAGGATTGCTAGTTATTTACTTATTTATTTATTTATCGCGGGGTTCGATTATGTTGCAAAAATTGATCAACTAGGTGCTCTCTAGCTCGTAGTACTCATTGGTTTCTTCCCACAGATTAAAATTTAGTCTGTGATATAAGATTGAATTAACGTATTTATTATCTGCATGGATGCAGCATGTGATCAGGTCTCTGGACCAGCTCAGGTGGGAGACTCGTCGCCATACTATGAGTTTGTTGCTCTTTTTATTTTTCTGTTCTCGTGTCTGCTCGAGATGTGTGTTTTTTTTCTCTCTAACATCGCACAGATTCAGTGTTTTCTGATATTTGTGGTTGCATGTTTTGTTTCCTATATATCGACAAATTACGATATATTCGAGGCTTCCCAAATGATCCTAACATCTTACACTATATAAGTTGTGAATCTGGTCATGTACTTGAATGCTTAAGTTCTATGTCCCCCATGGCCTATTATATTAATGTTGCTAAGTGCAGTTCGTTTCTTTCCATTCAAATCCGGCTATATATATGGATATATTCTGATGCTATAATATGATATATATTAAAAACCTATTTGTCTGACGGTCTGCGCCCAAACAATGATCTCCGAATCCAGGCGAACTGCTACAACCACTGAATTTGAGGTAAACATGGTGCTATTTAGCTTTCTGTTATGTTTTCAGATCTCCATCTTGTGATGTTTCTGCCTTCTTAATGTGATTCGTGTATTTTCCAGGAAGTTAGGCAAGAAATTCGTGTACTGCTTCAACAACTTGAAGTTGCTGAGGAACATTTAAGGTCATTACTCGTATTTCCTTAGCAAAGTCTTCAACATTAAACATTAATTAATCCCTCATTTCCTTGCAAAAATGGAAAAAAACAAATAATAGATAGCAAGAAAGGTACTCGTACTTCACTGATCTGTTGGAAGTTCAGGAATGTAGCCACTGCTATGTCTAATTATAATTTCATTGATAGAACTGCAGTAAAATGATTAAGTTTTCAGGAGAAATTTCAACTGAATGTCTTGGTTCTGTAACTGTTGTCAGGATGTTTGAGCCTGATCCAAGAAGGATGACATCGATAGAGGAGATCGAAGCACATGAGAGGCATCTTGAAGACCTCTTGAACCGTGTTATAGAGAGAAAGGTGTCCTCTCAGTCACTAACATATAAATTCTATAGAGTCAAAAACTCCACAAAGCCCCTTTCTCCCTCTTCTGAATTTCTCTGCTTATATGAAATAAATGCACAACCCAACCCTGTTTATATGATATTTCCATGGCACTCACGTAGCTAATTAATCTATATACTTACCTGTTTTCTTGTTCCCCAGAATTGTTTAATGAGCCAGCAGCTTGTACAATCAAAAAATTCTCCTACAGTTTTGCAGGTAAGCGACAGAAACTAGGTGGACCCTACCAAATCAATTGATATTCTTTTCTTTTTATATCTCCCATTCTAATGTTTCTAATGCCAGATAACTGATAAAAACTGGAATACTAATAGCAGTTTGGTGCAGGAGACATGTTGGAGTTATCCAAATGAGAGGCTGGCCTCATTTGGTGGTGATGTTGTGAATTGGCTACCTGATGATGCTGTGAGAATGCAGGCTTTAGATTCAGCCATTCCCACAAATTCAATTGGGTCTGCACTTTATGATGTAGCATTCTAGGAAATCACATACATCTTTGATCACTTAATATTTGAGCCTGCTTGTTATCTTCAATAGGAAATCTATCACTTATTAAGGTGCAGAACAAGAAGTAAAAGATAAAGTATATCGGTCTTCAACTATTCTGCTTTAATTCATTGTTTGTCCTGTTCTACATGTCCTGGTGGATGCTATTGGTTTCGTTGTTATCTTTGAAGTTTATCTGCTGTTTTCTTTTCTTGTTCTTCTTGTGCAACTCTTATTTCATTAGGAGTTCATGAATATGATTGGATGAAACAAAAAATGTTATTCAGGGATAAATTTTCGGCCTTCTGCGTGCCATCACAAGAAATGAGAGGTAATGTCAACCTAGAAAAGTGGAAGGATTGCTGTTCCAGGACTTCAGGATTTCGAAACCTTTCTGAATGCCCTCATTCATGTGATTCAACAGCTATGCAGGGTACTTCTGTGCCATCTTTTATCACTCAGGTCCTGCTCTTGCACTAATGAATCTTGTTTATTATCTTAAGATGCTTGCTTTCTAGCGAGATTTTTTTTTTGGTTAAATTGGTATAGACCAAGTGCCTTTGCATCTTATAATTCAGTCACTGCAGTTGAATGTCTTTGTTCCAAATTCTGAACTCTGAACAATATTCCTCATAGAATTCTAAATTGATCCTCTGGATTAAACTTTCTTCAGTGTGTGATGATATGATTTTATATTTCCTTCCAACAATGTACCTCGTTGTCTTTTGTTGAAAAATGGCATTAGTGCATGGAAGTTGTTTTCAAATTACTGCAATTTTATTATAAAGGTACCGCCTCAGAAGTGATCTGTGACCAGATAGACAAGCGCCAAAGAAATGTTTTAAGGTGAGCTTCACTTGGGCAATTTCGAAAGATGAATGAAGCTATAGAATCTGAGAAGTAAGTCCAGAGGTGTTTCCAAATTTTGTACTGTACAAGGAAGCACCTCTCCTTAGGTGTTGTTATGATAGAACCTTTTACGTATGTTATTATGCAAAAGTTTTATGTTGTTATGGTAGAACTTTTGATGGATGTTTGCTATGCAAAAGTTTGAGTTTATGTAGTTGTACAAATATAATAAATGTCAGTTTAATGATTTTAGTATGAAATATTAGATATTTTAAGCTTTTGCGGTTTGAACTATGGATCTGGAACTGTTTAGAACTCGTCTTGAAGATCATTACTAATTTGGATGATCTCTCTACTAGGAAACTTTAGGTGAAGTTTGTGCACCGGAACACTCAATTTGGAAAGTAATATAAGACTTTAGTCTTCTGGTCTAATATGTGCACATGTAACTTGCATGTTCTGTTAGGTAAATTTTTATTTGGAATTTTGCATATTAGGAGAGGATGTTTAGGATTAAGCAACCTTACTCAACAATCTCAGATACTCTAACAAGGCCAGATTGAGCGATTCTCATAGGTCAATTTTCATTCTTTTCCCAATGGCTCTATGCCTCTACCAGCATTTATCCAGTCTCAGCTGCATTTCAAATGCTCATGCCTTCTATTCTTCCAAATACTTCCATTCTTGCAAATATTTCTATTCTAGATATGATCATCTCATTAGAACAACGAGAAAAATTTTACCTTGGGGATTCAAACTCTTCTAATTCACCAATATTCTCTTGTTCTTGTGAAGGCTGTCCCCTCAGTGATTCACAAGCAACACTATCAAACTCTTCTAATTCACCAATATTCTCTTGTTCTTGTGAAGGGCTGTCCCCTCAGTGATGCACAAGCAACACTATTTTTCCTAGGATATAAGAATTCAGGATTTCCTAATAGTAGTTTTAACTCTGGCAAGTCCTGACATAACTCAAATGCACAATAATGCACAACAATGCACAAAGATGCAGCTCAAATGCACAGCAATGCACTAGCAATACTATCTAACTAGACCACCTTATGTGATCTAGCATAATTGATCTCAAAAGTGCTATATACTCTTGAAAGTATAATTTGAAACTCTAAATATTCACTGAAGAATAATTCAAAATAAATATCAGAAAAGGTTCCTCAACATCATATTTGCAAAATGTTTAAACTCCCACTTTAACAACAACAACAACAACAACAACAACAAGCCTTAAGACCACATAGAGAGTTTCAAGAAAACAACAATGTTGGTAATAAACAAAACAGGAAAAGGCAAATCTTTATGAATGACAACACAGGGGAGACATCTTCTAGGGGTAATTCCTGACTCTTCTTCTCCTCCTGGTGTTGCCAACCCCGTGACTCATGGCTTCGGCACATCCACTTTTCCGTGCAACTTCTTCCTGTTCATGAGTTCCAATAGAGATTTAAGAAATTAATTTTGAAGTCCATAGTCTCATTAGTAGATATGTTAACATCTAATAATTCGTCTAGTAGGAGGTTTTTGTATTCTCACCAGAAGGCTGGTTTCTGATTGAACATCCTCAAGAAAGGATCAACTGGTAAGCCAAGCTCTGCGTAGCGGGGATCATAAACTCTGTTGAAGATTGGCCTGCACATTTTAAATAAATATTAGAAATAAATATGGGATTTGACACCTTAAGATGAACCTGAGGAGCCTAAACAGAAAGGAGAATGATACATACTGATCATGGTTCATTTGCTGGTGAGTTTCCGCCCTGCTGCTAGAACCCTGTTGAGAAGAGCTCGCCGAAGCATGAGTACCTGAATCAACTTGCATCATGACTTCTCTCTGCATTCAATGTTAAAAAATACAATCATCTCTCTTAATTGTCACTCGAAAGAAGCGGTTTTATGTGAAAAATATTCCATTAACAATATCCTTTTACTAGCAAGTCTCGTACCCCAGCATGAGCAGATGCAGTTCCTGAAATTTGATTGTTTCTGTCACCAGAACCGCCCAGCTGCATTTGTAAATTCAACATGAAATTGAGTTAGTGAGTTTTCCTAGTTAGGTTTCTTCTAGAAGATGATAATTCATCAATGTGAAATACAGTACCCTGGATGTTCCACTTGACGAGCTTCCTGATGGGGAACTAAGGGCTGCATTGGAAGTCGGGGCATTGGTTCCCTGCGCCAATGAATTAGACGTATAATTTGCTTAGTGAGTGCTGAAGGAGTAGTAGTTGTAGTACCTAAAAATGGGTAAGAGAGAATTCTTACTAGTTCAACCCGTGCAGACATGCCTGGGCCAAATGTGGCTCTGCTTCCAGGAGTTTCAAATGAGGCCAATGGCAGAGCATTAGTAGCACTGTAGAGAAGACAACCATAGTTAGATGTCTACATGTTCTGGAAACTTGAACATTGGTGGAAAATAAAATTCAGCTCCCGGTCACACAAGCAAAAACATACACCCACAGAGAGACTGAAATTAAGATTCAGCAAGTACCTCACAGTCACAGGCAGAGTATAAGTTCCAGGCATCATTGTGGTTGGATTCATAGGATTTTGTGCAACACTTCCTGGCAGGGAATTCTGCGGCATCATTGGGCCGATGTTTACTGAATTGAACTGAGACATAGGCAGGGTAGTGCCAGGCATTATGGGGTTGATCACATTCGGAGAATTGAACTGAGGAGGCATCAGAGGTGGGGAAATGCCAGGGATCTGGGGATTGAAATTCATCAATTGATTGCCTGGAGGTGGTTGATGGGGCCTGCAGAATGGAGAAATAGAATAATTAATGCGAACACTATATGAAATGAGATCGATTGTTTGGTGAAGAAATTAGTTTACCACAACCAAAACGTAAGTGTTATGCGGAACCTGATAATAGTCGATGCATCTGGCGTAAAAGAGTTGAAAGCTTGAGGATTGAACATGGCCGCTGGAGGGGCTGAGTGCTGTCCATATTGATTCGCAGGAGAACTTCCTTGCCAGGTTGATGAAGGGTTTGAAGCATACACGCTGCCATTTGTAAGTGACATTGAAAAAACTTGTAGGGTTTAGTACACGAATAAAAGATTCATTAATAATTATTATTGTATAGAATGTAACAATTTTTATAATCTTTATGTCAATTACAGTTATTATCTTTTATATAGTAAATTTGATATTGTTTAACTTTTTCCTACATAATAATCGTTACCATAAACTTTGTGCTCCATTGATTATCTCTCGTGACGAGAGCAAATAATAATTACTTGCATGCAACAGAGAGTGGTCAAGTATTCCTAAATACGGAACTGGAATTGCTAGCCTGTCCTAATAACTACTTTTATGTCTTTGCTCTGATGCAATATGAAGGAGAGCTACTACTTTATAAAATACAGTGAGAGAACACTTTTGCGTATTGTAGATAGGGAATTAAGTTGTACGAAGCACAGTACTTTGACTAGGTTAGATACCTTGGTTGCTGTATCATGTTATTCACAGGAAAGAAATAGTTGGAGCTGGAGAAAGCTGACTGCCCTGGGTTGCTTATCCCATTTGCAGTTGCTTCTGCCTGCAGATTTTCGAAAGAAACCTGCTCTCAGTTTATTCGTCGATGTATATAGTGCTACAAAATGACTTAGCACTTACAACGTTATAAAGAGGAGCAGTTTGGGTCTGGTTGCCAGTGAGAGTCTGAAACTCTCCAGTCTGTTGCATGTTGTCCATCTGATGACAATCGATCAGAAAGCGCAAAAGCAGGGGTGGGGGAGGGAAGAAACCGAAATTAGAATCCACAAGGAGCCCTGATTCAGATAAACTGGAAAAGTAAACACTAGAGAGTGATTTACAAATGAAGTGTTGGGCTCCGGTGGCAGGAACAGTGGTGCACTGGCTGCATTCATGAAAGCATCAGTCTGGAAGCTATAATTATCATTGTAAAAGACCGGAGGCGGAGCACGACCCATAATTTGGTCAATGAAGTTCGCCATATCACTAGGATCAGCATGGAAATTTTCAGCCTGGAGAAGATCAAATGTAGAAGAATAAGAAAGATACAAAGGAGAAATGATATTAGTGCTGCTGATTTTCACTTATAAATTTTAGGGTCGCTTCGTAATAAGCCGTAACTTCAGTTTATGAGGAAAATCAATCACCCAGAATACCCAGACAAACACACACATTAAAACTTCTCAAAGAACAGAAATAACAAAGAAGGAAATTTATAGATGAATAGAACAAACATGGATTAGAGGCGAACTTGGAGGAGATTCCACGGGCAAGTTGGCCACGTTTTGATCAGACTGCGGCTGCCGACCCTTGATCAAATAGTAAAATTATCAACATGATTATTTACATAGATAACTAAAAACTTTTTTGGGATATTTTTTCTTAGTACACGAGAGGGGTGGAGATATAAATTAAATTCAAGATTTATTGTTTGATAAAGATGTACTATTATTACCGTATAACTCTTAAGGAACTGGGAACTGTTTAATACTTTGTTTTGTCACGGATTAAAAATTAAGAAGAATAAAATCATACTGCAGTCCCAGATGAGATTTGAGCTGCAATCAGTGGCAAGCCAGTACCATCAGGATCATATACTGCACCCTGAAAGTAGAAGAAAAAGAAAAATGAATTTAGAAACTTTTAAAATTATAAAAAAATAGAAATATAAAAATTTGTACGTACTGGGATTCCGTTTGAGTTTTGACCAGAAACCAAAGGCAAGCCAGTGACGTTGTCATCGAATTGGTCATGATGAACGCAGCCTCTGCTGAAGTCCACAGGTTGTCGATGGTTCTCCATGGCCCTTCAATTATCAAAAAAAAGAAAAAAAAAAGAAAAAAAGAAATCACCAGTTCAGACAACTAGATTGGTCAGAGTTTTTCCTTTCTGTTGTGAAGGGCAAGGGACGAATCCAAGGAAGAAAAGGGGGATAAAAAGATAGGGAAAATTTTTGCATGTCTGCAGAAGTCTCAAGAATTCCAGAATTGATCGTTTCAAGATATATAATGGGAATTGACATATATGAATTTTGGAAAATTTGTGTAGAAATGATCTAGAACTTCTTACCAATACAAGAATTGGCTCAGGACAGAAGCACATTTCAATTGAGATCAATCACAATTACCACCATTTTATTTCTAAGCTCTTTGCCTCATCCAAGAAAATGCCAATTCTTTGGTCGAGCTTTTTGTCTTTCAATCCACATTAAATCAAAAGAGATCAAAAGAGAGTCTTGTTTGATCCCTCTTCCATTGTTGCTTTCACTTTAGATTTCTTTGAAAGAGTTGGTGAGAATTTGACTATGAGATGGTTTAGCAGTGGGCATGAAGTGTCAACAATTAAGGATGACGCCAGTTCTTGAGAGAGGTGAATAAGATTGGGCCACATCTCTCTTGTTAAAGAGATGTATATCAAGGTTTTTTTAAAGTTGTTTATGCAGATTTCGAAAAAGCTGCAAACCTCAGATTCTAATCTCGTCTGTTAGTAAATAATATGCGAAGTAACAGCCTTCCTAGGTATTTCACTTGTAGAGATACAAGCGGCGAGAGAAGAAAAAAAGACAAGATATTTTTACAAGGGACAAAGAACTGCTTGTTCTCTTCGAAACGATTTTTTTCCCATTGCATGAAACATGCAAAGATGGATATCAGAAGATGGATTTCACCAAGAGCAGACCCTGGAGTGGACCACCACTCAACCGTTACAAAGTGGCAGTTTCAAATACATAAATAATGCAGTAACTATAAGGAGAAACCCCACACAAGAGTGTTTGACTGTTTCAGATCAGATTGTGTTTTACATCAATGGTGCATTCCGGGGAAACCAGGTCTCTAATGCAATCTCTGTCTGGGCTTTTGGCACCAGAGATGATCCACAATTTCCACCTGAATACCTCATGTGGAAAGCTCTTGAAAACCATACCGGCTACCTAAACTTTGGGGGCTTTATCTGATTCTTTCTTTGTAATGGTTTGGGGGAGAGGGAGAGTGGGGGGAAGGAGGGATTAAGGGAGGAAAAAAGTGCCATGCAATCTTGGTTGTTGAAAAAGGGAGCTTTAACATCAATGAGAAGAAAACAGATGAAATGGTAGAAGTCCAAGCGATAAAAAAGATGGTTTTAAATCTCTGGTATATAAATGTTTCACTTTGTGCTATGAAAGAAACTGAAATTTTTTCAGTTGATCTAATGAATTTATGTAACAAGAACCCTTCTATAAAAGAAGGTAAGGGAGTTAAAACTAATAGAGAATCTGAAGGAAATGGGGATGGGATGTAGCTAGGTTGCAGGGTCTAATGGAGGAAAGAAGGGATGCGTCGATCTTTGTTCTTGAAAGGGGGACTAATTTTACACAAGGGAAAAATTGAAACGCCAACAAATGCTAGCAACAAAAGGACTAGTACTTTCTAAATATTTCATAAATAATTGATCAGTTTGTGCTATGAATGAAACCGAAATTTTAGCACTTGATGTAATGAAGTCAAGGAAAAAAAATCGTTATATAAAATGAAAAATTGGGATTTTATATGTTGAAGGTGAGAACATATAGAAGTTTACGGCTCCTTCTGGTGGAAAGGAAGCCAAAAAAAGGTGCTGGTGCAGTCACTTATGGTAGAAAAGATACCTTCAGAAATCTCTCTCAGGATTATAACAGAAACTCCTGCACCTTCAAACAAGAAACACATCAGAGGAAGAATCTAAGATCTGATTCTTTTAAGGTTCTTTCCTTCATGATCTTCCAACCTTACCATAAGAAGAAATTTCACATTACATACACAAGTGTGGCTCAAAAAATGTGAAAATCATACATATTAAATTTTACCTATTTCTGGGTTATGATCAAGATCACTTGAGTTCGATAGATTGATCAAGAAGATCAAAAAAGGAAAAAGAATAAGATTCGAGAAGGTAGAAAGGCAGGAAAGCCTGAAATCTGAAGAAGGAAAGAAAGTGAAGTACCTCAAGTTCAAGCTCAAGTGAACCAAGTATGGTAAATGGATGAATAACTTTACATTAAATAGGCAAAAAAAATTTAAAAAGTAATTAGATACTAAATTACTAGTGTGCAAGGAAAAACAGCACACCGGTTATTTTCCTTCTCACAGTTTAAAATTTGAAAAAACTACATGAAGACAACTAGGACAAATTTGGCCTCTAACTAACCAATCTTTTACCTCGGCGGAGGTAACAATGTTTTTTTAAAAAAAAAAATAGAAGCGAGATTGTTTTCTTCTAAATTTTAGAAAATAAAAAAATGTAAGTATTAATTTAAAATTATTAAAATTTTAAGAGTATTCGTATTTATAATTTTATTTATGTTGCGTTATATATCAAACCGACATAATGTGAGTGAGATTCTTATAAAATGTAGTATCATACATTTCTTTCACCATTCCCTTGCAATGTTTTAGGGGGTTCATGAGAAAAGGAAGTCGATCATAAAAAGGTTTGGAATGTGTCTATTGATCAAATGCATCACCTAAATGTAGTGTTGACTTGATTTATGGAAGCAAACTAAAAAGGAAAAGAGAGTAATAGACATTAGCCTAACAAGTTGGTCTCTCTCTAAATACACAGTTAAAAGAAAAAAAATTAAGTTCCACTACTTCCATTAGATATAAGTATATAACAATGATTTATAACCTATCAAATTAAGAAAATTTAATGAAGATTTATGTTGTTTTTCCTTGACCCATTAATTATGATCTGATTGATCAAGTGGCTACAAAACCCCTAATGCTTAATTTGTTGACACTGCGCACACATCCACACCCAAAGTATTTCATGTTGAATAACACTTTGTGAAGATATGCATTCACTATATTCATACACATTAGGTAATTGGCTACTAATTACCTTTCATTTGGCAATTTAATTAAATCTAAATAAAGCTTCACAAATCATAAAAACTAAATATTTTTTTCAATTATTACATACTTAAGCAAGATATTAATTTAAAAACTGTGTTACATAAAACAATCTCTATAAGTTACAATCCATAGTAAACTGATTCACTTTTTCTGTCTAATAATGTTGAAAGGACAAGTGAAGTAGTAGTGTCTCTTGTTGCTTTATATTGAATCATTATGGATATTTAATGATATCAATTTTGCAAATTAAATTTACCTATATATTTATATTTTAAAGTCTAAGTTGCATGCAGAATGACGACAATACGTAATACTCCCTCCACTGCATAATAAGAAAAAATAGTATATTATTTAAATTTGCATAAGGTAAACAATTTTCGGCATTTGTTCTTGAAGATTCCTGAATTTCAATAGTAGTAGAATGAGGCCAATTGAAAAGCGATATCCATCTAGTGATGGAGTAAAACTTGACAAATATATACATATATGATCAAATGCATGCCAAAGCTTGTCGGATGAGTATTTCCGCCATGGAAGTTCTTCTAGAAGCAAGATCGTACATAATTACATCTATGAATGAGAATCAAAGAACAGCGGACTTAGGTTCTGTCCTGATCCCTGATAACCGGAACTAGAAAAGCTAAGATTGGTAAGTGATTCATGAATGAACTGTGGAGTTCTGGAACAGTACTTTGGGCTACTAGAACTTCATGAATGTCATCTCCTTGCAAGCCGTTGGTGTTGGCATCATGAACGTAGTTGAAGCAGTGAAGTTATAAACTCCTCATATACCTCGCTCATCATAACGATAAATGCATGAATAAATAACTAGAAATTCTCCCCTCAATTTTTCGTTTGAGTTTTTTTTTTCCTTTTTTCTTTTTCTCTTTTGGTTGTCTTTGACTCCTCTTTAAATCACAATAAGCATGATTTTGTCTTATCTTTCTTTGCTTTTTCCTTTTACTCACAACAAAACACATGATCAGAATTGAAATATATATATATATATATATATATATCTCGTTAGTATTAGCAAAAGCTAAAAATTTAACTCACAATAAATAATATTATCAACTGTAAACATTAGAGTAAAACACATTATCAAAATTGAGATACATCTCTCTCCTTAGTGTATACGGTTAAAAAAGTTATAAATTTAACCGACAACAATATTATCAATTGTAGACACTGCGCCCATCTTTGACTAACATTTTCTATACCAAGAGTCAATATATTAAAAAGAAAGAAAGAAAGAAGATACTTTTTCAAGCATACCTTTCTCACACATACAGACGATAAAGAGAGAAAACGTTATCATATATTTATGAGGAGTAGAGAATCTCCCTCTTGCATGAAACATAAATGTAGATGTAGACCTCCCCCAGCCAGAGAGCCATCACTAGAGCGTTACAAAGTGAAAAGCGGAAGTTTGAAAATGGAATGCAAAATAGGATACATGTTATTTCATCCTATTTAAGAGTCAGTTCTGAATAATATTGTACAAAAGACAACTTGTACAAAGTCGTCTCCTTAATGAGCAACTTTATGCCCTAATTTATACAAAGACGGCTTTTATTTTCTTCCACTCTAGCAACCCAAAAAAAAAAAATCATTCAATAAAAAAAGATCTAACGTCAAGATAGTTGCTCAGTAGATAAAATATTTTTTTTTTCAAACCAAAATGTCTCAAACTTAATACCCAATCAAGCGCATATATCCTCACCCTTCTTCTTCTATCTCCCAAAAAAAAAAAAACCCCGAAAATTGAAAAAAAAACCGAAGCTTAGTATACAATATACAGACACTGCCGGAAAAGCTCTCATTGTCTGAGTGACAAGTCAAGTTTAATTTACATTTGGATGCACTTTCCATCCTCCCCCACCTCTCCTGCCAGAAGATTGCCTAAACATCAAATTGAAACAAGAGTTCAGCATTACAGACAATGTAGACGTGATTGGGAAGGAGACCACACAGATACCTCAACAAAAGTCTACGGTTCTACCTTGGTGTAAGCAGCAAAATAAAGTTAAACATGAATGAATAATCTACATAGCAGTTGAAGACTGAAACGTATTTGAAGCATTACAGATCATTTCCATTAAACTGCTTCCCTGCAGCAGAAGTGTAAATCTAAAAATCAGTAATGGGAATTATCAAACACACAAGGTTCATGCTGAAAAAGTTCACGGCCATTCATTGGCACTAGCCCTGCAGCTATATCCTCAGCACGCTTTCTTGCTGCTTCAGCTTTTCTTGCTGACGCATCAGCATCCTGCAAAGCAAATCAAAGAAGTTATGGCATGCTGGGAAGGAAATCTATACAAATTGATCAATGTTTGTACTCTTCCGGACACTCTGCATCTCATTAAACAGAAAAGATCGAGTGCTTTTCTATTCAAGATGCTCTTAATCTTATCAAGCAAAAAGGGGATGAAGTACTTTGAAATGCCCCCATATGCAAAGGATGACATGAAGACAACAGTTAAGAGGGATTTCAAGCACTGCACTATGTTATATATGGAACAGCAGGACATAAATTTTCCAGTACATACATAATATGGAAAAAAGAAATAGGTCACAGCTGCTGGCTGAAGTGTATGCAAGGGGAATAATTTTAAATTCTGAATCTTTATTTCACTCAGCCAACCGAACCCTATTTCCCTATTCTCCCTGAAGCCCCAACAGCAAACCACAAAAGAAAAAGGAATAAAAGCAAGAAGGGGTTGGGGAAGCATATCCCAATTCTTTCTTTGTTTCCCATATGCATCCAGAAACCGAACAATTGCAGAAGAATCAGTAGGAAAGAGGAAGAGAACAAAAAATTGAAATAAGAAACTAAAAGAAAGGTAATCTATAGTTTCCCCTGAAGAATCAGCTAAAATCCAGATCAGGTAACAGATTGTTGAACAAGAGGTTCAATCTGAAATAAGTAGGTACATCTATTGGGATTCTAAGAATTACAAGATTAATTAGGCAAGTGGAGAGTTAGGTAACACCCATGGCTTGTAACTGAAGCAACACAGCCAAATCCATCAGAAAGGTCTGCAGAAATACCCAAGGTGAAGATGTGCAGCAGTGGGAGAGTTCATTATCACAATTTCGTTATTCTATTGGGTCTATTCTAACTCCTGTCTCTGTTCCTCAATCTGGCTCCCCCCCCGCCCCCCCCTCCCCCTCTTTCCCCCAACCAACCCACAATACACACAGTACCAATGTCAAATGAGCGAGTAAAGTGTTCATTATTATGTCGAGCAATCCCAGCACATGACCAACAAATACAAAACGATGCTGAAATAAATAAGAAAAAGTTTAGCATAACCAGTGCGACACTAAAACTGAAAAATTAGACCATTCTCTGGATGCAGTTCCTTTAATAAAGAAATCCAAAAATTCATGCAAATGGGACACTCCAAGTGTTGCGGAATTGGCGTGGTAATGGATAAATATTTAGTTCGGGTAGTTGATGATAAAATGAGAAGTAAAATAATAAATGGAAGAGACACAAGATTTACGTGGAAACCCTCCAATGTAGAGGAAAAAAACCACGGGGCAAGAAAAGAGTAAATGCACTATGAAAAATATGGAGAAGATACAAATGGTTTTACACCCACACGAACAATACACTCAAGATAATACCTCACTACACTCAATAAATATGACAAGAGTGTGTATATATATGAAGAGGTAGTATATGAAGAAAGAGGATAGTTTAGAGAGATACTCTTGGATGATTTCTCTCTTGGATGAATTCCTCTCTTTTGGATGTGACTCCTCTCTATTGCATGTCTTCCTCTCTTGAATGCCCTCTTTGCTCCCAACAAGATTGCCTTATATAGAGATGTATCACCATGTGAATACACTTCAAATCTTCCTTCCATTGTTGAAAATGTACCATCTTAGTCCAAGTTAGCTCACCTACCATAGCTAACCAACATTGAATTTCCTTAGCCACTCAAAGACTAAGATAAACCATAAAAAACATATGGCCAACTAATATAGACTTTAAGTGTGAATCTTAGAATTCTAAGACAATTTCAACACCAAGATTATTCTGCACAACAAGCTCAAAAGATCAATGAACAAAATTAATCAGAAACAGTAACTTAAACAAATTCTCAAACTAGACAGCACCAATCATACCCAAACAAAGGAAAACAACCTTTCTCAAACAGCCAATTAGACAAATAGGAACAAGAACAAGTAATTTTTGATTGTGGTAGAAACTAAGAGAAGCAAGCGTAATCAAATTCAAGCTGCAAACATATGCAAAAACAAGATTCCACACCAGCTCAATAAAAAAGGGGAAAAGACGAACCGCAAGAAAAACAAGATTGCACACCAGTTCAGTAAACAAGGGGAAAGAAGAACTGCAAGAGAAGGACGCAAAAGGACCTTTTGCCGTTTCCAATTGAGAAATTGAGACTGAGTGATGCGATTGGGATCCGGGATCTGCTGCACTGCCTCTGGTTGTTGATGTCGATCATTCTCTTCAGCTTCGGCCCCCATCGTTCTGCTCTATTTTCTGTCGTCTTCTGCAACTCACCCAAGGGGAGACTTTTTATTCAGGCAGGAAGATTGTAGGGATTTTTGACCTGTTTGCCCTTGTTTTCAGGTTGTGCTCCCGAACGGGCTTAACGCATTGCCATCGAACGCGTTTAGCGCGTCTCTTACATGCGCAGGGAGAGTTCTTTTTCTTTTTCCCCCATTTTTCACCCTTGTTTTTAGAAAATTTGCAGTTTGGTCTCACAGTCTTCCTCACGTTTCATTCCGTTACTGTTTTCTAATTCAGTAATTCTAGTTAAAATATCACTCCCTTCAATAAAAATCGAATATAACACCTAAACTTGGCATATAAGTTTAAGAAACACTTCAACATAAAAATTTGATAATATAACTTTATTAATTAATGAAATTAGTAATACGACGTTCATGTTAATTAGTGAGGCTCAATTTTAAACATTTAATTTTAAAAGAAAAATAAATATCTCTTAGTAACTTATAAGTGTATACTATCTTGTGGATGATGTAAATATGAGAGACATGTATATTGAAAATGACGATGAATTAGCTTAATTTCATATATCATTGATTTGGATAATTTAGTAATTTTTTTTCCTTAATTGGTAAAAGTTTAAGGGGCCTTAAAAAATCATTTAGCATATTATTTATCCCACCAAAAGATAAAAAAAAAAAACATAGCCGTTGCAAAAGGTTGATTCTTCCCACTATTTGGGCAAAAGTATACCAAAGATTACAAATAGTGATTCTTATTTTTATTCATAAAAATGGCGAAATAACCATGTAGTTAGATTTTTTTTTTTTGCTAAATTCCATGTAGTTAGATTCAATAATAGTTTTAGCATTCAATTAGACAATGTGTGCAGGTTAGCTTTTGCGAAAGGACTCTTTAATGATTATCGCATATCATAAAACTGTTTTTGATAAAAGGCTCGCTATATTTTATTAGGAATAGGTATAATTTGATTACTTGTATACTGCAGCTGCATACAACAGTTAGCCACAGTAAGGAGCCATACCTGATGAAGTGGGGAAACTATATGGCTATAAACTTCATGACAGTGAAGGTAATAACGTATCGTTACACGTCCACATCTCAAGAGTCAGCATAACCTAATGCAGCCATAGCTGAATATCTGCAGTGGTTTTCATGCTCACTGCTATTTATACATGCCATGAAAATACTTTGCTAAAATGGTATTATTTGGCAGAGAGTTATCAGCAGCTGTTGAGGCCATGAGACTTGGAATCTAAGCAAGCATCTATGGCATCTTCAACCGTGAGAAAAACCGCTCCTCCACCAAGTTTATCGATAAATTTGGCCATTTTTAGTTTGGGAATCACCGGCCACCTTGGATTTGCCAAAGCTAGCTGCAATTAAAAACAAGATGCATATATTCTGAGACAACTCTAATAAACATCGGGAGATTAAAATGCTGCAAGAATGATTGGAAAGCCTCACTTCTGTGCCTCGTGAAACCAGTTTTTTGAGCAGTTCTTCTAATGCAAGGATTCCTGAGGTATCAATGCTCATCACGTCTGTAAAACATTGAAGATACAAAGTGAGATGACAAGAAAAAGACTGCATGGTTTGAGTGTTCAGTTTTAATAAGTTTCATTAGTATAACTTACTGGTCATATCAAGGACTAACACGCGAATGCTTTCTTTGGTATTTTCTTCACTTTCATCTTCCAGCAACCTCAATATCCTAAAACAAGTGACAATTTTGGTTTTACTATGGAGTCTTACAATTGTTATCTCTAATTTTTCAAGAACCCCTTTTTCGCCTCAGCGAAAATTTGTACCTTTCTCGAATGAAATTAGCATTAGCAAAACAAAATGAGGCGGAATTAACTCGGACAATCAAGATTCCTGAAGTTTTAGTTGCCATAGGATATTGGATGACATTGCAGAAGATATCAGTTCCAGGAAGTCTTCCTAGAACATCTGTATTAGGTCTGATGGAATCCAGTACCAGTTTGGCAAAAGAGATAATAACCTGCAACAGAATCAAGAAACGGTGTCAGAACAGTAGATTACTCATAATTAAGGAGATCAGCGGTCCAGAAACATATTTCTACAGTAGTTTTTCCTTGATCGGCTGAAAGAATCATGAAAACATAATAATAAGTGATCAATCATTTAGAATAATCAATTAAAATAATCAAGTACTATTGTGGATTAAGGAATTGAAAAATGTCCGGTTCATATGTGATATAATATCATCAATATGACCCTACTCTTGGCAGAATTCAGCAAGCGCGAACCGACCTCATCCATTATGCAGTATATATAATATTGGTTGCAATCCGCAGGTGACGAAATTAATATCTTGCAGATTGACCTAAGCCAGCTAGTTTGGACCAAAAAGCCAAATGTGGCGGGCGGTCATTAATTTTCCGAGGTCCATTTCTAGATGGAACCCACAAATCAGAGCATTTTCAATTTATCAGTTTGCCAAGTTTGTCCATTGTGAGCTCTTTTCTTGTTCAATCATTTTTTCAAATTCTGGAGTCACTGAATGACCAGCTGGCCAGGCCAATGTTTTTGTCAATCAAATGAGTTGTTATTTTGTGTCAAATGGTTTCGAGTGCAGTAATGTTGATGATATGAACGAATCAAAATGACAATGGATATAGGAGAAATAAGTACCGCAACGAGAAGTCCAATTTCCACGGAGGCAAATAACACACCAAAGAAGGTACTGATGCAGATGATGAAATCTAGCTTATCCACCTTCCAGATGTTACGTGCTTCGTGTATGTCGATGAGTCCAGGTAAAACAGACAAGATTATTGATGCGAGGATGGCGAGTGGAGCGTAGTACAAGAACCTGGTGAAAAATTGCAGGGATACAAACACTGTAATAGCCATAACTATATTTGAGACCGCTGTTTCACAGCCCGCACTGAAATTCACAGCAGTCCTTGAGAATGAACCTGCAGTAATGTAGTGAATTTTTGATCCATTTCTACTTATTGGAGTAAGCAAGAATACTTATGTACAATGAAAACAAAGAATTCTATACCAGTTGCCACATAGCAAGACGTTAAAGATCCCACAATGTTCATCAAGCCCATGGCTCTCATTTCCTTGTTACCATCTATGTGATATCCTCTGATGGAAGCGAAAGATCGGCCAACAGCAATAGCTTCCTGAGGCAAAATTGTTATATGTTAAATAAGAAGTTCTCTATTTACTTATCTGTTTAATCCAAAGGAAAAGCGGAGAGACAAGAATCAGACAGTAAGAGCAACTATGGCGCAGATTAGTCCAGTTTTTGCCGCCTGTCCGAGATGTGCGTTGTTGAACTGCAACTGATGAAGTGAACTTGGATTGAACCCCCCTTTGAAGTGTTTTACAATTTTAACTCCATGTTCATCAGCTTTGGTCAGGTAGACGATCAAGGTGGATAAAATGACCGATAAAAGAGGAGCCATAGCAGGTAGCCAGAAGAACTTCTTGTTCCTTCTCCCCTACATTTTGAACGTAATCAGTTAAATTACACGGTGCACAAACAGAGAAAAACAAAACCAGTAAAATACTTACAATAAGTCTGGTAGCCAGGATGAAGATAAGGAATGAACATCCCAGGACAAAGTTAAGAGGATACCACTGTCAAAAGATGCAGAAAGCTGTCAAAATTTTGTAACAGTACTGGAACTTAATCAATCGGTCAATGTTTTAAATTAGTCAAGTCTAACGATGTTTGCAACTGAAAATGGTAGTAAAAGAAACATTTACAAATAAAATTTCAGAGTGAAAGCTTACTGGGTGGTGAAGGGCTCTAAAAACAGACTTCAAAACAGAGATTATATCTGTTTTTGTAGTAAAATTGCTGAGTCCAAGCACACCTTTCAGTTGCTGGAGACCAATTACGATTGCAGCACCTGCCATGAATCCAACTAAGGCAGCATGAGACAGAAAGTCCACCAGAAAGCCCAACCTGAAAACACACACAGTGGATTTTCATACTTCAGGACGTGGAAAACAAAGAGAACGGAGCACCAAAACTCGGAAGAAAGACCACCTGAATAATCCAAAAGCCGCTTGGAAGGTACCGGCGAAAAAAGTCACAGTG
This sequence comes from Rauvolfia tetraphylla, assembly GCA_030512225.1. Classification (NCBI taxonomy): domain Eukaryota; kingdom Viridiplantae; phylum Streptophyta; class Magnoliopsida; order Gentianales; family Apocynaceae; genus Rauvolfia; species Rauvolfia tetraphylla. Next base: position 6,503,602 of record JAJQKT010000058.1, on the reverse strand, counting down.
AAAGCAAGTCTTCTATAAGCAATGGGATCAACTTCAGGATCTACTATTTTCTCGACCATGGCAGACAACAGCAACGAAACCACTGCTACTGGCCCTATCGCAATCTCCCGCGAACTCCCCATTACAGCATATATTAGAGGCGGGATGACACTCGTATCTGTCAAGAAATAAGTCCAGGGCCAGAAAAGCATCAGCAACTTAATTTGGTCAATCTCTTGAACCGAAACAAGAACACAAAATCCAGATTAAAAGAAGAAAATTGATGCAGTTTCAGTACTTACATAGGCCATACTGTGGATCAAGCTTTGCTAAATTTGCATATCCAATACTCTGCAAAATGTCATTCACGATCTTAGAGGATATTGGAAGAAGCTAGAGCTAGAAAAAGCCCGTAAACTCATCTGCGTGAACAAAACTAAAGTTCACTCGTACAAACCTGCGGAATGCTGAGGCTTGCGAGAGTTAGGCCTGCCATCACGTCCTTCTTGAACTTTGTAGCCTTGTAGTTCCTTCCCCATTCAAGAATTGGAAACAGACCTTGCAGGAACAAGAGAGCCAGTTTTCCTCGAGATTGTTTTTCCGAGGAAGAAAGTTTGTTACTGAAAGGCAAGATTGTACCCGTTATTGAACTGCTAACTTCTTGCCAAACGCTGGGAGGATCAGGTGAATTTAGCAACAAACGCGCCCTCTCTGCTCTTCCGTTGTTGACAACCTCAAGCTGCCGTTCCTCGGCCATTTTCGAAGCTTTCAGTAGCTTCGAAGCCTGCAGTTTCTAGTCTCTGGGAAACTCACTAGTGACCACCTTCGCAGAGCATAAATACATGCCAAAAATGTGGAAATACTCTAATGAGAATACATTATCATTCTTTTTTATTAAAAAAAAAAGAATACATAATGCGAGACAAATTAATGTTAACAAACCCAGTAAAAAGTGCTTTTTAACTAAATGTATTACTTCTTGTCATGCTCGAATGCATTACTTTAACTCGATTTTTGGATGGGAAGAATCTATGGGAGTTCATGCTAATTATTGTCGGCTTGGGCTATCAGGCTTCAACTTCTATTTGCCTCAAATAGAACGTGAGATACCAGAAGTTAGATAAGCACTCATGCCTCTGCATTTGCCAACCAGGGGGGATCCTTATCCTCCCCTTACCTTCCATGATTAGTATGCACTAGGTGTAGGTTTCCACAAAATCATTATTGATTTATTTAAAAATAAAATTATTAAGAATGATTTCCCTTAATGGTAAGTTCTCGTTGGATGGATGTCATAATTTTCTTTTTGATAAGTGGATGGGTAGAATAATAGTAATATATAGTTCCATTCTCTGTCATATTGCAGGTGACAAACAATAGAACACTTAGATGAATCCAAAATTGTATAATTACAAGATGGCGTCTTCTTTTTCTTTTCCTTTTTTTTTTGGAGGGTGGGGGGATGGCTTCTCTTGTGTGGTACTTTTTGGCTCAATATATTCTACATTTTCTCCCATCTTCTAATACTGTATCTGTATCAAGAACTCAACTCTAATTTCTTAACTTACAAATTAATCTTTCAATTGGGGATAGAATTAGAGATTTTAATTTGAGAAACAAAACATAGATAGTCATATATTGTAGGACAATGTTGGTAGTTTTAAAAGTTTCTCAAGGACGCAACAGAAACAAGTTTAAGATTTTTTTCCTTTTGAAAAATTGAATTTTTTTGGAAAAGGAAAAAGATACAAATCTAAAGCTTTAGGAAATTTTATGGGAGTAAGGAATTTCATGCATTGCATTCAAGAAAGTTAGGGACTGAGCAGTCCCAATGGTTCCCATGCCCCAGCTCCGCCTCGCACTATTTTTCTGAAAACTTTACTTTTATATGCAGAGATAGTGAAAAATATGGGTGGACTCTGAAGCCAGGACCAATGGATCTGCCCTGCACCAAGTGTATTCGATGACCATACTGCTGGTTCAAGTGCTCTGAGCAGGCTAGCAAGTTTCTCCTCCTCGTTTTCTTTTAGTTGGCAAGTGCACAAGGCAAAATATCGAATGAGAAAAACTTGTTCCCAAACGACAGCACCACCTCCAAAAGAACCGAAAGACATTCGGCCAGAAGTAGACCATCCACAGCCATTGGCCATGTCGGAGCACAGTGTAGCAGTACCAGTGGTCTATTTCACAACAAAAGCACTAGAGATTGCAGCTCTGAGATGCTTTGAGTCCACATGTGCTCTTGTGAATTGAGTCCCGTCCATGGACGACTGCACATGATGATACAGAGTCGATGATCAGTGATAATTGCTAAGGACAATGACATGTGAGGCAAATCAATCATAGATCGCTTCCGTAAAAGAAGAATATTCCAGTGTCGAAAGCGGAAAGCGGCCTTTTTGGATTACAACTTACAAGTCCAAGTGAATTTTTTTTTTTTGAAATTTTTGTATTTTAATAAAATATATTTTAATTTTCATAAAAAAGATAAAAAAATTTATGAAAAAATGGAGAAAAATAGAAAAAAAATTTGGATTAAAATACAATCATGGGATCGTAATTCCAAAGAGACTAAATATTATTCTTGCCAATGTCCTAAATCCTCTTAAACTTGTTGGAGGGCTAAGTTATCTGCTAGACTAAATTGCAGCCATATTGTACACTAAAAAAAAAAACAAAATTTCTAAGATTGTCCTCTTTTCTTCATACCACACACCTTCTAATTTTTTTAAATTTTTTATTCATTTGCACACCTTCTCATTCTATTACAAAAAAATAAAATAAATTATCTCAAATATTAGACAAACGTTGGATTGATACTTCAAATCAACCCAAAAAAATTGTCTTTGTGGCATGCAGCAAAGTTGTGTACCACATGAATTGGACACAAACATGGTATGAAATTTTTGAATGCTCAAATTACAAGGTAAATAATTTTAAATTAAAATTTAAAGATTTTTTTTAGTTAAGAAATTGTAATTTGAGCATTCAAAATTTTCCTTGGCAATACCTGTTTGTGTTTTCTTCTTGTTTGTTTTCTATAGCAGGCATGAGAACGGTGAAAAGTAATCGTAAGCAGAAGATCAAAGAGGAGGGCTATAGATAAGATAAAGAAATACCTCCCGGCAAAACCATAGAAAATAAGGGTGGAAAATTATGTGGAATGATATGAATACAAGTGTTAGGAGTATTGCTTAGCAATGATCAATGATCATATATATATATATATATTAGGTTACAAAGCTAAGAATGAAGGGCAGGCCTATCATATAAGCCGTCAGAATATTCATGGTCTTCCATAGGCAGAAAATATTTTCAACTTACCTTTCAGGGTGATGGAGATTCTTCAAAGGAATGGTCCTGCATAGTCCATCAACGCTGCGCATGCTCAGCAGAATGCCAACCATTTCCCACTATACATTCCTGATTGTGGCAGATTTAACTTGATCCATCCCCAATCATATGCACATCAAGCAGCTCACGTACACGCTTCTTCCTTCCCTCACTCCCCACTTGAAGTTTATCTCGTGGAGCCACAAACTTTACACCGAAGATGGACTTCGAGTTGTATTCGGTCTTGACTTCTTTCTTGGGCTAACTTCATTTCTTTTCAAGTGTTATATCAACCATTTACGAAAGCATAATACACAATTGCTAAATAAATCTCAATCATTAAATTTTTTATCTAATGATTCAAAAGTCACACGAATAATTATTTAAATTTGAATAATTTGAATAATTATTCTAAACCATTATTTTAATTATTCAAATTTAAATAATTATTTATTATGTAAGAATTTTTAATCGTTAAATAAAAATTTAACGGTTGAGATTTATTTAGTAAGTATTGAAAAAAAGTAAGATACAATCAATACTATAACTAGATTGCTGATCATACATAAATCATGAATTCTTTGTTGGGCAGCTAAGGGCGCCTCTTCTTGGGTATTTTGATTAAGAATACGTGGTTTAACTGGTTAATTTAGTGTTAAATTGCGATGAAAGTGTTTAACCTTCACTAATGTCGAGTCACATAAGAAGAAGAGCGTTAAACCTAATGAATCATATCATGTTGATATTGCCAAGGTTCATTAGAAAAGGGGGAAAAAATCATATCCTCAAAGTTCAATAAAGTAAAATACTATTCCATAATACTTATTTGTCCTCAAAAAATATAAAGCTTATGAACCTCTCTATTTATTTTTAATTGTTTTAAATTGGATCCTTGCTCTCATACAACATAAACAATGTCACTTGAATATTTTTTACGAGTGAAATTCATAGTTATGTGTGATTGGTTGATGTAATTTTTTTCTTTTTCTTTGAGAAGCTTGATGCATAATTTCAAAAAAACCAAATTGATAGTAATAAATTTGACTGACTTTCTATTTTCACTTTCTAATTTTCAGTTTAGAAAAAGTTAATTTTAGCGAAAGTAGAAAAGATGAAGACCTATCTCTACCTTTTTAAGAAAAACCAACCCTTTTTGGGGGTCGAAAACCAAATATTACTAATATATAGTCGAATTTTAAGAGGTTCCAATGAAAGCAAATACACACCATCCGGCTTTCGTGAGGTTATTATTGGCCGTGAAGACTGCGTTGATGGTGCCAAGCATTTCATTTATATGCCTTTCCTGATTTATCCCAAAGAAAAGATACCTCTTCTTCCCAAATATAGGATTTTTTGATAATTTTTTTCTTCACAAAATGTTTAATATTTTGCTAATACATAAAGATTTTTTTAAAAATTATCCCTACTCACAATTCTCCTATTTTCTCTCATATTGAGACTCAAAGAAAATAAATTAAATTAATGAAGAGTATAATAAAAAAATTACTTTATTTTCTTCAATCTTCTTTACACAAAGGCCAAAAAACTCTATATTTAAAATAGACGGAGTAATAGAATTATCTCCTGCCATTCATAATATATAGTTAGCCCCCTTGAAATAGTCTTCAAATTAACCTGCTTCCTTGGCCACCATTACTTAGGAAACAAAAATGAGCAATGAAAGAAAGCAGGAAACGGACAAGACTAGTTTTTTTTTTTCAATGAAACTCAACTAAAAAAAAATACTTGTTTCTCTTTTTTATTTTAAATCTCACTTCTACTTTTACAAATAATTTATTTTTACAATTTTCAATACAACTCAACTCAAAAAAAATTAATCCAAATACGCCAAAAAAACAAAGGTTTCAAAAAACCAAAAGAAACATCATGTAAGCCAGTTGAGTTCATCAAAAGGGTATGTCACTAGTGAAGTTTAGCCCAGCTAATATGTGAGGGGTGTTTCCTTCTCTCTTTATGTGCAAAGGAGATTCTAGAAGATGTAAAATTACAAAGAGAGCCTTTAATGTGAGCTCTTTCTATTGGGACCGAGAACCAAATGCACCACAAGCATTTTTTAATTTGCTGTCGTTAAATGTGGTGTCTGTTCTCTAATACGACACCTCCCAAATGAATTTCAAAGAGGTGTCCAACAATAGAGCAGGGTTGTCTCTTTTACACCCCCACCTACCCCCCCCCCCCCCCAAGAAAAGAAAAAGAACTAGGGTATCTTAATTATTGGTACTTATTAATTTGACCTAGTCCAAGAGTTCATACTAATATGCTTTATTAGTTCGATCACCCCCGATATCTGAGGTCCATTAAGTTAATCTATACGATGGTTTCTCTCTCTAAAGATAATGTAGGGAAAACGAATGAGTATTGTGCCCATTAAGGGTCGAATTTGAGAGAATAGAAGAAAGAATAGGCATTGTATCTGAGATTATCAATTTGAAATCTTTCGATTGGATAACGAGTGCTTTACCAATAATATAATTGTCTTAGCTTCATGAAGACTAATTCACAATAGAAAATTTGAAAATATTATTGAAAAGAATAAACAAATTCATTTGGTGATTAATAGAAGTATAGTTAGTATTATAAAAGATAATAATGTGTTCTTGATTTTACAGAATGATAAATAATTTGATACTTTAGAATTGAGAAAAAATTATAAATATTTACCATACAAAGATAGTACTCTATTGGTTTTAAAATATAAAATATTTTAATTTATTTTTTAAATAAATTTAAAAAGAGAAAATATAAAATATATTTTTCTATTATATCCTTAACTAATTTAATTTCTTCTTCACTTAGGATGAAAGAATTATATTTATATGTGAAGATAACTTTAAAAAAATAATTCTTAAAATTTTTAAAATACCAAACTTTTGAGAAAGAAAACTAGTGTCAAAATGTCTTATATTCTGAAATACGGATAGCATTTAAGGCATGTGTAAAAAATGGGTAAAATATTATAGTAGATACAAATAGATACTTCATCTGTTTCAAAATATGAAGTTTTTTTTTGCCATTTGCATAGATTAGGGATAAAAAATAAGGAGTATTTTTTATTATTCTTTTTAACTAATTTAATTTATTTTCTACCAATAAAAGAGAGAATGAAAGATTATGGGCGAGGGTAGTTAGAAAAATAACCTTTAATGCTGTGAAAGTAGTAAAAGGCCATTTCAAAGTAGTTTAGAAATTAAAACACTCTTTACTTTGTAAGGCCATGAATTCAATCTACATCTCTCTCTTCAATGTATAAAAAGAGAAAATTTTGACAAAAAAATCGAGGAGAAAAAGACAAGAAACAATAAATGATCAATAAACCCTAATGGATAACAATAATTACTCTGTTTTAAAATATAGAACTTTTTAGTTTTTTTTAAAAATGTTAAAATTTTTACTACTTTTAAAAAGTATTTTTTAAATTTCTCTTCATTCAAAAATATAATTTTCTTATTTTTCTTATGTTAATGAAAAATATAATAAATTAGTTAGGATATAATAGTGTAAATTTTCAACAATTCTTTTCAATCTTAATTTTATGCGCAAAGTGTTAAAAATTTTAAAAATTATATTTTTGAAACAAAAGAAGTAAATTTTTATTTCTTTTATTTCAAAATATAAAATTTTTTATTATTTTTGTTATAGATTAAGGAAGAATAAAATAAGAGGTAGCTTTCCTATTATATTCTTAATTAAATGTATTAATACAATAAAGAATAAAATAATTATATTTATGATGATAATAATTTTAAAAATATAATAATTTAAATTTATAAAAAATTAAATATTTTAATAGGAGAAAAAATCTTTATATTTTTAAATGGATTGAAAAAGTATAATTTATCCTTAAAAGTTCCAATGTATTACGACACCACGGAACAACAAACGGGACCCACAGTCCGAAACTTTCCCGAGGAATGGGCTCCACTTCAATGGAAAAACTGAACCAAAAAACAAAACAAACCAAATATCACTTCCGGCAACTGAACCTGGTTGAGATAACCTCTACATACAGTTCAGCAAATCTAACCACTGGGATCCACATTAGCAGAAAACAGTAAAACGTTGACCGTTGATCGATATGAACAGTAGCTGTCCCCCGGAGAAAATGAGCTCGCCTTCTTCTCTCTCATTGACTTTTCCCTCCGCACGTGAGTTCTAATTTTCTCTTTGTTTTTTCAGATTCAGACCGACGTACGTCTCAGGACACTGACTTTTCCGCGGAGTTTTATTTATTTTTCGTTCTGCTGTTTGCTGAAGATTCAAGAAGTTGCCATTGCATGCAATCTTTGGTCGCTCATCAATCCCACACAAGGTTCTCCAAATCCCTTCACAGAAAAGTTTGATCAGGAAACGAAAACCTTATCGCTTTTGATCGAATTCTGGTCTTTTAATTTTTGAGTAATTAAGGTACGACGTGTTCCTTTCTAATGTTTATCCTTTTTTCAACTAGGAGTCCAGTATTTTATGTTTCTGGGGCTCTATCTTGTGTTCTTAAATCTAGAACGCAGTCCTTGAACTTCGACGGTTTCTTTTCTTTGACAATTTTGTTCCAGTTCTTTTATTGTGTTTGAATACTTCCTTTTGTGCCTAACTTGGAATATTATAATGTGATTGCAGTACTGTGGAGAGTGCGAATGCAAAATAAGTCTCTAGTTGTGTCTTTTGATGACTCTTTTTTTGCTTCCATTGCTTTGCTTGGTAGACCATTTATTTGGCTTTGAAGATTTTGGGACTTGAGTGGGGCCAAGGGAACCTTTTCTTGGGTTGCGATGTACTCTCCACTATCAGTGGCATCCACGAAAACGCATGAAATTTGAGGTAATTAGACTTCTACTTTTTGGTTTAGCTTTATTCTGTGAACAAAGCTATCGCAATTTGAAAGCACGATCGTGGAGTATTAAAAAAGATAGTAATTCCTTTGGCTTCATCTCTCTTTTCCCCTGCTGCTGTCCACAGTTGTAATGGCTGTTATGTGTGGTTAGATAGCAAAATATCAATTTTGGAATGGCAGGAAAGTTCGTTCAAATTTTTGCCATTCCACTGTTTGGTGAAAGGGCACCAGGTATTTTGAGATGATTCATCATGGGGACTTAAAAGGTTACCCAAATAATGCTCTATCTATAATTAATTTCTCAAATGGGTCTTCTAGTTTTCGCGGTTTGAGCAGTTCAGCCAGAGTTTGGCATTTTGCTCTTTTTATTTCGCTTCTTGTTTTAACAACAAGCCGAAAAGTTAACATAATCTTGCCCATGTTTCAATTTGCTCTATACCTTTAACAGCTAGATCAATTTCAATTTCAACTGGGGAAGAGAGAGTTTTGAAGAAACTGATTAATCTGATATGTGAAACATTTCTCATGTTTTGTCATCTTTGTTGTGGACAATGTTAGAACTTCGCATGCTTTTGTTCTTTACAATGACATCCTCAGATTACTAGTGTTCGATAAAAGTGCCTCAAATGTGCTGATTGCATTCGATGCATTGACTTCATTTAAGTGTTTACAACTGCAAATTGATCATTTGAGGATTAGATTAATGGCAAGGGCGCTTCTCTGTGTTGCCTTCATGAGTACTGTATCTTTGATTGGACATTTTTTATTATAGAAAAAATTACTAGAGGCTGGTATTCTCTTGATCATTTTGGCAATTGATGGAACATTTGAAACTTCAATGTGTTCAGTTAACCAGATGCTCTTGGGATTGCAAGAGGGCAACCCAACCTAAGTCAAATATAACAGAAAAAGAGATGAGAAAAAGGCTTCTAAGTGGTTCTAGGTTTCTACCAGCTGATCATTCAACCTCCTCTAGCTAGATATTTTTAGTTCAAAGTTTTGACAAATAATTCAGCCGTGTTCAAGCAATCCATCTGTCAAGGATTCACAATTTTCAACTTCTAGTCTTATTTGGTTTCTTAACATGTATGTGATTAGAAAGAGATCCAGGTTCATGGCTAAGTGCTCTTTTTCATTCTCTGTTCCATCTTGGGAAATTATTGGCAAATTTGACTGTAATTTCCCAGAGATGTTATATAAGCAAGAACTTCCATGGGATTTTTCATTTTTGCCTATTTGAGAAGATTTCACTTGCCATTACCTATTTGCTAATGCTAATGATATAGTCAAACTTCATTTCTTCTCCTTTACAGATAAACTAGCTGGCCTAGTTTTAGTAGAAAAAGAACGTATTGTCGTCCCCATCTGTCATGGGTCATTCTACTGAGGATTTAAATGAAACAAAAGAGATGGATGTACAAAGTTTGTCACCTTCACGTAGTAGTCAGAGTTTGCCATACATTCACAAGGTTGGAGCTCCCCCAAGACAAAACCTCTTGAAGGAGTTCAAATCAACAATGAAGGAAACGTTCTTTTCAGATGATCCTTTTCGACCATTTAAGGATCAACCGAAGTCTCGGAAGATTGTTCTCGGATTGCAGGCAATATTCCCCATACTTGAATGGGGTAGAAATTATAATCTTTCTAAGTTCAAAGGTGATCTCGTTGCCGGTCTCACCATTGCCAGTCTCTGCATTCCACAGGTGCAATATACTCATTAAGCATGCAGTGTTTTTATAAGTATTGACTTAGACATAGAATATTAGATTTGAATGATTTTCTGATGTTCAGTTTGTTGAATGACAGGATATCGCCTATGCAAAGCTTGCAAATTTGGCTCCTCAGTATGGATTATGTAAGTATATTTGCTCCTGGTTTTATCAGCAATTTAATTTTCTTGTTCTACCGCTTGTATAGTGGCAACTGATAATTCTATATCTCGGGGTCCCGTTGGAAACTCTACCAGATTCCAGTTTTGTTCCTCCATTGATTTATGCCATCATGGGTAGCTCACGAGATATAGCCATCGGACCAGTAGCTGTGGTTTCTCTTTTGCTAGGGACCCTTCTTCAAAATGAGATTGATCCAACTAAAAATGCTGCTGATTATCGAAGGCTGGCATTTACAGCTACATTCTTTGCTGGAGTTACCCAAGCTACACTAGGCATTCTCAGGTACTTGATGACTCAATTTGCTTAAGCGCTGCAAATATCTGGTCCCGGATTTTGACTCATATCTTAAGCTCTGTTTAGTCTCTGTCACTGCTTAATTTGCTTAAGCACTAGAAATAGTGAATATGTCAGCCAATGCTCTTGTAGACATTAGATAAATTTAGCTTAAATACGCAAAAATTGCAATGAGCTATCTCATTCTAGTTTATTCTTGTCAGGTTGGGTTTTTTGATTGATTTCCTATCTCATGCTGCTGTTGTTGGTTTCATGGGTGGCGCTGCCATAACAATTGCCCTCCAGCAACTCAAAGGATTTTTAGGCATTAAGGATTTCACAAAGAAAACTGATATTATTTCTGTGATGCGCTCAGTATTTAAATCAGCAAACCATGGAGTAAATAATCTGTCTTTTTTTTTTTTTATGAATGTAAATAATCTGTCTATTCCTCCCCCCGGTTGCATATATGTGCCACCACCTCTTTTATTCAATAAGAGCAGGTAAATGCTTGAAAAACTAACCATTCTAAAGTTTACAAAAATTTGCAGTGGAACTGGCAGACAATTGTGATTGGGGCAACATTTTTAGTCTTCCTTCTGTACGCTAGATATATCGTAAGTTTCTTTAATGCTAATTATCTTAACTATTACTGGTAAACTATGGTGAACAACTTATCAATTCTTTACTGTCTGGAAAACAGGGAAAAAAGAACAAGAAGTTTTTCTGGATATCTGCAATTGCCCCCTTGATTTCCGTCATCCTGTCCACCTTCTTTGTATACATCACCCATGCAGAAAAGAAAGGGGTTCAAATTGTAAGAGATTGTCTCTTCTTCTTTTGGTAATTAAGAGCTTAATCTGTAACTCGTCTCCTCTAAGCACTCTCTACGCTGATGTTACCAGGTGAAACACATAGAGAAAGGAATAAATCCTGCATCTGTGGACAAAATATATTTTACTGGTGATTACCTCCTAAAAGGATTTAGGATTGGAATTATGGCAGGAATGATTGCATTAACAGTAAGCTAGTGATTTTCCAAAGTCCATACGTCTCTAGTTCAGTCAATATGAAAATTTTGTTTGATTGGTTGTGTGTGGGATTCACTGATTCAGGAAGCTGTTGCAATTGGAAGAACATTTGCTTCCATGAAGGACTATCAACTTGATGGAAATAAAGAAATGGTGGCACTTGGAACAATGAATATTGTTGGCTCAATGACATCTTGCTATGTAGCCACAGGTGAACAAGAAAACCAATCTCATTTTGAAGAGACATTTGAAAAGTGGAACTTTAGATCCATTTTCATGGGAACTATTAACATGTAAAGGTTTCTTTTTTATCTACAAAAAGAAAGGGGGAGGAGGGTGCTTCACAAGCAGACTATCGGATCATATTAAACTATATGCAAATCCAGCTTTCTTCTTCAGTCTATCGTGATACTGTTATAAATGAATACCTTCTTCATTTGTGCCTTGATTTATTCATATCTATAACTGATTTTCTTATGACTAATTGATTTCTGCTAATTTCATATACTAATTTTGCAGGTTCTTTCTCCCGGTCAGCAGTAAACTACATGGCAGGATGTCAAACAGCAATATCTAACATCATTATGTCTTTGGTTGTGTTTCTAACGTTGGAGTTCATAACACCTCTTTTCAATTACACGCCAAATGCCATCCTTTCTTCCATCATTATCTCTGCTGTGATTGGCTTAATAGACTATGATGCAGCAATTTTGATTTGGAAGATCGACAAATTTGATTTTGTTGCTTGCATGGGGGCCTTCTTTGGTGTGGTTTTTGCCTCTGTTGAGAAAGGTCTCCTGATTGCTGTAAGTTTGAGCACTCATCCGTTTCCTTTTCCTAAATCATGGATCAGAAAATGAAACTGATACCTGAAGCCATTGTTCTATTGCTATCACAGGTATCAATATCATTTGCTAAAATTCTTCTGCAAGTTACAAGGCCAAGAACAGCCATTCTTGGCAAAGTTCCGAGGACAAATGTCTACAGAAATATTCAACAATATCCAGATGCGTACAAAGTTCCAGGTCTTCTAATTGTGAGGGTCGATTCTGCAATCTACTTTTCCAACTCCAACTATATTAGGGAGCGGTAAGTTGTTTCATTTTCTGATTTACTATTTTCAAATGCATCGTTTTCCTTCATAAGAATTCAGAGTAGTATGAGCACTACAAATTCACAGCCCGGTTTTCACTAAGAATCTCAGAAAATTCTTCTTTGCAGGATAATAAGATGGTTGGAGGATGAGGAAGAGCAATTAAAAGCTGCTGGCCTTCCTAGGATTCAGTTTCTAATCATCGAGATGTCACGTAAGCAGTTGATTACATTTCCAACATTTTGAATATTATCATGAACCAGCAATTAACTGTAACTTTTTGTTGTGCAGCTGTAACAGACATTGACACCAGTGGCATCCATGCCTTAGAAGAGCTGCTCAGCAACCTCAGGAAGAGAGATATTGAGGTAACTTATAAACACGTATCTACTTTATCAGGTCTGATCATACAGTATAATGTTCATGATGAATAACCTATATGTGCGTGCTTCTGAAAATTTTACCTGATATCAGTCTTCTACTTCTTCATCTCTAACAGCTCATACTGGCGAACCCCGGCCCAGTTGTGATCGACAAGCTACATGCTTCCAATTTCGCACATGCCATTGGAGAGGATAAGATCTTTCTCACTGTAGGAGATGCAGTTCTCACCTGTTCACCCAAGTTGGCCGAGGAGGTGGTTTAGGCTCTTGACAGTAGCAGAAGCCCGGAAAAAGTAACAGTGAAATAGGAGCAGCATGAGAGAACCAAGATGCGCCAAGACTTACCCTCGTAGTCCTTGGCTCCTTTTGGATATTGGTTCATGGGGATCCTTATCAAAGCAAAAAGTATAGTGAAGTATCAATGATCCTAAAAACGAAGGAGAAAAAAAGGTGGAGAAGCAAACCTTATCCTTTACTAGCTTTTTGGATCCTTGACAACTCCAGTACCGATTGGTTTTCTGTAGTCTATGTAAATGAGAAAGGACGCAATCAACTTTATAAATATTGCAATTGTCGTTGATGGAATTCATGGTTTGTTATTTAGACATTGGCAATATTCACCATCGCAATAGATATAGTCAACGCACCTAGTGTTCGCGAGTAAAGCTTGTTCAATCTCGAACTTTGCTCGTTTGTTTAATTATTTAATAATCGAGTCACATTCGAACGAGCAAATAAGCTCGTGCATTGATTGAACGAATACAAAATATTTACAAGCTTATTCAAATGGTTTGCAAATAATATAAAATAATAAAATTATTATTATTATTATTATATATTTATTTATTTATTTATTAATATAAATGATATATTATAAATATAAAATATAAAACTAATAAAAAGAATACATCATTGTTCGTTTTGAACAACCAACAATGATCTTGATCACAAAATTAAGTTTAAGCCACAAACGAACGAACTCGAATTGTGTTCCAATTCCAAACAGCTCGTTCGAGTAGATTTACAGGCTTAATCAAGAGAAGAAGCAAACTCCTCAAATAGTTTTGAGTAAGACGGTAAATGAAATGTTTTTCAAAGAATTGTGCTCTGCTTTTGTGTTCCTTTTAACGGGAAATTGTAAAAAAAAGATTTCAAGAATATGTGAATTTCGATATATTCTGGTAATCTTTTTAGATTTACAAGACATTAAAAAATGTACAAGAAAGTAAGTTCAAGTAACTATATACTACACTATTATTATATATAATTTTTTTTACATATAATCAAGTTTTGTATTATTTTTGAAGTTATTTTCGCTCTAATTTCACTTCCTCTCTCTCATTCTCTTTCTGTAATATATATCAGTTTCAATATTTAAAAAGTTTGAGAGAGGTTGAAGAAAATTCAAGGACATGATGCTTTTACATTTATTGTTATACTAATAGTATTAACACCTATCGTTTCATCACAGGTAATAATCTACCACTTTTACAAAAGAAAATTCTAAAAATAACAAATAAAACGTTAAATATCTAATGTCTTTAAAAAACAGACAATCAATAAGATTATTTTTCTTAGGCTTTGTTTTAAAAATTAAATTAAATCTCATTTTGAATCCCATATTTTTTCACATAAATAATCTATTTTTCTCTAAAAATCAAGACAAAAAAGCACACTTTTTTCAATACAAATCTAATCCAAATACAAAATGTTTCCTGTCCATATCCCAATATCCTTCCCCCCTCCTCCAACAAAAAAGCAGGTACAAAATAAAAATTATTGATATTTTCTATCAAATCTCAAAAAAAGTTCTTATTAAGAGGAAAAAGAATTTATTTATTTTCTATTTATGGTTAGTAAAAGGAAAAATAATTTATATATGAGGTACTGCCTTTATATTTACCAACCCCTTTCTTGTACCCACCTGCCTAAATAAAAAACAGAGGATAAAATTGAACAATTTGAGAAAGTTTACGGTAACTTTTGTTAGATATAAGATGAGGTAATTTTATCTTAAATATTCCTTACCTTATTAGACCCTATCCATGGAAGCAAAAAAGATACTGTAATAAATCAAAATCAGAAACATATTGATGCGTTGTATTAAATGCCCAAAAAAGAGGGAAGAAATAGAAACAAAGGCTATGCTCAGGTAAAATTAGATAGTATTTTTGTTTTAAAATTTTCTATCTTAGATTTTGAGAGAAAAAATTTTTTGTGAGATAAAAAGTAAGACACAAAGTGAAAAATTTATATTGAGTTTCGCTAAGGAATCCAATCCAAATACGACTAAGTCAAAATTCACTACTAATATGATTATTCAATAAGTTTGTTGTTAACTTTCACATTGAATATTAAATATTCGAACTTTATTAAAATATCTCATTGAGACATTAAAACTCATGAGTCTATCACGAGATGACAATGACCAGTTCATAATGCTTAATCTTTTTAAGATTAAAGGCTTAATTTATTAGTGTGTTTATAAAAATTACGATAATTATTAAATTTAATCATAAGGAGTTCCTTCTAAGTTTTAAATGAAAGGAATATCCTCCAAGAGTTAAGTTTCCTAATTGGATTAGTTATAACAGAATTTTTCCTGACCGAACTGCAAGAAAAAAGACAGTCAACTCTATGGATCTTTTTACTCCACCCGGGTGAAGTTAGCCAATAAGCCATAATAAAATAAAGGAGGGAATAGTGGGTGAGTCTCCTCAGTTCACTCTTTTTCTTATAGGACTGTTATTATTGTTTCAATAGCATAGTTGATTATGTAGGCCATCATGTCGACTTTAGTGCTGAAGTCCCGTTTTGGCTTATCTAAAATCCAGACGAGATATGCCAAAAACAGTGTTTTCATTTAGCCATCATTTTTTGATATTTTTATATTAAACAATCAAAGAAAGCCTCTTTTAGAAGAAATAGAGAAAGAAATATGTTCGTCAAGTGTAACATACTGATTTATGTGAAATGCCTCAGACCTATTCCCTGACACTCTTCAAGAAAAAAATTAAAAGAAAATCAAATATATTAAATTCTACATCGGAAACCTCAATTAAAGCTTCTGATAGAGAAAAACAAATGTTTTTAAATGTACTATGATTTTATTTTCACATGAGATTCCCTTCACCTTACTTCTCATCCCATCAGGAAAAGAGGCAAAAGGGAAATACTTCGGTTTTGGCCTACTCTTCCCCTAGCAGGAAAAGAAGAAAAAAGAGCGACATTCTCTATCCATAGACTTCAAAGAAAGTTTTTGTTAAGAGGAAAAAAAATTACATAGGCTGATTTTCTATCCCCAGACCCTCCTCTCAACTGCAAAAGATAAAAAATTCCATGATCCTATAAAAAGGGAAAGAAAAGAAAGCATATTTCAAACCTTAAAAAAGGTTCGCACCATTGCAAAAACTAAAAAGTGAAAGCACAAGAAAAATAAAGCAAAGAAGAGGAAAAATAGTTTGCACAGTTACTACATGTATTTGAATTAAGTTTTATTTTAAAACTCAATATATATTTTTTATTTTGAATCATACCTTCCCCTGACAAACAATTCACACTTACGAAAATCAAAATAAAAATTTTTAAAATTTTCTTTAACCAATTATTCTGAATTTAAAATAAATATTCTAGATAAAATAGAATTTCTTTTTGATTTTAGTATAATAGTAAGAACTATCACATCCTATCATTAATGGCATTTTAAGTCTGTCACAACATATATTTATTCGTTTTTTAATTCCTCTAGTTAGTTCAGCTAAAACAGCATCTCCACACCATTCGCTAAATTTATTTCTTAGATAAGTTATTCTTTTTCCTAACGTATCACTTTTTCCTATTTTATAAGTTGTTATAAGTTTCTGTCCCCAAGGGTCAGGAATTTTAGAATAAAACATAGATAAATAATCTAACGTATTTGGTACTTGATTATATATATATGATAATAATAATCTTGAAAGACACATATAAATCCTAAATGACCAGTCCATACAGTATATATATTCCTATAAGAATTGAATATTCAAATTATAAAGCGAAATACCTTGCTGCTATTGTAAATTTCCTCTTAATACACCTAAACATGCTTCTTCCCTATTTCTTATTCTATTATCCATTAAGGCTAAGTCAATTGAAGTAGACTCAGACTAGACGACAACAGATATTGCCAGCACAAGACGAATGATTACAAGACGACAAAAAGATATTTATAGCTCAGTTCTTTGATTACAAAAGACGAAAAATCAACTAATCATAAAGGACAAGATGTGATCCAGAGAACGGCAATCCAAACAGCTGTACATATACTTTACTGCTTTGAATAAATCCAAAAATACAAAGTCGGTTGTAAAGTCTATATAAGACGCTTAGTATTCAGAGTCTGATCATGGGTTAAAAAACACAGATCAGAAAACTCTCTATGTACATTATTTTTGCATAAATAAAGATCCTTGAAGTTCCTAGTAGCAACAACTTTTGTCTAATCTTTCTAAACTTCTATTATAACATCTAGCCTCCAACAAATTCCAATCCTTAACTGTACGTCTCGAGGTAGGAAACGAAACGAGATTGTGCTGAAGTATATTGAAGGAGCCTGAGAGAAGTTACCGGACTTCTGGTTGGGGCTGCGACGCCTGTTAAAAGTCTCCGAATACCTGATATACATTCGGTCAAAAAGTTCAGGTAATGAACCGTGTTGAACCTTTGTTTGTTATAATATTTGTTTGATCGGACTATATTAAACTTGTTGTATACATTAAAAACTTCACACTCTCAACAATTTCATTCAAAATCATCCTGTTAAACTCATGTTAGAAGTTTTAGTTTTTTGTCGATGATATCTCTCTAGATTGTATAAAAAGCAAAACGAGTTGCGTAAAGAGATTCAAGATACAGAATCACGATCTTTAAAACAAGAGAAAGTTACAGAGCTGCAAAGCCTAGAAGATAATATAAGAATCATTCGCAGATATATTCAGCAGTTTGCATAATGGTATTCCTTTTGAAAAAATTGATTTTTGTTTGTATCCAATACCACAACGCTGGGCTGTGCAAGGTTGAAAATGAATTGAGAAGGGTTTAGCATAAGCATTTTTGAGTCGTTTAACAACAATGAGATGGTGACAAAGTGTTTTAAAGAGAATCTGATGTGCTATAGTATCAAATATGACTTTATGAAATAATTGAAGAAAATTATTTCCTAATAAAATATCAGTTCTAGTGTTATGAAAGTAAAAGGGTTGACATTTAATTAAAAATGTACCTAATAATATTACTGGTTTAGAAACCTCATATGTAATTTCTAGTAATTTATTAGAAATGTCTCTACCTCTAATAGGAGTTAATTTACTATGATATTGTTCAGGAAAACATTCTTTTTTACAAAGGCAAGATCCTGATCCGCTATCAATATAAGCAACAAAGTATTCCGCTTTATAATCTGAATATTTAATTCCTATAGGAATATATATACTGTATGGACTGGTCATTTAGGAATATATATTAGTTTTCCATTATAGGTAAGTTTAACTCCATAAGAAGTTATCTGATATGGTTTTACCTTTTCTAAAAATGTTAATCCTAACATTATTTCTAATGTATCATTTGCGCCTTCATTTTCTATAAGTAATCTTATTGGAATTATATTATCTCCAAATTTAATTAAGGTTTCTACTGCATGTTTTATTTCATGAATTTCTCCATTAAAATTCATATATTGATGAGAATTTTCTAATTTATGTTTTTGTAAAGTGGAACATAGTTTATGATTAATATAATTTCCATTAGCTCCTGTATCTATTAAAATTTTTACTGGTTGAAATATTATTCCATTGAAATATTCTCCATCGATTTTATAATTTTTTATACTATAATCTTTTTCTATGATATATCTTGTTAAATTACTTTTGGACATTGGTAGACTTCGGACTCCTATATTAGTAAAACTAAGTCTAGACGGTATATTACCTGTTAATAGAAGTGGTTTATCTCTTAAATCCAATTCTAATGGAAGAGTTTCTATTTCTTCTATTTTCTGTGGAGTAGGTAATTGTTTTTGACATACCTCATTAAATAAGTATGGATAATCTATTGTATCTTTTATTTCAAAATATTCTAAATTATGTGTATTAGATATAGCATATGAAATAGCATATGTTATTGAATAAGATCTATTTTGATTATAAAAGAATTCTGGTCTTTTAAAATCTTGAATTAAACTTAAAATTTTATCAAAATCTTTATTATTTAAATGATAAGATATTCTGGGATATATATTAAATTTTAATTTTTCATATTGTAAATTTCCTCTTAATACACCTAAACAGGCTTCTTCCCTATTTCTTATTCTATTATCCATTAAGGCTAAGTCAATTAGAGTATTTAATCCTTCTTTAAAAGTTAATTTTATAATTATTTGGATAGCTCCTATATGTATCCATCCTAAGGTATTTCTAATTTCTGATTTTATTTTTTGTAATTTTTCTTGTAAATCTT
Source organism: Rauvolfia tetraphylla (assembly GCA_030512225.1). Taxonomy (NCBI): domain Eukaryota; kingdom Viridiplantae; phylum Streptophyta; class Magnoliopsida; order Gentianales; family Apocynaceae; genus Rauvolfia; species Rauvolfia tetraphylla. Next base: position 6,484,277 of record JAJQKT010000058.1, on the reverse strand, counting down.
TTTTAGATAATAAATATATGATTATTTTATTACTTGTTAAAGTATTTTCTAATGCTCTTTCTTGTATATTTAATCCATAAAATAGGCGATGTTTTCTAGATTTTAATTCTATTTTATCTAGAATATTTATTTTAAATCTAGAATAATTGGTTAAAGAAAATTCTTCTTTTTGGATTTGTTTCAATTTTCTTTTATCAATTAAAATATCCTTTTGATATTCTCCTTTTTCTTCTTTTGTTGTCTCTATTACAGATTCCAGAGAAATATCTTGTGATGTACTAGCCATTTTTTTATTATTCATCTTCTGATGTTTCTATATATTCAGTATCCGTAATTATAAATATACTTTCGTCAGTACTTAAATCTTCAAAATTATTAATTTGTATAAAGTCTCATAATTCTATCATATTTTGTATGTCCTCATCAATCTCTATTTTCTTTTTATTTTCCTCAAATTTCTTAGGACATCTATTAGCATAATGCCCTAATTCTTTACAGTAATAACATCGACATTCTTGAGGATTTTTCTTGGTTCTCTTATAGGTTGGGTTTTAGGCTTTTTATATTGTTGTTTTTATAATATCTAGTTTTTTTTTCTTAAAATATTTCTTTTTGTAATATTTTCTCTTTTTATATTTCTTTTTTATTTTAGTATAATAGTAAGGACTATCACATTCTATCATTAATGGCATTTTAGGTCTATCACAACATATATTTATTCGTTTTTTAATTCCTCTAGTTAGTTTAGCTAAAACAGCATCTTCACACCATTCGCTAAATTTATCTCTTAGATGAGTTTGTCTTTTTCCTAACGTATCACTTTCTCCTATTTTATATGTTGCTATAAGTTTTTGTCCCCAAGGGTCAGGAATTTTAGAATAAAACATAACTAAATAATCTAACGTATTTGGTACTTGATTATATATATGATAATAATAATCTTGAAAGACACATATAAATCTATCTATTTCACAAATATCACATAATGCTAATATGTGTAAAGCAATTGTATATTTTTGAATCATTTCTGGGTCTTTAAAGAAATTTCCTTCACCATGAAATTCTAATTTTATAACTTCTGTGGCTCTTGTTATCATATTAAAAATATTATCATCTTGATCAAAAATTAATTTTATCGTTTCTTGTGGTAATTTTTACCAATATCTTAATACACTATTAACTAAACTTCTTTCAATAAAATGTTGTGTTTGTGATTTATCCATTTTATTTATTGCTATTGCAATTCTTAAAGAAGTTTTCCATTTATCTATGGCTTCTTCAATATTAGTAATACAGTCTAAATCTAAAAATATTCCAAAAGGATTAATAGGTTCTCCTTTCATTTTATCATAAGGTGTATATGTATCTGGTCTTTTTAAAGCAGATGTTATACCAGCGTATTCTGTAACTGGTCTATTAAATGATCTATATGTTTGTCCAGCACTTGTACAGGTATATCTGAAATATTAGGATTCCATTCAGGTTTAGGTTCTGTTATCTCAGGCTTTAAATTTACAAATGTACCATTTATATCTATATTTCCAATTTGAGTAATTAAATTATCTATTTCTGGAGAAATTGTATCAGTTTCAGAATTAGAAATTTCCTTTATATCCTGGTAGGATTTTTAAATTCATTAAATATTTATTTAAATGAGAAATATTTTCTTTTGGATTTTCTATGGGTTTTTCTGTAGGATAAATAATTAATTCTTTACCTTTATCTTTTTCTTTTTCAGATCCATTTGCTAAAATTAATGTCCCTAAAAATTTTCTTAATTTATCTATTTCATTTATGATCTAATTTTCTATATAAATTATCGTTTTTTGTATTTCTATTAAATCTTTATCGATTTTTAACTGAACTTCAGTTTCTTCTAACAGTTTATATTCTTTATTATTGTTGTCCATTTTATAAATGATTATACTTATAATGATCTATAAGTTCTTTATGTATTACTTGTTGCCTTTCTTTAGTAATACACCAGGTCATAAATATTGCTTCATATTTTTCTTGAATCATATTTATAGTTGTTCTTGGAACATTTATTATTTGTAAATACATTAATCTATTCATATAATATGTCTTATCTAATTCTAGTTGCCTAACCTGACTATCTACTTTTCTAATTTCTTCTAATAAAAGATTACAAGTATTACAATCTATTAGTCAGTATTATAACCCCAATCAGAATCATCTATTATATGATCTGTATTAATATGTTCATTATTATTGTAAAAGGTTACTGGTATTATCTCATTTAAATAGTTGTTCCATTCTTGTTCATAATTTACTTCAAAATCTGGAAATTGATATTCTGATATATTTATATCATTCATATTATTTAAATTTATATCAATATATATGAATTCTATTCTTTCTTGAATAGTAATTTCTAAATTTTTTTAGTTCTATCAAGGCTCTAATACCATTTTGGTAGTCCCAAAATTGTCGCGGAAGAATAAATAAACGTTGTAAGTTATTATCTTGATAAATAGTAATCAAATCGAAATATAACAGAGACGTTAAAGATAATATTATCATTTTATTACATTAAAATGTACATATACTCTTTTTTTAATCTAATATGCATATTCTTGCATATATTTCCGAACGATTTTTATTGAGGCTTCAACCTCTACAAGCATATCCGAAAAGTCTTGCCTTTCTTCATCAGAATCTACTAAGTTGATTAATTATAATGAATATCTTTTTTGTTGATACAAACCATGTAAATATTTTCTATATAAACTGAGATATAAAAACATTTAACTTAATATGCACACTGTTGAATATATCTGCGAATGATTTTTATATTATCTTCAAGGCTTTGCAGCTCTGCAACTTTCTCTTGTCTTAAAGATCGTGATTCTGTATCTTGAATCTCTTTACGCAACTCTTTTTACTTTTTATACAATCTGGAGAGATATCATCGACAAAAAACTAAAACTTTTAACATGAGTTTAACAGGATGATTTTGAATGAAATTGTTGAAAGTGTGAAGTTTCTAATGTATACAAGTTTAATATAGTCTGATCAAACAAATATTATAACAAACAGAGATCCAACACGCTTCCTTACCTGAACTTTTTTGACCGAAAGTATATCGAGTATTCGCGGAGACTTTTAACAAGCGTCACAACCCTAATCAGAAGTCTGATAACTTTTCTCACGCTCCTTCAATATACTTCAGCACAGTCTCGTTTCGTTTCCTACTTCGAGACTACAGTTAAGGATTGAAATTTGTTGAAGGCTAGATGTTATAATAGAAGTTTGGAAAGACTAAATAAAAATTATTGCTTCTAGGAATTTCAAGGATCTTTATTTATGCAAACATAATGTACATAGAGAGTTTTCTGATCTGTGTTTCTAACCCATGATCAGACTCTGAATACTAAGCGTCTTATATAGTCTTTACAACCGACTTTGTATTTTTTAATTTATTCAAAGCTGTAAAGTATATGTACAGCTGTTTGGCTGGCCGTTCTTTGGATCACATCTTGTCCTTCATGATTAGCTGATTTTTCGTCTTTTATAATCAAAGAATTGAGTTGTAAATATCTTTTTGTCGTCTTGTAATCATTCGTCTTGTGCTAGCAATATCTGTTATCGTCTAGTCTGAGTCTTTATCAGTTGAGCTGCGTTGGCATTTATCTTTTTGTGGCATATAAGCAGGGCATGTCCCTTTCATATGTCTTCTAAATTGACATATCTTTAGTTGAGCTTCAGGGCTTGACTTAATGATTCTGGTATTCAGCATTTTTATTTTAGCTTGTAAATATCTTTCAGCAGATGGTGGTGTTCGTTTGGCTGGACTTACCATTACTGAAGAATGCATATTCTGTCCGCCATACGTTCTGAATCCTTTTTTGAAACTTATCTCCATTTGCTATAATGGATGTCTTTTTCATCAAATTTCCAAAATTCTTTTCTTTCCGAAGGAATAGAGATTGTCAAGGTCTCAACTTTTCCTATCTGCATAAAATGATATGCCGGATATCTATCTTCTTTGTAAAAATCTGGTCCTGCAGAAAATAATTTTAACACAAGAATATCTTGTGGTGTTATCGTTGGGTTATTTAGATAAAAATCTTTTACACCATCCTTTACCCAGTTGGATAGCAGACGAATTTCAGGAAACTCTGGAGAGCTTAAGTATATGGAGTTAACAGCTCCAAAATCATACCATTTTCGTACTTCTTCAGGAGAAAAATCTTGAATGAAATTTACCCGTGGGTATATTCTAGAAAAGTCAATATATAAAGTATCGGTATTTGAGAGTATATAATTCTCTCATAATATGATATTGAACCTCTATCGGAGGTGATAAAATATCTTTATCACTATTTCTCTCAATGATCAGTAAGGATTTTTGTGGTCTGAGAGAAACAGTTGCATGAGCAATTTTTATCCCGTCTTGCTAAGGACGTTGATCACTATCATCTGTATCAATATTTGTGTGTCCTTCAGTAGGTCTTTTTTCTATTTCTATTTTACTTATTAATCTTGTAACCATGGTATGTGTAATATCATGTCGTCCAAGTCTGGAAGTAATTAATCTGCATTCTACCAATAATAATTCAGCGTCTTTAGTCATTCCAGGTAGATTTGTAATATCTATTATATCATATAAATTTTCTTTTATATTTTGAACCTCTTGGTTTATTTCTTCAAGATGATTGTAAATTTGATTTAGTAACTCCGCCATCTCTGGTTAAATGATCTGCCAAAACATTCTTGTTAGATTTAATAGTTTCAATATCAAATATATATTCAGATAATAAGCTTTGCCATCTAATTAATCGTTTATATTCAGGTCGAGAAGACAAATTATTTTTAATGAAAGCTCTTACCTGGGTATTTTCTGTTCTCAACAAAAATTATTTTTGTAATAAGAAATAATAGAATTTCTAACAACTTTTAACGACAGTTAATAATTCTTTTTCATTAATATGATATCTTTTCTCTGTATCACTAAAAGTTGCAGAAGTATATCTACACAAAGATTCGCCTATCTTTTATTTATTATCATAATCGACTTTTTTCAATACTCCACTCCAAAATGTTTCAGAAGCATCTGTTTCTAGTATCAAATCGTCATTATCAGCAGAAAGTTGTAATTTTGATAATTGTTTACATTTTTCTTTTATTAATTTTACATGTTTTTCTAAGCCTGAATTAAAGGGAAATATTCTATCTTTTTTCAATAGATGTTATAATGGTTGTCTTAAAGTAGCTAAATTTTCTATAAAATCTGACGCATAATTTAATAATCCTAAAAAACTTTGTAACTGTTTTTTATCTTTTAGTTTATCAGGAAATTCAATTAACTTTTCTAATATATGATTTTGTAATTCGATTCCTTTTCCATCTACATTCATTCCAAGAAATTCTATTTTGTTTTGAAATATTTTTTATTTCTTTTTAGACAAGGCTAATCCATGATCCTCACATAGTTTACAAAATGTATTTAAATGCTTAATATGATCCTGAATATTATCAGAAGCAATAAGTATATCATCAACATAAACAAAAATATAGTCATAATTTCTAAAAATATTATCCATTTTTCTCTGAAATATCTGAAGAGCATTTTTTAATCCAAATGGCATAACTAATCATTCATATTGTCCTTGTGATGTAGAAAAAGAAGTATAAGCTATACTATCATGATGTATTTTTATCTGTCAAAATCCACTTTTGCAATCAAATTTAGAAAATATATTTTTATGTTTAGTCTTATTAATCAAACTTTCTTTATGTGGTAAAAAATATCCATCAAATTTGGTATTATTGTTTAGTTTTTTGTAATTAATAACCATTCTAAATTTTTCTCTAACTATTTCTGCATGATTTCTGACAATAAAGGCTGGTGAATTATGAGATGATGTGCTTGGTCTTATTAAATTTAGTTTTAATAATTCACTTATTTGTTCTTTACATTCTTTCTGGTCTATTTCATTATATCTCATTGGTGTTACTCTAATTATCTTAGTATTATCTATCATTTCTAGAGTGGCTAATAACTGATTTTTTTCCAAAACTGTAAAGGATTTTCACTATAACATTTTTCTAATTTATATTTTGTCTTCAATTTCAGTGTCAAGATATCTTATAGCAATCTGATATTCTAATAAAACTGCTTATGCTAAACACTTCCCAATTCCTTTTCAACCTCGCATAGCCCAGCGTGGTGGTATTGAATACACACAAAAAAAAATAGATAATTCTATGAATCTAAATTTCCAATTGAAGGCTAACTGACTTATAAATTCCATCTCTTGAATGGTAAGCAAAAGAACTAAGGAAACCAATTTAACTACACAAACTATTTCTAGTAAACATGTGCCAGCTAAAGAATGACCAATTCAACATGTGGGGGTACAACACCTTCAAACTGATCTTTAGCATGATTTCCAGCATCCTTTTGCCTTCGATTTTTTTTACGTAGAGACCCAAAGTTCCTGGATTTTGGATTTATACTCAGTTTTTCTAGTGCAATTGAATTCCCTACGAGATACATGATGAGTTCATCTTCACCGGGACGACCAGTATACCCAGACACCTCAACTGCTTTGAGGCTTTAGAGAGGGCATCTTTTAACCTTCTCAAACTCGGGAATTAATATAATGCCGAAATAAAACCCCCAAAACTGCACAAAGGAACATGCCGTAACACTGAAATCTCTCCTCTGAGAATACAAGGAGTGCTAACAACAAACACTTGAAATACTAGATGAATGTAGCCAACGTATAAGAGGATTAAAAATTGACAACGTATAAGAGGGGAGGCTGCAAATGAAAGGAATCATTGTTAAAGTAGGCATATTTTATCCTATTAATTAACCAGTTTGTGGATGAGAGCATCAAGAACCCCATACAGAGCAAAAGATTTCAATGCATTTACTGCCATATGTCCTAGAATATGAGGTCACGTTTTCTCCATCCATGTATACCGAACATTGCCCTTTCCAAACCCAATAAAAATGAGGGAGTTAGTCCAGGTCCGCATCATGATCAGGACCCCTTTTAGAACTGATATAACATGACCTCCATCAGATGTAGTGAAAATCAGCTCAGAATTTACCATCACGGCTCTGAAGTTTACTAGAGAAAAAAGAGCGAGGAGCTATCAAAAGAAACTCAAATCAGATTTATCAGACGGACAATGCTTTTCTTGCATGTCCTTTCCAACTCAAGGCGTACGAGAAATACCGGCTCAGTTGAAAACTATATTTAGTATGAAGAGAACTCAGACAAAAACATCAATGATCCTCTTTGCCTGACATACTTTGCTCCCCTTTTGCTTAGTTGCTAAGAGAAACCAGAAGGATCATTTGTACCTCAAAGAGATGTATTTAGTGCCTTGGGAGAAGAGGTCTTGAATCAAGAGAAACTAGAGCTCAATTGGAGTTGTTCATCAAGCCAAGAGGCTTGTCAAATCAAAAGGCTCACCTCAAATAATCTTCACTTTACCCAGTCCTAATATGCTACCAACTAAACTTGAGTACTTATTGCAGCTAGGATACTAAACAAGCCAAGTTGGGTTCAGCTCATACATGCTTATGAATGTGAGGGCTGTAGGAACAGTTCCAGAAATAGATAAGGCATTTAAACTCCATGAAAGAAAAAAAGAAAGGGCACAGCTGGCTTGCTTTCTTCATGAAACCTAAACCTATACTACTAGTAGCATCCTCTGTTGTAATTATATATGAAGTGTAAGATTCGATCTATTTGCCTTTCAAAATAAGTGTTTGACCATCCAACTATTCCCTGCATTGTCCAAGAAGTTCATGCCTCAAGACATAACATTTAGATGATATTGTACATGGAAACTTTCCTTAGGTTTCTTTCCTTGTTCTTTTTATCTGATATTTACTTCTCATATAGTGCTGATGTTGATCTTGACTTCAAATGGCTTTGATTGTATCACAATTTCAGCATTCTTAGTAAATGTTTCTAGTAAGTTAACAGCTTAAGTAAATAGGTTGGCACATTGGCCCACCATTTGATGTTGAAAAATTCGTTTTTATTTCCGGCACTTTTGTATATGGTATGAAGCTTCCAACCCCAACTCCAGATCAAAAGTCTGGGGGTGATCATGCCCACAAAGTATGGCATATGTTTTTGGCCATCTTTGATCACCACGAGAAATCATTGCATCTGACTCGGTTATTTTTTTTATTCAGAACTACTGGGAAAAGTTAAAATAGAAAAACCAATAAGAGCTTTAGATGTCAAAATATCACAGTAAGTACACAGAAAGCATAATAGAACTTAAATGACATAGAACTCGGACAGCAAAAGATCTACTCAATCCATTTGTCTTTTCAAACAACTTTTTCAAAATTAGCAAAAGATTTAAATAAAATAATCAAAATAAGGAAATAACATGGCCCTCCATGAAATAATCCAAGGAAGAAAAAATAAAGCAATTCTCCTGTGTTTCAGTTGACAACTTTAATGAAACTATAAGCAATCAATTGGATGAAAAAGATCAATAAGCGCTTCAAATGGATTCAGAAAAGAAATACTTGACCTTATAAAGGGTAATGAAACAACTGTAAAAATTGCACTAGAGAGCCAAATCTTGTAAGTAAGAAATATGTTGGATCAACTACTAGCTATTTGACGAGAACTTGACCCATTATAACTAATTTTTTTCAGTGGACCGTGGTACAAAAATGTATCAGAACCTTGAATAGGGTTTTCTATATCAGGAAAGTTACCCATAGTTATAACTGCATGCAATAGATCAAGTCTATGACAAAAATTGCTGTGGGAAAGAACAAAATCCGAAGGGGGAATCAATCCATTGAGGCTCTTGTTATTAAGATATGAGAAAGAAAACGTACCTCCAAGACAAGTTTCTGCAAAATGGGGCAAGCCTTTATGAGAAAAGTTAACCCCATCAGACTATCAGCATAAGCACCAAGGGTGATGATCAATTGCTTGAGTTTCAGCAATTCAGGATAAACATAAGGCCTGCGAATAAGCTAGAAAAACCAAAAAAATTTAAATCACAAGCAAGCATTGTTTAGCATTGATGAACAACAATAGCAAAAAAGTATACACGCTTACCTCTGTCTCATCAGTGTCTAATGAAAGAGTCTCAAGCTGAGAGAGACAAAAAGAAAATTTTGAGAAAACATAGCTTGAAAGGCTAGAGAAAACTCCTTGAATGCTTAGATCAGTAAGCATAGGCAGGTTGCTGACACTTAGATGTTTTGGTTTTGATAATTTAAGGGAGACAACGTCTAAGTTAGAAATTGTAATAGAATCCAGAGAATTGTATTCTAGTTCCAAATATTTCAACAAGGGATAAGGACCAGAAACTGCTAGATTGGTCAATACTCCAGAGGCAACCACTATAAGTCGCTCAAGAAATGGACATTTAAATAGGAGGGATTGGATAAATTCACTGGTCACGTTTACATTTTGCAAACTCAATGATTTGAGGGACTTGAAGCCACCATATGCAGGGATACTAGAGACTTGATTGGGAAAATCATAGCAGTCATCCGGATGACTTGGAAGCCGTCCTTGCTGTAACAAATTCAGCTCTAAACTCCGAACTCTCCTTGATAATGCATACTCAAGCCATTTGTCAATCTCATGCTGGAAGGACTTATCCAAATCAAAGTAAATCCTGAAATCATCCAAAACTTGAACTTTGTGTAACTCCAAGGTATGGTTCACCCAATTAACAAACTTGCACCTTTCCGTCCCTAGCATCTTTCTGTTATTTCTTAATCTGAGCAAAAGAACTTGCGTGGCATCAAAATGGAGCACTGGAATATGCATCCATAGGACCACCGTTTAGAGAGGACACTGCTTCGGGTCGCTTCCTTGAGTGTTAATAAAGATAGGATCAAAACAAGAACGTCATCAGGTAACTGACTAATCCGATCCTTACGAGGGCACTTTCTGTTTAAGCGCTGCCAAATAAGAAGGAAAGAGAAATATAATCACAAATAAATAGCATTCTTGAAATTTTTGACATCAAAATGAATCATTGGAGCTCCCGAATAAAATTAAAAGAAAAAAGGAAGGACAGATTCTAGGAGAGCAAAAGGGACAGAAAACACGAAAAACTTCAGCAGTTATAGAATGGTGAGTAATGACTGCATCGCACTGATATTTGATACCTTCCCCGGCACAGAACGAGAGGGAAGCTTCGACCTTCGCCCCATAATAGCTTTGCTCCAGCTTGCCTCTGATCTTATCCACTAAACTAGTCCAAAACATCAGCAAGCATAAAAGGACAACAGAACAAGAAAATCAAAGAAAAACAAAAGAAGAAGCATACAATTTTGTAAACGCAGTCTCTTTTCTCTATTTTTTCCCCTCAGTTTGAGAGGGAAAAAAGGAAGAGAAGGGAGAAGGGAAAAAGGATGGAAAAGTTACAATTTTCAAAGAGCTAAAGGTACATGATAAATGATTGTAATGAACAGGGTAATATACCTGTGCGGCTGCGGCTCCGTGGCTGCTGCAAGAGAGATAAAGAGAACGAAGAACAAAGATCGAAGGAGAGTCGAGTAATAGCCAGTGGGCCGTTTGCAGTTTTCCCCTATTTTCTTTTCTTTTTTTTTTCAGTGCATTAAGGGCGTAGGGGATCATTTCGCTCTAGTCAAAGAAAGCTCTAGTCAAAGAAAGCTAGGGCTAGGAAGTTATAATTGTATTTGGATTTAAAATTTTTTATAAATAAATATTTTATAAAAAGTTAAAGTTTAAATAAAACTTTTTTAATTGAAGAAAATCTAAATATATTATATTAAAATTTTAAAAATAGTAAAATCCCTAACTTTAATCGAGGCATACCAAATTCTGGAGCATCATCTCCAATTTTCACTTTAGTGTATTTTCCTATCCTCTCTTTAGAGGAAAAAAAGAAAAGAAATCATCTCGTAACATATTAAATAGATAAACAAAAAGGTATTTACGAACAAATTTATCCTTTTCTACCAAAAAAATTTATCCATCTTTTTGTTCTAAGAATTATCAAATGTTACCTTGAGCTTTCTAACCTAAGGAGCCCAGACTTCTGCGTATGGGAGCGATTGTTGACAGGTTTGGCAAATCAAACCATTAACACATTCATCGAATAGATGCATTCAGGAAGTAATTTGGATAGCTCTGAATCACATAAAATTCAGTTTTTAAAGGTTAATCATCGTTCATTTCCAACTTTAAATGAGCAATTTCAATATTTTAATGATCGATTTCTGTGGAATGCGCAAGCCGTTGTCGTGGAATCTATTCTATGTTCTGGCATATACTCAAGACATGAATACGGGGAAAGAACATAAATAATAATCAACTGAAAAAGCCAAACAAACTCGAGCACAGAAGTTGTCGAAGCAGGAATTGAATTGATAGTTCTTACTCGTATCAATTACACTAATAGAGAAGAATGAAATACAAAAGCTAGAGATTACTGAAACCTTCTACGTCTGATCGTTTCAAGCAAACTCCCGCCGTCGATTGCAACTACTGATCTACGAACTCATATTACTACGTGAGACACAAACAAATAGCAGCTTTTCAAACTAAACTTCTCTCCTTGCATTCACCAAAATCGCCAATCCGATTCAACCCTAAGGCCTGGAAATTGGATCTACTTCTTAATCTCAAAGCCTGAGCTCTTTGCTCGGTCCTCTAGGCCCTCTTGCTCGTCAATGCTTGCCGCCAATATCTTCACCCGTCCACTATAACCGGTGAGAACCTTCAGTAGACAAACCATATCTAGTTCCAACTTATTAGTCGCGCACAGAAACGGTTGCATGAATAACTCTTGCTTTAGTGCCTTAATAGACAGCTGAGTATTCTGTAACTCCTCGGAGACATGATTTTCGGAGGAAGCTAATTTGTTTTTCAGCTCAAGCACTGTAGCCAAGTTAGCTTCAATGTCTCTGATTTCGTCCTCTTTCTTTTCGACCATCTCACGGAGCTCCGACATTTGACGGAGCAAAGACAGAACCTCAGGTCGGCGCCGGCGTCTGTTAGTCATCACGATTCACCAGAAATAGAGAGGGGAACAAATTTGAGTGAGTCTGAGCTTTGGCGGTTAGTGGAAGTCGGGGATGGTGATTTGAAAAAAAGAAGAATACTCGGCTTTTTAAATACTACACTAAAAGGAAACTGCCGAAATTTGGGCCTAAAGAATATCGCTGACCCATGCAAATTGGGCCGCTAAATATCTCAAACTTTCCCACGCTTATACATCCTCTTTTTTTTTTAATTTGAGTAATTTGAAAAAGTAGTTCTTTAATTTTAAGCATGTTTCTTAACTTTATTTTTTTAATTTTACTCATAGATATATTTTTTAAAAGAATACAACTGCACAAAAAATTGAGCTCAAATTTATATGTATTGCACACTTAAATTTGATTTGAATGGTAAATTTATTAAATCTTGCTTACTTCTATAAAAAAAATTTTACACTTGAATACTACATACATTCCATAATTTTAATTTAAATTTAAATTCAATTGTGAAGCATCTGATTTGTGATGTTATATTTCAAAGAAATGCACCTAGTCTTTATTTTGTAATCGATCAAGGGTATTGAGCAAGATGTAATGAATTTGCTCATCAAATTGAACTCACATGCATTATCTATATGAATTCAAACTGAACTCTACTATGAGATTGACGACAGTGATTATATTCTTTTAAAAAAGTAGATTTGAGAGTAAAATTATATAAATTAAAGTTAAGAAATACGCTTAAGAAAAAAAAGTTGTGGGAGTATTATTACTTTTACAAATCATTGAATTTTTTATTACTAAACTCTCTATTTCTGGGAAAATTTTGTATTTCGAGACATATAAGTTGCACAATTAACTCTCTTAATTAGAAAGGACAATTAGGTAATTTTGTATTTAATCTAGGGCAAAAAGCGCCACAGACACTCGAACTTTTCCCAATTATCGACTTTAGCACTTAAACTAAAAAACGTATGGTTTTGACACTCCAACTTTAAATCATAACTGACGTTAGCCCTTCCGTCACATATGGCGATTAAATCACGATCGACGTCTAAAAAGTGACCGAGATTAGGGGGTATTTTTGTCTAATCCCAATCCACCACCACGACTACTGGAGGAGCCCAATCTCGACCTCCCATCCGGGTTTGACTACGCCATTTTAGATTCTCGGGAAAAATTGCTCTGCATAACTTAGACCCGGGAGGTCAATAAAGCGACAAACGCTGTCCCCTATCCATCTGCAACAATGACATCAAAGTAGTTCATTTGCTACATAGGGAAAGCTGGATCCGAAGAATCGAGAAAATGGCTACAAATTTTCCTTCGAAAATGGAGAATGGTAAAAGGGAACTCATTTTAGCAAAACTCTACAGGCTTGTTAGTTTTTACTTCCTGATCTTGCAGTCCATGGAAGACTTCATAATCATCGAATCCTCTTCTTCCCACTTTCTTTCTCGGCGTCGTCGCAAACCCTTCAAAACTACCTCTCAAATGGCCGAAACGCCATCTGAACCTACTCAGACCCAGACCCAAAACCAAGCAACTCTTGCCGGTTTGGACCCTAATTCTCAGCTGATCTGGGTGTTACCATTGTAACAAGCGGGTTCGATTGAAACCTCGGCGGATCTACCCGACATCATCCATCACGAGTGCAAGAATGGCTTTGTTGAATCCATCGATTCACATCGGCCTCCATCTCTCTCCCAGGGGCCTCCCGACCCCCGTCGATGCTCTCTTTTGAATTTTGAAGTGCCCTGCCACTCATCAACTTAATACACCAATTCTCTAATTACCTTTCCCTTAACCACCAATTGTACTGAATGAAAACAAGGTCACTGAGTCTCTGATGGGAGGCTGAGATTGGGCTCCTCCGGTAGCTGTGGTGGTGGATTGGGGATTAGACAAAAATACCCCTAATTCTGGTAACTTTTTAGACGTCAGTTAGGATTTAACGGCCATGTGTGACGGAAGCGCTAACGTCAGTTACGATTTAAAGTTGGAGTGTCAAAACCATACGTTTTTTAGTTTAAGTGCTAAAGTCGATAATTAGGAAAAGTTCGAGTGTCTGTGGTGCTTTTTGCCCTTTAATCTAATGTTCTTTTCAAATATTTGCATCAAGTTAAGAAAGAAACTTTATGGCGCATTTAGACTAGTTTTTTAGTGGATTTTTTCCTTTTGTAGACTAAAAAACGTGCATCATTCTTAGGACATGAGAAGGAACTCTTGTAGAAATTTTTTGCCATAAATTATCTTCAAGTTTTAAAAATAAAATATATTAATTAAATTAGAACTAATTAAATTGTTTAGTCAAATTTAACTTATTAAAAAAATTAAAAACATGAAAAATTAGAAGTTACATTTTGGAGGCCTCGTGGGAGAGGAAGAACCTTCTCTCCCCTTTCTCAGTTTTCCTCCCAAATAAGAGGTGTTAGGAGAGAAAAGAGAAATACTTTGAAGGAGTACAATAGTAGGCAAAGCTGTCAACAAATGTTAGACTACTCTCTTTATTCACATTTACATTCTTCTTTCTCTCTTTTATTGACCTTCTAAAGTGTGGTAGCGACAATCTTTACTTCTTTTATAGAGACTGTGTATTTGGATTGCAACTCCAGGTGAAAAGTTTTTATTTTTTGGAGTTTGGAGGGGGTTTATATTTGAGCTTTGTTAGAGAAAAAATAAGATTCATAATGAAAAAAGTGAAAAAGATTTTAAATTGAGTTTCAATCCAAATATGTTTTATCAACATATATAAGATGAAAAAATAAAAATTAAAAAAAAACTTGTGTTGTTGTGGATGAAGTACTTTTTTCATTTTAAAATATAAAAATTTTAATTATTTTTTATAAATTAAATAAAAAAAAAATAAGAAATATTTTTTATTATATTTTTTACTAATTCTATTGAAATAATATATAATGATATAATTATATTTATAGTAAGAATAATTTTAAAAATAATTTTTAAAATTTTTAAAAGGTTAAATATTTTGAAAATATAGAAAAGGGCAAAAAGTCTTTTATTTTAAAAAGAAGAAAATATAATTTTAGAATTAGTCTAGCAAGAAATATAAACCAAGTTACGAATTTTATCCGTGCAATTCTTACACCTAAATCAATTTAGGAAATTTTTATCGATGCTTAACACAAAAGTTAGCCCAGGTGATAACTGATAGCCAATCGAGTGATTAGGATTGCCACACTTTTCATTCGTAATTCCGCATACCAACAGTTTCCTTAGGAAACCGAAATCCACACAAAACTCATGAATACAAAACCAGATAGGGGTTTATATCTGACCGAGATATTCCATAGAGTTGACAGTATGCAGAAATAGATTTGATTCATGCATATACACAGTAATGTCAGTCTGCAGTTGCACTGAACAATTTCTTACACCAACCATCTCTCATGAATTTGATTTACCAAAAACAAAATTTAGGGATACTCTAGATTATTCTGCAAAAAAAGTATTCGTATATGTAAAGTACACTTAAGCAATCTGTTAATTGGTCCAAGTTCCTTCCATTTTCAGAGATGAAGAATTTATATCAAGAGGAATTAAGTTCAAGTATTAATAAAGCTGTTCATCACGCTAGCCTGGTTTGATATCGATCAACATAAATTCTGCTAACATTAGGGTTAATGCGGACATGGACAGAACGGAAGTACAGCTATATGCCTTCTACGGAATCACCTTAAATTCACAATCGAATGCAAAACGCTCCAAGAGTCGGCGCCGCTCAACTGAATTCCCTACAATCTTCACTCCTCCTCGATATCCATGCTTCCTGAAATTGGAGACCTCTGCAATGTCTGATTCCATAGCAACGCACAAAAACTCCTCATTAACCAGCTTCTCTCGAATCTGCTGCAACTTCTCGACCAAATCAGCGTGCTCTACGGAGGCTTTGTTTAGTAATTTCACCATTTCAGTTTCCATCTTCTCCGCTAGGTTCTTCTGAAAAATGATAGATCTTCGATCAGCATTCTTCTCGAGCCAATGATCACCAGACTTGATCCGTTTCTGGAGCAAATCCAAAGCTCGATCTCCGCTACGGCGACGAGGCATAGCTTGTGTTTGTGACGTCAAATGCGAGCAACTATTCTTTTCACGGAACAGAACAGAATTGAATGGGTTGGTTCTGAGAAAAACTGGCGCCTATGGTGCTGCTCCCGGACCTTTTATAGGTCGTTTGCATTTTAGAATGGACGGTCACGATTCAGTGCGGTAACGTTCATTTTCTGCATGTTTTTTTTTTTTTGGCTAATTACATTTACCTCCCTTGAGGTTTATTCAAGCTACTGAGATACCCTCAAGACTTATTAAAACTACATGTTCCTCCTTTTACTAAACAAATATCCAACTAACGCACCCTTACCATTTGACTCTGTTAAATAATTAATAGATATCAATAAAAATAATATGCAGATGAGCTCTTCTCCGCCAACTCTTGTCTGTTTTTCTTTTTTTTTTCCCCTCTACTTAATACTTATCTCTCCAACAATGCCTCCTCGATACCACCCTTAAGCTAATGCTTTCTCTAACACATTCTTACACTTCTTCAGCACCTCTCTAGCTCCAACAACAATCGACACATAATTCTCTAACAAAATGCACCATCACCTATAGACAACAGCATCAAGTCGCTTCATATTTTACAACTATTATATCAACAACATATTTTATTTGTCCCTAGTTTTGATATGCTTATTCTTAATCATTGTGCTTTAGTCCTTCTTTCCTAGACCCATTGCCAACAACAACCCTCCATTCACAACAAGAAGAAGAAAATTGCAAGAATATAGATAAAATTTATTGGATAAGAAAATAAGGAGAGAATATGGCCGTCATTGTAGCATATGCGTTGACTAAGGAAAAGGAAAAGAGCAGGAAGAGATGGTGGGGGAGAGAGAGAGAGAGAGAGGGAAGGACAATTTCTTTGGATTTATGGGAAAATGTTCCGCGAAACCCTTCCTACTTGTACTAAATGCCCCTTAACTAGGTAGGTTGTAAATCAAGGGATGTGTACGAATAAAAATCCTACCAGGAAGATGATCAACGGACTAAATTCAGTAACAATTACCATAATATTTTAACAGAGAATTTCTACCACACGGATTCAAACTCTCGTTGTTAGAGTGTCTCTACCCCAATCACCTGGTCACTTACCAACCTGCCTATGTAGAGAGGGAAGGACTATTTCTACTTTGATGATTTCATAAGATACTAGGATAATGGTCATTTGATTAGTCAATTATTGTTCCTTGACAAAAACTTTAGTCAAAGGGGAAGAATGTGATTTCTTACAACTTAAAGATATGTTCGCAATTCTAACGAACCTTAAAGAAGGTGAAAGTAATTAACTTTGTTTTTTATAGCATTCCATTTCACCTGAAAAATACATGCAAATGAGTAGTTGACTCTCCTTTGGTTTCTCTCTAATCCCTAATATTTATCTATGCCTCAATTTTGTGTGAGACATGTTTTATTTCTCATATATTCTATTTTTACGATCTATCTCAACTTTAAATTCTAGTAATAAATCAAACAAAAGTAACGAGAAGTTACTAAAACTTAGTTCACTAACCTCAAAAGAATACAAAAATAAGACGGTGAAAGAGGAAAAAATAAAAAATGTTCTCCGGATCCTTTTTCTAAATTAAAAGAAATGTGCTTGCTTGCGCTTTTAGTTTATTTGATGATTGACTAGCATAAAAGATTAATACAATAATAAGTATTGAAAATAACACATTGATTATAGTAATCTAATATCATGTGAGCCAACCAAATGCTCTAGGAGTTTATTCTACAAAGAAATAGCTCATTTGATTTGAAACGACACTTGTTAGGTAATATTCTCAAATTAAATATATACTGATATGATTGTCTAATTTAAGAAATTAACGCTAAAAATAATGAGAGATAACAATGCAATGAGGTGTAGAAAATGCTATAATTACTCTAAAGAACTCCTAGAGATACACTTTTTTTAGAGGAATCTAAAAGCAAAAATGTTACTGTAAATCAACTAAACAAGCTAGAAAGTAATCCCATTTCGTTCCTGAAAATGCAATTTAAGCAAATAACTTTAAATTGACACGGGGGTATCAAATTAGAACGTTGAAAAGAGTGTTTAACTTATTAAAAAAAGAATTAGATTATTTCAAGCCAAGAAAAGGAGAAAAAGACAACTATTATAAAAGACACAAGAACTCAAATAAAAAATTTAATGGATGTATTTACGTTTAGGCAGAATAAACATAACATTGCTTTTGAAGACCGTTGAAGTTCATAAAATGGATATAATATATGCACAAAGAAATCAAACAAATTTTACTGAGAAATCCACTGAATAAATTTTGTAGTGACAGAATGTATCTATACTATTCTATGTTGATAATAATTGGAAAATATGAACAATCTGCTAAGTGATAGATAGAACATTGCCAATAGCTAGAAATTGATGCAGAGGGAAAATTATGGAAAACATTACTGACTGTTAATTAAAGAAAGGCTCTCATTCCTTGAAAAAAATAGAGCCAATTATAATTATGAACCAATACGATTTATTTTTTTGGATAAGGAAAGCACTACAATGATAATGGCCGGAGTAAAAGATTAGTTTTTTGGACCTTTATCGCACAATTGGAATAAAAGATTTTTCTGAACGACTTTAATTAATTTGTGAAACTAGGAAGCCAAACTAAAATTTAGGGTATTAAAGATATTCAAATATGCTAACAGAGGATAAATTAAAGAAGATTACATATTTGTAATTTGTATTTTTATTTGTACTTGATTCTTAAGAGCTTCATAACATTACATTTTTATTTTGTTCTTAAAGAGGTTACAAAGGTCACATATTTGTAGTATAATAGTGTATTACATTCAAGGAGGTGTCTAATTAAATATATATATTTAAATTAAAATTTTTAATTGAATTATATTTAAAATCGTAAAAATAAAATATTTATTAAATAAAAAGTAAAGTTTAAAGTAAAAAAAAAAATTAATTGAGTTCCAACCATTTTTGTCTTAAAAAAGAAAAAAGGAAATGAAAGGGGAAAAAAAAAAAAAAAAGAAAGAAGAAGGAAGATAGAAGAATTAAAGAACTATTCTTATCAATTCGTTCAAGAAATTGAAGCAACAGACAGAGATGGCGAATATGTCTCTGCTTCCTGCCTTCCGCCATCTCCTCTTTAACTTGCCACCAACTTCCTCAACCAACATAGCCTCCTCTATCTTCCCAAAAGTCTCGATTACATTGTTCCGGAAACTTTCTTTCTTCTCTTCCAACGCCACATCCTCCCCTGTTCCACCCCGTTTCTCCCAAAAAGGTATCATCGAACACAAGATACAAAAGTATTCAATGCTTCTTATATGGGGTTGTAAGTTTTCTATTGTTTTTGTTAGCAGAGAACGCGTTCGTGTTGAATAAAGATGAGAGGCTGGTGGGGAGTGGTTCGGCAGATTGTAATAACCAGCCAGTTTTGAATTCGAATACCATTGCAGCTATTCTAACTTCACTAGGTGGTCCTCCCGCTGCAGTGGGAATTGTTCGATTATCCGGGCCATCTGCAGTTGGGATTGTGGGATGCTTGTTTCATCCCAGGTCAAAAAAGAAGTGGAAGAGGTCAATGTGGAAACCAAGGAGCCATGTTGTTGAGTATGGCATGGTGCTGGACCCTCAAGGAAATGTGATCGATGAGGTGTGAATTTGAACTTGGGGGAATTTGTTGACAACTTTCGCTGTCTGTGTTAGTGATTTGAGTATTTTTGCCCCTTTCTTCGGTAGTGAAAAGATATGAAATTCATATTAATTTCGAAATTCTTTCTTGTATTATCATGGTGGAGTATTTGGCTGAATAATAGACAGTTTCAAAATCTGGTGGTCCTTACATAATTTTACATCCTTCTGAATAGTTATTTGCATATGCATATGTATTATATTTTACTGGTAATAGCAAAGTAGTATTATTAGGTTGTGGCAATTTATTATCGATGAAAAAGCTATCATCTTGATTCCTATAGGCCGCAATTGTTTAAGAGGGACATAGTGTATATATTCACTGGCTTGATACTGTTTTCTGAACTTATTTAGGTTTTAGTGGTTCCGATGCTGGCACCCAAGTCATACACACGGGAAGATGTGGTTGAGCTTCAATGCCATGGAAGTGAAGTTTGTTTGCGGCGTGTATTGAGGGCTTGCCTGGAAGCTGGTGCACGGCTTGCAGAACCAGGTTGTGTGTTTAATTTTCTGTCAGTTTCTTTTCTATAATATTTCTAATGATCATGGTTCAGATTTTGGATTTGGTATGGTTGCATAATTACAATTGTGCTTTCTGGTCTATTACACTCCTGTCTAGTGCAGTCCAAGATTTTGATATAAAAAACATTGGAATCTGGAATTGATGACTACTATTGGCTAATTTTGCATGTTTATCTCTTTGAGTATTCAACAAAATTTAGGATGGGTTTTTCGAGCTTCAGACGTTTATGTCAAATAGTCTTTGCTTCTAGTACAAAACAAGTTCTAAAAGGAAATTAAGTGGTTTTGGACGAGCTGGAATTTTGAACTCTGAATTGCCTATTTAGACTGAAGCTGAAGTTGATCCTTACAAATTGAAACCCCAATTAAACTTTGTGTTTGAGTCTTGCATATATTGTAGAATAAAACGTTAGGTACAGCATGATGCAATCTGTGGAGATGTCTAATGTCTTGCCAGACTCTGACCACAGCTAGAATCCGTAGCCTAATCTTGCATAGATACATATAAGAGTAGCCATGCTGTGAACTGATACAATTATTTTCTCCTTGTTCAGGGGAGTTCACCCTGCGAGCTTTCTTAAATGGTCGGTTGGATCTTTCTCAAGCTGAAAATGTTGCGAGACTTATATCTGCAAAGTCAATGGCTGCTGCAGATGCTGCATTGGCTGGAATACAAGTAACTAGTTCTGGGTTTTCATGTTTTCAGACGATTTAATGGTGCCCTTTCTTGGGTTATATGAACATTGTATTTAAATATCACTAGACTTCCTCTGCTGCTTTCTGCCAACTTAAGTTGACAGGTATGACTAACCTCCTTGAGTAACATGGTTTCTCTAACAGGGAGGCTTCTCTGCTCTGGTAAAAACACTAAGAATACAATGCATTGAGTTGCTAACGGAGATTGAAGCTCGCCTAGATTTTGATGATGAGATGCCACCTCTTGATGTGAACCTTCTTATAAGCAAGATACATGGTATGTTGCAAGATGTGGAAAATGCGTTGGACACAGCTAACTATGACAAGCTTCTGCAATCTGGATTACAGGTATTATAAGGATTGAAATGTTCTCATCTCTTCTTGTTTGGGGAAGAAAAGAACCTAGAGGAATATAAGCAAAGTATTAGAAAACATATAACATCATCTCCCCTGCATCGTCTACACTTGTTGTGTATGGTCCTTTCTGTTTCTTCCTTCTGTTTTTAATAAGTGAAAATCTCCATCTTATGCCATCAACAAATGTCTTTATTTGTTGAAACAAAAACAAATTAGAAAAGGGTTGTTCTTCTCATGTGGAAATATCTGTTAATGCTGCTGATTTTGGATAGTTTACTTCCTTTTTCTGTTTGGTTTAAAAAGAATATATTTCAGTTCTACCACAGAAATGAGAGCATGCAATTCTCTTATTTGACTTGTGTCTTGTTGTTGTGTTTCTACATGCATTACTCTTTTTGATCCTAAACATGTTTCGTCAACATTTTTTTCTACTCCAACAGAGGTTTGAAGTTAATTTTTTATTTTACAAACCTTGTTGCAGATAGCAATTATTGGTCGACCAAATGTTGGGAAATCAAGCCTTTTGAATGCCTGGAGCAAAGTAAGTTGGGAAAACCTGTTGTTGGCATGAAATTTCTTTTTGATTTAGATTTTTCTGCTCACATGCTAAATAGTTATATTGCATTATTCAATAGAAGTGTTTTAGAGAGAGTGTATTCATCTTCACAAAGGTTTCCAGCACAGAAAATTTCAGGACACTGAACTGAAATTAACCTTCAAACATCAGTTCTTCCACCTGAAGAGTTTCTCATCTTATCTCAATGCCCTACAATTAGTCCTTAAGCTTGCGGACATCCTTAATTCTCTTTTCTACCTTAACTTGGATTGCTCAGTCCTTGATTTCTCTCTCCCTTCCAGGTAGCACTAGTATTTTTAATTCATGCTGCAGTTAATTAGATATAATCTTTTCTTTGACATCTCATGGACCAAACTTAGGGCACTTAAGAAAATGATACTTCTTTTTTCCCCTTTTGGGAGGGGGATGGGTGGGGAAAGTAGGGTGTTCTTTTCTACTGTAATATTGACCAGTGTTCCTATAGCTTCTTCTTCTGTGTTTTAGGATAAATTACGTTTAATCTTGTGCCTTATATAACTTTTAGCATGCAGAGTGAAAGAGCTATAGTCACTGATATTGCTGGGACAACACGAGATGTTGTAGAAGCTAACATTTCGGTGTGTGGCATACCCATCACACTTCTCGACACCGCAGGCATCAGGGAATCTAGTGACATTGTGGAGAAAATTGGTAGGCCTTTCATGGTACAATCTCTTAACTCTGTAAATAATCATTGTTGTCTGAATTTTTTTCATTTTCATGTCTATGACCATTAAATAGATCATGTGAACATCCGAAGAAGTGTTTCACTTTAATATGGATTTAAGGAATTCTTCAGTGACTACTCATAAGTAAAATTGAGAATTTCCCAACATTGCACAGAGATTAAGTTTTTCAGCTTAGGGTATATCATATTAAAAAGTTCTTGAGTCTAGGGAATTTAATGATGCTATAACTTTCCTGATGTAAGTTGATGACACTATCCATGTAATAAGCTTTTTATATTCAGCAACCTTTATTAAAAGGTAATCACAATCTCATTTTTCTTTCTATTTTCCCATATTTGTGCTAGTCTTTTATTTTCTCTCCTAAAGAACCTCTCTCTTACTCCCATACCCAGATTTCTTATCTCATATCTGCTTTTCTTGAAAAAGTACCAAGTGAAATGGAAGGTTTCTTCAAGCAACACATTGATTCTTCAAAAATCTTAAAGATCCTTTTAATTTGTTTATTTGGAAGCTAGTTCCTCCAAATCATCTTATATTCATATCTTCCAATCTATGCATCTTCTACTGCTACTTTTGTATTCCAAGTACAACAATCAGAAATGTAGACTTCTGATAGGAAAAACATAAGTAGCTGCTTCTTTGTGGCTGGACCTTCATATAACCCCCCCCCCCCTCTCCCAAAAAGAAAAAAAGAAAAGCGAAAAGCCAGTCCTGCTATTAACCCTTTGTTCTCTTTTCCTCTTCTTTGCTGTTGTTGAGAAGTACCAACTTGTTGTTACTATGAACAGAGTTACATGTGCGAACAGAATTTGTTCCTAGTTTCATTAAGTTGGATTTATTTTAAAACCTTATAAAAACTAGACCAACAGTCATGGGTGATTTTTTTCTAAAAGCAATTACAACACTTGTTTTCCTTTCACTCATAACAGAACTCAACAGACCATCTAATGGAATTTCTTTTCCTTGTATGACTTTTCTTATTAAATTGTTTACGTGAATAGAAGGAAGAGAAGGTGATAGAAGAATTGTTAGTTGGATATTCTTATATTCTTGTTGTCTTTTCTGATTAACCACTTTAACAGGGGTGGAAAGATCGGAAGCAGTTGCTACAGGTGCTGATATTATTATCATGACAATTAGTGCAGAAGATGGGTGGACTCCAGAAGATACCAAACTTTTGGAAAGGATTCAAACTAATAAGGTTTTTGAACATCTCCTCTATTTATCTAATGTTTTCCTGCCATTTAGTTTGTTAGAGTGAACTTGCAAGTTGACTTGCCAAATCATTTCCACTTTGAAAATCTTTTGTGCCATTTGTACTCTCCGGACTTTTATACTTGTCTTCAGCCAAGGTAAAATGCAAATTCTCTCAATTTGAAGTGTCTTCCCTGATTTTGTTGTGACTACTCCTTTTCCAATTTGACATGCCATGCAAGTAGGAATGCAAAAGACACCAAAATATATAGATGAGGCTGCAGGGGGAAGAATAGTAGACCCAACTCTCTACTTGGATACTAGACGCCAATAGTAAATATTTTTGTTACTGCAAAAGCCTGTGCTTTATATTACTGCCAAGGGGGCCCAAAAGGCATGGTGCCATTTCTGAAAGCATTCATTAGACAATGTACTTATCTGAAAAAGTTGATAGTTAAATGTGAGAAATTAGTATAATTGACATTTGACATAAGATGGAGTATGCTGTGAGACAGAGGCAAAGTTAGAGCATAACTAAAGGGCTGAACTGTAGTTTAATCAGCTTGCTTTATTAAGGTGCATGCCTTCCATTTTGCCTTGCCCATATATTTGCTGATGCTTGGCAAGATAATTTTTCTCTTGGTTTGAGAGAAATATTTCAAGGATATAATCACGATGAACTACCTGAACAAGATGGACCTGTTCTTCATGATACTTCAATTCTTGGCTGTTCGATTACTAGAGTACTATGAATGAAAAGCCTCGTGAGTTACTTTTGCTTGAATAACCAATAATTTGATAATATCAAATTGATTTTCCTTTTAAATGAGCCAAATGGAGGCTAAGGTGCTCAAGCCCTTCCATGGTGTTGTTTACAAGTCCCAAAATTCCATATTGAACTTTGTTTTTCCTTTTATCATTCTATGTTACCATCTAACTGTCTTGTTTCAAATTTTCTTTTGATTGGTTTTCAAATGTACTGGAGTTCTTGCATTTATGAGGAAAGAGATTGAACTTTACATCTTCTGGTTTCTCATTGGAATAACAGGCTGCTTCCAGGACTGCCTCCCCTATGATACTTGTAGTCAATAAAATAGACTGTGCTCCGCCTTCCTTCTTTGACTGGATTGGAAGACATGCCGACTCTTTCAGCAAGCTCATTTTTACATGCGCTGTCACTGGCCAAGGGATTACTGATCTAGAGGCAGCAGTTACAGAGATTATTGGTCTCAACACCATTCCTGCTGGTGGTTCCAGATGGGCTATAAACCAGGTTCGATGGTTCAGTCTTTTTTATGTTGCCCTTGCTGGTTGTCTTTCACGCTTTCAGATCTGGGCTGCACAAATTTTACTTCAGACCATTATGTATTTCACATCAGCAGATGAAGAAGCACAACTATCCCTTATCATAATTTATGATAACATGTTATTTGCTGTGTCCAGTGGAAAAAAGGAAACGTATATACTGATGAAATAAGGATAAATTAGTTCTGCAATTTGATGATCCTGAAATTTTGTGTGACATAGGATATTTCTAACGGACATTTTTGCTTTATTTCTTATCATTCGTAGGCCCTGGTATATGTTCTTGATAGTTGATTCAGTTCTCTAGCTTCTTTAATGGCTTATGCATCACATTTTTGAGGTCCGACGGACAATGTCATACTTAATTCTTATACATATGCTTCGAATATTTAAGTTTTCTGAATTAAATATAAAACTTCCTTAACATTTTACTGATGTCTAGTATTTGTCCATGGTCGTCAGAGGCAATATGAGCAGCTTGTGCAGACAAAAGAGGCTCTTACTAGGTTGAAGTCATCAATACAGCAGGAGATTCCTCTAGACTTCTGGACAATAGATATAAGAGAAGCTGCTTTGGCCCTTGGGCAAATAAGCGGTGAAGATATCTCTGAAGAAGTTTTGTCGAACATATTTGGCAAATTCTGTATTGGAAAATAGTTTCGGTACAGGCACAGGTTTCTTGTTCATTTTTTCCCTGTCAAGGATTAATAGGCTTTGCAGTATCTTCATTAGTTTATATCTAGGACTTTGTCCACTTTCTAACTCGAAAGGCGGCTCATTTACTGTGCATATTTAAGTAAACCAAGATATTTTACAGTTTTCAGTTTAGGGCCTGCAGATTGCAGCTCTTTAAATTACTGATTACAATGTGATTACTTTTCATTTATCAAAATTTCTGTCTCAACTTTAAAATTTTCTTTAACTTTCTTTATCTAAACAACTTACTTAAATTTTTTAATTTATTCATAAATTTAAAATAAAAATAAAATCTTTAAAAAAAGAATACAAGGGGAATAAGGTTCCCAACCAAAAAAAGGGATGCTCAAAAAAAGAAAAAGAAAAAAGATATTCTTTTTAGGGGAACCTTCACCTAGTTCCCCATGAAAATGAAAAAAAAAAAAAAGTTTCATAGAACAGGCAACCCCTTATGGTGCCCTTGGGGGTGGTTTCCAACTTAAATGAGGAATTGAGAAATTTGAATTTTTTTAGTTAATCATAAGTTTATTGTTAAAATTGACATGTTTTTTTTCTCAGAATGCTTCACCGACTACTTCTCCAAAAACACAAAACCTGTTTTTCGAGAAATAGCCAATAACCCTGAAAAATTCTACTTCGCACTTTTTCATATTTGTGATTTGAAATTTACTCAAAATAGCTCTTTGTTATTTTTTGTATCTTTTAGAAGCTCACAAAATTAATCATGTTCTGTTGCCATGCTATGTTGGCTGTACGGACTTGTCTCATTGTTTTATCAGCAAGTTCTTCGGGAACTGAGTTGACAAAGGCTTGTTTCAAGCTGATATCATCCATCTGGTTTATGAGATAGAACTTTTTGCACATCTTGTTATAATGCTTCTCCAAATCTTTGAGTTTTACTGAACAACATTTCATCTAGGAATTTTGATCTGGCTACTATAACATGATGATCTGCTTCTCCAAGAAAATGTTTTATGAGTATTAAGATAACTTCTTCAGGAGAGTTCAGTTGTAAAAACTGAAGTATGGCTCTCGCCAATGCTGTCGAGGCCATTGTTCTGCAGATTAGCACTTTTTCTTTTTCCTTTTTTTTTGGTCTTCTTGAGGAACCAAAAATTTTCTTTTTTTCTTGTTCTCTTTTCTTTTTCTTATTCTGCATTCTTTTTCTTCTTCTTAGGGAAACTTCTTCTGGTTCCCCTTAGTTTTTATTCTTTTTTCATTTTTTATTCCATTTTTTAGATTTTTTATTTAAAATTTATTAATAGGTTAAAATTTTTTAAGAAGATTGTTAAGAGAGAGAAAGTTAAGAGAATTTTAAAATTTATAGAGAAAAAAATTAATAAATAAAAATTAACAATGTTGTAGTTAGCAAATGTGTTAGTTTGTGGAAGATTAATTCCTTTGCCGATCTTATTTCCTGTATCAGATACAGATCAATTTGCAATAAGGCTCAGCAGCGTTGCACGGTCCAAAAAAGAATGGTATCTTCATCTGTATACATGACTGGTAAAAGCAGTTGAGATAAAAACAAAAAAATGAAGATACGTAGAATCAAAGAATCAATGGAAAATGCATCCTGTCAAAACATGGGCTTAGAAGCACAACATAAATATGTAAGCATTACGGACTGTAAGTTTTTGCTCTCATTCTGCACCTCCAACTGCCATCCTTCTGAAATTTTCGGTTTTGAGATCGTCTGTTCAACTCAAGAAGCTGCCTTTCCCAGTGGTTTTCTGGGTCGCAATGGGCTCTTCGACTCCCTTCCAAGCCTATTCCTCTCCAGTAGTCCTTCTGCAGGGCTTGGTTCAGCAGGTCTCTGTAAGCCTCCTGCAATTCCACAAACATCTTTGTGGATTCTTCCTTGATGGAAATATCACAAACATCAGGGTGATATTGAAGAGCCATTTTTCTGTAGGCTCTCTTTATCTCATTCACACCTGCATTTCTGCACTCAGTTGACAGCACTCTCTTGAAGTTCCTTCTTATGCCTCCAGATTGATCAGTAACACTTCGACATGAAACCACACAAAATCTTTTGTTCCCCGACAAGCCCTTTGGCAGGGGAAGATGCTTATACTGCTTGAAGTTGCTTAACGCGGAGCTCATAGAAGCATCCGTGGAAGAACTAGTTTTTGACTTCTTGTTGAAGAATCTATCTATATACATAAGCACTCGAAGGAGAATGCTTCTTGCCAAGACGACAATGACCTGTACGGCCACACTATTTTTCTTGCTAATACGAAGTCCTGGTCTATATACATATAATAAAGTTACATGAAATCCAAAAGCACAGTTCTGAACATCTCCAAGGTTTGTAGAGAAAAGTTTTTTATACGTGGTAGACTTGGTCTATACACTTATTCCCAAGTGTTATTCCCTGCATTTCAAAATTCTAGCATTATCCCGTGCATTACTGACAAAATTTTTAAAAATAAACTCTTTTAATTTATATTTTTATACTAGAAATTAAAAATACCTTTTAAATTAATTGTTTGTTTCACTATTGCAATTCATAATATAATTTTTATTATTTTTATATAACTTTTAAATAACTTTTATTAAATTATATATACTAAAACTTTGAAAATCCATATTTGGTTAGAAGTTCTCACACCACCGTTCAAAAAAAAAAAAAAAGACCCTCAAAGCAATATAAGTTATAATCTTTGTTATTTCTAACCTACTACCATCACTATTATTCTATTCTAATATAATATTTTTTTCACCTTTTAAATATTTTTCAAAAACAAATTCAAGCCCCTTTCATTGATTTTGTAAATTTATGAACACATAATTAAGTTGTGATTTTAGGTGTATATACTAATTTGATAATTACGCTTAGCAAAAAAGAAAATAATTGATAATTGCTTATGACAAAAAGATTTCTCTCTTTAATACTATTTTTTAATAATTTACAACTAATTTTTCTAAATTAATTATTTCTATGTAATTCCTAAATAATTGTCATACATATACCAAAGACCATCAAAATGATAACAATAAAATTTTAAAAAATAAAAAAATAATTTTATTAAAGAGCATTTTAGGACATTAAAAAAATACATAAGTTTAAATATCCACTTTTAGTATAATATCGATATAGATAAAGTCTTTTGTACATTCTCTCTCTTATCAAAATAAATATTCTTTTGTTAAATTGCAGACAACAAAGATGCACGTTGTTGTTTGTATATATTCTTATAGCTTTTATAGCTGTTAACGCACATTGACCCTATAGATCTTATAGCTCTTCTGTTGTTTATATATGTTCTTATTTGCCTCCACTCAATTGTGAAGTTTTATATTGTTTGGCAACAAAGTCGTTTAGATTACTAAAATGTCTTCAAGAGTTTCGGAAGATACATCATCGTCTCACTGTTTTGGAAAGGCAATTGGAACGTGCAGACCACCATAGTCGTGGAATTCTCAAGGTTTTGATTTTTGAACTTCAACTCTTTACTTCTTCAGGGCCTGCACTTACTTCTTTACTGCTCTGATACCCAATAATAAGATATTATGAAAAAATAAATCCGTTGATAATGTATTAAACTTGAAATAAGTTTAATGCAAAATACGCAAAATGTAATTACTCTTGTAACTTAAAATTTGTCAAGAGTATTTTTGAGAATCGAATAGGTATACTCCAAAGATTCGCTTAACAAAAATTGCAAAGTGTAGTTGTCCTTGTTTTATGTTGAGATAATCTCAAAGTGTGGGATTACCATATCTACTCAAGCATTCACTTGGTCATTATGACTGTTTGGAAGGACGGAAATTTCTTGACGCTGCAAAAGAAAGTTTGCAGTAAGGAACGCAGCCAAGGGAAGAAACAAATGGCTGCAATGCAACAGAAGCCGGCAACGCATATTATGGCCGGCCTTATCGGTGTTTGAGTTATTTATAATGTCATCATCGAAAGAAGTTTTGAAGGTTGTGGGAGCAAAATGTGTTTCAAAGTGAAAAGGGAGCTCTCTGCAGATGAATTGAAAGAAGGAGAAGGACAGAGAGAAACAGAGGAAGGAAGAGGAGAAGAAAGCAAAAGAAAAAGAGAAACATAAAAAAGAAGAAGCCAATAGAAAGGAAACGGCGGAGAAGAAGAAGAAGAAGATATCAAGAGAAAAAGAGAAGAAACTAGCTGAGGAAATGAAGAGGAAAGCAGAAGAGAAGAAAAAACGTGAAGAACTGAAGAGGAAGGAGAAAGAAAAGAAGGAAACGAGGCCGAAGAATAAGTAGATGCTGCAAACATGCCATCTCATCCATTCTTTTGCAGGCATTTCTAAGCTTCGTGCATAGAACAGGAAAGAAAAGAATAATACACTGCAGAAACCTATTCATTTGAGGCAACCTACTTCCCTCCCTGTAGCATGAATGAACTGTTCTTCTCAATTGTACCACTATTTCTTCATTCAAGAGAAATAAAATTCTCATATCCGCTGGTATTAATATTGAACAAAGATAAAGAATGATCAGAATAAAGCTGCTTTATTCTATTTAACAATGGAATGTGTCTCGCAGATCCTTTCATGACAAAGAAAATTATACATACAAGTAAGCTGGATTGTCCCTGATGTGCTTCTGCACAAAGAATGGAAGACTACATCCTATATTAAGTTCAGACTACTAGACTACGATATACACTTACATGACTTCCGATAACTTTCACTAACAAAATTTCAGCTCGAATGGGGAAGTTGTTTCAAGTTCTGCGGTTTACAAGGCGAACAATGGTAGTGATCAGCACGAATGTTGACCTACGAGCAAAATGACATTGCTTTGTATGCACATTTGCTTGTAACCTACTGACTGCGGGCTGAATTAAGCACCCCTTGTAGTTCACCAACTAATCTTGCTCTGGTGGATGGGTCGACCTAAAATAATTCCAGAATGTACTTGTGTAAGAAAAAATTAAGCAAAACACACAGAAAGACAGAGGACAGAATAAATTGGCCTGCAAGGTGTCTTTTTACCTTCTGCAGGAGGGCAAGAAGAGCCTGGGGAAGAGCTTGTAGATCCAATGTGGAATCACCAATCTTTGACAATTGAAGCAACACCTTTTGCACATGCAACTCCTGTAACCTTTCCTCATAATTCTTGGGATCAGCCTTCCATGCGAAGAACGTGTCATCATCTTTCCACGCTCTTTCTTCTCTTCCTGGAGATTGTGAATCCAAAAACCACTTCTTTATCAAACCCATAGCTGAATGATAAGTGAGCTGGTCGCCTGCAGCATCTCTCACAGTTTTGACCAATGAATCCTCAAATACTCTCCGCTGCAATCTTTTATAGAAGAATGACCGAGAGTTTGTCCAGTCTACAACTTTTTTGACCACTCCTTTAGCAGCCATTCTGAATGCAGTATCATGTAATTCCGCAAACCTTGTAGCAATTTGGGTGTACACTGGCAAAAGCTGCTTTTCACGGGATTTTATCAGCTGCTGCAGAGCATCAATAGTGGCATGGTCCCCAGCACGCTTGGCTTCTTGAAGCTTTGCCTTCAAACTGATAAGCTGCTGGTCAAGCCTAACCATGCATTCCAGCAGCTCCTTTGTGCGAAACTTAATCTCAATTAGGCCTTCCGGCTCGAGGACATTTCCTCTGGCAGTCGGCTCAGCATACATTTCAATATGGTCTGGATTGATCTTAGCATCCACAACCACCCATGCCCCTCCACGGAGCTCACCCATCATTGGGATGTACACAAAAACAGGTTGTTCATAGGTTCTAAGGTTCTCAACGATGTTAGAACCAGCCTGGAGGATGCCTTCAAATAGGTCCCTCTGTCCACCTGAGAAGCCTCTCCAGTTGGCAAGAATAAATAGTGGCAGCTCTTCTCTGTTGAAATCCATCAATGCTTGAGCCGTTTTAGTAGCAGAATCAGGAAACCATACTTGCCCTGCTTGGGGAACCACCCTTTCATGGGAATCAAGCTGCCCAGGGTCAGCAGGGATGACTTGCATCATAGTCTGAGTCTCAACTGCAACTATACCTACGGGGATTCCACCAAGTTTTGCTCTTCCAGTCACAACAGTTCTTGCCCAGCCTTCCAGTGTTTCAACAAAGCTGTCCCTGTCAAAAATACCTCCTAGCCAGTTTCCACTGCCATCTATAGCACCACAGATAGCAGCACGGGGATCACATGTGTTCTCGGGCAGGTATTCAACTGGTCTCTCTGGAGGGTCATTGGGAGTCAACAAGGGAAGTGGACCCCCAAAGTAGGGAGGAATGAAGCTTAGCCACTTCAAGATAGCTGATATCCCCTCAAGATCATCTGAAACAGTCAAATGGACAACTCCATTGGTAGCCATAATTTTTGGTCCACCAAGTTGCATGTGGGAGCTATACACTTCCCTTCCCAGAAGCTTGTTTAATGCAGAGAATCCAGTTAGAATAATGGGTTGGTCAAGCCTCTGTATACACCGCATGCCGAGGCGAGCAAGATAAGCACCTATTCCTACAGTTCGACCAGTCACATATGTTAAGGTGAAGGTCTCCTTGTATGCTTTTGAGTATGCACTGGCAATCGCTCCACTGCCACTACAGTTTTCAACCCCCAAACCATCCTCCTTCCCCACAATAGTATCTATTATCCATCGAGTTTCTCCGCTTGAAAGTTTCTTTTCATGTGCAATTACAGATGATCCGATACGTGCATAATCTTCAGGAGTCAAATACACATATTGAAAGCCACGTTCAGGGCTTGATTCATCAGACCATCCAACTTTAAAGCAAGATTTCACTTCTTCAGCTACACCAAGACGGGCACCCGAGTTGACGGCCAAATAAATTAAAGGCAGTTTCAGCCTGCAAGCAAGATCAGTCACCGCTTGAAAGAAGGCATCCTCCCTAGGGCCAAAAGAACCATTTCTGAAAGTTACATCATTAGCTACAACAAGAATTGTCCTTCCAGAAGGAAACTCAGGTGTAGACATTTCCATACTCCAAGCAACCATGCCAACGTCATTCAACCCAGGCTGGCGCTCCACAGACACAAGAGGAGTGCCCCAGTTGCCTTTTGCATCAGCAAAAGCAAACTCAGTTACTTTAAGAAGGACCTTTGGCCTTTCAGGTCCAAAATGGATTGATTCCCAAGCGTTCTCCAAGGCTGCTTTGAATGCCTGTAGAAAATATTACTCACTAAGCATTTACAAGATGATCAGAAAGTTGTGAATTCCGTTTGCTAGAATTAAAGTTTACCAGCGGGAAATCATAGCAGTAAGTGGTGTTGCTTTTCCGGGCTAAAAGGCGCCTCCGATCCAATACTCCCAGAGGCTGATAAGAAGCATTCACAGGCACACCATGCAAAGGGCCCTTCTCAGATACAGAATGGTAGACAACTTTGTGTTGAGTACCATCTTCCACTTCACGGTATATCTGAGCAGTAAATAAAACAATGTTATGAGTTTAAGCTCTTATATAGACTTCCACAGCTAGAACTTATATGTCATCCGTACGGCAGAAATGCAATTGACCAAAGAACAACTTATTGCAATGGCCTACAAATGCTTCATTGCATAGAGAAACATCATTGCATACAAGCGCACACAAAGGATGTAGATGTTTGTGTTTTTGTATTAACTGCTTGGAGCCCCAACCAAATAACTTCATGTGCAAAAGAGTGCATTCTGATTTTCGTAATTAAATTCACAGATATCCACTAAAGAGCTCTCTGCAGCATACAAATAGACGTTATATTTTAAGTCTTACCTGTGAGTTAAATTCATGATATAATCTAGACAAATATAGCTATGGTTGCTAACCTGAGACTAGAGTTTTAGTCTCGAATTATAAAAATATAGTAGCTCACTTACATGCACAATGCAAGTATGACCTGTCACATTTGTAAGAACAATCCTCCAGGCACCATTTGCTTCTCCTTCAGATGACATCCAAAGCTTCAACTCCCACTGACTTACACCCAAACGATGCATTTTTACACCAACAAATGAATTAATTTCACATGCCAGGTCTCCCAAGATTTTCTCTATTGTTGCTTCTTCATGCTTATGATTTATCTCCACTCTCCTACACATGTAAGGGGAAATGCAAAGCTTTAGGTGGCTATTCAGTCAGCCTCATATCAAAACAAACAGAAACAGAAATATTCTTACTTGTTATAGGGAAATAGATCAGCTATTTGTTGCTCTTGCAAGATATAAAGATACATATGAGCATGATCAGATTTGACTGTGGCATTATGGCCATGAAGTTCAAGTTCCTCCAGCGCGGACATGAGAGACCTCAAAATACTCCTTGAAGTAAATGACAATGTCCAAATAGTTTGAGTTATTCCCTTGTCCAATCCTTGGAAAGCTGCTAAACCTTCATTTGAAGTAGGCTGCCTCACAAGTGTTCTGAGATACATCCTCTGGACAGGAACTGGCTTCTCCATAACAGTGTAAAGATGCCATTGGCGGTCGCGGGATGGAGTATATTGTATGTTTCCATAACCCTTCAGTTTATCCTGTTGCATAGGGAATTAAGTCAACTAAACAGCAAACAACGAAACGACTTTGCATCATCAACTCAAGAGAGAAAAACGGGAATAAAGGGAAGGAAAGTTGGAGAGGTATATGATAACAGACCAATTCAAGGTATGTCGAAAGAGGAGGCTCCAGGTGACGCAG
This sequence comes from Rauvolfia tetraphylla, assembly GCA_030512225.1. Taxonomy (NCBI): domain Eukaryota; kingdom Viridiplantae; phylum Streptophyta; class Magnoliopsida; order Gentianales; family Apocynaceae; genus Rauvolfia; species Rauvolfia tetraphylla. The sequence continues at coordinate 6,449,863 of JAJQKT010000058.1, read as the reverse complement.
AAGGGGTTCCTCTTCATAATACTGCTTTCCAGATGACCAGTAAAAGGAGTGTCTCATAGGACCCCGCCCTTCATCTCTTTGAATGATACAGCTGATAACCCCTACACCAGCACTTCTAAGACTGAGACTAACTTCTTCTTCCTTTAACTTTTTTGCCAATTTGTTAATTCTTTCTTGAGCTTGATCCTCATCACCACTGCAGAAGATCAAAGGAACAATAAGAATCAGAGATCACATCGTGCCCCAAAAAAAAATGTCAATTCCAAAGAAATTTAAACCATTCAAAGAAGATTCATTTTCCATTATAAACATGCAGAAAAATAAGTTATTTCTTGTGATTAGTTCTTGAGTAAAAAGGAACCCCATTCAGGAATTTCAGATAAGCAAATTACATTCTTCTAATAATTTAAACTTTAAGTTGATGTGGTAATTCAACAATGAGAAAGGCAGAGTCCATCATCAATATACCCCAGTTCAGTTGTTCGATTTTACGTAGATTTCATCCATGCAGAAGTATTCCCAGCTATAACAGAAGTTGGAAGAAGAATTCCTAGTTACCTGTCTTGAAGCGAACTCATTGGGTTGTTAATACCCACCAAAGCAATGTGCATCATGTTACCATGGTTAATGGCTACATTGGACCCACTTGCAGCTGTAGTCTGCGAGTTATGTGTAGTTTCTCGCAATGCAGCAGTTAAAACTATAGGTAGTAATTGGAGAGATTTGATGATAACCATGGCACCCCATTTTTTTTCGCCGTGCTTTTCAACGAATGGTTTCTCTATAGCTTGATCTCCCGAAACGCTTTTTCTCTTCACATGCTCTTCCAAGAACTCCCACGAAGCAATAAGTCCTGATCTATGCCACTGCATCCTGACACTGCCTTTCAGAAGATATGGCTAAAAGAGATATTGAATGTCAGAGGAAGAAAAATGATGAAGTTCAAAAAGAGAGAATAGATAGGAAATTGAAAAGTAGTACCTGGTACAACCTACGAACATAAGTTTCTACAACTCGCCTCTGAAGTGTATGATCACTGTGATCAAAAAGGCCCACAAGTGCATCTTCAACTGCTAAAGGAGCACTTACAAGGGCCTCCATCCTTTCATTTATGGCACTTTTTCTCTTAGGAGTATCCATGGTTTCACCATCTTCAGTGAACATTTCCAACTCAGATAGACTTCTGGCAATACTAGAACGAAGTTCGCTTAACTTTGTCTGTTCCAGCAATTGACTTGCCTTTAGAGCCAACTGCAAAGGGACAGTTCTTCAGACTCCCATTATGGATTTTCCACATCAATCACTCAAAACCAAAAAGAGTATTTTTCAGACAGCCATAGGAGATTATTAGATGTATGATTGTGAAATATGAACAAAAGAAGTTGGAAAACAGTGACATCTCGATCTGATATAGCGAAAACTATAAATTAGTTGAAAACAACCTCAGAGTAATTAGTATGGTTGAGTGCAGAGAAACGGATGAGTATTTCTCTATACGGAGCAGGATTAGGGTATACAAGTTGTTCCATAAGGCGTAGGATCAGCTTGTTTTTACTCTTGATGCCCTGCAAAATATCAGTGTGTTCATACAACATATCTTCTCCTCGACAAAAGAATAGACAGCAGAATGCAGGATTATGATATGCATTTGAATATACCTGATGAGAAAGCACAATGTCCAGAACCTTTAACAGATCTTTCTTATAATGAAGCCGCAGACGTTCAATTACATCAGCCTGAAACAAAGCATATTGCAACTGAATACCAAATACATTGAAAAAGGTTGAATTTATGGAGTCTCCCACCATAGTGCACATAAGCTTTTTCTCTTAGTTACGTACAAACAAGAAAAGCCAAGAGACTAGTAAAAAATTCATCTTAAAAATAACACCACAGAGTAGAGTTATCCTATGATTTTAGGGTATCCGATATTGCTTAACATAGTAGGTGACAGGTGTATTAAATAGATTCCAGCATTTTTTCCTTTGCACAGTGTTATCTTGAAGAAAGCTGATATGAAGATGTAAAAATATGACATAGCATTTTGATAATCAAATCTTGGCAAGGCTTTCAAGAGAGCTACATAGAGGCCAAAAAAAGGAACAACAATCACCACAACAAGCTTAAGAACCACACCTATAAGAAGTACATAACAAACAGAAATTTCCCTTGTTGACAAAATGGGCATCTTATAGAAGTTGCAGACACACCATACACAAGTTTTAGTCACAAAAATTGTAATGAATGAGACAACCAACCTGTATGTTATCGCTGAATAATTCTTCCACAGATAAATACTCCTCAAAGAGGGATTGGACTATAACACGAGCATGACTCTCTCTTCCGCCCTCATAAGACTTGACAAGATTCATTAATGGTTCAACTAGTCTTTCCTGAGCTCCTTTCTCTTTATCACGGCAAGAGCTTAAATGGGCCTATATTAGAAAGAATTGTTCAGGTTTGGAGGGAAGTGGAAAGAAAAAGTAAATTTCTAACTGTGTGAAAGTCAGTTTTGAAGGATGACCAATGTTGATAAGAAGACTGACCTCAATAACACCCCGTAGAACTTTGGCAGGAAAGTCAACATTTTGCAAGCTAGCCATTCCTTCAAACTCCTTGTATTTTGCTTCTAACTGTAAAATTCATGATTCAAAAGCAAATAAGATTAGCATGTCAGCACACAGCCGGACACAGAAAACAAATGAAGAAAAAAGATTATAAGGGCATCTACTTCTTGTCTGAGTTCCTTTGCCAATCGGTTTGCCAGAACAGCAAAACATTCTTGCCATTGAAGGAAAGGAAGCTCAGGATTATCCAGACAACTTAGCAAATTCTGGACCACCTGTAACACACATTCTCTATGTTAGTATAAAATGCATTTCATCAAATTTGATTGGGAAGTTTTCTTTCGATTAAAATGGGAAAACATGAATTCCCCTGACGAAGTCCACGCAAACAATTACTTGAATCTGTTTTTGCTGCAATGACAAAAGAAAGGTTTCTTACTTCGTCAATGTTATGCTCATATCCTGCGAGAATCATTTGAGCTGCATTTAAACTTGCAGCGCATCTTTGATGAACTTTTCCAGAAACAACAGTTGGAGGTCCCAGAATTGGAAAGCTCCCCTGGAAAGGTTCTGCTTTTCTTACAGCAGAAGGATCATCAAGATCAAGTCCAGAAATGAGCTCACCAGCCTGCACATGGAATAAACTTTTAGCAGCAAGAGAAAGAAGTCAGAAGTACTTGCGTTGTAGACATGACTTACCTGCATAGCTTGACCCTCTGACATCTTGAAATGGATAATTCCAGATGCAGGAGAAAGAAGAGGCATGCACATTTTCATAACTTCAACCTCTGCATAAGGTGTGTCAGCATCAATATGGCTGCCATCTCCAACCAAATACCTTAGCAGCTTGCATGGTGTCTCAGCCACTAACTTAGATGGATCATGATCATTCTGAACAGCACAGAAATAACTAAACATTAAGCCAAGACCGGTGCAATAATATATATGAGAGTAGAGTCAACTTTAGGCACCTGAAGCAAGCAAGTCCTTCCATCAATGAGGAGCCGAGTTCCAGCTGCTTCCTCTTCTGCATATATTACATGGCTATTCCCATCCAGCTGAGAGAATCTCAAAAAACAAACTTCTCAGAATGTTTATTTATATTTAAAAAAAAAGATCCCAAAAGGTGTATGATACAATGTATCATGCCATATGGAAACAAATAGCATACATTATCTGGCACACCACAAGTACCATTAAAATGAACTAACAGGTAACAGTTCCATTTCCAATTTGTAGGGATCAAAAGAAAACACTAAATAGAAAATTTTCTTGCCTGCATTAACAAGCCCCCATCACGTAAGGTGTGTATTTCAGCTTCAACCTCAGACTCATTCATCCTTAATCTATAGCTTCCTGGTCCACCCCTTACCATGCTTATCTGGGAAACAACAAAAGAGCACAAGAAGAATGACAGTAGGGTCCTTTAAACAAAATTCAGAGAAAGCAACAGCAAAAGAATACAGCTATCCTTTTTCTCCCCCCACTAAATTTTTGTGAAAAAATCAACCTACTCTATCCATTGGATATATGATGTTATTAATTGATATGTTCCTAGACAAATATAAAAGTACTCATACTGTATAAGACTACTTACTGTATACTTGCTTCCTTCAATATTCAATGAAACATCAGAGTTGACAAGTGAAATATGCTGCAAGTAGGAAAATAGTCATTGATCAATAGATTAGAGAAACATTTACAAGCTGAATCTGAACCAAAGGATAAAAGGGCACTATACCTTGGGAGGAATCTGACCCTTTTCAAGATAACCAACATATTCTGAAACCACAGCCGTGCTGCTTGCAGAAGCTTTCTGAATTATAAAAGGAGACAATGCATGGCAATGATGTTAAACATGTTTATAGCTTTACAAAAAAGAAACATTTTACAAGATTAACCCAGCAGAAACTTTGACCAACTTCAGAGAGGAAAAGCTTACATAAAGAGCACCTCCAACCACAGAAAGATACCAGGGTGGTCTTTCAGCTCTGACCCTCATGGCAATTCTACTGTCCAGCCAGCCCGTATGTATTTTATTCTCTCTATAATCTGAAGCCTATATAAAGATTTAAAATTGTTAGATGACCCATCAATGGGGTTAGCTAACCAAGGAACATTGGGCTGCCTTTGAAGGTTGAAGAATTTACATGTAATAGATCGATTGTATAGTCCACATTTGTACGAATCTCTCCACGAATCTGGATTTCCTTCAACCCAAGAACCATATTTGCAATCGCCAATAGTCTCGACTCTCCAAATGCAAAAATGTGTCCTGATATTGTTTTCCAACTACTTAGTGGGAGACTTTTATTTTCTTTTCTGTTCTTCTAACACAAGAACAGCAGGACTGTGAAATGTGTAAAGTTTCTTTCTATGTATACAAATAACACTGGATAAATTTGTCCAGGAGTATCTAGAGGTGAAAGGCCAAGCCAGTTCCTACAATTCCAGATGTAGTAATGGCTATACAACTGATAAATATGCTCAAAGTATTGCTAAAGAAAGATGAAGCAAAGAATATCTCTAAGGATCTCAACATAATGTGAACAAACAATTCAATTAACTCTTCTGTTATATACATAAATCCTTCTCAGATAAGTCTACTTGGGTTATGTTTCCAATACTTTGCTTCCTTTTATCAAAAAATCTACAATATTTGTTCGCAATTATAGGAGCTTATATATATATATATATATATATATATATATATATATATATATACATCCATAGTTATATAGTTCTATTCAGAACCTGTGGTAATTGTTGAGAAGGTACTCAAAATACTAAACCCCACATACTAAAAAATGCTGTAGGGAAAATAATAACTCTTGAGACACAAGAACTGCTTTATATAGGAGAAAAGCAAGTGACAAAGATGATCAATCACAAAATGGAGGAGACTAAGATGAAAATATAATCAATTCTTATAATCAAAATTAAGAATTCTTCTGAGCCATGCACATGATGATGTGCTTTATTCTTCTATTCTCAATGCAAAATTTTCCAGGACTCCAAATATCCCCCAGATGAAACATGCATATAGCCAGGGAAAACGTAACAAAGTAGAAAAATAGGCTTGTTTTCAGGATAAGATCACGAACAGCACAAAACATAACACCAGTTTAAACCATTGTTGTCAATTTCAACCACTTCAAACTTCTATAAGCAGAAAGCAATCACAATTTGAATTGAAAATGCATTCTTGCTTTTCTTAATTATAAACTGCCCAAAGATATTTCAACTTACCAAATTGAGAATCAGAAAATTCATGAATGCCTCCTCCAGACTGCAGTCATTAACATGTTGTTAGTCTAAAAGTACCAGATTTGAAGCATTATTGTGGCGTATAAATTATTGACAGAGTACCTTGACAGAAAAGTATGCCCACACATTTGGCTTGCTTTTAAAACTCAGCTCCTACAAAGAAATTCTTTAAATTAGTAAGAGCAGTTTATAAAGACGCATCAAGTAACAAAAGAAAAAGAACTCAAGGTTGAGCACTTCCAACCTGTACTTTCCCACTAGTAGGCTTGAAACCATCATCAGGGTCCTCACTTGTGACACGCACAGCTACACAATGACCTTTCGGCCTTGTAGACTCCGCCTTGTCAAAATCAAATGCAGTTGCAACAACTGATATCTTTCTCCAGGAATCATATCCCCCACCATGTTCAACCCCATAAAATCTCCTTATTTCTGATATAAGAACAAAAGAACACCATCAAGAAAAAGAAAGGATACTAAGTAGTTTTGAGGCCCCAAGAAGTACGGCACTTAACCTGGAATTTGCCACAGAGGAATACCCATCCCAACAGCTACCTGGGCAGCTGGAAGATTAATTTCAGCTATCCACTCAGTGACTGGATGCTCCACCTAAATTGCAAGAAATTGTTTACATCATTCAGGAGTTCAACCAGCATGCACGCTTAAACTGCTTTGACAGAATTGAAGCAATGAAAGACTTCACAAGTTGAATAAAGATGAATTAACTAGAAAATTCTATTTTTGAACAGAGAAGCTGGATATGATATCCAAGTTACTGAATGGAACCTGTAAACGCGGATTGAGTTCCAAGAAATAGTACTCCCCAGTCTCCATACCGTACAGATACTCAACAGTGGCTGCTCCTACATAATTTACAGATTTTGCCAATCTTCTGGCAGCCTGCTCAAGTTTTTTCACTGTCTCCAAGGGAGCAACAGTTATTGGGCCTTCCTCAATGATCTAAGAACATGCAAATTAGGTAAAATTTTAGATCTAGCAATCCATGTGACTCCCGGAGTGTCCAAACTAGAAATAATTTTAAGCAATCATTTCTGATATTACAGTGTCCTTATGCCATAGGGAAATAAGAAGAATTTATTTTGTAACATGCACATGAAAACATATGCAAGCCAAGCCATAAATAGCAGATATATCCGGACCACAATACAAGCAAAATAAGAGCCAACCTTTTGATGTCGCCTTTGAACACTGCAGTCACGACTATGCAGAGCTGCAACATTTCCATACTGATCGCAAAGCAACTGGACTTCTAAATGCCGGCTCTGCTAACATGAAACAGGATGTGATATTGGAAGAAGTTCTGATTTTAGGTATGTAACTAAAACTAGCTGAGGTTATATGGAAATCACCTAACCTGAGAAGCAACCTTCATAATAAATATTGGGGACCCCGGAACTTCACCTTGAACTTGTTTGAATAATGCCTTGACTTCATCAGCATTATGAACCTGCAAGGTCCAAGTAGAGACATGGTGTCATCTCACATATGCTGGAAAAAGAGTTTGCTGGAGAGCAATAAGGTTGCCAATCACAACCAGAAAGTCCAATAACTTTTCCAATATTAGATTAATCGAAGTTACAAATTATGCAGTTGGCCAAATTTAGCCACTTAGAACAATTTATAAAGGACATAAGAGTCATCCAACAACTATTGGATCAATTCAGCATCAAGAAACAAACCTTTCTAATGCCTTTACCACCACCACCCCAAGATGCCTTAATCATTGCAGGGTAACCCACATCTTGACAACTAGCAATTGCTTCTTCAGTGGTATAGACACATGCTTTGGTATAAATATCTTCAGGAATGGAAACCAAAGAGCTTTCTGGAGGAATTCTCACCTACAAGATGGACATTCAATGGATTATATGATGAAATCATCAGGGCCTAAAACAGTACCAGCATGAGTCTAAGTACATTACACGAGAGCCACTCCAAGGAAGAGTGGGCACTTCAGCAGCTTGTGCAATTAATGATGAACCAATTTTATCTCCCAATGCTGCCATAGATGTTGCTGGTGGACCAAGAAATACAATTCCTTTAGCCGTCAAAGCCTCTGGCAGTTCTGGATTTTCTGATGCATGACCCCATCCAGGCCAAACTGCATCCACACGAGTTATTTCTGCAATCTGGAGCACATGAAGTTAGATAACAATTAATATATCCACAGTATCATGTTTCCTCATCCCCTCTTTGTGACAACTTCAAAATTCAGAAAAGAAACAAGGAAAGGGGAAAAGAAATAAAGCTCTTTTGTATTGCAATATACATTTGATATCTCAAACCCCTGTTTGGCTTTTGCAAATGGACAGTCTCAATTAAGAAATCTTGAGTCTTGCATTTGATAGTCCCCTCAATGCTTCCTCACAAGTGGTTTGATTAAGAATGAGATTATCTTACATCATATTCATTTTAAGATAACATTCTTCAGCAAAAGAAAACATAGTGTACTCCAAAGAGGAACAGAATCTACAGACCTCTACAATAAGCTGCACATTCGCATAGTTATTGTTGTTTGTCCCACCAGGAACTTCAACAAATTGATCAGCTATCCTAATATGCTCTGCATTTATTCTCATGTCCTCTGGTGTAGCCATTGCCACCAATAAAATTGCCTTCTCTGTACCAAATGTCTCATATGCCCACGTTCTAATACTACATATAAACTTGACAGCAGCCATTCCATTGTTTGCAATTAAGATACTATGGATTGGCCTCTTTCCACCCAGAGCATAACAGAATTCATCAACCTCAGACACTGTAGTAGGAGACCTTAGTGGAATTGCACCATTAACATACCCATTACCTTGCTTGAACCCAATCGCTGGGGGTCGCCTTTGGGCTTCTGACATGTTTGCAGCCCCTGAAATAACAGAAGCAAAGGTTCCCAACATTGGTTATTCATGTAAAGAACCAAAAAGTTTCAATGAGCATCAATCAGCTTATTTTCTACCTGAGCTTAATATTACTAGAATTTTATCTTCCTTAGATATGTAGCATCATCAGAAGACCAAGACGAAGATAGTTAAGATATAAAAGAATTAAATTGGAAACCTTACAAGAAATAAAAGTTCAACTTGGAAGACGTATATGTCAACAAACTTGTTGCCATATACTCAGGAGCTACAAGATGATAGGAATAATTCTATAGCCCAATAAAATCAGAAATGAAATGGAAAAGGCAAGGTCATTGAAAAGAGCGGATAGTTGGTCCTACCATAGCATAAACTATGGATCCAAACATGACAAACTAATACAGAAGCAACCAGTAGATACAAATATGGAAGAGAATTTCTCTAGCCGATTCTGAAGTAATATGACAAGGAATTGCTCAATTGCAAAGAACAGCCACAGCAGGAAAGAGATTCAGTAATGAGCAACAAGACAGTTTAATTTGTTCGACCGTGGAACAATGATAACAACTCTAGGCAGTAATGCAAGAATGTAGAACTTTTGAACTGACTAAAAGCTACAAAATCGCAATAGTTGTCGCATCAAACGAACTATGATCCATTGCAAAGGGGCAAGCAGAAGAAATAGTATCCGTTGATGACACTGAGTTAAATGAAAACCCAAAATTCAAAATTCAGAGTTCAAATTCACAAAGAACAACTCTTTACGGAGGAAGTATAACTTTAACCATCAAGATGCAACCTTTTTTAGATATCTCGATAAATTCACACACATTTTGAATTGAATTTCTAGTAGAATTGATCACTGGAATCAACAAAAGCAAAAGGTTTGAATTTAAACTTCATAAAGAAGCCCAATTCCCAGTAAAGCACGAGAAAGAGACGTGATTGACACAGCAAGATAGAGCCAAGAGTACTGACCTTAAGGAAGAGGCAAAGAAAAATCTCCAATCTTTCAGAAAAAGAGTCGACTAGTTTAACCTGATATGCTTATATGTACATTTTATTCAAGAAGTGGAGTTGAACACATAAAGATTCAACAGACTCCCAAATGCAAGGTGCAAATCTGGATACAGTACGTCTTTCTCTTTCTATAGTTCTGGCACTAGAGAGAGAGAGAGACAGAGAGATAGAGAGGGAGATGAGCTGATGATGTATGTAAATTGAATGTGATACAAGTTTTCGGTCTTGGTTTGGTTTGGATTGGTTGAGTCTTAAATAGTCCTACGTTTACAAAGCGTTTAATGATCTTGAGGCCCCTCTTGCACGTGTTCTCCGCCTGCCGTTGCATTCCTTAACTTCCCCCGCCGCGCCCCCCATTTTCGCAGTAGCTCCCAGCTACCCCACACTCGTCACCCCCCCACGCCACGCCACCCCCCGTCCGCCAATCCACCAGAGTCCACTTCTAACCTTGTACCTTTCTGAACTCTACAAAGTCAACTCGTTTTGTCCCATATGGCCTTCCCCAAACCCCAGATAAGGACGAAAAGTATTGCAGTAAAAACGTTCAAGATTCTGGGAGTAGGGAAGTGGGGTGGCAGGGGGCTGCGCGTAGGAGATAGATTTTCTTCCAGGGGAGTTAGATGGATGGCTGTGTTTTGACTGGGAGGTAGGTGGTGCAGACGACCAACCTTACTGCATTTGTTCTTGGAGTCTCTGATTCAATTCAATCAATGTATATATTGGGCTGAATTATTCTGTGGTCACAGAAGGAGAGATGGCTGCAGAAATTGTGCATTTACCTATTTTATTAGATGTCCAACTATTTTAGGTGATCACAAATTCTTGTATTTTTCTTACATTGAGTTTGTTTATATAGCAGTGAGACACCAATCTGATTAGTTAAAACAACTTTTTAGTAGATTTTACATTATCACAAAATAAAAATAGGATTAAAAAAGGAAAAATATAGGATTTCGTTGACCTAACATCCGTTATGGGTTAACGGATGAATTTTTTTTATAACATTTCTTTCTCTTTTATGCAATAAAAAGACTTTGCTATATGTAGAAAAGAAGTGCTGATAGGGATAATGTGTAACTTCATCCGTTTCAAAATACTCCATTTAAGGCCTTTTTTTATAAACATTAAAGAAGAAAAAAATAAATGATATTTTTTTATTATATTTTTAATTAATTTTATTAATATAATAAAGAACAAAAAATTATATTTATATTGAAGATTATTTTAGGGTGAGATTAGATAGTGTTTTGATTTGAGATTTTCTAATTTGACGACTTTCATGAGATAAATTTTTTTGTGAAAAAAAATGTGACAAAATGAAAAATTTGTCCGAACAAAAAAATAATTTTTCAAATTTGTAACAAGTTAAATATTTTAAGAAGAAAAAATTAATCAAAAAATCTTCTATTTTGAAATTAAAGGAATAAAAAGAAAAAATTTAAAATATTTTATATTTTAAACCAAAGAAGGTATGATTGATATTTTTGAATGAGTCATTAGTACATAATAGTGATGTTGAGGTGTGTAGGTGACTGACCGGAGAGGTGTGATTGATTATTAATGGAATGGGTGGGTTTTACATGGATGATCAGTAATGGTTGGAAGTTAGGTAGTGCTTCCATGCATTGCATCATTCCTATATTAATTGTGATTTTCTCATCTTACCTTCAATTACTAATTGAATATCCAAGCTTTTCTTTATATATATATATATATATATATATATATATATATATAGGTAAATATCCAAGCTCGTCAGATCCTATCTAAAACGCACAATGATAGTAGTTTTGTAAGTAAAAGTTTCTTCTTTAGATAGGTAATTGCATGTTCGATACTCAATCATTATATGGTAGCTAATCATATAATTTTACAAAAATGGATATTTGATCTCTAAGGTATAAAATGAATATTGAATGATTTGCTTCCAAAAAATTGGGAATTTAGTCGATAATGGCTAGTGATATGGAAAGCTATACACTTAACAACTGAAAAGTTGAAGGTCAAAACGGCATTGTATTGTTGTCCCCTACCCACCCAAATTCACAATTGAATAAAATTAGTTATTTATGAAAATGCATCTTTTTTTTATTGGCAAGAACCTTAAGATGGAAATGTCATATAATTTTCTTTCTTTTGTTGATGATTTTTTGAGACAGGAGGAGGGGAAGCAGTTGGAAGAGTACTTGAAAGGAACCTTCTTTCCGCAGGACCAAAGAAAAGGTACCTAAAAGGGGACCATCATTCATGCACAGTTGGATGTGCCACCAATTTTTGAACTTAAAGGGCCTTTTTATTTTGAAATCATTACTCCAAAATATGTGTAGAAAGCAACTCCTGAATTCTTTGCGGTACGCATCATATAGAGATCTAATTTTACAGCATTTTTATGCCCAAAAAATGAATATTTAATTAAAAAGTAAATACATATTCGACCTTCTTTTTGGTAATGGATATACGATTGATCTTTTAATTAATATATTAGTCTAATATATTGTCTAATGCACTGATTATATTAATTTATATAAAATGATGTAATTTATTCAGCCTTTAACTTCCCGTGAAGCAATCTAATAGGTGTGTTAAACAAGGGACTAGAAGATTTGGAGTGGGAATAACTAAGTGTAATAGGGCAAACAATGATAGAAGTCTTAAAATGGCAAATCAAAGAAGGCTAATAAGAAATTTAAGATAAGATAGAATATGGAATAGAAATTTATTCTTTCCACTTAGGATGGTTTCAGATACACTCTGAATGAATTCTTTGTAACATTTATTTTAATATTTTGCGCAATATTTTTAATTATATTATTTAATATTTTAAATTTTTTTAAAAGTTAACAATTTATTTTGTTTATTTTATATTATATGAATAAAAATTATTATAATTAAAAATATTATATAATAGTATTACAGAAGATTTGAACCATTTCATTTAAGATATTTAGACCACTTTTTTTTTTTTTTTTTTTTGGTGCGAGGATATAAGAATACCTAATTATTTGTGAGATATACCTAATTATCGGAACACATCAATCACCCGTCAATCTGAGGCAATCAATCAAGGGCATATCTTGCCTCAACGAATAAAACTTAGGCCATGGTGTATCTAATTTCGAAGTAGAAGAAAATAAAACAATGTGCTAGTGTCCACGTACTCCTTTTTCTTTCATTTATTTTTCTAGTTTTTGGGAAAGACTTGCTTGTGGTGCAAAGTAATTTTTTTATTGATGCTTAATATTTTTTAATAAATCTAATACCTTTTCTATGTTATTTTGAGCATAGCATGACCGAGAAAAGGAATTTAGATCCTAAAAAAAAAAAGAAGGAATTTAGATGAGTTCTTTAATAATAGTATATAAAACAAGCGTATTGATTAATTGTATTTCAATAGAACTGTGTTTTGTTAAAATGTTATGTTAGTCCTTCAATTGGATGCGTACTTTTCTATTTGATATGCGTTAAAAATATAAGATTTATATAAATTGTATTTGAATTTAAAATTTTTTATATTTTATAAATATAAAATTTTATTAAAAAAATATTATCTAATTATATTTTTATTCAGCCGAAACTCTATCTATGTATACGTAACTTAAAAAGAAGTAACATTTGATTTAAAATTTAAAAATTTTTAAGTAATTAAGGAGTCGGTAAAAGCATATTGCCGCTAGCTACACATAAAAATGTCCCACCATGCAACCACTTGCAATAGGTTCATTACCACCGGCAAGTCGTTTCACAAGTTATTGGTTACCCCATAACTAACGATGGTTCTTTCTTCCACGTTTTAGCAAAGGAAAAATGCAATGTGTTCTCATGGCACCAAAAGCAGGCAAAAAATGTAAAATGGGACAGAAATAAAAGCTTCATGCCTCATTCGTTTAAAAGACTTCAACAATGTTTTCCAAAGGAACAAAATTAAATATAGAAGTTTAATTAGATTAGTTCTTTCCTCTCTATTTCCTTCCAATCCATGGAGGGATATGAGTTCAATCTCTAAATTCATTTATCTTTCTTCTTCTCTTCTCAATCTTTTTTTTTTTAGCTCCCAAAAGAAAAGGAAAAAAATAGAAACTCAAAAGGGTCAATTTCTTGCATAGGTAGAAATCTTAGAACCAATGAACTCATCGTTTGATAAACTAGAACTACGTTACCTCGCAATTGGACTTGCAGCCTCTGTCAATCACATTTACAGAGAGGCAAGCAAATGTGGCGATGATTTAGGACAAGCGACATCCCTCACGCCCCCTTTTTTTCAATGATTCCCCCTGTTTTGGGGCGAGTTTTTGACTCACATCATAAAAGAAATTTATCTTCTATCAACAGGTAGTCAATCTCACCACCACAAGTTTTCCATTTTGATTGTTTCTACTACAGTTTGTTCTATCAAATCCTTTGTGATTTTTCATTTATTTTTTTATAAATTCATGTTCCTTGTTCTTCTTATTAATAGTAAAATTAAATTCGATCATATCTAATCTGAATAAAATAAAAATAAAAAAAGATGGAGATCACAGCAATTAACAAAAGGAAGGGAACTATAAAAGAATGATCATTCTCACTTGGAACGGACCCATGAGAAGCAATTCCATTGAAATTAAGTCAACGCTACAGCATAAGATTTGTCAACTCCAAACCTGAGAAAATATAAAATGTCAACTCCTGGCTGACAAAAATGGATAAACTGTAATATAGGATTTTTAAGATCATTAGTTTCAATTCCTATTTTACACCTCTCTCTTTTTCCCGTACGGAAATTTTACTATTTAGGGATTTTATACAGAGTTGACAGGCCCCTTCTTTCTTTGCCTCTCCAGTGTATCAGTCCGGCCTACCAAGAATTAAAAGAACATCCAAAGCTCAGTTAAGAAATAATTCTGGTGTCAGATTTATACATAAAAAGAAATGTAAGAGTGAATTGGATAATATTTTAATTTAAAATTTTTTATTTTAAATTTTATAAAAAAATTTATTTATAAAAAATAAATTTTAAAATAAAAAATTTATATTAAATTTTATAATAAAATATTATCCTAATACATTTATATATACAGAAACCCTACGCTTGCAAGCAGAAGAGCAGAGTGTTCTCGTCGAACTTCAAACAGCCACCACTTTATATATATATATAGCATACCAAACACCTAAATGATCAAATTCTATTTCACCACATCTCAAAGTTCATGGCCACAAAATTGCCATCTGAATTTCCCTATGCTGAGAATTCACCACGTTTGTAGTACTGTAGAAGTTGTGGACAAACGACGGGCACGTTGCAATCAATATAACGTTTGACAAGTAACATAGTTCTTAGAGAACATATACGTGTAGGATAGTTCCGTGGCTACTGGCTTTTCCATAAAGCCTTCCGGTGCTAGTAATTAGTCTATTTCTATTTATGACAGAATAAATGTACGGAAAAGGTAGAAATATCAATTTCAGACAAACCAACCAACCAACCAACCTCCTTAAATATCTAAAGAAACTGCAGAGGAAGATGGATAATGTGATCATATGTTTCCAGAATCATTGGTGTATAATTTGAGCCCTAATGGCATAGTTTTGCTTCTGTTATGTGTAATTTTTCTGCTATATAAATAAACTGGTATTTGAAGCTTCATCGAAGACCAATTAAAAATAAGGCAAGTAGTAAAGAAAAAGGCGAGTCCAATTAGTGGCTTTTATGCTGATTTGTGCCATTTCCGCCAATCTTTGGCATATTCCTAGACGATCTATCAAAGATGTACATGCTACTCCTAAAAAGATGCTTCAAAATCAGTGTAGAAAAAGGGATTTAATTGAGTTTTTTCATTGATTCACAAGGATTGGATTAAAAACTCTTCTTGGATTCAGGAACATTAAATGAATGAAAAATATTGCTATTAATCTGTATTGCTTTAACAACCGCTATTAGCATGATAAGGAATCTTTTCCTTCAAGGATGAAATAGAAAGGATTTGGATATCCATGAAGAATGTTCTATAAGATCCAAAACAAATAATTGGTAGTAATAGTAGAAATATATAGTATTATTTAGGCAGACTCAATAATTAGTGGCTCTGGTTTAGGCCTGCAGGCCGTAGGATTCATTCAGTTACGGGAATGATGAAAGTTAAGGAAGGAAAAGATCACCTATAAAGATGCTTCACCCAAACAAAATGATGTCAAAATTAGTGTACAAAAAGAGATTTTAATTGCCTGTTTCAATATTGATTCATACGGATTGGATTAAAAACAATTGTAGAGACCTTTACTGTATAACTTCTTATATTTATGAAGAGAATGAATCTTTCTTTGAAGAGTGAAATAAGATCCAAACCCAAAATTTATGGTAATATGTATTAAGGTACTCCATTTTTTTAATTTTTAAAGAACTTCTTATTATATTGGGATTTCTTATAATATTTGACACTTTTCATAAAAAAATATTTTAATATATTATATATTATTAATCAATTATTAATTCTACTATATAATATTTTTATTTATTTAGATTTAACATAAAGTACTCAGTGTTTTACATATTTTTTATTTTTTATTATATTATATTATTTTTATAATATAATTTAAATTTTTATATAAAATTTTATATCTAATTAAATACTGTTAAAAGAAATAAGGTTATATTATGGAGGTAGGCAATCAATTCACAATTAGTAGCTCGGTATAGATTTAGGAGCCCGCGGGATTGTAAGAAATGATCACCCAATAGGATGCTTCATTGACACAAAAAGATATCAAAGTCAGTATAGGAAGAGGGGATTTTCTTGCATTTTCTTTGATTCATATGGATTAGAGTAACGAAGACTAAAAATAATCCCCTCACCCCATCATTGACATAGCTAACCTTTTTTTTTCTTTTTAATAAAGAATGAAGTAAATAGAAAATATTAAAGCACGAACAAAATAACTGTTTATGAACTTACAACTATACTGTAAGAACTTGAGCTTTAGAGACAACTTTTTTTTTTTTTTTTGGTCACTGGGGTTTTTAATTTTTTATGCTGTACGTTAAAGTTATTTTTTCAGATGGATATTTCTTGAGGGATTGGTGGGAGAAAAAACTTACTCTTTTTCCCTTTAATTAAGAATAAAAGAAGAATATATTAAGTAATAGGGAATTCTCCCAAGAAAAGGAGCCAATAAATTTTAGCAGGAATTGTTATAAGCTCAAAATTTATAAATTTCAAGAACATTTAGATATACAAGATTTCGCAATCTAAACATTGTCTTTACTAGGTATATTCATCTTGCCTTCAAGTAAAAAATTGTCCAATATATTTACATTAATGTAAAAAAAGAATCCACATAATATGAGGAATGCTATAATGTTGCCAATCTAATGATGCCTCCATAATTAACCCTTTCATCGTGTTTCCTCTTTTTGATAAGAAACAAAAGAAAATAAAGGGCATAAAAGAGTGACTGTAAAATCCATGTTGAACAGTAGAATACTACTTCTTTCGGCTCATTTCTCTTGACTGTGTTTGATCGGTGCAAATGTAAAAATTTAAATTATATTATAAAAATAATATAACATAATAAAAAGTAATAAATATGTATGGTAATTTATGTCAAATATAAATATCTAAAAATAATATATAATGAAGTTATTAGTTGATTGATAGTATAATATATATTAAAATATTTTTTTTATGAAAGTATTAATTATTTTGGGATATCCTAATATAATAAGAAAGTCAAATGAAATGAGACATAGAGTTGTAAAATTAATCCAATAGTTTCTTGAAATTAAGTACCCCAAAAGTACACAAATTATTTCTAAAAACAGCTAACAGAACGCAATAAGTAGTTCAGCCTATAAGAATAGAACACCAGCATCCCGACCTAGTATAAAAGCTAGGAAAGAAAATCTGAATATCCCGCATCAACTACGTACTACTCAAACAAAGAATAATGAAACAATAATCACAGCAAAAGATACTAGGAAGGGCATCTGAATATGCATTGTTCCGGATGCGCTTTCAGGAGATTGCGCCGGAGCTTCTGTAGATGGTGTAGGAACTATGGGGGCAACCGGTGAATCGGGCGAACTTGGGGGTGTTGATGGCGAGCTAGGAGGGGTTGCGGGTGAACTTGGGGGCGTTGAAGGCGAACTAGGAGGGGTTGCGGGTGAACTAGGGGGCATTGATGGCGAACTTGGTGGTGGAGCAGGAGCGTCTGAAGGTGGAGCTGGAGGTTTCGTTGGAGGACTAGGCTTGACTGGTACTGGTGCTGGTGCTGCAAAAAAGAAAAGCATTGGATGATCATATTTTCATGTGTTGCAGAAATCAATTCATAGATCATCAATGTTAGCCGTTACAAATGCATCATATACTGGTCAATGCAAGTAAATGATACATCACCATTCAAACTTTGAAATCATCATACATCAATTTGTAGACTTCAGAGAACAAGAGGAAGTTAGACTTTTACACTAAAGCAGCCATGCTTTTTAACTCAAAACTTTGATTGCTCTAAAATTGTATATCCACTCTTGTACTCATTTTGAACAATGTTTTGATTGCTTCAAAAAAAAAAAATTAATACTATGAAAACCTGCCCGCACCCCAGAAACCAATAGATAAGACAATCAATCAGAAAATTTTCTTTGATTATAGTAGTAACACATACCGGGTGTTACTGGAGACGGTGAAGGCGCTGGAGGTGTTGGAGGAGATGGTTCAGGTGCAGGTGGTGATGGGGAAGAAGAGTCAGAAACTGCAAGAAAACAGAGAGAAAGAAAATGATATGAATTATTATTCAGAAGTAGACATTTCCAGACCTGCATTTCCATTAAGAAAAACGGAACAAAGATTTAAAACTGCTTTTACAATAGGATCCAGAAAAACTCACTGTTGCATGAACTGATGGGAGGTGCTTCCACTTTACAAAGCGAAGGCATAACCGCAGCCCTCGACATGTTGATGGCGATACCCATAGAAGGAGCAGTTTCCAAAGCAAAACAAACACATTTTTCATTAGTATCGAGCACTGCTTTCAATCCTTTACAGCATTCAGGGGTGGGTTTGCTCGCTTTTCCGCCGCCCATAAACGATGCGCAGTCCATCATTTCAAGAACTATGTTACTGCATTCTTTTGTCAGATTCTCCGGACTCTTTGCAAGAAGATGATCCCATTCAGCTGGTTCCAATTGCCCACTCATCGCCACTGTGAACGTAGCCAAAACGCATGCAACGAGCAACGCCTTCATTATCGTCCCTCTTTTCTCTTTTCTTTCCTACCCTGAAAGAAAGGAGAGGAAAGAAAGATAGGAATGTTTTCTCTGTGGATTATGATAGGATCGACTGAAGGAGGGGAAGAAGATGATGGTGATGGGATTGAAGCTTCTTTATCCCATGCATCTGATATATATAAGATGGTCGTATGTAACTGAAAATCTTGGATGGTTAAGATTTGATGGGATGATGGATAAACTCTATCCTCTCTTTTAAATTCAAATTGGATTTCTTTTACTAAAAATGAATTCAATTCATCATTCCAGAGATGATAATATCCCACTTAAATTATTTTCTTGCAAATTTACATTTTTTTAATATTTCTCATAGATAGGTCAAATTCTTCAAGATAAATCTTTGCTCAGATTAAGAAGCAATAATGGAGATAACTGGGGCGTGAATTATGGGGTATAATGGGCTGGAACCATTACAATTGTTGTGTGGCTTTATTACGTCAGGTTCGGGCGGGATTATTGGTGCTCATAACAGCAGGACACTGAATTTTTGCTCCACCAATTTAAGGTGGTTGGGAAATATTTCATAGATTTCAAGAGCTTCAGCCCAGTGGCTCATGGCTGGGTTGTTTTGGCTATTATCAATGTATAAGTCTAAAGACTAGTCTTAAATTGAAGATCATCCATAAGAGTCATGAGCTTGTGAAAAATTCGTCAAACTTAAATGGTGGGCTCATATTCTGACCCACAAAATATGGGCTCATAGGCTTACCACAAACAACCCTTTTTCAAATCGGTCCATTTTGCACGGTATGAGTCCATATTCTCACTGAGGGATTTTGGATAATTGATTATCAAGTGATTGGGCCGAAGGGTAAAGATGGAGATAGCCACCCATAATACTACCTAACTTTGTTCCCCCTCAACTCAGTTCAAATGTCCTACTTCAACTTCATATAAAAGTTAAAAAGAATAATTTATCTATAAGTAAATTAATTATAATATTTTTATTAATTAAAAATTTTATTGATATAATTCATTTATTAGTAGAGTTTAAATTTATTAAATTAAAGGAAGTAAAAAAGATTAGCAATAGAATTATTATATTAGTGGAGTTTAATTCTCTTAAATTACAGAGGATAATGATGGAAATTTATATTAAATATAGAGCAATCTGATAGTCTCTAAATTATGTTACTTATCGTAATTTAGTCATTAATATTATATTTTAATATTTTAGATCTAACATCTGTAAATTCTTTCAATATTTCTAGTTCCAACCACTGTTTATGGAGCTAAAATTGATGAAAAATGTCATGTGCAACACATGTATACTTTAGGGGAAGGGTAAATTCATTTCTCTATGAATTTTTTCTCCAAAAATGTAAATAAATATTTGATTGAGTGAAGGAGAACAATTATAGAAGGAAATGTCAACCCTAATCTAGTGATTTGATGATTATTCTTATTAATTTAGGAATGTTGGACTTTGAGAATAGAGTAAAACGACAAACTCAAATCAAAAGATGAATTAGAGATTCAGAAAGCTATTTTCTTTCACTTTCTTTCTTTAGACTGAGTAAGCTAATCATACATGAGTTGAACTTTCGGAGAAACATTTGTAGAAAGATGAATTTGCCCTCCTCTTGAAGTGCACATGTACTGCACACAATGTTTTCGCCAGTTTCTGTTATATAAGTGGCAGTTGGGACTATAAATACTGTAAAAGTTATAGATATTTGATCTAAAATATTAAAATATAACATTAAGGATATTAAAATATAACATTAAGGACTAAGTTACAAGAAGTAACATAGTTTAAGGACTATTTTATAGATTGTTCTTAAATATATAATTATTTTAAAAAATAGAAATTTAATCTAAACATTGTGGAAAGTAAATATGGCATTCAATTTTGGTCAAGGGAGTAATATATAGAAAAAAAAGGATATCAACAATAATTGGTCCAAGCAGCAAGAATTGGTGTCTTTAAGCAAGATCTCAATTTTGAACCATGTATATTAAAAAAAATTGCTGGTCATTTAGTCATGGACAATAAAATATATATTAATTGGATAATTACAAGAAATAAAAAAGAAGAATGTTAAGAATATCATAATTCATTTGTTACATCATGATTTTGTTACTGATAATTGTTCGACATGACTTCGCTGTGGCCTCACCCCATGTTGTAGATATTGATTGAAGCACCAACAAAAATGAGTTAATTATTAGTGATTATTGAAATTCTTTGGAGCTGAAATGACACCGTGAAACGTGTAATTACCAAATGGAGGTGAAGGGTTCCTTATTTATATTAAAGTCATTCTTTATCAGTAAAAAGTAAACATAATTGAGTGGAATTGATCATTCTGCACTACACGTAGTGCATTCTCTGTTACGAAAATCCCTTGCAAGACAAAAGGAGATTTCGACCCAAAAAAAAAAAAGATGTTTTAAAAGAAAAATTATTGTGGTTGCTAAGTAGGGCCTGTTTGGTAAGCCTAATCTTGAACAAACAGTATTTAAGTAAATAAATAAACTTGTTTTGAAAATAAAACTATACCTCAATAATTAAAGAAAGCGAATGACAGGAAACCAATCACACAAACAATAATGCTCTCTCCATTATATATGCAAATTTTTTATCGGGTCTCATTTTTTCTCTCATAAAAATTTTTTTCTTGAAACTCGAAATAAAAAATCTCAAAACAAAACACTATCTAATCACAAAAAATAAATTTCTTATTCGATTTTTGATAATGATTTAGAAGAGTATTTGATTCTTAGGTAAGTTAACACCTTGTCATTTAATTAAAGAGGTTCAAAATAGTAAGACTATATATTAGTAATAAACTCATTTTATTTTAATTCGGATCAATTATGAACATTTAAATAAAAATACATATTTATTTTTAAAAATTACATATTTAACAAAGAATATTTTAAAATGATACGTAAATATTCAATCTGGAATAACAACTGAATATTGTGATGAATTGGCCCAGTGGTAGAGAGCTTTAGTAATTTCTTGAACTACTGCAGTGCAAATTTCATAAGAACAAGTCAACAGATATATTTTATGTGTCAGCGTGAACCCCAAATTATTGCGTGTATTTAATAGGTTTGCCTAATGTATACTCAGATGATGGTGACTACAGAATCAGCCATGAATTAAAAAAGAAAAAAGGGAAAATGATAGCTTGTGATGTGAAGAATGGGAATGAGAACTCTGTAAAATTGGAAAGGGCACAAAAAATAGGCTGACGGCCTCAGTCAATGGATCCGAACAAAAGAAAGCTAAGAGTAACTGTAACGTGTATGTTAATACAAATTAAGTATACTATATATAGTAATTTAAGTTTATCATAAATTTTGTAATATTTTACCCTACAAAAAATGAGAGACTTTAAGAAGAATTGAAAACTTATATGATATATATATATATATGTGTGTGTGTGTGTGTGTGTGTGAAATTATGAAATTGAAATCGGAGTGAAGTCAGTGGCTGATGTTGATGGCTAACAATGCAATGGAGAGGTGCTTAGGTGTGAAGATGGAAACAGTTGAGAGTTTTGGGATGCTTGTGAGGTCCTACTTTCATTTTCTCGTGTCCATTTCCAATCAATTTGAGTGAGAAGAAACAGCAGTTGAAAATAATTGGGTGGAAAACTACAAGAAAAGAATATTTAATTATATGTTTTTGGATTATTTTTTAATAGGATTCTTCCCGCAAACTCTTTTGTGGCTACGGATGATGTTTGGTTAACGGTTCTGTTTGTTGTGATACTCCGCATAATCTGTTCTGGAATCTACTCGCCTACTTCATCATGACTTGATATCCAGTGTTTGTCTGGCAATTTAAGGCTGTAAAATGTTAATATTCATTAATTTAATGTTTTTTTTTAAAAGTAAATTTATAGATATAAATTATTAAATTATTAGCTCAACAACGACATCCAATTAGGTCGAGGTTCTTAGTAAATGTTGAAGGTAAGATTTTTTCTTTAAATACAAAAGAGTCACATTATTGAGAGAAAAAAGTGAAAGCGAGATCGGTACTGCAATTTATTATTAGAGATAAAATATTAATATTAATTAATTTATTATTATTGGTTTTTTAAAGAGGCTTCTTAAGTATTATATATAGATACTAATAGAATCTATGGCCTTCGTTTTCCCAAAAAAAAAAAAAAAATCTATGGCCTTCAATTGCTCAACATATCTGGGAAGCACAGAGAACTCAAGTTGCGCAGTCACCAAACGCTACTATTTTTCTACTTTTGCTGGCGAATAAATGATATACTTAGGGTGTGTTGGACAAGGTTCCGCACGAAATCTAATATAGTTTTTCATCTCAAATCTCATTTTTTCTCTCATAAAAAATTCTCTCTCCCGAAACTCAAGATAAAAAATCTCAAAACCAAACTCTATCCAATCACACTCAATTGCGTGGAAGATGCATTCATCTACCTTTATTGGATATAATAATTTATCTTTTATCCTAAAATAGTTAAAAAAATATTTCTGATGATCAGCAAACTTGAAATTTAATAATTGAAGATGATCTAATGTTGAATTCAATAATTGGACTTCAAAAACTTGTCTAAAGCCTAATTTCCAACCAAAAAAGAAAAAAAAATGTGGAAAGCAAGGTCATCTTCTGGGGTTTTCTTTGGTTTCTCTTATTGTAGGAAGGGCTACTAGAAGGAAAAGAAGCCTGGGTTTGGAAACAAAGTGACCTATGAGATTAATGGCGTCTGATGTGATTAGATAGTGTTTAATTTTAAAATTTTTATTTTTAAATTTCGTAAAAGTTAAATTATTTGTGAAAGAAAATGTAAATTTTTTACTTAAAATTTTGAGTTTGATTTGAAAACAAAATGCTATCTAATCTTTACAAAAAAAAAAAAAGTTATTTTGAATTTTACATTTTCTTTTACCTACCTTTCAACTTGCTATTATTTCTCATTTTCATTTTTCTTGTACAGAAAAGGTGTATGATGATTGACACTTTAGTCTCCTAATAATCGAAGTCTTCCTTATTAGGTGATATATTTCGAGTTAAATTCAAACCTTTGCCTTTTATATATTAAAAATAAAAAAGTTAAAAAGCACTTTTACGACAGAATTAGAATACTATAATTCTTTTCTTTCTTTTTTTAGTAAGATACCCAATAATTTTGCCATCCCACTTGATGGACTTTTCTTGCCTCGATTTGAAGGGACACTAAATAAGGGTAAAGAAAAGTGAACTTTTTCATGAAATAATCTATTAGTATAAGTTTTCTGTTTTCCAATTTGTGCTCCATGTTGTATTTTAGAAAAGCAAAGATGGAGAATTTTCTATTTGTCACTTCACAGCTTTTCATTCGCCTTTCTTCAAATTATCTTTCTACCACAATATTTTCTCTTTTATTATTTGCATTCAATATACACAGCGGTTATCTTCCGTTAATCCCAAAACTTTCTCCATTCCAGCCGAGGTGTTTGTCTCTTTTCAAGAAGAAAAAAGAAATCATGCTTTTGATTCCTAATATTTGTCTTAGGTTCAATTTTTTCACACAATTATGAAAAATAGACTGAAAGAAACTATAAGATGAAAATCTTTAAAACTAGCCAAATTCAATCTATAAGATGAAACTGCTGACATATTTAGTATAGAATTGAAAATTTTAGCAAAGTAGTAGCAATTACTAATTATCGATAAAATATTGCGCTTGATGGCGACAAAATATAATGATAGAAAGGAATTAAGATCATAATTATTGATTCACAAAGCATAGACATTTGACACCAGTAAAATCAAAGAATCACTAGAGTCATTGAAGCAACGTATGCTCACCGAATAAAGTTTGAATTTGAAAACTTTTATATTAAGTTTTAAATTATTTATAAATAAAATAAAATTTAAATTAATAAATTTAAATTGAGTTCGGTAATAAACCTAATCGTACGTGAGTTTTTCTTGATATTAGAAACAAGATATGTCTATGTAACAAATTTTTTATTTTGAATTTCACTCTCATTCAAATAAATAATTTATTTTTATAAATTTTAAAATAAAAAATTTCAAATTCAATCTTACTTATAGTAAAATAAAAAGAGAAGAAGAAGAAAAAAAATTGCAAAGAAAGCAGCGTGGGACCAAAAGTACTTGGTGTTTATGACGTACTAATTGAAGTACAAATCCCCCATTAGATATTGCACCAACCTTCTTCCTGATTCACGGCAGAGGGCAAGTTGGCAATGGGTTTCCTTCCAATGGCCTCCTAACCAACTCAAACTCATTCATTTGCCAAAGTTTCACGCCTTGGCTTTTCCCTCCTTGCAAGATATATCATTATGTTATTGAAATATATATGCATTCGCATACAAATTTTGCGCTAAAAGGTCGTTTGAGGAGTTCGGAAACTTGTATATATATTGGTCAAACTTATGAGGAGCAGTAGTTTTTCAATTTATATTTTTAATCTTTTTTATACATCCAAAAGACAATTTCTCATACCTATTTATGTAAACTTGTTTGAAGAGGTTTTTCTCTTTTTTTTTTTTTTTTTTGGCGTGGTGGGTGGAGGCTCAATTAATCACTAGTCACTACAACTCTGTATCACAATAAGAACCTTCCTAATTATAATGAGAGTTACATCTCTCGGTTTTCAACCTCTTTGACCTCATCACTCGCAAAACAGGCAGCTTATTTATCTCCATTATTACACTGGAAAGGATCTGGTCGTTGAGGGGACTAGAGCACTGATGGTAGCGGCGAGTCAACTATGTTTTACTCAGTCAGCCTCCCCCACGCCCGCCCCCCCCACCACCAAAAAAAAAGAAAAAGGTTTTACTCTTCACAAAGAGTAATTCTTAGTAGCTATGCCTTTGATGGGTTTTCTGAGTTAAATATTAAAGGGAGAAAAAAAGATATTTTATTGGGTTTATGTTGAGATTTTTGTTATATTTGACATCATTTTAGGATGAGGAGTCCCAAGTCAGATTTTGGATCTTGTGCCGATTATTGGTGAATTTTTAATTCAATATTCATGTTCTTTCACGTGGTATAATTAATTGATGACTCTAATCCTAGTTTCCTCATAAGTTGCTCAAAAGAAGAGGTGTTAAGAGTCAATTTGTTTGGAGTCTTCGAGTTTCTACACAATTGTATGTGAGAGATGGTAACAAAAGTAAATTCATTTTCTGTAAAATTTACAAGCCCTTTTAATTTAGACTTGTCACTTATTTTTTTCATACTTAAAAGAATTGAACTCTTAATTTTGATAAATTAGAAATCATAAATCAAGATATTGATTCAAACTTTTAGGTTTGTATACACAGAATAAATTGGAGTTGTTTTGTGAGAAAGCTCAATTTATTTACAATGCAGACAATATATTTTTTTAATATATACTAAATAGATCTCATTTATTATATTTTAATCTAATATTTAAAAATTTAAGTGAAAGTTTTTAACTGTTGAATTAAAATTTGACAAGTAAGAATCTATTCATAACATATTTTAAAAAAGTATTGTCTATCGGGTACCCAAATTGAAGAAAGATGGATGACATAAACAACAAGTCAATATGTACTTCAACCAACTCCAAAATGTAAATTATGAGTGTAAATGGTGTAATTAATATTCAAATGAAAAGAAATACTTAATTGTTTTATGTTCACAAGGAAAAGCAGAATCAAATTAAGTATTGTTTTGTTTAGATTCGTAGGAATCATCCATCAATTGGCTATCAAAATTCTTTTCTCCGATTAGCCAATTCGTTTGCCATTCTGATAACTCAAGATATCTTTCGTATCTCTTTCATTCACATAAAAGCAATTCTCTAGCTATTTTATGAGTAATTAAATTAATGGATCTTTCTTCTTTTGGTTGGCTAAGATATAGTTTGTTTATTATTTGAATCTTGACAGAGTTGGAGGAAGAGAAATTCAGAGATTGAACCCCAAAATATTGTTCAATTGCAACTGGCTATATTATCATGTATAATTTCATCTTTATTTGTTGTTTTAAGCAGAGAATTGTTTCATCTTTATTTGTTGTTTTAAGCAGCGAATTGTTAACACACTTGTTGTTTAGCTATTTGTAGTCTATAGATTTTGTATTGGATTCATATCTTCTGTTCAAACATTTAGTTTACAGAATTAAAGTGATAGAAAAGCCCATTGAAAAGAATTTTTGAGAATCCTTTCTTCAAAAAAGAAAAGAAAAATTCCTTCTCACGAAGAGCTACAAGTCACAAGAAAAGTTCTTTTACCCCTACCTTATAATATTTTCCGTTTAAAATTGAATATTATATTTTAACTTAATAAAAAATAATAATGAGAGCGGTTTAATTATAAATATATTACTATAATATTTTTATTAATTCAAGAAATTTGTGAAAAATAAGTTTCTTTTGCTATTTTTCAAGTTAAAAGTTATTTTGAATTGTTCTTCAAATTTTAATAGCTCTTAACTTCTAACTTCAGCGTAATAAAAAAGTTTGTTTTGGAAAATTAAGAAACTCCGAATATGATTCTTTTAATGATAATTACTAAAGCAATTATTCGGAAATTTTCATTTCCTATCTGAAAGACGAACATGCCTTTATGTTTCCAAGTTATTTAACATTTCGTTATTTCTTGCTCTAAACCATCGCATGTACCTTTTCGTAATTTTATTTATAAGAAGAAGATTAGAGACTAATCGCATTAAGCTTTGCTGGTACCATTTTAGCTCGGGTCGGAAGGATAAGCCACTAACTGTGGTTCAGGTGGCCACCCATAGAACCGCCCAAAGTGCGATGGCAGATGTGCGTAGATGTTTTGGGTACAGGGACCATCAGTGAACCCAAAAGCCCACGTGGACCCTGCGTGTCAAGGTTGTGGGGACAGCAGAATTTATTTGGGTAGGACCAATAGCACCAAATGCACCTTTCGCCATTCAATCTTTCCACCATTGCTATATACTACTTCAGTTTTTTTTTATCCGTTTAAATTTGATTTTTCATGCGTATTAAAAATATTATTAAAAATATTAAATTATGAGAAAAACTAAAAATTTTACTTTTTTCAGAACTTGAAAAACCAATTAATGCAATTTAGTAAAATAATAAAGATTAATGGTGAAAAGGGAAGAAACATAATAAAACATTTCTTGATATTTTAAAGTGACCAATATTTGTGAATAAAAATAAAAATTAAATCTAAAAAATAAGAAAAAATGGCCAGAGGGAGTTCTGAGGTAATATTCTGTACAAATTTTTAGAGTTAAATGTCTAATTTTTAAAATATTTTTATATTTTTTTGGCAAGCCTCCTTGCAGACTACAAATTTCACCTAATTGTCTCATTTTAAAAGGGGTTTTTTACACAAATTAATTAATAGGGTTAAGATGGTAAGTCTCATCTGATTGAATATTCTCCTAAATCTTTGTGTTAATGTAGAATAATTAAAGACAGATAAAGTATTAAAAAGGAAAAGAAAAAGATCTCTCTCTAATAAATCTTCTAGGAATAGCCAGAAAGGAAAAAAAGTCTTCTAGGGCTACTGCTTTCATTGTTTTGGAAAATTATAATTTAATTTGTTCCTTTAAGAGTATTAAGAATTAGAAAATGTAAATAACATTTAAGACCTTGTCTTGGAAAATTATCCATTTTGGTCCTTGAAGTTTTTTGCTTTGACTATATTGGTCCTTTGTTTCAATATTTTTAACTTTTTTTGATTTCTAAAATTTTTATCTTTAACTGATTTGGTCTTTTACAAGTAATTTCAACTTGTTAACCCTTTAAGCATTTTCTTTTGACCATTTTGGTCTCCAAGCATTAGTGTATAAAGATTTAATGAGGCATGAAAATAGTTAAAGAAACAAGATCTAAGGACCAAAAAAAAAAAACTTCAAAGACTAAAAATAGGACACTTAAGTTGGTTTTTAAAAGAGTTCACGGCATGTAATAGTAAGAAAGAATAATATCCAATGAATTTTGTGAATAATCATTCTTTTTCTCCAAAAACTGCATTATTGAAGTATTTCGTTGTCCACAACAAAAGCAAATTCGTGCAGAGTCATCCGAATATGACAAGTCAAAAAAAAAAAAAAAGAAGAGAAAATATTGGCAATGATCAATTACTGTTGTCAATTAGTCTCCCAAATTATTAAAAAGTTGGATTTATTTCTTTTAGTGTCTGTGTTGTGCTGTCATGCTTCAAGGGAGATGACGACGGGAATCTTTTGGGAAACTTTAATAACTTGGCGCACTTAAAGGAAGATGACGAAGAAGAGAATTAAAAAAGCAAGAGAAACTGAAAAAGAAAATCAAGAAAAAGTTGTTCTAATTCCCTCCAAATATGGCAGCAGACAAGAAGAGAAAAGCTGTATATTTTCGAACAAAGAGGATATTTTACTTTAGCTGATAAAATTAACCTTTATTTTTTTTGTTATCGAAATTAACCTTTAGTTGATCAAAGTTGTTCTATTCGCTTATAGATGCATTTTATGTACTAAACTTTTTCATATCTATACATTCGCAAAAGGTGACAAACCTATATATTTACAACCTGCGGGGCAAACAAGTTAACATTAGTCCTACGTGCGTTGCTAAATTATTAACAACATGTCTTGAGGAAAGAAATGATATATTGATGGGGACAAGCACTATGGTTTTGATACATATATATGAGGTTAAAATTTTAATATCTAAATTATTCTTCTAATTTACTTTAGAATCCAAAGAAAAAAATAAAAACACATATTTGCGCGACTGAGAAAACAAAAATTGAGGTTTCTAAACCTTATAATTTTGTTCCATTATAAGTCCTCAAAGCATACATAAATCCACTGAAAACAATGGACTGCTAGGAGGATACTTAACAAATTGGACATAAACTTGAGGGGTGGAGGGGTTGTAAAATGTATTGGATCCCCAGGAATCACATTCCAAAATTTGCCCACCAGCATAGATGAAAATGCAGCCCCACAGATACTAATATACATACAGCAAGATACATTTATATATATTTATGTTCTCATATATATATATATATATATATATATATATATATAGAGACAGAGAGAAAGAGATGTCCATGCTAGTGGGTACAGAACAGATCGACGGTAATGATGATGATCAAGAAATTATATCTGTGATATAATTCCACTGATCTAAACGGCAGCTACAGTCTCTCCCTTGGTGGAGACTTTGGATCCTGTGGCTATGCTTGCAACTTCCTTCTTGGATGCCATCGAACACTTCTCTTTTCTTTCATCTTGATTCATCTGCTGCTGTCTGCACTCTAGACTGCAAAATGCACTGTCGCCTCTGCACAAAACCATTTGATTCAGAACTTCATCGGTCAAACAAATTTCTACTCTCTGTAAAAGTAAGAAGATCCTGAACAAGTCCAGAGCAGATGGAACTTCAAACAAGTTTTATTGATATGCAATTATTTGATGAGATAATTTCAGTTCTGAGATGCATGAAAACAAAAATATCGCTTTTTGACGTAAGTTGATGAGGGAAGGAGAAGAAAATTTTCTTCGACTTTCATCTAATCAAGTCAGAACTTCTCTCTTCAATAAGTGAACTGCTTTTGCTTAGATTCCAATATACGGAATCAGAAAACCCAAGAATTAATATTAGAGATGAGTAAATCACGTGTTATCAGGATACGAACTTGTGCGAGAACAACTCAGACCTTCAAAAGATTTTTGTTTCCCCTTGCTCATGGGCTAATTTCTTTTATCATAACAATTTAGAGAGAGAAGAAAAAAATATTCTTGGTAGGGCTAGAAGCTCAAATTATGAACACAAAAAGCTCCAAAATTCAAAAGTAAACTAAGAGATGAACATGGATGAGTATGTAGGACATACCTATACATGTAGATATCACGACCAGGGATCAAACGGCGATTGCAAAGGGAACAAGCCCTCAAGAAATGAGCAGTTTCAACAAAATCTACTGAATTGCGACGCTGAGTTCTAGGCCTTGGAGACACTGCCGCAGCTGCCATGAACCGTTGATCTAAGCCCAGAAACGGGTTGTTTGGATCACACTGCTGCTGCGACTTAGCAGCAGAACCCTCACTCTCCGTGCAGCTGCTGAGATCGAACGTGATCTCCGTCATGCTTGTAGTTCTCTTTATCGGTGGCCGTTGTCTCTTTCCTAGCAACATTTTCCCTCTCCACTCTCTGCTGTCGCTGAATATCTATATATGCAACTTCGTTTATCTCTCTCTTTCTTTCTTTGTTCCTCCTGCTACTACTGCTATAAGTCTATGACTCTAGGAAGCCATGAGCTTGATGATAGACGAAGATGGATGTTTGGGGGAAGGGGAAGAAGAGTGGAGGAGGAGAGTGCCACAGAAGAGAAGAGAAGAGAGATGGTGGGCGGAGGGTGTGTGTGGAGATGGTTGGGAAGATAAACGGAGAGCCAGAAACAGAGGAGAGATTCTAAACCGTTTGATTTGATCTTAGTTGTTGCAATTTGCATTATTCTCTTTATTTAATATGGGATGCCATGTCAGCAGTCACTTTTTTCTATGATTTTTCAGATACCAATATTTTTTCACATTGAAGTCATTGTACACCAAGGTTGTGTTGCTGTGGTAACTGTCTGCTAGTTCAGTGTCTGACTTATGGTTATGGTTATTAAGATAGATTTAGTTATGGTGCTCATAAGAGTTTTTTTTTACTAACAATGTTAGTGATATATTTTTGCTCATACAGTAGTTTTTACTCACACTCTCTCATCTGCGCCAAATTGCCAAAACTTTTGGTGGTGTTTATGAGGTGAAAGAGACGAGACCTGACCTAATCCTAATGTTCACTAAAATATTTAGACTGATTTACGTTAATGGGGTGTCATAGCTTAAGGGATGGACTAAGATAATCTTTACTCTTTGATATCATTGGTTCTAACTCCCATAAGAAACTAATAAGGCAACTTGTCATCGTCACAATAGGAAATATATAAATGGTTCATCCAATTGTTTCTGATTTTGTGAATATTCTGCTCTTTGTATAAATTAATAAATAACCACAGTTAAGATCCTCCCCTATTTTCTTTTTAGAAAAAAATGTATTGTAACTCTTCGGGTTTTTGAGGGGTTTTGATTTTGGATTACTAAAATTTCCATCTCTTTCAATTAAATCTTTGGGCAAAAAATATAGGAAAATGATATTGTCATTATTATTTTAAGTCTTTCACTCCTCTTCCTTTTTTCTATAGATGAAAAGAATTTAATACATATAGTCATAGAATTAGCTAACCCTATAAATTATCGAAAGAGTAAATTATCTACTTTATAAAAAGAAAAAAAAGAATCACTATGAGTGCATAATAAACTTCTCATTACGTCTTCTATTACTATTTATTTAATTTTTTCTAAGCAAAAGACAAAATTATAAGAATTTTAGATTGAAGAGAAATTTTATGACGTTTTCTCATAAAAATCATGTACCTAGAAAATTTTTATGCAAATAATTAGCTGCTAGTATGATGGTTATTGAAACCAAATTTTTATCATGAAAATACCAATATCATGAGAAAAAAGGGTAATAATATAAATCCATTGATAATGCGTGGGATCAGTTGATTTTATAGTTAGGGTTATCAAAGTCTTTTTACCTATAAAAGAAAAGAAAATGAGTGAAAGAGGTTAAAATAAGATATGTGAGAGTATCATTTCCCAAAATATAAGGATATTGAATCTTGAATTTCTTTGTGTTTTCAATTTGATTTCAACAAAAAACAGTTTTGAAAATTATTATGTTTAATCAATTATTACTGAAAATAAAATTTACAGAGAATTTGTAAGAGTACGTAGCTAATGATCTGGCCACATGTACCTGTTTCCCTCAACCCATGATTCGGTGAGGTGTTGCATAATGGGTTTGAAAGGGCAAAAGTTAAAAATGTATATAGTACAAGAGTTTGGATTGAAATATTCTGTTTTTTAGATACTTTATGGTGGGAGATAATGCAAATATTTGGTCAAACCCAAAACTATTTTCCTAGAAGAAGTATTTTTTGTCTAATTGAACTATTATTTTCCTAATAAAGCATGTGTAGAAGAGGATAAAGACTTAAAAGTACAATAACCAACCATAAAGAATGACTTCAATAGCTAAATACTTTTTATTTTTGAGAAAAATAAAAAAATTATTCTTGAATCAAATTTGCTTTATAGCATTTGTAACATGCAAATGAGCTTCTTTCATCTATAATTGGGAAGAAGGATATTTTCATGCAAATAAGTACTTCATCACATCTAAAATCATGTGTTTCCAATAGTGAAAATTTGTAGAAAATTGATAAGTAAATGAATCTTGAATTTTTAACATTTAATTACCAACGTATTTTACAAACAGTAACAATGACTCCAACTCATGACAATATTTGAATATTTATTTTACTATACAAAATGCACAAAAAAGTAATAATTTTAACATATAGAAGAAGCGATAATTACAGTTTTTACTGTTTATGTTAAACTGTATTTTGATTAATTTTTTAAATTAATTTATATTAAAAATAATAAAAATAAATTATTTATAAAAAGATAAATAATGTTAATATAAAAAATAAAAATTTTAATTAAAAATTTAATCTAAATATACCTTTTAAAAAATACTTAATTATAAAAAAAGTTGTTAGTAGCAGTTAAATTTTGAGCAATTTGCACAAAATACAATGAGGATCGCATGAATCTACGGTCTGAAACCAAAACTGCAAGCTGCATAGGTCGTTAGATCTGCTGTCCGTGTGGTTATTCGGTTTTTATATCAGAGGACTGGGCCTCTGCCCTCTGCTGACACATAGTCCATTATTCGTGGGCCATCTGGCCCACTTATTGTCTCCCAATTCACATTACCTCAGCTTTCTCGTGGAGCCGCTCTGCAGCTGACTTCCCGAAGTGTACTAGCGTTCGTTGATTGATGGGTGGACGGTTTTCGTGTCTTTTTCTTGTAAATGGTTAAAATTTGCAGAAATGGTAAAAACGTTTTCTTCCCTGGTAATTATTCCATTCTCTTATTTTTCTTTTTAATTTATTTCAAAAAATATATTTTTATATAAAAAAATTATTTATTATTTTATTTTTAAATTTACCTTATTTTCAGAAAATTATTTAAATGTATTTGTTTTTAAAAACTATTAGTTTCAACTAACCACTTAAAATATTAATTCTTAATATTAAATGTGAATTTGACATTTTAACTAATTATTTTTAAATAAAAATATTTTAGATATCTATTAAAATTTTTTATAAAATTTATTAAAATTTTAATTCTCGTGTAAAAAAATATGTCATATATTTTAAAATACGTGAAATAAAAACACCATTGTATTTTTTTTAATTTTAATCCTAATATTATTTATAAAATTTTCTTATAACTATCAAAAGGAAAGAGTTTTTAATAGTTAAACTGTGGACTTCTTACATATTCATCAGCTAAATTATTATTATTCTTATTTTATGTGAAGGCATCAGTACAAGATTTGTTATCATAAATCTTGAAGCCTATAATTTGTTAGTAATGAATGATCATATATATATATATATATATATATATATATATATATATATTGTATAAATAACAAGGGTAACATGCTTGTAAAATAATTAATCAAAAAAATTTTTGTGCTCTATGTCATATTTTTTAATAAAAATAATGGAGAAAAGCAATAGAGAAGAATTTATTTTCCCGGAAAAATTTGGAATGTATGATTGTGTTTTTCTTGTTTATAATTTGATTGTATTAGGAATAATAAATAAATGGAAGTAGCTGTTGCTTTCAAATGAATTGAAGCCTCAGCTTCGGTAAGTTGGAATTGTGGAAGTACGTAAGCCAATTGGAAGCATTTCATAAAGTTATTGATTCTTTCATCAAGTGCTGAACTCTGCAAATGGAAAAAACAGTTAACAGCGTCACCAAGCAATTACTTTTCCTTTCTTTTCCTGCCCCTTTCCTCTTTCCTCTTTCCTCTTTCCTCTTTCCTCTTTCCTCTTTCCTCTTTCCTCTGCTGAGGTTACTTTTGGAAAAATGCAGATGACGATAAGGTGCCTATTGCCAAACACCCCTTTGAACTGCTAAAATATGTAGGAAAACAACCAAGGGACAATGGAATTCAGATCTCTAAAGTTATGGTTCTTGAGGATGGACGAAGAATCATCGAAATTTTAGTATCAGACAGACTACAAATTCTGTCTGGTTGGCTCTTTGGTTCTAATTTTTTCATGGCTGGGATCTTACCCAAGGACTATATGTGCAATGGTCTTAGGAAGGGCAGGAAGAATTCTTCATCGGACTATATGTGTTGTTGCAAGGAAAAATCAATTATCCGAGTACGATTGATTTTTTGTTTGGATTTTTTTTTAAAAAAAATTGTGGGGTTCATAGTTTTTTGAATAAAGTGCTTCATTTATCGTATTACTAATTAGTTAATACTGGGCTGTCTAATTTACACTTTGTGTACATTCCGCAAAGGACCATACTAATTTGATGCACAGGAAGAAAAGAGCAAGAAAGATGGGACCAAAAGTGTTCGAATGAATCATTAAATGCCGAACTGGACCTTATTAAGGAGTGGTCCAATCTTTGATTTTTATTGAAGGCGAAATTGTCCTGACTCTATGAGCACTCCTTTTTCTAAAGAAAACAAAGACAAGTGATGATCAGTGGCACAAGTAGCCAAAAAAAGGTTGAAAATTGCTTAGCAATTACGAATGGGCAATATTTGGTCCCAGCATTTTATGCCTCTATCACATGATTAAGTGATTCTCTACATTTTTTTACCTTCGACATTACTAGGGGTGATTATGATTCGTGTTTAGATTTAGTGGAGACCAACTGACCAACTCTGTTTAAATCTGAAAGTTTTTCGTTTGATAATCATTATCATTAGATTAGTGTTCATAATTCTCTTCTACTATCTATTTTCTTTACAAAATTGTAGAATATACTTTACAAAATTGTAGAAACAAGTTATTTTTGTCCAAAGGTTCAAATAGAAGAGACGATTGATACCGGAGAAGACATAATGATGCCTGCAAAAAGGCTAAAATTTTATTGCCTCCTCCACCACTAAGGTCAATTTCTTGAATCCCATATGTGGGCTAAAAACTTAGTGCTCATCTTGTAAGATATTGATCCATGGAGCACATAACTGGCAGCAACCAGGTGATGGTGGCGTCTCAATGAATTCGTCACCCAATCTCTCCTTCTAAAAGTTGATTATCTGGAAGAAACCCCACCTTTCATATACTAACTTTGGTTTTTTTTTTTTCTTTCAAGAGGAAGTTTCCACTTTCTTCACGCACAGGACTTTGGAAGCATTTTTCAACGTTTCTCTCAAGTTTAATCGAGTTTAAACTTACACGTTTGACTTAACTCAATCATTCGAGCATAATCTTATAGTCCCTAAGATGACCAGTAGGCACGGGAACAATTTGAAATTATGGACATGGGGGAGGCTCATTTTTACTTGCTCCTTGAGTAGGATGTGTTAGCTGTTACATAATTGATTTACACAAAAGTTTTATAGAGAATTTCAACTCCGTATAAATTTTTTGAATTTTTTAATACATTCTCTAATACACTCTATATTGACTGATAATTATAATATTTAATATTTAAGATTTATCTTATTTACTTTTTAATATATGAATAAAAAATTATATATTTAAGAGTGTCACAAAGAGTGTAACACAAAAATATTGAAGAAAATTCTAATCCACACTTGACTTCAGATCTTTTAATAAATCTTCTTGCTCATTCTCTAATAATATACTACTAATTATAACATTTAATGTTATGGTTAATATCCGAACATGAAGAGGTAATAGCTAGCTAGGTAAGCTTTTAGTGCATCATCAAATGATTATTAGAGTAATAGTGCATCGGGCATCTGATCCTAACGATAACCAACCTTTAGTTTCCACAACTGGAAGATATTAACTAGGGTTGAAGGATTAGTCAGCATCAAAGCAATCAGAGAAAGAAAATCTTCAGGACTTCAGATTTATGAAATTGTTCTTAATCATCCACTTCAGACTAGAGTGATCCAGCACACACTTGTAAGACCAGAAAGACCATCCAAACGTGGCCTTACCATACACGTTTAGCTGGGCTTTGATAAATCCCTGAGAGTCCTGCATTGTTGCATTCCTGATTGACCATTCTCCTGAGATTTGCCATCATCGGTATTAGAATGGAGTTAAAGTACAAGAAACAGTAAAGGAAACACATTCTTGAAAAAGTGAACTTTGGAATAGACAACCAAATGCATGATTATTGCAACTGTGCCTCATTCTGTTTCTTTTTCTTGATGTCAGGTATTTTCGGTTTAAGAACCAATCAATTCGAAACAAACATTAGCATTAATATATGTTGCATTTTTATGAGTATTCACATGACTAGTATTGCAGGTTTAATGATATGAAATTCAACTCACCAACGAAACTGAGCGGACCATTAACTCATGTGACCTCTTGCAACATTTTAGCCCTTTCACTATTTACGTAATCAATATTGCCTTGCACATCTAACGTGTCGAAGTAATCCGAGAACAGCTTGTAATAATGCACGTCCATGACTGAGAGAGCCATAGCCCCAGCAAGAGGAAGGAGCTCAGTGGCGCTGGCATTTCCAAATCTGTATGACAAGATTACATAAGCACTGGAACTGTGTTTCCTTACAGCATCATATCCATCTATGTAATACTTGCTTAGTGTATCCAAAGTGATATTAGGTGCTAATGGCTCGTTCATTAGCTCGATTGCGGCAAGGTTCAGGTGATCTGCATATCTGAAACTCAAAGCATAACCCTATGTCGTGTGGATAGGTCAGACAAAGTGTTCTTTACATGTGCATAAGCATTTCATGTACTTCTATGAAGAAAGATAAAACTAAAGACAAGAATTTATATGTGGTGCCATTTGTAACAGATCATTATGACGAATCTGTAGCTTGAATATATGCATTTATGTAGCTCATGTAGTACTATTAGATCAAGCTATTGACAACCAATCTGGAGGGCAAAATCTTAAACTAACATTTGTGAAAGAAGAAAGTCTATGACTTCAACAGTTCCATTTATGTCTGAATCTCCCCATTATGCATAACCGTTTCTTGGTGCAGTAGATCAAGACCCTTTTGAGATCCAGGAACTGCATGAAGGTCCACTATGACTTTCATACTATACTTCCTGCAACAACCAACGCAAAGTACAGTAAAACATTTCTCATATTTTGTGCACTTTCCGTTGTATTGTTATTCATGCTCTTCCTAAAATTTTCACTATTACAAGACTGATTTTTCAATGTAATGTAGTTAGGAGGCTTCTTACTCTGCCCACTAGAATGCATTATCTAAAGCTTGCAAAGAACCCCCAACAAATGGTTTTGGTGGTGTCTGATCATGCTTCATCCACCAGCCGACTGGCATTCTTACAGCAGTTACGCCATTCTCAGACATGAATTTGAAATCATCTTCCACAATATAAGTGCTCCAGTGATTCTGTCATCAGTCAAAATTTCTTATGTAAATCTTTGAAATGGCCATAAACCATCGGATTAGATTGCAGTTTACAAGCACTTGCTAGAATCCTGTAGTAGAAGCACAAATTTTCTGAATTTCATAATATCTTACCTTCATGACTTGTGGAGCTCTCTTTGGGCCACATGCATTTGTTAGTTGGTATTTCCCTCGTATTGTTTTGACAATAGTAAGTTGGAACAAGGAGGGATTTTGATCCCCCAAGTCTGCAGTTTCTCCATAATCAGCTGTCACTGAAGACTCGATTTGTGCCTTTGGAATGGACAGAGAGCAAAAGAAGATCTTAGAAACTAATTAGCTTGTTTCAAATGAACCAAGATTATGCTTGTATAGGCATCAAATACCAGCAAAAAGAGCCCATTGGATGCTCTAAGGGGCATTCTAGATAGATCATTCTCGTTCCTCACAATTTGAAAGGTTTTCAGCCAGCCCAGCAGTTGCTGATACTGCAATTACATTATTTTGACCTTGATTATTCAATCCAACGAATTGCTTGCTAAACACCCGTAGATTGAAGTTATTGTCATTAATTCTCCATAACTGCCACAAAACAGAAATGAAGCACTTATGCAAGATGTTAGAAAAAGGAAGAGTGAATCCTACTGAAATCGCATAGTGGGAACCTACCCTGAAGGTTTCCCAGCCAGAGGCACTAGCACGGTTAGCCACCAAACCTGCTCCGCCACCAGGTTCTGCAGCTAGATATCTGTTGAGCTTTATGGACTTCAGCTGCACTTGAGTTCCATCCTAAATGAATTGAACCATCAGAAAATATAGCAACCTTCACATATATATTGGAAAACAAAATATCAAATTAGACTATTTACAACTGAAGTTATACTGAGCTATCACTTACCGACTACTTGAATCCAAAACCTTTAATTCATTAAACCTTGTAAACTGATTTGGCTTGGGCATATGAATTAAACCTTTAACTCATACTTCAAATGCATGCATCTCACATAGCTGCATATCACCATATATTTTGTGAATCTGTCCATTGACTTGCTGAAGATATATTTGTCCGAACGACAAGATTTTTATTTTTATTTTAACACGTTGTTCAGATTTGATGAAAAGTTATTTAACATCCAAACTAATGAGAAGATATCTAAATGTCCTAGCCAATTTGGAGCACTTAAAGAAATTTCAAAAACATTGGTAATAATCCTTCAACTTTTGCTTGCTACCTTCTGTCTAATGTATTCTCATGCACAACTATTGCTAGGCATGGAATTAAAGGGTGACTTTAACTTACCAACAAATGTTAGAGGGCCACCAGGTTGAGTCAATTCTTGCAGTTCTGAGGACATTATGTTATAAATGTAATCAATATTCTGTTTTACATTCATATTCTTCAAAGTGTCGGTGTAGAGGTTGTAGTAATGCACATCTGTGACCGAGTTCTGAGGGCTCCTCCCAAGAGGAAGGAACTCTGTTCTTTTGGCATCTTCCACTCTATTAGATAAGATGACACAGGTAGAGGAATGTCTCCTCACAGCATCATAGCCTGCTTTGTAGTATGTGCTTAAGTGTCAAAATTAACATATTCTGCCCCAGGCTTGTTCATCAGTTCAATTGCTGCAAGACTTGGATGCTTTCAATATCTGAAATTTGGCATATAATACCAACAAAAACATCTGTTAACATTCACGTTGCAGTCCCTGTATAATCTGTTGCAAGTAAAGCTGCATATTATGGTTCAGATGATCTAGTACAACAATTGGATATGCTTGTGCTATTGTGCAATGATTTACTAGGACAATTCTTAAACTAACCTTTGAGCAAGGAAGTCAATGACTTCTACAGTTTCATCTATTCTAGAATCTTCCCATTCTGGAAATCCATCTCTAGTTCCACTATGGCCATCTTCATTTTGTGAACCCGGAACTGCATGAAGGTCGACTATAACCTTCAGGTTGTGGTTCCTGCACCAACAGACAATGTGCCAATACATGTATATGCTTGCACGGTCAACTGTTTTGTGATACTTAGATCGTTCAACAGCTTGTTCATTTTCAGTTGCGCACCCATGCAAGGATTGAAGGACTTCAACAATATTACCTACTTCAATTGATTTAAGCACATTGATTCCCGATCAAATGCAGCTTGATATT
The DNA here is from genome assembly GCA_030512225.1 of Rauvolfia tetraphylla. NCBI lineage: Eukaryota > Viridiplantae > Streptophyta > Magnoliopsida > Gentianales > Apocynaceae > Rauvolfia > Rauvolfia tetraphylla. The sequence continues at coordinate 6,409,273 of JAJQKT010000058.1, read as the reverse complement.
AGTCATTATAAGCTAAACCTGTGACCTCAAAGAAAAAGGTATCTGCTAATCTTTTTCTGCTACAGCTGTCTTAGCACATATTTGGATAGTCAATCAGAAGACGGGTTCAATGGATAATCATCATTAGCTTTTTGTCAGGATGCTGTTATGTGAAAAGGAAATAACACCGGGAGTCAAGTACTTGAAGATGCTTACTCTGCCCAAGCAAATGCGCTATCTAAAGCTTGTAAAGAATCCCCAACAAATGGTTTTGGAGGTGTCAGTCTTTATCCACCATCCAACCGGAACTCTAACACCATTGAGGCCATTTGGAGCCATGTACTCAAAATCATCCTCTGAAATTTAAGTGCTCCAGTGCTTCTGCAATTTTGAATAGCTTCATGAGAATGCTTTATTAGTCATCTAACATGGCTAAATATCCAAACGCTCATGCATAACAGAAGAGAAAATGTATAAATTTTTATGTGCTCAAATGAATGTATAAATTTTTATGTGATATAGTGCAGTTGGAGAATTTTTGTTGAGAAATGTATTGGTGTCTTTGGCTGTAAGTTCCCTAAAGCCTAAAGGGGCGGGCAGTGGCTCTATATATTTTGTCACCTTTAGTAGTTGTGTGGCTTTATCCAGACCAAGTCCATTTGTTAGCTGATATTCACCCCCTAAGCGATTCACAATATTCATAACAAAAACAGATGGATTTTCATCACCCCAATCTGCATTTTCTCCATAGTCAGCTGTTACAACAGATTCTGTTTTCTCCACAGTGAAAAAGTACACACGAATATGATTGGTAGATGACCATATTGCTAAGTAATAACTGCAGAAGCAATGTGAAGAAATTAAGGGGCAAAAACCTGCGGGAAGAACCCGTTACGTGCTTTGATTCGAACTTTTAATGTACCACTGTTCTTGTTTAAGATGATCAGGAAGGTTTCGTCATTCCTAGGTGTGGCTGAATTTGCGACTACATTGTTTCCTTCATCCAGGCCAACAAAATGTCTATTCCATGCTCTAAGATTGAAATCGTTTTCATCAATTCTCCAAAGCTGCATAGAACATGAAGGTAAACGGGGAAAGTAAAAGACAGATTAGACAGCAAAAGAGTGGAATCAGTGGGCTAAATGTAGAAAGCATTGATTGTACCCACACTGAATGTTTCCCAACCAGAGGCCTTGTCACGATTAGCAACCAACATTCCATTTTTCACTGCGGCAAGAAACTTGTTGAGCTTCGCGGACTTGACTGGATTCCCATCCTGTGACGAAGAACAAGATGCTAGTACATTGTATGTTGATCAATGAAACGCCATCACTCGTAAACTACTTCAAGAAAGGGAAAAATCTTGTCTCATAAGGTCCGGTGGTCAGATGACTTGCCCAGTCCTAAGATCTCTAAAATCTCTGAGGCCTAGTAATTTTCTTATGGCCTAATTACAAGAAGTCAGCAAGTTTCAAACACATTAAGATGCTGAAACGATCTAAAAGCTAAACGTAGATACTATAAGAATGACTTCGACTAAATCTCTTTGCGTGTGCTATGTATAAGAAAACCAAAAGTATTTACCTGAAGGTCGTAGTTGGAAATGTTGGAGAAGAGTTCGGGTGTCATCCATTCCTCTGCTACAGGCCAGCCTCCAAGGTTCACTGCCTTGAAATTCTAGCCAGCAATTTGAGGAATAGCTAAAGAGAAACGCCATGAGACGCCGAGAAAGGCCACTAGGTGGTTCATGTTTTCCCTACCTGTCAAGAAATGTTGCAAGAAACAAGATATATAGAAATCACTAGTGATATATGTCCTCGAGAAAGGACCATGGAACCTTTGGTTAAGCACACTATCTAGCTTTAAAAATTGATTGTCGATTTAAGTTCTATAATAACAGATCGAAGCGACAGTTGATTAAATATTCTATTACTTATTTGGACAAAGAATAATTAATTGCTTCTCCAGGAAGACGGGCATACTCCTTTCATTTCATTTTTTTTAACTTTACTCTTATTTCCAATCAACCATCTAAATATTTTTATTTTTTAAAAATTATTCAATTTTTTATCAATAACTTAAAATATAAATCTTTAATATTGAATTTAAATTTAAAATGTTAACCAACCATTTTAAATAAGGATATTTTAAATATTTATTAATTTTTTAAAAAATTTTATCAAAACTTTAAATCTTGTCGCTTACGATCTTTTTGCACCGACAAAACATTCTAATTGCAATGAGGACCCATTCCTTCACGATATGGCTTGGAGAGATTCCCAGATTTATCTTAGGCTTTGTTTGGTTTGCGGAAAAGAAAATGGAGAGGGAATGACACATTTACTTCTATTGTATTTATTTTAATTTTTTTTTGGTTTGATAAAAGAGAAATAAATCATTTACTTTACACACATTTCTCCTTTCAAGTCTCAACCAAACAAGATAAATCATTCATTTATCTCCTTATTTATTTTGCCTCCTCTTTTACTCTCTTTCCACCCCAACCAAACAAGCAATTAGAGTATGAACATAAATCCTATCGATCCATTTTTTTGCATCTTTAATTAAGGCAAAGATCGATCAATTAATCGCAGTTAAAGACGCTTAAAAAGTGAATGAAAATCAACGCAAGTCAACAGCAAGGCCATAGCAGTAGACATCACCATCATTAGCTCGAAGTGTCCAAGCACATGATACTCGACAAAATAGCTTCGTGGGTGTGGTTCGGTTCTCAATTTATTTATTTTTTTTGAAATGTTAACTCTTAATTTCTATAATCCATAAGACTCCTAAAAGGATGAACCAAAATCAAGTAGCAAGAGCTCCCTATTTGATCCTATATATCCCCCCACATTCTCTTTTCGCGGGGAGGAAAAGAGATTAAAGGAAGGTCATTATTCATTGATTGGTTTTGTTTGATGTAATACGATGCCAAAAGCATGGCTGACTAGGGAAAATCGATTACAAGGATGATGATTTTCCATTTTTAAAGAGGTTTAGAGTGATATATAGCCATTCTGGATCATCCACCGCAAACTCCAATGCCTGTTCACATTCTTCAGACTCCAATATGCCCATCCAAATGTTGCTCTCCCGTACACTTCCAGTTCAGCCTTTGCATACCGCTGGTAATCTTCTTTTGTTGCATTTTGGACTTGCCATTCCGCCACCCATTCGCCTGAAAGTTACAAATTAGCCAATTATTAAATCATATCGTAATCATTCCACGCAATGTCTACCCAAGAATGTCGTATTTGAATGCAGGATCTTTTACAACGATTAGTTTCAAAGAAATCACGTACCAACGAGAGTAAGAGGGCCATTGGATGTGGTGACAAGAGCCAACTGCTGGGACCGTTTGGTTTGGACAAATTCAATGTTCTGCTGAACAGTCATGGAATCGAATTGACCAGCGTAAAGGTTGTAATAATGGACATCAATAACTGGTTTGGTGAAGCCACTGGCAAGAGGAAAGAGTTCTCTGGGATCAGCATTTCCCAATCTGTTGCACATAACAACGTAAGCTGTTGAAGAGTGTTTGCGGACCGCATCGTAACCAGCCTTGTAGTACTTGGTCATATTCTCTAGTGAAACTCCCGGCGAAAGAGGTTCGTTCAGTAGCTCCACCGCTACTAAAGCTGGACTTTTTGCATACCTATATATATTTTCGCGAAGTAAATGTTTACTCCTCTAAAAAAAAATTTCTTCAATGTTCGGAGACCCCATATGAAAAAAAAAAAGAGCGAAAATTAACTTATTTTGATTAATTGAGAACGAGTCGTGACACGGGATGTACCTGGCACTCAGGAAGTCTATTACTGCGACAGTCTGCTGGATGTTCTCATCAGTCTTTCCCCATTCTTGAAAACCATCTCTGGAGCTGCTGTGCTCCCAACCATTCTGAGAACCTGGGGCCGCATGTAGATCAAGTATGACCTTAACGCAGTATTTCCTGCAGGAAGACAAAGCCGGCGATAAATTAACATCAACTTAGCCAGAAAACCATCGTGGAATCGCAAGAACAAGGTTAAATTTAATGTCAGAACTTGAATGAATGAGTTATATTGCTAATTTTTTTGTGACTAATTCGATGGCATGAACAAGTAGAAAACAAAATAAAAATAAAAATGACGTACTCAGCCCAAAGGAAGGCATTGTCCAAAGCTTTCAAAGAACCGCCAACAAAGGGCCAGGGAGGTGATGGGTCGCTGGCGATCCACCATCCAACGGGAATTCTCACAGCGTTTAGACCATTGCTTGCTATGAATTTGAAGTCATCTTCCACTATATACGTGCTCCAATGTCGCTGTAATCGAATAAAGATGATCCAGTACTTAGACTTTGTTTGGTTTGCGAGGGAAGGGGAAGGGAGAGTGGCACCCGCAGTAAATGCATTTACTTTTATTTTGTTTGTTATGAATGAAAGAAAAATAAATTATAAATAATTTTTCTTATTTGGTTAGAAAAAAATAGAAAGAAACAAATTTTATTATTTTATCGTTACACATTTATTATTAGAATTTGCTTAAAATTTTAACGAGTATTTAGTTTTTAATTCACCAAATACTTCTAAAATGGAAGGATTAGTTTTGTTATTGTGGATATTAATTACTTTCCCTTTTTCTTCAAATATCTCTATAGTTACTTCTCCTTCCCATTTATTTCCTCCTACCGCTCCAACCACAAGTGCTAAGAAGCGTAGTTAAGCATTTAAAATAATGTGATGTGACTGTGTCCTTAATTGAGTATATTGGTAACGGATACTATTAGATTATTAATATATTATGAATTTGAGATTTTGGCTATCAATTAATATTTATTTTTTAAGGTTTAATTAGATATAATCATCAATTTACGCTGGAGGAAAGTCTCTTAAATCTGGTATCTGAATCCACTGATGACTATCCAACTGCTTTTATCCTTTTCTGTTTATTACAAGTTTTTTTTTTTCTTAACGAAAAAGAAGAAGAAGAAGCACATACACAAAAGATAAAAGAAATTTTATGAATGAAAAATTTGTAATAAAAAATGATTTGTGTTCTAAAATAAAATGAATTAATATTTGATCCATTTCTTGAAACTTTAATTTAATTAAATCTAACTATTAACTAGAAATATTTTTTGCTATTTATAAACTTATTAAACTTCTGCGCGAATACATAAATTTTTTATTTATGAAAAAAATTATTCTTAAGAATCCATTTCGACAGGTAATCAAGTTGGGCGAACCAAAAGAATATTCCTCCATTCAAAGTTATATTCCCTATTTTGATTGGCATATACATTGAAGAGATAATTTCTCTTTTTTCGAAAAGAAAAGAGTATTTCATCTTAACTTCTTTTTTTCTTTTCTCGAGGAATTCAACAAAAATTCATTACGCATTAATTATTAATCAAAAAATTAGTGGGTGTATTAGTAACTAGTAAGGCTAATATCTTTAAATTAAAGAAGTTATTTGTATAAGTTTAAATGAAAAATGTATTTAATTTTTTAAAGATATTTATTTTAAGAAATTATTAGACAACCTAAAATTAGAATGTGAATATCCAATTATATCTTTTCAATGTTTTTTCTCCAGTAAAATAATGATACTATAAAATCTTTTAATTTTTAGTGTGTATTTAAACTATATTTCATAATAAAATTTAATATAAATTTTTTATTTTAAATTTAATTTTTCTATCACAAATAATTTTATTTTTAAAAAATTTAAAATATAAAATTAGCATCCAAGCAATATCCAATCCTACTTTCGTCTTTGTTCAGAGTCAAGATCGAATATTCTCCACATTTTAATACCATCGAATCTTCTTATTTGGGGTGCCAACTTCCATTCCCACTCTGTTTGGGAATCTCTCCAAATGGTCCAATCATATGGTGGTTCATAAAGAGATGAAAGCACCGGAAAAGGCTAAAAGCATAACTCTTTTTATCCAACTCATTCTGACTTCAAACATATTACCCAAAGAAAAAAAACACAAGCACACACACGAATATTTCAAATTGACTGTTGAGCAAAAAGCATTCTCAGACCTTTTTCTTTTGTAAAGTTTAAGATTTTATTAATATTTATATTTATTTTATAATTTATTATTATTTTAATTTATTTATATGTTAAAAATTTCTATAGGTACAAAAAAATATGCGCTACAAACGTACCTTCATCACTTGTGGTGCTTTAATGGGGCCGTAGCCGTTAGTGATTTGGAATTCTCCTTGCAGTCTGCGGCTTATTCTCATGATGAAAACAGAAGGATCGTCGTCTCCCCATCCACTACTACTCTTTCCTCTGAAATCAGCGGTCACAACTTCCTCTGTTTTCACCTGCCAAAACTCAAATCAACATTCTTAATTGTTCCAAAACAAAGGAAAATCGACATTGAACGGTGCTTCGTTTTTAAATTCTGTATTTTATGATTATTTCTCGTGTCTTTATGACATTGAGAAATGCAAATCTCAAATTCATAGAAATCAATAAACTCGGATGATTTTTTTTTTAATAATCTGGAAAGCACAACGATCAATAACAGGGCATGCAAGTCGGCATCTTCTGTAATTTTGTTAGTTCTTTCTTTTTGGACTTTGGCATGCTTCCGTTACCCATCAATAGGGCATGCGTTTGGTATTCTTTCTTCGGCCTTCCTTTTCGTGCTCGTTCACTGGCTAAGGGATGAGGTTCTGGACCGTCTACTTTCATTTATGCTGCTACTTTCCCAAAAAATGGGGTGAACAGATAGAGATATTTTATATAACTTCGTAACTAGTCAGTATCTCATAAGTTATACTTTGTCTAATCGTATTAAAATACTAAGTGTACTGTGAGTCTATATATTAATAAATGAATAAGTAATAATGATATAATAATAGTAAGACTCACAATACACTTGTATTAATATGATTGAATGAAATATAACTTATAAGATAATGACTAATTATATAACTACTATCTCGAACAGATAATACAAGCTTTTCCAGCTTGATGAACATGTGTGTACTGCTCTACAGGACATGAAAATGTCCATCATTGGATGCTAACTAACCTGTAGAAAGTATCCATTTGGTGCTTTAATCCGCACCCGATTCGGTTTATCAGCACTTCTGGCAATCTCGAACTTCTCGGAAATCCCAGGTGTGTTCTCTACGGCTACAACTACAGTCCCATTACCGGCCTTGTCTAGTCCCACGAACTGCTTGTCGAAAACTCTGAAGTTGAAGCTCCTTTCGTTTATCCTCCACAACTGTAACATCAAACGCGAAGAATATCCTCAAATCAAAGCTGGACATGGTGGAAGGCCTGGAGCTACTGAATAGCCAAAGTTAAGGTTTCATACTTTGAATGATTCCCAACCAGAAGCAGATGTTCTATTCGCAACAATGATTGTGCCTCCACCTAGCTCGGCACAGAGATATTTTCCTAACGTTACTGATTTTAACTGCAACTCAGTTCCATCCTGAAAACAACTAACAAAGGTTAAAGGATGGAGAATGGTATGGCATGAAACATAACGATATTGAAAGAAATCATTAGGCCAAACAATGACTTCAAAAATGAAGGATGACTTGGAACGCAAAAGAGTTCTGAAGAATTACTACTAGGAATACAAACCAAGAAATCTTTGTTGGGGATGCCATCAAAAAGAGAAGGGTTAATCCAGCCTTCTGTGACCAGCCAGCCTCCGAGATTAACTGCTCGAACACGAAAGTTCTGATCAAGTTTGCTCTTCCTTCCATGAGAAACTGAAAGCAAACTGAAAGAAAGGATAACTAAGACAATTATTTGCCGTGAGAATATGGCCATTGGTGCAATGGCTTGTCAGCATGTTCATATTAATCCATTATATATATATATTACTGCAGCGGTAGTGCGAGACTACCGAGAAAAAAAAAGCAGTAGTGCGAGACCGGTTGGTTTTCAACTTCTAGCATGTTAGACAGAAGATTGAAATGCTGGAAAAGTCAAACCGAAATTGCATAAGGGCAATCGTCAATTACAATAGCGGAGTAAATGTCGGCTTGAGCACTGTAGACCAAGTGGTATTATTTATTTTAAATAGAATATTTAATTTTTTACATAACATAAATAAAAAAATAAATATTCAATTTTCTAGCAGCGTGTTTGATTATAATGCTACCAAAAAGGTTCTACATGTGATGCATTATGCAAACAGGATATTTTATTATTCTATTAATAAAAAATTAAATTTCTTGTTCTTATTTGATGCAAAAAATCAGAAGATTGTTTGATTATAAACAAGTTTAAAATTATCACATTACTCTTATTAATTTGCTTATATTTCAGTAAAATGCATATCCTCTTCCAATAAAGAGGTGAAAGTTATGAACTAATACGTTTATTTCAGAAGATATAGCCCATCTTATTGGTGAAAACAAATTGCATGCGGACAAGGCCATGACTCTTGATCTTTTATTTTTCCTTTGAAAGATTTCCCTAAATACCATAAAACTATTGAGGAGAGTTTTATTCTACTAATATTTTTTTAATTTTTTAATCCATAAACTAAAATCTTATATTAATTTATGGAATACTACACGGTGGTTTTTGATAAATTTTTAGGTATAATAAAACTCTAGTAAATAATTCATAAATAGATGATGACTAATTAAAGAGAATACATATATCTGTTATTACCAGAAACTACCGTATTTGTAATAGTGATCCAAGTGAAGAAATAAAAAAAATAGTGCAATGGTATAAAATAATAAAACTAAAGTTTTTTAATATGAGGAGACTTTCATAAATAATTGGTGGGTAAGTATAGGGATTTTTCTTTTTCCTTTTCAACGTTTTGAGTTCTTTCTTTAATGTTTCAAGTTTTTTTTTAAAGATGAAACAAACATTAATTATACATTTTTATGTTGTTCTTCAAGAATTTAGAGAGTAATTAGAGAGTGTGAGAGAGGGGTGGGGAGAGAATATAAAAAGGGTTAATCATAATGTTAAATTTGATTAACTCCTACTGCAAACTCGATTTTTGTCTATTACAGAATTTGCTTCTTTTTTAATATGGCTGATTTGCTCCTTTAATAAGGCTTATAACTTTGCACTATAATTAACTATAAATCATGCAATTTCTACCGACAGTGTGACACTTCTTGTATTAAAAAAAAATTCTAGATGATGAAGATTTTAGTGATCCAGCGGAAACAGCTTGCTACTGCTCCACTAATTTATGGTATTAGTTGTGATTATAATTGCCAGGCAATTATCTTCTCCCTTCTAATGACAATCAACATTGAAAGAAATACTTACTTATCACTTCCAGTTCAAAATAATTGTGCTCTAAAGTTATTTCATATGAATTAAGAAAAATATTTATAAAACATTAAAAAATTCATTTTTATGAAAATTGAATTAATTAAATTACAGATGGGATAAGTGTTTCTTTACCCACTCATATATTTTGTATGCAATTGAGAAGCTAATTTTATAGTTGATCAATGATATTAGAGTTTATCATTGATATTAGTTTGACTCTAGAAAGAAGAGGTTGGCTTTTTAAGAAGAAATACAAGGCTAGCATATTGATCATCCAATGGGAGGGAATTTCGAATGTTGCATTTTCTCTTGCAAAATATCAACGCCGACTACAAAAATAAGAATACATTACCAAAAGGAAAAATGGGAGTTTGGCTATTGTTTCCTCTAGCACGCACGCATACACACACCGAAAAACACACCCAAAAAAAAAAAAAAAAGAGGTGGGGGTTGAGTTGGAAAAGCCTCTTTAGTCAGCCTCAATGATAGATGGGCAGCACTACAATACTGACGCGGGACGCCCCGAACCGACACAAGACTCGTCAATTACAGGAACAGTCCACAAGGCAATATAATATGAGAAGCGGCTAGCTAATGGATTTTAGCTAAATCAAGTATTCGTGTTTCGCATTAAACTAAATACTTGTATTATTTTTATTTTAAATTTTATTTTTATTTTTTATTGCAAAAAATATTCATTGTGAAAATGGTTATAAAGTTAGGATCAAAGGGCTCCTAACAATTTCAAAGAAAGTATAACATATTAATATTTATATTGTTAAAAAAAATCACATTCACTTAAATTAAATACTTGTATTATTTTATTTTATTTTTTATTGCAAAAACTCTTCATTGTGAAAATGGTTATAAAGTTAGGATCAAAAGGCTCCTAACAATTTCAAAGAAAGTATAACATATTAATATTTATATTGTTAAAAAAATCACATTCACTTAAATTAAATACTTGTATTATTTTATTTTATTTTTTATTGCAAAAAATCTTCATTGTGAAAATGGTTATAAAGTTAGGATCAAAAGGCTCCTAACAATTTCAAAGAAAGTATAACATATTAATATTTATATTGTTAAAAAAATCACATTCACTTAAATTAAATACATGTATTATTTTTATTTTATTTTTTATTTTTTATTTTTTATTGCAAAAAAATTGTCATTGTGAAAATGGTTATAAAATTAGGATCAAAAGGCTCCTAACAATTTCAAAGAAAGTATAACATATTAATATTTATATTGTTAAAAAAATCACATATACTTAAGTATTTCGTAACAAGTTTATAGTTATATTGAAGAATAGGTGAAGAGTCTTTCTTTTTTCTTTTTTTGTCATAAATGAATGTTATAAGTCTATAGAACTATTTTATCATATTGATTTCTTTCTTAGAATATGATTAGATAAACTTAATAGTAAAAGTACTTCTTATCGATATAAGATATTAAGTTCAAACTGCATTCCTTCTTATTATTCGTTTTTTAAAAAATTCTTTCTTAGAATCAGCGAATAGCTATTAGTCTCATTTTATAGGCCCGTTTTAGGGAGGCTGATTACTGTGCTCTCGAGCCCAATTAATACAATGTCAGAAGAGTGTCACTATCATTTGGATCATGTCAAAGCGCAATACTAGGTTGTCTCGAGACCATCTTTGTAGCAATTGTGGCACTGTATTTTGATGGTTCTGTTACCTAAAATGATCGGGGAAAGCGCTTATCAAAATAGATGCAAGTGAAGAGAGAGAGAGAGAGAGAGAGAGAAGCGAGGGAAGGGGGGGGGGGGGGGTGAGGTGATGACGGGTTCTAGGGTTTGACTAGGAAAGTCGAAATATGAAGCTGCAATAATTTTGTAACTTGACAATAAGGTAGGATCCGAAGGCATATTCCAATGGAGACTTACTCACGAGTTTTGGGTGTTCAAAATGGAAATGTCAGAAGTTTCTTTCACACATATAGTGTTGTTGCCTTAAACTACTTGGATTACTATTAATTTTCAATTTTTTTAGTACTGTCAAACGAGCCAGTTCAGTCCGGTCTTGAAAATGAATCTAAATAGATTGGCCCGTTTGACCCGTGGGCTAAACACTCTAAATTTGCGATTCGCAGACTAGAGCACATTTTGATATCTTTTTTAAAACTTTTCTTTATATTTTTTATTCTGAATATCACATTTTTCTCTCACAAATTTTAAAAATATGTTTCTAAAATAAAAAAAGTGAAAAAATTCACTTTGAACTATTTAGGAGAGATAGGGTTAAACTGCTATTTTTATTGAAAGATCAATTCTTTAAATTTTGGTTACAACATTTTTTTTATAAATACATGATTTATATTATGAATTAAAACGTTATATATAACGCGATAAACTTAATAGAAATAGAGGGGCATCAAATCGGGGGATGGTGGGTGGGGGCAAAATGGGAGGTGTGTTTTTTGGGGACTATGAAGAGCTGCAAATGTTTGGTACATTTAATGGAGTTTTTTGGTCAGATGGTTGAGAGAGTTTGAGAAATTGGTGGAATAGTTAGGTCCTTAGGACAACCTGAATGGCTGTTTTGACAATTCATTTTTATAATGTGACAATTGACAAAGTCTCATTCCTTCTTCTACTTTAACTTTTCTACAATAAATACTTCATTGAATGTAGAAACTTTCACTTGGTTGAGAATGAAATGACTATAAGTTTGGGTTGTCATTTATTTAATAACATTTTATCTATGAACCCCATTTTCTATACCCACTTCTCCCCCCCTTCTTTTAAGATATACTGATCAGGAATAACCTATGAGAGAAAGATCATGAATTGTGAAACATACACTATTTCATGTCAAAGGTCATCTAGTTAAAAAAAATTAAGAAAGTGATATTTACACTCCTTTTTTAGCTCTTTTTACCTTTATTTTCTCTTATTTATAATTAAAAAACTTTACTAGTAAACAAAGATTCCAAAAATTCAACTCAAAACCTTGACTAGAAAAGGTAATTATGAGCATTAAAATCTTTTTATTTATAAAAATAAAGTAGGAGGAGAGTGTAAGAAGTTAAAATGAAAATATGAATAATATTATTCAAAAATTGTACTACATTATATTCTGAACTCAAAAATTATATACTACATTATATAAAAATTTTGAGTTTGATGTATTATATTCCTGAACAGGCATCATAGTATAGATTCAGTTCTTTATTTTCAAAGTAACCTTATCTTTGAACTTCAATACTTCAATGGTAAAAGCAAACAAGAAAAGGGAAAGTCTGCAAGCCAACTTTTCCCACTTTTACTAGGTTTAAAAAAATCAATGAAAATTGTCTCACTCAAATTTTTTTTCCCTTAATAGTTGGAGGTGAAGCGTATCACAGCTTGCTACCTAATTTTCTTACTACAGTATCTTTTGACATAGAGTATAATTTTGTTTAGAAAATGATTCAAGCATTAGCCTATTAAAAGGGAAAACTTATTCATATCCAAAAATTTTCAGTTAGCAATTCTCTGAATTTAAATTCTCTTATGGAATGTTCATGGATGACCATAAGGAAAATCCTTTTAAACCACAAGGGTCAAAAGCAAAATTGGACAATAAAACAACTATTTCAAATCCAGGCCCACAGGCAATGTAGCAGTGCAAGAGAGAAGGTCCCAAAATGCCATACCTACCAAACCTGAAAAGAGCAACACATGTAAAATTGCTCACCGGGGACTCATATAAGGAGACTGATACCTGCGCCTGCTTCTTAGTTGTAACCAACTGCAAATTGCCAACCCTCAGAAAACTCTGAGAAAAGGGTTGGAAATAAACGTTTGATTTTGTCCCTATTGAGTTCCCTTTGATTTCTTCCAAGAGTATTACACCATTCCATAGTTGTTGCATGCATAGCGCTGAAAATTGCTATGAGCAATTAAAAACTTTTCTTATTGTTGCTTAGAATGCAAATGTAAGAGGGAATCATTTCCCTTCTTCTTCTCCGCCAACTTTTCTTGTGGTAATAAAATTTTCTTTTCCCCGGAAAAACTCGAGGAAAAGAAACGGAAACAGGGTTGTTTTCCTGTGTTCCTGGGCAATTTTTTGTTTTCTTGATTTCTTCTCTGCCTCGGTTTCTTCGCGGTCCCCTTTACTAATCATCAGGCATTTGATTCTTTCTCTCTGGCTCTTATAAATAAAGGTAATATCTTTCTTTCTTTTCTTCAGTCATTTCATTTTGTGATACAGTTCACTGTCAACTCATTTCTTTCGAATCTGTTCAGGTTCTTTCTTGCTAAATCTTCTCGATCATGTGAGTTTTGCTCAATGTAATCCCTTTGGATAATTTGGCGTTATTATTTTCTGTCTTGAATCTATTGCCTTTGCAGTTGTACTTGTTCTTGAATGTACATTTGGGGTTCTCATACCTGTGATTCCATATGCGTCGTTGTGGAATTTGTTAGATCTGAGTGTGTTCTTTCATTTTCTCTTTGACTTTTACAATTTTTGTTGCTAACTTCTTGTATATGTTTTGTCTTTCTTTTCCTGCTGGCGAAGGAAAGGGTCTGTAGTGATGATGCTCATTAATCTAGTGTATTTGTTGTTAGCCTGAGCTTGGACATTCATAAATTACTAGACTTTTAACACCAAGATTTATTTTGTATTTTAATTGACATGCATGTGTGGAATTTGTTCATTTCGGCATCTTTCTAGGCTTCTTGATTTTTTTTTTTGGGGGGGTCCCTGCTCTGTCTGTCTGTGTTGTGCAAATATATGTGAAGAATGAGCACCGATTGTTCATTTTATTTGTTCTTTCCAATAATGGAATTTCCTTAATTACCCAGAATATTTTGTCGGTTAGAACTGTTTGGTTTACCCCTTCTCTCAATGCTCCTTGCTATGTCTTCTTCCTTATTGTGTCATATGTGGATTAGGAAGAAACTGTGGTTTGGATTCCTTGAACTAAAATCAGTTCTTTTCATTTGGCTTCAGAATGGCCACTGCGGTATTTCAGCAAGGGCTTGGAACTCTTCAATCTCATTGCCATTTCGGTAGTTCTGGCTTTAACCAGGAGTATGGGTATGCTTCATTGAAGTTGATCTCAAAGGGCTTTAAAGTTGATGTTTCCCTTACGAGATCAGGCAGCTATTGCTCTAAAAAGAAGTGTTTTAGCGTAATTCAGGCATCAAGCTCACAATCAACAGTTGTTGACTCTATTTCAACCCCATCAAATAATACCATGAGCGACTCAAAAAAGAAAACAAGTATGATGCTCTCCTGCAAAAGTTGACCTCAGTGAACATTCTGTCTTCATCTCGATTACTGTATGAGTTGAAATAAGATTTAGCCCATTATGTATCAAGACCTCAATATCATATATGGCAGGGTGTTTCTTCTTCATTAATATGCCTAATTACTTCTTTTCTAATCCAGAGGAAGCTGCTTTGATCCTGATTAGGCACGGTGAGTCCATGTGGAATGAGAAAAACTTGTTCACTGGTTGTGTTGACGTGCCACTGACAAAAAAGGGTGTGGAAGAGGCAATTGAAGCTGGTAGAAGGATTAGCAATATACCTGTCGAAATGATCTATACATCTGCTTTGATTCGTGCAAAGATGACTGCCATGCTTGCCATGACCCAGCACCGGCGCAAGAAGGTAATATATTAGAAGCATCATATTAAGATTACCCATCATTTCTCCTCATTTGATCAATATTGACATCCAAAAAGAGCAGCATTTGTATAAGATAAAGCGCTAATTAGCATTTGTAGATGATAAAGGGCTAATTCTTTCTTGATATACATCTTTTAGAATCCCTCCCCCTCACCCATCCCTCACCCCCAGCCCACAGAAAGAGCAGCAATTTTCACTTTTCATCTAACAAAAAGCTATATTTTGATATTTGGCTTTAAAAATACTTTCTCATGTAGTAACGTTTATGTGTAGGTGCCAATAATCCAGCACGATGAGAATGAGCAAGCCAAAGCATGGAGTCAAATTTTCAGTGAAGAGACCAAAATGCAGTGCATTCCAGTTATAACGGCTTGGCAATTGAATGAACGAATGTAACGTTATTTTTTTCATCTATCCAAAGACTAATGCTGGCTATCCACACTCTAGCAATTCCTGCTTATAACATTTAACTCACACATCTCTGCAGGTATGGGGAATTGCAAGGTCTTAATAAGCAGGAAACAGCAGTTAGATACGGAAAGGAGCAGGTCCATGAATGGCGTCGTAGTTATGATATACCTCCACCAAATGGTGAGAGCTTAGAGATGTGTGCTGAGAGAGCTGTCGCCTACTTCAGAGAACATGTAGGATATAATTATTAACCTTGAATAGATCATATATTTAATATTTAACTGTTAATGTTCTTCTGAAGTCAAAATTGTAATTTTTCAGATTGAACCCCAACTTCTGCGAGGGAAAAATGTAATGATTGCTGCACATGGAAACTCATTGAGGTCTATCATTATGTACCTTGACAAGCTTACTTCCCAAGAGGTGAAGAATCAAAATAGCTAGACTTTTTGAGTTGTTTCCCTTTTCTTGCTTTTTGTGAAACAACTAATTTGGTATCCAACATTCTTAGGTTATAAATTTGGAACTATCTACTGGGATACCCATGCTTTACATATTCAAGGAGGGAAGATTTATTCGAAGGGGAAGTCCAGTTGCACCAACTGAGGCAGGGGTTTATGCTTATACTAAGGTATGTATCATATCCAAGGTGGTACTTTTCAACGTTGCCATTATGCTCTTTATAACAGATTCTTCAGCATGAATCCTGTTGTAAACCTTTAGCAAACTATCCTATTTGATATGCAAAGGTCACGAATCAGGTTAATCAAAACTTAAAAAGTTCAAACATTGTGGTAAGTTCACATAAAAACACCTAAATTATATTTACCTTGTCGTTTGATCATTGGATATTGCATCTTTTAAAATGCGAAGAAAAGGTATTTTGGATTGTTAGGGGGTACACCAAGCACAAATTCCGTGTTTCAATTATCTCTCTCTCTCTCTCTGTCTCTCTTGTGAAGTAGAAAAATATAATTTATGTGTGCAGCAAAAGCTGCTGTACAGGGTATCCTCAGGATTATTTTCTTGTTTTTTATTTTCCTGTTTTTTGAGTTTTTCAGAAAGAATTAATCTTTCAGTTGACAAAGAGCACTCTAGCTGTCTCATAATTTAAGCATAAAAAATGTATGTAATTGGTATGTGGGCCATTGCGGCCAGAATTTCTGCTCTTTTCTACCATGGAAATCTTGTCTCAATCATTACTTGCAAGAAAAAAGCTCAAATGCAAAGAGCTGATTGGTTAATATCCACGAGTTCCAAAAAAAAAGAAAAAAAAGAAATTAATAGAGATAATGTAGATTAGTTTTTTTTATATATAATTTGTATATCTATATCATCTATACACAACTATGGCCTCATTGGGTAAATTATCTGTCTTGATCGTTTCTGCCATTTTGCCTTCAATATTTGCAGACTTTGGCCCAGTATAGGCAAAAGTTAGACGAGATGTTTCAATGATAGAAGAAGGTATGGTTATCCATTTATCAGCGATGCCTCAGGGCAAGCTTTACCTTATACTGAATCCAGTATAATCTTTGCACTCCAACAGGTCCATTCTTTTTCCAGGATTGCCACCTATCATAAATAGAGTCTGCGTGCTTCGTGGGATTCTGTTCTAACTCAATGGGATTTCATCTCCAAACTCTAGTTTCAAGAATCAGATGTTGTAGTTTTTGCATAGTGCAAGGAGCAATTGTTTTTTTCTTTACTTTGTAGATGTGTCAATCGAAGCTTTTATATCAATACATAGATGTGCCGTCCGTTCTGTGATGTAAGTTACTTTTGAAGAGAATAATTTTGAGTATGATGGGCTTTGTTGTGTTATATTTACTATACCTATGTTGGTGGCGCGAGGAACTGTATTTCTGAAATGCAGGATATATATTATCGTGATTATAATTCCCTTTAAAATCTCAAAATAATTGTTCATCACCCCACCCCCCACCCTTACTGAGGGCTACAAACTATTTTTGGAAGGATGCTTGCACCCCATTTACTGAGGACAATATAATTGTGACTTTTACTTATATAAATTATTAGAGATTCGGGCTGGTCACGATATTTATATGTAAAAATAATATTCGTACATTATTTTTAAAAATTTATTGTTTTTCTGTTTAAAAATATAAAAAATTTTGGTCAATTTTATATAAAATAAAAAGAAGAAAATAAAGAGTATTTTAAATTAATTTTATTAATATAATATATGATAAAAATTATATTTATAGTAAAAATAACTTTTAAAATATAATTTGTAAAATTAGGAAAAGATTAAATATTTTGAATTGCAATCCTATAGTTTCTCTCATTTGAAGTGGTGATAGTGATCCCCTTTCAACATGATCTTATCTTCAGATTGTAGGTGTTGGTGTGGCTCAAAACAGCATCAAATCACGTAATTTGACTGTAGAAGAGGTTGAATCAGAGGTCTGCAGAAAGAGGGCAAAGATTTTAGTTTATTTATTCTACGCGCGAGTCATGAGCATGCATTTTTCTTTTCCTTTCTTCGTCTTGCACCCCCTTGCTTTCCCCGTTTTCCAGTGCTTCTGCATGCGGCTCGGGTGTCATGAGGGATGTTGCACGTGGAATGGACCAGGCCTATCACCTCAACTATGGTCTTGGCCCTTGACTGCATTTTTCTTGCAGGCCCAAAGGAGTTTGCAGAAATTGCCGAGATTGAGAGTAAAACGTGCAATTATCTTTTTGTTTCATCCTCTAATCCATTTTATTTTATTATTATAAAATGTGACCTTTCTTTATTTTTTTAAAAAATATAAAACCTGTAGTGCATGAGGAACCCAAGGGAAGAAGAAAACACACATGTATGAACGGAATATAGCTAAAGTGGGACAGAGTATCTCAAAGTCTCTTATCCAGAATATATTTCTTTCACTTTTTACTTTTTTCTCTCTTTTATGAACACTCGAAGCATTTGAACCTAAATCAAGCGAAAAATTCATGTGAAGGGTTAGGCTGATTCTTGTAAGATGTCATGTAAAGATTTTGTTGCATGTTGAAACTATTGGTAGTAGCTTTCTTTCCGTATCTTTGTAAAATGGTTTTTTTTTTATTATTAGAATGCACGGATACATTCCAGAGCAAAAAAATTAGAAACGCCACAAATTTTAAAATTCAATTTGCATTTCTTTGCTTTAAAGAGTTAAATATTTGACTAGAAAAATATTAACTTGTAAAATGTTTGTCATTTTTAAATTCTTCAAGATTTCCCTTTCCGTTTGATTGATTGCCACATGAAAGAGTCTTGGTAGAGAGTAAATGAAGGGCATAAACCCAGTCAAAGCAAACTTACACACAAATACTAGAAGAACCATTGCATTCAAATCCAAAGTCTAGAGATACGGATCATTCCCCAAAATTCTGAAGACCTTTTCCAACATCCAAGAATCATTTAAGCACAAGCTCACATCAGCTTGCAAGGCCGATTCATGCCTGTCTTCTAACCTTTAGTGTTTATCAGCACAAAAGTTATTTTCTTCATTGAGACGATTGAAGTCTGCAGTAAGAACTAATAGCTGTGGACAAGTCTAAATTGCTATCCCTCGAGTTAACAGAACTACGTTCATTTCATGTCATTTTTTGCAACATTGCTGCTATTTTTAGTTAGTGAAGAAGAATCGTCAATGGATAATTCTTCTATATCAGCTTCATGGGATGACGATCCATCCGCTTTCGCATCTGAACTA
Organism: Rauvolfia tetraphylla; assembly: GCA_030512225.1. Lineage (NCBI taxonomy): Eukaryota > Viridiplantae > Streptophyta > Magnoliopsida > Gentianales > Apocynaceae > Rauvolfia > Rauvolfia tetraphylla. The sequence goes on along the minus strand of JAJQKT010000058.1, from coordinate 6,390,257 downwards.
TCAGAATCTGACTCCGGAATACCTGAATCAGCCAATGGTACAGGCTGAGAGTCTTTGGCTGGATCATCTTCAGCCTTCCAAAAGACAGGCACCTTTTTGTCATCCTCCTTCATCCTCTCAGCATACTTGTTGATGTCAAATTCCTCATTACTTTTTCCGCCAAATGCAGGCTCTAGCACATCCATGTCAAACAAATCTTCTAGGACCTTCTTTGTATTGGGATCATCAGAGTAAGCAAATTTTACTTTGTTGGCTGTCTTTGGCTCCAGAAAAGGCTTTACAACCTGCATAGTAGGATTCCTTACGGTTAAATCAAACAAGCAGATTTGCAAGTAAATTTCATGTATCAGACACAGCTTAATTATTGCAGCAGCAGAAAGTTTGAAGAATCTCAAGAGTTAAAAGCAGGAATACATAGTTTTCTCTATCCAAATGAACATCAAGATCCAAAAGAATAAACTGTCCAACAGCAAGACCAATGAAATGATTTTCAGTCCCAAGTCCACATCAATTTATGAGAAGATTATGCTGCTCTTTGATTAGACCCACTCCTTTCTGGACACAATACCAGGGTGAGATTCCATGTGAACTTGAAACAACTCCAGAAAAAAATACCTTTATGCTTCTGAATTCCTTTATGCATCTGGGCAGGTTTGCATTCCCATTCCCACCCCACCAATTTTCTACCGGAGGATAGACTGGAATGAATACAGAAATTCAAGTAACTCTTTTGCATAGCTTCGAAACCAAATTGATGTGATTGCGAACAAATCAACTTCACAAAGAATATGTGGATTTGGATATATCTGTGGATTTGGAAGGTTAGAAATTATTTCCTTTTCCTGGGGAGTGGAGAACTGGTATCAATTTTGAAGATTCTCAAACAAGTAACTCTGGTGCAGAGCTACGACAAAATAAAATCTACTCTTCTCTTATTGCATCAGCAAGTACACAAACTAGGAAGCTAAGCGCTCGGCCAACACATCAATCGTAAAGGAAATGGGACCAGTTGCACTCCACATCTCTCGAAGCTAAATTTAGAAATATTTTCCATCTATCTAGAATTCTTAAACAGGTCTAGTGTATAAATTGCTATCCAACCACAAGGGAAAGTGCGAACAAATTTAGCAAAAGGCTGAATTCTATTTGATTGATATGATCCTTTGGTCCAATCTACCATAACATACCTTCCAAAATGGTTCAAATATCTTGGGTGCATCGAAAAGAACTGCTACACCCAGCCTCTCTGGATATTGTTCTTGCAAGACATGAGCAGTTTCCTTCGTCACCTTGACTGAGATATGAGACATATTGAAACCATGGAAATCAATCAACCAAACCATCTGTTCCTGGTCTTGCGGGAGATTCAATATAGCATTCTCCATGCAATACACTAAATACTTGATCTGGCCTTTAACTGACTTTGTGTTCTGCAGAGGTACAACTACAAAAAATTAGGAAAATCTGCAATCAATATTAAATACAAAATCAGCATTTGAGTCAGATGTAATATGTCACACATAAACATAAATAGTGTACCCAGTTGGATCAAAAGAAAATAAAATGTTCTTCCAACAAATTGTGTCAAGTAACAGACTACGGAGAGTGGGGGAATCTCACAACCAACCTTTGGCTTGCTACTTTCAGAGCTGAGCTCAAAATGACAGTGAGTAAGTTGACTTGGAATGCAAATAGGAAGTTCTTTTATTTGAGCCAATGTGAAACTAAATAAATTTCGATAGAATCAAGCTCAGTCTACTAACAATAAGGCTAACTATAATTCTATGCATCAGTTCTGGAAAATAAAATACATGTGAAAATGTAGCTCCAATGGTTATTCACAACACAGAAACGTGTAAACCTTTTATTGAACAATTTGGCACTTCGAAGTGCAATTACTGAACAGCAACCTCTGTGGTGGGTTTCAAGACTCCAGAATTTTTTGACATAAAAATAGATACACCAGAAAAAGAAAATCAGATATAAATTGGACAAGCTTGACTCTTGATATTGCTTCAGCTTGATACGACAAAGCTTTGTGCAAATAGAAACATGAAATACCCCACACATGAAAAGTTTGGGAATATTGCTTTAGTCCACCACCTAACAGCTCAACCATGTAATCATCTCTTGAAACTAAAGGTGGAAGTTTAAAATCTTGATTAAGTAGATATTGATTAATTAGCTTAGCTAATATAATGCTAAGTAAGCATTTATAACATTTAAAACTACATTATTGAAGGCCTTGGAGCCACAAAGATTCCCTCTGTTAAATCGTCTGTAATATCACAAAATGCTAACAAGGAATACCCATCAGAAAGGATAAAATGATACCCAAATGGCAGAAGATAGCTGGACCAACCTGGCATCTAGGTCTCATCACAAGAACTGTCCTCCCAAGCTTATCTTTATAGTTCGTCCTGTATATTTTTCCTGTTTCTGCTTCACTAGCAACATCCTCCTATATTACAAAGGAAAATCAAAAAGCTGAATTCTTGATTTCTTATTACACATGAGTTGGGAAAAAACAAGCTCCAGTCATATAAAACCACAGGAAGAATCCAGCAAGCAATTTAACCATGATAACTCCATGTCAACAGATTTATTTCAGTTTCTGTTTGGGGAATCCTAAAATAGGATAGCCAGTTTCTGCAATTAAAATTATTATTTGCTTTAACCTTTCTCAGCATAATACTCCCTCCATTTCAAATAACTTATCAATTTAGGACAAGGCACACAGATTGAAGATTTGTTAAACTTCATAAAAAAGATATTTTACGACGACCTAAATAATCCTGTTTAATAAGTGTGATGCTTAGAAATAATAAATATACTATTTAAGATGATTACGGGTAAAAGTGGAATGAGGGTAATAAATAGACTATTGATTTATGAGATTGATAAGTAATTTGGAAAAAGAAAGATAGAAACTTTTGAAAAGTAAACTGAAATGGAGGGAGTAGTATACCATTTAAAAAAAAGTATGCTGACATTTGGAAGGAAGAAAACAAACGGTTGTCCATATGGTTGGCATGTTAATATATCTTACATCCCTCATTGATCCCACATTGTTGTGATATGCGAATATAAGAAGACTATAATTAAAGCAAGCATATATTAACTAAATCTTGAAAGGTATTTGCAATGGTTTCAAGGGTGAAATAATTTTTTTTTTTGAAGCAAAAGATATATAAAGAAAGACTTTGAAGCAGCTTTGGCCATTGATACTAAGAAAGCACATTCCTTAAGCAACATAGATCGAAATATTGCCACCCAACATCCACTAATCTTATCTGACAATGAAGGATTGATAAGGTGAGGCAGGTTTTACCCATCGAATTTCTTCTGGCTTGAATTCAAGTCTCCACTTCAGGGATGCCTTAAGCATCTTAGTTGCCTTCTTCACATTCCAATTTCGTGCCCTTAGATATCTTGATATGCATGCATCAGAACAGTAAATAGCCAAGTTTCCTGAGAGTGGCCCAATGAGTTTCCTCACCTCATTAATCTGCAATTTAGAGGGGAGTTACAGAAACTTTGAGTACATTTATTCTTTTCATTCCCTTTTTTGGCTGTTTCCCTTCTAAGAGCAGCACAATCTGCCAACATATTCAGGAGATAGGGCAGCATTAAGGCCCTTTTCTCAGTTTCTGAAGCTTTTCTTAAAGTTGCTGGGAAATGTTTTTTAATAAAAAGCTGTTTTGAAAATTAATAACATTCTTACTTTCAAAAACATTAATAAACAAAAGCAGTTTTCAAAAGCATCACCAAAATAGCTTTTCAAAACAGCTTTCTTTAGCTTTTTTAAGCTAAAATCAGAAGTGAAGACACAATCGGGAATAACTCAAGAGAGCTTTCCGCTTAATAAAAGCCAAAAGTAACTTGAACTAAGGATGGCCCTAGGTATATGTACCTTTTCCTGCTCTGTTTCTGGTGTATCAGGAATCTGAGAGCCTTTAGAAGGGCACTTCTTTGTTCCTGAGTCCATAGTCTGGAAACAAGTATGCCTGCTTGAAATGGATTACCCTCACCAACTCTTCCAGCAGAGAAAGATAGACTGACCATAATTTTGAATTAAAAAGATCAGTTTAGATCCTGTTATGCAAACCATGTCACACTAAAAGGATTGGTTAGCAAAATAATATATGCATACACCCAACTGATTGGAGAACAACATAATGTCCAACTGGGCTCGCTGATTCTCTATCTGAAAGCTTTTTAGCTGTCAGTTCCAGCCATCTAAAGCTCCCTTCATCAGTAGCTTATTGCAGTTTGTATTATATGGTACTATTATATGGTAATTTCTAGAACCTAAACAAGCTCAGGACCCAAAAACAGGGTCCAAAAATAGATAACCGTACTATTACACTTGATAAGATGCATCTTCATCAATGCTAGGCTACAGTTCAAGGGCCAATGCTGGCTGGCTACATCTAGCAATTTAAGGCATCCATTTCTGCAATTGAACATCCATTTTTTTTTCTAAATAAAAACCTTTATTCATCAACACATCATTACAATGTATATACAGGACCAGGAGAACTATCAACCAACAGCAAGACCAAAAAGAACAGTCCAATGACATCTGCTAAATCACACCTAACAAATTTACACACACAAAAGAAATACAAGGAGGGAAACCTAACGGAAGAGAAAACAACCAATTATCACATGATGCTGGGATTTTCGTCCATGAGATGACCATACCTCTTATGTATTTAGGCAACAACCAATAATGCCATCTGTCATCAAAATAGCCTGAGTATATATCCTTCCATTTCTTTACTTGCACACATGAAAGACCACAATGGCAAGCAAAGATTTAACAATCTAATTCATCTATCAAGCTGCTTCCAATTAGAGAACTACATCCAGGCCTATGAAACAATGAAAATATTTGAAACACTAATGTGATCTTTAATCCTTTGATTCCAATTACTGACAACAAAAGAAAGACCAGTCTCCCAAAAATCTCATCCAGAATACTACGCAAAACAAAGGTAGTTTGGTCTTTTCTATACAAAGATAAGATATAGAAGTTTTGATGTCAATGCCGCAAGATGATCGTCCCTCAAGATATAAAGAAAGCTCATCGCGCGTACACATAGATCATCGTCACAAGTTTCCGGGAGAATCAGACGTACTAGGGGATTACATATTTCTATCCCACCTTCCCCAGACTGATGACTGCATGCTTCGTGTCCACTTCAAAGAATCTCATCATAAAATATACACTTTAGCATCAAACTCGATCAAGAAGTGAAAAAGAATACTAGAAACTAATTGTTTCTAATCAATTCCAAACCAAGCCCTCAAACGTCCGCTAAGGGAAAACAGAGAAATTAAGATTTTTCAACCACAAGTAACATAATCAAATCAACCACAGGTTTGTTGCCAACATAGTTCAACCGGGCCCACAAGACGTATTCGCCCAGCAATTAGGGAAGATTAGAACATCTCACATTAGATTTCCATTGGTAATTGAGTATAAACCATCAAGAAGATAGACACAACGGACTTGAAACCAACGGGCAAGATAAAGATGATGGATACAGTAAAACAAGAAAATGACGAGTTTGAACATTGAATCAAGAACTCCATGACTATAAGAAACATTACCTCTTCTGAAATATCAAGACTGACGATTATGGTTTAAGAGGATCTTAAGAAACACGGGTAGTGGTCAACTGTAGAACTGGATGCTTGGATTACAGAGATTCGAGTTAGGCTTGCATTGTATTTGACGAATATAAATTTGGATGCGCTGCCGTCATCGGTGGAGCACACCATGCGAGGAGAAAACTACAAATGCTGAGTAAAAAATTTGGAAGAATGATTTCTTTAGGACAACTTCAGACTTTGTCCGCTGCTGAAGATTTATCAGTATTGTGAGAAATCACAGAAAATTTTCTTGCATTTTATGGAAAGATTCAATTTGGTTCCTCAAAGTTTGAGCTAAGTGTGAATTCTATCGGCCATTGTTTCAACTAAAACAAAAAGAGATTTAGCAAAATACAGATAATCATAATTAATATCCTAAATGCTAAAAGGAAGCTATAGCTTTAATGGTATGGATATCTATTTTAGATTTGTAAATTTTGAATTTAATGTTGGTTAGGTTTATATTTATTACTTTTTTACGTGTTAAGTATAAATTTTATATTAAAAAATTAAAGGGTGAGATTGGATAATGTTTTATTTTGAAATTTTCTATCTTGAATTTCGAGAAATATAATTTTTTATAAGAGAAAAAATAAAATTAAAAGTAAAAAATTTGTATTGAGTTATGCAGAATCTAATCCAAATATACCCAAAAAGTTTAATATGACATTATTAATCTTCTAAACTTGTATAAGCCACAAAAAGTTTTTATCAGAACACAAAGAAATTATTAAATGCCATTTGCTAAAATTTGTAAGAGCACTTCCATTTAATTAAAACTAGCCTATGTTTGTTGGAGTAAATAGGGAAGGAAAAGTAGATGTAGATGTATTTAAACAAAAATATTTATTTGGTTGATGTGTTAGAGAGAGAAAAAAATTAATATGAATGGGAAAAGTTTACCCTTCACATCAACAAAATCAATTTCTCTAAAAGTGAAAGAATTGAGAAATATTTGATCGTGTAAAAACTAAAAAATTCTAGAATTATTAACAAATTCTCATAATATTTTTTATTAAAAGAATGTTTGATATATAAAATAATAAAATTATCATAATATTTTTTTCTTTCTATTTTTCGTTCCAACCATATTAAAAAAATATATTTATAATTGTATTTCCCTTTTCTTCCATGGGAGCAAATGCATTTCCTTTCCCACCGCGGCCCCTTCTCTGTGCGAACCAATCAAAGTCTAAGTATTGGTCAAAAAATCTAGAAACTTGTTATTTCCAATCCACTTCCCGGCAAAGATAAACGTCACCTAATAATAGCATCCAACACAAAGTATATGGCACGTGTATTCCTCGTTTTAAACCAAAAAAATCAAGCCGAGTTTTGGCATTAAAGATTTTTTTTTAAAAAATAATCGGTTAATTTTTTATTTTTGAAAATTTGAGATCTAGAGAACATTTTATTCAGTTAAATTTAGTTCGGCAAAAATTTAACTTTCAAAAGAAAGTTCGGTTTGATTTTTGGAAAATCCTTTGATTTAGTTTGATCTTTGAAAAAAAAAATTCAATTTAGTTCAATTTCATAAAAATTATTTCACAAATTTAATTAAACCCAAAGTTTAAAACGTAATTTAACCAAAAAAGTGCAATGTAGACCACACCCTGTGTTTCTACTACGTTGATATTGCACCAAGCCCTTGTTTTGCCTGCCTAAAGTATACAGCAAAATATGCAAACAATAATACAGGTTGACAAAGTAATTTTGAATCGAATCTTATTTAAATTTTTAGTTGAGTTCTATTCCCTCATTCTTCTGATGACCTTCTTATTATATTAAAAAATATTAAAATAATTAATATTTTTATTTAAAAAATATTTAAATATATTATATATTATTAACTAATTATTAATTTTATTATATATTATTTTATATTTTTAAATTTGACATAAATTATTTATTAATTTATATATTTTATTTTTTATATTATATTATTTTTATAATACAATCAAATTTTTTTTATAAAATTTCATGTTCGATCAAATACTATCAAAAAAATAAAATAAGAGTATATAATAGCAAAATCGGGTATGAAACTTTCGCCCCTCATATCACTCTTGGTAGTAAGAATTTCACAATTATTAGTTTATGTCTCGTGTTCAAAAAAATTCTCTTGAGAGTTTTTTCAAAATTCGAAAGTGAAACAGTTAAATTCATGAATTGTAAAATAAATAAAAATACAAATTAGTCTTAGATAAAAAAAATAAGTATATATTTGAATAAATTTTTGTTTTAGAAATTAATAAAAAAAATTCTTTTTAATCCATTACTTTTCTGATAAATAATTCTTATCATAGGAAATTTAATAAAGACAGTCGGCACGAGAGAGGAAATACTGCAAAGACCACAACGTTATGCCAGATTGCCATGTCATAAGCTTGGCTGTCGACATTCCAAGAAGTTGAAATGGACATCTGTTTCTGTCCCTCCTTCAAGTTTGAATTTGAATTTGCATAACATCCCCGAAATTGACAGCTATATCTATCTGATAGAAGGGACTCCCAAAGTGAGGAGTTGGCTAGGGTGCAGAACCCATTTTATTCTGCACGTGTAGAATTAATTCTGGGTCGTCCGATCGGTCTAGAATTGATCCAACGGCTGAGCTCTTCCAGGGGTAGTTTAGACATTAGGCGGGCAGAAATTTTCAAAATTTGCGCAGTTTTCATGGCAACTCCGTTACTCAACCATCGCGTCGAGCAGAGAAGTAATAATTATGGCAACCCATCACTCAACCATCCTCATTTTCTATTTTCATTTCAATCGAACACTTCCTCTCTCTCTCTGCATCTCCAATTTTCTCTCAAAAACTCTCCCTTTGAACTTTCTCATACTGCCTTCGTCTTTCAACAAGGACACCAAAAAAGGTCCCAACTTTTGAATCCCCAATCAGTGAAATGGCGAATATCCAAAGATCAGAGAACATCAAGTTTCAATTTCGGTGCAGAACGAGCCACCTCTTGAGCGCGAACCAGGCACTCCGAAAGCATCCCGATCGGAAGCAGAGGATGAAAGCCTTGGCGAAGGCCGGTTTCAAGCAGTTGACGGAGCTCCAATTGTTAAGCATTAACACTCCGATTGTGCACAAACTTTTGAAGCAATATGATGAGAAAAATCTAGTCTTCGGCATCGATAGCGAACGAAGTGTTAAAATAACAGAAGAAGATGTTGGAAGAGTATACGGGCTGCTAGTTGGAGGGGAGGAAATTATTTTTGAAGACGGTGGAAAGGCATTTTCAAAAAATGCCCACAATTTTGGATTGAACCTCGGACTAGAGCCCTCTGTAAAAAACTGTGTTTCTGTTAAAGATCTAGAGGATCGGTTGTCAAATTTTGAAGGTGACAGCCATACGTTTGCTATTCTGTATATCCTGCTTGCCATCAGAACCCTACTCGCACCAAAAAATTCAAGAAAAATAAACCTCACACACTACACACAGTACTTGGAAGACGTAGGAAAAATTTCTAGTTACAATTGGGGGAGACATGTTGTGGAGTTTCTGCACGCAGGGGCAGCCTTCTTTGCAAAGAAAGCAAAAAAAAAGCATGCCTCTTGGCCAGAGGGCAATCTGCACCTTCTTCTGGTAATAACAATTATTCTGTTATTACATAATAATTATTCTTTCAGTAAAACTTATGCATTGTGTTGTCCAGTTATGGCGCTGGTAACAATTATGAAGTTAAGAAATAATAATTATTCTTTCAATTATCTTTGTGCATTGTTTAGTTTAGAATGGTTGTTGAGGTCGTCTGGAATAATTATGATGTTCAGCAATAATAATTATTTCTTCAACCACCTATGTGCGTTTGTGGGGTTTTAGAACAGTTGTTGAGGACCGCAGGAATAAATATGAAGTTGAGCAATAATTATTATTATGTCAACTGTCTATATGCATTGTTTAGCTTAGAACGGTTGTTGAGGACATCAAGAATAATTATGATGCTCAGAAATAATAATTATTCTTGTAACCACTGTGTACGTTTGTAGGTGCGGTTTGCTGAGGAAGTGCAGGGAATAGCAGACGGTGAGCTTCCCTGCTCTTGGTGGAATGGAAGCAGGATTGTTCAGGCTTGCTCCACATTACCCCTTTCTAGTATTGATGATGCAAGTATTGATGCTCAAAGGGCCTCAGAGAGAGCAACTCTGTTGGCTAAAAGGCAGATATATGTGAAGAAGCTGAAAAGGATAGACGAGAAGTTGAAAGAGTTTGATATCGAGGACCAACCTATTATTTTGGCCTTCGCTTCAAAGGGAAAAAGAGGTAGAAGAAGACCTAGGCCATTCACACATGAGGAACCATCCGGTTAGTGTAGCCAAGACTAACTGTTATTTTTTTCTTCTGGAATAATTGTTCTGTTATTCAAGAACAATTATTCTCCATATGTTGAATTGTTTAGTTGGGATAGCGTACTTGTTCTGCTATACGATAACAATTATTTATATAACAAAAGTGTGAATATGCTAATTATTTTAATCATAATCCTTTAGCTGCAGGAGTGCAGCAGGACCAGGATCCTGTTATATCTTTGGAGGGAATGGACAGGGGCAATAGTAATGGAAGCCCCTCCGTCGAAGAGCAAAATGAACCCATTATGGAGTCGGTTTTCGAAGGTATCTATTTGATAACTTTTATATTAATAGTTGTTAATGTTGCCTCGAATAATGAGAATAGTTAACGCTGGGAAAATCTCTTATAGACACGGTAGTTGCAGAGGAACAAGGTAGAGAGGATTATGCAAAGGCCCCTGATTTACAGACTGATGAACCAGTTGACACAGTGATAGTTGAAAACCAAGGTGGAGTCTCCAAAGCGATTTCAGGGGAAAAGAATAAGGTAGGAGAAGAGCCTCCGCAGCCTGTTAAAAGACGGAGGCTCGTCAAGGCCAGTTCAAAGCTAGGTTCGCCATACGTGGTAACTAAGGGTGACCCGAATGCTCTGACAGCTGATGAAGCAGCAGTGGTTGATTTTGCACTACTAGAGAATCCCCCAGACGGGATGAAGTAAGTCTGCACACGCGCATTGTGCTTATATTTTTTTGTGAGAATAATTCTTCTACACATTCAGGAATCTTATTTGAGCCAATTTTGAATTATACTCAGCGCCTTGGTAGTGCTTGATGATGGGCTACAACCACTTACCAGAATAGAGATGGAAGGTAACCGTCCTAATCAGTACCTCTATCGGTCAACCATTGATGCATTTAGCCATCTGCTCAACCAAGAACAGGTTGCCTCCGGCAAAGTTAGAAGATTTTGCTTCACTTGCCAAATAGGGGTAACTATTCACAAGCGTGTTAATAATTATTCTTGTCACATTGCAATAATTTTTCAGATGACTGATTACATAACTGAACATACAGGCAAATGTCGTTATCGGGGCTGCAACCGGGGATGTCAAAACCCCGGAAATGGTTGAACAAGAGGTTGCAGCCCTCATCAAACGGAACCATTAATGACTGATTGTATTTTTTTTTTTTTGTAACAACTATCTACAGCTGATTGTATATGATACATGTATACATTGTCCATCATTTAGTCGTTTGTAACAGGGGCCCTTTCAGATGTTTGCTTAAATCTGGTTAAGTTATATAACAATTATTCTGCACATCAATAACAATTATGAACACGCTTAACCCAGCCTTTGCAAAAGGCAGCTGAACAATAGGCGGATCTATAACAGAATGTTAGCAGATTATCTTCAACGAGTACAAATGCTAAAGGCATGTTCATAGTGTTAGACTCAATCGAATAAACTCTGAACCATCTGCTTCTACTCTGAATAAACATATTGCTCCTGAAACATCGCGAATATGTTCGGGGTATACTGCTCGGCTGCACACCTTGCCAGCGGGCTCAATAAGAAGTTATTGTTGGGTAACCTGACATATTTTTAGAATAATTATTCCTTTACATACGAACAATTATGACAAAGAGTTGGAATAATTATGACTCTAGAAAAGAATAATTATTTCACAAACCTGTCATTGGCCAAGAAATCCATCTTCTTCTCAGCTTCACGTCGACTGTCCACCATCCTGTTGAAGTGTCCGAAGAATTGGATCAGGTTGTGGTCTGCTTGCAGATATCCTCGTATAACCCCGTTACAAGACTCGCTTAGCTGGGTAGACACCATGCCTACAGTGAAATGCTGCTTAACCCAGGCCGATGACCACTGCCGACGAAAACCATGAATCCTATGCAACCACCTATGGGGACTATTTGGAAAACATTCCTCAAGCATCTTGCTCCAGACAAAGTTGAACTCCTCTTCATCGTCAACATCATACATTAGATAGTGCAACTTATCCGCCAACTTTGGGGTATACAGATGTGTTAGGTTCTTTTGGGCATTTTGCATTATATGCCAAGTACATAGAGCATGAAATGTACTTGGTAAAACTAACTTAATTGCAGCTGCCATGGCAGCGTCTTGATCGGTGAATATAGTCCTAGGGGCCTTACCGGACATACATCTCAAGAATGTCCTGAATAACCACTCAAAGGATTCCGTTGTCTCGTCATACAAGAGAGCAGCACCAAAAACACAACTTTGGTGATGATGGTTGAAACCCACAAAGAGAGCTGTCATGCATATGATAATAGTTAAAACTGTGTCATAGAACAAGCGTGGTGACTGAAGTAATAATTATTACTAACTCATAAATAAGTTTATACACACAAAGAGTAATAATTATTCACAACTAATAGAATAATTATTCTAGACCTACCAACAGGACGATAATTTTTATTTGTTCTATAGGTGGTGTCGAAAGTTATTGAATCCCCAAAGTAACCATAATCCATCTTCATTCTAGCATCTGCCCAAAATATGTTTGCAATCCTTTCTTCGTTATCTACTTCGATGTCATAGTAAAAGTCGGGAGTCGCGATACGCTTGCTGTAAAGTATTCTTGCAATGTTGTTGCCTCCCCAAGAACCATTGCCCTTTGTCTTCTTTTGGCTAAGTGATTCTTTAGATCCGTGGAAAGGAAACCAAGGCTGGCTTTACCCCCTGCGCCCAAAGCCATCACTTCGTATGATGATCTAAGCCGAATGCCGGCATCTTCATTCAGTTCAGCCATCACTCCTTGAATACAACTAATGTGGCAGTTAGACCTGAGCATGTATGAAAACTCTTTTGAATGTAGGGGATGATTGTGACCTGTAATCCAATCATTTATAACATACACCCCCCTCCTCTGATCAAGCTGCATTCTTATATTGGCCCGGCAGCCTGTTCTCTCCTCCAATCTTTTACGCTCGATAAAGGGTCGTGCCTCAATGTGGCTAGCATCTGGTCTTGTGTTCTTCGGAGCTAGTTTACTGCCCTTTCGGAATCCTTCCTTATTACACACGTACTGCATGTAAACAACTTTGTTCGTCTTGGGGCATTTTTTCTCTTACATTATCCTCGTTCCGAATCCCGTTTGGTGGGCATAGCTATTGTAGAATGCGTGAGCATCGTCCACGGTTGAGAACTCCATTTTCTTCATTTCTTCAATGCTTGCTGCGACAACATGTAACAATTATTAATAATACTAATAATAATTATTACTTTTGCACTGAGGAATTGCTCTAGCAAACCTATTCTTTTGGAATAATTATTCTGTAATTATGGAATAATTATTCTCATGCTTATTACTCAAAGAAATTTACCATTCTCATTGTGGTAGTTATCAAGATCCATGCACATAAATACTAATAATAATTATTACTCTTGCACTGAGGAATTGCTCTAGCAAACCTATTCTTTTGGAATAATTATTCTGTAATTATGGAATAATTATTCTCATGCTTATTACTCAAAGAAATTTACCATTCTCATTGTGGTAGTTATCAAGATCCATGCACACAGAAGGTTGAGGCTGGATGCATTGCACTTCTGCATTCTCGGACACAACCTTCAATATAATTAATACTCGTTAGAAGACATCTCAATCCTCCAACCCATGTGGATGTGTAACGTGAGGAGAAAAAAAGAGAGGTAAGCCTGAAAATCATCTCTTAAAAACAAATACAACATGAAGCAATTATGAAACTGATTTCGAATGTATTACCTGCTGCATAATTTCGAATACTTCCGGAATAATGGTAGCGATTTCTGGCGATGAGTGAAGAAGGAGAGAAGCATTCGGGGAGGAAGAATGATAGAAGGAAGAGAAAGTGTGGAGTTCCTCTATAGCCTTATATTTAGATGAGAAGTGACTTGATCTTCTTGATTGACTGACGCGATGGTTGAGTGATGGGGTTGCCATGAAAATCGCGCAAATTTTGAAAATTTTTGCCCGCCCAATGTCCAAACTACCCCTGGAAGAGCCCAACCGTTGAATCAATTCTGGACCGATCGGACAGCCCAGAATTGATTCTGCACGTGGAGAATAAAATGGGTTCTGCACCCTAGCCAACTCCACAAAGGGGTGCTAAACTGATACAGGCAATAGAGACGTGCCAGAATCTCAAGCAGCAGTAGTATATATTATACTAAATGGCATTAATGGAGGGAAGTTTGAATGCACATGGTCCATGGAAATAGCTGATGGCTTTAGGCCGTCTAAACATTAAAGCGAGTGACCATGCTATTAAAAGCCCTCCTTGTGATGCCAGACATACTGTAGTGTTGTAGCTTTCTTGCCAATTTCATTCTCTTAGATTATTCTCTTTTTTTCTTTTTCTATGTTTGTGAGAAATACTATATACAGTATTTAAATTATTAAATACAGCATTCATTTTCACTTTTTTCCTTCTTGTTATTACCCCCCTTCTTGTTCTCTCTCTTCCCCCAATCTCTCCAATTTCTCTGCTTCTTTCTCATTCTCAATCTACAAAATACTTAGTGCTTGTTTGATAACCCAATTAAGTACTTAAAATTAATTAATTAAATACTTATTAAATGAAGTGTGTTTGATAATATATGTTATAAATTAAATAACTTTTTAAGTACACTTGGTAATAAATTTTACTAATTATGTAATTATTTAAGATCTGCTTTACTTTATTTATAAATTTTAAGTGAAACAAAGTGACTTAAGCCTGTAATCTGAAAATATGTTGATCATTATATTTTTTTATATGTATTTCAATTTTTAATAAAAATTTAAAATAAATATTCAAAATAAAAATAAAAATATTAATATTTTATCAAAAAATTTTGAAAATTTTATTTTTAATAACTAATATTATTTTAAAAAATTATACAATTACAAAGTTATCAAAACTTAAAATTTTATTAAAAATTATATATTAAATAAAATTAGTATTGATTCTTCATCGTAATAAATTTTTTAAAATTTTTTTAATGACATAATATTACTAAAAATTATGATAGTTGAACAAAAAAATTTATTCTTAACATTGTCAAGCAAAAAAGCAAATATAAATTTTTCAGATTTAGAATTCACTGATAAATAATTATTATATATTAATTAATTTAGTATTTAAATTGAGACTTTAACATTCAGATTCAATCTTAAGAGTTCAAAATTTAAAACTTAAATATTTTAGATTTTCGTTTTTAAAATTCAATTTTATCAAATGGACTCTAAGGCTACTACATGCATTACGGAAGAAGCTGCATGATATTTTTTCAGAAAAAAGGAATTAGTTCAACTAATTTTTTGAGTTCAGTTTAAATAGTTCAATCTGTTTAAATAATTTAGATAGTTTAACCTGCTTAATTTATGTACTCAAAAAGAATTAAAACTTGCTTAATTTATAAATTAGTTTAAATTAGTTAGTTCGTAAGACAAAGAATAATGTCTTAGCGACAAAGAGGGAAGAGAGTGAAAGAAGAGGAATTAAAATAAAAGGAGCAAAAAGAAGAGAGCATGTTGTAGAATCATCCAGGTAGTGCTACAGGAGTTACAACTAATCAAGTTAAACTATTGTGTTTGTGGAAGGGTTCTTTAAAGATAAATGTCAGAGGATACTCCGATTGGATATGATTTATAGGCTATCATTAAGCAGTTTAGATATTATCATTTTTATCTCGAATTGTACGTTCGTGATGACACAACCCAGATATTTTTATCCCTTAGTGCTTTTAACATGGCTTGTCATCAAGTGGACATTCTGACTTCCCTCATCTTTCACCATGTAAAATCAGGCAACACATTTGCACCGAAAGAACATTCTGTTATCCTTCCATACATCTTGTCGATGAACAAAAACTAACCTCTTGACCGTTTCTAACCAAAAATACGGTTTTTTACGGACATAATTCACCAATTGAAATTGCATCCTATGCTTGACCAACGGAATATTTACATCACTAGTCCAACATCCCCAAATCCTTCCAGTATAAATCCTGTACCAACCCATCTATACAGCATCTTCTCTAGATGTCCTCCAAATACAAATGGAATAACCACCTTAGCTTCCAAAAATTTACCTTTTCGTCATATGTCCAACAGTATCCTCATCACATGGCTTCTCAAAAGCTTGTTTCACTAAGCACTCCACAGTCGGCTGGATCACTTCGACCTCTTCTTGCAGGAGCACCAAATGGTTGGACATATGTATGCTGGTTGCAATAAAAGCCCCCCAACCCCCCAATTGTTGTAGCCAAAGCTCTATCCGGTAGCTGGTTGACATCTCTCTAGCAAGTCCTTTACCAGTCCTCTTTTTTTTTAACTTTCCGGCCATCACAATCCTGCCATTCTGCTAAGAGCAGAAGCACGTAGGTTCTCTCCTCCACAAGCCGAGGACCACATCCTCACAGGTAGGTGAGCGTGCATAACATTCAAGATTATGCTCTGATGTCCCGAGAATGCTTAGAAGGATTACCAGACATCAAATACCTACTATATTTCTCTCTTCCCATAGGCTCCAGCTGCATTTTGCTTTTTCTGAATGCCATACTGCCAGGCATCTCGAGATTTATCACCAGATTGATCAAAATCATCCAGAGAGTTTTCAATTGGTGGCTTCAGAGACCGGTAACTCCCATTCCTCAATGTAGTAGTATTTGGCTTCTCGTCATCTTCCGATGGCGTACTAGATCTGGACTCCATATATGTATCATAAGGTCTGTCGTAGCCCACTTCTCAACCCTCTGTTACTAGGGATCTTTGAGGGATACGGAGGGTGAGGAGCCTTTTGTGGCAAAAATTCCTTCGGCAAAGAATCCATAACCATGTAACATTTCCTCTCTTTCGCATCAGTAATTAGTGCAGCCCAATCATCAGATTGCACTAAAGCATTGGCATTCCCCATAACCTGGTTATTGAAAGAAATAAAAAATTCAGACATCACAAAACAAGACTATCTTATGCATCCCAAGATGCCAGAAAAAAAAGATAAAAGATCCATACCCAAAGAGCTCTTCTAGCACGTGTTAAGGCTACATTCATTCGGCGAATATCGGAAACAAAACCAACCCCATGGTTTGAGGCACGAACACATGACATTATAATTACGTCACGCTCTTGGCCCTGGAATGCATCCACAGTATTGATATAGATGTCTTTTCCTTCATCTGAGTTTAGCACATCCTCAAATTCCCTTTGAAGGCATTTCAGCTGTAATTTGTATGGAGTAATTATTCCTACAGATACTTTCCCGACCCCTAAAGATTTAGAGGTTTTCTGAAGATGTTCATACAAACGAAGACAAAACTGTGCTTCTTCCCTATTCTGATAAGACACAGATCCACCTCGGTGGGATTCCCTGCCATGACTTATGTCATAGAATAAATATGGCCGTAGCAAAGGATCCTTGTAATAGGCTTCATCAGGCAAATTAGCAACACTTTCACTGTCTGTAAGGCGCCCTTGATAGAAATACCTAGAAGGAAAGTCCCTAATTTGAGGATGCATCCTATACTGAACAGACAGTAACATTGTTGGACAGCCTGCTTGCTGGAATCTCTCAAAGAGGCTTCTGCTGTACATCAAGGTTCCAGCTGCTTTGCTGATTACTGTAGCAGGGAGCTGCTGTGGATCCCCAACAAGAACACATCGTGCAGCACCAAGAGAAAGAGGAGGAAGTACTGCTACTTCACTAGCTTGTGCAGCTTCATCAATCACAACCATGTCAAAACCATGAGTAAGGCGAGAAAACAGTTTGCGCCCACTGCTCGAGACAGTAGTAAAAACAATTTCAGCTTCATTGGCAAAACTTGCCTCGAGATTAGCACGGGCTTCCTCTAAATTGAAATTGCTACCAGCACGAAACCTACCTTCCAAAATGAGAAGGCGGGACATTTCCACCAGTGTTTTATCTCTACTTTCTACTACTGCTGCAAGATTTTGCAGCAAAGTATCACGATTTTGGTCCCTAGCCATAAGAACATCAGGATCAACACCAACAGATCCTTGTGCACGACCCGTAGCAGCTGCAACATTGAGTTCTCTTTGAAGACAAGCTATCTGCTGTGACAACTGGGCTTCACGGGCTTTTAACTGGTGCATCCAACCATATACTTCGTCACGACTCTTAACCAAGAGCTGTTCAGTTCTTCGCTCTACAGAGACAGCTTGGGCGGCACGTGTTTGAGAATCCACTCCAACTCGGGCCACGTCAGGCCGATAAACTTTCATCTCACCATCAATAAACCCTCGACCAAGGACCCGTGAAAGTAATTCATCAGTTGCTGCATTTGAAGGAGCGCAGACAAGCATCCTAGGTTTCGGGCAAAGTTTTGGAAGAGTCCGAAAGAGATTCTGATCCATGCTCTGCAAAACTTCATCAATGGATCCAGTAGACACTGATTCTGAATTGTTCTCATTAGCTTGTTTATAGCTTTCAGGTGCCAGTTTCTTGAGCAATGCAGTGTAGTAGTGCTGGTACTGAACCAGATGGATCACATTCAGCATACCCCAGACAGTATGAGTCTTTCCAGTACCTGGAGGACCTTGTACTAGGGTGAAAGGCCAAGGATCTTGCCTCTTAGTCAACCCATTAGATGTACCAGCAGCTGTATGCATTGCTGCCCACTGAATTGCTGATAGCTGCGGACCATTGAAAGTCTTATGCAGGTAGTCAACAAAATTCGGTGTGAAACAATCAGGCATTGCAGGTGCCTGCTCTTCGTATTTTGGGAAGTGATCTGGACTAGGCTGAAGAATTGCATGTTGCATCTACAAATTGGAAATACAGTTCGTTATTGGCATTATAATAATTGCCTGAGTCATAATACTTCCAAAACTGAATTCCAGATATTACCTGCATATTAAGGCGGCGAAAAGCATGAAGTGCAACATATTCTCTTTGAGTGGTGGCAAGAGAACCCAGAACAGTCAAATACCAGATACCTCTTGGCTGCAGTTTCTTTAGAATATGATCATCGTCAGCCTTGCTGGAAAAATAATTAAAAGGAAAAACTGCACGATCACTTTCACCAGTAAATTGCAAAAATGATAATGAAAATCAAGCATATCCCTGTGGTACTTGGAATTAGAGATTAAGGAAAATGAAACGCTTTTAGTAATCACCTGTTAGGATCAAATGAATCTCCAACATAAAAGTGGAGGATAGCCCCAGGATATTCACGTGTATCAATTGGGATGTGCCTTCTCACAGTTCCAGCCACACGACCGTTGACCTCAGGCTCCTCGTCATCTTCCACTGCAGCCATACCACTCCTCTTTGCTCTCACTGTATTACATCAAAAGAAAACATTATTTCAGGTCAAGTATGAAAATCTCAAAAATCACATCAGATCCAAAGATCAGAATTTTAACATATACACTACCACATCCAGGCTTAGGTGATGAAAGAACTGCCACATCGCCTTCCTTGAAAGTCCATTTGTATTCTGTGAATGGAGTTAGTACCACATCATACCATCCTGAAAAGAAGAAGAAGAAATAATAGATCAGGTACTCAAAGGAAAAGGTGAATATTATTATAGCGAACTTTCAAATATTTATGCTCATAGCAATAAAAGCAATAAAATGAATGCAAACTACATACACAAGCTTTAAAAATGAGATAAATGTTGAGACCCGATGGACTTGTGTCAAGCCAACTAAGTGTGTTGGGAAATGGTATACAAATTAACATACCTCAGCACTCAGATATCCGAATTCAGATGCCAAGAATAGGGCAAAAAGTATTAAAAAGTGTTATGTGGTCATAAGCGACCCAAGAATGGGGAGGAGTAAGGATTTTGACACAAAACCCTAAACTAGACTCTGAGAATTGAGAAGCCTACGGAGAAGCTTCTTCTAACCAACCACAGAAAAGAGATGAAAATTTTTAAGCATCAACATTTCCCCACCACCAAAAGAAAAAGGAAAAAAATGTAATTTGATAATAATTAGTTGCAAATATACCTCTTTCACGCCTTTCAATGCTCCGTACATGAACCTTTACATGGCAGGTTATTGTTTCAGTAGCTTCCTCCCAGGTACTATACAGCTGAGCTCGGCATTCCTCAAAAAGCAAAGGCTCAAAAACTCTAACATATTCTTCAACAGATTCAAAGCGACCAGGTACACATTGAAGCTCCGCTTCCTCTGAAATGCAGAGAACAATATTACAATATTGCATACACCACAGCAATATGATGAGAGAACGTATTATCAAGAATACACAGAGATAAACAAGAAAGACTGAAAGCTAAAAGCAAACCTACAAGTAAGGACCATCAAACTCCACAAAAATATGACAACCACCTACCAAATCAAAAGCCTTAAAATGAACCAGTTCACAAGCCAAGAGTGACTATTTAGGTGTTATCTTATATGCAGTCCACAAACTAATCTTGTCTTTTACAAAATAACTTCAAAGGAAGAAAAGGAAAGAAAAAGAAAGTGATGCTTACTACCAATTCAAAAGCCTTAAAATGAACCAGTTCACAAGACAAGAGTGACCACTTAGGTGCAAGCTTAAATGCCGTCCACAAACTAATCTTGTCTTTTGCAAAATAAACATCAAAGGAAGAAAAGAAAAGAAAAAAAAATAAAACACATTATCTTTTTTCTTAAGAGAAATACTGCACATAATTTAAAACTAAAGCTCATTTCAGAGCAACAGCAGTAGTCTTCCATCCCACAAGCTTTCAGACTGTTGAAATGCCCACCAGATGAAGCTGTAGGATCTTCACTGCTATGCATAAGCCTGAGTAATACAAAGATCACCACTTAATGTAATCACATAATCCGGTTTGACCCACAATTCCAAAGTATGGAAGGCTAAAGGAAGCAACAGATATAGCCCAGCACTAAAAGCAGTGCCAAAAATCATCATGCTATAAGAAAACAAAAGAATAAAACAAAGAAGGTTCTATGACCAAAATTCTAATATCCCAGAAGTGAATTCAACAGTAACAGCAGCTAAGTTCCTGAGAAGTCAAGGATAAAAAATGTACAAAGAAAAAGAAGCCCAGAACTAAGAGACAATACTCCAAATGGAAACAGACCACCAAAGGAAAGAGGTCAAATCAGAGAACCCAACTTGCCATGGCATAGAAGAATAAATCATCACTCACAATGTCCAGAAAAAAGACAAGAATTTAACAAGTGCTTTGCTCACAACATCCATCTAGTCTACGGAAAAACCACAGAAGAGCTCAAGCAATTATAAGTGAAATGCATTTGAACAAGAGCACCATCTCAAATTTCAATTAAATGTGATAAATCCTCTAACACAGCTTTCATCCCAATCTCTAACAGTATCACTTCCTTTTTCTTTCTCAAATTAGGAATGGCTAACTACTTAAAGATGTGCAAGATAGAGCTCGAGTACTTCATGTTGTCTAAGTTCTAATGCCCCATAACACAAACAAATTCCAAAGAATCAGTCCCATGACAGAGCATATACAATCGTCAACAAACAACTGATAGTACACCCACAGAAGACAAAAACTATCTGCTAAGTTAAGATAGTTGATACCTGGATGATGCCAGAACTTTTCATTTGTCACCTCACGCAACAGACGTTCAACTGAAGTATCTTGATACTGTGTGTTTAATATGGCAGGCTGCTTCTTTGAAGGAAGCTTTTTTGTTCCCGATTTTGGATCCACGGCATTTAGACTGCTGAAGGATGATTTCCTGATCGGGATCTGTGAATTCTTGCCAGGCCTCAAATCCATGGGCTGTTTCCATGAATTTTGTCTTGAAATGACCGTTGACTGAATATCTGCACCCAGATCAGTTGAACTATTAAGCCTCCTAGGCCTAGATAGAACACCTGTATTCATCTCACCGTTACATTCAGATTTGGGCTCATTAGGTTCCAGAAAATCATTTCCTTCATTGTTTGACGAGTCAACCTGGGCAACTTCCTTGGACGATGGTTGCATCTGCTTTTCTCCAGGGCGTTCAGCAAGTGGAAGAGATAAGCGCCCTTCTTTCACAGTGCGAGTTGTGACAGGAGCTGGAAAGTTCTGTCTTCTAGGAGTTGAACTCTTTAAAGCCCCAACTTGCTTAACATCCTCCAAATTGAGGAACATAGTCTGCCTACTGCGCTTTTTCCCTAGTTGTACTTCCTTATATTGGTCAAGCCTAGGTCGTTTTCCTGGATTATTTGCCAATTTTAAAGCATAACTTGCTTCAACTCCTCGGACTTCTTTTTGTTTTGGAACCAATGCAGAATCTTCCTGTCCATTCATGGAACTGCTTTCTCGATTACGGCCATTATTGCCTTTCCTATTGTTTATATCTTGATCCAGTCCTGCAGAGGCAAGCTCACCATTTTCAACCTTTATATCCTCATTAATCTGAGGAACATCCTCCTCAGCCATATCAGCATCAGTACTATTCCTCGTCTCACAAACTACTTTCTCCTGCCTAGCTTCATTACTGCTAGCTAACTCTTCTTGCATATTAGAATTTCTATAAGCATCATCAGAGCCCTCAGCATCGGACCATTCCCCTTCTTCCTTCTCAACCATACAGGAATTGGTGTTACTCAAATCTGACTGTTGGCCAACCTTCGCATTCTCAACCTTATTTGATTTAAATAAGGAATGATATTCAGCAATCACAGTCCCTGCATTCCTACTCCCGCTGGAAACTTCTGATTCTTTGGAACTGTTTGGCCGTACAAAAGGCTGAAAACCAGAGACAGAAGACGCATGGGAAAATGCACGATTATTTACTATCCCTTGAGCACCGACAGATGCTGGAAACAAGTCAGAGGTCTGGGTACTTGAAGAAGGAACTACTCTTTGCGGCTGGAAGCTGAAGAGTTCATCATCATCTTCAGTAGGAGGCTCATTAAGATCAAACAATAGCCTTCCTTTAGCGCCCATCTCATGGACAATAGCATAAAAATTAGACTGATTATCCAAATAAGTTCACTCTCCACTCCCTGCCGAATCTTCCTAAGACAAAAGCACATAACATGCCAAACCCCAGAGAAGGTTGGCAAAATTCGAACCTCCAGGTTGTCAAAATAAACAAGGCTTCTGCAGTAAAATTCAGAAACAATTTCTAATAAGTGGCCAAAACTTACCTGGGGCAAAAAAATCAAGCCAAGATTAAAAACAATTACACCCATCATTAGAATGGAAAACAACATATGGAACAACAAACCAATGAAAATCTACAATATGTTGAGTTAAATTCATGGCAGAATCATCTTGGGTAAATATTCTTGATAGAGTTAGTCAGATACAGTACAAAGAACTTCAAAAAATAGTGGATGAATATAAAATATGCAATTACCAACATAAACATTTACATGCTGTTTCATCCCCCACAAAATGCATTAGAAGTATTACGCCTAGAAATGATCACAAATTCCAACCTTAAACAACAAAAGGAGCCAAATACATTTGTCAGAGGGATGTGTGTTGCGGGGAGTAACCTCCTTATTAGCCGAAAGCTATAACTTTCAATTCTCGTCCAGCCTCGAAAGCTCAAGCTAAACTATCCACCCTAAATTTAGGAGCACTAACTCATAATAAAACCATATACTATCAACCAAAGAACAGCACAAAAACTCAATTGCGAGGAGAACCATTAAAAGATTCAAAGCCAAATTTTAAGTAAATAGTAGGGCATAAACAATATCTGTCATTCTCCAACAGGCAACAAAGATTTAAATCAGCAATTGAAACATAAACTCAACCATAACACCAATCTAGATATAATACATAATATAAGCAAACACATCCAGATATAAGTGGTTCAAGATCCAAGCTCTCATCATTTCAGGAGCCCATCGAAGACACTGTTACCTTCTTCAACCTTCTTTTCTTATCAAGTTCATTCATCATATCCAACTTTGACATTCAATCTCCCCACTTGATAAGTACATATAACATCACTAAAGGCAGTTTAACACTCACAACACCAGCGCTCAAAAACACGCCATTGCCGGACTGCAAATCCAAACCCTAGTACAAAGCCTTGCAGATATACTATAAAACTAATCAAAGATGACCAAAGTAGAAAATTTATCAGACATAACCCTTGTGCTGCCCTAAGTTACAAATTATAATAAATGCACAATTAACGGCAATCCCCCAAAAATTAGGACAAAACTTCCTCATCCTCAAGAAATCAACAAAACAAATTAAACTAATGAAAACAAAGTCAATCCAGCTACTCTATTAGAGTTTCCATTAACCAATTCGCTGTATACAAAAGACTGCAGATTTTAGAGGTAAAATCAACAAATTCATCTCAGATCGATACAAGACTGCTCAATCGCATGGTCAAACACATTCCGGGGATTTTCCATTTATTTAATTAGATCTATTTTCTCTTCAGCAATTTCCGATATTGTTTTCGAATAGAAGAAATAAAGTAAAGGGATAGAGGAAATCAAGTACCTCTGGCAGCAGCAAATCTAGAGAGAGAGAGTGTTTGTGTGATGTATATTATTAATAAAAGAATTTTAAAAATCTAAATATAAGAAAATTATATTTAGATACAATTTTCTGTATGTATTTGTCCAGGGTCTACAGAGACAGAGCGGCAGCGAGAGCAAAGAAAGAACAAGAGGCCAAGGCGAGAGAGAGAGAGAGAGAGAGAGAGAGAGAGAGAGAGAGAGAGAGAGAGAGAGAGCTAGAATGAAATGCAAGATGGGGAAAGGAGGGGTATTTATAGGAAATAAGGACTGCATGTGGCCGGTCGGAAAGAATCCACGGTTACCGTTGATGTAATTTTCCGGTGGAGTTTTTATCGGAGGGGTACATTTATCTTATTATTATATTGTGTTTATCGTTTTATATAATTTGACCTGCTTTACAGAAATGCCCTTGTTGTCGGTTTGTTCTACGCAATTTTTATATTAGAAATGGTTGTGATAATTGACGAAGTGTTGTGGTGTTTCGGGGATTCCAGGTTCCCACCCCTCTCTGGCCGGGCTACACCTATGGGCTGCTAGGGTACCCGGGAGCGTATTAGATGATAATTGTAGAAAGCCACGTGGACCCTTTGGTGATAGTTGTTCATTAGTTTGAAATCATTATTAATTTGTATATAAATCTAAAGCGGAAATATTAGTAAATTGCATTTTAGCTGCTAAAGTTTTTTCCATTTTCATACAATATAAAGTAGAGCAAACCAAATAATGAAAATGGAAATAATATCTTTCTGCATTACATGTTTTCGTGGATATGAATTAGTTTTTCTATAATTTAATAAATTTTTTATTTATTTTATATATTAAACGTGTTTGATTCTAAACAAAAACAAGAAGAGTATATTATATTTATTTAAAAACGTTTGTAATTATATTTTTATTTATTATTAATTTTGTTTAGCATATGTATTTAAATATTTTACATTTTATTTATTTATCATATTTATCAATCTCTCACTTTGAGATGTCATCCCGATAACCCTTCTAGAAATGAAATCTTCTGACTTCACTGAATTTTCTTTTGTATCTTCTCAAGCAAATAAAATAATCTCACAATTTTAAAATATAATATCTATTGACTCTTTTTTCATAGATTAAGAAAAATTAAAATAGTAATTTTATTATATTATTAATTAATTTTATTAATAAAATAAAAAATTAGATAATTATATTTATTTTGATAATAATTTTAAAAATAATTCTTAAATTTAAAAAAAATTAAATATTTTAATAAAAAATCATCAAAAGACTTATATTTCGAAATGAGAAAATAGTAATTTGTTCTTATATATTTTCTTGAGCTTTTCTACTTTTAAATTAATATTGTGACACTTCACCAAGATGTTAAAAAAAGAAAAATACAATTAGAAGGCAAGAATCCGAACATAATAACCATTATATATTTTTTTGTGCAAACCATTTTATTTATCAAAAAGAAAAATCTCTTTAATTATCTACTAATTATTTATAAAAATCTTATTATACCTAAAACTTTAGTTTTATTTTGTTGTGTCATAACACCGTATTTGCGTTTCCCTTTTTTTCCCTTTGGGATCACTGCCACCATCATAACAATTTTCGACAAATAGAAAGTACATACATTTCTTGTAATTACCTATCAACTATTTATGAGAAACTTATTTTACCAATTAATCATTTATCGAAATCTCATTATACCTAACAATTCAACGAAAATAATCATTTATGGGATATCATTTCATAAATTAATGTATGATTTTACTTTATAAGTATAAAAAATAAAAAAAGAAGAATGTGAATAAAATGAGACTTTCACAAATAATTTGATGGTATTAACGGTACGTTTAATAACTTGGGATGGAACATAATTAAATAATTTTTCAAACTTCTCATTCCATTCTAGTGTTTGGTATAAAAATTTTAAATATGAAAGATTTTTAAACCGAAAAATTGATTCCAAAAAAATGTGGGAAAGGTCTTTATACACTAAAACCTAAGAAAAATTCTTTTCAGAAGAAGTTTGAATTCTAAAAAATTCTTATAACTATTATACCCTCATAATATTTGATTAATAAAAATTATAACTTAGCCTTGAATTTTGTTTTATTTATCTTTGTAGCACTTTCTTGAAAGGTGAAAAGACATTTCCACACTAAAACTTAAGAAAAAACCTTTTCAGAAGAAGTAGGAATTCTAAAAAATTGTTATGATTATTATTTCAATATTGAACCTTGGACATATAAGAGTTCCGAATCGAATCTCTTTAGAAAGAAGATTTTGTGTCTCATGGTAGCCTGCTTCAGTCCCCTTACGAAACTTTCGTTATTGGGTTAGCCATACACTTCACATGTTTCTAGCGATTCACATGGCATCATCAAATGATACAAGTCTTGGATAAGAATCTACAACGCACTAGAACGCCCTTGTTGACGATCCTTTACTCCGACAACATCTAGGATTCCTCGAACAATGTGATATCTCACACCGGGTAAATCCTTAACCCTTCCCCCTCTTACTAAGACTACATAATGTTCTTGTAAATTATGGCAAATACCGGGTATATAAGCAGTGATTTCAAACTCATAACATTTGATTAATAAAAATTACAACTTAGTCTTAAATTTTATTTTATTTATCTTTGTAGCACTTACTTTATGCTGATCTAAAATAAAAGTTGATTTTATGACTAAATTATGTTTCAATACTTAAAATATTTGTGTTTTTTGAAATTTTAGTGTGAATTTTACTTCAATGAAATTTTATAAATAAATATTTAATAAGCATGTTTTTTGTTGCATATAATTTTTGTTATTGACATAATATAATGTTATGATATTTAAGTCATTTCTTGTGAAATTTTATTATATTCTAATATTAAATAATAATTTTACTTAATACAAAAAATGAACTATTATTTCATTCTGACTTTCTATTCTATTTTCTTTCCGGACAATGGAATGGAAAGCTGATTCCAAATCATTTTAGATGGAAAGACATTCTAGATGGAAATATAATCCATTCCATTTCATTTTAGTTTAGCAAACATAGCGTAGGAGAATATTCCTAATTTCTAGAGAAAGATTGTTGGGCTGCACAGAAGTCATGAGTGTAGTTCCACCACATGAGATTTCACCTCGGAATGGTCAGCTAAAACCTCTTAAATAAATCAAGGCGTGCTGAGAAAAGAATAGCACCGTATCTCCACGTGCTATAGAAGAGGATGGCATTCACGGCGCCCAGTCAAAAGAAAACAACATAACAGCGCCACCTGTGGCGTAAACGCATCCTTTAATGCGCAATAACACCCAAAAAAGAAAAAGAAAAAAGCCCAAACACAATAGAACATTTTTATTTTCAAAATTAGCATAGGAATATGAAAATAATAGTAATACGGCGTTAGCCATGCTAGTTTACAGAATAAAGAAAAATATTTCTTTAAGTATTTAACTAATAATAATAATTTGATGGGGTTTAAGGTTACAGCTAATGGCCAAGAAAGCCTCTTCCATATCTGTGTTTTTATATCTGATTTCTTTACCATATTTCTCTCATCATGCAATGGAATGACGGAACAATTCTAATTTGGAAAAGAATGGAATGTAATTAAGATGGGATTTTTGCCCTTTCTGACAATATGACTTATAAGAATGACACAAATGGTGCAATAAGATTTTGTTATAAAAAGTCAAAATGTCATCATTATCGAATTTTAAATTAAATTAAATTACTTTAATTTGATACCGTACACTCATTTCATTACAAAATGAATATTTATTTATTTATTTATTTAATGTAAAAATATGCATTTATTTTTAAACTAAAAATAATACAGATTGAGCTCTGATTTTATGAATGCAAATTACGCAATTGTTAGCTGAGTAATTAGTACTTTAGTCGAATTCATTTTTCATAGAATTGGAAGTTAGGATACTTTGAAGTCTGAACTATTTTGTAGGAGGCATGACTCAATATGAATTGTATGGAAAAGAAAAGCATGGGACGTGATATGGCTCCATCTACCAAGAGATGTTGTGCTTATATGGCTGAAAAAGAGCTGTAAAACTCTTAAGACCATTCTGTTTGGCTTATGAGCATAACATGATCCATGCTAGCAGAGGGGAAACTTAGAAGTTAGAACTACCTATCATATGTGGTTGGCAAAGAAAACACAATAACTGCCGGTTTTTAATTATTTAAAATAATTTTTTTATTTTTTAATAAAAAATTATTTTTAATTACTTCTTCACTTTTTATTTTAACTTAAATAAGTTTTAAAAATTATTTTTTAAAAGTTATTCTGAGAATACTTTTTAAAATAACTTTTACTTATTAAAATTATTAAAAAATTTAAAAAAAATATTTTATTTTTAAAAGTAATTATTTTTAGCAACTTAAAAAAACTTCAATAATAGGTAATATAGCCTAAGAGATTAACAACCAAAATTCAACACATAAATTTGAAACCTCAACCCATTTTTAGTACAAGTAAATGTCACATTAATAATTTTTTGTAGATAAAGATATGTATCAACATTAAGCTTTTATTGCTAGATACGATGTAATTTAATTATGATGAGACAGATATAGAAAGTTTGATTTTCAAAACTTTTAAAATTATTGTTGAATCAACAATTTAAGTTGTACAATACTCATGTACGGCTTTACTGAATTTGTTAATTTATGATTCATCTACTAAAAAATGTGCATTGTTATTTTTAAAACGACACCATAATGAAAAAAATTAGTTAGAATAGAAAGGAAGCGACTTTGTAATAATCCCAATGTGAATGAGTGCTAGAGAACTACTAATAAGTCAAGGGCCATCTTTGCCATGTGTTTCACAATAAAATGAGGCACATCATGAATTGTTTTGGTTTGGAGTTAAAACTGTTTCAGAGGCAATGATTTAAAGAAAGGATTGGCCAAAGGAAGCAACAATAGAAATAGTTACGCGGGGGGCATGACTAAACTACCTTGTGTTGTTAGGTGATCACATGTGATATGGGTTGGTAAACCATTATTTGCTTCGAACCATAAGGCTTTAATGCGTGACACCCTATTTTTCATCCTAGACGGTTCTCAAAGTGCTCGTACCAAAGATAATACTACTACTTGATTACTATTTAATCACCACTTTTATTCGGCAAAAAAAGAAAAAATCACCCACTTTTTTGGAGCAGTTAAGGATTGGAAATTATGTGAGCAAAATTTTTGGTTTGTTATATATAATATTGTCCATTTATTTATTTTTTTTAAAAATAAGAATTAAAATTTGAACTCTTGACATACTGTAATTAAGTACTTATAAAATAATATTAGGAGAAAAACATTGTGAAATAATATAGTAAGATTCTCTTAGTCAATCTACTCGTATTAGTTGATTATATCACTCAAAAATAACTTAGATGAGCAAATTGTCCATCAGACTTTATCCTAATGGTAAGTGATTTAACTCTTGTCTCGTGTAGAATTTGCCCTCCTTTTAAATAGAGCTGTTTTTTAGCATTAAAAACACTTAGAACTTTATGCTATTGTTAATTTTACATCATATAATTTTCACCTATAGTGTAATACGTTCTATATTAAGCTCAGAAAATAACTACTAATGTAGATTTTTCCTCTTTGTAATTGTTTTTGTTATTGGTTATTTATAATAATTGTGACCTTTTTTCCTGAAAAAGAATTGCCATCCTTTCTGTTTTTTATTCTACTTCTCTTCAAAATCAACTATGTATATTTTATGTTATGGAAGTAATATTCTTACTCTATTTTTAACTTCTTTCGCTTCTCTTTCACATTTTTTATAAATAAAAATACTTGAATACCTATAAATAATTTTTCTAAACAAGTTCGAGGTGAAATTTTAAAACTTTATTTAGGTATTAAGGTTATTTTAATTATAAAAAAATATGAGGAGGGTGAAAGAAGTTAAAAGGAAAGTGAAAATATTACTTTTCTTTCTTCTATACTAATTAATTTCAAACTTTGAAAATTAAAAGTGTGAAATAAAAAAATATTACCTATTGATTCGTACCAAAATTTCATAGGACATGAAACGATCCCGATTTGAATTTTGATACTTATTGTATAAAATCTTGTTTAAAAATTTTCAGATCTTTGTGTTACAGAATTTCATATATACTCTATCATCTTTTCTTTTTTTCTTTCAAATAAATAACTAATGGCTTCCCTAAAAAAAACTAATGCTTTCCATTATCCCGAAAATGAGAAAGAAATTAAACAAAAAATAAATAGAACTCTTTTCCTTTCTAATATAGTTTTTTTTATAAATAATTACACGAGGAAGGAAAGAGACAGACCACATGAACAGCCGAACGCACCTATCTAATATAGTTAGACTATATAGACTAATATAGTTAGACTATATAGTAATATTCTCCTGCGTTTTCGTTGGGGTCGGGAGACGATAGTAGCGTACTAGTTTTGACTTTCCTGCTCTGCTGGGAAGAAAATTTTTTGAGGTGGGAAATTATTTGACGTACCTTTGTTCTTGCATAACCAAGAAAACAAGTCTGGTCATAGGCGAAAGAGAAACATCGAGAGGTGGGGCTCCGTCAATAATCAATTTGCCATGAATTTTAGGATCAATCTCCAAGCCAAGTCACAAACCGTTTTTGCTTTTTCTTTTTTTTCTTTTTTTGAAAAGAAAAGTATAAAAATACTTTTCATAGTACTGCGCTTTAAGCATAGGCAACGAGTCCTTAACTCAGTACCGGTCGGAACAATTTTTTTTCCTGTTTGTCACATTGTGTTATGTTTTGTACATTAAAATAAAATAGAATTGAAGATTTTTTCACCAAAATATTTTTCTACTCATATGGGTTTAAATTTTTTTCATTTCATTGTTTGAAAATAAAAGTTAAAATGAAATAATAATTTTTTATGTTTTATAAATTATTAATGTCTAGAATATAATGAGATTTCACAAAAAATAATTTAAATGCTATACGAATATATTATATTAACAAAGTCAAACTATACTTAGTTAAAAAATAATAAATTTATATTAAATATATCATTTATTAAATTTTGTTTAAATAAAATTTACATTAAAATTTTAAATCATTAGATATTGCATGTATTGAAGTATAATTTAATTATAAAGACATCTCTAATTTGTATCAAATTAAAAAAAATACAATCAAGAGAAATAAAACATAATTCAAGGCTAAGTTGTGTATTTTTTCATCGAACATTACAAGAATATAGTGGTCATAAATCTTTTTTATGATTCTTATTTTTGTTGGAAAAGCTTTTTCTTAAGTTTTGGTATGGAAAAATATTCCTACTTGAGGTTTATATATCATGAAATGAGAAACTAAAAAAGCTATTCAATTTTATTCTATTATAGTGCAACAAACATACCGTTGATGTAATGTCACTATGTTTTTTGGGAGATATCGGTGTAATATACTGCCACTATTCATAATCTTGTTTTCCTTTTGTATGTATGTTCCACACTGTAAAGCTAAAAATCTCCTTTTGTGTGTATGTTTTCCTTTTGTTTTCTTTTTTGGGTCAGTTTGAATTGGAGTTCAAACTAAAAAATCTCTCATTTTTCTTCTATTTTTTTAGGGATTAATTTTTCATATTATAAATAATTTATTTTTATAATTATAAATATAATTTAATTAAAAAAATAGTTAAGACTCTTTATATAAAATTAAATATTAATTTTTTATAAAAGATGAATAAAAATAAATATTTAATTTTAGACGGTAAAAATATTATTTCACTAAGAATTTAATAATCTTGCTAAGAATCGTTAAAAATTTGTTACAAAATTTTACATCGTTTACCCATTAACTTCTCATTTTAAATGTTCAGAAACATTATATAATTAAAATTTTAAATTTATTTTAACACTTTAAGGTAATAATTAGCTTAAGTGCTTAATAAACCGGTACAGAAGAACAACTGAGGAGAGTGCGAAACGTGTGAGGGGCGGAGTGATGGGATTCACTATCATATTCATTATTCTTGTTTCACATGCAGCTTAGAAGAATCCTCCAAAAACATGTCAACGAAACAACCGATCATTGAAAAAAGCAACTTTCGATTTCCTATCTCGTGAATCGACGCCCTCTTTTCTTCTAGTGTTAGTATCGATCAGTAAAGCAACACTGCTTCCTCACGAATCAGCTATTGAACCTAAGTGCATTTATTAGCATCCTAGACACGCCACTTTCTACATCACATCGGATCCAAGATTGCTCAAGGGATGGCTGCGCAGACGAAGCTGTTCTTTTCCCTACCCCCGACTCTACATGTATTTCGTATCTGTATTCGCCTGTCTTTTGTAACCAATCTCCTTAAGCTTTAAAAAGTAGAATCGGTATAAAAATAAATTTTTTATTAAAAAATGTGAGGTCAAAAATAAAATAAAAATTAAAAATTTATATTAAAATTTAAATTCAAATACCAACTGTCTCTTTTATTACACCCAAAAAAAAAAAAAAATACTGTTACATGCTTGTAAGTTAAGTGTAAAAACATTTTAAACCGCAAGAAATTACTAATAGGTAGTTTCAATGAACCCATGATATATAAGAGAGATTTGTATATTTAAGAGACTTCGGCATAGAGAATTTTCAACTCATTCAATTTTGTGCTCTTGAATGGACTAGACTATACCAGAATTATACAAGGATGAGACTTTTACTTCGAAGCCTTCCAGAGTTAATAGAGTCTGCTGATGTACTAACTTAGCTCGTACTTCTGCATAATAGAAATTAAAGCCTGAAAAAATGACCAACAAAGTGTGTGGGGGGATTCCGCTGAGAGATTAGGCGGGACTAGGAATAGTGATTTACAAGAGCTGGGAAATACATAGACTTCCCTAAAATTGTGAAATGGGAAGAATTAAGAGATGCAATTGCACGGTGACCCACTGGTGACTTCTTGAAAGTGAGAAAAGAAACTTCCTGTAACAATAATCCAAGAAACCTGTGCAGCGTGACGCTTCGATGTTGTTATCAGCTTCGTGATGGAGCTAAAGTGCAA
This sequence comes from Rauvolfia tetraphylla, assembly GCA_030512225.1. Classification (NCBI taxonomy): domain Eukaryota; kingdom Viridiplantae; phylum Streptophyta; class Magnoliopsida; order Gentianales; family Apocynaceae; genus Rauvolfia; species Rauvolfia tetraphylla. The sequence goes on along the minus strand of JAJQKT010000058.1, from coordinate 6,356,827 downwards.
CTTCATCCTTGAATCTAGCTTCTCAATCTTCACATGTTTGTGGCCATATAAATTACATCTGCAAACCGTGCCCGATGAGTCACAGACCTGGAAGGACAGAGCAAAAAGATGTCAAAATAACATTCAAGGTGCTAAGCTTTTCATAATCAATCTTCAATGTTATGATAGACATTTTCTGCAAGGCATTATGTGATCTCCTAGCCAAATAGAACTTCTCAAAGGAATGTAAAAGATGCACGTAGGGGCAGTAATGAATATCCAACTAATTTTGTTTTCTCAACTTTTCCTTCCTTTGTATGGCATTTAGAGAGTGAAATAAGGCAAGGGGCGGAAAATTTTTTAACATTGTATAGGGATTTCAGTCTTTAAATATTTAAATAGTCAAAGTTCCACCCGAAGCTCGAATTTGATGGGAAACACAGAATACGGCAACAGCGAATACGTAGTTTGAACTGGAAGAAAACCCTAAACTTATTACACCCTCTGGCAGGAATTGAATCCTCATTTTCCTATTCGTTCAATTCCAGACAAAGGGAGTATAAGTTTGATCTCTGTCTAGTCACTTGAATGATCTTCAGTAGCCTGAAGTGAATCAGAAACTGCATCTCCTAGATTTGATCTCAGATAAAATTAACAAAGTTACTAGAAAGCATCACGGAAGTTGAAATAAGCTATAATAAGTTGAAATGGCTAAGAATGACAATAAAGAGTATCAATCAGATTTTCAGATTAAGGGGTATCAAAGCTTCTACAGAATTAAATAATATCATGATGACAGTGATGTATGCTGGCTTCTACCTTTCTTGCCTATTGACGCTCTAATTCACAAGATTTCTCAGGTAATGGCCAAGACAAAACAACGGGGTCTGGTGTGAATAATGGTGCTTGGGCTGGTAAATCTGAAGCAGCTGCTCCGCAAAATTGTTTACAGGAAGACTTAGGTACCAAAGTTGGTGATACCATGGGTATTGCTCTTTGGGCAGATAGCTCCTGCTCACTAGAGTGATAATGTTGTATCAGTTTCCTCTGAAGCATCTGAGAGTTAATCTTGAATGAATGAAGAGCTTGAAATCCTGACGCACCATCAAATTTATCTATAGCACCATTAGCTTCATCACAAAGGTCTTAATGACCAATGCCTGGAAGCTTAGAGAGAAATAAATCCATAAGAAGAAAGAAATCCAGAACCATCATCTATGTTAGACTAGCTGTATATATCTTACCAATAACTGGAATCTTAGAGAGAAGTAAATCCATAAGAAGAAAGAAATCCAGAAGCATCATTTATGTTAGACTAGCTGTATATCATAACAATAACTGAAACAGCTCTCCAGCTCCAACAAGTCCCAGGTCTGGTTTATAATCCAGATTACCTATCAACAGGAAACTATCTTTCCTTAACCACCGCAAAAGGGATCATTACAGCTTAAGCTGCCAACAAATGGTTTCCTGTGACTGATAAATTGATGGCGCTCAACCCACAGGAAGTAGAATGAAGATCTTGAAAGGCATAGGACTGTGCTTGAAGATCTTGAAAGTTATAACTCTTTGCCCATCGATCTTGTGAAGCTTTGTATGTGTTAAAAGAAGCAGGAATTATCTGCTTAAACTCAAATTGATACATTAAACCATCAGGAAGTTGCCCCTCTAACATGTTAAAGCTATAAGAGAAGATCTAGTGCACCATATCTGTTGATCAACTAGACAATATGCTGTTAATTCACCAATAACCTCAGAAGTATAAGGCTGCCAAGAAATATAAGAAACTCATCTTGCACAAAAGAAAAGAAGGGAAAAGTTAGCATGAGGCAACAAAGTTGGGGCTTTAGCACCAACATTCTATCTCATGAAATTATGATATGAAGCACTGTTTGAATATTCGCCTGCACCATATTAAAACTGGAGAGCTCTACAATATTGATGGCAATGGATAGTTAGTTTCTTGGAAAAAAATGTTTCAGAAAGATGCATTTGTGAAGACTAACAGAATATTCAAAGAAATCAAGCTTCATTAGAAAAGTTTGTCAGATTTATTACGGTAACATGATATTTGGTTTCATTACTTTACAATAGTATCCTAGTTACTTTGCAGACCATAACAGCACACAAATGGGAGGATCCCTGAAACTAGCGAATTATGCACATTAGCTTTCTTGAGAGCAAATTTGGATCTCCACTTATTTTTGCATTCAGGACCTTAGCAAATTATTTGGAAATTTTATGGGGCAAAAAATGAATAATGACAATCAATAACAAAAAGAAGAAAATTCAAAAACCAAGAATCAAGGTTATTACTATTGTCTTACATGCCATAACTTACATTGAACCCAAAGGTTTGGCAGAAAGTGTGTTGGCAACAGGACCTCTGTGTAAGCATCAGATTGCAGAGAAGCCACAGAACCAGAGTCAACACTCTTCCAAGACAGGTAATCGCTTGTGTTTCCGAGGAAGGACTCTTTCAGGTCACATATCAACGTGTCTCTCCCATACCCATAGCTAAGAATGTAGATCGTTTTCCAAATGAAAAAAACAACTGCAAAATTTCCTTAAAGAATACATTTGTAAACCACTATAACTACCTGGAGTAAAATAAGGGGACCGCCTATTTCTGTAACTTCACTCCTTGTAGCCTGGCACATCTATTTCCCAGTGACACCCTCAGCAAAACTAAATACATCAACTTACCATGCTCCTGGACTTATTTGGAAAAAACAAATCACCAATCAAGACTGATATGCGTCCTTGCACTTAAAAGAAGCATATGATCATCTACATCTGTGCATCAGGTGGTTCATTCTTAAATGAATCGTGAAGTCATTTAGGTTTGAGTTGATTACATTAAAATCTGTGGAGGATGGAGAAAATCCTAATAGTTTCATCTTAGCGGTTATCAGAAAATGTCTGGTTTACTATCCATGGAAGCCCCAAATCTGCAGATACATCTTGCAATGTAATGGTACACTTCAAATAGGCAGGTGAAATCTAAGTGTTTCTTGTTGCCATCTCTCCACCAGAGCCATTATAAGCAAATGATATAGTTGAAGGTGTCTCATACTATCTACCTCGTAAAAACTTGTCTTTATAAGACACTTAACTATTTACTCATCTAAAGATTTCATGTGCTAATAATCGCCAACATGTCCCCTACAACACAGAGACCCAATGTCCCAGCCACGATTGAAACCTACTGTGATTATTCACAGAACCAACATATATAACCCAAATGACACAATCACTGTAACCTTTCCACTTGACATTGCGGCAAATCTATGTAAATAGAGTAGGCAGCTGGTTTCCTTCTGTTCTTCCAGCCCTGCTCAAGGTACGACATGGACTATCTAATTAGTAAATTTTTAAGGAAGCTTAAAACATAAACAGTGACACCAAATCAATGAAATAAGCTTACTTTCCGAGTTCCTTAAGAGTACGAACAATCATTAACATGCCATTTTCAGGGAGTACACATTTTGACAACAAAATGGAGCAGAAGAACAAAACTCAAATTTGGTTTAGGAATGAGAATATCTCTTGATGATGAAATAATTTGCACCTAGGCAGTAATTACCTAATAATAAATTCCGTTTGCTGCACATAAAGCAATCAATAAACCAAAGAAAACGCAAATATATAAATCGGATTTATATCTACTGTTGAAAGTGTGTGGCAGGGGAGGGGGGTCACAAAATATGGGAGAAAAAACTTCGTAATACAGCAGACCAAATTTGATTCTTTTAAAAGAAACCGAAAACCATACGAGCACAAAATTTTCCATAAATTTAAATAAGTCGGAAACACCAAAAAATGCAAAATGGAACCGTTAGTGCAAGCTAATTTGGCTAAGCTGGCCAGAGAAAATTATCTTGCTCGAGAAATGAGAGCAGTTAGGCCAAGAACTATTACAAATTGAAAATTAAACTCGGTGTTTCTCCTGAAACTGATGATCTTCAAATGCATATCAACTACAAAAGCAAAAGAGAAAAATAGTTAAAATATTAGTAAAAGAAGAACGAACTCCGGACTCCGGAAGAATGTGCATCAATTGCATGAACCGAGTTCGAAACAATCGTTCTTCTGAAACTACTACCTGAGAGCAATAAATTGGTGGCGGCAGAGTTCTTCGTCGGAGTGGGTAGGTTCGTAAACTGGACTTTGTTCATCTGTTCGGCTATGTTTAGACGATGAGGCCAGTAAACGAAATGACCGCCTTGGGCCGCTTTAAGAATACATCGGTGATCGAAGTGTAGTCGTTGATAATACCGGTGATAGAAGTCTAAAGATGCACCTAAACTTTTTGGAGATTTTCTTTCAAAAGAATTATGGGCTGTTGGCTTTTCCTCTCCTTTTTCTTTTTTCTTTTTTCTTTTTCTTTTGGCTGTTTTTTGGACAACAGACTTTTCCCCCTCTTGATAGCAGAATTTATGGGCTGGTGCTACAAAAAGGAAAATGAACATAATACTCCAGACAACGTAAAAACTCATTTTTTGGAAATGGGATTTGATTCATTCCATCAAAAGAACTAGTGAATACAATATACAACAAGTTAGACAAAGGTGACTTGAAACAAAGTTATCACTTAGAAATACCTTTCAAGATTTCCTTCAATGCGGCGTTCTTTCTTTTCTTTTGATCATAGTTGAAGAGTCCACAAATCATGTGAAGAAAATCACTGTGTTGTTATCTTCCTAGCATTAGTTCACCTAACTAGGGGTTTTGGATGTAAGAATTTTGCAATGTCATGAATTTTAAACCATTGAATAACTGTTATTTTTCTTGTTTGTCTTATATTGGAGTAATCTCAATTTCTCCACTCCTCTTATTTGCTTTGTTGGAGGATTTTTGACTCATACAAAGAGTTGGCCCAGGGAAAGGAATTTTCTGGCCAAGGATTAAGGCAAAATTTCTGCCTCTAGAACTTTCTGGCCAAGAAATTTTCTGTGCCTCAGAAGTTTCGGAGACTTTCCTGCATCTTGTGACTCAAAACCATTTGGCCAAAATCATTATCCATACTTTTTGAACGGTCAACAATGGCTTTGCATGAAAGCTTCTATAGCCGCTTTCATACAACAATATCAAAAGGGTACTCTTCATCCCCAACAACCAGGGAGTAAGACCCTTCTTCTATAACTATCAAACCATGTTCATTTGCCCTGCTAAAGTGCTCACATGGGCTCACTGTGAATCCAATTTCAGCTCTTGCTCCTGCCTTTAAGCTAATACTCTGAAATCCCACCAATTGTTTCATTGGATTCCCGTCTCTGGGTTTCTCTGGTTTAACAAACAACAAAACTGGATGCTTACCATCCATTTCCCCCGCATTTTCCACTCCAACAGTTGCTGAGTACTTTGCCTTCTCGCATGCCTCTGTGCCCATTTCGGAAACTGATAGATAATTAACTCTAGTTGAGCTTTCGGTTACTTGAACAGCTGAGAATTGGTTCAGGTAGACCGTTTTGTGAGTCACTTTGCAAAAATTGTACTTATAGGTTGAGTAACTAAGACCATAGCCAAACTCGAATACTTTTCTGCCCGTATAAAATCGATATGTACGTCCTGGATATCCTGATGATCTGTCAGGTCTCATCCTCATGTCTGTCATTGGGACTTTGACGAATTCTTTTGGGTACCATGTCATTGGTAATCTTCCTCCTGTAAAGGATTGAAAACAAGTATTAGAAGAGTAGAAGCAGCAATAGCTAAAGTTTTGTACCAAGACAAATGCAAATGAACTTCACCTGGATTATGATCACCAAAAATGACTTGTGCTAGTGCAATCCCTCCAGATTCACCTGGATAACCACCCCACAGAATACTTCCTATTTTTGGATCATACTTCGCAAAAGAAACATCAACTGGCCCTCCACAAAGCAGGACTAGCACGATTGGTTTCTTTGCAGCCTTGGAAACAGTTGCAATGAGACTCTCTTGTTGACCAGGAAGCGCTAAATCCTCCCGATCGTGGTCCTCCCTTTCTTGGCTTTGATCCAACCCCATTACTAAAACAACATAATCTGCTCTTTTTGCTATGTTAACTGCATCGTGAATCGCAGCATAGGTACAGTTAGCAGTATTACAACCTTGGTGAAAACCCGTATTTCTCACATAGCTTTGCAGTGCTTTGAGTATTGAGACGGACTTGCAAGGAGGGCCTTCATAATTTCCAAGAAGTGAATCTGCAGCGTCTGCACTGGGGCCTATTACAGCAAGGGACGACGTTTTCCTGGAAAGAGGGAGGAGTCTGGCAGAGTTCTTCAATAGAACAATGCCATCTCTTGCAGCTTCCAGGGCAAGATCTTGATGTTTTTTTGTACAAACCTGGTTTGGACCAATGTTGCCGTAGATGTGATTCTTTGGATTTCCATTGAACAATCCTAATCTCATTCGAACAGCAAAGAGGTTATGAAGGGCTCTGTCTAGATCATGTTCTGTAATTTTCTTCTGGAAAAGAGCTGATTTGGTGTAGTTCTTCAAGTAGGAGCCGCAGTTAACATCCATGCCTGCATTCATTAATTGAGGAGCACTATAATCACAAGATCCTTTATCTTATCATTCAAAAAAGAAAAAATGAAAAAAAGGAAGATTCCTTTAATCTAATTCAGGTTTTAATGGTTCTACGTTTATATTTTACCAAAAATTCAAGCCAAGTTGAATCATGGTTATTCAAACTTAAAAATTTAAGCTTGAAAATATTAATATAAGATCTTACTTGTTTACGAGTTGAATCTATTCAACTTCACTCTAGAATCAACCAGCATTATTATTCTAAAGTAACTTAATAGTTATGGGATCTCTCTTTCGTCATAACTAGTTTCTATTAAGCTAACTTAGTCACTACATCCTTACTAACATACCATAAATAAATGCAAGTCTAACTAACCAGGCCAAGCATTGTAAGCCGACTACTACCTGCCTATAATACTTCCGCATAAATGACAAGCTCTATGTTCTCAACTTCAATGAGGTTCAAATTTGAATGCCTAAAGTAGTGGTTTACTTGCTTATCCCTGGACCATCATGTTAGCCGCATTGAAGAAGAAATTACGCGCAATATAGAGATATTTTTTAGTTAAATTAATATCAAACCAACACATATATTTTAATTTTTACAAGTACTAAATGTAAGACAATTTTAAGTAATTTTAACGTTTTTATCCTTCAAATATTCTACAAAATTTCACAATTTACTACGAGATATTTATTTAATTCGTTTTCTAATTATATCTATATAGCGACGTATAATGAATGGTCAAAATTTATTATTTCATCTAAATTGTATCGATATTGAGTTCTATTACTTATTTAAATTTTTTAAAAATTAAGAGAAAAAAATAAAATTTAAAAATTATATGCAATCAAAGTTTAAATTAATTTTAAATTATTATAATTAAATTATGATTTTAAATCTTAAAATAAAATTTTAAAAAATTAAAAACAAAAATGAATAAAATAATATTTATTAAAAATTAATTTTTTATTATTTTTAAAAATAAACAAAAAAGAAAAAACTGCACTTTAATTCTTTTTGTTTCTTTTTTCTGCTTAATTCTTTTAAAAAAGAAAATTGGTAAAAGGTTAAAATTATAAAAATCAGTCATACATCAATAAAGTCGTCTTATATTGAGTAATCTCTTTTAATTTCTTTTTGTATTATGTTATATTATACTTTTACGAATTCTTGTATAATAGAATAAAACTGATTTTTCATTGTGAAGCCATCAAACAAAGTTAAAAATTATATAAAGAATAAAACTATTTGTGATATAGTAATTGATAACAACGAAAAAATTAAATAGAAACATCATTATAGCATATCTTCTTTAAATTTAAAACTCTCTAAAAACTTATTAAAAATAATTTAAAAAATTTATTATACCTATTCATATAAGATAAAAAGCAACAAAAGAATTTAACGTGTTGGGATTTACTATGAACGCGATTGAAGAAACTCACTATAAAGAATTTTAAAATGCATATGATATACCTATTCATGTAAGAAGCAACCAGAGAAAGCAACAATTTTAAAGTATTGCCAATAATGTCAATATCATTGGCGTTATTGCTTTTCGGTCATAAAACTAAGCCAATCAATGATGTCATATAATTTGGTATCATTGAGGCAATAACACCACACTAAATGATGTTATGATCATATATGCAACTCACCTATAAAAGTGAGTCATTTTAATTTATTTTTACAAAAATAAAATTATACCTGTAATAATTTTAAAAAATTTATTATACCTATTCATATAAGATAAAAAATAACAAAAAAGAATCCAATGGGTTGAAGATTTACCATGAATGCTCTTGAAGGAACTTACTCTAAAATATTTTAAAATGCATATGCTATGCCTATTTATGTAAAAAGCAACAAGAGAACAATAATTTTAAAATGCATATGTTATGCCGCCAATAACATTGATATTATTGCTTTCTATAGTAAAACTAAGCCAGTTAATGATACCGTTTAATTTAACGTTATTGAAGAAATAATACTATATCAAATAATATTATAATTATATACGCAATTCATGAATCATTTTAATATATTTTTACATAAATGAAACTGTACCGATAAAAGCCTACAAATATAGGATATGCAGTGGATAGGATAGGACAGCCAGTGCCGAAACTTGTATTTTGCACAAAGTCCAAGTTAGGAAGCCCATTTTTTGGCCTCCAGAATGGACCCGTTGGATGGGGACCTCTTATCAACTTTGGGTTCTGGGGCCTATTCACTCCCTTTATGCACAAAACTCATTTAATATTCCTGACATCTGGGCCCAAAAACATCTCCACTATGGACCCTTTTACTAAACGATGACATGTAAGTGTCAACCTCCCATTAGAGAAATTCAAAGAGGATTTAAAAAAAAGTAGGAGAAAGGATTTCAAAGTTTTTCTTTTTACTTGGGAATGGTAACTATGATGCAAACGTGTGTTTCATCCGTGTGCGACTGAATATTATAAAAAAGGAAAAAAAGGAAAATTTTTCTTCTAACTTAATAATAATAATTTAAAGAACGCAATACTTATACTTAATTAGTAAAAATTTCTTATTAAATCGAAAGCTTTGGAATTTAGATAATTATCACGGTACTACTTATCCCTTTTATTGTAGGGTAAAATTCCTTTAAAAAAATGAAAGAAAGAATGTCATAGAAAATTACCAGCTTTTAGGACATCAGCAATTGCATCTTCTGGTGTTCTTGCATATTTGTGATTATCATGAATGATAGACACGGCATCACAGTCTGATGTAATATACCTGATCATGTCAACACAACTAAATCACCTTTGGCATTGTTAAACGGTGAATATGATCCCAAATAATACCCAGCAAAAAAAAAGTTGAAGAGTGGTTTTCGAAGATGAATACCCATGGAATCCCCATTGTTTACGAGCAGTTTCAGTCAAAAGATTGTAATCAGCACAGTTTGGGATACCATTGACACGGTTGTAAGCACACATTATCCCACTCGCTTTGCCTTCTTGGACGCAGCTTTTAAATGGTGGCTGATATGTATCGGCCAAATCTTGTTTGCTCACCTAAGTATTCCAACATTTCACATAAGCAAAGAAAAAATAGATTCAAAATATTTCTACATCCAAATATATACTTACTTATTACCTTTTCGAATTTTTACGCAAATAGCCCATTACTTGGAAATTCTTTTAAGCAAAATAAAATTGCACGTAAAAATTATTATACATATTGCCACAAATGATAGCCCCATTGCCTGCACCGACAAATAGTGTATTCAAACGATCAATGAGAAACAGAGAATTGAAAAGAGACCGTTCTTAGTTGCCACGGGTTGACGAGGTCACGGGGGTGGGGTTGCGTTTGTTTGTTTTTTGGCTTTTTAATTTGCGTTAAGCTAGATTACAAGAACTCAAAAGCCGAAAGGAATCTTGTTCTGTTTACTTTACATGCTTTGGTTGTCTCTTTTTTTTTTTTTTTTCTCGGCTAAGTGCGTACATTGGTTATCTCTTTTCACCAAAAGCACCTCATCCATAGTTCCCTTCCAATCTTCAAGAGGGCATTGAGAAAGACTTAACAAGCAAAACCTCCATCATTACATTATTAGCCTACCTAGCAAAAATTGATATGTAACCAACTACTGTTCAATTTTTAAGGTTTGTCAGATCTAAATTCCAGCATCCACCATACGAGGAAACAACTATAGTGTCGTTCATCGAACGTGTATATCTCATCTTTTTCATTAAATATGTTTGTACTTTTATATTTTCATTAAACAATGCAATCATGGATATAGATTTCACCCTAGTAGATACTTTATTGTGGTATCTATGTAACTAGTCATCATATAAGTTATACTTTGTCCAATCATATTAAGCCAAGTATATTGTGAGTCTTACTCCTATCACTTACTCATTCATAATATAAGGACCCACAAAACACTTAACTTAATATAATTGAATGAAGTATAACTTATAGGATGCTGACTAATTACGTATCTATCACCATATCTCCTTTTTTAGACTTAATGAGAGTATACTATTGCAAGAATCAATTAAATATGGACATAAATAGCTGAAATAATGGGACACTGGTCAAGAATGAAGACTTACACGGGCATCAAAGCTATAGCGGTCGACTCCCTTCCACCGGTCCAAATCGTAGGCCGTGAAGTGTTTACAACATGCCGAGGCTTGAAGATGACCATTTCTTAGCATTCCACCTTCGAAACTGTCTCCTTGAATCCCTCTAACATATGACACTGCGTATTTTCCTGTCACCAATGGATCTTCTCCGGGTGTTTCTTGGCCTCTTCCCCACCTTGGGTCCCTAAATATGTTTATGTTTGGCGCCCAAAATGTCATCCCTTTTGCTTGTCCTTCATTGTACACTGCTCTTGCTTCGTTCCCAATTACCTTCAAAATATTAATATTTACATTAGTAAACACATAAAGTTCTTGGAAGGCAAAGTAAAGCATAAAACATGGATCCCATTTTGCAAAAGAATGACCATAAATTACTGGAGGGAGGGGAGGTTCTGGGGAATGAGCTCAAGGAATTAAGACTTACCGCACCAATGCGATACCAGAGATGGTTATCGAAGGAAGCAGCAGTAAGAATGACTTGAGGGAAGCTAGTAGCTGATTTGATTCTACCATTGAAGTCAATACCAAATCCGGCATTGGCAACGCCGTGCAACGCTTCCGACCACCACTCGTATGCCGGTATACCAAGCCGGGGAATCCCGGGTGCTGTGTTAACCAGCTGGGAGATTTTCTCGTCGATTGTTAGCCGCGAAATGAGGTCTTGAACTCGCTGGTGAATAGGTAGTGCTGTTTGGCAGAATGGAAATGATTTTGATTGTGGATTTGACGGATTACAAGAGAATGGAGGCTCACAGGAGCTTGAAAATGGGAGAAATATTGCAAGCCATAGAAGATTTACGAGAGCCATTTTGCCATTAAGGCTCATTGCTAAGATAGATAGTGAGAGAGAAGCAAGCTAACTATAGGACTGAAGCTAAGGCCAGAAAGCCCGACGCAGCATATATTGGGCCAGGAGGTGACTGAAGATCTCTGTCCGATTGTTCAACAATTCTTTAATGACGAAATTACCCTTGATTAAGTGGATTATTACTCTCTCCATTTTAATTTACGTGTTATTGTTAAAATTTTATTTGTTATAAAATAAAAATTGTTAAATAATTTTTTTATTTATCTTCATAATAAAATAATAATATTTTGTATAGTAAATGATAGTAGTTTTTTATATTGTGAAAAACTACAAAAAAAAGAGAGAATTATGATGAGAGAAAATAAGTAGAACTATAAAATTAGCATGATAAAATATTTAATTAAGAAAAACCAGTCAGTTTTATCAATATCTTAATATGTATAAAATTTTTTAAATAATATTTATATTTAAATGATTTATCATTTTTCATTAAAAATACATTATTACAATTTGAGTTATGACTTTTTTATGACAAAATTAAAAGAAATCCCCTTTAAGTATGGTACAAATGGCAAGTAGAGAAGGTCTCCTGAAAAAAATTAAATAAAAGATAAAGCGAGAGGGAAAAGAGAAACTGAAGTTTATTTATACAATAATAGTACTTTAACATCATTTTTTGCTACAATTTTCTTATTATGCTGAATAGTTTGGGTAATTTGTAAACATAAGTGTGCTTGGATTGGGTTCCATACGGAACCCAATGCAATTTCTCATCTCACATCTCATTTTTTCTCTAACAAAAAATTCTCTCTCCCGAAACCCAAGACAGAAAATCTCAAAACCAAACTCTATCCAATCAAACTCAAGTCATTACTTATGTTACTTTGTTTTCAATACAAAAAGATGATCACTACTTTGAAGGAAAGACTAGAGATATAGAAAATTTCTGAGTTTCCTTAAGGTCAGAAGCATCCACGATATGTTGATAAGATCTTTCACCAACTACACTAGTGTAGCCATTATAGTTTTCTAAGGGTGTGATTGGATAGAATTTGGTTTTGAGATTTTTTATCTTGGGTTTTGGGAGAGAATTTTTTGTGAGAGAAAAAGTGAGATTTGAGATGAAAAACTATATTGAGTTCCGTGCGGAACCTTGTCCAAGCACACCCTAAGAATTTACTCTTTTTTATTTTAAAATATAAAATTTTTTATTTTTCCTCAAAATATAAAGTCTTATACTAATTTTAAAAATTATTTTTTAAAGTTATTTTTAATCATAAATATAATTCTCTTATTCTCTTTTATGACAGTGAAAAAATTAGTTTAAGATATAATAATAAAAATACTACTCATTTTTCTTTTAATTTATAAAAAATAATCAAAAACTTATATTTTAAAATAAATGTATTATAATATTACCAACTACGCTTTGCGACGGCTAAAGAAACCGAATAAAGGAGATCTAACACTTACAAAAGGAATTATATAAGAGTTCCATGCTTCATCTACTATGTAACCAGCAGCAGAAACAGTTCTCCTTTTAATTTAGCTTCCAAATGAAGTTTCACAATCAATCTTTTAATATCTACTTCCTTGACAATTGAATACCTTCAAGACTTGCTATTTGCTTAGAATGCTAGTAGAAATAGGTTGAGAAACCATAATGCCAACAATCAGAGAACTCCACCTTGATCCACCTCTCATCAAACAACCTGCTCCAGTCATAGAGGTGAAAAGAGGTTTTCCTTTTTTTTTTTTTTTTTTGCTACGTGAGATAAAGAAGGCTTCACTCAAATTTAGCTTTAGTGCTTTACCTATCCCGTAGAAGGTTGTTTCAACTTTCCAGGCACCTGAGGGTAGTTTTATCTTAGTATCTTGATAACTTTATAATTTATATTTATTATACAAATTATATAATTATTAATAAAAATAACATATATAAATAAAAATTTATACGTACATTAACAATTTAAAAAGTTAAAAATAATTAATAAGTACTTATGTGGCCAATGAAAAATACATTAAGAACGAAATTGTTAAAATTTTCTTCATTTTCTCTGCTCTTGTTATTAAACTTTTCCCTTTTTTTGATGAATTATTAATCCTTTCTCTTGGTGGCCCGTGAAGAGGGACTCATCCAATAAGGGTATTTTTGTCTAAACCTTCATTTCTCTTAAAAACAAAATGCAAAAAGTACCACGTTTCTTTCCGAGCCACTAGGGCCGCTACCTGCCGCCCCGTTTCTGCGTACCATTTTCCGCTTCTACCCGAACGTGCCACCTCTTCGAGTCTTGGACAGAATGATTTCCAGGCTGTGGATTTCCAACCTTGGCATTCGGCGACTTCAGTTCTTCCGGCATCTTCATCTTCATCTTCATCAGTACTCCAAAACTTCAGCAGCTGCGAAACCAGCATCCAATAACCATTTCTTGGTGGAATTCCTCATCAACTCGCTCGGTTTTTCCAGAGAAGAAGCCCTCACCACCACCAAAAAGGTAACCCTTTGGAAATCCTCTAGAAACGAACCCAAGTTGGTTCTCAATTACTTCCAGGCATTGGGTTTAAAAAAAGCTGATATCAAAATCCTTTTTTCCTCACGCCCGACGTTGCTGACAAGCAATGTGGGCAAAACCCTTCAGCCTAAAGTCCAGGTTCTTCAAGAATATGGCATACGCGGGTCTGACCTCGTCAGGGTTCTGATGAATTTTAAGTCCCTTCTGGATTCTGGGCCAATCAGACCTCGTATCGAATATCTTAGAAATTTGTTGGGCAGCGATGAAAATACGGTTAAGGCTATAAAGAGGTATAGTTCTTTGATTGGACCTAATGGACCCAAAGAAATTGCAACCCGCGTGGCATCCTTGCAGAAGATGGGTTTTTCTACTGAGGATGTGTCCCGGTTAATAGTTTTCAAACCAAGGTTGATCAGGGTAAGTACTGAGAGGCTTGAGGAAATATCGTGCTTGTTAGAAAATGATATTGGGATTTCTCGTGAGTCCAAAATGTTTTACCATGGAATTGGTGTGCTTTCTTCGTTTAATAAGTCCAAACTTGATATGAGATTTGGATTTTTCAGGAACTTTGGTTGGTCGGATGAGACTATACGTTGCATGATTAGGAAATTCCCTAACGTTTTAGGCACTTCAGAGGAAAAAATTAGAAAAGGTTGGAACTTTTTTGTCAAGGAACTTGGATATCCGCCCGATTACTTGGCTTTCCATCCTATACTTTTTAGTTTCAATTTTGAGAAAAGGGTGAAACCGAGAAGTGAAGTTCTGAAAATTCTGAATAAGAAGTTGAACAAGAAGACAAGATCTCTGTATTCTGTTCTGTGCATGTCAGAATCAAATTTTGTTGCTAGTTATCTATTGCCCTATAGGAATGAGGTGCCTGATCTGTCGGACAATTACTTCAAAACTTTTGGATCGAAGGAGGACGGGAAAACCTTGATTTTTTGACTTAGCTGCATCTGTTTCTTGGTTTTACAAGTATGTATGCTTGATATCTTGCCCTTTTCACTTGTTCCTCACCTGTTAATTTTCAGCCAACTTGGCATTCGTTTCCCTAAATTTCTGGGTGAAATATGGCTATAGGTTGCATTGTTGCTTCAGGATCAGATGGAATTCCATGTATTGGCTTAACACAAGTTTTCTCCTGACAAAACACAAACAAACTTTCTCCAAGCAGTGCAACTATTTCCAGCTGAGATAACTGATGTCCTATGCCATCTAATGTTCAGCAAATTATCAATAGTTAATTTGGCCTGTGCAAAGATAGGTGAACATTTTCATTTGCTGCTGGATTGAAAGACTTGCTTTTAGGTTATACCATTTCTGATTGATAAAACACGGCAGTCTCAAGGAGCTGAATCCTAGTAGATTGCTTTTGATGCTGTTGTATTATATGGGTGTTATCCTTAGGTTTTAGAATCTATATTTGCTTACTGATTGATTGCTTTTTAGAATGTTCAGGTAGCATGCTTTTAGGACATCAGGAATTGCAGCTTCTGGTGCCCTTGCATACTTGTGATTATCATGAATGATGGACACTGCATCACAGTCTGATGTAATACACCCTATTATTAAAGCAGCAAATCACATTTGGCATCATTAAACAGTAAATATAATCCCAAATTTAAAAAGGAAAAAAGAAAAAGAAAATTGAAAGAAGTTGTTTTCGAAGATGAATACCCATGGAAACCCAATTGTTTACAAGCAGTTTCAGTCAAAAGATTGTAATAAGCACAGTTTGGGATATCATTCACACGGTTGTAAGCACACATTATCCCACTGGCTTTGCCTTCTTGTGGCTGTCAACAGTATTCTTTTGAAATCCTCCATATACTGTAGACTAGTAATCTGCTTCTTCATGGTAAATTTAGTCAGTCGGTTGAAGATTTGAGTATTACATGCTTTCCTCATACTATCTTGGAATTTGGAAGCCATTGAACAAATTGCACTTACTGTTCCGCTTACCTTTCACAGCCAACCATATTTCCTACTTTCGGTCATCTTTGGTGTGAGAAATGTCAGCTGAAACCAGAAAGGAAGTTTTACCATTTTGTATTCAGTGATATCAACTGTACAAGCTAAAACCAACCTTTTTATTGTCGAAGAACATGATATACAGTCATATCAACTGTACAAGCTAATACCAAACTTCTGCTGCTCTTTAACATTCTAGTATTTTATAGACAGTTTCATTTGAAGCTCTGTCAAGTAGCATAATAGTTAATGATCTGCTGCAATGCGGCTGCTGTCTAGAACTTGCTTCTGAATCTCAGTTATTTGTTGCTGATTGATTGCACATATTTGTGATGCAACACATCTCTAGGGCGCAAATACTTCACACTAGGGGTTGAATGTGATCACATCATTATTCCTTCCAACAATCAGGTAATAGAATCCGTATGTAGTTTGGAGCTTATGATATACCCTTTGGATCTTATGGCCGGTAATCTCTTAGAAATTTTAGATATGATGCTGTGGATTTCTTAATTCTATACCCTTTTCATATTCTTCTTATTTTTCTGGGAACATGGAAACGGCAAAGAAGTGCTAATACAAATGTAGTTACCAAAATTTTCAAAATGTATATCTATAGAAATGTTTTCAGTACCCTGTTACTGCTTCTTTTTGGGATCAGAAAGCATGATTCTAGGTCATGTTTAGTTCTGGACTTATCAATTGGAACTTATCAAAGTTGCACCAAATAATTTTTTTTCTTTGCAGGTATGCTATAGTCTTTTTAATTTTGGCGTTCTCCTCTCTATCTCTATCCCTCCCTCCCCATTTTTGGGGCTCCGTCATCTCATTTCTCTGAGGCATTTTCTGTTGACATTAAAACCCGGAATACTGGTCCCTCTTGGTCTTGGCTCTCTTTCTCCTCTGTGCTCCGCTGCGTCCGGCTGTTCATGTGGTCTGTCTCTTTCCTTCCCCGTGTAATTATCTATCAAAAAAAAAAACCCGGAATACTGTGCTTTAAAGATCTAGTGATGTTAGCCTTTTACGGCCTGCTTACTTACTGGACGAACTGACAAGCGCTTGCTTGTTGAGCAGCGTAGAAAGAGTAAGATCTTCTATACTATATGAAACCATAGGGGGAAAGAAGAAAGATTGAAGTGGAAGCGCCCAAGCTGTTACTTTCTCAACAGCCATGTGATGAGAACCCCCTGACTTTGCCATTTCTGTATCACCTGTACATACTCAAGCTTCATTTCATCCGTTGTATACATTCAAGCTTCCTTTCATCCGTGCTTTACGTTGAAAGTTACTTTTGAGATATGTCCTTTACAATGAACACAACTTTCTAGATTTGAGATTTCAAGCAATGAAGAAATAAGTGATGAGAAGAAGCTCTAGTTCAGCTGGCAAAGAAAAGTAGCCGTGCCAAATGGATTTCTTCAGTTTTACTGTAATGCAGAGATGTGATTTGCCATTAAGAATGTTGCTCTGAAGTCTGCAGAACGTTACATTATTTTTTACTCAGTATTGTATTTGAGAGAACTAAGTATTATTAGAAGTGTTGTATTTAGGAGGACCCATTGCCAAGCTCTCTTGGGTCGTTAAAATTAGTTTCGATTCGATTTTGCAAATTTTTTCCAGAATCGAACTGATTCGCAAATTAATGTGCTTGGGTGTGGAAGGAAATCAAAGAAGAATGTATTACGGAATTGGGTTCTTAGAAAAAACGCATTTAATTTTTAAAAAAAATTTATTTTTTATGAAAGGATGAATTATATAAATGTGTTATTAAATAAAAAAGTATTTACTATGTTATATTCATATATAATTTTTTAAATTTTAATTTTTAATTCAATTTTCGATCTAATATATTTTTTTTGAAATTTAATTTTTGATTCAGTTTTCAGTTAATTTATAGAAAATTGAAAACCAAATTAAGAACTGAATTAAATTAAAATATTAAAAAATTAAACTGAAACTAAATTCAGAATTGAATTGAAAAATTAAAAAATTAGACTGAAAATTAAATTAATCAAATTAAGAAATATTAAAAAAACAACTAAAATATGAATCTCGATTAGTTTCGATAAAATTACATTATGTGGTTGTCAATTGTTTCCTAAATGGGGCTTAAACAAAATGAATATTACTTAGCACTATTCATTTATCTATTTGGGAATATCCACTAGTATTTGGGACGAGGCATGGATATCTAGATTTAGTGTGAATTGGGACTTCATTACCGCATAAATGTTGAATTTTCATCCGGCAATGGCTCGTCTAAAATTTATTTGTTTTTCTTTTTCTTAGGATTGTCAATGGGTCAGCCCCAGCTTGGCCCTCTTCGGTCGAAAATTTCTAATGCAAGCTTAATTTGGGCCTGCTTATTTGAATTTGAGCTAAATATATCTCGGGCCGATCTTGAGCCTACGTAGACTCGACCTCTAATAAGCCTGGCCGAAATGCACATAGATACTAACATCAATGTATACTTATATAATTTATATATACTATAATAATAAATAATATTATATATTCTAACTTTATAAATTAAATTATTTATTTATTTATATAAATAATTTTGTTTTATGTATTATTTTTTAAGAATATAGTATATCAAACTTTTATTTTAAATACTTTAAAATTATAATTTATAAAATTAATATGTATATATGATGTAAAAAAATTTTCTTATTTTTTTTGAAGGGAGAGAGTGAGGATGTGAGAGATTCATAATTTGTACATTTATATATTTCTTTTTTTAAGAAAAGGATCTTGATTGTACATATTTGTATATATTAACAATATATTTGATGACGATCAATCAATTTTTTCTTATTGCAAGTATTCATTGGTACTTATGTCTATATTTATTGATGCAAATAATTCTTTCTTTTTTTTGTGTTAGATATAAATAAATCTTATTATTTGTAGTGACTATTAGAATATATATTACTATTATTATATTTATTACAATAGATTTGTATCCTCATATATTATTATATTAGTTCTACTATTTACTTGCTATGTTTAATTATTTTAATTAATATATCAAAACAATGTAAGGGATGACCATATGAAAATACATAAAATCTTACCTATATGTAATTTATTTCTGATTATAAAGAATAGTTGATGAGTATATATCTTCCACAAGGAAATTTTATAAATTTACACTTCTAATTAATTTTTTATCACAAGTATAAAGGGAAAAGAATTATTTTGGGCCAGGCTCAGACGCTCAAGCTCAATATGTATTAGCTGGCGGAGCATAGAGAAGCTTGACTCATAAAGCTCATTAATAGACTTACTTCTTCTATATAAAATTAAATATTCACCATTCTATTTTAGTTTATTCAAAAAATAGATATCTACTTTTCTAAAATAAACATACATCATTTTTTAAAATTTCCATAACTAACCTCCTACTAAAGTATTCAAACTCTATTAACACATGTGTCTTATTACTAATTTTTTTAACTAATAAGAATATCATTATAATTTATTCAAGATCAAATCACTCTCTTTAATTTTTGTTTCAAGTCAAAAGTGAACATTCAAATTTTGAATAGGAGGAGTATAAAATTATTTAGTTTTTGCCAGATAATTTCTATTTTATGTTTTTTTAAAAGTAGATTATTTATAAAGTAAAATTTCACATTGCATTTTCAATGAAGTCTAGTCCAAATATTCCTAATTTGAATGGTAGGAAAATTATGTGAAAAGGTGCAAAATATGAAAAAAGAAAAGTGAGGGTATGGAAAATGAAAATTACTTTCCAGAAATCCTGCAGAAAAGACACTGATTGGGTATATTGTAAAAAACAGGGTCTAAACTTTTATTATATGAAACAAAAAAGGAAGGTTCTAAACAAAACCGAGATCGTCACTCCTAAAATGTAGTGCGGACTAATATAAAAATATAAAAACG
The DNA here is from genome assembly GCA_030512225.1 of Rauvolfia tetraphylla. Taxonomy (NCBI): domain Eukaryota; kingdom Viridiplantae; phylum Streptophyta; class Magnoliopsida; order Gentianales; family Apocynaceae; genus Rauvolfia; species Rauvolfia tetraphylla. Next base: position 6,337,000 of record JAJQKT010000058.1, on the reverse strand, counting down.
TTTTGAGGTGAAATCATAATATATTGAATTAAAAGGATTAACTAGACTTAAAAATTGCCTCGTCTTCTCCGATCCGCCGCCGAACTTCCACCTCTGCCTCTTCCACGGTATTATTTCCAGGTTCCAAATGCACGGCGTTCGGCGGCTTTTCTTATTCAAGTCTCTCTACCAATACTCCACAATCGCGGCTCCCTCGAAACCAACCCAAACCCATTTCTTGGTGGATTACCTAATCAACTCAATTGGGTTGTCGAGAAATGAAGCTCTCTCCGCCACAGAGAATCTAGCTCCCTATAAATCCTCTAGAAACGACCCTGAATCGGTCGTAAATTTCCTTGAAAATCTGGGACTAAGCAAAACGCAAGTCAGAAGCATTGTTTTCGCAAATGCCAGGATACTGACGTGCAACGTGGAGAAGACCCTTCAACCCAAAGTTCTGGCCCTTCAAGAGCTTGGTATACGTGGGTCTAATCTAATTAGCGTCCTTATGAGTTTTAAGTCCCTTTTCGTTAGAGGACTAATTACGCGACCCATTGAATTTCTGAGAAATTTGTTGGGTAGTGATGAAGATGTGGCTGAGGTCATTAGGAAATACAGTGTTGTGCTTGATGTTTCTGCAGCAAAAGTGATAAAATCGAATGTGGAGTGCAGAAGCATGGTTTGTCCAAGGAGTTTGTGTCGCGTTTTGTGCGTCAGAATCCTAGGTGTTTATTTAGAAAGCCTGAGCGTCTTGTGGACGCATTATATATGGTGGAAAATAAATTTGGAATTCCTCGCGAGTCCAGTATGTTTCTCCATGGATTTCTAGCGGTTGCTTCCGTTAGTAAGGAAACTATCGATATGAAAATTGGAGTATTGAGGAGTTTTGGTATGTCTGATGCGGCTATATACAGCGTGATCAAGCAGTATCCCGCTGTTGTGAGTGCCTCAGAGGAAAAAATGAGAAAGGTTTGGAACTTTTTCACCAATGAAATTGGATATACGCCTGATTTCTTGGCTTCGCACCCTGTTATTTTCAATCTCAGTTTGGAGAAAAGGGTGATACCGAGATATGAAGTTCTGAAGATTCTGAATGAGAAGAAATTGAGGAAGAAGAAAGTGGGTCTCTATAGCGTTTTGTGCATTTCTGAATCAAACTTTGTCAATGAATTTCTTTTGCCCCATAAGAATGAGATACCTGATGTCTACAACTCTCACTTCAAAATTGTTGGAACAAAGGAGACCGTAAAACTTTGATTGGCTCAGGTTTGGATATCTTTTTAGGTTTTCCTTGCAGCTGATTTTTGTTCCCTCTGCAATTTCCTTACAAAAGATATTTTACAGCTACAATTGGGTTTTTGTTTCTTTGACCTGGATTATTTTTCATTGTAATACTAGCACCTGATGCTTTCCATTTTTTTCTATATGATTTCTCATTACTTCATCTGCGTAGAACTTGGGGTTGCTCAAAATTGGTTTTCCACATTTGAAACTGCATAACAATCTGGATTCGATATTTTGATGACCATAGCCGGTGATAACACATTTAAGTGGAGTATGTTTTGGGAGACATGAAGATTGTAGACATGGTATGTTTTGGGAGACATGAAGATTGTAGACAAGGCCATAGCTATATTTGAATAATTTTCCAGAATCCGTAACTGTCTCAATGATAGCTTGTTCCTGATTCTGGTTTTATCCTCATGTCTGGCAATGGACTTCTATCAAATCCTTTGGGTGTCACATGACTCGTAGTAACACTACTATTTTGTCTAGAGTTTGATAACTTAGAAGTATATGCTCTCCTCTGATTTTTTTTTTTTAATAAATAAAGTACTCTTGCTGTTAGATTATCACAGAACTTGGAAGAATAACAGAAGTGCGCTTGCAAATATGCAACAAATTGTTGGACTTCCAGTTTCCAAATATCACTTATACGCATGCAACTTCTCCATCTTTCCCTGAAAAGAATGATGCTTCTAGTTTCCAGGTTGTCTTTGTGAAGCAAACTGAATCCACATGCAGTAGCCCTAGACCGTGTAAACTACACGGGAAAGTGAAGCCTTGGTTGTCTGTCCCGAGAGATTTTCATTCCAAGAATCTGTCTAGCCATCTCTTCCTTGTTTTACACCAGTATATTGTCCATCTAACAGTCTTTTATTGGTTCCACATCTGAGTTAAAGAATGAAACTAATCAGTGAATTCATGTTCCTCTCTCTCCTGAGATCAGTCTGATCTCAATGGAGAACGTATTATGCTTCTTGTGCTACGTGAAATGATTTATCCATAACAACTGAAGTACAACTCCCATCATCTTAACCCCGGATATAATCTGCAATTTTTGACATAACTATGAAGTTCTTGGAACCGCTGTAATTTTTGAAATGTTTATGAAGTAGAGTTTTAGCAAATTAAAGTATCAGGATGGGAAAATTAAAGGAATAAGATTTCCTGATTTCTTTAGAAGAAATATCCATCTCTAACAGTTGCAGTTGTTTGGCTCTCTGAAAGAGATTTACTATGCTTAGTAGGTTATTATTGCTATTTGCTACTAATGTTAGAATTACATCTGAATACCATTACGCCTGCAAGGAATTGACCTTCAATTAGGTAATTCCTTGTAGATCCAAAGAGTTAATTCAAATTTTAAGTTTCTCGAGTGGCATTGAATTTTCTGTTTATTTCAGAATAAGTCTTTCTTATCATTAACTTTTTCTAGTATGATTAATTAGTCACTGAAGCGAAAACTTGTTCAGTGAGTTGAGAACTTCTTGTAGCAATCATGTCTTTAGAAATTGTTTGTGGCTCCACTTTTGCGCTTCAGGTGAGAATCTCTTGTCAATTTGTATTGGATTCCCTTCAGACATATGTGATATGACATTCATTAATATTTGAATACCAAAAATACTTGCTAGGTCAGAGATATTACCGAAGAGGTTATGTATTACCTATGCTGCTCATATGTAGTCATGCAGAAGCCTTATTTGACTAATTCCCTTGGCGTTATTTATTGCTTTTCCAAGTTTACTGGTTATTGTTGATCTTCCGTTATATAGGGATCTGAGGAATATGAATTAACTTTAAGAATTAAAGAAGCTGGTTTTTTCATAGTAGTCTCTCCTCAGTCATGCTTTGCTCATACATTGGAAAACAATCTAAAAGTAGGATTGTCTCTATACTATAAACTGAAAAATAAAAGAATTACAAAGTAGTACCACAGATAAACAATCAAGGAATATTTCCCTTTGCATTGGGAAGTAAAAGGTTATTCTACTTAAAATTTACAAAAAAGCACCAGATGGTTGAATGCCTTGGTGTCGATTTTCTTACACTCTAATAGCTGATGCAGGTCCTTCTAGACGTAAGTAATCGTACATGAGCCCGTTGAAAGGACCTCCTCCCTGTGCCTGCTTCAGAATGATGGTGTTTGTTCCCTGCACAAGCATGTACCCGGATATGCTAAAGCTGAAGGGCCAGTATAGACCGTGAATTCCATGTCTAGCGATTGCATTGTCTCTCCCAATCCCTCCTGTAGTAAAGTGAGGACGAGGAGAGTTCTCTCTGTTTACCCTAATTTGCAAGTGTGCATAATTTGCAGATGCCAGTGCCAACCTCAATGTATAGGTTCTCCAGGGAATGACGTATCTCAGATCAAAGTGAATTCGCCATGTGGTGGGTGCATATTCCTTATCAGAGATTCTCCTGTTAAGATGAGCAAAGAACCAGTCTTTTGAATAATTACTGAGGCCAACTGTGTAAACTAGGTCTTGATCAGGATATACATCTGTGTACTGATTCCATAACCCATATTGCCTCCATTTATCTGTGTGATTATCGAATAAATGATTCCTGAGACCTGGAACTGGATCAGGAACATAGAATTCTGCTGCGGTACGGTCAGGGATGCCAATTTCCCATAGTGTTGGACCATTTCTTGGGGGACCAAAAAAAAGATTCCCTAGGTTTGATTCACTTCCTAGTCTGATATCAATCTCTTCTTGATATTTGTAATCTCCAAAAATTCCTGGTACCCAAGCGAACAAGTTATATTTTCCTTCTCGAATCCCGGTTATTGTGAAGTATCCGTTATCATCAGTTTGTTTCCAAAACTGATATCCCTTGGCATCTAATTGCCACGATCCTACATCTCCAGGTGGAGCTAATCCTACATATGCAGATTTTGCAGGAAACGGGCTTTGTTTGATGTAGCTGTCTTTGATTAGTAAACGACCGCTAACAGAACCCCTTTGATCTGCATGAGGAAAGTCATCTGAAACTGGGAAGTCATATGGCCACTTTCTGGTTTCTATTTCCGTCTGATTTTTTGCATCTGTCCAAAGTGCTTCATATGGTTCTTCATTGTCCGAATCTGAATTTAGATAAATAAAAACAGGACCAAAAACTTTTCTCCATGGCTCCCCATTCTGAAACTTTAGTCCTGTTAGAGTTTGACCAGCATAGTGGTTACTGTAAAACATTGCTAAGGCGGTTGGACCAACATGGGACGTCAGATCTTGTTTAAAAGGGCCACCAGTACGAAACTCATCACTGGGTGTTATGATCCAGAATCCCACTCCAGGTTTGCGGCATATCCAACCATGCACGTGACAATCCTTATTGTCTTTCGAGTATTGATACATGTCATCGACCTCTCCCTTGAATTTTGGATCTTTTGGATTGGTAAGCAGAACTGCTTCTTTAAAGTCAAGAATACGACCTTGTTCCCGATCATAATATGTGGGCATCAATCTTTGCATAGCGTCTGATACAGCCATGTAATTGAAAAGTTTCTCTTGTAGCTTGAATGCAATTCTTAGTTGACCGATGTATAGTTTGGGCCAGCCTTCCAACCGTTCAAATATTGCATAGGAATAGAATCCAGACTGCCCTCGCAGCATTATAAACCTCTTGTCGATGTTTAACGGCAGATCAGAGCCCTTGGGATCATGGGATGGATCATAAGTTTTGCTGAAGGAGAGCTCTATTTTATCTTCATCTTGAGCTATAATTTTGAAAGTGGTTCCTTCTATTGCCTCAAAAGTTCCTCTTTTCCCTGGCTTGTCCCAAACAACATCCCAGTACCCTCTTCTTGGTTCTTTTTGGTGGAAGTCCAGAAGATTGTCAATTCCCTTGTACGCTATTCCTGTAACCATACCACCGGGTGCGGATAGAGTGACTTTAAGAAGGCCGTTGTCCACCACTACGTGAACATTCTGGGTTATCAGCTTGAGTGGAGAAGACGACTTCGGAGGCTGATTATTGTTTCGTGGAATTAATCTAGCACCGTCAGCAGCAGGCATCATCAGCTGAGAAAAAATACAAAACCAAAGAAACAGCAACCTGCATGGCTTCTTTGCTTTGACCTTGTCCATGTTCAACCCTGTTAAGCTTTACGCCAAATTCAATGCCTCACGTGCGATTGAAGACACAACTCAATGCACGAGGGCCTCAAGAACTGCAATATATGTTTTAATACCGCCGCTCCTTTCTCTTATAGGGCATCTGAGTTCTAAACCCATTATGTTTAGGATTCTCCATCCTTTATCACAATATCTGTATTTGTTTCCTAATGGAAATAGTAAGGATTAGGAACCTTATTGCAATAGGAAAAGGGGCTTAACTATTAAAAGGTCTTAAGTGTAATTTTCAAAGAATCTAATAGAAATCCAGGAGACTTGTATCAAAACCGTAACCATAGAACACTAGAATGCACCTTGGAAACATTAGGGTATGCAGGAATTATCAAAGGTAAGTATTTTACGGTTAAAAAAATGAAAATATTTTCAAATTAGAATTCTTTACAATACTTTTGTATTATACTTTTCGTAACACTCTTAAATATAATAAAATAAAATTTAAATATTACATATTATAAATAGTAATGTCTTAGAGAGTATAATTACTAGAAGATTCGGAGTTAATATTTTTTAGCAGAGACTGAACTTTATGCAATAAACAATTTCTTTGTTTATCAAAACAGGAATTGAGTCTTAATATTTTTGACAACTACAACGAACAGGAAACGTAATCTCTTTTGGCATCGTCTTTTGCTCAACTCTAATTCCTAAACACCTGAAAAACAATATGGATCTGCGTAATTTTAACAAAAATTTAGAACAAATATGAGCTGATTTGGCCACCATTGAACCTATAAACTGCATCTGACTCTGGGGAATACTTTGCTCTTCGTAATAAGCTCAAAGGAGCTCTAAAGGCACTCAACTCAAGTTGACATCCACCGCCCCACATTGCTGTTCCTCCTATATCCCAATAGAAGCTCCTTCCATGTTTCAGCTTCCCAAGAGGAATCCCTTGCTGCATTAATGAATCAAAACTTAACTTTGAGCATTTTAAAAAAATTAATTTAGATTATATGGATGCATTTAAATTTTTTGATAATTAAAAGTTTAGTTATGTGTATTATTAATTTTTTTTGAAAGAGAGTTGGATGCGTATTATTTGTATGCTCGGTACTTCCTGCACAATAGGACTTTCTTCAAAGAATGAACAAAAGAAAGAAGGAAATGTTTTTTTAATTAAATAATAGATTATCAATTTATATAAAAATAGTCCGTAATTATAATTAAAATAATCTTCAAACTTTTTTTTCAATACATATAAGAGTTGAGAGATAGTGATAATTATAAAATTATCCTAAGTGGATATTAGTATTAGTAAAATAAATAAATATATAATAATTTTTTTTATAAAATTTAATTATAACACGTCAACTCCATAAATGAAAAATAAATTAATATTTATATCTTTCTTAAAAATAAACAACTTAAATTTATAAATGTATCAATATTATTAAAAATTATCTCAAAAATATATAAAAGACGAGATATGACCCAAATTAGTTTAGATATGTAGACACTCTAAAAAAAAAGAGAGAAATAAAATTTTTATCTAAAAAGATCTAAAGGTGAATCTCCGTTCATAGTTTTGAATTTAACAAAAAGTGCGCAAATAAAAGTTCTTCATATTTGTAGCAAAAAAATGTGTAAGAACACAAAAGAAAAAATAATAATAAAGGGGATCCAGTCAATGATTTGGCCGGAGCCTTCGCTCTGATTTGGCCGGTTTTAGAGGATGATGAAGAGCAGCGGCGAGCAGAAGAGAGAAGAAGGAGAGAATGGTCTAGAGAGAGAAAGTGGTGTGTCTCAGAAATAGTTGTCTGCCTTAAGTCTTAAAGAAAGAAATGTTGAGATATTAAGGTTAAAGCTCCAGAGGTTTCCGAGCTTCCCCGGACAGCTATTTGTTTGCTAATTTTCGGAACAATGATTTCTAAGCTTCCCGGTGGTGGCGTTGGACGTCTTTTCTCTTTGAAATGGTACTCCTCAAAAGCAGCGGTGGCGCAACCCCAGAAGCATATCTTGCAGGACTACCTCGTCGATTCTCTTGGGTTCTCAGAGGAAGAAGCCCTCTCCACCACCCAAAAGGTAAGTCACCGCAAGTTCTCCAGAAACCCTCCCGATTCAGTTGTCAATTTCCTTCGAAATTTGGGTCTGAACAAAATCCAGATAAAAAACATTGTTAAGCTAGCTCCTGTAGTGCTCTCATATGACGTGCAGAAAACCCTTCTACCCAAAATCCAGACCCTGCAGGACATTGGCATATCGGGGTTGGATCTCGTTAAAATTATGGAAAATTACAAAACACTTTTAGTTAGACAAGTTGGGCGTCCTGTTGAATATCTGAGGAATTTGTTGGGCAGTGATGAAAATGCTGCTCAGGCTATAAAAAGCTATAATCTTCTGCTTCTTACTGAAGCACCCAGAATAATAGCACCGAATGTTATGCTGTTGGGGAAATATGGGCTTTCTAAGAAGCATGTGTCTGCTCTCATACTTAGACATCCGAGTGCATTTTTTCGAAAGCCGGAGTTGCTTGAGGAGGGAATTCAAAGAGTGGAAAATGATTTTAAGATTTCTCGCGAGTCTAAGATGTTTTACCAGGCAGTGAAAGTGGTACTTTCGGTTACAAAGTCAACAGCCGATAGGAAATTGGAGATCTTGAGGAGCTTTGGTTGGTCTGATGCCACTATATACAGCATGGTCCGACGCTTTCCTTCAATATTAGTCATTTCAGAGGGAAAAATTAGAAAAGTTCTGAATTTTACCATCAATGAACTTGGATGTACCCTTGATTACTTGGCTATCTATCCTGTTCTTTTTGGTCTTAACTTCGAGAAAAGGTTGAAGCCAAGAAGCGAAGTTCTAAAAATTCTGGATGCAAAGAAGTTGAATAAGAGGAAAACTGGTTTTTATAATGTTCTATGCTTAACAGAGTCCAGGTTTGTGAATAAGTATCTTCTTCCCTACAAGAATGAGATACCTGATGTCTTCGACTCATACTTCAAAGTTGTTGGCGGAAGAGAGAAGATGGAAATACTTTGATTCTTTCTCATAGTTGCATGGTTGTAAAGCAAGGGGAGGTACTCAGTAAATTGTGTCACATTTTTAGAGCAATGCAGCCAAAAGCATCGTTTTGTGAGCAGTTGGCAAGTTCTTTCCTATGACTCGAGGACAAATACTTATTGGTGCTTACTGGTATAGATTAGCAGGTTATTCAGATGTTATTGATTATTAGCTAATACATTATAAATCTCCATCTCTTTTACTCTGCCAGCACTGAGTTAAACTTTTGCTCGTGTTCATCTGCTGAATGTCAGTTGAATTTTTAGTATGGCCATTGAACTGTTTACTTTAGATTTGTTCTTATCATTGTTAATTTTGTCTGGCTGGGTCTCCCTCATTCTTGGATCGGTTAGTTGTTCAACTGAAATGTTGTTGACTGGATGATGTGCTAGTGGCAGTATCATGAGTTATATGCACTGTTTATGGCTTAAATTTCTGTGCTTTTGTGTGATTCTTTTCCTGATTATGGAGAATTAGATTTTTTCTCTCCATGACGTCTAATATTCATTTCAGTTGAATTTCCTGTTTACTTTAGGTTTGTTCTTATCATTGTTAATTTCGTCTGGCTGGGTCTCCCTTATTCTTAAATTGGTTAGTTATTCTACTGAAATGTTGTTGACTGGATGATGTGCTAGTGGCTGTATCATGTGTTATATACACTGTTTATGGCTTAAATTTCTGTGCATTTGTGTGATTCTTTTCCTGATTTTGGAGAATTACATTTCTGCTCCCCATGACGTCTAATATTCATTTTGCAGAGTGTGAAACTCAGCAAGACTGCACTGTGATGACCTTACATTTAGTTACATAGTAAGAAGCATTGGATTAATTGTCACTTTTTTTTTTCGTCACTGTTGATGTTAAAATGGTCTCATGTCTTGCTTTTTACCATGATTAATTTTTGTCATATTATTATAGAAATGCAGATAAGACATTGTAACAGGCATTGCATCAGCTATAAGAATTGTGGCAGCAATTTTGGATCAGAGTTTGAAAGTCATATTTGTCTCCGTCTTCACTTCCTGAAGTTTTCCTTCTGAACCGGCTGTAATGGTTTTGCACCTGGACCCATGCTTCTACTATTTTTTGAAGTTGAATACTGCTGCTTCTCAAGCTTTTATTCTTCAAATATCCAAGAGTACTCCCCAAAAGCAGCAGCAATATAACACCTATTGGACTACCTCATCGAATCACTTGGATTTTCAGAAGAACAGGCCAGCACAGAGGTGATGAGACACACTGACTGGAAGTCGTTCCGAAGAGACCCCAATTTAGCTGTCAGTTTCTTTGAAAAATTGGTTCTAGCCAAAAGACAAATCACGATCATGATTTCCTGGAGACCCAGGTTGATATTACACACTGACGAAGGAGCTCTTCAACCCAAAATCTCCTTTTTCAAGGCCTTGGGTTATCTAGGTTGCATCTCATCAGGAACCTGATAATAATAAGTACCTTTGGGAAGCTCCCTAGTTTCTCTTAAATATCCAAAAGATCTGGTTTGGCTAACCACGAGACTGTGGCTAACAAGTGTGGTTTTAATGCAAAAAATAGGTCCTTCTCGCACAAACATCAGTTTGTTATACTTGAGAAACAAAGGTTGTAAAAGGCCCTAATGGCTGGAGGACTAATGTTCAGGATTGAACGTGACTTTGGGTTTCCTCAGGAGTCTAAAATGTTTTCCCACAGAGCAAGCTCTAGTGGCTTCTTTGCTTCATAAGGTCAAAAATAAACATGAGACTGGGAGTTTGAGGAACTTTTTTTTCTGATGCAGTGTATGCAGCATGGTCAGACATTTTCCTTATACATTAGGCAGCTCAGACTCGAAGGATAAAATGAGTAATAAAGGGATATTTCATTGTCATGGAACTTGAAAATGCTCCTGAATACTCCAAGTACTTTTGATCTTATTTTCAAGGAAAGGATAAAGCAGAAGGGTGATGTTGTACGAGTATTTTCTCACCTAGTTATGAGATTCTGATAAATTTGATTCATGCTTCTGAATTGTTGGAATGTGAAGAAAATGGGAAAAGTTTTGACTTTTCTCAGGTTCGTATGATCTTTCGTAAAGATATATTCTTTTCTTCACTTGGTTTCTGTTTGGAATATGCTGTATTTAGCTTGACATTTCTTTCTGAACTTGCATTTCTTAGTACATGCAGATTTCATTGCGTTCTCGCTTCAAAATCAAAGTGGGATTTTATGTTTCCATTTTGTGAAGGAAATAGGATTCTAAACAGTGGCAATATTTAGCCGCCTTCTTAGCCATTGCCACGGTTCCCGTTAAATCATTGATGATACTAGACAGCAGCAACTTATCTTTCCCCATTAGCACTATTGCTAGATAATTGCTACCCCACCTGAAGTTTTTAATGATTAAGCATGAGATGAGTCTTTCACTGCCTCAGCATATTATGACTTACATAATTTGAGGTTGCATGGTAGTTGTCATATAAGTGGCCCTTAGCGAACAATAGCTGTTGTTTGACTTCATTATCCTCCCCTTGATGGATAAAATTTCAGAAGGGAGAGAGATTTAAAAATGGATTTCGTAATGTGTATTTGGGAGTACATGTTTTGGTTATCTTGGGTGGAATGCAATTAATATCAACTGGACTTCCACATAGTAGAATCAGCAGCGAAAGTTATGAAACTCTACTGGTTCCAAGGCAGGGCCAAGTCAGTGTGATGATATTCGTACTTCTGAGTTTTGTCTCATGATCTAATTTGCAAAATCTCCACATTCTAAGCTCTAAACAGTCATTACTAGATCAAATTTGCTCAATCGAGCCGACCTCTTCACTTCAAGCCAATTTTGGCTCAGTTCTAGCTCGGCACATTTATTACTAGCTTAACTTGACTTTCAGTTCAATGCCGAGCTTGAGCAGATATTTGACCGAACAGTAAACTTTCATTTGCAGCCCTAAGAGCCTTTTTAGATAGTATTTCTCATTTCATCTTTGAAGAAGTTGTGGTGGCTGTCGCCAACAAGAGCTCCCTACCAGAACGAATTCCTCTCTACCAATCTCGATGGCCGGTCCGGATGCTCCTGGAGGGAAACCAGGCCTAGATAAATATTATGGCCAGGTTTGAGGTTCGCGATTGCAGAGAAGAACAGGCGGCGATATTCATAATTGGCATCTCCAATGTCCAGTCGAGGGAGATGGTTGTATTTTATCATTCATAGTTTAAAATTTGAGTGTTGATATTCTACTTATTAATGAATAATGAGACCTCTGGTGAGTGACGGGACCTGAGAAAATTCTCCCTGTAAATTCAATCTGGACAAGTATGAAGAGCTCCGTCCATTACGGATTGAAGAATTTTCTTGGCATCACGTAGGGGCAATTCCTGATAAATATACCTCAACATTGCCTGAACGGGAGGTCCAGTAGTGCACTTATAATACACAACCTGCGCTTGTCGGAATTTACATCTACTTGTGGACAAAAATTTCTCTTCTACATTTATGCTTTCCTTTTCTTCAAAATGTCCCAAGTTTTTTGCAAGCCAACATTCTCTATTTTAATAGTCTATCAGGTTTTGAATGTATTAATCTGTGTAGTGTAATTTTAATTAGTCATTACAATCCCGAAGGTAGTTGAACGGATTAATAGATATGTCTAATTTGATGAACAGGAAATTACTCATTGAAAATAAGTGTTATTTTTATTTTGTTATAAAATAAGTGTCGTTGAAGAAAATTGACTTATTTTTTTATTTATTCTCATAATGAAATAATTACTTTTTGTATAGTAAACAGTAATAGTTTCTTGTGTTGTAATTTTTCATAAAGAAAAAAATATTTAATTAAGGACAAACTAATCAGTTTAATTAGTGTCTTAAAATGTGTAAAATTTGAAATTTGAATTCAAATTGTTTCAAAATCAATTCGATAAAAAATTAATCTTTTAAAGTTTGATGAAGATGACTTTTTTCAAGTTTTTTAGATTTTTTTAAAGTTAAAAGCTGCCACATATAGTCTTATGGAAAAGTCAATTGATGGAGAAAAAAAGATTCATTAAAAAAGGAAACAAAAGAGAAAGAAAGAAAAAGAAGAAATTTAATTTTTGAAAATTTTTTAAAATATAATTATTATATTAACTAAAATATTTTTAGAATGTTCAGATACAAGTTACATGACATATTTTGTTAATCATTTAATCACAAACGTAAACAGAAAGACAAGTTATGATATTTTTTATAATTTAATGTATAAATCTTTTATTTTGAAATTAGAAGATAAAAATCAAAATTTAAATAAATTTAAGAGCAAATTGAATTCTTTACTTTTATTTTCTTATAAAGTGGATTCTAGTGCAAAACTACAGTAATAACACCATGGGAGCAACCGCTAGACTGTAGAGACCATCAGTTCCCTCACCGAACCTCCACAATTTTACTCGGACAAAGTGGGGAAAATTTTGCATCTTTACTCCAAAAAAGGAACTTTTACAAAATCGCCAATTTAGCATCTTCAAATCCTCACCCCCCCCTTTCCCAACAACACAAGATATCTTAATTAAGGTAGTAGAATACTCTTATGCAAATGACACCTTTGGAAAGAGAACCATCATCAGAACAATATGTTAGAAAATGGCAACTTATGTTATTTTCTTTAAATCGCACATGGATTATTCAAGACTTTTTTTTGAGAGTATTTATCTATTTGAGTTTGTCACAAGCTCTAAATAACCTTGAGATGTGTTATAGATTGCAACACACACTCGCACATTGCCCTTTCTGGGTTGGGATGCAATGTATTATTTTGCCTATTTATTTTTTGTCTTGTCTTGAATGTGTCAAACTCAGAATTGGTCCAATCCACTCACTGATTTTTCTCTAGATTTTTTATTTTTCTCCAGATTTCTATCACTTACTTTCTAATTTTTCTCTCCACTAACCCCTTGATCTTCTCTAATATGCAAGAAATCCCTCCAGATTTTCTCTTCATTTAACCACCTTTTTTCACTATAAATACTTGATTCTTCACAGCAAAGAGGGGTACATAACTCACATCTCTAAGCTCTACTGCATTTGTTCTATGTCTATTCTTCTTTTACTGCTATTCTGGGCAACTAAAGTTGGCAAGTTCTATTCTTCTACCAAGAGTGGATGTGTTGAAGGAAGTTGTGTTAATTTTGGGGAGCAAAGTGGCATTATAGTTGCACCGAGGTCGCTGTGAAATATTGCTTTCAAGGCAATGAAATAGTACAACACAATAATTGATAAGTAGTCATTCATTACAGTTTTATTTACAATTACACATTTTTCACTATAAATACTTTATTCTTCACAGCACAAAGGATTATAGAACTCACGTCTCTAAACTCTATTGTTTTTATTCTTCATCTATTCTAGGCAATTGAAGTTGGCAAGTTTCATTCCTCTATCACGAGTGTACGTGTTGGAGGAAGTTGTGTTAACTTTGGAAAGTAAAGCAGTGTTACGATTGCATCGAGGTCGTGCTGGAATATTACTTTCAAGGCAATGGAATACCATAACATAATAATCGATAAGTAGTCCTTTATTACAATTTTATTTATAGTTTTTGAATTATCTCCCTTTTGTTGCCGTCTATCTGTTTTATTTGCATAGTTGTTTTGCTAGTAGGATTTACACAATATGCATAAAATGAGGGCTACCCGAACAGAAAATCCTCAAACTGAGGTTCCCCCTTAGGGCATAGACGCTGCAGGAGGTGTCTTTAAAGATCATAATGGTGGCTGCTTTTGGGATTCTGCAAGAAACTTTAACATGTTACAAACACTTAGCTGAGATACAAGCTTTAAGAAAGACCTTCTGTTGGCAGTAGTAGAAAATGAAGCTACAAGATCTTGAAATTAACATTGATTCAGAGGTGGTACTAAACATGTTAAATCCAAATGATAATCTCTGATTTGCTAGCCTTCCCTAATGATTGCAGATACCTCATTTCTCAAGTTCCCAGATGCAAGATTTCACACGTCTTCAAACCAATATGCTGGCTTATCTTTTGGCAAAGCAAGGAGCCAGTAATAGGGAGGAGAATGAAGAAAAAATTGCAAAACATTTGTTTCCCCTCCTATTGTTTCTCAGCATGTTTTGAAACTTGATAAGGAGAGACATCTGTTCCCCCAAATCATTATCATTATTATGTAATATTTTGTACTCTTTCTTACGAGGGAAGATGTAAGAAAGAAGATGACTTATGCAATCTCCAAAGTTAAGTGCCAATCATATTTAATGTTATCTAATATGATCTTTAAATAATTTATAAAATTTCAATATGATTATACTATTATTCTTTGTCACAAATTTCAACCAAAAAACTCATGCTACAAGCATGTGTCATGTGGGCTTATTCTCATCTCATCACATGTTTAAGATAGAGTTAAATCTATTCAAACTGTCTTGAGAGTACAAAATTTTTACAATAAAATTTCATATCTAAATCATCGGATTCTTTTTCTAGATTAAAAAAAAAAAGAATTTGCCTCTTTATTCAAGTAGGAAGTAGGAGGAAAAATATATACTTCTTTTTTCCCTCCAATTGACCCTCACATATAAGTTATATATTGGTTTTCTTGTGGAAAATCTTTTGATTAATGAATATGAATTTACAAATGTAGATCTGCTTGGGATATGCAATTTTTTGGCTGAAGTTTACACCAATGAACCAAGGTAAGATCACTTTGCAGATACATAAATTGTGCAAGGATCATATTGGCTGAAAAAAAAAACTTTGAGGACTTAAGTGTGACTAATCTTAAATTCAAAAATTAAATAAGTAATTTCTTCCCTTTTTTATAAATAACTTTCATTAATAACTAAAACAAATTATACCAGAGTAGAAGAGTGGAAACTCATTACCCATTTGGTAATGGAGAATAAAATCATACCTTAAGATCCCTAAGTAGGTAAAATATAATATGTAATAAAAACAAACGTATGAAAACTCTTCTCTTGATAACGTGCAGCCATTCCTCAACATCATCAGTATGAAACACTTAACTTCATCTCAATTGATAACGTGCAGCTATCCCTCAACATTGTCAGTATGAAACACTCAATTTCATCTCAATCTTTACATAGTAACATTTGCTAACTTTTAGTGAATAAATGGTTTCAAAAATAGCCAAAAGAGATGGAGATTTGAGAAAAGGCTCAAATCAAATTTGGTAACAAAACATCTTATTGAAAAAGAAGAGATAAACTCTAATTAAAATATCAAAATGAAACCATGCTAATAAGCTGTAAAAATAGTTGGCAAGCTCCAATAAGAAAAGTTATCCCGCTTTGTAATAAAAAGTTAGAGTAGAATAACAAAAAAACAAATGCAAATAAAAAGCGGAGCTGGTAAATCCGAGAGAGCATGTAGTCTAGAGAGAGAAGGAGAAAAAAACACAGAGAGAGTAGTTTTATTAATACTATTAATAACATCCTTTTTATTACAAAAAAATAAAATAATCCCTTTTTTCTTTTAAAGAGTAGAAAAAAATATTGATAGTCATTCATATTTACATGCCGGAACCTTTCTACTTGTAACAGGCGGAGTGCTACATATTTACATGTTTTAGTAATTGATGGTTTGTCATAAGACCATCCTACTAATAAAATGAAAAATATTGGGATGAAAGTACAAATGTTATAAAAGAGCGGTACAATTGCAAAAGGCTTTACAACTTAAGGGCAACCCATTTGTTTTTGTTTTTTGGGCCATTTTGCACATTTTAATTAGGGTTTTTTTTTTTTTCATGTCGAACAATTGCTCAATTCCATAATTCCTGCTTTCACCAACATAATGATTTCTAGACTTGGCCGCAGTGGCGTCTTACGGCTGCTATCGATCGAATCTCTATACAGCTATACCACAATTGCCGCTGCGGCACGGTCTCAGACCTTGCAGGACTGCCTCGTCAGCTCACTCGAATTCTCTGAGGAAGAAGCACTCTCCACCTTAAAAAAGAGAGGTAACCAAAGATATTTCCGAAATGAACTCGGTTTAGTTGTCAATTTCTTTCTGAATTTAGGTCTAAGCAAAACCCAGATCAAAAGCATCGTTTCAGTTGATCCCAACGTGCTCTCCTGTGACGTAGACAAAACTCTTGTACCCAAAATCCGGGTTCTACTAGACGTTGGTGTACTGGGGTCCGATTTGGTCAGAATCTTGATGAATTACGAGTCCCTTTTATCTAAAGGAGGACAATTTAAGCCTTCTGTTGATTATTTGAGAATGTTGTTGGGCAGTGATGAAGAAGTTGCCAAGGTTCTAAAGAAACATAGTAATCTGCTTGATCCCACAGCACCCGGCATAATAGCAAAAAATGTCGAGCTGTTGCAGAAGTATGGTTTCTCCAGGGAAATCCTTATGCTGAGTTTCCCAAAGATTATTATGAGAACGACTGTGTTTTTTCAGAGAATAATGGACGGTGGAAAATGATTTGGGGATTTCTCGTCAGTCCAAGATGTTCCACCATGGAGTTGTTACCCTTTCTAGAATTAGCGATTCTAAGCTTGATATGAAATTTGAAATATTTAGGAGCTTTGGCCTTCCTGATGCAACTATATATAGATTGGTGGGCAAATTTCCTAATACCGTCATGGCCTCGGCAGATAAAATTAGAAAAAGATTGAATTTTTTCATCAATGAACTTGGTTATGCACCTGAGTACTTGGCTGCCCGTCCTGTTTTGTTACATCTCAATTTTGAGAAAAGAGTAAAGCTAAGAGTGAAGTTCTGAAAGTTCTGACCGAGAAGAAGTTGAACAAGAGGAAACTTGGCCTTTATTCTGTTTTAATGATGCCAGAATCCAAGTTTGTAAATGATTTCCTCCTGCCCTGTAAAGATGCTGTACCTGACTTGTATGACTCTTACTTCAAACTTTTGAAAAGAAGAAAGCGGAAAATCTTTGCTGTGAGGTCGAATGCTTCCTTGTAAATGTATTTCTTGCCCATGTATTTTGAATTCATTTCTTGTGGTAAAAATGTCACTGCTAGTTTAGATCTTTTTTCCATTTTTCTCCCCTTTCTAACTTTCCTCTAGGATATAGCCTGATTTTATTGTAACTAATATCAGACTGAATTTTCTCCATTTTCTATTGAGAAGAGGTTGTGGGAGGACAGAAAATCAACAAGGTACTGATATACAACAGTTTAAATAAGATTAGCATATCATAACATTTTTCAGCACTTATACTCGTCTCATATATTCTATGATCCATAATAAGTTTCTTAGGATAAAGTAGAGATGAAAAAAAAAATTCCTGCAGGCTACTGTTACCCTAAAGTGATAGTAGAAACAAAGATAAGTGAACAGCAGTAAATGGGGTTTTTGTTTTGGGAATTGTGTGACAGTTATTTCATTTTCATCACTAACTGAACTACTGAAAGGAGACATGGCAATAGATCTCAAAGGACAAGAACTTAGCTCTGTTTTCCTTTATGCTAGTAATGGCATAGTACCCCATTAATGGAACACTCCTTGTCTTTAACAATGATAAAATAAGGTCCTTCTATCACCTTCAAACCATTTTTCTCAGCTATTCCCTAATTTGCTCACGTGGGTCCACAATAAAGGCAATTTTGGCTCTATCTCCAGCACCCAATGTCACAGTCTGGAATCCTATTTAACTGCTTTAGGGGGCTCCAATTTGTTAGTTTAGCCTCCCTTACATACAATAGCACTGGATGTTCACCAGCCATGTCTCCAAGATGAGTTACGCATGAGCAAAAGACCTTTTTTCATTACAAAAATCTCTCCAATTCTAAAACTAATATATAATCTTCAGTGCCTTAGCAGCTACTTGCTTATCTAAGTAGAGCTCATCTTGAGAGACATGAGCAAACATATAAGAGTAATTCATGTAGCTTAGTCCTGTCATATAAGTACCACCTACTAGACAACAAGCATGATCTGAGCTTATTCTCCTCCCCAGAAAAGGTTGAAGAAAAAATAACATGGATTAAGTTGAGCATGTGGTGGAAGTTCATGTTATTGGTTGTCTTGGGTGAATTTGTTAAATATCAACAAGTCTTCCGCATAGTAGCAACTGTACCAATTTGTTGCTTTGATATTTCCACACCCAAATTGAGAGAATCGAATGTTTGCAGAAGTGTGGTTTCTCTAGGCGGTATGTGTCATGTTTTATGTGTGAGAAACCAAGTTATTTTTATGCAAAAGCCTTAGTGTCTTGAGGAGGTATAGATGAAAAATAAACTCGGGATTCCTCATAAGTCCATAATGTTTCTCCGTGGAGTTCTAGTGGTTTGTTCCATTAGTAAGACAAAAATCAATATGAAACTCTGAGTTTTGAAGAACTTTGGTTAGTCTTAGTTTGGAGAAATGGGTATTTGAAGTTCTGAAAGAGAAGCAATTGAGTAAGAGGAAAGTGAGTCTCCAAAGTTTTGTGTATGTCAGGATCGAATTCATTGCCCTATAAGAATGAGATACATGATGTCTTCAACTCCTACTTTAGAATTGTAGAAAGGGAGGGAACAGGAAAACTTTGATAGACTCGGATCGGGATAATCTCTTTTAAGTTGTTCTTGCAGCTGATTTTTGTTTTATCTGCAATTCCTACTAGAGATAGTATTTCACAACTTCCTAGGCTTTTTATTCTTGATATGGATTATATTTTCATTAGAATATTAGTACCGGATGTTTTCATTTATTTCTATGTGATTTCTCTACTTCCTTGTCATAGAACTTTACATTGCTCAGGATTTTTTCTCATGTCTGAAACTAATGCATAACAATCTGGATTTGAGATGTTGTTGACTGAGATTTTCATTACTGTAGCTTAAGTGGAGTATATTTTGAAATATGTATAGGTAAGGCCGTAGTTATATTCCAATCATTTTATACCCTTGTAGAATCTGTACCTGCACCCAGGATTAACAGTAGATGGTTCAGGTCTTATAAAAAGTAGATATTCATTTTGAAATAGTCAAATATGATAAAAACAATCAATTTCAGATCAAGAGAATATTCATGTTCTTTTAAGCAATTGCCACTAATAGTCTTCCCCCCTCTCTAACAGTACTTCTTCCTCTGTTCAGAACTGAATGTCTTGTTTTCGCTTAACACTAGAAGTAGCAAAGAATTTGACTTCATAAGCAAACATTTGATTCTGAATTGTCCGGAACTGAATGTCTTGTTTTCGCTTAATACTAGGAGCAGCAAAGAATTTGACTTCATAAGCAAACATTTGATTCTGAATTGTCCGGAACTGAATGTCTTGTTTTCGCTTAATACTAGAAGCAGCAAAGAATTTGACTTCATAAGTGAACATTTAATTCTGAATGGAGGGAATATATTTTTGTTCTATAAATCCCTTTTTATCAACTCTCACCTCCAACTTTTTCAGAGTCACATTCATTTGATTGCATTTTTTGGTATACGTGGATCTGATTTTATCATGGCCGATGAATGTTAAGCCCAATTTGGATGTTGGGCCAATCAGACCTCGTATTGAATATGTGAGAAATTTGTTGGGCAGCGATGAATGGACGGTTAAGGCTATAAAGAGGTATAGCTCTTTGATTGTTCCTTCTGGACCCAAAAAAGATAGCAACTCATATGGCATTCTTGCGGAGATCAGGTATCTCTACTGAGGATGCATCCCATTTAGTGGTTGGCAGTCCAAAGTTTATCAGGTTAGATCTTGAGAGGCTTGATGAAATGTCATACGTGTTGGAAAGTGATTTTACTGCTTCTTGTGACCCCAGAATGCTTTATCATGGAGTTGCTGTTTTTTCTTTGTTTGGTAAGTAAAAACTGGATTACATTTGCAGTTTTCAGGGATTTTGGTTGGTGCAATGAGATTATATGTAGTGCGATCTTGGGATTCCTTATGTTCTAGGCATTGCAGAGGGAAAAATTAGACTTTTTTTTTTTGAGGGGGGGGGGGGTTGTGTTCGAGGAACTTATATATCCACCTGATTAATCCAGAAAAAGATTTCTTGGCTTTCTGTCCTTTTATTCTTTTGTTATGATTTTGATAAAAAGGTGAAAGTGAGGAGTGAA
Organism: Rauvolfia tetraphylla; assembly: GCA_030512225.1. Taxonomy (NCBI): domain Eukaryota; kingdom Viridiplantae; phylum Streptophyta; class Magnoliopsida; order Gentianales; family Apocynaceae; genus Rauvolfia; species Rauvolfia tetraphylla. The sequence continues at coordinate 6,316,597 of JAJQKT010000058.1, read as the reverse complement.
GTTCTGGAAATTGTGAATGAGAAGAAGAGGAAACAAGCCCCTACACTTTCCTGGCCCTGTTTGAACCAAAGTTATAGCAAATTTTATATTGCCCTGTAAGAAAGAGATACCTAATATGTTGGACTTTACCTCAAAACTGTTGGAAGAGGGAGACTATAACTTTGACTTGACTTACCTCTGTCAATTTTTTGGTTATACAAGTAGGTATATGCTTTATTTTTTTCCTTTTCACATCATTTCTTCACTGTTTATTTTCACCCAAATTAGCATTTCTTTTCCTGAATGTCCATGTGAAATAAGGCTGTAGATTGCATTTTCTTGAAAATCAGATGGAATTTCATTGCATCAGCTTAACAAAAGTTTTCTACCAACAATCAAAATGGAAATTGGAGTTTTTCGGAGCATTGATTCCTGTTGATGCGACTATATGTAGGATGATCAAGCAGTAGAGGTCAAAATGAGAAAGCTTTAAATTCTTTTATCAGAGAAATTGGCTATGCACCTGTTATCTTGGGAACATCTCTGTATGGAGAAAAAGGTAATACTGAGGTATGAAGTTCTGAAAATTCTGAATGAGAAGAAGTTGAGGAAGAGGAAAGCAGGTTTCTATAGAGTTTTGTCCACGTCAAAATCAAAATTTCTCAATGACATTCTTGTGCCCTATAATGATGAGATACCTGATTTCTTCGACTTCTTCAAAATTGTTGGAAGAAAGGAGATGGGAATTCTTTGATTTGCTCAGGTCTGCATATCTCTTTTCTAGGTTGTTCTTGGAGCTGATTTTTGTTTTGTCTACAATTTTATTACATCTTAGTTTTCTTACTAGAAATATTTTACAGCTATATTGGCTTTTTGTTTTTTGTAAGAGATTATAGTTTCATTCTAATATTAGATGTTTCCATTGACTACTATATGATTTTTTACTATGTTGTTCTTGCAGAACTTTTGGTTTCTCTGAATTCCTTTCCCATCTCTGAAACTAATGCATAACATTCTGCATTTGAGATTTTGATGATTGTAGCTGTTAATAACAGTCATAGGTGCAGTATGTTTTGGGAGATATGAACATACCCATCCGAGGAATTATTGCAGACAAAGCCATAGCTATATTCAAATAGTTTTCTGTCCTTGTAGAATATGTACGCCTCATCTGCATAACATTCCAGTAGCATCATGTGCTCTGTTTGAAGATGGTATTGGGTCTACTTCAGACATATCTGATATGATATTCTTAAACATATATGCTTGCAGGTCAGAGTTATTAAGCAAGAGGTTATTAATTACCTATGCTGTTCATACTTCATATAGAGTTATGCAGGAACCTCATTTGATTCATTTCTGAGGCATTGTGTCTTGCTTTTTCTTGTTTATTGGTTACTTGCTAATCTTTTGTTATATGGAGATCTGAGGGAGATCTGTGGAGTATGAATGAACTTTAAGAACTGACGAAGCAGGTCTTCCCATTGTGCATCACCTCTGCTCATCCATTGAAAAACAATCTAAATAGGAAATATTGTCCTTCAACTGAGAAATAAAATAAACACAAAGTAACTGCAGATTAAAAAATCAATGAATATTTTACCTCCGCATTGGGAACTAAAAAATATTCTACTTAAAATTTGCAGGCAAGTGCAGAATGGTTGAAAGACCTAATCTAGATTATCTCACACTCTAATAGTTTATGCAGGTCCTTCTAGACGTAAATAATCATACATGAGTCCGTTGAAAGGGCCTTCGCTGTGTGCCTGCTTCAGAAGGATTGTATTTGTTCCCTGTACAAGCATGTTCCCAGGTACGCTAAAGCTGAAAGGCCAGTATAGTCCGTGAATTCCATGTCTAGCAATTGCATTGTCTTTCCCAATTCCTCCAGTACTAAAGTGAGGACGAAGAGAGTTTGCTCTGTTTATCCTAATATGCAAGTGCGCGTAATTTGCAGATGCCAGTGCCACCCTGAACGTATAGGTTCTCCAGGGAATGACATATCTCAGATCAAATTGAATTTGCCATGTGGTAGGTGCATATGTCTTGTCTGATATTCTCCTGTTAAGATGAGCAAAGAACCAGTCTTTTGAATAATTACCAGTACCAACGGTGTAAACTAGATCTTGATCTGGATATAGATCATTGTACTGATTCCACAAACCATATTGCCTCCACTTGTCTGTGTGATTATTGAATAAATAGTTCCTAAGACCCGGAACTGGATCAGGAACATAGAATTCAGCAGCAGTACGGTCAGGGATGCCAATTTCCCATAGTGTTGGACCGTTTCTGGGGGGAGCAAACACAAGATTCCCTAGGCTGAATTGTCTTCCTGGCCTGATATCAATCTCTGATTGATATTTGTACTCTCCAAAAATTCCTGGTACCCAACCGAACAAGTTATATTTTCCTTCTCGAACCCCAGTTATTGTGAAGTATCCATGCTTGTCAGTTTGGTTCCAGAACTGATATCCCTTGGCATCTAATTGCCATGACCCTTCATCTCCAGGTGGAGCCAATCCTACATATGCGGACTTTGCAGGAAACGGGCTTTGATTGAGGTAGCTGTCATTGATTAGCAAACGACCCCTAACAGAACCTCTCTGATCAGCATGAGGAAAGTCGCGTGAGACAGGGAAATCATAAGGCCACTTTCTGGTTTCTATTTCCATCTCATTTTTTGCATTTTTCCAGAGTGCCTCATGTGGTTCTCCAATGCCTGCATCCGAATTTAGATAAATAAAAACAGGGCCAAAAACTTTTCTCCATGGCTCCCCACTCTGAAACTTTAGTCCTGTTAAAGTTTCACCAGCGTAGTGGTGGCTGTTAAACACTGCTAACGCTGTTGGACCTACATGGGAGGTGAGTTCTTGTTTAAAAGGGCCTCCCGTTCGAAACTCGTCACTGGGTATAATCACCCAAAACCCCACCTGGGGTTTGGGGCATATCCAACCATGCAAGTGATTGTCCTTATTGTCTTTGGAGTATTGATACTTGTCATCGACCTCTCCCTTGAATCTTCGGTCCTTCGGATTTGTAAGCAGAACTGCCTCTTTGTAGTCTAGACTGTGGCCATGTTGGCGATCATAATTGGTTGGCATTAGTCTTTGCATAGTGTCTGATACAGCCATGTAGTTGAACAGTCTCTCGCGTAGCTTGAATGCAAGTCTTGCTTCGGCGATGTGTAGTTCTGGCCAACCTTGTAACCGCTCGAATATTGCATAAGAGTAGAATCCAGACTGCCCTCGCAGCATTACATACCTCTTGTCAATGTTTAGAGGTAGAGCAGTGCCCTTAGAATCATGGGATGGATCATAAGTTTTCCTGAAAGAAAGCTCTATTTTATCTTCATCTTGAGCTATAATTTTGAACCTTGATCCTTCTATTGCTGCAAAAGTTGCTCTTTTCCGTGGCCTATCCCAAACAACGTCCCAGTACCCTCTCCCTGATTCCTTTTGATGGATGTCTAGAAGATTGTCAATTCCCTTGTACTCTATTCCCGTAACCATTCCGGCGGGGTTGGATAGAGTGACTTTAAGAAGGCCGTTGTCCATCACTACATGGCCTTTCCGGGTCGTCAGCTTGAGGGGAGAAGATAACTTCAGAGGCTGATCGTTGTTCCGTGGCATTGGTCTAGCACCGTTGGCAGGCAACATCAGCTGAGAAAAAATACAGAACAATAGAAACGGCAACCTGCATTGCCTCTTTCTTTTCTGCGCGTCCATCGTCAACCTTGCAAAGCTATAAGCCTAATCTAATGCCCCCTCTTTAAGTGAGATCTTCGGACTCCAATCTACAGATTAACGAAAACAATGTCTTGCGTAGAAGACAGAACTCAATGCATGAGAGGCTCAACAATTGTAATATATATAGAAAGATGATTTATAAAAGGAGCTGGGCGCACCTCCAAAACCTTATCAGTCTATGAATTATAGTTCCAAAGGAGTTCCTAAGCTTAGTCATTTTCCTATCCGAACCAGGCTAGAATTCGGAGATCTATATGATTCTTGAAATCAGGGAGCTAAATCAAGTGGAAGTTTTCTCCTCAGGATTTAAACTATCGAGCTGCATGTAGGGCTCTATACACGAATGAGTTTTTTTATCGAAGTATTCACATTTTAGATTTCCGATTCGAACATGGATTTGGAGCTCCAATTTTTAGTTTGATCTGGGATAGTAAAACTTAGACTACCAATATATTGTATAAACACGATAAATAACTCTATGCTTTTAATTCTACTTTTTGTGAATATCGGAATTCGAGCAAGAAAATCTGCTTGCAATTTGAAAACTTGGTAGGTTAATCAGACTTCTAATCCTACCAGTTTTTCTATATCATCTCTTCTACTATCTTCCTCCCCCCGCCTCTCTTGTAGTCCAGTCTTTTTGTTATCAATTTTCTTCTTTTGTTTTCTGTACATTTAGGTCTCGTTTGATAGTCCAAAGAATATAGAGGGGGAAAGTAATTATATTTTTAAAATTTTAAATTCTTATATTTGATTTCTTATTTATATTTTAGGAAAGGAATATGATTCCTCAAATCTAGAAGAATAAATAAGGAATAGGAAAGTGAATCTCTATGTAGATGTGCTATTGTGATTCATTATTTAAGGAATTTAACAAAAAATAAAGACAAAAAATTAAAAATTTAATACATAATTTCTTTTCTTCATTTTTATATTTTATCTTCCTTCTCAATCATCATTTTCTCTTCCCATATCACCCCAGTGTAATTATTTTCTAATTAAAATTATATATCTTAGTATTTTGTATTTTTAAAATAAAAAATAAAAAATTTAGTAAATTAACTATAAACCTATGATTTAAATATTGTATCGTGATTATGCAACTCATAAATATTATTATCTAAAGAAAAATTATTATAAAAATTAATTTTTTAAAAAATGTTATTTTTTATTAATACTAGAATTTTAAAATTCAATGAAGATAATTTTTTCTTAAGAATGTACATTTAAAAGGAATATTGAATTAAAAGAATATAATATTATATATATATATATATATATATATATATATATATATATATATATATATATATATATATATATATATATTTCAAATTCTATTGAATTTGAATGAAGTAATGTATTTATTATATGAATCATACTCTTTCAATTATAAAGAGATATTTTGTTGATTCCTATCTTTGTATTTGGTGTATTTGGAAAGGGATCTAAATGATGGGAAATTTAGTCCAATCTAATTTTTCCTAAATTTTCTATTTCAATCAACGAGCTGTTATCAGGCTTATAGCCACTAGAGACTTTGAGTTTACTGTATGTACTTATGTATGTATATATTGTATATATGTACATATACTTATACCTAAAAATACTTAATTAATTTAAATTTCAAAAAAATGCAATGCAAACTTCATTTATACTTCTAAATAAAATTAAAAAATTGAAATATAAAAATTACTTTAAAATTTATAATACTAATACAGTTAGAAAATTTATTAATTTTTAATTAATAATTTATTTATTTTATATATTTAACTAATTAAAATAAATTCTCTTACTAATTTAGAAACTATATATATATATATATATATATATATATATATATATATATATATATATTATAGAAATATAACACTTTCTTTCTTATAACTCCAAATCCTTCATCCTAATTTCTTAAAATTTTTATTTTTAATTAGTTTTTAAAAATTTGATTGGTTAAGATCAGTTTTAATCAATTAAGATAATTTTAAACTAACTTTTAATTTTAAATTTTGTATATTAAGTTATTTTGTAAAAATATGAGACTTTAATTATTAATTTAAAATTTTTATTAGTTTGAATTATTTTTTACCTATTAAAATTATTTTCAACTGACTTATATTTAAATTTTAATTTTAATTTTTAAATTCTATATATTAAGTTATTTTATAAAAGTATGAGACTTTAATTATTAATTTAAAAACTTTTGATTGGTTAGAATCATTTTCAACTCATTAAATTAATTTTAAATTATTTGTATATTAACTTAAATTTTAAATTTCTTATTTTTTTTAGAAAATTGAATTATATATTTTCAGTTATTTTGTAAAAGTAAAACTTTAATTATTTAATAGTTGCCAACAAAAATAATTTTTTATTTTATTATTTTTGTTGAACCCAATCTCTTAATTTAAAATAGATTTATTAAAACTAAACTTCAAATGTCTACTCATTTCTTCCACACACATACACATCATCATTATTCTCTTCTCTTTCCTAAAATATAACAACTTCTTTCACATTTTTTGGATTTAATCATCGCTCAAATTTCATCATATTCAGAAACTCCAACTCCTATATTTTTTAATTTGTTTCATCATTCTTAATTTAATTCTTTCACATCATTCATTATTTTTCTATTTGATTTAAGTTTTTTCATTAGTATTTGAGTGTTTTATTTTCTAAATTCTTTTAAAATCCTTTTGTTGTTCTCTTAAATAATATTTTTACTTTAATTTTATTGAATTTTCTAAAACCTCATTTGAGGTTTTTCTGTCTTCAGATTGAACTTTTTCACTCGATATCTAATATGTGTTTTATTTTATAATATAAATTTTGATGATTTTTTGGCGTATTTTATTAGTACATCATTAAGTAATGCAAATGAATCTTATTCATTTATTTGATTACACTAAAATGTATTTAAACTTTAGTTCAGAGTTGTTGCTTACATAATAGTTTTTCGAACTTGAATTTTGGGTGCACTTCATAAGTAGATGTAAATACTTTATTTTTTTCCTTTCTCTTTTTAAAATATCAAAATTGTTTGATTCATTCACATTTGATCACAAGCTTTAATATTTAAAATTTTACATTATGTTTCCTATTTTATTATTTTGCTTATTCTTTATTTTTTCTTAATATTCTGTTTTTTTTCATTTGGTGATATTACAATGACATGACTCATAATATCTACGTCTTATATTCTTCTAATTTTTTACTTTTTTTCGTTTTTATACTTTTTCTCTCATTTTATGTTATATTTCAATTTTACATCTTTCGATATTTTTTTTTCTTATTTTGCTAAACTATTACACCAAAACAATTCATCACTTATTAGAAAAAAATATTTTAGATAAATACTATATAATTTGTATTGAAATAAATAAAATGAATTGTCGCCTTATGCTGAGTTTCCCAAAGATTATTATGAGAACGACTGAGTTTTTTCAGAGAATAATGGACGGTGGAAAATGATTTGGGGATTTCTCGTCAGTCCAAGATGTTCCACCATGGAGTTGTTGCCCTTTCTAGAATTAGCGATTCTAAGCTTGATATGAAATTTGAAATATTTAGGAGCTTTGGCCTTCCTGATGCAACTATATAGAGAATGGCGAGGATGTATCCTTATACTGTGCTGGCCTCGGAGGCTAAAATTCGAAAGAAGTTGAGTTTTTTGTTCAATGAACTTGGATATGGATCTGAGTGCTTGGCCGCTCATCCTGTTATTTTAAATTACAATTTTGAGAAAAGAGTGAAGCCAAGGAGTGAAGTTCTGAAAGTTCTTACGGAGAAGAAGTTGAACAAGAAGAAATTTAGCCTTTATTCTGCTTTAACAATGTCAGAATCTAACTTTGTGAATCGTTATCTCCTGCCATATAAGGATGCAATACCTGATCTGTGTGACTCATATTTCAAAATTGTTGGAACAGAGAAAGCTGGAAATCTTTGATGTGAGGTACATCATTTCTTCTTAAGTACATTATTTGCCATTTTATTTTCAATTCATTTTTTACGGTACAAGCATTGCTGCTAGTTTAGATTTTTTTTTTCTTCCATCTTTTTTTCTTTCTAATTTTCCTGGAGTAGATGGATTTAGATTACATTCTCAAGTTCAGATAACACTGAAGTTTCATTTTCTGCATACCTCAACTTTTACTAACCTACGACAGTTTTAATAGCATCAGCAAATCTCAACTTTTTTACACAATTTTCTTGTTCTCTTTCTCATATATTCCATGAGCAACAAGTCATAAGGAAGAAGTAGAGATGAAAAGTTAAAAGTTCCTCTAAACTGCTGCTGACATAAAATGATTGTAGTAGAAAACAAATATGAATGAACAGCACTAACTGGTGTTTTTGTCAGCCAATTGGGTGACAGTTATTTCATTTTCATCACTAACCGAAAGGATACTTGGTAATAGATCTCAAGCGCCAAGAGCCTACCAGGGTTTTTCCTGATGCTGCTAATGTCATAATGCCACATTGATGGGATACTCCATGTCTTTTACAATCAAATAATATGTTCCTTCTTCTATCACTGTCACACCATCTTTGTGCGCTATGCTTAGATGTTCACATGGGTTCAGAATAAAGGTAATTTCAGCTCTATCTCCAGCATCCAATCTCACAGTCTGGAATCCTATTAACTGCTTCAGAGGGCTCCCATTTGTAAGCTTAGCCTGCCTTATATACAATAGCACTGGATGCTTACCTGCCATTTCTCCATGATTAGTTACTAAGACATGAGCAGAGAACCTTTTGTTGTTGCAGAATTCTTTTGCCAATTCTGTAACTGATACATAATGTGTATGACCTGACTTCTTCACTGCCTTAGCAGCTATTTGATCACTTAGGTAGAGCTTTTGTTGGGAGACATGGGTAAACTCATAAGAGTAATTGGTGTAGCTTAGACCATAGGCAAATTCAAACACTTTTCTGCCTCTGTAGAATCGATATGTGCGTCCAGGATAACCACTAGAAGGTTCAGCTCGCATCCTCATGTCTGTCATTGGTACCTTGATGAAATCTTTAGGATACCATGTCACTGGTAATCTTCCACCTACATGTTGCAATTAATCAAAATTCAAATGTTTGATTGAATTAGTGATTAATGCACTCTACTATACCTTACTCTCTTCAATTATGAATGAAATAATTATTGCAAGAAGTTTATAATTATCTAGAAATGCATTTGAAAGTTTAACAAGAAGTTTATAATTATTGCTACTATACTGTACCTGGGTTATGATCACCAAATATGATTTCTGACAGTGCAATCCCTCCAGCTTCTCCTGGATAGCCAGCCCATATAATGCTTCCAATTTTTGGATCATTTTTGGCGAAGGAAATATCAATTGGACCTCCACAGAGTAGCACCAACACAATTGGTCTTTTTGCCGCCACTGCAATGCGTTTTATAAGATCCTCCTGCTTCCCAGGGAGACCCAAATTTGTGCGATCGTGTTCCTCTCTTTCTTGAGTTTGGTCTAATCCCATCACTAACAAAACATAATCTGCCCTTTTTGCTACATCTAGTGTCTCATCCATTGCAACTAAAGTACAATTCACTGAATCACAACCCTGGAGATACTCTGCTCTTTTCACATAGCTCTGAAGTGCTTGGAAGATTGTAACGTTTTTGCATGGAAGGCCTTCATAATTGCCAGCAAATGTTTCTGAAGTGTTGGCATTAGGGCCGATTACAGCAAGGGACATGGTTTTCTTCTTTGAAAATGGGAGGAGATTGTCAGAGTTCTTCAGAAGAACTATTCCATCTCTAGCAACTTCTAGGGCTAGGTCTTGATGCTCTTTGGAGCAGACTTGTTCTGGGCTAATATTGCCAAATTCATTGTTTCTTGGGTTGCCGTTGAACAGTCCTAATCTCATTCTGATGGTGAACAGATTGTGAAGGGCTCTGTCCACATCGGATTCAAGAAGCTTTCTCTGTTTAATTGCTGATTTGGTGTATTTCATCAAGTAGGAACCGCAATTTACATCCATGCCTGTAGAATTTTGTTCCAAAATTTCAGTAGTGCACTGCAGATATGGTTTCTTAGCAGTAAAATCTCTCTGGAAAATATACACAATATCTTTGGAACATGGTTGGCTACCTATTATTTTTAAAGAAAGAAGTTTGGCATTCATCTCTTTGTTTTGCCTGGTTAGTCTATGTAGTATGCAGTCAGTTATCCACTGTACTGGCTTTGTTGGGCTGTCTACCGCTACTACGTTATGTGTTCTAATGTTGATGCTCTTTCTTATTACAAAAGAGTGGTATTTCATGCTTTTGTGGTCCTCGGGGTTTTAGATCTTAGCCACACCAAAACAAATGAAGACCTGAGGTTTATTGGTGCAGTGGATTGTTATACGGGTATTATGGTCCTTTTTCAGTTGCATGCGCTGCGGATGGTACTTTTCCGGGTATATTATTGAAAAAGCAATGGGCCACGTTCTTTGCACAGAAGTTAGGGCCAATTTGAATTAGTTTTCAATTTAAGATTTTTTTTAAAACTTTAGATTTCTTTCTTTTTCTCATAAACATTCACTTTTATTATTTTTAATACAATTTAACTTAAAAAAAATCTAAGCCAATCTTACTTTTCTAAGATGGATATTAGGACTTCGAACGTGCTTCTTCAACCTATGTGCAGTGTGCAATGTGTCTCAGACCGGGACTTAAAAGACCTTCGGAAATTTAAAAATCCTGTTAAGGCTAAAGATTTTTGTGCTTTAAGCATGCGAAAAGCTGAAGAAACAATAAAATGAAAGCTTTTGTTTGCGAGCATGGGCATCGACAATGTTATTATAGCAATATGAACAAAAAGGTTGCTAGCTAACCAGCTTTGAGGACATCTGCAACGGCATCTTCTGGTGTTTTTGCATATCCTTGATCATCATGAATGATTCTTACTGCATCACAGTCTGAAGCAATATACCTGATCGACAATGAGCATGGGATCAAATCTAAGTAGAACGAAATAGAATATTATTCTGAATACATTCGTTCAATTATACGAGAAAATCACCCTCTGAAACCCCATTCGCCGCGAACAGTTTTGGTCAAGAGATCGTAATCAGCACAATTTGGAACGCCATTGATGCGATTATAAGCACACATCAGGCCACTGGCTCGCCCTTGTTCTACACAGCTCTTGAATGGTGGTTGGAATGTATCTGCCAGATCCTGCTTAGTGACCTGAACATAACAAAGGGAAATGCAAATTTACCACGTTTTAGTGCTTGTGAAATGAGCCATTGAAAACCTTCCAAAGCCTAAACGTTTCGTATAACTTGAAAAAAAAAATGCAAGAAGTCTGTTTGTCAGTGAAATAAATACTTTACATGAGCATCAAAGGTGAAGCGATTGACACCATGCCAGTTATCCAGATCATGTGCAGTGTAGTGCTTGCAGCATGCTGAGGCTTGAAGGAAATTATGGTTGAGTTGGTCACCTTCAAAGGTATCTCCTTGAAGTCCCCTAACATAAGAGATAGCATAGCTGCTTGCTACAGATGGATCTTCTCCTGGTGTCTCCTGCCCCCTTCCCCACCTGGGGTCCCTAAATATGTTTATGTTTGGTGCCCAGAATGTCATTCCCATTGCTTGGCCTTCATTGTAAAAAGCTCTTGCTTCTTTACCAATCGCCTGTTAATTTTAAAGGAGAGGAAAGAAACAGAAAAGGATGTTACAACATTAACAGTTTGGAATTTTGGAAACGATGATACTCGACTGTTAAACTATGACCAACAACCGGACAAAAAGAACGTAATGTTAAAGCAACAAGAAAAGACAAAAACTTCAGTTACTCGTTTCATGGCAACAATCTCCAAGCCTTGACAAATCACAGCTAGTAGCATTGAGCGAGTTACCTGACTGACGCGATACCAGAGATGAGCATCAAACGTAGCGGCAGAGAGAATGACTTGAGGGAAGACGGTGGCGGAAGTGATAGTACCGTTGAATCGGGTGCCCTTACCGTGCCTAGAAACCCCATGTAACGCCTCCAACCACCACTGGAAGGCGGAGATATTGAGTCGAGGGATGGCGGGCGCAGTATTAACGAGCTGCGAGATCTTTTCATCTAATGTCAATCGCGAAACGAGGTCCTGAACTCTGTCTTGGATAGCTAAGGCGGTGTTACAGAAAGGCAATGCATTCGTCGAAGGATTTGACGAATCACATGAGAATGGTGGCTGGCTTGATTCTGCACCAACCCAAAATATCAGTGTGATCAATAGGAACTTGCCCGCAAAATCTTTTCTAAGTCTCATTTTCGTGAGTTTGAAACAGTGGTGGAGAAGGTTTGAACATGGGGTGATTGCAGAGGTCTCCTTATGCACATATATATACAAGGAGAAAAGGTAAATTTGAATGCAGAAGGAGCACTGATTGGTTTAGATTGACTGCGCGTGAAGGAATATTTATCAGGCTTTTTTGGAATGTCTTTGTTAGGCTCTTGGGATGATGATCTCCAAGGGTTTTGGCAGTTACTCTGTGCTACATTTACTTGGTACATTTTTCTGTGAGAAGCTTGTTGGTCGCCATTTATTGATTAGGTAATTCTAATCGAGAGAGAAATCTATGGTCGAATTTAGAAAATCCAGATATATTTTGGCGTTGATTGAAACTTGGGGTTTGGAAAGAAATTGAAAATGAAGTCTTAGGAGATTGTCTTTTCTTGTAAAGGAAAAGAAAATGACGTTTAATTCTAAGATCATTTACGTTTTAATACTGCAATAGTTTTAAATCCTTACTTAAGAATGTGAACTTTTGAATTACATTTAACATGAGATAAAATGCAATGACAAAAAGGTTTCACATGTGCCTTTTCATCTTATTATTTATGAAATTCATAAGTTACTTTACAAAATTTCATGACAAAACACATTTTCACAAGACCTTCTAACTAGAAATTAGGAGTTGGATTCTGCATAATACCGCATTTGTCTTCTTTTTTATAAGATTTATTTTTTATTAAAATTTGTAACTCGTGTTATAGTAATTTTTAATTATACAATCCACCAGTAATATAACACTTCTTATGCTTTAAAATTAAAACAAAAAACAAAAAAAAAGTTAAAATACTTCTTTTGAAGAGCCTAGAAGAGTTTTTTTTTTAAAAAAAAGTAATGGACATATAAACTTCAATTACTATTTTAGCAACTAAAGAACTTCCTTATTTGATTCTAATTGACCTTTTTCCATCAGTTAACGAGGGATAATGTGTGTACTTATATTGACCATTATTTTTTTTGAGACAGTTACAAGATAAATAATTATTTCTTTTTTTTAGTGGAATTTTCAGATTTGCTAATTCATCTCTTATGAATTAAATTACTTTACATACTTTAATAACCCTTTCTTATACACATTTTCCTCAAAAAAAAATTCTTTCACATACTTCACTTTTCCAGCTACTTAATAAGTAAAATACGACAAGATATCAGAAAACAATAATATGTAAAAAATTATTATAATTAATTTTTAAAATATATAAAAATATCTCACGCTTGTAAGAATATATGATCCCTCAAGAAAAATATCTTCTGCTTTGACAAAAAATTTAATGTTAAACGACTTGTAGTTTAAAAATGAGGAAGGCTGTGCGTTTTGTTACATTGGGCTGTGGGTCTTACTTGTCACAAATTTTGGTAGTTGATCTGTGTTGGTCAGTTTTGGAAGGCCCTAAGAAGTGGGTTTCCTTTTTGTCCTGCGTCCGGAAGATTAATGGGCTTATGGGCTTCCGTAACTGTTAGCGTTGGGTTGCAAAATGCAAGTCTTCCACCATAAGAGTTGGCTGGGTTCGTACTTTGGTTTGATTTGTGATAATTGGTAAAAAACTATTAAAAAATAAACCAAGAAGTAAAATATCCAGCAAAAAAAAAGAAATAAATAATTTTTTTCTCTTGGAGAAATAATAAAAGATATGATCATGGTAAATACTTTGGTTGGGATTGGATAGAGTTAAGATTTCAAATTTTTTATTTTGAATTTCATAAAAATTAATTTTTTATAAGAAAATGAATAGAACTAAAAATAAAAACCCAATCTTAATATCGCACAACACCTAGTCTGACCATTATTCGAACTGTTGCTAGTAAAACTCCCTCGTAGTTTTATTATTTTAAAAAAATGTAGAATATATAATAGGACACTGCAATATAAAAGAAGAATTATTCTTGAACATGCAACTTGGTTTGAATTTTGAAGTAAGGTTCCACTTGACAAAGCAAGCTATGGTAATTGGATGAGTAAAGAAGGCTTACAAAAGTCATTATCCCTCCCCTAACGTTATCTAAGCCAGTAAAATCAACTACTAATTTTCTTCTTTTTAATAATTCTCTAGGTAGGATCCGATAATGTTTGTATTTAAAATTTTTTATTTTAAATTTTATAAATATAAATTATTTATAAAAAAATAAGATTTAAAGTAAAAATTTTGTATTAAATTTCATAAGAATCTAATCTAAATATAACTTATGTCGTAATTGTTGCTTTGAACGTTATTTAAATAGTCGTATTATTATTAAATTATTTGTTTACATATATCATAAACGCTGAAAAATATATATGGGCATGAATTCAGCATAAATTAAATTAAAAAATATATCAATACAACAGCGTAAACATCATCAAATTAACCAAATCTTATCCAAAATCCTCCGTCCATCCTAACCCAGTGCTATTAAACGAAGCAATTGAGCAAGAAATAATTGGTACTTTCCACGGCCAAGTTGATGGAATCAGCCAAATAAACAACCACCAGTACCTATCGCAATAAACAAAAGAAAAAAAATGGGCAACTGAACTGTGGGTGCATAAAATATATGAAAGGCAACATCATTCCAAAATATCGATTACCAAAAAAAAAAGGGGAAAAAAGAGGATATTTTTAAATGAAACAAAGCTGTGATATAACTAAAGAGAAAGAAAATATCCCAAGAGGGCTCCATCCCCTTTTGTCTAAAGTAGTAGACTATGGGAACCTTGACATTATTGCTTGCAGAACAAGCTAATTTTTATGGGTTCCTCTTACCTCTTTTATCTTTGTCGTCTACTTTGGAACCCAGAGACTTCTCAACTTTACATAATTGCTGGATACATCCGGGGCGCACTCTTACCCTCAGATGTCCATGTCTCTCAGCTCAAGTCTTTTGCCAATACCGATGTCTTCTCTACGAAGGATAAGATCAAAATCAAAAGAATTTCACTTTCAATCTCTGAAGTGAAAGTTTTCCTGTTATAATAGGACAACCCATTGAAAGTAACTGCAGCAAAAAACAATGAAGGAACTGTTTCGTATACGACAGATTTATTCGCTTGCTCAAGCTTTTGTGTTAGAAGTTAAATCTTGAAAGAATTCTTTGTGGACCAGTGATTCAATTATAATCGGAAAAGCCACGACTAGTATGGCGTTTTCCGTCAAATGCTGAAAGCTCGATTGCCAGTTCATCCTGTGTGCTTCCTCCCTCTGCATATACTGAAAAATGCTGACAAGAACTCTGACAGAATAGCATATTTCTTCTGAAGGAATCTGGCAAAAGTTGCAAGAATATTGCTTTCTCTTCGTGTCCATCATTACTTGAGAATTCCTAGACTCCATCATTTTCCTTATGGAAGCCTCCAGAATGGTGGATCGATTTTAAACTGCAATTTCCATTGTGTTTCTGTAGTGGGATTATAATAAAGTAACCTCTACATATAGAAATCAAGCTATCTGCTCCATGTTACAAAGCTTTTACTCGTTTGTTTGGAATTCCAACTACATATCAATTTATACATTTAATAGTTGAACAATGTTATCTCTAATCATGGAACATGATTTCCTTAAACAAAAGTTAAAAATAATTAAATTTTTTACACAAGAATTAAAAATAATTAATTTTTTATTATATATAATTAAATTTAAAATTACATATATAATAATAACCTAGTAGGCTGATTGCATTATGTATTATAATGATTAATAGTCCATATAAATTTCACTATGAAGATGCTTTTGTCCTCATCACGTGCACTGCTTTCATTAGTTTATTAATGGAAGCCTCCTGGGAGGAGGATTTGCAGAATCTTGAAATCGTAGTTGCAATCCAAACCTTTTGTTTTTCATTTTTATTTTAGATAGAGCATCAAACTTCCGACGTCCCATCCATATTGATTATGTGAATGGTGTTTTATAAATTAAATTATCATTAATTCTTGCACACTATGTGTTATTTAAAGAGTTTTTAAGGGTATAATTAACTAAATTTATATTACATGCACAATAGTATATTTAGATTAGGTTCTTTAACAGAATTTAATATAAATTTTTTATTTTTTTCTTACTTATTATCTCACAAAAAATTTATTTTTATGAAATTCAAAACAAAAAATTTTAAATCTAAACTCTATCAAATTTCACTTTAATTTTTTTAAATTATATTTTACAAAATATTATGTTATATTAATGAAAAATATTTCTTACAATGACTGTGTATCTAAGATGAATTTTTTATATTTACCCTATTGTTTTGTTACATACATTACAAATTCAAACCATTCAACCAATCAAGATTCCATCAAATTCTTCAATACCAGAACAAATCTTCTGTTGGTCTAGTTTTAATTTGGATCGACTAAAGGGACCATTTTGTAAAGTTGTGGTATTATATAGCTGAATGATCTAGAGTCCACCACATAAAAATTTATTTAGTGGGCCTCTCTCCAATTAAGTTAATGATATTTTTTTAAAACAAAATATTATATTTGCAACTTTTTTTGTTTTTAATAAGTGGTAGGAAGGTGGGAAGTGGTTAGGCCAATCAACATTAACAAGACAAGAACTTTTTACCAAAAAGATTCATAGTTGCAGCAAATAAATGATTAATGCATTGTTTTTAAATCTAAAAAGATCAATGATTCTCCCTAAACCAGATGAGATTAATTAAATATTCAGCAAGAAAATGGCCATATATTTGTCATTCGTAACACGCGGAGAAACCAAGGATTAGACCAATGTTTAATGTAGCGGTCAGAACCACTTTTGTCTTTTCAATCTCCTTTGTTTTGCCTCCAACTTTCTATCTTTTCTTTTCTTTTTTCTTTTTTGTCCTTCATCTCCATCTTTTATATATTCCTCATATACATGTTGGAAGTTAGCAGCAAGCACACAAAAAGTTGAGTCATATCCTTTGAATTCCTCTCCCTAAATTCATACTTTAAGTCCTTTCTCTTTATACTCCTTACTCGTGATTGACTTAAATATCTTCAGAAAATGAGTGCTGTGAGGAAAAAACACTCTAATTCTCCTACAAAATACCGTGAGTAAAGTTTCATCACAAAGAACATTCGAGCCGAAGTCATGAAAACAACCACAAAAAATAAATTCTTCACATCTTCAAAGGAATCATTTTCCTTTTGTTATGTGAAAACAGATCCCTTTCAGACCGAAGATTAAAAAAAAAGAGAGAATCATTTTCCCTGAAGAAAAAAAAAACAAAATGTCAAAGGAATCATTGGCATAAGATACAAAGAGGGAGGTCATAGGGATATACGTGCATACCTGCTGATTCTTTTATGAAGTGATGAGAAAACGTGCAGTTGTAAATCTTTTGAATGATTTGGATTTATGACCGTTAATTATCAGTGCTCTTTCAAGATAAAAGAAAGCGTTCATCTTATTTCTTGTCTCAAATCACCCAAGTCGGAACAGTAGCATTCAGATCCGACCAACTCAGGTCAGCCATCCAGGATATTGGAGAACATGATATTTACCTTTGAGAAAGAAATCGACGCTAAAAACAAGCTTACCTGAGTACTGCAAAAAGCAACCGAAGAATTATCAAATTTACAGTCTCTTTTGCATATTTAGCGAGAAATATATATGTTTAAAATATATTTGGACAAATTTTCTATTTTTAAAATTTTTAAAAGATTGTGATGTATTTAACAAATTTTTTATTTTTGAATATTATTTTTCTTTTTGTAAAACTAAATTTTGTTCTAAGTTGAATACTCCGATAGATTTTCGCAGGGCATGCATTCCCCAGTGAGATCGAGGACATAGAAAGGAGGGAGCAGTCGTGGGGGCAGGGAGGCCGTAGCATTAAGTTAGACCTTGATTTGGATGCTCTATGCAAAAGCAGCCAAGCCTGGCGTTGAAGGCGGCGAGAGATTAATGTGCAGTTTTCTATTGTGCAAGTGACACATTCTTCTCTCGTCATTGTCTAATCCCAAAGCTCGAAGAAGATTATTAGGTGACCAAGATTTGGATGCTTTTGGCAAAAGCAGCCAATCCTGGCGGTGAAGGCGGCGAGAGATGAATGTGCAGTTTGATTGTGCATGTGGCATTCTTCTCTCGTCTTTGTCTAATCCCAAAGCTCGAAGAAGATTATTAGGCGAGGGAGGCTCAAGGGGTTTCTCCGTGGGGTTAGCGGTCGTCTCTGACCACCGCCACATCGCCCGGTCATGGTGGTTCGTTTTTGCCTCTTTGATGGCTCATCAAATATCAGAGTGAGTGAGGGGGTCGCAACTCTCGGTTGCCATCGGAGCTTGCGGCATGTCGGAAAAGTAGTACAGGAATGCGTCTTCCTTCTCTTATCAATGTCTGAAATTGCAATTTTTTTTTTCTTTTCTTGGTAGAACTGCAATTTCAATTCAATAGTACAATCAACTTCCAGTAGACATTACTGGGTTTTAGTACACTCATTTGTGGCATTTATGCAAGGGGACCTTTTTCTTTTTTATTTTTTGATAATTGGAAGGGGACCTTATTTGAGGCATAAGAGAGCCGGTGAATCGAATAGGCAGGAAATTCAATTTCTATCTGATGTTACTTTATTTTTCTTCTATTTATGAGACTTCTCTTATATTTAACATGTGTATATAAATATTTGTTGATTTCATAAACCTACAGTTTTAAAGAGGTTTAATTGTATCATTCGTATGATTAACTATGTTTTATATGTAGCAAACAAGAAAATAATATTTACTTTATTTTCTAAAGGAAAATCTATATTAGGGAAGTGAACCATCGTGCATTTGATAAGAATAAAATTAGAACATTTTTAGTTTTGTAATGAGTATATTATTAATTAAATAATTATTTTGACTCAAATATTTTTTATTATAGTTATGATAAATATTTTTAAACTCTAATCTTGATGGGAGATTAAATATAAACTAGGAGTGAAATTAGATAATGTTTTGTTTTGAGATTTTTTGCCTTGAGTTTTGGGACAGAAAATTTTTTATGAGAGAAAAAGTAGGATTTATGTTGAGAAATTCTCAATGTAAATTTCTCACCATAAATCTTACTTTTTCTCTCATAAAAAATTTTCTGTCCCAAAACAGAACCAAATCCAAATACACTCTAGAAAAGTTAAATATTTGAAAATACTACAATAATAAAGTTGGAGGGGGCACTGCAGTATGCTCATTTAGACATAAACTACAGGATTTATAGCAAAATACCCCTAATGTTAGGAATAGGAACACTTAAACCTTGAATCTTAAATGGTAACACCGCTAAGCTAAAATAATTACTTAAACTAAAATTAAATATGCAAAAAATCAGGATAAGACAATTAATATACTTAATAAAAGAATACCCAGCAAAAAATAATAATAATAGACTTAAAAGAAGCGAAAAGAGTAGTAACAGCCAATGGTATTATGGTAGGTTGTCCGCCATGCTCGATGGAAAAAGAATTAAGCAATAAAACACACGAACACGAACGGAAAACGACCACGAGACCCCAAAACACGGGCCAAGTTTGTGGTATAGATAATAATTTTTTAATAAATTAATTATTAAATTGTGAAAGATTAAAATTTTATATAATAATTTTAAATAAATAATTAATTATATAATAAATATTATTTAAAATTTTAAATAATTATTTATTATATATAATTTTTTTATCAAAATTTAATAATTAAAATTTTATTTAATACGTACGAAAAATATATCACTATCGTCACTAGTCAAATTGATGTCCAACGAAACAACCTGTTACCTGTACGAAGCAGGTGCCGCGGGACCCTACTAACCGACCAAAACTGTACAGATAAAGTTTATTAGAGGACGTTATGACTTGTTCTCACCAAAGTTTTAACTAACCATGGTTAATCAACGCCTCCATTAACGCCGTAGAGATTAGTTGTACTCCCAGCTCCCCCGAGCCACGTGGGCTCGTGTAGCGTTGCCAAAGCTTTGATCTTAAATGGCGAGACTAGACACGTGGACCTCCAAATCGCTGCTGGTGGGCTGCAGTCCGATGGCGGGACAAGATTATTTAATTAGGAACTGTTTTCTGATTCTAAAAAATAATATTCTCAGTTCGTGATGGTTAAGTCCTGGATTTGGTCCCATTAATCGCCAGCTGTGAGTTGAGGGCCCATATTTGTCGGTTTCAGTTATGCGGTCCAATCTCCAGACGTTACTAGGAAGGCCACCAGCCGGTCAGCTCGACGAGTCAGTTGATAGAAAAGTAACGGTTAAGGTCCATATGAGGAACTTCCAGGGAATGGTTGAATATCCACAAGCTAGGAAAAGGGCGGGATTCATTCTTCCATCTCGGTAACATGGTAATTATAGAGGATTGGATGAAATTTTTATTTAATATATTTATTTTAAATTTCGTAAGAAAGTAAATAGTAGAAAATATGGGGTCAAAGTAAAAAAAATTTAAATCTTGAATGAAAATTTTGGTAAACAACAGGAGAGTAAAATATGTATTCAATTCACATTCTTATCTATTTAGGTGTATAAAAGGAAAAAAAGAAAAAAAAATATTGAAAGCAAGAGGAGAAAGAGGGGCTTGAATTGTTTAATCAAAATTCAAAACTTTGAATTGATTCCTTGTTGAATTGCCATCTTGGGTAGTTAGCAAAATTTGCCCGAAAAGCCCTCATTTTAGATATTTTAGATTCCATCAAAAATTGGATATGCTGAAAAGGGTTCAATGACGATTACTGTTTTATTTGGTTTGGATCCTTTTCCATCTTCTCTTTCCCTTCTTCTTCCCTATTAATATAATATTATCATATAATTATAAAAAATCAAAAAATATAAACCTCTAAAAAATAAAAAAAATTTAAAAAAATATAATAATATAAGAATACGTGACAACTTAAAAATAATAAGAGAAATAAATGAAGGAAATTTTGGAGTGGGCGTATTTCATTTTAGCAAATGCGGGTGCACAATATCTACACGTGGAAAGCACCTTCCCTTAGCATCTAGGGGAAAGATCAAATCTTACATGTTAATTAATCAAGATCTGAAATGTAATACCATTAATAGGTTAATTAGGATATTCTTAAGGGGCATTAAATAAGCTAACTCTATGCATCATTGAACTATAACAAAGTTGAAGGCTAACTCTTGGCTTGAGAAAAGATGCTTTCAATGGTAATAGAGTTAAGTACATAAAGAAGGAAAGAAAAACACATGTTACTTCCAAGGAATTTTCAAGAGAATTGAGTTGAATTTAATGAGTTATGCCATTTTCCTTTTACATATTAATAAGAAAGTATGTGGATTAAATTTAAGATCTCTCGTATGAAATATATGTCAATTTAACATTAATCCTTTTTTTTCAAGGAATCGTAACATTAATTTTAGATTTTTTTTCATATAATTAATTTTTTTAGTACAATTCATCTAATTTTGATTTAGGAAGATTTTCTTACCAATTTCATTTAAACCACTTCAATATAACTTCAAGTCCTCTCAAATTTTTCGCACTTTTCAACTTGGTTCGAGTACTCTTTGATATATTGTTGGGGTGTATTTGGATTGGTTCCGTTACGTAATATAATATAATTTTTTTACTTTGAGTCATCTTTTTTCTCTTATAAATAATATTCTTTTGCAAAATTAAGGTAAAAAATCTCAAGCTAAATTGTAGTCCCTGTTATGAATTTGTTGGCGCGCATTCGTTGTCGACACAATAAAATAGTAATACTAATGTAGAGAGCTTAATAAAAAAATTATAATGTAGAGAATAGGAGGAAAATATAGAGAGAAAGAACAAGAGATCTTTATTAATTCTCTGAGAGTAAATCAATCAATGAAAGAGTGTATATAACACCTCAGTCTAGAGCCCTATTTATAGGGTTCAGGGGTACATCCAAATCAGAATAGATATAGGGTAATCAGAAGACAAATCCTATCACTAATCAAAGATATGATAAAACTCTACCATCTATCTTCTGGATAGTTGGAGTATCCTTATAACTCTGATAATGGACATCCATAATAATATTAATTTCATAACAGTCCCCAAATATAACTACTAAGATATTTCTTCTTATCCAGTAAAAAAAAAGAAGATATTTCTTCTAATTCATTTTCTTTCTTTTTTTTTTGGTAAAATTCATTTTCTTTCTAAATAAACTTTTTGCTTGCTTTTTTTTTCGGAACAGTTCTACCCGAACATTAGTACCGTGCAAGTAAAAGAAAAACACTACCCTTCACCCAAAAACAAAAACAAAAGAAAGAAAAACACTACCCATCATTTAGATAATTTTTTTCTAGAAACATGTCTTTTTTTTCTACCCAGTAAAAAAAAGAAAAAAGTTCAATTTTATTCTTGTAAAGTGACATACTGATCTTTGATTATAACTTTGAAAATACTTAAAGTGACATAATCTTTTTTCCTTGACCAAAAAAAAAACATAAGTTGGATTCCAAATTTGAAACTCCTCATATTTTTGCCAGACAAAAATTAAGGGAAAAGTATTCAAGAAAAAAAGAAAACCCATATAAGTAATACTACAAGAAATTATCATATGGCAAATAAAAATTGTAAAACAATAGTTTGTTTATTTAAAATAAAATGCTTATAGTAAGTTGATGAAAAATTTTATTGGAGTATTTGATTATAAATAAGTTATCAAATTTGTATTAATTACGGGAGTAAGCGATGAAATCTATATACTATTATTTTGACCCATATCTTCAAATTGACAAGGTAATTGCAAAATTAGATATCATGTGTTTAATTAAACATAAATATTTAAATTTTAGAGAAATTAGCAAAAACAGTCTTATAACTATTTTTCTTGTCTTATGAAAGTCCCATAACTTTTATTTCAAATATTTTAGTCCTAAGTCTATTTTTTTTAAAAAAATAACCATCCTCGCCGATAGTCTTGCGGTGGAGTCCGGCCACATGCAATCAGAGTGAGGGGCAAATATGTCAATTACATACTCCCATAACTTCTATGGCCACATGCAATCAGTTTCCACCAAACATTGGAAACACGGCTCCACATGGTTCTCTTGAATCTATGCCATGTCTCATTCTTGTTGTTGGTGTAGAGCTTCCTCTGCCTCTTCCTCACTGTAATCGCCTTGCCCTCATCCAAAACGTACTTCAAATAGGTCTCTGTGATGATTTTCCGGTACCTTTGATGAAAACTGAGAGTGAAAACCTCTTCTCATCCTCTCTCGAATAGAACGAAATCGACTGCTTCATGGGAATATGTTGGCTAGTAGGCCACCAGAGCTTAATGCCTTGAAATTCATCGGTGACCTCTTCGTGATCTGCATACTGAGAGGACAATCGATTCGCAATCTTGAACTACTGTGGCCTTGAGAAACATTAGTCCGGCCATGGCAGAGCCAAAGCTTCCCCACATTTCCGCCATGTTTATCATCTTCTAACTTCTTCTCTGCTCTCTTCTGTTTCTAAGGCTTTTTCTTCATTAGTTTATAAAGAAGCAAAAAGCTTTTAATTACTTGGTGGGCAAGAGTTTCGTCATTTTCTGAGAAACTTTGAAAGTTTGAACAATTTGTCCTGCGTGATCAGAAGGACCTCTCAATCAAATTCATTTTATTTTGCCATTGGTCGAAATCAATTGCCGATCCCATCAAAAAACAAGATCTTCATCTGGCACTGCCTCACTACACTGGAAGTTTCCAAGGATCAAGAGTTTCCAATTTTTGGTGGAAACTGATTGCATGTGGCCAGAGAAGTTATGGGAGTAGGTAATTGACATATTTGCCCCTCACTATGATTGCATGTGGCTGGATTCCACTCAGGACTGGAAACGAGGATAATTATTTTTTTAAAAAATAGATTTAGAACTAAAATATTTGAAATAAAAGTTATGAGACACTGTTTTTGTTAATTTTTTTAAATTTAAAAAATAAATAAGTAGATATATATTTAATTTTGGATGAATAAATTAATTATTAAAAAAGTCAAAAAAGAAACAAAGAAAGCAACAAATCAAATTGAAACTCACAAACGGCGACCGTCAGTTTGTGTTGACGTCTGGAGGGTGGACCCACGCCCACGGATTTCTTCTTTCTCAGCATCCTCCGGGTACCGCATGTCGGTCCCACATCACACCCCGCTCCAGTGAACCCCGGGGCATCCTACACCGCTATAAGTGTGGGTGAAGGCCTCTCCATTTCTCCCTCGTTTCTGCAAACCAAAACAAAGTCAGAGCTTGTTCTTTTTGGTTGAAGAACCATTAGCAGTCTTCGTTTCATCAACATCGCAAACAATTCCATTCCTTTTGAATCCCACCCGTAACGAACTTTTGTTTCTGGTTATTTTTCAAACTTCTTTGAGATATATCGTTTTTGGCTCTGTTTCTTTTACATTTCGGGGTGTTAATCCCTCGTTAGAGGATTTGGGTCGCTAAATCTTGTTTATTTCTGCCTCCAGAAGCTAATTTGAAGGTTGGTCGATTTTTTCCATGATTTTGACTTTGGGTTTTAACTTTTGAGAATGTTTGTTTAAAATTGTCCGGGGTTTACGATTTAAGCTTAATTTTCTTGGATTCTGCTCAAGGAAATACGATAGCCTGAGTATTTATGACTCTGTTTGTAAATTTCTAAACCTATGCGTATATTTAGGCTCATTACATCGCGGAGCTAGTACATGGGGATAGTAGCTGATTTTCTTTTTTCGTTGATGTTCTATGGTCAGATTTTGCTAGTATATTACTTTACTTGCCAACCTTTCTTTAAAAACGAAAACTTTGACGTATCACACTCTTTTAGTTTCTGATGGTTTAATCGGGCCTTTGTGTAGGTCAGTTTTAAGATGGAGCAGTTTCAGAACCATGAGCTTGAATACGTGGTTGATGACTTCTCTGACTTCGATGAATTCACTGATTCCCCGCGAAGCACAGAGGTGGACGACGATTTAGACTCAGATTTTGAGGATGATTTTGAACTGGTAATTCTTTCTTTGGAGTCTTTTTTCTTGTTGCTTTAGTGAGGTTGAATAAGATGGTAAACTCGTTGCTACCACTATGGCTGGCGTTACAGAGCAAGTCTAAGAATGATACATCAGCTTTGGAAGCTAGAAATGGAAAGGATATACAAGGGATACCTTGGGAGAGAATGAACTTTTCTAGAGACAAGTACCGGGAAACGAGGTTGAAGCAATACAAGAACTATGAAAACCTCTCTCGCTCTCACGAAGAGCTAGAAAAGGTTAGATGCTTCAACTTTTCTCCACCAAGTTCTTTGGTAAAACTTGCAGTTGGTATGGCTCTGAAGCCTTTTAATTTCGTCCTATAATCCTCTAATTTGAAAACCTGTTCTTTTTATTTACTTATTTAGGGTAAAGAAGGGTCTTTCCTAATTCCTCAATTAATTAATGTGAGTAGGCATAGGATCTGTGAATCCATGGGGAAGATAGGTCTGGAAAAATCTATTTATTTAAGGGAATTGAAATGCTTAATTGAGTTGCTTAATCAGAATGGGATAAGAAGCATAATACTAGAAGAAATTTGGAATCTGATTAAGTTTCCATTTTCTTGTAACTTTATACTTCTGAAGTTGGAAAAGGGTTTAAGTTGTGAGTGCAATGGTAGCTGGAAAAGGAAGGGATTCCAGACTGAGATTCTTACTTCACGGACATGGTTTCTAGAACCTATAAGAGGATTTCTTATTTTACAAGTGACTTTACCTTCTTTAGTGTACTTAGTGCCAGATCCTTTGGATGTCCGTGCTTTTCATGGATCTTAACTGCTTAAGGCAAGATTGGAACAATATTTCTTCCTATTCCACCTTCATTGGATAGAATATTCTTCCTCCTAGGTAGTATTAGACCCTTGTTTTGTTTAAAGCCCCAAGCAAAAGTTTTGAATTCATTAGATTTTTTTTTTTTGGGGAATGGGGGATGGGGGCTTGTTGATCTATGGATTGTATTTTCCTTGGTTTTTTGCTTATTGCCTTTTTTGGTGATGACAGGAGTGCAAGGAAGTGGAAAATGGCCACAACTTTTATGACTTCCAGTTCAATACAAGGCTTGTCAAGTCAACAATCGTGCATTTTCAGGTAGAGATAATATGAGCTGATTTTAAGAGCCTTTCCATTTACATGTTGCCAATATTTAAAAAACTTTTATAGGATAGATCTTTGATCTTGTTCCTTGGAATCCCTTTTCGCGATGCCCCCCCTCCTCTTCCTTCTCCTTCCAAAGACCCTTCCCGTTCTAACTGCTATAAAGACAGCTGAAAATAGCTTAGTTCAGGGGGGATTCATCATTTTTCTATTTAGCTCATACTTATTTACTTAAAAACACATGGTTCTGATGTTTTGGTCAACACTATTTTTTCTAAATAATGGGAATATTCGATTATCATTTGCAGCTATAAGTTCTTTTAAAAACATTTTGGATATTTATGGGCATGGTGTGATCACAATTTTAGTTTTGAAGGTCCTCTGCTGGTAATCTTTAATCCTTGTATGGATCTTTTAACTTGGTTTCAACTTTGTGTCATCCGACCTCCCCAATTCGTGTGAGGTGTGAAGCGTTTACATGTCATCTTTTGTTGGTATTTTGGCATTGCATTCATTCATTTGGATTGATCATAATGAATCTGCATACGCACCACTAACCCATGCCAGAGCAGCATTCCAGAGAAAAAAAATTTATGAGTATGTCAAGAGAGGCCTACTGTTTTGAGAAGGTGCTTGTGGCCTCCAAGCGGGTGAACTTTGCACTTACCATTTTTTTTAATATTTCAATATAGTTACATAAGTGAACTTGTTGCTATTCAAATGGGTGAGGCTTCTGCCAGGTTTATTTTGTTGCTTCCTTAGCTAGATCAACTCTTTAGGAAATGTATCTAGGATTTCTGGGAGCTACAAAATATTCATCTGGCACTTGCACTACTCAATTTTAGATAAGTTGTTTTTGCAGTTTTTATGAATTATATGGTTTTTTCTTGAGCCCAGATCAACTTTAGTTGAGCTGGGACTTGTATTTACCCAGTCGTTTTTGTGCAGATGATTAACACTTGCGAAGTCACATGAATTTTGTTAGTATTAGAGGATATATGGGCAAGTTGGTTACAAAAACAGCTGAATGTTTTTATGCCAAGTTAGTATGAAAACATTATGGTGAGAGTATGGACTATATGTCATTAATATTTCATGATATATACCTCTGTGCTCTGTGAATTTTATTTACCATGTTTTGAGGTGCCCATTGTTCTGTTGGATCTATTATTTTCTCCGACAAGCATGCATCTGCATAGGCATCTCTGTGCAATGTTTATTTCTCAAGTTCACAAAAAACTGGGTTTGAAGGGTTGGTAAAATCATCTGCCTGTTCCTAGCGGGCTTGAATCCCAAATGTGCGTTAACATTCTTCGTAATTTCTGACGTGCTGGCTTCCAGTATTCTTGCTATCATCGAACATCAACGCCTCTCACTTTTCGCGTCAAAGGTTGTTAAGTTTTCAAAATGCATCTTTGAGGGTTTCTATGTGCACTGAATTTTCCCATCTATTTTATGGTTACTGGCTTGGTAATTTTGGTGACAATGTTGGTGAATCTGCATAAAACTAGATGCATATTTATTGTGGTTCTTTTGGATAAGCTCTCTCCACTTTCTCAGCCTTCTGCTGAAGTTCTATGTTGATTTAGTGTTTGTTTATTCAAGCTGTAGGGATTTTGATATTAATTAATCTGTTATATTTGTTTAATATGTTTTCATTTAACCTCTATTCTACGGGACTCCTATTTTATCTCCATTTCAGCTTTAGAAGCCTGTGGAGTTGTGTCTGAGCAAGCTGGCGCGTTAAGGAATCATTGTTCATATGGTATGACAGGGAAATATCCGAGTGTTTGAAAGGGCAATGTAGAAGTTTGATAATTTATTAGCTAGTTATCGTCTGTTCTTTTGATGTGAATGGCCATGTGTGTTTACTTGCGGTTGATTAATTGATTGGTGTGATATTTGGTAATTGATATGCATAGACATATATCTACTTCTGTTTCATATTGCTATTTACATCTGATTTCATAAGCAAAGTCATAATTTGGTTAGAAATACTGTTTTCTTGTTCTGAATTACACATGAATTTAGCTTCATTCAGTGGGCTGTTTGCACTTGCGATAGTATTGGGTGTTCAATATTGTATAGTTTTGGAGTCTTATTTTGTTTTTCCTCTTTTATCCCCTCCCTCCCCCCCTCTTCTTTTGGAGGGGAGATACATTTGTTTGGTTGGACTTTCGTTATTATGCATGATTTCCTCATGCTTCACTGTAGTCAGCATTGGTGCTTTTTCAAGCTTTTTTTTTTTTTTTTGGTTGTGTGGTAGTTCTGAGTGTTAAAAACTTTCCAATTTTGACATCTTTGCACTCTTCATAGCAATTCTGACCTCGTATTCTGGAATCATGTTTCCAGTTTTTCCAACAACCATCTGTTGCCACGTGCTTTTACGTTTATCTTGTGTTTCAGCCTTTTCTTGTGACCCCTTTTGTATATCTGGATTTGGTTCTGCTTTTGTTTCTTATTGCACCTGGATGCTGTTTTTGTTCTTAAGCATTACATATTTTCTTACAGCAAATGCATCTAGTGTTTGTTGAAGTTAGTTGTTCTTTGACAACTTTTTGTAGCTTGTAAGTGTCCTTGTGGCCTTTCCAATTTAATTTTTATTGCATTTCTATGAAGTGCCAATTTTGTTACTTTATCTAAATTTTGTAGATTGCCACAAATCTTTTGTATCTTTATCATGCAAATGGTAGGCCTTATCTCTTAGGTGCTTATGGACTACTTATTTCGCCTTTTGGATTTGGGGTTGCCATTCAATGCTTTGCCCTTTGGGGTGCAAGTATAACAGTTAGAATGAGATCTTCATGTTAGATTGCCCTTGCTAGGACGTTCAGAAATTTATATCTTCTCTGTTTGTACCATGAATGGTGTTTGTGGATGCAATTGTCAGAGGCATAAAAGTTCCTTGGGACGGTTACGTAGACTGTTCCCATCTTCGAATGCCTCTAAAAAAGTTAAAAGGCGTTTTGAACTAGGGACACTTCAGTCACTGGGCTACCAGGCAGTTTATGGAATTGGATAAAAGAACAGTTCCAACTATTTGTAATTTCTGAGGTCTTTTTTCTATTTTTGGGTTCTGTTTTCATGTTTTGCTGCCCAGACGCTTCTTTGATAAATCTGTACTTGTGAGTTGAAACTTCTGGAACTGGATAAGAGTTTTTAATTGACAAATTAGTGTACTGTTTTTGCCTGCTTCTTAAAATCTCTGCGGTAATATTATATCAGCTTGTTTTGTTGCATGCATTAACATTGTTAATGAGATGTTAATTCTCTTTTTTGTTCTTTCAGCTGCGGAATCTCTTATCATCAACATCAAAACACGATGTGTATCTCATGCAAAACTACTCAGTGATGCATTGGTCATCTGTTCTTAGGAGAGGCAAAGAAGTACTTAATGTTGCTAAACCTATCATGCCTGCACTGGTAACTTAACTTTGCTTCATAATTTCCTAACTTCCTATCACGTTCAAGTACTTGGTTAGGATTCAGGACTCATCTACAGGCTCTGGTTGCAGAAATACCCTGGATCTTTGTCTCAGACACTGTCCAGAGTGCAGATAAGCACAATGACTGTCAAAGACAATTTAATGGTTGCTGGTGGATTTCGAGGAGAGCTCATCTGTAAGGTAAAAGATGTGTCCTTTTTTTATCAATAGTTCTCCATAACAGAAGCAAAACATGCAAAAAAGGCTACGTATGAGAAAAATTGAAGGAGAAGTGTAGTTTGTATTTGCTTTGTTTCTTGTGGAATTTAGCTAAGTTGACTATATATGTCATTGCAGCATCTGAACCAAGCTGGGGTTGCCTTCTGCACAAAAATAACCGCAGATGAAAATGCAATAACCAATGCTGTTGACATATGTCATACTCCAAAGTAGGATTTAGATATCCTTTACGGTCATAATTGAAAATCATGACCATCGTGTTACGGCCTTATTAATGTTTTGTTATGTTTCTGCAGTGGATTAATGAGAGTAATGGCTGCAAATAATGATGCTCAAGTAAGGGTCTTTGACACCGACAACTTTACCTGCCTGAGTCAGTTCTCGTTTCCTTGGTCCGTAAATGTAAGTAGCTTCTCCATTCCTGTGACATGCAAAACCTCTTCTGCAGCCTAATGGCTTAATTCCCAGGGAACTTTATGGTTAAAATTCTAATCAATACCGATTGGCTTTTCCAGAATACCTCTGTGAGCCCGGATGGTAGATTGCTTGCAGTCCTTGGGGACAGTTCTGAGTGCTTGATTGCTGATGCGCAATCAGGAAAAGCTGTTAGCACCCTGAAGGGTCACCTGGACTATTCCTTTTCATCAGCTTGGCACCCCGATGGCTGGACTTTTGCAACTGGCAATCAGGATACCACATGCAGACTCTGGGATATAAGAAACTTGTCAGTCTCTCTATCTGTACTCAAGGGAAGGATGGGGGCTATCAGGGCTCTCCGTTTCACATCTGATGGCCGGTTCATGGCTATGGCTGAACCTGCAGATTTCATTCACATATTTGATACAAAATCAGACTATGCAAAATGTCAAGAAATTGACTTGTTTGGTGAAATAGCCGGGATCTCCTTTAGTCCTGATACTGAAGCTTTCTTTGTTGGAGTTGCAGACAGGACCTACGGTAGCTTACTGGAATTCGACCGGAAACATTTTAACCACTACTTGAACTGCATCTTGTAAGGTGTCAGACAATTCTTGTTGAACCAGAGTGCTTAAATAGTCTTGGTTTTTTGTATAGTTTCTGAAACCCTGAACTTTTGAGAGAGTAGCCGTCTTATAGTAAGGCTTCCTGCTCTAATGGAAGGGGTTTTTGAGTCATGGACTAAATCATCCGGCTTAAGGGTCGGTAGTCCCTGAAATGCCAAAAGTTGCCTGTGTGATAGTAATTTTTTTTTTAAATTTTACCAGGTGGCAACGGATGATATTCAAGATTTTGCAGATGTAAATTGTAATATCAATATCCTTGCAGTGTGGACGTTTTTATTGATTCAGTTTTTCCATTTCGGCACATCTAGAGGCTTCACATGTAAAAGTGATTTAAGAGGGCTTTGGATGTTCAGCTGCGTCTTGTCCATTTCATGAGAATATTTACGAGAATTTTATTCCGTTTTGTATGAAAGCCAGAACTAAATGCTCCTCTATACATCTTCGCTCTTCATTCTCCATCTGTCTCTCTCATTTATTTCTAGCTTTCCTCATATACTTGTTTCTTGTTCTTTGTTCTTGCGTAATATTGTTTATTGTTAGGATTATAATTCCTATTGTGAAGTTTTCCTCTGACGGTCGTCCAGTGTTACAAGACAAGGATTCAAATGGGCATAAATGGTATGATGTTTGCTCTTGCCCAGACTGTCTAGCTACAGAGCTAGAAGAAGAAGCTTATGTTGGCACAAAGAAGTCTGTTCAAAAGACCCTTCAGCGGAGATATGAAGAAGGAGACCCTACTGTTGGAACTTTGGGAGAACCAGCTGGAAAAGAATTTGAGTACTATGTTTCTTATGGAGATTCATCGAAACATGCCACACCGGATTTAAGTTTCATGATGCACCCAGTGCCTCCACCATCATCAGCACCAACAATAGACCTACAGTTTCCTCCATTACAGTCTTTTCATAAAGACCACACATCACATGCTTGGAAGATCAAACCCCCAAATGTTATTGATGACCAAGGACAGCCGAAACAGGTTTCAGCTGCTGAAGCAGTTCTCAATTGGCAAGCTGATAATGCTGTAGCACAGAACACAGTATTCCTGCCCCATAGTTGCCTGTTGCTTTCTTAGCATGCTGTCTACAATGTCATAGATATGTCTGTTATGAGGCGGACTCTTGTCTGTCATAGTAATAAGCTTCTGAAAATTATTCTCAAAAAAAGGGATTTTAAAACAAAAATCAATCCTCTTCCATGAGATTGGTCTCCTAAAATCATTCTCGAAGTTAAGGAAGCAAAAATGACACACGGAGATGGAGAACAAGGAAGCCTAAGGAGTGGTGCCGTGGAATGAATGGCATTGGAAACGGCTGTTATTTTCTATGAAGTCCAAATCATTTTGGTACATCTCTTCTTTTAATCGAAAAGGTGCCGTAAAATATTAAAAATCAGTTGTTTCCACACCACAATCCAACACTAACCTAAGAAAATCGATGGCGTAAAATGTTCCAACAAAGTTATAACAATTTTCTCTTCCTCTTCCATCTGTAAGTTTTTCCTCTGGTTGGGTGAGCAAACTAACCGAGTCAAAAGCACAAAAAGTTAAGCGCCACTTGTTATTTTACGAGGGAAAATTCCATGCAAGAATCAGATAATTCGTACATAAGATCTAATTCAATGTCGTGCTCAAAGCCAAGAAGATGAAGATGAAAGCCGCTACAAACCCACTGAAAATGACTCGCAGACGCTGCTTTTGAAGCGTCCCCTTTGCTGTGACAGGTGCTGAGTGTTGCCGACGCTTGAAGCAGATTTTGCATTTTTTTTTCCCGTTTCTTAATTAGGAAGAAATTTGAGTTGGTTGAGATTTTTATGAATCAAAGACAAAGAGAAGGAGATTAAAGGAGGAGGGAAAAAAATTGCTTTTCTCGTGTACAATAATTCACAGTTAAAACAAGGGCAAATGAGTCAATTTCGTATGATTAATTGGTCGTCGGCAGACCATAATTGTGTAAATTTGAAAATGCAAAATGAAAGTGCAAAACCCTTTTATCTCATGGAGGTGCCAAAATGATCGATCTTTTTCTTGGGAGGACTTTTTGATTCCTAATCAGAGTAAACATTTTCGTAGTATAGATAGTAAATTTCCTCAATTAATAGAACAGTTTTTACCAAATGAATTAATGTTCAATTTTTTTCTCCTCTCTCTTGCATAATCGTTTTCACAAGAAAAGATAGTAAACTATAATCCTTACACCTACTCCTAAACTTAAAAATGAGCCATCCATAATCTAAAGCAACCCTTAAGTACCCAGCAATTTCCCATTTATGTTTGAATGTCGTCACAGTGGTCTATCTTTGGATTTCCTTTTCAAAATTCTTGTTTTGAAAATAAATAAAAAAATAAATTAGTTTACAACAAAAGATACGAAATTCAGAATAAAAAACACACTAAAAAGTGCATCGTTTTGCATTTTAAGAACTATTCGAAATACATTAGTTGTTCCTTTGCATTGCTTCTTCAATTTCCCTGTGCAAGCTTGATCGACCAAATAATTCATCGTCGAACCATTCAAGACTTCTTTCGACCAACCCAATACTTTCCTGAACATCGTTGACTCTTGATCTCGCTACAACTCCACCCGGAAGATCCCATGTCACCCTTGAGTAACTGTTTCATATTAAGAACATATAACATGCGTGAGAGGAAAGTCATACATATCATATTTGATAACTATATTTTCTTTTTAATACAAAAAATATCATACTATCATTGAAAATTAAATAATCAATCAAACAGTCTTTTTATTACAATATTTATATAGAAACAAAATATTTCTATAAAAAGAAAAAGAAACCCGTTCAGACAGAAATTAAATCCTCAATTGCTGATGACCTGTTAATGAAGAGTACAACATTAACCATATGGTTTTATTGCTCTATAAAATGAGCATCCAATTTGTTTCATTTTTCTCTTTTTTGTCCTTCGAAATATTTAAATTAAAGAGACATTCATTGAAGAATGCTGAAAGACTAATGAAGTTCGCAATTAGCCTTGTGCAGTTACTAAGAATCATCTGACAGCACTCTCATCTATGGGGGAAGCTCGGGAGGCTTTAAAGGCTTCTTGAGGGCTTCATCAAGCTCCTCATGGTTCTTTATTTCAGCTGAAGAAGGCTTGGGGAAATCATAATTTGTTTCTTCAACCATTCTTTTTGGTTTCTTGAAAATCTTTGAATATACTAAAGTAGCTTTGGGCAAACCTATTCAATTCAGTAAAATGGTTGATATCATTTTTTTTTTACCCTTTTCATCATCAAAACTGCCTACCAAAGAAGCAAATCTCTTACTAATAAAAAAAAAGAAAAAAAAGCAAATCTCTTACTATTGCATTATTCTCTTAACTGAAGTATTGTCCTTCCTATAATTGAACTTCTTAATTGATAGTTCCAGCAGGATGACCCTTAACATTTAAGACTGATTCTTGTCACCCGATAACCCTACCTGCATAGCTACCCATAACGTCTTCATCAGTACAATATCGGTTAACTGTCCTCCCCCTCGTTGCAACGGCAACCTGCGGGCCCCAACCCATTAACTGAAAAACGGGGCCTTCCACGTTTCACTTTAAAGTACACATGACTCATGGCTTAGTATAATTCCATAGAGATATAAAGTTAGATTCTGGGATAGAATTTAAGTTTTAAAAATTTTATTTTAATTTTAAAAATAAAATAATTATGTTAAAATTTTAATTAAAATCCAATCTAAGTACATACAAAATACTTTTTCACACTAAACTTTGGCAAAAATCCGACACCTTAACAATCCAAAAGGATTTATTTCGTGCCCTGCACTCCAGGCAATTGTCCATAAAATGACTCAGGTCTACTAATACCAGTCCGCCTTCTTTTGAGTTTTGACACTGCCCAACAAGTGAGTTCTTAATTTTAAACTTCATAAATCTTCTAGAATTATTTTAAAAAATTCTTCTACTTTGAAACTTTGACCAAAGAAAAAGAAGTGAGTGAAGAATCAACATGTCAAAATAATAGAACGATCGGTAAAGCTTCCCTTACCAGATCAGTAAATCTTGGTTCCGTGATTACCATGAATATATGTCCTATCGAGGAATCCGATTCAAGAGTTGCTGGTGCCGCCTCTATAATCTCATCTATCTAGTTAGCTGCTAGAATATTTAGAGTTTGAGATCTTACTTGTTAGTGTAGCTATTAAATAATTGTATAATTTTTATCTTTTATTTCTTTGTATTTTTCGTTAAAAGATTATCTTAATTCTTTAACTTCTCTCTTTTGTTGTTCTGAAAAAAAATCAATAAATAATTTTTTTATTCAGAAAAATTAAAAAAAAAATCTCATCTATCTAGTTGGATATTTGGTTATAGGTTTCTAGAATTCTAGTGAAAATTTATCGATTTGCACGATTGTTTCATTTTCTTCCTTTTGGTATTCATGGGCCCAATGAATTATTCAAAAAAGTGTTCACAATCATTATCAAGGAGAGCTATAAAAGGGTTGAATTTTCTCATTATCTTCATTAAATTAGTAAGAATTGAAAATTTTAGGCTGTATTTTTCTTGTATCATCAAATAATAATAATTTTTTGACTTGGACTTTGTGAATACCATCTTGTTGCATGTATGTACTTATTATCAATTAAGAAATTCCGCTCTTAGGATTCCTTAAAGTTACAGAAATAGAACCCTTTTTTTTTTTTTTTGTGAAACCCAGAAATCTAACCAATATCTGCTTAAAGATGCAATTAATTTATGTTTCTCTTTGCTGCAAGTTGCTTAATCAAATCGGATTATTAATTATTACACATGTGGACCATAATACGAGGAGTTACGCAAGGGATATGCCCGTTCTTGACTTCAAAGGAGGGTTTTTTCTAAGGAAAAAAAAAAAGAAAAGAACCTCAAAGGTTGAGATCATTCGAGACAAAGTAGCTTGATTTATTATTTATCGGACGCATATTTATCCCTTACTTCTTTTATATCTGAAAAAAGAAAAATAGAAAAAGAAAGAGAAAACATCAGTTCTCCCAAGGGAGTGAAAATAATTTCTTTGTCACGTGCAATGTCGTGCAAAGACCAATTTCAGAACGCCCACCAAAATCAAATCAAAGCCTTCTCCTGAAAGTGAGTCAACAAGACCCTCGTGTAATAAGAAATTTCTGGGCCGTTTATCTGGACGAAATTTCCAGGTTTTCCTTGTCAGCTTCATTTCGTCAAATTTTTGCTTTTCAAATTTTATATTCGACATCTTCCCCTATCTTTTGGTACTAAAAGGCAAAATTCCTCGCCCTCACGGCCCCCACACTCAGGCTCGACCAGTTGTGAGAGAATAAATCACAGTGACTCAGACATCCAGCCAGTGGAAGGGCCAGTGCCTGGTACCCACAAGGACTCCCACCCCACATTGGAGGCAGGAAATCTCACACTGCGGCTGCCAGGTCTCGACCCTGAGCCCCTGGTACCCAATCTGCCACTGCTGGCCAACTGAGCTACAGTGAGTGCATCTTCCCCTATCTTCTATCCTAGGACTAGGAGTAATACTTCATTTCATTTCTTGCATTTTCACACTATTTACTACTATGCATTTCTTGATTTTGAGATGCAAAGAATCTATTTTACCATTACATAAAAGATACTCTTTTATTTTAAAATATAAAATATTTTAACTATTTTTAGCATAGTTTAAAAAAGAAAAAAATATATTTTTTATTATATTCTTAATTAATTTTATCAATTATTAAAAATAAACGAATTTTATTTACAGTAAAAATAATTTTTAAAAAAACTTTAAAATTAGTCAACTTGAATTAGTTTTCAATCCACGTTTTTTTAATTTTTTACTTCGAGTCTTACTTTTTTTTTTACGAATAATTTACTTTTATAATTTTCAATATAATTTAACTTAAACAAAAATTTAATTTAATTACACATAATTTGAGAATGAAAAAATAGACTAAAAAAATTTGTATTTTGAAACGAAAAGAGTAATAGATTGTAAAAAATCAAGAGCATATTGTACGGGTTCAGTGAACTCGGGCAAGACAGTAACTGCAAGCTTTAGTCACCCGAGAGAAAATTCATCCAAAAAAAAAAAAAATCCCGAAAGAAAGAGCCTGTAAATGCTCTCTCTAGGCTCTAGCTATCCAAAAGTGCTCTAATTTTTTGGTAGCTATAAACTAATGATATTTGCTAACTGATCACGAGTTGATTGGAAGCATTAGAGAAATCTAATTCTGGGATTTGCATAAAAGAAATATTCAGGTCAACAGTCCTAGGAGAGATCGTTTATTGATGCGCTTCTCCCACACACATGCACATGTTTCTCTAAAGATGCATCAAATCAAACTTAATTTTAATTTAATCACCTAATGAAATTTCCTCCTCTGCAACTCCTAGGAATATTATTTGGCATTATTTGCACTATTCCTCGGACAACTCTCTTGAATATGGGGAGCAGATACTGCAAAGCAGTAATAAAAAAAATTAAAGAGAATAAATGAATTGATTCTTATAAAAAGATTTTTTTTATCAAAATACTGTAAACAAAACTCCTGTCTTTTGCATTTTGTCCTCAAGTCAATTGGAAAAATATATATATTATAACCAATAAAAAAAAAAGATTGAAAGAGAGAATCGCGTCATAGTTCACATGCTCATCAATCACCATTTGCTTCTGATATTAATTTGTCATCTTTCTTAAAATAAAATAAGATAAAATATTTGGTGCATTGCATCTTGATAATCAACCGGAGAGTTAACACAAAGATTCTACACATTTATTACTTAGATATGAAGAGAGAAAAAATGGGGGGGCAAGTCGTGGACTCGAACGACATGGTTGTGGTAAGGCTGGATTGTCTGATTCAAGTTATGAACCACTTAGCATCGACTCTGCTGCCTGCTTCAGAAGAACCCTTTTATTAGTATTAGATTCTTTTCTACGCACTATGCCTTGTCATCTTCTGTATTTTTTTGTCTCTTTTTTTATTTTTGTAGAATACATAGATGAATTTACGTTGTCTAGGGTGAAATGTTCTGGTTTTGATCTACTATTTCTTATCCTATTAGTTGTCGAAACAGAATAAATATATTTTTTAAAATGCAAAATGATGCATTTATTTTTTAAAGTTTCTTTTCACAAATTAATTTATTTTTTTAATTCTAAACATAAGAATTTTCAAAAGAAAACCAGTCCAAAGAGAGAAAGCATATTTTAGCAGAAGCTAATTACAGTTTTAGTTAATTAACTAAGGATTTTGAAGAATGAAATTATTTAAAACTATTCATTCTTTTAAGGGAAAAAACGGGTCAATTATCTAAAGAATTCTAGTAGTCAAATTTTCTTACCCGCAAAACTAACATACTTATAGTTCTTTATTCTGAATTATTGATGATAATTCTTCTTTTTTTTTTTGACAAGTCCAAGGACAAATAAGAGTGAACTGGAAGCAGAAAGAAATCGTCTTGAAAGGGATAAGTTTTGACTAAGAAATGAACCTCAGAATTATCAGTCTTATATTCGATTCGAGACGTGCTCGTTCATGCAGCTCTCTCCTTGTAATGAATGCGCCCACTCTTTTGTCAAAACTGGCTTGGTAAGGGGCCATCACTCATTAAAACGCTCATCAGACATACTTTAAATACACTCCTATATTTGATCCAATTCTTCGGCTTTGTACATGAACCCAAGTGATTTGACATAGAAAGCATTCAATGTGCTAAAATAATGAGGATCAAATTGGCTTGCTAGCTGGCTTTCTTGATTGGAATTAGATGTTATCGATCCGACCAGTGAGGGCAGGCTGCTTGTTAGAGTTGATGATCACAATACAGCTCCAAATTTATGTGCGTGTTTTAGTCGAGTGTACAAATGTTATAAAGTGTGCTGCGTTATTAAAATATAGAAATACGGGGTTAATGAAGCAATAGAAGTGCAAATAAATAGCTGGATGGCTTGTTTTAGACAGAGGGACTACGCTTTTTTATTTTTTGGACAAGGAAACCCGCAGTCACTATCCGAAGGTGCACACTTGGTAAACCTCGCCTTGCGCAATAGCCTGCAAACCACGCAGAGGGGTAAGTCACACTAGGCAAGCTTTGTGTGACGGACTCATATCTGAGCAGAGGTTTGAACCCGCACAAATAGTAGGGGATTTTTACGCATTTCAATTCCTAAACAACTTTCCTCAAATCAAAATCAATGTTTTCCAATAGCTTAAAATAAAACATAAGCAATTGAGAACAACTTTGAGATTTTAGCTCCTAATTCGATTACAAAGTAGGGAAAATGGCTATTTTGATCTTCAAAATTACGTCGTAATTACTTGGTCCCGAAATTTTTTTCCAATCATTTTGGTCTTAAAAGAATTTACATATGTCCTAAATAGTCTAACAACCACTTTCAGCCACTAACTCTTACTAATAAATATAATGAGTCATACACGTAATAATTTTTTTTATGACAAAATAGTCTATGTACACGGTTTCTTCCCAATTATTGACCTATACAGCTCATATAATTCTGTTATAAAAGAGATAAAATTTTATAAAATTTGACTATGCGAGTTCCATGAGAGGAAAATACACATAAATAGACTATTTTACCATAAAAAAGTTAGTAAAGTTTGAATTGTGGTATTTATTAGTCAGAGTTAGTACCTGACAGTAGTGATTATATTACTTATGACACATATAAGATCTTTTAAAATTATAATGATCGAGAAAAAATTTTAAAATTAAATAATTATGAAACTCTAATTTTAAAATTTAAAATAATTATTTTCCTTACAAAGTTTATTATTTTGCTCAAACAAGTCAAGTCCATCAACAATGAAAGACAGAGATAAAATCAAAGTAGACTTAGGATTCACTTTGTTTATGAGTCACAAGTTACTGCTAACAATAATACTTAAGCATGTGACCAAGTTACAATTTGGCAAACCGAGAATATGTGGAGATGCAATCATAAAAAATTGAACAAAGCATCTCAGTTAGTCAAGAATTTCTTACTAAATCGAAAAGAAATTTACCAAAAAGAAGTAGTTGAAGCGGGAAAAAAAAGAGTAAAAAAGAAAAAGACCGTGCCTTCACACCCTCACGCATTAAAGAGTGGATGATCAGGACAAATGATAGTTGTAAAATTGTTTGCATGGTAAAGTGGATACATCATCGGACTAAGACAAATATTTCTTAATTGATGAGTGTCCGCACTCTACACTTCACATGCAATCTCACAAATCTAATCGCGGTTTCCAACAAGTATAACCGCGTTTAGGGTTGCGTGGATAACGCGTTTTCACCTCAACTAAAAGTACAAAAGATTATTCTTTCAACACATTGCTGTCTGCCAATTGGGAGTTGGTAAGGAAATGCTATTTCAGTTTAATTGAAAAAGTGTTGATCTTCCTGCTATTTTATTTCTATTTTAAAATTAAACTTAAAATTTTAAATATAAAATCTAAATCTTCTCTTATAAATAATTTAATTTTTATATAATTCAAGACAAAAATTTCAAAACTAAATACTATCCAATCACACTCATAATTTATTTTTTATATAAAAAATAAAAATGTAATAATATTTTTCAAAAATTCAGATAAATATTTAAAATATTCTTCTTTAAAAATAATTAATTAGCATATTAAATTCAAATTTAACATTAGAATTGATACTTTAAGTGGTTAGTTAGAAAATTAATAATAATTTTAAAAAAATCTACATAGTTAGTTAGAGATAACAATAACGTTATAAATAAAATAATAAATGAAATATTTATATAACAAGATGATATATATTTTTAAATAAACTTAATAAAGTAAGACATATAACACTCTACCTTATAAATATTCTATAAGTGCCTGTTTTTAGTTAAGCTACCTAAGATAGGGCATCTAACTTATGATTTTTATATATAAAAGAGCACCAAAAATATTTTTATAGGATTAAAAATATTATATTTAAGCTTGTTAAGACTAAGTGTACGATTATTATTTGTATTTGTTGATATTTTATTAAGGCATTTGTATATATCAATGGCGAAAGATACATTGATAACTTATAGTAAAACTTAAAAGAGGACTTAAAAATATCACAGAGAACATATATTTTGAACGAAAGGAGTACCATATATCATTTAAAAATGACTGCCATAATTTATACCGCAGCAAACTCATACATGTGGCTCAACTCAAAGTGGATTCATCGAAGAATCAAGGCTTCCTTTCTTTTAACAAAATGAAGGCCAAATGCCAAGTGTAATATAATTATCGGAAGCCCACAATTAATTCATTTCCGTGTTTGATTTGTAATTTAAAAGATTTAAATTTATTGTTTATTTTTCTTTTTTTCCCAATTATTTTACCAAAAAAATTTTTATTTGTGCATACCCAATAATATAACTAAGTTGATAAATCTCTTCAGCAAATTGATGCCTTTTACGTCTAATGTTTTTTCAAGGGGTCCCTCTTATCTTTTTAGATCATTTTATCATAAATTATATTAAAAATTTTAAATGATAGCACCTTTTTAGAATGTATAACTTGGAACGTACATGAAAAAATATCAAATTTTTTTAATCTATACAAACGATGCTTCGTAGCTCTTTCTTTATCTCTCTCTCTCTCTCTATATATATATATAAGAAAACCGTTTTTCTTCCTTCTTTGTCAACACTGCCCCAAAATTCCATGGGGAGAAATACAAAAAGAAGGTGGACCTAGACTTGATAGACCTTTAAAAGGAATCTGGCCACGCTCCCAGTTGTAAAGGCTCCACAAGACATGACGCGAGATCTCATCTTCCAAACTCTGATTCTGTTC
The DNA here is from genome assembly GCA_030512225.1 of Rauvolfia tetraphylla. Classification (NCBI taxonomy): domain Eukaryota; kingdom Viridiplantae; phylum Streptophyta; class Magnoliopsida; order Gentianales; family Apocynaceae; genus Rauvolfia; species Rauvolfia tetraphylla. The sequence continues at coordinate 6,275,070 of JAJQKT010000058.1, read as the reverse complement.
CATTTTACTGAATTTAGTCAACTAACTCAACCATCATCTTTAGTCAGGTGAACTCAGGTTTGCGGCTTATTCTTGGTTTTCTTTTTAAAGGGACAACAGGTTGTTAAAAAGGGGGAAAAAATGGAGACGCTAATCTTAAAAAAAGAAAAAAGAAAAAACGAAAGACAAAGAGAAATGATGATCAACTTGTCATATGTGATTATAGTAAGAGCCACGATATATGCACTGTTCTTTAATTAGTTTCTCTTAATTATGGGTTTAATATTTAATTATTTAGTTATATTATAAAGTATACTTAAGCATTATGTTTTAAAAGTCATCATTCTTCCAATAAACAAAATTATAATAATGTCCTTCAGTTAAATTTCGATAGTTAAGCAATGGTTCTACGGCGTTTTTCTTTTTCCTTTTTTTTGGAATAAAAAATTGCATGAAAAATAAAAAGATTATTGACAGAAGCTACTCAGGGACTGGCGCCGCAAAATGAAAAACCGTGTTGCACGCGCAGCAGGCCACATGGACTCCGATCTGTGGTGCACGCTCCAACCTCCAACTCTCCGCCGTAGCGTCCGCCGAAATCAATACTTCACTATCCTCCACCACGCCCGAATCATATCCATAAAATTCAAATGCAGTACTCAGATTAAACCGCAATATTCAATTCCCACTTGCGAGATAACTTTTCTCATTGGCAAAGATTCTTGTGTCCACAAACATGACTTGTAGTTACAACATTTCATTTTCCTAAGGTCTAAAGTTGACTATTTTTTAAAAAATAAGGTTTGCAGTCAATTTTTTTTAAAAAATAAAATTTATTTAAAGGTAAAACATAAGAGCTTGGCATCATTGGGGCATGAGGAGAGTTGAGGCTACACATAAGTGTTCATAGCACCCCCTTCAAGTTGCAATTGCATTTGCTTGGATATAGTGAGGGTGTGCTTGGACAAGGTTCTGCACGGAACCCAATACAATTTTTCATCTCAAATCTCATTTTTTCTCTCACAAAAAATTCTCTCTCACGAAACCCAAGACAAAAAATCTCAAAACCAAACTCTATCCAATCACACTCTGAGTGTGTGATTAGATATGGTTCAGTTTTGAAATTTTTATCTTAAGTTTCGTAAAAATTAAATTATTTGTGAGAAAAAATATATGTCTCACACTTAAAATTTTAAATTTAATTTTAAAACTAAATCCTATATAAGTAGAGTTTGTAAGATTTACTTATCTTGTGATTTCTTCCCTCCTTCTGTACTATGTTTGACTATCGATGTGAGATTCTTTAGTTTGATATTATTTATTAAAAAATGATTATATTCTCTCCATATCATAAAAATATGCTTGAAGTACCACTACGTGTATGGATTGTGAATTAAATGGTAAATTTATAATTTTTTCAATAAATTAGAAGGACAAATGTGCAGTTTTATAAAGAAATAGGTTTATTTCATAGTTTAGATAAGTTTCATAGATCAAAAGTGTAATTATTCCTTTTAACTATAAAGGTGTAGGGATTTTTAGTTTTAAGAGCCACAATATTCATTTCACTCTTTTCTTTTTTCTTTTTTTTATTTGTCATGATTATCAAGATTTTGTATATTTTTATATATGATGCTTTTACAAGAGAATAAAAATTATCCTTCCTTTTGTATATATGATGTCATGAACCTGTAAAATGGTGTCAGGATCCAATATGGTGACAGATGGCAACAGAGGAAAGACAAAGATGGAATTTCCCTTCGGTAATTACTTTTAATTCAATTTAATTTTATCATTTTGAATGCATAAAAAATGTAAAGCTCTGCCCACTAAAATAAATAAAAAAATAAAAATAAAAGTCGTTTCTAGACTAAACTAATTAGCCCACAATTCAAATCCATTAGCGCCTCTTTTTCCTTCTTGAAGCGATCCATTAGCCGTTATTCGAAGAAACTTTATGCTTTCTTAGCTTTGTCTCGACACTATAAAGAAATTTCACGTCCGACCTTAAAAAAACCAAAGAAAAAGGAGAGAGGTGTTAAAGAAAGGAATCCCTTGTCGGCTTTATAATTTTCACGTCATTTTCAATCTTTTTAATTATTAAATTATGAAGATATATAATTATTTTTTATTTTAACGCTTTAAGGATGAATTCTTATCTTCTCAAGCTAGACTATGCTATGCATCCCGACTCACAATTTCCTTTTCCCTTTTGTTTTTTTTCCTCTCTGGGAAATGAGATTTATCACAATATTTTAAATTTTTAGTTATCTATCTTATTTATTGGAAAGAAAAACCTATAAGCTTTAACAATAATTGAAACAAACCTATAAGCTTTAACAATAATTGAAACAACATTAGCATTTGAGTTCTCTGATGTTTTCTTAAATAATATTCCATTCGTTTCATAATAAGTATATTTTTAAAAATTTTATTTTGTTTCAAAATAAAAATTATTAAACAAAAATTTAGTTTACTTTTCCTTATCTATCATTTTAATAAAATAATGTAAAATTTTCTGTGTTATTATTTTTCATGCTGTAATTTTATCTGTTTTTGATTCTCATGCGATAATTCCCTATGAGTAGTTTTCCTGCATTTCTTTCCCTCCACAGATTTTCCTCCGTTCCTTTCATTTTGTCCTATTTATAAATGGAAAATAGGCCAACCATGACCCCATATTCTACCCAGCAAAAAGAGTTTTTAAAAAAAAAACCACTTCTCTAACACTCCATAATTCATAATGAACAATAAAGATCCTTCAAAGAGATTGAAAGTTGGAACACCAATGTCTAAAAGTTTACTTAGTTTTTTATATGCAGAATTAAGAAGAGTTTTAGGATAGAATTAAAGAATGGAATATGAAGAGAATATTCCAAAGTGAAAAAATTCAAAGTGTTTCGGATGTGGGAGAAGAATTAAAACATGGAGTATCTTTTGCTGTCAATTTTGACTATATTGTCAAGTTTTACTAGTCAGTAAACGATAAATAATTACGAGAATAGAGATAAGTAGGAGTTTAAAATTTGAAAAATTTAATTAAAAATAAATTAATCAATTTAAATTGTATCTTAATATGTGTGAAGATTTTTAGAACGACACTTAATATGAAGTAGAGAGAGTATGTGATATAAGAAATCAAAGTTTAAGCTAAGCATTTCATCATGAAGAAAATTTGAGTTATTTCTTTAAAAATTTTACATTATAATTATAGAGTCGTGAATAGAAAAGAAAGAAAAAGAAAGAAGATTTGTTCTTTAAGGAAAAAAAAGTAGAGTTGTCATGTCATCTAGAAGAGATACTTTATGGTGTTAGCTATATAATTAGTCAACATCCTATAAGTTATACTTCGTCTAATCATATTAGGCTAAATGTACTGTGAGTCTTTGTATTAATGAATAAATAAGTGATAGTGGTAGGACCCCACAGTATACTTGACTTAATATAATTGGTCGAAATATAACTTATAGGATGCTGACTAGTTACATAGCTACCACTATAAATTATCTCCATCTAGAGACTTCCCCATGCATATAAAATTTGTCTTAATCACTCATTATTATTAATTCTAATTAGGATAAAAGATTGGCACAAAAAAACTGTGGGTTGCCACTAATCATTGCTTGTTAGCAAAGAAAGGAAAGCACCGCAAAAATAGTCATCTCATTTTATATAACCAGTGGTATGAGGATATGGCAATTAATTAGTAATCTTATAAAAAAATATAATTTTTATGTGGTAATCTTCCATTAGAATTTAGAGATGCTCAATGGAACTTTTTTTATTAAGACTGAAATAAAGGATTCTTTTGAAACACAAGGAATAATTCATTGTAAATCTAAATTAAGTCATAAGAAACTTCCGCGTTATGAAATGAATGAATGGAAAAACTGGTTAAAGAGACATTATCAATACGATTTATCTCGGATTAGATGGTCTAGATTAATATCACAAAAGTAGAAAAATAAGATGGCTAAAAATCAAGATTCATATGAAAGAGATAAAATTAAATGACTTGCAACTGCCCAACGGATATCATTAAATAGTAGTGCATGTACTGCTGCTGCCACTAAAAATGGGTCAAATGCTAAAAACAAAAACTTTTGGACATTTTTTTGTATTAAAGTATTTTTCTCAACCTCAGCCCCCACAAACCTCATCATGTGACTCTCTTACATGCTGTATTAGGATATATGTATTCGTATATCTTATTAGACCTGAACATGTATGTATTCATTGCATCTATATATAAATTCGCAATTGTATTTTTCTAGTTGAGTTGATCTTTGTGAGTGACCAATTAAATATTGATGCATTTGTAACTGTTTCTTCCAACTTTTGTGCAGGAGCCCAGGAAATTGAAACGTTTGTGCTTAGCCATATCATACGTTAAAGTTCAACAAATTGTGACAAACTCTTCTTTTTTTTCAAAAAAAAAATTGTGATCATCTTAGTCCAAATACATCTACATTAGGATTAAAACTTAGTCCAAATACACCCACATTAATGTCTTTTGAGCACGTTGAAATGTTGCGTACGACAATGTTTCAGCTTATCTTTAGGGTTTGCATTTGTTTGATGAGCTACTAAATCAACACAAAATGTAATTCCTAAAGCCGGTTACTTGGTTCTTGTTAATGATACTCATTGAACAAAATCCTTCTCATGGAGACATAAAAGTTTCAAGTTACAAATCATCCCTTCAACAAATATATTAGAGTTCATTGAGCAATTTTTTTGGGTGTGATTAAATAAAATTTAGTTTTAAAATTTTTATCTTAAATTTCGTGAATGTTAAATTGTTTGTGAAAGGAGATATGTGTCATATATTTGAAATTTTTTAGTTTAATTTTGAGATTGGATGGTATTCAATTATAATTCTTAAAGATGGTAAACATATTTTCGTCAAAAAGAAAAGAAAAATGATGGCAAACATATTAGGTCTTGTTATTCAAATTCATTCAACAGCATCCTTCTTATTTCCCCTTAGTATCAGTGTACATTCAGAAAATAGTTAATTTCCGTTACATACTATCTTTTCAGACTCATTAATGGGTGCATCTTGGTTTTTAAAATGATTTTTTTAAAAAAATAAGCCATATATTTTTTTAAAAAAGGGAAGAGTTTTCTAAATTACAACTTAAAAATAGCCTACCTTGTTATTTAGCTCAAGTATAAATTTAAATTGTTTAATTAGATAAAATTTCTTTTTGCTAATTTTATCACCCGATTGTAGAAAAGGAAGTTCGCGGGGAAAGTTCATATGTACCAAAAAAAAAAAAAAAAAAAGAGGAGACAAAAACCCAACTTTTAGCACAAAAAGTCTATGTCGGAAGTATGAACGCGGTTTGGTCAAAACTACGTTAAAGTGATTCGTGACCGGAGGATGAGTGCCGAAACCGTTACCTACACATGGAAGTGGTGTAAGGGCAGCGCTGTCAGTGACTCCTTACCTGTTGTAGTGCTATTGGTTCAGCCATCGGCGCTGACGATGCTTACGTCAGGATCAACCGGAGACCGCAGAAGGCTCCGAGTATCAGAAAACTGGAAATAAAAATAAGAAAAGGAATAGAAGCGTTGGAAAATCGTGATTAACGAGGTGGGTTAACGTAAAGCTGTGGGCTGGAGGCCTATATAAAGGGACCAACTGCTGAAGATAAAGGCCACAAAAGTGAGGCTGTGCGACGTTCACATTTTCACCCACTCTCACGCACACACAGCACACACACACAAACTCACACTGAGATTCTGGAGATTTCACTTCACAGGGCGTTTGGTTTTGCATATTCTTCTTTTTTCAGTCTTTCCCCCTCTCTGTAACATCCCGCTTCTTTGGTCCCTTTCTGCAAATCATCTGTCTTTCAAGTGGTGTTTGATTTTGGGTTTGCAAAAATGAATAAAAGCCAACTTAGAACCAAGGGTTTCTAGAAAGTCAGGTGTTTTCAGAACTGAGATCCAATTTTTATTTTCCCTGATTCAATTTCTTCAGTAAATTCTTCTTTCGCAACCTTTTTCCTTTTCTTTTTCCGTTTTGGTTTAGAGGACTTATTTGTTGTCCCTCAAAGGCTGTTTTTTTTAAGCCACAAGACACCGCGAGGTTGTTTATTTGTAAACCTCTTTGGATTCGTTCTCCTTTTGTGTAATTCCCCCCTCTTAAAAAGTTTGTGTTTGCAATCTCTCTTCTGTTCTTGTATAAAGGAATCACCTGTTCTTCAATTTTTATAAGAATCAGGTTTAGCGTTTGAAGTTTTCTAGCAGTAAAACATTTTGTGCAGGTATGGCAGCTACAATGGATTTCTGGAGTAACATAGCTGTAGATGTTCATGGAGACCCTTTCAGGGGTGGGGAGCTCATGGAAGCACTTGAGCCTTTTATGAAATCAGGTGCTTCTTCCCCTACCAACAATCTTTCTTCTGGCTCTTCTTCTCCCCCTTTCCCCCCTCCTCCCTCTTCTTCTTATTCTTCTCCTCCTCTGTCCTACTCCTCTTCAAATGACCAATTCTTCTCTTTCTCAACCCCTTCTTCCTCTACCTCTTCCTCTGGTTCCTTTCCCTACAATCCTTCCTTCTACTCTTCAGCCCAGTCTCCGCCCAATATGTACCCAGATGGTTCTTTCAATCCCCAAGCACTCTCTCAAGTGGATCCGTCTGGCTCAGTCGGCCTTAACCACTTAACCTCATCCCAGATCCATGATATCCAAGCCCAGATCAACCTCCAGTACCAAACTGAGCAACATATGCTGACCGGCCCATTCCATGGGCAATGGGCTGATAAACCGCATAATCAGGCCCACAATTTCTTGGCTCCGAGGCCCGTTTCCATGAAGCAATCCGGCTCCCCTCCGAAGCCCACAAAGCTGTACAGGGGAGTCAGGCAACGCCACTGGGGCAAATGGGTCGCCGAGATCCGTCTACCGAAGAACCGCACCCGACTCTGGCTCGGCACCTTCGACACTGCCGAAGAGGCCGCTCTGGCCTACGACAAGGCGGCATACAAGCTAAGAGGCGACTTTGCCAGGCTCAACTTTCCTCACCTTCGCCACAACGGGTCCCTCATCGGCGGCGACTTCGGCGAGTACAAACCACTGCACTCCTCTGTCGATGCTAAGCTGCAGGCTATTTGTCAGAGCTTGGCCCAGGGGAAGAGCATCGACTCCAAGAAGTCTAAGGGCTCCCGTCGGAAAGTGGTGGAGGAAGAGGTGCCGGCGAAGGCAGTCGAAGTAGCATCGGAAAGCGAAGCCGGATCAGGTCACGATTCTGGTGAATCTTCACCCATCTCGGATCTTGCAATTCCAGATTTCACGGAAGAGGGTTCTACTTGGGAAACATGTTCGGAGAATTTTATGTTGCAGAAATATCCATCGTACGAGATTGATTGGGCAGCTATATAACTTCAAGGCTGGTTACTATTAGCAGTATATTTTTTTCTGGTTTTTGCTTTTCTTTTTCCTTAATTTCGGGTAAAAAAGGAAAAAAATTGTGGCATTTTGTAGAGAGGCATTTTGGTTGTATGTAATGGGGAAGAAGGGCAGTGCCTGCAATGAAGTTTTAGGCAATTGCAGGTGGGCTGATCCTTGTATAAGGTTCAAGTGTAGCGGCTAGGTTGGGTCAGAAGTGTAGTAGTCCAAACATGGTCTTAGCTGGTTTTTGTGTTGGCGAGACCTTGTGGCCTGTGGGATATATTCTTATTTCTTCTTGTAATTTTGGTCGTATTGTTAGTAATGTTAGGCAGTGTAATTCTTTCTAGTAATGTCATAATTAAGTCTAGTCAATGAATATTATTATTATGAAATTCCCCAATTCCTTTCCTGTGTTTTGACTTATTGCACGTCGTCGTTTTTTCCAGAAGATCGATTTTGGTTTCGCTAATGCAGGAGGATTTCTGGCTTCTTGTCAAATCAACCTAAAAGTTTAAGGTATTAATCTGTGATTGCTTGCACTTTTCCTTATTCAGTCTCTATCCGAAATTAAAAATTAAAATATTTAGATTGAGATTAAATTAATTTTTAAGTTAAATTATATTTAGAATTAGGGTATAAAAATAAAAAAAATTAAGAGAAAAGTGAATTTTTTTAATCCGAAAATTAATCTAAGTTGGCCTTAATTTCCTATTGAGGCAGGAAGGGGGGCACCTGTTGGTGTAGTTTTGAATCTGCCGATAGCCTTGAAGAAGAGCTAATCTATCCTTGTGAAGCGCTAAGACGTTTTCTTGTCTCTGCCTGGAAAAATTTTATCATAAAGGGATACTTGTAGGGGTAGCAAAAATTATACGCTTACGTTAAATGCGGTCTTGGTTGATGAGGAAAGATACCGTAAGGATAATTGATCGGTAGAAATGAATGTAAACCACTTTCAGGATAAAATAAAAAGAAATAAATTAATGCAATTCCTTAGGGTTTACAATTAAGATTGCCTACTTGATGAGAAGAAAGAGAAAAGAGTGTATTCAGATAGAATTTAAGTTTAAAATTTTTTATTTAATAAAAAAGAGTAAAGTATATTTGGATAGAATTTAAATTTAAAATTTTTTAATAAAAATTTATTTGTGAGAAAAAGTAAGATTTAATAAAAATTTTACATTAAGCTTATAAAAATATTCAATTTAAATACACCAACCATAAGAGGGATGGATTAGTAATATCATAAATATAAATATTTAATACATGATAGTTTTATTGATACAAAAATATTTTTATATAATGTTGACATTTCTATCTTTTAAATATTTATAAGATGAACAAATTATACTTATTTTATTCGTTTTAAAAATAACAATAAATTCTAATTAAATTTTTAAATATTGATTCTGAATTGATTGTAAATATATTATAATTCTAAATCATGATAAAAATTTAAAAATTAATTACACATTTAATAATAATAATAATAAAAATAATATTTATCAAGAATTATTATTATTTTAAAATATAGAAAAGGAAAAAAGAAAACAATAAAAAAAAGAAAAAGGGTTGGGCGCCACTCACAATTTTTCTTTTTTTTGTTTTTTGTTTTAAAAAATATTAATAATTTAATTTCAACAATTATAAGTTAAAATTATAAAAAAAATTATCATACATTAATAAAATCTTATGTATTTAACCAAAAAAATCTTGAAAAATTAAAAAAATATATACATTTTTCCTTCTTTTATGTATAAAGTGTCAAAAGACTTTATATTTTAAAACAAATAGAATAAATAAAAATTTGATGCTTTTCATGTAAATTTTATATTTTGGCAAATCAAAATTCATTGCTATCAAAGAAGAAGAAGAAGAAGCCGAGATACATGAATTTAACTTAAAATTCAAGACTTTTATCATGTTAATACAAATGCAACCCTACATTTTGATTTAATTAGGAGGAAAAATATTTTAGAAAAGGGACCAATCCCTTTCTTGTAAAATATAATCATCCTTTCGGCAAAGCACATTTGAAAATACCAAAGAAAAGTTGCATTGCACCATCCACGAAACCATTCTCTGCTTTGTCAATTGCGTAAATTGCAAGTTAATCCTCTCATAAACAAAGATACCCCGTTGTACACAACAAAATTACAAGACTATCCAAATATTAAGCTGTCGATCTTTATTAAGCCTTTTGACGTGACCATAAAGAGTCCCGTATCAATTTTTCCTTGTGGAAAAATTGGAAAAATGCAATGCGAAGGAGCCAAGGTTGTACCATATACTAATAACTTTCACAAGGAAACGTTTTGAAAATTAATTGTCATGACTCATGCTGTAGTGGTATGTGGCCAGCTTTCCTGCGAAAGATGACGAGGTTGAAAGAAGCCAAGAATGGCTTAGTAGGAAGGTTGTCACCTTCAAAACAACCAATGCCAGCAGCCCATCAGTTCACGATGTAAGATTTTATCTATTGCTCTTTTCACTATACATAATTGTACCTTTGACATCAATGGACTTGTTGGCTTCAAAGAATCCAAGAAACAAGCAGTGTTTTCCTTTGCTAGCAGTAGCTTCAGGTCCAGCATTTTAAATGCATGCCAAAAGAAGACTTTTTCCACCTTTTTCTGGTCTACAAATGAACAGAACCATAAAATTATTGTACGGTGTGGACAATATTTGTGCACTGAGTTTGAGTTGAGTTATGCCAACTGGTACAACTTTCTAGTGATCTTGTCGGTGCTGCTGTAACCCAAACTGGAAATCAAGAGTTGCAGCAAACAATGGCAACATCACTAGTTTCCGGGTCAAATTTGGCATAAGCGGACTCTTAACTGCACAAATTAATTGTTGGAATACAGTCTTCCTTTGCGACTTGGCCGTACAGTGATGTGACTTCACCAACACGGCAAAAATTCACAGTTTATGGTGAACTGTATCGACTTCTTGACCAATTCTCACCATTTAACCATAATTTGTTTGGTGCTATCACTCTCAACTAGATCATGTTGTAACTTTTGATTTACATAATCTTACGGGGAAGGCCCCTTTATGGGAAGACTGGAGATCTTCCAGTCCTTGAACGTGATCAGGAAGACACATCAATTGTTAAAAATCTAAGGGTTAGAATTCCTTTTAATTAAATTGTCTTATCTTTCCCTATTTTTCTATATTAACTTCAAATTCTATTATGGCAATATCCTAACTCAAAGATAGAAACGCATTTAGCAAACAAAAGTCTGAAATTCGAACTAAATTTCTTAAATCGATATATAATTTTTTTAAAAAAAAACTTCAAACTCCATTAACTTAACCTTGTTTAAATTAAAACCCTAGAATCCCTCCAACTAAACGATTAGTTTTCCGTGCAAACCAGTAGAATTCCGCACAGGAGCTGCTAACTTCTGAAATTGGATAAAAAATTCAACTGATGATCTCATGGGCTATTGACGTGCAAAATGGTGCATACAATGGTGTGATAGACTGATAGTGAAATGCTAGAAAATACTTGAATACTATAATTAGCTAAAGTCAAATATGGCTTATTGAACTTAATAATTAGTGTTAGATGCTCGTACTCTTGACTCCTTAGCTTTGCTGTATAAGTTAGGAAGGAGATGCAATTATTGGGAGGACAAAGTGCAAATCCTTCTCGCCATCTATACCACAGTAGGTTCTCGGGTGAGGGCAATCTTGACTTTTGGGTGCAAATATGACAGATTTCTTATTCAGCTTTCAGGAGCAATTCCCAAACCAGCCTATGAGACATCAGATACAAGGATAAGTTTAAGACCCAACAGGCTGAGATGATGATTTGTTTGTTGACCAGAGTTGAGCAATCCATAGCTGAACTATGAGCAGAGTTTTAGAGCATATAAAAGAACAACAGATTTGAAAACACACAAGCTTGAAAGAAGGATTTTTAGTGAATTGAAACTGAGGATAGGCCATTATTTTGAATCTTTAGGGTTTTTTAATTATGAAGATTGTGATGATAGATCTGCTTCTTTAACAAAATCACGAATTAAAAGGAGAAATTCCTATAATCACAGTCTCGCCCCCAGGCCCCCCACCCCTTTTCGGGTACACCAAACGAAACTATGAGAATTGAATCCTTTGATCCTTTCTGTGCTTTTAAAGGCTGATGATTACCACCTTAAGCGGAAATTAAAGGAAGCAATCAAGGAGTCAAAAGAAGGCGTGAAATCAAAAGGACATCTCTCACCTGTTCCCATTAGGATTTGGAGTTTGGGATAATGATATAGCTCTACTTGAAGAGACAAGGGGTTAGGCCGCTGTGTAGCAATATTGAGTTCCATCAACTACGTCCAAAGTGGAATTTAAAATGCTTCCATCGCTTTCTACAACGAAATTCTTAGTCATTTATTTCTTTTGCACTAAGAAAGACCTAAGGGTGAAAACTAAAAGGAGAAATGACGAAGTGCCAAAGCAATAGTGAGAACAAAGATGAAGATGCGTCTTCATTAGGAGTTCACCATGAATAATGGCCAATAACTCTACCAAGAGTATTTGGACAAGATTTATCAAAAACAAATTACACACTTATTAATAAAAACAACCCACATATATAAAAAATATTAATTTTTTAGTGATTTAACATTTTTTATCTATATAAATTATCTTTTATCAATGATTCTATAACTTATGTAATAAATATAAAATATAAAATTATTAGAATAAAACTACCTGCACCATATTTTTTGAATCATTCTCAGATTTTGTCGTAAGAAACAAGGACTACTGTATAGCGAAATAGACGGCCAAATCAGAATAAAATCAATAGAGAAACGACGATTGTTTGTTTTCCTTTGCTGCCGACTGACCACTTCCAGCACGCGCATAGATATTCAATCATAACAAATCTCAAAAGGGATTATTCTTCGTCCTCCGAATCCTTTCACACCAGGCAATGCCCACAGGAATTTACCCATCTCAAAGAATCGCTGCATTCCGAGATCCTCCTCGCCTTACGCTCGCTTACTTTATACCACTCACCTTTTATCAATTATTCATATCTAATGGCCCAACTTACGTTCCTTTCACACTTCGAAGAGAGCATAGATTCTAGCGCAGCAGCAGCCCAAGTGGCAAAGAGGCAGAAGTGTCGAACTTGAGTTTCCATGATTTCTAATGAAGGTGAAGAAAGTATCAAAAAGCTTCAAAGATCAATAGATTCTACTGAGAGATTGCACTCGGTTTAAGCATTTTTCCTTTATTCTTAAACCAGAGAAGCTGCCTGTTTTATTTCAAGTATTTCTTCTTTTCCTGTAAAATTTCAAGCATTTCACAAGGCGAACTCTGTAGCTGCTGAACTCAGAACTCGGAATGATAACTGGTTGCCCTGCAATCTATTAATTAGACCTATCAACACAATAGCCGACATTCCTTCAAAAACCGTAACAGCACTCACGTTTGATGGAACATTTCGACATTCTCAATCATCAGACAAAATCAAGATCATGACTTGCTCTTCTTTTGTATACAAAGTAGGACATCTTATTCAATAATGACTTACCGTTCTCAATCTTAGCGTGAAGAAGACATGTTGATGAACGCCTTCAAGCCATCAATGCTATTAAATAAATTTTGGAACAAGATTTAGGATTAGTTTCTCCGGAGGAAAACATATATAAACATTTAGCATAAGCAATCAATCTAATCTGCGTACACATTTCTCTCTCTCCTTCATGGAATCTTCAGAAGTTCCCGAGTTATGTGAAATAGCCCTATTTTCCTTTGAAAACTATATCAACAATTGTAAGTACAAAATGACTAAAAATACAAGACTCAACTGGGAAAGCTTAAACCAACTAGTAAAGAAAAACTAATGAAACAAGTGAAAATCCAGAGATGTAATTGACGACTTCAACCTTGAATGTCAGATCATTTCCTCAGGGTTCGTTCTCCTCATTGCTTAGCCTTCGAAAAGAGCCATCCCGCATTGGCAGAATGGAACATGGCAATGAGAGGGGCAATTACATATTATCAGCTAAATTTACCCAGCTCCATTTTCTTCTTGATTGCCCTCTGACCATGATATATGAAAGAATCAATTATCCCCGAAACAGTGAAAACACCTGGTAGAGAACCACATTAATTAGCTGACAAGACCAAAACATAAAATTGCCGTTAGCAATATGTAACATTTTCGACATCTTAACCAGGTTATGCTCATATAATCAATGTAAAATATAAAAACATTTCCGCATCCTTAGGATGAAATGGGAAAATGCTGTCAACTCCATAATACTGATTTCTAGCATATATGCATGCTGCTCACACAGAGAAGGTACGCTCACATAGAAGTTGGGGCCTACTAATTGGATTTGTTCACTAGTTAGTACCGAGAAAAGTTTAAGGTGTGCTGCATAAAGATTCTGATAACTTCACATCCTTAATTAATAAAAGACAGCAGCACTATCTGTCAATCATACATCAAAACTTATCTTTGATACGCTTTATTATGCATGTGGTACAAATTGACTGCACAAGTGGACTTATGGGGCCCCAAATCCCAATTCGGTGCACCTCATATAGTGAGACAAAGATTACATAATAACATAGGAGTGCAAACAGCTGCAGATGAAAACTTATGACTTTTGGTGCACTATGTTTTAGCCCCAAAAAACAACTTTACCTCCAACAATAGCACAGACATTTGTCAGGAAGTGTAGAAATGAAACATGCTCCTCCTTGAAAGTAACCTAATCAGTAAATTAAACACAACTGTGTTAAGCATAAGAATAGGCATTCCAAAGTTTAATGAAAGAAAACAATTCAAATATATTACTTAGAATAAAAGGAGCGCAAACAGATTGGTCTTAGTTAACTACAAGCAGAACAATCATCAAGCATTACCTGAGAATATCTTATCCAGAGTTAATAAAGCATGAACTTACCTTTATTGGTGAAAGGTCGTAAAAGAAGAAAACCCCAGGAAGTGATTGAAGATGACCTAATGCTGCTCCCTTAAAATTCTCGGTTACAGAAAACTGCGATGGGCAAAAGCTGGTTTATCTCAAACCATATTCATTAAGAAAAACAGAAGCAAGTAAGATATGGAAATTACTCTGCATATGCCATACCTGGTTTGACTGGATAGTATGTCCACTAATGTCTGTGTAAAGAGTAGGTACCACCTGCAGCACAATCAGAAGATCATTTAAAAGCTCCTCTCTCTCTCTCTCTCACACACACACACACACACAATCCAATCAAACAAAACCTCTACCAGCTAAAGGACTAAGGGATTGTCGATATGATCGGACACATAGGATTCAACAAGGGCTAGTAGATTGAACTTAAGCAGCGCAAGTAACAGACTCTTAGACCAACCTTGATGAAATATTGATACATCCCATTGGGTGTTTGCTGCATCCATTCCACACTGCAATAACCAATAATGATGATGTTCTATACATTTAAAGGGACACTCACATTGCCAATTGATAAGGCAATTAAGAAAGGAAAATACCCATCCAGAGGATTTACAACACCAGGGAAATACTCTCCAAAAGTTAATCGATTGATCTTGTGACTTATCTGCAATAAGTACCACCAATTAGGCCAACTTGAGGCTGACTAGTACATGAAGGAAGGGAAAGAAAAGGAAAGAAAAATTGCTCAGTATAAAAGTTGCGGAATGGGATTGGCAAATGGCGTCAAAGAAAATCTTACATTAAAACTATCCTTTTGAAACGCCAACAGATCATGAACATGAACATTTGCCTGTTGAAAACTCTTTCCAGGTGCAAAGTGAAAATTTCCAGCCACCTTATTAACATCTAAGAAGCCATATACATTGCACCCTTCGCCTTCTTCATCTTTGATCCTTTGAAGAAAACCTTCTCTTTTACACTGATGACACAGAAGTGTAAAATTCTAGGGCCTTAGAGAGACTTTTTTGATCTCATGCAGAACAACACCATATATTCATCACTCCCAATGCCGGAATTTTTAGCATTCAGTAGTTTAAGATATACTTTTATTTAACATGGAAAGGTACCAATTAAAGGTGATAAAGCTGAAAAGAAAGGAACTACAAAATATAAGAATAGCAAATATAAACCAAAGTTATTCAATACTAAACATAAGTTACTAAAAGATTTTGGATTAATCACTATTATGCGATACAGAAATAAAAAAGATTAGGAAATGGTTATCAGCTAATTGCACAAAACGTTCAGACAACTTGCTTTCATACTTGCCGATCTTGTTGCTCCCACAGAATTCAGTGGCGGTAGAAAGAATTAAACTGAAGTACTTGATACAAAAGGAATACATTCTCAATGACCTCATAATTTTAGAAGTAAAATTCAGTAAATTTATTTCGATGACCTGAATCATGACACTCGGCAGAAAGTAAAAAGTGAGGATTCAAATATTTGGGCACTCCATTTCCTCATAAAATCCGAGCCTCTCTATGTCGGAGAAAATTGGCCCCTAGTTATGAAGGAACATGAGTATTATCTTACTCTTCCTCCACGATACAGCTGATTAAATTTAACTAGATTGGATGCAGCAGATAAATGCAGAAAATGTACTTCAGTATGATTCACAACATTCCACAGTATCCAGAGGAATGCCAGCAGGATATGAAGAAAAGCATCCTTAGTGAAAACTAATTTAGGCAAGCATCTAAGCTGTTATTTCAACAGCTACATTAACTTACTGAAATTAATGCAAAACTTCCAGAACATTATAAAGCAAAAGGTGATGCAAGTCCACAGAAGAACCATTTCAAATCGCAACTATCGTAAGAAGCACCATGTGCACAATCAATAATCATCTTCTATATAATGGAAAAACTAATTGAAAATCTCATCATTTGGTAACATCTTGCACTCCAGAAAACAAAGAAATACTACCATTGTCACACTATAAACAGCACACTGTAATGTGCCTTTTGATTTCTCAGTACTGTGAAAATAAACTATTCATGTAAAGTTGTTACTAATGCTTGCTATCCCTCTAAAGGGAGTCCATTCTCTGTGAAAATTGTGCCAACAAAAGAAAAAACTTGAAAATGAAGAAACAACATCAGACCTGGTCAACTAAATCTGGATTAGACAATGCCCAGCCCTTCTTACGGTATGCTTCATGAACTTCTTCACAACTGTTGCAGCAATCATCATCTGACTGTACAAAAGGAGAGGAAGATTGGTAGAAACCTCATTTATTTCCAACAAAAAGTAATTATACTAAGAAGAAGAATAGTAGTCCTAGAAATGATAGCACTCCCTCTGCTCCATTTTATGTGGGATACTACTCTTAATAATGTGCCAAAATGTTTGACGGTAACCTTAAATGGAAAAATTTCTCCCATGATTTATCTCATCAGTAAGCTGTTGGGTCCACCATATCAACTGTTCTATCCCCTAATTTGATATGAATCCTCCATTAGCCAAATCATTCCCCATTGTACATTATCACATTTTTAACTCTTTGCGTGAAATATCAATCTGGATCAAAGGCTTAGATATAAACGGGTTGAAGGACTGATAATAGACTAGATAGTCAGTCCTTTCAAATGAGAAAAACCAAAAGCTCCATTTTGTGTAATAGATTGTCTATCTTCTTGGTGAACAGCACAAGTCCAATACACTGAATAGGGAAAAACTAGTGAATAAATTAAGAGTCTAAAAAGAGCTGGAAGAGATCTTAAATCCAAAAGGAGGGAACGAGATTATCCAATAAAAGAGGTACAAAAAGAAGGAAGGTGAAGCTAAATCAGAACTTAAACAGAGTATGCAACAGAGGTTCAAGAGTTGATATTTCCCCTTATTTTCTCCACTCAGGAATGAGACATTCTAAATTAGTATAAAGCAAAGAAAGCCAATTTTATTCTGCAACTTCAATGAAAGCCAGAGAGAAGCGTACCGTTTCTGCCCCATAACACGAACCGCAGTATGTTTCATTGTGTTCAAGTCTACCACCGTGTCTCTGTAAAGGTCTTTCAATCTGTAACAGTTAAAAATGTAGAACAAGAATTATCTCTTACATTGCTTTGCAAAAAGTCACAGAGACTTATTCAACAGCAACTGCAATTTTTGGTAATGGTACAATCCTTTATGCATTCGCATACAGGAGATTTCTAGCTAGAATTTTCAGACAATTAAACAAACACTTTCATAGGATGCTTCCTAGTCAAAAGAATCTAAAAGACTGAAATCTGATATGAAGATGAGTTCCTGCCTGTAAAAGATGACATTGAACAACAAAGAGTGGAGTCTCTTGTAAAGAATTTTTTTGTCAATTAAAAATTTGCATCAAAATGTGCAGTATTTGAGGATGTTCTGTCACTAACCTTAGGAGCTCCAATACCATCCTGCCTTGTTTCAATTACATTACCATGGGCATCAATTCTTTTCTTAATGATGTCATGTCTCTGTATCAAAAAGAATGGCTGTCAATAAAGATCTAATAGTAAGCATATCCAAACTACAATTTAGAGGAGGAAAAGTAACTAAACAATCATTTGTACAAGATACTTTTCCAAATGACCAGTAAGTCAGCCTGTCCACATATATCTCAATAGTATCACATTTTATTACATCTTATTAGCCAGCCTGCAGAATAGCAAATTGTCAGGTGCAGTTGGCAATTAATCTAAAATGCATTATAATGCACGCAACTTGTACCGTGCTATAATTTTACAATGTGTGCATATTGACAAGAAAACCATATCATAAGTGTCATATGTTCACACAACAAAACAAAGGAGAAAGTCCTCAAAACGACTGGGAGTTTCATCTCATACAACAAACAAAAATAGAAAAATATGTGCAAGGATCAAATTTGAGGCACATACTACATCCAGATGTTGCTCTCCGCTTATATCCATGGCGTCAAGACTAAGCATGGAACAAGGAAGCGCGGGAAATGTGACATCAAACTGCACTTTCAAATGCAAGAAAGAAAACCATCATTCAGTTCCAATAAGTAATCCAGTCTATACAAAGAGACAGATTGCATTCATGAGGAGAGAAATTAGATATGTATAATGTGGAGAAACAATTCAAATACACAGAAAAAGGGGAGCAAATATTAAACTTTAGTAGGCTTAAAAGTGGACCAGTCAAAACTAGCCAATTTGATGCCATTTAAGGTGTAAATGGTCTTATCCTAAAAACAGAAGAGAAGCTGCAAGAAACATATCAAATCTACAGCCAATTCGACACAAATGACAGAGAGAAGTGTGATACGTAATCTTTCACACTTGGAAAACAATATAATTCCTGACAAGAGAAAAGAAGTATAAAAGAACGCTTGGGAAGGAAAGAGTGGCATAGGTTACATTGATACGTAATCTTTCTCCTCTGGAAGTATCTACCACAAGTTTTGTCTCGGTTACAGAATGGAGATATAATCCTGTAAGTTGGAAAAGTAGCAAAAATATTATTTTCCATATATTTCTAGCCCATGAGTACATAAAATAAAAAAGGAAACTACATCAAAGACCAAAAGTAAAGCCTTGAGGAACTGCAAGTTAAAACACAGAAATAGATGAACCAAACAGAGTCAAGTGTCCTGTGTAATAGAAAATGAAAAGCAACTCAACATGCCCCACTGGGCCTAGTATATGCCATTAGACAATGGAAGACATCATTCTGTCAGAAGTATGAATATGCAACTTAATATAATAAAATAGTTCCATTTTGTTTATGGTGATTCTGTGGTCAACAGTGGAAGATTGTAGCCTGCTACAGTGCCATGTTTACCCTAAAAGGTAAAACAATCCCAAATAGGACATTTCTGTTAGTCACTGAACCCTGAAGCCAGAAAACCCCTGAATGAGATAGATTGCAAAATAGGGGAACAAATAGCATAAGAAAAGAAAAGGAGAAAAGTTGCGACAAATAAAGGAGCCATGAATTCACAGACATATGTACATCTATGGTCCTATGGCGTCCCATTGAGAATGGATATATAATCAGAATTTATTACAGAACCAAATTTAAGAAATCTATTAACTTAAAAGTGCACTTAGGACTGTTCTTTTCGCTTCAAAGTCCACAACTGCCAAAAAGCCTGCATCTTTTGGGGTGAAGCCCAGAAGCTCTGAAGTGTGGACTCTTTTACTTTCTTGAAATTTTGACCAACGAAATATTTTTATTTTCAGCTTTGACTTATTTATGTTCAAATAAATTTGGGCCACACACCTCCTAGTAGTAAGCAAACCAATTCAACAATAAAAACGGAAAGGACTGTTTGGGACTTAATGTCATAGTTGATCCTCCCCTCCCCATCAAACTCTAGTACCCTGTGCGCAAAGATGCCTCCCATCTCCCAATCTTCAGGGGGAAGATTAAGTTCTCATATCTAATATTATTGTTTGAGCTTGAAGATTCTCTAGGACTATTCCAAAGTCTAATTTTTGTTACTAGCTTTTTGGGTTCCTACTGCACTTCCTATGACATATCTTTAATGACTATCCTTCGGATGCATTATTTTGAATCTTATGGTTTTTTCACACAGCACTTAATTCAAGTTCAGTGTTTTGTTATGAATAACAAAGTTATTTTGTGGAAATATTGTGATATGAAATATGTTTATTTGTCACTGCATTAAATTGAGAAAATATAGTTTTTTTGAAAATGCTTGCTTCTCTTAAAAAAGCTTGCACTTCATGCCTTAAGCCATAAAGGGCCCTAATGCTTCATCTCGCTTAGTGCACTTAACTACTATGAGAAAAGGCAGAAACACAGTTGACAGGACGGTTTGGTCAGATATTGTATCAAAAGAGTGTAGCTTCATTTCACCAGGAACTTTGAAAGCTCTGAACCCAGCTTCCTAATAAACGTCATTAAAATTCTTGGAAAGAGCATGCAAGTCTTTCCCACGCAGACCCAGAGAGACTATAACCCGAAGGTCGTCCTACATATGGTTAAGCCAATTTTACTTTGAACCACTTACTTCTAATTTCAGTTCCATTTTGTTCCCTTCAGCGACACATGTCCAGTTCCTGTACTGTCCTTGAGCTATTAGATTCACCTTTACTAATGCCTTTGAAGTTTAGACCCCATTTTCCATTAACCGCTTGGACTTCCTCACTCAAACATACTGCAGAATCCTAAGTAAACAAAGGGAGAGGGGATGCACTGTTTTTATTGCAGATGAAAATTACTAAATGAAAAAGAATTGCTACACAATGGCAAGAAGAAATCATTATAGATATGAAATTTTGTATTTTAATTACTGTGTCAAGTCAGGAATGAAATGTGCAGCACAATGTAGCATCCAAATCCTAACATTCGTTTCATCCTGTTCTCCACCTTTTACCCAATAAACTGTCCCTATGGTTATAATCACCTCAAAGCAACACAGATTTGAGGCCATACTAGAAAGATGCCATCTAAAACTTAAACAAGCCTCTCTAGTGAGGAATATCCCACTTTCAAGAGTATGCAGCCAGAATGTTGTTTAGTAGAGCTAGGTGAGTGCCAAATACCACTCTTTGGATTCATGGATTCAAATTCTCTTTCCCTTTTCCCTTTTCCCTTTTGATGATCCTCCATTATCGCTTTCCTTGTATGTTCATGCATAGTTTCACCAATAAGATAGGCAATTCATTTTCAAAATTCAGTAGAAGGAAACATATTGGTAATTCTAAATATGTTTCTTGACAATGAAATATCAAAGAAAAGACAATTTGGAGAAAAACAATGTGCTGATTATGCATTTCATTTGGTAAGAACAAAACTCAAGCCATTTTTAAATGACGCCATCAAAGCTATAGGGGGAAGAGCAATTGTTCTACATGTCTATTTCATTTTCTTTTATATTTATTTTCCTCAATTTGAATACTAACAGCATGCAAATCCTATCATTCTCCCAGAAATACAGTTCAGGAAGTTTTACAAGCTGTTGCAAGAAAAAAGAACACATATGCACGCAAAACAGCTTCTTACTTTTCTAACCAATGGTAAGTCAAACAAAATTAAAGGCATTTATTGAAAATAAATCCACTCCGATCCAAAAAGAAATCCTAAACCCTAAATGATCCAATTAAACATTCTATTTGACGGTATCGCAAAATTTAGGTATAAAAACATAAAATGGAGATAGGCAAAGGTACAAACTGAGCTCGGATACAAAGAGCAGAAGCATGACGATGGAGGAGGCAAGGGTTATGACACCGCCGGATAGCGTTCTGCGATAGAAATCCTCATTGATCTTCGGATAGGCATCCAAACTCCGAATTTTACTCATTAAATTATCCATCTTCACGACTCAATCCTCCCGCTTCCAGTCCTCTATGCGCTATATCCCAAAATCAAAACTTTAAAAGCCCTAAAGAACCGAAATAAAAAAATCTGAATGATTTTTCCTCTGAATTATTGGCTTAAACGCCCCGTTGAATGATTAAAGAAGGAAATTTGATTTGGATTTTGATCAATAAACAAGGCGTTTAAGCACAATCTACTTCTGGTGTCCGTTTGAATCTGAAATTTGCGATTCTGGTAGCATCTGTTAATGCAAAAATAGGCTACTAATAATGTAAATTTATGCTAAAGAAAAGAAAATGTGACGAGGTGAAGGACAGAAAGAGTAGCCGGAGAAGTCAGAAGAGCGTCGTCGCCTTTTCTTCGGGTCTGGATATCAACATTTTTTCGAGGAAAGGTCTGGATCAACCTTGAGTGACTATATCGATCTATGGTCTCGCAGTCTTTGGGCCTTGTTGGCTGGTCCATTTTTGTCAAGTAAGTCTGAAATCCCAACAAATTTTTTTTCCTACTTTTTCATATTTTTACGAATTCATCTTTCACTTTCATAAATTATGAGCTAATTTTTTACTAAAATGAATTAATTTTTGTAATAAAAATGTTTTAATTTTTTAATACATTCGGGAAACAATTTGAGCTATTCGACTTATCTAAATGAAACCCATCGCATGATTTTTTTTTTTAAATTGAGAATTACACTTGTTCAATTCTTTGGAAAATATATTTAAGACTAAAAAATGAAAGGAACTAAAATTTTTTTGAAAAAAATTATTGGAGAGGTTAATGCTGATTTATTTTGACCTCTAACTAAATGTACTTGATTTACATAATAATTTTAGGTCATACTAATTTTCATGGCAATTGTGAAAAGATGTGGTTGCTTTTTCTTTTTTTTTTTCTTTTGTTTGAGAAGTTTTAATAGAGGAAATAAGATTTGATGGATTCCACTTGAGCACTCGGCCTTGATGGCGAAGAATTCAGCCCAACTATGGCTAGCAAAATACACTTTGTGTTTGCTTATCTACTCTAATTAGAAGGGTTCTTTATTTGGTTCAAAACAAAAAAATTGAATTAAATCGAATCTTTAGTTTCGGTTTTAATTTTTTTGTAATTTGGTTTGATTTATAAAAATTCTATATAATTCATGAGATCAAAAATCTAATAAAAAAATTAAAAGTATTTTTTTAAAAAAATATTTTATTATTTCTTTTAGATTTTTTGCTAGGTCCTTGGAAATTTAATTTAAAACTAAATCAAATTGAATTAATTTATTTCAATTCAATTTTAATTGATTATACAAATTTTGTAAAACTGGATTTTCTAACCAAAAACTAAATGCACCCCTTCTATAACGAAAAGTTCTTTTGGGCCACGGAATAAAACTTTACGTCTGTATGATGGGAATTTTAGTCCAGTCCAACTAATGCGAGTTCTAAGGGCCTGAAATTGCAACATTTAGAAACAGTCCGAGGAGGCAAGATTTGCTCCACCCAAGTCCCAACTTACAACTTATTGGGTTTTTTTTTTAAAAATACATGAGGAAAACAACGGGAATATAAATGAAATTCAAGATTTATCACTTAGTAGAAATATATTTAACTATTTGAGTTACTTTTTTGTAACACACAATGTATTGGTTAAATATTGACCATAATTTGGATAGTTTTTTTTGCTGCCCAAAAAAAAAAAACTTTGATAGTATTAGTTTTTTTTCTTTTTTTACTCAATTATCTATTATTATTTAAATTTTTTTAATTAATACTCCCATACTTTGAACTTTAGATATTCAATCAAAAGGCTATTTACTCCGGCCAACTTATAAATTATTTTTTTAATAGAAAAATTATGCATTCTTAGTCAATCAATTTGTGATACTTACATAAAAAAAATGAAAAGAAAATATACATGCATAGCCTATTTGCTTTTTTTTTTAATACCTCGGAAGGTTGTGATATCTCAGCTTATTTTTTCCTCTCTAATACAAGTTGTATATATCAATTGTTTGCTGTATATTTGACCGTTACAGATGAGAATTTTATATAAAATAAAAAGGATGATCCGTTGTAGTCAATCATGATATAATAAATAAATAAATTTATAAAATCTAATTATTAAAATTACAATTATAATTATGAATAATTTATTTTAACTCTATACTTTTTTTATTGGGTACCTCTTACTTTTTTAAAAAAATGAGTAGTATTCTAAAATGGTACCCAATGAAGCTTTTTTTTTTAGCACGTCAAACGGGACCATTGCACTAAGGTTGTTTTCCCCACCTTTTCATAACATAAACACTTAAAATAGTAATGTGTAACTTGTGTTCCTTTCACAACTTACAAGGACTGTCAATTGGGCCGGGCTAGCCCGAGTTCGGTCCGGCTCGGCCCGTTTTTTGAGGGCTGAGCTTTTTTCGGACTAAGACTGAGTCGGGTTAGAGCCTGAATTTTCAGCCCGTTTGTGAATCGGGCCGAGCTCGGGCTTGGCTAAGCTCAGCCCGTTATAAGCTCGGTCCGATCATATATCTAATAATAATTTATAATTATATATTATAATTTCTTGATATAATAGAAAATTTTTGTGTATAATACTATATTAATGTCATCATAACTATATAGATTAAAATTTTATGTGTTTTGATATAAATAAATTTATTTATATTTTACTTTCAAAAAAATTTAGTGTGTAAAGGTTTCACTTCCAACACTTTAAAATTATATTTTAGAAAAGCAATGTGGTTTAATAGTTTTAATTCTTAGCAGATTTGGCAACAATATGCATGTTATTCAATCATAGAGTCTATTTATGAGATTGAATTACTTATTGAGCTTATCATAATTCTAAAGATATTAAGTATTAACACAGTAAATGCGTAGGTATAAATATTATTACCTTTACTAACACGAGAAATATAAATCATATGAAAGAAGAAGATAAGATCTTAGCATAGTCTTCCAATTAATTTTTGCACTTGTAATTTAGAATATTCCAAAGAAAATATTTAGTTTTATAAAATAATATATTCTACATATTCACTTCGTAATTAATATATTTAACTAATTTCACAAAATATAATTTTTTTCACTTCTCAACATAAATTTAGAAAGAGAAGAGAAAAAATTATCAATTACTTAATGGTTAATACTTATATTATATAACTTATAAGGTGATTATTAAAGTGATTAGTAAACTTTAATATTAGCCCAATATTTTTTTTAAAAATCAATATTTATTATTAGGGCACATTAGAAGATTATTTTTTGTGTATTAATAACTTAATATGCATTCAAAATATTAAACTGCTTACTATACAACAAACTCAGTGGTGTATGCTACAAATTTGGTTGATTCTCTATACAGCAAACACAGTGGTGGTGTGTTTTAGTGCTTTGGTGCCTAGTTTCATCGTTGGAAATTCACTGATTTCTGGAGTTATAGCCTATATGATCATTCTTCCTCTTTTCCGGTTACTTCATATTGAAGCACGACATACCAGATTATTAGATTTTAATGCATTATATATCTCTGTTTAAATATCCATTTGAAGGGTTCTTGATCAATAAATTCTCAGACTCTGGTAGTTTGGTGCTCCGCTTTTGTTGATTTGTCTTGGTTGGAATTTAATGTGGTTGAGATATTGCTACAATACTTTATTTTGCTATGGTAGTTTGTTTTTATTGATTTTCAGATAGACGTTTGCTTAGTTTCTAGAGATATTGTTTAATAATATATGCAAATTAGTTGAAAGTCATTGTTAGACAAGTATTAAGACATTAATTTGTGAAGGCAATCATAATTTGTAGTGAGAGGATAATTTGTGAGAACAATAAAAAATGAATATGCATATTTCGGGCTCAGCCCGAGCTCGGGCCGAGCTCGGGCTCAACATTTGTGAGCCCGTTCGAGCTGGGTCCGAGCTCGGGCTCAATATGATGTTACTCGGGCTGAGCCCGAGCTTAGGTCGGCTCGGCTCGTAGAGCCCAATTGACAGGTTACAATCTACCGTGGCTGCTATTAGGACAAAATTCTTCATTAAATTAGTCCCCAAAAACAATTCTATTAAAAAAACAATTTAAATTCACATCCAAGATTGATCGATATGGAGGCAACTAAAGAGCAATATTGCTTTTGTTGGTTCATAAAATATTCAAGATTTTGTTCTTCTCCACCTTTATCCCCAAGTTAGCTTTAAACATGCGACGTGCAAAGCCATCAGTGCCGCTAGTAACTTAATTTTCAAGTACGGCCCTTAGATGTTTTAAGATATTATAAATTATTTACTAGTTGCAAGTATACACTATTATTTTTTAATTTAATGTCCCAAAAAAGAAAAAGAAAACTATATGATTAAAAGAGAAAAACCTTTCTTCTCGAAGAAGATAAGAATCTTGAATATTTTTTTTCGAGTCATTTAATGTTCAAATTGCAAGAAAAAAAAAAAAGACGTTGAGCTCACGTCTTTGCACCAATGGTTTTCGGTTTCCTTTGACCCTACCAGAGATGGGTATGGTAGCTTTGATTGGTCAACTCAAACAGTCTGAGAATCGAGAATGGAGAGTGGAGCACTGATGCTTTCGATCATGAATATTGAATGAATCGCAGAAGAATAAAAATCAAAATCTTCATCCACGTAATTGCATACGAATTCAAGTGAAGGAATCAAAGTTTTAATCACATGATGAAGCCAAAGGCAGCCCTAGATTTTATTCTTCATTCGGTTCTTTTTTGACCTCAAAGATGAAGAATGCATCCATTTTTATTATAATCGCACGAGGATGATAGAAAATACTCTTCAAGAGAATGCACGGCCACTATAAGTATATGTCTAAAATGACGATTCTCAAATCATGTAGTTATCTGCTAGTCTATTAGGAAGGTGGGGTGAAAAGACAAAAAAAATTGATGGAATATATTGGAGAAGGGGGTAGTGTAGGTCGAAAACAAATTTTTTTGGGAGGATATACTTAGTACTTATTTTGTTTCAAAATATAAAATTTTTTATTACTTTTTGCATAAATTAAAAAAATAAGAAATATTTTTATTATATTTTTAATTAATTTAATTTATTTTTTATTAATATGAAAGAAAATAAAAAATATTTAAAAATAAATTAATCATTAAAATTTGTAAAATATTAAATGTTTTGATAAGAGAAAAATATCTAAAAAGTTATATATTTTGAAATAGAGAAAGTAGTAATTATGAAGACTTTGGAGGACTCGTGGAAGCTTTTTAAGGGAAGATATTGAGGGTTAGTTCCATCACATAATGCATGTTTACTTCATTATAAGAAAAGAAATAAGAAATGATGGGCCTGGGTGAGATGCCAGCGGGGGGGGGGCTGATGATTTATTTTTGTTTTTATCACTTTTAATGATCGCTCTTTTAAACAGTGTCTTGTTTTTCTGATAGAATTGGATGGTCTAAGACATGTCAACGCTTGAGAACAATTTATAGCAATAGTTGATGAATAAAACACATGTATGCATCATTATGATAGACTCATAATGGCATTATGATTTGAAGATCTCTAATGGGAGTTTTGCTTTCCCAGTTTTAATTATGACTTCAATTAGACATATTACGACAAAAATAAATGTGCTAATTCAAGGGCTCACCCACTTATCATTCTTTTTATTCAGCAACAAATAAAAAGAAAAGGTAATAACTTATTGGAGTGTGATTGCACTACACTCTTTGTTAATGATTGTTTAGGTAATATTTTATATTCAAATATTTGATTTGTAATTTAAAATATTAATAATTAAATTTTGATAATTTTTTTAGACAGCATTTCATTCTGAAATCTAATATAAAATTTTTACTTTGAATCACACTTCTTCTCTAATAAATAATTCTCTCCTACGAAACTCAAAATAAAAAATCTCAAATTAAAATACTATTCAATCTCACCCTAACAACAAAATTTCGGCGCATGTATATTGAGTCGTCTCTAGTCCGAATTTGACAACACCGGTTGACAGAAAAAAGGCAGAATCTGTTAGCCGATTTTCATGATCGCTTCTTTACTTATAACCGCATAAATGTTGTCCAAAGATAAGATAAGTGCCTCTTGGCATGTAATGTAATGAACACGTGAAAGTTGTTACTCAGATTTTGCAAATTCGAATCAATATTACCCTTTCAATATCAACTTCTGTTCTCTCAGAACAACGTCAACTTATTTGCTGTGATCCACTCCAATCCAATCCAATCAAATCAAAGAGTGGGCTTCAGATTAGATCAGATCTGAGAATATATATACTCAGGTTTCTCAATTTTTTTTTTTTTTGCATTGGAGGAATATTCATCTATTGTTCTTAAGACAATAACTGTCCAATTGGCCCTTATGGTTTAATGGCAAGTACAATATTGTCTATCAACAATGGAGAATTGTAGTCTAGAACTGTGTTAACCATTTGCAAAAGTTTGTTTTACATTTTGGACCTTGTAACAGATCATATGAATGCAATTGGTGCATGCACAATGGTATATAAATGATTATCGTACTTTAATTTATTATTCACGTATTCAGTATAAAGATAATAATTATAGGATTGACTAATATATAAGAACCTGTGCTTATTCTTCCTCTCCAACAAGGCTCCAATAGTGTGGAAAACTGTGGAACTTCATAACTCCCAAGGGTCATTGTGTAATAATGGCCTTTAAGATATC
Source organism: Rauvolfia tetraphylla (assembly GCA_030512225.1). Taxonomy (NCBI): domain Eukaryota; kingdom Viridiplantae; phylum Streptophyta; class Magnoliopsida; order Gentianales; family Apocynaceae; genus Rauvolfia; species Rauvolfia tetraphylla. The sequence goes on along the minus strand of JAJQKT010000058.1, from coordinate 6,246,765 downwards.
ATTGCATAGGCAAAATCCATGAGAGGGTAGCATTTTCAATATGGCTATAAAAACAGGCACCACAAGATAAATTCTCTCTCTCTCTCTCTCTCTCTCTCAAAGTTTTTTACAAGGGAGGATTCGATAGAGATATTATTATCATTGTTTTAATAAGTGGAATAATTTGTTATGATTACACAACTTTTTACAAAATATTTTGTTTTGTGCCACTAATAATTATGTTTCAAGAATTTGGCTTAATACAAAAAAATGACATATTATTGACAAAGATTACATAATTTATAATAAACTATAGTGCAAAGTTACTATCATTTTTAAAAGAAAAAAATTAATCATATTAAAAGAATGACAAATCTTATTTTATACAGAAGTTTAATTTTTCAATTTTGAATCTCAACACTTATCGCTATAGTAAGATCTACAGACTTAATACAATTAAGACCTACTTTGAGTATATAATTCAATGGATTGAAGAAGTGATTCCATTCGAGTTGTTGATGAACGAGAACATCCCAACATTTGATTTTGTTTCTTGAATATTTGAAGAGTACGGACAAATTTTTCTACTTCCATGGTGACTTAGTCAAATGGTAAACAAAATTGACAACTTGAAGCATGACTACTTTCCAAGATCCCTTTTTGAATGACATGTAGAATTAAATATCGCATATAATAATGAACGAAAAAGAGAAAGTAGTCGCACACAAACTCTTTCAACAACAGGACTATTGTCCATTAAAAGATGTAAGACTCTCGAGACATTTGAAACTCTTTTGTTTATACATGACCTTCTTCACCAAAATAGTAGAAAGTTTAAAAAAATAATGATATTATTAAATATAAAATAATTTTATAGTGTATATGGTAAGTTTTTTTCATGTGAATGTTTTTATTTTTTGAATATTTTTATATTTTTATTTGACAAATATCTCATTATTTTTTTACTAATTCAATACAAAAGTTGGACTAATAATCATTTAAGCTGAATTAAATTGATTTTAAAATAAAATAAACTATTTTAAATCTTTTAATTTTTTTCCCACCACAGAATAGTGCAGCTACACGCCTTCATCTACGTTGTTTAGCAACTGGACGGCCAAAAGCTCATGTAGCCCGTGATGGATTAATCGTATTGCTTTTGTATTTCCTTGTATCAAAGAACCCTATGGACGACTCATTCCCACGCGAGACGCTTTGGATCAAAACATTCCAAAGGAGTAGTGTGCCCGAAACGGGTGGCTGCGCCCAACTTTGGCAAATTTCACTAGAACACGGGGCACCTATTTTGGGCGCAATTCATATGGGGTTGGGCGCCCAATATGTATGTGTGCCAAACCTCCACTTTTTTTAAAAGAAAATTTAATTTATTTATTTAGCTGTGTTATTTATTTTTTAAAATTATTTATCATTTATTTATTTATTTAGTTTGATTTTTTCATTTCATAATATTTATTTATTTTACTAACTATTTTTATAAATTTTGTTTGTAGAAGGCGTAAACCCTACAAAAGTTTTATTTTTTAATTTTAATTACTAACTTACACAAAATAATATTAAAAGTACATAACATAATATTAACTATTATCTTGAAATAAAAAATTATTAAAAGAATCACTCAATGCATAGTTGAAATAGAAAGAGAACGATAAAGGGTGTGATTGGATAGAGTTTGGTTTTGAAATTTTCTGTCTTGGATTTCGGGAGAGAGAATTTTTTGTGAGAGAAAAAGTGAGATGTGAGATGGGAAATTGCATTGGGTTCCGTGTGGAACCCAATCCAAGCACACCCAAAAATTAGAGTTGAGGCTTGAAAAAGAATATAGCGGTTTGGCTAAGGTGTAAACAGTACTTTTTTTAATTTATGCAAAATAAATTTTCAGCCGTTATATTTTGAATCAACGATTAAAAATTTACACGTTGAGAATAATTATTTCAATCTAATTAGAATAATTATTCTCTCTATAGTAGAATAAGAATAATTATTCTACTATAGAGGGAATAATTATTCATTCTATAGTGAATAATTATTCTACCTGAATAATTATTCCCAACGTATGAGATTTCAACCATTTGATCAAAATCTGACGATTGAGATTTAGTCTGCACAAACTGAAAAAAAGTATTGCCTGCACCTTAGCCAAACCGGATTAGAGAGGCAATGAAAGATGAGTAAAGATAATAAAAGGGTAAACTTATCAAAAGTTATCCTTTATTTAGTAAAATAGTCTTGAGCTTCACATTTATAAGATCTTTTGAATCTCTTTTTTCTTCTCAAAATATTTAAAATATTTAATTTTTATATATTTTCTAGAGTTACTTTTACTTATCAATATAATTCATCTATTCTTCTTCATGTTAGTAGAAACTAAATTAAGTTAATTATATAAGATAAAAAATACTTCTTACTTTTTTTAATTCTATACAAAAGCGATAAAAGATTTAATATTTTAAAAAAAGGAGTATAAAGAATAATTGTAGCGTGGTAAATTTTGGATATCCTGCTATCCAGACCTATTGAAATGCAGCACTACATGTGTAGTGTCCCACCAATGGGCTTTTTAGCCCAAGATGCTCCAATATTTCCATGAAAGAAATATTCCACTTTTGATAGGCCTATACAATTCCCAGACCCCCCCCCCCCACCCCCACCCATCTAAGCAAATAAAAAAATGAAAAAAAATCTAGAAAAAAGAAGGCCTAGGATATTCAGATTTGTTTGAAGGGCGGGCGGGATTGGATAGAGATCGTAGTGGGGGTGGGCAGTAGTGGGTAGAGCATTTTGGGCCTTTGATGGCCATGATTAGTGGGCCCAGATGAATCATTCCAGGCCAAACAGACACGTCATGTCAGAAGTGAATTGGGCCCACCATCAGCTGCGTTTTTTCTCTTCCTAAGCGGGACCAGTTCTAGATGGGAAGTTACAGTTAATGCGGCAGTTTTTTCAGTTGGTTTTTGAACGCAAGCTTCACAAAGCCGAAGTAACAAACGTTGCCGGTGAATCGTGGCCATTAAGGACTGAGGAGGATAAAATCCTGATCTTGTGAGAAAGTGAAGGTTGGCCAACTTGATGGGGGGTAACACTATGAAGATATCATTATAATATTCGTAGCCACATTTTAGAGAATGGCATAAGAATATACAATCATATCTAGGTGTATATATTTAAGTTTTGCATATACCATAGGCTTGATTTTCATTTTTATATTGTATCTTACTTATAAAAATTTATACAATCATATGATATATATTATAACAACTTACACATTGATTCAGTAAATAAAATTTTAATCTCTACACTGAACATTATAAGTTTTATCTTTATTAAAGATATAAAATTTGACACTTTATAAGTATATATATTACGAGTATAGTAATAACTGACCTGGTCATATGAAGTTAAAATCTTGATTTATTGATATGTTGTAGGTTGTAATGACCTAATAGGGCTTGATTCTTATGTAATCTCTTTCACTCAGGAAAAGGTCTTGTCCAAGGAGTGACACAGATTATCCTTTATAATAGTCAACGGTCCACCACGCTCCACTGTGAGCAGATATTCCCGAACAATCTCTCACATTGCATGACTGGGAGTCGAACCCGTGACCAGCCGAACTACGTTTGGCTCTGATACCATTTCACCTAAGAAAAGGCCTTGTTCAAGAAGTAGCACCGATTATCCTTTATAATAGTTGACGGTCCACCACGCTTTACTGTGCGTAGATATTCCCGAACGATCTTAGCTCTTTTGGATAAATGAAATATTATGCAGTGATTAGGTTCTTTTATTCTTTTGGGTGAATTTTGAGTTCTCTTAGTTGGAGAACTCATAATAGAATTTATTCCGATCTAGACTCACCAAAAAGAAAAGAAATATGATGTATATATTGTATAGTCAAGAATTACACCGAGAGGAAATTGTTAAACCAAGGTGCAAAGCATAAAGCAGGCATAACCGGTAAGTGAGTAGCCTGTGCGGCCTTATTCAAACGACAAGAATTGAAACTTTAGATCAATTTCTACTAATGCATGATTTATTCTTTTTGTCAAAAGGTTAGTCCTCTCTTTTATATTAGGGTTAATTTTATATTGTATTTGATTATTAATTGTATAATATTATCTACCAATTATATGACATCTTTTATATTAAAAAATTATTAATTATATAATTCTTCACTTTTATGCCCCCAAGCGAGTGAGAACATTATTCCAGCGATAGATTCGGAAGGAGCTTATGGAAGAAAAAGGAACAAGTCAAGCTTTTAACAGTAAAAGCTTGGACACGTAGATACCTTGATCAGACTAGTATCTGTACGTATAATTTGCATGATCGAACGCTATGCTTTTATACTAGTTGCAAGCATCTGTGTTTAATGAAAATCCCATTTCTTAACCGAGATTTTTAGTTGTAAAAGCTTGACTTCCAAACTAACTCTAGCTCTAGCTAAATTAAGAAGAAGCATCATACATATTAAGGATTTCCATGTTACCTAGCAATCAAAATTAGCTAAGTGATAATGAGTACTTTCTCCATTTTAAAATATAAAGTTTTTAATCTATTTTTTTATAAATTAAAGAAGAATAAAATAAGAAATGTTTTATTATTATATTTTTAATTAATTTTATTCATATAATCGAGAATGAGATATAAAATAATTGTAATTTTAAAAAAATAATCTTAAAATTGATAGAAAATATATATTTTAAGAATAAAAAAATATTAAAATGTCTTATATTTTAAAACGGAAGCAACAGCTATAACTGTCATTATCAATTCGTTTTCCTAAGGCAAAAAGGTTATTAAAAATAATAATAATTCTTTCATTTGATTCTTGCGTCCTTCATAGAAAACAGAAGAAAGATGAAGAAATAAGAAAACAAAGGAACAAAATTTACTGGTATTTTCTTCCCAACGCTTCCAATTTGTTCCTCACGTTTTTGATTGACAAAGACAAGTAAAATCCTTTAAATCGTTAGCCAAGATTCCAAAGTCTGTTCTCTGTTGGCTTCCCAATTCCCACCGTATTCAAACACAAAATATTAGTTGAGGTACATACGAAATTCATAGCCGACTTGTTTGTCCTTCAATTGCTCCCTTCGTGTCAGGACATGGCACTTAGGACTGTCAATTGGGTCGGGTTGGCCCGATTTCGATCCGATCTACCCGACATGAGTCCAGGTTCGGGTTGAAAAATTTAACCCGAATAATTTTCGGGCTGAGCTCAGGTTGAGATAAGCTCAGCCCGATTTTAACCCGGTCTGAAAATTATATATATTTTTATATGTATATATATATATATTTATATAATAATATTATTATATTATTTAAAAATATTATTATATTATTAAAAAAATATTATTTATTATATAAAAATTTTAAAAATCAGGTTAGGGCCGATCCGAACTCGACCCGAGCCCGGACTTATATTTTTTTCGACCCACTGTCAATCGGGCCGAGCTCGAGCTTGGAAAAGCCCGGCTCAGTGAGCCCAATTGACAGCCCTAATGTCACCTTACCCCACCAAATTCCTTTATTTATTTAATTAATAATTTTTTATTAATTAACCACAAAGCTGTGTTAAAGAAGCAATTAGTACATCAGAAGTTATAAGCCCATTTAGCCTATCTCTTTACAAAATAAAAGGAAATAACAAAATTCTTAATCTCTGCATTTTACAAGATGATATTTGAGTTTATGACTCAAATTATTAGCTATACGGTCTTCTCACTGCAATTCTACTAATTAGATTTTAGCCTTTGGTCTTATTTGCCGGCATCTTTGTCTTGTTAAAGTGGAGAAGGGCAAGGAGTTTATTTAGTCTTGAAAAGTCTTATATTTGACGAGGAGGGGGCTTTTGCATCTCATTAAATGTAAGGAAGATTTATGTTATATGAAGAAGAATCTTTTGCACATAAATTCACAACTCTGTTCAATTTTAGTGTGGAAATGCAACTGTATATCTCTTCACTTCATACCTTGTACATAATACTAACTTCTCATAAATATTTTTTCTTTCAGAGACAAGTAATGAATATGCAACTCAGAAAATAGTAAGAATATATTACTCTATTGCTGTGCCTCAACATTCTCATACATTTAACTCCACCTTCTTTTGTGAAACATTCCGTCCGAATATCTTTTTTGTCAATTTCGGTTTTAGATCCCTAAGCATAGTTTCTGCATGGTCCTTTTTCTAGAAGTTGCTAGCTCTCTCTCTCTCTCTCTCTCTCTCTGTATGTGTGTGTGTGTCCCTCTATGATAAATTGTATTCTTTTACTTCTGTCTCTACATGTAAAAGTTACATTTTCCCATGGACTTCATGCACCTCCATTTGATTCCTTTCGAATTTTGAACATTTCTTTTTTTCTTTTAAAAAATGCATTGACTAAAATGGGTTAGGTCTTGCGATCCGGAGTTCACTGAACACAGGGTTTGAAGAAGAAGAACAACAACAATACAAGAAGGGGAGGAAGAGAGAAGCATTCTTAACCTAAAAGTTATTCCAATTTCCGACTCAGAATCAGTGATTCACACCTCTGATTTGGTACTGCCTAACCCTCTTTTTGACAATCTTAACAGAATAATCACTCATGTCTTGTGTGAACCATTTTTTTACAACTCTCCTTAAAACGTATTCCGTGACCATAAGGCATCTTTGACACCTTCTTGCTTTGACCATATTATGCATTGAGGGCCAATTATTATTTCTTAAGCTTTAGTTTAAATAGATGTTTTCACACTAATTAAATGGACTAGAATTTGAAGTTTGAAAAAGGCTTTTATCACATGTGGTTGCTCATCAACATGGTGATTAAGTAACAGGAAATCATCTCTTTATTAAAGAATATTACGCCCTAACTTTTTGTCTCATATTAAACTTCATTACGGACTAATGTCTCTCTAATTTTTCGTGTAGTATGAAATGGATCAAATATTTATCTTCTATCACATATGAGACGCCAACCTCACATTAACGGCCCATTATGGAATAAATGCTCTCCCTTCTGATGTACAGGAGCCAGGATTGACTGTTAGTGGAATAGCACAGGAGACATTTTGTTTCTTAACTAACACTGTTTGCCTGTTGCAAGATTGGTAAAGGGTGCAAACCAAAGAGAGATACAAAAACAAGTGTAGTATTCTTTTGGAAAGTTTGGTAATTTCCACATGACGAGGCTCTTTTGAAAGCCAACCAGCATTTGGTCGGTTCATTTTGTGGACATTGTTCAATTAATATGCAAACTTGGTCCGGCAAAAGGAAGTTTGGTTTCTTGATTTGAACCAAGCGAAAAGTGTTTTGATATCTATTTGATTCCAAGCACATTCTGACCATAAGTCATGTTGTGATTCTGATAAAAGAGGGAAGAAGTTTCTGGCATTCTTCTCCATTGTATTGAAATGACTTTGGAGACAAGAATCACAAACATGCCATTAATCAAACTTGAAAAATTTTTAGGTGTTGACTCATTCCCAATGCAAAAGCCAGAGCTGCACGAAGAAGAAAACAAGAATAATAACTTAAGGGCTATATGATTTTAGAGACATTGACATTTTACCGTCTAAAATTCATGAGCCAAATTACAAAAAGTTTCTGCTGGTTTTCTCGCAGCTGATTTTGTTAAAGCTGCTAGTTTTGGCCTCTTTTCGGGGGCGGTTGGAGAGTTCTTCCTAACTTTAAATTGTTGCTTTCTTGCTGCTCTAGCTCTACAGGTCAGGAAATTTATGTTTCGAATAGACTCGAAGATGAACTATTTAGAATTCAATCACTCATAACGTGCTTGATTAGATTCTTCCTCTTCTTCTTCTTAATTCTAACATTGGAGTTAGTCAACATGATGGTTAGAAAAAGGTAAATGAGAAGGTAAAGTTTCTAGAATTTCTTAAACGTCATTAATTTTAAAAAATAAATTTTATTTGTATTACTGATATAATAAATTTATATCAAAATTACATTAAAGCATTACCAAATACAAATATTGGATACTATTTATGAAAAACGGGTTATTTGGATGACAAAAAAAACCATGATATATTACTAGCCTTTTGAGGAAATGCGAGGAAAAGGCAATTTCGTTTACCATTTTATAAGCCTTCCTTCATGGAAAAAGATAAAAACATAAAGTCTCTACTACACACTTTACGTGCGTACACTAAAGTCCAAGAAAGGGAGAGGGGGGCCGATACACTTTTACCAAATCATTGAGAGAGGAAATAAATGCAATGTACCAAAGCATTAAGCACCTTTTCTCCAAGTCCTGCCAATAGGATTAGGTATATAAATTAGAATATGAAAATGGAAAACTTTTCAAATTAACTTATTTTACTTTTCAATCTTTACTTAAATCTTTTTAACCAAGACCCTTTTTCTGCGGCCAGGGTCAAAAAAGAAAAGTAAATGGAAGAGGGCTTGAAACTCAAAGGAACAGAGAGAGGAGAATTGCCTCGTGGTTTCTAGTGCATTGCTGATGCAGAGAACAGAGCTTCATTAGAGAAACATATTAGTCAATTGATCCTTCTACCCCAAAGATTCTATTCTTTAGAGGTATCAATTAGGGCATCATTCAGGGGGGAACCCATTAGTAAGATCCTCATATAATTCAAGATTACACGCTAAAACACACCTTGGACATCTGTATTTGGACCACCTTCATCACTCAAGCTTCTATTATTTCCATTTCGTTTTTGTATTTTTACATCTTCAGTATATACTGATCTAAGGATTGATTATATAACTCGTAGTTTAAAAACTATCACAGATTTTGATCCCTTAAGGATTTGTAGAATTGTCTTGATCCCATGAACAGATCAATTAGTTTTAGGAATTGTTAACAGATTAACAACTGGACAACATTAGCCAAACAATTTCATATGCACATAGGTCTCATCAAATTCAAGCATTCCTTACTTACTTTCAGAATCTCACACCAACAATTGTTCCATGCTTACTTTTGTTTTCTCATTTCTTTCTTCTAGAAGTACATAAACAGTTGTATCATTTTCATATGTTATCGGGTCGAAAAGATTGAGGTGCCATTAATCTGTGGCAGTGATAGGATATTTTTCTAAAACGTGAATATTTGAGGACTTTTAGATTCTTTTCAGAGTCTTATACTTGAGGTTTATTAGTTTCCTTTCCATCAGATTAGACCCCTCTGCTCCCCGAATACCTAGCTTTGGCTCATCTGCATATAAAAGCATTTTTTCCACAGATTAAAAATTGATCTAATCTTATGTTTGTTTTCTGAAAAGACTCCATAATGAAATCATAATTTCCGCAAGTGAATCTAATCAACCAATCATCTTTCTTAATCATTGCAAGCTACCATTCATAGTGGGGACATTTGTAATAATTCCAAATGCAAATAGGTTAATTCTGAGTTTTTCCTTTCATGCAGTAGAAGATTTACAAAGATCCTCCCTCCACAAAAGAAAATTTTAAGAACAAAGCATCCTTTCATAGCGATGGGTCTTGATTCCATGTCAAATGCCTATCCTATAACTTAGCATCGAATGTTTATTTACTTTATAATGTAGAAAGTCGAGAGTTTAAAAATTTTAAATAATATGTTATTTCTTCAGAACAGAAAATGTATCCTTCAATTCCTAACTCTAAATTCCACCGAAGAAAACCAAAGACCAAAAAGTTAAAAGAGATGAAAATGAAGAACGGAGCTGAATGAATCCAAAAAAAGTACTGGTTTAATTCTCATACCTTAGTAATCTTGAGGCAAAAAGGTACAGAAGAGCCGGAAAAAGTGGGGATGCTTCGTCCTATAGTGCTCCGAACTTACCTATAAATTGACTAAGGCCTCGGTTGTAACTTGTGACTTAGCAAGTGCGCGTGTTTCATCTCTTCTCATCTCTAAGTCTAAAACATTTCTTGTTGCCCCAAGTCATACCATTTCCAGTTTCCACATTGTCTTCAGAGAACTCTGCTTTCTTTCCCTCTGTTTTCTAGTCTTCCTTTGCCTTCAAATTTTCAAGCCTTTTCCAGGTAAATACTTTGGTTGTTGTATGGTCTTGGTCTAGTTTTTATTTAATCTGCTCGTAAATATCAGGCATAAGAGTGATTTTCTATTGTGAAGAAAGCAAAATGACCGAAAGGAGGGTCTTCTTTTGTGATTCTATTCAGGTTTGGCCATGGCAATCACGGTAGCTATATCTGAACCAGCTCTGTTCCAACAAGCAGTGCCGAAAACACTGCCTGCAGGCCCAAGTGCTGGGATCATCGCCATTTCGGCTAAGAAATTGAAGACGCTTGAAACAGCTGGTGCTGGCGGTGGTAGGATCAATGCCTGGGTTGATTCAATGAGAGCTTCTTCGCCAACCCGAAGATCGTTGGAAACGGAAGAGCATAAGTCTTGGACTGTAAGTAGCGTTTTCAAGATTCTCAGACGGTTTTTCTTGGATTCCTTCTTTAAGATTTCATCACTGACTATGAAACCTTGCTGCCTTTTCTGTTGTCTAAACAACAGCTTCAGCATCCCTCAGCTTTAACCATGTTTGAAGAAATAATACGAGCTTCAAAAGGAAAGCAAATAGTAATGTTTCTGGATTACGATGGTACACTATCTCCAATTGTTGAAGACCCCGATAGAGCTTTCATTACAGCTGAGGTGTGTTCTGAGTCTTTCTTCATTTAACAAACCAATTTTTTTGCGAATGAAAAGGCAAATACCGTTCTGATAATTCCTGAATTTTGCTCTGAACAATCAGATGAGAGAAGCTGTTCGCGATGTTGCCAAGTGCTTCCCAACAGCCATAGTCAGTGGGAGGTGCAGAGCTAAGGTACATTGCCGTTGAAGAATTCCGTATAAAAGTTCTGTTTCTTGAATATTTTTGAACCTTGAAGGCTTCTATGGAGCTGATTTTTAGTACTCAAATTTGCAGGTCTACGACTTTGTAAAGTTATCAGAACTTTATTATGCCGGCAGTCATGGTATGGACATCAAGGGACCAGCAATAGGACACAAATACAGAAAAGTGAGTTAAAATTTTGCTGTTATCTAAATCACGTACATCCTATTAAAAATCTAGCTACATACTTCCCTTGCGTTGCGTCGTATTCATGTTTGTTGTTGTTATTCAGGGCAATCAAACAGTACTGTGTCAACCTGCCAAAGAATTTTTACCCATGATAGATGAGGTAATTATTAATTTAATTTCTTCTCTCTTATATTTTGATACAGTTAAAGGGTTAGTGCTTTTACTGTAAACTTTCCTTCATTTTAGGTATACAAAACTTTGCTGGAGAAAACCAAATCCATCCCTGGAGCGAAGGTGGAAAACAACAAGTTCTGCCTATCTGTTCACTACCGTTGCGTTGAGGAAAAGGTACACATTCTAGTAAATCCTTTTACCTTGCTTGTGCTTCAGAAACAGTAAAATTTTCAGTGACTGATATGACTTTTGTTTGGTCAAATTTACATCAGAGATGGAATGAATTAGCTGAGCACGTAAAATCCGTCCTCAACGACTACCAAAATCTCAAACTGACTCAAGGAAGAAAGGTAAAAATCACTCTGTTGCCACGGCTTTATTCCATTATACTTTTCCCAAGCATGGAAGTATCTTCAACTTATCAACTTCTATCTGCTACAGGTTTTGGAGATTCGTCCAACCATCAAATGGGATAAAGGGAGGGCCCTCGAATTTTTGTTGGAATCATTAGGTGAGCCGAAAACAAACCTGTAAAGATTTTATTTAGTGGATTTAATTCTTTCATTTGTCACATTTCATATAAATATCATTCTTCAATATCAATCCTCAGGTTATGCAAACTCAGATGATGTTTTGCCTGTCTACATTGGCGATGATCGAACCGATGAGGATGCTTTTAAGGTATATACTTAGAATTGTTTGATATGCATGAAAAATTTTCAAAAGTTTCACTTGTAAATCGATCTTAATTACTTAACCTTCTTATTATATATGCTATTAATCAGGTTTTACGCGAGAAAGGACAAGGTTTTGGAATCCTGGTATCCAAAATTCCAAAAGAAACCAATGCCTCATACTCTTTGCAAGAACCATCAGAAGTAAGTAAAATGAGAATATATACGCTAGTAAAATGAATGTTGTATAATTATCATTAAAATTCTCAGTATGCGGTATTTTGATGTCTTACCATTGCTTTTTCTTGGCAGGTTATGCATTTTTTAAAACGCTTGGTAGAGTGGAAAAGGTCATCGAACCTGTAAAGATTTTACCGAGGCCACTAATTGGCAACAGGCAGAATTAAAAAGCTATCGATCAACAGAGATTCACCCTTCACCCTCGAAATTTTGTTTGGGATGGGTTGAAATTATTTATGTATTTTCTTGTAAATTTAGAAGTTGATAATTAACTGAGAAAAATTTTGTACTCTCCCATTTTAGAAATTTATCCAATAAAATATCTAGCGTACATATTTTGGTATCACTTTCTCAGGGTCCCCCAGATTGGTGTGTGTTCTTGTACATGTGAATGCGTAAAACAATATGGCCATCAACTTATTTTATGCTACAATCCAAGGCAAAGCTAGCTTCTACACGTGAAGGGCTGGATTATCTTGTTCTATTAAAGAAAGAACTTTAGACTCGATATGCAAAATTTATACTACATAAGTTAATGGAACTGCAGCATATTTAAATCAGCATATGAGTTCAGCTTTGCAGAAAATTTCTTGACCGCAGAGAAGTAGAGAGTTACCAGCCAATGCCATGATTGATTCATTATTTAAATGATGCTCGAGGAATAAAGGTGATCTTCCTGTACCAAAGCCATTAGAATTATTTACCTGTGTTACAATGTGCGGCGATGGAAGATAGATAGAACGGATCTATCATTGGGATAACTAATAGGAAGATTAGGCATGTTTCTTGAGGTCTATTTTTTGTCATGATCATGGCAAAAGAATCCCAGTATGTCAATTCCCATAATTAGACAGAAGACATGTTCAATATTCAGCTGTGATTAATGCGGTCCAATATGCTTCCACGGCCGAAACTTTTCAAAGCTTCGACATTGGAAAAAAGCCTGGTATCTAGCAGTATGTCGGAGCACGCAAGTATAATGCATTGCATGAATACACAGTTACATACAAGCACATATATATGTATACACACGTAGGGAAGAAGCAACCTCCTTAACACCCCCCACCCCCCATTCCCTCCCCGGGCTAAGATGGAAGCGTGGAGAGATGGCATTGACTCATAGATACACTGTCATGCACATGCTAAGAAAGACATAGAATCACGAAAGTTGAAGAGCCTTAGGCAGTCAAAGACAAACCATTACCTGATATCTAGAACCTAATTTTTCTCAAGGATTTGCACTCACTTTTCCATTATACTAAGTTAACAGTCAATAATAGAAGGCATCATCTCTTTATAGTTGTAAAGAAACTGGAGAATTAGAAACAAGGACGGCTCAGAAAGAAGCGAAGGGTATAGATCACACAAAAATGTCTTTACTTGGTACCGTACTCTCAAAGAGTTTAATATATATAGTTTGAATGTGATGTCCATAATTGAATGCAAAGACTAAGGAAACCACTTACAATAGTTCAAAGTTCCCATCTTCAAGTGTAGACTGCTAGCTGGTTAGACTACACGAGTTCATGCTTCTTTTTCTAGCACATATCATTATGGGATGCGCCAATAATTTTTGCTTAATCACTGCTCACTTTGGCTCATTGCTTTTGTAGCCAAGTAGATGTTATTCTACTTCTGGCAAAAAGCACTAGTGCTTTTGTGTTAAATAAAGAAATGAAAAAAATTCCCTGCAACTCACTTCTCGTCCATGCATCTGCACATTTGTGTTGAATCGTAACTTTAATCAGGGCAGGTTAATCTAAATGATCATCTCCATTATTACGCAGTCAAGCTTGCAGTGATTTCTAGACGCAGTAAATATAATGGCTTCATATAATTGCCTCCAGGCTCCATCATGTTCAATCAAGATATTTCAAGTTATCAGCACTTTTCAGAGCTATGTAGAATCGATCAATTATTGGAACAACACCATATGTAGGCTGTCACTTTTCATTAGGTTGTGACGTTTTAGGGCTAAAGTAAGTGCTACTGATTGATCATATTTGGAGTAATAAGACATCATGTAAAGAAAGTCATTGACATTCTTCCAAATTCTCTACTAGAACTAATACTCTCACGCCCCGGCCCTAGTCATCACGCAAATCACACGCCACCCCACATTGTGCATATATTCAAACCAGGGCCGCCCAGAGGAACGAGAGAGCCACAATCCATCTGTGCAATGGAATGTTGCGGAGAAGACGAGCACAGCTGGAATCGGTGCAACATTATTGGGCAGAAGAAATAACAGTTCAGTCCTGACAAAACCTGTGCATCCAATAGCTGGGATAGACGAGACGAGATTAGTTCATTCCTCAAGATTCAAGAAATTTACAATATTAGTAGTAGTACTTAGGGGCATATAGAGAAAATGTAATTGGTAGATGGATGAAACCCTTAAAATAAGAGAAAGCGATCTCAATTCACAACCAATTACAGATATTGGAGACCCTTAATGGGTGGAACGAGGCCATTAATTTCTCATAAACAGAATAGCAAGTCGAAACCATTGGGCACTTAGATCTGTGAGAGCCCACCTCAAAAGATGAAAGGAATCTTAAAGTTGTTTGTTAATGGATACGAAGCTTTTACTTTAATGGTTATTTTCAGAGGGTTAGGTGGTGAAAGAGAAACCCACTTCTGAGATAGAGAGGAAACAATTGTTGAGGAAGAGTTGGATTCCACTTAAATTGCTTGATGTGAAGAAGACATGGATATTTAATGGGGACACCATTGCAATATGCTTCTCGAGCTAGGTCACGACCATGGAAAGAAAAACTACTCTTTTTAGACGTGGAAAGAATGGCTTCCACTAGATTCAACTCATCATTGATGCCCTAATTCCAAATAAACTAAGTCATGAAAAAGCCAATTATTGGTGGAAAGGGGGAGCATATGGCAAGGACAACCACCTAGCCTCACTAAGTAACACTAACAGCTATCATTCATGCTTGGGGAGAACAAATTATAGTCTGATTTGGATTTTGGATCTTCTATAAAGAAAGTTCTCCATCCAACTTACTATTATTTTTTTATTGGCGTTGCTCCTGCTCCTGCCAAGCAATCAGTTGGGAAAAGATCTCACACTAATAAACAAAAATTTCACGTTCAAAAGCTATCCTTGTGACAATGATGCCCAACACTAAGACCGATGTCCGTTCTAAAATAATCTTCAATCCATTATTTAGTTATCCTAAAGCATAAAATCACCTGGTCCAGATTGTGTGAGAACTTGGAGAAGGTTTATATAAAGTTCTTGATTCAAAACTGAAGACTTGGTCCCCTACAAGCAAAGGATGCCTTGCTGCATTGGAGGAATTGAAAGTTATTTTTTCATCAAATAATTAATATATATATCAGATAGTTGTACTTAAAGGTGGATACTTAGATTCCCGTGTGAGTCAGCTGACTTTGTTGGAGGGAGCAGACCCAAGAAATGTTGGAGTTGCAGTATGCCTCAGGTATAGGCATCCTCAGGCTACCAAAGGCATCAATTACTATATGCTGAGGATGTGTCATAGACTGGCTGCATTAATAGAGGCCCGCCAACAAGATGTTGACTGATGATTACTTGTGCTTCGTTGCGTCCGGCTGTCCATGTGGTCTGTCTCTTTTCTTTTCTGTGTAATTATTTATCAAACTAATGATTACTTAATTCAGGACAAGAACAACAAAGTTGTATAAAGCTCGGTCGAGGAGCGAAAATAGAGAAAAGACGTAGATGACTGGAGGCCAGAACAGCATAACAATATGGTAGAAATCAAAATTTCTAATGAGATGTGAAGCATGTGTCTTCAATATGAATAAAATAGGTTCCAAGGCATGAATGTCGAATGGATCAGGCTGAAACTGTTTCAAGAAACTAAAGAAAAACCAGTTTCCACTGCCCCAGGCGATTAAGTCTAAGTTTCAATTCTCTTTGGAATTTTTGAACTGGTTATTGTAAACCCAAGAAATTCCCTGGATTAAGTAACTATTATTCACATCCCTTTGTCTGTCCACCATGTTGCAAGGAATTCAACTTCGAAGCAAAGAATTTGGACCTTGGTTGGTTAATTGATGTGTCTTTGTTAGATTTGATGCCGGTGTTATAATTTATAAACCCCTCTATATATATAAACCCCCGGCAATAATCTACTCGATTGAATAAAACTGAACATCCAGGATTTCTTCTCAATTTTGCGCATTTCCTCATAGATCCAATCTTGAAATTACATCAAAAAAGGCCTGAAATAACCACTTAGTTGTTAAGATGTGCCCCAAAAAGGCTTTTTATTTTCTAGTATATTCTTTACGATATAATCAGAAGAGAAGTTCAATTTGTGATAGTTGCTATGATGTATATAATCAAGACTGATTAGGGAATATTTAATGTTATTGGTCCAATCACGTCCCTTATCACATTTTTCTGATGATCCTATTCTCTTTTTTTTTTTTTTTTGGCAGCTGAGCAAAAATCAGTGCCGATTGTGGAGTCGGGACCCGTACCGTGGCTAAGTTTCCCACTGATCCGAATGTGCAACTTATTTGGAATTTGTAACTATTGTATGAGCAAGTGTTGCAGCACTTCCCTCCCACTTACATGTCCCGGGGGAGAGGGGTTCAGATAGTAAGCTCATGATGGACTTGGACTTACTTCACTATCAAGAAAGGAAAGAGATCTTATAAAACCGTGCAATCGCTTTAATTGAGCTGCTAAATAATTGAAACCTTTGATTGTGGCTGTGGATGGAATCGCAATTTATGAAGATGGATTACTAGTAGAGTCTCATATATACCGTCAATCACCTTTTACTGCTAAACCTTGTGCAGCACGTAAATTCTTATACTGCATACAGCAAATTGCTTAGACTAACTCATTCTATTTTTCTGAGCAACCATTTTTGCACATCAGTTGAGTTACAAGCACACTATTGCAACAATTCCAATGAACTGCTGGATGCTAAAACTTTGATCAATGTGATGGATACCATAGTAATGCTGATAAGGGTATGTTACAAAAATAGTGCTTTCACTTTCATAGGTTGCGAAGCGCTATGATCTGAACAACAGAAATTTAAAGATAAAAATCTACACAACACATATGATCAACACTAAATAAAGCAAATTTATTTTTCTTTAAAACAAAAAAAGAAAAAAATGTGAAGAATGAGGTGGATAATGGAATATTTTGAATAATCTAGGCAACCATATTGCCTTGTCTAATTTGCATGATTGACAATGACAATATACAAATACAAAATTTTGACTTACAATTAATTAGCCACCGGTCGTACATTCCTGATTCACAACATGAGCACCTTTACCGAATCTATCTACCAAAAAACTGCACGAAACAGAAATCTTCTTGCTCTTAATATCCAATGACCCAATTTTCAGTGTTATAGGGACATTCATCGACAAAGATAAGGAAATCCGCCTCTTCGGATGTGTACCAATCATGCTTGTTGCAATTTCTTTGGGTAATCGACTGCTTGAGCCATGCAACTTAACCCTTACGACTGTCGAACCTTCCGATTCTTGATTAAGATTCGGAAATTTTCCCACAGCAATTTCCTTTTTCTTCAGAGATAAGGCAACATCGGAGCCATCTTGATCGTAGGAAATTTCGTGGTACGTATTCGGATTGTGAATTTTCATGTTGATGTCATATTCAAGATTTTGCTTGTGAAGTACAGGTTTCAGTGTCCTGACGAGGAAACGCTCAATGCTGAAACCAGGATCATCGTAAGTCAAGAAAATTGCAAGAACACTTCCTGTAATTGCGCCAATAAGGACAATGACGATAACACATATAAATGTGCAGAAAGTAAACGACCCACAAAAAGATGAATTCTTTGTTGTAGCTTGGTGACTTCTACGGTGCTTTTCGACATAAATTGCATTTTCAGGCGGTGGAATGCGATAAACTTGATCTCTGGGGACCTGGACGATGTATGTACCCTGACCAAAGGCAGATTGATCAGATAGTTGAAATACAGGTACGAATTCAGTTGAACTCGCGGGATCTGATATGCTCGGCGCTTGAGGCAAGGAGGTGGATGGTGATCTATGTTTTTTCCCATGTGATGGGTGCTCCCCCTCCTCCATGGAAATACGGCCGGAAGCAGAAAGGAGTGGGAGGTGGTCGGTGAGAGCAAGGGTGTAGAGAGGTTGGTGGTTTGCATGGGAACAGGTCGTTGCATGAAGGATTGAGAGGCTGAGCAAAAGAGAGGGGATGTTCGATTTAGGGGCAGATACATATTCCAATAGTCAAAAGATATATTGCGTTGCTTAAATGCAATTTTTTCCTCTGATTAATAAAGGGAAAGTAATTTTTATATTAACAACCATATATGTATATTCAAGTTGGGAAAAAGTTATTTTTCCAAGCAATAATTTTCATTTGTTCCCCATTCTTAGTTCTTAAATAATATCCGACATTAGTCTAAAATTAAAGTGTGAAATAGTGCAATTTTTTGTTGGTAAAAGAGGTGAGATGTATAAACGAAAATAAATAGCGCATTGCTGAAACATATTGTTGTAATTCTATTTACTTTTGTTTTTTAAGGAGAAGAGAATTTTGATTTGAATAAAGTACAAAAATATGATGGCGTTCATTAGAAAAGAAAATTGTATCTTATAAAAAGTCGATTATTTGAATAAAATGATGGAAATATTTTAAATGACACATTTTAGTAGGAAAGCCTTATATCATAAATTAATCCATTCAGTTGATAATAAAATTCACGAATCAAGAACGTTTTGTTCTTTAAGAAAATACAAATATTAAAGTGAATATTATGTGCATGATAATGAATATTGAACACGCAAACAAAATCAATATAGAAGATAACTATTGATTAACTAATCAAAATAAAATATCCTTTTAAAAAAATACCAAAAGAATGTAATTTGGAACTTCTTCTTCGTTTTTTTTAACAATATTTTGAACTATTTAATAATAAATATGGCAATAGGTTCCTCTTTTGTAGTGTCAACGGGCATGTTTCTGGGTGCTCTTTCAGATCCCATTACGTTCACAGAATGGGCCTTCTTAAACTTTAGTACTCAGTGTCTAGCCATTATTTGGCCCACCATTTTCTTTATTGGTGTACTATTTGTTTGTTCATCCAAAAGTTTTAGGACGAATTTGGATTAGTTTTTTAAAATTAAATTGTATTAAAATTTATAAAAATAAATTATTTTTGAGAAGACTAATGGACTCAAAGTAAAAAAAAATTAATTTTTTTTTGTTAAAAAACCAATCCAAGTACACCCTTACTTGATTACTGACCGGTAGCATTCTTAAAAAAATTATTTAATCAATTTTAGCCAAGGAATAAATGGGTTTTTTAACCCGAAATGAGAAATTCCAATGATATTTTTTGAGTCCATATTTATCATTTTTCATGTTTTCAGTTAAAAATGATGCAATAAAATTTATCTTTAAGAAAATTAATGCACGATTGAATACTTGAGTCAACAAAATTACTGAAGTCCGAACTTCTACGGCATAAAGAATTAAAGAGGAAAAGAAGATGATAAAAAGGTAAGTTTAAAAATGCTGAACGAATGCAGATCTTTTAGAGAGCATACAATAGTCAAAGTCACCAAAAAGGACAACAAAAAGAGAGCGCTTAAAGTAGTATTATAGTGATACTTCTAAACTAAGGAAAAGAAGTTGTAGAGACAAAACCATCTTGTTTTTGTGGTTCAGATTGTATTTTTTTCGTTTTCCCCCTTTTGAAGCCACTTTTTAAATATCGTATGAGGACTCATTTGTTGATACACCATTTGCCACGGTTTCAATCATTTGACTTGAACCGCACACTTGTGGGCTCAGTGCCAACTGGATCCACACAGCTTGGGCTCTCCCCAGTTTTAAAAAGGAGGTCGTTCTGGAAAAAATGCACTATTGAATCGTATTGATAAAACATATACCTTTTTATAATTATTTTTTTTTATAAAAAAGGACATTTTTCAGTATTACTCAATTTGAAAAACCCCTTTTGCCTTCTTCCCTTTCTCTTTTATAATAATTAGTAATTCCATTACGTACACAACTTTAAAAAGTATTCTTACAAATAATTTAGAGTGAAGTTTAAAACTTGTTATCAAAGAAACGAGCCTTGCAAATATGGAAAAATGTTCTCGTACTTGTTGTACGTTTACTATATGACATCATGCAAGAGAAACAATAGTGGAAGAAAGATATCTTGAAGGAAATAGCTATGCAATAGATTTCACCAAAAAGCAAACTCTAACCCCTCCTAACTCATAAAGATCAAAATATACAATTGCTTACACGATAAGCAAGCCCTAACTAATAAGGGTTCATTTTCATTTGGATTGCATATCTCTCAATAAAATATATAATTAGATTTCACTTTTTATCTTATTAAAAATTATTTTTACGAAATTTAAGATAAAATATCTCCCAATCAAATACACTCCAAGTCTAACTGCCTAAGGCCTTAAATATACGCTGGTTATAAATATTTAGAGTAGAATTAGATAGAGTTTAAATTTAAAATCTTTTATCTTAAGTTTTATAGAAATAAATTTTTTATGAGAAGAGATAGAAGATCCGATTGGATTCAATCAAAGTAAACCCCTAATAAATTGCTAAAATGCAGAATATGTTATTGAAACCAAAAAATATAGAAAAGTCCAATAGACAATAAGTTTGTAATAAAAGAAGAAGAAAAACGCAACACGTTGTCTACATTAATAATTGTTGTTCCTTATGAATAGAAAGGACATTCAAGTTTTGACTCAGCAATTCTCTGTTTGGACCAATTAGAGTGTATTAATGAGGATTTCATACGAATCACATACAATCCGTGACTCAGTAAGGGAATATTTTAAGAAAAATCAAACCGGAAGTGGCACTTTTTAATGTACACTAGGTCGTGATTAAGAAATGGTGGGTGCTTCATATCTGATTTGCTAGCTACACTTTGCTCTTGAAAAGACATTTTTGGCTTTATGCATCAGTGGGTTTTCAAGTCCTGGGTTCGCTTGTCATGGTCCTATCAAATTTTTATTTTTATTTTATTTTTTTATAAATAATTTATTTTTATAAAATTAATTCCATTCTTAGAAAAAGACATCCCGTTATTTAAATAACAATAAATTTCAGAGGAAGAACAATAAATGTGAAACAAATTTAATATTTATTATTTAAATAAAATTATTTTATAAAGGAAAAAATTGTAAAATAAATTCAAATGTAATAATTTCAAAGTTGTTGCGTACTTTCTGTTTGTAATACAACTGTTTCATTATAGATTCGTTTGTGTCTGAATATTTTATTTCAGTTGTATTAAAAAAAGGAATATATTATTTCAGTAGTTAGTTGACCAGACGTGAATTAGCGGTACTGCACTTCGAAGTTTCAGAAATGGTCGCACCCGAGAATCAAATTGTTAATTGAGGTTTTTCCTTTTTGCAAGGCAAAAAAAAAAAAGAATTTATAAAATAGGAGTGGGCGAAGAGGAGGCTAACCATTGAAGTTATGGTACGGATAATTTTGTTGATTTGTTCTCGTTAAACAGGCTGTTGTCTAACCATAGCCATTTGTATATATTAAATTATAATGATAATTGATAATTCATTTTTGGCGTGAGAGGTTTTTAAATTTATTTTAAAAAATAAATTCAGGAATATAAATGTGAAAATTGATGTGTATACAAACCTAACTTGATTATCATGTATTACACAAAAATTCAAACCTCAAATTTTCTCGGTTCTTACCACTTGAACAAAGCTTCATACACAACTTGATTATAATGATAATGATAGTATATATATATATCTTTTGTAAAGGGTGCCAATTTATAACAAATTGAGTTGGTGTATTTGAGGGCTACCCAAACGTAACTATGGCTCCGCCTTCCAGTCAATAATTGTCTGGATAAGGTGAATTTGTGAGGTCTAGTTTTGAGGGCTACACATAAGTTATAAGTGTCCATGGCTCCCACCTTCCAATCTAATTCTCCGGATAAGGTGAATTTGTGAGGTCTACTTACTTATGTTGTGGTTGCTCCTCCGCTTCTCGTGTGTTCCATTGCGTCCGACTCCCCCAATGTGATATCCTTTGATTTAATCTTATAAATAAAAAGACTAATTGTGTTTGGAAACTAGTAGTTATTGTAACTGGGCAAGTATATATAAGCTTAGATTGGACAATATTTTATTTTAAAATCAAACTCAAAATTTTAAGTGTGAGACTCACATATCCTCTCACAAACAATTTACTTCTTACGAAATTCAAGACAAAAATTTCAAAATAAAACTCTATCCAGTTACATCTATAAATATCTGCACGACTTATTGAAACATGACGTACTGCATGGGAATTTCAGTGATCCTTTTTAACCTATTCTACACGTTTTAGAAACGATAAACACAGCTTTCTCAAGTGTTGAAGATTAAAGATTTGGCAAAATATTCTTTTTTTCAAATCTTATTAGATAAGCATTGAACTTACTATTTGACTCCAACCAAACACCCCCATCAATTTAAGAGGTTATTTGTAGTACATAAGCTATGAATTCTTTTATTCCCAATAGAAGGAGGAGAAAATCATGAGTTGAAATTTGAAGAGAATAAGCCCTAATCTGCCTAGAGCAAGACACCTTCACAATCTATTCTGCAGCAAGTTTGACAGTTTGATCCCTTTGTAATTGGTCTTTTTTTCATATGCAAAGCTCCCTTACACTCATTTATTTCAAAATTCCATACCAAAATTTTATTTTGAATTTTACATTCTTTATAAAAAAACAATTCACTTTAAATTCTTCCATAATTTGAAGTTATCACATGTTTTCATGCAATTCTATTTTCTTTAGAAATTTTCTATTGACGATAAATTTTATATTTCGTAAGTTTTTATATAATAAAAATTACCACACAGAAATACTATAGAAATGCAGCGGGGGGAGGGGGTGGGGGGAATAGAGTAGGGATTTGGAGGAGATAATGTCGGTTCCAGTTCCCGAGCTTTTTTACCAGCCTCAAAAGTGAGTGCTTTTATAGATCTACAACTTGTGTTACTATTAAATACCACCATATCTTCTACCTTTTGTTCTTATCCGTTTAGCCTACAAACCAACTTCTTCAATCCCAGGTTCATGCGTCTCCTATCTAAATTCAAACTAAATCCAAATTCCTTGCTCCATTTTAAATTCAAATTCTTTTTAAAATTATCTTTGTTTAAATTTGATAAACAAGTGTTCATTTAGTTGATCAATCAAGACGCATTCTTTGTAAGGTCAAAGTGTTGAGTTTGGTTTCTATCTTATTTCTTAATTTAAAGAGAAAATATAGAACTTAATTGTGAGAGAAAGTAGCAAGACAAGGCTGGGTACTTTTCCACAAAATAAACTTTTTTTTAACAAAAAAGACAGCAAAAAGGTTGCAAAAATAATTTCCAATATTGTATACATTTTTCTCTATAAAATATCTAATTTAAATTATAGGTGCACTTATTTGGACCGATTTTCTTTTGTGAATTTTTGTTTTGATAACGACAAAAGAAAATTAGTTTGTTAAAAGAAAGATGAAGCGCAATCTGAAAAATGTAAACAATAAAATTAATAAATTAAATTTTTATTATTTTTAAATTACTTCAAAACTTATTAATTTTAGATCAAATAAAAAATTTGTCTTTATTTTAAATGTTAATGTATTTCAATTCAAATTAGAATTAAGATGGTAGAAAGTTTTTTTTGAAGAAAGAATTATGTAAATTTATAATAAAGATAAAAATAAAATATATTCGCGACGCTTATAAAAAATATGCTACATTTGTCAGTTCTCTAAATTTTGTGTCAAAACTAAACCAATTCAAAAAAAAAAATTGACTCTACAAATATTTTGCTTGAACGAAGCTCACCCAACAAAAAAAAAGTACAAAAATAGAATAAAATTTTTTAAATAAAATATCAATGCTATAGATACACTAAAACAGAGTTGAGATCGTCATCGAAAAATTAAATGTAATATTTGAGAACTATGACGTAGAAGAGAAGTCAAATTGGCGTAGGGGCACCGATAAAAAGATCCATTGGCAGGTACCACATCCTACACTACCACTACCACTACTACTACTCCAATACACTATTAAACAACGAAATTAGAAAGCTCCGAAAAAGCCAGCAGCACCACACCCCAAAGTGGCACGCAAGAAGCCAAAACCAGCAACCAAGCCAAACCAAAATCTATTTCCACTGAACCATAAAAAGAAAGAAAACCACCACCACCCCAGCACCCGCGTCCACACCCACACTCGCACCTCGCCCACGCCGTTACCTTAATAAAGCGGGCATTTTCTCTCTAATCTCTGTTTCCTCATTGGACCCAAGTTTAGCTCTAGGTCAACGGTCAATGCAGGAACAACCCCTCCCCGCCCCCTCATACCCCGACTCCCCTCTTTATATCTCTGTCTCCTTCGCTCCGCTCATCCCCTTTCTTCTTCTTCTTCTTCTTCTTCTGCAATTTCTTCTCTCATTGTGCTTCAAAAGTTTCTGTATTGTTTTTGAATCTGTCTACAGAATGAAGCTCTCTGCTTATGGATCCGATCCTTTCGATCGGTTCGACTGCGTTCCCGACCCCATTGTTCTCCACATCTTCAACAAAATCGCCGATGTTAAAACCCTAATCCGTTGCCGTTCTGTTTCCAAGCGCTTCAACTCGCTTGTTCCCCAGGTCGATGCAGTTTTGCTTCGAGTGGACAGAGTCATCTCGGCTAACGATTCCGACTACGATGACGGGGACTCGTTTTTTCTCGCTTTTCTCCGATCCATTGTCAAGTCCGTTCATAATCTTTTCTCCCCAAATAAACCGCCGGTTTATAACTGCCCGACCCGGACTCAGAACTCTCCGATCCAGATTCTTCGCGGGTTTGAGAAAATTCGGAGCCTACAAATCGAGCTGCCTTCTGGTGATTTGCGGTTGGAGCAGGGTACTACTATTAAATGGAAAGCTCATTTTGGGAAAACCCTCAAAAGCTGCGTGATTTTAGGGTTTCGCGGCTCCTCTGAGGCGGATTTTGGTGGTGGAGGGCTGAAAATGCGGGTCGTTTGGACTATTAGCGCATTGATAGCGGCGTCAGCCAGGCATTATATGATGCTTGATGTTGTAAAGGAGCTAGATGATCTAGTTAATTTGGTGGTGAAAGACAAGGATGACGAGGGCACGGTTGTGATGGATAAGAGTGGATTGAAAGAATGTAAAGAGAGGCAAGAAGATGATGAAGAAGCAAATGCTAACGGTAATGCGAATAATAGAGTTGCAGAGGTTTGGTGGAAGAGTAACAGAACGAAAGTGCCTGCCGTGAGGATGAGGATGAGGCATGAGGCGAAGATAGAGTTGTCAAATGGGGTGAAACTGGAGGGCGCGACATTGGTTGTGGTGAGGCCGATAAACAACGGAGGTGGTGGCGAAAGAAGCGAGATGGAGGAGCAGAGTGGGGATGCGGGTTTGGCAATGGGAGCATTTGGAGGAGATGGGATTTATGGCGAAGCTGTGGAGAGGTTGCTGAAGAGTAGAAGTTATATCCTAGAGATGAACTCTTTCTAAGTCTTTCAAGTAAGGCAGTACACAAGTGTCAACAATTATGCTTTTGCTCATCTCTCTCTGCGAGATAGGTTTTCTTTCATTTGGTTAATTATGGTTCCAAGTTGCTGTTTTTACCTGTATATATTCTAGGTTTTATCCATGGGATTGTACGAGTTCTGTTTTGTTGTGTAAAAATTTTGAGCATCTTTCATGTATTAATAGATGGTAGACGATGTTTCCTAATTTCTATACTTCTTTTATCCTTTCCCCTTCTCTGAATACTGCTTCATTCTGTAAGAGGATCAATTTCTGGTCAAGTTATTATTAGGAAGGTGCTTTGTGGATGAGTTGATGGGGCGTTGGTTGAAGAATGGTGTCAAAAGTCAATGGAATTCAATGCCATTTCTGCACATTTGTTAGCCAATTTGAGCATCAATGACAATGACGACCCCAGTTGGAGATTGGAGAGTGGAAAACCGTCGCTGTCTTATGTGAAAAACAACTAAAAGCAGTTTTGAGGTTTAGTTGGGATGAGGCTTAGTGGAGTTTGTACAGAGGAGAAGAATTTTGTTCAACAAAACAACGTTCTTCTTGTTTGGTGGGTGGGGTGAGTGGGTGTGTGTGTGTGTGTGTGGATCGGGTTTTTGTTGCGGGCTTTGTCGAGCTTGAGTTCAGTCGATGTTTTCGATTTTGAGTCTGTTTTAACTTGATTTTTTAAATAAAATTATTTTATATATTTTTTATTTTATTAAAATTTGTTTAATTTATTAAAGATAATTAATCTTATATTTTTAAAAATCTTTAAAACTTATACTTAAATATTAAATATTTATATTAATTAAAAATAAAAATTTAATTATATTACTATTATTATATTTAAAAATAATTTTAATATTCTGAACTCATTTTGAATATATTTAATCGGGCCGAATTGATCGGGTCGGGCTGGCTCAAGCCTATTTGACAATCTAGTTATGGCGTTATGCCTGATAACTAGAGCAGTTGAGCTGACTAGATTGTCATAAGAATTTTCATCACTCAATGCTTGGAAATCCATTAAGGTTGTCAATTGCGCAAAAAATGGTGCAATTACTTTGTACGTGGGTAATGCCAAATGGCTAATAGATACGAATGCCTTGCACAGGACTTGAAGCTTGCACTTCTTAGAAAAACAAAAACAAAAACAAAGCTTAAAATATTCAATCGGTGGACGTTGATATTTATGGTAACTATAGTGGGATGTAATTATGTTCTCTATTCAAATCAACTCTTAATTAGTTATCTGAAACTTTATCTGTAATTTTATTCTCGAATTTATCATTCAATAAACTTACTTGCATTGCATAGCATCTTATCTTGAAACTCAAATGTAAAATTTTAAATTTTAAATTTTAAATTTATATTTCTTCATGAAAACAATTCAGATCGTACAAAACTCAAGGTGAGATAGAATAAGTGTTGATTTTAAGATTTTTATTTTAAATTTAGTAAAAGTTAAACTATTTATATAGAGAGATGAATGTAACATAGAGAAAATACAAAAATTTTAAAATTAAACTTGACCCAATAACACCCTCAATTATTTCAATATTAGTACTAAATGTATAATAATTTTACTAATACATGATAATTTTAAAATAATTTTATTATTTTTATCTTTTAAACACTTTATAAAATTTTTAAATTTACTACGATATTTATTTCATTCATTTTTTAATATTCACTACAAAATAGGGACACGTGGACAAATGTAAGTTAAGGCAAAACCTGAATTTGTAAAGTGACATAGATGGCATTAATGAGCATTGAGCACATTGGTTAAAGTGCCATCATGAATTCATTGCATTATTAGATGCTATTATCATTTTAAAATATATAACGTATTTTTTTTACACAAAAATTAAAATTTTATAAATTTTATTTAAAAAAATTTGATAGATATCTAAAATGGCTCTATTTAAAAATCTTTGTCAAATTTAAATTTAATATTAAGAATTGATGTTTAGGGTGATTGGTTAAAAAACTAATATTTTTTTTAAAAATAAAAGTATTTAAATAGTTGATCGGAGACAATATTAAAATTAAAAATAAAGTAATAAATAAAATTTTTATATATAGAAAGATTACTTATATTTTAAAATAAAAAAAAGTTAAAAAAAAGACATATATTTTGAAACGGATGAAGTATCATAAATCTTGATGTAATTAATATGTTTATAAAATTCACATGTCTATTAAATAAGATCGATCCATGTATCTTATTAATTATTTTATGAAAGATCATTCAATCTATCTATATTTAAAGGTGTATAGAATCAAGAAAATTAATAAATGATACTCTATGAATGAAAAACATTAATCTCTAATTATAAACTATTGTTATAATAACTTAAAGAAAGAGCTCATAGCTGTGTACGAATCAAATTTAGATAAGATTGAAGAGTCAAGGGGAAAGGTTTTGGCCAATAAAATATAAAAAAGAATCAGAAACTTAAAAGACTTGAATTTGCTGCCAAAGTTAAGCGAAAAAAAAAAAACCTTAAATTTTGATAATAAAAAGTTAGAAGGAAAAATCACTTACTCAGCCCTTTCAGTTTATAAAATTTTTAGGAATTTCGAAAGCTTCCTTTCTCAAGTCTAACCTCTCGGTAGAGCAGCCATAGAGGAACCTCCCAAGAAGCCTGAGAAGAAGACAAAGGCTATACTCCTAAAGAGAAGAAGTCTATAATTCGTACTCCTTAATTTCATTAATTTATCAAAAATTTATTGATTTTTTATGTTGATTCTAATTTTTTTTAGTAATGAACAATCTTTTATAATATTTATGATTTGATTTCCTCCTTTAATATCTTCTATGTTTGTAGGAGAAATCAAATTCAAGTAAAATAGCACAAAGAAGGAGCTCATCGGAAGACTGTCGAGCGACAGAGGCCCCTCTTTCTACTATACCCCTACCGGGGCTGTGTCTCTCAATTCTTTCTCTGTATTTCTGCATCAGCATTTTGTTTCTTTCCTATTGGTTGCGGATCAAGAATTTTTAGAAGAGAAATTTCATTGTCAGAGTAATATCCGAGGTAATTGGCAAACACATATTCCTGTCGTTTGTTAGATCCAAAGAAAAAAAAAAGGAAAAAGAGAAAGAGAAGATCCTGTTTAGTCTTTTGGCTTTTTATTTTTTTCCAGCCAACTTGGAAGTTCAGTCGGCAAAGTTTTTCTTGGGTCGTCTTTAGAAAGCAGTAGAAGGTTTGGGAATAGGAACTTATAGAAAATTGGTTTACCATGGAATCACAATCCCTAATAGGACTTTTTGACTTATTAAGAGAAAATTAGAATTTTGAGTTATTTTTTTACTTAAAAACAGATATTTTTGTATAATATCTCACTCTATAAAAGTTTTATCTGTGTTCATTGTGTGATAAAATACGTAATTTTGATAAAATTAAATTAGGCTATTTAATTTTCTTTTGATATATTCTTGAATCTTCTTTTTAAAAAAAGAGAGAGAAGAATCAACCATCAAGTGACACTTGGTCACTTGATTGATTTTTTTGTTTTAAGTCTGGTGACCGACTCTTGTACATTCCACACACACACATATATAAACTATTCGATAATTACGTATTTTATTTAGGTTTAGATTTATGCCTGTAATAGTCTAGAAATATTCACTTGATAAATTAAAATTTATCATTTTTAGAAATTTTGACAAAGGCTTAGTCATTTGAATTTGTAGGAAATTTACAAATTTCAATAGGCAGTGAGTAGCATATCTGTAGCGATCATGTGAGTTTACAAATCGAAACTCACAATATTTTTAGTACTATCAATATTTGTTATTCTCAAGTATGAGTATATATTATTTTGAGCATTACTTGAGTTACATATTTTAAATTGGAGAAGTTCTCCATGAGAATTACTTTAGTTATTTGTTTTTAAATTGTAGAGGTTCTCCACAATATATTTTTACTTGTACACTAGAAATATTCAGGAGCGATGCACCAAATAGGTATTTATTTAATTTAAAATATTATAGTATTAGAACATGATCTATAAATGCAAATAATCTTTAGAAAATATTTTATTATGTATTTTGGAAAGTCATGCGCATTTTCATAGCATATTTGGAAAAACTTGCATTTACATGTTTGGATTGGCGGACGATTGTTATTTTGAAGTTATTTCAAAATTGGATTTGTTTGTGGATTTAGATCCATTTGGATGGCTACTTTAGTGGCCTTTATGTTTGAAAATTTGTATAAAAACTTCGTCCTGACCAGATTTGATTTGGAATGTGATGTGAATATAAATATAATTTGAGTTTGAAGTGTTAGTGAATTGCAACGTATGTGGCTAATCTCCTGTACTAAGGCATCTTTCATTTGCATGGAACACACATACTCTAGATTGTCGATCCACTTAAAAGGGAGCGCTGTATATTAGGAAGCGCATGACCCAACTGATATTTCATTTATCTGTTTATGGTCATCTAATAGTGAGTTGGGGGGCTCAATGTTGAGGTTGATTATCAGGGTTAGACTGGTAGGTACCCTAGAATCCTCAGCTTGCTGTCTATTTGATAAGGCATAAGGTAGTCTATGAAATCAAATATTTGTACTAGTGTATGACTGATATTGACCACAGAATGCCGAAATTTGAGTCATGATGACCTCGTTATTGGTTCATGTAATTTACTGTTGAGTCAGCATTCGATTGTTTATCATGTTTAAAAAATTTATTTCGAAACTCTATGTTAACGTGTTTTGATTCGCTCAGACTTTTCAACTAGGTCCAATCTTTATAATTAGTTTTGTGTATTTTTTTAATAAAAGATATTTAATTGCATATAAAGAACCTTGAATACTATCATGCATGCACATGCATTCATATCATTTTCAAATAAAAAACGCACAAGTAAACTCACTGAGATTTCTAACTTATACTTATTTTTATTATTTATTTTAGATAGATTGTATCCAGAGACCGAGTTATGAACTTCTTGTTTACCATAACTTTAGCTCGGGAAGATATTTGTTATGAGTATAGTGCTTTTGGGAGATATTATATCTTTTATTCTCTCTCGCTAGTTTTGGAGAGAAGATTGTATTAAAGATCTACCTTTGTATATAAAGATTTACGCTATTGTTTCCGTTTATTGTATTTTTTTTATATATGTGTAGTTCTTATTTCTTCTCCGAACACGTTAGTACTTATACATATCAGTACCGAGAGGTACGCTAGTACCTTACTCAACCGTAGTAGAATCTAGTGGAGGGATTGAGGGTATCATACTCAGAGTATACATGGTACTATTTTTATGGGTACTTGTAACAATAAGGATATTATAGGTACTTGTAAGTAATACGTTGACATAGTATATGAAGATTGAGGTGAAATTTTTTTTTCCAGTTGAAAATGAAGGTGCTCCCCCTTTTTTTTAAGCCTAAAATAATCAACTTTGGGCACTTCTGAGTATTTCAGTTAGTTCAAGCTATATATCAAATTTCTGTTTGTTAGTCTGAGCTATCTGAATTGAGTATGAGAGATGACGCTAAACTTAGAGTCATGCACGTCCTTTTTGCAGGATGTGCAGGACCCAATTTGATCTGTCGGATCATATTTGAAATCTAATCTGACGAATCATATTTTTTACTCATAAATGTATTTTTTTGTAAAAATTTATAAATTTTCACAACTGTCATATGATCTGACAGACCTGATTTCATGTTGTACGTGCGGAGAATCCGTAGGTGCAGTACAGTAACCGGACTAGAGAGATGATGCGTGACACTGGTGCACATGTTTTGGAGATGATGCTTCTTCTCTCGAAGAGATCCTTCAAGCTCCTGACCTTTCTACATTTGAGACTAATACAGAGTAGTGAATTAAGATTAGTTTCATTGACTACCAGACATAATTGTTTCATAATGTAGAATCACATTTTGTTATTTTACATAAATCCCATTATGTAACCAGTGCTATGTGTATAAATAATTATATTTAATTCTTTTCCTTCTCCTTTCTTCAGTTTTAGTTTTGAAATTTTACCGGATTTGATGTAAAGAATGGATATTGTAAGGAGTATAATTGGGTTGAACATGGTTGGATTCGCAGATGCTTTAGAAATGGTTTGAGCTAATGGCTGGAGAATGGTTTCGAAGAGGGTTTGGCTTTCAAATTTCAATGGGATTTTTGTTTGCTTGCAATTATTAGCATCATTAATGTGCTTTCTTTTATTTAAATATTAGCGAAAACAAATCGCACTCCTAGATGCTTCATCAACATTGTCCTGTTTGCCTTTTGCCTTTTGCCTTTTGCCTTTTGCCTTTTGCCTTTGCAGTACGAAGCTCCGAATACAAAAATAAAGTGACTTGCTACCATGGATGATGATATGCGTTTTTTCACTCATTATCCCAGAAAAAGAAAAGAAAAATACTCAATTTCCTTCTGCACATAGATTCCCGCACCCGAGAGACTCTTCGAAGAAGGAACTCGAGGGCGCCAGAAAGCCTACGGCTTGAAGGCTATAGGCAAAAACTTCATTGGTGAAAATACATTAGAAGCCAGCCCAGAGATATCAAGGTTCCCCAATGCAATTCAGCTGCATCCATAAATAGGAAAGTTTCAATCAATGAGAGAAGAACAGTACAGGAGATTTACACTTGAAACTGATCAAGCCATTTGCACCAAGTACTCAACACCTTATGCCTTCTCCTTTTCGACAATTGAAATGCCCTGGACGATTTGTGTGTATATTCCACTCACCACCAACCAATCTTGGCTAGTGACACATCTAGAAATTTAGTACAGCTTGAGTGGTGCAACAGTAATTTTGTCAACACCCAAGCTTTATTTCCCAATTCAAAGATTGCTGGTTCTAGCAGAAAGAAAAAACCAGAAAGTGCTGAAATCCAGTAAATTTCCATCTTGGCAAATTTTCTCACCTTCTGAAGATCCACTCTGGAGGATCGTCTATCTGCTGATGGAACTAGACGGAGAATTGTGATCAAGGGAGCCATAGAATGATATTAAGACAGTATTCAATCCACCTGATCCAGTTGAACCGTGAACTGAATTGTTGGTTCAAGGATGAAACTTCGGTTTTATTGCAATGATAGGCAATCAGCAAGCATGAAATAATCTCTCTCTCTCTCTCTCTCAATCAGATGGCAGAACGAAACAATGCTTCATATTTCTCTCCTTCCATCAACTACTTGCCATCTGTGATTTCTGATAGTCACCATCTTTAGAAGAACATCTGCATGCTCAGAATCCAGTTTCCAAATAAAATAGAATATTTTTCTCTCAGACTGGAGAACAAACTGTATGAATGAATGATTCTGCACTCAAGATGATGAAACCTAGCTTTATTGATAAAAACGATTCAAAAATTCAGGATTAATAGTCCCAAATACTAAGATGAGTTGGAGGAACAGAACAAATGGAAGTTGTTTCTCAAACCCAAAGGATGCACAATTGCACAGGGAAAGCCAGAGAGAGAGAACTCCACAATATAGCACAATGAGGGTTGCACCAATATACAAGATCAAATCAAAGATCTATATACACCGACTGGACGAGTGAGACATACAGTGAAAGAGGTGTGTTATCGGAGTTCCAGGAAATTTTCAACAGCTTTATCGTTCTCAATTGTTGTCTGTCAATTGAGTTTGCAGATTAAGGTAATCATCCATGCATAATCTAGGACAGAATCTGCTGAAAACAAATCAAGTATTCCATTATCTGAATTACCATAAGTTCGGATTGGTGTACTAACACACAATTGAAGATAGAAAATGACTGAGAGTGAAACACAAGCATATAAGCAGGACATGCATAAAGACAACAAAGAAAGGAAATATTATCACATACATGTTCCTCTAAAAGCCTAAAAGAATACAGATTTGATAGGCAAGTTAAGAAACCAAAAAAAGGAAAAAAGAAAGAAGAATCAAGTTTAATCAAAGGAAAGCCAGGATCAAAGGATTGAGATAAGGCTCTCTGCACAAATCTTAATTCAGTTAAACCCTTTCATTGTGTTATCTTTCTATTTGTGTTAAAAGTTTGGTTGGCAGGTGGACGTTTAAAGTTTAAATGAAAGATCCTTCGTCTAGTGCACACATTAAGGATAATTCAACGATTTGATGGAAAAGTGCTAAATCTAACCTCACAGGGAAGCATTCACTGTTAGTGTGTCTGTAGGTGAAATTGCTATATAGTTTTTATTCTGAACTGATACTTGCAAGTAGATTACGCATCGACAAAATCTCACCAACAAGATAAATACTTTCCTTTTTACTTGCAGTTCTTAGTTTACAAATTTTGAGGTCCCAAGAGAGCAGAAGACAGCTACTGCAAAAAAATTGCATGCTACAAGTAACCAGCAAAATTATAGTACCAAATTTACTTAAATCATAAAAAATTTGTTAAGTTTCAACTCAAAAAGATAGCCATCAAAATTGAAATCAAAAGTCCAAAAATTGAAGCTCAAAATCAAGGAAGTTTGGCTAGTCAAAATTCCAAAATGGAGGCTAAATTGTTTGGCAAAAAAAATTAGGGTAGGATAAGTCAAGAAATATTGGCTAGATTTCACCTATAAATAGCCAAGTTTAGAAGCATACATTTGCACCAAGAGAGAAAGAAAAGAAAGGGAGAGAAGGAATGAAAGAGAGAAGAGAATAGAGTGAGGTTTTGCTATTCTTCTTGTGAGTTTGTTTTTCATCTCTTTTTCTTGTTATCCACCTATTTTGGTGAGGATAGTTGTGTTACCTTCTAGTATATCTAGAGGAAGTTTTGTTACCCCATTTTTATAGTGGAAGTATTGGTCAATATTTTGACCCGTGGTTTTTACCCGTTTCGGGGTTTTCCACGTAAATCTTGGTGTCAGAATATTTTCAAGTTTTTGTCAGATTTATTTCTGCTAGGTGGTTATTGATAAATTCTCACTTTATCAATACCAGAGTTTTGGGAGAGTCATTTTAATCCTGGTAGTGTTGGTTATTTATTTTGGGATTTATTTTTCATTGTTTTATTTTATTTATCCCAACCTCCCAACAAAGTGGTATCAGAGCCTTGGTCAATTTATTTTAATGGAGGAGTCAACTTCTTCTTCTGGTAGCATGATTAAATTGACTTCTAGTAACTATGCTGTTTGGAAGCCTAGAATGGAAGACTTGTTATATTGTAAAGATATGTATGAACCCATTCTTGGTGATGTTGCAAAACCAGAGGGTATATCTGACACAGGAGATTTTGGTCATGTTAAAATGGGAAATGATGGCTCTTGCAAAATAATCGGTATTGGAGACATTCACCTTAATTCTAGTACCGGTTGTCAACTAATTTTAAAGAACGTGAGACATGTACCAGATGTTCGTCTCAACCTCATCTCCACCGGCAAGCTTGATGATGAAGGTTATGCAAACAAATTCGACAACGAAAAATGGAAGCTGACAAAAGGAAATCTTGTCATCGCCAAAGGTACAAAAGCAAGCTCACTTTACGTGATGAAAGCAAAGCTGAGCAATGGAGAAGTAAATACAGTTTCAGAATCTTCCTCAAATCTTTGGCATAAAAGACTTGGCCACATGAGTGAAAAAGGACTCCAGAGACTTGCCAAACAACAACTCCTACCGGATGTAAAAGGTGTAAGTCTCAAATCCTGCACTCATTGTTTAGTTGGAAAACAACATAGAGTTGCATTTCAGAAATTTCCTCCATCTAGAAAATTATTTCCTTTGGAGTTGGTTCATACTGATGTATGTCATATGGGTGAAAGAACACTTGGTGGTGCATTATATTTTGTGACCTTCATTGATGATTTTTCTCGGAAGGTATGGTATTTTTCTTTGAAGTCAAAGGATCAGGTTATAGATGTTTTCAAAAACTTCCATGTCAAGGTGGAAAGAGAAACATGAAGAAAATTGAAGTGTGTCAGGGCTGACAATTGTGGTGAATACAGAGGCCCTTTTGAAGCATATTGCAGGAGTCATGGCATCAGACTTGAGAAAAGTGTACCAAAGACTCCACAACACAATGGTGTAGCTGAAAGGATGAACAGGACAATTACAGAACGCATCAGATGCATGCTCTCTCATGCCAAACTGCCAAAACCTTTCTGGGGTGAGGCAATGAGAACGGCAGTTCACTTGATCAACCTTTCTCCTTCAGTTCCTTTGGGTGGTGATATTCCTCAAAGAGTTTGGACAGGTAATGAAATCTCCTACAAGCATTTGAGAGTTTTTGGCTGCAGAACATTTGTTCACATTCCCAAAGACGAAAGGTCTAAACTTGATAGTAAGGCCAAACAATGTATTTTCTTGGGATATGGACATGAAGAGTTCGGATACAGACTATGGGATCCTGTTGGTAAGAAATTGATTAGAAGTAGAGATGTTGTCTTCTTTGAAGATCAACCCATTGAAGACATCAATAAAGGTGATAAACCAAGATTGGATCCAGAAATTTCAGTCAACCTAGACCCAGCACCTCAACATATCAGTCATGACGAGCACGGGGGAGTTGAGGCAGAGCAGGACAACAATGATGATGTTCCACTAGCTGAGCCAGCAATACCACTAGTTCCACAACCACAACCAGAACCCAGGAGATCCACCAGAGAAAGGAGGTCTTCCACCAGATACAATACACAAGAGTACGTGCTGCTCACTGATGGGGGAGAACCAGAAACTTATGAAGAAGCTGTAAACCATGAAAGTAAAAATGAATGGTTGAAAACTATGCAAGAAGAGATGAAATCTTTGCATGACAATCATACATATGATTTGGTGAAACTTCCGAAAGGGAAAAGAGTCTTGAAGAACAAATGGGTGTACAAACTGAAGGTGGAAGAAAATATCTCCAAACCAAGATATAAGGCCAGGTTGGTCGTGAAAGGTTTCTATCAAAAGAAAGGTATTGATTTTGAGGAAATATTTTCTCCTGTAGTTAAAATGTCTTCTATCAGAGTTGTTCTTGGACTAGCAGCTAGCTTGAACTTGGAGATTCAACAACTTGACGTAAAGACAGCTTTTCTTCATGGAGATCTTGAAGAAGAAATCTACATGTAGCAGCCGGAGGGGTTCAAAGTCAAAGGAAAAGAACACCTTGTTTGTCAACTCAAGAAAAGCTTGTACGGGTTGAAGCAAGCACCAAGACAGTGGTACAAGAAATTTGATTATTTCATGTCAGAACATGGCTATTGCAGGACCACACCAGATCATTGCGTGTTTGTGAAGAGATTTTCTGATGGTGATTTTATTATTCTCCTTCTTTATGTTGATGACATGTTAATTGTTGGGACGGATATCTGCCAAAATTGCCGAGTTAAAGAATGAGTTAAGCAAGTCTTTTGCAATGAAAGACTTAGGGCCAGCTAAGCAAATTCTTGGAATGAGGATCACTCGAGATAGACAAAATGGTAAACTTTGGTTGTCTCAAGAGAAGTACATTGAGAAAGTCCCTTGGCCAGTTTCAACATGAGCAAGGCCAAGGCGGTTTCTACTCCACTAGCGAGTCACTTCAAGCTCGATGACGAAGCAATGTCCTAAAAGTGAGCAAGATAAGGAAGATATGAAAAAGGTTCCTTATTCTTCACGGTTGGTAGACTTAATGTATGCTTTATGGTGTGCACCGAGCCGAGATATAGCTCATGCGGTTGGTGTAGTTAGTCGATTTCTCTCTAATCCCTGGTAGAGAGCATTGGAATGCGGTCAAATGGATACTCGGGTATCTTAAAGGTACAACAAAATATTGTCCGTGTTTTGGAAATGCAAAAACTCGTATTAGAATGTTATACGAGATGCGAGACATGGTGGAGACATTGATAATAGAAGATCCACGTCGGGATACCTAATGAAGTTTGGAGGTGCAGCAGTTTCTTGGCAAAGCGATTACAAAAATGTGTTGCTCTTTCTACTACTGAAGCGAGTATATAGCCACTCATTTGAAGCAAGTAAGGAAATCCCGTGGTTGAAGAAATTCTTACAAGAATTGGGAGTTAAGCAACAAAGGTATGAACTTTATTGTGATAGTCAAAGTGCAATCCATCTTTTGCAAAAAATTCAACCTTTCATTCTCGTTCAAAGCACATCGATGTTCGGTATCATTGGATTCGGGATGTTTTGGAGTCAAAAGAATTAGTACTCGAAAAAGATACACGCTGACGAGAATGGTGCGGATATGATGACCAAGTCATTGCCAAAAGAAAAGTTTGACTTTTGCGAGCGAAGGCTGGTATGAGTGAAACTCTCTCAATGAGTTGAAAGGGAGATTTGTTAAGTTTCAACTCAAAAAGATAGCCATCAAAATTGAAATCAAAAGTCCAAAAATTGAAGCTCAAAATCAAGGAAGTTTGGCTAGTCAAAATTCCAAAATGGAAAGCTAAATTGTTTGGCAAAAAAAATTAGGGTAGGATAAGTCAAGAAATGTTGGCTAGATTTCACCTATAAATAGCCAAGTTTAGAAGCATACATTTGCACCAAGAGAGAAAGAAAAGAAAGGGAGAGAAGGAATGAAAGAGAGAAGAGAATAGAGTGAGGTTTTGCTATTCTTCTTGTGAGTTTGTTTTTCATCTCTTTTTTTTTGTTATCCACCTATTTTGGTGAGGATAGTTGTGTTACCTTCTAGTATATCTAGAGGAAGTTTTGTTACTCCATTTTTATAGTGGAAGTATTGGTCAATATTTTGACCCGTGGTTTTTACCCGTTTCGGGGTTTTCCACGTAAATCTTGGTGTCAGAATATTTTCAAGTTTTTGTCAGATTTATTTCTGCTAGGTGGTTATTGATAAATTCTCACTTTATCAATACCAGAATTTTGGGAGAGTCATTTTAATCCTGGTAGTGTGGGTTATTTATTTTGGGATTTATTTTTTATTGTTTTGTTTTATTTATTCCAACCTCCCAACAAAATTCATCAACAAATGAATTAATTCATATGCAAATCTTAAGCAAATGGTAGATAAAATGAGATAGCTTGCAACGTTTTTCAACTTTATAGAAAAGCAGCAAAAACCAACTTTACATTAAGGCACCAACTATTTCCTTCTGGGAATGAGTGCTATCAATCAGCTCCAACGGGAAGGACTTATGGGAATCAAAAAATTTGCGGGAACACGATGGCAAAGATTTGTTGTCACTCATACAGCAAAGTTCTCATTTTGCTTTCCGAGATCTATGTAATCAAAGTTGTGAATCTCCTTCGTCCATGCACCCAAAATGGTAAGCTCACTAACTTTATCTAAATAAGGAAAAACATATTTCTTAACGAATCTCTTGTTAGTGTACTTATATTGTTGAAAGACTGGGTCTTTTCTTCAACAAAATTTTACTTTCCAAAATATCAATGACTTGGAGCCTTGGTTTAAGCCTCTTTTCGACACTGCATATGAGAACTTCAGGATGATTAAAGACATATGAGAGATCATACTTCCCTGTTTCAAGAAGAACCTGTACTACATTCTTAATTTTCCTATTGGAGATAGCAAACACCTGTGGCCTTCTCTGGAACATAGATAAATTTCTTCATTTGAAAATCCTAGATTTCGAAAAACCTCCAATTTAAGCTCCCAACTTTTCTCACTCCTTGAAGCCAGAGTCCGAATGGCATGAAGATACATCTTGGAGTTCCTATTACATCCCAGCCTATCAGCCTTCTCAATAAATTTCTTCATGTTTTCTGGTTTGTGCAAGCAAAACCTCG
Source organism: Rauvolfia tetraphylla (assembly GCA_030512225.1). NCBI lineage: Eukaryota > Viridiplantae > Streptophyta > Magnoliopsida > Gentianales > Apocynaceae > Rauvolfia > Rauvolfia tetraphylla. Next base: position 6,207,452 of record JAJQKT010000058.1, on the reverse strand, counting down.
GAAAAGAATAGATGGACTTCACTATTCGCTGTATGCTAATACCGCAACTCTTCAACAGTTGAATATTGGGCAGCATAGTTCTCTCCAAATTGCATTTCAAGAATGTCCCAGAAACTTTTAGCAACTTAGCAACTTCTGAACTAGATCCTGACAATTCCCTCAGCACCATAATTGCAGGTTCTACAGCATTAACAGCGCTACGGTACAAAATCCACGGGTCAGCCGACAATATATCTGCAATATCCGCTGATGAAAGGCCCATGTTTTGGAAAATCTTTATCTTGGGCTTGATAGTGTTGTCAATACTAGAAGCCAGCACTCTAGGCTTAGAGTTTATAAGCCTTTCCAAATGAGCAATTGAAAATCCATTCTCTTTGAGAAATGATAATACAGAATCGCATCTTTCTGCGTTTTTCAAGTACGACAGTTCAGAAGCAACTTTTAAAGCTGTTTTAGAAGAGAATTAATGTCTACGTAGCAAATCAAAGACAAGCCCAGTAATTTCAGCGGGTTCTTCTACAGACGAGAAGTAGAAAACGACAGAAAAACGAAAAGGAGATTTCTGGAAATGGGAATGATTTTTGATGGCCTGTGAAGTCATTTCACGGAGAATTTATAACTGAAAACAAAAGAAGTAGCTCAGAACAGAAACAGAATACCAAGAAATGATTCGCCATCGAAATGCCAAGCCCTTTGAATAGTAGCACGATTTGGTTCCGGCAACCTGCTTGAAGTAGTGGTGCAGAAAAAGAAAATCATTGAAGAGTCAGAGGAGATTATTTTAAGACGGGACAAAGGCTTCGGTTAGGGTTTCTGGATGAGGCGGCGAGGAGTGTGGCGCCGTGGCGGGCAACGGCTAAGTTCTAAGCAAGGGAACATGGCCCATTTTTTTGTCGTTTAGTCCTACAAATTTATATACAAATTTTTTCAGACAATATATAACAAATTTTTTTATTATTTATTATTTAACTTTTTAAATTTTTAAAATTTTTAAAATACCAAAATTTAAATCTATAAAAAATCACTTTATTTTTAAGAGAACAAAGATTAATTTTTTAAATTACATATACTTTTACGTATTTATACATATAAATATACAAAAAATTAACATTTAAGCAGGCGCAACCGTTATTTTTTGCAAGGACTATTTTTTCTCGTAGAATTATAAAATATAATTAATAATTATATTTATTAATTAGTTACATCGTAATTTTTACATATAACTTAATTTTGAAGATAACTACTATAGTTTATAGCAATTAATTTAACGTCTATCTGTATAATAATATCAAATATTATTTATAATACTAGATGGATATGTAAATAAATTTGTGGTGCGATGTTTAGTTAACTAAATGAATGTGTAGTTAAGAATTTATTAATATTTTTTGTACTTAATTTATTTGTTTAACTTTATTTCGTAAATATACATTAGAATTTATGATAATTGATTTAAAACATATATGCATAATTAGACTTATTAATTAGTTACATCAGAATTTTACATATCACTTAATTTCATAAATAAATATTATATTTTACAATAGTTAGTTTAAAGCTTGTCTGCATAATAATGTCAAATATTATTTGCAATACTAGATGGATATGTAAATGGATTTGTGATGCAATATTTAGTAAGCTAAATGAATATGTAGTTAAGAATTTATTAATATTTTTTTTCATACTTAATATATGTGTTTAACTTTATATCGTAGATATACACTAGAATTTACGGTAATTGATTTAACACATATTTGCATAATTAGACTTATTAATTAGTTGCATCATAATTTTATATGTATTTTAATTTTCACAATCATATTTTCAAAAAAAATATAAAATTTAAGGCACTTGTTTGTATACAGCAGATGACTGAGCAGTCTAGCATACGGCGCGATGTATCACAAGGAGTTAGTGAGTTTGCTTCTCCCCGGGTTCTCACCACACACACAAAGACAATGTCACGGACCGTACTTGCCACAACGACAAAGGACATTCCGTTTAGTTTTGGCACCCGATCGGGTCTTAATATTGGGAGGCAGTCAACAGTAGTTAGGTAGTGTTCTAAGGCTTCTGGTCATATATAGAGTGGTCGAAGAGGTGCGTATGATGACTAGCACCTCACCGGAGCCATCCGTGGAGGATCTCCGGATCCATTACTTATCTCATCATTTTTCGATTATGTAATTAGCCGCATATAGAGTAGTGAGGTATGTCAACGAGTTATTTCTTATACTTCAGTTTTGATTAATGTGTGAAATGTTATTTATTTTATGAACAATATGCATTATCTTATAGGAGTGTGTACCAGAGAGCCGATTATCTAGATAGGTGGAATGTGACAGATTCTACTGTAGAGGCAACTGTCACGATCTCATGTTTGGGCTAGTTGCGTAAGTGCATATTCACTTAGGTCTGGTAAGTACTTATTCACTGTGTTTTTGAATTTAGTCAACTTAAGAGAAAGTGTTTTGTGTAATAGTTTGTAACTTGTACTACAAAGATGTGATATGCTAAACCAAATCCTAGCAGTTTATGATGACGCATCGAAGATGATGTTGTAACAAAAGGATGCATTTATGTGGAGGTGCACGAAATCATACGTGAACTGGACTGTTGTGTATTAGCAGCTGGCAAGAAATTTGATGGATAGTGTAGAAATGATTATATTTTTTATAATTAAAGTTTTGTTCATAAATGCTACATTGATTTGTTTATTAAGGTTTGAAAATTGATGCATTTCATAATCGTTATCGTATGCACCACGATATGTAATACACTAATAATTATATTAATAGCAATTAACTAAATAAAAATTTTAAAAATTAACCACTAAAATCTGAAAAAAAATGTTAAAAAAACTTATATATAGCAAGTGTTGCTAAAATGGTCTTACTATAACCTCATAGGTGGATTTTTGCCAAAAAATAACTTGTACTAGGCATGCGGTATTTTTGTGAAAGGGTTTATTTATGTAATCAATATTAAAAAATAATTTATTTTGTCCTAAAAGTTAACAACTTGTCATAGAAATAGTCTATTTAGTCAAGTTATTTATATTATTTAGACAAATATACTCTCGTAGCATTTCATATCTCAGTGCACGATTTTTCAGCTGAAGTTCACCCAATAGAGTAGTGGCATAACACTTTGGTAGTGCCTACAAAATTTTCCAACTTTTAATGTCTCTAAATATTTTATTTATTACTTGAATGGTCTTACTATAACCTCATAGGTGGATTTCTACCAAAAATAGCTTGTACGAGGCACGTGGTATTTTTATGAAGGTTTATTTATGTGATCAACATTAAAAAATAATTTATTTTATCGTAAAGTTAATAGCTTGTCGAAGAAATAGTCTATTTAGTCAAGTTATTTATATTATTTGGACAAATATATTCTCAAAGCATCGTCATATGCTTAGTGCATGCAATTTTTCAGCTAAAGTTTATCGAATAGAGTAGTAATAGGACACTTTGAAAGAGCTTAAAATATTTAAAAACTATAAAAATTGAAAAACAAATTATACGACCAAACAATTACAAGACTAAATGTCAAGGACCAAATCGATTATTTTCCCTTCCAAGCAATAACCATTTTCCTTCTCTTGCTTAGTCTCCTTGTGGCCAAACTTTCATCCATCATCTCTGACAGTTGTAGTCAAGTCCGGTTACAATCACATTAGCCTTCAATAATTGAATTGGTATTTTGTTAATTCAATGAATATAAAGAATTATTTATTACATATGAAATCTTAGTAGTTGAATAAAAAAAATAATTTGTCGATTGAAATTCCATTCAATATATGCTAATAAAACCCCCTATTAACACCTTTGATGCGAACGTTCTACTAGCGAGTAATTTTATAATGATCACGAAGCAACTTTTATACATCACACAATTCGTACACATATTAATAAAAACAAAACACGTAAAAAAGTCACATTATTAAAAAAATTAACTATCTTATATGATTTTTTTATACACATATTTTATTTTTATTGATATATATACAATTTATATAATACATATAAATTACTCAATAGCTATAATAAAACTACTCCTCTATCCTAAATTCCTAAATCCCTAAATCTTGCACTAAATAAGAACAAAGGGCACAACAGTGGTGCCGGTTACGCTGCCAAATTTGGTTACCCCTATCGGCCCCGAATATTTACAAACCATTAATGGGCCGTCGCCAATCCAAAAGGTTAGCCTATTTGGGATATTCATTACCTGAGATGATGAAGCCCTGAGGGTAACGTAGGTTGGTATTGGTAGCTTGTAAATGCTCAGTCCAATGCTCCAACCCATCAAAACCTTCTAAGTGTAGTCCAAATTTACTTCAAAAAAATAGTCCATGCTGTTTGGTGCACAAACCAATCTTTTTTATTTTTATTTTTTTGCCTGTTTGAGGGAGACAAATCAATATAGTATGAAATAGTTTTTAAGTACATAGTATTTTTGTTAGAACAAAAGGAAAGGTCACAAAAGTGTCTATTATTTCAATAAAAGGAAATATGAGTATTTGCTCTTGAATTTCACGATCTTTTCAAGTTTTATCACAACGGTAAAGGCCGTCCTTTTCCTATGCTTGAAGTTACATTAAGGAAAGGTCACTGTGAGATTCTGATCTTGGACCATTAAGATTGTAATTTTAATTTGAAAAATTTGCATGCAATTGTGTAAAAAAGAATTTATTTATAAAAATAAATAGAAAATTTAAATAATTATGCATTGAATTTTACAATGAGACGAACACAAAAACATAACATTTTACCACGTACATATTTTTGGTGTGAAAGAGATCTTCGTTAATACCAGTGAATCACAATTACAAAAAGACGAGATCATCCCTAAGACCTTTGGTGAGGATAAGGGAGGAGGACAAACTCAATGAAAACGGAACACCAAATACAACCAATGCGACTGCTCTAAAAATTTCCTTCAAAAGAAACGTTAGTAAAACGTTCTTTTAGTACAACCAATGCAATAATATGTACGTCATGATGATGCAAGAAAAGGTTAAAATTTAAAATCTCCAAATTTTTTTCACCTTTGCAAATTACGACATTTTCTGAGAACCGAGGGAGGGGGGGAGGGGGGGGCGGGGGCACGGCACTGTGGACTTAAATTCCAAGTAATTGCGGCGTAAGAAATGGTCCCCACCAAAAGTGTCTGGTCCTACCTCATTTGGTTTGTAATGGAATCTTATGATGATGAATATTGAAATTTTTAATCCCCAATTCACATTAAGTTTCGTAAAATTCTAAACTTGCTAGTCCCATCATTTCAAATCATCAAGTTTTTTAACTTTTTTAAAAAATTAAATAAACAAAAAATAAAAAAATATATTTTTATTATTTTTAAATAATTTTAATAATATAATAAAAATAATAAATTTATATTTATAGTAATAATAACTTAAAAAAAATAATTTTTAAAATTAATAAACGGTGAAATATTTTAAAATTATTTAAAATACTTTATATTTTAAAATAGATAAAATATTTTGTGCCAATACATATCTCTAATGTTATATGTAGGAGTGTGTAGTATATTATTTTAGTAAAAAATTTTCATCAAGTAATAGGTATTAAAATAAAGTAAGAGATATCAAACTATAAGAAGGTAAGTCAATTAGTTAGAATTTTTTTATTAAGAAATATATTTTTAATTTGACTCGTATTCAGATCCCTTTATTGTATAAAATTTTAAAAAAGAAAAGGATATATGTCTTTTAATTACTCGGGTTAAAGAATGACAAAAGCAAACAAGAAATTTTCTAACGTATGATCCTATGATCCCTTATCTACCTATGGTACTAACTGGCATAAGAGGTGCCAATCAATTTCATCTTTTTCTGCCTTGTACACAATGCATGGTCGTGATGCGTTCACTAGCTCAATAGATGCTAGACTTTGGTGACAGCCGGCTTGGATGATGGGATTTCTTTTTCTTCTTTTTTCTTTATTGGTTTTGCACCACTTAACACTGGTAGTGGAGGTTTGAGAATCTCGATGGGTTTGATCAATGCATGAGATTTCAATGTGTTTGCATGTAGTCTTTCAAACTCAAGTTTTCATCTAGCAATTACCATTCTTGCTTTGCTCAGGTTGGGTCTCCAAGTGTGCGACTATTGTTCTATATTTGGTGTTGGAGGTAGGCTCTACTCTGTTTCTTTTTCCTGTACTCTCTTCTCGTGGTGAGCTCCATATCCACTGCATGTCTCCATTTGATTTGTCGTAACATGATGCTACAAGTGAATTATTTGGTGATGGTGCAAGTGATGAGAGCGTGAATAGTTAATTACTTTGAGCTTAGAATAGAGTAGTTTTTTTTTTATCTGTAGTTCTTGATCATTGGTGTAGAGTTGTGACATCTATTTACACGCTCTGAAGTTCTGTTCATTGAAGGCTTATTACATGTCTTGGCAATGAGTAGATTTTGTAAATTTAAATTGAATTTAAATTTAAAATTTTATTTCTTCAAATTCGCAATCGAACAGTAAATTTTTTATAAGAGAAAAAATAAAACTCAATGATAATTGCATAACAAATAGAATGATTACTAAGAATAAGTTGATCCCTAATTACAGTTACCACCTCAAAATGCCCCATACACGACTACAACAAATTCATAGTTTGATTTATTAATACAAAAAACAAATAAGAAACTGGGCAACATGTCGATGCTTTAGCGTGGATCAGCTCACTAGCAATATCGCAAAAGGAAAATTTAGCGATCGTAACCCTCAACCTATTCAAAGGTATTTAATTTAATTCCGAAAGATAAAATATGGTACTTGCATCAGTTAGTTCGATATGATATCTGCTGATCACTTGTGTTTGACGACTCCGTTTTATACCTTGCGTTGCGCATGATGGATCCAATCATTATGTAAGCGTTGTTTGGTCGATGCCAACGAATTGAGGATTTTATATATAGTACTATCAGTAGTATTAAGTAAATCTTCATGTAAAACCCAACATTTTTCGACTTGTGAATCACAGAGATCACCTGAAATGAATCAAAGTACATACGAGCTAGTTTCAGCTTATTACTGGCAAACAGATATTACATAGACCCAATCCTAATAAAAATGTGTGTGAGAGATTCAGACGGTGTGTAGTGGACGATTCACAATTTGTGAGTAAGAGTAAAATTGTTAAGTAAATGAAATATTCACTCTTGATTGTTTGTTGTTATAAGATTGCAGGACTATCGTCTTTACCGTGCCTAAAGAGTGCTAAATATGTGAAATCACTAAAAGTCTTGTTCGATAAGAGTTACTACTAATCCTTTCATCGCGAAATATTAGCTCCATTTACCTTTCTTATTTGTTCCAATTATTTGTTCTATTTGTGATATTAATAAAAATATAATGAACACTTTCTCGTTCTTCCTTTCTTTAGCTATTACTTGCCCCAATTCCAAGTAATGAATTGTAGTTTAAATCAAATGTCACTTATGTCTTTTTTGTTTTGAATGTTACAAATTTTAGTAAATTTTTAATTTGTGTAAACTAGCAAATTGACCTAATACTTCGACAGAAAGAGTATATAATACATGTCTTAACCCACGTTATCACAAAATCATTGATAAACATTGATGCAAATAAACATAAATGGTAATTAAAATCTTGACTTCACAAACTTTTACAAATGTGGAAGTGCTAAGAATGTCGAGAGGAATGGGTACAATTGCATAGAGAGAGCTTAAAGATATCATCGGAGGGTTCATTTCATAGAAAAACTCTACAGCACTGTAATTTCCCCTAGAATGGACCACAATGGCAATAATTAGATGTCTTAGATATAACGATCAACCTTTTTTAGGGAGACAATTAATTAATTAGGAAAGAAAACCTAACGTAAACGAGATCATCTGAACAGCATTATTTTAAATAAGAAATATTGAAATGATGGATGGGATTAGGAAGAAGAAATCATTCCGCAACTATGGGTTGCATTATGAAGAATCATCGATCATATCTTTTGAGGGAATATTAGCTTTTAATATATGTGTTAGTTAGGTCGGCACTCATAAATAGAATAATATTTTTTTTGAGAGAGTGCATGATGTTACTTGTGGAGATTATATATGCACATAGTTACAAATTTTATTAAAGGGAAAAAAACAAGTCCTATTAGAGGAGAAATAAATCTAATAAAAATAATATATTAAGTAAAAATTAAACTCACAATTCTTGATTAGGAGGTCTCAATTCTTACCACCAGAACAAAGCCTTACATGCATAAATAAAATAGTATTAGGTTAAGGTTATGTGTACCTAGTTGAACATAATAATAATAATAATAATAATAATAATAATAATAATAATAATAATTTAGAACTAGTTTGCTGGTAGAATATATTTCAATTACTACAAGTATGATTCTAGCAAGTAGCAAGGGAATTGGGTGCTTTTGTTTTTATTAGAAAAGCTTAACATTATAAGTTTAGAACCTTTGAATATGTATGTCTATTTTATGATACATCAAGGATACGAGTATGAATAAAATCTCAAAAAAAAACTCTAAATATGCTTTCTTCTTCTGATACAATACGTACAAGAAGGAAAATGAGTTTTACGATTTTGACAAAATAAACCGACAAGAGAGTCGTTCAAAATTACGTATGTATGTAGTCATGAAAAATTGTATAAAGAACTTCTAAGAAATGTTAGTTCCATAATAAAACATCATTTCAACTAAGGGCCAGAGGTGGATAGGAAAGCTATTTTCAAGTCATTTCACGATAGGAAGGAATCAATTGGGACTTCGACTTTACAACATGAACCCACTTCTCTTCCATTAGGAAATATACTGATCAAAAAGCTCTTTCTAGTTCTACTTATCCACTTCCAACCAGCTTCTACCAACCCTACATGTCTCTGTTTATATGTTATAAAAACATTACAGGATTCTACTGTGAATCCCTTATGTTCTGCATTGCACTTAAACCTAACTTTAAGCTTTCTTTTGCTTCTTGGCCCCCTTGCTTTTATAGGCTCTCCTTAAAGATCAACAGCAGAAGTCAGCAGCCTCTTAAAGTGGGGAGTTCTGCAGGGGGCCCAATGCAGGAGCAGGGTGCGTGGAGAAAAGGGGTTGGGATGTGCGTAGTACAAACATGTGACAATTCACTGGGGAAGCCAGGTGGGGAGGTAGCCCGATAAAGTTGCAATTTGATAGGTGGTGTTGAGAATTTGATGTGAAAGGAACTTGCATCATGAAGCACCTTGTTAGGGCACACGTAAGTGAAGAGCTAAGTCTCGAGTGAAGAATGATAGTTTAGTTATTTAATATTCAATTACTTTTAAGTTTTAATTAAGGTTTAGTTTAGTTATTTGATATTAAATTATTTTTAAGTTTAATTAAAGTCTTTTTATCATAAACTCTTAATATAGTTATACATATTGTAATTTAAATTTAAATCATAGTCTTTATTATTGATATATTGAGGATTGTCAAACTCACTAAAACATCCATTAAACAGCTGATTACTCTTGTGTAAATTGCATTTTTGATTGGACTTACCAAAGACATGTAAATCTAAAGGCTCGGTCGGCAATAAGCATATGAACTTGCACGCTGACGCTGACAATGTGTAAGGCTTTTTCTGATTCTTGAACTTGAATTCCCATTTGCACGGATTCACAACCTTGTATGGGAAACAACAGTAGTCAGGAGGGCACTTTTCATCTGATCAGCTTTTTTCTGGCAAGTCTATGGATTTATATGCTATTATAATCCCCCACCGGAGAACTACAACTAGTAAAAAAAATGAAAGAAATAAAGGAGGATAAAGTTAATGAGAGACTAAAATGAATTCCTTTTAAGGCAGTTTCTGGAAGCTTTTTACATCACAAACAATGAAAAAGAAACAGTACTATAATAGCTTTTGCTAGTAACTGTCTCAATTTTATTAGTATTTTCTTTTAAATTATATAGAGTAATTTGTTAAAAAAGTCTAATACCTATTTTTGTGGTCTTAAAGATGTTTTTTAATTTTTATTTTTATAATTATAGTTCCAAATCTATTTTTTTAAAAGAACATGATCTTTGCCTCAGTCTCGCGATGAAGTTAAGCTCAAATTCAAATGTGTCAGTAGATATGAGTTTGATTGGAAATTTAAATTTGTCATCTTATCAATTTCTGTAAAAATACATACATATAAGTACTATATGCAATCTATAATTTTAATTTAGTTTCAAATTTAATCGTGAATCAAACGATTTGATAGTAATATATATATTTTGGAAAAATGTAGTAGTCTTTATTTCCAATCTTTTTTAGAGAGTTTTGAGTAAGAAATGACAAATTTACTCTTCTAATTGAATTCATGTGCACTACACAAGTGAATTTTAACTAAATTTCGCTGTAAAACTTACGATAAGGATTGTTATTCTTTTTAAAAAATATGTTTAGGACTAAATTTATAAAAATAAAAGTTAAAGAACATCTTTAAAACAAAAAAAAATAATTATGGCACTTCTTTTACAAATTACTCTAAACAATATATAATAGCTTAAATTTTAGGGTTCCAAAGTTTACTGTTTTGTTTAAAGCATTATATTCCAGTCCTTAAAACAAATTTTCAATATATGTATTAGATTTTATGTTTTCTTAAATGATGCATTAGATTTATATATGATTCCTCAAAATTCAAAAGTCACTAATTTTCCTTTTTATCTATGTGTATATTCAATTTTATGGAATCATATATACGATACAATGAATATATAAAAATTCTTAAATGAATAACTTGTCTTTATATCTATTTTATATTCAATTTTATGGAATTATATATGATAAGCAAATACACTAAAATTTCTCAGATTAGATGCTTCTATTAAAGTCAATTTTAGAGAAATTTGTACGCTTCTAGGAACAATCTACCAATATCTAGTGCCCCCGATATTGGAATACGTGAATTGTACCTCAAGGTCATTCAAGAAAATGGTTATATGCTTGTATTAGGTTTATCTATTGATTTTTGTACATCTTGGGAACTACAGAGGTATAGTAGATATGAATTTCCAAGCAATCTATATGTTATTTTCATCCTTTTTCTTCGTTCAAACTTCAGTTCCTTATACTTGGAAGATTTGATCTTTTCATTCTTGCAAACGTCAATGCGCATAGGAAGACCATGAACAATGTCAAAGATACTGAAGATAGATAGTCACAAGAGGATACTGTTCAAAAAGATGGTTCTCCAGCTTTCATTAATTGAAGACAATTAGGAGGGACCAGACTTCTCTTCCCCATACATCTCCCCTCCTATTTATCTTTCAAATTTTTAAAGTGACATCTTCGTGGAAGGACAAAACCAAAAGTTTGAGAAGTCTAATTCTAAAGCAAGATGTAGTGATGGGCTGGGGCCATTCTAGATTTCAATTGCATTTCTCGATCCCTTCATTATAGCATGCTCTTCACTTTAATAACTCGAAATTTACCCATTTTCCTAAACTTTCGGCTTCCTTTTCACTTTAGGTGAACCTCAGATTCATCCAAATTTTAATCAATGGTTCCCGGGCAAAGGGTCTCCATATTTAAAATTTTGTTCCTATTTATTCACGTTATGAAGCAACATATACTACAAAATCTTATAATTCAAGAAGGAAGCAGTGCAATGAATGCAATGGAAATTTTCCCATCCCCAAACTTGTTCGTATAAACAATAGAGTAATCAAGTTAGCGAAAGGTTGTTTGGTAGTTGTCACAGTTAGTGTGCAATAGGGGTAGAGGGGCGTAGGGCTTTGATATTGAGTCTAACTGGCAAGGGCTCACAAGTTGAGGGTATGATTGGATCATGAAACAAGGCTCGTGGGTATCAAAACTTTTCTTTTCCTCTATCTTTATTTAATTTGTTAGGCGAAAAAAGTAAAGGCTAAGAAAGAGCTCGCCATTGAGGGTACCCCATTTTAAAGAGAGGGGCAAAAGGAGTGCTGAGTGATAACAACATCAAACATTACAGATGGTAAAGAACACATGAACAAAAAGGTTTCAAAGGAACGCTGTCAGTGCATCTCTTCCCTCCTTTCTTTTAAAACTCACCACTTCATAACTCAAAATCCCAAGTCACTCACACAGCCCAGCAACCACAAGATCTGAAACCAGCACTCAAATTGTAGCTGGCGGAACCAAAGAAGAAGAGGAAGAAGAAAAAGAAAGCAACATGAAAGCCAGAGAGGGAAAAGGCCCTCCCTCGACTGATCTATTGGTCTGTTTTCCTTCTAGAGCTCATCTGACTCTAATGCCAAAGCCCATTTGCAGCCCGGCGAGGCACTCTGAGTCTAGCAAGCGCCAGCACCACCACCTCCACCACCACCACCTCAAGAAATCAAGCAACAGAAATGGGGCTGCCGGGCAAGCAAGCCCTCTTCTATGGGCTAAAACTAAGCCCCTTAGTAAGGATATTTCTGAACCCACTTCCCCAAAAGTTACTTGTGCTGGTCAGATCAAAGTTAAATCTAAGCCGTCCAGATCATGCAAGAATTGGCAGTCAGTCATGGAAGAGATTGAGAGGCTACACAAACACAAAAAACACAAGAAAAAACCAGCATGGGCTGAAGCACTAGGGTTCAAGAAAGAAGCAATGCAGTTCTTGACATGTTTACGAAACATCCGATTCGATTTTAGATGTTTCGGGTCGCTACCTACATCTGGAATTACTTCTGATGATGATGAAGACGATGAAGACGACGAGGAGTACCAAGAACCCCGTTTCAGCAGAGCAGCAAGTGACGACAATGAAACTTCAAGAACTGTCTTCTCCAAATGGTTCATGGTCCTTCAAGAAAATAGCAATAAAGATGTCTTAAAGAAAGAAGATAAAGGAAAAGAAAGATCACAGAACGAAGATTCAATGGCAGCACCATGTGCACCCCCACCAAATGCACTTTTGCTCATGCGGTGTCGTTCTGCACCTGCAAAAAGCTGGCTACAAGAGAGAGAAGAAGTGGAAGAGGAGGAAGAAGAAGAGGAAAGTAATGCTGATGAAGAAGAAAACCAAAAGGCAGAAGGTGAAAAGAAATCAAAGCAAACAATGGAGGAAGAGAAAAAGAGGAAAGAGAACTTAGTTGTAATGAGATATGGAACAGATTTCCACAAATTTTCTTCTGATATTGCAAAGGAAACTTGGGTTGTTGGTGGCGTTAGGGATCCATTATCAAGAAGTCGAAGCTGGAAGAGATGATCCATACACTGATCCAGGTCCTTCTTCCTTTATATTTTATTTTTTTCCAAGTTCTTGCTTCAAATTTCTTCTTAATATTCTGATTTTTCTTAAATTCTATAGTATTGGTTCTGATGTTTGTTTTGTCACTTTTAAGATTGCTTGGAAAATTCAAGACATTGTATAATTTGTACTGCATGTATATATAGTATTTCCTTACCTCAAGTTCTATGTACTAGAATGTCAGAATTCAATGGAAATGTACATCTTCTAATGTATAAATTTCAAAAATAAACGGAAACTGTCTTTGCTTCCTTCAATTTTATGTTAAACACATCCCCACGCCTTTCTTAATAGAATGGAGACTTGATAAGGATTGAATTACTTACCTAATGAAGAATATTTTTACCAACTTTTTTTGGAGAAAGAATATTTTTATTCAACTAAATTACTATTTTACTACTATGTTATATATTATCCTATGATATTAATAAGTGCTAATTTAGCATGATATGCAATTGTAAAAAAAAAAGCAAAAAAAATTGGACTGCTTTTGCTAATTCGCATGTATCGTCCACACATGACATAGCCGGAATGTGTCTTCTGTGGGATGGACCGCCTAATTGATTGAAACTGTGAATAGACCAGAAATCCGAACATTTCCTAACTGTGGATGCTAATTAATTTAAAGATTAATGTTAAACACAAATTAAGATTTTCGGCTTATACAAATATTAGAATGTTTGTCACAACCAGGCTCGTGAAAACAAATTTTTACACCACTAATATTACTTCCTCCGTTTCAAATATTAAGCTTTTTTACTCTTTTTACATAGATTAATAAAGAATAAAATAAGTAATTTTTTATTATATTTTAAATTAATTTTACTAATATAATATAGAATGAAAGAATTATATTTATGATGAGACTAATTCTGAAACTAATCTTTAAAGTTTGTAAAAGGTCAAATATTTTTAAAAAAGAAAATAATTGAAAATTTTTATATTTTGAAATAGAAGGATTATATAATTTCCAAAAACAAAATTTTCTAATTGGAATCATTTGGCTGTAAGCCTCAATGAGATTTACAAAAGGGAAAATTATCCTTGGTCTAAAACAAATAGCAAGTTTACAAAAGGGAAAATTATCCTTGGTCTATTCCCTGGAGTTGAAAGCAGTGTCGTGTGAGAAAAACCTTTTTGATCTAAATTATCTATTGTTTTGAGAATTAAGAAGATATTTTTCAATAAATTTTCTAATGTTATTTTTGTATTTTATTCATTAAACTTCACTAATAAGATTTTTAATTTTTAATAAAGTTAATTAACATCTCTTTCTATCTATGTCATAATTCAAACTTTTTAATAATCTTTTAAATTCACGTACCTGACCTTTAAAAGGATGGTTCATGGAGAAGAGGACATATCAAATTTCTCATTTTACTAGGAGCAATTTCTATTTTTTAGTCCAAAATAAAAATGGATATTCCCAAATTTCTAGGACTTTGATGAATTTTGCGCAGCTGGAAAACCGAAGTCGTCATGTGCGTTGGAGTACTGCATTCGGGCCATTTTGTATTCTCTCCTTCCGGAAATGTGCCAGTTCATATGTTTCCATTTTTGGATTACGCGATTTTTCACTTGGTTTACATCCAACATGCGGTCCGAATTCGTATTGCAATATAATTTTAAATTTAAAATTTTAAATGAGCCATATTTTTTAACGTTAACTTGAAAGTTTAAAAACATGAAACATGTCGAATTATATTTTTAAATAAATAAAATACTATATTATGGGTGTGATTTGATAGTGTTTTGTTTTGAGATTTTCTGCCTTAGATTTCGGGAGAAAGAATTTTTTGTGAGATGAAAAAGTGAGACCCAAGTGAGATATTTGCATCGTACTCCGTGCCGGAGAACAATCCAAATACACCCTATATATGTAATAATTTTTTAAGTATGCGAACTATATAATATTATATATTTTATTCAATAATAATTAATTTGAATTGATGAGTTTAAATTGAGGCCAATCGAATTTGGACTCTCATAGATTTTTATTGCATTGAGTTTGAGCTTTATTTTAGAGCTCGATTATGAGCCTTACCTAAAATTTATCGAATTGACTCAATAAGTTTGTGTTAAACTCAATTGCATTTCCTTTTTCTAAAGGATATTTATCTTTCACACGTTGTCAAAATCAAAATATTTATCAAATCACAGTTTAATCATGGAGATTAGCTATTTTAGGCCAAATTTTTTTACGAAATACTACTAGTTTTCTTCTCAAAATTCTTTTCCACATGCTTTCTTACGTAGAGTTTCCTATAGTTATGGAATTCATTTTCTTTCGCATCTTCAAAAGATAAAATGTTTCCGCAGTTGATTCTCTCCTTTTTTACTGTCTTCCACCTCTTTCAAAAAAGATTTTTCAAAAAAATATTACAGTAACAATAGCAAATACAAAAGAGTTTTCTAATAAAAACGATAAAGTAATAAAAGTTGAACATAAAACAAAAAAAAATGATTCCGTGCATTTTCTTGCAAAATCTTTAATGTACTAATTTTTTCTCAGAACACTTAATATTCTTACTAATTAATGAGATTAATTCAAATTTGACTCAAAGTATACCGATAGAGTATAATTTTTATTCAAAAATGTATGATTTAAAACCCTTTAATAAACTAATTAAAAAATACATTAAAGAGAATCTATATATTATTTCCCTCATCCCAAGTACATAAGTTATGGCGATTTAGAGGAAGGATAAATGAAACTTGGCAGCTGCAGAAATTATAGCGGGAAATCTGTGTCCCTCCTTTGTACAGCCGAAACCCCATTTTCAGCGTAATCATCCTATCCATATTCACCGCGTTGTAATAAACGATACTTCCCATATGCCACACAATGGAGTACCATCTTCAAAGTTACATATTTCCGTAAAAATATATTCAAAAAGTAAATATTTAATTACATTTTTTGAATTAAATAAAATTAAATATAATTTAATGATATTTGAGTGTCCTACTTATTGTAGAATAAATACCATATAAATAGGTGGTTACTGGTTACCCACCGACGGTGACGGAGCCAAACGTCGTCAAGTTGGAAAGAATGTATGGTGGTGGCAATTATAATCAATCATTGTGTCCCTACTCTGTTGGCCTAATCATAATCATAAATCATACCCCCGTTTTCCTTGACTTTCCGGACAGTACAATTTTTTTTCCGGCGATAAATTGGCGGGAGCAATCCACAACCAACAACAACCCAAAAAAAAAAAGAAAAAAGGAAATAAATGAAATTATAGATTGTCGTTGGAGGGATTTGGGATTTAGAGTATTGAATTTTTTTTAATATAAGAGATGTTATATTTTTTATGAACTGTTAACCAATACTGTTGAGACGAGAGAAAGCAAATCATTGTGTACATGATAATGGTAACATTTTACTGCTTAAATAATAATTTTACGATTTAGTATTTAAATCATAATTCAAGTAACAGGAGATCAAACCTTTTAATTTTGTTTTAAAAAAATGATAGCCATTATTTACCGATAAATATTCTGTTGTTGGTCAGTTGCTGGTGCCGAAGACGATAATGGATTATCCTCTGTTGTTTCCTTAACGTGTGATTAGATTTTCATTTCTAAATTCAACTAAAAAAATTTTATACTTTGAATATCACTTACCCTTTTACTAATAATTTATTTCTATAAAAATTGCAACAAAAAAACAAACCTATAAAAAATATTGTGTCACTTTATATATAAGAAAAAATATTATTTGCAAAAAATTTAGAAAAGATACGCAGGGGCCACAGAGCTAGTCCTATATTAGAAGTCGGAGATTTGACGAATGAAATGTATTCATGGGCTTTAGATTAGTGAAGGAATGTTGCCTGGGCCTGGTAGACATTGGTGATCTTTCTCTTGAAGCATTGCCTGACTAGAACAAGATATGGTTTGTTTATCATTCAATTTTCCGAACTCCCAATTCTCAGCAGAAAACTATAATCCCTCTGCCTAACCATCAGAAATGAGATACATGCTTCACATAATGAATCTTCAACAGGTAAAGAAAAGAATACAATCATATCGAAGAAAATAGGGCTCTGAAGGGCAAAACACTAGCGGGGGGAAAAAAAGAAAACAATGAAAAGAACCACTATACAAGACGCAATTTTTCTCCTGTTTATTCCTTCATTTTGTTTGTCAAACGACTTTGGTTCATTCTCAGGTCTTTCAGCTCAGGAGATCTCAGTAAAAACTTGCTCATTTTTTGGCTGTTGTCCAAGATCTCTAGTTTTTGTTAGTATCAGTGTTCTGCGTCAATCTAGGTTTTCTTCAAATGATCTGCTGTACATTCTTGCCCAGTTGTCTAACAATGTTTAGCTGCCAGCAGGTGTTTTCTTGCCCTGTAATCTGGTTCTTTACAAAAAAAAATGCTGGAAAATGGGTCACGCTCAGACCTTCTGCTCTCAATGTCTAGATGTTGTCTTCGGCCTCTATGTGATGTACTCATTAAGCACAGCCACCCTTTATTTTTCTTTTTCTCCTTTTTGCTCTTTTTACATCTTGGTTTCGATCTCATTCTGGAAAGTAGATGGTTATTCTTGCTGCAAAAGGGCCCTTTGCATAGTTAATGGCTGGGAATCGCTTGCAGGCTGGCGATTGAGCTCCGATGTTCACCCTAGAATTTGAAGCTATTATTACTACTGTGGTAGAACTCTGCAAACATAAAGAATGAGAGGGAGATATGAAGATGATTAGGAAACGGGGGGAAATGATAAAACTAGAAAAATCTGAACTTGCATCTGTAAAAAGAACTGGGAATTACGAGATGCAGTAATAATTTTTTCCAAGTGTTCTTTGCTTGAAACTGATTTTGAATTACTAGTCCTTAGCTCTTCGTTGTCATTGTTGTGCTCCCTCTCCACCTGTTTCTTTGCCTGCATATATCCACTGGTCACGTTATCATCTCCAGGAACTTCTTGCATCAGTACCTCATAATCCTGAAGTGCAGCCTCCCATCTTTCCAGCTAAATGATCACATGAGCCATAAGAGAGAATTGCTCATTACTATCTTTTCTGGTCACCCAAGTTTTTATTTTGTTCCTTTTAAGATAAAGTAAAGAAAAGAAGGAAGATACGAATTTATTCTAGCACGGGAGGACAATATCAGACATGCAGAGCTACCTTAGCATTGCAATCAGCCCTTCGCAACCTTGCCTTATAGTAGGAAGGACGCAAATTGAGAGCTGCACTACAATCTTCTACTGCTTTCTCAAATAGTCCTAGTTTAGCTCGGCAAGCTGCTCGATTGCATAGCAAGACAGAGTTGTATGGCTCCTGTTCTAGTGCAGCTGAATAAATTACAGAAGCCTCTGAGAACCTTGATTCGTTAAACAGCTTGTTACCATTTGATCGTGCTGCTGCCACAGCATTGACCCTCTTTAGAACTGTCTTCACTTCTTCACCTGAATCAAGTTTTGCAGCATTCTTTGCAGCAGCAACAGCATCTTCAAACCTGTCATGTCATGCATCTCAAATTTTACAAAATTAGTGCTTGCCCTCCATTGATTGTTAATCAGTCACATGATATATTTCACTGATTACTCATTGCTTAATATTCCTAAATGAACCATGTCAATTCCTTGTTTCTGAGGATAGAAAAGGTACAAGTAAACTGTCTCCTACCGCAGAAAGATACATATATGATGTCCACACTAACTTCCCTATTGGAGAACATTCTACTAACCTGCCAATGGTCAGATAGACCTGAGATCGAATTATCAATAGATTGGCACATTCAGCGGAGCCAAGGAATCTTGTGAAGAGCTCCATGCCAAAATTAGGACCTTTCTCAATGGCGATGTATGCCTCTTCGTGTCTGCGGAGTTGCATTAAGGCCTCTGCGTGCATTGCATAGATCTTAACAAAACAAGAGAAACATATGTTGTCAATCAATCATTATCATAATTGCACTTGAGATCATTAATGCTAACAATTTATCCCTGTCTCTGTTTTCGAGCCGAACATGCTAACCTGTGGTGCTGAATCTACCCCCATGGTTACAGCGATCTGACTACGGCTCAACAATTTATCCCAGTCTCTCTGTTTCCGAGCTCCAAAACAGCTGCCAAGTTGCTCTACAAGATGTTCGGCTTGGGAAATATCTTTACCGCTAGCCTTGCGACCTGAATTCTTGAAGTGATGCACTGCTTTCTCTGCCTCTCCCAGTCTGTTGGACAGAAATGGAAAAGCAGCTGTATTGGTAGAAATATTAAAAGGATAAAAGGGCGAAATTGTTGAATTTCATGAGGCCAAGAAAATGCAGCCAATATAAATTATGAAGATTTTAATGCTTTTATAATGATTTTACCATGACCTACTTGTGTCATACCTGATATACAGTCTTGCTAGACGGTAATGAGCATTATGATATGCAGGATCGATGCGGATAGCCTCCAAACACTCAAAAACAGCCTCTATAAGATGGCCCAATCCCATCAAAGCGGCACTCTTGTTGCTATAGAATGATGCTTTGCTTGAATCAAGTGCAATTGCTTGATTATACAGGGTTAATGCCTTCTCTAAATTCCCCTGCCTGAACTGCTCATTTCCAATGGATTTCAGCTCATCAGGATCAATTTTATTACCCAGGCCATTCAGCACATTGTGAGATGAGTGAATCGTTTCAGTTGGCTTCTTCAGAATATTGCCCATCGTTTCATATTTACCACCATTGTTCCCTTTCTGCATAGTTTTTGAAGTCTTAACATCACCAAGGGATTTCTCGTTTCCAAGTTGCTTCAAGTTACCCAAATGGCCTGCAAGCATAACACTGCCTGTAGAAGCCCGATAAAGTGATCCACTGGCATTATATTTCCTGTGAGTTGTCACACTCGACTCACTTGAAGTGAAGCTTGGTGCCTTTCTCAACCTCTGAGTGTACTCTGAATTGACAGCTTGTGAGGCACTAATCAAACTCGAAGTATCGGCAAACGATGACAGAGAGCTCCTCCTCGATCTCCTATCTTGATTCCTGACAACGCTAGGCTTCTTCGGAGGTTTTTCACCTATCTTTAATGGGGGTTTAACTGAGATTGAGTACAAGAATCCCATCTCACTGGAGCTTCGTCGGCGCCTCTTGGAATTCAAAAAGCCGTTAGATTCGACATTACTGATGCCCTTTCTGTTGTCTGATGGAATTGCCTGCAGAGATTCCTTCTTCGGTTTCGAGCCTCCCAGCTTCTTCGGCTTCGAGCCTCCCAGTTGAAAAAATGCTCCCACCAGGCCACATCCTTTTTCATACTCCTGTGAGTGCTTCATTTCAGCCATGGTTAAACTCACTTTCGGACTTTTTCTCAAAAACACGGTGAAGTGATTACAGTTCAAGATCACAAATAAGTTGTGAAAATTCAAGAATTCATGAACCAATGAAAAGAAGAATCAACCAAAAAATGAACAAATTTCCTGTCCGTTAACTAAAGAATGTAAAGAATTTCAGAAAGAAAAAGAAGTCAAGATAAAACTTGAATGTGAAGAATACATTTTGACAAGTTTTCTTGATCAAAGAGGTGTATATATACATCTAAAAGCCTCTAGAGTAGATGCCAAGGAAGCAACTTTACTTCTTTTGCCGCAACTGGCCAGAACAAAACAAATATCAAAAGGACAAAAACCACAAGTACCCTAATTATTCTAATTCCTGCACTCGTCAAGATCTTATCAACACTGGGCATTATAAAGATTGTACTTTGAATAAATTTGATCCATTATCATAAACTTTTCCTAATGCAAAAGAGGAAGGGTCTTTCGAATCATTTTCAGTTTTCACATTATGTTATTTTCAAGACTTTATGCACAGTAAAACATGAGATTGATGAGCCCTATTGGTTTACTATGATCAATTGAGAAACGTGAGGGTTAATATTTGCAACTCCTTTTTCATATTTGCAGTCTCCTTCTATTTCTTTTTGTTTTTTTCTTTGCCTTTTTCTTTACCCCGAGAACTCTCGGGTTTGCATGCAATCTCCAAGTTTTTTAGTCTGTAATCTTCTTTTATGGATCGTAGAAGAATTATCTTCTTCATTGGTGTCGTTTAGCCATTTTTTCTTTCTTTTTGGGTCAGGCCTTTCAGACCAAATGGACCCTGACCAACCATAAGGCGCCAATCTCTCCATTCAATTTCGTGATCTACACATTGGTGTTTCATCCCTGCCGGCTCCTTTTTCCAGCTTAAGACGGCATCACCACCATCTTCCTTTTGAACACGTGAATGGCCTTCTGGTAATTTGACCAATTTAGATGGCCTAGGCCTTAGGGGACCAAGCGGATTTTACGTTCGTCCTGTGACTAAAATCCAAGCTACACAGGGCGGCAAAGTGGGAATATCTTAGTGCCATTTTATAAAAACAATTAAATGTTTATTTTCTTCACATAAAATAAATAAAAATGTAAACATTCATTTTTAAATGAAAAGAATAATTTATATAGAAATAATAATAAGCTTAATAGACAAATGAAGAGAAGAGTTAAATACAATTTGAATTGGCTCGTAATTGAAAACACAAATTTGACAAATGCTTGAATATTCGCTTGAAGTCTTGAAGATGAACTTGGGTTGATGCAATATCTAGAAATAAGGTTGTACTTAGATCAAATTTGAAGAAGCAAAGCTTGATTAAACCTTACATATGGTATATTTAGACGACGTTGAGTTTAAAAATCAAGATAAAATTTTAAATATGTAATTTAAATATTTATTTATAAATAATTTAATTTTTATTAAATTTAAAATAAAAATTTTTAAAATTAAACCCTATCAAATCTTACCTAGTGCAATGAAAGAACTGCAGCGATACCATTACCATTCTTCCTCTATATGTGGTTGAGATATGAAGATCACTAAAATGCAGACAATTATAACATATTTCAAGTACAATGTTTACGACCCATCGCTTTTCTTACCAAATAATAATAATAACATATACTTTATTTGCCGACAAAAGTTAAAAAAAGGAAACAATTCTCTCACTCCCTTCATCAGGAGAAAGGAAGAGACGGGTCGGTTTAAAAATATGGCTAATATATTATTTCTGCAGAATCGTAATAGCCAAAATGACCATGCTCAAGTAGTCAAAGTTGTCAACTCAAGAGCAATGGTCACTTTCTATTCTCTGGAGAATGGAATATCTGGTCTCTTATTTAAAAAGTGTGCAATAACCAAATCAAATTTAATCGAATTAAAATAAAATTTTTAATTTAATTTTTTAATATTTTAATTATGTTCAATTCGATTTATAAATATTTTTATTTGATTTTTAATTTATATGATAAGATAAAATTTAATTAAAATTTTAAAAAATATATATATAAGAATATATTATATGAATTATTATTTTAAAATTTTTAAATTTGAAACTAATTAAACTAAACTGAAGTGATTTAATTCGATTAAATTTTAGTATTAAAAATGATTTAATTTGATTTTTAAAAATAAAAAATTAAATAATAAAATCGAAGTTTTAACCGCACATTTTGCAAAAATGGAACAGAGGTCGGATAGAGAGACAGCGATGTCGACGTTTCGGAGCTTTCGTAATGAGCAGAAAGTGGAAAGAGTTGATGAGTCTGTACCCAGCTGTGCTCGAAAAGATGAAGATGTTCTTACTTGTTAGTCAACATTTGCTACTCTCACAACCACAATGGAAGAGAAAGAAAACTATCGTATTCATCCAAAATAAAAGAACTATTGTCTGTTATCAGATTAATCAATGTAATAAACTACAAATTCGGATCTGTCTAAACTTCTGTCCTGATTTAACACGTAATGAAGGCTACTTTTCATTGGAAATTAAATTATTTTATAATATCTTAATAGATAGAATAATAACTGCACTTCGAAAATATTTAAATTAAGTTTTAACTAAAATCTTACGTAATTGAATTCTATATTTTTTTTTTACAAAGAATTTGTTTTTGTGAATCTAAATGCATCTTGATTTTGTATATTAGTTCTTTGAAATTTCTTGGTGATCATTAGGAGGGGCAAAGCGAATTAAGGGAATCCGGTTAGATCCTTAAGCAACATTGAGTTGAGTTTTCTTGTTTTCTCTTTCCTCTACTTTGTTTGAGTTGCTTTCTTCCTTAAATATTATCATATGGAAGTACATAAAGATTCCTTAACCGACAATGCTCTTAGCATTAAGAATAAGCATTTGCATTTCTTACAGCAACACATGTTTCTCTAAGCCGGCAAATGAATCACAAAGTAGTGAAGCAACCCATTAAAAGGTTGGCACACAATCTTTGAATTGGGAAGAAGGCTTGTTAGTCACTGTATCAGCAGTGTTGCTAGCTCAATAACTACTGGTCTGACTATCTTTTTGAACTTTTCCCAGTTACTCTTCCCTATGGGGGGCAGCAGGGGTGGGTGGTTGTTGGGAGAAGCTAGGGATCGATGCAGCTGGATACGAACCAAAGGAACTCTAATTGTGTCTCTCCTTTTTTTTTTTAATAATTAAGATATTTCATTAATAAAATAAAAACTAAATTATACAAATTAATAGAATATTTAAAGTAACAGATAAAATATCACATCTCATAAATTATAAGTGAATAAAATATAAAAAATAATAAAAATAAATACATTATAATCTATAAACTAATTGTTTCTTCAAAATTCTTGGACATTGCAGGTATGAAATCTAACTTCATTACATTCTCTTTAAAAATTTTTGAATTTATGAGCGATTTCAAAAATTTCTTAAAAATGGGGAAAATCAGAGAGGATCCCAGATCTAGGGCGGGTACTCTAATTTTGTCTCTTTGAAGTAATTGTTGATTCATGCATATCTTTCATTTGTGTCTATGCTCTGAATTTTCTTCTAGCAACTAAGAGTAACTCTTTCCAAAGTGGAGATCAAAAGATCATAACCACTTAGCTAATAAGTGAATATTCAACTTGTAATTAATATAATCAAGATCAGCTATACTTGGACAAAATTTAATTTCAAAACTAAATTAAAAATTTTAAGTATGAGACATATATTTTCTCTCACAAATAGTTTAATTTTTACAAAAACTTAAAATAAAAATCTCAAAACTAAATTATATCCCATCATTCTGTTATAATATTAATTATTTTTTCTTTTAAAAAGAGGGTGGACCATCTAAAGAAGATAGAAAGAAACATAGGTGCAACTCAAGAGCACATTGACACATGTAAAAGTGAGTCTAGAGCATACCAAACTGGAGAAAATTTTGGGCCAAAGCAAGTAAAGAAAGAAGAGACTTGCTTTTCAATTCAAAAACCCTATAAAGATTGACCTCCAAGCTGCTTCCAGGCAAAGCCTAAATGATCATGAAAAGACAGAAAAATATTGTAGAGGTATTTCAAGGATGAAAGAGAGGCTTGTGTGGGAAACAAAGTTAGCTCTCTTTGATGCTGAAAGTCATACTTGCAGGGTGAGAAAAGTGTAGCAAAGAATGCATTGTTGGATACGTAAAGGAGTAAATTTTTGGTCACCTGATCCAAGAATTCCAAACAAGCCCTCCCTCTGGGGAGTTCCCAACCAAAAAACCTTATCCCTTCACCTTAGGCTCAAAATAAACTACATAAAAAATGCTACTTGCTGAATATAAATTATATAGATATCGAAGAAGGTGTATAATGGGGCTACAAGAATTAATATTCACATTTTTTAAAAGCAACGTATTTTTCAATAACGTTCACTCCTAAACTTCTGGACTTAAGAAATGCATTTGTCTACGACCTCCCTAAATACTAAAAAAAAAAAAAAGAAAAACAGGGACGTAAAGGAAAACTGTGCATTAGCGTTCTATCCGTCGTAAGCCCGCTAGCAACAGTCGAATATCTGAAGCGTAGGCCCAATCCATGGAGCTATTGAGTCAGGCTCTAGGCTTTTCAAACGTCATCGCACTTAGCAGGCTTTGAGCCAATTTTGTTAAGCTTACCCGCAACAAAAGATGCCCACATCTAACTCCAATTTCAATTTATTAGAAGAGTGAGAATCCATATATTTTTCGTCCCAAATGGAACACATGAGATGCTAGTAAACAGGCCCAAAAATTAAGGCATAAAGATACTGATATCTCAAAAAATTCCTAGGCCCTAGCCACCCTAAGGCCCAAACTTTTACCACGACCTTCGTCCATGACAAATTTTCCAAATTTACAGTTGATTATGGTAAGCACCACAAAACATTGCTTCGTCTTTGATTATGGCCAGAATAAGCATTCCTCCGCTATCGGCATTTGACTAAATTGACAAACTAACAATATATACTATCCTATAAAAAGTATGTATTTTGCTCTTAAAGATAGCAAGTTTTGATTGGACAAACATTATATTTAAAAGTAATATGTGCATAATAGTTAATATTACAACTCAAAGTCAATGTTATCAAAAGTTAAGGCAAGATTACTGTAAGAGTAATATGTAAAAAAAAAAGTTCTATAACTATTTTTTGTCTTAACGATATTCTTTAACTTTAATTTATATTATTTTTTATTCCGAATCTATTTTTTTCAAAAAATATAATCTTTTTTACCAATCATATGGTGAAATTCAATTGAAATTCATATGTGTGGTATACATAAGTTAAATTTGAAGCCAAATTCATCATATCTTACTCAATACTATCTAAAATAATTGAAAATAAAGACTACGTGTATTTTTTTAAAATATACACTTCTAGATTAAATGACTCACAGTTGAATTTAGAACTGAATTATGATTATAGATTGCAAGTAGTATTTATGAGAAGGCATTTTGTAAAGCAGACAAGATTTGATGAATTTACTCTTCAAATCAAATTATAAATATATATTTAGAATTAAAATTATAAAAATTAAAATTAAGGAATATTTTTAAAATAAGTAAAATAGTTATGAAACTCTTATTGTAATTTCTCAATCAAGCAGGGAGGAATAGGATCCCATAATTTTGGTAAACCTTAGGCAAGTCTATTGCAATTTTCCCTTTTATAATTAAAATTTTATTGTAGCAGTAGTGATCCAACCCTGTGGCTCTGATCCATCCAAAGCTCCAATTCATTTCAGACGAATTAAAAAAAAAAAAGACGAAAAGGTTGAAAGTATGGAATTCTCTTCACAAACTGAATTGTGGAAGTAGCTGAACAATCAACCAACCAAACCAAAGGGGATAAAGGTTGCATTAAACAAAAACTTTTGCCTGCTTCGAATTGTGAGCTGCTTCACCACACACGGCATCGTTACTGTAGATCGCCCCTTTTGGTGCTGGTTCGACCACTTTAGAGCCGGCGATCATCAAAATAGATTAAACCCACTGCTAAATATTTACATGACCATTAAATTAGAATACAACTACTTTTCTAGAAACTTTTATTACCAGTCTTCAATATTAGAAGGTGCTTTTCGGGCCTGAGCTCAGCCCGAATTAGGCTGCAATCGGATTTCTTTTGCCCTTATGTGCTATATATATAATATTCTTATTTTCATTATAAAT
Organism: Rauvolfia tetraphylla; assembly: GCA_030512225.1. Lineage (NCBI taxonomy): Eukaryota > Viridiplantae > Streptophyta > Magnoliopsida > Gentianales > Apocynaceae > Rauvolfia > Rauvolfia tetraphylla. The sequence goes on along the minus strand of JAJQKT010000058.1, from coordinate 6,180,750 downwards.
ATATTTACAATTCACCAAAAGTATAAATCTGGGTATAGACTATGCTTTTCTTGTCTCTACAGAACTAAAATAAATAAGAGCTCAAAAGGCAAAAGCAGACTCAATATATAGTTATGATCAGCCATGCATTCTTATATGCGAATCTGTCTCTTTAGCACAGAGGGGAGAAAGAAAGAAGTCCGAAAGAGAGTTTATACTATAATGAATCAATTGGAATGGGCGAATATCGGCCGCAAATTTTAAATATTCCGTCTGGGAAATGAGGGAATTCGGATCTTTGGTAGCGTTTGGTTGATTTTTAGGGTTGGCCAATAGGCATTACAAGAGAATATAATAACATCCATGAAAGAGACATTAATAACCCAACAACATTATATTAATTACTTCTCCAAATACACATGCATTAATACCATAACACTATCTTAATCTCTACTTCATCTATATATATTATAAACAATGAAATTACTTTTCCTTTAAAAAAAACAATGAAATTGTATTTACTCCATCGGTGAGATTGGTAGAATTTCAGTTTGAGATTTTATGTCTTAAAAACTTATAAAAGTAAATTTTTTATACATTAAATTTTACAATAAAATTTAATAAAATTTTTTATTTAATTTTAAAATTATAATTTTGTCCAAAAATACATTACTATCATAGTGGGACGTTTTAAAATATTTAAAAGACTACTGGAATTAATTAATGCTTTCGTTTGCTTATAACTAGAAAAGTTATTTTATGGTTGTAGCTAACCAGAATGTGGTTGAACTAATCTCTCTATCCATTTAGGTATATTGTATTCTTAAGCTTTCCCTTGAATCTATACTAATATTTTATCCTTTCATGGGAAAATTAACTAAGATTTTGTGAAGATTGCCAAGAAATATTTAAACATTGCAGGAATATATATATATATATATATATATATATATATATATATATATATATATATATATATATATATATAGAACCTTCTAGGATGACCTAATGTCATACGTAAGAATTTCAACAAAGAATAGAAAATTTGGAAGGAAATAATTACGGCTTAATTCCTGCAGACGTGGGATGGACCGGTAAAAGATTCCTCTGATGTTGCTCTCAATTATAGCTTTTGGATTATTTTTGCAGTTTCTCCACCAGGAATTCTGGCTTCTGACTCAGTCAAAGACTGAGGCAGCAGCAGAGAGTTTCATTTGTTTATAATCCTAATAGAATAATTGATACTGCGTCTACCCCGTTTTGGTAGGTTTGTTTTGACAAATTTATTTTTCCAATAACAATTATCCCCCGGATTGCATATTTTGGTGTAAGAAAATTTCGTTTAATCATATTCAAAGAATAATTAGCTTAGTTGCTAAATTAGTAATATAATTTTGGAGTAGTTTTATCTTGGTTGCTAAATTAGTAATATAATTTTAGAGTAATTTTATTATGTAATTTGTGTTTATTACATAAATTATACAACTATTAATTTAAATAATCTATGGAGATATAAAATGACAACTCACAGTTATAGTTAGTTAATTTTTTAATGAATTAATATTTTTCATTAATATAATAGTTTGTCTTTATTAATAGTTATATAAATTGTATGATAGACAGAAGTTACAAAGTTATGAGGATAAAACTACTAATAATTTTGAGAATTTTATCATGTCTCATAAAAGTAAAATTAGATATAGTTTGAGTTTATGAGTAGGATTGAATAGCTTTTAGGTTTGAAGTTTTCTATTTTAAATTTTACATGAATAAATAATTTATGAAAGATAAAGTAAAATTAAAATTAAAAAGTTTATATTATATTTTATAACAAAATATAATTTAAATACGTATTAATTTTTTTTATTTTAAATCTATAAAAATAATTTATTTATTTAAAATTAAAAATTTTTATATTAAATTTTTAAATAAGACGAAAGCACGTTTCCCTGCCCTCAAGAGAGAAAACCATATTCTGTTGTTTATTTTTGTTTGCTAACAAATTAAAATAACGCGAACGCGAAATACGAGATTCCATTTTACGTGAAAAGTTAGAAGAGAAAGAGAAAGGACAAAAATGGGGGTGAGAACGGTGGTAGATGGCGGCAGTGGGGGTGGCTATGGCGGTAGCAACTGTAAATTTTGTTGTTTCTCTCCTCCTTAGCAACACGTTTAGCCAATAGCCACCATTTGTTGTAGTTTAGGTGGTGGCTTTGCCTACCTTCTCCCCCTCTTCCTTTTAAACGTTTCTTTTTTTTCCTTTTCCACTTTATCGTACTGCTGTTTCCATCTCAAATTTTTTCCCATTTTTTTACTTTTGAACCCTTTTGTGCTTTTCTCTGAGATTTATTATATCCTTTTCTTCCTTTCACACTCAAAATCAAGAACTTGCCGAACCTTTCTCTCTATCTCTCTCTATTTTGAGTTTGACCCCTTGCCACCTACCGGCAGCTTCTTTAGCTCTCCTCCAATGGAGGCCCCACCAACCTCCTGCAATCTTTAGAGAGAGTTAGTGGCGAGCATAAGCTGAAAGAACCCGCCTCTTTGTTAGAGCTTCCAAAATGCTTATTTAAGCTTCTCTCTCCTCTCTCCATCTCTTTCCTCTTTTTACCATCCTCTAAAAGGTGAAAAACCCTAGTTCTTGATCTTAGAGAAGCCGAAATGTCTTGATTTTGTTCTTGCTGTATTGGGATTATCTTTGGTTAGAAGATTTTAGCCCAAGGACATCGAAAAGGAGAAGAAGATACTCGGCTTCATTGTAGATCAGAACTTTAAAGATATGGGTACTTTCTGAGTGCTTTTTCTGAAAGATATACATCTCTTCATTCACTTCATGGGTTGTTTTCTTGTATTGATCATATATCTTGAACGGTGTTTTTGAAGATTCCCTCTCTCATTCTCTGCAGACTGCTGCGGCTATCACTGTCTATCTCTCTGTAGGTTGTCGGAGGCTATTATTTTATTAGACTTCTCTTTCATTTGTATTCCTCATATTTTTCTCCTGTTGTGTTGAGAGCCAGAAGTCATGGATTCTGGAAACAGCGGCAGTATGCAATCTTCAAGTGGTGGTGAAGAAGAGTATGATTCTCGGGGGGAATCGATCTCTTCTATCTTGAATTCCTCTGGCCATTTTGCTTCAGTCCCAGACCCACAATCGCAACTTCTTTCTCACCAGCAAAGCCACCCACCCACTTTGTTTAATCCTCATTCGCAAAATCTTGATGCCTTTCCACAATCACTAGGAAACTCGAGTGGGAATTCTCAATTCAGTAATGATTTGGTCTGGTCCAGAGGCTTAAGATCTGAAGCCAATTATGGCAACTTTGGAAACTTAGCGGGTTTATCATCATCATCGAGCCAATCTGTTTTGGGTGCTCAAGGGCTTAGTCATCAAGCTCCATTTGCAAGCTCATCATCCATGCCATCACAATCGGCTGAGGGAAATTCTGCAAGAGCTTCACAGCAGTCTGATCAACCCAACACAGTGAAAAATCCAAAGAAGCGCACCAGGGCTTCAAGGCGGGCGCCCACCACTGTTCTCACCACTGACACGACCAATTTTCGGCAAATGGTGCAAGAATTCACCGGCATCCCCACGGCTCCTTTTTCAGGTTCACCGTATTCCCGGAGGCTTGATCTTTTCTCTACTGGCTCAGCCATGAGGTCTGGTCATTTAGATGCTCTTGGTCCTTTATACCCTTTAAGGCCCTCAGCACAAAAAGTTCAATTAAACCCATTTTTCCCTCCATCTTCATCTACATCTTACCTGAACTCGGCTGCGATGGATACTATAGGGCCTACTTCTACTACTGCGACGGGTACTAACAACCCCCGCAACACCTCTGCTGCTGCGGGTACTTCAAATGCTATCAGCACGAGCACAAATCGGGACTACCAAATCACCTCCAGCCTTGGCCTTCCAAAACAACCCCAGAATCTGTCGAGCATGCAGAATCAGATTCTCGCGTTTGAGCCACTCTTACAATCTTCTCTACATCCATCACTTAAGCATCCGTCATCAGTCCTGAGTACAAAATCTCAAGGAAGTACAAGTGTCCCTTCATTTGATGATTTGGGTTTGAGCCAAGATCAGAATGTGAATGCAAATCTTGGTGGATTTTTAAGTCAAGGAAGTTCTGATGCTGCGGAAAGATGGAAAAATGGAGGGACATTGAATAGTGGGGATCAAGAACAGTTGGGATCTTCGCAACAGATTAGTACTTACAAGTTTAATTGTTCAGCTTCAACATCAGAATTTCATCCTGACAAGGGTTTGGAGAATGTAACCTCGGCAGGAGAAGGTACGGTTGGCTCATGGATTTGTCCTTCTGATTAGCCTTTGTGTGGTGTACACATTACAAATTAATTAGGACATACGAGGAATTTTTTTACTCCAGAAATCACATCCTTGGCGTATGTATTCTTAATAACTTTGATCATCAGCCACTTCCCGACTAATTCCAGTTTTTTTGTGGTAATTTTATTGCTATATACATATACATATATAAACATTGTATAAATTTACCATCTTTTGTTTATTTTCTTGATGGTTGATTAACGATCGACAGTGCACATAGAAGACTTTGGATTATCTTTCAAGTCTTTTCACATTTAATTCTTGATCCTTCTAACATATAGTTTCGAATACTGTTTTTATCTGATCATATCAGAGAAGAATCTGTTATTCAATAGATTTCATCAGGAAAATCCATGAATTTTTTGGCCATAGATAAAAGTAAAAGACGTTCGTACTGTGCTATATTCTCCAGACAAGGCTTTACTTATTACTCCTTTTGACTCAACTTCCATAACACTTGAGGCTCTTCTCGTACTCAGGGAAAACTAGCATCTGTTCTAAGGTATTTTTTGCATCCACTTAACCATAGTAGTAATAATAATGCTTAGTGTAATGAGGGTTTGTTTTAATTAGATATGCATCCGATAATCTCATTCAATTTATAACTCAACAAAGGTTGAAATTTGCAATAGTGGTGACTACACTTTAAAGTAAGCTCCAACAATTGAATTCCTCCCCAATTACTTTTCTATCATTTTTCTTTGGTTCTTTTATGAGAAACCTCTGATTATATTATATTAATTAATTCACGATCACAACGAAACATCTTTTGAGTGTCTTGCTAAGATTTTCAAGTATCCTCCTCCATATTCTACAATTTTTTAATCTTCCCAATAGATTCTTCATTTTTGTATAACGTTGTTGCATTTAACATTTCTTGAAAGTAGAGAAGCAAGAGAGTGAAGTGATGTATTGTTGGTTCAGTAGCCGAATCTTCTCGATATAGTGGAAAGAACTTTCTAGAAACATTAATTACACATAAATTTCTCAAATTTTCCTGCAAAGGTCTTTTGGCATAAACTAAGAAAACAACCGTACTTTCATCTTTTTTACTTGCTTTATATCCATGTTAGACCAAAACATGCTTGTTTTCCAAAGACATAATTCTATGAGAAAGTAAAGAGATCCGTAAAGTCTTTAAACATAGATGTGTTTGAAGTTTCTAAGATCGCCTAACTTGTCCAATCATCATAAAACTATACGAAATAAGATTTAGTAGAAGAATAAAACAAATAAGATATAATAATTTATTGCGTTAGAAAATTAAAATATGACAGGCTCATGATCCACACACGCAAACATATGCTGCTACCAAAAGTTGGATTAACATAGTTGGCAATTTTTTATGTAGAGCATACATATTTGTCCTTTTGGCATAATTTATTTATTAAAAAGATTATTAAAACCGTGGCTGACTGATCAAATAAGGGCCAGAAAGCCCCACTGTTTGTTATTGAGTTGATCTAATTTTCCTATTCAGTTCTCATTGATAAGTTGCTATCAACCATAATGCCATTTCTTCCAGCTAGCTTCGCACAACTCCAGCGTTTACACTTATTTAGCTTTAATTGTGCGTTAGCCACCATAATGGGGACAAAGCGAGATATTTAAGGGGTAAGAGATCATTAATTTGCTTAGCTATATATATATTAAAAAAATGATGTGGTGATGAGTGTGCAATAATAAACTTCAATAGCTTAATAATGATAGTAACGCAACTCAAAGAGAAAAAAAAAGAAAATGAAAGAGGGCATGATTAGCTTTGAGATTTTAGGACCTCTAGAGGGGATTGCAGTGACATGTGACACTCTCTTTATGGAATCATGGTGGCCCCTTCCAGAGAGCAATCTGGTTTTTAGCAATCATATTGATCCTCTTCTCTCCAACCATCAATCCATCTATTTGAAAACTCTTTAGTCTTTCCCCCTTCACTCACCTCATTCTCTCGGAAAATCCCCCCTTGCCCTACTAGGAGGAGACTGCCCTTATCATCCATGCCATCTCTCTCCAAAATCCTTAAGAAGCAGCCTTTCAGCTTGTGGTATATGTTTAATATTAATGTAGTATTGGACAAATCAAAGCTCTGCAAGTTACGGTACAAATTGAACCTTCTCCTGATCAGCATAAGGCACAATTTGGACTGGAAGCCCTACCTACTAGAAAATGCACACGCTGCAACCGGAAATTAGGAAGGAGAAAATTATATGGTGTGAGATAATCCCTTTTATACACAGTTTTTGAAAAATGTTTAAGGGTAAAAAGTTGATTTAGTTAGGTTTGGACAGAATAAATTTAAGACTTGATTTGAAATTTTACCCTTCGAAATAATTACGTGATACTGTAAATTTAATTATCGATCTATGTTAGACTTTATGTTACTTCTTTTGGAGCGTAAGCGATGATGGTAAGAAAGTTGAAGAAGACATATAGCGGTCTTTGAAGAATTAAACCTTGTGCGTAAGACCAACGGGCTATGTTAGACCATTCCTTGCAGATATAATGAACAAAGTCTGCGTTTTGATCCTTTGACAAAGTTCCGGTGGACGGCTTAGGCTTAGGCTGCTGCGTTGGCTCCTTGAAAACGAAATAAACATCACACCATGTGACCACAGAACTTGTCTGCATACGGCGATGGATAGAGTTTGGACCAAATCCATTAGGATAAATAGACCCTTATTAAGGATTCAATAAATGAACCTTCATAACTAATTCTCTTTTCCTTTTTCTTTTTTTTGAAGTTCTAAGAGATACAATTCCTTATACATCTAAGTTAAAAATGCACAGTTTTTTGGATTGATAATATTTACAAGGAACTATTTAGTAATAGTTCGTTTTTATTGAATCGGACACCCTTTTGATAAAAAATCAAACTGCAAGACGTGATAAAATCTATCTAGAAAATGCACAATATTTGATACGGATTATATTGATGAATGATTTGTGTTACATATCCCTTCAACCAGTGATGCGGATGCCGCGACCTCGTGCTTCGTATGCTGTTCTTTTTTTTTTTTTTTTTGTTCGATAGCTATACTTTCTAGTTTCTACAATATTCATGGTCCAAAGGTTGAATTGAAGACGTAGTTTTCTTCAAAAAGCATGGTATTTTTGAGTTGTAGAACAAGATCGTCACACCCCTTGAGAAGGAAAAAGAATTGGTGATGAGTTCTGAATTATACGTTTGAGGAACTTGTTTGAACCAACTGGTTGTCGAAGCCTGGACCATCTTCTTTGTTAAAGAAAACCGTAGTACATGTCGGTACATTGATAAAGATTTGACCGTGAACATATCATGTAGCTATCTAATTTACATGGAAAAATTGCGGTGCAAAAGCTGTGAGACGCCAATACCTTGGTGCCCACTCCATTCCACCCCTCAAAGGAAGCAAAGGAAATTAACGACAGCATTTGATTATTCTTTGGTTATGGTTTCAATCTGGCATATTCTTGAACCAAAAGTCACACGTGGACTTATTCTGGTTACACACTTCTGTTCGGCTAAAAATGTAGCTCAAGGCCCTCTTGGCTAGAATTTCTATTTCGAAGTACAAGAGACTAGTCAAATTATACTGCTTCTTTCTCCTCCTTCTCCCTAGTAAAAACTAAAAGAAAAGAAGATGACCAATTACACGGGCAAAAAATGAAATGACTGAGAAGTCTAATAGAAAAAATTAGTGACAGTAAAATTTTCTAAAGTTCCAGACAATCATATAATTAACATATATTTGGCATTTCTACGTGTGTTTCAAGTTTGGTGAAATTTTTACCCAGGAAGTACACGGTTGATAAACTCTATGTGATGATGATCATGCAAATTTTAACCCATCTCTCAAACTGTAAAATATAGTCCACTTAATTGATACTAATTTGCTGAATACACACTCTTAACATTAAATATCAAGCTAACTCAGCTGTGGGTGAGGCGCGGGTAATGTTTTGTATGGGTTAATTTACGGAACTATGAGAAACAGTAAGACTATAAGGGAAGAAAAGGTAAAATTATGTGGTAAAGAACAAAAAATGTGGATTCTCAGGGACATGAAGACATAAAATATGCCTGCCTTAGCGGCTATAGTGTGATTTTCAGAAGCCCCACATGTTTCCCACTAATGTTTACTTATTACCTTTTCTTATCAAGTGTGTATTGGAAAAAACCAGCGAAAGGAAAAAAAAACAAAAGTATGCATTGGAAAAGTGCATAGTAACGGCCGTCGAGAGAATTTTTTTTTTTAGTATGAATGAAACGCAAAAATATATGGTACTACCAAATGGGTCATTCCATTATCAGCATTCCTTTTTAAATTGGCCACTTGATCTTCAACCGTTTCATCATGGTGTACATTTGTAATCATTGTAATCAAATAATTTTTTTATCTTACTGAATCACATGGATCTATATTTTTTTTTATTAATATAATATTTATTAAATAATTATTTAAAAATGTGAAATAGTAAAATAAATATAAAAATACATAACAGTTTAAAAATTATAAAGGAGGAAATCAGCGAATAATTGGCAGAGTAGATTTTAGGTGGAATAGCATACCATGGACACCTTTGAAGAAAACTCCCCATTCCAACCCTTTCTCCCCTTCTACAAGGTAAGGATCTTGCATTTCATAAAGTATCCTTGAAACATTCACAGACTGAATTGTTCACCGAACTATCAAAATGTATTATGTAAGAAGATTTGGAATACTGTTTCATAGTTATTCGATCAAGTAATCAAACTCCAAAGAAAGCAAATACAGACAATCCACATGGTAAATCCACCACAAAAGTTTCTCTGCATGAGGTAAATTTTGTCGCTCCATGTACTAGTGTATAAAAATTAAACAAATATCGGACAATTGTTACTCTTGTTTTACTTTGGACATTAAAAGAGTTTTTGATTTTTTTAATATGTTAAGTCTTTCTTATTTTAATATTTAGACACTAAAAGACTTTTTAGTTTGTTTTCATTTATGTTTAGATACTAAAAGATCTCTCTATTTTTTTAAAGTTCTTAAATCTTTGTAATTTATTTCATCGGAAGGATTTAATAAGAAATTCTCGTAAAAATTATAAAAACTTAAGAAGTTAAAATTAATCAAGAGGTCATTTAGTATATAACCATAAAAAAAAGAGGAACTAAACTGTCCAAAAATAAACCTACTTGTGCTAATTCTTACGCCTTTGGAAAAAAATAATCTATACTAAATTGTCCAGGTTTTGCGCATGATGCAAGAAACGAAGCACAGAATATACCAAACACATCAATGCAAATGGTAATAAAGGGCCCCCACTCGTAGATACCGGAGAACCTGGAACTATATGGTGAAGTGGAGCAATGCAAAAGTATACTTTATATATAAAGTTTAAAATACTTGGCTGTTTTTAGAGATGGTAATGGGCCAATTCAAAATTTTGAGAAATCTATATTATCCCTCAAGAATTAAGAAAGGCTTCGTTCGTTGCTTTCGATCCCCCAAAAGTTTAAACGTGAAAAATGAGTTAAAACTTTGCTAAGTAGATAGGAAACACAAAACATATTATAGGTTTAAGTGCCTTATAAATTTTAATTAACCCTCTCCCCTCTTAAGGCATAACCAAATGTATGATGATGAAAATAGAAGACAAGTCAAACAAACTACTATTCAATTGAATTATTCCACATTTACTAGAGACTGCATGCAATTCAAAAGGTCAGAATTTTACCTATTTGTTTCCTTGAATTTACTACTAATTTTACAAAATTATATCGCTCCAATCTATCAAGTTTAAAAAGAAATGCAAGAATACTTGATGTTGTATTGCGGGTTTACTTATATGAATTATTGAAAATTAATCTTGCTTTGAAGTGTTTGGATAGGATGAGCATATTTTTTTAATATTAGTATTATTATTGTAAAATCTGTCTTTTGAATGTAGAAAGAAAAAAATAAGAATTTATGAATTTGCCAGAACTAATATGATATGCATAGGAAATTTATGCTTTGAAATTATATTTATTGGGTAAATTAGCTACAACGTTCATATTCACTCTCCATCCCTTTTACAATAACGTGAAATTTCCTCAAAAGAGAAAAAATAAAATAAAAGAAGAAAAATGGTGGGTATGTTGACAAATGCGCCGATCTTTTTGAGCCGGGTCCAAGCAAAAATGGCGCGTCTACGATTTAACAGTCCTACCATGTAAATGGAATTAAAAATTAAGTATCTAGTAGAAATTAAATTGCTACATTATCAAAATATAAAAGAAGAAGAAGAATTAATATTTGAGATAGTGATATTTTATCTCCTACTATAAGTTTTTAATCTATTTGTATAATATCTTTTTTTCTTAAAGTCCTGAAAGAAAAAAAGAAAAAGACAAGATGAAATTAGATTTGAAAATTTTATTTATAATTTTAAAAAATGAATTTTTTATGAGAGAATATGTATAAATATAAAATAAAAAGTTTACATTAACTTTTAAAATGAAACCAAATCTAAATAAATTTAAAAATAGTTAAATGAAGAATTAAACAGGACATTTATATTTTATTTTAAAAAGAGAGAGAGAGAGAGAGAAACACACAATTTACACAATTTTTTTAACTTTTAGAATGAACCTAATCTAAATAAAATTTTAAAATGATTAAATGAAGGAGTAAATACTAAATAGGATAGTTATAATTTATTTTAAAGAGAGGGAGAGAGAGAAATGTACGATTGACACAATTTTTTGACTTTTAGAATGAACCTAATCTAAATAAAATTTTAAAATGGTTAAATGAAGAAGTAAATAGGACAGCTATAATTTATTTTAAAGAGAGGGGGAGAGAGAAAAATGCACTATTTACACAATTTTTTGACTTTTAAAATAAAATTTAATCTAAATAAATTTAGAAATGATTACACGAAGAATTAAACGGGATATTTATAATTTATTGTAAGAAAAAAAAGAGAGACATAGGGAAATGCACGATTTACATAAGTTTTTTAACTTTGAAAATGAAATCTAATCTAACTATATTTAGAAATGATTAAATGAGATATTTATAATTTATTGCAAGAAAAAAAAAAGAGAGACATAGAGAAACGCACGATTTACACAATTTTTTGACGTGGAGGATGATGACATATCTGAGTGAGATGCTTACGTGCTTAAATCCCGATCTTGATCTTGGGGATCTTAATGAGAAAGAAATCCTCTCAAGAAAAGAAGAAAAGAAAAGGAAAGGAAATGTGCATTAGAGGCAAAAGCCGTCACTCACGGCAGGAAATCCACGTGGTCGGCAGGATAGGAATTCCCACAGGAGTCCAGTACACGTTAGCATCTCTCCAGTCTGGTCCACATCTAGACTTAGAGGATGGGCACCGTGTGAGTAGGAGAAAGCGGGGCGGTGGTACTGATATCCATTGCTATGGGCCGTACGATCAAATCATGCTGTCACCATTCAGCCAATAGATACAAGAAGATTTATGACTCGAAATATCATGTCGCTTTTCCCACGTAGGGATGGACTGGACTTTTCATGGGTTTTCTTAGGCCCAAATATTAATTTGTGACTCCAAAGTGCTTTGGATAAAAGGTGGGGCGGGGCACTGTGGGGAGTTGGAGAATTATCCCTTTCATTCGACTCCGTAGGGTACATAGACAATCATGAACATTTTGAATGAGTTTTAATAGGATTTTAAGACTCGCTAGGACAAAGTGTCTATGTTGTTGACGCTGCTAGTTTGGAAAAGTTTGAGAAAGATTTAAGCATCAAAAGTTTATCATGAAAGCTACTTTGGGCACAATATAATTTAATAACTTTTTAAAAATATATGCGCCAGAATGAATATTAATTACGTAATTAATCAATAATTAAATTATTTAGCTTGCAGCTCAAGAAGATTAAACGCAAGATTTTACTATTATGAAACTAGAAATAAATCATGATATTTACATCTTTCGGCAAATTCTAGATGTTTCGGGTTTTTTTTTAATTAAACAATTTGCAAATGTAGGATGAGGAGATTTTCCAATTTTTACAAGTCGCAAGGTCTTGGAGATTGAATACTAGTACAAATAGACCGGAAGTAGTAGTCAAAATACGACTAGAAGATTGAATTCAAAGCTCAAATAAGGTTGATTGCTAGATTGGAAAATTCAAGAATCTTTTGCTTTTAATTAAAATAAGAAGAATTATTAATATTAGGTTCTAGAAAGCCTTCCACCGAGCTCTTGTCATTGGGAATAAGTTGCATTGTATCATATGTTGAGAAAGAGTTGATAATACTATGCATTCTGCAAGGTTAAAAATGCCATTTCACATTTGTCTTAGATTTGATGTTTGATTATTCATACATAAATAGTTTTACAAGTGCAACAATTAGCCTATGCTAACATTGCGTATAAATAAGACGCTATCATTTACGTATACCAGACTTGCAAACATAAGTTGAAACTCCATTTCCACCCTCACTTTTTTCTTGAAATTTTTTTCTCTAAATTTTTATTTGCATTGACGGTATGAGGACAATTTGGTTAGGTGACTTAAGTAAAGATTAGAAAAAGTACAAGGACTGGTGTTTTAAGTATGTTCTCATGAATTATAATAGAGTAACCTGCAAAATAACTTAATGGGAAAAAACTTGTAATAGTTTTGGAGAAATTCCCGTTTCCTCCCAGAGTATAAGGGATGAATCTTTTGGAGACCTACTTAGCAAAAAAAAAAAAAAATCTTTTGGAGACCTTTTCGGATGTAACAGCCCTGGGCCAACGTCTTTCAATGAATGAATTCCCATTTAGCCAAAGAAAAAAAAAGGCACAAAGCAAACGAAGAAGAATGGAAAAAGAATAGACGTGAGGCAAGATAATAGTCTTGGTCATTTGGGCTTTCCAGTTGAAGTTTTCTGGTTGGAAAAGGCCTTCTTGAGGAAAGCCCAATGGAAAAGAAGGAGTCGGACGTCTTTCCTTTTTGTGAAGTGGATGGAGAAAGATAAGGTTCCTTTTTCCTTTATATCAACATTTCACAATTTTGATAATGTATTATTTATAATATAAATATATTTTTTATGCTGTACAATATATTATAATTGTTCTGTAGTGTATCAATTGAAACAACTGATGCAGTCTTGGATCCGCTGTTTCTCTCATTGATTAGGAAATAGGAATATGCTGGCCTGGGAAGGGATGAAAAAGCGAAGGAAATTCCATCATTTTGCTTTGATCCGAAAGCATCAAAGAGAAACTCAGAGCCAAGGAAGGAATGGAATCTTATAATCTTTAAAGGCATGTACCGTCTGCCCACAATGCAGCCCTACCACATTACACCACTTTACAGTGGTCCAAGTCCAACTTCGGAAGGCCAAAACCAACTGGTTGGGTATGATATTGGCTGTATTTTTTTCGATACCATGTTGAAATGATTTAGACAGTTGAACGGTTGAAAAAGAATAAGTTTTGAATAATTATTTAAGTTTAAAAAATTATTTTATTTGTAATAAAAAATTATTGTGTGATAAAATAAGTATTTAATTATAGAGTGAATAATTATTCATAATATATAAATTTTTTATTGTTATATCAAAATTTGATAGTAAAAATTTGTTCTGTACTGAAAAAAAGAACAATAAGCACTATAGCAAGATTAAAAAATGGTTTTGCGCTATTTTTCCAACTTTTTCTTCTTCTTTTTTTTTCCTTTTCAATCCTTTTAGAAAATTCCACACGAATAGCTAGGTAGGAGATGTAAATAAGCATGGCTCGATCCAAAAATAAGTAATATATATATATATATATATATATATATATATACTCTAAACATTTCATTCTAATTTTTTAGAATTTTTCTTTTTTAATTAGTTTTAAAAATTTTGATTGATTAGGATCATTTTCATTCTATTAAAATAACTTCAAACTAATTTAAATATTATTTTTAATTTTTAAATTTTGTAAAAAGAGGAGATTTTAATTATTACTTTAGATTTTATTGATTTGTTAGAATTATTTTTAATCTATTAAAATAATTTTTAATTAACTTATATATTAATTTAAATTTTGAATTCTAAATTTTTTTGATGAAATTGAATTATGTACATTGATTTATTTTGTAAAAGTAGAAGACTTTTGTTATTCAATTTACTTTAAAATTTATTAATTTTTCCTCCCCCTTTAAAATACTAAAGTTAGCTTTGCTTCATTCATCTTTAGTTACAGGTTTCAAAGTCTAAAATTTTAAATTAAGTTTCTTATTTTATTATTTTACCTATTCTATATTATTTTTCTAATATTATACCTTTTTTTGTTTGGTGGTACTTCAGCGGTATAGCTCATAATATCTACTCTTGATATTATTCTAATTTTTTCTTCTCTTTCATATTTTTTCTCCCATATTATGTTATATTTCGTTCTTGCATGACATATTTCATGCTAATATTTATTAAATTATTGTACCAAAACTATTATTAGCTTATTAGAGGAAAACAAACAAATACTTCTATATAATTTGTAATGGAATATATGAACTTTCATTTAAACATCAAATGTTAGTACCTATTTTAAAATTTTATTTGTTTTGATTTACCAACAAAGAAGTTAAAGAAATGTGGAATTATTAAGACATATTATTTTTTAAATTTCTTTATTAAGTAATCTATTTAGATTATTTTTAAAATCATTAATTATCTAACTTAATAGGTAAATTGAAAAAAGTCATTACAAGTTGTGATCTAAAGTAATTAATAATTATAATTTCTTTCTATTATTGATAAAGGGAATATATTTGCTATTAAGGAAATTTTCAATAGAAGATAATAAGCAAGATATTTAAACTAGCAAATACAATTTGGCTGCCAAATGCGCGGTGGAGTTTGATCAAAATTGATACTTTTCTTACACGTCAATATTTATAGAGCTATTTTTTCTAAATACTTCTGCTTCTCCGAAATTTGCCCACCATCATGCGACACATCTCCCCTCTTTCAATCCATTTTCTTTGGCATTTATGGGAAGTTCTCAAGTCTTTTCTTCAATTGCGGTTTTGTGGTTAGGGAGTCTAGTGAGAAAGCTTATCCTATATTCCTATTAGAAAAGAAAATGAGCTAAAGAGGAGGAATGAAACATGTGAGTGAAAAATAAGTAAATTTAAGGGAAGACAGAAGCTTATGAATAAAAATAAATTTATAAATATAAGCGCGTGAAAACGTATAAATTTTAATTTAATTTTGTTATAAATTGATGGTTAGGAACATATTAACTAAATAAATGAGAATATATATGTTAATGAATAAAAAAATCTAAAAATATATATCCTGAAATGAAAATGTGTAAAAAAAAAAAGAAATGAAAATAATTCGAAGACTAATCGGCCAATTTCCCTTATCAAATGTTTACGTTGACAGGCGACAATTGTAATGTTGATCGAGCTTTTGACTGTGATTTCCCGTTGTTAAACATAAGCAGCAAAGATAATCTTTTTTCTTCGTTTCTTCCACCAGCCTGCACCGAACCTACTGTAACGTTGCATCGTATCATTGGCTTGGACTTACCCCACCATGGACCCAGCTACTCAACCAACTGCCGCTTTCCAACCGCGGTCAAAATCCTCTCCCGATGTCAAAATTCCGCCTGAGCTTCATCGTCTTCTCTTCACCTCCGAAACTATATCAAAATTTGAGTTCTTTGTTCTTATTTTCAAACCTTGAACCCCTCAATTTCCTCTCCCGGAGTACAGAAACATAGAAGATGAAAATGAAAGCGGAAACGTTAACGTTAGTGTTGGTAAACTTAGCTGGAATCATGGAAAGAGCCGACGAGTCACTGTTACCGGGCGTCTACAAAGAAGTTGGGGATGCACTCCATACGGGCCCAACTGGATTGGGGTCTTTGACGCTTTTCCGATCTATGGTGCAGGCACTTTGCTACCCAGTTGCTAGTTATCTCGCCGTCCGCCATAATCGGGCTCACATAATTGCTTATGGGGCCTTTCTTTGGGCAGCTGCGACTTTCCTCGTTGGTTTTTCCTCCACGTATTCTGCGGTTAGTCCTCGTTTCTTCTTGAGCTTATTCGAATTTATCATTTTTTAAAAATGTTTGGTCATTTCCGTGGATGTTTGCATATTTGGATTGGGTTTTTGTTTGAGAGTTCTGTCTCAATTCTTGTAAAAGTGAATTGTTTGTGGGAGAAGACAAGGGATCCAAAGTGAAGAATTTGTATTAGTTTTGGGACCAAAAGTGAATCCAAAATTTTGACTGCGAATGTTAATTTCATTGTCAAGGAAAGATTGTTTTCTCCCTGTCACGTTTGCATGTGTTCGTGTTGAATATTAAGCAACATTGTATTAATGGTACGGTTGTAACTATGTTTTGAATTAAATTTCACAAAAAGATAGAGCTAGATGCGTTGAAGTAATCTTCCTCAAGCCTTCGGACGAATAGGTTTTTGGTCTTCTTATATCAGGACATCCTGCTTATGTAATTGATAATAGAAGTAATGTTAAAGGTTTAATTCCAAATACCGCCCTAAAGTAAAGGGAGTTTGTCAAATAGATGTTTGATCTTTTAATTGTGACAATTGGCCCCCTCCTCCCAATTTTAGCTTCTTAATTGTGACAATTGACCCCTTCCTTCCAAATTCTGGTGAAATCAATCGTCGGTTTGATATGCAGATCATGTGTTAGTTGTTTTAATATAGCCATTTGCCTTCTATTTTAACTGTTGGAAATTCTATACCCAAAAAGTCCTCATGCATATTATTAAAAAGCAATCACCTCTATATTTCCCTTCTTCACCTATATCTTCTTTGTCATTTTCTCTCTTTTCTAGACTTTCCGTTTCTTCTACTTGACTATTTTCCTGTTTTTTTTTTCAGTAGTTAACCAAATTACCTATTTGAAACAAAGCCTTTTTTGAAGGTGTGAGAGAGAAAGTCTGGAAGAGAGAGAGAGAGAGAGACCAAGAAGATGTAGGTGAGAGAAGGGAAATATAGAGGGGTTGCTATTTGATAATATGCATGAGGGCTTTTTAGGTATAAAATTTCCAATGGTTAAAATAAAGGGTAAATAGCTACTTCAAAAACAACTGACACTATTAAATGGGCGATTAATTTTGCTAGAATTTGGGAGGAGGGGCCCAATTGTCACAATTAAAAGTTCAAGCGTCTATTTGACAAATGCCCTTAACTTCAAGGGGTATTTGGAATTAACCCTTCTTTAAAAGTGTGCAATTTTCATCTCACGGGTTGGAATGCTGTCCTTGTGTATTATGCAGCAGGGAAGTAGTGTCCTCTTAGCATCTTTCCTTGCTTGCTGCTTTCTCTTAGGAAAATTGGGATAGGATGCTATCTGATAGTTTGGAGCACCTGTCCATGGTTAGGGGAAAGCAGTGGACCTGTACTTGTTTTCTTGCACAATTTCATGGATGATTGATATTGGCCTTGTTATGATATTCTACACCACATAATATGAAAGGTATGATAATAAATTTCAGTAGGTTCATCATTATACAGAACAAGTCTTTCTAGATATTTTAAGGTACAATAAGAAATTTCAACTGGGATCTAAATCTCTGATAATTCAATGCATTTTTCAAACTATATGGTTCCTTGGTCAAATGTTAATCTATTAGTTGAATATGCCTACTTTTGACTTACTGAGCCATTCTGTGTCCTTGTGTTTTCTCTGCGTAAGGGGCTTCCATCATTCATTGTGGTTGGGTTGGGGATGTCATTTGGATAAATGCAAGATAGTCAAATAACGATACTAACTCTTATCTTGTGCATCTTTCTTGTTTTCCCTCATCAATTGTTGTGAAAGAAATTTTGTAGCATGTAAGAAGATGGATCGAACCAGATTGGGGAGTACTGAACTTACTGACTATCTTCTTCAAAGGACTCAATAAGCACATACTATTGCAAATGCAGAGAATAAGAAGGGCAACTTTTCTTGAGACTATGACCTGCCCATTGTGACTGTCTTCCTCAAAAGACTCAATAAGCGCATACTTTTGGAAATGCAGAGAATAAGAAGGGCAATTTTTCTTGAGAATATGACCTGCCCATTGCAACTGTAAGCTTATTTTAGTTGTTCCCTACTCAGGTGGCAATATCTAGAGCATTGAATGGGATTGGCCTTGCCATAGTAGCACCTGCAATTCAGTCTCTTGTAGCTGATTCAACTGACGATAGTCACCGTGGCACAGCTTTTGGATGGCTACAGCTAACCAGTAATCTTGGTTCAATAGTTGGTGGATTGTTTTCTTTGTTGATAGCACCTGTTAGCTTTTTGGGAATTCCTGGCTGGAGGATCTCCTTTCATCTGGTCGGAGTTATCAGTGTAGCAGTAGGCATTTTAGTTCGCCTCTTTGCTCATGATCCTCACTTTCCTGATGGCGGTGCGGCAGCAAGCAATAAAATTCCAAAAAAACACTTTTTATCAGAAGTAAAAGATCTTGTTCAGGAAGCGAAGGAGGTTATGACAATAAAATCTTTCCAGATTATTGTTGCTCAGGGTGTAACTGGTTCATTTCCGTGGTCAGCTTTGTCATTTGCACCTATGTGGTTAGAACTAACCGGCTTCTCTCACATGGAAACAGCCTTTCTAATAGGCTTGTTTATCACGGCAAATTCACTTGGAGGACTATTTGGAGGAAAGATGGGGGATGTCCTGTCCAGGCGTTTTCCAAATTCAGGCAGGATAATGTTATCACAAATAAGCTCGGCATTGGCCATCCCACTTACAGCTATACTCTTGCTGGCCTTACCAGATAACTCATCTGTGGTTTTGCTACATGGTTTAGTCCTGAGCATTACAGGGTTTTGCATATCATGGAATGCTCCAGCAACAAACAAGTATGTACCAAACTACTGGCTGAACTCTGTTTTTATTTTTTGCGACTTTTCCTGTTGAACATATCTTTATATTACATCACTGTCAGTTTTGCATTCTTTTATATGAAAGACATATTGTCTGCATCTTATACCATGCCCCTTTTCTCCACCATTCCACCCCCCCCCCCCCAAAAAAAAAAAAAAAAAACAGTGCTGTCAGGCTATCCCATCATTGTAATAATGTTGAAACAAAGTGAAAAGGACGTGTTAAAATTTACATTATGTTTTGTGGCACAGCATTTCAAAAGAAACAAATGTCAAGCATTAAGAAAGAGAAAAAAAAACGAAAATATTTTGCAGCAACTATCTTTCAATTAGAGAACTGATTTTTCCCCAAGTCCTTCATCCTCATATTATTTTCAAAAAGAAATTTTATTGCAGTGGCATGAGTTATCTTACTTGTTTGGTGATACACCAACATGAATCATCAAATTTTGTCCTGTGTATGCTGATTTGCTTGTAAATGAAAGGCTACGCAAAGTAGTTCCTATTAACTCAGTAACAGGAACATGAGACTAAGGCTCTTTTTTTTTCAGGAACAGTAATGAAATAAAAATCTGCCCTTTACCTTTAATGAGAAAAACTGTAAAATATAAAAGGTGTATCATGAGGTTGCCCAATAGAACAGAGGCACAAACAATTGGCACAATAAAGGGAACAAAGGTTGTGTTTGCTTTATGTTACTCATTAGGCCATAATTCTCACCTATTCCCATTTTCTACTCTCTTGTATGGTGTATGCTGCTTGGGTCAGAATGCGGTTGAGTCACAACATCGATGGTCTAAAAACCTGTTTGCAGGTTCATGTTATTCTGGAAACAACATGGAACATCTGCTGATGCCAGTCTATTTTTATCTTCTATTTTTCAGAGGACCTACCTAATAAAATCCCAAAAAATACTGAAGTAATGGTGTCATTCTAAAGGGACAATACTTAGCTGCCTTTTGATCTGTCTGAGTGAAAAACAAAAACAAAATTTCACTCTTTTGGTTGCTTCTTCATCGTGTATTTTGGGTTTTTTTGTTGCTTTTTTTTTTTTTTTTTTGGTGGAGGGGTTGGGGGCATAATGTAATTTACTGTGGCAAAAATGGTTTTAATTACTTTCTACAGCATTGTTTTGTAAACTGACTCCAATGAAAATAAGTATTGTGCTCATATAGTATAGACAGTCCAATTTTTGCAGAGATTGTCCCTGAGAAATCCCGAACAAGTATCTATGCGTTGGATCGATCATTTGAATCTGTATTATCATCATTTGCCCCCCCGGTTGTTGGAGCACTAGCACAGTATGTCTATGGTTATGAACCAGTTCCACAAGGTTCTGAACACATTGCAACAGACAGACAGAATGCAAAATCATTAGCCAAGGCACTGTATACAGCTATTGGGATTCCAATGGCTCTATGCTGCTACATCTACTCTTTCCTCTATCACACCTATCCCAGAGACAGAGAGCATGCTCGGATGCAAGCTTTGATAGAATCAGAAATGCAATCCATGGGATCAGATATTTCACCTTTGAGAGGAAAAGATTCTAGAATTCAATCCTCTGAAGCTAACGAGCTTTATCTTGATAAGCAGACTATTATTGAAATGGATGAGGATGTAGAAGGATATGATTTTGAGGGTAGTGACGAGAAAACATCAATCTTCCGGCAGTCACCAACTTCAACGTGATTTGTGAAGGTCACCCAAGAAAGTCTCTTCTTGCGTTTAATGCTGGGGATTGACTGAGTGCCTTGGGTCTGTATTTCTCATTTGAGACAACAGAAGCCAAGCTGATCAGGTTTGGATTGTTGAGCAAAATCTAGCATCATCATCATCATAGTTACAAAGATGCAGAAAAGACCTGGGAGTCCGATATCATTCTGGAATTATTCTTTTAGCTGGAACATGGAGTGAAGCGGTATAATAATCAGGATGACACAGGAAAGGCTGTCCAGTCTTGCCATAAAACGTTTAGTACAAATTCATTACCAGTGCCGGGCTTCAAAAATTGCTGTTTGCTTCTTCATTTTCTGTAAATTGTTGTACGTAAAGTTAACCGGCGTCATGTCAAGGTAGAATTAAGTAGATGATTATGCAGATATGCGAATGTTAATAGGATTACAGAATATACAGTTTACAGATTGCAGCCAAATAGTAAGGAAAGATGAAACGGTATTTGATTCGATTGTATTCCATCTTTGAATTTTCTCGAAATGATTATCCCATTCGTTCTGAAGGTGGAAAGGTTATGATCTTAGCACCAAATCTCACTTCGGTTCCCCATAGAGGTAGTATTCACTAGGAGTACACTACTATTTAACATATATCGAAAATACACAGCACTGTAAGGGCTTCTCTTATTTTTTTACAAAAAATTAAAATGAGAACAGGGGTATTTTTCTTTGGGATAATTGGACTCTTCAAGCCTGAAAAATTCTAAATATGTAAGCCCGAATCCTTCTAAGATTCAAGTATTGATTGAGATAGGCTACAAGGTCAAGCTAACTTTAATTAGACACTTGATCAACAAACCAAATGTAAAAGGAAAATACTTCATGAACGACAGAGACTCGCAGAACATACATGTTTCGATATCAGATTTTCAGACTTGCTTAATTTTGAGTGCTTAAAGGGAAAACATTGCGACGAAAATATTAACAAGAGCAAGCTTAATTAGGTTTCCTGGCAGAGATCATCACAAAGCGTCTATTCCTTGTCAATTTGAAATCCACAAGTCCACATGCCGTACAGAGATCTTCAAGTTCTTTATTGGATATGAATATATGACTTCCAGAAATTTGTGCAATGTTCTACAATTAAAGAAAAATCATTAGATCAGTTCATGGAGGAGTGTATAAAAGTGCAGATCTTCAAGTTCTTTATTGGATATGAATATATGACTTCCAGAAATTTGTGCAATGTTCTACAATTAAAGAAAAATCATTAGATCAGTTCATGGAGTGTATAAAAGTGCAATAAGTGAAGCTAGACTAAAATAGGAAAAGTTCATAGGGTCAATAGGGGAAGAACATGAAATACAGTAGAGAGAGGTTGGTGGTCTTTTCTTCAGCCTTACAAACACATAAAGACAGAGAGGACATTGATACATTAGAAAAAGTCAAAAGTGTTTGTCATCGGTTAAGAGCGAGGAACCTAATGCAAGAACTTTCTGACCTAGTATGGATCACTGGCACCAAAGTAGATTTTGAACGAGAAAGCAAGATTGGTTTTGTATAGAGATTTTCTTTGGGATCTTGAATTTTTGTTCTGGAAAGGCAGAGCATTGGCTGCCTCGCTTTTCCCTCTGGATCTGCTGGTATTTTACCTTCCCAAGTGCTTCCCTCACCACAACCCACAAACAACCTTTTACCGAGACAAATACAAAATAGTTGATTTCTTTAAAGACCTACCTGGCGAATAGGTCCAAGTAATGGGATCAATGAAAATGGACCATCCAGAATGTAAGTTGTAGCAACAAACATCCCTCCAGGTCGTAGTACACGACTTATTTCAGCAACCTGTAAAAGGAGTACCATAAACCTCCAGCAAACTGATCAGGCGTTCAGTAAGGAACAAAATAAAAGAAGTTGGGATTGGCTACAGACTGTTGGGATATAGCCAACATATGTCCAGAATTTCAACAAATTCATATTTCAAGTTTATTCAGAACAAATCAAAGCAGCTTGCTCCCATAGAATGTAATACCAATTTAGCTAGAAGGGATCCAAGTTATTTAACTAATTACTACACCCTTTGCTAGTTTCCATAATCCTGATTTGTACTCTGTAAGAAATCTGAAGGAAAATTCATTTCATCTCTAAAAGACTCAGTGCAACTGTTGTATGAACACAAACACGTACAAGCACAGAGGAAAAGGAGAGAGAAAGGGAGGGGAGGAAGAGAACAATACGGGACTTCAAATAGGTGAACAAATAAGATAAAAGCTCACAGCTGCTGATGGTGAAGGCCAGCAATGCACAGCAGCACCAGCATGCACAGCATCCACAGTACCAGAAGCAAATGGAAGCCTAGATATATCAGCTCTAACCAGCATTATTTTCCTTAGGAAAAGCAAAAATCAAGTTAGAAAACGTAAAACAGCTCAAGTGAATTTCGCATACATACAATATTTGGAGATAATTTACTACTCTTTGGGAAAGTTTTCCTCCTGCTTAATGAATTCATAACACTGCTGCAGCATGGTCTCTGAGAAGTCTAAGGCAATAACAAAAGAAAAAAGCCCACTCTTGGTGAAAAGCCTGGCAAATAGTCCACTGCCGCAACTAGCATCGACAATGTTTCCACCCAATACTGGGTTAAGGTAACCCTTTATCAATTCAAACTGCAGCAATATTATTAAACAATTAGCTAGTGGCAACAAAATTAACAAAATGAATATATTTTAGCATGCAATAGTAGAAGAAAGTAACAAGTAGGCTGCATTTGAATTAATCCAATAGTTCTGTGATTGCAATGGCAGACACATCCACAAATGGAGAGTTCAAATTGCCGTGATATCTGAATTACTCATATAAGTACTCTAGTACATCTAAATTCCATCTTTCTCTGTAAGATAATATGACATGATCCAAAGATTTAGGATAAAACTTGATTCTCATTGAGATGCAAAACGTCTTTGCTTATATTTTCGGGTTGTCATCGTTGCTCACTGTCTGTTCTGGACTCACTGAATTTACATAGCAAAGACAAAATTCACTGGTCTAAATCTCATCCGTGATAAAACTGCCCTAATCGTAAACCAATTTTTCCATACAACAGTGTACTCAAAATACATCAAGCAACATGCAGATAATAAGCAAAATAGAATTATGTCATAAATCAAATAAAAATAATGCACGAACAAGAAGCTATTTATTACCTCTTTCTCTGGGCCTGGGAAACCACCCCATACAGAAAAACTCTGTCGCCAGCCCCTCTCATACAGAAAGGAGATTAAAGAAAATCTGTTCCAAGTTTCAAAAGATATCAACGAAGTAAACTATAAAATAAAAGTACCAATCAGATTTGAGTAATAAAGCAAAACATCATGAATAAATGAGAATGATTGCACTGTTGCTCTAACAGCAAGTCACAACCTACAAATGCATCATGAAAGCCAAGACAAGTTAACGCCGATTCTGAAGAGTAATGTTCCACATGTGAATAAAATAAATTTTATCACCATCTGAAATACAATGAAAGAACCAAAGCTCCAAAATATGACAAACCACATCTAATCATTATATTCTAAGTTAAGTTCTGCTCTACCTCAGTGCACCTCCTGGCAATTCTTTTAATGTTCTACCCCAGGTGATACAAGCTTGACGTGTTATATTTATTCTATTCAAAGTCAAGTTCTGCTTTAACTCAGTGCTCCTCCTGGAAACTTTTTAATGTTCCACTCCAGTTGATACAAGCTTGAGATGTTACATTTGAAAATATCAATAAAAGAAAAACTGAAGAGCTAAGAATGTTGTAATACAAAGTGAAGAAAGCACTGCTGCAGTAACCATAATTGTGGTGATTCTTTTACGATGCCTTTCCAATACATTTTTGCTTGATAAATGGTAGAGCATTAAGTAGATTGCTGATTTGCTTAGCCTGTTCCAGGAGATGAAGACATTCAAAAAGTACATCACCTTTCAAAAGTTAGTTTTTTCTGTTCTTTTCACCCATTAAATGTGTTCCAAATACTTCCAAGGTGATGGGGGAAATCTAATTGCTCTGAAGGAGTTACAATATAATATTAGGCAAAAAACTAATGGATTGTGCATGAACACTAGGTAGAGTTCCACTTGAAATCATCATATTGTGTTAGGACTGTAGATCGCTTTTAAGACTCATAAACAGTATTCTATAGTTCAATCATTTCTGGTGAACAGAAATTTCACAAATCTCCAATAAATGGCCGAAAATTGTACAAAACTTTGTAAACATAATTCTTGAATGTATAGTTATTTCACAAGAAAGATCTGAATTTCACAAGCATGTTGGTCAACACAGCAGAAACTGTGGATTTTGGGAAATGAAATGTAAAGAATAGCAAGATTTCAGTTAGTAAGTGAAGAATTCAACTGCAAGAAGCCAGTACAAAACTTGAAGCAGATACAGAAATACGTTTGAACATTACAAAGCAATGCAAACTAGCTAAGGAAAACTGAACACCGAACCAAACATATTTACTACCTGAAAAACTCAGTAGAAGCCGGCATAGCTTCACCATATGCCTTGCCACCACTAGCAATTGTCAGATCAAAGTGCGTCTCATTGCTAAAGTAAGCCTTCCTGCAGGTTTTGCACTGTAAATTGGATGCAGTAGCAAGATTCCTGTGGCAAAATGTAACAACAAAAAATGTAAGAAAGAATAGAAACCATTAAAATTTCCGCTGTAAAATTCATAATGAGAGTAAAAGAGAAAAAATTTTGTCACAACGTCAACGAAGCTATACCCGGGGGGAGAAAAAGGAAAGTCAAGGGGCAGAATTGCTCTTAAGTCAGGATGGATGTAACGTACAATGATAAGCCTGAATCAGTAATCAAAGTCAGGGGTTCATAGCAAATAGGACAAGCTAAAACGTTCTTGTAGTTGTCGAACTTCTTCTCATCCAAAACGGGATCCTAAGTGCACAGAGAATATCATTACCTTAGCAGGAAACTGAACATATCACCAGCAAACATCAATTTCAAATGCAAATATACTCTCAATTTAAACCAGATAAGCATCATGGTGCACAGAACGAAGCCAACTAACTGTAGCAAAATGATGTGATCTATTACTTCAGCCTAAATTTTCATGAATATGTTTGCATAAGTTCGTGATTGGATGCTAGTATTTCATTGTCCATGAAAGGAAACAAGTTTGTTTATCAAAAGAAAGATGTTTTTTTGCTTTACAATTTTTTCTAGCAATCAGCACAGTTGACTCTACACAGCTGCCTAGTCTAGTGATGTAAAATCAATGACTAGTGACTTGCACACCCTACCAAAATATCATGTACCTTTGTCTGATGAGTATGTAATTCAAACAATACAGAGCATTTACTTCAGGAAGAACAACACAAAGCAAAGCAAAAAAGTTGCATCTAACTAAAATTGATAAATATATCGGTATATTACTAGCTAACTATCACAGTAAGCATCTAAATCGACAAGAAAAAAACCTATTGACATTCTTTTCTAAAAAAGAAATCTAATATCCTCAATTTCATTAACGGCTTTAGTTTTTAAGATAGAACATGATATTTAAAGTGATTCTAGTAATATTTCGGCTCAAAGCATTAAATTAGTACCAAAAAACTATTCTTTGCTAGCATTGAAGAAATTCATCCAGATTTTCCATGCGAAAGTGATTCTAGTTTCCATAACGGCATAATCCTAGTTGGAAATTATATTCATTCAAAAATTAAAAAATATTAATATCAAAATATTAATATCAAGATAAAATTTTGCCAGCATGCGATGTCAAATGCAGGTCCCAGACTGCTGACTCGAATAATTAAAAATTAACAAGCCACCGCTGTTTTCACCTTCCAGGGCCACCACCATGCAATTTCAGAAGAATTGGCAAGAAATTAAAATATGTTGCGAGACGCAGATTGACATAGCTAAGAGGTTATCAAATTACAGGCTTTGTTTCGACAACGGCGGTGGAAGAAGCTCGAACTTTTGCCGCTAAAAACCGCTTAAAATTCCCCGGCATGAACCAAGAGGGCGAGGTACACAGAAGAAGAAGGCGCCGGTGGACGTTGTTCCTGAGTTGACTCGGAAGGAAAATGGAGGCCAAGTTTCCCATACCAACAGTTGCCATCACAGCGAGAGCTGCTTAAGGTTTCAGTTCAGCAGTTCAACAGCTGCTCTCTCTCACTCTCTCTCTCTCTCTCTCTCTCTCTCTCTCCGTTTAAAGTTCATCGAGTGATACTTAAACAGGAGAGTGACGTGTCCCAACAGATCTCCTCAGTCGTTAATTGATTTCTTTCCCGGGATTGGTTAACCTTTTCATTCTACGCAATTTCATTTAAATTTTTAGGGAAATTATTTAAACAAAAGATTTTGGTGGTATTTGAAAAATAAAGATTAGAAAAAAGTGAAAGATGCACAGAGGAAAATTGTACTTTTTTTTTCTTATTTTGGTGAGGGCAGAAGTATAAAATATATTCTTACATGCATGATACATATTCTTGTATATAAGTAATTAAGATTTTGAATTAATTTATTAAAGCATAGATTTTATACGTAATTACAAATGATGTAATGAGAAAATAATTTTTATTTAATATTAATAAATAGAGGTTCTTCTTGAGTTTGTCGTTAAATATTACGGAAATTAAGGGAGGGCACAAAAACAATGACCCAACGGACAATTTTATTTTTAGACTCTTTCCTAATGTTTTTCAAAATTTATAGGCCTTTACTCACATCGCATGTATTATTTGAGTAGCTTATATTGGATAGGAAAAATGGTAAGGCTCTACTTAGACAGGATTTAGTTTCAAAATTAAACTAAAAAATTTAAGTGTGTGATTCACATCTTTTCTCACAAATAATTTAACTTTTACGAAATTTAAGAAAAAAATCTCAAAATTAAATTCTATCCAATAACACTCTAAATTTACATAAACTTTTTTTTCCACTCAGTTTTAGATATAATTTTTAATTTTTAAGATAAGTGTTTACCCAAAAAGAGTAAAAAACTTTACAGTTGTCTAGGGTGTGCTTAGATTGGGTTCCACACGGAACCCAATGCAATTTATCATCTCACATCTCACTTTTTCTCACACAAAAAATTCTCTCTCCCAAAACCAAAGACAGAAAATTTCAAAACCAAACTCTATCCAATCACACCCTTAATTTTTTTTTTTTGTGTATTTGTATTATGATATTTTATTTTTTAAAAATTAAATATTTTTATTTTTACTGATTTTTCTAAAAATATAGTATGTTGCTATTAATTTAGCTTGGAAGAATGAATATTTAAAACAATATCAAACAAAAGCAGAAATATCAGGGGTATAGCTCAAGTCCTTACTCAGTCTTTTACCTTTTCTTTTTTCTTTTTTTTTAATGTTTTCTTTTGATGGGTAAGTCAGGCTGAGCCTGGCCGAATGCAAGCCGGAGTTAATCCTAAAATGGGCCTAATGGTTAGGCCTCAGCTATATCTAGTCCTATCTCACAGAAGGGTCGACCGGGAAAAGCTTGGTCTAGCTCAAAGCCTCAAACTAATCAGCCCGATTGAAAGTCCCCTCCAAAGAGACAGTTGGAATGTTCAAAGAAAAACAATTTTTATTTTCAACTCCTAAATTATAGTAGAAACTAGTCGTTTCCATAGCCTGATTGCATTGAAAATTCTGCTTTTTAAATAAAGTAAAGCATATTTTGTAAGTTTTCAATGCTTATTTTGAAAATATATCTGTACAAAATCTAATTGCAATATTTTAAATTTAGAATTCAAAATTTTCTTATAAATAATTTAATTTTTATAAAATCTAATATAAAAATTTTTATTCTAAAAACTCTGTCTAATCTCACCACAAATATAATAATCTTTAAAACCGTATTTGTGTAAATATTTTTTCTCAAGCTATTAGCACAACATCAAAGTGCAATTATATACCCAGTCTCTGTTTCATATTAGAATTTATTTCGAAAGCACAATATAAAATATATGGAGTACAACTTGTTAATTTTATCGACAATAAAGATTAGGAAAATAACGTCGGATATTTGGTAAGTTACACCAAGGAGACTTTTGGGAAATAATTAACATCCCCTCAACCTTAAATTGAACATCTAAACTTTCTTTCAGCAATTAAAGAAATTAGTAGTGAAAATTATAATAGTGGAATTTATGTTTACAAAATTTAAGCAGTTAGTAGTAAAAATTTAAACTATATATATATATATATATATATATATATATATATATATATATATATATATATATATATATATATATATATATATATATATATAAGTAAATTAAATGTTTATTTTTAAAAATTAAACAATATAAACATTCAATTTAGCAAGAAAGGAAACAAATAATAATTCTATATGTACTCCATTCATTTAAAAAATATAAGACATTTTAAACCCTTTCTCTCTTCTCAAAATATTTATCTTTATACAAATTTTAAAAATTAATTTTCAAAAGTTACCCTCATATATCTCCCATTCTCTCTCATTTTATAAAGAATAAATTATATTAGTTTAAAATATAAAAAAAATATTTATTATTTTTTAAAATTTATATAAAAATTATCAAAAGACCTTATATCTTAAAATTGAGATAGTATTAATTTTGAGTTAGGGCGGGGAAAGAAACAAGGATGAATCTTATTTTTATACTTCTGCTGGCCAAATAGCCCGTCTAGCTCAGTCGGTAGAGCGCAAGGCTCTTAACCTTGTGGTCGTGGGTTCGAGCCCCACGGTGGGCGATTCGGCTACTTTTTTGACACATATTCACGTGGCGCATGTCGGCTTTTTTCCTTGATTTTTCTAAACACATATTTCTGACTCAAACGTTTTTATTTTTTGGTGCTATCTCTCTTTCTCTCTCCCCCACTCACACCCTTCATTTCACTCAGAAAAGCAGTTCAGTTCTGCCACACATTAAGGTAAGAATAATGCAGTCCTCTGCAAATAGAACACAGATCCAAGAATCCTAAGTTCATTGGACTTGTGTCATCATCCTTCTCCTAACAAAATATTCTTAAATTTTTAAATAAGTTTGTTAGTTGGTGATGATAGTGATGCTCTGTTGTTAAAATATTTCTGATAAGGACCTTCATGACTGAAATGCTTACCTCTTTCTACAACATGGACACCAAAGCCTAATAAGAAACCAAGCATCTTTCCTGTAATGTTTGTTTGAGTTTAGTAGCAGTAAAACAATTAATAATTATGATTTTAGAATACCAGTCGAATATACAAAATCATACCAGCCGAATATACTTAGGGTAATTCCTTTTAAGTTTCCAATAAGGGCTTGTTTGGTCCAAGGATTTTGTTGTTGAAAGGAAATATTTTCCTTTGATATTAGTGGCAAAAGAAAACACTAAAGAAAATATAACGAAAGAAATTAGTAAGAAAAATTTTAATAGAAAGTGTTGAAAATACATTTTCATACTAAAAAAAAGTTGATTGAAGTAGAAATGTAATATGAAAACTAATGTTGATTTCTAACTAGAGTTATTTTTCTAACTGATTGTTCACGGACAAAGTTTGCTCGTGTTTATTATTGTTCGTTTATTTAGTATTCGAATTGAGCTCAAACACTAAAAATAATCCATTTATTAATCAAATAAATATGAATTTGTTCACAAACAAATTTGAACATTTACGAACACATATATAAATTTATTATTCATACATTTCATAATATAATTTAAAATTTTATAAATAATTTTATATTTAGAAAATATTTTTATATAAAATAAGTGTATATTTATAATATTTAATTAAAATTTATTTTCTTACTGAATTATTTACTATTTATTTATTTATTATTATTATTATATTCAAACAGTTGGAACTTGAATACTATTTGAGTTATTCAAACAACTCATAAAAACTAAACGAGTCAAACACAAACAAACTTTAAACTTTACAAACAAATAAATTAATGAGATTGAATAAAATTTTTAAATTTTAAATATTATTCAAGTGAATCCGAACAATGTTTTAGTATTATATATGCGAATTGAGTTAGAAAAGTAAATATTCGATTCATTTGTGTTCGAATAGAGCCTACAATCTAACTCATGAATATACTAATTAACTGTCACTCGGAAATTACTAAATTGTTAACTGTTTAAATTATTATTTCTTTAAATTTTTCTAAATATGATTTTTGTTTTTAAAGGATATTTTTATCTTTAAAGAATCTTAATGTATTATTTACTTTTTCATTCCATCATAAAATCTCATAAACCAAACAAGAAAAATTAATTTTTTGAAAATTATTTTTCATTTCCATAGTATTTTCTCTAGTTAGTCAAAAAACCTACAAAATTTTAATTTCCTAAGGATTTTATTTTTCTTTTTATCATTTTCTTTTTCCTCACTAAAATGCTCGAACCAAACTGATCCTAAAGGAGATTAGAGTTTTTTGTTTAATTATGAGTCAAACATTAGACCCTTAAACTATTAGCTCAACGAACATACATAGAGTTTACTCTTTTCATTTTAAAATATAAAATTTTTTATTATTTTTATATAAATTTAAAAAATAAAGAAAATTTATATTATATTTTATTAATTTTACTAATATAATAGAGAATGAGATAATTATATTTCTAAAAATAATAACTTTTAAAAAATAATTTTTAAAATTTATTAAAAATTAAATATTTTGAGAAAGAAGAAATGAATAAAAAAACTTTATCTTTTTGAAATGGAGGGAAATATAACACATGACTATATGTACCATTATAAAGGGTGTGCTTGTATTGAGTTTCACACGGAACCTAATGCAATTTTCTATCTCACATCTAACTTTTTTCTCTCACAAAAAATTCTCTCTCTCGAAACCCAATATATAAAATCTCAAAACCAAACTCTATCCAATCACACCCAAAATGTATGTTACCTTTTATGGTCAGCAAATACGTACCATTAAGGTGACAACATCTTAATTCTATCATAGAGACGACAACATATCTTAATTTTAAGACACAGATAATTATAAGCTTTGTTGGCCGTGGATAACGGTACGATTTGCCTTAATCTGAGTCATTAGACTGAGGATTAGACCTGAACTATGAGCTTTCAACAATAAGGCAAAGCATGCAGTTTTATCCTTCGGAATAATTAGGTGGTGTTTCGTTTCAAAATGATGAGCACAGTATCCACGGTCTCCCTATCAAAACTACTATCTTTGTTTTATTCAGGAAATTAATGTGGAAAGGTCCATGAACTATATTAGATCAATGGTCCATCAAAGTTTTAACTTTCATCCCCCGTCCCTTAGTTGACATGGCACAGTCTTTGGTGATTGACAGCTTTAATCATTCACTGATTAAGATATATATTCTCTTTATCTTCTGATTAAGTCACATTTGACATCTATTAATTAATTAAATGTAGGGTTTGAAGAGACTAAAGATAATGTTCGAACTTTGGGAAGATGAAATCTCACTGCTTTTCTTCAAGGAATCTTTAAGCCTTGTTTGTTGTGTGTGTTCCAAGTTAGGTTGCTGTGACAAAGCTCAAGTATATCATTATAACCCACATGTTGTGTTTGGTCCATTCTTTCAACCTTTAACCTTTATGGACTTTTTAATCACCTACACTCACTACTTTTTTTTCATTGGAAATGCATTTTTCTATTAACCTGTATTGCACTAATCATGAAGCCCTAAACCTCAACCAATTTGTGGATCAAATCACCTCTTATGATGTGGTCCTTTTATATATTTGCTGTTCCAGAATGGATTCAAGACACAAGGTGACTGTTAACAGAAATTGGCCCCATGGTATAGTAAAGAAATAGTGTAAGGTATAGTAAAGCTACTTTTTATAAACATATATGAGCAAATTATATTGAATGAAATCCACAGAAAGTTATTTCAATATACAATATTTCATAAGTGACTTGTAATGCTTCAAATCTTTCTCTAAACGGGTACTAATATATTGTGACTATTAATAAACAATGTTCAATATATTTCAAGATTCAGGATAGATACGTGTCACCTCGCATATGCCATTAACTTCATAACCTAGGGTTAAAATATCCACATTTTGAGTCCCCTCCAATTAGTGTTTGAAAACGGAAAACTATTTTTAACTTCAGTATAGGCAACAACAGAACAGAACAACCCTGTGTTGAAAAAAAAAATCCTTGTTATTTGTCATGGAACTGCTTCTTTGTTCTTGAGCACTAGTATTCTGCTGGAGATCGTCTGCAAGTCCAAATACAGAGTTTTTAGGATTGAATAGAGTTGACTTTAATTTTTTTATTTTAAATTTTATAAAAATTAAATTATTTATAAAAAAAGATTAGATTCTACTATTAAAATTTTGACTTCAATTTTGAACTGAAATGATGTTCAGATAGAGTCTTTCTTGTCTTGCTGTCTGTGAACTTGTTTATGCATCTATGGAGCGGCAAAGTTTTCAGTGATGTAAACTTGATAGTGGAGAACATTTTGCTTAGGGTGTGATTGGATAGAGTTTGATTTTGAGATTTTTTGTCTTGGGTTTCGGGGAAGAGAATTTTTTGTGAGAGAAAAAGTAAGATTTGAGATGAAAAACTATATTGGTTCCGTGCGGAATCTTGTCCAAACATAAAAAAAATATTTGCAATTGCCAAAAAATTTAGGGTATAACTTGGAAAAAAATGAGAGCAAATGTTTAAAAGTCACGCAATTAGCGAAGCATTCAAATAGAATTTTTATTAGTAATGAAAATGAAAAATTCTCGGAAGCAATAAAGAAAATAAAAGAAACGCAAAATAACGGCTAATGGTGGCTTAATTCACCTTTGATGAGGGCCTTAAGCGGGAATTAAGCAGCCGTTGCACTTTTAAGCAGCCGTCCGAGGAAAGTCAAACATTTGGTGGAAAGGTTTCAACGACCTCAGAGAGGGCTTTTCGGTAAATTGAAAATCAAAATTTAAAAAATCGTTTCTCCGTTACAGTAGAAAGGACGCAACCGGGCACTGTCCAACGGTTACCTTTATCCTCACGTCAGGTACCGTAAAAAGTAATCGGAAACAATATTTTGTACTTCCACGGGACGTAATTGCCCTTTCTTTTAACCCCAAAATTTCTGAAATTATCACAAAGTCGGCAGGTAAGCATTCTCTGTTACACTTCACTACCAGCACATATTCCCTATGAAAAAAAAATGAAAATTAAAAATTAAACACATAAGCAGTCTAATCTTCCTCAAGTAATCATGTTAGTTAGAAGGATAATACACAGTAATCATATTTTCTTCCTATCATCATTAGACTAATATTTTGAAGAGAATCTACAATTTGAAATAAAAAAAAAAGAAAAAGAAAGAGAAGGGTTCATCATGTAGTCATAATACAGGAGTGGCAATCATCAACGAATGTAAAAATACTCATACAATGTGGAGAATCCCTCCTCCTGAATCCATTTTACTTCATTTTTTCTCCTTTTATGGTGCAAATTTTTATAGTATATTATGTTTAACAAATTCAATGGTGAAGCGTCCAAAATTTCTGTTGATTCCAAAACTTCTACTATGTAACTTTAACATTTAGACATCGACATTTCTTTTTTGGGTGCATAGACATTGACATTTCATTCAAATGTTATGCTAGCAAGTCATAAATTTTTTTTACTTCAAATCAATTATAAATAATCTTAAATAAAATTTGCTTTCAAGCTATAAAAGCGAGTATAAACTCAAATCTCATATTCAATCACATTTGTTATTTATTTCACACTATGACATGTAAAAAAAATTTATTAATTGAGCTCCTCAACCTTGCAAATACATAAATTAAATTTGATTTTCTTTTACAATTTTATAAAAAATAAGTACGGTTAAAATGAAAAATTTTTCATTTCTCCATGAAACTCTCAACAAAAATGCAAGTTGTGGGCAAATGCAATAGGACGACATTGGAATCCAAATATGAGTTGAGGGGCAGTTTTGTAAAATTGGGATTCCACATAGCCAACAGGCAAATGGCCCCAGTCTGGCACTGACACGTGAAGCTCCCATCTGAGGCGGAAAATAAATTCAAAAATCCCCTATTTCAATTTTTGATTTATAGCAACAGCAGTAGCAGTCGCAAATTCATCTTGACTACTACTGGTGGGTGTAGTACAAGAAATATACTCCTCCTCCTGAGTTTAGAGTGCTTTCGACGGTTTTAAAATCCCAGAAAACCAATTATAGTAGCCCCTCTCACTCGCACGGTACCATCATCAGTCATCACTTTCCCAGGTCTCGCATCACACTCCTCGTGTTAGCTCATCAGCTGCACCTCCTCCCAGAAAAGCATCAATTTTTCAGACATCATTGGATTTGCAAGAAGACAAAATCATTTTGATTCTTGGAAGTTCAGATCTCCAGTCTCTCTGCTTCGGTTGTTGAAGTGCGGAAGATTTCTTTATTTTTTTCAAGTGAAAAATTTTTGTGGGCTGGAAACGGTGAAGAAAAGCAATGGAGAAGAGTACGCCAGTGAGGAAGCCTCACACATCCACCGCAGATCTGCTCACCTGGTCTGAGAATCCGCCGGAAAATTCTCCGGCACCTGGGTCTGCTGCGGCTGCTGCTCGTTCCCACCAGGTTAGTGTGGAAAAGTTGACATTTTGAGTTTTCTTTCTTCTTTAGCTCTCAAATTTTTGAAATATTTTTTATATATTCTTTTTGGAGTTTTTGAAATGTATTTTTGGGAAATGCTACAGCCGTCAGATGGGATCAGAAAGGTGGTGTTTGGAGGGCAGGTGACGGACGAAGAAGTTGAGAGCTTGAATAAAAGGTCAAAGATCTAGATTCTGCTTACTTGTTTGCTTTCCGTTTTGTTTTTGTTCATCGATTTTTCTTATGGGTTGAGGTTTCTCGGAAGCAATAAATGCAGTGATAAGTGAAGAAGCCACAGGTTACCTTGTTCGTTCTTCTTTTTTGACTGTGTTATTCACGGATTTCACAATGTTCCTTATTGGAAATTGTCATTTTGTTTTCCCTTTTTGTATTCTAGACTTTTACCTATGTAGATACTTTAGAATCGCCTTTTTAGGATAATCTTTCTGAAAATGTTAATCAGTTGGGGTTTGAAGAGTTAAGAGCTACTCTTGTCGTTGGACTCCTTCCATTTAATACTATTGCCTTTTATCTTTTATGGCTAGTTACAGTTGTAATTGGATCTCTATCAAGATTGTTCAAGAAATTTGCGTGTTTGTAAACTTTATTCATGTTAGAAGCATTGTACATAAAGTTAATCTTTTGTGACATAGTATTGATGTTTGCTTCAACAACCAGGAAATTATCGTGACAAGCCATTTAAATAGTTAAAAACAAGAAAGAAAATCTGGTATTCCATTATTCCTGATTCTTTGCTATTTTGAAATTGGTGGTAAATTGATTGTGGAGAGACCTTCATCTCATTGATAGTTCCACATTTTTCTTCAGAACATCATTTAGAGCAAAGAGCTTCTTCCTAACAAAGTATCAAATTGAGTTTCTTGATTACAAAGTGCAGTATGAATAATGTTTTCATTTGAACGTTCCAGGAAACCTTGTTCTGACTATAAAATGAAGGAGATGACAGGTAGTGGTATTTTTGCAGCTGGTGGGGAGAATGGCTCTGTTGAATCAGAAACTGCTGATCCTAATCTTACTAACAAAACTGGATTACGCATGTACCAGGTATACAAATTGTGCAACCACTGTGATTTCTGAGTGTAATTTCCTATGTTATTGATTCCTATGGCTTTTCAGAGTAATATGGAACGGTTTAAATCATGTACATTTGCTGATAAAAATTTTACGAGCCTCTTCAAATTTGTGCTATGTGGAAGCTTTTTATCAACTTTTCAGTGATCTCTAAAGTTGCAATTTGTCTTAGCAAACGGTTGCTGGAATTAGTCAAATTTCTTTTGGTGAGGAAGAAACTGTTACTCCGAAGAAACCTACTACTCTTCCTGAAGTGACAAAGCAGCGGGAGCTAAGTGGAACTCTTGAAAGTGATTCTGAGGCTAAGTTGAAGAAGCAAATTTCAAATGCAAAGTCCAAGGAGCTTAGTGGCCATGATATCTTTGCTCCACCTCCTGAAATTCAACCTCGGCCATTGGCTGCTCGTGCATTGGCGTTAAGAGAAAGCATTACCATTGGAGGAGCTGCAGCCCCTGACGTAAGTACTTCTACCGAAGTCCTTGTGGCCAGAAATCTCTCTCTAGTAGACTTGTAGTAATGTATGATCTTATTTTATGTTTATTGATATATTTCGTTTATTTTCTTTTGGTCTAATGATATATTTCCTTTAAGTAAATTAAAAATGGACCACTGTGTATGTTAGTGCCTGCTGCCCTACCATCAGACTGAAGAAAACTGTGATGCAATTTTTCTTTTGATAATTCAGCTTCCCTGATTTTACAGACTGCTTACAAGTGTATCCTGGTCTTATAGGTTCAAATATGACCTTGAAACATTTAAAATATATATCTATCCGTGCCTGAAGTTTATCTTACTGAAAATTTCGGAGAAAAGATGTTACAGATATGATGGGTGCCTATGCTATTGTCCAGTTGAATAATTTGAAATAGCTATTTCTTACTTTTAAATCTCTGTACAAATTTGTAAATTTATTTCTACCTTCTTTTCCATATCGCTTGATAAGCTATCATCTAATCAAGCTATCATCTAACAACAATGGTCTCCAATTCACCAGCCTAGTGGAGGTCCAGGCAATGAAGTATCTGGTGAAGAAACTGTGATCAAGACATCAAAGAAGATTCCAGAGAAAAAATTTGCAGAGCTGTCTGGAAATGACATTTTCAAGGGTGATGCTACTCCATCTGCAGAGAAGCCACTGAGTTCAGCAAAGTTACGAGAGATGAGCGGCAATAACATTTTTGCTGATGGGAAGGTAGAATCTCGAGACTATTTTGGCGGTGTCCGCAAGCCCCCTGGTGGTGAAAGCAGTATTGCCTTGTTGTAACTTTGTTAGGTCTGACTTCATTTAATTACATTACTATTTGTTGTCCACCCTTCTCTTCGCTCCTAGTGGGATTTGTTCGTGAACTATTTGACATTGTGTTGTGGGTTCTGTTGTGTCTCAGGTCTGGTTAACATGTCCTCCATAGTTTTAGACTGTTTTTGCTAATTTGGTTATATGTTCATAATCTTGTTTCTGTGCATTTTTATGAAGTGTTTGGCTGTTCCCTGATTTCAGCTAACAGATTTGGCCTTTAGGTCCTGGCAACTTCAAGAATCTAATGTTGCTGTTTGTCTTTTTTTTTTTTTTTTTTTTTTTTGTAAACGGATGTTGTGAGCAATAAATTACAGATGGTAATCACTTCTAGTTTTGCCACTTTATTGGTTGAGCATTTTTTCAGATTATCCTGGAAAGTAACAAAGATGATTGAAATTCCAAGTCTATGTTGAGTCCTGGTTGTCTTTTATGCTTTTCAGACTGCTTAGAGCTTGAAGCTCCATTTGAATACGACTAACAGCTGATGTTCTATTAAACTTGAGAAGGTACGAGGTTGACCTGGATTCGTTAGCGCATTTTAGGGTAGAATTACTTGCAAAAGGGTGAAAAATCTTGTGATACAGAACGAGGTTGTGTTTGCCTCAGGATGGAGAAAGTGTGAACAGGGTTGGGCTTTATTACACCATCTTCCGCGTACAATCTGCGCTGTGGATGGGTGTCTAGATAGGAGAACTCTCTTTGCGTGATAAAGGAAGTAAGCAAATTTTTGTCATAGGCATGGGCCATTTGATCTCTTAGGCGTAGGGCTGTGAATGAACTCGATAGCTCTGTTTTTCACTGCTCAAGTTTTTTTAAAAATTTAAAAAATATTTAAAAATATGTGTTTTTTAAAAAATTATATTTAAAAATTAAAATAATTTTAATAAGTAAAAATTATTTTAAAAAGTATTAGCAAAATAATTTTTTAATTTATTTAAATTAAAATTATAAGTAAATAAATAATTTAAAATAAATAAAAATAATTTTTAACATAAAAATATTATAAATAATTTATTTTAAATAATTAAAAAATGAACTATATACGCGAATCAAGTTTGGATCAGTCAACAATTTGGACAGGTCTAGGTCTCCGCGATAAATTATGGACCCGTTAACCCATTTTTTCAGACCCCGATTTAAACTCAGCTTTTAAACAGGGAATAATAGAGTTAGTAAGATCTCCAGGATAGATTATGAACCCATTTATTAAACTCAACTTGTGAATATCCACATTTTTTACAATTTTCAAAATTAAATGTTTACTTTAAAATAGTCATATATTTTATTTAAATTTTTATTTGTAATATCTTTAATTTAATTGAATCAAACTTTACTAACATAATGATCTAATAATTAAAAAAAGTAAGCTCTACTAATTTATGGGTCCAACCACTAACCTTTTTAATCTATAAAAATATTACAATAATTAATTTATAATCAAACTACTTTTTTTTTAATTTTTGAGTATTCAAAATATGATATTCAATTATGAATGGAAGGAGTATAATTTTTGTACTTCCATTTGTGATCATCAATGAACCCAATTGTTAGAATTTAATTGACAATATAAAATAACCCAAAAACCAAATCCCTAAAAAAAACCCCAAAAACCCAATTTTTGAATTTTTGCCCCAACAATAAGTAAATTGATCACTAATGTCAAAGCAAAGTAACTTTTACATGTGACGCATATTGAAAAAACTTTGGGTTTTGACATATTAAATGCTTTGCATAAAATGGCTCGCCGGACCCTTTTCTTTTTATTCCCACTCAGTTGATGTGTTTTTTGGTCCCTTGAAATTGAATAGCATTCAGAGTACAAATTCGGAATGTTTAAGGTGACGGTCAAGTTGTTATCTTTTAATTCTTTCTTGGAGGATAATAAGATAATCATTAAGAGAAACACCTTCATATATATTAGTTTCAAAATAAATGATCTATTTTTTATTTTAATTTGTTTTAAATTATATAACTTGTTTCTATATTAGTAGTTCATTTATTAAATTTTTTATTTTGCCCTTGTGTCCCGTCACTCATTTTAAGTATTTTTATTTTCAAATCATGCAAATATACTAATTTCAATATTAAATTTTAAATTCTCAATAAAGAGAATGTTGATTTCTGAAAATGAAAAAAATAAGTAGAATTGACTGACCATTATTAATTAAAGAAAGAGAGAGAAAAGGGTACCTTAGACATTTTCTTTATTTTTTAATAAAATTTATCAAAATTTTGATAATCTTGTAAAAAAAATATGTAATATATTTTGAAACGGAGGGAGTATAACTCTAGAGAAACAAAAGCAATAAAGATATTTGCACCATTTATTCGAGAGTAATAGTTTTTTTTCTTTTTTTTTGCTAAGTAATATGCTTATGGGTTATTATTAGAAGTATTAGTCACAATACATATGTAGTACTATTGATGCTACGTTTTATTATTAAATGCGTCATAGCAATGGTTTTAACAGATCAGTGAATGAGTCAGCTTGGCAAAGAGTGGCATCGTTTAATGTGTATTGTTATGCTGCCACTGGCCATGGTCGCAGAAAACGATCTTTTCGTCGTCAAACAACTGAGTGTTGCATTGCATTCTACTTGGAACTATCCCCACGGCAGTTGATTTAGGTAGGAGGGTTCCGTGTACTTCACCTATTTCAATCAAGAATTTCAATGAAAAAACCTTACAAACAGCACGTGCAGGTCTCAACTTGATCGGTTGAATTAGATTTGAGATTTAATTTAACAGTTATTAAAATTTTATAAAAATACAATTAGAAGGAAAAAAATATAATTCAACGAATTAAATTTGATCCTACACGTCTTGCAAAATAGACGTGCCGGACCGTAACCAAAGCGCAAACAAAGGGGGTTTTAGAGATGAGCCGCTGGGGCTTAAAATCTAATGGATAATATGGTGAGCGTTTGGTTTAAGTCCTGTACATTTTTTTTATAGAATGTGCAAGATCAAATCTAGTCCGTTAGATTAAATTATAAATTTAATTTAATAAATTAAAATTTTTACTCCGTATATATATATATAATTTTAATAAATTTTTATAATCGACAAATTAAATTACACTGCAAATGAGTCCTGCACTTATCGAAAGAAAAGGACGTATATTACAGTAACCAACCCATATGGTGGAGAAAGGGGGAGTTAAAAGAAAGAAAGTAGTACAACTGAGTGTTGCTGTCAGTAATTAATGGCAAAGATAAAAGCAGAGTTCCTATGAGCAGGTGTTTCACAAAGGTCAGGGACGGACACATAGAGTTCTGGCCAGAAGACACGAGCGCTGAGCACCTTTCTGTTTCTCCATTTTTAGAACGCCTCTGCCAAATTTTCTGAAGACAAGCCTGTGGCTGGTTTTAGCAAATCAATAATGCTTCGGCTCCATTACCAAAAGACTCTATCAGATTCCAAACCACTAAAATTTTGGGAGGTTAGGTGGTACGGGGTTCGTAGAACTTGTCATTTGGGTAGTTCAATGTTTTGAAGGATGAAGGACATAGAGGGACATGGAATC
The DNA here is from genome assembly GCA_030512225.1 of Rauvolfia tetraphylla. Taxonomy (NCBI): domain Eukaryota; kingdom Viridiplantae; phylum Streptophyta; class Magnoliopsida; order Gentianales; family Apocynaceae; genus Rauvolfia; species Rauvolfia tetraphylla. The sequence continues at coordinate 6,139,388 of JAJQKT010000058.1, read as the reverse complement.
AATGCATATAAACTGCTTCAATTTTCACTGCAACATCCTTTGACACTGTTCCAAAACTGAAAAATCACTACCAAATTCTCAAGTAATTACTATTAAAGTGAAATGATAGCCACAATTATTACATGCGTATTACGTCGTTCGAACTTATAATAATTCCGCATTTACAGGCAATTACGTTGATCTAAAACTAATACTTAGTATTCTTATTCCATCATAATAGTTTCCAATTAGAAATGTAAGTCCTTTTGAACTTATATACAAGAATTAAAGTTTTTAAAATTAAGAAAACTTTTGATATAAAATTAAAAAATATATAATAAATTTTCCTTGAAATATATAAAAAGACTTAGCACATTTGGTGTGTGAGAGTACACAACTAAAATTAAATGTAACTTAGTATATTGGGACAATTGGTTAGTAGACTGTTAATATGAATGTAAGATCACAAATTTAAATCTTATTTATAATATTATGTTAAAAGAATTATGAATCAGGTTTTTGTCCAAGTAAAAGTTAGATTTTATGGGGGCAACTCGAGTCGAAAGTAGGTAAGCACCTCCGCAACTCCATACAATTAAGATATTCAACTTTTTAAAAAAGATTTTTTGAAGATTATTTCATGGATGAAAACTTCATAAAATCAAGTGATGTGTAAGGTAAAGTTATTACTTAAATGAATTATATGAATATATTTTTATTTGATAATGTCCGTTAGTAAAGTCTCATAAATAAAAACATTATATTTAAATGAGTTTGTGACTTGGATTGAAAAGATAAAATCAAACATTAATTAAGGGTATTTAAATCATGATAAATTAAAATTTTATTTTATGTTGACAATAATCCAAATTTCATTTTGGAGTGAAAACTGATTTTGCATAAAAATATCACACCAAGTTCTATTATATTTTAATATCAAATATCTGGCGATCACATTAATTGAAACACGGGTATATCAAATATCTGTCTCGATTTTTTTTTAAAACTTTCTTCTTTTATAAAAGTGTACTTTAAACTCAAACAAAAAATGATGACGCGTGTATTTGGATTGGGTTCTGTTACGAAACCTAATATAAAATTTTTATCCTGTCTCTTTTTTTTTCATAAAAAATTATCTCTCCCGAAATTTAAGATAAAAAATTTTAAAATAAAATATTATTCAATGTCACCCTGTGAGTTGCGAATTTGCAGTCTGGATGCACTCCAATTTCTTGGGTCTTTCCTGCTCTTTTCTAGGATGGGTTTTCTTGTAGAAATACTTTCCTATTTTCATTTTACAACTCTCTTTGGCTTCTTATTTTGAAGATTAGTAGGAGTTTGAATTTTGCAAAAGAAAATATTAGATAAAAAAGAGGATGAATATTTTGTGAGTGAATGATATTTGCAGAAAATGAAGAATATTTTGGATTGAATAAATCTATTTTGTAAAATAAAAAAATTAAAATGAATATCAACCAAATGCATCCTAATTCGTAAGTGATGTAGAGATATTTTTTCTTTTTCCTCTGAGAGAATGATGAGAGAATTTGTGCTCCGTTGTTCTAACGTATGAAGCGTACTGGAATACGAAAGACACGTGTAAGATGGAGAGAAAAAGTATGCGTGCCGCTTCCTATTCTGCTTCTTCTGGGGACAGTTGCCTGGCAGAGAATGAAAAGCCAGAGAAGAAAATTGGTCGTGGGAATTTGTGTATCCCACTACCTCAGTCCAAAAAAAAAAAAAAAAAAAAAAAATCTAACTTCGTGTATAATTGTTGTTGTGGTTTTTTGAAAAGCACTTGTATCGTTGTAGGTCTCACGTACACATTTTGGTAAAAACATTTTTCATAAAATTAATACTTTTGAATTTGATTATATTTTTTAATATATTAATAAAAATAAAAAGAAAAAAGTCCAAATCTTTGGCTTTCTTGGAACAGCAGAATTTGCTCAAATGTCCATAATAATTTAGCAATTTAGTTAATAAAAGTAATTTTTATGTTTTGGTATAGTATATTTTTTTACTTTTGTAAGAAAAAATATGAGATTTAAAGTAAAAAATAAAAATTATTTAAATTAGAAAATAATCCATATAGGGCCGAAACGGTGGAGTTCGATACTTTAAATGATATCTTCGACTTTAATGTTTTGGGCATTATCGTTTGGAGTATTATTCAGTGTTGTGCATACAACAAAAGTTTCATTATCAACAGAGACAACTTATGCATGAGACATAAACTCAACACCTTTTTTTCTGGGGCTTAAGCTTTATTTTCTGTTATATCAGAATTTGATCTACGAGCTCTCCAGAAAACTTAAAAAAGGTTCATCTACGGTCTGAAGTTCGTTATGATATCAATTAGGCGTCATTTGATTGCGGTCAACATATCTGACATTTTACTAATACTATTGAGATCCCACATTCCTCTCTTTGAAATATTTTTTTGAGATGAAGTTAGAGCTAAATTTAAGTATTTTAATATAGTATCAAGTGATATTGAATCATTTATATATTTTCAGACTTTACTCTTCAAATGAGTAATTATGAGCGTGAGATATTGTATTGAGATTTCACATTGTCTTTTTAATATATAAATTAATTCCTTAGACAGTATTCTCCTTTTAAAATACTTTTTGAAATAGAGTTAGACCTAAACATATTTTTTTAACAAATACTTTAGGCAAAGACGGGAATTTAAAAACGAAATATTATTTCTTGAAGTAAAATATTCTAAAAGGATTATACAATTAAGTAATTAGTAAAATTTATTATCAAACATTCTTAAAATATTAAATATTTTATTATCAAACACACCTAATTTAACTAACAAGTACTTAACTAATTAATTTTAAGTACTTAGTTGGGTTTTCAAATTAGTTCTTATTCTCCAATCAAATTCAATACTCTTTTCAAAACTTTCCAAAATTTTGACCTTTATAAATCTAGTTATGGTTGCTACACACCATAATACTTATAAAAATTGAACTTCTATGATACTGCAAATTTTGATGGCGATAAGATATGAATGTTTCTACCATTGACTGCTTCAAACTATGCTTTTAGATTACAAATCAGAATCTTTTCCTTATCTAGAAAAATTGATAAAATATCGAGAGTTTCACCTCAGTTTGATCTTGTTTTAATTTCCTCTGAGGGAAAGCTTTATTTTGATTTAATAAACGAGGAAATAAAATGATTTAATACAAAAATCTAAAAAAATCTTAACATCGAAAAGAATTTTAAAGCTCCCAAACCTAGAAACTTTCAAAAGGAAAAAAAAACACTGTTGAGCACTATTACAAGAGTAATTGAAACAATTTAACATAACAAACTATACCAAATTGAGATTTTAGATATAAGGTGAAATTTGATAGTGTTTTGTTTTTAAATTTTCTGTCTTGAGTTTCATGAGAGAGAATTTTTTGTAAGCGAAAGAGTAGGACCCAATGTAAGAAATTTGTATTGAGTTTCGTAGCAAAACCCAATTCAAATACACCCCTACTCTCACAAAACTATACAAGAAAGTATTTGATCATATATGAATAGCATTAGCTTTAGCTTTATTAACACTTATTTTATTCTGAAATATTAACTTCATTTGTTATTTTTACACACATTAATAATTCATTAAAATAAAAAATATTTAAAATAAAAAGACTTAAGTACCCCTTTGACTTTAACTACAATTTATTCATTAGAGTGTTTGAAATTTGAAATAAGAATGGAAAACCTTTATCACATTTCTATTGATATTAAAAATAAAAAGATATTATGAGATAAACGAGAAAGACAAATAAAATTACTATTTCGGGAGAGAATGAGTATTACAAAATATTCTACAAAATGATAGTTGTAATACGAAATTTTGGTTTATCAATACTACAAGATATACTTGTATAAATAAAAATAATGGAAATGTTTCAACAACTTTTTTGTGCTTAAATTCAAATGATTGTTAATTAATTGACCCCCAGAAGAATTCTTTAAAATATTGAAAATCTGCTTTAGTCAGAGGTGGCCCCACCGCCACGGTTTAATTTCCTATGAAGTTCTTTTGTCCCTTGTGAATGTTGCAGCCGCTGCACCTATAAAAGCAGCAACCTTTGCTGTTACTGGTAACTGGCTTTTCTTCCTGCAGCTCATTTTAATGGCGTGGCCGTAACAAACAGCCACGGACCGCTTATTATGCCTCCCTCACTCGCTCCCCGAAAGAAAACCACCCGTTTCTGATTTCTCCTCTCTCTTTCACTGCCACCCCTGAAACCCCAGAATTCTTTCTCCACTCACCCGCGGTTTCTAGTTTCTTCAAGATTTCTGTAGATTTTTCTCTTCTGTACTAGCTGGCTTCCAGTTGTATTTGAGGGCTGTTGTAATGTTTAGAGTTAACGAAAATACTGAAGGGAAGATGAAAGGGATGTTGATCAACGAGACTCATTACGTGAATCACTATTTTCACGATAATAATGATTCTGATATGCTTACAGGTATTTCGTATGGACCTCTAGATTCATCAGAATCATTTTCAGGGGAATTTGGTTCTGTTGGAAATGGTTCGTCGTCGTCGTCAACTTTCATGACTCCACTTTATGATACACTGCGTCGGGAAACGTTAAAGCCTACTTTTAGATACATGGATTCAGGGCTCGTGAACAAGCACAATAAAGAGTGCACGTTCGATGTACCATATGAGCGTGGTTTATGCGAAAATCTTCAGAGGATGCATATTAGGGATGAGCAGAGGAATTACTGCAATGCTGGTCAGTTTCGGGTCTACCCGGACGGGGTTTTAGTTGGATTCAACGATCCTTTGTCAAATGGTGTTGGAGGACATAACGAAGATGCTTTCGATGGTTATCCAATGGGTTTGAGACAAGGATGTGATGTTATGGATTTGATGGGACCTTTCCCTTTTCAGACTAAAAAGCATTCCAGTGCCGTCTACAGTGAAGAGCAGCTAGATGGTTGTATGAGGTTGAAAAACGAGCTAGGCGGAGGCTATTGCAGCCGGGGTGTCCCAGTTCGGATGCCCTCTGGGATTATTGATATAGAGATGCCCTGGCTCAATGATAGTTTCTCTGAGACACAGCAATATGAGGCTACTGACAGTAGTAGTTTGCATTGCTCTCAGATGTTTAATCCCCTGTCGGGGTTGGATTTGGGATACAAACTTCCGATGGCAACACAGAATGCTAGAGCATTCCCAAAGGACGGACTCAAATTATTTCCAACCTTTTCTTCAGTTACAAATGCAGAGGAATTAGGGGCTTTTAGTCCTGAAAATACATTTATTGTAGATGGGAAGTATTCCAAACCTGTAGTTGATCGAAAACCTATTCGTTCTAAGGTTCACAAGAAGAAACAGCGACATGAGATAGAACCGGTTGTAGATGGTAACTTGAGACATGATCAATCGAAGCGCAAAGAAGTATATGAAAATGGCCCATTGCAGGGGACCTCCGCTGCAATGCCTTCGCTGCCATTATATTGTTCATTGGCTGATCTGAGAGGTTACATATACTTGATCTCCAAGCATCAGTTAGGTTGTCGATTCTTGCAAAGGGTATTTGATGAAGGAAATAGTGAAGATGTGAAGATAATATTTAATGAAGTTATTCATCATGTTGTTGAACTAATGACAGATCCATTTGCGAACTATCTCATCCAGAAATTGATGGACTTCTGCTCTGAGGAGCAAAAATTGCAGATTGTGCTTATGGTTACTAAGAGACGAGGAGAGCTTGTCGGCATTTGCATGAATACACACGGGTAATCGCATATTCTTGATTCCGAGCTTTTATTTCCTTTCCTAATTGATAGTTAAATTCCCTACAACTACATGTGTTTGGGCTGACCACATATTGCTTTATGCTCTTCAGCACCCGTGTAGTGCAAAAGCTGATAGAAACCATGAAAAGCACGCAGCAAATTTCACTAATTATGATAGCCCTCAAACCAGGCATGCTTGATCTCATTAAGGATATGAATGGAAATCATGTGGTGCAGCTTTGCTTGCAGTGCCTTTGCAATGAACAAAATAAGGTATATGTTTCTGGCCATGCGTAGTAAATTTGGATCTTAAGAGTGGCGAATTCTTTCTGCTTGCACTCAACTGCTTTATTCTATGAAGGCTACAAAAGTTTTACTATGGATATTGAGGTGCACATTTTCCACTATGTAATTGCTTTAGAATATGTTCATTTACCATTGGTACTTTTGTTCAACTTAAAGCTCTAGAAGGTGAAACTTTTCCTTCTCTTTTGTGTTGTTGATGAAACTGTATTGGAGTTTGTTTTATACCTCTTTTCGTGCTTTTAATGGTTTTTTATGATACCTTTATACTCTTTAAAGGTTGAATAATGATAATTTTACTTCTAAATTTTCATTCTGTCACCTCCTAAAGCTTAAGATGGATAGACTGTTATGAGAAATGGCTTCAACTGAATGCATTTGGCTACCCTGTCTTTCGATCCAACTATATTCATCTTCTTGATTAACCTGTCTTTTGGATCCGCTACTGCCTCAAATAGTAGTTGCACAAATTTATAGATTAGCCTTCCTTGACCAGAACTTGTACATATGCATTCTCCTAGATGCCTTGGTGTGCTTTTCTTTATAACCTACAGCTTTGATAGCCAATAGCCGAAATTTTCAATTCCATTTTTGTTCTTAAATTTACTGATCTATTGAATTCGCAAGTGGTAGATATAGAATAGCTCATGGCTTGGAATTTATTCTTGATTACGAAATAATTGCTGCTCGCTTAAGTATGTTACAGATCAGAATCATGGATTGTTTAAGAAGAACTGAATAATCTATTTATAGCACTATCACCATAGCAAGCATCAATGTATCAGTGCTTTGATTCCAGATCAAGTACTTATTGAAATGAATCTGCTACTTTAAGTAGATAGGATGCCAGTTTCATAGAGGAGACTAGCAGAAGAAAATAAGATTAGAAAAAGGAATAACTCTTCTTCTAGTTGCTTTATGTTGAAAGTTATAGGAACCAATAATCTCATCCTAGGTAATGGTTCTTGGAAGATTTCCTTCATCAAAACAGAGCCATAAGGGTATAGAGACAGATTAATTTCGTGGATAACAATATCATATGACAAAGCTCTGAGATATGTAGTTTCTTCTTTGCCATATTGTTCAGATGTCAAGGACATATGGACCTTTGGATGCCTGTTCTTCTTTATAAATATGGAACATTTCTTTGAAACACAAAGTGGAATTCTATATTTGCATACAGGGTTGATGCATGTGTCCATGCTAAAATGGAAGGATTTAATTACTTAATTCTTGCTGAAATCCAGGACTAACATGAGCAATGTTCCTAGTTGTTTGTGTCATAACAATGTATGTACCTGTCTTTTCTGTAAAAATTTGCAGTAAACTCTAGCTACTCTCCTTTCGTAGCTTCTGCATAGTTTTCTCATGACAATCCCAAATGAAGGTGCAAAAAGTTCTTTGGAATCAGCTGGCTTCAACTAATCGCAGTTGAATAGTTTCTAGGGTATGGGTTGGATGAAAGCATGTTTTAAATCTTCCTAGTGCTGTTTCTTTACAATCTCTAATTCTTTTATGGTGAAGTCAATTTCAACAGAAAGTCTCCTTCGCCTTTTTCATCGTATGCAATTTGTGACTGTCTCTGACTAGAGCTGTTGCAGTTCATATTTGATGCTGCTGCAAAATTTTGCGTAGAAATTGCATGCCATCGCCATGGGTGCTGCGTTCTCAATCGTTGTATTGCCTATTCAACTGGGATGTTTAGGGAAAAGTTGGTCACAAGCATTTCAGCAAATGGCCTTCTCCTTGCACAAGATGCCTTCGGGTAAATATTTTTGTAATTTTTGTTGATGCTTTTCTTCCTACTTGATTTTCTCTTCTGAGGGTGTTCAAGAAAATGGAACTATTGCTTGATGTCAATTCTAAACACGAGAACCATTTTTGTTTTCCCTTTCAATACCTTATAATGGAATTGGCAGTCATTGGGCTTGGGAGCATTCTGATGATGTTCTGAGAAAGGAAAGTTTTAGAGAAATTTTCTATTTAGTACGTATAAAAGGTAGTAATGGAAATGCATCAATATCAGAACAAAAGGGGAACTCAAGTTTTAGTGTTTGATGGTTATTGTGACATTGAAAATTCTTTGCAAATGTAGAATGCTTTATCGTTAATATTTACAAATTAAAATTTAATGAAAGCTTTTATGTTGGTATGAATTGAAGTAAAGTACTTGATGGGGGAGAAAAATAAACTCTGTGGCTGACCATTTCCTTAACAGAATGTCAAAAGCACTCTTACTGCATAGGAAACTGAATTCTGCTAATGATGAGCACCCGAAAGAATAGATGCTTCCTTCCCTGTAATGGGAAGCAATATTGTGTATTGCCTAATCTACTGCTACAAGATCTATGGACTTCATTCCTGTTTGACTTTTCCTAATTTGTTACCCCCGACCTGTCCCCATTTCTTAACCCGCTTTGGTTTGTTCTTTGGGAACTGCTTGCATTCGAACTATGCTAAATTCCATAAAATGATTGTGGAAGTCCATCTTTGTGAGAAACAAATGTAATGCAAAATATGTTTTTTTTCTGCATGTATTTCTGTTAAACATCCCCAAATTCCTCAGAGTATGTAAACTACGTGTACTTTTCCCAGTTATTAGCCGGCACTGTATTTGTTATCTTAAGTGCACATGATATAAAGATTGTTTTGCAATTTTGTGTGCAGAAATTATGTTATCCAACATATCATAGAGCTTAAAATTCCATATGCTGTTGCCACTTTGCTTTCTCTGTTTGAAGGCCATTATGCCTACCTGTCTATGCAAAAATTCAGCAGCCATGTGGTTGAAAAATGCCTCAGATGTCTTGAAGATAGCCGCTCTAGAATCATCCATGAATTACTTTCTGTGCCTCATTTTGACCAACTGCTGCAAGATCGCTTTGCCAACTATGTAATTCAGGCTGCCCTTGAGGTGACCAAGGTAACATGCTTATGTATTTATCATCTGTGGTTGGTTGTTATAATATCTGTCTGGTAGAGTTAAAGAGCGCTCTCTGGAAACGTGGATAAACAAGTGAAAAATAGGTAGGAAAGCCCAAATAGTGGATATTGGTCTTTTAATTTAGAATACCTGTTTGAGGTTATTTGCTTTGCATGACCCTGTTAGCAGCAGATTGTCCAATTATTCTGAGTTGAGCTAATTGTTGCCAATACATTCTCATATTTCTTTTCTTGGTCTCAATCAGGGTTCCCTCCATTGTTTATTAGTTGAGGCAGTTCTTCCTTATGAAATCCTCCGAACTAATCCATACTGTAAGAAGATCTTCTCGCGCAACCTTCTTCAGAAGTGATGTTGTTCGAAGTTGTTGTGAAGTAATGTGTTTTTGGAAGAACAAAGCAATGTAGATCAAAACATTTCTCATATTTATCAGTGTTTCTTGGTGTAGATTAGCTAACTAGGATCTGATGTTTCATGAGCAGGTCATCCTATCTTAGCCTGATAGTTGCCTTTCGGTGCTGTTATTAACAAGGAAAGAAAAAGAACAAGAGCAGAAGTTTGTCACAATTTGTTGTGGTTTTGCATTATGTTGTTGTTTATTTGTTAATCAAATACTGAATCCAGGAGATTGTACATGGAAACAGCTTATTTTAGTCTTTGTCTTACTACAACACTATGCCTATAAATTTTTGGTAGATTGTGTTTCGTGTTGATTCTGTTGTGCCACAAAACTTATCCGATCGTAATCTTTCTCCATTTTGAGTCGATGATCATTATTGTTCAACAACCTCCATCTTGAACCTATTATGCTTGGTGGTGAATCACAGAATCAAGTCTGGTTTGAATGCAAAATGCAAAGTGTAGTCACGCACTAGCCGCTTTCAGGCAGAGTATGGTATCTAGTTATTTGAACTTGTTCTCGGTTTGGAACATACATAAAATTCTTTGGTCCTTGTACATGGATAGTTAAGATCAAATTACATTCACACCTCAAAAAGTATTACATTAACATCTCCAAAAGTATGTACGTCATCCATTTTAAAATATAATGGCTTGTACTTATTTTTTTCCTCAAAATATTTGGTCTTTACAAATTTTAAAAATTATTTTTTTAAAATTATTCTTATTCATAAATATAATTCTTCAATTCTCTCTCATATTAGTAATAGTAAATAAAATAAATTAAATTAGTTAAGAATAAAATAAGAAAAATAATTCTTATTTTTTAATTTATATAAAAAGTATTAAAATGTCTTATATTTAAAAAAAAGAAAGAGTATGATCTTGATTATACATTTTACAAATGAATGAGATTTCAAAAAATTTGAAGGGAGAAGATGTTATAATTTTGATCTCAATTCATATTTCATATTTGTGAGTCCATACCCAACGTTACGTGCAAAATGAAAAACTAATTTCACGGATTCGGCCCGCCTCACTGGAATGATACATGGCTAAGATCTAATAAAGATTAGGAGTAGTTGAAGAAGAGAACTTTGGGGACATCCTTTTTCCAGCACTGTGGATCCTCTTTCCAATTTACACCCTTCTCCCCCCCAAAACCCCCTCCCAAGTGCAATTACCGTGTCATTTGTTGCTCCATTTTCCGTGCTTGTGTGTGTGGCATTTTTCCTTTCTTCGGAAACAAAATTGTGAGTGAGGTGACCGCATTTTCCTAACCTTATTCTCTTTTTCAGCATGTGATTGAGGCCGAACCACATTTTTTCTAGCCGTATTCTTCATTTGACACGCAGTCCTTGAGGTTGAATTACTGGGATTACTTAACGAATTTTAGCGGAAGACGAACATGCTAACAAAACCTTTTTATTTCTGAAAAGGAAATAGAGATATTCTGACAAGGTAAAACGAGAAATTCCAAAAAGAAAAGGAAGCAAAATCAAGCAACTTGGAAGCACATTGGCCATGAAATAGCGAGTGAAGCAGGAAACGGTAGAAGATATGAATCCTTTGTATCAATACTTTCTTATATACATTTAAGGGAGAAAACTGCTATAATTACTAACAATTTTTACTTTTTTTTTTTACTTAATCAAAATTTTTTTTTAATCTTTCTATATTCATGAACAATTTTCACGCAGTCTAAATTAACATAATTACATATATGCGGTGGAATCCAGCAAAGAGAAGTCACACCCCGTGCAGGTGTGATTGATTAGTGGGGGCATTTTTGTTCATCCAAATCAGCAGAAGGCAAACGCACCGGAAACCCAAAAATCCGGCGTAATTTTCTTCCCAGGAAAAAACCCTTTGAAAATGTAAACTTTTTTCCCCCTAACCTTCAACAAAACTCAAACCCATGAACAATATGAAACTTGTCTTCAAATTCAATGGAGAACAAAACCAGTCACTATATTCTTTTAGCCAGGAATATTGCAATGTCCTCAAATTCAATGGACAAGAAAATCAACCCACTCAAATATTTTTACCAGGAAAACCACCTGCAAGTTTCGGTCAATTTGGGTGTGTGCAGAAGGGTATGTTTTTTGGACTTGAGAAGCTGTTTGCAATACCCAGAGAAAAAATAGATCACACTGTTCAGCCACAGAACAATTGGTTTTACTTTAAAATGGCCTTTTTAATTGCTTCAGCAACTGAAATCCATGGTTTCTGATAAAAAGGAATCCAACTTTTCTCCTTCTCTTGATGTAAAATACAACCAAAAGAAAACACAAGAAATTCTACTGAATTGCTCAAACATGTCATGTCATCTTTGTAAGAACAACACATAATCTTGCTGTGTCTCCGCCGAAACTCAAGGGAATTTGTCTAATTTTATGCCATCCGCTAGGATGTAGAGTTCTTTTCTTCGTCGCGGCTCTAGGGGATTTTGGAGAATTTGGCAACAACTACAATCAGGGTTTTTGCTCGATTTAGACCTGTTTCTGTAAAAACGATTAGAATGGGCCGGGGAAAGGGAGGAGATCCCTATTGTGGACATAACGCCATCTTGGGAGGCGTTATAGCTTTATGCTATAACGCCTCCCGCAGGTAATGACATCTCCAACGGCTGTCAGCCATCTGCTGCACAACTCTAATATACGCTGGAATGCGGATCGAGAATGCAGAGGGGCCGATGACATGGCATCTGATGCTACATTCATACACTGCTGCAATGTCGCACCCTGCAAGAATTACAAGTATCAACAAAAGTATGCTACGTTCAAACACTTCTTCAAAAACTAATGAAAATAAATAAGACTAACCAAAATCGTAGAAGCAGAGCCGGTGGTATGGTAACCAGCAGGAGCCCTCCGCCGGTGCACAGGATTCCCTACTAGTAACCTCGTACGAGCGCGATACCACTCTATGTAGTCAGGGGTGGCAACGGGTCCGTATGAGGAGAAAACACCGTCGACAACGTAATCTGTCCGGCTCGCACAGATACTAATCAATGACGCATGCGTTCTACGCCAGTCACGTCCACTAGTCCCACGGGTCCCGTGACGATGTAAATCTCGGCGAGTGTCGCACGCTGGAGGTACGAACTGCTGTAGGCCAAACTGCCTCATAACCCGCCGAGGAAAATGCCACTCCACAATCTCAAAACAGACTAAAGGGACCTCTGCCCTCCAAATATCATCTACTGGGAAAGAACTAGCATCATATGGCATCCAAGCAAACTGAAGATAAAATAAATGTATCGTGATGTGAAGAATTAATCAATGAAACATATAATTTGAGTATAAATTATTGAAATGACAATATACCTGCTGATCAGACATAGCGTCTAACTGATCCCGGTACGTTAGTAGTACGTGCGTCGGTAATAAGCTGGCATCAAATGGCACGGACCAACGCGCTCCGTATGCTGCATGTGCAGGGATGGGTACACGGGGCTGAAGTCTAGCAGGCCGCAGTAACGGGATCCTCTCCCACGCCCACAACTGTAATAGGGTAACAGGTCCGTGAATCTCACGTGCATCACCTAACGAGGCATCACAAAGGCACCGATACAGGTATCCAAGCACTCCACTGCCCCAACTATATGACCCGGCCTCGTCTAAATCCTCTAGTAGACGCAAATAACGTAACGGTATCTGGTTATTTGAGTGGTCTGAGAATAAATGTCCTCCCATAAGCATAGCGGCAGTCCACGCGCCAGCGAGACGCAATCTGCTCCGATATCACGATCACTAACCGGGTCTCGTAATAAATGTCTCTAGAGGTTCCTTCCGCAATTTGTGTCCGACGATGTCGAAGGCATAACCCTAAACCCGAGAAGTCTATCAATAATCTCAATCCACTCTATTTTTAGAATGAGTGTACGGAGGGACCGATCATCGGGATGACCATCGATAGGCAAACCCCTACAGGGATCGATACATCCCTGCAATGTAATGGTGGTCTCACCACACGTCAAATGAAAAGTGTGCGTCTCCCGGACGCCATCGCTCGACCAAAGCCGTAACCGGTGCGTGGTCCACGGGCTCGAACCCTACTCGAGCCAACCCTCCGAGCAGACTCTATCTATCAACTCCCTGAACTCTAGTCGGAGCCGCATCATATGCATCATAAAATACGCGGTCAAAGCGGCGTACTCTCAGAGGTTCCTCTAAAGTCTCTCTATAGCCCTCCCATACTAATGCTGACCGATGCTCCGACTGTCGACTCAGCAAACTCGGATCTATCGGCCCGGGATGAACACCCACAGGAGCTCGACTGACATCCATCTACAATTCTATCTATCCAATGAAATATAATTTTATCGAACGAAATTATATATTTTATTTATTATCATTATCTAATTAAAAGGTTAATGACAATTAAAAAATTTAAATTATATTAAATAATTACTGTGTCTCAGATATTCTAACTAATATTAATAAAAAATTACAAATAACACATATTCAATGATAACAATAACAATATACCAAAATAAATAAAAAATTACAAATAACACATATTCAATGATAACAATAACAATATAACAAAATAAATAAAAAATTACAAATAACACATATTCAATGATAACGATAACAATATAATAAAATAAATAAAAAATAATAATAACATAATAAAATAAATAAAAAATTTAAATAATTACTTAAAATTAACTTACTCAAATATATAAATTTTAAATTTTTAATGTTACTTCTAAATTTACTAAGAAAATTTTCCTCTTGAGAGCACAAAATAAACCCAAAATATAATGTAAGGAAAACATAAATATAAAAAACTAATGCAAGAAAAATAAAGTACAATGGACAAAAGCAACAAACGGCACAAAAAAAAAGGGAGAAAATGATGAAAGGATGAAAGAGTTTACAGCGGCGACAAATGTAACAAATGCAATGAAAATGTTATCAGAGCGACAAGCGACAAAATCACGCCGCGATCTTGCTGTGCTGCGGTGAAAGCGCTGCAGAGGATAACGTGATGGTCACCGGAGACCGCAGGCAGGGACGTCGGCGAGCTTCCGCGAGAGAGAGGGCGGGGTGGGAAAGGAGAAGAAGTGCGGCTGAAAGTGACGGTGGGAAGAAGGTAGGGTTTTGCTATAACGCCATCTCAGATGGCGTTATAGTAAAGCTATAACGCCATCTGAGATGGCGTTATAGCCTGGACATAACGCCACCCCAGATGGCGTTATGTCTAGAATAGGCAATCCCCCCTCTATCCCGGCCTAATCTACTCCTCTTTTTTTAAAAGAGGTCTACAGTTAGCAAAAACCCCTACAATCAGCTAATGGGCCTTAATAGGTTGGTCCTGGGTTGGACTAGGTTTAACCCACGTACAATGTGGGTTAGGTGTTAATGGGTAGAGGAATGGGACTTGAATGGACAAAAATGCCCCTCCAATCGATCACACGTGCGCACGACGTGGCTTTGCTGGATTCCGCCGCATATAATGCAATTTTGTTAGTTTAGGCTGAAAATTGTTCATGGGTATAGAAAGATTAAAAAAAAAATTAGTTAAAAAAAGAAAAAGTTGTTCATGAGTAATTAGAGTAATTTTCTCTATATTTAACTACAATTAAAAAGAACATAATTACATTCTTCTTCAGAAAAGATCAACAAGAATTATGTTATATAAGTACTAGGACGAATTTATTATTATATAATAATATTTAAATAATTTTAATCTTTTCATCCTTTAAATATTTAATAAAATTTTAATTATAAACAGTTAAAATTTATTTTTTATTTAAATTATATCAATTATTATTATTTATTTAAATTAAAAAAATAAATATTAAAAATATAATTAATTGTAAAAAATTTAAAATTAAAATAATTAAATTATAATTTTAAATCTCAATATAAAATTTAAAAAATTTAAAATTAAAAATAATTAAAATAATTTTTATAAAATTTTTTAAAAATAACAAAATAACCTTACTGAATGGGGGTACCCCCTCCTCTGGGAAGCGTCCAAAGTTGGCGCATTTGGGCGCATCCCAAATGTGGGTTGCGCCAACTTCGGGGAGGAGGGGCTGCTTGGGCGTGCCCCCTTCCCAAAATTTTCTTTTATTTATTTTTTGTTTTCATTTTTTTAAAAAAATAAAAATTTTAAAAAATAAAAATTATTTAAAATTATATTAAATTAATAAAATCGTCTTGAGCAACCCCAATTATTCTGCCCTAGATATGGCAAATAAAGAAAACAACTTCAACATCAACTAAATAAAAGTAGACAAATATCTGACTCTGACGGTTCGTCGAAGCACACAGCTCAAGTGATTATTATCCGCAAGACAAAAGCACATACAAGCCACACTGCAATTCTAGATTTTGAGCAGGATGATACACACAACCAGCAAGCAACAAATGCATATATATCCTACTAGATTGTTAACCTTCAAGCACCCTCCTGGCCAATAAGAGCCAGCAACATTTTCTCGTAATCCCCACGAGTGTCTTTTGCGATGGCGCGATCCAGAGAGACGCTGTTTCTCTTGTGGTACATTTCCTTGATTATCTGCATATCGACCTCTGCCCTTGTAGCCACAACTCGTGTCAGAGCTCCTTCTGTTCCCCTCTTGTTGATTGACTCACGAAGAACCCTCTCAAAGTAGATCTCTGGGTAAACCAGACACTCAATAGTGGTTCTTATAATTGCGCGAAGATCATTGTCTTCATCATGTTCCAAATCCTGCCAATGAAAAGATCTTTAGTATATGTGCGTGACATATGATTAATCGGAAACTTTTCAATTGCATACCTTCATTATGTCGCTTCCAAATTCATTCTTATAGTGATTAACTGTTGCATTGATCTGCGCCTTGCTCCTTGTGGTGAGAATCCTAATGAGCTCATCATCATTGTAGTGCTTTCCTTTGATTTTCTCCTGAAGTATCTTAGCCTCTGATTTGGCAAGAGTCATGTTTACTTCATCTCCATTGTAACGATATGAGCTCACAAGCAGTAACAGGATCTGAAAAGCAGGAAAAAAATTTACACACAGAGAATGATGATGATAACATATTCATTATCTTTTGGGCATGTTCTCATAGCATAAGCTAGAAATTCAAAATCCATTATAGAGCCATCTAAATTTAATGGGGCAAATATTTCAATCAGACTTTATCAAGACAGACATAGAGACTCGTAGTGTAAGAGTACTTGGCTCTGCATCCTTGAATAATACCTACCCACTTCTCGAAAAGGAATTGAGGAAAGGGGCACAGGAAGCATAAATTTCAATGTTATATAAAACCAAGACTAAGTCAATCTTCCCCGCCTTCCAACGTAGGTACTCGCTTGTATGCTTGTAGACAGGAAACCTTTATCACTTGGTAGATTGATGGCAGAAATGTCATAAAGCTGTAGTACTGACACATACAAGAAGATAAATACAAACAAATCTTTTGCCGCAAATAATATGTACTTTCAGAAAAACACATAGTACACTGTACCTTGCGAAAGTCCCCTGTAGTGTGATGTGCAACATCCTCTTCAAGGGATTTCTTGTAACGAGCATGATAAGCTTCCCTCGCCAAAACTAACTCCTTTGGTGACCTTGTACATGCTATCTCCACCAAGACCAGGTTGCTTGATGTCCACCTCTTCGTGGCCTCATTGCCCAAAAATGCATCTCGTTCATGGGGATCCAAAGTCCAGAGAACTACCAACCTCTGGTAATAAATAACAAGAAAATCACATGCATTAGCACTTAAATTGCCCTTTTGATTGATAGATTCCTTGAACTTCAATGAGAAGCAGTAAAAAACACATCCCTTTTCTTTAACCCACAGGAAAATCTTATACCTGGCATAAGAAAAATATAGAATATTACAGCAGGTAAAAGATGTGTAACCAACCTCAAAATCACTTGTGAGCTCCTTGTCCAGGGCCTTGAGGAGATCTTCTCCATACTTCTCAGCATAAGCCTGCCGAATTGCCTTGCGTTGGCCAGCATTCCTATGAGCTAGAATGGATATGATCAAATCCTCGTTTGTACCCCATCCTGCAAAGTATATTAAAGTCAAGCTGAACGTCTATGGAGCCTAAGTCATCAACAGCCATAAGAAATCTAAATACAACCTAGTATCAAGAGAACACGAGAAAAGAGAAAGGAAGATACAAGAACATCAACTGAAATAAACTATGCAGAGCGATTGCAGAACTTAATATTTATGAAAATACTAAAACAAGATCGCCCAAACAATCGTAATAATCAGAAGCGAGGTCTCTAACCACAGCACTCCTAGTCAAGACTGCTTCATAAACAATAGCTCTCAAAGATCTCATTGTGGAAAGCCAAAAAGAAAGTAGATTTCAGATTGTAATCCAGAAAAGCTTCTTATACAAGTTAGTCTTATGCTCAACACATATACCTCCAAGATCCGTTACAATCGAGAATTTGGCTTCAATGGAAGACTTAAAAAAGTCAAAAATCAACACTAACAGGAGCACGAGAAATACAAACACGAGTTTATAAGGAATCGGGGGAACCAATAAGCCAAGAAATATAAAGAAACCAAAACCTGGCGAATAATCAAGAGATCCAGAGCATAACTACGGAATCAATGTAAACGTTGTAAATTAGATCACAAAATAGAAAACAGTTCACATTTTGCGCCGATCAAATCTATTCACACAAACCACACAAATAATAACCATAAAGCCTGTGAATCTTTCCACCGATCATCTTAAATCAAACGTCAAACAGGCACGAAAACAAGATCAAGCAATCATGTGTAGATATCATTACAAGAAAATGCTAAACATTTCAAAATCCTCATCTAACACTCCAGTAAAATCCATATCTTGATGATCATCAAAATCAGCGTTCACTGTTCAAATCAATAACGACCACATGACTCCCCTGAAAACAAAAAGAGATGAAAGCATAGACTACCTTCAAAGGCTTTGCGGAGTTGTTCAACGTCTTCAGCGACAGAAGGGACTTGACAAGGCACGATCAAAGAAGCCATGGTCGAAACGAAGGAGAGAAACCAAGAGAAGAGAGTGCAGCCTCTAGTGTAAGCACTGCGTGTGAAGAAGAAATGGCCACTGGTTGTCACTATTTTAAGAAAAAGGAAAACGACATCTAGATCGGAGATTATATTATTTTTTTTGAATATTTTTTGGGCATTGATTTTCTCTTGAGTTTCGCCACGTTTCAGAGTGTGCTTACGTGTACTACATGGGATCTGTGACGCGGATTGATTTTCTTTTTTTGAATACTGATTGGACTTCGGAAAATATACGGATATTCTCAAAACGGGTGACCCTTCGACCGTTCGTTTTACTAAATGCCACGTTAAAAGGTTGATTGGTTTCTACTTTAGCCCATGTCTTTCTCTTAATTATTTTTTCGTGGGACCCACCACAGCCTCTATCTCAAGACCTCATTAAAGTAAGGGGTTTGAATAATTGATGAATATCTATCTACTCCATGATTTGGTTTATCTACATAAATAAATATTGGATTTCAAGTTACTACTGTCAAACGGATCAACTATTTTCGACCCAATTTGTGCGGTTTGGCCTTGAAAATAGACCGAAACAGACTGACTCATTTAGTCTGTGAGCTGACATCCTCAGTTCACGGCTTAAGATAGCTAACTCACAGGTTAAACGGGCCAGCCCGCGAACTATGTAAAACGGTATTATTTTATAAAAAATAACCAAATGATGTCATTTTAAAAAAATAAAAAAAAATAATAGATTAGCACACGTCTAGCCCGCGGCTAAATAAAGCGAGACAAAAAAGCTTGCGTTTAAACGAGTTTGGACATACTAAGCCTAAACTCGCATATACGGGCTAGCCTGCGAACTTGAACACATTTTGACAGTAATACTTCTGGCCTTCTTCCTCATGATTGTGGGAAAAAATGAACAAAAATTTGAAGGAGGGCTGTTAGTCTATAGGAAATTCATTTCCAGTTGAATAACTTTAATTAAAAAGAATATTAAAAATTAATTTAAAGTTTATTATAAAATTTAGTCATAATAGACACAAAAATTAATTATAAAATAACAATGAATAAAATTTTAAATTATAATAAAAGAGAGAAATAGAGAATATAAGAAAAATAAAAATTAAAATTTTATTGAGAGTTTTTTTTCACAATATATCCGTATTTTTACAAGTTCTATTAATAAAATTAAAAATAATAATTCTTGTCATATATCATTAGTAGTCTTCTCTACAGCTTAAATAACCTTTCTCCAATCATTTCTCATATTTTTCAAGATAATGAAAGTAATGTGAATAGTGATTATTTTAATTGTAACCCATAACTTTTTATATTTCATAGCTTAAATGAATTATTTATTGAAATAATTAATATTAATAATATTTCATACTAACATTCTTATTTTTGACGTATATATTGATGGTGATAAGATGTTATATTGATTGGTTAAAAATGGGCTCTATTAATTCTAATTTGATTCGAATATATAACAATATTAGATCTATAACAACATTAATTAGTGAAATTAGTGTTGATAAAGTATTCTAAGATAGCTTCTACACAACAAATACTTTAACATTAAAATATTAACAAATTATTTTAGTAATTGAAAGTATTATTTTTATGTATAATTTAAAATTTAAATATTTTTAAACTTAGTTATTTCTCTATCTTTTATTTTTTCTACTAATATGATTTCCAGTTTTAAAACTATAAATCGTAATGACGATTGAAATTAATATGGAGCTTACTTGTGGTGATGATTGTCTGTAGTATGCCAAGCAGACCAAATAATTGTTTGTGTTTCATGTGGAGCATTTGCTGCAGTACAGAGCATCAGAACTACTGAGGAAAAGAAATTTTTTAAGTTGAAGCCTTGAATGTCATCCACTCTTTGAATGAATGGCCAGTCTGAAACAGAGGAATGGAGAGGAAAACCTCTTGTAGGTGAAGCCCAACGCACACTCAGGAAACTACTGGAACGGAAGGTTCAATATATCTCTCCATATTGGAATAGATCAGCCCACAATTTAACTAGAAGGCCATGATCGAATTGTAAGATTGTGTTGTTAGATAGGTCGGTTCGCTTTACTCCATTATAAGTCACTCTTTAAATACGACGAAGCAAGTTAGGTCTATTTTTTTGAATTGGAAAACTCCTAATCTATGTTCGCCCCAACTAGGTTTGCAGGCTTACACCTTTTTTGTTGTATTTTTTATTTTATTTTTTCTCTATATTATATATAAATATATAAATTTATGATTGAGATAAATTTTTTTTATCAGTTATTAATATTTTTAAAATAAAAATATATATATAATTCGTAATATAAATAAAATTATATAAAAAAGATATTTAAAATAAAATTTAATTATAGGTACGATTAAAATATGTAATTGAGGTAAATTTAATATAAAAATTTTTATACATTCATTTTTATAATATTTTTAGTAGTAAAAAAAAGAATTTGACATGTTCCAAACTAAACGAAACAGGCAAATATGGTCCATATTTAAACGGACCTAGAAAATCAAACCTAAGTCGGTACATATTGTGAGCTAAACCGACCATGTTTTGACACCGCTAGAAGTTTGGTTATTCTCAACCCTCCCTTCCTCTCCCCTTTTTTGGTATTCACCTTGGTGATACCGCTTTTGTTTACCCTGATTTGGATGATGAATGGGATAATTACAGATTTCACTCATACAGGAAAAAGAAAACACGAGATGGCCTCCACAAAAGCGAACTGAAAAAACAGAAGGGAAAAAAAGATAGGAGAGGAAGCTCACGGCGCCTAAACTAACATGTCGAAACCGTGACGTGGTTTAACTTGCTGGTTAGTGCTAGGCACATCATGAATTTATAGTTGGGCCAAAATCTTGAAATGTATTATCTTTGGGCTAAATATCAAAATCCAGAAAACCACACTTGTCCTATTTTTTTTCCTCCCATGGGGCATCGGTGGACTGGATATTAGAGCCAAGGCCCAGTCTTTTGTACTTCTTGCAGAAGCTTCAACATTTCTGTGGATGGATGTCAGTGTTTCAAGAATTGAAAGATCATTCCAAGTTGTCAAAAATGATAAACTCTATTTTGGAAAACCTCATTTATCTTCCCATTAAGACGAGGGGGAACTGAAGAGACTTGGAAAATAGTTCAACAGTTCCTTAAACTTGACAAATAATAATTTTTTATTGCATTTAGTTTAGGAAGCTCGCTATGGCTAATTTTCAAACTACAGATTTTTCCTTACACAAAGTTAGGATGCAATGCTGAAACACAAAAGGTGCTTCTTTTTATTGGCCCACCTCCAAATACACATCACAT
This sequence comes from Rauvolfia tetraphylla, assembly GCA_030512225.1. Lineage (NCBI taxonomy): Eukaryota > Viridiplantae > Streptophyta > Magnoliopsida > Gentianales > Apocynaceae > Rauvolfia > Rauvolfia tetraphylla. The sequence continues at coordinate 6,117,689 of JAJQKT010000058.1, read as the reverse complement.
AATGAGACAGTAACAACATATTGATGCCATTAACCCAGATATTCATAATAGCGCTACCCCCCGTTCCCCCACACCCAAAAAAAAAAAAAACAAGAAAAAGATGTCCAACATAATATGGCACATAACTTAAAGAACAGAGAGAAAAAAAGGGAAATATGCAATAGGAAAGTCTTAAACAACACGATGTCAAACCAACCTGAGTAGCAGTTGACTATTGCTTGAGTTTGCTGCTTCTTCCCCTGCAATTTTTGCTTCCAATCTTTTTGCCTGATTCTGAAAGTCCTCTTCTGGCCATGCAACGTGTAAGATATCACGCAAATATAAGTTTGCATCCATGATGAGATGAATTATGAGAAAATTTTTCAAAAATTAGAATTGATTGATAGTTACTGACTATCATATCATATTGTTAATGCAATGAACATGTATATAACTTCTTGGAGACGTTACAGATCCATGGCCTTGATTGTGGATTGGCATCAAGACATGACTTTACCAGTTCAATGATGGATACCAGTACTTTTTCAATTTGTTGAGTGGGATAGGAAAGTCGTGGATCCATAAAGTCTTTGATCAATTGTTGGATTTCAGACACCTCATTCATTAGATCAAGGATATGTTCACCGGGATGTTTTCCTTTCATCACTTCTAGTGCCAACACTCCAAAGCTAAAGACATCACACTTTTCACTCACTCTCACCGTGAATGCAAGCTCTGCAGAGGAGATTATCGTGTTCTATTAATCATATGAAAAATAATTACTCATCAAATGGTAGCTTAGTGTAAGAAACCCGTAAGTTACCTAGCGCAATATATCCATATGTGCCTGCAGGCGCGCTTTGATTCGAAGAATCAATCCCCAAAAGCTTAGCAGTACCGAAATCTCCAATGCAAGCGTCATATTCAGAATCAATCAAAATGTTTTTGCTCGATATGTCTCGATGAACTATTGACGGTGAACAATCATGATGCATATAAGATAAAGCGTCTGCAATTCCCTTGATCATATTCACTCTTTTTAGCCAATCATATTCACTCTTTTGAGCAGACAGTAATAATCCCAACAAATAGCACCACTAGTGATTCTCCGAGGGCAAAAGAAGAGTTAAATGAGAAAGATGTTTCGACACAAGAACCAATTGCCATTAAAAGAACAAGAAGAGATATTCAAAAGCTGCCCGTTTTACTAAAATGGTAGATTATGCACTTCCAGTTATTGATGATGTTCCATCCACCTACCCAGAAGCCATCCGAAGTTCAGAAAGTAGTATATGGGCAGGTGCAATGGAAGAAAAAATACAATCTCTCGAGAAGAACAAGACGTGAAAGCTGACACAACTACTGAAGGACAAGAATGCTATTGGATGCAAATGAGTATTTGTAAGGAAAGAATGATTGCATGATAAAGATGATGTTCGTTACAATAATCAAATTTGAACATTGTTAAAACTTGGTTAATATCTTACACATTTAAATTGGCGTATAATGGTACAAATTTGAAGCACCACGAAGACCTTTTTTATTTTTGTTTGATTGAGAAAATTGATTTGGTGGGATCTAGAATTGTGCTAATGTGGAGATTTGTTGTTTGGCACAATCCCACATGAAAAAATCAATATAAGGGAGGGCTTCCTTACAACTATAAAAGGAAGCCCCCTCCCTCTTTGTAAGGCATCCTAAAATTTGTATCTCTTCTCCCACATTAAATAAAAGTGAGCTGCTTTAGTGGTACTTAGAGACTAGCAAATTTTATTGAATTCTGTTATCAAATTTTTTCGAATGAGTTCTTTCCTTATCTCTTTTTATTCTATATTTATTTATTGTTATTGTTTTTTTAATTATAATATTCAATATTATTTGTCAAGTATATTCGTAGTATTTTATATTTTTTAATTTACTAAAAGTTTATTTTAGAAGAAATTATTATCCAAAATTTCTAACAATTTTTTCCTTTTTACATGCTTTCCTACGGCGTGAGTATTTGGGCAAGACTGTAAGACTGAAAAGTTGCCGCACAGACCTTTGTTTCCCTTGATTTGCTCAATTGTAATATTAAAAAAAACTCCACCATGCGAAATGGGACCATCTAAGCTATTGAAAGAGAGATCAAGATACGATGAGCCGCGCATATCTCCCAGACTTTGTGGAATGGAACCAAAGAGGTTATTGTAGGAGAGATCTAATGTTTCCAAGCTCTGCAAACTCTTCAAATCTGATGGTATTTCACCTGTGAAGAAATTATGTCCCAGATCCAATGTAGAGAGGCGAATCAACCTCCCTATCTCTGCTGGAATCCTTTGGCTTAAAGTGTTGTTGCTCAAGTTGAAATAAAATAGTTGCACAGTTTTCCAAGTGTTTTGGATAGACCCATTCAAGAAATTTGAGGACAAGTCTAGAGGAAGGATTTGAGTTATTAATCCAAGCTCTTGAGGTATACCACCTGAAAGTTGATTGTCTCGCAAGTATAGATTTAGAATGGAAGTCATTTTTCCAAATTACTTTGGAATCTCCCCAACTAAGTGATTCGAGGAAAGATCAAGCACATGAAGCTGAGTTAAATTTCCAAACTCCGGAAATACACTTGCTCTGATGTCGTTACCGAACATGTGCAATTGAAGCGACTTTGGCAATTCTCCAAAAGAAAGACGGTTATTGGAGAGATACAGATGTTCTAAATTACTCAAATTACCTAATGATGCAGGAATTGAACTATTGAAGTTGTTATTACTTAGTTCTAGAGTATGCAGCGGGTTTAGATTGCCCAACTCTACTAGAATTGGACCAGAAAGTTGGCTTCTGTCAAGATATAGATACACTAATTTGGTCAAATTACCTAGTGATGCAGGAATTAAACCAGTGAGGTTATTATATGTTAACTCTAGATCTTGTATATGATTCATGTTACCTAATTCTATAGGAATTGAACCAGAAAGTTGATTACTATCTAGAAACAAAGTAACTAATTTGGTTAAATTACCAAGTGATGGAGGAATCAGACCAGTGAGATTATTATTGCATAACAGTAGCTCATCTAGTTGATTTAGATTGCCCAACTCTATTGGAATTGAACCAGAAAGTTTATTACTATGAAGATATAAATAAGTTAATTTTGTTAAATTTGCGAATGATGTAGGGATTGCACCAATGAGATTATTAGAGTGTAATTCTAGATCATTAATCTTATTTAGATTGCCTAAGTCTATTGGAATTGAACTTGAAAACTTGTTACCATAGAGATGAAGCAGAGTTAAATTCACCAAATCACCTATTTGAGGGAGTTTGGAGCCGAAGAATTGATTCATACTCAGATCAAGATGTTCAAGGTTTGGACGGGAAGATAATGGAAACTTATGCAGTGCACCCTTGACACCTGAATTTGTGAGATTCAACACATCGATCCTTCCACCAGTGCATGAAACACCATACGAAGCGCATGGGTTGGCATCCTGCTTTGGATATCCGGTAGAATTGGCACCGCTGGTAGGCTGAGTATTCCATGAAGACAGCAGGGGGTTATTGTGACTCTGGAAGCTGGCTTTCCGCTTAAGGAGGGCTTCCACCTCTTCTGGAGATGCTGCCAAAGCGTTTCTGTGATCACACAAGGAGATGATAAGTAATAAGTATTGGGAGATTGGGATAAATAAAACAAAACAATGAAAAATAAATCCCAAAATAAATAACATACACTACCAGGATTAAAATGATTCTCCCAAAACTCTGGTATTGATAAAGTGAGAATTTATCAATAACCACCTAGCAGAAATAAATCTGACAAAAACTTGAAAATATTCTGACACCAAGATTTACGTGAAAAACCCCGAAACGGGTAAAAATCACGGGCCAAATATTGACCAATACTTCCACTATAAAAATGGGGTAACAAATCTTCCTTTAGATATACTAGAAGGTAACACAACTATCTTCATCAAAATAGGTGGATATCAAAGAAAAAGAGATGAAAAACAAACTCACAAGAAGAATAGCAAAACCTCACTCTATTCTCTTCTCTCTTTCTTTCCTTCTCTCCCTTTCTTTTCTTTCTCTCTTGGTGCAAATGTATGCTTCTAAACTTGGCTATTTATAGGTGAAATCTAGCCAACATTTCTTGACTTATCCTACCCTAATTTTTTTTGCCAAATAATTTAGCCTCCATTTTGAAATTTTGACTAGCCAAACTTCCTTGATTTTGAGCTTCAATTTTTGGACTTTTGATTTCAATTTTGATGGCTATCTTTTTGAGTTGAAACTTAACAAATCTCCCCCTTTCAACTCATTGAGAGAGTTCCACCACACCAGCTTCGCTTCTGCAAAAATCAAACTTTTTTTTTGACAATGACTTGGTCATCATATCTGCACCATTCTCGTCAGTGTGTATCTTTTCAAGGACTAATTCTTTTGACTCCAAAACATCCCGAATCCAATGATACCGAACATCGATGTGCTTTGAACGAGAATGAAAGGTTGAATTTTTGCAAAGATGGATTGCACTTTGACTATCACAATAAAGTTCATACCTTTGTTGCTTAACTCCCAATTCTTGTAAGAATTTCTTCAACCACAGGATTTCCTTACTTGCTTCAGTAGTGGCTATATACTCTGCTTCTGTAGTCGAAAGAGCAACACATTTTTGTAGTCTGCTTTGCCAAGAAACTGCTGCACCTCCAAACTTCATTAGGTATCCTGATGTGGATCTTCTATTATCAATGTCTCCAGCCATGTCTGCATCTGTATAACATTCTAATACAGGTTTTGCATTTCTAAAACACAGACAATATTTTGTTGTACCTTTAAGATACCTGAGTATCCATTTGACCGCATTCCAATGCTCTCTACCAGGATTAGAGAGAAATCGACTAACTACACCAACTGCATGAGCTATATCTGGCCTGGTGCACACCATAGCATACATTAAGCTACCAACCGCTGAAGAATAAGGAACCTTCTTCATATCTTCCTTATCTTGCTCACTTTTAGGACATTGCTTCGTACTGAGCTTGAAGTGACCTGCTAGTGGAGTAGAAACCGTCTTGGCCTTGCTCATGTTGAAACGGTCAAGGACTTTCTCAATGTACTTCTCTTGAGACAACCAAAGTTTACCATTTTGTCTATCTCGAGTGATCCTCATTCCAAGAATTTGCTTAGCTGACCCTAAGTCTTTCATTGCAAAAGACTTGCTTAACTCCTTCTTTAACCTGGCAATTTTGGCAGTATCCTAGCCAACAATTAACATGTCATCAACATAAAGAAGGAGAATAATAAAATCACCATCAGAAAATCTCTTCACGAACACGCAATGATTTGGTGTGGTCCTGCAATAGCCATGTTCTGACATGAAAGAATCAAATTTCTTGTACTACTGTCTTGGTGCTTGCTTCAATCCGTACAAACTTTTCTTGAGTTGACAAACAAGGTGTTCTTTTCCTTTGACTTTGAACCCCTTCCGGCTGCTCCATGTAGATTTCTTCTTCAAGATCTCCATGAAGAAAGGCTGTCTTTACGTCAAGTTGTTGAATCTCCAAGTTCAAGCTAGCTGCTAGTCCAAGAACAACTCTGATAGAAGACATTTTAACTACAGGAGAAAATATTTCCTCAAAATCAATACCTTTCTTTTGATAGAAACCTTTCACGACCAACCTGGCCTTGTATCTTGGTTTGGAGATATTTTCTTCTGCCTTTAGCTTGTACACCCATTTGTTCTTCAATGCTCTTTTTCCTTTCGGAAGTTTCACCAAATCATATGTATGATTGTCATGCAAAGATTTCATCTCTTCTTGCATAGCTTTCAACCACTCATTTTTACTTTCATGGTTTACAGCTTCTTCATAAGTTTCTGGTTCTCCCCCATCAGTGAGCAGCACGTACTCTTGTGTATTGTATCTGGTGGAAGACCTCCTTTCTCTGGTGGATCTCCTGGGTTCTGGTTGTGGTTGTGGAACTGGTGGTATTGCTGGCTCAGCTAGTGGAACATCATCATTGTTGTCCTGCTCTGCCTCAACTCCCCCGTGCTCGTCATGATTGATATGTTGAGGTGCTGGGTCTAGGTTGACTGGAATTTCTAGATCCGATATTGGTTTATCATCTTTCTTGATGTCTTCAATGGTTTGATCTTCAAAGAAGACAACATCTCTACTTCTAATCAATTTCTTATCAACAGGGTCCCATAGTCTGTATCCGAACTCTTCATGTCTATATCCCAAGAAAATACATTATTTGGCCTTACTATCAAGTTTAGACCTTTCGTCTTTGGGAATGTGAACAAATGTTCTGCAGCCAAAAACTCTCAAATGCTTGTAAGAGATTTCATTACTGTCCAAACTCTTTGAGGAATATCACCACCCAAATGAACTGAAGGAGAAAGGTTGATCAAGTGAACTGCCGTTCTCATTGCCTCACCCCAGAAAGGTTTTGGCAGTTTGGCATGAGAGAGCATGCATCTGATGCGTTCTGTAATTGTCCTGTTCATCCTTTCAGCTACACCATTATGTTGTGGAGTCTTTGGTACACTTTTCTCAAGTCTGATGCCATGACTCCTGCAATATGCTTCAAAAGGGCCTCTGTATTCACCACCATTGTCAGCCCTGATACACTTCAATTTTCTTCCTGTTTCTCTTTCCACCTTGACATGAAAGTTTTTGAAAACATCTATAACCTGATCCTTTGACTTCAAAGAAAAACACCATACATTCTGAGAAAAATCATCAATGAAGGTCACAAAATATAATGCACTACCAAGTGTTCTTTCACCCATATGACATACATCAGTATGAACCAACTCCAAAGGAAATAATTTTCTAGATGGAGGAAATTTCTGAAATGCTACTCTATGTTGTTTTCCAACTAAACAATGAGTGCAGGATTTGAGACTTACACTTTTTACATCCGGTAGGAGTTGTTGTTTGACAAGTCTCTGGAGTCCTTTTTCACTCATGTGGCCAAGTCTTTTATGCCAAAGATTTGAGAAAGATTTTGAAACTGTATTTACTTCTCCATTGCTCAGCTTTGCTTTCATCACGTAAAGTGAGCTTGTTTTTGTACCTTTGGCGATGATAAGATTTCCTTTTGTCAGCTTCCATTTTCCGTTGTTGAATTTGTTTGCATAACCTTCATCATCAAGCTTGCCGGTGGAGATGAGGTTGAGACGAACATCTGGTACATGTCTCACGTTCTTTAAAATTAGTTGACAACCCAAGTCTTGGGAATTAAGGTGAATGTCTCCAATACCGATTATTTTGCAAGAGCCATCATTTCCCATTTTTACATGACCAAAATCTCCTTGTGTGTAAGATGAGAAGAATTCCCTGTGAGAAGTAACATGATAAGAAGCTCCTGAGTCAATAACTCGATCCATCGTTATGACGAGACTAGGTTAATACTTGGAATCATCACAAACAAGTTCGATTTCATCATCGGTTGTTGTGGCAATTTGTCTCGAAATTTCTTCCTTGGCTTCTCCTTTTGTGTTGGCTCGATCTTTCTTCTATTTTCGGCATTCATTCTTGTAATGCCCCTTCTGTGACAATAGAAGCATTCAATATCTCTTTTAGACTTGGACTTACCTCTTGATCTGTCATATCATGTTGTGGGGATCTCTCGGACTTACTTCTCCCTCCGGTGATTCCTTTCAGACAACAAGTGCTTGAGACTCGAATTTAATCCTTGATCCTTCCTCCCTGGTTTCTTCATTGTACAAAGCTTCTTTGACCATCTCGATGTAACACCACCACTTGGAGCAGAATTTAAGACGAAATAACTAGTGTTTCCCAACTATCGGGGAGTGAAGTAAATAGTAAGAGTGCTTGTACCTCCTCATCTAGCTTCGATTTACAGACATCGATGCGGTTTATTAATCCCTCGAAAAATCATTCGAGTGCTCGGACATATTTGCTCCTTCTTTGTACCGCAATCGCGTAATCTGTTTCAACAAAGAAACTTTGTTAAGACCATATTTTCTTTCAAACATGGTCTCTAATTTTTTCCACATCACATCTGCTCTTGTTTCGCATGAAACATGATTAAACACACTTTGGTCAATCCAACTCCTAATATGACCAATAGTTTTTCTATGCATTTTTGCCCATGCAACATCAGTTGTACCCTCTGATTTTGCAACATCACCAAGAATGGGTTCATACATATCTTTACAATATAACAAGTCTTCCATTCTAGGCTTTCAAACAGCATAGTTACTAGAAGTCAATTTAATCATACTACCAGAAGAAGAAGTTGACTCATCCATTAAAAAAAAATTGACCAAGGCTCTGATACCACTTTGTTGGGAGGTTGGGATAAATAAAACAAAACAATGAAAAATAAATCCCAAAATAAATAACTCACACTACCAGGATTAAAATGACTCTCCCAAAACTCTGGTATTGATAAAGTGAGAATTTATCAATAACCACCTAGCAGAAATAAATCTGACAAAAACTTGAAAATATTCTGACACCAAGATTTACGTGAAAAACCCCGAAACGGGTAAAAACCACGGGCCAAATATTGACCAATACTTCCACTATAAAAATGGGGTAACAAATCTTCCTCTAGATATACTAGAAGGTAACACAACTATCTTCATCAAAATAGGTGGATATCAAAGAAAAAGAGATGAAAAACAAACTCACAAGAAGAATAGCAAAACCTCACTCTATTCTCTTCTCTCTTTCTTTCCTTCTCTCCTTTTCTTTTCTTTCTCTCTTGGTGCAAATGTATGCTTCTAAACTTGGCTATTTATAGGTGAAATCTAGCCAACATTTCTTGACTTATCCTACCCTAATTTTTTTTGCCAAATAATTTAGCCTCCATTTTGAAATTTTGACTAGCCAAACTTCCTTGATTTTGAGCTTCAATTTTTGGACTTTTGATTTCAATTTTAATGGCTATCTTTTTGAGTTGAAACTTAACAATAAGAGCAAAGGAAGGACGAAGCAAGGCTTTTGAATGAGAAGGGAATTCATGGCTGCTTCTACGTTTTACCTGCAATGGCTCAAAATGCTCATTTATAGGAAACGGAGGCCATTGGCTCATTTGTGCCTTAACTCTAAGGTCAAGCCATAAGTCTTTATAAAATAACATCAAGAAATAAATTATTGAAGTTTCACGTTAGTTCACCTGTAGCTTGATCTTAACATCAATCTACAAGTTTTACTGCGATAATTAAGAAATTGATAATCGAAAGTTAGTTGGTTGAAGAATCTCATTTTTGCTAAAATAGAATGATTAAAAGAATAGTCTAATTCTTTTTCTGGTTCACATCCTTAGCTTTTTATCTCCTTCTTAGGTGATTTTCGAGGCACACGATATGTCTAAAGTCTTTCAAATTACTACTCGAAGAAGGTTATAAAGTTGGATTATCCTTGCTAGTGTCCAAGAGTGGCAAAGAAGACATTGACGAGAAGACCGAAGTGTGTTTATTTTTGTTATTTTTTGTTATAGATTATTCACCCAAAATACTTAGGATGTGGTATTTTGTTTGTTTTAATGAGTTTTTAACCCATTTGTATAACTTCGTTCATTTTCATATGAATGAAGTACTTTAATTATTAAAAAAATTCTTTTTCTGGACAATATATATTTGTATTTTGATATGTGCAAATAAATATCCAAATATTATTATAAGTAATTTTTATTTAAAATTTCAACATTAACCTCCTTTATTTGAGTTTAAAATTTATTACTAAAAAAAAGAGTTTAACTCTACTTGTATATGGTAGGGGTGTTAATTATACAATGTGGTGCGGTTTTACTCATTTTTCAAACCAAATCGTAAGTTGCGGTTTGAAAAAAATTGAAATAGCACCAAACCATTTAAAGCCTCAAACCGCTAAGTGTGGTTTGATGCCCTTAGGTGCAGTTTTTCTGTGTGAAACATGAATCAATATTCACTATACATTCAAGCTTCTAGTAAATAAAATAGAGATAATACTTTAATGTTTCAAGTGATAGTTAACAAAAATAAGAAAACAATAAACATATTCAAATTATCCAAAGTTATTTTACAATGCAAGTTTAACTAAATCTCAAGCAAAATGACTTCAAAATACTCAAACAATCATTAATTTCAAAACGATTACAATCATAATCTTGAAAAAAATTTAAAGGACATGTCAAATAATTTAAGCATATACAATATTAGTTTTCATACAAATAAGTTATGTAATTTATTTTTCTATTAAAGAAATCCCTAATATTATTATATATATAATTTAAATATGTACAATATATACGGTGTGGTTTTAAAATTTTTTCAGACCACACTAAATTTGCAGTTTGAAAAAAATTAAACCACATAATTGATTTAGTTGGTGCGATTTGGTTTAGCTTGGTGCGGATTGTATTTTTTTGAACAGACAGCCCTAGTGTACAGCTTCACCTCTAACTTTCCTCTTTTATTTTGCCGCCAAAATATCTTATAACAGATATTGTTCTCAAAAGTCGAAGTCTAGTTAATTCGGCCGCCACAGCAGACGCGTTTCAAGCAATTTCAGTTGGTTGTTAGTTCATTGATTACCTATCATGTTTTTTTTTTTTTTGATAGGTAATTGATTGCCTATCATATTGTCATAGTCATGTTTGGACTTGTTAAAGGTCCTTCTCTATTTGGATTTACTGTTTTTGCTTGAGAATTTTTTTACTTTATAACATCTAATTCTGTAATGAAATATAATTCAAATACACTCTACTTATTTGTCGTGGAGAGAAATGCATTACCACTTTTCTTTAATGATTTTTAAGCAAGTTACTAGATTTTTATGTACAATGGACAGAGTATTTCGTTGCTCAAGCCACACAAAAAAAGAAAAAGAAAAAAGAAAACGTTTAAAAATTTTCAAGTTGATTTAATAATGGATTAGGATTTTGAGAACTAGATAGTTAGCGATTCAATTATGATGCTGATGAGTTCTTTTCTTTTCATCACTGTTAAACGTGTCTCTAAACAGTTCAATTGATATCTTATTAATTTAACAGATATAACTCATATATAAAGAATAATTATTTATTGTTTCTAAAATAATTATTCACAACCGAGAATAATTACTACATATTGCAAATAATTATCCATAATAAAAAAATTATTTATTATATATGATCCCTCAATCATTGAATCAACTGAATGCGACGGTCCGTTTAGTAGTATGAGTGGAAAAAACTCTCCTTAGGAACGTAACCGAACCGATGAGGAAAATTCTTAGGTGAACTTGGTTCACGACTCCACCTGTAAATCATATTTACCCAACCAAGCCATCTGTCCTTATTTACTTCATAACCGGTTATTTCCTTTTCTATCTTCTCATATTCTTTCTTATCTTCTTTTCCAAAATTTTCTTTAAAAAAAATACATCCTCATATCTAAACACTTACCCCATCTGCAATCTTTCTATCTTCTCCCAACCAAGTATCCGTCAGACCGCTGATATCTTCAAATTTCTGTCGGCCATCTTTCTTGGTTTAACTTTCAAGAAAAATCAGCTTGATTTCCCTACCAATGCAATATGGAATTACAGTTTATTCCATGAATTAAAAATAGAATACCAGATCTTAACAAACCCACCCTCCTTCATAGTCCGTGTCTTTCTTTATTCTTCCTTCCCCAAACCTAAGTCAACCAATATCAGCTTTTTGTAAATCTCAAGTTTCCATCTTCCACCCTTCTCTTCACAAGCAATGAATGGTTGTTACCCACGATTACTTGCAAATCTACTAGGTGACTATGAGATTTGCACTTTCAAAGCCACTTGCCGCTGGAACAACCACCTGCAACTTCTTGTCCAAAAATCTCAAAAATTTACTACTCCTATCACTCACTCACAGATACACAACCATACATTAGCGTGCAAATAGTGAAAATGTCTTCAATTAAGCCATCATCTGAGCGTGATAGCTTTTCTTTTGTATGGTTCATCTAATTCCACTCCAAAATCCAAAATTAGTATGAAGATAAAACTCTAGCAGAAGCTCTACTTTGATTCATGGAAAGGAAAGAACGGACAGAACGAGAGAGAAAGATGGAAAAATAAAAAAGGGAATAACCGGTTATCAAGTAAATAAGGACAGATGGCTTCGTTGGGTAAATCCGGTCCACAGGTGAGGTCAAATCCAGTCCACAGGTGAGGTGGTGAATCGGGTTCACCTAAGAATTTTTCGGTTAATGATGTAGAATCATACGGATCTTTGGGCTTTAGGAGTTTGTATTTTTCTTTTTTTATATATCAAGAATAAGGATGTAGTCATGTAAATCAAATTCAAGACATATCATTTAGCAAGAAGTATTTTGCATATCATTTAACACGACTAAGAATCCATGGATAACAGCAAGGAAATTTTGCGCATTGTCGGCCTTGACTGCGGATTGGCATCAAGACATGCCTTTGCAAGTTCCACGATGGACCCAAGAACCTTCTCCATTTCTCGACTAGGATAGGATGGTCGTGGATCAACAAGGCCATTCAACTGTTTCTTCTCAGTCGACCCATGAGATGTTACATCTGCAATACGATCACCAGGATGCTTTCCCATGATTATTTCCAGTGCCAGCACTCCAAAGCTATACACATCACATTTCTCACTAACTCTGGTTGTGTAGGCAAGCTCTGCACACGAAAATATGCTCCGTTAATTTAGTTGTGAGCTAAGTTTTTCCTATTTGGCAGGACATGAATTGGGAGAAATATTCATTAATTACTTACCTGGTGCAATATACCCATATGTGCCGGCGATTGCGCTGTGACTAGAAGAGTCCATCTTCAGAAGCTTAGCAGTGCCAAAATCAGCAATGCAAGCCTCATAGTCAGCATCCAACAGAATGTTCTTGCCCGATAAGTCTCGATGAACTATTGGTGCTGAACAATCATGATGCATATAAGATAAAGCATCTGCAATGCCCTTGATCATGTTCACTCTTTTTGGCCAATCTAGATTCCCGGCATCCTCATCCGTGCTCAGAAGCTTGGCCAAGCTGCCTCGTTCAAGATACTCGTATACCAAAAATGAGTGTTTGGCACTTGAGCAAAAACCATGGAGTTTCACAATGTTTCGATGCCTCGTCAATGTTAAGGCCCTTACCTCGTTGAGGAAACCCCTGTGATCTGCCCCTTCGGACGAGAGATGAAGTCTCTTTACAGCAACAACATTATCCGATGAAATTTTTGCTCTGAAAACCCTTCCAAAACTTCCTTCCCCAATGCAATATCTTGCATTAAATTCCTCTGTGGCTTCCAAGATCTTTTGATACATTTCCTTCCCGTCAAATGTGCATATTGAAAACAAATTGCTATCACTCATGTCTGGATCTTGAGCTTCGGAAGATTTCTTTCTTTTATTATAGAAAATTAGAACTCCAACAAATGAAAAAAGGAGTACTAATGTTCCAAGGAAGGGGAGCACAATTTCGAGAGCAAGTTTCTTCCTTGTTTGATGCTTTCCTATGGAAAGAGGACTGGGGCAAGACCGAAAGCCAGAGAAGTTGCCGCACAGACCCTCATTTCCCTCAATTTGCTCCATTGTAACATTCTCAAAAACTCCACCATGCGGAATTGGACCTTCCAAGCTATTAAAAGATAGATCAATATTCAATAAGCCAAGCATATCACTCATACTTTTTGGAATCTTACCAGAGAGGTTATTGTGGGACAGATTCATTATTTCCAGGCTCTGCAAACTGCCCAAGTTAGATGGTATTTCACCTGTGAAGGAATTGCGGCCTAGATCCAAGGTAGAAAGGTGAATCAACTTTCCTATCTCGATTGGAATTTGTTGGCTTAACTCGTTGTTACTCAAGTTCAAGTCGATCAGTTGCAGACAATTTCCTATGTTTTCTGGAATAGACCCGCTGATTAAGTTTGAGGACAAGTCTAGATGGTTGAGTTGATGTAGTTGTCCTATCCGTTGAGGTATCTTCCCGGAAATCTGATTGTCTTGCAAATATAGATTTAACATGGAGGTCATTTTCCCAAATTCCTTTGGAATCTCACCAACTATATGGTTCGAGGAAAGATCAAGTGTCCCAAGTTGAGTTAAATTTCCAAACTCTGGAGGTATACGACCACTGATGTTGTTTTCAGCAATACGCAGCGTGGTCAGGCTTTTACATCCTCCCCAGTTGCTGGAGAGCTCACCGTACAATGCATTTTTGCTAAGATCCAAGAAATTTAATTTATCGTAGATACCAAATATCTCAGATAAGTTTCCTGTAAGCTGGTTCCCGTCAAAACGAGCTCTATACAAAACTGAGCAATTTTGCAAGCTTCTAGGGATTGGACCTGTGAGTCTGTTGTTAGGTACAGTGAGATTTTCAAGCTTTCCATTCTGGCATAGCTGTTTTGGCATATGACCAGATAGCTGATTATTGCCAAGTGCCAAGTGGCGCAATGGTAATTGTCCAAGCTCTTGGGGAATGGAACCAGAAAATTGATTATAAAAAATCCTCAAATCAGTTAATTTTGTTAAATTACCTAGAGATTTAGGAATAGAACCACTGAGGTTATTTTCGTACAAATGGAGATCCCTTAGTTGTTTTAATTTACCAAATTCTATTGGAATTGAACCAAAAAGTTGGTTACTAGAAAGGTACATAGTAGTTAATTTAGTCAGATTTCCTACTGAGGTAGGAATTGAACCACTGAGGTTATTTTCGTACAAATGGAGATCCCTTAGTTGTTTTAATTTACCAAATTCTATTGGAATTGAACCAAAAAGTTGGTTACTAGAAAGGTACATAGTAGTTAATTTAGTCAGATTTCCTAATGAGGTAGGAATTGAACAATTAAGGCTATTATTGTACAAAGCAAGATTCCTAAGTTGTTTTAGTTTACCAAACTCTATTGGAATTGAATCAGAAAGTTGATTTTTAAAAAGATATAAAGTAGTTAATTTTGTTAAATTGCTTAGAGATGTAGGAATTGAACCATTGAGGCTATTATCACATAATTCTAGGTAAATAAGTTGATTTAATGTACCAAACTCTAATGGAATTGAACCAGAAAGTTGATTAGTATAAAGATACAAAGCATATAATTTGGTTAAATTGCATAGAGATGTAGGAATTGAACCAGTGAGGTAATTTTCACTTAAATCTATCTGACCAAATTCTTTTAGATTCCCTAACTCTATTGGAATTGAGCTCGAAAGATAATTGCGGAAGAGATAAAGATGAGTTAAATTGGCCAAATCACCTATTTGAGGAGGTATGGAGCCAGAGAGTTGATTCATTCCGAGATCAAGAACTTGAAGGTTTGGGAGGGAAGAAAATGGAAAACTTTGTAGTGTACCATTAAGACCTGAGTTTCTGAGACTCAACCCATTGATCCTTCCACCAAGACATGAAACACCGTACCAAGTGCACGGGTCAGGACCTGCGATTGGAACTTTGGTAGAATTGGCGTCAGTGGTAGGTTTAAGACTCCATGAAGATAGCAAGGAACTATTGTGGCTCTGGAGACTGGCTTTCCACTTGAGAAGAGCTTCAGCCTCTGCTACAGATGCTGCTAAAGAACCTCTATGATTACACGATGATATGGTGAGTAATAAGAGCAAAGGAAGCATATTGAAGAAAGCTTTCTGAGTGAGAAGGATATTCATCGTTGCTTTTGTGTTTCCTTAACTAAAGAAATTGGCTCCAACTGCTTACTTATGTAGGAAATTGGACCCATCTATCTTTTTGTGCTTTCAATGAGTGATAGGCGTTGTTGGTCATCAAGTTGTGGTATATGTAGGCCAAAGTAGACTTGATGTCGCATGACTCTGAGGTCAAGCTCCAAAGTCTGTACTACAATTTTTTGTTTTTAATTTTACCTTTTTGTGTTTTTATAATAATAAAAGACCTTTTTATTTTTAATATTTCTTATGTAGTCTAAAAAAAATTTAGAATTAGTAGCTTGTTTTTTCAAAAAAGATTATGAAAACTAATTTAAATAGACCATAGTGTTTTATTGTTGAATGCTATTCGTTCGAATAAGATGTTTAGTTGATTCTGTAATAATTAATTTTGGTCAAAATATTATATTTTTAATTACAAAAAGATAACTTTATTGAGATTGATTGTTGTTAGGTAATGATTTATAAACTCTTTTTTTTTTCAATTTAGTTGTTTTTAAAAGTTACTACTTTATCATTTCTTTGTCAAAATTTACATATTTTTTTTCAATTATAATTAAATCTACAAAATTTTGTTTTAGTATTTCCGACAAAAGATTTTCTATTACTCCTGCGGTACCCACAGGATAACGCATAGTGCAGACACGGAATTTAAAGCTGATCAAAAGAATTGTGCATAATTGATTAAACTTAAGTTAATTTAGTTTTAAAATTTAATGTAAATTTTTTATTTTAAAATTTATTTTTATTATAAATAAAAAAATATTAAAAATTATCTGCTCAACTAAAATATACTCCGACATACAAAAGTTACAAACTCAATTCACTGATTTTTTTTTGAAAAGAAAAAAAAACAAAAAAAATGAAAAAGATGTATTTATTTTTTTCCCCAAACAGTATCTCATGATTCCTTGCCCAAAATGCACGCAAAACTCGTAGACCCAACTCAAGAAGAAATTTTATGGTGATAGTTGTATAACTAGTAAGTATTCTATAAGTTATACTCTGTCCAATCACATGAAGCTACGTATACTGTAGGTCCTACCATTATCACTTACTCATTCATCAATACAGAAACCTACAGTACACATGACTTCATGTAATTAGACAAAATATAACTTATAAAATACTAATTAATTATACAATTAACACCATAAAATTTTTCCACCACAAGACTAGACAAGAACGACTTTTAAGTCTCGTCTTCCTTTTTGCGGAGAGACTTTGAAGTCTTCGTGTAGTTTGATAAGACGGAATCAATATTTATATGCCTTCGCTTTGTTGACTAAACAATTATGCTCTTGAAAATTAAATATTTATATTTTTATTCTAAACTTTGGTTGCAATTGATTTTCTATCTTAAGTGAAATATGGGTAATTAATTGTTAAAAGAGAACGTACAGAGTCTAGAATTAATTTGAATATACAAATTTTTTATTTATTTATAGAGGAAATTACAACTATCAAATTTGTTCTTGATTTTAATATTAAGATATATTTTTATAATTTCTTCTTTCTGAACTTAAATGTACACATCCTTGTTTATTTTATACAATAAGTTGATACTCACTTTTACATGGAAAAAGCTGGAAAGAACAATATTCAAGAAAGGGAGGCTTTAATAGACAAAGTTACCATCTAATATTATGCAGAAGATTTTCACTTTAAGTTTCTTAAAATTTATTACAAATCAGAAATAAAATTTTCAAAATTGAGGACACTGCTTTATTTAGCAAATTCAATTTGTATGTTTATCAGTTTTTATAACTTCATGAACTCAGAACATTATTTGTGAATTTACTGTACTACTTTCCTTATCCTTACATCCGACCTCGGATGCGAACTAAACTATTAAAAGACAAACACCATAGAGAAAGAATGTGCGCAATTGCCAAGCCAACCAACTGAGAAAAAGGAGCCAGCCAGCCAGCTAGGGACTTCCATGTCTCCGTACTCATGATGAAATGTATGTGTGGTTTAACGTGGTATAATTTTGATAAATTAAATCCTTATTCTAATTATTTAATTTGTATATCTATTTCTCATTGTTTTAATTTTTTAGAAAAGCACAAAGTTTCATTTTATTTTAATTAGTCTAGGAAATGACTGTTATTGCCCCTCAAAGTATATCTATACTATACTAAAAGTATGGATAGGGGTCATGAGGATTTAAACTTAGTTGTTTCTTCCTTTTTTGGATTGCCTAAAATGCCCTTAGAAAAATAAATTATTATTATTTTCTTAGACTAACCATAGGGTATTAAAAACACACAAGGTACACTAATATAATTATTTCATATAAATCCATCATTTAAACACTAATTTAATTACAATTATTTGAGAGTTACATAAAGAGTAATATGAACAAATAAAAAATAATAACTATACATAATGAATTAATAGAAAAGTTCTTAACTACTATCTAATTTAATTACAATTATTTGAGAGTTACATAAAGAGTAATAAAAAATAAGAGTTGTTTGGGATTTACATTAATTAAAGAAGAGTACTCTTTTTTTTTTTGTGGAAAAGAATAATACTCTATTAGTCTATATCTATACTAAAAGTATGGATAGGGGTCATGGGGATTTAAACTTAGTTGTTTCTTCCTTTTTTGGATTGCCTAAAATGCCCTTAGAAAATAAATTATTATTATTTTCTTAGACTAACCATAGTGCATTAAAAGCACACAAGGTGTACTAATATAATTATTTCATATAAATCCATCCTTTAAATACTAATTTAATTACAGTTTTTTGGGAGTTATATAAAGAGTAATATGAACAAATAAAAACTAATAATTATACATAAAGAATTAATAGAGAAGTTCTTAACTAGGTTTTTAACTATTAAGTAATAATATTTTAACTCATCTACTTAATTTACAAATTTTTTCTAATTAGAAAATATAAGAGTCATATTAGTTAAAAGAGAGTACTCTTTTATTTTTTTTTTAAAAAGATGAGTACTCTATTAGTTTATTATTTTTATTATTGTTATTTATATTACCATTAGCATTATTATTAAAAGTTTAAATCATAAATGCTATGTGTGAGTTGCATGAGTTAAAGATGAATAAATAAAAAATGATAATCGATATTCTATCTATATCTATCTATATCTATACTATTCTAAAAGTGTGGATAGGGGTCATGGAGATTTAAACTTAGTTGTTCCTTCTTTTTTTGAATTGCCCAAAATGCCCTTAGAAAAATAAATTATTATTATTTTGATAGACTAACCATCGGAAATTAAAGCGCACAAGATGTACTAATATAATTATTTCATATAAAATACTATTCTAAAAGTATGGATAGGGGTCATCGGGATTTAAACTTGGTTGTTTCTTCATTTTTTGGATTGCTTAAAATGCTTTTGAAAAAATAAATTATTATTATTTTGATAAACTAACCATAGGACATTAAAAACACACAAGGTGTACTAATATAATTATTTCATATAAATAAAATATAATCTAATGAAAGGTAGAAATGGACCATATAACCTCTATAGAATATATTGTATAATTAATAATATTATTGAAATATTATACAAATAAAATAATCAATAGTAACTAAATATACTTTAACTTCAACCTTTGTAAGAATAAAAAGAATAAGAAAAAAATAATATTATTATTTTATAATAAAAAATACAAAGAATAATTATGATTACTAAAACTCAAGTGTAAATATATTTAATTAAAAATAAAAAATATAATAACATGAAAATAAAAATAAAATATTAATATTTTTTAAAAAATCAAATAAATATAAAAAATAATTATATTGAATAAAAATTTTAATATAAGTTTAATTTTTGAAACATTTAACACGTACAAATATTGCACGTGCTTTGTGCTAGTTATTGATAAAAGACCGGAAGAAAAGCAAATGGAACCCGCGCCGACATACATATTTGCATTAATCAAGAAAAGTAGAAAAGGAAATCTTGAGGAGAATATCATATCAGATTGAACCCTCAAATACTTTACAGTATTTTTTCATTCCTGGCTAAGCCATATCCAAAACCATAAATGAAAAACAGTACATATACATATGATGTATGGAAATTTTGAACACATTCGGTAGAGATTACAAAGCAAGCATATAACTCTATGGTAAAAAGATTTCTACATGATGCCTCTTCTTCCTTCGCAAAATCTAAAAGGAAAAAATGATCAGGAGAAAGTGAAAAACAAACTATACATAGAGCAGAGTGACAAATGGAACATGATAAGAAAGATTACTACTTTTCGCAGTCTATATAGTTCACATACCAAGATTTTGCTAAGGTGCCGTCATTGTTAACATGTTAGAGACCATGTGCATAGTTGGCCTATACTTGGAATTGGAATTCAAACATGCTCTTGCAATCTTGATGATGGAAATAAGAACATTTTCAACTTCAGGCGCAGGATATGATAGCCGTTCATCAAGCAAATCTTTAACCGGCAGTGTGTCTCCGGGTGCACAAAATGTTAGAGTTGTAATGCAGTCACCAGCGTGCTTCCCTTTGATTACTTCCAGTGTCAACACTCCAAAGCTATAAACATCGCATTTTTCAGTAACTTTCATGGTGTAGGCAAGCTCTGCAAAGTAAAATTGATCAAATAAGAAGCGCCCTTGAGCAAATACAATCAAGTACTGAATGAAGCAGAGTAACTTTTATTACCTGGTGCAACATAACCATATGTGCCTGCCAATGCACTCCGGTTGGAGGAATCCAACTTCAAAAGCTTAGCTGTGCCAAAATCTGAAACATGAGCCTCGTATTCAGCGTCAAGCAGAACATTGTTGCCTGTTATGTCTCGGTGAACAATCTGTTAGGAATTGTCTAACATTGCCTAAACTCCACATTAGTATGATATTGTCCGCTTTGGGCAAAGCCCTCACGGATTTATTTTTGGGTATCTCCCAAAAGGCCTCATACTAATGGAGTTATCTTGAATCTTATATTTAGACAACTCTTCCATCAATTTTTCCATGTGGGACTTAGTTTGTATCCCAACAATCCTCCCCTCAAACTAATGACCACACAAGTCATGACCTCTCCTCAAGAGTGAATCCATTTCGATCCATCAACCATCTTCCACCGCCGCTACCAACCAGCGGGACACGCCGCCTGACCACCACATTATCAGGAAGACTTTCGACACAAGGCATCAACCGCAGATCTCCAACGAGGGGGGCTTCCCACTGTGCCACGTCACCCAAATGAACCATCGGCTCTGATACCACTTGTTAGGAATTGTCTAACATCTCCTAAACTCCACATTAGTATGATATTGTCCGCTCTCGGCAAAGCCCTCACGGATTTGTTTTTGGGTATCTCCCAAAAGGCCTCATACTAATGGAGTTATCTTGAATCTTATATTTAGACAACTCTTCCATTAAATTTTCCATGTGGGACTTAGTTTGTATCCCAACAATTCTCCCCTCAAACTAATGACCACACAAGTCATGACCTCTCCTTAAGAGGTAATCCATTTGATCTGTCAACCATCTTGCACCGCCGCTACCAACCAGCGGGACACGCCGCCTGACCACCACATTATCAGGAAGACTTTCGACACAAGGCATCAACCGCAGATCTCCAACGAGGGGGCTTCCCCATCGTGCCACGTCACCCAAACGAACCATCGGCTCTGATACCACTTGTTAGGAATTGTCTAACATTGCCTAAACTCCACATTAGTATGATATTGTCCGCTTTGGGCAAAGCCCTCACGGATTTGTTTTTGGGTATCTCCCAAAAGGCCTCATACTAATGGAGTTATCTTGAATTTTATATTTAGACAACTCTTCCATCAATTTTTCCATGTGGGACTTAGTTTGTATCCCAACACAATCGACGGTGAACATTCGGGGTGCATATAAGATAAAGCATGTGCAATGCCCTTAATGATGTTCACTCTCTTTAGCCAGTCCAGTTTTTTGGCTTCTCCTTCTGTGCTAAGAACATTTGCCACGCTACCTCTTTCGAGGTACTCATATACCAAAAATGAGTGCTGGGCATTGGAGGAGAAACCATAAAGTTTCACAATGTTTCGATGCTTGATCCTCGTCAATGTCCTTATCTCATTCAAGAACCCTTTACGATCAGCAATCTCATTGAAGATATGAAGTCTCTTCACAGCTACCGTGTTGTTTGATGGAAGCATTGCCTTGTAGACCTTTCCATGAGCTCCTTGACCGATGCAAAATGCCGCGCTGAACCCCCTTGTAGCTTCCAGGATATCGTTGTACATTTCTTTTCCATCAAATATGCTTATCGAAAAGCACTCCTCAATTTGAGAGCTTCTTTCTTTTCGCGCATTCCAAAGGAGAATTGTGGCAATCAAGAAAAGAAGTACGAGCACTCCCAAAAGAGGAAGCACAACCATAAGGGCAACTTTCTGGCCCTTCCCCTTTGCATGCCTCTCAAGAGAATGAGGAATTTCACAATGTTGCAAACCTTTAATGTTGCCACACAATCCATTGTTCCCCTGTAACTGTTCTATTGTGGCGTTCATAAAGGCTTTGCCTTCTGGAACGGGTCCCTCTAAGTTATTGAAAGATAATTCAATATTCAGGGTCGGTAGATCTCCCAAACCCTTCGGAATGGTACCAGAAAGGTGGTTATAGGAGAGATTCAACCTTTCTAGACTCTGCAAACCTTCAAATTCAGAAGGTATCTGCCCTGTCAAATTATTGTAACTTAGATCCAGATGAGAAAGTTGAGCTAACTTGCCTATCCCCTCTGGAATGCTGTGACAGAAAGCATTGTTGCTCAAGTTCAAATAGTGTAGCTTATTGCAATGTCCTAAATTTCCTGGAATCGACCCTCCTAAGGAGTTTGAAGATAGGTCGAGAACAGTCAGCTCCGTTTGAAACCGCAACTCCTGGGGAATGAGGCCAGAAAGTAGGTTCTCATGCAGATCTAGAAAAAGCAGAGAAGTCAGCTTCTGGAATTCCTTCGGAATCTCTCCATTTAACCGATTTGAGGAGAGATCAAGTACTCCCAGTCCAGTTAGATCTCCAAGATTTGCAGGTACGCGACCTGTGATGTTGTTGCCAGCGATTTGTAGTCTTCCCAAATTTTTGCATCTTCCCCAATTGTCAGAAAGCTCACCAAAGAATGTGTTGTTGCTAAGATCCATGATAAACAAGTCTGGATAGACACCAAAAATCTCTGAAATGTTTCCAGTGAGCTGGTTATTGCTGAAGAGTGCTCTAGATAAACTCGAGCAATTCTTCAAGCTTCTTGGGATTGGACCTGTAAGCATGTTGTTGCTCACAGCGAAGTGTTGAATTCTTCCATTTTGGCATAGATGTTCTGGTAAAAGACCAGAGAGCTTGTTCGTATCTATTTCCATGACAACCAAATTTCTTAACTTCCCCAGCTCTTCTGGAATGGTACCAGAGAGTTGGTTGTCACGAAGGAACAGAACTTCCAAGTTACTCAAGTCGCCTAATGAAGAGGGAATAGGACCACTAAGTTTATTCTGACATAGTTCTAAATCCCTGAGGAGCTTCAGATTGCCCAACTCTTTCGGAATTGGACCCGAGAGTTGATTCCCATAGAGGTGAAGGAGGCTCAAATTGCCCAAATTACCTAATGATTTAGGTATTGTGCCGGTGAGATTATTTTTCTTCAAGCTAAGTTCAGTAAGTGATCTCAAGTTCCCTATTTCAGGAGGAATGGAACCGGACAGATCATTGTCAAAGAGGTTCAATAACTGTAGGTTATCTAGGTGACCAAATGTTGGTGGAATAGGACCTGTGAGACGGTTGGTATCCATACAGATATGGACAAGATTATGGAGTTCTCCCATTCCAGGAGGAATGGAACCTGAAAGTATATTGTGATCGATATACAGATATCTCAAGTTTTTCAAATTTCTCAAGGAAGCGGGAATAAGGCCACTGATGTTGTTTGTATACAGAGCAAGCTCAGTGAGAGAACTTAACCGGCCAATCTGCTCAGGAATTGAGCCATTCAAGTGATTGTCTATCAAATGGAGGGTCTGAAGATTTGTTAGAAGACCGATTTCGGGTGGGATGCTTCCCGAAATTTGATTAGTGGACAGATCAAGATAAAGGAGCTTCTGGAGCTTGCCTAGTTGAGGTGGTATGGAGCCAAAAAGATGATTTATACAGAGATCAAGAAATTTCAGATTTGGCAAGGATGAAAAGGGGAACTTGTAGAGCGTACCGGAAATATTAGAATTGGTGAGGTTCAACCTGTTGACACTTCCACCAAGGCAAGAAACACCGTACCAAGTGCATGGACTGGAATTAGACTTCGCAAGAGAGGAAGAATTGGTGGCATTGGGAGGCTGAAGACTCCATGAACTCAGCAGGGGATTCTGCACATTTTGGAAACTGGCTTTCCATTTCAGGAGAGCTGCAGCCTCTTCTACAGAAGCTGAAGCACATTTGGGAGAGAAAAGTGAGACAACGGATATTACCGAAAGAAATGCTGCGAAAGCATTCGCTATAGAGTAACCCATGGTTTGTGCTTATGTTGTTTCTCCTGAGAATTAGCTGTCCCAAAAGTGGTTATTTATAGTGGAATTTTCAACTGGTGGAACTGAACCAAATCTCAAGGGTAAACTTGAGTCCACTGGAACTGAACCATTTTCTAAGGCTAGACTTGAGTCTACTGGAACTGAACCAAATCTCAAGGGCAAACCTGAGTCCACTTGAACTGAACCATTTTCTAAGGCTAGACTTGAGTCTTGGTCATTTGTCTTCTGGTGCTGCAGAAGAAAGATACCAAATCGTTGAGATATCTTCTTTCCAGACACAGATCGATGCTTGAAGAAATTATGTTATAAGTTGATTTTGGTCAAAGTCTTTGTCCTCCAAAAATTAGTCCGGAAAATTGGAGCTTATTGAAGTTTCTTTGAAGGACAGAGCTGCTCAAACAAGAAAAAAATGTTGTCCGCTTTTTCCATATTTTCTCCGGAACTTGTACCCCGAAACTCACCATTAGGCATTAACGCTTGCCGGTAAGGTGGTGTTTTTCTCTTTCTGCAGCAGTATACTCAATCCGCAATCAAACACAGATTGGTACATCAAATATTACTAGTCCGCCATAAGGGCGTATAAAGTCCCCTGTTCGGTTCAGAAAATAATGAACTCTTCTTCTATTTGATGCGTCATTTATAGATTTATAGATTTACACTGTAGTCTTCAACTACCGATTTAAAAAGCATACGCCCTATTAAAACATAAGTGATAGTACTGATTTTTTAAAATATATTGATAATGTATTTATATTCAGTATACTCTTTTTAATTCTTATATTAAGTTAAAATGAGTCACTGGATACTGTACAACGGCAATGTTTTCTAATTTTTGTTTGAAAAATCCCTTGTCAAGCTTCGAATTCCTTTTTTCTTTGTCTTTTTATTTTTTTGTACAGAAGCTCCACGGTAAAGGTTAACTTTCATTACGCTAACAGGATTCCTACGGATGGTTTTGCAAACAATTTATTATTATAAATCTAATAATAATTTCAATAACTATACAATCTTTACTCGCCAAATACTTCATAATCCCTCCGCTCCCTAAAAAACCCCAACCAAACAGGTACATTTACTCGTATTTTCTCATTTTCTTCTCTCTCCATTTACTCTCTCTTTCCAGTCTAACCAAACTGAGTGTTAATTCTCGTGCAGGCTAGGAATATGTGATTATATCGTATGCTGCACTAACAGAACATGAGAACAGATATCGTATTCCC
Source organism: Rauvolfia tetraphylla (assembly GCA_030512225.1). Taxonomy (NCBI): domain Eukaryota; kingdom Viridiplantae; phylum Streptophyta; class Magnoliopsida; order Gentianales; family Apocynaceae; genus Rauvolfia; species Rauvolfia tetraphylla. Next base: position 6,092,369 of record JAJQKT010000058.1, on the reverse strand, counting down.
GCTAAGGCGCGGAATTGTAATAGAAAAGTCGTTTTAAAATTCACTTCGAGACAAAGGTCCGTTAGCTATGGTGTATTCTTAACGGCTGCACTTTGAGTTGGAGTGGATTTTAATTTAATTTTTTTATCCTGAAAATATTAAAAATAAATTATTTATAAAAACATAAATTTCCAAATGGACAAAAAAAAAAGAAATGTTTTCACCAATCCAAGTACACCCCATTGTCCATGCACTCCAAATAGCTACGAGTCCAACATCCAAAGATTACTACCCCCATGCACTCCAAATAGCTACGAGTCCAACATCCAAAGATTACTACCCCTGAAGGCTATGCAATTTTTTATCTCAAGGGTTCCATTTTACAAAACTTGTCACTAGAAGTAGGTTTAAATTACATTTATCCCAAACACTAAGGTGTTTTGATAATTAAGGATATATTTAAATTGTATTTTATTGAAAAATTTTTTATTTTAAATTTTATAAAAATAAAATTTTTGTTAAAAAAATATAATTTAATTATATATTTGATTAAAAAATACAATTTAAATAAAACCTGAACCGAAACTATTGATAAAAACGGAAAACAGATCAGCCCAGCCCACATATGAGTTTGAAAAATATAACCACCGCCTAACATTTTCAACGTTTTGAGAGTGAATTTCCAAGGGCACCCTCCGCTATTGGAACCTGCCTAGCTATTCCAACCACCTGAAGCCATTCTCTCCCTCTATTTTCTCTCTCGTTTTCTCTCTTCCTCTGTTTCTTTCCCTTTCCTCTCCACTTATGGCTCCATCCTCTCCGCCCACCCCCACCCCCACCCATTCTTTCCTTACTCTGTTATCCTTCTCTTCTCCATTAAATGTTCCAACTTGTCTCTAATAACACACAAATAAAAAATAAAAAACACAATGTCAACCGAAAATTCATCCCAAAAAACAAATTATTTGTAAACATATAAATTATTTTTTAAAGTAAATTATTTATTAAAAAAAGAGAAAATAATTTAAAAACTTATAATTAAAAATCATTCCCAAAAACCCTTACCGTTTCCATCCAAAATAAGCCTGTAATTGTCATTGTAATTAATTTACACTCTCAAGATGTATTTAAATTGTTTTTAGTTGTAAAAAAATTATCTTAAATTTAATAAAAATAAAATTTTTATAAATAAAATAAGTAAAACCTAATTGTGTTAATTGTATTTGATTGAATAAAACACAATCTAAATAAAACCTTAATTACCACACATCTTATAGTTTAGGATAATTAAATAAACTTAACCGTAGAAGTATATAGATATTTTGTTTTAAAGGCAAAAAGCTTTCTGTAAATGTTAAAAAGACATTCCTATTTTACCATTTTAAGTAAATAAAAACTTCTCTGTTATCCCACTTTTTCTCTCTTTTATACAATAAATCAAATTTAAAAAAAATTAAAAAGTTTTTTCACATCTCTTCAATAAAATTATTTTTACCTTTTAATTATAAAAAATCTAAAATAAATTAATAAATACAACTAAATGAAGAAAAAAACTTCATCCTCAATTCAAATGATTAGAATTATAAATAAAAAACCTAAACAACACTTAAAAGTGCCTAAAATTTAACCAAAATGAGTCGAATAAAAAACCCATATCAAAATTTTAAATTTTCATAAAGTCTAATTTAAAGCTAAATGAAGACGCGCTAAAGTGCAAAAACCCAAAAACCTTGCTGCTCTCATCTGGCTCCTATATAGGTTAGGAAAGGAAAACAGAATAGTTTTCCACAATTCAAGCATCTTCAGATTCCGGACCCTCTTCATAGGGACACCAAGTTCCAAGAGGAATGCCGGCACAACACGACGGCCGAAAAACAGAAAAAGCGCATTACAAGGAGTAACTAGGACCACACTAATTAGCAATTACATCGTCAATAAAAATGGATCTTTCGTAGAATGATTTCATCCTATCCAGGGAAGGTATGTAACTTCAACAGGAAACAGCTGTCTCAACATGCCTTATATCATCTAACTTAACCTGAAGCACCTTAATAATAAACTAGCACGCCTACGGTAATTTCTAGTCAAACGGGGAAGCATACCATATTGCATATTCAATACACACCATCTAACCTACAAGATAAGTAATCTCAAGATTACAGGGCCATAGTCATCATCAAGAGTCTCATCAATTTGTGCCATCATCATATCAAGAGAGTTTATGCCCTACGTGCTTAAAGTCATGCGCTTCTAGGACTGAGTGATCAAACAACTTAAAAATCCAAGCAGAAATATTCAATGATATTGCCATCCTCCAGAAAGAATTAAGATATTACTTGCCTCAACAAACTGAAAGATCTTGAACAAGAAAAGATCACGCACACAACAAAAAATAAAGTAACCAAAAGTTCTAAGTATAGACCGCCAAGATAAGAGCAAAAGCATAAGAGGTTATTAGGTAATAAAGAAAACCACACTAGAATGGCAATCCTCCAAGGGCATGAGAACAGCATGCAACCGCGCATGGATTTAAGACATCCAAAGAATCCAGCAGCCACACAGCTACCAAACCATTCATCAACACCAAAAACAGCAGCATCAGATTCAATAGCTATCAGCAAGAAGTGCAGCAAAAACTGATCTACGAATTATTGGCTATCACTTCACAGCCACAGCCACGATCTCACGTGCTGTAACATAATGCAATTAAAATCAGCTCAACCCCAGGATTCCTATTGCAGGTACTAAAATAGTAAGGTAAATGAGTGAAAAATTTAAACACCAGCACTGGTGACGTTCCACGCATCACATTCACCCTGTCTGGACCCAATGCTACAAATGTCACTCTCCACCTAGCAGGTTTATACTATCATCAGCATAACTGAGTTTCAGATCCTTGAATCAACTGCATCAGCTACAGAGTAAGCACATGGACCTCACCCACCTACTAAATGATCAAGTCTAAGATTCTTGAGCCCAGTCAAAATGAGTAAAAGCAATGACTGTTAGGTCAAACTAAAAGTCTGATTTGGCTCATAATAACATCTGAGTTTGTCAACCTTACCAATCACGACAAAAATTCGTAAAGAAACTGAAGTTTCTCACCAGCAACAAAATTAAAATAACCAACAGCAAAGTAAAAACAGCATCAACAGCTGCTGCATCATCTTGCCAATCAGCCACATTCACTCTTCACGAGCACAACTATAGAAGGCCAGTAGAGGGTTCATCATGAGTAATTATTCAAAAGGTAAGGCCAGGTTATCAGGATAAGAGCCTTGATATAAAGACTACATTTATATCCACAAAGGCAGACCCTCAAGTTAACAGCATAGAGTACTATGTTCATAAACACTAACCACATTATCACCCCAGAAACCATAGTGCAAACACTAACTATAAGATATAGAGAGAGAAGCAAGTACAACGAAAAAAGTGCTAAACCTCATAAAAAAATTCGGCAACGGATTCTTTCAAGAACTACAAATTGAGAATATGAATGATCAGAAAGTGATCTCCACAAGCCAAGCAACCAAAACCCAGTCACAAGCTGATATTGTTGCAGCATCTGGTTATCTTACTCCTGCAGAGGAACAAGAAAAAAGGCAGACCTTAATTTGAGAACATAACTCAAGAAATCTAATAACACAATCAGCAGGGGAAACTTACATCAGCATCAGAACGTGGAGAGGGACTTCGAGAATCAGCAGCCCGACCACGTGGTGACAAACTTTTTGGAGCTGGTGATCGCACAGCATCTGGGCTTGCAGCCCTAGAAGGAGGGGTTCTGCGTGGAGACGGGCTCCTCCGAGGACTGAGACTCCTTCGAACAGGAGAGGGACTTTCATGCATACAAGAATTGTATCAGACACTGAAGAAACAAGTAGAAATCAAACTAGTAAAAGCACCGAACTGGCAAATAAACCACCACACTAATACCTTCCATAAGATCGACTCCTGCTACGCCTCTCATCATCGTATCTGCCTCTCCCACGTTCCTTGTGATATTCAGGACTCACACTGCGACTCCGGCTTCTATGGTGATAATCTCTGTCCCTGCCACGGCGACTCTCACGTTCATATCTACCTCTACTTCTACTTCGGCTTTTCCTGCGGTAATCCTTGTCCCTATAGTCATCCCTATGCCTGAAGAGTCAATGAAAGGAAAATTAAGTCAGTGATATTCAGTTGCAGCCCAAAATGACAAAGCAACATTTAGTTTAAACAGCCAACAAGAAAATAGAGAAACACACAAGAAAACAAATATAATTTAAACTAACAGCAGATAAATAGAGAAACATAGAAGAAAACAAATATAACCGAAAGCAAGTGACCTCAATGTCATACCTATATATTGTACTATAACACAAACCAATTAAGAAAATCCAACAACTGCTAAAACCTAATGTCTGGTGTTGGTTTTCAAAAAGAAAAAACAATTCTCAGTTACACTGATAAGGGAACAGATTCAGTGCCCTGAATATTTTAATTCAAAATATTTTAAGAGCCAAATCCAACCAAGCCAAACAAGTTGCTAACGTTATAACAAAAACCAGGAATCAAAAATACAAGAAAAGCAAGAAACGAAAAACCTGAACTTTTAAATTATCAAACAGAGGTTTTTCAGATGGTTCTATGCAAAAATACCACAGTGACAAAAAAAATGTATTAAAGCTTGGCGTATTTGCCATGTCAGCTGAGCTAATGAATCGAAAAAAGAAAAGAAAATCACATGTTTCTACCCTGTTGCTAACATAATATTATACGAGAATAAGCAAATTCTATTAGGACTTATTAGAGAGACTACAATCAAAACAATACTATTTCATCTTAATATATAACTCCATCTTTGCAAATTTTCTGCATACCACACAGGGTCAGGATCTTGTTTATCAGAAATTCTAATAATTAGCCCATCTATCCCAAAGTTATAGGAAGCAAAAGCTTCAAGCATTGAAATGGGTAATTTACCATCTCCAAATCACAAAAGGTATCAAAGAAGGATGGAGAATAACCTTGGTCGAGGACTGCGACTCCTGGATTTTCCTTTAGACCTCGAAACTGGCTCAAGTATTCTTCCTTTGTGGCTGATGGATTAAATTGACCTCCATTAGAATGGTATAAAGAACACGTAATATGCGCTTATTAAACAATGAGAAAATTTCCAGCAAAATTGCATGAAACCCCGACGGAGAATAGAAATTCAAGGAATCATTGACACAACTTACATTTTTTCAGCATTGGGGCCATACTTTGCAAACTGGACCATTATCTCTCTTCCATCGACAACTCTTCCTGCATATAGATTAACCAATCAAAATACACACAAAAACAAGGGAAAAAAACCAAAACTACATATTAACTTAACAGATCGTAAGCTCAACAGTTAAAAGTTCCCAACTCACCATCAAGCTTTTCCACTGCCTTCTGGGCTTCATCCTGGTACTTGTACCTCACAAAAGCAAAGCCCCTTGAATCTCCAGTCCTAATGATTAAAGACAAATTATCAAACCAACATCATACACACAAAAGCAGCAAATCAAACAGCGAGAAAGAGCAGATGATTGTAATAACAAGATATTCTTCTTCTAAAATTACAAACACACTTAAAACAGAACACATGCAGCATTTTTTTCATCCTACAATCTTCGAAAGCCAGCCCAAATTTTAAACATTTTGATCAATTACCCACATAATTCGTCATTCCAAAACAGGGTGATGGCATCAAAGATGTGAATTGCAAATGAGACACTGAAATAAATGCCCAACAAAATTCGCAATCTTAAAGATGATTAAAAATAAAGATTATGTTCAACTGGCCAAAAGTTTTAACTAAAATCCAACTTGTGAACAATCCAAATTCCACATAAAATGACAAAAAGATGGAGACTTTTCAGAAAAACTTTCACTAGAACCGGGATTCATATATGCATCCACAAAAATAAGTACAAGATAGAATATATGAACATGAATATCTATGAATACAACGCCAAGGAGGGGCTTCCTCAGAAGCAGCCAAAAATCCATTTTTCGTGGCAAAATTTCAAGCTTCTCTACAGTAAACTTTAGAATGGAGCTCTTACAAAAAGCAGACGCATAAAATAATAAACAAGTAACCACAAAAATCAGACTAAGCTGCATTCCAATGATATAAAGAACAGGAAGGAATTGAAATTCATAACACTACACTTGATAATTAAGTATCGCTGAATACTCAATAAAGCAACACTTCTTAATTAAAACATAAATGGAAGGAACTTTTAGCCGTCGAAGCCCAGAAAGTCGGACACAAACACAGACATGCACAATAATTCGAGAAAACCTAAAATTTAACAAACGTGCAGACATGGATATACTGTGCAAAAAAAATATGCAGACAAACCTGCGGTCTCGGGGAATGAAGACATCAACGACTTTGCCGTATTTATCAAAGAGCGGGAACAAATCATCGGCAGTGGTACCTGAAAAAACCAGTAAAAATTCAGGTAAAGATCAGGTAAATAACAACAAAATTGCGAAATTCGACGTAGAAAAAAGGCAAAGGGAAATTACGGAAGGTGATATTGAGGACGAGGAGAGAATAGGTATCTCTGATATCCGGAGGGCCTGATCTGCCGAAGTGCGACATCCTGATTTCTCTTTTCTGAGCGCGTCTGCAACAGAGAGATGCGAAAAAAAGGGCCAGAGAGATTAGGGCTCGGGTGTAGGGTTTGGAATTTGAGGCGTAGAAGAAGAGGGGAGTGGATTTCCTTTTACAAGTGTGCCCTTAATGATAGATTTAATTACGTATCATGCTGGTTCTAGAATATTGTGGGTTCCTTCATTGCGTGGGCCGAGCTCATACAACAATGTCATATGTGGTCTAATTAATTGCCCATCAACTCATTAAGTTCTGGCTTGGGCTTTGTTCGTTGTATGGGCTGTTACATGATGAAAAGCGGATCCGTGTCACGGGGGCTAGATTTCGCACTTACAAGGAAAAGAGGAGAAAAGAGGGGGAAAAAAAAAGAGTGAAGAAATTAATGAGGGAAAAGATAGTTTATAGAGGAGTAATTTACTGTGGTAGAATAGTAATTTGTATGCGCCACACAAGTTTTATATTCATCAATAAAAACAAAGGCACCTGTATTAAGAGTTTTTGAGGCCCAGACCTTTCTTGACTATGCATTGCAACTTCAAGTGTGGATCTTTCGTTTTTTACTGGTTGGCTTACTATAATGGCCATTTTTATCTCGTTCTTCATGCCTGAGACCAAAGGAATTCCTTCGGATTCTTTGAATCAAGTGTTGCGGAGTTGATTTATTTGTTATGGGGTCTGAAATATGCAAGGGTTGTTTCAAACTAAGATTTCTTTTGAGTAAGTGTTGATTATAGTTGGTTGTAAAGTTAAAGCCATAGGAAGAGATGATGAGAATCTCATGGATTATGAAATGGGATGAAACTTATAATTATCTACTTCTAATTGTTAGCACCTATCACTTCTTTTCTCAAAAAACAAAAAAAGAACAAAGAAGTTTTTTCCCTTTGATTTTTTGGAGGTAAAACAAGAATTTTATTAAGGCATATCGAAGTCCACAGTAGTACAAATATCCAAAGGGAAATTTGAGAGCCAAGATTTATAGCCTATCACATTGACTTTCTGAACTAATAGATAATATTAGGGATGTGGAATCAGTTTTTCGGTTTGGTTTTATTATTTAGTTTTTTTTTGTTTTTTAAAAATCAAATCAAATTGTTTTTATGTTGAAATGGAACCGAATTATACATATTCGGTTCGATTTTGTATTTTTATGGTTTGATTTTATTTATTTTTTAAAAATTATATATTTTTATTAGATTTTCAGTTTAAGTTATCGAATCGAAAAATTAAAATTAGAAAAAATAAATATAATATAGAGTATGTCCCCCTCGCTTTACATGCAAAACATTAATCAATCAAAAGAGCAAAAATAATACGCTAAAGAACGCAATTAAACCGCTCATTTTTTTACAAATCTTCTCTGGTGAGTTTTGAGACTAAAACAAGAGAATCGCTCTCCAGAATAATCTAGAACAAAGAAGTTACTGCATTAATTCTTGAGAAAGGGTACTAGCTAGGAAGTCCTTTTTAGACAACCTAGTAATTACAACAAACTTGTGAACGTGATTATAAATCCAAGTGAGAAAAATATAAATGAAATTTAAAACTTCTCGTCTAATTAATATACATACATATATATATATATATATATATATATATATATATATATATATATACTTTTTGTTTTTATAGTAAAGTTTACATTCAATTTTTTTGAGAATATAAACATATATTATATTCTTTTAACTTGATATTCCTACTAAATGCACATTCTTAGGAAAAAAAATTATCTTTATGAAATTTTAAAATTCCAGTATAGATAAAAAATAACATTTGAATTTTAAAATATTTATAATTTTGCTTTAGATAATGATGTTTGTGAGTTGTATAATCACGATACAATATTTAAACTATATATTTGTAGTTAATTTATTAATATTTTAGGTATTTTAAAAAAATATAAAATGTTGAGATATTCAATTTTAATTTAGAAAATAATTATAGAGACTTGAGAAGAGAAAATGATGATTGAGAAGAAAGATAAAAAATAAAAATAAAGAGAAGAAAAAATGCAATGTGAAGAAATTATCTATTAAATCTTAATATTTTTGTCTTCTTTTTTGTTAGATTCCTTGTGAAAGGAATCACAATACCACCTTCACATAAGAATTTACTTTTATAGTATTCTTCATTTATTTATTTTTTTAAATTTGAAGAATCATATTCCTTTCTAAAACATAAATAAGGTACCAAACATATAAATTTAAAAATTAAAAATGCAAATACTTTCCTTACCTATTTTTCTTAGATAATCAAATAAGGCTTAGATAAAAGTTATACTCATGAAAATTCTAATATATTGTTTTTCTTGTTATAAGATCATTTGTCAAGATTAAAAAGATGTTTCTGAAAATTTTTACTGCATATGTACAAATGTTATCATGTAAACAAACCATTTCCTCTTTGAGAAAGTTGCTTTCCAATTTTATAGGTATAACTAATATACCCAATCAAAAGAGGTAAGAAATTTTCTTTGTTGGCTTTTCGTAAACTTTCTATATCTAAGCCAAATTTTCCTTACTTCAACCGTCAATTCTACCCCACTTGATATTCTGTCTAAATAAGGCTATGTCCCCAAGACCATTCCGGAACCCACCTACCTTGTCTTGCCATTGATAAGTCAAACAAAAATTAGAACCATTTCTTTTTTTTTTTCTTTTCAAAGAAGAGCCACTTCAATAGACAAATTCTTAGTAATCAGCTCGTCCATTCAACTCTTCGTAATTTGGTCCTTTGAATGATCGCCTCTTCTTAATCCTCAGAACCATCTGATCTAAGGTATATTATTTTCTAGAAGTCATTACCACATCAGGCGCGTGTTAAGTTACTCTCTCCGTTTTAATATAAATATCACTATAAAAAATTATTTTATTATAAATAAATATAATTATATAAAGTTTTAATTTTTTTCTTTATTTTATATAATAATAAAGTAATAATATATATTTTTTGTAATAAATTATGATAGTTTTCTTATATTGTAGTTTTCATGAAAAAAATATTTTAATAATAACAAATTAGTCAATTTAATTAGTGTTTCAATATACATTAAGATTTTGAAAAGAACACTTAAATTGAAACGGACTGAGTAATTAGTTACTATGAAGTTTGATCATTCTTTTAAGCTACTTTCTTTTTTTTTTTTAAGCTACTTATCATATACAACATATGTTGCCTTCGTTTTAAAATATACATTCTAATTTTCTTTTTTGTCTATTTCAAAATAATTATTATTTTTCTATATAAAAGATTTATGTATTATCTTTTTCTAAATTTATCATTTTCTCCAATTAAACATTTAAATGCTTTTATTTTTTTACATCATTAGTTTTCTAAATCAATCATTTAAATTATCAATATTTAATATTAAACTTGAATTTGAAACACTAACAATAAACTTTTAAATAAGAAAATTTTAAACTTTATTTAATTATTATATAAAATTTATCCAAATATTAATTCTCGTATAAAATCAAATTAAAATATATATTTTGAAATTTACACTCACAACGTCCACTCGGGTAGAATCAAATTGGGGAACTACTTACTTAAACATGCCGAAAGTGAACGAAATGAAGAAATTAAAGATCTTCTACCTTCTAAAAGAGACGTCCGAAACAATTGCAGTCACCAACCAACAGCAACTGTCAACTGCCCAAAAGACTCCGTGGAGGGATTGGAGGAGATGAAGGTATTGTATAGTCTATGCAGTAGTTTTTAGAAATGTAGGACCCCGAGATAAGCGATACATCATCTTCTTCCTCTGCTTCTTCTTCTTCAGAAGAAGAAAAAAGGGACCATCAATTAATATAAACCCTGAGAACCGCAAGCCAACTACTATAAATGAATGAAAATTGTCTTCTGAACGCTGATCCCGGCGCTCCTCAAGTCCAATTAATAAGACCTCATTCATATATGAATCCACTAATATTTCTGTTATGGTTTTGAATTTTGAAAGGACAATAATAGTGCATTTATACAACTTCCACTGAGTTCAGGGATCTTAGCAGGCATGGATAAAATATCATTGTTTTTATCACTTAAATATCAATATTTTTTTAATGACAAAAGGCTCCTGCTTTAATTGTCGGTCTATTCTTTTTGTTTCTAATTTGAAGTTCTTGTTGCCACTTATTGAAGAATAATGCAGTATGAAAATTAAAACAATTGCTGTATCACCTATGTATCAATGTTTGAATGACAAAAACTCCTGCCTTAACTGTGGGATCTGTTCTTGTTGTGATTTGCAAATTTGATTCCTTCGTACAAGTGTTTCTGTGAAAATGGAAAAACTGATTTGGGATTACATATGCAAATTTTTAAAGAATTTTTTATATTAGTAAGAATTACCAAGATTTCGGAGGAGTGGAAAAGGTATATAGGTAAAACTTATTTTCAAGCAAATTATTCAACTTCTGGCAAAAAAAATCCGACTTTTGTTAAGTTCTTTATTTTTTTAGAAAACCAATTTCTGTTAAGTTAAAATGCAATACTGTCACACTGACTTGAGTTTTTCAACTGGGAATCAACATATTTTAAGCAAACAACAGTTAACCCTTTCATTTCCGAGATAAAAAAAACTAAAAAATGTATCCTCAAATAGAAATACTAGTCCTATAATTACAGTAATATACATTTAACGATATATATTATTTTTTATTGTGATTTTTTTAAAAAAATGTAGTTATATGTCACTGTCCTATTGGTATACAAGTGATTTGTGCGGGAAATGTGCAGGCTAATGGCTACAGGAGCTCGATCCATCTCAAAGGTGTATGGAATCATGTTCATTTTTATTGTATGCAGTGAAAATTAGCCATGCAGATTTTCATGAACCTTCTCAAATTTTATTAGGGTTAATATAAAAAAACTACACTAACCTTTTGCGATCATTTTCACTTCACCCTATAACGTTATTTTTGTATCATTCTTCACTATGAATCGTCAGTAAAATGTAATGGTCATTACAGGATATTTGAAATGTTATTATTATCTTTCAAAATAATATCACTTTGCTAACTTAAAGTTGAAAAAAATTACTTTTTTATAACATTATTTTTGTATCTACTTAGTTCATAAATCATTAAATTTAATTATCAATCTTAACAAAGAGATAAAAATGAAAAAATTATCCTTTATTTTTTATGAAAAAAGTCTAACATATCTTTTTTCACACGATCAATTCCAAAATTTATTTTCTCTTTTCTCATGCTAAAGTTTGCCACCTTCAACTCTAATCAATGTTTATTCTTGAAGTAATGCCCTACTTCTATCTAAACTTTATCTATATTAGGTTTATTCGTTGATTTTTTGGTTGGAAATTTTAATTTTAATTTGATTTTGCAAAATTTTCATAAAAATTAAACTAAATCAAATTTTCATTGAAATTCAAATTAAAATAAATTAATTTGGTTCAATTTAAATTTAATTAATTAATTAATTTTTTAAAACTAATTTTATGAACTATTTAATAAAATTCCTTATTCTAGTTCGATTTTGAACCAAACTAAAATTTTAACAATTTTAAAGATAATTTAGTTTCACTTAAATTTTAATAAATCAAAACAAAAAATATATTTTGAATTTATATTAAATTTATAAAATCGAACCAAATACCTCGGCAGAGTACCCTTCTTTCTTAAAATTCTCTTTTTACTTTTTGTAAAGACGTGGTCATCTACCCATCGGCTTGCCGCCACTTAAGTCCTCTGGTAATAGAGGGAAGAATCAGGCTGCATAATGTATTCTCCTCAGCTAAATACTGCGGTAATTGGTGTCCGCTTTAGTTTCATTTTTAATTAAAATTGATTAATGAACACTTATGATCTCCACTTAATCTAAGCTTATGCTCTCAATCCTACCTAACATTGATTTTAAATTTTTTTATGCATTAAAAATTTGTCTTATTGAAATTTTTACACTAATAAAATTATAGAGTTGAATTTAATAGATGCAGTTTATTAATACAAAAATAACATTATAGGGTAAAAGTGAAAATTATTCCAAACGTAAAGGGACTTAGTGATATTGTTCTTTTTCCAAATTAGTCAAATTTAAGGGTAAAAAAGAAAAGGGGTAAAATGATACAAAAATAACATTATGAGGCAAAATAAAAATTTCCCTAAAAGTTAAGGTAATTTAGTAATATTAACCCATTTTATTAATATGTGTGAAGCTTCATTACATACATACAACTATATATGCCTGCCTTGAGATTGATGTATAACTAAAATCTAGGAACTCGCTTTTATTGCTAGACACACATAAGAAATAAAAACATGGCTCCATAAATTGTAGGCTCATGAAATTCATTGCTAGGGTTTGTCGTTCAGGAGATACATAAAATTAATTGCTACTACCAGTATTCCACTAATAAATATATTAGGATTACATATGTATCTTGATGACCAACACACATAATAATTTTCCAGTCATATCGAATATTCCTTTGTTTCTTCTGTACTTTTATTTAAATAGAATGTTATTTGTTCTTTTGGAACGTTAATCTATTATGCCTACGTCACTTAAAAGAATATACAATCATTTTATTATTTTGAGTATAACAGTTAAAATAATAATTGAGTGCTTGACCTGCAGTATAGATAGGGTAAATTATTATTTGTAAATAGTTAAAAAGTAATATCAAATTATAATATTAATTCATTTCAAAATATAAGTCTATTTCTTTGTAAGTATATATATATGCTTTAATTCCTTTTAAGAATTTGAAAATTTTTATGTCCACTCGTTTGTAAGAAACTTATGCATTAAGAAGTTGTACTTTTTAAGTACTTATAATGCACTATTATTCTTGTTCACGGTCGTTTTTGCACACCACTCCACCCCCCACCAAAAAAAACCAAACATGACATATTATAGGGCCCGTATGCATGTCCCTGCATGCTTTGCCCCAAATCTCAGGCTCAATTGTGCTTGGGAGCTGAAATTGAAATAGTTAGAAATTTTTTTGCGGTCGAGAATGAAGACTTTTATAGTCCAAATCCTCACAATTTACGCTCAATAAAACATACTCTTATTTGTTTTAAAATACTTATAAGACTTACGCATAAGGATTAAGATAACTAAAAATAAGTCAATTTTTCATTAAAGTACCTAAATTATCCTTTATCTTGCATCTTTTTTCTCCCATTATCCAAAGCAATACTTTCTCGAATGAGAAACATAAGCCCTCTAATAAGAAAGATAGGGTGATCAAATTGCAATTTCTTTTACATAGTTCAAGAAATATTTATTATATATATTTTTTTTAATTTTACCTATTTTTTATTAAAGGTATACAAGGTACACTATCTTAAAAATTTTTCTTTTTTAATTTTAATAATCTTAATTTTGTGTACACAAGTCTAAAATAACTTATATTTTGAGCCGAAAGAAATATCATAATAATAGAAGAGTAAATAAGTGTTGACTAGAAAAAGGCATTAAATATTTATGAATATAAATAAAATAATCTATATTTTGAAAACTTTATTTTTTTTAAAATAATATATATTTTAAAACAAAAAAAGTATTATTAAGGGTTGCAACCGTTTAAGAGGGACGAAAAGGAATTACTGAAAAGATTTTTGTACTTACAACATGAGATGATGTACATATATATATTTTTTATTTTTTACTACACTGCAAATTGTGTAGTTAAGTAAATGCCTAAAGTTATCCAGTGGAAAAGGATGAATTAGAAAGATTGCTTTTATTAACTGCATCGAGAAGGTCGCTGTAATGATTCAACAGTACGATGAATCAAATTATACTATAAACTATACAGATGCAATTTATTCCATCAGCGATGCATCCGCTGCTGGGCTGAGCGGCCATAGCAACAGGCAAATTAAGTCCATCGATATTACTGTGGTCCTGCAAGAAAGTACAGTGCAAACAGACGTTGTTTTCTAATTTGTTCTTATTAATTAGCCGAAGTTACTTCCTGATCGAACCCCAGAATTATTTCATGAAGAAAGACCTTGTTTTCTATATATTTTTGCTGCCCTTGCTTGGTGGAGGCCAAGCCAAATATCAAACCATAAATAGTTCATCAAGTAAACTCATGTTTGTATTTCTAGTCACTCTATTAATGCTAATTGCGGGAGCCTATTACATTAATTGGGAGATAAGCAGGGATTCAAAGAATTTGCTCAACTAAAAGGCAATTACTCAACCCATAAGCAGGAATTATATTATTCATTTTATTTCTTCATTATTATTATTATAATGAGTCGCTCTGATAATAAAAATTGCGTAATAATAAACTTATTAAAGAGAATAATAAGATCATCTAATATTTATTGCCAGACCTAATGGATTGAAAGCAAGAATTATTTTATTCTGATGAGTTCCTTGTCTTTCAGACCAATTCCACCTCCCATCTGGGATGTTTTTACCAATTGTTAATAAAGAACCTCGGTTTGAACTTGAGACAGTGTCTCTTTGAGAATGATTGCATGGTTCAGTTTAAACCGATTTGTCCATTATCGCAATATACTATATAATTGAAAGCAACTTATTATGGGCCTTCCAATTAACCAAATCCGTACTACATATGTGAGTCAAGTGGACAATTTCGGTAGATATTTGAATTCATATTTACACGTTGTATATCAAATGAAATTAGTTACGTTTCTACCCTATGCCAAAATTTTGTTTCTTTATAGGAAAGGAATCTTGCTTTAATAATTTTTTTTAAAAAAAACTTGCTGATAGTGGAGATTAATTACAAAATTAATAAGCATGCAGCAGCTATTTCAGTTGATTTTTTTGGCTAATGATGTTTGCCAATTTTCCTTTTTTTAAAAAAAGAGTACAACCATATTACACCCATACTTGTTAGCGAATGAAAAAAAGAGTACAACCATATTACACCCATACTTGTTAGCGAATGCTTGCATTTTCCAACCTACTTCTTGGGAGGCAAAAAGTGAAATTTTATTAGGTGAGACCTGAGAGGTCATTATGATTGAGTTCAACTACTGACATTCATAACAAAGAGATGCATTTCATTTTAATCTTTTACTATAATAGTTTAATTAATTTCAGAAGTGTAACTATTCCAATAAATACTTATTAATTTGTTACTAGTAGAAATAATGTAAAATCTCTTTAAGTATAATACCTATCTTGAATCTGTTCACTTAAACTATGAATGACTATATATATTTCTTCAATTCTTTTAAATCTGCTTTCCTAATTTTGCATGAATCTATTACACGTATATCTTACGTAACACAGACACAGAGAGGGGGTGTGGGGGGGGGGCGGGGCGGGGCGGGGGGAGATACCTAGGTAGGGGGCATAAATGAAGGGAGAAGGGAGAAGGGAGTGGGTTGAGGGCATTTAACAGAAGCCGGTGGTGTGAGTGACGAAGATGTTTGGAGAAAGCGAGGTGTTTTCAATGCTCATCCTTGAATTCTGCATTTAAGCGAATTCAAGATGAGTTAATGAAAGCAGGTAGCCTCACTTAAACACCTCTCTCTCTCTCTCTCTTACACACACACGCATACTCTTCTCCCTATTTCATCCATTTATGAATCCATGAAAGCTTTTAATGTTTTTAGCCTCCCTTTTCTCCCTTCTTGTTCCTTCTCAAAATCATCCTTCTATTTAGTGCAGACCTTATAGTAATTCCCTCCCCCCCCCCACCCCCACCCCCCAAACCAAAACACACACCTCAAAACTCTTTCAACTGATCTTGCAGTCAATAGAGGTTGGTGTAGTGTACTTGTTGTAATTTGTTTCCTCGAGGGAGGAGACTGATTGATCAGTTAATTTGGATGATGATACCGGTTCTTCCATTTAAAAATAAATCTTTATCTTTTTATTTATTTTGTATAGGAAATAAATATTACTACATAACTTCAATAAATACAAGCTAAAAATTTTTTAGTCTGGTGGAGAATATTTTACTAGCTAGCAACTATTTCGACTAAATAGAAATGAAGTTTCAATATTCAAGAAGTGACCAGGCGTGACTGAATTGTACGGAAAGGATACAGCAAATTATGTTTTTAAATCTGATTTAACACAACACTATGTTTTTAAATCATTAAAAGGATCAATTCGAACAGATTTAATTTCCATGGAAATAATAAGGTAAACAAAGAGATGAATTAGATTCATGAGTAGGGAGAAGAGATAGATGAAGAGAAAGGAAGGGAAGGACAGAAATTCGTAGCTCATAAAATGTGGTGGTTTTAAATAGAGCCGAGGCCGTTGGTAAGGATTTAAGTTGTATTTGAAGATTAACATTGTTTTGGCTTCGTCCTCATGGGACGTGGTTTGATCCTAATTAATGGCCGAGGGTGTTGAGAGCTTTTAAAGATGTAGATGTAGTAGTAGTTCTTTAAGTGACCCAATTGTGAAAGTTGGGAGTTATGATATCCATTAAAGATTGATAGGCATTCAAGGCCTTCTTCAACTGTATACAGACTCCTCCATTTAATACCAATTCCACCCTTTTTTTTGTTCTCTCTCTCTCTCTCTCTCTCTCTCTCTCTCTTAACGTCACCGCCTATACGAACCCAACAATAAATCCTCTGCTGAATGTTTTGGCTTGTCTTTCTTATCATTCATCAATGGTTCAAGCTTGTATTATGGGCATGTAACCCATAAGCAAATCAGGCCAGAGAGCTTGTGCTTTGGGTATTCTGGGTTCGGAATCAAGGTCAGGTATGTGTATTAGATATGCCCACCACATAGTTGATGTTTTGACCAAGAGAGTCGGTTGCTGGTAATTCAACATCCTTGCTTTTAAGAGTAAGCTTTTGAGCGATATAGTAATTGCACAGCCAGCTTCACTTGGAAAGCACGTCATGGTGAGATGGGCCCTTTTAGTTCCACATTAAAGTTTTGCCCTTTTGGATTCTATCTTGCAGTTGGGTGCCTGCACATATATTGATTTAACCTCATCACTCTCCGCGCATTCTATATAAATAACCACCGATAACACTTTCACTATCTTGTTCACACTTCAGAGAGGTAGAGTTCTATAAGCTAGGATCGGTAGTTTTTGAATTGATCATCATCAAGAACCATGGTTTCCTTTCATACTCCTCTATCTCCTACAAGGAGAAAGACAATCCCATCGGAGTTGGAGAGTTTGTCTAAGAAGAGAAGACTGAATCATGAGCCCGAAACTCAAGAATTCTCCGAGAAGCCTCTCCGAGTTCAGAACATGATCAGTCCTACCCCCAACACTGAGCTACATCTTGAAACTCCGTTGCCCTTGGAGTGGCAACGATGCCTTGATATTAAGGTAAGCCATAAACAACTGACTATTTTAGTACTTCTTATATTGATCTTGACTTCGAATTTCATAATTGCTTATCGAAGATCGTACTGGTTATATATATTTCTTGATGCAGTCAGGGCAAATATATTTCTATAATACGAGGACTCAAAAGAGGACTTCAAGTGATCCAAGATCAAGCCCTGAACCATCAAGTCCTGCTCATATGAGCTTAGACCTCGAACTCAATTTGCCATGTGGTTCCATGGGAAAGAATAAAGTGGGTGAAAACTTCAACAAGCTTAATTCCGCTAGCACCTTTGGTTCTACCTCCAATCATCATCCATTCATGAATTCATGCGCAAGAAAGAATAATAACAACGACAACAATAGTTCCGGAGGGCTCTCGCGATCACCGTCATGGTTGACGTTCGAAGGAGACCAAGAGGAGATGGTAACAGCAGTGTGCAAGAAGTGCCACATGCTGGTTATGATGTGCAAGTCTTCACCTGCATGTCCAAACTGCAAATTCGTGCACTCTCCAGAGCAAAGCACCCCTACCCTTTTCAAAAGAAGATTAAGCCTTCTATGTTAAGATCATCCAAGAATCGCCGTGATCATTGTGATGCTTAATTAGTATCGTCTACGATGCATTGATTAAACCACGCCGTGATCTCCGCTCCATCCTTATTAGCTTTTTTTCTCCATGCACCTTCCATGTGAAAAATAAATGATCACAGAGGGGGTACAAATTGGTGCAATACTGCTTTATGCTACGTGTTAGATATACAGGTACATATTTCCCCAAGAAAAGTGCTGCTTGTATGAGCTAGCTCTCCATGCCTCTGGTTATCATCCATAATGAATAGTTAACGTAAAATAGTACTTCAACGTCCCCCTCGCTCCCTGCGCCCCCTTGGTACTTTGCTTATCAAAGTGAATTCGATTAATCTGATTATAAATTGCAAACCTTGTCATATATAAATAGTAGTAACTACCGACAACGGTCACAAATGCAGGTAACTCGTTTCATTTCCATCACGTGTATATCTAGCCGAACCAAAACCCGGTACGTGTGGGAGAACGACCCCCTTTCTTCAAGTCTCTTTCGTAAAACAAGTTACACGAAGCTCTCATTAAGGATCATATTCACGGGAGGTAAAAGATTATTAAGAATTAACAAAATAAAATTACATGCACATCAATCTTAATCCTGAGTTGAATGAGAAAGACGTTTTAGAGCTACTTTTCTTTGGTTCCTCGGTGAGGTTAATCGCACATAGAAATGCAATTGTAGATGAAAAATGCTTACTAGAACCCCCCACCCCTGCCCTGCCCCCCCAAAAGAGCTTGAAATTTTTTTGCGGCTTAAACTCGGGTTCAGATTGAGTAGATATAAGTTGAGCTCAAGTTATTAAAAAATTACTTAAATTATTTAACGAACTCAGACCAGAAAATTCGTAAAGTTTAACGAAATTTTATTATTTCTTGTTGCACTTCTATACATATTGTATGTGAAATAAATCTTTCTATTCGACTTCAAGTTTTTTACTACACTGTCATATACTGTCTATTGTCTATTACAGCGACGAAATAATATCATATGTAGCAACATCATTGGATTAAAAAAATTAATTGGTTTAGATCAATTATATTATTTTATATGATATAATTTAATTGGTATATTAGATAATATAATAGGAAGTGAATTAGAGAATTCGAAGCTTTTTTATTCCTCAGTTTGGGAGGTGGTTTTTTTAATCATTAAAAAAAGATTAATCAATTAGGAAGGTACGAAAAATGTAAATAAAATGTGTCTACAAGTTAAAGTTGTTCTTATTCTAGCCTTGTTGATGAATTAATGTTGATTTTGTATAGAACATACCCCAATTTTTTATTTATAGGCAAAATACATTTGCCTTTCTAACTTCTAGATGAAACTTTGCAATCCAAACTAAACTTCGTATTATTTTGCCTTTTTAGAATAGAAACTTGAGTCATGGACCCATCCCCATTTACATGTCACCAATTACTCAAATAGCTTAACAAAATTAAATCAATACAGTTTCTATTGGCTTCAATGTACTACCATAATGCTGGTAAAGTTGATAGTGAGCTAATTCTTGAGCTCGTACTGTAATTCGAGTTTAAGATCATAAGTTTGGAACAGAAAGAATGAAACTGTTTTAAAATTTTAGATAAAAAGTTAATTCCAAACCCAAGAAGGGGAAAAGAGTTTAGATGAAAAGTGAATTTAACTCTTTTTTTAATATGAAAGGAGCTACATTATTGGTGGAGGTTATAAGTCTTATTATAAAGGGGAATATAACTCTATTCTAAAGGAGAATGAATCATGCATTCAGTAGGAATCAAACTCCCGGCTTTGTTTTGAGACCTCAAATTCTTGTAATTCAAAGTAGGCCTCACGTGTAAAATTTGTTGCTAAATGGTAAACTTAACTAATTACTTAAGTCACGTTTTTGGTTAAAAATTTTAAGAAAAATGATCAATTTGGTTTCTAAAGTTAGACCGTAATCATCATTTGGTCTTGCAAGTTCTTTTTTAAATTTTAAGATCTCTAACTATTTTATGTGCTATCAAAATAGTTTTACCATCACCTTCTCTATAGATTTTTGTCAGAAAATATCATATACTAAGCATGTGACATTTTTTAGAGGATATATTTATTTAATTAATATTAAAAAATTAAAAATATTTTATTGTACTTCAAAAATTAATAGTTTGAAACAAAAATAGTATATTTTTTAAAAATTTTATATTATTTAAATAAATATACATTTACAAAAAAAAGTCACATGCTTAGTGTATATTTTTTAGACCAAAATTTACCAAAAAGAGTGGTTCTAAACAACTTTAGTAACACATAAAATATCTAAAAATTATAAATGTTAAAAGAAAACTTGTGAGACCCAACGTGGATAAGGCTCAAGTTTTAAGGACCAAATAAATTTTTTTCTCCTAATTGTACTCAATGAAGTGGGGCATGAGCTCATAACGCGTCCCGATTTGATAGATCCAATAGGGCCTATTCAAGGTAGTTTTCAGGCCTAAGAAACAACAGCACCCAAGTTCGACACCTCTTGAGACCCTGGACCAAACAGATTATTAGCCCATATGCAAATTGGAAACCGGAAAAGGGGAGCGGCGAACTGAGAACCAAGCATGTATAAGTGCCGAAGTGTACTATTGGCGTTTAAATTGAACGCCATCTTCCCTCGCTTGTTCTGGAATTTGAAACCAGAAGCAGGAGCTGGTACCAGAAACGTCCATGGAGGAGCTTAATACAGCTGAGTTGCTAAATGAAACTCCCAAAATCGATTCTGCAGTCTCCATTCGCTGTGCAAAAGTTGTCCGTCTTCTCTTGGATCTCCGACATCCCTCTCCTGATGTAGATGAATCTGCTAAGGTCCTCTCTCTCTCTCTCTCTCTTTCCCCCCTTCCTTTTCTAAATGTATATATTTGGTGTCTCTTGTTTCGTATTGCCGAAAATCGTTGGATTATTGGTTGAATTCCAGAAGGAAGTTACTGTGGAGCTAAAGAGAGAGTTGAGGAAGCTAGAGATACGGCTGTTGAAGGAGAGAGAGAAAAATAAGAAGATAAGATTCGACAGAGTGATGGAGTTATGCATATTGATCTGTATTTTCTTCTGTCTCTGGAATATTAGTTTGTTCCTATTCTTTGATTCTCCCCATCGCTATTAACACAGTCACCAACTGAATTCTTCCAATGATCAAGTACTTTTTTACTTGTTAAAAGTAATAAAGTTTTCGTATTTTGATTTTGAGATCAACGTTGTTGATTAAGAACAGTTTTTTCTTTTTCTTAGCCGATTTAGAACAGGTTTAAGATGTGAATTTTGATGTAATATTGAGTTAGTGATCTCAGAGTCTGTAATCTTCCCTCTTATGTCAATTTACTTCATGTTTTCTGGAAGTATTTGCTTTCGATTTCAGGAATTTTTGGGTATTTATGACTGGTTGGTTTACATATTTGTATTTAACAAATTCATATTAACTATTCAAATTTTATTTCGACACTTAATTTTTCTTTGGAGATTGTTTCAAAATTCCAACACGTCCAAGCGTGTAACATGCTACTACCATTTTCCATTTCTAGGGAAAGAATTCTTATCGTAGAATTTTCAATACAATTTTGCAAAATATTTTCCACTCGTTACAAAAAGGGACTTCTGACCTTGCTCTTGGTCAAATTTAAAGTGATCCATATGAATTAGCTTTATATTTATTTTTCTTTTCTTAGAGCCTAGAAGTTGAATAAAATCATCCAAGAACTCTGCTAATATGCTTTTCAGGTAAATGTAGACTTATATTAGCTAGGAGCCCTAGTTATGAAGGATTATTTTGAGGGTGGAATTGGATTAGATATTTATTTGAGAATTTTGATTTAGATTTTGTTAGAGCATTATTTATTTGTAAGAGGGTTAAGTCGGTATAAACCCTCCAAAATTTGGGGTCATGATAATCAGGTACCTTATTTTAGTACTATGATAATTAATTATCCAATTTGAATAGAATTTGTTAATTTAGATGAAAAAATCACGAGCTTACATGTTAGTTTAAAAAATATAAGTGTTAAGTCTGTATAAGTACCTAAACTTTGGTGGTCCTAACAATTGAGTTCCTAATTCTAGTACTATGACAATTACGTATCTACTTTAAATAAATTTGTTAATTTAGATAGAAATTCACGGCCTGTTACAGATGTATTCAATGCCTTTTGGAAAAAATTAGAAATCCTATTTTGTCTGGTGGTATTGGAGGAAAGTAACAACTAGAAATTATGGGAATGAAAAAAATATTATCACTCTATCCAAAATTTCTTCAACTTTTTACGTGTAGAGAAATCTTTCGTATTGAGAAAACGTTTTTCATTTGTTTTGTACAATTTAGAATTTGAACTCAATTACTCTTTATGCCTTACATCTATATTGGTGGTGCTTTGTTTTAACTTTTCGTTCTTCCTTAATAGGATCTTCTCTATATATTTTCATTTCAACATATTGGATCATCAACCTATTGGAAGAATCGACATGAATTGTTTTACTACATTTTTTACAAATTTTGCAAGCTAGATAACTTGTTTTAGAGAACAAGATAAATAAACAAAAATATATTATAACTACAATACTTTATAGTTTAAACATTCAAGAAAATTTCTTCTAGGATTCTATCCAAATTATGTATTTAATTATCGTAGTATTGAGATTAGATACTCAATTGTTAATACTCTAAAACTTTAGAATACTTGTATAAACTTAACCTTTATATTTTTTAAATTGACATGTAGACTCATGAATTTTTTGTTTGAATTAATGGATTTCGTCCAATTATATATTTAATTATTATAGTGTTGAAATTGAGTACTCAATTATTAGAACATTCAAAATTTGGAGTACTTATATAGACTTAATCCTTTGTAAGAGAATAAACATTTTTTAAGATGAAATTTCTTTAACTTGATGTTCGGAATGACATACTATCCCACTTAATGTTCTCCTAATATAGAGAAAAAATTAAATAAAAATAGAGAAACTCATTTAGGACAAAGAAAGTATTTTTAATATAGAGAAAAAATTAAATAAAAATAGAGAAACTCATTTAGGACAAAGAAAGTAGTTTGAAAATACAATTTTAAAATCTATTAGAAACCAACATATCTGAAGGGAATACATGGTGGCATTCCGTTGAGCATTGCGACGCCTAGCTATCTTAAGTGGTTTGCTCTGGGTCATAACTTTGGGTTACGACCACATCCTGGCAGAGGGCTATTCTGCCGTGGTGATGAAGACTTGCAAGGTACTTAGCCCAAAATAAAAAAATAAAAAAGAGTTGCAAGGCTGAGGAACAGGCCCCAAACCCTGAAGTATATGTATATTGAAAAAAAAATGACAGAGGAAGAGGATCTTCCTTTCTTTCTTCTTCTTCCTTTTTTTTTTTTTTTGGATAAGTGACGAAGAGGATGTTTCTTTGGTTGGTCCTCTCTATGAGTAAATTAAGCTATCTACCAAAAGAAGGGTTGAGGAAATTGTTCCTTTCTTCTGTATCTTTTGACTATCTACGAGAGGGGAAAATATACCTGCTTATTTATTTACTTATATTAAGTTTTATGTGTGACCTCATGCGTTGTCTGGTTGGAGGATTTTCCTTTTGATATATGCTCTAGGCAATACTGTTTAATAGCCATCTGGATTTGGCCCAAGAGGCCCAAGATCCAATACCGTATATATATCTGATGCAGGTTAGAGAAACCATTTGAGCAAATTACAAACATGCCTTTTTTTCTGGAATACTTTTTACGTCCTATAATATTAACTTGTTTGCAATTTTCAGATAGGTTAAGAATTTTTAAAAATCCTAGAATGGTTAAGACTTGCAAAACGCTTGGGATATACGGGTTTGAAAGTTGAAAGTGACTGCCAAGGAATTGTATCAAATATCCGTGATGTTTCTGTAATATTTCTTTTCTTTGGAATATTGATAGTATTATTAGAGACCTCTTAGTGGGCTTACACTGTATTATTTACTCTTTTAGGTACTTAGCTAATGTGTTTATCCATCTTTTAGCTCAACTAGCTTTAGCTACATATCTGTTTAATATATGGATAGATACTTTTCTTATTGTAATTAGCTTTACAATTATAACAAACATGACATGAACCTTTTTACCTTAAAAAAATCTTTAAAATTATTATAAAATTAAAATAAAAATGCTCTTACCTTTTTTTTGCCCATAGAACAAGAGCAAATATTATGAGACAAGTGAAAAGTGAAAATAAATCTTATATTATGGAACAGAAATAGTACATTACATGGAGAGATAGGCATGAAATAACCTAAAATAATTTAATTTAGGATTTTGAATTAAAAATGATATATCCAAAGTTAATTTGCACTTACATTATGTTGCAGTTTTTTTAAAACATTATATTACATTATGTTACGGTTTTTTTACTTTCAAGTTACAATTACTTATTTTCATGCACAACCTTAATGATTATATTAGAAAATGTGAAAAGAAAAAATATCTTTCAGGAAACTAACAAAATATTTATATATATCTACATCAAGTTCTTTGGCATTGGCTTCAAAATTAAGACAAAGAAGAAGGTTCTTTGTCCTGCATTTAGATATAATTGTGGCAATCCTGTGCTCAAAGTTGTGGAGACAATTTATTCCTCCCATCCCCGGCAAACAGGAAAACGAAAGTATTGGTTCCGCTTCTTTCTGGTGTAAATTTTCTTGTCATTGTCTGTCGAAGACTTGCAAGTCTTCTTCGATTATTGCCTTTATCCTCCAAGTTGGAATATTTTTTGAAGTACAACCTACGCAAGTAATACACCCTTCATTAATCACATTTTTGCACAATTATGAGAATATAGTTGATTAGTTTTAATGTTTGTTTCGAAAGTGTTGAGATATTACAGGGGCCTGTGTCCTCTTATTATTTTTTTTATTGTTATTTCAACTCAACATGTGTCCTCTTATCAATTCGAGATGGTCATCCAAGTACTAATTGTATGCAAATTGCAAATTATCTCAGATTTTATTATTTTTTATTTATTTTTAAAAGCTTGACTTCACTCCAGTAAACAGACAACTAAATTAAGAACAAAAGTTGAGACGTGGAAGAGTTGGGATAGATTAGTAGCTTTAGTTCTTAGTATATAAATAACCACTTCTGAGCCTTCCTGGATTATAAACAGAGAAAGTAACAATGTGTTCTTTTGCTGTAGATAAATCTCTCTTCACATTCCTTTTGTTCCCACTAGTGTTTAGTTTCTTGTGTTCTCCTGAGGGAGCTTCGTCTCCTGCACAAGACGCTGCAGCACTTCTCAATTGGAAAGCCACTTTTCGAAGCCAAGACAATCCCTCCTCGGTTCGTGGAATCTTCAATCCACCAATGACATCAATTCTATTGAAGCAAGTACCAGTCCGTGCACTTGGTTTGGTGTTTCATGCTCGTATGGAACGGTAAGGGGTTTGAACCTTACAGAGTCCAGTGTTCATGGAACACTCCATAACTTTCCGTTCTGGTACCTTCCCAGTCTTGAGTATCTTGATTTGAGCCATAATAAACTGTTTGGTACTTTGCCGCCTCAAATCAATAATCTGACCAAATTGACTTTTTTGAACCTATATGATAATCGACTTATTGGTTCAATTCCAAAAGAGTTAGGCAATTTGAAGCATCTTAGTGGTTTAGATTTAAGTGAAAATAAACTTAGTGGTAACATTCCTTCTTTGCTGGGTAATTTAACCAATTTGACAATTTTGTACCTTTACTCTAATATGTTTACAGGTCCAATTCCAAAAGAGTTATGCAATTTGAAGCGCCTTAGTGATTTAGATTTAAGTGAAAATAAACTTAGTGGTAACATTCATTCTTCGTTGGGTAATTTAACCAATTTGACTGTTTTGTACCTTTACCCTAATATGTTTACAGGTCTAATTCCCAAAAAGTTAGGCAATTTGAAACACCTTAGTGGTTTAGATTTAAGTGAAAATCAACTTAGTGGTAACATTCCTTCTTCACTGGGTAATTTAACCAATTTGACTATTTTGTACATTTACTCTAATATGTTTATAGGTCCAATTCCCAAAGAGTTAGGTAATTTGAAGCACCTTAGTGGTTTAGATTTAAGTGAAAATAAACTTAGTGGTAACATTCCTTCTTCGCTGGGTAATTTAACCAATTTGACTGTTTTGTATATTTTCTCTAATAAGCTTACTGGTCTAATTCCTAAAGAGTTAGAGAATTTGAAACACCTTAGTAATTTATCATTATATAAAAATGAACTCAATGGTCTTATTCCTTCTTCATTAGGTAATTTAACCAATTTGATTTTTTTGTACATTTACTATAATATGTTTACAGGTCCAATTCCCAAAGAGTTTGGCAATTTGAAGCGCCTTAGTGATTTAGATTTAAGTGAAAATCAACTTAGTGGTAACATTCCTTCTTCGCTGGGTAATTTAACTAATTTGACTGTTTTGTATATTTTCTCTAATAAGCTTACTGGTCTAATTCCTAAAGAGTTAGAGAATTTGAAACACCTTAGTAATTTATCATTATATAAAAATGAACTCAATGGTCTTATTCCTTCTTCATTAGGTAATTTAACCAATTTGATTTTTTTGTACATTTACTATAATATGTTTACAGGTCCAATTCCCAAAGAGTTTGGCAATTTGAAGCGCCTTAGTGATTTAGATTTAAGTGAAAATCAACTTAGTGGTAACATTCCTTCTTCGCTGGGTAATTTAACTAATTTGACTATTTTGTATATTTTCTCTAATAAGCTTAATGGTATAATTCCTAAAGAGTTAGAGAATTTGAAACACCTTAGTGATTTATCATTATATAAAAACGAACTCAACAGTCTTATTCCTTCTTCACTAGGTAATTTAACCAATTTGAATTTTTTGTACCTTTACTCTAATATGTTTACAGGTCCAATTCCCAAAGAGTTAGGCAATTTGAAGAGCCTTAGTGATTTAGATTTAAGTGAAAATCAACTTAGTGGTAACATTCCTAATTCGTTGAGTAATTTAAGTACCATTCAAGTCTTGAGTCTCTTTGCCAACCAACTCTCCGGCTCCATTCCGCAATATATCGGAGAACTGGCAAAGCTAGCATATCTTTATGTTGGTAATAATCAGTTCTCCGGTCATTTGCCGAAGCGGCTGTGTCAAAATGGAAGACTTCAAAAAATCTCTGCACATAACAACCGATTGACAGGTCAAATCCCCAATAGCTTGAAAAACTGCTCAAGTTTAATTAGAGTCAACTTCCGTGACAATCAGCTTACTGGAAACCTGTAAGAGATGTTTGCTGCATATCCGAGCTTGTATTACATGGATCTCAGCAGCAATGAATTCTATGGTGAACTCCCAAGCAATTGGGGCAAGTGCAAAAACTTGACAGCACTTTTGATAGGAGATAACAGCATCGGAGGCCGTATACCTCCAGAACTTGGGGAGTTAACTTCAAATGCTCAATCTTTCTTCAAATCGCTTAGCTGGGGAGATTCCAATTGAACTTGGGAATATGACTTCTATGCTATATTTATTTTTGCAAGACAAACAACTTTTGGGACTTGTACCCCGCGAGATTAGGTTGTTAAGAAAATTACTTACTTTTGATCTGTCTTCAAACTCCTTGAATGGTTCCATCCCAGGAAGCATAGGAGATTGCCACCAACTCAATTATTTGAACCTGAGCAACAATGCTTTCGGCCAAAAGATTCCAGATGAGATGGGCAAGTTAATTCATCTTTCTAAATTGGATCTGAGTTCTAATTTCTTAACAGGAGGGATACCCGTAGCATTTGAAAGTTTACAGAGTCTCGAAATATTGAACCTCTCCCATAACAACCTATCCGGTCTAATTCCAGGGGCATTGCGACGCTTGCCAGGTCCAGTGCTTATTGATGTATCTTTCAATAATTTGGAGGGACCAATCCCGAAAGGCAAAGGGTTTGCAAATGTCACAATTGGACAAATACAGGGGAACAAATTGTGCGGCAATGTTCTGAGGTTGCAACCTTTCCCAAATCCCAATAACATGGGAAAGCATGCAGCGAAAGACAATGGACACAAACTTGTTCTCACTATTGCACTACCACTTTTTGGAGCAATTGCACTTTTTTGTGCCTTTGTTGGACTTCTTTTTTTATATAGGAGGAGGAAGAAAACTGAAAATGCCAAAGAATTACAGAGGGAGGATGGAAATTTATTTTCCGTATGCACATTTGATGGCAAAGAAATGTACAAAAAGATCTTAGATGCCACAGAGGAGTTTAGTGCATCATTTTGCATAGGAGAAGGAGGCTATGAGAGGGTTTACAAGGCAGAATTTTCATCAAATAGCATTGTAGCTGTAAAAAAGCTCCATTCCTCAGCTGAGATGGCAGATCGCAGTGGATTCTTGAATGAGATAAAGGCCTTGACAACGATCAAGCATCGAAACATTGTCAAGCTTCTGGGTTTCTGCTCAAATGCTCAAAACTCGTTTTTAATATATGAGTACATTGAAGGTGGTAGCCTGGCCAGAATTCTGAGTATGGAGGAAGAGGCTCAGAAATTTGATTGGCTAAAGAGAGTGAATGCCATTAAGGGCGTTGCGCACGCTTTGGCTTACATGCACCATGCTTGTTTACCACCCATCATTCATCGAGACATATCAAGCAATAACATTTTGCTTGATTTCGAATACGAGGCTCATATTTCAGATTTCGGCACTGCTAAACTTCTGAAGATAGACTCTTCTAACCAAAGTGTCGTGGTCGGCACATACGGATACATTGCACCAGGTAATACTATATTTCTGTATTATTTTATTCCTGAAACCTTGCAAAATAAGTTTCACACATATACAATCACTAGCTATTAGAGCTTGCTTATACAATGAAGGTGACTAAAAAATGTGATGTTTATAGCTTCGGAGTACTATCATTGGAAGTAATCAAAGGAAGTCATCCCGGTGACCTCCTTGCTGATCTCTCATTGATGTCCACTGGAAACATGCAACTGAAGGACTTGCTAGATGACAGACTTGGGTATCCTGATTCAGAAGTTAAAAATGTTATTGTCTCCATTATCAAACTTTCAAGTTCGTGTCTTGATGCCAATCCTCTGTACCGGCCAACAATGAGCATGGTGTCTACTAACTTGTTATCACTTGGTCCACCTTGTGGGGTTGTCACCTATTTCAACTTACCTAATACACAATTAGGTTTGCAATTGGAGTTAGCTGACAAACCCAATTGTGGGTTTGTTTACTTGCTTTGCTACGGGAGTTGCCTATAATCAAGGGAGAAAAACAGAGCATTCAAATTAATTCTCTTCATTTTCTTTCTTCTCATATTCTCTACTTCTTGTTTTGAATATTTTTCTTTCGTAGAGAATTATTATTTGGACTAAATATCTTGTTAGTCCAGATAAAATATTTTGTACTCCCTACAAATTTTATAATGGAAATTTTGACTCTCTCGCCGGTGGTTTTTTTGCCTCTATTTACGAAGAATTTTTTTCACCTAAAAATCTTGTTGTCATTTTTACTGTCATTCTTAATTTTTCATAATCTTTGGTTGAATTTATCTCGCTTCCGTACTCTGTATCCCTTCAAACTGGTATCAGAGCGCTAAAAATTTAACTGAGATTTTTATAATGTCGACAAAATCCAGATGCAAGCCGTTCTCACTCAGAATGGTTTAAAGAAAGTTCTTGCGGGAAAATCGAAGAAGCTAGAAGCTATAAAGGAGGAAGATTGGAATGAGATGAATGAAAAGGCATTGTCCATAATCCAGTTATGTTTGTCCCGTGAAGTGTTGCGAGAAGTCATCAACGAGGAAACTGCATCAGATATATGGAATAAACTGGAGTCTTTATACATAGCCAAAAGTCTTGCAAATAAACTCCATTTAAAGGAGCGACTCTTTACTCTCCGTATGTCTGAAGGTACTTCAATCCAATCTCACCTTGATGAATTTAATTCTATTATTATTGATTTGGAGAATTTGGATGTTAAAGTTGACGATGAGGATAAAGTTGTTCTACTTATTGTTTCTCTACCACCCTCATATCGACACTTCAAAAAAATTATGCTATATGGTAATTATGTTACCCTGTCTTTTGATGATGTCAAGTCTCACCTACTATCTAAAGAAAAATTTGATTTTGAAATTCATTCTGAAAGTTCGGGTGAAGGATTAGTAGTAAGAGGGAGGAACCAGGAAAGAGGTAGTAATGGTAAAAATAAATCCAGATCAAAGTCTAGAGGTAAAAACTCTAAGTATTGCCGTTATTGCAAGAAAAGGGGCACGAAATCTCTGAATACTTTAAATTGAAAAATAAGCAAGATAGAGAAAATAAGGGTAACGAAAAACAACCCGAAAAATCTGCCGAAGCTAGTATTGCTGAGACCGAATCTGATGGGGATTGTTTTATAGCTGCCGACACTGAACAAAGGTCTAGAAATGAATGTATTCTTGATTCTGGTTGTACTTTTCACATGTCTCCTAACAGAGATTGGTTTACCACTTATGAACCGGTAAATGGTGGTCTTGTTCTAATGAGCAACGATGCTCAATGCAAAGTTGTCGGTAAAGGTACAATTAAAATCAAGACAAATGATTGTGTTGTTAGAACCTTGACTGGTGTCCGACATGTCCCCGATTTGAAACGGAATCTCATTTCCCTAGGCACCCTAGAATCTCTTAGGTGTAGGTACTCAGCTGAAGGTGGAGTTCTAAAAGTGTCCAAAGGAGCTCTTGTGATATTAAAAGCAAGTCGATCTGGTAGTTTGTATGTGGTGCAGGGTTCAACTGTTATACGTTCTGCAGCTGTTGCCTCATCTGACAAGGATAACACCAAATTATGGCATTACAGATTGGGCCACATGAGTGAGAAGGGAATTCAAATCCTCAAGAAGAAGGGTCATCTTGATAATCACTGTACTGGTAAGGTTGATTTCTGCGAACATTGCATTTTTGGTAAGCATAAAAAGGTTAGCTTTTCAAAAGCCATTCACAGAACCAAAGGTACATTGGATTATATTCATTTGGATCTTTGGGGTCCGTTAAAAATTTCTTCCATAGGTAAATGTCATTACATATTGACAATTATTGATGATTTCTCAAGGAAACTCTGGGTTTATTTTCTTAAACAAAAGAGTGAAGCATTTTCAATCTTTAAAGAGTGGAAAGCTTTAATTGAGAACCAGACATGTAAGAAAATCAAAAGGCTAAGGACAGATAATAGACTTGAGTTTTGCTCAAATGAATTCAATGATTTCTGCAAGAAAGAAGGTATTGTCAGACATTTCACCATTCTAGGTACTCCACAACAGAATAAAGTTGCAGAAATGATGAACAGAACTATCTTGGAAAAAGTTCGCTGCATGCTCTCTCATTCAGGTTTGGAAAAACAATTTTAGGCTGAAGCGGCTTCGACGGCATGTTATTTGATAAACCGCTCCCCCAACAGAGCAATTGACTGCAAAATTCCAGAAGAAGTTTGGTCAGGTAATCCTGTTGATTATTCTAATCTTAGATTATTTGGGTGTCCTGCTTATTCACATGTGAACGAGGAAAAATTAGAGCTTCGTGCAAAGAAGTGCATTTTCTTATGCTATGGTCAATGGGTCAAAGGCTATCGCTTATATAACCCTAAAACTGGCAAATCATTCCATAGTCGAGATGTAATCTTTAATGAAAATGCTATGCTATCTTCTGGGAAAAATACTTTTGATATAGGTGATCAGGAGGATATTCCAAACAATGTGGAGTTTGAGGTTGAAACTCCCGTTTTGAAGAAAGATGTTCCTCATTCCTCCACATCTGAAAAAGATCATGCTACTGCAATTGATGATATCATTGAACACAGAAGTCCACGACAACCACATCCACCACAACGATGAGGTTTGCCACAATCGTGGTTTATGGCTCAGGAACTTCCAGCACAGAGACCGAGAAAGCCGACTCAAAGACTAGTTGCAAAATCTGTCAACATTGCTTATGCATTAGTTGCTGCACAAGAAATTACTCTGAAGCTATCTCTAGTGACGATTCAACAAAATGGATTGCTGCAATGCAAGAAAAGGTCGAGAGTCTTCATAAGAATGAAACTTGGGATCTGGTGAAATTGCCAGAAGGCAAACAAGTCATTAGCTGCAAGTGGATCTTTAAGAGAAAAGAAGGCATCACCGATGTTGAGAATGCAAGGTACAAAGCAAGATTTGTTGTCAGAGGTTTTGATCAACAGGAAGGTATTGACTTTAATGAAGTATTTTCTCCTGTTGTTCGTCATACTTCAATTCGTATATTACTTGCTCTAGTTACCTTGTATGATTTGGAGCTGGAATAGTTAGATGTGAAAACTGATTTTCTTCATGGTAATCTTGAGGAAGAGATTTATATCCAGCAGCCGGAGGGATTTGTTGTTCCTGGAAAGGAGGACCATGTATGTCGTCTCAAAAAGTCTCTTTATGGTTTGAAGCAATCACCGAGACAATGGTATAAGAGGTTTGATTCTTTTATGGTTGAACATGGCTACTCCAGAAGTAGTTATGATAATTGCGTCTATTTTCTGAAGACATCTGATGGGTCATTCATATACTTACTACTCTATGTTGAGACATGTTGATTGCTGCAAGAGATAAATATCTTGTTAACATGTCAAAGGCCCAGCTCAGCAGTGAATTTGATATGAAAGATTTAGGTCCTGCCAAGAAGATTCTTGGAATGGAGATTAGCAGGAATCGTCAAGCCGGTAAACTTTTCTTATCACAAAAGAAGTATGTTATGAAGATGCTTGACAGATTTAGAATGCAGATTTGCAAAGCAGTTAGTACTCCATTAGCTGCTCATTTCAAATTGTCACATGAGCAGTGTCCTCAATCAGAGGAGGACAAGAGACGCATGTCATATGTCCCGTACTCAAATGCAGTTGGAAACCTTATGTATGCTATGGTATGTACCACGCCTGATTTAGCTTATGCTGTTAGCGTTGTTAGCAGATTCATGCACAATCCAGACAAGCAACATTGAGAAGCTGTCAAATGGATCCTTCGTTATTTGAAGGGCTCTACCGATATTGGTTTGGTATTTGATAGACAAAGAGCTGATCCCGGAGGCATAGTTGGTTATGTTGACGCTGACTACGGTGGTGATTTAGATCGGAGAAGGTCACTTTCAGCCTATATTTTTACACTTTGTAGTTCTGCTATCAGTTGGTATTCTTCACTCCAAGCTATTGCGGCTTTGTCCACCACTGAAGCAGAGTATATTGCTGCCACTGAAGGAGTAAAAGAGGCTATTTGGCTCCGAGACTTGGTAAGTGAATTTGGTCTACAGCAAGACATTCTTGTTGTGTTCTGTGACAGTCAGAGTGCTGTTCACTTGCCAAGGAACAGCAAGCATCATTCAAAGACCAAACATATTGATATTAAGCACCACTTTATCCGAGATATTGTTGCTGCAGGAAATATTACAGTCGAGAAAATTCATACAGCTGAAAATCCTGCAGACATGTTAACCAAGCCACTTCCCACAGCTAAGTTCGATTATTGCTTAAACTTAGATGGTATCATTCATAATTGAACAAGCTTCATGGTGAGAGAGTATTTCCAAGGTGATCAAGGTGGAGATTTGTGGAGTTGCTCACCTATTTCAACTTACCTAATCCACAATTAGGTTTGCAATTGGAGTTGGATGCCAAACCCAATTGTGGGTTTGTTTACTTGCTTTGCTATGAGAGTTGCCTATAAATAGGCAACTCCTGCAGCTCATAATCAAGGGAGAAAAACAGAGCGTTCAAATTAATTCTCTTCATTTTCTTTCTTCTCATATTCTCTACTTCTTGTTTTGAATATTTTTCTTTCGTAGAGAATTATTATTTGGACTAAATATCTTGTTAGTCCAGATAAAATATTTTGTACTCCCTACAAATTTTATAGTGAAAATTTTGGCTCTCTCACCGGTAGTTTTTTTGCCTCTATTTACGGAGGATTTTTTACACCTAAAAATCTTGTTGTCATTTTACTGTCATTCTTAATTTCTCATAATCTTTGGTTGAATTTATCTCGCTTCCGCACTCTGTATCCCTTCACACCTCCTAATATTAACATCTTAGTATGCAATCCAATATCGTGAATTATGATATACCTCTGTTCTGATCTTTTTTTTTGTTATTTGAACTGAACATTTGCTATTTTTTTCTCCCATTTCATGAAGGAAGAAAAGCCTCATAAAAGCTCAAAGTGGAGTTACATGCAGCCCTAAACAGCGGGCATGAGAAATTCATACTTGTCATTAGAGAGTCATGCTTGTGTGAATTAAAAAGTATTCGGTCTCTTTATGCACATTTTTTAGTTTCATTTGTATTTAGATGAAGTATCATATAATGAGTCTAACTTGCTATTCCTGAAATGATTTCAATGTATATAATGAATATATTCTTCGGCAATATGTAAATAGCTATTCCTGAAATGATTTCAATGTATATAATGAATATGTTCTTCGTCAATATGTAAATATTTGACGCATTGGGCTTTTGTCTCTGTGAAGATATTCCCATAAATATTAAGTGAACCTCATTTGCTATGCAGAGTGAGATGTCAACTCAGAGAAAAATGAACACCTACACAAAGAAGCCAACAACAGGTTCGAAATCGAGAGAGAGAGAGAGAGAGAGAGAAAAGAAAACACAGATCAATAATCTGGCAAGCATTTTTTTAAAAAAATTATTGACAACCGGTGAGATTATCTTGAGCCGAAATTCCTCGAAATTGGACTGCTATATCACGTAAAAAGAAGGATTTGATCAGAATACAGAGACGACCCTCGGTGACGAAACGAGACTTGACTCAGATACATATAGAATAAAAGCAGGGCCTCTTTTTTTTTTTTAAGTTTCAATAAAAGACTTGAACCATCAGAAAAAGTTTTGTTTGGCAAAAAAAGATGTATCCAATCCCAATAACTATCAACAACACAAAATTCAAATAGATTCAAAGTTAGTAAAAAGAAAAAAATCAAATAGATTCAAGAAAAGGATTGTCAGAAACAAAAACTCATAAAATAATCTCATTAAAACTAACTTTAATGATATAATATTTGATTATTTGTCAGCAGAAAAAAAATCTTATTCCATTAAAACCCACAACTTAGTTACAATATTTAATAATAGATTTTTAATTATCAAATTGATATTTTTATTATATTAATAATCATTGAAAATTCAAACATAAATAAAAATGGAATGGGTGGTCCATCCAATCCATCTTCCAATTATATGGACTCTTTGGTTGACGATGCGCTTTTCAGCCTTACCCAGTCGTGCCGAGTCGTGCCTACGGTGTAGATGAATGATGATACTTTAAAGAAGCCAAGTGCGAGGCAGTAATTCAACTCCTCAGCCATTCATCCGTTCGCACTATGCTCTTTTTGGTAGTCTTCAACTCCTCAGCCATTCATCCGTTCGCACTATGCTCTTTTTGGTAGTCTTCAGTCTAGTCTTCATCCGTTGTTTGTACTTAAGAGGTTCTATTTATTTCTTTTACGCTTTACTTATTTTATTTAAAATTAGAATAAAGACTAATACAACGTACGGGAATATATTTTTAAATAAGTCTATAATAAAATTAAAAAATAATGTTATCTATTAATGTGTTTTGTCTTGGCTAAAAGCCTATGTTATGCACATGTGTAAAATTTTAATAACAAATAATAAATATTTTAAAATGATAATTATAAAGCTAAAGATTATGCTTGCATTTTTATTTTATTAATTATTGTTAAAAATATTATAAAAAGAAAATTTTATATTTTGTATTGTATGTTACATTATATGCGATATTGATTTTAATATCTAATATCGTACTCTTTTGTGAACCTTATGAAAAGCTCATATTTATGAGATACATCATATGAGATGCATCCTTCCCCTATCCTTTTCTCTAGAATTAAAACAAAATGAAAATATTGATATTTTGTATTAAGTACCTCAAAGAAAGTTTCTTCAAAGGAAAAAAAAATCATTTTTATATGTTTTTAAATAAAGTAATTGTTCTATGTGAAATGACCCTCCTTGTCCGAATTGTGTCTGTCATAAAAAAAGTACAATCTAAAATTTCAATAACTTACATTGAAAACCTTAATATTTTTAGGGGAGGAGAGAATAAAGGAGGATTTTTTTAAAAGTATATCTCTTAGATTTAAATTGAGTTTTAGGTTTTAGTAGAAGCAGCCCATGTTAGATATTAGATGTAATATGGCGCCATTTTACGTAAAATATGTCCTTATGATTCTCTTAAGACATTCCTAATAAAATGAAAATTACAATAATATTAAAAGCGCACTCCCTATGAATCTCTAAAAAGAATGATGTATTTTTTAGTTTTGAAATATCAATTTGGATATTTAAAATGACAAAAATTTTGCTAAATTGACAGAGAAAAAGAAAAAGTTCGAGAGGGCCTTCTTTGCTTGTATTTGTGTTGATCTCATCAAACAAATTTCACCTACTTTTTAAAGTCAATATATAATTTTGCCTTTGATTAAACTGAGATGGAAATACATTTTCATTACATGTAATTTGTAAGCATCTTCCTAATTTTCATTTAAATCTGATATACTTTCCTGTCAATAGTTTGTCTTTTAATATAATGATTTTTTTTAAAAATTATTTAAGATTTGTATCAAAGAATCATATGGACTCTATCCGGAATATACAATTTCTAAAAAATGGAGAGTTTATTTAGAAGCACTTGTATGAATTTGCTTAAACTTTAATTTTCCACCTAACTATTCCTAGAGATGACATAGTTAAAAAGCAACAAAAAATTTTATAAGGTATGAATTGAACCAATATCTCTAGAATTTAGCCTACAAAAAGACAATTGTGCTAAAATCTCTTGAAAAGGTATTTTCAAATATAAGAAAATTTATTTATGTGGCGTATATTAAAAAGTAAACAGTATTGGCTGTTTTTCACATAAATAATAATAGGATGATGTCATTTTGTTCAAATTATAAGGCTTTAGGAAAAGATTTAGAAAAGAAAAAAATAAAGTTTTAGACTTTAGCCTTCTATTAAGAAACAGTAGCATTGGAAACGAT
Source organism: Rauvolfia tetraphylla (assembly GCA_030512225.1). Classification (NCBI taxonomy): domain Eukaryota; kingdom Viridiplantae; phylum Streptophyta; class Magnoliopsida; order Gentianales; family Apocynaceae; genus Rauvolfia; species Rauvolfia tetraphylla. The sequence goes on along the minus strand of JAJQKT010000058.1, from coordinate 6,054,851 downwards.
CGGCTCCTGTATTTGAAAATAAATTTGGAATATAGTATTCATTCCATTTTAATTTTGATTTGCACTCCCAAGTCTCGCCCCATGAGAAAAAAGGAACAAAAGATAATGAAAGCCTTTTGAATGGAAGCTACAAAGATAAAATTTTGTGGTGACTTTTAAGAATATTTAGTGTAATTTTGTACAAATAGAATAGATAGGGCTTTAAAAAAGGCATACCCAGTAGCAGAGTGACTAATCATAAGTTTAGGTTAGAGAATAAGCATAAAATATGGACTTTGAAGGTGTGTTTTGAAAATAGCAAAAAAAAAAAAAAGTAGGGTTCTTGTTGAAGGATCAAAATCAAAGAGAAAAATTACTTGAATCTCCTATTTTGAAATCCAACTTCAAGTTGCAATTGCTTTGAGTTCTAGCAAATAGACGAAAAAATAAAAATAAATTTCTATATCTAATATAAAACAGATACAACAAAGACTATAAGTTTTTTATTTCTGAAGCATCCATTCAAAAGCTATCATACCTGAAGTCTTCCAAACTCTTAGCCAGAAATTTTAAATTTTAAAAAAAAAAGAACAGCAAAGCATGCCAGATTTATAATAAAATTAAACATATAAAAAGATTGAAAACTAAGTGAAAGAAATTATAAAAAAAAATATCGAAGAAACCTAGAAACTTTGAGAATTAAAAGAGTAAAATTACCTAAAGACTTAATAGAATTGAGGAAATATCAATTTTTCCTCGAAAGTGCACACAAATTTACACCCCGCATTCATCTTTTTCCCATAATAAAGGAGAAAGGAAACACATAACACAAATTATTAGAGAAAAATCAATAAAAAAAGATAAAAAGTGAAAGAATTATCTTTAGAGGGAAGACCACAGGACTTGCAAGGGGAGAGTAACGAAAGAAAAACCGTAAATCAGATGTGCGGAGGAGAGAATGTATATAGTTAGTTAAGTTTAAGTTTATCTAAAAGAAGATGAGTTTAGAAGGAAATTTTATTATTTTTTATAACAAAAATCTTTTGAACCAATCAAAGATTCGAAAAGTAATTAAAAAACTATAAATTTTAGAAAATAGGATTGAGGTCTTAAAAAGCAAGGAGGAGAGTTAAACATTCACTTAAATATGTATAGATATAGATTAGATGTTCATCTTCCTAAAATAAACATAGTTTTTACCTATCCAGATTTTTAGAACTAATTTCTTAGATTTAGGAGAAATGAGTTTTAGTAATACTAACACATGGTCTCATCAATTATCTCTTTAATTACTAAGGTAAGATAATGACTTCCACTTGTCTCAAATCATACCTTAAATTTTAGTGTGGAATCAAAATATAATACTCCCTTTGTCTATAATTAAATATTCATATTTTCTTTTAAAAATGTTAACAATTGAATATCTATTTTCTTTGAATAGTTATATAATTCATCTAAACTTTTATTAATAATATTTTTAATTTAAAAAAAAAGTAAAATTCACTAACACAATGGCTTCACCAATAACCTCTTTCACTCACTTGATTTAAGGAATTTAATGTTTTACTTATATATTGGTCCTACTATTAACTTCTTTAATTAATAAGAATATTATTATAATTTTTTATTATCAAATTATTCTCATTAATATTATTTTAAATTAAAATAAGACATTCAATTGTGTAGCAAGATGATATTTTACTTCTTAACGTATGAAGTACTATTATACACTTTATATGGAATGGGGCGAAAACGCCACTTTTCTAATTTTGATCCAGAAGTTAAAAAAAATTTCAATTTTTTCAACGTGCTAAGCAAAAGAAAATCTTTAGGGAAACAAAGAGGGGAAAAAATGTTTACTCTTATTTTTTATTCCTTACGTTACAATTAGCTTTTCATCGTTTCCCCCCCACCAAGTACAATTAGCTTTAAATTCTGTATACCATGGTATTCTGAGCAGCGCTTCTAAATTAACATTTTTTTTTTAGCAAGGCATCAATTTTAAATATAAAAAAAAAGTTTGTCTAAATTTCCGTTAACCTTATCTTTTCAAAATCAAAATGTCTTTTACAGCCGATCTCACAAGAATGGACCTTTTACAGCAAGTCATAATTTCTTTGACGGAAGGAGTTTGAAAATAAAATATAACGGCTTTGCAATTGGTAAACCGCACAACATTCCACAAACACGTTTTCTCGGTACATCGAACTTCGTCTAACTTTTCTGTTCTATTCCTATTCCACAATCTCGGTACATCTCCGAAGACTCCAAGTTTTCCTCAATTATTCTCGTCTTAGTTGGCATGGACCATCGTCGTCAAGAGTTGGCATGGACAATCGTCGTCGAGAGTTGGGACCCTTGACTAGCTCCGCGTCTAATACAAATATATAATCACCTCCAGCAATCTAAGTTTAAACAAAAAAGAAACAATATTGTACTCGTTTCGGTTTTTCCATGGGAAGATCTCACTTCACATTTGTTTTAGTTCTATTACTAAAGTCGTTGTGTTATCCTACGGGTAATTCATCTTCTGCGGAAGAGGCAGCAGCTCTTCTCCATTGGAAAGCCAGTTTTCGGAACCAGAACAATCCCCTCTTCACTTCATGGAATCTTCAATCAACCAACGGCACCAATTCTACTAAAGAAAGCGCCAGCCCTTGCACTTGGTTTGGTGTTTCATGCACTGATGGAAGCGTAAGCTGGTTGAACCTCACCAATTCTGATATTTATGGTACACTCTATAACTTCCCATTTTCATACCTTCCAAATCTTGAATATCTTGATTTGAGCAAGAACCAAATTTTTGGTCATATACCGCAACAAACAGGTAATCTAACTAAATTGACTATTTTGTATTTTTATCAAAATCAATTATCTGGTTCAATTCCTAAAGAGTTAGGTAAATTGAAACTCCTCCGCGAGCTGGCTCTTGTTGAGAATCAACTCGAGGGTACCATTCCTGATTCATTGGGTAATTTAAGTAACTTGGTAGGTCTAGGCCTTGATACTTACCATCTCTCTGGCTCCATTCCCAGTTCGTTGGGTAATTTAAGTAACTTGCAAATTCTAACTCTCTACACGAACCATCTCTCTGGTTTCATCCCGCAAGATATCAGTAGGCTGACAAAATTGATACATTTTGAGATTAGTAATAATACACTCTCTGGTAATTTGCCCGAACATCTTTGCCAGAACGGAAGACTTCAAACTATCACAGTAGCTTACAATGGATTGACTGGGCGAATCCCGAGAAGCTTGAAAAACTGCTCAAGTTTAGTTAGAGGTCGCTTTGACAAAAACCAATTTACTGGAAACCTCTCAGAGATGTTTGGAGTCTATCCCCACTTGGGCTACATGGATCTCAGCATCAATAACTTCCATGGTGAGCTCTCGGGGAACTGGGGCAAGTGCAAAAATTTGGCAGCACTTCGGATTGCTAAAAACAACATCACAGGTTCCATACCTCCAGAATTTGGGGATTTGCAGCAACTGAAAGTGCTCAATCTTTCTTCAAATCAATTAGATGGGGAGATCCCAAAGGAATTTGGAAATCTGAATTTCATGATAACTCTGGATTTGCAAGACAACCAACTCGAGGGCACCATACCACATGAGCTGGGACTGATGACGAACTTGCTTTATCTTGACCTCTCCTCAAACTCCTTGAGTGGTTCGATTCCAGGAGACATTAGAGATTGCCATCAGCTGTACCACTTGAACTTGAGTAAGAATGCTTTAAGCAAAAACATTCCAGATGAGATAGGCAAGCTAATTCAACTTTCTAAACTGGATCTAAGTTCCAATTCCTTCACAGGGGGGATACCCTGGGTATTTGAAAGTTTGCGGAGTTTGGAAATGTTGAATCTGTCCCATAACAACCTCTCTGGTCTTGTTCCAAAGGGTTTGGGAGACTTGCCTGGTTCATTGCTCATTGATATATCTTTCAATAATTTGGATGGTCCCATTCCGGATGGCAAAGTATTTGCAAATGTCACGATGGCACAATTACAGGGGAACCTGAGATTGTGTGGCAACGTCAGCGGGTTACAACCTTGTCAACTTCCCCATCACATGAGAAAGCATGCTACAGGGGAGCATAGACTCGCCATCATCATTGTACCCCCTCTTGTTGGAGCAGCAGCACTTCTCTGTGCCTTAGTTGGAGCTCTCATTTTATATAAGCAGAGAAAGAAAAATACAAGTGCAGAAGCTATGGATGTGAAGGAAGGAAATTTCTTTTCCGTATGCACATTTGATGGCAAAGAAATGTATAGAAAGATCCTAGAAGCCACGGAGCACTTTAGTGCCTCGTTCTGCGTAGGGAAAGGAGGTTATGGAAATGTTTACAAGGCAGAGCTCGCACCAAATACAATAGTTGCAGTCAAAAAGCTTGATAGCTCATCGGAGATGTCGGATCCTAATGGGTTCTTGAATGAGATAAAGGCCTTGACAATGATCAAGCACCGAAACATTGTGAAACTTCTTGGTTTTTGTTCGAGTGCTCAACACTCGTTTCTAATGTACGACTACTGTTGCGGAATTGGCGTGGTAATGGATAAATATTTAGTTCGGGTAGTTGATGATAAAATGAGAAGTAAAATAATAAATGGAAGAGACACAAGATTTACGTGGAAACCCTCCAATGTAGAGAGAAAAAAAACCACGGGGCAAAAAGAGGAGTAAATGCACTATGAAAAATATGGAGAAGATACAAATGGTTTTACACCCACACAAAGAATACACTCAAGATAATACCTCACTACACTCAATAAATATGACAAGAGTGTGTATATATATAAAGAGGTAGTATATGAAAAAGAGAGGATAGTTTAGGGAGAAGCTCTTGGAGGATTTCTCTCTTGGATGAATTCCTCTCTTTTGGATGTCTTATGGATTCCTCTCTATTGCATGTCTTCCTCTCTTGAATGCCATCTTTGCTCCCAACAAGATTGCCTTATATAGAGATGTATCACCATGTGAATACACTTCAAGTCTTTCTTCCATTGTTAAAAATGTACCATCTTAGTCCAAGTTAGCTCACCTACCATAGCTAACCAACATTGAATTTCCTTAGCCACTCAAAGACTAAGATAAACCATGAAAAACATATGGCCAACCAATATAGACTTTAAGTGTGAATCTTAGAATTCTAAGGCAATTTCAACAATCTCCACCTTGACTTGAATTCTAAGATGATCTCCTTATAAAATGCCAAAACTAATGTTTCCATCAAACTTCTCAACATCAAATTTCATGACAGAAGCCATGTTGTCAAACCCAAATAAATATTACAACGCTCTGATACCAGTTTGTTGCGGAATTGGCGTGGTAATGGATAAATATTTAGTTCGGGTAGTTGATGATAAAATGAGAAGTAAAATAATAAATGGAAGAGACACAAGATTTACGTGGAAACCCTCCAATGTAGAGGGAAAAAAAACCACGGGGCAAAAAGAGGAGTAAATGCACTATGAAAAATATGGAGAAGATACAAATGGTTTTACACCCACACAAAGAATACACTCAAGATAATACCTCACTACACTCAATAAATATGACAAGAGTGTGTATATATATGAAGAGGTAGTATATGAAAAAGAGAGGATAGTTTAGGGAGAAACTCTTGGAGGATTTCTCTCTTGGATGAATTCCTCTCTTTTGGATGTCTTATGGATTCCTCTCTTTTGGATGTCTTATGGATTCCTCTCTTGAATGCCATCTTTGCTCCCAACAAGATTGCCTTATATAGAGATGTATCACCATGTGAATACACTTCAAGTCTTCCTTCCATTGTTGAAAATGTACCATCTTAGTCCAAGTTAGCTCACCTACCATAGCTAACCAACATTGAATTTCCTTAGCCACTCAAAGACTAAGATAAACCATGAAAAACATATGGCCAACCAATATAGACTTTAAGTGTGAATCTTAGAATTCTAAGGCAATTTCAACAACTACCTTGAAGGAGGTAGCCTTGCCAGAATTCTGAGTACCGAAGAAGAAGCAAAGCGACTGGATTGGCTAAAGAGAGTGAATATCATTAAGGGCGTTGCGCATGCTTTGGCTTACATGCACCACCATTTTTCCCCACCAATTGTTCATCGAGACATATCAAGCAGTAATATTTTGCTTGATTCCGAATACGAGGCTCATGTTTCAGATTTTGGCACTGCAAAACTCTTGAAGAGAGATTCTTCTAACCGAAGTGCAGTGGCAGGTACATATGGCTACATTGCACCAGGTAAATTAATAAGCTTGCATTTAATGAAGAACATAAATACAGGTACCTAACCTTGTGAATTGTGTAGTACATGAATTAATTATATAAGTCTTGATGAAAAGATTCTTCTGTTGCAGAGCTTGCATACACAATGAAGATAACTGAAAAGTGTGATGTGTATAGCTTCGGGATATTAGCACTGGAAATAATCAAAGGCAGGCATCCTGGTGACTATATTGCGGAACTTGCATCTCTAACAACTGAAAGGATACAGTTGAGGCTCTTGCTTGACGACCGGCTTCGTCATCCTTCTCCGGAAATTGAAAAGATTTTGATCTCCATTATCAGACTTGCTGGGGCGTGTCTGAATGAAAATTTTCAGTCTAGGCCGACTATGCACATTGTCTCTAATTTCTTATTAACTGGCGCTTATTTTGAGCAATATCCTGGTAAGTCAAATAGGTATAGTTCTTTTATGTTATTATACATAGTTTTCTTGCTAAACCATAGCAATTGTTATCATGGGTTTTTCTCTAACTGATCCTTCATCTCTTCTGTTTCTGTGAAGGATCAAAACGCTTCATATTTGAGAATGATATCGAGGATTTGCGCGAAGAAATAGAATCATAATTTGCTGATAAGGAACAAATTTTTTAGAAAAATCAGTTTATGTAATTGTATCTTTAAGTCCGTAGGAGTATTTTTCCTTATCTTATTATCATATGAGAGTAATATTTGGTGATATTGTAACAATATGATGCACAGAGTGTTTGCTCTATTTGGAAAAGTGTTAATTGATTTTGAATTCACATGCATGTACTCAAATGAGTTGGACTAGAATTTTCTGAATTCCAATTGTAGAGAGCCTTATTGTCCTGGATTTCACACCTGATGTCGGGAGATTTCTCAACGGTAGCTACGTCTTTTTCTGGGTGAAGAAGGAAGAAGGAAACAGAGGTGGGGGACGGGGGAGGAGGAGAAGATATTTCCTTTCTCATCGTTTTTGCCAAAAATACCCCCATTAGGGGCAGGCGTCCTGCTTAATGGATCCATAGCGAGCGAGGGAAATGGAGTTTAATGTAAGTGCCTACTTACACATGTTTCCGAAGTACTGTTTTATTGTTTTATTTTTGCACACATATTTTACCTTCCATCTAAATACTAGCTCTCGTTGAAAATAAGTATTGCTTTAGAAAGAAAAAAATTCTGGTCAAAATTGTTTATTAGTTTTGAAAATTTAATAAGTGTATTTAGATTGTGCTTAAAATTAATAATTTTTTTAAAATTTATAAAAATAAATTATTTATTAAAAGAAATACAAAAGTAAAGTTATTGTTAGTATAACAATACTCTTATTCTACATGTGCCTCTTTTAAAAGAAAACAGATCTTTCAAATGCTAGCTGCATTTTGACTCCTTGTAATATCTTGCGTTCATCCTTTAAAAAAAAAGTATTACATGTCCTACTTTTGCCTTTGAGTTTTAAATTTTTTTCTATAGATTCAACAATTAAGAAGAGAAAAAAATTTGCCATATGGCAGTTTGATAATGATGATATATAGAATGAGATAGCATTCGGACCCATAAAACAAACAATAATGGAATAGGAGAGATCCAACTGGGACAAGGAGGCTTCCAGGGCATGAACGTAACCACAACCATTATTTACTCTACATGGTCTTCCTCCCCCCACCCCCCCACCCCAGGGCTCAAGTTAGAGCTGTCAATAGGCCAAATTTTATTTGGATTCCATTCGATAATATTGGATATGGTATATTATTTATATTCGTTTATTCAGTTCTAAATTTGAATTTAATAATATATATTCTAAACAAGTATGAGTATGATATTCGAATCTAATTAAATTTTTAATAATAAATATTTTATATACTTAATTTTTTTATAATTATTAAATATATTTTGATCCAAAAGTTAATACTTTTTTATTTTTAAAATTTAGAACCCAAACTAAAATCCTATCAAGTAGAGTTAGATCTAACATATTTAGACTAATCAAATTAAGTTTAATACTAACTGTCAATTAAGTTCAGATCCGAGACGGGGTATCCGACCCGTTTGGACCCTATGACAGCCCTACCCCCAGTCATTGAACATGGTTTACCTATTCAAAGTACTGAGATTGGATAAGACCGATCACTTTGTGAGTTCCAGTAAACAGCTCCGCTTCTAAGTATAAATTACAAACCAATTCGAGCCATCTTCGATTAAACAAAAAGGAAACAATGGACCAGTTTGTTGTGGAAAAATCTCTCTTAACATTTCTCTTCTTCCTCTTTCTTAAGTTCCTGCGTTCTCTTGAGGGTGCTTGGTCTTCTGCTCAAGAGGCAGCAGCTCTTCTCAATTGGAAAGCCAGCTTTCTAAACAAAAACAACCCCCCCCCCCCTTCACTTCGTGGAATCTTCAATCGATCAATGGCGCCAATTCTAGCAGCCCATGCGCTTGGTTTGGTGTTTCGTGCTTTGATGGGAGCGTAGAGTTTTGAATGAACCTCACCAATTCTGGTATTTTTGCTACGCTCTATGAGTTTCCATTTTCATACCTTCCAAATCTAGAATATCTTGATTTGGCTGAGAACAGCCTAGTCGGTCCATTGCCTCCTCAGATTTGTAATCTTACCAAGTTGACTCATCTGCATCTATATCTCAATCAATTTTTAGGTTCTGTTCCTAATGAGTTGGGTTATTTGGAACATATTAAAATTTATTATTGGTCAATAATCAATTTAATGGTTCTATTCCTAGTTCACTTGGCAATTTAACTTATTTGACTAGTTTGACACTATACAAATAAGCTTTCTGGCAATTTTTAGGTTCATTTCCTAAAGAGTTGGGTAATTTAAAACATCCTCTTGAGTTAGATTTTGGTAGAAATCAATTTAATGGTTCCATTCCTAAATCATTAGGTGCTATGACCAATTTGACTTATTTGGCTCTTCAAAACAATCAATTCTGGCTCCATTCCCAGCTCATTAGGTTCTATGCACAGTTTGACTTATCTAAATCTTTTGAGCAATGAACTTTCTGGTCTAGTTCCTCCATCCCTGAATGATTTGACCAATTTGTGTTTTTCTCAAATTTGTGGTAATCTATTCAATGGATATTTGCCGGAATATCTTTGCCAGAGTGGCAGACTCCAATATTTCAATGTATTCAGCAATAGACTGACTGTGAAAGTCCCACAAAGCTTGAGAGATTGCTCAAGTTTGTACAGAGCCCGTTTCCAAGATAACCAGCTCTCGGGAGATATCTCAGAGATGTTTGGTGTCTATTCGGACTTGGACTACACAGAGCTCAGCAACAATAGATTATATGGCGAATTGTCAAGCAACTGGCGCAAATGCGAAAACTTGACAACACTTCTGATTGCAAATAACAGCATCACGGGCCGCATACCTCCAGAATTTGGGAGCTCAACTCGCTGGCAAGTGCTTAATCTGTCTTCAAACCAATTAGTTGGGGAAATTCCAAATGAATTTGGGAAGCTTATTTCTCTGCTAAAGCAAGACTTAGGATTTAATATCTGGTGGTATACCTCAAGATTTAGGAATTATAACACGGCTAAGATCTTTCTTCCAGTTTGTTGAATGGGTCGATTCCAGTAAATTTAGGTGATTGCCATCAGCTTTTTCACTTGAACTTGAGAAATAACTCTTTCAGTGGAAAGATTCTAGTTCAGATGGCAAAGTTAATCAACCTTAATCAGCTGGATCTGAGTCATAATTTCTTCATAGGAGAAATACCACCAGAATTAAGAAGTTTGAAGGTTCTTGAATTGCCAGATCTCTCCCATAACAAACTTCCAGAGTTCATTCCAAAAGCTTTGGAAAAATTGGCTGCCCCAATGCGGATTGACTTATCTTTCAATAATTTGGAAGGTCATGTTCCTTGCAGTGGACCATTTGTGAATACAACGTTTGAACAACTGCAGGGGAACAAGGGCTTGTGTGGCAGTGTCCCTGACCTACAACCTTGCCAAAGCCCTTTTTCCACTGGAAAGCATGGGAAAAAGAAGGGGCATAAACTTGTCATCATGGTTGTACTCCCTCTGCTTGGAGCACTGCTACTTCTTTGTGCCTTAGTTGGAGTTCTCACCTTATATGACCGGAGAAAGAAAAATCCAAATGCAAACGAACGCGTGCATGTAAAGGATGGAAATTTATTTGCCATATGCACATTTGATGGAAAAGAAATGTACAAAAAGGCGCAGAGGAATTTAGTGCATTATTCTGCATAGGAGAAGGAGGTCATGGGAAGGTTTACAAGGTAGAACTGTCTTCAGACAACATAATTGCAGTGAAAAAGCTTTATTCCTCTTCTGAGATGGCAGATCATAATGGACTCTTGAATGAGATAAGAGCCCTGACAATTATCAGACACCGAAACATCGTGAAACTTCTTGGTTTCTGTTTAAGTCATCAACACTCATTTTTAGCGTACGAGTACCTTGAAGGAGGTAGCCTGGCCAAAATTCTTGGTATAGAAGAAGAAGCAAAGAAACTGGATTGGCTAAAGAGAGTGAATACCATCAAGGACATTGCAAGTGCGTTGGCTTACATGCACCACAACTGTTCACCATCAATTGTTCATCGAGACATATCGAGCAACAATATTTTGCTTGATTCAGAATATGAGGCTCGCATTTCAGATTTTGGAACTGCAAAGCTCTTGAATATTGACTCTTCTAACGAAAGTGCAGTTGCTGACACATATGGATACATTGCCCTAGGTAATTATACAAGTTCCACTTTGTTAAAGTACAAGGGGCTAACCTTGCTACCACGTAATGCATGCATGAATTCAAGTCTTCATGATCTCTTGTAAAGCTTGCCTACACAATGAGAGTAACCAAAAAGTACGATGTGTATAGCTTTGGAGTACTAATGCTGGAAGTAATCAAAAGGAAGCATCCCAGTGACTGCATTGCTGATCTCGCATCTCAAACTACCGACGGGAACATACAACTGATGGACTTGGTCGATGAAAGGCTTTTGTATTCTACTGCTGAGTTCGAAAATCTTGAACTTGCCAGGGCATGCTTGAATGCAAATTCTGAGTCTAGGCCGACGATGCAAGTTGTTTCCAACTCCTTATCAACTGGCACTCCAATTCAGCAATAATATCTTGGCTAGTGTTTCCTGAGACATTGGATCAGTTTGTTAACAGTTAACTAACGCTCTGTATTTGATATGATGGACTTTCTTTGAAGGATTATCAATTCTTTTCTATCATTTTTTTGAAGGAACACACACAGGATCCACAAAAAGAGTTGGTAGCATTACAAATAGCCTGGGAAGAACAGAACATTCAGAAAAATCAAATGCATTTTCTTTTGTGTTCAAGATGTTTTTGTACTGCATTTCAATGTACTTATGCTTTAATTTCATATGAGCTATTAGTGTAAAAAAGATATGAATTAAATGAATATCATTTGGCCAGCAGCGGATAACACTTCTTGCATTGTCCATATGTTAGTGGTTTTTCAACAGTAACAACTCAATTCCTAACTTAGTATTTGAGGACCGAACAGTATTGCTCATTGCTCGTGTTTAAAATGTTGTTTTTTTGTATTGCATTCCTAGTACTAATGCTTTAACATTCATACGAGTATTACTGTAACAAAGCGACGAATAAAATTAACTGCCTGCCTTGTAGCAGCAAGACACAAGATTTCCGCCTGCTGGTAACCATTTGCAAGTATATGTGTCTATCTGCTAGTGGTTTTCAAGAGTACGAATCAGCTGCTGAGATAGTGTTTTAACAGCCAAGTAAGTAAATGATTGGAGTTTTGGTCCTTCCTCGAATCATCCAACCCTACACAACAACATAGGATAGGATAGGAGTAGTATATTTTGATCAGGAAGGTTCTTTTCTTTTAAGGAAAAGGAAAAATCTCCATTGGGTTGCATGATGCTCCTTGACCTCTATGTCCTCAATTAGATGAATGAATCTCCTCCTCTGGCCAAGGCAATAACAAAACGCAAGTCCCGGCACGCTTCTAGCGAAAGACCTCCTTCGAAGACTTTTGAAATCTGTGTAATCATCTGTTATTTACTCGTTGGCAAAAATTTGTCTGGCTGACAAAGTCTATGATGATGATACAAACAGAAACAAAAATCTCCTTCCAAATGCAAACATAATCAACTTCTTTCTCCTAATTTTAACAATATTCTTTGCTGAAAGACCACGGCAAATAAGGAAACGAAAAAATCAATGTCGTTTTCTCTTCTTTCGTGAAAGATATCTTCTTACACCCGGAAACTCCAAAAGTCTGCGCGACTTCAGCCTTCTTCAAGGAGAAAAAGTAGTCGACGTTAGCAAGACGCAGAAGACAAGAAAGTTGAGAGCTTGACTACACTGCAGTAGACGAGGACAGGCACAGTCGAGGAAAAAAAAAGTCAAGAAATGTTGATTGATACCTGGAATTCTTTATAAGTGACCACCACTTCGAGCCATCTTTGGTTAAACTTCAAAGAAACAATGGATTCTTTTGCTACAGAAAAGTCTCTCTCTGCATTTCTTTTCTTCGTAGTACTTACTTTCTTGTGTTCTCTTGAGGGTGCTTCATCTTCTGTTCAAGAGGCAGCACCTCTGCTCAACTAGACTTGTCCTCATTGATGTACTCCCTCTTCTTGGAGCACTGGTACTTCTTTGAGCCTTAATTGGAGTTCTCATTTTATCTGAGCGGAGAAAGACAAATCCAAGTGCAAAAGAACATGTGGATGCAAAGGATGGAAATTTATTTGCCATATGCACATTTGATGGAAAAGAAATGTATAAAAGCATCTTAGAGCCCACAGAGGAGTTTAGTGAATGATTCTGCCTAGAAGAAGGAGGTTATGAGAAGGTTTACAAAGCAGATCTCTCATCAGACAACATAGTTGCAGTAGAGAGGCTTCATTCCTCATCTGAGACGTCAGACCATAACGGGTTTTTGAATGAGATAAGGGCCCTGACAATGGTCAAGCACCGAAACATCGTGAAACTTCTCGGTTTCTGTTCAAGTCCTTAACAATCACTTAGTGTTCAAGTACCTTGAAGGAGGTAGCCTGACCAAAATTTTAAGTATGGAAGGAGAAGCAACGAAACTGGATTGGTTTGAGAGAGCGAACATCATCATGGGCATTGCAAATGCTTGGGCTTACATGCAGCATGATTGTTCACCACCAATTGTTCACCGAGACATATCAAGAAATAATATCTTGCTCGATTCAGATATGAGGCTCGTGTTTCAGATTTTGGAACTGCAAAACTCTTGAAGATGGACTCTTCAAACCAGAGTGCAGTGGCAGGCACATACGGATACTTTGCACTGGGTAACACAAGTTTCCCTTTTACGATTAGGATACACTGTTATACCACAACTGCAAATATTTAGTGCATGCTGAAGAATTCATCCCAACTTTTTACTTGCAGAGCTTCCGTACACAATTAAAGTAACTGAAAAAGGCCATGTGTATAGCTTTGGAGTATTAGCATTGGAAGTAATCAAAAGCAAGCATCCAAAAGACCACATTGCTGATCTAATATAACTGCCTACTGAAACCACACAATTTCTAATGGACTTGCCCGGCGAAAGACTTCCATATCCTACTCCCCAAGTTGAGAATGTTCTGAAGTCCATCATCGAAATTGCAAGAACTTGTCCGAGGGCAGACTCTGAGTCTACACCAAAAATGCACGTTGTTTCTAACTTCTTTGTACAAGGCTCTTCAACATCTTGGTAATTGACAAAAGGTACAGTATCAGCTTGCAAAATTGTTTTATTATTTTGGATACGTAATTGTTGTGTTGCTAACCTCTATCTTTTTTTTTTCTTTAATTGACCGTTTATCAATTTTTCTGCCTGTATGAAGGAACAAAGGCTTCACAACAGCAGGATGATATAGAGGATGTCCAAGAAAATTTAGAACCACAAGTAGCTGGGGAAGAAGCTGGGAAGAAGTGATTTTTTGCAACAGCCAAGCAGCATTCTTCTTCTTTTCTGGTGAATAGAAGAATTAATTTCTTGTTTGAACAATATACTAGCTTTTCTTTAATATCTTCTGCACTTCAGAGCTTCTAATGATGCTTTAACTTTGTGGTATTAAGTCTTTTTTTTATTATTATTGTACGAATGTATTTGGTATTATAACAAAGTTATGTACGAAATGAGTTCCTTTATTTGATTGGGGTTGAGTGATTTTGAATCCAGGTGGATATAGCATTTCTTCTTGGTTGCAGAATGAATAGTTCATACTTCATACTCACCCACATTGCCCTGCCCCCTCAAAATGAAAGAAAAGGGAACTGCAACGGTCAGAATGTTCGTGCTTGCGATCTTTTAGGTCGAAGGTGTTTCCGTTGCGCATAGCGTAATCTATTCTGACATCCCTGCTTGGAGTTTAAAACCACAGAGATTTAAGGCCTAATGTTACAAAAGCCCCCACTAAAATGGTAAAGTAACTAATGGTCAAGCCATGATGAGAATCTACAACATGAAAATATATACACACAGGCCAACTAAGTTCATCACAAAAGAACACAAATGTTTAAAAAGATGTTGAGCTTTATTTAGGTACAGTCGTAGCTGTTTAATAGTGGAATATGGCAACAATAAGCTGCCCTTGTATCAATCTTGACAGACATGCAAGCAAAGAAAACAATGCTATAGCACCCCCTCCAAGTCCGTATAGAACCTGTAGTTTCACACTTCCTACAAACCGAAGGATGAAAATTGCATACCTCTAACATGTATCGACTATATATTCACAAATTTTTATGTCCATCCTCCATTTGCGAAGAGTCTTCTCATGGGTTATAGTCATTATGCCGAGAAAACTTCTCACGTGCAGCAGTGAATTTCTGTTACAAAAAAGATAGCAGGGGGAAGCAACTGATAAGCAATTTCAAAAATGATGAAGATTTCCCCCCACAATGAATGGAAAAATGGTCAGAGAAGCCCGTGCCAGATTCCGGAAGATAGGAAGAACAATCTCAAAAGATTTCACCTAAAAAAAGAAAAATGGTAATTGGTCTGAGGACTCAATGTAATTAATCTGTACCAAATTTAGCCCAGAGCAAAGGGAAAAAACAATGTGCACAATGAACAGGAACAGAAAGGGACTAATGTATCATATACAATATGCATCTAGTTGATGACATGATAATCTGGCGCACAAAAACACGTAGTAGAAAGATAAAAGGATTCCATTTCAGTAAATAGCTCAGCAAGATCATTTCAGCTATCTAAATATTTTTGACGATCCCTCACACTAAGACAAAGTGCAAGTTCGTAAACTAAAAAATATAAAACTAAAGAAGCATTTGTGAAAAGCTGCTCCAGAAACTATCAGAAATGTTAGGTCACTCTTTGAGCAAAGGGCCAGATCAGGTTCAAAGTTGTGTAACTAGGGCATCATTCGTCCTCCTGGCAACTCTTTGTTCAACAAAGTAGAGACATTATTTGAAGAGACAAATTGACTTGCAATACGAGGTGATAAGGGTAAAACATGCAATATCTGAGAGCAACCATACCGTGGCCTAAATGAGATGTCATAGTGCATCTGAGAAAATTTTTCCATGTTTGACATAGCACACTAAAGTATATTTCCATTTGTTTTATCTTAAACCAAGACATAAAGAAGGAGCTCAGAGGAATAATTGATGAAAGATATTACCAATGTAACTAATCCCCACCTGATTTTTTGCAGATAGACAAATAATGTTCACAATAAACTATAACAGAAAGGGAATATTTTTATTCTCCTTTTAATATTTGTCAACGATGTTATGCTAATTACTTATACATCATATGCAAATTGCATTTCTATTCCTCACACTTTCCAGGGGAACAGATTGAAGAAAGTGAAAAGATTCAAGTAAATTTACAAATTTCAGTCCAAGGATCTTTCTAAACCTTAATAATTTAAGATTTCCGCAGCTATTATTAGAAGAGGGAGCTCAAGGATCAAAATCTTAATCTCTCCCCTATCCTATTTCCAGTGGTATAGAAAATGAATAACAATTTCCTCAATTCTGTAGACCATAACAAGTACTGAAATTCATAAAAGAAATAACCAAAAGCACGTTCAAACTCAACAGAAATTTAATCACTGTGATCAAAATAAAGCTAGTTACTATAGACAGTACCTCTAATCAAACGCATAGGGATCATCTGCATAAGGATTCAACGATCCTTCCGAAAACAGATCACCAATATTTGAAGGCTTCGGTTGGCCCTGTATTTTCGCTTCCTACAATAAGAATGAAATTTGCACAGTTCAAGAGATCCAGCGGCGCCACAGCGACAAAGCATATTTCTAGTTGGTAGAAGCTACAAGTGTGCAACTCTATTTGGTGAAGATAATTACAACTCTGTTTCAGGTCATGAACATTCTCTTCAGTTTTGATGCACTAGTAATCACAACATTCTTAAATGCTGATTGATTATCACTAATTAAAGACGTCCAGATGACAGGATTTTCCAAGGATGATAATTATGTTGCACATCTCATTCACATTAATAGTAATCCGGGAAATATGCTTTTCCTAGGAATAGCATGACAACAATCTTGAAAAGCAGAAATGCTGCATGAACCATGAATAAAAAGGTCAACCATTCGGCAGTTTGATTACCTTGACAATATGTCTGGGAGTGATTGCCACTGGTGTTTCGCCCTTGTTATGCTTTCTTGGGTCCTGTAGTAAAACAGAGAATTATATAGACACTATTAGGAACATTAAATATATTCTGAGAGCCACCTTCAATGCATTGCACAGATGTAAATTAAACAAGGCACATACCCCAAACATGACAGTACTCTTTGTCTTTCTTCTTTTGGTAATTGTTCCACCATTTGATGTTTCAACTTCATATTCACAATGGGTTACCTGCCAGATAACGAGTGAGTAAAAAGGTGGAAGTAATACCATCAGCTAGTTTAACCATAGAGTTCAACTGAAGTAGGTGATTGGAAGATTAATAACTAAAATTTTGATGAGAGCAAGTGACGAAAAAGGAAGCAGGGAATGATATAGGTCACCTAATCATTGAGGCCACACAGATTGCCATTACTTTCTTTTTTTTTTTTTAACACAATGATGCATACTTCCCTCTCTTGTCACATGAATAATTAGGGTTTACTAGAACTAGTTCTCAAATCAAAACTAAACTCCCACCATTGCCTTACCACATCCTCAGGAACAATCAAACTGATATCATAGACCAACTGACACCAGCTTTGGTGCCACATGCAATTACCTTCCTACTATGCTTGGAAAGACTCATAGCACTTCCTGTGTTCCCCTTATCAGCTTTTCTCAGCAAGTTTGACACAGGTGTTTGAGTTGTTCTCAGGTAAGGCGAGCCCTGCAAACAAATGCAGAAAGCACTTGATGGTTACTATGATGCTTTCACAATAAATCCAAAGGCACAACAATTTCAAACTTTCTTTATCACCTTCTCTTTAACTAGTGTTCTTTCCAGAGCATGACGACCTCTTCTGCCACTTTCAGAATTTCTCTTGGCAGATGATATGGAGTAGGTCTGTAGGTTATGAACCTTTTAGAACTTTACACAAGATAGGTAAAAGTTCTCACTATTACAAGCAACAGAAAGGATTATTCCTCAGCTTTCACAACTGCACCCACCAAAAAAAAGAAACATGGTGCAAGAACAGCAATTTCCAAACATAATACTTGAAGAACACTTGAGATTGCATGAGAAAGTCGATCAAATGTGAAAAATCATTTACTAAAATAAGTGGGTTACCCCCTTAAAGATCACATGTACTACACTAATGTTGCACAGAGAAGACATCAGCTGTGGCTCTCACCATTTTGCTGAAGAATATGATTGAAACAGACTTTACCCACTGAAATTTCTAAAGACAAAATGATCAAGGATCACTAACAGCAAAAACCATTATTTCATACACCTCCATTATACATTACATGATATCATTTAACTCCAGACAATGTTTTATCAGAGCAAAATATGTACTTGAACGCCCTGAAAATAACACCTAGGCCACTAACTCATTTTATGTAATATTTGAACGTATAAGTGGCTTCCTTTTGGAGAAAACATGAATAGAAAAACATTCTAGACATCCCAAAATAGCAAGTGCATGACATAAAATGAGGGGGTGGGGGCACAGTGGAAGATTTCAGTTAGAACTGACTAATACTCCCTCCATCCAACATTGAATGTCCATTTTCCTATTCAATTCTGGACAGAGGGAGTACATTGGCAGAAACATTTAGTATTGCATCCATCAGGCTAAATTGAAGAAAAAAAACAGAGAGACCTTTTTTGAGTTCACTTCCTGGTCATCTTGTGGATTGTCACCCATTACTTTCCACTGCAACTGCAGTAAAGCCCTCTGCCTCTCCTCCTGGGACATCCCATCATCATTGTAAGACAACATAAAATCAGTACAGATTATAAAGCGGTTAGAACATACTTTCGATTTCTGTATATCCAACTCCTCTTGCACTCTCCTAAGCTCATCTTCATGCTCGCGCCTTAAAGCTTTTAACTGATCTTCATGTTCATTCTGTAGCAACATTGTTTTCTGGGAAAATTCATGCATTTCAACAATGAGCTCAGCGAAATCATCAATAATAATTTGGTCAATAATTGTATAATAAAATGAAAAACCAACACATATGTACCTCTCTCAAATCATTTTCAGCTTGAATCTGAGCACGCTTTAGTTTTTCAGCATGGTTGGATATAAGATTTTGTTCCTTTTTATCATGCTCTTGTTGAACATGACTAATCTACAAATTGCAAAATGTTAATTCAGTTTCATCACTTCATCCTTTAATTCCTGTAAATAAGCAGGAATTGACACCATGATGTAATCAAGCAAAATCCTCATCTCCAGGACCCGTTACTGTCTTTCAGAAAAATATATGCAACAAGCATCAAAAAATAAAAAAAGAATCTTAAAATAAATGGAACATGAATCTTTCTTCAACAAACCGAAGCTGCATGCTCTTCTTGAACCCGCAACAAGTACTGTCTAGATTCTTCTTTGGATTCTTCAAGTTTTTGCTCAAACTTTCTTTCCATTTCTCCAACAACTTTATCAGTCTAAGGGCCAACAGGTTAGATACTTATATGCAAGCATGGGACCATTTCAAAGAAAATATGAATAGAAGATGACCTTTTCTTTCTCAAGATTAATGCTTTCCAGCTTCTCCAACTCATACTTCCTCCGAATTTCATTAATGGCCTGAAAAATCCTCCCAGAGTCAACAGAATAAAATTAAATAAACTAGAGAGAAGGCCATAATTTCTTATAAAAAGCTTGGTAATCAGGGACTAGACCTGATCATTTCTCTGAGATATTTCCTTCAAATGTCTAGATAATTCTAATTGTTTACTTTCTAACATCTGATCATATTGCTTCTTGGCCTCAGTAAGTTTTGTTTCAGCATCAGTTAGTGATGCCCGGATCTAGAATGACAAACAAACAGTTATAAGACAGCATTCAAGAGGAGAAAAATATATGGAAAGAAAATCAAATATCTAACTGAAAACCTCTTCTTTCTGATCCTCCAATTGTTTTTCTTGGTCCTTGAGCTCCATAACAAGCCTGTCATTCTCCTCCAGTGTACCAGTAAGTTGACTAACTTGTTTCTCCAATAAATCTACATGTTCCTCATGCTTCTCAATTTCTTTCTTCAAAACATCAATTTCATCTTGTTTTTGGTTTAAATTTGCTTCCAGTTTTTTGGAATGAGCTTTGTTACTGATTTCAAGTTCAGAAAGTTTCAGTAGCAAATCTTGCTGCAATAAAGAAATTTAGATTAGGCTCAGCCAAAGAGCCCGCTAAAGGGGAAAGATCAGCAAACAAAATTCACCATTTTTTTCTCTGACAATGTGGAATCTTCTAATAAAGTGTCAATCTTCTCTTTTAATTGAGTAATTAGCATTTCCTTTTCATTATTCTCTGACACAGCAGTCTCTGCTTCAGATTCCAACCCACGAATAGTCCGTTCTGCTAAACGACATTCTTCTGCATGCTGTACCATTGTGAATTCTTGCTCTTTCTGAAGCTCAATGATTTTGATGTTCAATTCTTGATTGACAAACTCTAGAACATTTCTCTCTGACGAAATTCCCATTGACTGATCTAGTAGCTTATCAAACTTTTGCTGGGCAAGCCGAGAGGCAAGGTTTTTTTCCTCTTGGACCAGGTTCAAGCAAGTTTCAAATGAAGCATTGAGCTGAACAACCTTCTCTGACATGGTCCGACTTTGACTTTCCAGTTCAATGAACTTCAAAGAAAGCAAATGAACAAGTTCCTCGTGGTTCTGTATCTCCTTCACTGCCTTATCTAACTTGTCAGCAAACTCTTTGTTGATGATCAAAAGATCATCTTTTTCTTTGTCCAGTTTTTCTTTTAAGCCCCTTAAGTCTTGCAGAGCATCTTCTTTTTGGCTTAAATCAAGATGCAACTTTTCCAACTCAGAATTCAAATTCTCTATGGCCACTCCATTGGCCCCAATAGTTGCTTCAAAGTTCTTGACCATCACATCTGATTGAAGGAAAGAGAAATTATATCATCCAAAGCTGAAGTCGATATCTGGAAGCAAGCCAGTAGCAGAAAGAAAATAAACGATCCTATTAATATTTCAACTATAAGACTCCTCAGGAAGAACAAGAATCGCCTAAGTTCAATCAACCTAAACAGCAACAATGCTATTAAGGCCTTTCACTGAAGGAATTCAATTCCAAGATTGCCAATTAAGGCCTATTCTTTTAATTAAGTATGGAGAAACTGCTACTACACATTTGTGCTTCTTTAAAAAAATATTTTAAACTTAAGGGACTTACAGACAAGAATATACCATTCAACAACAGGTAGCAGTACCAATTCTTGAAATTTGAGTTTTTGAAGTCATTGTGATACTGGATGGTGCAGGAACAAACAAAATATGAGAGTATAGATAATGTGTTTTAAGACAAAGGCTTGCGGAAATTGTGAACTAAAATTTCTGTTGCCATCCGGGAAATTTTGAAAAAGCATAAAAAATTACTTAAGGGATACAGTTCTGGCTTGCAGAACAAAAATTCATCACCTGTATCTTGAACATGCAAAGAAAGAACCATGCTTGGAGTCCTAGGTGAACAAAAATCTACAATCGAAGTGACACAGCCAGGCCATTTCCATTCAAAAATAAAGCAAATAACAAACTTTTATAAATTTATAAAAGTTAGATCAGGTACAAATCAATCAAAAAAGGATAAATCAGCGGACTTGAGAATTCTAGGATTATGTTGACTTGCTTACCAGAAAGACAGGAGTAAAGATGAAAAATATGAAGGCTCAAGGTGCTAAGCAGACACTGCAATATCTGGATTGGAACTCAAATTTTAAAAGCTCAACCTTTTTTTTTCACTTTTTCTACCATGAATCCCACTTTTTCTCTTACAAAAGTCAACCATGGACTCCTAAAGTTGAATTTTTGTCAAGTTGAATGGTTCTCAATGAAACCTGTTTTCTTATTGACATCATTTTGACTGAGGTAATTAAAATGAGCAGTTGAATGGGAAATATGAAGTAAGAAGAAAATAAGTGTTGGTGAACTTATCAAGGAAGACTTCAAGCAATAGAATTGGGAACATTTTCCAAAAATTTCAAGGCTGTCTTGCACTGTAACATCTGGAATAGTCCCTAAGATGCACTTTTAGTTCAATATTACCATCTAAAGACAGCTCGCCAAGAAAGTCGCAATTTCCTACTAGATTAGAAGTTTCTAATAGCTTTAACAGCAAAATGCTTTTACCCTTTTCCTCCAAAAGGCTTGCTGTTCTGTTCTGTGCATGGTTGAAAGCTTTTACCAATTCCTCCTTCTCAGAGCGAAGTTCCCCCAACTCCTTTTCACCTTCAGACAGAAGTTAGATACATTGCATTTACTTGAGACATTCAAGCATGGCAGCTAAGGTTGATATCTTGCTTTCTTCTAACCCTTTTATTTTGTCAACAGTTGATATAAAATGATACTAAAAATAAACTGATGCTTTTTCCAAGTAATAATTTAGTATGACTTACGATTTCTAACAGTTTCCTCTGATGATTCCAACCTTGAGGACAAAGACTTCAAGTGGCCTTGCAAATTTTCAAGAGCCACTGATGATGCAGATAGTTTATCTTCAAAAACTTGCTTGTCTTTCTCAGCTGCAGAGGGTAGCGTGCAATAAATACAATGCAGTATGTTCTGTTACATTTAATGGGACCCATAAATACAAACAACATGTACCATCCTGAACTTGACCAGCCAAGAGATGTAAAGTTTCAGTGAGTTGATCACAGTAAGTCTTTGTTGAAGAGAATTTAGATTCCAGTCCTTTCCAAAGTTTCTCATCTTCCTTCCGCTTTACTTTTAGCTTTGCATTCTCATTCAATGCATTCTGTAATTTCTCCTCCAGTATCCGAGCATGCTCAGTCAATTTTTGCAATTTAGTATTCTGCAGTTATCACATTCGCATACTGTTCAGTCCACCTAAACAAGTTCCGTCTAATGGCAACATTTTCTAAAGAAGTCATTTTTTCTTAAATTTATCCACAAGGATCTGATGGACATGCATTAAATGTGCCCAAGTTTGTGTGTCTTGCACGTGCACGTAAAGACGACAAATAACGCATGTACAACATATATAATGGTGTTATGCATGAATTATGCAGCAGCAACATAGCAATATACACAGAGCATATATCCACAGAAAAAAGGACGCAGGGAGAAGGTATGAGCTCATATAATAAAACTCCGCATCCATGTTCATCTATGAGCTCAATAATAAAACTCCGCGTCCATGTTCATCTCCAAAGTAAAATTACCGCCAAGCTGAGATCAGTTTTCGCCGAAGCTTGCTCTTTGACCAATTTTTCTGTTAAAGAAAATTAAAAGGAACAGGAAACAAAATTAGAGATTTTCGACCATTTCCAGCTCAAAATCGAAAATTTGAAGAGAAAATACCTGCAGTGAGTTTCAAACTCGCGAAGCTTCCTGAAGTGGATGAATCAGAAGACGCTCGCGAAGAGATCGACAGAGCTTTTCCCGCTCCCGAACTGGATCCTGGAAGCGACTTCAAGTGACCAAAGCTCTTGAGATTCGATAGTCCTAGAAGGTTACTCATTCTGAAAATCCACAGAAAGAAACGACGAAAATAGAAATTTCAAAGTCTGGAGTTCCAACAGGCAATATATCTGAAATGCAATGAAATTAAACCTAAAAAACAGTTCCCGAAAGATTTTCCGTGACAAATTTCTAGTTTTTTTATAGTTTCTGAGGAAGAACTTGAGAAGATTCGGAAGAGAAACCCTACATGTTTGTTTCAGAGTTTATGAGCGAGCGAGCGAGCGAGCGAGGTAACTGAGATGTGCAGGAGCGGATCCTTCTGAAATGAATTGGGCGCCAAGGACGAGGAATTTGTACTTTACTTGCACTGATTCGCACGTGGTAAAATTTTGAAAATAAAATCTTTTAATTTTAAATTATAAATATTTTTTAAATTAATTATTTATTTTACTATCACAATATATAACTTTTATTAAATTAAAAATACTAAAAATCTCAATATATAAATTTTGAATAACTTTTGTTAAATTAGATATACTAAAGACTCAAAGTATCTTTATTTCAAATCTATTATCACCACCACTATATTATTTTGATATTGTATTTTTTAAAACTTTTCAAATACTTTTTTAAAAAAATTAAGCCTTTTAGTACATATACTAATTTGAATCGTATATATACTAATTTGAAAATTGTACTTAAAAAAAGAAAAAAATTAATAGTTACTTATGATAATAAAGTATTTCTCTTTAATACTCTTTTTTAGTAACTTATTTATCCTTTTTAATTATTTAAGTTATCTTTGTTAAACTCAACTTATAACTAATTTATATAAATTAATTATTTCTATATAACTCTTAAATAATTATCATTGACATGTCAAAAACCATCAACATGACAATAATACATTTTTAAAAATAAAAATTAAAAATTTTGTCTAAATGTATTTTAGGGCATTCAAAAAAAAGGAAGAAACATACAAATTTAAATTCATATGACCTCTATCTATACTTTTAATATATTATAGATAAATTTTGAAGAATAAACTCTTTTATTTTATATTTTTATAGATTAAAATATTTTTAAATTATAAATAGTTCTCGAATAAATTATTTTTAACTATCACAATATATAACTATGAAATAACTTTATTAAATTAGAGATACTAAATACTTTCAAAGTTATATATGTTTTAATCTCCCTTATGTCTAACCTACTACCATTATGAAGAATAAACTTTTTACTTCTTTTATAACCAAAAAAAAGAATTTGATATTTATTTATGACAATAAAATATTTCTCTTTAATACTCTTTTTTTAGTAATTTACTTCTATCTTTAAATCTTTAAGTTATCTTTGTTAAACATAACTTACAAATAATTTCTCCAAATTAATTATTTCTATGTAACTCTTAAATAATTACCACTTAAATGTCAAAAACTATCAAAATGACAATAATGCATTTCAAAAAAATAAAAAATAATTTTATCAAAAGACATTTTAGGGCATTCAAAAAAGAAAGAAACATACAAGTTGAAATCCTCAAAATAAAAATAATGACATGTTTTTCTAAGGACATTTTAGGTAATTCAAAAAAAGAAAGAAACAATTAAGTTAAATTTCCATAACCCTCTATTAGAAAAAATTGGAGTGATATTTGATGTTTCTCGTTATTATAGAACATGTTTAGCCACTTATTTATGGTTTATTTAATATTCTTTTTATAACAATCAAAGATATATATTTTAATTTTTCTTTTATTACATTAAGCAGTAATATATAAAAACTATCTTCAATGTTCTAATTTTTTATAATTGTTATTTTTCTCTTCAACAGTTAATTTTTTTCTAGTAACTCATTATGCATCTCTTTAATGTGTAGAGTTTTTCTTCTAATAACGTATTTGTCTATTTAATTGAAAATATCAAAAATTAATGTTATGTTTATAATGTTATTTATTCATGAAATAGTTTATATAATTAGTGAAAATATGTATTTTATTCTAATATTATAAAAATAATTATATGGTAGATAAAAAATATCATTTATTCTCTATTACTAAAATGAATAAAAAATATTTTTTTATATATTAAAAATATAAATATATCTTGAATTAACTATTTTCACTAGCACAATATATAATTCATAAATAACTTTTATTATATAAGAGATACTTAAAACTTTCAAAATAATATAAGTTTTAATCTTCAATATATCTAACCTACTAACACCATTACTATTCTATTCTGATATTGAATTTTTTTTGAAATTTTCAAGTCCTATCTATTGATTTTGTAAATTTATAAACATATAATTAAATTGTAATATGAGAGATATATATACTAATTTAATAAATTTATTTATAAAAAATAAAAAATAAATTGATAATTATTTATAACAATATAGTCTTTCTCTTTAATATTTTTAGTAACTTACTTCTCTCTTTAATTCTTTAAATTATCTTCATTAAATCTAACTTACTACTAATCTCTCTAAATTAATTATTTTTATATAACTCCTAAATAATTATCATTTAAATGTCAAAAACTATCAAAATGACAATTATGTATTTCAGAAAAATGAAAAGATAATTTTATCAAAGGAAATTTTAGAGCATTCAAAAAATAAAAAGGCATACACTTTTAAATACCCTCGACCCTTTATTTCATTAAATTATAGATATTAAAGACCCTCAAAATAATATAAGTTTTAATCCCCTATATATCTAACATGCTACTACTACCACTATTCTATTCTAATATAAGATTTTTTTTACCTTTTAAATATATTGTTTTTTAAAAATTTCAATTCATGTCCATTGATTTTGTAAATTTGTAAACACATAATCAAGTTGTGATTTGATAGGTATATATATACTAATTTAATAATTACACTTAGAAAAAAATTTGATAATTATTTATGATAATAAAGTTTTTCTCTTTAATAATCTAGTTACTTCTCTTTTTAATTCTTTAAGTTATCTTTGTTAAACATAACTTCATGTATTTTTTTATAAAGGGCATATAATTTAATCTTCAAATTAATTTTTTCTACATAACTCATAAATAATTATTATTTAAATGTAAAAAATTATCAGAATGAAAATAATACATTTCAAAAAAATTAAAAAAAAATTATCAAAAAGTATTTTAAGATATTTAAAAATATATATAAATTTAAATCTCGCATAATTCTTATCAATGCTTTAACTATAGTTAGATAATAGTGAGATCAACGGTAATGGGCCCCGGATGCGATAAAGAATTCATTTCACGTAGGCTCAGATTGCACATCGGATAAAGGAATACTAGTAGAAAAATATGAAAGAATTGATTTTTTGGCACTTTTTATATTTTGACATGCAGTGAAGCTAGTATTTATTTTAGAAACTAGTAAAATTTAACACCACTTCTCGTAGGAATCATCTTTTCTAATTCATCAATTGGCTTCATATTATGTTAAAATTTTGGTTCCTTATTAAAAATTATACAACATCCTTATATAATTGAATATCTTATTTTGACCTGATATAAAATTTAAAAATAATATTTGACTTATTTAATTTATCAACTTTACCCTCGTTAAACGTATGATATCTTTATTATTTAAATATTTTAATAGTAATACTCATATATTAGTAGAGTTAAAATCTCTTAAATTAAATGAATTAAAGATATTAGTGGTAGGGTCATGTGTTCGTGAATATTACTTTGTTAAAATTAAAAGAGTTAATGATGAAAGATTAGGCAAAATATATAATTATTTTAAAAAAATAAATATCTAATTATAAATAGCTTTGAAAAAATATGAACATTCAACTGTGGATAGAAAAAATACTATTTCTTTTAAAAAATTTTATATTTATTTTTAAGTGAAATATATTACTATTTAAAAGTTTTTTATACGCAATTTATTGTGTTCCTTATTTTCTGAGGCAAAAAGAACGATAAGTGCAAAGAATTTTTGATGACTATATTTTCCATTAGAAATATCCAAATTTAAAAAAAGGAATATTTAATAAAAAATCAATTTCTACGTTAAATTCCAATCAATATTTTATGATATAAAGTAATACTTCTTTCATTTTGTAATTAAATATCTATATATATATTTTAAGATGTTCATAATTAAATTTTAATTTTTTAAAACAGATATATATTTTGTTTAAAATTTTTATTATTAACCTCTTCTTAATGTAATAAAAATAAACTTCACAAGTATAAGGACTTTACTAGTAACTTTCTTTACTTTAAGAGATTTAAATTCTTTTAATATGTGAATTTTACTATTAATTTATTTAATTAATAATATTATTATAGTAATTTTATATTTAAATTATTTTTAAAATTTTATATTAAGTCCAAACAAAATATTATATTATTGAGAAAGTGACTATTACTTTCTCAAGCCAAAAGAAAGTGATTTTATTAATAATTTAGGTATAAAAATTTATTTACTATTTTATAAATTTGAGTTATTTTCTTTCACAAGTCTTACTCATAATGTAAAATTGATGAAAACCACCCTATTCATCCAAGAGATCCAAGAAAACTAAAATCAAGTACGGGCGTTTCGGTGGAAGGAGAAGAGAAAAAAGCAATGAGAAAACCCCCTCAAAAAAAAAAAAAAAAAAAAGAAACGAGTACAGAATATACAAATCAGAAACCTGGAACCCATGAACTAAGGTTTTGGGTTCGGCGATGGAATCAAAGATGGAGCTCCGCCATTTCCTTGTTCTCAGGCTTCAACTTCAACATTATCCAGAAACCTCTATTATTTGAACGCCGAAGGGATTGAGTTCCATCCAGCAACAATTTTTTATTTCCATCTCGAAACACGACTTTTTAGAAATGCCAGGACTACAAATTACTATAACTGAGAAACCAAGAACTGGAATTCTCTGCACCGGCGGAATTTTTCTCGATGATGCTCTCCCGTCTTCTATTATAAGCACCATATCTTCGAAGGCATTTGATTCTGATGACCCATATTTCTCCATTTTAAATTATAGGAAACCTCTGTTCAAATTTCCCGCGGTTGAGGGACGCGGGTTTTTGTGTATGAGCTTGTCCATTAGGAAAAAGAATGAAGCAATTGAGAATTCTAGTGAGCATTTAGGGTTCCAAGATGGGGTGGTTAAGGAGGCGGAGAAGAAGGAGAAGGTAAGGTTGGGCCGTGCACGTGGCAGGGGAGCTGTCAATACCACCAAGCATTTGTGGGCTGGAGCTGTGGCTGCCATGGTTTCAAGGTCTGTGCTAATATCTACCCTTCTCTGATTTTTTCTATTTCAGCCATGATTTTTAACTGCATGTCGTATTTTGTTGTACTGTCATTCAACCAACTAGTTAATCCAGTTTTGTTTTCTCTCTGGGCGAGAAGTAAAATGTCTGTATTTGTGTTTGTTGAGAGTTTAATTTCAGTATTTGGGACAAAATCGGGAACTGTCTCATGGAGTTGCAGAATGTGCAGCCCTATACTGGTCCTGTATCACATCGCGAAAGCTCATATTATCTGTTTCTCTTTTACAACTATGAGCTGAGAGAGAATATACTAAATGAGAAGGTCCTCGATCAAAACAGAAGTTATTCAAATTCTACAGTTAATTATGCGGATCTTCCGGAATTAAGGTGAAGTTTCATTTTAAGAAATAAAGAACTAACAAAGAAAGAGTAGATTATCATTTTTTTTCTATTCATAATCTTTTTCTTTTTCTTTTTGTTTTATATACAAGAGGGATTTTTTTACGTTTCATTTCTATTTGTTTAAATATATCAACAAACAAAGAGATTTGATCCTCAAATTTAATGTTTAAACAACATTTTAACTGGATAAAGAAATGATCTTTCATTTCTTAGTTTCCCAAAGTAGTAAGATTTCTTTTTGTAAGGTACCGCACAGGGGGATTTGGGTAGATATGAAATGAACTATATAGGATAGCAATTTCACACAAAGGCGGCCAAAAATGTAAGAGGAAAAAATGCCTTTGGGAAAGATCAGTGCTATGGTTCTGGATTCTAATTAAGAAAGATCTTGACCACAAAATTCAAGTTCTTCAAGAAGAAGAATCCTTATGAACATCGCCTTGGGCACATCCCTTCTAGTGTAAGGGACCCAGCATCTAAAAGAACATTGATTTCAAGGTGTTCATAGATTTTTCTAGAGTCAACCAATGGAAGTGAAACTCCCCTTTCGAAAGACATTCCAAGTATGGAATAATTATTGAACCCTTTTCTTTGCATTTCTGTGGACTTCTGTAAGTAAAACCTATAACAATAAAATTAGCTAGTAAAATTTCTGGTTTAAAACAGGTAAATCCTCTTCTGGTAAGATTCAAGCTAACACAGAGTATCCTTACACTTATTGACATCATTCATGTTGTGGTGCATGTTTATGTGTATCTGCATTCAGCTATGTGATGAGCTATGACTTTTCAATGTTAAGGCTTCATATTTCGAAAAAGTTCTCTTGGATGCATTATTTTAGTTGAAGCATTCACCAAAGAAAGATCATGGGTGTTCCTTTTACTTTCCCCGAACAACATTCTTTACATCTGTAAACATGATAATAATAGTAGTTAACTCCTTAAAAAGTGTTACTACTTTCTCCTTACCCTTTAGATAGTTATGAGCAGAGATTGACCTAATCTGCATCCATTCTTGCAACTCTCCTTTAATATAGATCAATATTTTTTTCCCATCTTATGTATGTTAATCAGTTATGTGCTTCAAATTTATTCTTCACATTGTTATAACTTCTCTAAAATTATGTGCTTCAATTTATTCTTCACATTGTTATAACTTCTCTAAAATATTACTGCTATGCTTTTGATTTGATGAATGGGAAGTGAGATAAAGATAGGTAGTCTGTTGACTAAAATTGGAGAGAGTGGGTCTTGAACTTTTCCACTTTCTGCTTTTTAGCAAATTCTAAGTAAATCTGTGTCTTCTTTTTTTTCAGAACCTTTGTTGCTCCACTTGAGAGGCTAAAGCTTGAATATATGGTTCGTGGTGAGGATAAGAAACTGTTTGAGCTCATTAAGTCTATTGCTAGTACTCAAGGCTTGAAGGGGTTCTGGAAAGGAAACTTCGTTAATATTATACGCACTGCTCCTTTCAAGGCTGTCAACTTCTATGCGTACGACACATATCGGAAACAACTTCTTAAATTTTCTGGAAATGAAGAAACCACTAATTTTGAGAGGTTTATAGCTGGTGCAGCAGCTGGTGTTACTGCTACAGTGCTCTGTTTGCCACTAGATACTGTAAGAGGTTAACAGAATTATGTTTTTAATTATACTGCAAACAATGAGTCGATGATGATAATATTGACATTGCCATTTCATGAGTTCTTAATTTTTCTTTTCTTAATTAATTTAGCATGCAAAGGCACCTAGAAAATTCATCTCTTCCTGAATTTCATTGTCTATAAGTAAAGAACTCCTTTCATGACATAATCTAAAGTCATCATCCTGCACTATGAAGACCCTATACTGCATGAACTTTGTTCCTAGTGGACCATTTCTCCAATTGTAGGCTGTTCTGCCGGGAAATTTCTTCAATTGCTATGTTCTATAGGTTGTTTGTTTTGTCTCTCGTATGTTTGTCAGCATGAAGGATCAACATATGATGCTGTTTGGTTTCAGCTCTTCATCTGTTGGAATACGAAGCTATAGCATTCTTGTGAATTTATGCTCCTGTATTAGTTAGTAATCCAAATCTGTGTTATGAAGTAGGATTCTGTAGTTTTTTTTCTCCCTTTTCCCTTTCCACAAAATTGAGTGATTCTGGCACTTCTATTATCAACAACTTCAGTCTGGGATTCACAGACTGATTTCAGAATCTTTCAGATCAGGACCAAGATGGTAGCACCAGGTGGAGAAGCCTTGGGCGGCGTAATTGGTGCATTTCGGCATGTAATCCAAACTGAAGGCTTTTTTTCTCTTTACAAGGGTTTAGTACCCTCCATTTTAAGTATGGCACCTTCAGCTGCAGTTTTCTATGGGGTATACGATATCCTAAAATCAATTTATTTGCACTCCCCTGAAGGAAGGAAAAGAATTCAGAACATGAAGCAGCATGATCGAGAACTAAATGCTTTGGACCAGTTGGAGTTGGGACCAATAAGGACCTTACTGCATGGTGCAATTTCTGGTGCCTGTGCAGAAGTTGCAACCTACCCTTTTGAGGTTGTCAGGAGACAGCTTCAACTGCAAGGTCGTTCTAATAAAGTGGGTGCATTGGCAATTTGTGTGAAGGTTGTTGAGCAAGGTGGCATTCCTGCTCTTTATGCAGGGCTGATACCCAGTTTACTACAGGTACTGAGTCGCATTTTTTGATTAACTCATTGCCTTGTTTGGTTGCTTAGGTCTCATGATGTGGGATTCTGCCAGAGGCATGCTTCAGTACATAAGACCAGTGTGAAGTTTTTGCATTTTTCCTTTCTGGAATACCCTCTGGTTTTTCTATTATGGTGCATTCCTATAGTTAGTTGAGATTTGAACTTATGATTTCCTTAGCTTAGGTTGCCTAACATGTTATACTCTTCGTGTGTTTGCTCCAAGAATGACTTTTCACAGGATTGTTCCCTTCAGAATGACTTTTCACAGTGTTGTTCCCTTCAGTCTTGAGAAGGCATAATAAATTTTGCTTCCTGTTTGATACATAGACCAACTGAAGCCACCACCTGGTTTCTTGTTCCAATTCTCCCTTTTGGGGTCTGTATATTCCTTTGATTAATCGAACTGAAGACAAAAGCGAGAAAGACTATATTCAATTTCTGTAAATGACTCTTTCTCTGAATAGCAGTTACGCTTTTTTTTTTTTTCTTCTTTTCTTCTACACAGATACTGATGGCCTTGGCCTCTACCACTTAATTAACCAGTTTTGCATTTCATGTTAGCTGTACTTCTTTATACCTGACACTTCCTTCATGAGTACTTAATAATTTTATTGCAACTCTACAGTCAGTAATTTCTAGTACTTTCGGTCTTTCTGTTAAGTACTATTTTTCTATAATATTGTTTTAAAATTCGCAATTTTATGTTTAAACCTGCAGGTATTACCTTCGGCTGCAATTAGCTACTTTGTATACGAGTTTATGAAGATCATTCTCGAAGTGGAATGATTATTTGACATTTACTTCATGGTAAAGACAAGCTCCAGAGGAGGATTGCAAGTCAATCCACAGAAGGAGAGTTGATAATTAAGAGGTAGGAAAAGAATCATTTTGTTTCTGCCGTCGATTCTCTCTCTTTGACAGTAGAATGAGATGAGAGGTTGAGTGTCCATAACTTCTTACTCTTCTCATCACTCAAGGCTATAATTGATCAGTGAATTGCAATTCTTCCTGGAATACCGTTTCGCATCCATTTCCCACTCGTCCAGGGCTTATTTTTACCAATGATGGCCCGCCTCACGACATGACTTTGAGCTTAGGATCTCAAGGCCATTCTAAGGTGCAGCTTAAATCTGCTGTTGCAGTATTCTCTATTCTGTACTAAATTTGCATAAATCTTGAATCCGATACACATCTGAAGGCTATTCTACTGGTGGCATTGATCCTGGGACATTCACATCATTGGATGCTGGGTCTCTCCAAATTTGCTGTGAGTTGAAAAACTTGCTTAGATTTAACTCTATTCCCGAATGGTACCTCATCGGGGAGGATTATCGAAGTTTTTTAAGTAATTAATTATTATATTAAGAAGACAATATGATATTTCTTTTTTTTTTTTTGTTCTGAAATGGGATTTTTTGTATTAACATAAATCGTTCAAAGTTTACAAAGAATGCAAGTGGATATCATAGTCAACTTCCACACCTACCTAACACTCCTTCTATTCTATCTTTCTTATATATATTTAAGAGTAGTTCTTTAACTTTATACAAAATATCATTGATTAAGACAAAAGTAGGTAGATAATACCAATCAGTGTTGTGCAACTAGAGATTCTTCCAACTCCATATTCTGTGTACTGCCTTATAATTAAGCTTTTCAGAATGGCCAAAATTCTCGGTTAGATTTCTATCCACCCAATTCGACGTATCTCCACTACATATAAGGGATTGTCATTTCTCCTGTTTTACAATGCCTTTCCAGATCTCTAAGCACCATTTGCAATCACGTATTGCATGAAAGTTGGAGTCTACCATTTTGTGACAAATATTGCACAAGGGGCTGCTTATTGCCTTCTTAACAGATAGGATTTCAGCTGAGGGTAGCTTCCCATGCTTTAAGAACCAAAGTGTGAGATTTAATCTCAATGGTCCCTTGAGTTTCCAGACTCAGTTCCCAGTTGGTAGTATCAATCTCCTCATCTTCTTCATTTTGGATCTTCTTGTAGATTTTATTGACCTCTAGCTTCAGCTCTCGAGATATTTGTCCATTATTATCCGCTAAGCTTACTGATTTCTTGAGAGTGTTGGCTCCCATCAGAATACCTTTCCAAATATGTGAATCTCCTCGTGCTGTTTCTCCAGCCTACCTAATCATCTTTTCTTTGCTGGCATTCTTACTGCATCAAGAACCGCTATTAGGATTTTGGGGATCCTACAACCATTATTGACTGCAGACGACAAATCCAAAGTTGGATGCCGAATGCCAGTGTCTCACTAGTGGTCAAAGAGATTTAGAATATAAATTTGATAATATGAAATAAAAATAAAATAAGGATTCATGAAGAATTAGTTACTATGGCCATTCAATATCTTTTTCATATAAATTGAACTCATAATTATCTTACGGTGAGGAGTTCTTTGTCTTTTTTTTTTTTTTGCTGGGTTTTAGTCAATTAAATTAAATTGTTAGATTATGGTTCAAAACCTTCATTTGGTTGTATTTGATAAATTTTTTATTTTAGATATCAGTCCCATTTTCACAAACAATTCATTTTTAACTTATTTAAAATACTACACTAAACCTGAGACAAGGAATGTTTAACTAATCTTGGATGCAAACCAAAAGAAAACAACTACTAAAATAGAACTGTTTCTTTATCACAACTTCTGAGAACTTTAAAACTGAAGACACTCTGAGAATAATTAAACTTCACATGTGCCACATTGCAATACTTTTATATGCAAAGGACAAATGCATGGTAACCTCGGTGGGATATCAAAGACGGACCAAATGACAAAAGGTGGTTGACCGGATGAAAGACGACACAGTCTGTAAGTGTATCTCAATCACGCATATACGCCAAGCAGAACATGTTTGTCGTTAAATTTTCTTGATCTATGCAATTCTATCACTGCAGTTATCACTTTGTATTTGGATTAGATATTTGTTTGAAAATTTTTGTTTTAATTTTTGTAAAAATAAATTAGTCCAAAATCAGAAAATTTGAATTGCAAAGATTTTGTTATGAATTAGGTTTTCATGGGCCAAAGTGACAATTGTTTTTGTATAGATAAAAAATTTCCCCTCTTAATTATATATCTTGGTCTATAAGGATTTATGACACGATAACTTGCAAAATTGAATATCTTCTTATATAAAATAAGCATATTTTTTCACCTAAATTTAGACAATTATATCTCTCGGCTAAGCAAGATGAGTTGTGCTAATATATGGTTGCACTATCACTATGCTTAATTAATAAAAAAGATAAGGTAATAGTTTGAATAGAATTAAATTCATTAAATAATTTTTTTATAATAAATTAAATTAGAAAAATTATTTCTTGATTGAGGAGGTAAAATTTTTATGCTTCCTTATGCCCTTATTGGTTTCTCAAAAACATCGGATTGATTCTATAGAAAAAGAAGAAACCCTGGCAGAGGAAAAAAATGAAAAAAAATAAATAAATTCTTCGGCCAATAAATGTTACCAGAATCAGTACCATAACCGTAGTTTTCCTAAAAAGGGTAAAAAAAATTCTGAAAATGTAGAGCCCCTACAAAACGTATCATTCTTCTTCTTTATTCTTAATTTTTTTAGTAAATAAAAGAGTGAACTGAAAATAGCTATCAATAATTCCTAACTGTTCAATGTTTGGGTTCAGAACAGCAGCCCAAACTCAAGTGGAGAGATACATGTCCTGTCTAATACCCTTTGCGAGAAAAAATTTAGTTTCTTAGTGAAATTCAAACTCTCCATATATAAGATAACTATTTAAATCACCCGCTCGCTCCATAATATAAAAGAGGTTGCATCATTTAATTTTACCTGAAATGCCTCGCTATATTTTCGGCTGTATAAATAGAGCACCTAGGACCTAGCCCGCGCATTAAAGCCAAGCTTGTTATAGTCGGAGTCGATCCATATCTAGCACCGGCCCAACACTGGGGAAGGTTTTTTTTCCCTTGGCTGAACATAGGGAAATGGGTTAGACCATTATTTTAGCAATTTGAGAACTATTTGATTTTAATCGCTGACAATTTATTTTCTTTTTTATTGTACTGCTTTTAATTCTCAAAAGGGTAGGAGTATTTTTTGACTAGCATGGTAATTTCACTTTTTATCCTTGATGATCCAAAATCACCAATTCACCATAGAGGTTTTTCTACTCAAAAAAAAGAAAAAAGAAAAAGTTACCTTTGACTAAAGTCAAATTAAAAGTTCATTTGACAACAAAAAACTAATGACAGTTTATTTCAAGCAATCTAAAAGGAAAACACATTAATTAAAAACTTATTTATTGATGAAAACCCTTATTATCAGCTTATAGCATGTTGGAATAGAAAAGAATGAAACACCATTTTCATCTAGAATCACTTTCTGTCATGTCAAAATATTCTTCCTGTCCCAAACGTTGAATAGAATGATTGTTTTATTTTATATATCATTTAGTATAATTATTTTTTAATATTTTTTACCAGATAATTATTTTTTAACGGTAAAATAGTATGAAATTTAATTTAAAATAATTTAATTATTTGATTATATAATATTATCTAAACACAACTAATATCAAATGTCTTTTATGAAATAAAGTTACAAAATCATTTAAATGTTTTATTTTTATTTATAAACAATTAAAAGAACTATCATTATATTTAAGTTATAGCATCAAACTTATATTAGGTAAGTAATCCCCAACAAAAATGGTACCAAAAGCAATTAAATAAAATCTTATACAAAAATTTAGAAGTAACCAACATTTATTTAAATATATTATCATATATATTAGGGGTAAAATATTTTTTAAAAATTTTTCACCAATTCAAACTTCTCATGGTAGTTTTAGAACAAAACATTTTTCTCAATTATTTTGAGAAAAGTCTCTTTACTGAAAAGATTAACTTTAATCGCAAAAGTTAGATGATAGAGTAGAAAAAAATGAACAATTTATTTTATTTTAGTAGACACTCTTTATAACTTCCATTTTTATTATTCAAAACGTCTTTCCTAATACATATTTGTACCTCTTCCTTTAAAACTCTAACAGTTTTTTGTACCTCAAATAAATTTTTTTTTTTTGATAATCTAGGTTTCTAAGTTAAGCCTAACTATTCCTGGACCCCATAATCTTTGCCCCTAAGCTATGGAGTATGTAAATCGCGGATGTGCACGAATTGGGTCCCAGGTTCCCAAAGCCCCTGTACACTACTGCGCACAAGGGACCTACTCCAAACTGATTGTTCCAATATATTCCCTCAAATATAGCTCCCAGGTTCCCAGCAGGAGTTGAGCCCCCACCCTGCCGCTGGCAGCGAGAGTACCTTGATTGTTCTACCAACTCGCATATGACCGGGGGGACTGGATGCCTCCAGTGAGATTTGAACCCTCAACCTTTGGGTTGAGGGCCAAGCCTCTTGCCAGCTGAGCTGGCTACCTTTGGCACCTCAAATAATTTTTTAGTGATACAATCCACTGTCGCGTGGGAATTAAATTGTATATACAATTGTTTGTGGATTATCTGGTACTAGTATGAAGTATCCCCTCCTTTACAGCTCAAAACATTCCGTTTTGTGAAGTGAGAGAAATAAATTTATATCACTTTTACAACTCAATATTTTTCATGATTCATATTCATACATTTTCCTTACTTAAATTTGAAATTTTACATCAAATTTAAAACTTATCAGCTCAAGCATTTTTATTTCTTTTAAATAGTAATTTACTAATGATGATGGCCGTGCCATTCCATAAAATAAGTAATGAATGACCTAAATAATATTCATTCGTTTTATAATAAGTATTATTGTAAAAATTTTTATATATATTAAAGTAATAATAAATAAATTAATTTATCCTTAATTAATATTCACTCAATTATAACACAAAAAATTATTATATTTACTACATTAAATTTTATTATTTTATTATAAAAATAAATAAAAATTAAAATTTATCCAATGACTTTTATTTTACAATTAAAAAAAACTGATTTTTTTAATAAAAAAACTTATCTGCAAATCTGAAACTTTTTGTTTTTTTTTCTTTAAAACTCTGCAAGTTTGCAACTTAACTGCGCAATCATACGTGTAACTCCGCCACTCGCTTCTTCTCCATAATCAAATTCGCCAGCGCTTTGAAAGATTCTCCTTCCAGACCCCCGCCATCCCTGCCAGAACAAACAACGATGCCGCCGTCGGAGGACGGGGAAGAAAAGGCGATATCCTCATCCGGAGCAGCCAACGGGCGTTGCGCGTGTATCTCACGCGATGAGAGCTGTTCGCATTGCAGGCGATCTTCGAGCCTCAAGTCGTCCTCCTCTTCATGTTCTTTGCTGAGCTTTGATTCGTATCCAGTTCAGGACTATGATAAACTTTGGAGAATCTTCACTGCCTCTATTAAAGGCTTTACTATTGGCGCTGGCCTTAAGGGTGGCCTTGCTTTCTTCGCCATCCTCTCTCGCCTCCGTCGCAGAAGATCCTTACCCTCCGCCAAGTAATTATTACTGCTGTTTTCTATTCTCAATTTACTTGGAAACTTTTTCATTTCCTTCGGAGGTCCTCTACTTTGATTTCATTTCTATGTTGCCGATTCAGTTTCACACATGAAAACATTTGCATATTTTTGTATCCACCAACATGCAAGCTCGGTCATGCAAATAGTCGGACAAGATATATATATATATATATATATATATATCAGCGCTGGTGTGTCTGAGCTGCTGCGTGTTTTAGCATTTATAATTTCTTGTTCTTCAAAAAAAATGTTGGGAGATTATAAATGAATCTGATTATCTCTGCCTTAATTTATTAATTTGATTAATTAAATTTTGTTTCAGGAAAGCACATGTGGTTTCTGGTAGTGAAGATGTGATTTTGGCAGTAAAAGAGACACTGAGATACGGCTTGTTTCTGGGTACTTTTGCGGGTACATTTGTATCAATAGATGAAATTATTGCTGCTTTGGGTGGCCACAGGAGGCATGTTTTCTCTTTCTCTCTATATGCTTTTTCTTTTCTCTTCTATATCTTCGGACGGACAATTGCGCATACATATTTTGTCAGAGCAAAGCACATTTTGCTCTGGACTTTCATTGCAACCATATAATAGTGAGAGTGTTCACTGCATTCTTTGGGGGAAAAAGATATCTTTTATTGGAGTTTGGATAAACTGAGAATAATTACTAGGCAATGTTTATTTTTTATGTTCGTGTGAATTGCTTCGAAAAAGGTTATTTCTGTTAGAACTTTTTCATTTGTACAAATTTTGTTGTAATTCAGGACAGCCAAATGGAGGGCATTGCTTGCGGGGTTGATAGCAGGGCCATCAATGCTACTAACCGGATTCAATACACAACACACAAGTTGGGCGATTTACATTTTAATGCGTGCTGCTGTATTGGCATCGCGATGCGGAATCAAAAGCAAACGTTTTGGGCGCATTTGTAAACCTCTGACGTGGGCTCATGGAGACATTTTTCTTATGTGTCTCTCGTCTTCACAGATTCTGTAAGCATGCTAGCCTTCAGTAACTTGACAATTTGAAGTTCTTTGGTTTATATTTTGTGTTTTTTGATTGTCATGTTTGTTTAGCGTATGCAAATTGCTGTTTCTAAGGGTGCAATTTTGTTGCTAACAGGATATGGAACTGCAACATTAAATTGCTGCTAAGTCTGTGATTATTAGTTACTTCTCCAAGCAGTCGAATTATCTTTTTCATTGTTGTGTGATTTGAACTGGAAAATTTAATCAATAGCTTTTTTTATTTATTTTGAAATTCTATGATAATTATGATAAAACTTAATACAATAATGAGTTATACTGAAAGGAGTTATTTGATATTAGTTTTGGTAGTCTACTAAGTTCTCAGTAAAAGCACGCACACATCGATACTTTCAATGAATTGCAATGTACCTTGCAGCAAAGTGCCTTGTGAGTTTGCCACCTGCCATTCCAGGAAGCAAAATATTTTCTCTAAGGCCACATATTTTATTATGATTAAAAATATAATTAATAGGATAAAACAGCCATATCTATGCAAGCAGGTTAGCTAAGTGTCTAAATTTGTTCCTCTGCTGCTATTGCTTCCAAAGTCAGGCTAAGCTAATTGAGATGATGCATGATACTGACAGGAATCAAAATCAAACATTTTATCAGATCTTAACGATTGCTTTCAGTATAAGATGTGTGCGGGGTATAAAAGAAATCTTTACATGAAGCAAATAAAATGAATGCTCTTATCCTTGTTGTGTCTTATTGTTTATCAGATGAGATTACTCTTGCCTTCTCATTTGTTTTCACAAAGAAAGTTCTTTTTCCATTTGGCAGCCTCTCATCTGTGCATGAAATGTCCCAGTTGCAGAAATTATAGCAAGCTCAGGGTTATTCAATTGTTGAGTTCTAAAGATCTGAATTAAGGATGCGGTCTTATACCATCGTTCAGTAGAATAATGTTATTCCCTTGCAGTAATATCTAAGGAAAAAGAAATGCTCACTTTCAGGTCTTCTTACATATTGAAGCAGGAGAGTCTGCCTCCATCTTACAAGTCCTTTCTCAATAAACATGGGGCAAAGGATCCTATTATATTGCAAGGTGTGAGCGAAATTGTATCTGGCCTGCCTTTTACAAATTTGGGTGGCATAGAGAATTATTATAGATCAGCTGGTGTTGACATTAAACTGGATCCAGAAATGAAAGTCCCTTGTTCGGTATGAATTTCTTGATTATGAAGTGCTCCTATTTTTTTTAGCCAGAATCTCTTTGGTGTTTTCTGCATTACTATTGATCACAACTTTGTCAACTTTTACCAAATATCTGCTTTGCTTGTGGATGACACTAGCTTGGTTTAATCAAAGTAAAGTGGAAGTTAGTCGCACTTGGAGAAGAAAATGTCCTTTGGGGACATCTGATAAAATTGGAAAGTTGGACAAGAAAATAAAAGGCAAGATTATTCAATGGTAGACCAAAAATGACTGCTTGGTGTTTTATTGCATTATAGATGTCAAAGTAGTGAAGTAATTAATCTTGAATATCAGGAAATTTCCCATGCTGAATTGCTTTACAAACTTGGAAAATTGGTTAATTTAGTATCCAAATACTGGACATGTTTTGTATTACTGTTATTTCCTTTCTTTTATTATTTTCTAAGGATGGATTTTATTTTCATTTTTCCTGTGCTGCTAAAATGGTGATCTTCTACTTTATTAAAGGTACATAATAAATCCTGTGCTGCTAGATGGTTTTCTTCTACTTTATTAACGTTATATAATAAATCACAGTCTTACATCTTGCCACAATCAGAATAATAAAATATTATTACTGCACTCTTTGTTAGCGTTGGTGAGCCATTTGTTCAAATTGAGTTCTATTTTCTACAACCTTTGTTTTATACATAATTAATTTTCCTGCAGTGTCGTTTTATGATCGAGTTAATGTTTGGTTTAGAATATCTAATATGCCTAGTTTTTAAACACTGTTTTTGTGATATTTTGTGTGTTCTATGTCATTCAAGCTTTCATAGAACTCAAGAACAAGTATTACAATAGACTTTAACATATTCGGAAAGTGCTTTATAGTCTTTTCTTATGGTAAGAAATTAAGAATGACAGAAAATCTTTTTAGGACAATTGATAGCTTTTGTGACTTTTAGGCTGTAGAATAAATCCAGACATGGAAGTCAGAATAAGATGAAATTTTAGTGTATATAGGCTTTCAGCATTGGTCATCATATTCAGAAGGGTGTTTCAGAAGAACTTCCTATTGTGAATATTAGCTGAAGAAGTGGCTTTATCATCCCTAAATTATATGGGATGGTTGGTTGCATATTGAGTTGCTAGATTTTTCAATAGACTTACTGAAGAATCACAAAAGAAAAGGTTGCAAGAAGGATCTCCTTCTGAGTGATTTATGGAAAACTTAGCATATGATAAGCCATTGGCTTTCAATTTATTAAACTCACTTTGCTTATAAATCAGAGATGATTCTCCCTAGAGTTTAAAAGTTCTAGTAGAGAAAAAATTTACAAAATAATTTACAGAAAAACAAAGAAAAGACTGTTCCTCTGGACCAGATTATGCTGTGGATTCTAGCTGCTCTTCCATGATTCCGGGCTGTACATGCTACTACTGGGTCAACGCTTGTAGACTTTCCCTGAAAGTATTGTTCAGATAAACATTTAATATCTGAATCTCCACTTGG
Organism: Rauvolfia tetraphylla; assembly: GCA_030512225.1. Taxonomy (NCBI): domain Eukaryota; kingdom Viridiplantae; phylum Streptophyta; class Magnoliopsida; order Gentianales; family Apocynaceae; genus Rauvolfia; species Rauvolfia tetraphylla. The sequence goes on along the minus strand of JAJQKT010000058.1, from coordinate 6,013,026 downwards.
ATTTTTCTCGCACATTTACCTGCTGTTGACCATTTCAAAATTTAGCAGTGCTTCTCTATGCCCTCTTTGGTCATGAGAAGTGTGTTCTATCTGAACTATTTCATGAGGACTTTGAATTTTTTAGCTTTGCAGAATGATTTTTGATGAGAATGTCAAAATCTATGCAGATTATACATGGAAACCAAGCATGTGAGGCACATTTTTTTTCGTTCCTTATTCAAGCCTATAAAAGAGCACTTCCTGTTTATCTTCCAGTTTATTTAATTCCTGCACTGATAGTGCATCGTCAAGGTATCTTTAAAAGGTAAGACAAATTGTTGTTTTCTGCTGTGGTACACACAATTTTCCTTTTCTTTCCGTTTGAAGGATATGTTGCATGGTCATCTTTGGCTTCACATGCCTCAACTCTTCCTTGGTGATTGAGTACCTAGATGCACTTTTGCTATTAATATGTCACTCGGTGGTCATTAATTAACAGATTTCAATTGTCCATAAGCTGAATGATTGATGAACTAATGGCAAGGAATTAACCTGCTAGATGTATTATCTCAATCTTCTATATCCTCAACCAGCTGATGCTTCAACAAATTGTAGTTGCTTTGCTTTTTTCTTCAATATATGAATAGTTTCTTACATTGTGATTTGAATTAATATACTTGTGCCCTGCTGATGTGTGTTGGCTTCTCATTTTGGTCTCTGAAAATGCTCACTGTCACTGCTCATTTGTTCTGGTGAATTTTCCAAGCATTACTGGTAGAAACTTGGGTTCTGGGTTACATGGATGATTAATTTCTAATTCTCGGTCTACATGATCTCTTTAAGCACCATTTGGTTTGACATCTTAATGTTCTGCAGGCCTCATAGAATCTTAACTAAAGGTATCCTAGGAACTGCAAGATCTAGCTTGTTCCTGTCAATGTATTGTTCATCCGCCTGGTAAGTATGTATGAGTGCGGGATGTTTTTATACACTCTGGTATGTACTTCTAGATACTTTTACCGTAAAAACTTCCCATTCTTTCTGTTACTTTCCAGGAATATATGAAGTGGTTGAGAAAAGCTATATACATCATAGCACATTTTAATCTAGGAGTTCCTATATATCTTGGCATTTACTGACTTGGATCTGTCCAAGTTTGTAAACTAACACTACCCACCTCTCTCATTTTCCTGTTGCACCTGAGTTACATGAATTCTAATCCAAAAGTCAGCAACAGATCCCAGGAGCACTGTACCCCGTCACAACCTAGCCCCCTCGCCCAAACTCCTCTTTGTTGGAACAGCACATAATATGCTATAATACTTCTATAATTAACATATGAGTTCTTCCGATAAGTAAACCAAAGTGCCATAGCCTGCCATTCTGTAGATCTTACTCTTCCTTGTATTTGCTATAGCACTTGTGCATTCTGGTGTCTTCAATGCATGTTTTATTTAGGTTAATGAATAATTAGTACTTGTCATAAATATTTCCTTTTGGTAGGCTGTGGACATGCTTCCTCTTCAGGATTCTTAAGAGATGCAATATTCCTATGGTGGCAATGGGAACGGTAAAAGAAATATTTCTAAATTTCTTAGATTTGCATGGAGCTTTTGGTTTCATATTTCTTTCGAAATCTTGAAGACTGACATGCTGTTTTGGGCAGTTCCCTACTGGTTTGGCATTGGCAATTGAGAAAAAGAGCCGACGGATAGAGATATCACTCTATTGTCTGGCACGAGCCATTGAAAGTTTCTTCACATGTATGGCCGATGTTGGATATCTGCCTCAGTCTACTAATTTGAAGAGAGCAGATGTGGTTGTCTTCAGCATTTCAACTGCTATAATAATGCACTGTTATGCTGTTGAGAGGGATGTTTTTCGATCCAAATATCTTAATGTTCTCGATTGGGTGTTTGGTGTGCCTCTTCCACCCTATGAAACTACACCGCGTAAAAGCCGTGGAGCAATAGACTTTAATCCCTGACATGGTAGCAGTTCTAAACTCTGGAAGCAGAAGAATCCAATCATTCATTATGGAATTCTGGGCTCTAATTCTTTACCTGTGAAGAAGCAGGTTGTGCCTTGTATACCAAATCATGTACTATCATTTTTTTTCACAATTTACAATAAAATATTTATCTTATACAATGAATCAAGTTTTGTTGATGAGGAATTGCTAAACTAGAAACAAGCATAAGGCTTGTTATTTTTTTGTAGAAGAGGTTGTTAATGTAGTTGTCAAGCTTTGCAATTTATACAAATTTTATCTAGTTTGTGGGTCTCTAATGGATGGTGTTTAGCCAAATCTCTGTTTTCCCCATGTAATGTTCCGTTCAACCGCTCAGTATTTGATGTAAATTTCGCTGCCAAAGGGAGGATTTATATATCCATCGTTGAAGCTAAAATTGCACAACAGCAATTTGAGTTTATATAAATTCTACCTTTCAATTGATTGTGTAGAGTTTGTTATTTGTCCACTTGGGTACCAAGCACGGCCTAGTCTTGCATTTGCTCGTACTTTCATCTTGAGCTGAGCTGAAGTAAACTCCACCTGTAAGCTATCATGTTAACCACGTATTGGTTCCTGCTCTTGCTGAAATATTCCTGTTATTTCCCATTATGCAATATTCATTGAGCAACCATGGATTCGATGGATTGGCTAGAAATAAGAGAATTCAACAAGCAAAGCAAGGCAAAACCAAGATATTCAATTAGTTCAATTCCTCAAATCTCCCTTAAGCATTTTACCCAGATTACATTACATAAAATCCAGATCGACAAGTCATAAGAGAACTCAACAACCCACTAAAACATCTAAAAAAACCCTAACTTTTCCATCAAAAATAGAAAATTCAGACCTCATCCTCATGAAGAAGCATATTGGGAATCCCCTTATTTACAGGGAATTTCCGGCCAGTTTCCGGGCAAACCAAAGCACCCTCTTCGAGATGAAGCTGAAGGAGGGCATGGTGAAACTTGCGGAGAAATTCTTCGGATTCCAGCATCGCTGGCTCGGCAAGATCAGGAAGCTCCGCGTAGCCCATGGTTCTAGAAGCCTCCACAAGGGCCTTGTAATCGACCTTATGAAACATATTCCTGAGGAAGTCGGGGTTGAAGTCGATTTCCTTTTCCACCATTTTCTCCACTTCGATCCTCAGAGGGAAGCCGTTCGTTACGCCCTTGATGTTTGATGATAACATGTTATGGGTTATGAGCCTCATCGTCGTAGATTTTTTCTTCTCTTTCTCTGCAGTGAACGTCTGAGAACTGGACGGAAGCGCAGCACAACTCCCCTGTTGACGGATTGGGGTCTATGCCTTAAATCGAGCTCTACGCGAGTCGGGCTAAGCTAAGTTCAGGTTCAATTTGAGTAATATCATAGTGAGGCTTAAACGGGGCTCATAAATATTGATCCGAGCTCAGTTTTTATGAGCTCAGGTTAAGCTCGGACCCAATTCGAAATATACCTATTAATTTTTTATTATTTTTATAAATTATTTTCTCACCATAAATTATAATTATCTTCATAAATTAATGTATTAATATTTGTCTAACAATAAATTTCAATTAATTTACATATATTATTGAACAATATCTCTAAAAACTAAGTAAATATTTATCTGAAAATCAATAAAAATAAATTATCATAACAAAATAAAGTATTATAGCAATATCTCAATAATATTAAATTCCAACTAAAATAAATTAATAAAAGTGGAGTACCAAACTACCAGAGTCTGAGAATTCATTGATCAAGAATCCTTCAAATGGATACTTAAACAGAGATATATAATGCATTAAAATTCAATAATCTGATATGACGTGCTTCAATATGAATTAACCGAAAAAGAGGAAGAATGATCCCATAACTCCAGAAATCAGTAAATTTCTAACGATGAAACTAGGCACCAAAGCATTAAAACACACCACCACTGAGTTTATTAATCACTTTACATAAATTAATGAGATAATTATATTTATAAATTATACCTTATAAGTTATATAATATAAGTATTAACTATTAAGTAATTGGTAATTTTTTTCTCTTCTATTTCTAAATTTATGTTGAGAAGTGAAAAAAAATTATATTTTGTGAAATTAGTTAAATATATTAATTACGAAAGTGAATATGTAGAATATATTATTTTATAAAACTAAATATTTACTTTGAAATATTCTAAATTACAAGTACAAAAATTAATTTGAAGACTATGGTAAGATCTTATCTTCCTCTTTTATATGATTTCTATTTTTCGTGTTAGTAAAGGTAATAATATTCCTACCTACGCATTTACTGTGTTAATACTTAATATCCTTAGAATTATGATAAGCTCAATAAGTAGTTACAATATTATAAATAGACTCTATGATTGAATAGCATGCATACTGTTTTCAAAGTTACTAAGAATTAAAACTATTAAGCTACATTAATTTTCTAAAATATAATTTTAAAGTGTTAGAAGTGAAAACTTTATACACTAAATTTTTTTGAAAGTGAAATATAAACAAAATTATTTATATCAAAACACATAAAATTTTAATTTACATAGTTATGATGATATTAATATAGTATTATACACAAAAAATTTTTATTATATCAAGAAATTATAATATATAATTATAAATTATTATTAGACATACTCGGGCCAAGCTCATAACGGGCCGAACTTAATTGAGCCCGAGCTCGGCCCGAATAACAATCGGGCCGAAAATTCAAGCTCTGTCTCAGCCCTAGTCCTAAAAAAGTTCCGCCTTAAAAAATCAAACCGAATCGGGCCGGGCTCAGGCTAGCCCGGCCCAATACTGGAGGGGTTGGTTGGACTGATTTTACATTTATGACCTTCCAGGTTTGGGCCGTTTCACATTTTGATATACGAGAGTGTTTTTAAGGTCCATTCCAGATTTTAAATGGATTCTGGAGGGGGTGGGGGACGAGGTCAGGAATATGTGTGAGATGGGCCGGCCCCAGCCCTTAACCTCCATCTTGCTTGACAACAAAAACAACTTGATATATATAACATGGGTGTGCATTATTTGGATCAAATAAAATATCCAATCCAAATTAATCTAAATTTATAAATATAATTTGAATATTTAAAAATATAATTAATTTGATTTGGGTATTCAAAGTTTTCTATAATTTAGTTTGGGATTTCGGTTTTGGTTTCTTAAATCCAAACCGAAAGTGACAACTAAATTTTTAACTATATTTAGTTTATTTTATATAAGTTAGGTTAGACACTTCATTTATCAATGACTAAATATTTTTCTCTTGCCGTTCAACACTCTTTTTTGTCTTTCCAACCTTAAATTCAATGAATTTTATTTTGAATTTTAAATTGTAATATTGTTTCTTTGTTTAAGAACATTAATAGATTTTAATTTAAATTAAATATACTTTTTATATAATTATTTTCTATGACTTTTTGTAAAGTTTTAATTCTTTATATTTCAGTTTAATTTAAATTCGAAACTGATTCAAGTTGAAGTAAATTGAACTGAATGAAATTATTTATTTTATATTATTTTAATTTTAGTTATAGTTCTTTGTGTTATTGTGTACTGTATATATAGTGAATGAAAAATTTTTCTCCAAATTGAATTAATTTTGGATTGGATAATTCAATTTTTAAAGAATTTCAATTCAGTTTGATTTCAAAACATATTACAAAAAAATTCTAAAATCGAACAGAAACTGAATTATAAAATAAAAAATGGAATGCACGCCCCTAATTAGCAGCATTTCTTTTGCGTTATTTTCTTTTCCCTAAATTAAAGGTTCATCTTCCTGAAATATAAGTGAATACCGAATACTGGGTGCTTGAAAAACTATCGGAAGTTTGATTGCTAGTACTTTAAATAGTTGAAACTGTTAGGAATTGTCTAACGTCTTCCAAACTCCACATTAGTATGATATTGTCCGCTTTTGGGCAAAGCCCTCACGGATTTGTTTTTGGGTATCTCCCAAAAGGCCTCATACTAATGGAGTTATCTTGAATCTTATATTTAGACAATTCTTCTATCAAATTTTCCATGTGGGACTTAGTTTGCATCCCAACAATCCTCCCCTCAAACTAATGACCACACAGGTCATAACCTCTCCTTCAGAGGTAATCCATTTGATCTGTCAACCATCTTGCACCGCCGCTACCAACCAGCGGGACACGCCGCCTGACCACCACATTATCAGGAAGACTTTCGACACAAGGCATCAACCGCAGATCTCCAACGAGGGGGGCTTTCCACACAGTGCCACGTCATCCAGACGAACCATCGGCTCTGATACCACTTGTTAGGAATTGTCTAACGTCTTCCAAACTCCACATTAGTATGATATTGTCCGCTTTTGGACAAAGCCCTCACGGATTTGTTTTTGGGTATCTCCCAAAAGGCCTCATACTAATGGAGTTATCTTGAATCTTATATTTAGACAACTCTTCTATCAAATTTTCCATGTGCGACTTAGTTTGCATCCCAACAGAAACTAGTGGCGGCATGAGAGATTAATCTGACCGCGGTTGCTCCATTGGTTTGTTTTAGAACAATTAATGAACTTTGCATATCTAGCAAGCTCGTGAAGGACCTTTTTATCCATTTTTCCTAGACCCTCAGACATCGCTCTTTTCCCAGTATAATGCCCTCGGTGCTATTATAGTCCTCAAACTTCCATTAATACTCAGGGAAGACTGAGGCTTAAAACTGCAGATTTTATGCATATATAACAACCTAAAGACTTTGATCAATAGCATAGATATGAAATCATGTCCATTACTTCGATACATTCATCCACCACTTATAAAATGCAAAGCCATACACAGTAGAATAAACCACCATTCTGATTGGGTATATCTTAAACCTGCATTATCAAAGATTAAAGCTTGATTTGCAGACATAAGATAGTTTTTAATGGCACTCGATTTAAAGTAATGTAAACCCAACATTAATTTCGAATTGAATATAAAGGAAAAGAAAGGTGATTACCTCGTGGGTGGATTTTGGTTCAGGGTAGAACGAAGAGAGCGGACGTTATCGACATTAACCGGCGTGCACCATTGAGAGACGCTGCGATCGAAGAACTCCCAATCGGGCAAAAGCACACCAGAGACGGCAAACATGCCGAAGAAGTAGGTGGCCAGCATTTTCTTCATGGACAGAGTATAAAGCCCTACAAATATTACGATTGCAGCCAAGGTAGCTACTGATGAGCGGAAAACGGCGTTATCGATCATCGATGGCCGACCGCTTGTGCTTTTGTTTTTCCAAATTACACTGATGCAAGTGATGCGATGGCTCTGAAACTTGGAAAAGGAGGTGATAAGGAGGAGGTAGTTAATGAAGATGATGGGCTGTTGGCAGACTCAGATGGTTATTTATTGCTTCTGCAGTAGAATGAATGCATGAGAAATTAGTTGAGGTTCCTTTAAGAACCAGAACCAGTGCCACGTTATTGTGAAGAGGCTTGGGAGCACCGATTATCAATTTGCTTAGGGTGCAGCATAATTTTTTCATCACTTATTAAATAAATTTTTAATCATCAAATTTTAATTTCAAATATTAAAAATTTAAACATAATAAATAATTATTTTAAATTTAAATATTTATTTATTATATAATTAAATAATTATTTATTATATAATTAAAAATTTATTCAATAATCACATTTCTAATAATTGAATTAAAATTCGACAATTGAGATATATTAAGCATGCGCTAAATAAAAATGTTGTTTGTATGGAATCGGAGTTATCATAGTGTTCGTCAGTTTTTCTATTCATCCCAGAAACCGTCACCTATACCACTCAAAAATAACAGAAATTATAAGTAAGCTTTGGATAAGCTAATAAATCTTATCTCCTTCTTTTCTCTCACATTTTGATCTGTTCTTCCACCATATAAGATTTAACATAATAAGAAGTAGCTCAGTCAGTGGTACAAGTTGACTTAGAAGAAATTGTAAACCTTGACGGCTATGTTCTAAAGGGAATTCATTTTTATTGTGGCAAACTCTTATTTAATTGAGGCAAGAAGAAATATCCCTAACAAAATTCTTCTTTTTCTTTTCTTTGCTTAAAAAAAGAAAACAAAAATACATCCGGACTTCTTTTCAATCTTGGAAGCATACTGCGAGAATTGGGCTTTTGTGGTGGATCATCAAGGAAAAAAGAGATTGGGCCGAATCACCGCAGAGTCTGAGGAGAATTTGCTGGTGGGATATCTAAGCTAAGCTTTGCTCCTCGCAATTGAAACATAGGGGCCGATTAAGGTTTTTGAAGCAAAAAAAAAAAAAAAAACAAAAACAAAAAACAAAAAACAAAAAACTGGTAAGCCTATGTTATGAACCTTCTAAATCAAACGAGAAGTTCTTTTAACAACTAAAATATTTAATTTTATTAGTTTTTTATTTTTAAGTTTTAAAAATTTTATATTAATATTTAAAATTATAATTCAATTATAATGATTAAAAATAATTTAAATTTTAATTACAATCATTTATAATTTCAAGATTCAATTTCTCTCTCTTAATTTTTAAAAATTTGAATAGGTAATGAAATTCAATATCAAAATTGAAACAATGAATATTGATCTTCTATTAGACATCACTATGTACTGATTATTAAAAAAATAAAATAAATATTTTGTAGTAAATTTAAAGATTTTATATAATATTTAAAGGATAAAAATGTTAAAATTATTTAAAAATTATTTTGTATTTTAAAAATCATCTTATGTTTAGTGCTTATGTTAAAATATTATGTTAGCTTGAGATGAAAAGCAGTCGGTGTTAATTGGTTAATTTGCATAAAGAGTAATCTATCATTGATCTCTTTCTTTTCCTTTTATTTTGTTTTCATTTTGTTATATGTTGTATTAGTCTTATGTTAGTTAAGAAATGGAAGCTAAATGGTATTTTTTTAAAAAAGCTAGTATAGTTTGAGATTTTCTTTTGAAGTCTAACTTTTATGTTGGACCATTTTTCTCATTATAAGAAAAAAAGGTCATGTGTACCTGGTATTGTCAATATTTAATGATGGCTGACTGTGAAAGAGATGAACAACTTTCTATTGTCATTCAATTCTAAACAAGGCAAAAGGGAAAATGAACTAGGTATCGTGTTGACAGCAATCAACTCAAAAGATTAGATAAGCATATTGCTATAGATAATGTAGAAAAAATGGCAAAAATTGCTGATTTTTCTTCCATATTTATAGAAATTTTGCTCACTAATTTTCTACTAATACTAATTTTCTACTAATGAACCTTGTCCGAGCAATAGAATTGACATTTCTAAATAAAAAATTTAGGAGTCTCATCCCTATCAAATATAAGATTTCTTTTTCTCTATAATAGGAGTAATGTTCTTACCTATAAAATATATATATATATATATATATACACACACACACACACTTTATTTATTTTGTGATCTCCAGTAAGTTTGTAGTGGTGGCTCTTCTTATTGTCATGAAAAGAAAATTATTTGAACCAAAGAAAGTACAATATATGAATTAGTGAAAACATATAAATTTTATACTTCGAAGTAGGTTTTTTATAACTTCAAAAAATTTAATCTTGAAATTTGTAAATTACAAACTAGGACTCCATCAGCCATTAACTCAATTAGGAAGAAAGAAAAAAAAAAAAAGAAAGAGGAAGAGAAAGAAAATTAAGTTGCCAGTTGGTCACGTTGACTGTTGTTTTCACTCTATTGCCTGTGGCCTTTGGCAATGATGTCATTACTAGTGAGAGTTAAGCCAACAAAAAGATTCGGTAGTTGACGGCTTCTACCCTTCACTTAACCATCATACAAGAAATTATTAGATCAAAATTAAACACTTTAAATTATCTTTTCCACCTTTTATATAAAGGCTGCATAAAATTCTTGGTTGGTAGGAAATTCTTTAGTGCAATAGCATAATTAAAGAACTATATTTCTCATATATAGGAGTTAATTAACTCATATTTCTAACCCATTTTCATTTAGATTGTCTTAAAAAAGGTATATATGAATTAGCTTTTAAAATTGAGACTTCATTTAGATTGAATGTCATTCAGACGGAACAACAATTAGGTTTCTTCAATTTCAATTTTCTAAGTATCTCACTTTCTCTTTTGTTCGTGTTGATTCCGAATTTTTAATTCTTTATCACATTGTGATAATTATTTCTACTTTTGTTTAATTTTTCTGACTCTATGATGGCTGCGCCATATGCACACCCATCTGTATATTTATCCCCAGATAGATTGATTAATTATACGGAACAACTTGGCAAATTGTGATTCTAAAATTATTTGGATTCAGTACAGATGTAATTGAAGAAAACAATTAACATAAACCGAAATATATACTAAAAGTACTCTAAATATATATAGTTACTACAAGAGACCAAATGGATAAGTATTGCCAGGACTCATTTTATACTCAATTTGCAAATAATATATAGTCTTCCAATAAACGGGTGGTTCTTATATAGAGTACACGGGAGAGGAGTCTTTGATCATTAGGTCACCAGCACTGTTTCTTCCCAGAAATTCTGTTAGTACGTTCGCACTGTCACTTTCTTAACCAGTCCACCGTTGTATTTCCTTGTTTTCGTCAGATCAGTCTATCCTTCTATATATATATATATAACGAAAAGGGCCTCACATTAGATTAAAGCGCGAATATGAGGCTAATTCCTCAAATTCCTATTTCCACAAATTGGTAATTAGTAAAAAACAAGACACAAGAGACTCGTGAATTATTATTGAAAAATGTGACTTAACCTAATTTTATTCCAAAAGATACTTTGAAAAAAAGAATTACCTAAAATCCTTCTCTAATAAAGAATTAATTTTTATAGAAATTTGTTTCGTGTATGATATCTCAACACCTCCTCACGCCCACCTGGAGAGCGAAATCTGGCAAATATTAGGCCTAACTCGTAAGTACAATTGGTTTACCACCTTTGTGATTTAAAAGAAAAGGAAAATCCTTGTCGTTCCTTGTTAAGGGCACAAGGATTTGAAGTCTGTGAGATCTTGTAATCCCCGAATACTCTCAAAATTTGGTCATTTTGCTCCGCGGAGTTGGAGCGACATATACTTTACGTGGCATTTGAAGCCAAATCAAAGCATGGCCACGATATCTAGTTTAGCCACAGTTATCTATGTCTTCAAGCAAGCAAATTATTAAGTAAACACTAGTCGTCTTATGATATTCGCTACCATGTTAAGGGCTCAATTACCTTTCATTTTAGTAATCAAAAGTTTACTCATTTATTTACCATTTTTACCGATAGTGTATTTGGATTGGATTTTGTTACGAAATTTAATGTAATTTTTTTATTTTTAAATTTTATTTTTTTATAAATAATTTATTTTTTAAAAATTCAATCTCTATCTAATCTCACCCCATTGCTTACAAGCATTTGACCAATTATAAATCCTAAGAATAAATTTTGGGTCTTGGAATGACAAACATAACATCCAAAAGTTGGTTTACTTCTGGCCTTTATCCTCCATATTGTTACTTTTTTCAATCAAATATATCCTTGCATGTGTCCCTCATGGCCAAACACATATATAGTGCTTTATGTTATGAATAATAATTAAGATATGACAAGTAAATGGAGTAATAAATAGGTCATCCAAAAAACGTACGGACTACATATTTACAAGCATTTATGATCGTTTTAAGTTTGCGCGTTTGGTGAGAAAATATTATCTTCACTTTTGGCTTTAACTAATGAGAGAAGTGGTCAAAACCTTTGATTTTTGCATGGAAAAAGTTGCTTGTGGAACAATATAACAACAAAAAAAAAAAAACAAGGGAAAAAAACTAAAATATGTTATGTGCATAAAATAATTGTTTAACAAAAACAAGAAGAAAACAACATGTGAAAAATACAAAAAGTTTAATTTGATAGAATTTAATTTTTAAATTTTATTTTAAATTTTATAAAAATTAAATTATTTATAAAAAATATATGAATCTTAATTTTAAATTTTAAAATTGATTTCAAAATAATTGACCCAAAGATTGATGTGTGTCCTACATCAGTGACATGTCTTGCTTATTTTTTCCCAACAAAACAGGTGAAGATTTAGGACGTCGGCTGTACCAACTGTTGCTGTTCCAGTCTGCAGTTTCCTTTGGATTAATCACCCAAAACCATCCCATTTCGACTGCATTTTTTTTCATTCGGCTTTTTAATTTTTATTAAACATTCTACATGAGTATTCACAATATATATTTTCTGTTCATAATATGAAATATTTCTTAATTGTCAGATCTTACTGATCTGTGCCATCTTATAATACAACTGATTAGGTCTTCTCTAAATGTTTCCCACTGTATTGTAATTAGACGAAAGTATAATGTACCCTCTCATCTATTAGTTGGCTTAGTTTATAATGTTAGGAACTCTTGTAAATTGGATGGGGGAATGTCTCCCATCTGTTCTCTTTCCTACCAATTTTGGGGAATTTGAGTGTTAATAGATTAATATACATATTTACATTAAAAGAAGTAAAATAGTACTTACTTCGTTTCAAAATATATATCATATATATTTTTTCATTTGTTTTAAAAAATATATAATTTATTTATATAAATACTTCATTTATTATTTTATTTATAATTTTACACTTATCTTCAATTAATTATTTAAATACTTTTATTCTTAAAAAACTATTACTTTTCTAATCAATAATCATAAATACTAATCCTTAATGTTAAATTTAAATTTATTACACTAAGCAATCATTTTTAAATAGAAGCCTTTTATACATCTATAAAAAATTTTCATAAAATTTTATCAAAATTTGAATTTGAAATAGAAAAGATAATTAAAATTAGTAAATTTTATTTCCTAAATAGTGTATCGCTGTTCATTTGACCACGTGATGTTTTCCGTTTATATCTAACTATATATATTCCTCAAATTTGATATTCATTGAGTAAAATAAATAGAACCTTTAGAGTTCAGACTTAATCTTCCCAAAACCTTTTCAAACTACTTTAGGTTTGGTACTTTTCGTGTTAGTATAAACCAGCGTCGCCAGACGCGTGCTTTAGAAGCCTTCTACAATGGCCGGAGAATCCCATTACAGAGGTTAATAAATATAAGAAATGTACGACAAGTATTAAGAGTTTTTTTTCCAGTTCCAAATTTTAAAATTTATTATTTTTCTTCGACGTTAGAGCTTTATTTCTAGTTTTAGGATACTTATTTTGGAAAAAACTTAGTATGCGTTACCATAAAATGGAACCTTGATTTCTTTTCTTTTTTTCAATTTTCAATTGAGAAATTCCATTTGAGCAGACTGGGGACAACGGGGTCAAATTATGGCACTCCCTGAAAGAAAGAAAGGGCTATTGAGTCCCTATTGCGTGCATGGCTTTACGTTCCCATACACGTATACATCAGCTGCTACCTACGTCGAACTAATAATTATGATATTCCTATTAATTAATTATACATTAATTACGTCTAGCTTACTCAATTCTGCTTTGTTGCTGTCTTTCGGGTTGCAAATTTACCAAATTGCCTTAATTTGACATGTATATGGGAAATTCTTGCGTAGATAGTGCTCATTATACCGACAATGACCAGTGATTAAAGATATTTTTTCCATCGATTAGACGTCTCTCAATTGTTCATTAGAACAGAGATATTGGTCCATGATATATAAATAAAATATAAGATTAGCAAGACTAATTCAAATTTAATTTAAATTGTATATATATAATCTAATTCTTACTTTTGAAATGACTTAAATTAAAATTTTTTAATATAATGTCACATGTAAAAGTTAAACTAGTGACATTATAAATTCGCTTACCAATTAGCTCGAGCTGCTTAGGATAGAAATTAAGTATTAAACATACATGGGCTCAAATATGATTTACAAAAAGGTTAGAAGGAAAGGCCCAGGGTTAAAGAAAGGAATACATAGTGGCAAGATATTAGTTTACTAGAAATATTAGTTATTAGATAATAAATTTTGAGTTCAATTTGCATTTTCTTTCTTTTTATTAGATAAAAGAATATATGCATATATCTTTTATAGTTTGACATATAGATATTTTTCTAGGTAATTTGATGTGATTCATTTACAATAAGGTTCTTGTGGAGGTACCCTATCTGGAAATGACAAGAAAGTAAATAAAACATAGCGTTGATTATATAGTTTTTCAAAGAAAGCAAATTAAAAGAAAATGCCTGAGGGATATTTGTGACAATTTAAGTGAGGAAGTATATAGCTTTTATCTACCACATGGTCAATGCTCAGTGCAAGTCTTTTTTAATTTTCCCTTTGAATAAACAAATAATAAGAAACCAGATTTGAAAACAGTATAAATAGTGTAAGCCCTTGGCTTTGGTAGTAGCCAGGAAGAAGCAAGCTCCTTCCCGAGAAAGAAACCATAGCAACATGGGAAGGTCCCCCTGCTGTGATGAAAATGGCCTGAAAAAAGGGCCTTGGACACCTGAGGAAGATCAAAAGCTCGTTGATTACATTCAGAAACACGGCCACGGGAGCTGGAGAGCCCTCCCTAAGCTTGCAGGTAAAGTCCTTGGCAGCTTTCTCTAGTGCAAAAACGAATGATCTCTACTATGCTTTCCAGTAAAATCAGGCAACTTGATCGTGCTTCATCTCTGCAGGCCTCAACAGATGTGGAAAGAGTTGCAGATTGAGATGGACAAACTATTTGCGGCCCGACATCAAGAGAGGAAAGTTTTCTCAAGAGGAAGAACAAACAATTCTACATCTCCATTCTATTCTTGGCAACAAGTAATTTCATCAACTCATATTTTTTGACACTTTTTTTAATCTTTTTTTGGTCCGTTTGGGTCAATCATATTCTGTTTTGGTGTTGAAATTAGGTGGTCAGCAATTGCGACGCACCTCCCGGGGAGGACAGATAATGAAATCAAGAACTTCTGGAACACACATTTGAAGAAGAAGTTGATTCAAATGGGATATGATCCGATGACTCACCGGCCAAGAACTGACTTATTTGCAAGCTTACCAAATCTCATAGCCTTGGCTAGTTTACTTGAGCATCACCAGTTGGAAGAACATGCCGCAAGGTTACAAGCAGAAGCTGCTCAATTAGCTAAACTTCAATACCTGCAATGCCTTCTTCAATCTTCTGCTTTAACTAATAGCTCAAACAGCCAATTTAGTACAGTGGATTTGGCGCCAGTCAATTCCATAAATTCGATTCCTCAGATTACAGAAACAGTATCGTCTCTCAATTTGTCCCAGTTTGAAAATGTAGCTTCGTTTTCCATTGAAAATGCTGGCTCTCAACTGCTCCACCATCCCATCACCTCAAGTACCAGTCCCATGGCAGACCCACAAGTCCCTTTCGATTTCCAAACACAATTGAATAATGATGTTACTCAGAATTCTTCTAACTTTGCAATGGTCAGCCAGCTACAGGATAACACAGCTAATTCTCCTTGGTTTCTTCCTTCTCCTGCATCTTCCACACTTCCACCCCTGACTGAAACCTCGATAAGCAATATAGGCGACGCTAGCAGCAGCTCCAGCAACGCTGAAGGGGCTTCTTCAGATTGGCCAGAACTACTTTTCGAAGACCCGTACATGCATGAGATATCATAGCCTAAAAACTTATTATGATCATAATTAAGAATTTCAGAAAGGTTTATTTCGAGAGACTTTTTGCCGTTGCTATATGGGGTGTTACTGGACATGCAGAGATACGTAGTCAACACAAGAAAGCATGAAATATAGGGCATTGTATATAGTTTTGAGGTGATCAGAGTTACTTTCGTTGCAGTTTTCAGATTCAACCTCAGAATGTGAATGTAATGTAATTGCCAGTTTCATCAGATCGTACTTTCTTCTTAGCAGATAGTGGCCTCAGACAACCCCTCCCCTACCCACCCCAAGTAAAAAGAAAAAAAGAAAAGAAAAGAAAAGGGAAACAAAACTCTCAACCGCAAAAAGACAGAATCTTTCTATGTTCATTGAATTAAAATTCAGAATCTGTATTGTCTTGGACAAAAATGTCTCTGTAAAGAACTGGTAGGAAAATGACACTGCAAGAAGTTCTGTCGCATGATAACATTTAATGACAAGACACAGCCTATGCTAAAAGATAATTTCTGATTAATCATATTAACGGCAACAGCTGATTAATCATCTAATTCTCTTTGATCAATCAAAAGGATGGCGCTATAAAAATGCTAGAGAATATTATCATAACCTTCCAAAAGTTTCTCATAGTTGAGATATCATGTTTGAAATAAGTATCCAAAAATAGCTATGACCCATCCAAAAAAAAAAAAAAACTCAAATAGCTATGAGATGTGTGAAAGTTACTCAATCAATGCATAGAATACTTTCACTTAACCAAAAAAAGCAAAAGAAAAAGAAGAGAGGACAGGTTCTGTCATCAACTCGAATAATATTTGAGAAACTTAAAAAATTGATGGAGTTCTCAAGCAAAACCCAATATCAATGTGATTAAGTCTTCAAAATTTTGGAAGGTTAGAGAAACTTTATGGTGGTAGCTGTGTAACTAGTCAGCATTCAATAAGTTATACTCTATCCAATCACATGAAGTCATGTATACTGTAGGTCCTATCATTATCACTTACTCATTTATTAATACAGGGACCCATAGTACACGTGGCTTCATGTGATTGGACAGAGTATAACTTATGAAATACTGACTAGTTACACAGCTACCACCATAAAATTTTTCCTCAAGTATCTTTGTTTGTCTGCTTAATATTATAATCAACTGAAAATATCAATTAATCATCGAAACGTGAGGTTTAGTTTATGCATCTCAATTGAAACAGTAATTGATGGCCATTGTAGGAGAGACGAGGAGAAAATTGTAATAATCTTATTAAGCTTAGATGGACGGACTGAGAGGCTCTCTCTCTCATGCCTTTGCAGCAAAAATTGCCATTAATTAATTATTTTTTGAGACAAATATTTAATAATTTGATTTTCTTTAATATATCGAGAATATCTTTTGGTCTTGAGTTGAGATACAACTAATACCATGACACATGCTCCCTATCCATAGTGCTCTTTTGTGCTACACCTTTAACAAAATAAAGAAGGAAAGGGAAGCCATTTACCGTACAAACCAATAATCTGAAAGAAGCCTACAAAAGATGGATGCAAAAAACGATCACATATGAGGACTCCAATTATCTTTTAATTATTCTCCCTCCCTTTCACATCCGTGCGATTAGCTCTGTGTGACTTAGTCAATGTAGAGATCTTCTTTGATCTCATCATTAGAGCATTTCCAACAGGTTTAGGAACATTGATCATGCATGTAACTCCATATATTATCTACACATATGATCAGACAGTTATAATATCTATAAGTTTATAAGAATATCTTGTCAAACTTTGGAAAATCATCATAATGAATTACAATACAAAGGTCTTTATAACATTATATCATCAGAAAGAAAATACGCGATTTCAATTAATGTTTGATTGCATCATCTTCTTGCATAAAGTCATAAATATATATGGTCGTGAATTTAGCTCGCTAAATGCAACTTTTTATGCCAACTAACTCATTGATTTTCAATAATAATGTATCATATATATAATTACAATTATGTGTTCGACAAAAATACAAAACATCTCTTTCATTGATATTACTACAATACAAGACCATCATTTTACAAATCGTTGGTAGCAAAACTGTATATATAATCAATCTATCATCACTGATAGAAACAGACAGATCCACCACACGGGGCCATCACACAAAGTCATCTTAAAAAATTCCATAAATTATTTCTACCATGACATAAGAAACTTTGAATAAAATCCGGAGTAGGGCTAAGGTTAGGTGGTTAAAAATTGCTACCATCTTTCTCTTAAGCAACGCAGGTTGACAAGAAACCTAAAAATCCTGTTTTTTCTGTGTTGTTTTGACAACTCTGACCAACTTGACTTTAATCAAATACTCAAGATTATGAACTTCAACAGAAGGTTTTTTCATAAGACCTGGTTGGAGTCATGGGGCGGCTGCCAAGTGTTTGATATTAGTTATACCGTATGGACTCTGTATGTATATGGTTGAGTTATGATGAAGGTACAGCAGTCAATTTCTTCTTGGAAAAGGAAATCATGTCTATCTACCCACAGAAATGCCAAGGTTGCTTAACTTTCTTAAATATTGAGTACTAATATTCTTGAGGTGCCTTGATTGATTCATATATTCTCCTTTACCTTTGTGTCACTCAAGAAACTATCACTATCGTTGCTGTTCTGCCGATCTTTTGTTTAATCTATACCGTTCTCATCCTTGGCCGTCCTCCCCATTTTCCCACTCCAACGGTGGACGTGACCCGAGGTGCCGCCAGGTGCTAGGAGAGGTGTCTGAAGCTGGAGAACGGAAGTGGATAAAGGGGAATGGAAAGGAAAAAACTAGTACATAGGGTAAAAATAACGTCTATTATACATATTTTCTTTACCTCTTAAAATGATTATGCATAACGTTGAATGAGTTTCTTTTGGTCACGTACCCTTTTTTTTTTTTTTGTAAGTAATGTTATTCACACTCTTTTTTAACTTCTTATATTCCCTTTCATTTTTTCTTATAAAAAAAGATTTTAATGCTTTAGTTAATTTTTTGGATAAAGTTCGAGCTAAGTCATTGGAGTTCTTTTTGGATATTAAATTAATTTTAATTCTAAAAAAATAAGAATAGGAGTAAATAAAGCTAAAAGGAGAGTGAGTATATCACTTTTTTTTCTGCTGATTATTATGTAGACATAATAATGTGGTAGATTTTGGTGTATACCACTGTAAGACTTATATACTGGCCACAAGGCTTAGTTTATTGTTGTTCTTCCTCAGTTAGAACATGTCTATGATGCCTATGAAGAGATAATTCCTATTTCTTAAATATCGGAATTCGGAAAAAGGAAGCCACATAAGTAAGGGTCACATGATACTGGGATGAGAAACTTTATGGTGGTAGCTTTGTAACTAGTAAGCATCCCATAAGTTATACTCTTTCCAATCACATGAAGCCATGTATACTATAGGTCCTACCATTATCACTTACTTTTTTTTTTCTTTTGATAGATAATTACACGGGGAAGGGAAGAGACAGACCACATGGACAGCCGGACGCAGCGGAGCACAAAGGAGAAAGAGAACCATTATCACTTACTTATTCATCAATACAGGGACCTACAGTACACGTGACTTCATGTAATTGGACCGAGTATAACTTATGAGATGCTGACTAGTTACACAGCTACCACCATAAAGTTTTTCTACTGGGATAGTTTGACTGGTATTGGCTCCAATGCCCCGAGTGAGAAATGGGCCAAAACCACTAAAACTATCATAGCCGTTAATGTTTCCATAAATATCTAAGGTTTTGACATCTAGGTTACGCTGCATAAATGAACTAATGATACATATGATAAGAGGCAAATATTAACCAGTTGAGTTACATTCTTAACAAGTAAGAAATAAAAATTTAAAGATATAGTTTAAATGTGATTAATGTCATAAGGCAAATAACTATGACACCCTATTGTGTTAATACTTCAACAATTAAATATTTAACACATCATACTACATTATATATGATTCAATTCCCTACTTTATCAAGAAATATAGCTTTGAACAAAAAATAATAATAATAAGAGAGCAGAGAAACATAGTTAATTATATCAATCGATGCTTACATATGTAAATGTAACCAAAAAAATTAGTATTTGGATTAAAATTTGAGTTTGAGTTTAAAATTTTTTATTTTAAATTTTACAAAAATAAAATTTTTTACTACATTGAATTTTGAACTGAAACCCAATCTAAGGCTTAGTTTGGTTTGCAATGGGGAGGGAAAGGGGGAAGGGGAAGGGAAAAGGCACCTTTTACTTCCCCTAAGGGAGGTATTTGTATTTACTTTGGTTTTATTTGGAATGAGAGGAAGGAAAGTAAATTAGAAATGATTTTTTTTGTTTGATTGTACGAAAAGTAGAAGAGGAGGGAGATGATATTTTACTGCGTTTACAAATTTGTCATTCCTTTAAATACTCTAATTATGATAAAAATGGAAGTTGAATGCACAATAGTCTTTTGAATACCAAATACTTCCCAATCTTTCCAAAAGTGGAAGGATTAGAATTTGCTGATGTTGAGGAAAAATATTTACTCTCCTCCTTTTGCTCCTTCCAACCAAACAAAATAAAACACTCATTTACTTTATCTTCCATTTCCTTTTCTCTTTTCTTCCCAACCAAACTAGGCCTAAGTGCAAATGTAATTGTTGTCTTTAAAAGATCATGCTGCATTGGTTCAAAAGTCCAATTCCTTAAGGTGGGAAACATTTCTATGGATTTGCATTTTGTAGTGAATAATACAAAGCCCAGGGTTTAAAAGATGGGGCGAAGTCTCCTATTCTGTTACAACCCTTATGAATCCATCGTAGAGAAAGTTGTCGGGCTTCTCTTCGCTTATGTTGAACCCGAGCTTTCCTTGAACTGAACTGACATGAGGGCTGTTCATTGGTTCAGTTTTAAAAATTTTGGAGAAAAATTATTTTTAAAATTTTTTAAAAACAAACATAATTTACCTTCCAATAAAAAATTTTCAGTTTGAAGAAAATCAAAATATATAAAATTAAAAATTTTAAATTTTAAAATAACATTTATTATACTCTAACTTGATTTAAGTTATTAATTTTTAAATAGTATTTGTGAAAATAGACAAAATTAATTATTTTAAATTTTAAAATAATTTTAATTAAGATCTAAAATTATTATAGTCATTAAAATTTAATTATACTTAATTATTAATTTGAAACAAATTAATTTTTTTGTTTGACTTGGTCCAAATAAAAAACGAACTGAATTTTAATTTGGAGACAAAAATAAATTTTTTGCAAACTGAAATTCGAAAAAAAAACTGAATCTAATATCGAATCGATTTGATTTTTAATTTTTTTTCCAATAATGCACACCCTAGCTGACATTTATAATTCAAGCTCGACTCACATAAAAATATAAATTTGGGCTCAAATTTTAAAAAAAAATTTGTAAAATAATAATAAAACAAATAACAGAGACTTTTTTTTATGAGAAAATAATAATGACTTTGTGTGCACCTATCCTAAAGTAATAGCAAAACAACAATTCTCCCTTCAAAGAAAAGAAAACAACTATTCTCAGGTAGGAGGGGTTTGACATGTAAACGCGGACTAGGAATTAATTTTGTCATTGTACTTTAATTTTTTTTTAAATTTTTACTTGATTAAAAAAATATAATTAGATTATAGAGCTACTATGTATAAAATTGAGTAACTTGCAAAGAGTGTTTCATATCTACCTTGTTTGTCTCAAGGATGCCTTTAATTTTATTTTTTGTAATTTTATTTTCAAATTTAATTTTAAAAAAATATAGTATTTGCAGCTAGTTTTACAATAAAATTGGACTCAAATTCACATATATCACGTATGTAAGTATGATTTAAAAGGAAAATTTAAAATTCTTGCTCACTTCTATTAAAAATATCTGCACATGAATATCACATGCAGTATATAATTTTAATTTAACAGTGAATTATTCGATTTAGGGATGATATATTTAGAAAAAAGACATGTAGTCTTTATTTTTAATTATCTTTTACGGTGCTAGGTAAGATAAACTAAATTTGTACTTCAAATCGAACTAGTATATGTCACGTATATAAATATTAACTAAACTTTATCGTGGAACAGATGACAAGGGTTATATTCTTTTTTAAAAAATAGAGTTATAACTAAAATTAAGATATATTTTTTATAAAAAAATAATTTCAGAATTCTGTTTGTAAATTATTCTATAAAATTTATGGAAACCATGATTGAATGAGCCAAGTTGAGGTTTGTCCAAATCGTTGACGGGCTTGATCTCAGTTCAAAGGTTACCTCATTAAATGATCATTTCTCCAAAACCCGACCAAGAAAATTGCTCTCTTTGAATTCTACTTTTACCTAAAAGAAGTGTTTCGCAATCGCATAGCAATGCAGCAGAAATTGCTATTTTTCAATCAATTCAGATGTCAAAACCTGTCTATTAGATCATTGGGTTGGGACCCAAATTTTGGGCAGACATTGAATTTGAACACTAAAAGTCCCATAAGTATTGTATTGTACTTTTTTCCAACAGATTTTACGTTTGAAGGGTTATGTCAATAGGAAACCACAATGTTTTGTCACACACAATTTCGAAGGGAATACTTTGACAATATTTTTAAAATTGGACGGAGCAGTTGAAAGATAACTGGGTAAAGTTTATTGATGATTGGACCATTTCATTGAAAAAAACAAAGGATAATATAAACAAAATCAATGTAACATTTCAAATTTAGTATTCACTATTTGTTATTACAAATAGTTTACTAATTTTTATAAAATTTAAAACGAAATTCTCAATTGTGTATGTAGATTTTTGTTAGAATTTTTTATTTAAAATTTTTTAAAGTAAGTTAATTTTTGAAAAGAAAATTAAAATTCAAAATGAAAAAAATAAAGAAACTTGCTAATTGTAGCACCTGAAAAAAAATAAAAATAAAAAACATAGACCCCCAACTGCAAATCGATGAGGCAGCTCTCAGCCCGACGCTGCGCAGTGGAGGAAGAAGTTTCCAGACTGTAACTGTACTTTGTTCTTTTTTTTTTTTTTTTTTTTTTTTGGGAACCAGAAGGTTGCCTTCCTAAATTTCATTTTTTCTTTTTTTTTCAAAATTTTTCTTTTCTTGGGAAACCTCCATGCATTCTTTCTTTTTAAAATTTTTTTTCTCCTTGTTTTAATTTTTTCATTTTTTTAGTTCCCCTTGTATACAAAATTCAATTTAAAGTATGGATCTTTTGGGATTTTTTGAAAACAATTAAGTGAAATTTGATATTTTTGAAATAAAATCATTGTTGAAATTGGAGATTCTTTGACATTTGATCTCTAATTAATATACATTGCTTATTATTCATACAATATATGTACTAAAATATTTTAGGGAGTTTTAACTCTTCAAAATATATTTCAGTTTTAGAGAGAATGTCAAGAGAATTTTTTTAAAAAAATAAAAGGTAATTGTATTGCAATCAGTAAATAATACAGTGTAGTAAGTAGATATGAAGATATAAATAAATGTATCTATTTTCATTATGAAAATCAATACAAATTCTCCCTTAAAAATTGAATAAAGGTGAAATTTGATAAAGTTTAAATTTAAAATTTTTTATTTTAAATTTTATAAAATTAAATTATTTATAAAAGTAAGAGTAAGACTCAAAATAAAAAATTTACATTTTGCTATGCAACTAACCCAATCAAAATGCACTCTAAGAATTATAATCGGAGCGATTAAGCTATAATGTAAATAACACTTTTTATCAACATGTGTTAAATAAATTTTTAACAATTATATTTTAATTTGACGATTAAAAATTTAAATATTATAAAAAATTATTTAACTGTTATGAAATTAATATTGTGGATGTCCATTATCTGATATCAAAGATGTAATCCAATATCAGAGTTATAGAGATACTCCAACTATCCAGAAGATAGATGGAAGAGTTCTATCATATCTTTGATTCGTAATAGGATTTGTCTTCTAATTACTCTCTACCTCTTCTTATTGAGATGTACCCCTGAACCCTATAAATAGGGCTTTAGACTGATGTATTGTACAGACTCATTCATTGATTGTTTTACTCTCAGAGAATCAATAAAGCTTTTCTCTTCTTTCTCTCTATTTTCTCTATATAGTAATTCATTTTTTCTATACTTTAGTTTATTTATTAAGTTCTCTACATTAGTATTACGATTTCGTTGTGCCGAAGACGACTGCGCACCAACAAATTCATAACACGTTATCAGCACGAGTCTCTGCCACTGAAGTTGAGAGCTTAATCAAGAGAAAAAAGATGTATTTTTTCTACCTTTGAATTCTCATGACAAATCTTTCAAAACTCGTTTTTTTCTATTGATATTTATAGAACGAACTATATGTCATAGACACTATATGCTCAAATTTATTGAGATGTAATGGGTATGGCATACACCATTATTGAAAATAATGCATCATCATCTCAAAATCGTATAAACGCCATGATTTTTCTCCGCCATAATTTCTATGAAGATTTAAAGACGGAGTATCTTAACATGAAAGATCCACTTATTTTGTGAAAGGATCTAAAAGAAAGATTTGACCACAAGAAGATGGTCATTCTATCAAAAGTACAATTTACTTTAAATATGTAAGTAAATGCATTAGAACTAATGGTTATGACCCTGGAAGAGGTCGTAATCATGCTCAAAACCATGAACATAGACGCGGATATGGTAAGAATAATCTATATAATCATGGCGATCAGAATATATATGCATCTAGATATATTGAGTCCTGAAGACACTATTTAAGAAATACAAAGCATCAAAGCCACTTGATTACTAGCAAATTGTGAATGAAACATACAATCACCAGAAGATGATTGTTATATAAATGCTAGTTATGATTTGTTATAAGTGTGCCTACAAGATTTTATGTCTATCAGTATAACTTTTTTTTTCTCATATCTCTAATATGCTCTTGAAGTAGTAATATCGAGAAAAAAATTTTCAGAAATATTTTGAATTTATATTTCTGAGACTGAATGAGTCATTAATAAAATATCTTGATGCTCGATCAAATATTTTTATGGCATTCCTTGAAGCGAATGACATTAGAAATTATAATATATTTATATATGAGATTTTGGTCGCAACTAGCAGAAATACACTTTGTTCTTAATACTATATGAATGATTCATTAAATTCTCAATGAATAGATACTCACCAGAAGTGAGAAAATAATGAGAAGGAAAAAGGGAAAGTAAGAATTCTAACATGTTATTGATGTAAGATGAAAATGTGTCACGTACCTGTAGTACGTCAAACATGTTATGAATATCTATTAATTATTGATATTCCTTTACTTCTCTGAATTATACTATTGATAGTAATGATGCTTGTGTCGATAATATTGATATGACACATGTGAATGTGGCCAATTCTTTTGAATATCCAAAAAGAGTTTTTAGCATTTTAAATGTCAATAAAAAATTTAAATTATCAAATTGATACTTTTCTATTTTATCAGCTTGTGATTATTATTGAAAAGTGTTCATACTATAGACTTATATTTTAGTATTTATATATTATTTTAGTTTGTTTTGGATCAAGAATGGTGAAGATACAAATTTGTCTAAACAATATTTGTTATTTATTTGGATAAAATTTAAAATATATGTCCGAAGTATAAATGGTAATACAAAGTTGCAGAAGAACTAGTTGATCAATAACTCTAAAAGAGTTAATTGATTAAAAGCTCCAGAAGAGCTACATGATATTCACCTAATGGTCAATTGTTGTAATGCATCATTCTCCATATAGTATAGTCTCGTAAAACTTTTGAACATTGATTATATTATTAGTATATCGAGACATTGGATGAATGAATTTTTAAGGCATATGCATTACCATTATGACATAAAATATATGTCAATTATATATACTACTATTCATCTCTCCTTCTTTATATTGCATAGAATTATGAAATTGAGATGCAATATTGAGTAAACTTGAAATTTACTGATAAATAATTTATTAGTTGGCATGACCGTTTGGACCATTCCGAATCATTAAAATACGAAGAATGATTATGAATTTATTATGGAACCGAAAGTTTCCTAATATGACGAATTTATAAGTGCTGCTTGTTTGATTTAAAAGTTACCAGTATCACTTGGGGTTGAATGTGTTATTTTGGGATGAATTGGAGAAATTATTAGTTGATGCATCAACAATAGTCATATATATATTCTTATTTTTACAACCTGCAATTTGCACAATTTATTGATAATGAGCTCATGTTTTAACATTCTCCAAAGACATAATTTGTCCTAATAATACTGGTTGTATTGAGATAAATATTGAACATCCTGCAGAATATTCATAACTATTAGCACTTATTTCGTATTTTGCCAACACATTTTGATTCTCCTCATAGTAGTTGGTTTGTGGTCAGAAACCAAATATATCTCATCATAAATTTAGAAATGCACTATATATGTTGCTCCACCACAAAGGTAATGAGATGAGTTTTCAAAGAGATTATTAAATATGTTAGGAGCAAATCTTAAGGGAGAGATTCATATTTTGAATATGTTGCCCCAGCATAAAGAGGAGAAAGCATGAGGCTGGAAAAATATATAAGTATGTGTCTCATCTTAATCTTCTATTTTGATCTTCATAGAAGATACCATGAACCAGAAGTTCAAAGGATAATTTATATAGTCAGATATATTAATTGACCAACATCCAGCAAAAAAATACTCCTATTATATTTAATATCCCTGAAGGATAATCTACCACTACAAATAAATTTGAGACACAACTGAAATGTGGTAGATAAGTCAGTTCCAAGGATACAAACTCATCACCGGAGCAAAGACTTAAGATGGTCATATCTGTTAAGTTGAGGAGATTTAAATTACAGCAGAATTTTTCTCCAAACATCATTAATATATTATTTTCAGAAGAAATTCAGGTACCTGAAAAGTTTGACAAATGATGAGCTCTCAACATGATTGGGAAATACTAGAACCGCACAAGTATATGACGTCAATGATATTAATGTGCATAATATATTGATTCAAAATGAGGATTTCCAAATCGATGCCTGCAGACTCGAAATGATAAATTTTGCATGAGAAATATGAAAAGTTTGAACTATTCACTAGTACACTTGAAGTGTATATATATTCCCAACAAGAATTATACACCTGAAGTGTAATCCCAAAGAGATAGCAATTAATATTTGCTTATAAAATGCGAACTACAAAAGTGAATATTTGTCATGAGTTATGGCGTATGATTCTTCGTAAGACCTAGCACTGATAATGAAGAAATATATTTCTAGTGGTGGATAAAACAGTGCATGATAATACTTAATATGTGTTTATTTTTGTTATCATTAGATAATGATATATATATTTGAAGTCCATGATGGACTCGATATGCTTGAAGCATATAATTGTTCATATAGAACATAATGAGATTATCTTAGTGAATTTTTATTAAAAGAATGATCGAGTATGTCTATATATGTAGAAATTATATACTTAGTTGTACTTGCTATCAAAAGATATCATCATTGTACAATCTATTGATTGGCCTAGTGTTCCCCACATTAGGGGGAGAAAATCATCAATTAAAGAGGATATCATTTATGACTTTTTGATCTATGCACAAGCATTAATGAACTGGAAGTTCAAAATGTTATTTATTTGCATAAAATTGCATATTAATTATTTGTCTGACTCCTGTAGAGTTAGTCAATATAATATTCAACTTATATATATTCTTATTTGCATAGATGTCCCAGCAGGACAAATATATAAATTCTTCAGTAATATAATTTTGATACACTTCTGAAGCGTGATTGATCTCTTGATAAAATCCTCAAAAGATAAAATGATTTGAAGATCAAGATATTTTTCCTGAAGAATTTAGAGGAGCAAGTATTATTATCAATATTTTTGTTTTGATTGAACATCCTGAAGATGTTTCACATGGACATAGCACATCAATGATCATTGAGTTATTATTGTGAGATCATTTATATCTATTAAAGGATATTGAAGAACCCTTTGGTTCTGAAGTACCATAACTCTACAATTTAGAGTATAAATACACATGTCTACGTGCAAGCATATATATATATATATATATATATATATATATTGGTTCTTCTCTACCTAATAAATTTTGAAATTGCATTAAGCTTGCCTTTTAATATCTTATTGAGATTGTTTATCTCGAATATTGAGAAAATCCAACTCCTGTTGAGATGGATATTCAAGGTATAAGTTACCTATATGATCCACATAAACCATGCATTTATATGCATGTGTTGATTATAACAGCCACATCTTCAACTCATGTTGAAGAAATAGAAATTTATGATGTTGGTTGAGAATATGTGTGATTATAATTAATGTATTCGAGATAAATCTATATCCTCTAAGAAAGAATTCCAACTATATAGTTGGATGATAATAAAGTTTAGAATATATCTAAGGATATATGATAAAGTATATTTTTACTCACGAACTACAGAAGAGATGTGATATTAATGTGTAATGAATTTGATCATTTGATCATTTGGCAAATCTATTCACTAAGACCTTACCAATTGCAACATTTGATTGGAAAGCATTGGTTAAGAAATCTCAAAAGATTATCTTATCAGGGAGAGTAAATATGGCATAAAGAGTACTGTACTCTTTTTCCTTCACTAAAATTTTTCCACTGGATTTTTTATCTAGTAAGGTTTCAACGAGACATACTCTTATGCAATGGACATCCAAGGGGGAGTGTTATGAAATTAATATTGTGGATGTCCATTATCTGATATCAAAGAGGTAATCCAATATCAGAGTTATAGAGATACTCCAACTATCCAGAAGATAAATAGAAGAGTTCTATCATATCTTTGATTCGTAATAGGATTTGTCTTCTGATTACCCTCTACCTCTTCTTATTGAGATGTACCCTTGAACCCTATAAATAGGGCTTTAGACTGATGTATTATACAGATTCATTCATTGATTGCTTTACTATTAGATAATCAATAAAGTTCTTTTCTTCTTTCTCTCTATTTTCTCTATATAGTAATTTTTATTTTCTATACTGTAGTTTATTTATTAAATTCTCTACATTAATATTACAATTTCATTGTGGCGAAGACCGCACCAAAAAATTTATAACATTAACTTAAAAATTATTTATAATATATAAATTTTTTAATTATTTAATTAAAATTTAATGATTAAAATTTATTTAATATTTGTTAAAAAGATATACTGTCTACATCTTGGTGGAACCGAATCGGAGGAGCTGCACGAGCCAATCCGGAAACTGAGAGCGGTGTTCGCCTATTTTGTGCAGAGGAATTGTGGTGATTTTTTCGGTGACAAGACTAAAGCCCGATGTAGATTCCATAATTCGTACAGACAAAATCAACGTCAATTATCTGTCGTTCCCACCTCCCGATCATAATTAATAATGCTAAGGTAAACTCCACTAACAAAGGTTTTTTTTTATCTACTAATCAGCCACAAGAATTTTGCCACGTCTCCCTCCAAAACCTAATATTCTACCAACATGTGATTCCGTTTTATCTCTTTTTTCCTCATCGTTTGCCTCTGCTACATTTTGTGATTACATAAGATTATAAAATGATACCATTTGCATATTCTCTCTGTCTTTTCATCCAATAAATTATTCTCCAATTTGTCAAAAAATTTAGAGTTTGTTTTAAAAAAATAAGACTTAATTCAAATGAAGTCATGATTTTTTATATGATTGTATAAGCTTTAGTTTTGAGATTTTTATCTTTAATTTTGTAAAAGTTAAATTATTTGTGAGAAGAGATATATGTTTTATATTTTTAAATTTCGTAAAAGTTAAATTATTTATAAGAGAAGATATATATTTTATATTTAAAATTTAAAATTTAATTTTAAAATTAAACTTTCTGTAAATAGAAGCACTTCTAATTGTCTAAGGAGAGTCACTTCTACTGTTCCATCCTTGTTGGGTGGAAAGTGATTGCAATCAGGCTCATGACTCGTGAAGATGATCTTCTGCAATTGGGCACTTCGTCCATGCTCGTGATCATTGTTAGGCTCTCATATAGATATGTTCAACCACGGATTCATCTCGAAGCAGGACCACATTAACACCTTTAAAAGAGTTTATGTCCTAATCATTTGTTACTCCCTCACTTTCGAAATAAGAGCCTTCCAACTCTTTTTTCTCTTCTTAAAATATTTAATATTTTATAAATTAATAAAATTTATTAATGATATATTAAAAAATATACTAATTATTTTTTAAAATCTCTACAAAAAATAATAAAATACTTTATATTTTGAAATAGAAAAAGTAGAGTACTAAACTTAATTTTGATTAATCTTTCTTTTTAGTTTAATTTTGACTAAGACATCTTTTTTTGTGTGTATTTGGATTGGATTCTATTGTGGAACCCAGTCTAAGTTTTTTATTTTTTATCCAAATCATTCTCTCACAAACTATTCATTCTTATGAAATCCAAAATATAAAATTTTAAACTCAAATTCTATTCAATCCTATCCGAATCAAATCTAAACCTGAACTTAAGCAATAGTAGAGTAAAAATTTAATGGCAATAAAAAACAATAATTAGTTAATTACCAGTCATCCTATTTTTTTTTTCATTTTTCAAATCAACCAATCATCCTAAGTTTTTTTTTCAGAACAACCAGTCATCCTAATTTAATAAACTCCTAATTACTTTAGTAGTTCGACCACTAAAAGCAAAATATACACAAGAAAAGTTAGTCCGTTTGAACCAAAGTAGTAGATCAAAATTGATGGAGCACTCCTTACCACATTGAAATGTTTTAATTAAATATTCATTACGCACAATATCTATTCCTTTCCCATTTTCCACTTTGGAAAAGTATGAGATTACTAAACAAAAAAAGGAGGGGGTCGGTCCATCGGCAAAAATGTCCAAAAAATACCTTTGATCAAAGGTCCCTTTGTTTCCCAGGCAAGGTTTGGTCCCCATTATGACACTAAAATGATGTTTATAAACAACTAGAGAAGCGGTAAAGTGGTAACATGATTTATAGATTTATTTTTTATATTAATATTCCTTAATTTTATGCATCAAAAGAAATATATGCTAAGAAATTTGTCCTTTTTCTACACCTAATGTTGGATTTGTTGAAGTGTAATCTAAAAAGGAAAAAAAATAAAAGATTAATAGCAAAGAACTAAATTTGGCTGACCAAATAAAAACTAGTAAACAATTCTGTAATCAATTTAACTCAAAAAATATAGTAATCAATTTAACCCGAAAAGAAGAAGAAAAACGACAACGGAAAATGCTAAAGGCCTACCGCTTGAAAAGGCCAAATCCAAGCACTCAATTTAATCGCCTTCCCTTCCAATACAATCTCATTGCCCACCTTTGACCTGACAATATCATAAACATAGGGTGAGATTAAATGATACAATTTAAGTTTAAAATTTTATATTTTTAAATTTTATTAAAAATATATAATTTGTAAAAAAGATAATATATCTTTAAAAAATTTAGAAATACACTCTAATCTCCAAGTAGCAAATGGTACGATAGAGTCACATGCAAAATGATTCAAAATAATGCTATAGCAGTAGAAGTTGAATGCACTAATTTGTCCATGATTTGTCATATTAGTTTATACTTGATTCAGTGCTCCATAAAAGTAAAATCACTCAGATCACTTTCAACTTGCAATAATTCAAGGGGAAAAAGATCAGGATTTGTACATATCCTATATGACTTTTGAGTTTGTGTTTCATACAGAGCTGACGGAGCATTTGTATCAGGCAATGGCATTTTCCACCCTGTCAATGAAAGAGGATTAGAGAAGGCACTAGTGGGGTGGGATGGGATTTTGTTTTGTTGCATAGGATAATGGAGGAGGTATAAAAGTTAAAATCTAGAAACAGAAAAAAGTTGTGGCTGAAATTTACCTGTCAATTTCAAGAAACCCCACTAACTTTTTCTTTCTGAAGTTCCCTTTTTTTTTTTTTTTTTTTGAGAACCTCTGAAGTTCCTCTTCTGATTTCTACACCTAGTGTTATTAATAGTAATCTGTGCGGCACAAGATTCACCCAAATACAGGGAGAATTTATTTACACCTATATGAACTTACAGTTGGAAATCTTAAATTGGGCTGTTTATTATAGTTATTTCCTTAAAAAAGGGGCAATCTTTATTTCTTCTTTATGGTCTGAAATCATCCTTCTGACCTGAGTGAAAACTGAAACGTAGTGAGAACAACAAAGGATAAGATTAATTGCAAATCATTCTTTGTCCTCCAAGAAAGGCGCCATATTATGGTTTATTGATTGGAGGGAGAGTGTTAAAAGTTCAGTCCTTGAAAGCTTTGGGAGATGTCAAGTGGAGGATGTAGTATTGTATGGTTCAGAAGAGATCTGAGAGTAGAAGATAACCCTGCACTGGCTGCTGGAGTAAGAGCAGGAGCAGTTGTTGCACTGTTCATATGGGCACCTGAGGAGGAGGGTCATTATTATCCTGGAAGGGTGTCAAGATGGTGGCTTAAACAGAGTTTGACTTATCTTGATTCCTCTTTGAGGAGCCTTGGCACTGCTCTGGTCACAAAGAGATCTACTGATAGTATTTCTTGTCTACTTGAAGTTGTCCAGTCTACTGGGGCAACTCAGCTCTTCTTTAATCATCTATATGGTCAGTTTCAGTTTCCATATATGACTGCTTTGGATCATGTAGCTTGTTCTAAGATTCTTTTAGTTACCCTTTCTGTATACTGTAATAGATTCTTTGTTAATTTGGTTCTTGTTTACTTTAATTTAACATGCTTTTCTATCAATCTTTGTTTTTTTGGGAAGGGAAAACTATTCATTCATAGATTGTGTATTCGTGATGAAACTTAGGCTTATTTTAACAGTCATGGTTGTCGTTTGCGGTATTGTTGTTTAAAATATCACAATGGAACAACTTTTATCAATTTATTATGTAGTTACTGCCTTTTTGCTTTTTCTATCATTAAATGATTAATTTATGCCACAAAACAGAGGTTTGCAGGTCACACTTTGCCACTGTACGATTGTAGCTTGTTAATGCATAACCATACTTCCTCACCTGCGAATTGCTCTATGCTTGTTGTCAATTGGACTTTATTCTTGGAAACATTTGCATTTGTGAATGCAACATGCCAAGTTCGGAGAGAACTGGATTTTCTGTTCCTAAACGATTTTCAGTTCTCATGAATGTCATAATTGAAAAATTGTGCGTGTCACTTACATGTGTAAGCTGTTTTGAGGGGCTTTTGCTCTATTGACTTTATAGTCAAGGCATGACTGTGTTAACTATTCTCTTAGCAAAGAATAGGAATAGTGGAAACAAAACAGAAAGAAACGTAGTTCAATTTTATTTAATCTCACATTGGTTATTTGACTAACTATTCTGCGTGAATTGTAGATCCCATATCACTGGTGCGAGATCACCGGGCAAAGGCAGTTTTAACAGCTCAAGGTGTTTCTGTGCGCTCCTTTAATGCGGACCTGCTCTATGAACCTTGGGAAGTTCATGATGAGGAAGGTCGTCCATTCAGGACCTTTGCAGCATTCTGGGAAAGATGCCTCAGCATGCCTTATGACCCTGAAGCTCCGCTTCTTCCACCTAAAAGGATAATAGCTGGTTTGCATTCACGCGAGAATTTGTTATTTTCTGTTTTTGGTTTACACTAGAGTTAAGTTGATAGTCACCCCGATCCTATAATCTACTAAAAGATATTTCTCCTTGCACATAAATGGAGATGTAATCATCTTCCAGCAGTTCTCAAGCTATTATTATTAGTATTTTTTGAACTTCCATCCTTGCAATATCATTTATTAGAAAATTATGAAGTGAAGAATTTTTATCTGCATAGAATTAATAACTTCTCAAAATAATAAAGAAATTGATGAAAAGATAGCTTTTTGCTCTTCCTGTTGTGAAAGCTCCGATAAAAGCATAGCTAAGAACAGAATTGTGAATTGTTATCAAGGTCAACAGTACTAGAATTTTCTTGTGGAGAAGTTTTGTGGATCCTATGACCAACATGAGACCATGCAACTTAGGAGCTAAAATCTTTCACGAGTAAAATGATGTGGCTTACCATTTTCTCTCAATCATGTGTTGGGTCCCTACAGTTTGTGTATACTCGTGATAAACTACTTTAGGTCTCTAGCTCCGGTTGAGAGTTTCCTGCGATGAAGCCTCTATAATTCTTTGTTGCTTTACAACATGGAGTTTATATGGCAGAAAGGTCAAGGGCTTCTCATGTTATTCCATAATTCTGAGATTATTGTCCAGAAGAGAAAACATATGGTTGGCGGCCAGAGAAGAGTATAGATTTACGCAGCGTCTCTAGGCTTATGGAAAATCAAGGCCAGTGGAAAATTTTACAGCAGATTTGCCCTTAATTTTTTGGTACTGTAGTAGTTCCATAGTATTTTTCTGAACCAGGATATTTTCCAGATAACTTGATCTACCACGGCATAAGCTCATGTTTGACCATATTATTAGCTCCAGTTGAATGCGTCTCCTCTATGACATTTCTGTACAAGTGATCCATGAATGTTTTCCTTCTCAGTTTGTTGCATAATCTTGTACTCAGATATTATTCTCTTTCATGTAGGTGATGTCTCAAGATGCCCTTCAGATAACTTAATCTTTGAGGATGAATCAGAAAAAGGAAGTAATGCACTTCTTGCTCGAGCGTGGTCTCCTGGCTGGAGCAATGCTGACAAGGCACTGACCACCTTCATCAATGGACCATTAATAGAATACTCAAAGAACCGTCGCAAGGCTGATAGTGCTACAACCTCATTTCTTTCTCCTCACCTACACTTTGGGGAAGTGAGTGTACGAAAGGTTTTCCACCTAGTTCGCATCAAACAAGTTCTGTGGGCCAATGAGGGGAACAAAGCTGGTGAAGAGAGTGTCAATCTGTTCGTCAAGTCTATTGGTCTCAGGGAGTATTCAAGGTACATGAGTTTTAATCATCCTTACAGCCATGAGAGGCCTCTGCTTGGTCACCTCAAGTATTTCCCTTGGGTAGTGGATGAGGGTTACTTTAAGGCCTGGCGACAAGGTAGAACTGGTTACCCTTTGGTCGATGCTGGTATGCGAGAGATATGGGCAACTGGCTGGCTACATGATAGGATTCGAGTTGTGGTCGCTAGTTTCTTTGTCAAGGTTTTGCAGCTTCCCTGGAGGTGGGGGATGAAATATTTTTGGGATACTCTACTAGATGCAGATCTTGAAAGTGATGCTCTGGGTTGGCAGTATATATCTGGTACTCTACCTGATGGTCGTGAGCTCGATCGCATTGACAATCCACAGGTATAGAACTGTAAACCTTACCGAATGATAGTTATTAGTTTAGGTTGGAACCCAGCTGGTAGAATTGGAACCTTTTTTTAAAAAATATGTAACCTATATGAAAATGTTAAAGGGTCCACAGGTACATAAGTACTCACGGCCATTCTGATCAAGGAAGATTACTGAGCGACTGTAAGTTATGGAACCTTAACTCTTCAAAGTGCCACCAACTGCCTGAATCACTCTAGCAGAACTCAACCACAAGTTCTTCTGAAGTTGCTTAGTTGTTTTTACTTGGATTTGCTCTGGGCCTCCAAGTTACACAGATAATTAGGCTTAATTTTTGGATGATATGTAATTTCTTCTAATACTCTCTGAACGCAATTTTCTGAGGATGCACCAAGCTACATCCCCATGATTCCTTGCAGTGAAGTTTTAAGTCAAATCACTTTCTGATGATTCAAATGTTTGATAAGCATGGTAAATTGTGAACAAGAGCAACATATCTTTTTTTTCTGATGTTTGTCATTTTTGTCCTTGCAGTTTGAGGGTTACAAGTTTGATCCAAATGGAGAGTATGTCCGGAGGTGGCTGCCTGAACTTGCTAGATTGCCTACTGAATGGATACATCATCCTTGGAATGCACCAGAAGCTGTACTCCAAGCTGCTGGTGTCGAGCTAGGTTCAAACTACCCTCTCCCTATAGTTAGAATAGATGCAGCCAAAGCCAGATTGGAAGAAGCACTTTCTCAAATGTGGCAGCTTGAAGCAGCTTCTAGAGCTGCTGTTGAGAATGGGACTGAAGAAGGTCTTGGGGACTCTGAATCAGGACCAATTGCCTTTCCTCAAGATATGCAAGTTGAGATGGATGAGCAACCCATAAGAAATAATCCCACAAATGCAGTAGTTCGACGTTATGAGGATCAGATGGTCCCAAGCATAACTTCATCTCTTCTGAGAATTGAAGATGAAGAAACTTCTATAGATCTTAGAAATTCAGCAGAAAATAGCAGAGCTGAAGTGCCAATAACAGTTAATGTAACTGAAGAGCCTTTAAGAGAAGCATTTAGCCAACCTTATATGCCAACAGTTCGAAATAGCAACACTCTGCCCCAATTCAACTTTCCAGTAGGTCGAAGAAATTCTGAAGACTCAACAGCAGAATCTTCCATTGGTGGTAGGAGAGAGAGGGATGGAGGTGTAGTTCCGGTGTGGTCTCCTTCAAGTTCTAGTTTTTCTGATCCATTTGTTAGCGAAGATAATGGCTTAGGAGCCAGTTCTTCTTACTTGCAAAGGCAGCCAGAGTCTCACCAACT
Source organism: Rauvolfia tetraphylla (assembly GCA_030512225.1). Classification (NCBI taxonomy): domain Eukaryota; kingdom Viridiplantae; phylum Streptophyta; class Magnoliopsida; order Gentianales; family Apocynaceae; genus Rauvolfia; species Rauvolfia tetraphylla. The sequence goes on along the minus strand of JAJQKT010000058.1, from coordinate 5,976,744 downwards.
GATGAACTGGAGGCGGCTCTCTCAAACTGGGAAAGGTATGTATGAATCGTTAAGTATGATTGGGCTGGAGAAGTTGCTACTGTTTTTCACCTAGAAAATTACAAAAGATTGATCTTGTGTGAAAATGAAATCTTATAAATGAGACTAGTCTGCTGTGAATGAGTAAAACCTTCATCTGTTCAAGAACTAACTACGTTAGATAGCTTAGGTCCATACAACTCTGATGCTGTCTCACCACAGTAAAATTTGGAATCTTTAAAATGAGTCTTGTATGAGAGATTAAGAATTTTCAAGTGCTTTCTCTTTATGACAAACATGCCTACGTACTCGTACTACTCTAATGCTGTCTTATCACTCCCTCGTACCATTCATAAAGCAGTTTAGACATTATTTTCTTTCCTGATACGAAGGGTCCTAATTTCTTTTGGCACTTGTTAACAGATGAATGTATACACACGATCAACTCTTAGGCAAGAGCTGAAAATTACAGATACTTCTGAATATGGCCCTTGATGCATGGCAATCAAATTTATCCTGATCTTCTTTGACTGAATCAGGAATGGATCTGTGCCTTATTTTTCAGTGGATCAGGTGGTTCATCTGTAACCTGCCTTGTTTACTTCGGTGCTACGTGGGTGTCTCTGTTGTATAGCATATAATCTAGAAATTGGGATGTGCAGTACTAATAAACTTGGGCGATTTGTTTACTAGGCGGCTGTAATTATCGTAATAATCCCGATATTTGCTCCCCTCCCCAAATTTTTTTTAAAAAAATTCTCTCCCCTCTTGCGCAAGTTCCTAGTTACCACATCCATGAATATTCTGGGATTCAGCCGTTCTGCCTGTGTACTTGCACTGTACTTGTTTGCCTAGTGCCTTGTATATTTCTCAGTGGTCGGTGTTTCAGTGGCTTCTTGAACGTACACTGCCACCAAAGTATAACTTCCTAATATTTTTCCAATTTGGAGATGTACATTCTTGAACCTGAGCAGGAGACTAAGAGTTGCTTTATTAAATTTTAGAATAGTATTAATTTTATTTCTGGTGAACTGATATTTCTTTTATATACTGATTCAAACAATAAATTCATATAACTTTCCTCGAAATCAAACAAACATATGCATATAACTTTTCCATGTTGCAAAGAGTAATCCGATACTTCAAGCTCGGTGATACTTCAAACTTTTAGACGAGGAAACAGGTCATTGTAGTTGCTCTTGGTGCTTTATTCTTCAGTATTTTCTGGCTCTGGTACGCGGAGGACAATGTTTACCGAGGTTGCAGCAATGGCGCCACCAATGGGTGCCACAACATATTTGTATTCTCCGGCTACTATTCAAGTGCCAATGCTTCTTGCAGGATTCATAGGACCTCCGGTGATGGGGCTGCCAGCAAGTTTTACTGTTTTACGGCACTGCAGAGGAGGAATTGGTTACATCTTTGCTCGCAATCGGGTGGCTGATTGCTTGGCAAAGATGGCGAGGGGAGTGGCAAAACAAAGGCCACTAATATTATTTTCTGTTTACGATAAAGAATAAAAAAGATTACTAGAAAACTCATAAATGTGACTTATATAGAGTAATTTTCTTCCCAAAAGAAAGACAGTAATTTCGCTACTAAGTATTGCTAAATTTCATTTCGAATTTCTATACTCAATTTTTCCTTTTTTATTTATGATTATAAGGTGGGATTAGATAGAGTTTAGATTTGTAATATTCTGTCTTTTAAAGTTTTGTAAAAGTGAATTAATAGAGTTTAAGTTTGCAATATTTCGTATTTTAAGTTTTATAAAAATAAATTAATTGTAAAAAAAATGTGCAAAATAATTTACATTGGGTTTTGAAATGAGATCCAATCTAAATATCTTCTGGTAAATTTTTAATATACTAGCATTGTCCATGTGCATTGACACATGACAAAATTTTGTAAAATAAATCTTTTAATTTATATTTTTTAGATTAAAAATAATTTTTAAAATATAAATACTTCTCCAATTAATTCATTTGTTTTACTATCACACTTTATATAATTTTTATTATAATCTATATAGCTCTTAAATAATTTTTATTAAATTAAATTATAGATACTAAAATTTTTGAAAGTAATATATGTTCAAATCTTCATTTATATCCAACCTACTACTACCACTATTCAATTGTGTTATAGGGATATTTTTTTTATTATATCATAACTAATTATAATAATATAATATAGAATGAGAGAATTATATTTATAATAAAGGTAAATTTTAAAAATAATCCTTAAAATTATTAAAAGATTAAATATTTTTGAGAAGAGAGAAAAGATTTAAAAGGCCTTACATTTTGAAACAAAAGGAATAGTGTTTTTTTAATCTTTAAATAATTTTTAAAAACTTTAAACCCCTTTTTATTGATTTTATAAATTTGTGAACACATAATCAAGTTGTTATTTAAGAGAAATATATATGCTAACTTGATAATTGCACTTAGCAAAAGAAGAAAAAAGAATTGGTAATTGATTATAACAATAAAGTCTTTCTCTTTAATACTCTTTTTAATAAATTATCTATCTATTTAATTCTTCAAATTGTATATGTTAAACTTACCTCACAATTAACTCCTCTAAATTAATTGTTTCTATATAACTCCCAAATAATTATTATAGAGATATCAAAACTCTCAAAATTTCAATAATACATTTCATAAAAATAAAAATAATTTTATTAAAGGTTTTATATTATAATTAATTTTAATACTCTTGTTCATTTCTCACCCTTATACTTTTTCTTTAAAAACTTTGAAACTAATAGAGTTTAATTCATACTTTTTGCCCTTGGATTAATTTATTTTCCAATATGGGACCTCTTTAGTGACTAATTTTTAAAAATTAGTTTGTACACATATTTTTAGTTAAATATTATCCTTTGATTGTATTGGAGAAAATATAAATGATGTTTGATGTTTCTAATTATTAGAGGACATGTTTAATCACTTTGTAAATGAACCACAAGGTTTTTTTTATAATAATCAAATATAAATATTTTAATTTTCCTTTTAATGCATTAAGTAGTAATATATCAAAAAAAAATTGTGATTCATTTTTCTGTCAATGTTTTTTCCTTTATATCTAGTAATGTATTATCTACACAATTATCTTTAATGTTTTATTTTCTGATAATTGTTATTTTTTCTTTTCAACACTTAGAGATTTTTTTCTTCTTTTTTGTAGTAACTCATTATTCATCTTTTTAATATTTGGAGTTTTCCTTTTAGTAATTTATTTGTCTATTTAATACTTTTAATTTTCTCATAATATAGTGTAACATTCAAGTAATAATAATTAAACATTAGAGTCTCTTCAAAACTTAAAGGTTTTTTATAATATATGTCTAGCATGTGCAATTATTGTAAATCTCCAAATTCATTTTTATTACCCTTTATATAACTCCTAAATAATTGTAACTAAATTAGAGTTTCAAGGATAAATTTATATAAAAAAGAAATCATACTTGTACACCTTGTGTGCTCTTAGTGCTCTATTACTGTTAGTCCATTAAAATAATAATAATTTATTTTTTAAGAGTATTTTAGGCAATCTAAAAAAGGAAGAACAACTAAATTTTAATTTCCGTGACTCATATCCACACTTTTAGTATAATATATATATATATATATATATATATATATATATATACTTCAATTAAATTTGTATCATATGGACTAATGTAATTAGTAATTAATAACTCTTAATTTCTTAACAATATAGCAGAGAATATACTAGAAAATCTCGAGCTGTCTAATAATATTGTTATATGATAAACAATTTATTTGTGTACTATACAATAGGATAACATTATTCACATTCTTCGTTAGTATTTTACACTCCTCTCCTTTCTTTTTTTATAAATAAAAAAACTTTAATCCTCATAGTTGATTTTTTTGGATAAGGCTTGAGTTGAACTTTTGAAATCTTTTTTTTTGTATTAAGACCCTTTCAATTATAAAAAAAGAAGAGATTTAAAAGAAGTAAAGAGGGGATCGAGAATATCACTTCCCTACTTAATATTTGTTATGATATCATTTTCAAAGTTATAATACAGTGATAACTCAATTACATAAAATTTTGCCATATTACACAGCATAATCCCAGAGCTACTTTTTGGTTTACCAATTAGTTTCTCCTAATGATACTTCTTCAAACTTCAGAATGTAGAAAAAGATCATTGTAGTTGCTCTTGGAGCATTGTTGTTCGTCCTTTTCTGGCTCCGGTACCAGAAGGATACTGTATACCAAGGTTGCAGCAATGGCGCCAAGGATGGGCGCCGCAACGAAGACCCAGAGGTTTTTGTATTCGCCGACTACTATTGCAGGGCCAATACTTCTTGCAGGATTCATGGAAGCTCCAGTGATGGGTCTGCCATCATTCAGAATCTCAAAAACAAACAAATTTTATACTGTTTTTACAGAGTGGCAGAAAAGGAGTTGGTAATATCTTTCTAGCAATTGTTTATAGTAACTTACCCCGCAATGGTCACTTTGATCAAAATTGTTACTCCAATTGCCACTCCAGATACCGCCTTGTTCTGTTTTCATCAATCAATGTTTGATCAAAATTAAGAGACTTTTAGTAATGAAAGAAGGATTGGAATGATACAAAATGATGGAAAATTCTCTTCCATCATACACACAATACAAGTTTTTAATCCCCATGAAAATTGTGGAGGCGTCTACTACTCCACTTACTGCTCTATCATCAGTAGCTACTGCGCAGATCACAAACATCAAAATGAAAGTGATAATGAATTCCCATGTAAGAGCTTCAAGATCTGTGGTTGGACTTTTGAATTGGGTGAGAGTTGGAAGTATGCCATCTTGTTTATTGAACAACACTCTCAAGGTGAGGCATGCAAGTATTGATCCCAGAAACTGCGAGATGACATACATGGGCACCTGCGCGGAAATTGCAAGCAAGGGTTATTTTGTAGGACTTCATTGTTCATCCGTGAAATTAAGCACCAATTTTAAGTGGGTTTTTAACAGAATTCCTCTGTCTTGACTCATTGATCTTCCTTGTTTTTAAGAAGATAGTTTTTTTCTGGTTTTCCTTTTCTATCAAATTGCTCAAGAAGGTAGGAACATATTGCACCACATGCAGCAAAGGAAATCTGCTTGCTGCAGCTAATGCAATGGTGACTGCTGGATTGAAGTGGGCACCAGAGATGTGGCCAAGTGCATATACTAAAGCCATCACCGCCAGACCCCAGACAACTCCAATTCCCACCACTGTAAACGTGGCTACTCGGTTAACAAGACTCGCCCCACAGCCCACGTATACAAGAATGTAGGTTCCGACAATCTCCGCTACTATCTGTTTTTTACAGACAAATATAAAACACACCTCTGTTAGATGACAATCCTTAGCAGTACGATAGTTAGAACTGAATACACAGGCACACAAAGCAGACCTTCTGAAAGCTTGAAGGAGATCGCGGGCCAGAAACATTTCTCCGGAATGCTTGATTAAACTTGTGCCTTGCTTCCTCCATGATTGATAAATCAGCAGGGACTATTGAAGGTGTTTCAGGGTTGTTGGCCATTGCTGATCCGACTTCAGAGGGTTGTTGGCGATACTGAAGTTAATCTTCTGTTTGTTGGCTTTATAGCAAACGAGTTATACCTTTGCCGGTCATCTTCTTTTGTACTCTCAAAACGATATAATACAAGGAGAACGTTCTTTACTTTGACAAATTCAAAGCAAATAGTGGAGATTATAGCTTTAGTTCTTTGAGACCCGTAAACTTTTCCGGACAGAATCAAGGTGAAAAGGGAGATATTATTCGTTCTCAAGAAAGTGTGAATGAAAAACAAACAAAAATATCACATTCACAAACAAATTAAGTTATAGTATTGTTCTTCGAAATGTTCAGCCGGCCTAGTGAGATGGACTAAAGGATTATCGAATCAGCATCTCCCGCCATTGAGACTACCACAGAAAGAACTCATTAAAGTAATGTCAAAAGAAAAGCATGGTAGATATCCAAAAAGCCAGCAATACAAGTCAATCTGGTTAAGAGATTCGTGTCTGTCACTATTGTAATGGTATAGCTGTAGATAAGAGAGCAAATGTATTTAGAACCCCTTCTAACAGTTTTTGGTATAGCTCTGACTCTGCTGGACATCTAAAATATGCAAACTTCGATCATGTTTACGTTTTTGTAAAGTTTGCCTGCCAAACCATTAAGACCTGAACTTGAATCATGCGTTCACTTCAAATATTACATAACGGCATTTGAGGGAACAACGTTTGAAACTAGGTTGAGTGCCACATGAATCATTTTTCTTGTGGCAATAATGGATACAACAGTGATAATCCACTCTTTGTTGATTGAAGATAATGATCACTTAAAGTTGATGTATCCTGGACAGTGAGAGCAAGGGAGGTTCTAAGAGGCTTGGACAGAAAAGGTCAGCCAAAGATGTTGAAGAATCCTACTGGAAGTAGCACAAATCGGCTGTCCTCTTGTTTTGTAAAACAGGGTTATGTGTATGGATTATATGAATATCACACGTCAGGAAATCCAAGTTTAAGATACTTCTAAAAGTTGAACCAAAGTCCTTGCGTTGCTCTCCAAATGGTGAAAGATAAATGGTTCATTCTTCCACATTGACCAAACCGGACCCTCTGTTATCATTAGGGTATTTGGGTTGGGAATTGCCCAAAATTATAAAATCCAAATGCACCCTTTATCTTATTTGTGAGAAAAATATTAGTATCAAAATATAAATTTTATATTACATTTTGTTTTGAAACTCAAATCGAAATACACCTTTTAAAGTCATTTCCAAGTGATTTTTGAGTCAAAGTGTCTAACATTAGAGAAAATATTACTATACAGGAATAGTTATTACAGATACATTTCCAAGTTGGAAAATATGCATATTCCATGATGGTTCCCTCCTCAGGGGCGTGAAATACAATGTATTAAAGAATATATTAGAAAATTCAAAACCCAACTTTTTTTTTTAAGAAGTAATCCGGAGTCCAACTCTTATGCAGAAAAAATGAGACTGCGATTCTGGTAGAAGTCAAAATAAGTTCCGTAATTTTTGTTGGTTGTGCAGATGCTATGATTTACTATTTTCCTTTTGGATACTGAAAGGAAAAAACAAAAGATTACAAAGAAAATTCAAACATGGCCTATGACCCTATGAGATGGGTCTCAAATCCAACCTGGTTTGTCAAATGGGCCAGTGAGCTCAGATTTTGTCAAGCCAAAATCAGAAAAATAAATTAAGCCTGAATTCGGAATGAGTTCAGGCTCGTCCCATTTTTTTCCTTAAATTATCAATAAAATTAGTATAAATCAAATTTTGTTAAGATGAATTACAATTACATTTTCAAATATAAAAATTTAGAATAATCATATTAAATATATCTTGTAAGATATAATATTACTAGTAAAATTTAATCAAGAAAAACTCAAAACAAGCAGAGCTAAATCAAAGCTCAATCAGAGCTAGTTTTGAATACCAACCTAATGTCACACTCAAATTCAACCCACTTCAAATTAGGGGGATGAGTTCAGAATTAGTTCAACTTCATTACCTATGACCTTATTTCCCTAAAGACTTTGTTTGGTTTGAGGGGGGGGGGGGGGGGGGAGGAAGGGAAGTAATACAATTAATTTTCTCAGAAAAAGTAAATATATTTACTTTTATTTTATTTGATTTAAATGAAGTAAAAGTAAATTATAAATATTTTTTAATTTTAATTAGGGTGAATGGTGGAAGGAAAAAGAACTATCTTATAAACTATTTCTGCATAAACTTTTAATAAAAAGATAAAGGTTAGAAATAACAATTTAATTAAATTATTATCTTTCGATATGCATTCTATTCAAGTAGTGAAAATAAATATTTCAAAATTAACTATTTCTTGTATAGATATTATCAAATACTAAACGTGCAATATCATATGGGTATCTATTAATGAAGTTAACAAGGACTACAAGGAGAAGGTGTCAAGTTATCAACTTTCAACTTACAACCAAAACTTCCACATCTCAACCAATATTGGATTGCACCATAGACGGCACGTGTGTAGGACACTTTTTGACCCTTCTTACATTTCTTTGGCCTAGTTGTTCTTTAACCTTAACATCATTCAATTGGTCAATTGTGCTTCCACAAGAAGGTTTAAACAACTCGACCCTAATTAATAAGGCAAAACGTATTGGGTTGTTCATTTCCATCTTCATCCGACCATTTTTAGAAGGTTGCGTTTAGGGTGTTCATTAAGTTTTTTATTTGATTTATAATTTTTTTAAAAAATTAAATTAAATTAAAATTTTAAAAAATCGAATCAAAATAGATGAATTTGATTAGATTCCAAATTGAATTTCTAAGTGATATATAATTTTTTTTTGAAAATTGAATTAAAATAATTTTTAAAAAATCTAATCAAATTGAACCAAAATAGATGGATTCGATTCGATTCCAAATTGAATTTCTAAGGAGAAGAAAAACGAGAAGGAGAGGAAAAGAAAGAAGAAGAATAAAAAGAAGGCGATATGATATTGGATAGTGATAAATTAATATAAATTTTTAATACGTTTATAAATAATATTTTCTTAAATTTTAATTTTTGGCTTTGAGAATTAAAACCTAAAATCGAATCAAATTATACATAATTAGTATAAACTAAACTAAAATAACAAAAAATAAATTAAAATAAAAATTTCAGTTCAATTTTCGAATTATACTGAATAATGAAATACCTAATTACTACTAACAAAGACTTATTCTTATAATACGGATATTCAAATTCTTAACTAGTAATTTAAATACTTATAGTTAGTTGTAAAAATTTATACTTACAAAAATACGTGTTTAAATATTCTTCCATTCAAAAATATTTGTAACATTTGAAAAATTATTTAAAAAAAGAATTGGAACCATCTTGAGATTTCGAATTATAATTAATGTTGTGTTTAATAGATTAAATAAAAACAAGAGTAAAACTGGAAAAAGTAAAATACGTTCTTCAATTGATAAATTGAGGAGCATTTTTCTTCAAGGTAATTAACAAACATTTAAAGGGAAAATAAATTTAAAAAAAGGAACTTGAAAAGTAACAGACATTTGACGACGGGAGTGCGTAATTGAAGTAGAAGACCAGAGAGGCGCGTTCTCTATGAAACAACAAAAAGGAACTCTAATAACAACAACCGAAAGGAAGAAAACTGAAGAAAAGAGAAGAGAAAGGAAGCCAACACGTATATCTTGAATCACCAGAGACGGCAAAGTCAACAAGCAACGTCGTTCCACTTTTGCCCCTTTTTTAATGCCGGCAAGTCGAAATAAAACGGTTAAGAAACAAAAAAAGGAGCAGCAAAAGAGTATCCACTGTTCTTCGAGCACACAAACCTTTCTGTACTGTGAGATTATTATAATTCCAATTATTATGTGGGGATTCTTGTTGAGTGATTAAAAGGGTTTAACTGCCTTCTTGGTCTTTCTTTTTTCTGCCTCATTTGATGTTCAAAGTCTTTGTGCAAATTCATTAGAAGAAGATAAGGCCACAGCTGGATAATGATGTGCGCAACAAGTTAACACAAAATATATTACTCTTTCTGTGATTAATATTGGTTAGTTGGACCAATTCTTGAAAACCCATTTTGTCAATTTACATTAGTTTTCTCTTTGCTCTGTTTAATTTAATTTGATAATTTTTGAGTTTTGCTTTGAGGGCTCTTGTTTAGTGGCTGAATTCTTGTTCTCAATTGTGGGGAATGGGAATTTGGTAACTTTTTGTAATTTGAAGTGGTAACCTATTTGAGTGACTGATGATCAAGGGACTACAAGCTGTTGCATGTTGAGAATCACTCCAAAGATAGAACATTTCTTCAATCGGTAAACGGGTTGATGGATAAGCTATTATGTTTCAATGTTGCTTGTGTTCAGGTAATAGTTCCTTGTGCTTGTATTCAGATTTTCTTTTTATGCTGTTTCCGATACTCTGATGAATTTGTGGATCATGCATCTAGCAAGCACCGACTCACAAAGAATGATGGATTAATTGTGTACTAGCTGTTGTGGTACTATTGTGGATGAGGGCCTTGATGTTTGTTCAGCCTGGACGAAAATGTTTCATTTGGTAAATGCTATGCATGGATGGACAGTCCAGGATTCAACCATAAGTTATGGAAAATGACACTTTCGATAGCAAATTTAGACATTAATGTCTGAACAAAAGAATATGTTTCCATGTCAATTAGCTCTTCCCTGATCAGTATATCAATTGGCTCTTTGTCCCACTTATAAATGCATAAAGCAAAGAACTTTCAATAGAGATTCTATTTCAAGCAATGCATGCAGTTCAACGCCCCATTTATTAGTCCACATATTTGGCCGTCACGTAGAAGATTAGGAATTCATTAAGTGAAAAATGTGATACCTTATCTCTTCCAGTGATAATGAGATTCAGTGATTCTCCTTTTAATTTGACATGTAAAATGCAGTGAATAGCTTGAAATCGGTATTTGTGCAGGATCTTTTTAAGCTAAGAATATTATATGGGAGTTAATTAAAGATTATAGTGAATCTTGATTATGCTTGCTAAAGCTTGATGGCATTACTCTTGCCCTATGTTACCTGGACTTGGTACAAACCTTGATTATTGATTGTAATAAGTTTCTGATAGCTAGTGCTAAAAAACAATGCTCAGTCGACATTATAAACAGTTAATTGCATTAAACACTAGATAAACGTGTTTCACAGGCTTTGAATAAAACTACATCAGAGAAAAGGTCTCAAGAACTCTACGTGCATGGTAATATCTCAAGGCATACTATTTATTGTGATCTACTTTTGTCTTTATCATCGTCAATCTTGGATTTTGTCGTATACGGTGTCCTTTAAGACTAACACCCACTTGTTGCTCTTCTTTTTCCACCCTTATTTGTCCTTGTCTGATGCAGTGTGTGGGGGGACATTCTGCTAATAATTCTGGTAAAGGAAAAAACTGTGAGGGCCAAATTAAGTATGGTTTCCACCTAGTGAAAGGTAAAGCCAATCATCCAATGGAAGACTACCATGTTGCTAAGTTTGTGCGGATAGATGGACATGAACTAGGGCTTTTTGCTATCTATGATGGCCATCTGGGGAATGCTGTTCCTGCATACCTGCAAAAACATTTGTTTGCAACTATCTTGAAAGAGGTGATATGCATCTTAAGTGTTTGGCCTTTTGCTATATTTTTTAAAGTTTAGGTTGCAATATCATGCTTATGGTATGGTTCTGTTAGGATGAGTTTTGGACTAATCCGGGTGGATCAATCTCGAAAGCTTACGAGAAAACTGACCAAGATATTCTTAAAAGTTCAAACTTGGGCCAAGGTGGATCGACTGCCGTGACAGCAATTCTGATAAATGGCCGAAGATTATGGGTAGCTAATGTGGGAGATTCACGAGCTGTTCTCTCTAGGGGAGGTCAGGCAATTCAGATGACAATAGACCATGAGCCAAGTACTGAACGTGGTAGCATCGAGACCAAGGGTGGTTTCGTATCAAACATGCCAGGTTTTTCATTTCTCTTTTTCTTGTCCCATTTTCCATTTAAAGGAGGATTTTTTTTGTACTTTGCATTTGTATACTGACCTGTTTAGGAGCGTTACTATTATTTATAGAGTAACTGTCTTGTAATATTCTGTTCTTGACCATATAATTTCTGAATGTTAGGAATAATCCATATTCATTATAACAATGCTTTTTTTTTTTGGTGGCCTTGACTAGAATTTTCAGTCATAATTACCAATAGCATTATGTGGTGGATAGGGGGAGAAAATGACAACTTGTGAATTAAACAACCAGTTTAATGATGCTTTGTTGTACCTGTGCAGTTTTATCAGAAATTTTCATTGTTACTTTCACTTGCTGTTTCCTAGAATACAAGAATAGGAAGCACTTCTGATTTTGATTTGAATAGTCTTTATGGCAAGCTAAAACATATGCAAAATGAAGTGATGTATTTTGCAAACATGTAATGGATTTACTGGATTTTTGGATTTGTACAGGAAGTTGACAGTTTCTCCAGGGTTTTTATTTGAGCATTCATAGGGTGAACCTTATCTATTAGCCAGGAAATGTTCTGGTCATCTCTTCAACATAGATCTCATGATTGCTTTTTATGAGTCATAATTCAGTGTTCTCAACTTTCTGTATTAAATGACTGCTTTGTCAAACTAAGTATAGATCATTACTATTCGATTTCAAACCTTGTCAAAAGTTTGTCTTTTCTTTTTCTGCAGTATTATAGAGCTGAATCTGCAGACGTCTTATACTGAGGCATAGTATTTATTTATTTATTTTGGGAGGGGGGTCTACTTCCAAGAGTAGTGAGATGCAAATTGTGATTTTTTTTTAATTTCTAGTCCCTTTTTCTTTCTTTTTTGGGTTTTTTCCTCTTTCATTAGTTTCATATCTTAATTTACTAGTGCCATTGAAATATTTATGGAAATGTCTCCGTACGTTTTGGGTTTTTGATTTATGTCATATCCTGGATTACTAGATAAATCATCATCTTAGTTTGTCTATGTATGGTTGGAAAAGCTAGCCTTCTCCCAGGTACAAGTATACCTATGAAATTAGATAAATGTGATGATTTAAGATCTTGCATAATTATCTGTGTTTGCAAGTTTTGGGATAAGACATTCATTTAGGTTGCTTCCGCAGCACGAAGGAAAATTATATAATTTTGGGTTTCCAAGCTTTTCAATTTTTGAATAGGAATTTCAGATATTGTCTTTGATTGTAAAATACTCACTAAAGGGTATGTTCTTGGTGAGCATGATCCCAGGTCAGATTACTTATGCTTATTTGAGTTTCTTAAGTAGGATCACAGTTTTCCTAGTTATTGTGAAAGCAGAAGTCTCAGCTTCTTTTCTTCTTTGGCTGAATAAGCATAAGTCTCCGCATCAACAGAAGAAAAATATTTCTGAATAAGGACAGAACAATTCAAGCAGCAGTAAAGCAGAGTTAGCCTTGGAGAAGTTATTGAAGAAAGTTCTATCGAAGCTAACTATTGATGAAATTTCTGATTTCTTCATCATAAAGTATTCAATCTGTAGTCTGCATTTAAGTCCTCTTGCTCTCCATAAGAGAGGATTTAGGGCTCGATCTCAAACAGCGAAGAATTTTCCTTTTGAATGCAAAGCTGGTATCTCTGAAAAGAAGTTTTAGGATATCACTGAAGCACGACTGGGATTTCTCTCTATTTTCAGAATAAGTATGAAAATAGGAAGTTAATTGACTTTACCTAAAGCTTTTGGAGCTATTCTAGAGGTATCTTGACAATGAAGTACCTGAAACTCATTAGAACTTAAAAAAGTAATGGTTTTCCCTATAATTCGATAAAGGACTTTCAGAGTCTTTCTTCAACTTTTTTGTTTTTTTCTGTTGCTCCTTGAGGTGTACTTTTTAATCTCCTCATACTTGCTTTTCCTTTCTGAATTTGTCATGGTAAATTCATCCTATTTTATCATCACGAAGTTGTTTTATGCAATTTAAGTTCCAATCCATGTAATGCAATCCTTATTCCAGTCTCAAGGCCCCTTTCATGCTTTTAATTTGAGATCACTCAACTATGCTCCTACTGCTGTTCAGCAGTTTGGCAGGCCGTTTGTCTTCAGACAACCTTTCATGCTTCCGATCTGTTCACTTTAATGCATTTTGCCTCTGTTGTAGTTTTGGGGGGAAATTTTAAGGGATCCATGGTCCAGTTACACTCTCTCTGATCCGACCTGCTTTTATCTTTTCCTCCTGTTATTTCAGTACTATGGGTACCATGTGCCATAGATACTTCTCCGCCCCCCCCCCCCCCAGCGGCTATCCTGTTGGTTCTGTTCTTGCAGACATATTTCTATGTTATTAACTGTGCTTCACATTCATTTATTCACTATAGAATTTCTTACCATTTGAAGCTGCCTAATGGCAATGCCCTCCAGATTTTCAATTCTGTGATGCTATCACTCATTTAGGCTTCTTTGCCTGGCTGTTCAGTTCTGTTATGCATTATTTGTGTTACCAACATATTTTCATGGTGTCATTCCACACATTTTGTCCACTTTTGTTAAATGTGATTGATGACATTAGGATATGTCTAGTAGAAAAAAGGAACCTGTGTTCTTCGGTTCTGATGATTCATTTCTTTCAACAAAACATAGCATTATGTTTGCAGTATACTTTCAGGTTTGACTTTCATGCAGAAGTTCAACAGTGTTTAGCTAAATTTTAGGCCTTCAATTCCATTCTAATCAGAAGGCCTTAAAAGTCTTATTTGGTTCCAGGTTTTCACTTGCTCTTGCCAGTATAGCCTGTTACCTTCTTTCTACTAGAACTGCATATATATTGTTTCTCGTGTTAGATCTGTTTTATGCTCGCTACTAATGACTTAGCAATGCATAGCTGCATATGTCTTGGTATGCCCTCAAGCATTTCCTTAACCTGTTTATTTTGGCTTACTTCAAGACATCATACTTGGCAATTAAAGCATCTTGTATAAGCATTCTTCTTACATCAGCAGTTCACTCCTGTATGTTTAATAACAAGTTGATTGCCACCACTCTATTTTATTTAATTTTTTTATGTGCTTGGGTTTGATAATCTTTATTACAGAACTCCTTTTTGTGCTGTACTGAGAAGTTGTCTATTTTGCATCTTTATAGGTGACGTGCCTAGGGTGAATGGGCAGCTGGCTGTTTCTCGTGCTTTTGGAGATAAAAGCCTTAAATCCCATCTGCGATCAGATCCTGATATTCTTGATATCACCACTGATACCAACTGTGATGTTCTTATCCTTGCAAGCGATGGCCTTTGGAAGGTGATTCACCTTTCGCCGAACTTAATTTTGTACTGTCCCTCACCACATATAAACGGAGTAGAATTTGAGGGAGAAGTTTATGTTTCTATGTGTTCGATTGTTCATCTTTGTTGGCAGGTCGTGACTAATCAAGAGGCCGTTGATATTGCAAAAAAAATGAAAGACCCCCAGAAAGCTGCTGAACAATTAACAGCTGAAGCATTGAAGAGAGACAGTAAAGATGATATCTCCTGTGTTGTCGTCAGGTTTTGGAATTGAGCTCTCACATGACATCCTTTCAAAATGCAGATTATAGAAGCAGAATGAAGAAAAAGTTATAATATTAAATGCCGGCTTGTGGACATCAGCTAGATATATAGAATCTATTTCCAGTGAGGGAAACTTCTGGCAAACATTGGCCAGAACTGACCCAAAAAAATTTACAGGAAAAAAGTAATAGATAGGCTAGGAGCTCCTGTATATGTTGTTTCTAAGCTAGGATCCTAGGATTTTTTCTTTTTTTATTTGTTGGTTCTCCAGTGGAAAACTCTTTATATCGTTTGAATTTTCATAAGCATTTGTTGACAATATGCATAAAGGTGATGTGTGAAGTTTTACACGGTATAGTTCAATAATATTATGCAAGTGTATATTGCTGATCTTTCATATCTTTTCATGTTCTCCTTTCAATAGAGATTTTGGGATTAGCAGCTGAAATTCTCTGGGGATGGAGAGACCAGTGGAAATTTCTGTATAGTTCTGGTGGTTAAAATTGTGTAGCCCACCGTTGGTGCAGGGAGAACAAGAATAGTCTTAATTTCACAGACTATGCTTCTCAGTAATTGTATTATACTCTACTTGGAGCCCGGGACAAGAGTTAGGTAAGAGACGTATGATTCGAAATGGTAGAATAATTATTCTTTCAGTATATAATAGAATATTTACTGTCTTCTTAGATGAATAGAAGTGTAAGTATTAAATTTTTTACAAATGGAATATTACACATATAGTATGAGTTTTTTTTTAATCGGTTCGTAGACGAACTTTTAAATATTTACAAAATATTTAAAAAATCAGCTCTTTTTATTTTATCAACATTTTTATCTCTCCAAAAAAAAAAAAAAAACTCTCGGTCTGCTACCGACCACTACTTGTTAATTCTTATGTGTATTCGGTTACCTCTCTCTTTAATACTTCCTGATGGGCCAAGTCCAATGGTCTCATGGGCCTATTTCACTGAAGACGTTGGAAAATCTGCACGAAATAATTTTAATAAGAATAAAAGATAAAAGATTTCCGGGCTTCATTGGTGAGAGCATAAATTAGGGTTTAAGCGAGCGGTTCTCAACAATTATGCAGAGCTCCTCAAGACCTGATTCTGCGAACTCCAACATCTTCGCTATTTGCCTCTCGTGTATAGGGTTTTAATTCTATAGAGTGCAGAGGTGTGCGTATGTGAGTGTGCGTTTCTGATACTCGTATTTGCCTCTTCTTTCGGCTACAAGGACTGAGATCTACTGATCAATTTCTTGATGGCTTTGTTCTGGGGGCATATATAAAATTCACTTCCCGAAACAGGGGTTTTGATGACACCCAGATTTCAGCATAGTGTTTTCTGGGTTCCTCCTTCTGGGACATTTCTTGCACTTTTATAGTGCTCTTTTAACACCAACTGCTAATTGATTTTCTCAATATTGTGAATCTACGATGGTCGTAATGAAGATGTTGGTTAAGCTACATGAACTCTTTCGCAATGTTCGTGTGTTTTTGGTTTTCTTTTTGATAAATTTTAAGGATGAAAAGTGATTATTTTTCTTTTCTGTAAAACTGAAAGGAATCGATTGGGTTTTTGGTTTTGACAGTGATTCTGTGTTCATAACTTTCATGACTTTGGGGTGCCTGAAATTGTCGTTGGATTTCAGATGCTAAAATTTTAACATTGTGGAATATGAAAATAAGTGGATACAGAATGTAGAAGGGTCGGCTACAGGTCCACGCCCCAGAAATCTTTCACACCTGACATTCTTCCTTTTTCTCCTCTTTTCTCTTTGCACCTGACATTCAAAGTTGAAACTGGATGTTGTTAATGGATTGGTTGGATATCTATATCGAGTTCAGCCAGCATTGCTATCAGGACTGCTTGACATTTTTTGGCGCCACACAAAAATAATGCTAAAACATAAAAGAGATTGTGAGGCAGGAAGAAATTCAGACTACGGTCTGCTTTCGAAAGGTATTCCCAATTAGGTTACCTCTTTCTTGGCTTGTTCTGGTGAACATGTCTGGTCATGCTTGTATTATTGACCATATTTTTTCCAGGAAATTGTGGCGACCTAAGAAGCTTGGACGAGTTTTGGCTTTGTAGTAAGTTAGTAGCTCGCCTAAAGATCCCCTTCTAGATTGGTTGATAGATAGTTGAACTCCCTAATCAAGCGGCTAAGTAGTTATCCAAAGCAATGAAACTCTAATGTAGAAGCTCGAGCACTTGATCACACGCAAATCCTGAGAATAACGAAAGGATTTGAACAGTTCATCATTGTCTTTGGAGGATTATTCGTCAGTTCTTTAAAAATGACACTTCCTTTGCTCAAATTACTCCATTTTAAAATAATTCTTTTAATTTTCTTTTTAGTCCGTTTCAAATTATTTGTAATATTTTTAAGTAAAGAGTTTTATTTTTAATTTTTTAAATTTATCCTTATTTTAAACTAATTATTTAAGTACATGTATTTTTCAAAATAATTATTCAAATTGCTATCTCAAAACAAGGGCATTGTAGATATTAAAATAGAATTGGACTAATTATTTTGAAATGGACGGAGTATTTGACAATTTAATACAATTTGTTTAAAAATTTATGGAAAGATAGTACATAATGATTTAAGTAACCTTGATACTTAAAAAGTAATAAATGTATTATTTAAGATCATTAAGAATAAATTTGAAATGAAAGTAATAAGCGCATTATTACTTTATGAAATTAACAACTAATTGCAACAACAAAAATAGAAACTCTTAACAAATAATTCCACCGTTCTAAAATATAAACTTTTTTGGAGCGATTGAGTTATTTTATATTTTTGCATTTTTCAAGAATCATTTGTTACATTTCTTCTTTTCCTACCCCCTCTCTCTCCCTGTTTATTTTTCTTTTTCTATCTATCTCTATCTCTCTCCCTTTATTTATATACAAATGGTGTTTTATTTTAGATTTTTTCTTGTTTCTAATATCCTTAATTGATGTTCAAATTAGTTTAAAAACTTATATTTTGAATAGAAGAGAGTAGGGCTGTCAATCGGGCTCACTGAGCCGGGCTTTGCCAAGCTTGAGCTCGGCCCGATTGATAGCGGGCTGAAAAAACATGAGCCCGGTCTGGGCTCTTTCAGGCTCGGGCCGATTTTAATCCGGTTTTTAATTTTTTATATAATAAATACTTTTTTAATAATATAATAATTTTTTTAATAATATAATATTATTATTATTATATAAATATATATATATATATTATGGGCCGGACTAAAATTGGGTTAAGCTTACCTCAGCCCGAAAATTATTTGAGCTGAAATTTTCAGTCCGAGCCCGCAATTAAAGCGGGCCGGGCTCAAGCCAACTCGGCCCAATTAACAGTCCTAGAAGAGATTATTAAATTCTTTTTTATAGCAATGAAGCACCCAATTATTGACGGAGTTCATCACATAGAAATTATGAAAATAATGAAAGGAGGTCTTATTTAAGTCTCATTTCATTTGAGTAAGCTTTCTGGATTTTAATTTGGTTATTGTATGAGCTTTTTTGCTTTAAGTTCTATTTATAAAAGAGAGAGTTGGACATGTAAAAAATTTTTTGTGTTAAGTTTTAGGATGAGATTGAATTGATTTTTTTAGTTGAATTATATTAAAAATTATAAAAATAAATTACTTGTGAGAGTAAATATGAGCCTCAAAGTGAAAAAAATAAGAAAATAATTAGTTTGTGAACTTTTGTCAAGTTTTGATGAAAGTTTATTTTGCAGTTTAGTAAGAGAAAGAGAGAAAGAGAAGAGGAAAATTTAAGAAAATAATTATTTTTTACATTATATATATACTAACTTATTTGATCCCCAATCTAAGAGTGTATTTAGGTTTAATTTTATTACGAAATTTAATACAAATTTTTTACTTTAAATTTTATTTTTTATAAAATATTTTTATTAAAATTTAAATAAAAAATTTTAAAACAAGATATTTTTCAATCCGATCTACGTTTCTACTAACTCATTCCTCCCTTCTGGCAGTGAGGCTGATGGGACTGCTATGCTTTTCTTCCAAATTTCGTTTAAAAACCACGTGCCGATCGGAAGGCTGAGACTAATCAACTGTTGGTCTAAAATAAATCCTTCCTAAAATATTCTGTCGCCCTCGCGCTTCCTTTAGATATCGTTAGATCACCGCCACGTAAGTCTCTCTGGCCCCACAGAAGGAGAGGGAGAAGTAGAATTGAAATTCTTTTGTAAATTCTGGCGCTTGCGATGTTTAAAAAAAATTCAACTCCTTTAAAATGATTTTGCAATTCAATTTGGATTTTGATTTTACTTTGAAACTCTAAAATTTAAGGTTTTTTTTAAAAAGTTTTCTAATGCTAGGATGTTTCTTATATGATTTTTATGATTCACTTAATGTAAATTTTTAAAATTATCTTCTTATGCAGAATTTAAATTTTATGAAAATAAAATTCTTAAATTTAAATTATATCATTTACAGTCAGTTCTTGTCAGATCATATTACGCATTCATTTACAGTCAGTTCTATCGTTATGGTCAATGGAAAATACTAAAGGACTTCACCGTTCGTTTCAGTTTATGTTATTACAGACCGGTGAATTATTCTCCTTTGTAATAACAGAAGGCCAACTAAAGAGTAAAGATGGAAAAAGAATTCATTGTACCAAAGGAAATCTCTCTCCTTTCGTTCTGTTTCTTCCTTAAAATAACAAAAAATTCTAATAAGCACCTTCTTGTGCTCCGTTGTCCATACAGCGGTGTCACCTTCTCATTGCACGTGTCATGATTATGGTGTCAATCGCCAAATGAGTCAAATTTTATTAAATTCAAGCTCGATCTAATTATTTTTAAATTAAAAAAATAAGTTGAAGCTCGGTTCTTTCAAGTTGAGGATCAGGCAAGTTCTAACTCAAATTTTTAAAATTTTAACATAATAATAATATTTTTAATTTTATATATATATATATATATATATATATATATATATTATTAGTCGAGTTAAAATTAAATTGAGTTTATTTTGATCTGAACTCGACTTAAATGTTATTTGAGCTAAAAAATAAATTTGAGTTCGTAATTAAATGGGTCAAACGAGCTGATTTCAGACTAATCCGATCTAATTGACAATTCTAATCATGATTACCATTTTCGCCTTCTGCTTTAGGACCAACTTGGATTCACATTTCAACCCAAAAAATCTATTTTTTTATTTTTTTTATTTTTATCTTATTTTTTACTTTACAAATATTTTATTTTTATAATTTTTAATATAACTTAAATAAAAAAATTAAAAAGTATATTTGACTTAAATTTTTATTTATGTTAAATTATATTAAAAATAAAAATATAAAATAATTTATTTTAAAAAAAGTGAATTGTCAAAATAAAAAAATTTTAAAAAAATGAATTTTTCATTTTTTAAAAACCATAATACACCTATCATTGACCTCTGCCGCACTCCTCAGGTCCCTAGCAGGGCCAGCACCCACAAACACACATAAACAGTTTTTCATTCTCCATTTCAGCATAATTCCAGAAGCCAATATCAGAACACAGAGAAGTTGATGCGTTTTTGAAGTTCAAACGCGGTAATGTCCAAGTGTTTCAACTTAACGGCGTCGGTAAGCTGGTGCTTCAGATCTGCCTTCACCACTTCCGGGCTGCGATCAACCGTCAAAGACCTCGGCGATGGCACAACCATGCACTGCTGGATTCCCAAGACTCCGAAGCCGGGACGGCCTAACGTGGTCCTTATTCACGGGTTCGGTATCAGCGCAATGTGGCAGTGGCGGGAGACCGTTAAAGTTTTGGCACCACACTTCAACGTCTACGTTCCTGACCTGGTGTTTTTTGGCGACTCGTTCACGACTCGGCCGGAGCGTACCGATTCGTTTCAGGCTCAGTGCGTGAAGCGAGTCATGGACGCCAACTCGGTGGAGAAAATGAGTGTGGTGGGAATCAGCTATGGCGGGTTTGTGGCGTATAGCATGGCTGCCCAGTTAAAGGAACGGATAGAGAAGGTGGTGATATGCTGCTCCGGGGTGTGTATGGAGGAGAAGGACATAAAAGATGGGTTGTTTCCGGTGAATAATGTGGAGCAGTCTGGTTCCCCTGACGGCCGAGAAGGTGAAGGAATTGATGCGGTACACTTTCGTCAAGCCACCCAAAGGCATCCCTGCTTGCCTGCTGGAGGACTTTATTGACGTAAGCTCTTCTTCAATCTTCCCCTCTTCCCTCCTCCCTTCTCCCCGTCTCTCGAATATACTACATGTACACGAAACTTCTAGAGAAGTCAACAAGGAAAAAAGTTAGAAAATGAACTCTTATGGGCCGCAGGAAATGTGCGCACGTTTTGTAGAGGAGAAGAGAGAAGTACTTCGTGTTATTCCCAAAGACAGGAAACTCAGATATTCCCAAGATCACTCAGGTCCGATTCTCATCTTTTCTAGGGCATTCATTCATGTTAATTTTAAGAAACTATACTGAGCACTTTGAAAGTAAAATGAGAAATGAAAATCTTGGAGAAAAGGTATTAGAGTTGCATATACTCCCGGATCATATCATCTCATGTTTTTTGAGAATTTCTTTGATCTCTATAACGTCAAATAACGAAGTTCGCAATTTCTATCAATGCCCTGTGTTGTTAGTCTAATAATACTGGTTGATTTGGCCTTTCTGATGCAGCCAACCTTAATTTTATTGGGTGATAAAGATCGAATCTTCCCCATCGAATTGGCTCATAGACTAAAGAGGTTTGTCTCTTGTTCTCCTTTACTTGGTGGTGTCATGAGAGAGGAAAATGTGTCTTCAATTTGCATGCCGCTGGAATATTTTGTAGCCATTTGGGTGCGAATGCTCAAATAGTAGTGATCGAGGGCACAGGACATGCATTTGGTTTTGAGAAACCTAAGCAATACCATTATCATTTGAAGAATTTTCTGTTAAGTTGAAGAACTCATGTTACCTCCTCTTCTTGAGCTTGAACAACTATTGCGGCTTCGGCTTGGAACTTTACCATCAAGACAACAACTGGGGGCAGCTGGAATCCGCCACGGACATGGCTGTTAACGGTGAAAGCTGGAGAATTTCCGACCTTTTTATTACCACAAACTGATGAATATTTGTTTCTATTATAGTCCTTGTCAAGAATTTGTTTTATTAGAAAATGTTGGTTCCCCACCAGTGCCAAGGGAACAATCCAAATAAGAGGAGGTTTTTAAGGTCACCCTCCTAAAAGTTTTGTACTAGTTGACAAAAAATTGAAGTTTCGATAAGTTAATCTTGTACTCGGGACCATTGCATGTCCGTGGGAGAGAAAATGATAAAGAAACAGCTGCAGTTTTCAATCCATACGCTTCATCCACACATTGGAGGAGCTGCCTGTCCCCTCATTTTACTTTCGGGTACCTTCCCCTAAATAAATATAATAGGTCTAGAGTTGGGCCTAACGGCCAGCCAAAACGGCAGCTCAGACAGATGTGGTCTTTCGGGAACATTGAAGTAAGTTGTAACGATGTTGAATGGCAGTAGAACACAATTGTCTGAACCGGAAGATAAGGAGGGAAAAATTGAAACTCACATCACAACAGAGACCATTGAAGCAAAGATGTTGAATGGCAGCAGAGCAAAGGTTTGAACGGCAGATAATGAGGGACCAACTGAAATTCACATCACAACAATAAATTGTGTTGTCCACATTGAAAAAGAGAAAACTGGTGATCTTCAAGTTTTGGAGGCACAGATACGATCACAATCAATTCTCATTAAGCCCTATACTGATATCAATATAACAAAAGACTTTCACATCACAGCAGCCCTCTCCCAAGGAGTCCACATTCTCAAAGAATCATTCCTCTACATCACCTAGCTCTGCAAAATTAAGGCAAACAAAGAGAAAATAAGAAAACAAATTCCGGATAGGTTAAGTTTGCTGAAGCTTTCAATTCTTTCAGCTATGCTAATACGTGTTGTCTGCTCATACACCATAACAGACTAATAATAGTCTATTGGTCCTGTAACCCGTGCTGCAACCTGCAAGATACTGTATAGGTAGGCATTAGGAGTTAATACTTGGACAACTTACCTCCCCGTGTGGCTCGTCAACCTTAGATTGCTCACCTGCCAAAATAAAAGTAAAGTTAGAATAGTTTAGGTCTTCCTATGCTCTTACTGCTTCATCTAATAGAATCTTCTAGTGGTCACGGTACAATGCAGGGTAATCCATTTCTTGTTAGCGATCTTGGGGTAGCAGGCTGCCATGCTAGCTCTCTTTGCCAGTGACAGACAAAACCAGTTAAACCACGTAAATGGGTGCGTTAGTTTAGATTTACTTCAGTACATATTTTAAGCTTCTCATGCTGTAATTAATTTTGACCACATTCATGATGCTACTTGATGAATACAAACACAGGTGCATAAAGATGTGTTAATCAGTATATACATCTAAAAGACCTACACAACTGCATGCTTAATGAAATCCTTCAAGGCTAACATACTGTCAGAAACCTAGGGTTTTGCAACTCAATTCCATCCCCACCTTTCATCCCTCTTCAAGCATCCCACCCAAATTGTGCCAACTGGACTAGCAGTAATACACAAGGATAGCTTATAGACCATTCTTCAATTATATGAATGTAATGTGCAATCTGATGACATCAGATCCCTATATACAGATAGAGATCAGCCAAGGTCACATTTGACACCATTGGTGTTATTCTTAGCACCTAGTTAATGGAAAGGGTGTTGTGTGCATGAACTGCAAATCAAGTGTAAAAGAAGTGAATTGAATAAATTCTGCCTTGTAGTGTAAAATGCTGTCCTCAATCCCCACCCCAACCAAATTTCTTTCATCCTCTTCCAAAAGTATATCACGAAACCAAATATAACCTCGAATGAGCCGAAACTTACCACCCTCTTCTGGAAGATCTGGTGTCCACAATGTTAGATTATCCCTAAGAAGCTGCATGATAAGAGTGCTATCTTTGTAAGACTCCTCATTGAGGCTATCAAGTTCGGCAATAGCTTCATCAAATGCTTGTTTGGCAAGGTGGCATGCCCTGCATAACAAGAATACCAATAAGAAACCTTATTTAACCAAGAAATTTAAACATAACTAGATAACTCGAAGTTACGTGACAAGAGGAGAGCTAAAGCTGTGCTTCAAAAAGGGATACATGAGGCCAAGCAATGGAACTTAGAAAGTAGAATCAAGCTGCAGTGTTTGGTCAATTTGTTCCCATCAGGGATAACCACCTCTCTTTGCGGTTATAAGTACATTCTATATACTTGTTTATTTCCCCACCAAGAAACACCAACAATTGAAACTTGTCTTACAAAAGGTTAGCCAAGCATACTTCACCAAATCACTTGCCTTTAATTCTGTATGAAATGCTGAAAAATCAAAAGGTTTTAGATAGAAAAAAGTTAACAGCTCTAGCAAGGCCAATGGGCCAGGTCTCAAAAGGTAAAATTGTGGGTGTACGTATGCAATCATGTACAGTTGGTTTAGCGCCCAAATATGCCTTGTGTTTGACTGAATGTTTGTAGGTGCCTTACAGACATAGGCAGGGACAACACAGACAGAATTCATGATGTGTATGTGTGCATCAGAGAGAGACAAAGAGGGCAGACCTCTCGGGAGAGTTCAAGATCTCATAGTAGAAGACAGAGAAGTTCAGTGCAAGGCCAAGTCTAATTGGATGAGTTGGGGGGAGATCTGAGTTGGCAGTACCAGTTGCAGCCTGTAACATGAAAAGAGTCAAGAGTCAAATATTCTAATTTTACAAACACATCCAGATATGGAAAAAAGAAATTCCTAACTAGCAGTTCAGCAAATAAATCAGAAGTAGAAAACCTCATAAGCTTTGAGTGACTGATCTGCTGCCTCTTTCCGATCATCAGCAGTTTTAAACTCAGCCAAGTAACGGTAGTAGTCTCCCTTCCTGGATGGACAAGAAAAGTTAGGGGACTAACTGCAAGATAACTACACCGGAAACTTAATAAGAAATGACCCTGAAAATTTCATAGAGCCACAAAATTTGTATAAAGAAAAAAAATACTAAGCTGTGGGAAACTGATCAGGATTAAAAAACAATATCCATGACCTCAATACTTGTAAGCAAAAGCTCCCTAATCTTCTTACTATTTTCTTTTCAGTTTCAGATTCTTTCCTTTATTTCCCTTATATTTCTATTATTTTCCAATTCTTTTGTCAGAGGATGGACAACAGATTGACACTGGTCAATGTTTAACAGCCTTGCATGACTAGCTCACATCTTGTAGTAGAAGACAGTTGATTCTCCAGTGGAGGAAGCTGGAAGGAGATGTTCATCAATTACTGATAATATGTCATTGCATATTTTTGTAAGCTCATCTTCTACCCTCTGTCTGTAACTCTTTATCCTCTTCACATTCTGTTCATGTCCCTTGCCTTCCTCCTTTTGCTCAATGGAAGACAGGATCCTCCATGATGCCCTTCTCGCGCCAATAACATTCTTATACCCAACAGAAACCAAATTTCTTTCTTCAACTGTCAGTTCCACATCCATTTTAGCAACTTTCTTCATGGCTTCAACCATCTCTGAAACAAGAAGAATGAGAAATATCAACATAGAAGATGCCTTATGTAACAATTTTCTTTGTGTGTGTGTGTTGGAGAATGATACGCTCATACAGGAAGCAACTTCTTGGTCCACAAAATATGATTATTTTAAGCAATATAAAATAATACAAATAACCAGAATATTTTAAGCAATATAAAATGTTATCTCAAAACAATTATCGAACTGCCAGGATGTCAAGGCAAGTCAGTCACGGAAACGTCAGCTCAGTTAAGGGAGAGCAGACCAAGGGGAGAGCGGCTTCCCAAGTAAACTACATCTCTAGGACCAGACTCTAGCAGTTAATAGGAAAACACGTGGTTTTCTATAGCCTATCATAACAATAGATTCAGAAAATTAGTAGCACAAGGAAAGACTAAGTTAGAAACAAGCTTCACACCTTATGGTTCCCATTCTTACTAATAAACACTTCTCAACTTAGTGATTGCTATCCACCTTTTCTTCTTTTACGTTTGGAAATCAAGACCAACAGGACTTCCAAATTTAACCATGATAAGGAACAAAATTACTTTTTCTCCATTTGTCCTTTTTGTTTCAAGTCATGTATCTAATTCTTAATTTCTAGAAAATTTAGTGACTAGATATACATGGTTCTTCAAGCTCCTTACTGTTTTTATTTTTGATTTCTTGTTCATGGCCTCTTTTAATGAATTTTTATTAAGAATTTCAATATTCCAAGACAATACGATCATTTTAACCTCATCCTTCAGAATTCAATAGCGTCCTCTAGTTAATTTGACAATGCACTATAGCTCTATGAATCAGCTGGATTAAAAATTATGGGTTAACCTGAGTTAAAAGTCTTGTCCTGCCAAGTGTGCCATGAATTCAAATTTTGATCATTCATCCCAATAGGTCGGTCTTAGCTAAACAAATTACCACATTTCAAAAGATTAGACCTAGAGAACACAGCATGGATGACCAGAGTAGTTTCCACTTCACCCCCAAAATAAAAACAAAGCAACACACGTGTCCTTCCTGTCTTTGCTCTAGTGCTGCTTACCTCCACAGATTCCCGGGCAAATTTTATAAATTTATTTCAAGTTGACAATTCCATCCTTGCAGCCAAACCAAGACTGTCCATTTGAAGCACTTTAGGCCAACAGTTCTTTTATTATCTGCTTTATAAAACCTCAAATTCATCAACTTAAGGGGAAAAAATATCCTTGTGCTAAAAGCATAGAAAGGAATTCTCAGAATCTTATCCAGAAACTTTTCTTTAACGTCACTTTGCTCATCCCTTTCTATCCTGGCTATGCCAGTAGACGACAGTCAAATCTTAATTCATTCAAAGCAACCATAGGAACGTCCAACAGGGGTTCACTTGTACAATCTTTTGATGAGAACATCCAGCAGAAAAATAGGGCGCAAGAAAAACACCGTCCAATACCAAAAGTTAAAAGTAAACTAAGCTTGAGAATCAATTCAAGCACATAACACAGAGAATTCTGCTGACCAATACAATTATCCAAACAAGTAAAAGCAAATAAATAAAAAAGGGGGAAAAGAAAAATCAGGCTACTGCCATCTATGCACGAAAAAAAGATCCCGAAAATCAAAGCCTGCAATCAAGGTCCAAAACATCATCAGAACTTCAAAAGTCACGACCTAAATAAGGATTGAAGTACCAAAAACCTACAAAGATCATAACTTCACCAAACACCTAGCAGAACACAAGATCACCCACTCAACCAAATTCAACAATTTTTTTCTTACTTTACAACCAAAGAAAAAAGGCCCAGTACTCAAAACATCACAATAAACCAAGAATGCAGACAATCATTAAACAAGACTTAACAAACACAGCAGAAATACCATTAAAAGCAGAATCTTTAAAACAGGAAAAAAATAAAACAAGGTGTTGCAAGAAATCAACGGACCATCATATCTCTCTGCTTGCTCTGCAAGCCTAGCCAAGTAAACTTGCTGTTCTCTCTCCTTCTCCATCTCCGTTCTCTCTCTCTCTCTCTCTCTGGTTTTCTGTTATGTTACACTGTGCTGACTCTCCCTATGGCAACAAATGAAATGATTCCAATTTCCACTCTGTTTCTTTTCGTTAAAAAAAGAGAAAAAAGAAAATTGTTTTTGAGGCAGCGTAGGGCCCACAGGAAATTGGGTAACTGCCTTGCCGTAGGTGTAAAGGGATGACTGGGTACAATAGACGGTTACAATCCGCCTTGGATTCTGTGATTTTTAAATCTAGGCCGCAGGTAAAAAGATTAAGAAGAATAGTGGCCGTTCGATTGAGTTCCGAGAAGATGAGGCTATAACTAGGTACCGCCGGAGCGGTCACGTGGACTGACATTGACTGGGGATGTGCAACTGCTGACGACAGTCAGGTTCGTGTTGGATTAGCTTCCGCACATGCATTTCCTCTGCTTCACAATTTTTTTACTTTACTCTTTTTTTTTTACTTTCTCTATATAACATATACTATATCAATAATTTTCCCATAAATATTTTACTCCAAATACTTTTCCATTTATAGCCTCAAGATTAAAAAAATATAATGAGTTTCTTATTTTTGTGGGTTTAGGATAAAATAGTTCAAGTAATTAAAATGCACGGCTTATCTGATGGATGACCTAATTTTGGTTTACGTTTTTATTTCTAAGGAATTCTTTTATCTATTTATATTTAGAAGAAAAGAAATGGCAGTTGAAAAGTGCAGTAGTACTGGTAGTTATACTACATTGATCAAGTGCGTTGTACAATTGGTACAAAGTTGACTTTTGGTACGGAGGAGTGAAATTTACTCTTCTAGTCATTCATTAAAAGAAAAGAAAAGGAAAAATATAATATTTAAAATTAATGAGCCATATGGTTAAAAATTTTAAGAGATTATATTATCACTCTCATTTCATCATATTTTTTCACTATTGTTTTTTTTCTTTTATTGACAAAAGGACTTTAGTGTCCCGAATTATAAAATTATCTGGTTCCGCACATTATTAATAAACTTAATTACCCTTCTTTTCTCACAATATTGACATTTCTATTATAAGAAACTTAGTGCTACTAAACATCATAAAACTACCCAATTGTCTTCATAAAATTTTTCTATTCATATGATTTTCTATGCATTTGAAAGTTTAAGAGAAGATATCTTAAAATTCCTCAATCTTATCTCTTTAATCTAAAGTTCTTATAATTTTTTTATTATATATATATATATATATATAAGCTATTAAAATATAAGTGAGAATATTGCTTCTCATACAGAAAATAACAGATGTTACAAAATAGTAGTAATTGATAAATTTTAATGCATTGTCACACAGCCTAAGGAAATATTTTCCAAATATAGAAAAAATCTTGAGTACCCCGGAATGACACCTTGATTAATCAAATATATTTCCATCCCTATTAGTAATAAATGTTGGTCAATAAATTGCTTACTATAACCAAAATTTCAGTTATTTAGATGTCTGATAAGGAAGGAAGTATATATAGTCGGATCTATGGTTGACCAAAGGGAAAAAAAGGGGGGGAAATGTCTATACACAAGGGAAAACACATGTAAGAAAGTAATGATGAAGGTTGAAGATGGCTTTCATGATTATTGAAGAATAGCCAAAAGTGTATTTTTCAATTAATTTTTGTTTAATGCCTGTGAAAATGTTTTTACACAAACACATCGAATCTACCTACCACATATAAATTTACTAGCTTGATTTGTGTTAAG
Organism: Rauvolfia tetraphylla; assembly: GCA_030512225.1. Lineage (NCBI taxonomy): Eukaryota > Viridiplantae > Streptophyta > Magnoliopsida > Gentianales > Apocynaceae > Rauvolfia > Rauvolfia tetraphylla. The sequence continues at coordinate 5,947,342 of JAJQKT010000058.1, read as the reverse complement.
AGTAGATAGCGTTACTCACATCTATAGAGAAGCCAATATGAGTGTGGATGCATTGGCTAAGGTTGGAGCAACAGCTACATCCACCTCCCTTGTTTTGTTTCTTAAACCTCCACCTTTTGTAACCCAGTTACTGGCTATAGGTCGATGCCCCGGAGGGTACCTTATGTGAGATTTTTGTAAACTCACAGCTATTCTATAACTAATACACTTATAAAAGAGATAGATCATTTGCTATTCTATAACTAATACAGTTATAAAAGAGATAGATCAGTTGGTTAAAATATTTACTTAATAGACGAAAAAAATTATTATATTTTTAATTATATTTGTTAATATGAGAAAAAATGTAAAAATTATATTTATGAATGAGAGTAATTTAAAAAATATAAAAATTTTAAAATTAATAAAAAAAATTAAACATTTAAAAAGAGGGAAATTTTTTTGACTAAAGCCGGTGTATTATGAAACAAAGGAAGTAGTGTTTATGATACGACAAAATCAAAAAATTTTCAATGTGGAACCTTCGATAGTCCTCTGGTTCACACTTCACAGGCAGGAGAGGATTTTGTCTAGCTTGTCTATAATTGCCATTGGACAAGATTCTCTCAAGTTCATTCCTAAGCAAAAGTTTAATTATGATAACGTTAAAATCCGTCAGTGGGAGCCATCGAATTTCATGCGTAATAATGATTGGACTGCTTGGAGATTTCTTTTTTATTTTATGTAAAGAATGAATAATTGGCGGTGAAATTTATTAAATAAATGTAAATTGAAATGAGTTGTTCGTCTCTGTCTTCCTCTCTCTCTCTCTAGAGAAATATCAATGATAGTCTCCAGTCTGTGGATAGAGATTGAGAGCTGTTAACTTTGGATTTTCTATTACATTTTTTGCTATATTTTTAAATATAAAAATTATTCATATATTCTAAACTAAATACGATAAATTTTAAATTTTAAAAGATAAATTATAAATATTAAATATTATAATTAATAATATATTATAGAGTTTACTAGAAAATATATTAGAAGATTCGAAATTGTTAATGTGGCTTACAATATTGTTTAATATTTATTTTTTTAATAATGGGAGAATCATCTCGTAGTAGTTTGGAAATATTTTTTAATCGCATTAATCATCTGGAAAACAGTTGAATTTATAATACAATGAGTTGTTTACATCCTATTCTTGTAGGTAAAGCATGATTAAAATCTAAAAAATAAGTGAAATAGGTTAGTGGATTAGGTTGCTAATATGTAAATAGCTTCTTTTTTTCATATTTCAAATGGGATGTCCACAATTTGATGAATTAAGTAACGTAAGACTTCTTTTACAATATATATATTGTAAGACTTATTTTCCAAATTGCACAAAGAGGGCCACAGAAGCAAACCAGAAGGGCAATATGTCCCCATCGCTACTGTTGAGGAAAATGGGAACTGACCTTTTGGTCCCAACAATCATGTCTCCTCAAGCCTTTTTCTTCCTCCATATCTTCAATGGGAAATCATTCAAAGTTCTTTGGGCAACATGGGTGGTGATACCATCATAAATACGCCAATCAAACCTTAACTACTCGGCAACTTGCCATGGAAAAATAGAAAAGAGAGGAGAAATATGGCTTTGAATGAGTTTACTTTTGGTGCTACAACAAATTGCTAAGCCATTTTTGGAATATCACCACTACAACAATCCTATACCATCATGGTTGAGCTTTCTTGGAAAGGGACAATAGGACACAGTAAAAGATTATTGGAATTTGCTTGCTGTAACAATTTGATAACTCAGAAATGTAGGTGAACTACATTTGTAGTACTATATATCCTAAATGTTCATAAATATCAATCCTCCTAACCCTTCGATGAGACTAAAGAGCAGACTCTTCTTATGGTTTAAATAGAACATGCTATAGTGGAATAAACTAGAAGAAGCACACCCGCTGCTCGTGCATACTCGAAGTATACCACGGTTATAGAACCAGATTATTGTTCCAGATCTGTTTTCTGAATACATTATCGGCTGCAAAGCTCGAGCTCGAAGTGGTCATTGAAACAAAGTTGTCATTCGATAGGTGATGAAGATTTGAAACTAGTTTTAATCAAGAAGGGTCCTCTGAACTCCATTTCCAGAAATTATTCAACAGTCAAAAGATCAAAATTAGAGAAAATGTATTACTCATAGAAGCAAACAATATCTGCGGCCTTTTGTACTCTTCATCTCTTCTTATTCTGTTGATAGAGTTGCACACCATGAGAATTTCTTCCGTAATTGATATTTTATGACTGAATCTGAAAAGATGCACTAAAAATTACAAGCAGCAATGCCAACTTCTGAAAGAAAACAAGCTGCTGTGTTCTTGCATGGAAAATTGCCATCAAAGACGCGGACTTGGCAGTGGAAGCTGCAATATGTTGTACTTCCAACAGTCATAATCGACTAAGTTTATAACTGGTAGAACTACTGGGCTTTCTTAATAAACCAAAGGAAGCTAAGTTTAAAATTCAGTATTCACCACACATACGTTAAATCGTCTCTGCATGTCTTCGCGATGATCTTGCTGGACACCAAGGATGATATCCATTTTATAGCTTACCCCTAGAAGGACAGGGATACAGGAACCCGAAACTTCATAAACATTGCTAAAATCATGGATTACAATGGGTTACCGGCCACCGGATGGACTTAGCCTCATGACCCATTTCCAACATCAGCAATATGATATGAAGAATAATTGATCAAGCAATCACAGCCATACTTCTGTTGCTCCTTGAGATATTGACACAAACTTACTCAAGAGGCTGACAACGAGAGAGAGAGAGAGAGAGAAGGCAGTTTTGAGAGTTTTTGTCTTTTGAATATTATTTGGAAGTATCCAGTCAACAAAGTGTGCTAGCAAATCACAAGGGAAAGATAGTGAAGGACAAGAGACAGTATATTTTATGAGAAGGAAAAAATATAAATTTAAAAAAACAAAGAAAGAGACTTCTAATATAAAGCTATACACTGATATAACCATGTCTTATTTTTTTTAGGTTGGGTGAAATAGATTCTAATCTACAGTACACTGAAAGAAGCAGGTTGCTTCAGTAAAACATTTTCAAACTTTTTCCTTCCTATTAGAGAAACACAAGGCCCTAACTAAAGACTCAACAGAGTTAGCTAAAGATGATTCTTATGGGGAAAACCTCATATAAACTGCAGCGAACTGCAATATACTCTAACTGCCACTAGATAAAATTCAGTAATTCAACTTACTGGTACAACACGGTTGGTGCTGGCTTCTCCAAATGAAACAGCAGCTAAAGACTTGGAAGCCATGCTTTTGCATTCATAGCTCCTTCCTGCAAATTGCTTCTCTTGCAAGGCTCCTTTAGGTAACTAAATACCTGAATTGCTCGATTGAGGTAGACCGAAGGATGCTCCCATAAGTTCCTCAGTCTAGTGTTTAATACATACCTTCTCCAAGCTAATTGAGTTGATCTATGCAGAGATGGGAATAGAATATAAAGCACCCTTAACAGTAAAAATGTGGTGGCCAAGGCCAAATAAGTATCCTGCCCAAACCAATTTTCAGGAGATCTAGCCCATGAGAATGGACAAATTTCTGTATCAACGGAATGGCACTTCTGATCACCTAATGAACATTCAATCTCGGCCAACGATATTGCATTTGCTGATGCTGGCTCGATATCTATACCAAGAAAATGATATCAATGAAAGAATTCCTCTGACAGCATAATTTGTTCAAGTTACAGAAAGGGCACATGAACTTATGCTTAAATTCTTTTATCAGTAAAATTTCCTTAAGTTACTTAATGGGTGCATACACTTGTGCTCAAATTCCTAGACAGTATAACTTTATTAAGTTACTACTAGTGCATGAACTTGTAATTGGTTTCAGTTTATCATTGAGAGCTAGGATGCATTTATACATCTCTTTCCTCTTATTCTTGTTCTCTTACTTTTTGTTAGACTTTTGGTGTGGGTCAGGAAGGATGCATACGGAGGTGGATGGGGAAACTACTAATCACAAAAATAATTTAAGATTAAAACAAAAGAATAAAATTTCAAATGCCAAATTCGAAAACACCATTTGTTTATAAAGATAATACAGGTCGGAATGATGACAATACAAGATATTCATTCATAGCACCAACGTGCCAAAAGGAGCCAAACAAGTAACCACTTGCCCTAGTGGAAGCCCCATGCATCTGAGAAGCGCTATGTGATAAAAGAAATTTGCATTATATAATAAAATGAACAAGCCCGAGAGATAAATTAGCTTACTCATTAGTTACTTGAAGTAGCCTCAAAGATACAGATGCCCAGTAGGTACACAAAACGGAAGGAAAAAAGACCATAGATCTTTTATATCAAGTTAGAAAGTAGTTTTCAATTTTCAGTTCTAGTTGTCTCTTTAGGCAGAGTATTGGATGGTATATGCTCATATAGTGCAACCAGGCTCATCAGCAACGCATCAAACAATGAGGGATCACCAAAGGATTTATGCGAGATTTTACTGCTCAAGTCGAAAGAAAAGGCCCCCCATAGTCAATGGTGAGGAATTCAGCAAAAGCAGAATAAAGGGAGGCATATGGAACAGGAGACAAAGGTGAACTTATATTTTCACCAGAATGAATTAAATGAAGTCCAAGATTAGCATCAAAAACCCCTTAGCCAACTTCCCCAAGATATACAATTAGCAATAGCACCTACGCAACACAGCTCGAAGTTGGGGTATGGCAAGTGTAAGAGATGGCAGCAACCAATGCTAGGCATAAAAAATTTTGGGCTGCCTAAAAACCCAATTAACTTAAAACTAAAACCTATTTTGCTTCAACTGCTCATACCTAAAGAGTTGAAAAAATTCAATTCTGATAAGCTATTCCTGTTTTTCCTTTCCCAAGTCTCAAATTAGCACATCTGCTGAATCTCTGACTTTTTTGGAAGTAATTATTATCTTTTTGCTTTAAAGCCCCACATGAGGCTTTTACCTCATGGTAGAAAAACTTGCTCAATTACTCTGGCTTCTAAATTAATGAATGAACATTTGTAATTTCAAACAAGGTTATCCTATGATTCAGATGAATCTTTAACTTATCAAAGAAGATCTTAGTAGAAAATCTTACCAGCAATATCCTTGTAGAATGTAACAAGAGAATCTATTGTTCGGGAGCCATGATACCGCACCCGCAAGGTAGAATTTAAAAGGAAAATACTAGGGAACCCATGAACTCCATATTTTGAGAGAACACTGAAAATTTAAATAAAGCTATTGTCAGCTATAAAACTGTATATCAATGAGGCATAGATTGATAAGGTAATAGTGCTCAAACCTTGGCCTCACAGTTGACTCTTCAATTGCAAAATGAGGGATTGAAGGAAACAAGGAAGCCAGTGCAGAATAAGTTGGTGTAAAAGTTCTAGAGAAAGGACACCAAGTTGCATAAAAGAGCATCGCAACATAATCTTCTGTATTCTCATTCACTATATACAGTGCCCTTTGCAGTGAACCCTCATTTCCCTTGAAAACAGAATTGAAATTTCCATCAGATTTTCCCAATACAACAAAATGTATGTTTCAAGTATGAACTTTAACATTCTGATTACGAATGAAAGTACAATGGCGTAAGAGCTATTTGTCACATAAAAATGAAACATACAAGGATCAACATTATGTGGTTGGCAATGAAAAATACATAGATCAAGTGTTATTGGAGAACAGACAGCTTAACATATTTCTACAAAAAAAATATCTTTTTCCCGTTGAACATGGTAAACATTTCATGTTCAACAAATAAAGCCTAAATTAGCCATAGGTGTTCAAAATGTATCTCACGTTTGGACCACTGATACAAAACTCTCCATAAACATTTCTCACTTCTCTGAAAAATGATTTTAGCTTAAACAGGGAATAGAGTTTTTTTTTTTTTATGGACTAAGACTTAAAATTCCTGTAGTTTTGTTTCTTAAAGCATAGTTCTTTTGGCAAAGACGTCAAAGAAGAACAATCCTTTCAGAAAACTTAAAAAACTAGTTTCATGTGATCTATAATAAATTCTGTCCAGGAAACACCTTCTACATGCAAGAATACTTCCCAGTCAACTTCAATTCCCTGGAAAAGGTAGGATATAATGATCTGTTCATTCAACTGATGAATAGATAATATCTTGGGAAAAATTCGCTACACATTTTTCCTTTGTGCAGTAAAAGACATAATGATTAAAGATGGCGGAAAACCTTAAGAAGCACATGTTCAAAATCGCAAGATCTAGAAGATCAAAAGTCTTCATACAGCACTAGTACTTTTACAGGCACAACTAAGTAAATCTACCTTCTCCAGAAAGTTCTGAAATCCCTTACACAGACCCAGTGGAAATTGTGCCAAAGGAGACCTAGTTAAAGGCTACTAACTAGACCCAACAACCAACTTGCAAAATAAATGACGCATGGCATACTGCATTAGAGGTTCAGTTCATGAACAACTTGTCAACCCCTTGTAATCTTTTACTGTTCCCTTAACCATTATTCAAATAATAATAAAGTATCAAACGAAAAGGCATGAAGGTTTTACAACATAGAAGTTTTCACAATGAAACCACATCAAAAGCATTTTATTTGTTAATAGAACAACAGCAGTTATCAAAAGAGACCTATGTTCAGAGCAATTATTAACTGTACACTGCATATTCACTACTCTCACTAAAACTTAAGAATAGTGAACTATCATATACCCTTTACGAACCCAAAACCAATGTTACGAAAAGCCTAAGTCTTTTGCATATGTTCACAAAAAGACCCATGCTTACTGATAATAATAATAACAATGGGTCTAGCATATCTAGATAACATGTTAGAATACATACTAGTAACCATTACTCAAAATTGATACAAAGCATTTACCGTGTGTATTAAGACAACAATGAACAGATTATTCCTTCTTTTCACTGTGTAATTGTTATTTTCCTTATACAAAGAATTTGATGCTACAATCCGCATGAAAACAGCTGGGTAGGAAAAATAATTGACGTCACCCTGTGTTTCCCATATACAGTGAAGGAAGAAGTATGTGATGATGATGGAAAAAAGGCACGTGTATGTCTAACTTAGGCTAGAATAGACATAGAATTATAATTCAACATACGAAAAAAAGTCAGATGTGGAGAAAACTCAATGGTCAAACAAAGAGAATGACAGGTGCAGTTATTCTATTCGCACCATGAAAAGGAAAAATCAAGAAGACCATTTTCTTCCGTTTACATTTTACCAATTTACTCCAATCTCAAGTGATCATGGATGAGCACAAAAATAACTAATAAACAAACAAATGGCTGCATAGAGATTTTATAAAAGAAGAAACAGGAAACTTGCTGACAAGATCATTCCTGTTGACTATCTAAGTCTATTTTGTTTGTCTTGAACTTACCACAACAACAAATGATCAGATGTCATTTTAATATCACTAAAAGTTAATAAAGTCTACACTGAGTTACGGACAAAAGAACAAATGACAATCTCTCAGAGAATATCAGTCTGGTGATTCTCTTCATCCTTTTTCTTTTTGGCACCAACTTACCCCAATCTCACATAGTCACGTGTCCTTCTTATTTACTAAACGTAAAAGGCAGTATCGAGGTAACGTAAGAAAGAAGAAACAATGGCTTCTCTCACAACATCATCCTTTGTGATCTTTTTCTTCTTTTTCCTTTTGTTTCCAATTTACTCCAATGTCAGCGATCACGTGTCATTTCCGGATTTTATTCCTTTTCCTTTTCTCATCAATTTACTCCAATGTCCAATGATCATTCGCCATTATCACATTCACTAAAAGAGATCACGCAAACACGCAAAGAGATCACCTGAGGTGAAGACAAAATCAGAAATAAACACTTCTCCAGAATGGACATTATTATCTACAAGCCAATATTACCAATATTACTATATCCAAACATTCAGTTATAGGTCCAGCTCCTGGGAGCACAGGTCCAGGACAATTAAATGCCCCGACATTCCACAAAATACACACAACCATCTAAGTACAAGAAACAAATGGTGACAAGTACTGCAGATCACACAGATATCAGTTCAGAAGAAGCATGGAACTGACGGTATTCACCTATCCAAAAAAATCACAAGAGAATCACATGCATTTTTCCAATGACCAATAGTATGCAGCAAAAGCACATGATTTTAATATAAATTTACAGTTTCCCCACTCATTCAGCTCTTCAGTTCCCAATATCAAGACTTTCCATGTAAGAAAACCAATTTTCTTTTTCTTAATTGAACATGCATTCCTATTTATTTGTGAAGTGGACAGAATCCCAGTCCCTGAATTCTGAAATGAACTAAAAGAAGTACACATCTGCGATCTGCATCAGCTCAAAGATATCACAAGATCACGACAGAAAGTTAGGAAGGGTAATGTTACAAAATTTAAAAGAATAATAATCAGAGTAAAAAAGAAATCGTCACAAAAGTAAATAACTTTCAAAATGAACTAAGGGGAAGAGGAAAAAAAATCAAGAACCTCAAACATACCTCAATTACTCCACTGGTGTACAAGGAAGCGATCTCATCTACAGGGCACGCATCATCTTGGGAGCCCAAGATGGAATCTTTAATGGAAGTTAAGGCACAGACGGGGAGTAAGGAACCACTAACCAAGCCGGTGCAGGTTATCCTCCCGAAGAACAGCAGCATAACAATCCCAGCTCCCAAACCCTCGAAACCAGCCATTATTGCTAGGGGATTATTTTGGTCTTCCCCAGGAAAAAGTTCAGAAAAGTCAAAAAATTTGCTGTAAATCAATTGATGTATAATGGAAGAAGAAAAAGTAGTAGAAGAAGAGATGAAGAGGATCAGGGTGAGGGAAAGGGACAAGGAGAGGAAGAGGGACGAGGTGAGTGACCAGAGAGCCCAGCGCATTTTAGCTTCTGAGGCTCATGTTTGTTACTTTTCTTTTGTTTTTATTTTGGACTCTTAAGTGTAGATGACGATGAACTAATTAACAGGGTGGATTTATATAGTAAATAGAATTGTCAATTGGGCCGGCTGTGCAGAGTTCGGCCGTTTTACTCACTCAATTTCGATCTCGAGTTGATCTTTTTGAATAATGTTTTAGTGTCAAATTCAGTCTGTAATATATATATATATATATATATATATATATATTATATAATATTATTATTAGTATATTATTAAAAATATTATTATTATATAAAAATTTTTAAAAATTGAGTCGGAGACTGTCTGAACCTAAGCTCGGCCTGAAAGAGCTGAGCCTGAGCTTACACTTCTCAATCGATTTCAATCGGACCTAGCTCGAACTTAGCAAAGCCCGACTCAGTGAAACTGATTGACACCAAAGTGTTTAAGGTTCATTTAGTAACCAAAAAAATAAAAAAGAAAAAAAAAGCTTTTAAGGTTCACATTGGTTTTAGTCTTTTATTCAATGTTTTATATGAATCTTCCCTCATTTTTGGCATCAGTTTCCTAGATTCGGGTCAGGTCTTTTGTCTTTTCATTTATTTTTCAAATTTTGCAAGATATCAATGAGAATTGGAGATTCAAATGCCTGTTATTTGAGCTAAAAACTTAGCCGATTTTTTTTGTATTTTGCATATTATTATATATAATAAAAAAATAAACTCAATATATAAATATATAAATAGTGAAAATATTATAAACTAGTAAAAATTAAGAAATAGATCCTTTACACATTATAGATAGGAAATCAAATCACGCATAGAGAATGAAGATTTGAGCTATTGGTTTAATGATTATTGCTAAGGTCAGATAATTAAATCATAAAATTAATATTTACGAAGATATAATATTTAAGAAAAATAAAAGTTTTTAAATAAATACTAATATTATATTAAAATTAGTGATATATTGTATATTATGAAAAAAATATTTTTCATTATAAAGGACAAGAACTATTAGATTAGCGATATCTAAATATGAGAATTAGTGAATAGTAAAATCAAATAAAGGATGTATTAGTGGAATAATTGGGCTCTGCCATTTTTTTTCTTTTTTCTTTTTCCTTTTTCAGCAAAAGGAATTTGAAACGCGGAAATCTGCTCGGTAGCAAGTTTGGTCTTGTCTCTTAGCGCGTGAGACGGGATTCTTGGAAGACAAAGAGGGACGTCATTGCCTCCGCCGTCCGCTCGTGTCCGAGACTCCCGAGAATAGCCGAGGATGCTTCTCTTGTTCTTCATTTTGCTTTTTTTTTTTTTTTGGGCAGAACTCAGGTTATTTATTTCGTTTATCAAAAAGTGCGATTAAGTGATAATTTAGTAATTTAGTTCTCAACAAATAAGTGAAAAAGTATTCTTACACTCTTAACTTGCATGCGTTAAAAAAATAAATAAATAAAATAGATAAATAAGAAGTTTGAGGTTCTTTCTCTTTTATTAGTATATTAAAGAGTATAGAAATATAAACTAAATTTAAAAATATACATATTAGCTATTAAATAATATTTTTAACTAATTGAATTATTGGATTGTCAAAAAAAATTTAAGGAACTGATGAGTGATTTAAATCTTACTACTTCTTTAATAATTTATATTTAAGTTGTACGTAAGATTTACTTTTATTCTTCAGATTAATTTTTAAAAAGGAGAAAACTTTAAAGCAAGATTTTCTTCGATAAAGTAAAGTGCCAAACAGGAACTCCCTGTTGTTGTTATGTAAATTGGCACCAAAAGCAAATACCTAACGCCTACCAAAATATTGGGAGAATTTTGAATGGGGCAGATAATCTTTGGTGGTCCTCCTCCTCCTCCTCCCCATGGCCGTGGTCCTTAGCAATGTCTTTATGATACACAATTTCTGAATCTCAAGCCTTCAAGGATGGGAGAAGGTCTTGGATTTGAGCTTACAGTTTGGACAAGTGGGCATAGTATCTAAAGGATTTATTTCTATATTTTTTGTGTATTATGTAATTATATAAACAGTCTAAATTATTAAATTTTTGTCATTTCTTCCTTACAAGTGTGAATTGTGATATTTGAAGAAAGTTGTCTCCCCACTTCTTAATATGATCGCCACAATTTTGAAGAACTTAATTGATTCAACAAGCTAGAACTCTTTAGACCATGCATCATCGTGCACCCTGCTTGATATTGTGTTGTGTAGACTGGGTTCAGCCGGCGAAAACTCCAGTCCTTATCACCGGTTACCGGAAGAAACTTCTTTGTCCACCCTTACTGGATCCAGGACAAACTTTTTATCAATCAACACGATGAATATCTACCTAAGACCGTTACAAAATCAACTCCAGAACCCAACAGCTATGTTAATTCATCAATAAATAGCTGCTTGCTAAAGTTCTGTAGGACAAAATAATTAATTTGTTTCCAAGGAGAAGCTGTTGACCCACCCAGTTCATTCTCTAATTTTTCTATGATGGTATATATTATATGGTCAACCACCCCCTACCATAACTATCGGTACTCAAAAGAAGAGGAAAAACGAGGTGCCATGCCATCCAAAGATGTCCTTCGGCAAGGACTGTGCGAGATCCATCATCAATTTACAGCAAGATGCTTCTGCCGACACCTAATCCAGGAAAAAGATCTTGCAAAAATCTTTCTTGTCGTTTATTTTGCTAACATGATTCAATCTAAGAATAAGAAACACTAGAAACATATTCTTGTAAATACAGGAGCAACTAATCATGAGTAACACTACAATACATTAAACTGTGAAATCCTTGCGCTGCACGGTGGACACATGGAGCCAATTGCGCCTGTTTGAGCACCAGATGTGGTAGGGTCTTGATAAAACTCATTTCTGCACCAAACACATACAGCAGGCACCTGGTTCCGACCTGTTATATTCTGCATAAAAGAATCCTTCCCTAGCCAAAACGAGGAACCAAAGCCTTGTTGTGTGTCTGTATTATATGAGAAGCCCTTGGTGTCCACTGGAAGAGTATTCGAACTTTCAGCTGTCATAAAGCTATACTCCATTGGTTCCGTTCTTCCCAACGTCAACTCTTCAAAACCAGTATTGCAGTCAAATTTGTGATCTACTCCAAAAAGCCCTTCTTGACCCTGCAGGCATGAGATACAAATGAACGCAAGAAAGGCATGACGAACCAAAATAGAAAACACACTGAAACTGTTAAATTTGATTTTAGAACAGGATAAACTGCTCATGAATCCCAACTTGATTTGAGGCATCTGCAAACCTGCCATTCATTGTAACTTGTTCTTATAGTGATTGGGGTGGAGAAGAGAACTTGTCATGTTCCCTTTTACTTTTGCAATTAAAAGATAGGCAATTGTACTTGGACCGGCACACAAAATTAATCATAGTGATACTGTTTTGTTTTTCCCTGTTCTGGATCATCCTCATATATCACTAAACCAGTATTTCCCTGTTTTTGTGTCTATCCATGTTAAATATTGCACAACAATTACGTTCATAAGTTGTAGTGCAGTTCAAATGTGAGTTGAATTTCTGCAGGCTCTATCCCACTAGAGACTCCTCCACTTCTCCTAGTGGCTATACCTTTACTATAATGAGTAACACAATGGAGAAAAGTGATACATTACTGGTTCATTTATCAAAAGAAATAGAATAATTGTAATTCCAATTCAACTATCTAACAGAGTTGCCAAAATGCATACAGTATCTCTTCAATGTTTTAGTTATGCACCCCATACACTAAAGAGATTCATGCTGCAAGAAAGCAATGGCTAGCTGCCTTAAAAAATATCAAATTCCGAATAGCACCTTCTGCAAAGAAACGAAATCACATGATCCAAAGCAATTATAAAGGAAAACATGATCCTAATTAAGAGAGAGAGAAAGGCATTGCTTTCTCTGATCAACCTTTCACAAGTAGATGTGTAGATCACATAAGTAGCCAATGACAAAAAGAATTCAATGCCTCGCACTTCCTTCTGACACATGATAAGCAGAACTAATCTAGGAGATAATTGAATAACAATAAACTTAAATGGCAATATTGAAAAAGCATTCTAGCTTAAGTATTAAAGGGGCAGAAGTGACAGTCAAATTAACCGAATTATTATAATCAGATAACAGGACTTTGTTAGTTTTTCTTACTATGCAACAACAATAAAGTATTTTACCACTCACCTTATCTGAAATTATATCAAAGGTATGGAAGCTATTTGATGACTGAATTAGAGGGGTCGAAGGATCTGTTAGATCAGACCGCAACAAGTTTTCTTCACTTGTTCTCCAGATAGATCCAGCCAAGACATCCTCAACAGGCTGGTGGACACTACTGCCAAAACCAACCACGAATTTGTTACCAGAATTTCCCACCTCATCTACTTTGGATCCCTCCAAAGCCCGTCCTGGATACAGCATGTTGAAATTATTTTGAAAGACGTTAGTTTTATCACTGAATGAGGAATCATGCAAATCAATCCCAAAAGCTCTTCCTTCTTTTGGAGGAACATGGCCAGTGGTGTTCAAATTATTTTGAGCACCACAGGTTTGGTTAATACCAGATTGGATATCTAAATTTTTTGCACCATACTTTTCCAGCTCAACACCACTTGCCCGATTATCAAAAGCAAGACAAAGCTCATGATTTTTTGAGTTTCCAATGACATTAATTTTGTGGTCATCTACTTGTGTGCCAAAGATCTTATTCATGTTATACACTTCACCTGAGGATTCTGCAACACCAGGTAGGGCAAGCGAGACACTTCCAGATGGATCTTTCTTGCTTTCTTCTCCTGCATGGTCTTGAACACTAAGTCTATTATTTTCAGCAGAAAGTACCTTTCCATTTTCGGGAGGAAAAAATGCCCGAAATTCAAATCCTCCGTCATGCTTATTCTTATATACACCACCTGTAACTCTTCCATCATTACTACTGCTGAAAGGAAAAAATAAATTGCTATTCCTCATATTTTGGGCATCATTTACTTGGGGCTTCTGTACCTTCACTGTCGAGACCTTGCTAACATAATCTTCAACACCATAACTCCCCTCAAAACCGGATAGAGAAGGTAAACTACTACCAGAACTTCTTGGCTGCTGGTGGCCTTCTGTGATGCCTATTGGAACTTCTTTCTTAAACATTCCAGCAATGTTTCCTGGCTCATTCCAAGATGGAACAGTTCTAGAGCTACCAATCCCCCTTTCTTCCTGAACATGTTTATCTGACATATGGCTCTTGCCCATGTATGAGACAGTTTTATTATGTTCATCCCCCTCTAGATTTGAGCTGGGTAAAGCACCATATCCATCTCTGTCTCCATTTTCTTTCCTATCACAAGATGGCGTCAGCATGGTGCTCTCAGAAAAGATATTTTGTTCAGATCCTGTAGCAGTAGAAATTGAACCATTTGCTTTACCAATATCTGTACGTGATTGGTTTTCAGATTCAGCATGTGGTTTGTATCCTATAGCACTACTATCATCCAATCCAGCATTTTTATTGCAAAATCCAAATAATGTTTCATCATCTACAACTTTGTTTTCTTCAAGTCTAAGCTCATCCATGGTACGAGAAAAATCACCACCGTCCAAATCAATATCACAGCTGTCTATCTGTTCATTAGAGCTATGTGCAACACTTCCTAAAATTTTGGGGTCTGCAAGTGTGATAGCATTGGTGTCACTATCTGCTTGTTTATCCAATGGAAAAGGAGGAGAGCTACCAGAGGCCCTCTCCTGTGCATTACATGACTTCTCAACTCCATCAACAGCATTCCTGCTTACCTTTGCACCAGAAGAAGTTTCACAATTGCTGCTATTTTCATTATTAGACAACACAGGGACAGAATCCAAACATAACTTGGATTTTGCAACATCTACATCCATGGAATTGTCAACTGTCCCTAAACGATCATTCATCGCCTCAGAATCTGCATTCTGCTTATCAATATAGGTATTCGAAGGATGATAAGCACTTCTTTCAACAAGTTCTGCGGCAACATTGCTTTCTGAACCTGTTGAAGGTTGGACCATGGTACTTCCATGAGGTAAAAGATCCGATGACCCAGAGCCAAGACACCCTTCAACATCTACAGCCCATGACTCGTCAGAATACTTTACTAGGTTCCGCATATGGGTTCCCACATGACCATTGTAACGATGTCTCTCATCGAATGTCTTATGGCAGAACTGGCATTCGTACTTTCCCCCCTTAATTATTACTCCATCAGTGACAGATTCACCATTTTTCAATCTCCTTCTCCGATGAGAAGATAATTGGTGCTGCAGAAGATCATCTCGAGAATTAAAATTCAAATTGCACTTTTCACAATGAGAAGCATCTCCGACTTGGACTGCAGGTAGATCCCCAGGCTTCATTGTAACTTGCACCTCATAATTACCAGACATTGAAGCAACAGCTGGTGACAAAATTTGGCATAATGGGTTTTCCTCTCCCTTCTTATTCGAAAGAGAAACATCCGCAGTCTGCACTAAATTTCATTAATCAAAAAAGAAAACAAAGGAAAAAAAGAATCTCAGAAAGTAAAGAAAGTTGAACATGGACATACAAAGACAACTGCAATCTTATCAGCAGCCATAGCACCAGCGTTACTCTGAACAGAGGTCTGCCAATTTGCATCTTGAATGCCATGAAGAGAAAGCAAATATGAAGAAATTTCCTTACATGACACGAACTGCCGTCCATTAGGGCTAGATATCACCAATTTAGGGAAATTGTAAGAATGAACACATGGAAAATGAAACAACAAAATTACTTCTAAGTTGGAGCTTGTCAGTAAGGGGAAATAAGAAATTATACACAAAAGAATCACAAGCACATACAGCTCAAGAAGTAAAGCGAAATAATCCTCAAAATTGAAGTATTAGAAGATTGCAAAAATATTTTAGAGAATCTATTGAATAAGAGATATGCTCACATCAGTTGGCACATTTTAATTAATATTTGAAATAGGACATTGACAGAGTTCATAATAATGCAGAAAGTTTACTGTATTTTGTGAAATCAAATATTATTCCTCTTTCTTGGAGTATTAGAAATAACATTTGCACTCCCAACAAAATGAATCTTTATGTCGAACATGTACCCTACTGATCCAAATAATAATAATAATAATTGCTATTATTATCAATAAAACAACAATAACAATAACCATAACAATAATGATGATGATGATGATGATGATGATGATGATGACAACAATGATGATAATAATAATTATTATTTTAATTTCTCCGTTGTTGATGGCAGTCCAGACAAGTGAACAATACACGGCACTCCTCGTAGTCTCATGCATTCTTAATGCTAGTCAAGGCAGCAAACTAACTATATAAGCACACATGTAATGAACAATGAGTTAATGAAGGGAGAAATGGAGAATATAATTATCTCACAGTTAAGTTCGTTATAAAACTACTTTTTCCAGCCAAAACACCAAAATTTTCCAAGTACTCTATAATTTAATTGCAAAATTACAGGAGCCAATTCCTAAAGTTGATATGAGTTTTAGGAGAAAAACCTACATATACTAGAATGTATATGGTCAATAATAGTGGCTGTGAAGTTTTAATTATAAGCAAAAGATAACATTGAAAAGTAAGGAGTATCTGCATGTTTCATTCTTGGTATTAGGTCTTCCATTAGCTATACCAGTGATTAAACTACTTCTTATATGATCTGTTGCTAATTAGATTAACCAACAAAAATGTGGCCAAAATCATAATCTTAAAGTCCATAAGAACCAACAAATGTTAGATATTAAGAACTAGGCCTATTTCTGGCACTTCTACTCTCATTATCTGCAGGTGTGAATCAAAAGGACAGAGATTTTGTCTAATTCTTGACCAGAAAATTTGATTCATGAAAGAAAGAAGAACCACATTACAGATGCACGAAAACTAACAACAAAGAAACTTCCCAAGAACCTTATATAACGGCGACAATACAACCACACGCGGCCTTCCTTCTTTTTACAAGAAAGCAAAAGCCTCCAACCTTTGGGCAATGCATTCCCAAACAGGCTTGCATCCACAATCCTCTTCTTCCTCCTCCTACTTCCCCATTGACCATCCAACCCTTTCAAAAACTCCAACAATTGCTCCTCAGTTACCATCCCCTCTGTTCTCCGCCACAACTCCTCCCCATAAGGATCTTCCATTGATCCTAACTGTATCAAATCCACGTCAACCCCGTCTCTGTTGACAATCTCCTTGTCCTTGTCTTCCACATTTTCATAAACCACAATCTCATTCGTTGAGATGGGCACATCATTCACACACTGACTCTCCACTTTATTCTCCACCAGTACTACAGCATTTTCATTCTTTCTTGGGCGGCCCCGCTTTCTTTTCTGCGGAGTGGAGGCCACATTGGCTAATTGGGGCATAGTATCAGAGTAATCAACCCGGATAGGGATTAATTCCTCCATGTTATCGTCCTTCGTACTAATACTACTGTCAACCCCGAAAAGCTGCTTCAAAAGAGCTACAATTTGTCGATTTTCAGCATTTTCAGGGTCGGTATCCAGAAAATGAGGGTGCGGATTGTGACTGGAGGGACGTAGGTGGGGGGTGCGGCGGCGAATGGAAGAGGAGGAGGCAGCGGCTGCATCCGAAGCGGGGGCAAGGCGCAAGCGGGAGTAGGTCTGTTTGCGGGAGCCAGCGGACTCATTGAAGACGGAGCGATCGATTTTAGGGATAACGACATCATCACAGCGACGAGGATCGAATGTGGACGGGGAACAGAGGGAAAGGGAGTAGAGTTCAGATTGAGAAAGAAGTTGGAGATCCACCGTCGGGATTGAGTCTAGGCGGAGTGGAAGATCGGTAGGGGCGGCGCCGGTGGCGGCTGTGAGAGAATCGACGGTGGCGGAGGCCATTTTGGTGGTTCATAAGGAAGGGCAGATGGCTTGAGAGTTAGGGGTTTTTGAGAGAAGCGAGAGAGGGAGACAATTTCATTTATTTATTTATTAATTATCCCAGGATGAGGGGATAGTTCTAACTTTCTAAGACTAAAGTATAAATCAGATTGAAATTATCACTTTTTTTTTTTACAAAGAATCCGCAGCTACTATTTTTTATTGTGCACTGAGTAAATTTTGTCCCCACATAATAGCTCTCAAATCACGTGGATAAGGTAAGTCACATTAGCCAAACACGATGTGACGGACTCGTGTTCTGAAAATAATTCGAACTCTCGCCAGTATGAGGGAATTTCACCCTGCTATTAGCTAAGCCAACTCCAAAGACAATTTGAAACTACCACTTAGTTTTGGTTTTTCTATCCAACTGAAAGATCTTCTTACCAAAAAAGAGGAATAATTCTAAGAAGTCTTTGTACTTGAAACAACTAACATTGCTTTGCTCTAGATGACTTTGATGAGCATAGTTACTCTACATAATATATTTGAGTAATTTTTCCAAAATAGAACAATTCTTACCTAATAATCAATAAGCTTCTTTAGAGATTAATTATTTGATAGTATATGATTAATTTAATTTATTTTTAAATTTCTAATATCGAATCATATTTTTAGTAAAATTTATTACTAAAATAACTTGTATCGATAATAGTATCTTCTTATATATTTTTATATATTAAATAAATAAAATAAGTATAGTTCTTGACTGCATACTTTTTAAATTTTAATTTGAATTTGTTATATTCTTTATTCAAATCAAGAATGTTAACAGTCTAATTAATTTCCGAACAAGAAAAAGGAATGTTAAAAGTCACTACTAATCCAAGCACACACATATGTTATAGAAACACAATCTCTATATTTGGATTTTGTTATTGTCGTGAAAGGAGAAACTAATGGCCACCAAAAGAAATATGGATGTGACCAGAAAGGGGAAATGAACATGTAGTTGCTAATTTGATAGATAGAAAAAGTACTGAAGATTTGCTATAGCTACTTAATAACCTATCTTTGCTAAAAAAAGGGCCAAGCATCAATGGCTACAAGAAACCCAAGTTCCTATATACTCACGAACTTGGCCATTTCGCACAAAGACATGAATTCCCTTCTTTCTCCTTTGTTTTTTCTTAATTTTGGCTGAACACAAGAATTCCCTTCCTTCAAGTTCGAAGGCAAGTTGGACCTATTTCATATGCAATTCTTCAAACCAACTAAGCTTAAGCCCAAGAATGGTTAAGTATGTTTTCGGGCCAGGATACAGCTATCATTGACCAGCCCATGGTTGATACATTTAAACTATGTTGGCAGGGACCGCGCGAACGCAGGCCCCCACTACCACAAATTATGACGTAGGCTCTGCCACTTGGGCAGACCTTAGACCGGCACCCCTCGCAAGTGCAATGGAGGTCACCGCCCTAGGCCATGAACCTTCTTGGTCGCCCATTGACCCCGTCCAGGTAAGTATGTTTACAGGTAGCTCCCGCGGCCCTTTTTATATTATCGACTTCTATCCTTCTTTGCCTGGAGAAACGATGTGGGACTATGGCTATCTCAAAGTTGTCCGACGTTGGCCACCGAGGTTGGTTTAAGTATTTGAATTGTGCTTCAATACATCAAGCATTAAAATTGGGAACAAATCCTTAGACTCAGTTAATGAACAAATTATTAGAGCCAATTTCTTTTCTTCAAAAAAATATGTTAATTGACTTGATTTTATTGTCTAGAAAACTTACACATGAATGTAAATCTTAACCAACCATCATCTTCGAATGTTCTCCAAAATTTGCAAAGGTTTGATTTATGTGAAGCTTCTTTAGCAGCAGTATTTCTAATATTTTTTTGTAATCATGAAATGCAGTTGCTCATAGATCAATTACACACATTGTCTTTTTCAAATGTAGTCCACATATATCCATCTTTAGCTTTAGTAGCTTGCAAAAGAGTCTAAGCACACAAATCCAGAACTTATACCGATTTGCTCGCTGCAATTTCTTCAGTCCATTAGCAGGTAATCATCAAACACACCCTCACATTTATCACAACTTATATTATTTTGGATTAATAATGACATACAAGTATAAAGATCTTACGCGCAAAATCTAAACTCAGTTTACCTATCTTTCTAAATATGTAGAAAGTAATAGAGTTGGATGCTTCGTATCGTACTAGTATATTCCATTAAAAGCAACTGTTGTCACGGTTTGCATGAAAATGATGTATCCCATCAGGAAGGCAACATGAAAATCGTGAAAAATTAATCAACACACAATTTGAACACGAATATTCAACTAATTTCATTGAGATTGATTGAGTTGAGAGAGCACATTTAATTTCCATGGACCCGAGTATCAATTTCTCGAGGGCCATTAAGTGGCTGATCTGCCACAAGATGTCTCATTCATAATCAACACATCTATATTATATGGTTCACTTAAAGCATATCACATTTCAGATACGAAATAGGTGTGTAAAGCAGATTGGCTAATATATACGCATGGTTGGATTTTGTATGGACTACAGAAAATATGTGTGCTAGCAGGTGCGGATATTCCCTCATATGTCACAATCTACTTTTGGCCTGCTTCGTCTCTTCAATCATGCTATCTTCAAAATATCGTAGTGGCCATATGATGGATTTAAACGAACAAATCCTTCTCTCTGGGGATTTAGAGGTTAAAGAAAGAAATGTATGTATATGTTTCTCTTCTGCTCTTTAACATTTTTGTGAAAATTTAAATTTATTAGATATATATATTAATTTCGAATGTTTCATGTATTTTATTAAAAAAATAAATCCCCAAAATTTTTATTAATTTTCAATGTTTTCGTTTATAATTTCTCATTTTGGTATGCAATCTTTCTTGCAGAAGGTCGTCCTTCCTCCGCGCCGCCCCCCTCTTTTTCTTGTGGTGAGAAATGGGAATTCAATACTGCAACTTTCGGTCAATCAGTTTGAACCTCAAAGGAAGTTTCGATTGGCATCAATTTCACAAACATATTACGCCGTCCAAAATATGATTGGTTCACAAATATTCAATTGGCATCACCAATTTGTTTTGAAGCGTTTTCCAACTTCGGAAACTGCATTACGTACTCTTTTGGACCACAGAAATTATTCGTAGATTCTTCCCTTAAGCACCTAAAATTAGACAACTAGTTTCTACAAATTAACTATTTAAGGAAAGAAGGGAAAATTTATTTTCTACTCCTTCACTTTCAAAAATGAAGTCTTTTGATACTTTTTTTATAGACTTAAAAAAAATTTATTAATATAATAAAAAATAAAAGAAATTATATTTATAAAAAAATATTTTTTAAAAAATTAATTCTTAAAATTAATAAAATATCAAATATTTTTTAAAAAAAGATTAAAAAACTTTATATTTTTAAATGAAGGAGAAATTTTTTCAAGCCAATATAGAAAGATCCACTTATAGCCATATTAGTACATGTTGCGAATGAAATTTCCAGAGCTATTTCTCCTCAAGTGCCAGATCAAACTATGTGTAAATGACAACTTCGTCCTTTTTAATCAACAGGATCAAATCCTACATCTGATTTATAACTTTAAAAATATAAAAATTAATCTCTAGAATGCTTTTTAAAAAAATGAAATCAAATAATCGATCAACCGAGCGAGAGGAGTGCTCTTCATCCCGACAATCTCAATATGGCCAATTTACATGATGGAGAGAAGAGGGCAAAAGGATAGCAAAAAAGTATGCCTAGCTTGCATTTTAGGATAAAGTTGATGCTCAAATAGTATTTATTGTTTGGTCTTTTTGTTACATGTAGAATTATTTGGTTCCTGAAGAAATTGCTTTTGTTCAAAACTTTGGCATCCTACTCACAACTAACAGAGGTTAAAAATTGAAACAAGTTGGAGTTATTGATGCGTAAGGGATGGCTTCATTTTACACGAGGACATGTCTTCGGCTTCGTTATTAATTCTTAAAGTTTTTTTATAGTCTTCAAATAATATGTTTCTGATAATATTTTTTAACCAAAAAATCCACTAATTCCAAACAATTGAAAATAGATGCAGCCTCAAAATCCCAATTCCATATAATAACTTTTTTTGAAGTACGAAGGGAATCATTGATTTCGGCCTCCTTATACATTAATCTTTCAGCTGCTTTAATAAAAGAATTTATTCAGCTATAAACCTATCTCTTATATAGATGCATACTAGTGATGCATCATAACTGATACATCTCTTGTTCTGGAGTTTCGTAAAGAAGAAGAAAACAAATACACTATTTTTCAGAATCGCAATACGAAATCTTTTTTTTATTATTTTCTCTCTTTTAAAAATGCATATATATCATGAAGAGAAGTTCAAGATGCCAATCACACCGCACTTGTTTTATAAGGGGGTAAATCATCCGAGGGACCTGAAAAAGCAGGCATAATCTTTTTTTGTACAGCCAAAAATGCAACAGTGATTGATGCGAATATGATATTGATAACACGTTTTTAAAAAATCACAAGATTAATATAGTATCAGTATCATAATATATCTAAAAAAATTAAACAATTGATTTTTACTTAATATGTGCTAAAAATATATATTATCAGCACTTTTATCGGATTGAAAGGGACTTCCACCATATATACTTAAGAGTCTGCATGAATTCGACCGTACGTCCAAGTTACACAACCAATTCAAGATTCGGATGGAACCATGATCTTGAAGCATGGCAGTTGGGTGGCAGCTGCAATACCACATAAAAAACAAAAGGTTGAATTCATTCTTCCAATCAAATGCATGCATGCATGCCTAATTATATGAGGCTCAATTATGAGTATTAATCGATAGTATGAATTGAAGTAGAAAATCATCTTCTACTCTTTCTTAGCACGAAATTGACTTCTTGCAACCACGCAATGTCTCAAGAAATTAATTATTTATCATAGCTTGGACACGGTCAATTTTTGTTTTGTTGAAAGACGGCATTTTGATAGAATCCAACTTTTTTATAATGAAAATGCTTCATATACTAATTAATTAACTACTGAAAATGCTTAGTTTATTAGCCATTATTTGGGTTGTAGTTCATAGATGTCAATGATCCAATATGTGTACACAAAATCTGAGCATCTGATGCTAATATATAGTATATGAAGATGCTCAGATTTTGTGTACACATATTGGATCATTGACATCTATGAACTACAACCCAAATAATGGCTAATAAACTATCGTATACAAATAACAAAAATATCATTCAGCTTCAGTAGATATTCTTTATTTCAAATATATAAAAAATTTTAAAAATAAAATTTTTAAAATTGCTCATATTTTTAAAATTTAGTTGGTTACAAAACTCATTTGAGCTCGAAAAAGAAGTATAGTTTTTATTAATTATTAGTATATTCCTACAGTCAACAACAATGAATTGCAAGGAACAAGATCCGATAATAGAAGCTTCCATCCATAGGACACACAAAACAATAAAGTTTTTATTTCGAATAATTCCTTAAATAAATTTAAATTATTGGAAAGAATTTTTGTTGACTCGACTCCTAAAAACAAAATTATGGGACTCGAATATAGAAATGTGGAGAGGGGGTAGGGCCCGGGATGCTAGGTGCCGTGACCCATGGGCCGAGATTGGGGTGCAGCCTAATTTTGTACGACCAAATGGCGCTTTCCGAATCTTCAAAGGCTGATGATTTTCACCGTTAAGCCACTTCACGGAAGATGGCTTCTCAAAACTGCAAAAGCTGCCACAGCAAGAGTCGTAGTACCATTCCATCTAGTCTCTTCTTGCTCTGTCGTACGCCGTTGGATATTTTACGGTACGGATGTTGACGGAGCTCGCATCAGCAGTTAATCCAAATCCATAGTGTCATTTCCAACCGATAATAACTGTTGCTCACGTGGCCAGACGGTGTTGCTTTGCTGTACAGCGGTTGGTCCAACGTAGGCCCCGCATGACCATTGCCTGTACACGAATACGATTTCTTTTGGAGCTCTTTTTTCTAAAAAACTTACTTCATTTATTTTAAAATTCTAAAATTATCTTTAATCTAAATATAATTTTCGCATTTACTATTTTATTAATAAAATTAGATGATAATAATATAATAAAAATATTTTTTTAATTTATACAAAAAATTCAAAAAACTTTATATTATTAATAAGGTCCTACTTATTACTATAACTTCTTTAATTATATATAGGTAAAATGCTACATAGAGCCAAATGATGCTTAACTTATACTATAAATTTAGTAAAAAAAAAAAATGAGACCTAAATGAATGAGAGGCAGACTAGCTTGTATGCTTTATCCGTAGGCATAGGAGGTCCTTGAATTATTTGTGTCTACTGTTAGTTAAAAGAAATATAGAATGAACCCATGATGCCCTCAAAGTTGTCGACCATGTCATTAAATTTCAATGAAAAATGAAGGGAATAATGTAGAAGAATTACTTTCTAAAAAGTTAAGGCAGAGTGAACAGAATAAATCACGGAAGGAGTGCAACCTTTCTGGTAATGGTCAAATTAGCAAGCATTCCTCCATTTTGCTTTTTTTTTATTCTTTCTTTACTTCCTTTTCTTTTAGAATAGTGTTCCATTTGTTCAATTGACATTATTTAATTGTGTACGAAATTTTTATACAAAAATTTAAATTATATTATAAAAATAATATAGTATAATAAAAAGTAATAAAGATTTAAATTAATAGATATATTATGTCAAATATAAATATATAAAAATATTAATATATAGTAAAATTAATAATTAATTGATAATATATAATATATTAAAATACTTCTTTTTATAAAAATTATTAATTATTTTAAGATATTCTAATATAGTAAATATCATTAGACATGGAAGGAGGAAGTAATATTTTATTGTTCTTTGAATACAAAATTAAATAAATATTTATAGCTTTTTTTAAGCTATTCAAAGCAGATGTCGTCTTCTTCTTCCTCTTCTTCGTTTTCAAAAATGGAAAAAATATGTCCAATCTTCTCAAGTAAAGATATTATGTATTTGAATTTACATTTCTAACCTTCTTCATTTTAAATGTAAAAACTTCACTAGGCACTAGCACGCAAATCCTACTATAAATCTCTCTAACTAATAGGATTACAGTAGCTTATTTATAATTAAGAACTTGCATTTTATTGTTTAAAATAAAATGCTTATATATTTTTTTTAAAAAAATCATAAGTTATTTTTGAAGCGTTTCAATGCCCATTCATTTTTTATTTTAGTTCAAATAAATTAAAAAACTATTTTAAAGAAACTATCTTCAAGGTGTCTTTTAGAATAACTTTTACTTATTGAAATTATTAAAAATAAAAATGTTATGTTAATGTTAGAGATAGCTTTTTTCATAAGCATTTTTACTGTTTAAAAAGCACATTAGCAATTGAGAATATGCCCTAAATACTCTCCTAAGCCTCTATACTAAGTTGAGGATTGAGTTTTGGTTTTAGCTAAACTAATGTGATAATATTTTTGTGCAATCTACCTATAGGCAATAATAGGTCAAGAGCGTGAGAGAATTATTGGGGAATACTCTCTCACCCGCAAACTACAGACATAGTTAAAGAGTAAGCTTATGAGTTGTTTGTTTGGTAACGGTCTAATACTCATTTTGTATGTTGGATTAACAGTTCAGCGGTCTTTGGGTTGAAATTCAATTCATAATATTTTTCCTTTGTGCAATGAAATGGAATATTTGATAAGATAAGTTTTGATTCTCCTTTCTATTCCTTTCAACTTTAGGCCTGGATTGGTTTGCAAAAGGGAGGGGGAGGGGAAAGGGGGAGAGGAAGAGGTACCATTTATATTTTTTTAGGAAAGTATTTATATTTACTTTAATTTTGTTTAGTACGAGAGAAGGGAAGAATATTAGAAATACTTCTCCTTATTTCTTTGTTTGGTTGGACTTAAAAGTGAAAAGAATAGAGAGAATATTTTATTTTGTTTACAAAATTACCCATCCCTTGAAATATCTAATTATGATAAAATTTTCATGCCCAAACTTAAAATGCTTTTAAGCATGTCATAGGAATTTTCTCTTTGATAATTAATTTTGTTTATTTTAGACTTATAAAAATTTGTAATTTTTAAGAAGGAAAAAAATAATGCTCAAAAACTCATAAATAAAAAAATATAAAAAATGTAATACGTAAATAAAATTTGTAATATTTTTAGAAGGTAAACTAATCTTTTAAGACTAAATATATCCCAATCCATTTTGGCTTATTGATGCAATATTCCAAGTTCCTTAGAAATCAAAATTAGCAAAACGTTAAGCACAAAAGCCAAAAGCTCACCGGCTGCGAGTTTGATGTGTCTGTACCACCAAAGTGCTTCACCTAAGGCCATAAATAATGCATATGTATAACAAAACTCTGCATATGATGATGATGATGGTATGGACCGTATGGTGATGGTGGAGTAGGCAGAACCCGTGTGGCTAGCGCGATTTCCTCTTCTAACTTCAGATTTCCCTTAATATTTTCTAGTCTTTTCCAGTTTCATCTCTCCTACGTTGTTACCAATTCAAATTAAATAAGTACTCTCTATATAGACCTTCCTTGGTCTACCATAAACAAAGCTCTTACCAAACAAGTAGTATTTCCGTATTTGCTTATGATTTGCAGGTGTTAGCAGCTGAAACCTTATATTGTATTATCAAAAGTGCAAAAATTGTTCTGCCAAAATCTAGAACTGGCAAAACTTTTCGCCTACTGGTAAACACATTTAGCCCTTTTCTTGCTTTTTGGAGCCCAGATGAATTCTGAGGGTAGAGACATGGAGGTTCTATTCACGTGAATGTTGTGTTTATATAGATTGCAGATGTTAGGGATCTATGTTTAACTTGTTGCAATGAATTTGTCTTAATTTACTAAAATCAAGGTTGCTTCTTGACCTTTTTTTTATCTTTTTTTGGGCTTCTCTTTACTGGCTTTAAATGAGGTCGATTTCTTTATTTTTTCTACTTCTGGATGGGTTGTTTAGAGCAAATGAGTATTCCCGGTGCATTCATGTAGCTTTGTTGTTTTTATGGAGATTTCTTGAGATGGGTTGTTGATTTTCTTTGAATTTTGCAAATGCAGGACTTGTTTTTGTGAAGCTTCTGGAGAGAAGCTGCAGATTTTATCACTCTGGCCTACCCCCAAGTGAAAATCTCTTGCTGCTTGGAATGGGTTAGGGCTAAATCAACTAAAGCTGGGGTTGAAACTTCATTCCTAGGTGATTGTTCTTCGCGTTCGGATTTATCAGTTTGGGCTCCGTCGTTGCTTTGGCAGCTGCCTATCGATTATGGCTAATAGTGGACAAATGTGAATTTCGACTGTAAGAATCGATCTTTCTTCACTTCGCTCAAAGCTTGGTTATTTCAAGATGTAAGAAGTTTTCTTCAATTAAGCTGGAAAAGCACAGTTCCAATAGTTAGTAGCAAAGTGGACTTCTTTTGTTTGCTGCGTCTTCAAGGAAAATCGCAATAGAAAATGGTGAATTACAGCTGTTTTTGTGGGCTTGTTGGGAGGCTTAAGAAAGATAAGGTGAGAATCATTTGCTGAATTTAGATGGTGAAATATAGTTTCTTCTGTTGGATTAGTGGTTTTGATCTTTTACTGATGTAAATATTTCTATTTCTAACTCTTCAAATTTAAGCTTTTTCCTGCTCACTAGGCTAACTTTGTGCTTTTCCAATTTGTTGTTGCTTGTAGGGAGAAAGGACATCTTCAGAGACGGCTGATAATAACAAGGATAACCTTAAAGTTGTCCATGTGAAACTTGAAGGTGCAGTGAAATCTTCTGAAAATGATGACTTGAG
Organism: Rauvolfia tetraphylla; assembly: GCA_030512225.1. NCBI lineage: Eukaryota > Viridiplantae > Streptophyta > Magnoliopsida > Gentianales > Apocynaceae > Rauvolfia > Rauvolfia tetraphylla. The sequence goes on along the minus strand of JAJQKT010000058.1, from coordinate 5,919,656 downwards.
ATCATCTTCTTTTAGCCTCCCCGTGCCTTTTCCCATTCCCGGGGCTTCCAGGTGCAGGGTCAAGGTAATGAATCTTGAGAGTCCTGTTGGAGGTGAGGTTGAGGAGGTAGCTTATGAGGGAGAAGATGAGCAGGATGAGAACTCGTCTCTCAAGCGGGACAACTCTGACTTTGATCTTCAGGCTCATATTGGTAACTTAAATCACCAGAATGACCATTCAGACAGCAAAGATATAAATCACACATTTGATATTGGTCTGAACGACCAGTATGAGAAAAAATTTCCAAAAGATGTAGAGGAGGGCTTGGATATGGCTAAGAGTGGACATATAAGTGATCCAGGGACTGGTAAAGCTGAATTTTGGGCTTCTCCCCAGCTTACACGTTCTTGTTCTGATTTGGGAACCAGGAATATGGTTAGGAATATATCTCAACAACTTCTGCCTACGAAGTCTCAATCTTTTGAAGAACTGCAGAAGTTAGCTGAGAGGATGAATGAGGAAATGGTAATGGATGCAGGAAGCCCACTTTCTGCAATCACAAGTTGCAGTGCAGACAAAGTGATGTTGAGGAAGCATTCATCAAGCCAATTACTGCCCTCCAGAAGTCGAAAATTGTGGTGGAAACTGTTCCTCTGGAGCCATAGGAATTTGCACAGAGCAGAAGTTTCCAAACCACCAGCAGTTCTGAAGAATCCTGCACTTCACCAGCAAGGAGGGTACTCCTCGGACACTTTGGAACCACGGAGAATCATGGAGTCCAGCAAAACATCTCCTAATTCATTCACAGGAGAATATTTCAAGAAGAGCAACTTCGATTATGACAACCAGAGTTGGGATGGATTTCATGGATCCTCTGGCCTGTGGCCGCAGAATCAATGGGTAGCTCTCCCAGTGGAATCTCCTAGGATGACAAGAGTTGATGAGTGGGTAAAAGAACTCTCAGTTCAACCTCCATCCCAATACGGAAAAGATGTGAATGGTGAAGGGAACAACATTGACTTCCCACCCTCACCTGAAGCCAGTAGATCACCAGCGACAATTTCATCTCACTTGAATCGGAATATCCCAGAGGAAATTGCAAATGCCAACAGCGTTATACAATCTCTGAACTCTTCCTCAACAGTGGCTCATATTGTGGGTATTGGGCTCAAGGTTGTCCCTCACCTTTGGCGCTTCTCGAGTCTTCGTTCTGTTAACTTATCAGGGAACTTCATAGGTATAGGATCAAGCCGCTCAAGCAACCATTTATTTATTTATTCTTTTTCATGCTTGTTTTCCTCCTCTGTTGATAAGTAGAAAGAGAAGTGTCATGACATGAATAGATGTTCAACCTTATTTTCCATCTCCCATTTTGCAGTTCATATAACTCCAGGGTCGCTGCCCAAGGGTCTCCATATTCTCAACTTATCGAGGAACAAGATTACCGCAATTGAAGGTCTCAGAGAATTAACTCGACTCCGCGTACTTGATCTCAGTTACAACCGAATTTCACGAATTGGCCAAGGTAAATACTGGCTTTGTTCTTTCTTTTTCCCGGAGTTTAGTAAACTTCACACACCAGTTAAATGATACATTCAAGGATTAGAGATGAAGAAGAGACTGAACAATATAAATTTTTTGACCACCGTTATTTTAGTAACGAAATACTTTGGATTCAAATGGCATCAGGGTTGTCGAATTGTACACTAATCAAGGAGCTCTATCTCGCTGGAAACAAAATTAGTGATGTGGAAGGGCTGCACAGACTTTTGAAGCTGATCAGTTTGGACTTGAGCTTCAACAAGATAGCTACCACAAAAGCACTTGGCCAGCTCGTAGCAAACTACAATTCCCTGCAAGCCCTAAATCTAATAGGAAATCCAATTCAGAGCAATATTCACGAAGACCAGTTGCGCAAGACAGTGTGCAGTCTCCTCCCAAAGCTAGCGTTTCTGAATAAGCAGCCCATCAATCCTCAAAAGGCACGAGAAGTACGCACGGAAGCGATTGCTAAAGTTGCACTAGGAGACAGCAGTTGGAGCACCCGCAGAAAAGCAGCGAGGAAGTCAAGCCAAGGGGGTTCATCATCTTCCGGCGTGCATAGGAGCAGTGCTAGTATCTCTCACAAAAGCAGGCACAAGTCCAAAAGTCATGCCCACCATCTTTCTTTCATGCGGGAGAAATCATCAAATCTTGCTTCTTCATCCCGCTAAGCCTAGCTTTTTTTATCCTTCCTGTGTTTTTGCTACCTTGAGTATTTGTTTTTGTTTGCTTTCGCCTGTTCAAATGTTTCTGTCTGTGGCAATTTTGCTTTCTCCTGTTTCAGTGTTCCTTTGTTCTGTAAAACGAGCAATATTTTGGTAATTGGTTCTCCTTTCTGTACTGTAACTCTCATGGAAGATTACGGAGAATTGCATTTGGGGCGTTTGCTTCATTTCTTTCCAACTGCCTGGTCTGTTTAAATTTATGAATTAAGATCAGATTTCATAGAACGAGTTAAATTGATTTATGTATTAAGATCAAATTTCACAGAACGAGTTAAATTTTAGTGTTTGATTCTTTATCCTAATTATGCAGCCTCTTGGATGCTCATTCTTACCAGGTCTCTTTCCTATCCGCTAGTAAGTAGTAAGCCACTCTTACAACGCAAGACTACTGAAATGAGAGAGAGCAGAGAGTATGGCAAAACCAATGGCATTGGAAGGGAGATGATTTAGAAGTGATTGTCCCTTAACATGGGATCACAGGAGGATATGTGAACTAAGAAACTACAGATTCTGAGGGAATAGTTTCTTGGACTGTTGAAAACATGAAGGGCAAGGTTTATTGTACTACAAAAGTTCCAGTTTTTTACTCAGAGAGCGTCTTTTGGAATCGAGGAGATTTAAATATATGTACTATAAGAGAGAGCTGGATAATTGACAAAAACCACCAATGATTCCCCAAAGAAAGGAGTACACAACAAAAATCCGGTCCTTGTCACAAGAAATCTTTCCAAAGCATTAGCGAAAGCAAATACTGGAGATGTGGTTCATTTGGAACCTGAAGTTGACCTAAACTTCCCAAGAACTTTCTGAGGAAACGAGAAAGGTAGGTGCCATCTTCTGTGATTTGCCCCTCTAAAGAGAAGGCGTAAAAGGACGGTTCGGAGCACGTTACAGGTTAACTTGTCAATCTCAGTTAGTGGCGAAGTACACATTATTACATCTGAGTGGAATTTATCAGCCAACTGGTGTTTAGGTCGTTGCTGTGATAGGAAACTCCAAAGACCGTGCAGGAATATTCATGGCAGACAAAGATGATTAAGATCCAAGCAATAAATTAGCACTTAAGTGGATCTCTTTCCATCTGCTTTCAGCCTACTTAATGAATTGAGATTATGATCTTTATCTTATATTATTGAACTTTCTTAAGTGATGGCCATTCCAATGTTGGAAGTAGAAAGCATTCAATTTGTTAAGCAAATTTTTGGCTTTCCTATGGTGCACAAAATAGGATTACTTGCTTTTCAAAAAATTGTTCACTGGATCAATTTCTGCAGAGCCATTTAGCTTCGTGAATTGGATTCATCTAACAGACTTAAGTTCAAAGACAATCTATCTATACTATACTAAAAATAGAGGGGAGAGTCATGCACATTTAAACTTATATTGTTTCTTTTTTTTAAATAGTCAAAAATGTCTTTTGATTGAATGAATTATTTTGATTTTTGGTATTTCAAACACTCTAAAGTTATATATGAAATTTGAACAATTTATTTTGGTGCTTTAAATGTCCAAAAAAAATATTTAGAATATGGATAATGCAAAATGCTCCACTAACTATTAATTTATTTTAAAATTAATAAAAAGTTTATAATTATTTATTAATAAATATATACTAACTCTCCCATTTAAATTACAAATTTTTTTAATCCCAAAGTATATATAATACAATATAAGAATAAATATATAACCTCTATAAAAAAACTAAAAAGACATTGTTATTTTAGAAAAACTAAAATCAATTGAGAAATAATTATACTAATTAAATATTTTAAATACAATTATCATTTATAAAAAATATAAAATACAACAGTATGAGATTGTAAAAATAAACTAAGGGATTTCCATAAAAAGATTTTCTATGGTTAGTAAAACTATATTTATTTTATTAGAATAAATTAATTAGATAAAAGGTAAAAAGGGAACAGATATTGATCTCATGAAAAAAAATAACTAAGGGTAATAATTATGAAAATTTAAGAGTTTAAATACTAATATAGTTTATGAAAAAGTTCAAAATAATAGTATAAAATACAAAAAAGACTATTTAACTTTTTGTAAAAAAATAAAATATGTATCTTATAAAAAAATATATAAATAGTAAAAATGTACTTCAATCTTTATCATTGCAAAAAAGAAAAAAATTATTATTAAAAAGGCTAAAATTATCACAAAAAATTATAATATCAATTGAAAATCTCAAATGCTAATGTTATTAATGAAAAACATATTAGTAAGAACATGTATCTTATTCTAATATTATAAAAATAATTAAATAATAGATAAAAATTATTATTTATTCTATATCACAACAAAAGAGCATAAAATTATTATTTTATAAAAAAATTAAATAAAATATTTAATACGTGCAATTGCATATAAATAATACTAGTAACTCTAAGAACTATAAAAGTATTACTCTCTCTATTTCAAAATATAAGACCTCTTAGGTCTTTTCTCTCTTCTCAAATTATTTAGCCTTTTGTAAGTTTTAAAGATTATATTTGTAAATTATCCTCATATATTTTTTATTATCTCTTATATTAATATATAATTAATTAAGTTAATTAATAATATAATAAAAATACTCTTTATTTTCTTCCTCTTAATTTATATAAAAAGTATTAAAAATTTTATATTTTTAAACGACGTACAAAGCAACATCGTAGATGGCTGAGGTTCTTTGAGCTGTCACTTAGGCGTCTTTAAAAGGATTTTGAGTTCGGATCTTCTAAGCGAATTGTTGAAGGTTTCAAATACAGGTTTATGCCTAGAGTAGTACTACATCATGAATTTATCCATTCCTTAGAAAGTATGTAGTCCTCTGGGCTGCCAAAAGGACCACATATAAAATGGCTAGAAGCACTCTCTGTCGAGTTCATATACTGAACTAGAGCCAAAAGGACCCAAGAAGGAGCTTCAAGGCGAACCACTCAGGTGATACAACCAAAACGCTGGGTGCTCCTATTAACCACTCAAAAGTGTGGATACTGTGAGGCATCTCCACTGAATAAACGCAAACAAAGTAAGCCCCACAAAAGCAACAAAGTAACATGAAACTAGCGTATTGGTTTCAATCCAATGAAACTTCAACTATAGACAAACCATCAACTCCAGAACCCTAGTGCAACCGTACATAATCCATGAAAAGCTGCTCAGATCAACTTTAGGACTTGTTTAGTAATGCTTCTAGTACATTTATCTTTGAGGATACCTACTTTAAAATACTTAAAAAGGCGAGGAAAGTTAGAAGTCCCAATGTATAAAATCAACAATCAATTGACAGCTAGCTGAACTTTTTGCCAACAATGAATCCAGGGGTTAACAAAGGAAAAAGATCCTGCTAAATCTTTTTTCCTAAAAAAAAAAAAAAAAGGAAACCTTGATCCAATCTAGAACTAAGAAACATGACAAAGCATGTTCTTCTCGGTGCAGGATCATCTAGTCGATACATTAAGTGCTGTGAATCGTTCAGCTTCTGGCTGACTTAAGAGAGACAATTGTCCCTGTTTCTGCCCCAGATGTAGTATATGGCCTTGGCAGAACTCATTTTTGCACCAAACCTTGACAGTAGGAACCTGATACTGGCTAATTATATATTCAATGGAGAAATCTTTCCCTAGCCAAGTTAAGGAAGCAAAGCCTTGGTGTATGTGTCTGCATTCAATGAGAAGCCCTTGGATTCAAAGGAATTGGAACTGAGCTGTCAGAAAAACCACATTCCACTAATTTTTTCTCATTTCCATCCTTCAAAGCCAGTGTTGCAGTCATACTTGTGATCAACTCCAAAGAGCCCTTCATGGCCCTGCAGGCACAAGCATAAAAAAGGAATGTAATAAAGGTTTGAGGAACGGAAAGGAAGCCACATTGTCAGCTTAAATTTGATTTTGAAACAAAGAGGAAACCACTGACCAATTCAGGGTTTGATATGAGGCAATCACACACTTTCCCACTTACCCTAAAATACTTTTATAGCGATTGTCATAAAGGTGAAAGAGCTTGTCATAATCCTATTGCACTTCTCTGACAGGAAAAGAGCTAATTGTACTTGACCAATACGTAAAACTATTCATAGTGATAAATGTCTCCTCTTTTCCTAATCAGGATCATTACCATATGAAACAAACCAGCATTTCATATACGTAGAAAGTGTAAATATGCCTCTGTGTATCTATGCATGCTAAATCTTCTTCAATAATTAGAATGATAAGCCGTATAACAATTCAACTGCGAGTATGCCTGCTGCATGCTCTAGACTACATGGCTTGTCCACTGTTCTTAGTGCCTATCCTTTCACTACCACGAGTAACATATTGTAATAAAATTCTGATCATGCATAGACAGATCTCTGTCAGCCTTTTCATTCGTCTACTATATTTGCATATCGAGTGATTTTCATTTGCCAGAACTTTTTAATTGTTATGAGATCATTTTTCCTACACACTTAGTGCCTACATATTATCAGCAACTTCCTTCACAAAGAAAGAAAGCTACATTATTCAAAATAAATATAAAAGAAGCTATGCTCAAAATTGAAAAGGTGTATTCGTGTATGCGTTTGTGTGTGAGAGAGCAGGAGAGGCATTTGTTTATTTGTGAAATCCTTCACAAGCAGATTGAAGGTCATATATAATAGCCATGACATCAAAAAAATTGGTAAGGGTGGACACTTCAGTGATCCAGGGAATAATGGATGCAGAAAACCCACTTTCTGCGATCACACAATGTTGTGCAAACAGATTGATGTTGAAGAAGCACTCATCACATCAAGCAATGTCATCTAGACGAGGGAAAGTTTGGCAGAAACTGTTCTTTTGGAGCCATAGGAATTTACAAAGGGCAGAAACTTCCAAACCTCTACCAGTTGTGATGAATCCTGCCCTCAACCAGCACAATCGGTACTCCGCTGACACTTCTGAACCAAGAAGAATCATCAAGTACAGCAAAGTACCTCCAAATTCACTCACTGGAGAATCTTTGAAGAACAGCAAATTAGAGTATGACAAACAGAGATGGGCTGGCTTTCAGGTAACCTCAGGTATGCAGCCACAGAATCAACAGGTAGCTCTACCAACAGAATCTCCTAAGATAGCAAGAGTGGATGAGTGGGTGAAAGAACTCCCTATTCAACCCCCATCACAAAAAGATGCGAATAGTAAAGATAGCATTGACTGTCCACCCTCACCTGAAGCCAGAACATCACCAGCAAGAACTTCATCTGATCTGAATCCATATCAACCTATTCATCTCCTAAAGGATATCACATACGCAAACAGTTTCTTAAAAACTCTAAAATCTTCCTCAACAGCGGCTCACATTGCAGGTAACCGGCTGAAGGTTGTCCCGAACCTTTGGTCCTTCTCAGGTCTCCGTTCCGTTAACTTATCAGGGAACTTCATAGGTACGTACTCAAGCTGCTCAAGCAACTATTGGTTTGTTCTTGCATGTTTATTCTCCTCTTTGTTGATAACTAGGAATAAAATTGTCATGACACAAATGGATGTTGAACCACATTCTTCCCCCCTTCCCTCATTCTCCGCACATTTTGCAGTGCATATAAATCCAGGAACACTGCCAAAGGGTATCCATACTCTGAACTTATCCAGGAACAAGATCACAATAATTGAAGGTCTGAGAGCATTAACTCGGTTGCAAGTACTTGATCTCAGCAGCAACCAAATTTCACGAATGGGTAAAGGTAAGTATATTGCCTTGCTTTATACTTTCTTTCCCCCAATTATAATACATGCTGATATAACTGTATAAGGATTAGAAAGAAGGAAAAAATGAAAAGAAGACCCTTCAACTTTGGTATAGCACTAACGAAATACTGTGGCTTGAAATGGCATCAGGGTTGTCCAATTGTAAACTTATCAAGGAGCTCTATCTTGCTGGAAACATGATAAGCGAGGTTGAGGGGCTGCATAGACTTATTAAGCTGACTGTTCTGGACTTAAGCTTCAATAAGATAACTACTAACAAAGCTTGGCAATCTAGCAGCAAACTACGATTCCCTGCTAGCTCTAAATCTAATAGGAAATCCAATTCAGAGCAATATTCGTGATGACCCATTGCGCAAGATGGCATGCATTCTTCTCCCGAAGCTAGCTTTTCTGAACATGCAGCCCATCCATCCTCAGAAGGAAAGAGAAGTACACACTGAAGCCATTGCTAAAGTTGCACTGGGCAACGGAAGTCGAAGCACTCAAAGAAGAGCAATAAGGAAGTTAAACAAAGAGGTTTCATCATCTTCCAGCGTGCATAGGGGCACTGCTAGTGTCTCTTGTAAAAGCAGAGACAAGGCAAAAAGTAAACTTCATTGTACTGCCTCCTTAAAGGAAAAGTTATCATATCTGGCATCCTCATCCAGCTAAAACTACTGTCTTTCGACTTTTCTGCTTTGCCACCTTTATATTTTGTCATCTTTGCTCTCTCCAATTTATACTGTCTTTCCACTTTTCTGCTTTGCCACCTTTACATTTTCTTTGCTTTCTCCAGTTTAAATGTTCTTTGGTTTGTAAAAGGAGAAATTGAGAATCTGTCTTCTGCACTAAACTCCTGTATATGATTGCAGTGTATCTTGGATGTTTCTTGTTTGTTTCCTCAATTTCTTTCCAACAGCCTGATCCCTGCAAATGTATCACCAAGATCAGATATCTCCAGGATGAGTTTGTATTTAGTGTTGGGTTGTTTCTCAGTAATTTAAGAGTTCTTGGCTCAGTAAAACTGGGTAAACTATGTCACTGCTGGTAAAGGAGTCCAAGTATGTCTCCTCAGAAGCAGCTGACAGCCAAAACACAATGGAAGAGTTGGTTTGTTCTTCTCACTGCCAAGCTATTCTTATGACTGATTTTTTCCGGTCCTTGCATATGTAGAAGTGCGAGATAACTGAGTATAAAGAAAACTGAAAACGTCAGAAGAAGGAGAAAATATTTAGAAGTGATATATTATCCCTGGCATGAGATCACCCCTAAAGACATGAAAACTTAAAACTGTAGACGAAGAGAACTTTTTCTTAAGCTGTCAAACATGAAGAGCAAAATAATCCAAACAATATAGAATTGCTACAGAGTCTACCATAATTGGTTTCCCTAAGTTGGCTATTGTAATTTTGGTGCCAATGTTGTCTTTATTTTGCCCTATTCTTCCACTAAATACCAGTTTGATGGAAAAAGATTACATCTCTGAATAAAACATTTTTACAGCATACATAGTGAAGACACTTAAATCCAGTATTTTCTGTGGTGCCGTGGAAGAGCTAGAGAATTAGCACACAAAATAGAAAAGATTTTCCAATGGAAGAGTAAACAACAAACCAGTGTTCCTCTCCGTTTGAAATCTCCAAAACATTAGTAAAAGCAAATTACTTAATAAAAGCGAGTTTTTGGTTGTTTTAGGTTTTTGAGAGATGACAAGGTTTATCATTTAGTCTTGCCCCTGGAAAAAAGAAGGCTTGAAATAACATCTGGCTTACCCTTCAGAGTAATGTCCATCCTACTGTTCAGGAAGCACAACATTTGAATTTATCAGCTAACTTTTATTGAGGTCGGTGACTGATAGAACACCTTCAGGAATGACAAGGAACATTTTCACCAGACAAGGACTATCAGCAAGGATTCTGTAGCAGATATTAGCAACATATTAGTAAAATTCGGTCTCCTTTAGTTTTGCTTTCTAGCTATTAATCTACTTTGATTGTAAGTGGCAGCCTTCCACTGGTGTATGCTGAAAGCACTCAACTTGTTAAAACTTGCTAAAAAGATGCTCGCTTCTGTCATTCAAGTACTCAGTTTATGGTCTATAAGCTACGAAAGTTTTCAAATGAACCTCTCTAATTGAAAGAACAATTTATTCTAGCCTTTAACTACTTAAAATTTCTTCAGCAGTAATTCGTAATCATTAGCTTTATAATTTACAATTTACCCAACAGACTTGAGTTACAAAAAATCGAAACAATCTAGTATCTAAAACTCTTACACGCAGAAGAACAAGGGAGCAAAAGTTGTTAGTTAGTACGGTATAGCCTTAAGTCTAAAGTGGACAGCTAACAGTAGTGGAATGAATTAAATTTCTAAGCTGTTATTTAGAGTCTGAGGCTGTGTATGTAACTAATTAAGAATTGTGGCTCATCTCTTTCAGAACTAATTAGAATTCCCTGCACAGTGGAAGAACATACACTTCCACCGGTATTAGATGTATTCTCCTTATGAAACTCGAAATTCACAGATCAATAATATGTAAAAGTAAGTCTTCTCTCAGAGGTATGTCCACATAGGACATGCATAAACATCAAATTTAGCTCATTCCAGAAAAAAAGAAAGAGAAACTCCTTGAACTTCCTATCACACTAAAAAAGGCAGCCCTGAGTATGTTGGTTTCAAAGTTTTGATATCAATATGATGCAGTAACTAAAGTAATTGATATAGTCAAGTAGTCTTTAACTACAGAGAGTTATTGGAAGATAATATTGGAAAAAATATGCCAAATACAAGGATATAAATCTATTCAGTTGTAACTTACCTCATGAATTTAAAATATCAAACCTAGCATAACAAAGTTGGCTCCTTTGTGGAAGAAGTCATAGATCACGGAATAGGAAGTAGTATTATGTATCTATGTTTTCATCATTCTACAGATGAATATGCGACAACATTTCCTGCATTAAGAAAGATCCAAGTTTTGATCAACTCAGGACAAAGGTTTTGACTTGAATGCATAGTTTTCTTCTTTGTTTCATACTTCAAATTTTAGTACTTGGGTTGTGTTTCTGTCATCTCTCTCCAGTTTGAAAATATAACTTCTATCAGCAAGATTAATTGTGAAAGCCATCCTCACGTCATTTTTGAATGACTTCATGAATCTTTTTTTTGCTTGTCTGCATATCGGCATAATTTCTCATTGAACACCAACTGCGGATCCTTATTGATCAAAATTCCATCCTCCCCATAAGCATCCGTCAAAAAGACACACCAATTCATCTCTGTACCAGCCAAATAGAATGTCTGAGGCTGCTTCAAAAGCATCTGATAAGTATGTTTAGTGAGACTAAGCTCCTCCTTGAATTCCACAATGTTATGAATATAAGCCCTTTTCTCCAATGTCAAGCTCAAGAACTCATGAATTACTCCAACTCTGTACTTCTCAGCTTCCAAAGTCCACAAGTCCAACCTACTTCCATCCGAATAAGGTGACACCAAGGGTAAAGTATTTAACAAATTCAACTTCCTCTGGTCATACTCATCCAATTCCAATGCCTTTCCATGTTTCACGGGAAACCTAATGGCCCTCTTCACCTTATCCTCGTCGATCATAAATTGCCTCTCCAGAGCACTGACTGCCAATGAAGGATCCCAGTTTACAAGCTCAAGAATCCGTTTTCCATCCTCCTCAATAACCACCCTAAAGTACTCCGGAAACTTCATTAATCTATCTCTAAAATCCTCTGGTATACCAAACAAAAGCCTGTTATGATAAATTTTACTCAGCGGAATCCTCTTATTTGCAGACATCATCAACAACTTCCTAACAACGTTCACTCTATCCATTTCCATTTGATCCATAATTTTCCGCTCCTCAAGCAATAATTCATCCATAAATTCAGTAAAACCCAGCCACATTTTATCATCTGTATGCCGATAAACTTCAAAGATTAAAGGGTGCTGTTGGATATACTTCAAGACTTTGCGGCCGCGAGCAAATCCCAGTTTCTGGTAGAGTTTTCCAGCATCATCAAGACGGAGGACTTGCTGGGGCTGCTTCGACAGGTGCTCTTTGGTTCTGGTTAAGAATCTGATGTGGGCATCACGATGGAGGATGTTTTCAAAGTGGGCGATGAGGTTTGGTTCGGTTTGCACAAGTTTGTTACGCGGGCTTTCTTTCTTCTTCCGTTTTTTCTTGAACCTTTTTGGGGTTTTAGTAACCAGAAACGATGTGGAAAAGGAGGAAGTGAAGAGTAAGAACGCTTGGGGTTTAAGGTAGGGGTTAGAATGAGTGTGCGAGACCGAGAATTTGGAAAAGGCGGTTCTGCTGGCGGTGTAAAGGAGCTGTAAAATGGTCATTGGAGGAAAATAGAGCAGGGGAAGCAGGACTTGGCCGGTCGACAGTGGGAAAGACACCGCGGAGCAGGGTAGGTGGTTATACTGGGTGTTGGCGGCGAGATGGTGGTTTGGAATCTGCTTAGCGGCGTAGACTATTTTTAGGAGTTGGTACAAGAAATGGGGAAGTTACGATATTCGGTCCCTTAGCTTTACCTCTAATCTCACTTTGATCCCTTATTTATCTCACATTTTACATATTTGTCCTCTTGTATTTATCTAGGAAAATTGAATAAATCTAGCTGACTAGTCTCTTTTTTGCTCTTTTTTGGATGAATACTTGATTAGTCTCATTAGCAAAACATTTTTATTATAAAATTTATTAAAAAAATTTCTTCGTATGAAGTATACAATGAATATGCAATTAATTTTATATTTTAATATAAATTCTCTTATCAAATCGCACCAAATTAAATCTTATAACATGCAAATTTCTTTAAGATATCGATATTAAAATAAACATTTACACTAAACAAAAGAAAAAGATGCAAGCAGGCTTATCATGTGTATTAATGAGTAATAAATGGAAGTTCAGAATTAAAGTAGAATGCATGATACATCTAAAGATTAGAGGGAAAATGAGGCCTAAGGGTTATTTTAGCATTAGGGGTAATCCGGAAAAGGGGAACTTGCTACGGAAAGGAACAAGGAAGAAGATGATAGTAGTACTTTGTTCATTGGGGGATAAATAGGCAAAACAAATCCCACCTGCCGGATTCGAACCAGCGACCTAAGGATTTCTGTGAAAACACTACAGCCCTCCGCTCTACCTACTGAGCTAAGGTCGGACGATTGATGCAATTACTTACAAAATATTTCTATAATTTCTTTTGCTATTTATGTGCACATCTCATTGTAGATATCCTTCTGATTTTCTTGTGAGGAATTGAAGGAGGGGGAGATGGAATAGGCACTATATAGAAATGAAGATTAAATAAAAACCTCTTCACCTATTGCTAGGTTTAACAATTGAATTGTTGCATCAATTCCCTCTTCAAGCTTTAGCATAAGATATTCTTCCCCTACTGAAAGTTTCCTTTTCTATTTGCTAAATGTAGTTGTCTATAATAACGTAGTTGGTCTATCCTTAATTCAAACTCAAGACTTGCTTAAGGGGTACCAAATTCAACTTTAACTAGTGCAAGATTTGTCCTGGTTTATACTCTTTTAATAAAATTTATAACTTCACACTATAATTGATTATAGATCATGTATTCTTAAACTACAAAAAAAAACTCTTTATTACGTAGGTTAGCTCTTGTTGGCAATTGAGTTGTGGCAAGAAATGGTTAGTCATCATCCAAACCTTAAAAAAGCATCTTCAAGCTAGAAATTAATGGGCCCCTGAGACCTTTTGTAAGAATTATGACTTCCTAACCAAAAAATTTATGTAATTTCTATTATGATTGATTTTACACTAAAAAATAGTTAAAAACTAGAGAATAGTAGGTAATTACTCTATTTCAAAATATAAAGTATTTTGATATTTTTTAATTCTTAAAATATTTAATATTTTGTAAATTTTAAATATTAGCTTTTAAAGTTACTCTCATTATTAGCGCCATTAAAATGAACTATAGCCCGCAAGTCGACTCGTTTATCTACGCAAATGGACGAGAAACTAGATATGACTTATCTATGCCCGTTTAAATGTGGGCCTACTTGAACCACTCCATTTAGCCTACGGGTCAACATAGGTTGGAATGGGTCCACCTGCATGGGTTTTTCTTTTTTAGTAACATCAAAGAAAAAGAAAAGTACGACAATCCTAACTCCAAATTTACCTCAATTATACATTTTAATCATGTCCACATTTAACGTTGATTATTAGCACAATCAAAATGAACTGTAGCCCGCAAGTCGACTAGTTTATATACGTAAATGGACGGAACTGGACATGACTTATCCATGCCCGTTTAAATGTGGGCCTATTTGAACCACTCCATTAGCCTACAGGTCAACATAGGCTGGAATGGGTTGACTGCATGGAGTTTTTATTTTTTAGTAACATCATAGAAAAAGAAAAATATTACAATCATGACTCCAAATTTACCTCAATTACACATTTTAATCATGTCCACATTTAATGTTGATTAACTCAATTTCATAAAATCAATTAATCCATCCTTGTTGTATTATTATTTCATTTTAAATATCTTCTATGTATAAATTTATTTATATTTAGAATTATATATATATATATAATGATAATTTTTTATTTTAAAAATATTAGTGATTGACCAACGATCTTTTCTATTTCAATCATATATTTATATATTCATATAATGATGGGACTTACTAATTGCAGCGTGCTAATTTATTAATTGCAACACTATTATATTTTATTTTTAACTTTTATTTTTTGAATATACATTGAAACAATGTGCGACGAAATACTATCAAACACTAAAGATTTAAAATATTTAGAAATAAAAAAATATATTTTTACTCTTAAATTAATTTGTTTTGCATTTTTTGTGTATCCTCGCCACCACTAATAGGGGCATGTGAAACAAACCCCCGCTAGTGGTGATTAGGACTGTCAATTGGGCTGGGCTGGCCCGTTCGGGCTCGGGATGAAAAATTCAGCCCGAATAATTTTCGGTCCGAGCTCGGGCTAAGGTAAGCTCAGCCCGATTTTAGCCCGGCCCTAAAATTATATATATTTATATATTTTTTTATATGTATATATATTTTTATATAATAATAATATTATTATATTATTAAAAAATATTATTATATTATTAAAAATATTATTTATTATATAAAAAATTTAAAAATCGAGTTAGGGCCGGCCCGAGCCCGGACTCATGTTTTTTCGGCCCGCTGTCAATCGGGACGAGCTCGGACTTGGCAAAGCGCGGCTCAGTGAGCCCGATTGACAGCCCTAGTGGTGATGGGTCATTAATGTGACTCCTCGATGAGACTTCGAAGAATCACCAAAAATGCAAAAAAAAAAATCAATTTGAAGGTCGAAAAATATATTTTTACCTCTAAATCTTCTATATTTTATCACACATTGATTCAATTCAATGTCGATTATGCAAATATGAAGAAAGAATTAGAGAAAGCTAAAGAGAGTTTAGGGAGAGAAAAGAAGCTTTTTTAATAAATAAAATATAACTTCACTGCAATAAATAAATATGTATATGATATAGGAAAAAAAAAAAGAGAGAGAGACCAAAACAAAATAAAAGAGCTAGGCCAACATACTAGCCTATTAGTATAGATTTGAGTTAGAAGTTTCCTCACTCGCAAAAAGTGAACTAAGCCTACTTTATCCCGTTTAAGGCCAACTTGCTAAGCCCACTTCATCCCGGTTAAAGCCAACTTGCGACAACTTGCTAAGCCCACTTCATCCCGGTTAAAGCCAACGTGCGATAGGCCAAAAGGAATCAACTCGTTTGACAATATTACTCACTATAAATATAATTCTCTTTATTTTTACTTTATTCATGAAATTAATTAAAAACATTATAAAAAATATTTTTTTAAAAAAAGATTAAATAATATTTTTATTTATAATTTTCTGTCTTGAATTTCGTAAAAAAAATTTTTGTGAAAAAAAAATAAAACTCAAAATAAAAAATTTATATTAAATCCTATAACGAAATCTAATTTAAATATACCCTTAGCCTATACAAAATATGCCAAAAGATTTTATATTTTAAAATGAAATGAGTATGTTCAATCTTAGACCCCGCTTTGATGCGCCATGCTCCAACTTAAAGTAACCAATTCTTAAACCACATGTAAATTTTTGCAGCCGTAAGCTCAAATATATATTATATAAGAACTAAATTTCACATTAAATTGATCAATTAGCAAATGAATATGATAGAATAAAGCAAATCAAAGAATCAATTAAAGAAAATGTTCTTGGCTTGCGCTCGACCGCTGCCAACCATGCTATACATTACAGCTAAAAATATACCTTTTGATTATTCTGAAATATCTTCACAATTTAAATTATGATGTGGTTGTATGGCTGAAAAGAGGTCACAATGAAAACTTAGGTATAATCCTATACTTCTCTCAATGAGCTTTGCCCCACTGTGTAATTACATGGCCCTAAGGATACCTTGCGGCTCCATAGGAATTGTGGTTCCTTTGTACTTCCTATGCAGAGAAGGATTTGTTTCCTTTTCTGCTTTCTGTCTTGATGTTCAAAACTTTCATTTCCACCATTTCTGTGGAACTTATGATGTTTCTTTAAACCCGGAAATTAAATTAGGTCTTAGAATCAACAAGCTTCAGCTTCCTGAAATTCAAGAATCAGATTGCTTGCCTCTTTACAGAAGGTTTCTGGCAGATCAGTAAAGTCTCATCGCTGTTGTTCTCAATCTCCACTACTCGGGCATCCCATTTCATACGTGCTGTGAGAGCTCTTGCTAAATCGATCAGAGGAGCAGAATCCCGTAATATAACCCACCCCTGGATTGCAGCTATCCAAATTAGCAAAATAAGGTGGAAAGAAAGGAATATAACATAGTAGGCAGACACTCTGAACAAAGAAGTACTGGAGTTCAAAACTGTTGCTTATTATCCCCAGTTTGGAGCATCTGTTAACCAATAAGAGCAAGATAACAGTATTCTAAGAGATCTCTGCAGTGTTTATCAGCATTTCATACTCAATCCTAGCAGCAGTTGTAGGGTTTTTTGAGTTCACGAAGCAACATTGTGTACAACCACATAATAAATCAAACCTACCAGATAAATTAAACTTGTTTGCAGTGCAAGTTAAGCAAAGAATGATCACAAAATGCTCCATAAGGATAACTCCAACAACCAGAAAAGATTCAAGGGAAGTAACTCATCAAAGATTATACTTAAAAGTCTGCATACATAATTCAGAATTCTACCAACATTATATCTTTGACAGCATGAGCTGCAGTTGTAGAGTTTTTTGTGTTCACCAAGCAACATTGTGTACAACCACACAATAAATCAAACATACCAGATAAATTAAACTTGTTTGCAGTGCCAAGTTAAGCAAAGAATGATCACAAAATACTCCATAAGGATAACTCCCACAACCAGAAAAGATTCAAGGGAAGTAACTCATCAAAGATTATACCTAAAAAAAAAGTCTGCATACATAATTCATTATTCTACCAACATTATATCTTTGACAGCATGGGCAGCCTGTAACTGAATTAGCTATCATCAGCTGTACGACATGCTCTAACATAAGGCCTCTATAATACTACTAAAGTTCTCATATGAGCTCACATTTTCCTTGTTGAACTATTTACTGCAGATTGCAAAAACATTCATGAGAAAGGAAATGGTTACCGACCAAACTAGGACATACCTAAATCATATTTTAATATTTCCTGCTACATCCAAATATTCCATTCATCATCTAACGGGACTCAAAATGGCAAGTCTATTAACCTAATATACTAAATAATCCATGCTGATCAAATGAATAATAAGAACAGTAAGAGAGTAAGGTACCTCTGGACGAAGTAAACGGTCGATCTCTGTGAATACATCTAGCATCTCACACCGTTGTTTCTCGCCAAATTCAAGTGATAGAAGCCCCTCACCATGCACCAAGTCATATGTTCTAGGATATGTCGGAAATGCTTCACACCTTGTGGAAAAGAGGGGAAAAAAAGAGTAAGTGTATGAGAGAATTGGCAGAAGAAACTAGATGGTTAATTTGCAAAACCAGTAGTTCATACTCCTAAGACTTATCTAATATACACAAAAGATTCTCTCGACTACTAAATAGATACTATCATTAGATTTAGCTAATATAATTTCTTATGCAGATTTGTGAAGACCACTCCCCAGAGATCCAAACTGCCTTGGTACCAACCTCAGCCTTAGAAAAGGAATACAGGCCTCCAAAAAAGTAAGATAAAATAAAATCCAGGAATGCAAAACATTAAAGCTAATAGCTTTGCTTTTACAAAGTATGAGAACTTCCAACCGAAGCTACACCAGTAATATATGTGTTGAACTTTGAATGACAAAGTCCACACATCAAAATCTCAAGCTGGACTTGAGATTAGTACCCAAAGAGTCATCTAATTCCACAAAACCGTAAAAGCAATCTCAGAAAAGATTACCCAAGCATAAAAAATATTGCATTTCAGATAATAACCAAATGATCTTAGTTTGTTTAAGCATGCCCATACACATCCAGTTCTTGTGTAATAAATGGAGATAAATTGATCCCCACTCAAAACTCTAAAGTGAAACTTACCAGTCATGTAAAACCCCGACAAACCCCCTGTCGAGAATCAAAGGAAGGTAGTTGTTAGCGCTTGTGGGTATTGCATTCATGACCCACAAAGATTTCCCAGCCTCTAATAGTGCTGCGTTAAATCCACCAAAGTGGGCATTCATATCTAGCACATTTCTGACCATGTTATAAGGTGGAGAAGGATCCTCTTCACCAGGTCTCTTTGGATGATCAGAAAATATGATTGGTGAGAGTAGAGACCAATAATTGCGGACTACTGCATTCCAGGTTAGTGTATCCTCAGCAAAGTCATCTGAATTCACACCTGTAAACAAAAGGTTATTTCCTTGGCAAGCTATTAAAAAAGGTGGGAAGTCTTTCTTTCTCTCCATTATTTGTTTATTACAATCATCATTTTGGTTTTGAAATGCACAATCCTAGTTGCACGCTACTCAATGTTCAGATTAAGAAACCACTTATCTTAATAAACTAAGATCATTACCATGAACAGCAAGCTCGTTTGAGCTTAATCTAGATCTTGCTGGCCATTTTGTCCTTTCCTCAATGGGTATCCATCGCCTGCTCTGAGTTGCTCCTACACATCCTGGAAGTGGTCGATAATATGGAGTTTCAACATCTTGGCCCTTCCTGCAAAGAGAAGGACTGGAACCAGATTTCCTGCAAATGAGAGCAATAACTGGTTATCTACTACCCTTGTAATTGACTGGCATAACTTAGATATATAACTAAGAATAACAATACAAGGAATCTGAGAAAGAGGGGCAGGGTACACGAATAACATAATCAATGGCTTACCTGGCAGAATAACACCTCCTTTCACTAGTCTTTTTCCAGACAACAGTGACATCTTGTTGTGACAACATATCCCAACATAGATTTTCTGCAAAACTATGAACAAAGTCCCATTCTTTTTGGTTCTCTTTCTTGCGAAGGAGTCGCTGAGAGTTGGTCAATTGTGAAGTCCAGACAAAATACCCTCCAGGCCTCAATACCCTATCAACTTCAATCAAAAGAACACCATCTGCACCACATAATAAGACATCTAATCTGAATTAAAGTCTCTTACAACTGGAAACGGAAAACAAGATTTTAACTTCATCTAATCTCAATTACATTCTCTTCTGCTTCCCCTCTTTGTTTTTCCTCATTATTTATTTATTTATTTCTGTTCCTGCCCCAGGGGGGGGGTGTCGTGTTGGGGAGGGAATCAGACTGGGAAAGCATGCATTTTCCAAGAGAGCATGGTCTTCAGAATGGAAGTTGTTAAGGTGTAATTATACTGGAGCAATATTTTCAGTGAAGTTGCTTGCACCATCATTCCAGCAGATTTTTTTTTTTTTTTTTGAAATGCTTTATCCCAAAAAGTCTAAAACCTTGCTCTGAGACATGCTTTAAGTACCGCTCCACATCGGCAAAATCTATTTTCCACTCCACCAACCCTCCAAGGCACAAAGAAGTTATTAGATTAGAAGATTATTATCCTGGTAAAGGAGGAAAAAGAGAAAACAACTCTCTGCCAATAATGCAAATTCATCTACATTCTCCTAGTGCAATGTGCTCTACTACCATTAGACATATCAAGGTTTCTTATTACTATGTAATAGCAAAGAAGAGCAATTGTGAAGCTCTTCTTCCTATTTGTTCTTTCAAGTAACTTTCTCATAGGATAAGCACTAGCCCTGACATAAAATGGGCATAGGTCCTAGGAAGGAGAAAGAAGCACCACGAGTCACAACATTACCTCTCTGATCCCAGTCAACGCCACACCCAGCACAATGTATCATGTCAAAGGAAAGAGATGGATATGGCAACTGTTGTGAAGTAAATGACCCAATCATTGCAGGAAGACCTCTTTCCAGAGTTAACTGTACTTGACTGCCAGAAGCCTCATAATTTGCAATACACATAGTCAGTAACTGGTTTGAAAAAAGATGTGCCCCAAGGTTACCATATCCGCAACCTATGTCTAGTATGCTTCGAACCTGAAAAATGAATAGAAATATAATGAAGTTAAAACTCTGGATACACAAGATAGTAGAAGAGGAAGTTATACCCAACAAACTGGAGATTGCCAAAACCAACATTTAAAGTATTGTAGATAAGAAGCCAAATCTTGAGCACCAAAGTTGCAACATGCATCTCACAATAGGAGGTGAAGTCTAAAAATGAAAAAAAAAAAAATCTTTTGAGAAGGTAATTTACCCTTAGAAATGACCCACTTCCAAGAAACAGAACAACTTCTTTGACAAGATTGCCCCCAAGTAAACACAAGAAGGTTAACAGCAATAACTGCATCTGAAGCTGATAGAACGAAAGAGATATAGCCAGAACTAGAATTTACTAGCACACAGGAAACCTCATTTTAAATATGTAGAATGCAGCATTTTACTAATGCATTACTCTGGTACTTATGGAATGAAAACTCTAAACATAATGCAGAATTAGAATTTAAACAGTTCCACTGGCCAGTGCACATCTTATTAATTTCACCCAATGGGCAGATTAAAGCATCAGTTGACAATTCCCAATCACTTAGATATCTGTAGCATCCTTATGAAGAGTCAGACAAGCAGTAAGGCTATATAATCTGAATAAACATGAGTAAGGGCAACAAGTTATGCAGGTTATGCTCTCCTTTTTTTGGCTCACTACGTACGAATGTTCAAGCAAAGATTTATTGCAAGCTATCATGTCAAAACTAGTGATAAAGCAAATGCTTCCATACAGCAAGAAACCAAATTCACTGAGCATCTTTATTCCAGCATGGAACAATTTACTTACTCCAGCTTGTAAAAAGTTGGACTCATTCCTAAGCCCAATCATTTCTGCAATTTGATGTGAATAGTCTTCTATATCATCATAACCAGGGGATGCTGAATGGAAGGAGATTTGATCTTCGTCATACATCATCATCCTAAAGTAATGGGATACAAAAAATACATAAAATGCTTTGCGAAACTGTTAAGAACTGCAAACACCTGCAAACTTCATCAAAGAAGCACTTTTAACAAACCTTTTTGTCAAACTCCCTGAGGATCGTACTTCCTGTGCAGTAATGTTAATGTTTGCAACCCAGATAAGATCTCTTCCCCATGGCCACCTTAGAGGGATTTTGTAATTTATAGGTGGGGGAACCAAGCAACTTTGCCTAGAGCCTGGTCCACAATGACGATTATATTCTTGGCCATCTTTGAAACCCAAAGCTAGATTGTTTGAAACATTGAAGCAAGGAACGTAATTTTCAGACTCTGGGGAACAGTAGTCCAGTTCTTTCAATTTTGTTGAACCAAAGGAGAGCTTTCCAATGTCCACCAAGTCTGACACTAGTTGCTCCTGAAGGCGCCTGTATCCATGATATACTTGACCCCTCGATGAGGATGCTATTGAGATTGTCCACCAAAAGGATCCAGTAAGGGCAAGTATTACGATAACTACTAAGCTGAACCTGAGCAGTAGCAAAGTGAATTTATGCCGATTTCTTAAAGTCCCAGGGCTAAAATGGTCCGAAAAACCATTCTCAATTAGACTGTGCTTAGAAGGTGAATTTTCTGGAAAAAGAAAACGAAAAGGAAACCTAATAGATAAATAAGTTTGATCAGGAGCTGCATTTTTCCGATCATCATCTTCCTTCTCTGCTTTATCTTTCATCTGAGAATCATTCCATATATCTTGGCTGTTCCCTGAGAGCCGCCCCCCACCAGAAACACCACGATGGAGCGGCCTTGACATTTTCGAACCTGAAAATTCCCAATAAACCAATTATACAAGTACACAAAATACTATTGAAAGCCTCATAAAATAAGAAAAAGAAGATTGCAAAGCTAGGAGGAGATCCATTCCCCAAATTTCATAGTGGATCCACAAACCCAAAAGTAATATAATACTATATTCTAAGCTGAAAACCACAATCACAGCATATACTTATCAGCAGAAAAATAGCCTTTTCAATTAAGTATAAAACTTAACTCATCAAGCAAGATGCAATTTTTGAAACAATGGCTGAAAAATAAGAAAATAAAATTTCCAGCGGACAAAATCCCAGTTCATAAGTATCAATAAGATCTTGCCTTACCCAACAAGCAAGACCAGTAAGCAGATTGAGAGACAGTGAAATTCACTTCACATGTACCCACTCAAAGCGAATTAAATCAAACCCAGAAATCAATTCCCCCAAAATCCGTTCTTATTAGCTAATAATAGATTAAAAAACTACATCTTTTAGACTAAATAAGCAAAACCCAGTACCTAGGAACATCAGTAGTAGTTGAAGAAAAGTAGACGTTTTCAAGTACCTTTAATCTATGCAAGAACACAGAATGTGTGAATTAAGTAGTGCCCGAGTGAGCAAAGACCCTCAATTTCAGCCTGTTGTTTTCCTTCTTTTCTTGAATTCCCTCAATCCCAGTTTTGTCTTTACCCTTCTTACCTCACACTTTCCACTACCATTGCCCCTCTTCTCCTTCTCACTCGGTCAAGAGCACACACAGACTTTTCAGCTTTCACACAAAAAGAACACGCACTGTGTATATCTCTGAGTAGCGATTCTTGTATCTATCTACTTGTCACCCTCTGCGACTGTGAGTACAGCTTTGGCTAACGCGGGGTGCGAATTCTTGAGAGAGAAAGGTCAAGAAATAGAGAGAGAAAGGAAGACTATAGTGTTCTATCAGAATGTATCCAATCACGAGTCACACTAACACTACAGCTAGCTCGTGATGGAGTGAAGGCTAAACACTTGAGCAGATACCTCATATAAGATGATGAGAGGCGACATAGTCCATACACATGTATTAACAGATCCAGACATTATTAAAGCGTGTAAGATTAATTTATTTTCTGTATTTATTACAGCACAATAAGATATCATTAAACTGTGTCATCTGTAGTGTTAAGGATCCCGTGAAAGATAGATTTGCACAGTAATTGTGTGAATTACTTCCCACTCTTATGCAGACAGCAGAATTAATCACTGCATTTATTTAATTGGGCATTGATCTCAAGTAAATGTTCATATTTCAAGAACTCCATATGATTAAGTTCTCTTAATTATGCAGGCCCATGTGGGAAGCTACATGGACTTGTTGGATCAGCAACTGTGTGCAAAAAATTCACTGTGTTTTGTTTGGTTATTTTACTTTTCTTGAACAGCGTAGTTCTGTATGTGTGTGAGAAGACTCCGAAAATGACATTGAATTTTGTTTCGTTTTGTTCCCCTTTTTACTGAATAATCAATTTCTTTGTTTTTAAACAACATTGAATAATCAATTTCAAGTACTATTAGGATTTCAACCACTTGCGCCGTAATTGCAGTGCTACAAAACACTAATGACTAACCCCCCGGTCCTATGGCAATTTCACATTTATTTCATCATTAATAATTGACTCGTAATTTAAATAATTAATATGTAAGCCTAAAGTAGAATAAAAGCGTATCTATCGTGTCATAGGAAAATTTTTATATTTTATTTCATGGATTGAAAATACTTTTTTTTCGAGGGTAATATAAAAACCACCTTTGTTTCATCAAGGAAATTTTACTTTTATAGATAAAAACAAAAAGAAAAAAAGGCATTTTGGTGTTAAAATTCTTACTGAATTATTAAATATTGGCAAAAGGTAAGTTTCATAAATTTATATTCCCTCTATTCAAATATTAAATATTTAATTTTTAATTATTTTGAAAAATTAAAAAAGAATTTTATAAAATTTTATGATGATCTTATTTTTTTATGCTGATAAAAGAATTCGAATTTTGTGAATGAATAAATTAAGTGTGAACTTGAATTGATTTTTAAACAAATAATTTTTTTTATTTTAAGTTTTATTTTTTTTACAAATAATTTATTTTTATAATTTTTAATATAATTCGATTTAAATAAAAACTAAATCTAAATATATTAAAATTGTAAAGGAAAAATATTTGTAGGGCCTTAGCAGAAGGAAATGAACAACCTTTTCCAAGCCTCAAGATGCATATTCATTAGTAGGCTTTTGGTGATTATGAATGGACAGAATATCGACCGGAATTAGTAGGGCTAATCATTTCATCAACTTTCACTTTGGGCAGATTAACAGTATGAGCTACTTTTCTACCTAATTCCCCTCAGAGGCTTGCGGTTCGTGTTTCTCCTTAATTTGTATGGTCAAATAGTTTTTACCTTTTTGTGTCATAATTAATTCTCCTACACTCTTTTGTTCAAAACGGAATATCTATACCTTTATTTTTCAAATGCTTCAAAAGAATGCTATTTTTTATTTAAAAAAAGAACAAAGCTTTTACAACTAATTTTTATAATTTAACAGATAGAGTTTCGTTAATACATGTTTCTCACTTATAACTTTATTCACTTCTTTCTCTGTTTTAAAATATGAAGAATTTTAATCATTTTCTTTCTCTCTAAAATCTTTAGTTTTTTATAAATTTTAAGAATTATTTTTCTGAAGTTTCGTTCATTATAAATAATATTCTCTCATTCTCTATTATATTAGTTGAATTAGTTAATAATATAAGAAGAGAAAAAAATTCATTTAATTTTTAATATATAAATTCATTTATATTTTGAAACAAAAAGAGTAATAAGAGTATGCATCAATTTGTATATGGTCAAGTACTCTATTAAGTTTTTGTTCTACTCATATACAATGAAAGAAACAGTCATCACAACGTGAAGTTCAATTGGTTTAGAAATAGTACTCTTTATCACATATAAAGTATTTGACTTTTAATTCTCATCCTTTATTGTATGCAGAAAAATATTGGGTGAGATTGTATTGAATTTTTTTTAGTTGAATTATATTAAGGATCGTAAAAGTGAATTATTTGTAAGAAGAGAATTGTTACCCAAAGTAAAAAAAGAGAAAAAAAAGCAAAATTTTTTTGGATAAAATGCCAATCCAAATTGGCCCTTAAATACAAATCTCTCCACATCTTTTGTACGTTTAATTTTCAAAATTTTGATATGCAGCCGGTTCTACTGCTACTACATTTTTGGTTCAACATAAACCACAAAGGCCGTTGCTGAGAAGTTGTAAATATCTTTTGCCCTCCACAGTGGTAAAACAGCATCTCTTTGATAAATGAAGTGAATCTCCTTCATTCTTTCAACATTTTAATTGGTAGTAGATCAATTAATGACTTTTACAAAATAATAAATTCGTAAGTAGAATCCATCTCCTCCTAATAAATCAAAAAGAAAAGCTATTGCCTATTAATATAATCTTATTTTTTGGTGATTTTATTGTATACTCATTACTTTTTAAACACTTTCATTACTTTTCTCGGTTGGTTGAAGATTCACAAGAATGGCACAATACAAGAAATGCCCCACTATGTATGAACAAGGCAACGGTTCAACTTGACCCGAAATTTTCCGGGTAAGGATAGTTGGAAGTTGTTAGCCACTTGGAGTACAGTTACTTAAGATGCAGGGAAAAAAAACGGAGTGATTAGAATATTAAAGGAAGAAGGGGAGAGAGAAAATGGAGGCGGCACATCACAGGCACATGCAGATTACGCGGGTCAATTTTTTTTTTCATTTTCCCCGGAACAGATTTCGTTGAACACTTGTGGAATTGTGGGGCCCAGAGTCCCCGCGTTCCTGTGTCGGTTTGGTAACTTCAGATGACGTGTCTGCCGCCGTGTCCTGATGCATAAATAAGCCACAAGGGTGCGCTGCAGGTTATTATACGCGCTCATTTCCAGCTGCATTTTCCTTTCAAAAAAAAAAAGAAAAGAAAACAACGTCGTACTACATAATTTTACCAGCGGTATATGGATTCATTGGTTTGTCTCCATCCCTATCCCTGGGTGGGTGAAAACAGGTGAACGACCAGAATTTCAGATTCACGGGTGTCAATTTTTTAGTAATTGGAAATTTGGCATCTTTATTTCTTGATTGAAGAGGCCACTTCCATAGTTCACTGTTTTGTTTCTTTTATTACATCAACTTATTACTTGTAAATCATAGTTTTTTTTCGAAACAATATTCATAAATCATAGTTAAAGATGAAAGATGCGGTGGGTACCAAAATACTGTAAACAATTTCTGTCCAATTCTTTACTCATAATTAAAATATCAAACTTTGAAAAAAATAAAAAAGAAAAATTCTTTTTCTCGAACGAAATTAATGGGCTACGCTAGGCTCCATGGCAAGGTGGTACCACTGAACAGAACATGGACATGGTGTCACTGTGATGTCCAGTTCCAAGGTAAAGTGCTGTGCGCTCTTAGGAATTAAAACAAGATATGGTGATGTACTATCCTTTTAGAATTACAAATTTTATTCTCGTCCATGGCTTTTACAATAAATTAAAAAAAAAAAAAGAAGAAGAAGAAGAGAGAGAGAGGAAAAAAGCACATGAGTTCTTTCCATGCTATCAAAATGCTGTTTCTTGGAAACTCACGGTTGTGTCTTCTCCTATCATCTTTACTTCAAGTAGTCTCTATAGGAAATGGCTTCGCAATAAATTAGTAGCTAAATTAGCAGAGAGGTCAACATTAGCTCATAATTAGTGGATCTTGGCCAGACTAGGTTTTGACACCATCGAAATCGTTTTTCTAATAACGACATCAAATCTAGCGAACCCTAAAATAGAGATGGGGGGTTTCTTGAGTTGGTCAAAATTTATAGCCAATTCACGCATTTGACCTAAGATTCATTTCCCACGAAGGAAATCTAGGCGAATCGTAATGTTTTGAATTTTGATATCGTAGGTTGCAATAGTCAATCCTTCCGCCCTTATTTCCGGTGGAGACACCACCGTCGGTGGTGGTCCTCCGCCTACCTGTAATATATTAGCTTCACTATGCAAAGTCATTGGACAACTCCTCGAAAAGTCAGAATCTTTGCATAGTGTATATATATATGTATTGGATGAAAAAGTAGGAGATGTCAGTTATAGCCAAGTTGTGTTATAATTAAAGGTTCCCGAATCAATCTTTATCTTATTCTTTATTTTCCTTTTAATTCTCTCCGGTTTCGAAAACTGTTGTCTCTTAAATTAATTACACATAAATTTAAGGTAAGATGGGAGAATATTTAATTTTAAAATCAAACTCAAAATTTTAAGTGTGAAATTTACTTTTTTTTATAAATAATTTAATTTTTACGAAATTTAAAATAAAATATTAGTTTTTTTTAATCCAACCCTAATTACAAAGATGGGGATTGGTTTAAATTTTTATTCTATGTCAAAGAATTAAAAAAAAAGAAAAAAAACATCAGTTCAATATCAAGTGTTGACTCTTAATTCCACGAGATAGATGTTCAAATCCGAATTCTTCTTTCTTGAAGTATTTTTTTCCCCAAACAACTTTAAAAAAATTGCTTGCCTCATTTTGGGTGGAAGACAGGATAGGAAGTTCTTACATAGATGTCAAAGAAGGCAATGATATATATCATGAGAATCACCCAGAAAAAAAATATATATCATGAGAATCGTCGAAAAAAAAAAAAAAGTTTCAACGCGTTTTCATGTTCATATTGCATGCGTCAGACTGTCTATTTCGGGAATTATCGACGTGGTTTCTGAGTTATGTAGTTGGTGGTGTGGTCACCAGTTGGGCATTCGGATCTTAACTTGATGTCCATCTGTATTCCAGTATCCAGGCAGCCTCTAAACTTTTCCTATTATTCCTTTGTTTTTTGGGGGGCAAGTAGTTTTCCTATTATTCTTTTTATCTGTATCATTCTCTTAGGAATTTCAAACTACTACAAAAAATATTACTATGATGAAGGCAAATTGACAATGAAACTACTTATAATATCTTCTTGGCTTTTTGTGGATGATGTGCTTAGGCGACTATGCCATTAAGAAATGATCCCATAAAAGAATCAAGATCATTTTTCAATATAATTTATCTATTTTAAGATATAAAATGTTTTTAAGTGTTTAAACTGAAGTCATACCCCTTACCTATGACCCTAAACAACGACTTCAAAGGATCTCAAAATCACACTGAGCAAAATTTACTAATAGGGTTATCAACATGTTTTATATAATAAATTAAAAGGTTACGGACTTCAATCCCAACTCCTCTAATAAGGTTAAAATGCTCCTGAAAAGGGCCTTATAAACCTTGAACTCAAATAGTAATAATGTAATGGTGATTTGCAACTTGTTCTGAATTTACAAAGTCAAAATCCATTTAAATCCCGACTGCCATCATATTTACGAGTTAATTACAATAATGAAGCATGCCAATTTTTGTTTTTTCCCCTTAGGACATCTAGTATCCTCAATGATTAGTGAGATTTGTTATCTTGTATTGGTATTAACAGTGTGTGCTTACCAACTATCGGTTGAAACATGCCAATTAAGTGATTTAATTTGTCAGTCACTTTCATTACTGAGAATACTGACCACTGATTAGAACTGCGAAGTCAAACAAAAACTCAAGTTTTCCATATCCGGAGTGCCAAGGCCATCATATACTCCACCAAACCCATAGCAAATAGATTAAGCCAAATAAGGCACACTAATATATATATATATATATATATATATATATATATATATATATATATATATATATATATATATATATATATATATATATATATATATATATATATATATATATATGTGCAGTGTGGTTTGAGCAGATAAGATATATAGTGCAAAAAATCACTGAAAAAGAGGTTAGCCAATAGGCATGCCAAAAGGCTAACTGGGCATCCATTTGTAACAGATCCTATGCAACAGAGAGAGCCCACACATCCTTGAGCAAGAAAAATCTGTTGAATTGCATGCTGATTAATCCACACTACAGAGATAATATCTTCTCTAGCTGGTGGCCTAAGAGCACGAGATCAGATGTGTTTTGGCACATCATCGATCATCATCTTGAATTGATTTTTGCAGGAATATGGTTGGTTTAGGTTTGAGAAATGTGCAATTTCTCTTTCAAAGACAATGATAACAAGTGGCTTAAAGGCCCACAAAGAACAATATATTCCAGTGCCTTCAAAGTTGCATGTGCTGTGTTCTAATGAAGGGGATATCTACACGTATCAGACTGATGTTCAGACGGCAGCTCGTAGGTCATTCCTGCCATTTATAGTATGCAATTATTTACTTCAGCATGTGCTTGATCTTCTTTTCCCTTGTGACTTCTGCGATGGGTTTAGGGGCATATTTTCTTTTATTTTATTTTCTGGGTACTTTTGGGATTAGCTGTTATATATATTTATATACAGTAGCGGTGATTCTTGATTCTGATGCACATGAAGTAAGCATCCTAACTATAGAACAGGCCAATCAACTTGAAGAAAGCAACTTTTGTGCATTGTCAAAGAACCCATCAAACATGAAGAAAGGGGAAATGATCAAATTATATATTGCTTTATATTTTGCAGTCTTGATGTCCTAAGCAATCTCACATCCTTGTACATCAAAAAAAGTGAGCATGCATATGTAATAGTATTATCAACTTCTGATTCATCTTTATCAGTTACAAGCTACTAGTAATAAGTATATTGAAATTAGTAGAAAGAAATGACATTACAAAACTATCCTGTTTCAAGATCCATTTATAAAGTGGATTTTTGTAAATCAGAAATTAGCATTGGAATTAGTAAAAAGGGATAGCATTACAATGTTATCCCGTTATAAACAAGAAATTTTAATATATTATTTTATATGTATTATAAAAGTTATTTAAAATTTTTTGTTCACAAAAACTCAGATTCATGACAAAATAATTCATACATTCAAGGGCGGAATCACCATCCATATTCTATGGACCCAACCCAAAGAAAAGCGTTTACCGTTCCATGGTGTTTATATCAAATTCATGAACGAAGCGTGGAAAGATGAAATGCAATGATCCAAAAAGAAAAATGTATGGGCTTCATTATGACTCATTTAAGAAGCTGTCTGGAATTCATACATTTCCAATACTCACTACGGCACTACCTAGTACTCTTTCTTCTCTGCAGAAATCAGAGAATTGAGGTCCAAATATGGGCTATTGTGCTGCGAATGGCACCAAGTGACCCTACCTCTTGCTGAAATGGATTTGATCCTTAACTTTATTCTGCAATTTAACCTACATACTTGATGTAGTCGGGGGAGCAAATGTTTGCATTTACTTCACCCAGATGGCACTCGAACTGGAGTTACGCATTATCCACATGTCTCCTAATACTTCTTGAACTCACGAGTCTTTTGTCGCTCCATTCATCAGTCATGCACCCCACTGGTTTTGAGAATCTATTCTTCATGTTGATTAATTTTTTGTGTGGTGAAAACTACCGTGGAGACAGATTTGCTTTTCAGAAAGAATATCCATTTTGAAAGGTTTTTTCTTGCGAGTTCTTGAAAATTCAAAACATCTGAGCAATGAAATTTCGTTAATTGTTTGATGGTCCGGCAGATTAAAGATCAAACTGCTGTGATAAATTGTTTCTGACTTGTTTTTCTTCTTCTTTTTGGTGAACTTTTGGGGCAGGCACAAAAGGCCATCCCTACGCCATCCATTTACTTGTAGACAGTAACAAAGTGCATGTTTGTGCTCATATAGTTACCGCATAGGAGATCTACTTCTAGGATGCTTGTGTTCACAAAAATATTGACTTTTTACCCTAATAAATTAGAATCATTTATATATTTTTCTGACTACTCGAGCTTGTGACTTGTATATATACTTCATTTGTTTACAAAAAATTATCATATGATTAAGCTTATAGTATATGTACACCGACGCTTTACTAAAGCCATTGATTGAAGACTTGATTCAAAGATATGGGTTCTATTACTTCACCAATAAGAGGTGAATCTCGTAATGGTCCTTTCAGCCCTTGATAGTTGCAGGCACGAAAACGAACAATTTTTACGAGGACCACATTGTATAATTGGATTCTATATTTTAAAGACCATACTCCGATAGTAGAGATTCACCAGTTGATAGAAAGAGCTGCCAGATTCATACAGTAGCACAACTTGGGAAACTTTGTTTGCAGAATTTAATGAAGCAAGGGAATGAAATAATTAAAGTTTTCAGCCAACCAAGCAAAGGTTGAGAGGACCACCGATTACATTCTTGTGATCCATTCTTCATGAGATGCCTATAGAGATGGTGGTGGGACAAAGAAAACAGTTAATACATGGTGTTGCTCATCCAATTGGTTGGTTATACATCATATACTATCATCTTTGTATGAAATGATTGAAGATCAGTGTATTTCGCTTTTGGAAAATTGTGTACTCTTGAGAGAGTCCCACTGGAAAGTTGAATAACCAAACTTCTATTTTGTCTTGTTTTCTCCTAGTACACAAGAATCGGCCAATCAGGATGCCCACTTCTGATTTTTGTTCCACTTTTGTTCAGCTGGTAATTTAGCCGCAGCAGTTAGTTGTTCTATCATCATTGAGGAGTTTCAAGCTGTAATTAGCATAAAAAGAGCAGTACATTTAAAGTAAGCAAATTATTTAATTAGCTAGTTAAATTAATTTAACATGGTATACTAATAGTGAAAGAGATTCAAAATTTGGTGGTATTTGAGAAAACGAAAAACCGATCATATTCATACACAAAAGGAAGAACTAAAGGGACTAACTCAGGGTCAAGTGTCTTTCACAAGAGATTTTGAAAGAAAAAAGTGCATCTCTTCCATTATTAATTTCCTCTTCACTCCATGCACATTAAATGACAATAACTTTTGATGGTGAAACTGCAATAGAAAATGTTGCATGCTTTTTTTTTTTTTTTGTGGTGCTTCTATTCTATTTATAAGGTTTCAATGTACAACCTACAAGTTGTATGCCTTTGAGCTTTTGCAAGAAATGGACTTAGAGGACTTGAAACAGTAACAGAAGAGGAAAATGGACTATGTGCAAGCAAAATTTGACTAGTTGAAAAAAAAAGTTGATGGGGTGAGAGAGGCTCGAACTCTCGACCTCAGGATCACTCAACAGCTATGAGACCTACGCGCTAGCCAACTGCGCCACCACCCCGGTTGGTGTTGAATTTTCACATATTTATACTAATTACATGCATTAGAATAATCTGAATTCATATGTTAATATAATTATTTATAGCATGTAACCATTAATTTTGAAACAATTTTACCACAATAATATCTATAAATGTAATTAAAAAATGAAAGTGAATAATGTAAATATTATTTCAACATTTTATTAAACAAACCATAAAATATTATAATTTTTAGTTTTTAGAGTTCATTAAAGAAATAACTATCTTTAGTTAATTCCACATTTAAATTCAAAAAATCTTTACGTTATAATTTTAATTAAGAGGATTGCTTAATATA
Source organism: Rauvolfia tetraphylla (assembly GCA_030512225.1). Taxonomy (NCBI): domain Eukaryota; kingdom Viridiplantae; phylum Streptophyta; class Magnoliopsida; order Gentianales; family Apocynaceae; genus Rauvolfia; species Rauvolfia tetraphylla. The sequence goes on along the minus strand of JAJQKT010000058.1, from coordinate 5,886,827 downwards.
GACTGATTTTATTGACGTAAGATAATTGTTTTTATAATTTTTTAAATGTATTTTTAAAAATTAATGTGGCAAAATGGAGACGCCCAAATTGGGTGTCCCCTTGTTGTGGCTCGAGCCAAAAATTGACGCAACTCACAAAAGGAGCTGCCCAAAGTTTTTCTTTTTCTTTTTTTAATTTTCAAAATTTTAAAAATAATAAAAATTTATTTTTAATAAATATTATTTTATTAATTTTTAAATATTTTTATTTATTAATATTTTTAATTTTTAAAATTTTATAATTCAATTATAATGATTTAAAATTAATTACAAATTTCAAAATCTTATTTTTCTTGCTTAATCTTTTGAAATTTAAATAGTTAATAGAAGCCAATATCGATAGAATTCACATGAAATAATAAATCTTGATCTTCCATTAGATATCATTATATAGTGATTATTAAAAAAAGAATAAAATAAATATCATTTAGTAAATATATATATTTTATAAAATACATGAATGATAAAAACGTTAAAATAAATTAAAAAATATCTTATATGAATGCGAAATGAAGCGTCCCAAACCCAAAAAGGATAAAGCTTTCTAAGTAGCCCATCTAAAATTGGGCCATCTCTTTGAAAGATTACTGTCTCTGTAGAAAAATGTCAAATAAATTTGTTTTTTGGGTTTGAGCCCTTATCGGGTAAAAAATTCTTTTTTTTTTTTTTTTGAAAAAATTGACTTCCTTGGTATGGAAGCAGCCTTCTAGCATAGATGGAAAAAATTAACAAAGAAAATATTTTGTTAACTTTTTGTTTTATTGCTTTCTGACTTCCTAAATTCATAATTTCAGCACATTCTTTTTTTAAAAAAACATTATTTTATTGCAGTTTGGTTTCAGGCGTAACCATTATGCGATCCAACGTAAAGGCAATCTCCAACCAAACAGTTTTGAATCCAAAGACCACTTACAATCTAGAGAAGGGCTACTAATTGTGAAATTGAGGGCCCAAACTAATTCTTTTTTTTCCCTGAGTAAATGATTATATTTAAGCAAAACCAGAAGAAGGTACAGTTCTACCAAAAGAAGGGCCCAAACCAATTCATTCATTTAATCTGGTGCACATCATGATTTTTTCCCAAAAAAAAAATATTTATCGCATTCGCGTTCTCCTGGTATTTTAGAAAAAGATGAAGCGTTTTTGGGCAAACCATTGAAAAATTGTGTTCACCTTTTAATACTCATTTCTCTCAAAATATAAGATATTTTAATATTTTTGACATACATTTAAAAAATAAAAAATATTTTTTATTATATTTTAATTTATTGTGTTGTTAATTAATTAAATTTAATTTTTATTAATATGCAAGAGAACGGAAGATGTGCGAAGGTAGCTTTAAGACTGTTAATTAGGACGAACTGGCCCGAGCCCGACCCGTTCAACCCTTCTTAATTGCGGGCTCGGGCTGAAAAAATCAATCCGAATAATTTTCGGGCCGAGCTCAGGCTGAGGTAAGCTCAACCTGATTTTCAGCCCGACTCGAAAATTATATATATATTTTATATAATAATAATAATATTATTATTATATTATTAAAAATATTTATTTATTATATAAAAATAAAAAAATCGAGTTATGACCGGTCCGAGCTCGACCCGAACCCAAAAAGGCAGAGCTCGAACTCATGTTTTTTCGGCCATCTGTCAATCGGGCCGAGCTCGGGCTTGGCAAAGCCCGATTCAGCGAGCTCGATTAACAGTCTAGGTAGCTTTTAAAAAGTAATTTTAAAAATTTATAAAAAATTAATTATTTTAAAAAGAGAAAAATATCTTAAACAGCTAATATTTTGAATCGGAGGTAATAATTTGTATATCTAATCAATGACAAGTCACAAAGTTTGATTTCAAGTAGTATCTTAAATGTTTCATCTTATAAACCAACCAATTTATACACTAAGATGGTTCGATAAAGTGGTAGTTAGGTCTACTATTCATTGAGCTACGGATCCTAAATTCAATGCATATTTTCATCCCTTTAACTATTAAAAACTACATTAAGGCATTTTTCACCAGGAACAAGAAAAACATATATTGGTCGGCTACTCTATAAATTACACAGCTAATGAAGTTATAGAACGAAAAGGGGGTGGGGGCTGAAGTTCATGAAGTCAGAAAGTATCCCAATCAAACAACCAAATAAGGCATTAGTTACTAGTTAACATCTGCCTCTTTTCTCGAAGTTGTCATCTGTACCTCTGTTAGTAGTTTTAGGTGAGAGTCGTCCTCCAACTCTTTAGAAAGTTTGACTTCCTTTAAAGCTCTCAAAAATTAATTTAAGGACTTGATTGGAAAATAATGAAAATTTAAAATCTTTTATAATTCTCCACCAAACTCGTCTCGTTGAGAACTTGTTTGAAATGATTTCTTTTGCTGGTTCGGTACCTGTTGGATTTCATATTGGGACCTTCATCTGACTTTAGGTAATCTGAAGATAACCTTTTCTCAAAAGATTTGACCAATAAAATTATCATTGCCTTTTATGGTGAAACTGTGATCGCTTTTATAAATCAACTTTCTTGATGGAATGTGAAATGATGACAATTATAAGCAACTAAAAATATCAGAGTGAAGGGCAAAAATGTCTATACATGTTGGAGAGCTATGTGTCATTAATCAAGATAGAAGCCACAACTTGCTTCATTTATTTGGTAGACTAAAGATATCAATGTGACAATTATAGTTTGAGGTCCTGAATTTGGATGATAAATGCACCCTTAAACAAGACTTACAGACGCTACTAAAAACTTGTCCCTCGATCACATCAGACGTCACTCTAAGAAGAGAAGGATTTTGTTTTTCGAGAGCAGAGAGAGGGTCTCCTCCACGCAGAGTAGGAAGTAGGATGTGTGTTATGAAGAAAGGAACATTTCAATTTGCTGGCTTCGACATTTCATTGGGTTCCCATCAAAATCATTATTCTTCGTACTAATATTTTTCTAATTAGTCCTGCAGTTTGTGGTCATTTTGAAACCTATATTTGTTTAATCAGCTTCTTTTGCTTCTTCTTAAATATCAAGTGCCAATTTAAGCGTAACAAAGTCCAAAATTTTCCAGCTGTCTTGTGTTCTTTTGCAAGTCTTATACATGGATATTCAGAATATTGATTAACGTAAGAAAAATTCTGAACTGATGGTCCATCCAAATCAATACGTTGGATTGGAAAATTTTAGTGGATAATTGATTTACGAGAAAATGAAAACTTATGCTCCCTCCTTTTAAAAAATATATAGTTTTAACTCTTTTTTTATTTCTCAAAATATTTAATCTTCTACAAATTTTAAAAATTATTTTCTAAACTCACCTTCATCATCATCAAAGGTGGACCTAAGCATCTGGTGGGGAACCTTCACCCCTCCCATTTTTTTTGAAAAAAATTACAATTATATATAGTTTATTAAAAAAATATACACACATGTATATAATATATACCATGGCTTCCCAAAATCACAAAAATATTTTGTCCATATATATATATTTAAAAATCATTAGTTATATACTATTTTTGGTTTGGAATATAAGTCCTTTTACATATTTTAAAGAGTATGTATTATGTATTTTTTTAATTTTCTTATATCTTTATTTTATTTATTTATTTTTATTTCTCTCTTTTCCTTCTCCCCCTTATTTATTAAGGGTAAAAAATCTACTTTATTTCATAGGTTTCATTAATTTTAATAACCTTAGTTTTTGTATATAACTCTAAAAGGATTTATATTTCTAATCGAAGGAGTATATTACATAATATATTATCTTCAAGTTAATTTACAATTTATAAAAATAGGAAAAAAATTTGGCCTATTTTGCATTTTATTAAGCATTGCGGCAGTATTTATTATTCAAATACGCATTAACATCTTAAAATGTCCAATGCCCATGGATAGAGAAAATACTATTTACAATTGCTTTTGTAGTTTGTAATGTGGGGACTCTCTCTCTCAATCTCTCACTCATATATATATATATATATATATATATATATATATATATATATATATATATATATATATATATATATATATATGTGTGTGTGTGTGTGTGCGCGCGCGCGTGCGCGCGCGCGTGTTTTGACATTCTCCATATATTTAATTTTATGTCCGCCATTACTTATCATAAATATTATTATTTTTTTTCTATCATATTAATATAATTAATTAAACATATAATTGAAAAAACGTTGTTTATTTTTTTCTTTGTTAATCTATACAAAAAGTTTCAAAATATCTTATATTTTAAAATAAAAAAAGTAGTAATTAGGTGAGGAAAGATAAGAGTTTTAATAGCAATAATTTTCAATTTCTAGTTCCGAAAAAAAAATCCATTTCTTATCAAGAGATTAACGCTTAGAGAGGGACTTTGTCTCTTTGCCGTGGGTTTCTAGGCAACTTCAAGAAGCTGTTACTGAAGTTAAATGTTTTGGCAACAACTAACTTGTTTTTTATCTAAAAAGAGAAATTTTATTAAGTACTTGCATCAAAATTCACAGCAGAACAAATATCCGCCAGAAAATCTGAAAACCAAGAACAATTGCCATATGTTTTAGCAACTAACTTACTTTTAGATCGAATTGCATTCCGGCAATATTACCTAGTTTAATTTTTTTAATACAAGAACTGTTATCCGATGTATGAAAATTATATATATGTAATCGTTGTTCAAATAATACAAGAAAACCTATTATACTAAAGTGAAATCTATTAAGAGATTGAGATTATCTCTATAAAGAGAAATAATAAATCTTGTACTAGGTAATGATTGAATGATGATGGCGTATTTGGATAGGGATTTTGTTTGAATTAAATTACATTGAGAATCATAAAAGTAAATTATTTATGAGAGAAAAAATAAAATTCAAAGTAAAAAAAGTAAAAAAAAAATTAAACATGTTTTGGTTGGGACTAGGGTTGCAATGGCATTGAGCCCTTATTGAATATGTTTGGGCCTGAGTCTGTAAGGGTTTGGCTGAAATTCAATTTATTTATTTTTTTTTGTGTGTAAAGTTTATTCTCAATAAACATAATTCATGCCACGACCTTTTATGATATTTTGTAGCAAGAACCATATCCTATTACTAAAGGGTATAAGAAAGATTAATTTTGTCAAAGGAAATCAATAATTTGAGTGGAGGGCATGATCAATCTTGATTTGATCTGTTCAAATCTCCTTTGTCAGTATCTTTTTTTCTTGCGAACCTTTTTTCATGTGTCAATTGAGCGGACACAAGATTGAGACCAAGTTTTGTAAAGAGTAGTAGTAGGTGGGTAGGATGAGACATAATGATGTAGAACCCTAGTGGATGTTGCTCAAATTCTTGAGTGTGACCCTTATAGTTGTCAAGGAAAGCAAAAAACAGTGGCATGTATATATATATATATATGTGGATGTTGCTCAAATTCTTGAGTGTGACCCTTATAGTTGTCAAGGAAAGCAAAAAACAGTATATATATATATATATATATATATATATATATATATATATATCCTTTTAGGTTCAAATAATCAATAGAATGTTCATGTTGAATGCAAATCATGGTTGGTGAAAAAAATATATGATCCATCAACAACAAAGGTAAATGGATATTAGGACTCGTATGATTTTTATCAAAGTATGTATAAATAAAATATTATAATAATAATTATATAATTGATCAGTATATTTAGCTTTTAATTTTAAATAAAAATTTTTACTCAAAAATTATAAATAGATCTAATTAATCCTTAAAAATTAAGCGATAATAGAAATCTATTGTCTATTCTATTGAAGTAAATAAGCAACTAATAATACTCATTATCCATCACATTTAATTAATTGATTTAAAAAATTTAATTGCATCATCAAACATGTCCAACGTTAGGTTTGCGATCTCTTGGAAAATTTGAGGGAATTTGAGGAACAACAGTTAGGAGGCCAATCTGCTTTATTTGTCCAAGGCAACTCAAGCTAGATGGGACAGAGCAGAGAAAATGGACTATCTATGTATTCGTGCAGAAAATATGCAGCCTTATTTAGAGGGCATCCATTCCTTGGTTGGTTTTGGTTTTATCTCTGATAGACCTTATTATAGTTCGCGGGCTATGTGTTGATGCCAGGGAAAGAAAAGTCCAGTTTAAAGATAAACTATACGTTGGTATGCTTAAAAATTTCAATTCAATATTCGTATTTGTTTAAAAAGCGATTTAATGTATAGATAATCAAATATTGTCCAAAATAACACAAATTCAAGATTTTTATGAATAATAGAATAATAATTTAATTAATTAATGATGTTATTTACCGATTAACAAATACTCGGTTGGATTCACTTCTCCGTTGTCCAATATTTAAAAAATGAAGAACCCTTACACAGCACATATAAAGCGGGGAAACGGGCGAAGGTCCGGAATCCAGCGAGAGGGAGGGAGGGAGGGAGGAGCTCACCTCCTTCTATGGTAGATGAAATCCAGCTCATAGTTCTCAAAGAATGACAGGACCCCACGTGGGGAGGACTGCCAGTTCACGGACTTGAACAGTGCCTCTGCTCATATATCGATCATAAACTAGAGGACCCTTTAGCTGTCTCCTCGTCCCTAACGCTGGCAACAGGTCAAGATAATGACCACCTTCCGCCTCTCTTTCCCTCTCTTACCCCAAAATCCCACTTGAATTCCCGGCTTGGAAGCTTCTCTTTTTAGAGCATTATCAGCACCAGAGATCTGTCACAAAAACACGATACTGGTAAATAAAAATGTAAATCGATCATATTTCTTTCTCCTAAAAATAAACGTTTAATTTTAAATAAAAAACATGTTTTAATTTTGACTTACTTCTCGTCCACTGTCAATTATGACTCGACTGTACATTGAGGTTCTTTTCGCCCTCCTGGACTCTCCTCAAAGACCAAAAAAGGCTGTCCATTCTCACCTTTTATCTCTACAACCAACGAGGACGACAACAACAACAATAAAGGTGTAGCTTTACAACAGTGAAATGACAAGCGTGCGCTTCCAGAGAAGGCAGTCTTGTGAGTTGGGAGGGGTTTGGAGAATTCTTCAAAGCCATATGTGTATCCATTTGGAGGTCTCAAAAGAATGTGGACAACATAATGGTTATCCAATATTGTTACTTTGATTAAGTAAAGATCAATGTTGTTAATCATGTTTGACCGGTCATTTAATTGTCTATAAATTAGACCAGCTTTTCACTTTATGACAGCCGACTAGCAGAGAAGTTTTTCTAATCATATAGATACAATGTTATACTATTATTATAAAGAACTCCTAACTGTTCTATCAATGCGTTGGTTTGGGCTGTTAGGACAGTTGGCTATCGCAACATTCTATGATTGGTATGGTGTAACGTGGGGTCGTGCGGGAATATTGGTTAAGGTCTAGACTCTGTGTTTAGTGTTAGGATATGTTAACTAATTCTTGATTTGACCGAGTTTTGGAATGAGTGCCATGGCTTAGGCTTTCTTTTTTATTTTGAAAAATCTTACACCATTTTAATAAATGACCACATAAAAATATAAAAAAATAAATATCTATGTGATGAACATTCAACTCTAAACTTTTCTGTGCGAATGCTTTGCACTTAAAACCATCTTTCTTCTTGCTATGGTCTAGGTTTATATCTCCCCAGAATTGCTATCCCTACTCGTGTAGTACCTCTTCATTCCAAAGCTAAATGGGGATTCTATGCTAATACCCGTTATATTTTCTTTAAATTAAACGGAACTTCATAGTGTGTTTTATTGTATATGCAAGTATCTTTGTTGGGGTAAACATATTTATAGCTTATATTATATGATTCCAAAAGTGTTATTTGAAAGATTACGAAATGCAGCAGAACAGAAAAAGGTATCTATATGAAGCTGAAAAATGAGAAGGTTTCTTCTACTCAACCAACGTTTTAGTGGTTTCAAAGAGACTGAATCACAATAACGATACAGAGCGGAGGGTAAAGGAATACACAAAATTATAAAGGCATCTTGTCGTACCTATTGTATTTTGATAGTGTTTTTGTTTGATGAATGATCAATAAATCCAGATTGTGGGATTGGAAAAATCGTAAACCAAATGATAGTGGAATTAGATTCTTCGTTACTGATGAGAATTGTGCATTCTGATACTGATCAAAGGGTCCCTATGAATAGAACAGATGTGAGAGACAATGATCAAAGTTGGTGTATATATATAAAAAGATGAAAAACCCAACGAACAAACTATGTGGAACTGCTGACATAAAATTATAAGTTGATTTCGCAACTAAGTATCGAACTTAATTGGAAAAGAAAGAAGAGAAGTAAGCCAAAAATGGTTTATTTTAAGGAAAGATCAGAGGCTAAACCAAAGAAAACATGGAGAAGAGAACACAGAGACAACTAAAGAAGAGAGAGATATTGATTGGAGGGGGAGAGGGCAGGGGAGGGTATATTAATGCAGAGACAGGAAGGACAGAGTCAAAGTGCTCTTACTCACGCAGCTGTCATTGGATATACAAAGCCACAAGTTCTCTTCTCTTCCATTCTCAATTCTTATGTACAGCAAAGAAGAGTTTGCACCTGTCGGATAGCTCACTTTTCTTCTCCTTTCTTTCTTTCTCTCTCTTTCTCTCTCATCCACCAGCATCATCAAAGCCCCTATTTTTTTACCCTTCTGCTTTTAGTTGAAAACAATGGTAGAACCCATCAAATTCTAGCAACTACATCAGTACTCTTTTCTCCTCTTTCATGATCTTGATGGTGGCGTTAAGAGAGGATCAAGAAACCTCAAGAGATAAAAGGGTTTTGCATGGGATCATCTTAGGGCTCACTCTTGTGGGTTAGATAAGGATTGAAGCATATGTGTAGAGGGAAACCAGTGTTTTTCTGTATATTTTGATTTGCTTAAATGCCATGGCTTATCAGCATTACCGATCACCTTTTGGTGACACGACGTACACAAAAGTATTTGTTGGAGGGTTAGCTTGGGAGACGCCTACTGATTTAATGCGGAGATATTTTGAGCAGTTTGGGGAGATTCTTGAGGCAGTTATCATCACTGATAAGAACACCGGAAAGTCTAAAGGATATGGATTTGTAAGTTCTTTATTAATCATATATTCTCCCCTTTTACACGCACCACTTGATTGCTTTTAAGTCTAGCTGAACAAGTTCTTAATCTTATAGGTCACGTTTCGTGATCCTGAATCCGCAAGAAGGGCTTGTGCTAATCCAAATCCCATGATCGATGGCAGAAGAGCAAACTGTAACATTGCCTCATTGGGAAGGCCTCGACCTTCACCTCCTCGAGGTACATAAATACACATTCTTTTCGTTATCAGGCGATATATCCAAGATTTAAAGAACTAGTTCATCTGGGGCGATCATTTGGGTCTGAGAGTTTCTCTTTTTCTCTGTAATAGGAAGAACACAAGTGGGAAATCCATACCAAGGAAGTGCAGTGGCGCAGGGTGCTTCCTCATCGTTATCATCACCCTATAGTGGAGTACCAACACCGTTGCCTCCCCCACCACCCCCTGCTTATATCTATCCACCATATGGGTAAGGTGCTTTTTCTCCATTGACTGCCGTTGTTGCCAGTCCATATTACTGATATGAAATGGTCCATGTGAAAGTACTGCAGAAAGAAAGAGATGTAAAATGGCAGTGTCCTGACAGTGGTATAAAATTTCTGCACATTGTCGTTATTCTCATTCCATACATAATTATTCAAGAAGATAATCTGCAAAAACCACTTGAACCAAAAAACAAGAAAAAAAAGGATGATCTGTGAATTTTATTCAATGTAGTTGGTTTTGTCAGATCGATAATAAATAAATTGATAAGTGCCATGAGTGTTCAGTTGACCTTGTTTTGGGAATTACCAGATTTTGTGACATTGATATTCTAGACATATTGGCTTGCATCTAAGAGTTAGCAGTTAACTAATACATAATTGGTTGATGTTACCTTAGATTAATTTATCAGATATATCGTTCAAATAACAACCTAGTATCGAGTGCTAATTTGTACTTTGTTTAGAAGCCAGTTTAGTTAATTAAACGTTAAAGTAGCACTATATTTGCATTAGTTTTCGACCCTTATAGCTCAATGCTTATTACGCAACATCAGGCTTTTGCTACAGTACTGGCAAATGTTCACAAAATTAATTAATTGTATTGTAAATTAGAAGAATTTGGCAACTAATAACATGTTGAATAATTAGATTTTAAGAAAAAAGAAAGTAAACGATCAATATAGGTGAATCTTTTTTACCGGTCAAAATGTATGCTGCTGAAAAATTACTCCTATGGTCTGTTTTTGGGTCATATGCATCCTTGCTGCTGCATATTTGGACAACCGCAATCTCCTATCTTCCGCAAGCGCAGGACAATTTTTTCTTTGTTTTTGGTACTTCAAAATCATTTTACAGGTCATCTTTGTGTCGATTATTTCACTGAGTTGGCAAACTTTGCAGGCTTTTAAAAGATTTTCCTACCACAAAAAAAAAAGAAAGAAAAAAGATTCTCCTTTTGTAGCTCCCGACTTTTTCTTCTTGGAATTTAGTACATCAAATTTCATTTGCACACATTTGGCGAATACCAATAATAAATCCCAATAGAAACAACGTCATATACTAGATTTGAATACCGTTGTTACACTCCCAATGTTGTTGAAGAGTGAGTTTCCTCAATTCCCATCAAATGAAAACTTGGGTTATTAGTCAAAATCATCGAGGATATAATCAGTAGCATATAACATAACTTGTTTGCCGGCTCCTTCTTGACCAAAAGCTTTCATAGGTTATCCTAGCAACTAACGTGAAGAGAGGGGGGTTGGTGCGAGTGTCTTAAGATGTAGGACCATAGACTGGTCTGGTATTAAAATGGCAACAGTATGTATTTTTAATCCTTAGCTCAAGTTGGTGTAAATGCTGGTTATATGGACAGAGCGTACGTTAATCCTATATTTATTTCTTTTACTACAAAAACATCTTATGGATGTTCAATGTTGTACTGTTGTTTTGTTTACAGGTACACAACCTATCCACATGATTATGCCTATCACCAAGTTAGTACTTCTGCCTAAATTTTGTTATCCCATACACGCCTAAAGGAAAAAGAATACAATTTCTCGACTATCTAAAATTACGTTACTTTTTGAGTTTATAGCTATTTTGAGAGACTAGATTATGGTTTTTCATTTTAGTTTACAGGAAGCTAAAAAGCAAAAGCCTGTAAGAACAGTGTCAAAAAAGTTATGAACCCCAACAAATAATGAGAGAAAATGTAACCCTATTGTGAATGAATTTTGGCAGGGCATTTACAACCCACAAATTCAGCAACCACAGTACTATCCTCAACTCTATGCACCATTGTCCTCAGCCATGGGCTCTCCATATTATTACGGATATTCCATGCAACCATCGAGGGGAGCATTTTCCCAGACCCCGGCAGCACAGCGCATCCAAGGGCCACCATATCTGTATTACCCTACCCACCAGATGGAAGCCGGCTCCTTCACCACCTATCCTCCCACTCCTCTTCCCTTATTACAACCAACGAGGCACCCCTTTGCACCTTCGCCTGGTAAGTACTTCTCTTTCACATCTTTCGTTTTCATTCTTAACCATAGACATGGACAGTTATATTTGTTTGTTTATGCAACAAAACTGGAAATAATCAGAAAAAGTATTACAAAACAAGAGTTTGCACGTGATCCTGAGGGAAAACTCATTTGCCAATCTTAATCACCGGTAATTATACATATGATGAGATCATGCATTTACATGTTGAGCATGTAGTACTGATAATTGCATGGATTAATAATATAAGGCAATGGGGGGCCACAAAGCAAGTGTAACCATGTGAGAATAGCTGTCAAGTATATGCTGTGACACATCATGGGTCAATGGAAAGTCCTGCCAGTGAGGCATAAGAGTAAATTAACAGTGCCTACATGTGAATTTCATATCTAGAGGGTGGATATGGTTCTGAAGTTGCAGTGCATCAAGTGGTTCTCAAGTGTGGCCATCCCCTCGGCCTTTTTCTCCCAAATAGCGTTAGGTCATTCTATAAAAGGAAAATATTGTTTGACTCGTAATACGTCCTTTAAATCATTCACACTCAATTAATGTTTGCAGCTCGAAATCTGACTGCATGTTATTCAAAATGATGGTCTCAGGTTGTATTAAAAAGTTTATAAAGTTTCAACAGTCACATTGCATTAGTGCAATACAACTAAAATCTGTTTAGTGCAGGCTAAGCTCACATAATTATTCAAATGATTTGAGTTCAAATGAATACCCTAATTGATTATATAAACTTACCAAGTACTTTCTTTCTATCAAAATATCAAAATATGAGCTCTGTTTGACACTTTCACAGAGATAGATAAAATCTATAACATTCAAAACAAAAAAATTGAGGTGTCTTTTCATTTTAATTATGAATCATTGATTAGACTACTTAGAATTTGGATAGGTAATAGTTAAAGAGAGGTAAAAATGAAAAAAAAAATCATTAAATTTTCATTGATGTTACAAATATAACGGATATTTGAAATTAATAATAAGAAAGATAAATAAAGTTACTATTTCAGGAAGAAAAATTTAGTATTTTTTTCATATTTGTTTCAGGTTAAGATCTTTTCATCTAATTTTTCTAAACGTACAAGGAAATGTGAGATGGTAGAAGGATCATATCAATGTATTATTTTTTGGATGAAATTTCAAAATCCGTAGTATGGGTAGAATTATGACACCAAGACTGTATTACCCAAAAAAAAAAAAAAAAGGAGAGTATTATCGCAACTACGCAATATTTGCTGTTGCAATAACATCTCTAAGAAGGCCAAGTAAAAGTCTCGAAGCCTCTGCCACCAAAATACTAGCAGGCTGAAGATATTTTATGAGCTTAATACCACTTGTCTCCTTCCAAAAAAGAAGAAACTTAAAACAGTGTGGGGCGGGGCGGGTAACGTTCTTATTCGCTAGTTGCTTTTATTTTTGGTTAACTCTATATACGGCCGCAGGCATGCTAATTTTGGGTGTGAAATTTGATGGCAGATCATTCACAAACTCCTCAGCAAACCTCGACAACGGAGGTAGAAGCCGGAGTTGTCACTTCAGAAAGCCCTAATGCCTAACAAGTTTCACCTTCAGAAGGACATACATGACATTGGATGGGGCGAAAATTTGTTACTAATTCTCCATATTCTTCACAAAGTTAATGTGGTCATAATCCTCAATAACTTTCCTTTTTCTAGACGACTCATAATTCTTTTGAGTCCATGCCTTTTGGCCATTGCTGGTTACTGCATCAACAGGCCTCACAAGTATCTCATACACGCAGCAATGGATGTAAAGATGGACTAATCCAATTCAGGGTCATTTTTTCCCCTTTGAAAAGGAAAAAAAAAGGATTCTTTATTCTATTCTTTTTTCCTTTTTTCATTAATTACCTCTGTCTCTATTGTAGAGAAGGGAAGAGGAATCCCTCAAAGGAGAATCATGACACCTCCTGTAACTCTTTGCTGATGAACTTTCCCTTTTTGGGGTTAATGGGAATAAAGATTTATTTTTTTGGGAAGTGAATAAATAGGCTTCAATTTCTACTGGAGTTTGATCGAAGCATTTCTATTGGCATTCATGAAAGAAGAGTTAGGTTCAAATCAGATAGAAGATGATGAATTGCCTTTAGAATGCATTCAATTGTCCAGCAGCTCGATAAAAGATCTTACAAATCACGAATGATCTTGGACCAGTGTATTGGAACAATTGGGGATATGATTTTAATATGAAATTCCAATGATATTTATATAGCATAATTTTTCATTAAAATTAAATATTTATTTTTCTTCAAAATGAATAAAATATCGAACAAAAAAAATCACATTGAAAATTCTGGTTGGTTTGGTATAATAGGTTTTACGCGTACATGATTGTTTGATAAGATCAAAGATTCTTTTCTTGAAAATTCTAACAGCAGTTGTCTTCTCAATCTCACTGTCTCTACCATTTGAAGTAACAGTAGTATTATGTAGCCATATACTCTGCTATTTCGTACGCTAAAACGATAAAACTCAACAAAACATTCCGTTCAAACCTATACTCAACCCATCTATCATATTTCCTCAAAATCCTCTGATAGAGAAAACGTAATTACAAAAAGAAGCCTACTGGAAATTCAAAGGACAATATCGCAAAAAAAAAAAAAAAAACTACTGTTTCACCGGACAGATAAAATCACATAATTAATGGCTTCCCAAAATGGTTCCTCGTAACCAGTTTTGGTGTGAATTTATATAGGAGGAGATTGAAGTTGTACATCGAATACCCACCAAATTTTGATTAAACCAAGCAACTACTAAACCAAAAAACCATGCTGTGCTGCATAGCCAAAATAACTGGTTGACAAAACGACTAGTGTTAGTTAAACTTGGCTGAGCCATGCAATTATAAGTTGCCGTTCCAGCTTCAAAGTTTCTACTAGTAGAGTCCAGACATTCCTTCTCTTCTTTTCTTCCTTTCTAGGCATTACAAGAAAGTCAAGTACGAGGAATATATTAAGGAATCAACATAAATGAAAGGCCCCACCTGCATTTGCTTCACTTCCATAAGAAGAAGATCAATAATCTCCCCACCTGCAATTTGAGCAAACACAGGAACGAACGTAAGGTGTAGATTGAACAAGACTCAGACTTCAGCTTCCATATCTATATATGGGAGGATTTCGGATTATTTCTGGAGTATGTTTGAATCCCACTGATGCAAAACTCAGACAAAATTTAGAACCCATGGGGTCATTGTAATTAACTGCAACACTGCTATCCCCTCAGGTGAAGGTTATTTTCAATCAATTGCTGAAGTATTTTCTCTCGCCACCGCCCTTCCTAACTTGTTTTCCTCTCTCAATTTGCTCGTTACAGCGACCAACACTTTACCAAGGTTACAATCTCGTTTTATAAGAAAACGCCAGCTTGAATATTCTCAAACAAAATAGCATGGAGTACTCGAACATTTCGTTTGTTTCTAGTTCGTTTCTTATGATGGGTTCTTCTTCTACTGGTCAGGAAAACTTCGAGCCCTTCAATTTCTTCCCTGACAAAGATCAAGATTCTCTTGAATCGTGTCCGAGCTTGAATCGTGAGTCTGCTAGTTCTTGTGATGAAGAGAAAGATGATGTTATGGTTGCATTACATATTGGTCCTCCAAGTTCCTCAGTTAACTGTTCCCTGAGTTCAAATGATCATGTTAAAAATGCATCAGATGTGGCGGGCATGCCTGCAGCCTCCCCATTTTGGGTACCGACTCGTGCACAGATACTCGTTGGTTTCACCCATTTTTCTTGTCACATTTGCAACAAAACTTTCAACCGATACAATAATCTCCAGGTGCGAGACTTAAACATCACTCCTTTAACTCCGAAAAAAGAGAACAATGTTTTGAGTTATTTCATTGATCTTCGGCTTTTGATTAGGGTTTTTCATTACAATTTTGTGATTACTGTTTTAGATGCACATGTGGGGTCATGGATCGCAGTTTCGGAAGGGACCTGAGTCTCTGAAGGGAACACAACCAAGAGCCATGTCCGGCATCCCATGTTACTGTTGTGAAGAAGGCTGCAAGAACCATATAAATCACCCCAGTGCGAGGCCACTCAAAGATTTTCGTACTCTTCAAACACATTACAAGAGAAAACATGGGACCAAACGTTTTTCGTGTCGCAAGTGCGGCAAGTGCTTGGCTGTGAAAGGAGATTGGCGCACCCATGAGAAGAATTGTGGCAAACGTTGGCACTGCATGTGTGGTTCTGACTTCAAGCACAAGAGGTCACTGAAAGATCACATCACTTCTTTTGGTTCCGGTCATGGCCCTTCTCCTCCTTCATCACTTGATGAAATTCATGAATTCCACGAAGGCAGCATGACACATTCCCTCTCTATTTGAAGTTACCAAACACCATCCATCCATCCCTCAAAATTTTGTGATTTCTTCCAGCTCGTCAATGGCCTGTTATTAAACTTCGAAATCTCGAAGATATATCTCTTGATTAAACTTGATCCGCTGACCATCTCTCAATAGGCCCATAGGAGATATATCGAAGTTTGGATTTCTTGGATCTTACTCTTGGTTTTGTATTTAATATAATCAAAATATCTTCACTTCTAAGTAGGCTGACGTTCAGATGTATGTATATTCATGGTCCGACAATGAAAAGTTTTTTTTTTCCTTTTCTTCTAGGGTAATGAAAAGTTTTATTTATTATCAATTCTCATTGATGACTGTTGCTTTTTAATTTAACTTATTTCGGTCCCCCCCAAAAAAATTATAAACATCAGGCAATTATTGCAAAAGAGCATCATAAGTGTGATTTGGATTAAGATCTTTTCGAGTTAAATTACATTAAGAATTATAAAAATAAATTATTTGTAAAAAAAATTAGTTTAAAGTGAAAAAAATAAATTTCTTTAATTTAAAATCCAATCCAAGCTCACCAACTGTCTAATTATAGCGAATATTGAATTCGAAGAACTTTGTTCTTAACGAAGAAAAAAAAAGGAAACCTTTACCAACTAATTTAGGGTTCAACTAGTAACCATCGTGCCACTCAGAAGAAAAAAGCAGAGAAAAAAAGATGGGGCATGTTAGCATTGGGATAAGGGTTATGCATGGGGAATTTTCATTCTTGTCGTTTGGTGGACTGCAGCAAGATTTGACAGATCATTCAGATTTTCCATGCGAACCACAATCCACAATGGCCAGCATCCAAGCCCGAAATGTTTTGGGCCAATTGGGTCTGGCCTTCTGGGCAATTTCTTGAGGTTCGGTTCATTACTGCTTTTCCCCTTTGCGAGGTTGGATGGATAATAAATCAGTTGAATATTCTGCCTTCCTTTTTTTCCCCCTTTCATTTGTGGAAATGCTTATTATATATATAGGAAAAATAAATGAATGATTCTTGTAAGGTGACTATAGAATTTCTTTCTTTTTCAAAATGAGCATAGAAGTTGTCTTTGAAATTAAGTACTTTCTCGGTTGAACCTTATGTTATGTTTTGCAATCAAAATAATATTTCAGTAATTAAGGTCCCAAAAACGAACTAGAAAAAAAATTTAGATGGGATAAATGGAATTAGAAGAAAATTCAAGATATGTCATAGATTCATATGGGTACACTTTATAAACTGACTTGACAATTAACTGGTTCAAGAAATATTATTTGGATTGGATTTTATTTTTAGTTGAGTTGTATTGGTAACCGTAAAAAGTAAATTATTTATGAGATGAAAAATGATATCTAAAATGAAAAAAGTAAAATATTTTGAATTGAAAAGCTAATATAAATGCACTAGTTTCTAGTCCTAGTCAGTTCTTTCTTTTGCTAATTTAACCTTAATAAAAATCCGAAGCTTGAAATTGAACATTTTGAATTTCAAGTCAAAGAAGTCAACAAGAGTTGGGATTCTTTCTAACACTTTTGTATTACACTCTTTATAACACTCTTAAATATAAAAATTTTTATTCATATATTCTAAACCAAATAAGATAAACCTTAAACTTTAAAAGATAAGCTCCTAAATATTGAATATTATAATTAATAATGCATTAAAAGATTTAGAGTCACTCAACACTTAAAAAGATAAAGATTCGTTTTCTTATGGTAAATTTGCATATGGTTGTCAAATACAAAATTTTCTTTGGATTCTCAAGTTTTTCCTATAAAATGATCAAAATCTAAATTTCAAAAAGAAAAAAAGACAAAATTTTCAAATAGAAAATAGATCTAAATGCACCAGACTAAACAAAACTACAACCCCAGAAGTTGACGATGGTCTTCGATTTGATATCCATCAAATGTGTTTAAAAATTTTTGTAAAAATACAAAATTTAGAAGTTAAACTAATATATATGATACATCCCTTATAACAATGTAGTAGAAATTAAAGAAAAGCGTTCAATCTAATAGAAAAGGGTGTACTTCATTCTTAATAGTATAGAGAAAAAAAATGCAAAAAAAAAAAAAATCAAAGATACAGACAAGGAAAAGGATCAACTTCGCAAATCCATGCTATGAGCTATGGAAATATCTGTTGATGCTCCAAGTCAGACCAAATGAAATGAGACAAGAATTCGTAGTAATATCCAGTAATTTGAATCCATAGTATGCTCCAAATCATAGAAAGATTATTTATGTTTATCCCAAAGACAACTTTTCTCTTTTAATTCCTTTTTGGCATGAAATAAATAAAAAGAGATAATCATATGGTTCGTGAAGGTCCAAAAATGAAATCCAAAGAGATACAAACGGACAAAGAACTCGAGAATTGGGACATCAGTTTTGCCAATTTAGATGGACAAAGAACTGTTATAAGAGAATGTAGTATGGAAAAATGAAAACCATAGATTATTATAGAATGCCTTCAGTTGTACACTAATGTTTGGATTTAAGCATTTCGAAGTAAATGATTTTTTTTTGAAGAAAAATGTATTGGGCATTTAGATCGATTATCATGGAGGAGAAAAATGAGGTAAGGAATTTGGGTATTGGATCTGTCAGATTAGAAAATTTTTAAACGAATCAAATATTTGGTAATTAATTTGAGATGATTGTATAATTTGTGTGATCAGTTGTATCTTCCGAGAACAATATAATATTACAACTAACCGTCATAGTTATGATTTGCTTACATAAAAATATAATTAATGCCAAGAACACTACAAATATTCCGTAAATTGGCACGAATCTTGTGAATCAATACAATATTTGGGCTCTATTTGGACATTGTCTTGACCCGAAACTCAAGTTAAAATTTCAAGTGTAGAGTTGAGTTCATATCTTCTTTAACAAATAATTTAACTTTTATGAAATTTAATATAGGAATTTCAAAACCAAACTCTATTAAATCATATCCCGTTTTTGTAATATATGCCCTGATATAAAATTTAATATATACATAGATCAAATATGTGTCACAATAGAAATAATTAAAATGCATAAATTTAGTCATAATTATTCAAGTAATTATATAAAATAATACTTCGATTTAAATCGCCTTGATTCTACTATCTTTGAATTGTTTTGTATAAGAGTCTTCTAGTCTATACCTATCAATATTAGAGACTATTAAAATAATGGTATTACACATGCTTTATATAAGTTAAACTAGGACATTTATATTATAAATACTAATTAGGATTTTCTTTCATCAAGTAAATATTCGGATTATTTTCAACTATATACTCAATAGTCACTTGCTTCAAACTGACAAAGAAACCTTATTACGAGTTACTTATTTAACTATCAAAATAAATTGTTCAAAATAAACAATAAAGTTGAATAACATAAATTTGGCTAAAAGTAAAATTTACAAATAATATTTTAAATTATATGTTTGTAATACTGTCATAGCATCATTTGATTTACCTTTGCTACAATATATTAACAAACATATAATTATTTTAAGAGTGAGAAGCATGAGTAATAAGAATAAGTAGTGATTTATATAGCTTTATAAAAATACCATAATTTAGGCCACAAGAACATTGATAAGATATTCTTTACAATTTACATTTAAGAATCTCTATACAAATAATATAAGAGATTAGAATTAAGATTCCTTTATTTGGAATTCAAAATATAAAATTGCTCAAAATTTCATGTATCATTTTGTCAAAATCTCGTAAATAAATATCTATCTAAGAGTAAAAAACTTTATTTACTCTTACTAATTTTGAGGTATATAAATTACTAATGATGCACTTCAAAATAAATTGAAGAATCAACATTTTTACTTTAAATATACTATTGGAGGAAGCAACGTGAGAAAAAAGTTTCCTGTTCTTAATTATACGTTCTGCACTGTAAAACGAAAGGTTTTGAAATCAAAGCTATTTTTATTTTATTCATGAAATAAGAAATTATTTAGAAAAAAAAGAAAGATACTTTCTTTTCTTTAAAGAGAAATCCGTCTTGCCCTTTTTTTTTCTTCTTTTTGCTAGGTTACTCCTTACTTGCGATCTTGTCAACTGATATGAAAAGGTTTTTGGCCTGCAAAATTGTATCCACCTAAACATTTCTGGTTGATATTAATTTTTTAAAGAGTAATTTATAAAAAGAGTCAAATAACTATTTTATTTGTCTTAAAAATATCTTTTAACTTTAATTTTTGTACTTTTAGTTGTGAATTTATATTTTAAAAAAAATACAGTTATTGACGTCAGTCCTATAGTAGAGTTGGGTTTAAATTCATATGTGTCGCATATGCGAGTTTGATTTGAAGGGTAAATTTATTAAATCTTGTATACTTTCATAAAAGACATATTCACGTAAGTACCATTTGCAGTCTACAATCATAATTCAACTCTAAATTCAACCATGAATCATCTGATTTGGTGATGACATATTTAAGAGAAATGTATATAGTTTTTATTCTCAATCATTTTAGATAATATTGGGTAAGATATAACGAATTTGTACTTTAAATTGAACTTATATATGTCATATATATAAATTTCAATTGAATTCTGCTATAAGATTGCCAATAAAGACTATATTTAAAAAAATAAATTTGACCTTGAAATTATATAAATTAAAGTTAAAAAATATTTTAAAAGTAAATAAAATAATTATAAAACAATTTTTATAAATTACTTTTTTAAGGGAAAAAGATCATGTAAAGACACCTACGAGAGTTACAGAGGTGCCCAAGGACTTTGCCTAGGCGCATAGATGAACAACAACAGTCAAATCGAAAGAATAGGTCTGCTTGAATTCATTTTATTAGTATTAATCTTTTTTAAATTTTATTTTTTAATTTTTAATTTTTTAGAATTGAGTGCTAGTGCAGTCAGTTCGTAAAATGCTTTTTTTAGTATTACAGAGGAAATTAAAACTTTAAATTTGAGGAAGTGAAAATTTATATTATTTTATATAAAGAAATTTTTACAAATATTAGAGAAGCAAATGTGAAGAAAAAATGTGATTAAAAATCTAAAAAAACTAATTTTTACAAGAAAACTAACTTAAAACTCATGCGATGCACATATATATTTTAAAATTAAAAAATATATTAAAATTAAATTTCAAAAAAATATTTAAAGAGAAATTTTTTTACGTCTCAAAATGTATGTGTTTAGGAAGAAATAATCGAATAACGCATAAAATATTAAAATTTCGTTAGTTCAAAGACATTTAATATCTTTTTCCTTATCTTAAACTATTAGCATGTGATTTATATCTATTTTGTTCTTCCCAATGTGAAGTCAGAAATAATATTGATTACGCTGAATTTACTTCTTTTTAATTTTTTAAAAATTTTTATTCACGTACAAATATCACTGATATCTTTTTATAAAACATAAATAACATGTACTATCTATTAGCTCAAAGATGGTTGGACATAAAGTTCCTTATTTGCCTCATTAATAAAGATTTCTTCTCTATTTTCCAAAAGAAAAACAATTCCTTAATGACAAGTCTATTTCCTTCATCAATAACGGAGAGAAATTATAATTATTAGTTACCTTGAACCACAATTTGTAATTACCTTTTTCAATTAACCCATTAAGTCAGATAATGAATAATTTCAAAAATGATCTCAATGAATTGCATAAAAAAAAAGAATTGAAAGCTCATGTGTACGAGTGATTTTCCATTTCATAGGCTTTTTTTCTTTGGCAAATCAAAGCAAATAAAAATTTAAATAAAGCACCTATATGGAGGTTTAAATAAAAGTTCATCTATTCCATAGCAAATTATTTAGCATTTATATGTTTATTTTTCTAATAAGTGGATAATTATTTTAAGTATAATAGTTTAACAAATATTAGCATGTCTGAAGATGCAAAAAAGAAATATAACATAAAATGAAAAGAAAAAGTATGAAAGAGAAGAAAAAGAAAAAAGAAAAAGAAAAAAAATTAGAAGAACATCAAAAGTAAATACTTTGAGTCATGTCATCGTGGTACCACCAATCAAAAAATAACGGAGTATAAAATAAAATATAAAATTGTAGGCCTTGAAGCTTATGATAAAAGGTGAATGAATCATATCCAACTCTGATATTTTAAATGGGGAAAGAAAAAAATTAAAGCACTTACATTTACTGAAGAAGCACGGCCAAAATTCAAGTTCGAAAAGGTGTCATGTAGGTAGTAACTATGATCCAAATTTTAAACAGTTTATTGTCATCAAATAAATAAATAAAATTTATTTGTATTGTTTATGGATACACTAATAAAATATGTCAAATAAATTATTCATTTTTATATTACAAAATAAAAAACCTATAGATATCGAAATTCAATATGAAAGGGAGAAAAAACTTTAAATGGAAAAAATAATAAAAAGTTAATATATGAGTAATTTAAAATTATTTTAATATATTTAAAATAATCCTAATCAATCAAAAAAATTTAAACTAATTAAAAATGTAAAAAATCTATGAAATTAAGATGAGAAGTTTGGAGATTAAGAAAGAAAGAGTTACATTTTTATAATATATGTATATGAATATAGATATAAATGTAGGTATTGATAGATGTATATAGATATAAATATAGATATAAATTTAAAAAACTGTTACGGTAGAGATGTCTAACATAATCAAAAGTCTTGATTTCGAAGGTTGCTAGTCGCATGCCTATGCCCTCCACTATTTTTCGGTTTTGTAATAAACGTATGATAAATTAAAAAAATTAACTCCATAAAAATGAAAAAAAATCTAAATAGAGCTAAAAGCTCCTATTTTACAACATCAACTTAAAAGAAGATGTCTTGAAGTACAGTGGCTTCTGTTACAAAGAAAAAAATAAAAAGAAAGTATTAATGTGGCTATCGACACAACTTTACAAAATAATTGTAAAAAGATTATAATTTTAAATTTTAAAATAAAATATGAAATTAAAAATAATAAATACAAAAATTAAAATAATAATAATAAAAACATATTTATTAAAAATAAATTTATTATTTTTAATAAATAAAAAAGAAACAAAAAACAACAAAAAAAAAAGAAAAAAAGAAAAAGGGATGGGTGCCCAAGTCGGGCGCCTCGCTTTCACGTGTGGTGCCACTCTTGAGATAATGGCGCCCGTGTTAGCCTCCACACTTCCATCCCTTTTTTTTATTTAGTTTTTTAGTTTTTCTTTTTTCTGTTATATTTTTTAATAATAATAATAATAATTTATTATAAAAATTATAAAATGTTAAAACTGTAAAAAAAATTATTTCACATTTATAAAACAGTCATATATTTAATAATTCTCAAATTTTAAACTGAGACTTAAGTATAACTTTTATGTTTCTTGTTTTCGTATTTTTCGTTTGAATTGTTACAATTTCTCAACATTTTTTCTCTGTGGTAAACATATATTTTTTTTGTAGTATTGAAAAAAAGGTTTGATGATTGTTTTAGGTGTAATGGCATTAACTGTCACTCGACTTTTTCCAATCTTTTGCCGCTATAAATCCAAGCTTTGCTGCAGAAACAGCTCTAATTATTGTCTGAAACAAACATGGGTTCCGTTGCACAAGAATCCAATTCCCCTCTTCACGCAATTTGCATCCCGTTTCCAGCTCAAGGCCATATAAATCCCATGACCAAATTGGCTAAGTTTCTTCATTACAAAGGCTTCCATATCACCTTTGTGCACACAGAGTTCAATTACAGAAGATTACTCAGAGCAGGCGGAAATGAATCTCTCCACACTCTACCCTCTTTCCGGTTCGAAACCATTCCCGATGGACTCCCGCCGTCAGATGCCGATGCTACTCAGGATGTTCCCTCTCTGTGTGATTCCACCAGCAAGAATTGTTTGGCTCCTTTCAGGGAACTTGTTGCTAGACTTAAGGAGAGCTCTGATGTCCCGCCAGTCACTTGCATAGTTTCTGATGGTATTATGAGCTTCACTCTCGAGGTTGCTCGAGAACTTGGCGTCCCTGATGTTTTTTTCTGGACTACTGGCGCTGCTGGTGTCATGGCTTACCTCCATTATCGTCAACTTGTTGAAAAGGGATATACACCGCTCAAAGGTATACTATAACATTTTTACCTTTTTCTCATAAATCTTGATCTGAATTCTTAAATTGGTAATTTTCTCTGATGATGCTTCTCCCGGAATGCAGATTTGAGCTACCTGACAAACGGGTATCTAGATACTGTCATAGATTGGATACCAGGCATGAAAGGCATACGTTTGAAGGAATTGCCAACTTTTATTAGGACCACAGATCCTAACAATATTATGTTGAACTTTGCGATCAATCAAGTTGAGAAGGTTCATGAAGCCTCCGCCCTGATTCTGAACACTTATGATGCATTGGAGGCTGAAATCTTGAATGAGCTTTCATCTCTGGTTCCTGCACTTTACACCATTGGACCTCTTCATCTCCTCGAGGATCAAATTCCAGAAGAAGATGGACTGAAATCTGTGAAATCAAGTCTATGGGAAGAAGATTATGGCTGTATCGAGTGGCTAAATACCAAAGAGCCTAATTCAGTTATTTATGTGAATTTTGGTAGTGTCACAGTTATGACACCAGAGCAACTGAGAGAATTTGCTTGTGGAATTGCTAACAGCAAGAGGGCTTTCCTATGGATAATTCGACCTGATTTAGTCATCGGTGAATCTGCAGTTCTTCTGCCTGAATTTCTTGCAGAGACGAAGGAAAGAGGTCTATTAGCAAGCTGGTGCCCTCAAGGAGAAGTTCTAAAGCATCCATCCGTTGCAGGGTTTTTGACGCACTGCGGATGGAACTCCACTTTTGAAAGTATATCTGTCGGTGTTCCCATGATATGTTGGCCATTCTTTGCAGAACAACAAACTAATTGCTGGTATTGCAGCAAGCATTTGGGCATTGGCATCGAGACAGATAGTAATCTTACGAAGGACGAAGTTGAGAAACTCGTAAATGAGCTTATAGCTGGACAGAAGGGCCAGAAGATGAGGGAGAAGGCAGTGGAATGGAAGAAGTTGGCAGAGGCAGCCATTACAGTCCCATCTGGATTATCTTACAAAAACCTGGAGAAACTGATCAACAATGTGCTCTTGTCCAATAAGGCAAATTAGATAATCAATATCCAACAGTCTTGTTTTTTCTGTTCTTTTCTCTTTGTATTCAATCATGCACTCGGCCTGCATTGTTGGTCTTGAATAAAGAAATCTTTTGACTCCTGATCTTCAGTAATCGTGATCCATTTCAATGTTTGGAATGGAGATAAGGTCTCGTTCTGTCAGAAATGAAAATAGACCAAGAGCGTGAAATTCATGGGTTTTTTGATCATCAATAAGGCTGGTTGGACTGTGATCATCAAATCCGGAAGCAGCGTTCAGGTAAAACTGCTCGCGTAAAATTTCTGCACTTCTTGGGTCATAGCTAAAATGATCATAGCAGACCAATGTATCAACCAGACGAAAGGGGGAGATCAGAAGAAAAATAATAGCAAATGAATATAGAATTGAAGCAGTGCACTACATAATTCAGTGACCATCATATCATCTTCTTTTCGTGATAAAATAAGGAGTAAAACTAAACAACAAAAAGAACAGATAGAGACTGATCATTGGTACGATCTATTTCTGAGTTGTTTTTATGTCTTTTTCACATTTGCCTCGAACCAATCAGCAAGTTACTGGATAAACAACAAAATTTTTACATCCTAAAAATTGTATGGGAGAAAACTCTGAAAAGGAGAAACTACACAAAGAGCAAGAAGAAACGGTGTAAATTAGGCCTTGTGCAGTTCTAGGCCGGCACCTGCTCAACGTACCTAAACTCCATTATACATACAAAATAACCAAAATCCCATCAGTACGGAGTTCATTCACTGAGCTGATGGTTCCGATTATCTGCTTATATTTTGTTAATGATATATGCTTATATATGCACGCAAGTTATTAGTTATTTACATTGTATAGAATATATGTTTATATTTTTATTTTGCGATATAAAAATATAAATGTTTAATTTTCTAAAATACAAAAAATTTCTATTTAAATTTTCACGATTAATCTCCTTGATTCCAACATTAATTTTTTAATTAACAAACTTAAAATAGTAACTTGAATACGGTCAAGATGATTGCCTAAAATTGATGCAATTTTTTCACTCCTAGATTGAAGCCAAGCATTGAGTTGTAAAGTTTTTTACCTGAACTCCAGAACTAGGAAAGCCTATTGGTAGATGCACCTCTGCATATTATTTTGCTTAGGACTCTTCCTTCACAGCCTCACAGTTCACGTGAGACGCAAGGACCAAAGAGACCGTGGGGTGCACCTAATTCAACTTGCTTACCGGCTTTTGGACCATCCCAGAATAGAATCGGTGCATTTTTCTCACCAAAGACAGTAACTCTGCAGAAATGTTTTTATTGAAACATTTCCCTATAAAATCAGTAACATTTTGGCATTTTGTCACCACAATGAAGCTGATGCCATGATGTGGTGCTGAAGATCTGTTTCAGGTCCAATCTGAGAGTGTTTGAAGGAAAAGCATTGGAAAATGTCTGCAGCACATAATTATCAGAAGAAGTCCAGGCCTCATGCTGTTTTGGTTCCAGTTCCATTCCAAGGGCATATAAATCCCATGTTCAAGCTTGCCAAGCTTCTCCACCGCCGAGATTATCACATCACATTCGTCAACACCGAGTTCAACCATCGGCGGTTGCTGCAATCTCGTGGTGCTCGCGACCTTGAAGGCCTACCCACGTTCCAATTTTCTGCTATCCCTGACGGCATACCACCTTCGGACGAGGATGCAACCCAAGACCCTTTGGCTGTTGCAATTGCCATTAGGTCAAACAGCTTCTTAGCTCCTTTCAGAGACTTGGTCCTTAGACTCAATAAATCAGCCTCATCAAATGTTCCTCCAGTGACTTGTATTGTCTCAGATTCTTTTATGAACTTCAGTCTGGAAGTTTCTGAAGATCTGAACATACCAAATGTTCTTTTCTGGACGCCTAGTGCTTGTGGTGTTCTGATCTATGCTTATTTACACAAGGTTATCGAAAAGGGCCTTGTGCCACTAAAAGGTACTGAGAGAATCGTTCCCTAGTTCTTTGAGTAATCAACTAATAATTCCTTAATTTTATTTCCAGGATTAGATGTTCTTCAGTTTTCAGTAAGCCAAATGCTAATTAGGCAATGTAGTGGCATTGCTCTAATTTGACTGTTAAATGCAGATGAGAGCTGTTTAACGAACGGCTATATGGACACCGTTATCAATTGGATTCCGGGAACGGAAAGCATAAAATTGAAGGATTTTCCAACTTTGATTCGAACAACAGATCCAAATGATGTGGTGATGAATTTGCACATAGATGCAGTTGAGAAAACAAAAAGAGCTTCTGCTGTAGTTTTGAATACATTTGATGACTTGGAGTCCAGAGCCATCAAAGAACTGTCATCAGTGTTTCCAACAGTGTTAACAGTAGGCCCTTTTCAGCTACTAGAAAGTCAAGTCCAAAATAGCAAACTGAACTCATTAGGAACAAATCTTTGTAAAGAAGATGCAAGATGCCTAGGTTGGCTGGACTCAAAACCAGCAAATTCTGTTCTTTTGGTAAGTTTCGGAACCATAGTTCACTTAACAGTGCAGCAGCTCATAGAATTTGCTTGGGGCCTCGCCAACAGCAGGCACAGTTTCTTGTGGGTCATTAGATCCGATTTAGTTCTTGGCAGCACTTCAGCTTTGTCTCCTGAGTTTCAAGCTGAGATAAAAGATAGAGCATTGCTAGCAAGCTGGTGCCCGCAAGAAAAAGTTCTAAACCACCCGCAATTGGAGGGTTCTTGACACATTGCGGGTGGAATTCTATGCTGGAAAGTATTACTGCAGGAGTGCCAATGTTGTGCTGGCCAGCATTTGCCGAGCAACCAACAAACGCTTGGTTCTGCTGTAACCATTGGGGAGTAGGCCAGGAGATTGACATTGATGTTCAAAGGGATGATGTTGAGGGGCTGGTGAGAGAGCTTATGGGAGGACAGAAGGGGAAAGAGAAGAAGGAGAAAGCAATGGAATGGAAGAAGGAAGCAGAGAAGGCTTGTCGTGAAACGGGTTCGTCTTTCACAAATTTCGAACGCCTGGTGAAGCTGCTCCTTTCTGGTTTCCCGAAGTGTTGATATTGCCCGGTTTTATTTCTCCGGTGGATCTACTTCTCTTTGCTGCTTGTATTATTTGTGGACCTTGGAGCTTACAGGCTACGATGGATATTTTCCCTTTCCTTTTTCTTGACACGGGCCAGCATGTTAAGGGAATATTCTTTTGAGACCTTTTTGTTTTGTCTGTTTGGCTTCTTCAGCTTGGTTCTAAGCTTGGCTTTCAAAATTCTAGTATGAAGTGTGTGCTAAAAGATAGTAAATGGTGCATTCGAAACCGTATTTGACGGATAAATGACAGCACAAATATAAGAAATACATCAAGTTACTTAACAGAACAAATATTCGAACTCGCCTAAGACTTAAGGGTAAAAAAAGTTAAATCCTATCAAAAAAATTATTTTTACAAAATTTAAAATAAAAAATTTTAAATTATCTAACAAAAGTTACTAAAAATCAACATTCAAAAGTAAATAGTTCAAATATACTAATTAGTTTTCTAGGGTGAAAGAGGGGAATCCAATCTAGGCAAAGGGATAGAGCGACTAATAAACAAATGCTGAAAATGAGAACTTTATTAGATTAAGCATAGGTACAAATTTTATGTTTTTTTTTTATACATCCGAAAAGAGAGAAACGTGGTTTGAATTTAATACTCTCTACTTTTTGTAAGAGGCGTTTTTATGTCATGATTATCTATATCAAATCTCCAGAACAATCACATCTCCATGGTAATCCAAAAATATGCAAAATTCAAATTTTAAATTAAATCATTAAATTATTTTTAAATTTATTTTAATAGGGTTAAAAATATTCTTAACTAATTAAAAAATTTTAAAAATTTTAAACTACTTAAAAAATTCAAAAATCTTAGAAAATTAAAATGGAAAGATTGGAGGTTGTATATAGATTCCCATCATTCTTTAGGGTGAAATAAGTCAAATATTCCGGATGATATTTAAATAATTTCTTTGTTTTTTAGTTCTCAAAAATGTAAATAATTAATAGTTGAAATTTATGCATCATTTATAACTAATTACTTATTACTAATTTAAATTTTGCTAAAATTCATTTGACAGGAGAACGAGAAAATTCTCAGCCAATATGCTAGCTCAAAACCCACAAGTAATTGAATTTGGTCAAAGGGAATCTATCTTCTGGACTCTTCTTCTTGGAACCAAACATGAGAAGCCGTGCCCATTAAACATCTATAAATAACAGAGGCACTTGCTAAACCACTTACCTTAAACAAAGAGGCTGACTTTTGAGTTTTGAAGGACGAAATATGGGAAAAACATTGCAAAACCCGAAGCCTCATGCAGTGATCAAAATATAAAAATTTTCCCATGAAAGTTTAATTCCTTTTTTTTTTCAAGATTCCCCTTGTTTACTAACTTATTAGTTACAAGAGTTATTAAAACATGAGGGATATAAAGATAAGAAATAAAAGGATAATTTAGGTGTTTCAATTTAAAAGCATTTTAATTTCATAATTCTTATCTATGTGCACAAATTTTTTAAAAAATTTAAAAAACCTATATTTCTGACCAAAAGAGTATCATTTTAATGCACTTTTTAAAGCCAATTATAATAGCCGATTATAATTTTTAAAATAGAAACCTATATGCAGTTCTTCCATAGGAAACTTCTTCTTCTTTTTTTTTTTTTTTGCAATGAATACTCTTTCATAGAAAGCAAGAAAAAGCAGAAGTAGCGGTATGTATTATTTGAATCAAATCGAAAATCCAATCCAAACAAATCTAACTTAAGAAATATAATTTAAAATTTTAAAATCTAATTACTTCTATTTGGATGTTCAAAATTTTCTTATAATTCAATTCAGATTTCAATTTTTGTTTCTTAAAACCAAACTGAACCAAAAATTAAATTTTTAACTATAGCTAGTTTATTTTAGATAGGTTGGCCTAAAAGTTAGGATAGGTTGGACACTTAGAGTTTTGTTTATCAACGACTAAATATTTTCATGTTCATATCATATACTCTTTTTCGACTTTCCAACCTTAAAGATTGTATATTAAATTCTAGTATTGTATTTTTATTTTAAAATATTAATAGATTTTAATTTGAACTAGATGTACTTTTATATACTTGTATTGTATGATTTTTATAAAGTTTCAATTCAAATTTGAAACTAATTCAAGTTAAAGTAAATTGAACTAGATAAAATTATTTATTTTATAATATTTCAATTTTATTTATAGCTCTTTTTGTTAAGGTGTACTGTGTATATAATATATAAAAATTTTCCTCTAAAAAAAGAAATACCAAGAAGATTAATCGGAACTAAATTGAACCAAATCGAATTAATTTTAGATTAAAAATTTTTAATTTTTGAGAAATTGTAATTCAATTTAGTTTTAAAAGTTTTAAATTTGAACAAAAGCTTAATTATAAAAGCTAAAAATCGAATTCATATCCTAAGCAAAAGAGAAAGAAAACCACTATTAATTTCTCATAATTGGGCTGTAGACTCAACGCATCCAATTGATTAAATGGAACCTTGGGTATGTGTCGTATCTTTAGTTTAAGTAATAACTAGTCTAAACTCGTGCGATGTATGGATATATTTTAAAAATAAAAAATGTTGACATTAGATTTTGCAAAATAAATATCTAAAGAGAAATTTTTTTATCACCCAAAAAATATACTTGTTTAGAAGAAAAACACTCATAGGCATCAAACACATTTAAGATATTTCAATTTTTCATTCAAATAAGTGTTTTTAGCTTTATTATTTTTTAAAATTTGAAATGTGTCTTAGAGGCTTCTCAGTTGGATCTTGCAGGACGAGAGGCATACACTTTTTATTTTAAATTTTAATTTATATTTTTCTTCTTCAATATAAATCCATGTAATTCTTTTTGGGAATTACATATTTTTTTTGAAACTTTTTAAATTTTCTGATCATCAAAAAATCTATAAATTATACATGACTTTCATATGTAGTTATATCTTTACTCCTTTTTGTAAGCTTCTTTTATTTTTTAATTTTATTTTTAGCATCATTGATGTTTTCTCTTTTTAAATATTTCATGCCTTTTCTTTTTTTATTTTGATTGGACAATATAATCTATTATATATTTTCAATTGTTTTAATAGAAAATTATTGAGTTTTTGTTTTCTTTGATAAGTTTAGAAGATTTATACTTTTTTTTTTTTAATTTATTTGAGGGGATGACTTTAGGAATATTTATCTGTTTAGTTATTGATATATTTGGATTGCTTTCAAATCTAAAAAAACTATTTTTTTACTTTTTTCACTTTGAGTCTCACTTCTTCTTTCACAAAAAATTTAATTTTACTATTTTAATACAACTTATTCCCTTTGTCTCAAAATACTAGCTCAATTTGTTCTTTTTACACAGATTAAACTTTACTAAAATATATAACATTCAAAATAAAATAATTTACGTATATTTTAACTTTAACTATGATTCATTAATTAGAGTATTTGAAATTTGGGGTAGGTAGTTGTTAAAGAGAGATAATAATAGAAAATTCTCATTAATTTTTTATTTTATTGATATTACAAATGGATTAGATATTATGGGACAAATAAAAAAAGTAGATGAAACTAATATTTCAAAACCAAGAAAGTAATACATTTTATAAATTTTTCATTTTAGGTCTCTCATATCTTCTCATAAATAATTTATTTTTACTAAACGTAAGATAGAGAATCTAAAACTAAAACTAAAACTGGAACTCTTTCTAATATCTTTTATTTTTTATGTTATTCATTTTTTATGAATGTAGAGAGATAAGGAAAGAGAGATTGATTATAATATTCACAATGATTTTATTACAAATATATTCTATTTTTTGAAGAGTCAAAATAAATAATTAAATGATAGTGTATGGAAGAGGAATTCTCTTTTTATCTTGCATATAACGGGAGTAGGAGGTGAATACGACAAAAGAATTGAAAGATCATGTCGAAGAGTTAATTTATTTTAAAGATATAGAAAAAAAGTACAATTTACAATGTATTTTTTTCATTTATTTTCTCTTCATCTTAATTTACTTATGATTAACCATTAGTGCACAATTTTTATTAAATACATAAATTTGCTTCATATTTTTTGTAATAACTCTAATAACTATTTATATAGTAACACGTGTTAATTTTTCTTTTTGATACTTTTTTTAAAAGAAAAATTAACTCTGTTACTAAAACAAAAATGCCTTACTACTGGTCATACTATTAAAGATATTTTTAATGACATTTATAACCAATTTATCTTTTTAAAAAATCGATTTTCATTGTACGTTTATTTTTTAAGAAGTAATAAATATCTCATACTATATGTATATATTTTGCTTGTGGCGAGGCAATAGCTTTTCTCACCACACCAAAGATCTTGCATTCAAACAGTGGAAACACTTCTTACCATATAAAAGTTTATGGGTTTGAAATACATTCTTTTCTCCAACATATCCAAAAAAAGTAATAGTTGCCTTAAAAGTATTAGTTTTTTTGGTTATTTGAAATTAATTTTTTTATTTTTATTTATTTAAAAATAAATATATGTCTTAACATATACATTTTTTTAATTGAACTTCTATAACTAGTCTCTCTCACATTTCAATATAAGAGGTACAACGTGTAATTGTTTATGTTATACAAGGAGATATTCCTAGAAAATATATTGTCAATTTTTCTACAACAACATATATTTTATTTAAATTTTTATACTAATTAAGCTACAGACCTCACTAACCCCCTAGTCACACAATCACTTATGATAGACTACTTTCTAAACTTTTGCAATAAATTAAAATAAAATATTTTTATTAAAAAATTTAAACTAAAAATTTAAGAAGGACCAATTTATTCATGAATAAACCCGATACGATAATGCTCAACCATAATTTTAAATGAACTGCTCAATCTTTTGTTTATAGTGAAAGTTCTCTTCCTATCTATAGATAGGGAAGTATGGCGCCGTTGCAAGCCATGACCGCTATCAACGTTGAAGGTCTACTATCTGACATAGATCAGCGATGGCGGAACGGAACAACTCATGAAAGCTGACCCTAGTGAAGAGGATACGAAAATGGCAGACGAGCTGACGGAATGGGCAACCGAAGGACCAATATTTTTTCAAGTTTTGTCATTTTCAGAGGACAACACAAAAGCCGTTGAACTTTCGCCACCACATGAAAAGGGCATTTTCACAGCATTTCCCAATGCCTTTTTTGGCGCACTTTTGCTGCCAACCAAACCCTTTTCGACGGCGTATCATGAGGTTAATGCTATATTTAAATTAAGTTCTGTTATAAAAAAATTAATATAAAATTTTTATTTTTAAATTTTATTTTTTTAATAAATAATTTATTTTTATAAAATTTTAAATAAAAAATAAATTTTAAATACTATTTAACCTCATTTTAAATAATTTTTTTCTACACTGCAGTATAATTTGATTATAGGATCTAACGATTGGTAAAGAATTTATTGAAATAAATATTAAGATTGTGGAATTCAACATCCAATTATGGATTCCCCAGTTAACCTTATCAGAAAAGGATCAATTTATTGAACGCATTTGATGATATTTTAAAAACATAGTCCTTTATTCTTGACAAAGTACAATGTAATTTGTTAATATGAAATCGATATAGCGTTATAGAAGAGTCAATTGTCGACGAGTTTTCCCATTTTCTCGCGCTTGACAATCTCAAGGAGATCAATGAGCAGCCTCATAATAATAGAAAAGAAAATATTCTATTCGTCTTATTTTATTTTATTTTACCTTTTTATTATATTATAACATCATAATATAATTAATATTTTTTATAAAATATTTTTAATATATTATATTATCAATTAATTATTAATTACATTATATATTATTTTTATATATTTATATTTGATATAAAATAAATACTGACTTATATATTTCTTATTTTTTATTATATTATATTATTTTTATAATATAATTTAAATTTTTATATAAAATTTTGTACTCAATTAAATACTATTAATTTAAATAAAAAGGAAGGAGTATTATTATATCTAAAAATAAAGACAATAGTTACAACTGTATTAGCTCAACCGAATGCATTGAACTCATGCTCAATTTACAGGGGAAAGTACTTTGATGACCTTTTCCAGATTTGAAGAAGAAGAACCGCCTGACTTTGTAGCTGCAACATGAGCAATATTCTTCCATGCTAAGGCCTTCTTCTTCATCTCCTTGCCGTTCTCTCCCGCCATCAACTCCCTCACAAGAGACTCAACTTCATCCCTTTTTACGTCACTGTTTATTTCCATGCCGACGCCCAATTTGGTGCAGCAGAACCAGCAATTGGTTTGTTGCTCTGCAAAAAATGGCCAACAGATCATAGGGACCCCGCTGCAGATGCTTTCGAGAGTGGAGTTCCATCCGTTGTGAGTCAAGAATCCTCCGACGGCAGGGTGGTTGAGAACCTGTTCTTGGGGGCACCAGCTAGCTAACAAGCCTCTTGTTTTGGTTTCCTCAACGAACTCGGGAGGAAGAACTGTTGATTCTCCGGAGACAATGTCTGGCCTAATGATCCACAGAAATGTTTGTTTGCTATTGGCAAGACCTCGCGCAAACTCGATAAGCTGGTCTGCTGCCATGACAGTTACGCTTCCGAAATTGACATAAACAACAGAGTTAGGCTCCTTTGTATCAAGCCATTCGAGGCATTCGGCCTCCTCTTTCCAAAGATTTGAACCGAGCACCTTTAAGTTCTCATCATCGACCTGATTCTGGAGAATTAATTGCAAAGGTCCAATTGCATATATGGGAGGAAGAATAGCAGAGAGTGCATCTACTGCATCAGATTCCAGTTCCTGAAATGTATTCAACACAATAGCAGAAGCCTTCTTGGCCCTCCCAGTTTCTTGAATGAGATATTTTATCATGTATTCATCCGGATTAGTGGTCCTCAAGAAACTCGGGAGGTCCCTCAAACGTATACCGTCCATGCCCGGAATCCAGTCCAAAACTTGCTCTAGAAATCCATTCGATATATAGCTCGCATCTGCAATTAGTAACAGATTAATAGATTAGACGGTTAATTAAACTAAATTTAATCAAGGAAATGATGGTTAATATTTTTAATTCGTGATTTACAAAGAACCAATGACTTAATTACGTAAAACGTGAGTATTAATAGCTGAGCATAATTTTAAACATTATCTTTAAGGTCAATAAAATAAATATTTCAGGAGACTACCTTTTAATGGTGTTAAGCCCTTTTCGATGAGCTTAGCATACTGCATGTAACCAAGGAAACCGCAGGCACTGGTGGTCCAAAACAGAACTTCCGGGATACCTAGTTCTTCAGCAGCTGCAAGGGTGAAGCTCATGACCCCATCGGAAACTATGCAAGAAACAGGCGGCACCTGTGAAGACGACGTGTCGTTGAGGTTTCCGAGAAGTTGTTTAAACGGAGCAAGGCAGTGGGTAGTGGTGGATTCACAGAGTGAGGGAATGTCCTGGGTGGCATCAACATCTGAAGGAGGAAGGCCATCAGGAATAGTTTTGAACTGAAAAGAAGGCAAGCCCTTTAGAGAATCAGGGCCTCTGGACTTCAGCAAACGTTTGTGGTTGAATTCAGTGTTCACAAAGGTGATATGGAACCCTTTGTGATGAAGGAACTTTGCGAGTTTGAGCATGGGGTTTATGTGGCCCTGAGCCGGATATGGTATGCAAACTGCATGAGGTTGTCCTGAGTTAGAAAGGGAACCCATTCTAATATAATTCTCTTCTTTTCCTTTCCTGGAGAAAGCAAGATATATCTTCGAGGGAGAACTGGGCATATATCGAGCAGTTCCTTGAAGAGCTGAGATGGAGTGTTATGAATGCAGAGCCACAGTCGTGCCCTCGGGATATTATATAGAGGTGGCAAGGCAGCAACAAAAGCAAGCGTCTGCGGTCAAACCAATCGTGCAAAAAAATTTTGAAATATCTTCTCACGGCTGCATTTCATGTTGGAGAAAAACTTCAAAAAGACATACATTGGCGAAAGATAATATTTTCAAAATTTTTTTCAAAGGATAAATTTTTTAAAGAAAAAATGCAATTTCCTGGCGGCTGCCGTCTTGGATTCGCCACTGACCAAGTGCTAACGGAAAATGGTGATAAGGCTGTGATTTCTTTGATCATTAGAACTAGGAGGTTCTGTTTCATACTAGAAGATCTTTTCTTCTTTTTTTTTTTTTGGAGAGAAAACAGTAGCCATTATATTACGTTGTGATATCCTGAGGTATTGCATGCGCGATCAACGCCTTTTACTTGCTCCTTTTTACTCATTAAAGACGTGTAGACTTCTCAAGTTTCTAGATGTAATACGTGTTTGGATCGCAACCTAAGTAAGAGGTAATGCTGATCCATTAACAAACAAATCCATTACGGAGGTAAGACAACAATCAACAGTAATATTACGAAGCCAATTCAGATTAAAAGAGTGACCAACTAAGATGAATGGGATTTTATTACTAACAAGAGTTTGAAAATCAAACTTAGCCCTTTGTTTAATATGGGAACATCTTATGAAAAAAAATATTAAGTATCTTTTATTCAAGATTAAATGTTTAAATTTGATGGTACAAAATATATGTCTATTTTCATAAATTGAATACTATATCTATTCTTAAATATTAACTTCATTTGTTAGTTTCATATAGATTAAGAATTTACTAAAATATATACAATTCAAAACAACAAGATTTAGATAACATTTTTTTAACGTTAAATGCATCTCATAGTTTAACTATCATTTAGTAATTAAAGTATTCAAAATTTGGGATAGGTAATAGTTAAAAAAGAAATAAGAATGAAAAACCCTATTAAATTTTTATTGATATTACAAATGAAGCAAATATTATTAGACAAACAAATAAAGCTAATATTTTAGAACAAAAAATATTTTTTAATATGAACCTTAGTAACTAAAAGTTTATTAATTAATTAATTAATAAGGTTAACGTAGTGGCTTGTATATTATCAATGCCTTTTAAAATTTTTTATACTAATTTAGGTACGGAAATATAAATCTAGATAAAAAGATCAAAGAGGGGTAAGTATAATGTAGAATTCTTTTGAACATTTTTATTGGAAAAATAACTTAGTTAATCAGTAAATTTTGAAGCAAAATATATATATTACACACTCAAAGGATTTTTTTAGCCATTATAATTACTAATGAATTTTTACTCTACCAAAACATGCAAGTAACCAATCTCTACTCAGTCCTATGAGCAAAAATAAAAATACTGTTGTCACGTGTTAGTTTTTTAATAGTAAATTAGGTAACTTATTTCATTTTCTTCTAAAATTACCTCACCTACTCAACACTTGATCACATTTAATTAAAACAGGTAGAAACAATCCTAAGTGTTGCATATGCTAAACTCATTCAAATTTCTTACCTCGATTTTTTCATAGCCCAAGAATCTTCTGGCTAGATTAAAATCTGTCGATGAATTTCTCATAAAGTTAGGCTGTCCACAATCGAAACGCCGGCCATTGCCTTTTTTCAAAAAGGTCAGCCCCTTACGAGAGCTTGGATTCTGAGAGTATCTTCTTAGGTTTTGCAACGGGTGGTCCACAAAGGGGGAAACGGGTTGAATCTCAACTTTTTAGCCTCCGAATGTGATCACATGTTAAAAGGGTTAAATAGGCCATTCTATTTTTTTGTTTTGGAGGTAGCAAAAGAAATTACAGTATAGGAGGAGAGTCTGCTAATGTAGACAAAGTTTGCATAACTAGGAAAGGTTGTGAATCAAACACAAATGAAGAAATCTCCAGCATGTTTGAAAAAGGAGGTAAGCGGATCATCATCTTTCCTCCATTATCGTCAGCTTGTTGAAAAGGGATATACACCATTCAAAGGTATACTACAACATTTTTTCGTTTTTTCATAAATCTTTATCTGAATTCTTAAATTGGTAATTGGTATTGGCACTGATGATCCTTCGCCTGGAATGCAGATTTGAGCTATCTGACAAACGGGTATCTTGATACTGTCACAATTTGGATACCAGGCATGAAAGGTATACGTTCGAAGGAACTGCCAGATTTTGTTTGGACCACGAATCCTAACGATATTTTGTTGAACTCTGTGATCAGTCAAGTTGAGAAAGTTCATGAAGCCTCCGCCCTGATCCTGAATACTTATGATGCGTTGGAGGCTGAAATCTTGAATGAACTTTCTCCTATGGTTCCTGCATTTACACCATTGGACCTCTTCATCTCCTCGAGGATAGAAGAAGACTAGGTTTTGGATGCACTTTCCTCTATGTTCCCTCCAATTTGTCCCATTCGTCCCCTTCAACTACTTGAAAAGCAAAGCCCAGAGCCTAAGGAATTGAAAGCAATCCAATTGAGCTTGTGGAAAGAAGAGTCGGGTTGCCTGGAATGGCTGGATACGCAAGAGCCTAATTCAGTTATATATGTGAATTTTGGCAGTGTGGCTCGAATGACATCCCAGCAGCAGATAGAATTTGCTTGGGGATTAACTAGTAGCAAGCATAATTTCTTGTGGTCAATGAGGCCTGGTCTTGTGGTTGGTGAATCAGCAATTCTTCCTGCAGGTTTTGAGGCTGAAACCAAAGAAAGGGGTTTCGTGCCAAATTGTTGTCCTCAAGAAAAGATTCTTAGGCATCCAGCAATTGGGGGATTTCTAACACACAGTGGGTGGAATTCAATTCTCGAAATCATTGTTTGGGGGAGGGGAGGGGGGTGTAGTGTGCTGATGATCTGCTGGCCATCTTTCGCAGAGCAACCAACAACCTGTTGGTTCTCTTGCAATAAGTGGGGCATTGGCATGGAAATGGAAGATGTCAGCAGAGGTGAAGTAGAGAAACTTGTGAGCGAGTTGATGGCCGGGGACAAGGGGAAGGAGATGAAGAAAAGAGCCATGCAATGGAAGAAGTTGGCTGAAGAGGCAACCAGGCCTAATGGATCGTCTTACACGAATTTCTATGGGAAGGTAGTTTATGAAGTCCTGCTCTCTCAAAATATCTGAAATATTATTTTCCTAAGTGCGGAATTAGATAGTGTCTTGTTCTGATTTTATTTAGAGTTTAATAAAGCTAAAACGTTTAAAATAGAAGAAGTAATGCCAAACGAAAAACGTTTATTGAGTTCCATAATGAAATTCTATCCAACAAACATATATATATATATATATATATATATATATATATATATATATATATATATATATATATATATATATATATATAATATAAAAATCTAGTCTTTAATTGTACTATATTTGAAAATTTTATCTTTTAAATTATGAAAAACTACTAAACACATTTTTTTTTATTTTATAAAGGTCGGTTTACATATCTAACAATATATCTACCTGCGCCATGTCACTATAACATCATTTGTAGGAATGCAATAGTATATTTGTAAAGTTCATAAAGAAGTTAGCGACCCAATATAGAAACAATTAGATCAATGACTATTGGTTAAATCACTTTTTGCATGATTTTAAAGCCTCAAAAGTATAAATTCTTGTATCCATATTTCCCTTATTTTAGTTTTCAACAATTAATATTCCTATTGAACTAATATCATGGAGAACTATGGAGGAAGATAGAGAACCTTGAAGAAAACATTAATTATTGCTCACTCTGCTAAGAAAATTGGTCTTTTTAAAAGAAAGATATATGTGATCAAAATATAAATCTTCCCCCATGAAAGCTTAACACCTATTTTCAAGATTGCCCTTATTTACTCACTTATAATTGGTTACTAGAGTTATTAAAACATGAGAGATATAAAGATAAGAAATAAAAGGATAATTTAGGTATTTCAATTTAAAAACATTTTAAATTCAGAATCCTTATCTTTGTGCACAAAGTTTTTTTTTTAAAAAAAAACAAAACCTATATTTCTAACCAAAAGGAGTATCATTTTAATGTACTTCTTTTGAGGCAATTATAATAGCCGATTATAATTTTAAAATAGAAACCTATCTGCAGTTCTTCCATAGAAAACCATTTTTTTTTTCAGTGAATACTCTTTTACAGAAAGCAAGAAGAAGTAGAAGTAGAGGTGTGCATTATTTGAATCAGATTGAAAATTTAATTCAAATCGATTCAAATTTATAAATATAATTTAAACTTTTAAAAATATAATTAATTCGAATTGGATATCTAAAATTTTCCTATAATTTAGTTCAGATTTTGGTTTTGGTTTCTTAAAACTAAAATGAAACGAAAATTGAATTTTTAACTATAATTAGTTTATTTAGATAGGTTAAGTTAAAGGTTAGGAACTTAAGGTTTTGCTTATCAATGACTAAATATTTTCCTCTTTCTGTTAGACACCCTTTTTGGACTTTCCAATAGTAAAGTTTCAATGCATTTGATTTTAGATCTTAAATTGTAGCATTTTATCTTTGTTTAAAATTATTAGTAAATTTTAGTTAGAATTAGATGTACTATTATATACTTTGTATTTTATGACTTTTATAAAATTTTAATTTTTTATATTTTAGTTTCAACTTAAATTCAAAACTGATTCAAGTTGAAGTAAATTGAACTAGATGAAACTATTTGTTTTATAATATTTCAATTTTAGTTATAATTCTTTTTGTTATGAAAATTTTCCTTCAAATTTTGGATTAGATAAATTTAATTTTTGAGGAATTTTAATTAGTTTTAATTTCAAAATAAAATTCTAAAATTAAACAAAAACTGAATTATAAACTAAAAATTGAATGCACACCCTTAGCAGAAGAGGAAGACCCAATTGATTAAATGGAACATTGGGTCGGGCCATAGTACGTGTCATATCTTTAGTTTAACCAGTAATTGCTGGGGGTAAGACAGTGGCTTTTCTTCTCAAATAGAAAGATTCTGCGTTCAAATGATAAAGAATGAACACATTCCCTCCAGCAATGTATCAAAAAAAAAAAGTAATTGCCATAGAAATTTTCATGATCTCGTCAACTATCATCCCATAGAAATTTAAATATTCGTTATTTTTCATTTCGGGTTATCAGAAATACTAATATATTAGTTTTTCTGCTTATTTGAAATCAACCGTTCATTTTTATTTTGATTTATTCAAAAATAAATGTATTTCTTAACAAATATACAAATATTTTAAATTTCTATAAATAATCTCTCTCACATTTTAATATAAGAGGTACGAAATTTAATTGTTTATGTTATACAAAGATACTTGATAATATATTCTCAATTTTTCTATAAAAACATATATTTTTATTTAAAATTTTATATTGATTTATCTTCTTAATTTAAAGGATACAGACTTCGCTAACCCCTTTAGGCTGCAGACAAAGTCAAAATTTTCTTTTTTCCCTTAAATTAAAATTAATATCGAGTAATACTTTTTTTCGTTTTGAAGAGAAGTAATATGAAATACTACTACCTGTAATGTTATCTTTAAGCGTTATGTTACATTAAAAAAAAATAGAAAAAGCAGAGTGGCTCGCCCTACATAACAATTCAGGTTTTCGGCTGAATTCAGTTGCCTTAAAGTAAAATGGCTCTTAGTTTAAAATAATTTCTATAATTTTTCTATAACCAAAAATTCGGATTACGATGCATTTTTGCGTCAGGGAGGGCTATAGTTGCCACTGCCCTACGAATGGACCATACTAAGCCTACACTTCTTCAGCCATATTATACGTAAGACTAGGCCGGGAAAGGATTGGGTCTCAAGGGATGGTCTCGGGCTTGCCCAATACACACTGACATCGTTGAAGGTATGGAAACACTTTTATTCTTTTTCTTTCCCTAAAAGATTTGGAGTCTTCATTTTTTAAAAAAAAATTAAAATTTTTTACTAGATATAAAAGTTATTATTAGTTAAAATTTAAACTTTTAAATTTAAAAATTCTAATTCTTAGTCCCACTTTCTCTATTAAATCTCCTAATTTGTGTTATTCATGTTTTCTCTTTTTACATCTTTCATGCCTTTTATTTTTTTACATCTTTCATGCCTGTTCTTGGGGGCACCAGCTAGCTAACAAGCCTCTTGATTTGGTTTCCTCAACGAACTCGGGAGGAAGAACGGCTGATTCTCCGGAAACAAGGTCTGGTCTAATGATCCACAGGAATTTCTGTTTGCTATTTGCAAGACCCCACGCAAACTCGATAAGCTGGACTGCTGTCATGACAGTAATGCTTCCGAAATTGACATAAACAACAGATTTAGGCTCCTTTGTATCGAGCCATTCAAGACACTCGGGCTCTTCTTTCCAAAGATTTGAACCGAGCACCTTTAAGTTCTCATCATCGACCTGATTCTGGAGAATTAATTGCAAAGGTCCAATTGCATATATGGGAGGAAGAATAGCAGAGAGTGCATCTACTGCATCAGATTCCAGTTCCTGAAATGTATTCAACACAATAGCAGAAGCCTTCTTGGCCCTCTCAGTTTCTTGAATGAGATATTTTATCATGTATTCATCCGGATTTGTGGTCCTCAAGAAACTCGGGAGGTCTCTCAAACGTATACCGTCCATGCCCGGAATCCAGTCCAAAACTTGCTCGAGAAATCCATTCGATATATAGCTCGCATCTGCAATTAGTAACAGATTAATAGATTAGACGGTTAATTAAACTAAATTTAATCAAGAAAATGATGGTTAATATTCTTAATTCGTGATTTACAAAGAACCAACGACTTAATTACGTAAAACGTGAGTATTAATAGCTGAGCATAAATTTAAACATTACCTTTATGGTCAATAAAATAAATATTACAGGAGACTACCTTTTAATGGTCTTAAGCCCTTTTCGATGAGCTTAGCACACTGCATGTAACCAAGGAAACCGCAGGCACTAGTGGTCCAAAACAGAACTTCCGGGATACCTAGTTCTTCAGCAGCTGCAAGGGTGAAGCTCATGCCTCCATCGGAAACTATGCAAGAAACAGGCGGCACCTGTGAAGACGACGTGTCGTTGAGGTTTCCGAGAAGTTCTTTAAACGGAGCAAGGCAGTGGGTAGTGGTGGATTCACAGAGGGAGGGAATGTCCTGGGTGGCATCAACATCTGAAGGAGGAAGGCCATCAGGAATAGTTTTGAACTGAAAAGAAGGCAAGCCCCTGAGAGAATCAGGGCCTGTGGATTTCAACAAACGTTTGTGGTTGAATTCAGTGTTCACAAAGGTGATATGGAACCCCTTGTAATGAAGGAGCTTGGCGAGTTTGAGCATGGGGTTTATGTGGCCCTGAGCTGGATAAGGTATGCAAACTGCATGAGGCTTTTCTGAGTAAGAAAGGGAACCCATTCTGATATAATTCTCTCCTTTTCCTTTCACTGGAGAAAGCAAGATATTCTTGGAGGGAGAACTAGGTATATATCGAGCAGTTCCTTGAAGAGCTGAGATGGAGTGTTATGAATGCAAATCCACAGTCATGCCCTCGGGAAATTATATAGAGCTGGCAAGGGCAACAAAAGCAAGCCTCTGTGGTCAAATCAATCGAACAGAAAAAGTTTGAATTACCTTCTCACGGCTGCATTTTATGTCGGAGACAAACTTTCAAAAAACATACATTGGATAATAATATGATAAACTTTTTATATGTTTTCCAAGGTAAAAAATAATATTTTTAAAATTTTTTTCAAAGGATTAATCCTTTTAAGAAAAAAGGCCGTCCCCGCCCTCTTGGATTCGCCGCTGGCCAAATGCTAACGGAAAATGGTGATAAGGGGTTGATTCCTTGGTCCAATAATTTCTTTGATCATTAGAACTGGGAGGTTCTGATTGATACTAAAAGTTTTTTTCTTTTTTTTTGAGAGAAAACAGAAGCCATTATATTACGTAGCGATATCTTGAAGTATAATCTGAGGGAGATAGTGGGACACTTCCTCCATCTTGTCTAACTTTGGATTTAATGGGTAAAGTCGCAAAATCCCTTCCACCTGTGTCAGAAATTTCTTAGCAGGGGTTGCAAATCAAAGAATATACACAAGTAAAAAAATGAAAGGATTAAATTCAATAATAATTTTTATAATATTTTAATAAAAAATTATTATTACAAAAATTCAAAATTATTTTATCAAAATATCTCTATCTTAATATCATGACTACTTATCAACCCGTCTATGTAAGGTGAGCCTATGTAAGGTGAAGTGATGCCTTATTAGCAGCTCTATTTGACAAAATACATCTTCTCAGGATCCACAAAGAAGTTATAAGTTCATTTTCTTCTCTTTCCTCATCATTGGTGTATTCATATCCTTCTCAAAAATTAAAAATATTTTCTTGTTTTCTTGAAAAGGTTAAAAAACGTTTTTTTTATGTTGTAAAAAAGAGTTCATATCTTTCTACTATTGCAATTCCAAAATGTGGAACACTGTGCCACAAGATTTTACTCGTTGGACCGACTATGACTTAGAATTATTGCATGCGCGATCAACGCCTTATGCTTGTTCCTTTTTACTCATTAAAGACGTGTAGACGTCTGAAGTTTCAAATATCTAATACGTGTTTGGATCGCAGCCTAAGTAAGAGGTAATGCTGATGCATTAAACAAACAAATCCATTACGGAGGTAAGACGACAATTCAAATTAAAAGAGTGACTAACTAAGAAGAATGAAATTTTTTTAATTATATTATTACTACTAACAAGAGTTTGAAAATCAAACTTTGCCTTTTGTTTAATATGGGCACGTCTTATGAAAGAAAAGATTACATATCTTTTATTAAAGATTAAATGTCTAAATTTGATGGAACAAAATAGATGTCT
Source organism: Rauvolfia tetraphylla (assembly GCA_030512225.1). Classification (NCBI taxonomy): domain Eukaryota; kingdom Viridiplantae; phylum Streptophyta; class Magnoliopsida; order Gentianales; family Apocynaceae; genus Rauvolfia; species Rauvolfia tetraphylla. The sequence continues at coordinate 5,841,992 of JAJQKT010000058.1, read as the reverse complement.
ATTTTTATAAAATGAATACTATATTTGTCTTGAAATATCAACTCCATTTCTTAGTTTCACACAAATTAAGAATTCATTAAAGTTTATACAATTCAAAACAAAAAGAGTTAGATACCATTTTCTTAACATTAAATGCATCTCATAGTTTAACTATAATTTGGCAATTAGAATACACAAAATTTGAGATAGGTAATAATTAAAAAAGGGACAAGAATGGAAAAAGTTCATTAAATTTTTATTGATACTACAAATATTGCAGATATTAGTAGATAAATGAGGCTAATATTTTGAGGCAAAGGAAGTATAGTTTTTAATCTAAAATTTAGTAACTATAATTTCATTAATTAACTAATAAGGTTAACTTAGTGGCTTGTATATTATCAATGCCTTTTTAAATTTTTTATACTATTTTAGGTATAGAAATCTAAATCTACATAAAAAGATCAAATAGTGGTAAGTATAATTTAGGACTCTTTTGAATTTTTTTATTAAAAAATAACATATTTAATCTTTAAATTTTAAAGTAAAATATATTAACCGTCTTCAAAAATTTTTTTGACCATTATAATCCCTAATGAATTTTTACTCTACCAAACATTTCAACCATCAATCTCTGCTCAAACTTCTAGGAAAAAATAAGTATATTGTCATCACGTATTAATTTTTTAATAGTGAATTAGATAATGCACATTATTTTCCTCCAAAACTACTCCACTTACCAAACATGTGATCACATTTGTTAAAGAAAGGCATTTAATTGAAACTAATAGAAACAATCCTAAGTGTTGCTATGCTAAACTCATTCTAATTTCTTACCTCAATTTTCTAACATCCCAAGAAATCTTCTGGCGGGATTACAATCCGTTCATGAAGTTCTGATAAGGCTAGACCCTCCAATAGCATTTCAATGTCGAAACGCCAGTCATTGTCTTTTTGCAAAAAGGTCAGCCACTCCCGGGAGCCTGGAGGCACAAAGTGTCTTCTTAGGTTTTGCAATGGGAGGTCCACAAAGGTGGAAAAGGGTTGAATCTCAACTTTTTAGCCTCCAAATATGATCACGTGGGTATGTGGGGGTAGTTTTGAAGGAAAATGAGATGTATTGTCTAATTTACTCTTAAAAATTTAATACACTTGTTTCTGGTTGGAGGTTTGAGTAAAGATTGGTTGATAGAATGTTTTGGTAGAGTAAAAATTTATTAGGGATCATAACAGTAAAAAAACTTTGAAAATGTTAATATATTTTACTTCAAACTTTAAAAATTAAATAGGTAATTCTCTCTTCTTTATTTTTTTGAGGAAGCAAAAGATATTACAGTATTGGAGGAGAGTCTGCTAAAATGTTTACATAACTAGGAAAGGTTGTGAATCAAACACATATGAAGAAAACTCCAGCGTGTTTGAAAAAGGAGATGAGCGGATCATCAGCTTACCTCCATTATCGTCAGCTTGTTGGAAAGGGATATACACCACAAAGGAATACCACGACATTTTAAATTTTTCATAAATCTTTATCTGAATTCTTAAATTGGTAATTGGTATCGGCACTGATGATCCTTCGCCTGGAATGCAGATTTGAGCTATTTGACAAACGGGTATCTAGATACTGTCACAGATTGGATACCAGGCATGAAAGGTATACTTTTGAAGGAACTGCCAGATTTTATTAGGACCACGGATCCTAACGATATTTTGTTGAACTCTGTGATCAATCAAGTTGAGAAAGTTAATGAAGCCTCCGCCCTGACTCTGAACACTTATGCTGCGTTGGAGGCTGAAATCTTGAATGAACTTTCACCAATGGTTCCTGCACTTTACACCATTGGACCTTTTCATCTTCTGGAGGATCGGAGAAGACTAGGTTTTGGATGCACTTTCCTCTATGTTCCCTCCAATTTGTCCCATTCGTCCCCTTCAACTACTTGAAAAGCAAAGCCCAGAGCTTGAGGAATTGAAAGCAATCCAATTGAGCTTGTGGAAAGCAGAGTCGGGTTGCCTTGAATGGCTGGATACGCAAGAGCCTAATTCAGTTATATATGTGAATTTTGGCAGTGTGGCTAGAATGACATCCCAGCAGCAGATAGAATTCGCTTGGGGATTGGCTATTACCAAGCAGACTTTCTTGTGGTCAATGAGACCTGATCTTGTGACGGGTGAAACAGCAATTCTTCCTGCAGAGTTTGAGCCTGAAACCAAAGAAAAGGGTTTCATATCAAATTGATGTCCTCGAGAAAAGATTCTTAACCATCCAGCAATTGGGGGATTTCTAACACATTGCGGGTGGAATTCAATTCATGAAAGCATTGGGGGAGGTGTGCCGATGATTTGCTGGCCAGCTTTCGCAGAGCAGCCAACAAACTGTTGGTTTTCTTGCAACAAGTGGGGCATTGGCATGGAAATAGAAGATGTTAATAGAGGCGAAGTAGAGAAACTTGTGAAGGAGTTGATGGCCGGAGACAAGGGGATGGAGATGAAGAAAAGAGCCATGCAATGGAAGAAGTTGGCTGAAGAGGCAACCAGGCCTAATGGATCATCTTACAAGAATTTCTATGGGAAGATAGTTGATGAAGTCCTGCTCTCAAAATATGTAAAATACTAGTCTCCTAAGGGCGGTATTAGATAATGTATGTTTTTTATTTTATTTTAAATTTAATAAAAGTAAAAATATTTGTGATAGAAGAAATAAAATTAAAATAAAAAATATTTGTTGAGCTCCGTAAAAAAATCTTATCCAAGAGACATAAATATCTAAAAATCTGGTCTTCAATTATACTATTTTTGCTAAGTTTAGCTTTGAATTACAAGAAAAATACTTAAGCATATCTTTTTATTTAATTGTATTGGAAGTCCATTTACATATCTAACAATATATCTACCTGCGCCATGTCACTATATTATCATTTGTAGGAATGCAATTGTTTATTTGAGAAATAATTAGAGACTCAATTGAGAAATAATTAGATCAATGACTATTGGTTAAATCACTTTTTGCATGATTTTAAAGCCTCAAAAGTGTAAATTCTTGTATCCATATTTCCCTTATTTTTGTTTTCAAAAATTAATACTCCTATTGAACTAATATCATGGAGAACTATGGAGGAAGATACAGAAACTTTAAGAAAACATAAATTACTACTCCTTCCAATCAGAAAATATATCTTTTTAAAATAAAGATATATGTGATCAAAATATAAATCTTTCTCTATGAAAGTTTAATACTGTTTTACAAGATTGCCATTATTTACTCACTTATCACCCTTTACCATTGAAATTCTCACGATCTTGTGAATTATCTTCCCATAGAAATAAAATATTCGTTATTTTTCATTTCGGGTTATCAGAAATTATATATTCATTTTTCTAGTTATTAGAAATTAATTACTCATTTTCATTTTGATTTATTCGGAAGTAATGTATATTTCTTCAAATATATATATTTTTATTTAAATTTCTATAGCAGATCTCTCTCGTATTTGAATATAAGACGAACCAACTGTAATTGTTTAATTTTTTTAAATAAAATATTTTAAAATTTTTCAGTTCGAATCCATTGCTAATCCCTCACGAATTAGTAAGGGATTAGAGATGGAATAATAAATTTAAAAATTAAAATATTTTTTATTTTTTAGGATTCCGTTGCTAATCCTTTCAAATTTGCAAGGATTAGTGATGAAAATTTTATTTAAAACTTAAAATATTTCAAAAGTTTTTTAGTTAGAATCTATTGCTAACCCCTCACAAATTAATGAAGGGATTAGCGACGTAATAGTGCATTTAAAATTACAATATATTTTTTAAAATTACAATTTTTTATTTAGAATCTGTTGTTAATCCCTGACAATTTAGTGAGGGATTAGCGATAGAATAGTAAATTTAAAAATTATTTTTTAATAATTTTATCGCTAATTCCTTGCAAATTTACAAGGGATTAATGATGAAAAATTAATTTTAAAATAAAATGTTTAAATTTTTTTTCACTTGGAATCTATTACTAATCCTCGTAAATTAGCGAGGGATTGACAATAGAATAGTTAATTTAAAAATTAAATTTTTATTTTTATTTTTATTTTTCTAAGGTTTTGTCACTAATCCTTCGAAAATATTTACAAGGGATTAGTTACGAAAGAGTGAATTTAAAAATTAAAATCACTTTTATATTTTTTTTCTAGGCTTTCATCGCAAATTCTCACAAATTGTAAGGGATTAGGAATGGAATAGTGTTTTTATTGACATCTCGCTATGGATTTATTTTTTTAATAGTTTCTTCTATAGTTTTCTTTTTTTTCATCTCATGTTGCGTGGTGCAATAGATCTATTCATAATCAATATTTCTTCTCTATTTTATACATGTATATAATAAATACTCATTTTGATTAAAACATAGATTACGTTGTTTGCATGTTTAATATCTAATATCCATAGTTCATACTTTTAATACATTTATATGTGTATATGATTATAATTTGGACAAGATTATCTAACACAAATATTCATAAATTAGCAACTATTTATATATAATAATAATAATATAATTATGCTATAATATAAATAAATTATTAACATAATAACATATAACAATCAGCATATAATATAAATATATTATATGGTCCAATAAAATACAAGAAGTGATTTAGCCCGCCATTCTCCAACTTTGCAACAATGTGGCCTTGAATCTCACCTCCATCAAAATGAAAGATTTATGAGCATTATTGGTTCCTAATAAATCCGGGCCTAGTTGACCCGATCCAATAGGGCATGGGTGACCTGACCAGTATAAAAATGGGTCGGGTCGGCCGACCCACAAATAATTTTTGAGTTTTATTTAAATTATTTAATAATAATTTCGGATTGGGTTAGTCCTTTCCAAATTAATTTTTTAAATTTATTTTAAAATAATAATTTATATAATTTTTTAAAAAATCATAATTTTTCCATCGCAAAGTTTTGGCTAATTAGCGGCGGATATTTCATGAAAAATAATTTTTAAAACTAAATCCATTTGCAAATCGATCACAAATTTGTGTCGAATTAGCAATGGCCTTTTGTTTTTCAAATTTTAAATATATTATCTTCCATCGTAAATTCATAACTAAGTTATTCATAATATAGCCGTTTGACTATTTTTTTTGCGTCGCAAATCCATCGTCACTAATTGCGACATAAAAACTGTTCTGTTGCAATTAGCAACATGTTTTTAGCAAAAATACTTTTTGTGGCTAATCGTCGCTAACTATAATTTATAACAGATTGGTGACAAATATGTCTGTCATTAATTTTGTGCTTTTTTTGTAATATTATATATTTATTTAAATTTTTATACAGGCTGAGCTTCTTAATTTAAAATATACAAACCTCGCTAACTCCTAGTGACGAAATCACTTACGATAGACTTCTTTTTAAATTTTTATGATAAATTAAAATAAAATATTTTTGTTAAAATTAATAAAAATTTTAAATGTAAGAAGTATAAATCTATCCATAAATAAACCCCATTCAATACTGCCCAACCATAATGTTAAATGAACAGCTTATTAAATGAATCCTTCTATGATGTCTTATCATCATCTTTTTTTTTATAATTAAAATATTATCTATTAATAGTGAAATGATATAACCATTACAGCTAAATACAGTCTACAAATTCGACTCTAATATTACAAAAGAGAAGAATTTTAAGACTGGGATAACCCATTACAACGAACCACATAAAATTACACATTGGTTTAAAAATCATTGTAACAGAGACAATCCCACACCCTAGCAAGCTAAAGTGAGAACAATACAATAATACTAATACAAGTAAAAGCAAAAGCAAATACACTTCGATCTTCTTCGCTTCAACTGCCTCTCTATCTTCGCAACACAGAGCCAAGCAAAGTTCAGTCTCCACCTCACTCATTAATAACAGCAATTTAAAAAACCATGGGCGAATCAACAGTTTTAAAAATTGCCTATAAGAGAAGTAAAGTACCGAAAGAGGGCCCGAATAGATTCCGGGTATATAAATTTCTCCATAACAGAGAAAATAAACTGCAGAATAAATCTGCAAAAGGGCTCGTCTGTGCAACTTAGATTTTGATACAAATTGTATAGAAAAAGATCTATGATAATTTGCGGTCAAAATAGGAAGTGAGAGTAACACAAAACAAAAATAAATCAAATCACACAAAACAGTAAAATGTAGCCAGCCAGAAAGAAACAAAAAACAAGAGAAATTAAAACTACCAAAGTCAACCTCTTCATCCAAGCATTTCCACACCAAAAAGGCAACAACCTGCAGATGAGAGAGCAGCTGTTGTCGGCAGTGAGAAGGGACCGAAGTGATGAGGTGGGACCAAGGTATACCGGTGGGGAGAGGCCAAGAAGGGAGGCTGGCAAAAGGATGATCGGAGGAAATTATCGAAGAGTTGCGCACTAGAGATAGTAGAGAGAAGGTAGAGAATAGGTATGTTGGGGCGGGAAGGGAATAGAGACCTCTTCAGAGATTACTTGGAGGTTTGGAATTGTGACTTCAAAATCTCTTATCATCATCGTCGTACGTGTTTTTATATTGTAAGATTCCTTCAATGATGTCTTTATCATCCCCGCGTTTTTATATTGAAGATTCAATTATAAGAAGTTTTTTTACAATTATGGTCCTTTCTGTAGATTTAAGAAAACAAAACGGTCCTTAACCTTTTGTCTATAGTGGAACTTCTCACCCCAATTATTTAGAATACTATTATATATAATTTTTTAAAATTATATATAATAAAAAATGACAAAACTCTATGGAGTTCTATTATGTCAGAGCTCACCAGATTTTAAAAGTCTAATTATATTTTTTAATAATTATGAACTAAAATTATCTAATTACATAAAATATTTTATTAATAATATTTTTAAAAATAAAACTTTTAGGGTTAGCTCAGCTAACATGTGGTGAAACTTTTGAGTGAAAGAAAAAGATACTTTTTTTAAAAAAATAATTAATTTTTTATATAATTTTTAAAATTTATATATAGCAAACGTAATTATTAGAGGAGAATTGCACTGTTATCGATAGGGGTGTTCAAACCGGTTTATAGTTCGATTTCGATTTTACTATTTAATTTTCAGTTTGATTTTTTTATTTTTAAAAAAATTGAACCATTTTATTAATTAGTTTTACGGTTCAATTCGGTTCAAACCGAAAAAATAAATATAAGAACGTATTATGATAATAAATTCTTATATTTATTTTTAAAAAATAAATACAAGAACTTATTACTATAAATCGTTCTTATATTTATTTTTTAAAATTTTAATTTTTTTGATTCGATTTTTAGTTCGATAACTTAAATAAAAAATTAAGTTAAAAAATATATAATTAAAAAAATTAAATCAAATCAAATTAAAAATTATAAAATTAAATAAAACTAAAAATTTTTATTCGATTATCCGATTTAATTTTTTAACACCCCCGCCGATCATCATGGAAGTAGTTGACCCTTTCGAAGAGGAAAACTCTCGACGTCACTATTGGTTCCCTACTCAAAATGGCTGAGGGCTGACATTAGCAAGTCGGACGAAAGTGGGCAACCCAAGAAAACAAAAATCGTTGAACTTCCGCACCCCAAGAAAATGGCATTTTTACTGCATTTCAAAATTGCCTTTTTTGGCCCCCTTTTCTGCCAAGCAGACCTTTCTGCGAAAAAGTTACGGTGGTATACGGTCCTTCTTGCTAGAGGATCAAATCTGATTATCTGATTTAATAAATTATATTTTTTATTTTATAAAAATATTTTAAAAATAATTTATAAATATTTATAACTATTAAATCATATCTCAAATATGATTCAACGTTTGAAATTCAATTCTTAATGTGAGGCAAAAATACAATTCAGGAAGATTGACCTTTTTGGATATGAGAAGTACCATTGGAATTTAAGATCTAGTGTTTAATAAAAAATATTATTAATTTATTAAATTATTATTTATTATTGAAATTAAATAAATATTAAGATTTTTCCTTGATTATGGAGTTCAACTATCCAAATGTGCATTCCACTGTTAACCTCGTCAGAAAAGGAGCAATTTATTCAATGCACATTTATGATACTTTGAAAACATAGCAGATTTTATTATCCTTTTTTCCGTGACAAAGTACAATGTAATTTGTTCATATCAGAAGAGTTTTCCCATTTTATTCCCCAAGACAATCTCAAGGAGATCAATGAGCAGCCTCAGAAAGGAAAAGAAAATATTATTATATCAAAAAATAAAGAGTTATTACAAGTTTACAACACTGTGACATACTAGCACAAGGGGATGCTGTGAACCCATACTCACTGTCCAGGAGAGAGGAGCACTTTGATCACCTTTTCTAGATTAGAAGAAGAACCACCTGACTTTGTAGCTGCAATATGAGCAATATTCTGCCATTCTAAGGCCTTCTTCTTCATCTCCTTGCCCTTCTCTCCCTCCATCAACTCCCTTACAAGACTCTCAACTTCATCCCTTTTTACGTCACTGTTTATTTCCATGCCGATGCCCCATTTGGTGCAGCAGAACCAGCAATTGGTCTGTTGCTCTGCGAAAAATGGCCAACAGATCATAGGCACCCCGCTGCAGATGCTTTCGAGAGTGGAGTTCCATCCGCTGTGAGTCAAGAATCCTCCGATGGCAGGGTGGTTGAGAACCTGTTCTTGGGGGCACCAGCTAGCTAACAAGCCTCTTGATTTGGTTTCCTCAACGAACTCGGGAGGAAGAACGGCTGATTCGCCGGAGACAAGGTCTGGCCTAATGATCCACAGGAAAGTCTGTTTGCTATTTGCAAGACCCCACGCAAACTCGATCAGCTGGTCTGCTGTCATGACAGTAATGCTTCCGAAATTGACATAAACAACAGAGTTAGGCTCATTTGTATCGAGCCATTCAAGACACTCGGGCTCTTCTTTCCAAAGATTTGAACCGAGCACCTTTAAGTTCTCATCATCGACCTGATCCTGGAGAATTAATTGCAATGGTCCAATTGCATATATGGGAGGAAGAACAGCAGAGAGTGTATCTACTGCATCAGATTCCAGTTCCTGAAATGTATTCAACACAATAGCAGAAGCCTTCTGGGATCTCTCAGTTTCTTGAAGGACAAACTTCATCATATACTCATCCGGATTTGTGGTCCTCAAGAAACTCGGAAGGTCTCTCAAACGTATACCCTTCATGCTCGGAATCCAGTCCAAAACTTGATCGAGAAATCCATTTGAAATATAGCTCGCATCTGCAATTAGTCACAGATTAAGAGATAGATGGCCAATTAAACTAAATTTAAACAAGAAAATGATGGCTACAATATTCTTAATTCCAGATTTACAAAGAACCGATGACTTAATTAAGCAAAACATGCATATTAATCGCTGAGCAAAATTTTAAACATTATCTTTAAGGTCAACAGAATAAATATTTCAGGAGACTACCTTTCAATGGTGTTAAGCCCTTTTCGATGAGCTTAGCATAATGCATGTAACCGAGGAAACCGCAGGCACTAGGGGTCCAAAACAGAACTTCCGGGATGCCTAGTTCTTCCGCAGCTGCAAGGGTGAAGCTCATGACTCCATCGGAGACTATACAAGAAACAGGCGGCACCTGTGAAGACGTCGTGTCGTTGAGGTTTCCGAGAAGTTCTTTAAACGGAGCAAGGCAGTGGGTAGTGGTGGATTCACAGAGGGAGGGAATGTCCTGGGTGGCATCAACATCTGAAGGAGGAAGGCCATCAGGAATAGTTTTGAACTGAAAAGAAGGCAAGCCCTTGAGAGAATCAGGGCCTCTGGATTTCAACAAACGTTTGTGGTTGAATTCAGTGTTCACAAAGGTGATATGGAACCCCTTGTGATGAAGGAGCTTGGCGAGTTTGAGCATGGGGTTTATGTGGCCCTGAGCCGGATATGGTATGCAAACTGCATGAGGTTTTCCTGAGTTAGAAAGGGAACCCATTCTTATATAATTCTCTTATTTTCCTTTCCTGGAGAAAGCAAGATATGTCTTCGAGGGATCGAGCAGTTCTTTGAAGAGCTGAAACGGAGTGTTATGAATGAAGCCGTGCCCCCAGGATATATAGAGTTGGCAAGGCGGCGAAAAAAGCAAGTTTCAGCGGTCAAAGAAATCTCACAGCTAAGTTCCCGCTAAGTGCGGGGCTGAACCAGAAAATTACATTGGGGACATACCTAGGGAAAGATATATTAAAATGTAATAAAATTTTTACAAATTTTTAAAGACAAAAGATTCAAAAGTTTTTTTTAAGAATTAAAATTTACCAAAAAAAAAAACAATTTCCAAAATCTGGGATCTGCCACTGGACAAGTGCCAACCCAAAATGCAGTTTTGGTTCAAAGCAGGTAATACTTTTTTTTTAGCATAAATACGTCAGACTTGAATTAAGCATTTAGAAACTAATTTAGTAATTCTTGAATAATTATTTAGAATAATTATTTAATTATATAATAAATAATTTTTAAATTTAAATAATTATTTAATTAAATAATTATTTAATTATGTAGTTATTATGTAAAAATTTATAATCGTTAAATTAAAATTTAATAATTAAGAATTAATTTAATATATATTTTAAAAAATGTTATTTACATCATAACCAAATTGTCCAAAATGGTTATACGGTGGGTCATTCCCAGAGTCCAACCATTTCTTTGATCGTTAGCACTAGTAGGTTCTGGCTGATGCGCCTCCTTGTTTTTCTTGACAACGTTAAAAGGAAAAAATAGAAAAACATATTTCTTGTCTTTCTACTATTACAATTCCGGAAAGTGGAACGCTACAATATTTTACTCGCTGGACCGACTATAAGGGCCGACACCTCAATCAGGGATTAATCACATACTAAAATGAACAAACATAAAAAGTAAATATAAAATAAAAATATATTATTCATTTTAAAATATAATATTTTTAACTTCTTTAGTAAATATTAAAAAATTATTAATTTAATTAATATAATAAAAATTATATTATTGTAATAATGATTTTTAAAAAATAATATTTGTAATTTATAAAATATTAAATATTTTTTTAAAAAATAAAATATTTTGTATTTTAAAAAACAAGTAAAGGAGACAGTGAAAAGCTCGCGTCCGTCCCTTATGGGAACAACGCTCTTAGTTTATGTTTGTTCCTTTGTATTCATTAAAGACGTTTAAATGTTAATTTTCACAGCCGGCAAACGTCCTAAGTTTCAACAATTTAATACATGTTTGGATCACTATCTGATGGCACAAAATGAATGTCAATTTTGATGTTAGATATAGGCTTTTCGTGGCCGGCTAACGTTCCAAATATATATCATTTTATTTAGAATTAAATGGTTAAATTTGATTGGTACAAAATGAATGTATATTTTCTTAAAATGAATATATTTTTCCATCCAAACTCTAATAACTAAAATTCATTAATAATTTCATTAATTAATAAAGTTAATCAGATGCATTTTTAAAATTTTTGTGCCAATTAATTTAAGTGTAAAAATTTATGGTCTGCTTGGATTGATTTCTAAATCAAAAATTTTTTATTTTTCTCAAAATTTTTTATTTTGAACTCTGCTTTTCATTTCACAAATAATTTATTTTTATAATTCTTAATATAACTCAATTTTTTTAAAAAAAATCCAATCTCACCCTTAAATTGGAATAGAAAGATCAAAGGAGTGATTTAATGTAGAACTAGGACTGTCAATTGGGTCGGACTGGTGCGAGCCCGGCCCGTTCGACGCTCGAGCGAAAAATTTAACCCGAGTTGAAGTAAGCTCGGCTCGATTTTAGCCCGGTCCGAAAATTATATATATTTATATTTTTTTATATGTATATATATTTTTATATAATAATATTATTATATTATTAAATTATTAAAAATATTATTTATTATATAAAATTTTAAAAATCAGGTTATGACCGGCCCGAGCCCGAAAGAGCTGAGCTTGGACTCATATTTTTTCAGCCCGCTGTCAATTGGGCCGAGCTCGGGCTTGACAAAGCCCGACTCAGTGAACCCGATTGACAGTCCTATGTAGAACGCTTTTGAATTTTTCTTCTTTCTTTTTTTTTTCTAATTGGAGGAAGCAAAAGAAATTACAGTAGGAGGAGAGTCTGCTAAAGCAGCCTTGCATCAGCATGTTTGATAAAGAAGATGAGCAGATCGTCATCTTTGCCAACTAACATATGGGTTGGAAATAGAAGTGAAAGAAGACCTTATTAATTTAATGCCCTGAATTGGGGATACAACTTTTTTTAATTAAAATTTTTTTTGGATGCAAATCTCAAAGGTTTTACTCGGAAAGTCAACCATATGTAGCCGACGAAAAGCCAGAAGGAACTCAGAGAAATCTGGAGCAGGTGTATATGAACTGTTTCCCGAAGGGTTTTAAGTCAGATTTACGTGAAGATGGCATGGAGATTTGGAGTTTTTAACATGACAGCATTGATACGTGTGAGCGAACGTAACGCACTTCTTTGTTTAAAGATCTTCTTCTTGTCTTTTCTATAATGAAAACCGTTGACCATAGACTTTACCCTGCAAACAATAGTAGTTTACAAGCGTGATTGTAAGGTAGAAGTCACAACCCCCACAATTGACCGACCTTACTACTAGATATTCGCCTTTTCTCTCTGGTGAAAATATTGAACATTTTTTTACTTTTAAACAATATTTTTATAAATAAATCTAATTCTCTTATTTTTTATATTAAATATATTTTATATTTTTTAATTTATTTTAAAATTTTTATAATTTAAACTGAAATGAGAAATGTATAAGATGTTTCTTGACCAAAACTTTTGTTGTTTGAAATTGGTAGAGTTTTGTGACCAAATCTCCATTATTTGATTGGAATTTTGGATGGACGACGTTGACCGCCTGTCCAACCAAATAAGTCGGCTTGACTTTTTCTTAATTATGCACCATAGTTTAATTGATCATGCACTTCTATGATATACGATTTCAGACGTTTCGAATAGAGAAATTTACACAATTAGTCAGAGAATTTTTTTATTTTTTAATTGCAAAATAAAAATTTCTGGAAAAATCTGATCCCCCCACCACTTGGGCGGCGGAATCCAGTGAAGTAAATCATGTTCCAATCACATGGGAATCTAATAAATGAGGGTAGAATGTCATTTTATTTCCTTTCCTACCCGAGCGCATGTCACCTTAAACACAAAAAATAAACAATTGCTTAATTAATTGCAAAACTCAGTCTTCAGAGGAAAAATCAAATTAGGACGTATTGGTTAAATCTACTATGGAAAACGAATGAGGAAACCCCAATCTCTTCTCAACTTGGACATGAAAAAGGCTTCATTTTTTGCTTCAGATTGTGACCCATCTGCAATCTGAAGCAAAAAATAACTAGATGCAGATTTCTCATCTTCTTCACCTTTGGGGAGATGACTCTGGGATCTCACATTCATCTACGTCGAGAATTGGAGACCAGGAGGGATTGGTGTGTGACTGCAGTGAGTGCAACAGATCTAGAAGAGGAGAGATGAGCAGTTGCAACAGCTAAGAGATTTCATCATCTCTTTTCCCGAGTCTGCTTAAAGATGGTTTGGCTATGGCAGAGCAACCTACACGTTATCCAGGTGTTCGATAAACTCGAAACTTGAGATTGGGGAGGATGTGATTTTTTTTGTTCTTCTAGCTCCAGCAATAATAAATATCCTCATTGTGGCAACATTGATCTTTTGCAATATCATTTCGTTTTGGCAGAACCGTGAATTTTCTTTCTTCTCCCCTTCTGCATTTACTTCCTTTTTCCTTTTACATGAACACCATGTTTCCCTTCTGTGTAAGATGGTCAGATCTCTCGGCGGACAGAGTGGATGTGGCGAAAGAGTGGTAAAGACCGTTCCAGATACTATGCTGAGACCCACTTTTGAGCAGTTAAAAAATGAAGCCTTTTTCATATCCACGTTGAGAATAGAATGGGGCTTCCTCAATCGTTTTTTTTTTTTATAGTAGATTACCAATACGTCATTTTTCCTCTGAGGAGTGAGGACTGAGTTTTGCAATAAATTAAGCAATTGTTTATTTTTTGTGTTTAAGGAGACATGCGCTCAGGTAGGAAAGGAAAGAAAATGGCATTTTTACCCTCATTTATTAGATTCCCATGTGATTGGAACATGATTTGCTTCTCTAATCGAAAGGTTCCAAATGTATATCATACCAGTGCGTGACCATTGACCAACTAAACCATGATGCATAATTAAGAGATAGTCACGCCAACTTAATCGGTTTGACTTCTTAATTTCGCCAACTTATTCGGTTTGACAGCCGGTCGACGTTCCAATCAAATACCTGAAGATTTGGTCACAAAACTCTGTCAATTTCAGACAACAAAAGTTTCGTCAAGAAACATCTTATATATTACTTATTTTATTTTAAAATATAAAAAAATTTCAATTATTTTTAAATAGATTTAAAATAAATATATTTAATATAAAAATAAATATATTTATTTATAAAAAATAATTTTAAAATAATATTATTTAAAATTAATACAATTTCTAATATTTTAAAAAAAGATTGAAGGCCAATATCTAATTGTATGGTTTGGTCAATTGCGGTTTGCAGGGTAAGGTCCATGGTCAACGCTGCACGGCCTTCAAATTGAAATTATAGGAAAGACAAAAAGATAGATCTGAAACAAAAAAGTATGTTACGTGCGCTCACACGTACACGTATTAATGATGTCAGGTATTAATGCTGTCGTGTTAAAAACTCCTACTATTATTTAATTCTTAGGTTGATTTTGATTGAGTTTAGATTTCGAGTGTATTTGTATTGGTTTCGTTACGAATTCAATATAAATTTTTTATAAAAAATTTTTTCTTTTGAAATTTAAATTATAAAATTTTAAAATAAAATACTATTCAATCTTACCTTTAAATTTTTTATGTTAATTTTATAAAAATAATTTTTTATAAAAAACGAAACTCAATTCAGTTAAAGCTAAGGATTAAATTAGCGCCCCCAATCTAGGGCATTAAATTAATAAGGTCTTCTTTCACTTGTATTTCCTCCCTCACTATTCCTTGATCTTTCTATCTGGATTTAAATTTTCATAATTAAATTAATTAGCACAAAAAATTTAAGAATGCTTTTGATTATACATAAGCCACTACATTAACCTTATTAATTAATGAAATTATCAATGAATTTTATTTATTAGAGTTTGGATGAAAATAGACATTCATTTTGTACCAATTAAATTTAAATATTTAATTCTGAATAAAATAATGCATATTTATAACGTTTGCCGGCCGTGAAAATTAACATGCACACGTCTTTAATGAATACAAAGGAACAAACATAAAACAAGAGAATTGGTCGCATAAGTGATGAGATACGCTCTTTTAACGTTTCTTTTGTTTTAAAATATAATTTTTTTTATTTTTTTTAAAATATTTAACTTTTTTAAAATTTTTTTACATATATTAAGATAATAGTTAAATCGATTAACTTATTCTTAATTAAATATTCTTCTTCTTCATGAAAAATTATAATACAAAAAACTACCATCTTTACTACATTAAATACAATTGTTTTATTATAAGGGTAACAAAGAAAAAGAAAGTTAAAATTTTATCCAATAACACTTATTTTGTGACAAAATAAAACTTCTATAATGATATTTATTATGAAACGAAAAGAGTATAATTATAAATATTATTTTTAAATTTATTCTTATAATAAATATATTCTCTCATTTTTATTATATTAATAAAATTAAATAAAGATATAATAAAAAACACACCTAATTTTATTCTTCTTTAATTTATTTAAAATTATTAAAAGACTTTATATTTTAAAACATATAAAGTATATTTTTGAAATCAATTAAAAATAAATTACATTTATTTATTTTTCTTAATATTTACAAAAAAGTCAAAAAAAATATTAAGATTTTGAAATGGATAAAGTATTTTTATTTTAAAATTTAATTTTTATATTTGTTCATTTTAGTATGTGATTGAGCTCTAATTGAGGTGTCGGCCCTTATAGTCGGTCCAGCGAGTAAAATTAGTATTATAGCGTTCCACTTTCCGGGATTGTAATAGTAGCAAGACAAGAAAAATGTTTGGATATGCGGAATCACCGCGTATAACCATTTTGGACAATTTGATTGTGACAGAACGACACTTTTTTTTAAATATGTTTCTTAATTCTAAAATTTTAATTTAATAGTTATGAATTCACATATATTAACTGTATAGTTAAAATGATTATTTATTAAAAAATAAATATTTAAAAATTTAAAATTATTTATTATATAATTAAATAATTATTTTAAATAATTATTAAATAATCACCATATTAATTCTTAATTATTAAATTAAAATCGGGTTAAGATATATTAACATGTATTGAAAAAAGCGTTACCTGCGCTGTACCCGCAGTGCATTTTGGGTTGGCAATTGGCCAGTGGCAGATCCAATATTTTGGAAATTGTGTTTTTGTTTTGAAATTTAAATTTCTTTTAAAAAAACTTTTGAATCTTTTGTCTTTAAAATTATATAAAAATAATTATTACATTTTAGTATATGTTTCCCTAGAGTTTGTCCCCAATATAAATTTCTGGTTCAGCCCGCCTTAGCCGTGAGAACATATTGCCGTTTGATTTCTTTGACCGCTGAAGCTTTTTTTGCCGCCTTCCCAACTCTATATATTCCGGGGCACGGCTACATTCCTAGCACACCATTTCAGCTCTTCAAAGAACTGCTTGATCCCTTGAAGATATATCTTGCTTTCTCCAGGAAAGGAAAAGAAGAGAATCATATCAGAATGGGTTCCCTTTCTAATTCAGGAAAACCTCATGCAGTTTGCATACCGTATCCGGCTCAGGGCCACATAAACCCCATGCTCAAACTCGCCAAGCTCCTTCATCACAAGGGGTTCCATATCACCTTTGTGAACACTGAATTCAACCACAAACGTTTGTTGAAATCCAGAGGCCCCGATTCTCTCAGGGGCTTGCCTTCTTTTCAGTTCAAAACTATTCCTGATGGCCTTCCTCCTTCAGATGTTGATGCCACCCAGGACATTCCCTCCCTCTGTGAATCCACTACTACCCACTGCCTTGCTCCGTTTAAAGAACTTCTCGGAAACCTCAACGACACGTCGTCTTCACAGTTGCCGCCTGTTTCTTGCATAGTTTCCGATGGAGTCATGAGCTTCACCCTTGCAGCTGCTGAAGAACTAGGTATCCCGGAAGTTCTGTTTTGGACCATTAGTGCCTGCGGTTTCCTTGGTTACATGCAGTATGCTAAGCTCATCGAAAAGGGCTTAACACCCTTAAAAGGTAGTCTTCTTAAATATTTAATCTGTTGACCTTAAAGATAATGTTTAAAATTTTGTTCAGCGATTAATATGCATGTTTTACTTAATTAAGGCATGGGTATCTTAAGGAATTAAGAATATTATAGCAATCGTTTTCTTCTTTAAATTTAATTTAGTTGACCTCTATCTATTAATCTGTGACTAATTGCAGATGCGAGCTATATTTCAAATGGATTTCTCGAGCAAGTTTTGGACTGGATTCCGAGCATGAAGGGTATACGTCTGAGAGACCTTCCGAGTTTCTTGAGGACCACAAATCCGGATGAGTATATGATAAAGTTTGTCCTTCAAGAAACAGAGAGAGCCCAGAAGGCTTCTGCTATTGTGTTGAATACATTTCAGGAACTGGAATCTGATGCAGCAGATGCACTCTCTGCTATTCTTCCTCCCATATATGCAATTGGACCTTTGCAATTAATTCTCCAGAGTCAGGTCGATGATGAGAACTTAAAGGTGCTCGGTTCAAATCTTTGGAAAGAAGAGCCCGAGTGTCTCGAATGGCTCGATACAAAGGAGCCTAGCTCTGTTGTTTATGTCAATTTTGGAAGCATTACTGTTATTACAGCAGACCAGCTTATCGAGTTTGCGTGGGGTCTTGCTAATAGCAAACAGACATTCCTGTGGATCATTAGGCCAGACCTTGTCTCCGGCGAATCAGCCGTTCTTCCTCCCGAGTTCATTGAGGAAACCAAAGCAAGAAGCTTGTTAGCTAACTGGTGCCCCCAAGAACAGGTTCTCAACCACCCTGCTATTGGAGGATTCGTGACTCACAGCGGATGGAACTCCACCCTAGAAAGCATCTGCAGCGGGGTGCCTCTGATCTGTTGGCCATTTTTTGCAGAGCAGCAGACCAATTGCTGGTTCTGCTGCACCAAATGGGGCATCGGCAAGGAAATAAACAGTGACGTAAAACGGGATGAAGTTGAGAGCCTTGTGAGGGAGTTGATGGCGGGAGAGGAGGGCAAGGAGATGAAGAAGAAGGCCTTAGAATGGAAGAATATTGCTCATGATGCAGCTACAAAGTCAGGTGGTTCTTCTAATCTGGAAAAGGTGATCAAAGTGCTCCTCTCCCCTGGACAGTGAGTATGAGTTCACAGCATCCCGCTGAGCTAATATGTCAGTGTTGTAAACTCGTAACTATTGTCTTTATTTTTTAGATATAATGATATCAAATTTTCCTTTCTGAGGCTGCTCATTGATCTCCTTGAGATTGTCTTGGGGAAGAAAATGGGAAAACTCTTCTAATATGTACAAATTACATTGCGCTTTGTCAAGGAAAAAAAGATACTAAAATCTGATATGTTTCAAAATATCATCAAAGTGCATTGAATAAGTTGCTCCTTTTCTGACGAGGTTGACCGTGGAATGCATATTTGGTGATTGATTTGAACCCCATACTCAAGGAACAATCTTAATATTTATTTAATTTCAATAATAAATAATAATTCAATTAATTAAAAATATTATTTACCAAACACGAGATCCTAGATTCGAATAATACTCCCCACGTCCAAAAAGGTCTGGTTGGCAGAAAAGTGGGCCAAAAAAGGCAATTATGAAATGCAGCAGTACCGGAGGACGTGCAGACTGGATCTCAAAAATGCTATTTTCTTGGGGGGCCAAAGTTCAACGATTTTTGTTTTCTTGGGTTGCGCATTTGCCAATGTCAGCCCCCAGCCGTTATGAGTAAGGAACCAATATTGACGTCAAGAGTTAGCCTCTTCATGCATACTTGGATTGAGATTTAATTTTATTTTTTATTTTAAATCTTATATTTTATAAATAATTTTTTTATTATTTTCAATAAAATTCAATTCAATCTCATTCTCAATTACTTGCATGAGTGGCAACAGTGCCATTTTTTATAAAAAATCTACGAGAAGGACCATAATTGCAAAAAAACTTCTTATAATTGAATCTTCCAATATGAAAACACGGTGATGATAAAGCCATCATAGAAGGAATCTTCCAATATAAAAACACCTACAATATGTCGTATGGGGTTTATTTATGGATAGATTTATACTTATTGCATTTAAAATAGAATATTTTTTAACAAAAATATTCTATTTTAATTTGTCACAAAAAATTTAGAAAGCTGTCTATCGTAAGTGATTTCATCACTTGGAGTTAATGAGGTTTCAATCTTTTAAATTAAGAAGCTTAGTTAGTATAAAATTAAAATAAAAATATCTGTTTTATAAAAAAAATGAGAATATATTATCAAGTAGTATCTCTTTGTTTAGTAAACTTTAATGATTAAATGGGTCGTTTTCCCTAACCGAGTGCTTTAGCTTATTCTTGCTAATAATAGTAAGCTTTCAAAAGACTAGAATAAATTCCATTATATCAAAAACAAAATCCCAAAACCAAACGTTTCCAATTAAGATAATATCATAATATTCAAAAGTAGAATACCAAAAAACTAAATTGAGATAATCAAGTATTCCTCCAAATAATAATTTGTAAATATGTGTGAAACACAAAACTTATGGACATAACAAATCTCAAAGACAGAGATACCTTTCCTTGAGAGATAATAATGAGACTTAAAATCATATCATGTTTAGCTTTGGACATAAAAACTTTAAATAGAATTTTAATTCCAAACGAGAATAGGTAAAGATAAACCCCAATAAATTTGAAAAACCCAATATAACATGACATTGTAATACCATGATGACCGGATTCAATTTAGCGATTTACCAAACTCATTGGATAAAGATGGCTCCTTAAACCTTCTTCAAGAATTACATGAGTTTTTCCCAAGCTATTTATTGAATTCAATTTGATCTTCTTGATATGAGAAAAATCAACTTCTAAGTATGAGAAAATGTCCAACTTTATAAAAGTGAGTCCCATGGTAGGTACCAATTGATGGAGTCGAAGAATCGATCCATCAAGGATCTTAATACCTGCAAGGCAAAAAGACAAAACAAAAATGAGAAGAGGTCAGAGATGACACCAAATAGCCTTTGATGCTTAAATTAGTATCGATTCATAAGAAAAAATAAACAAGAAGAATATATCATGGAGATGAACATAATCAATAACAATGAGAGTACACTTCTATATATACATGTCTTACCGAATTCTATAAGAAAATAGAATTCTTATAAGACAAGTAATTACAAGAATCTTTCTAGGATTTAATATCTTATTAGAGAAAAGAATCCCTACATAATTAGGATATAGTATGTTAATTCTTGAGCACAACAATGGTCAGAGCACTTGTGGTCCAAAAGGCCTTCCTCATCATGCTAGTTACATACTCCGGTGAACACTTGAATATGCAAGATAGTATAATTGTTATTCTTTGACTCTAAAATTGATTCAGCAAAAAAAATTGAAATTTAACATTTATTTTATTTAAAAATAAAGAAGCAGAAGTTTAATTTTTTGAAGTTAATTGTAGAAAAACAGAAAAAGGAAAACAGAAGATACTATAGGTTGAAGAGGAATAGAAAAGACTCATTGCCAAGAAAAAATTCTGTCCTAAATGAATAAATGGTGACCTGCTTAGCAAAAATAAAAATAAAGGATAAATGGTGACCCCATAAATTACATTTGAAAAAATAAAACAAAAAAATAAAGGAAAAGCACTTTCTCTAATTCTTGATTGTGCATCACATTTATGTGTACATGTCAAAATCCAAATCCCAACAATAATCACCATCAAATCTGCATGTTTAGGATTATACATCACCAGTAGTCCTTCATAACAACTCCATAGCCCTAGTTGCAAGTGATGCAAGGGAAATAATAACGTGTTTGTTTATTTTATTATTATTAAAATATTTTTATTTATTTAGAATTTTTAAAGTTAAAGATCTTAAGTAACTTTTATTTTTTTATTTTGATATTTCTCATTTTGAATTGTCCAAATTCCTCAACTTTTTTTTCTTTGTTATATTGAAAAAAAAGGTTTGATGAGTGTTTTAGGTGTAATGACACTAACCATCATTCTCGACTTTTCCAATCTTTAGCGGCTGTAAATCCAAGCTTTGCTGCCGAAACAGCTCAAATCATTGTCTGAAACAAACATGGGTTCCGTTGCACAAGAATCCAATTCCCCTCTTCACGCAATTTGCATCCCGTTTCCAGCTCAAGGCCATATAAATCCCATGACCAAATTGGCTAAGTTTCTTCATTACAAAGGCTTTCATATCACCTTTGTGCACACAGAGTTCAATTACAGAAGATTACTCAGAGCAGGCGGAAATGAATCTCTCCACACTCTACCCTCTTTCTGGTTCGAAACCATTCCCGATGGACTCCCGCCGTCAGATGCCGATGCTACTCAGGATGTTCCCTCTCTGTGTGATTCCACCAGCAAGAATTGTTTGGCTCCTTTCAGGGAACTTGTTGCTAGACTTAACGAGAGTTCTGATGTCCCTCCAGTCACTTGCATATTTTCTGACGGTATTATGTGCTTCACTCTCGAGATTGCTTGAGAACTTGGTGCCCCTGATGTCTTTTTCAGGACTAATGGCGCTACCGGTTTCATGGCTTACCTCCATTATCGTCAGCTTGTTGAAAAGGGCTATACACCACTCAAAGGTATACTATGACATTTTTAAGTTTTTCCATAATTCTTGATCTGAATTCTTAAATTCGTAATTGGTATTGGCACTGATGATCCTTCGCCTGGAATGCAGATTTGAGCTATCTGACGAACGGGTATCTACATACTGTCACAGATTGGATACCAGGCATGAAAGGTATACGTTTGAAGGAACTGCCAGCTTTTATTAGGACCACGGATCCTAACGATATTTTGTTGAACTCTGTGATCAATCAAGTTGAGAAAGTTCATGAAGCCTCCGCCCTGACTCTGAACACTTATGCTGCGTTGGAGGCTGAAATCTTGAATGAACTTATCTATGGTTCCTGGACTTTACACCATTGGACCTCTTCATCTCCTCGAGGATGGAATTCCAGATGAGGATGGGTTGAAATCTGTGAAATCAAATCTATAGAAAGAAGATTATGGTTGTACCGAGTGTCTCGATACCAAAGAACCTAATTCAGTTATATATGTGAATTTTGGTAGTGTCACCGTCATGGCACCAGAGCAACTGAGAGAATTTGCTCGGGGACTAGCTGACAGCAAGAGGACTTTCTTATGGATAATTCGGCCTGATTTAGTCACCGGTGAATCTGCAGTTCTTCCGCCTGAATTTCTTTCAGAGACGAAAGAAAGAGGTCTATTAGCAAGCTGGTGTCCTCAAGGAGAACTTCTGAAGCATCCATCAGTTGGAGGGTTCTTGACACATTGTGGATGGAACTCCACTTTTGAAAGTATATCTGCCGGTGTTCCTATGATATGTTGGCCATTCTTTGCAGAACAACAAACTAATTGCTGGTAGTGCAGCTAGCATTTGGGCATTGGCATTGAAACAGATAGTAATCTTAAGAAGGATGCAGTTGAGAAACTCGTAAATGAGCTGATAGTTGGAGATAGTGGCCAGAAGATGAGGGAGAAGGCACGGGAATGGAAGAAGTTAGCAGAGGAGGCCATTACAGCCCCATCTGGATCATCTTACAACAACCTGGAGAAACTGATCAACAATGTACTGTTGTCCAATAAGGCAAATTAGATAATCGAAATCCAACAGCCCTGTTTCTTTATTTTGTGATATAAAAAAATATTTAATTTTCTAAAGTACAAATATTTTCTGTCTAAATTTTCACAATTAATCTTCTTGACTCAGAACCCTAAATTTTTTAATTAACAAACTTAAAATGGTAACTTGAATACGGTCAGGATGATCACCTAAATACTTCGCGTGGGAGGAAAAAGCTTACGCATCTTTCCGTTACAATGTCACGGTCCATTTTATATTTAAAACCGTCCAAAGATCACAGAGTTTCTGCCTTTGTTGATGTATTTGATGCCCTCGAACATGGAATATTAGACTGAATTAGATCCATGTTCCTGCGCATATCCACCTTCAACTTCTGGAAATTCAACTCCTTGTGACAAAAAGAACTATTTTGTCTTCAGATTTATGGAAGCAAGATGAATGACTTGAAACAGAGAAGACCGAGTTCAGCTTGGAACATAAGGGTGCAAAATGAAAATCAATACAAATTGTTTATTTTTGGTACCGTTCACAAACAATATACTTTTGTAAAGTTTAAAATGGAAAATTTTAAAAATAAATTCTATTTAATACCATCCTAAATTGTGAAAATTCTTCACATGATGGAATAAAATAAAATATTATGCTCCAAATCTGTGGAAAGAAAACAATGGTCATTTTGAATGGTTCCATATAGAAAAGCTTGGCTCGGTTCTCAAAAAGAGGATAATTGTGGAAGTCTTATATAGTAGAAAATTTTGGGAGAACAACGTTGGTTCAATTGAAAGATTGAGGAAGGATTCTGATTTTGAGAAGAAGATTAAAATTAACCATTGTAGAAAATCAGGGGAAAAAAAAGAAAACAGAAGATATTATAGGTTGAAGAGAAATAGAAAAGATTCATTCCCAAGAAAACAAATTCTGTTCTAAATGAATAAATGGTGACCCTATAAATTACATTTGGAAAAAATAAAACAAAAAATAAAGGAAAAACACTTTCTGTAATTCTTGATTGTGCATCATATTTATGCATACATGTCAAAGTTGGGTACACTAATTAAGAAATGTTTGTATGGTAAAAGGAATAACTAAAACGTCTAAATGTTATAAATTATTAAAAAATGTCTAAAAGTTGAAAATTATAAGAGTGGAATACTTTGCGATAGTCAAAGCAGCCAACAAAAAGAAAAAGAAGCCTCTGGAAGAAGTTCCCTGAAGGCACCGAGCGCAGGGATGTCTTGGGTGGCATCGCCATCTGATGGAGGAAGGCCATCAGGAACAGTCTCAAACCGGAACAACGGGAGGCCCTTAACTGAGTCTGGACCTCTGGCTTTGATGAGCCGCCGGTGATTGTACTCTGTATTTACAGAAGTAATGTGAAAGCCATTGTGGTGAAGGAGCTTGGCTAGTTACATCATTGGGTTTATGTGACCTTGAGCTGGATGCGGTATGCACACTGCATGGGGATTCTCTGCTCGAGAAATAGAACTCCTCATTGGTACCGGAATTGGGATGGAAAATGCCAAAATGCTGGTGGTATTCTCAGCTTGAAGTTCGCTACAAACAGGATACAGCCTGTGGAGGTTGGAAGAAGTTCGAGCAAGTTAACAAAATAGCTTTAACAAAGTATCCAACAAACGACATATCCTCGAATGTTCGAAGAGAAAGCTGCCGAGCAAACCCGAAACGCCAAATCAAAAGCTTGGAATGGGATAGTGGCATGTGCTATCCTGAAGCTCCATGAAGATCTCTTCTGGAACTCCCAATCCTTTGATTTGCTTCATAAGCCAACTCCGACAACACCCTCGCATCTTTCCACTACAAATTGGAAAACAAAAGGATCATACTTTTTGATTGAGCTCCTGAGGCAATGATAGACTGGACCTCTGTAAGGCCCGTTAATATTAAATGGGCAACGTACATACTCAGTGACCAAATGATCAAAGTAGAAATGGGCTTCAGGTGATATTTTCATAAGGACTCGTAACTATTTCAGGTGAGACGGATTGCTATTAACAACCTTATTAGCTTTCCTCATGTGGGGGCGAAAGAAAATATTTCAAGAATCGCAGTATAATAAGGGTGTATTTTAATTATAATTCAAATTGAAAAGTTTTTTATTTGTTTGAATTTAAAATTTTTTATTTTAAATTTTTATAAAAATAAAATATTTATAAAAAATAAGTATAATTTAAAATAAAATATTTATATTACGTAATAAACCAAATACACATTCAACTTTTTGATAGGTTCTATATCTTTTTTTTTTCCTTTTTCTTACTATTACTAGTTTTAGAAGAGATTGTTGAGAATGGACCTTTTGGAAAAGTGAAAATTTTGCTTGAATTGCAGTACAAGGGATTGATGAAAGAAACTTAGATGCAAGAAAATTTTTTTTATAAATATGTACAAGCAAAATATACAAAGGCTAGCAAGCAAGGTGAGTTTCACACAATTGTTGAGCACCGAGACGTGTTAGGGTCAAACAGCGCAGGCAGAAGATACTTCCTCCCGTTTACACCTAACGCATTATAGCTTGCACCGCTAGTTTTATCCAGCAATAGCTCCCCAGCATATCCGGGATAGGCTCCCTTACCATACAACCCAGGGCAAGCCGATGCTGCCTCAAGAGGGGCGCCAGCTGAGCCTTGGAAGTAGCCGTTCCCAAAAGGGTTTGTGACGGCTTCAGCCATAAGACTTGCTATATTTACAACCATGCCATCTGTGCCCACATCATCATTGGGTGCACCCAGTGGCTTGGTTTGTGGCCCATAGATGGGCTGGTGAAATGGCCATGCACATTGACCCGGACACTGAGTCACCGAGTTGCCAACCCAGATGAAAACCGATTCTTCGCCCTTTTCCCATCCATGGTACCCACAGTTACTCATGCAAAAACCTTCTACGCCAACACCTTCACTCGTGAGAACCAGTGTCAACCCACCGCGTTTCAAGTTCGCACGGTCAGCCAACAACCTGATATGGGATTTCTTCAGGGATTTTCCCATTGAACAGTTCTCATCAGCAACCTGATGGGCCAAGATTATGTTGGTTTGTTTCTTACCTGCCTTTTTCATATAAGTTTCTACGGTTTGCCACCAGTGGGACACAGTGGGAACTTTAGGAGATGCATTTTTTCTACTAGGGTTTAAGGAAAGAAGAAAATCCACAATAATGGATTTCTGGGCTGGTGAAAACTTTCCGTACCAAAGAATTGAAACATGGAGGTCTCCTTCAAGCAATGCACCATTGTGATATTTAAGAACCATAGGAGGAGGCTGATACAGCGAGAAAAGCTTTCGAGCACCATAGCTTGTGTTGGCAAAGCTCAGTAGAAGAAGAATAAGAAGTATGAAAGTTGCTCTGAGAAGGCAAGGAAGAGCCATTAGTAGAGATGACAAAATGCGTGTTGAGTAAAGAGAAGAAACAAGCTTTGTAATTTGAATTGGGGTGGGAAAGTGAGAGTGGTGAGTGAGTATATATAGGTAGGATGGTGCATGAATGGAGAACTGGTACGGGTTCTTGATGTAGCTTTGGTCAGCAGTTTCATTGACAGATGTATGAATTTTACAGTATGGAGATCACGACAGAGTGAAGAAATCAAGATAAGATGAAGATGGCGACATCTGGGAAGAATCTAACAATCTATTGGATGCCCTTTGTTTCCTTCATTTTTCTTTTCTTTTCTTTTTTTTTATTTCTTTCACTTGTTGAGAGTATAGAGATTAGGACACTTCGTAGATACTTACACCAATGGCGACAATAGGCACGAACGAAGTTTAAAAGGGTGGTGGGCAAGGAGTGGGCTGTTTCTTGCATGTGTTCAGAACTTATTTCTAGGCAATAGGTGGTATATTTATGTCATTTTATACAACAATTTCTCGGCATCAATGTATGATTAACTGTATAAGCTTAAACAATTTCGTTTCAAGCATACTAGGCGAGCTCTCTAGTCCCATTTTGAATTTTTTTATACTTCTAGATTATTCCAACAACTTATCCAACTTATGATGAGAGAATACTACTTGTCCTTGCATGAATTATGTGCATGTCTAAGATTCAAACACCAGGCAGGGAGGACGATTTATGATCATACCCAAAAGGAAGTGACTTCACTTCGATTAACCCCCTTCTCCCAACTAGGTTTCATAGGATATGTAAATTGGTGTGGTTAAAAAAATTAAATATGGGACTGAAATTTGTGAATGGGTACTATTTGTGTATACAATCATACTATTTAATATATCCATTACATTGTTCATTTGCAGCCTAAGTAATAAAGTAATTTAGATTTCACGCCAAACCCTTCTGTTGTGGAAAAACTGAATCCCTAAGCAATTGAGTAAGGTTGCTGCAACATCCAAAGCCAAAAGCTATAGCACATAGACCTAACGAAGACTGGATAGGGTAAGCTGTGGTGTTTTCTGAGGATGGTGATTTCTGTGTCTTTATTGATTGACTTGGCCAACACCTTAATTTGTGGTTGGGGGCCGGGGACTACGTTCACTATTTCTATAACAGATGTGCACTGAACTTGGGCGTCATGGGCATCAATGGATCTAGGCTTCATTTCTCAGCATCCACGAAGAGCTAGAGAAGGATTTAATCATGAAAGCTTTCCATGCTTTTGTGGGGTCATGATCGATGAAAAATTGCCCTTCTTTTTGGCAGTGGATTCAGGCAATTGATAATGATTAAAATTAGTAGAAGGATTAGATCTTTGCTAATTAATTGCTTGTTTCATCTAAATCGCAATAGCTGTACAAAGCAGGACCCAAGAGTGAAAATATGAAGAAAGTTTAACAAAAGCAATGAGCCTTCTAGACCTATAAAATATGTAGTGAAAGCTATATCTCATCTCAGATTTAGCCATTATTATCTTTTTGTTGGTTAGATTACGTTCCATATATGAATGGCAAGAATTTATAGGCAAAAGGAAGAATGAGCGAAGCAAATCTTTTGAATTGGAAGCAGATATAAAGTCCTCCCTCCAAGAAAATGACTCGAGAACCAAAAAAAATCCTTTTAATTTTTAGCGTCTCAAACATCTGGTACATCAGCATATTAAAATTTTATAATTCCACTTATATAATATTCTCGTAATAGGAAAGAAACCCCCAACCTCCCAGCCCGACTTCTGAATTCATATCATATCGATAAATTGGCTGCTCATGAAATATTACCAAACGTCTTCCGGTTTAATGGTTCCTTTTTTGTTTAGTCAACAACACAGAGGCTGGTTTTTTTTTTTCTACTAGCAAGATCAATATTCAAGAAAATATGATATAGAGCTTCAAATTGGCAATAGCGACGACAACTATAGCCAACGCGATACACGAATAATGGCATGCTCAACTACTCTACTTAGCTAAGTAATTAGAAATTTAGAATTAGGCAGTGGCTAAAGTCAAATTAATTCCCAGCCCACAAAAAATAATTAATTGCCATAAATTAATCATATGCAAAGTTATTAAGTAGCCAAGCAGAAATTCACAATGGCACTACACGTGCAGCTACAAGATCTATCCTATATATTAGAGTGTGTATCTTATCTATCTTCATGTAACAAAGCAAGGAAACAAGACAGCTTTGCTTTGCATTAAGGTCAAAGACAAGTTAGCCTAGTCATATAGTATATCGATCAAACCATATATAAGACACGCAGTAGATAGTATAGAATCTAGATTTCTTTTTCTTTTTTTTTTTTCTTCGGTAATACATTAACAAATTGAATAGATAACTTATCACGGGCTTACTCGCTTTACTCTCACATGAAGTTTCCAGTGAGGAGCGGCGGATTTGATCAGCAGCCATTGATCGGGTGACAGCTTTAGCTTTGTTTACAGAGATCAACTCCAAATTGAGGGAGCATGCCATTAAATGTTGTTGAATCGCATCCAACGGTAGTCTGCTACAAAGACATTTTTGTCAAACGTTTGGAGGCAATGAGTTTTTCTTACATTACTTTGTCTGAAAATACTATTATAGACCAAGAAACACTGGAATTATTTAGGCTCAAATTGGCCTGCAGAAAAATGAGTCGCACAAGTTTTTCAGCAGCGGAAACTATGAGTTTCTTCAAACTCTGGTCTTGTTTTGAACCCTTGTGCATCATGCTATGAAACTAATAATATATAAAAGAAGACATCCGCAAGCAACGGCTTTGGTTTTTTATTTTACTATACAAAATAATCGAAGGGGTGGAATTCTATTTAATGCATTATTTGGGTAGATAAGGGGACGGGATTAAGTTTAAAGAAAAAGGCAGCTAAGTTCAAAAGGGGCAAAGCATAGACAGACTAACAATATTCCCTCGGCCCCCTCTATCCCTACATACGCATGGATCATATATTATTCTATCTTTATTCACAGATCTCAATATTTGTGTTATTTCAAAAATAATTGTATTGTATTCCACGATGACTTCTTCTTCTTAATTTCGTGACCAAGAATTTCAGGGATGCTCCTCCATGGACCAACATTTACAGATACATAGTTCCAACAAGAACAGTCTCCCTGCTACTCTTTCCATTTTAAAATATAACGTTATTTATTTTTAATTTTAAAGATTATTTTTTAAAATTTTTTTATTATGAATATAATTTTGTATTCTTTATTATATTAATAAAATTGATTAAAAATATAATTTTTTTAATTTTCTTTTTTTAATCTATACAAAATAATTAAAAGATTTTTTTATTTTAAAACAAATAGAACATATAGTCTTATTTGCTTGCTAATATATTGATGGTATGATCTACTCCATATATAGTATTCATCAATTAAGAGCAATGGACTTTTTTTTCCTTTTTTTCTTGTCCTTTTACCTTCTTGGTCCGTGTATGTATGTATCATAGATGGGAATCTTGCCCTTAGGTAAGGCCAAGTAGAACCTCTAATGAGCAACTAAAGGATTTACAAACATGAATGGTTCTAATAGTATTTGTTTTTTTAATAAATAGTTACATATTTTTTCTATATATAGTATAACTACTTAATTATACAATGTTTGTAAGAATAACATAAGCAAGCAAGTTAGGTATAGTTCGCGGCTTTGAACTTTTTTTGGTATTTTGTAATAAGTTATTATTTTGGTGCAGATGTGGTTAGGACATTTCCTCAAGGACAATACTGGTTCTCAAACTAGATATTCTTTAAACAGTGGGAACTAAAACTTCCATAATTATATTCAGGGTATGTTTCTCTTGTTAGTAGCACAGTTTCTTTCTTTTATAGCAAATCTAAAAGGAAAGATAAGTGCTATGTTGCGGTCTAATCGTCAATTTTATTTCAAAATATAAGATATTTTGATATTCTGTGTAGATTAAGAAAGAAAAAAATAATAAATATTATTTTTTATTATATTATTATCTAATTCTATTAAAATAATAGAGAATGAGATAATTATATTTATAGTGAGTGTAACTTTAAAACAACTAGTCTTAAAATTTGCAAAAAAAATATTTTGAAAAGAAAGAAAATAACCAAAAGACCTTATATTTTAAAACTAATAGAGTATAAAGGAGATAGAAATAAATAAATTAACATCCAAAACTTTTTTTTTCTTGGCTGGGTAAATAACATCTGGAACTTACTACTTAGGTAAAAGGTTGCTTTTATTTAATAATTCAATTACCACTAATTCAACTACACGTTGTTATTTATATTATTTTTTTGGAGGGGTGGGGGTTGAGGGTAGAAGGAGCGAAAAAAGAGGGAAAAAAAAAAAAAGGAAGCGTGCTAGGCATAGATTCGCAGTGTTCAACTGATCAACTTGTAGCTATATTAGCTGTGTTGTTTGCGAATAACGAAACAGAGGCAGCAAAGAGACCTCTAAGTTTCCATCAGACACGCTGAGTTTTCTGTTCATTCATTCACATTTCTCGGGAGATTAGGGCATTGGAGGAGGACGGATTATGGGCCATTATTTGTATCTTCTATACTTTATTCGCGTACTAGCAATAAAATTGATATAATTTATAAGTACGATCGATTAGATTATGCATTGATTTTTGCTTTATTGCTATTCTCTATGCGGATATTCTTTAAGATAAGGGGTTTTTGGCTCGCCAATTTAGATTTACAGTAAGACATGACATCACTTATTATGGATTAATGCTAATAGTGTTAGTTAATTTTTTAATTATTATCATTGGGAATAACTATCTCTCATCTACTACTAGTATTTTATGGCGATAGATTCAAGTGTTCGAGTGTACAAAAATCGAATCAAATCTAATTGAAAATTTTATTTTGGTTTAATTTTTTAATATTTTAAAAATTATGAATATTTCGATTCAAGTGTTTCGAGTGTATAAAAATCGAATCGAATCGAATTGAAATTTTTATTTTTTATTTTGAATTGTAATTCAAATATACCTTAGTTTTACATTATGAAAGACAAGATAATTACTAACTCGAGTAATAGGTATATTTGCTGATAAAAAATATGTGTAAATTTATTTATCCAATTTCATCTTTATAGAAAAATAGGAGTATTTGAATCGATCAGCAATTTAAAAATAATTACACTTTTCATTTCAAATTCTATTTTTTACAAAAAAAAATATTCTAAAAATTATTCTCTTTCGTAATAAACGATATTGTAAAAATTTTATTTTGTTACAAAATAAATATTAGTAAAAAAAATTAAATTTTTATTTATCTTTATAGTAAAATAATAATATTTAATATAATAAATATTATAATTTTAAATTTTTATAAAGAAATAGTATATTTAATTTAAAATTTAATTAATTTAATTATTATATATATATATATATATATATATATTATAACAACACTTATTATAGAAAGTAGAAATACTTTTTTAAAATTAAATTACAGAACATGTACCCCGTCAAACGTGGACACAAAATAAGAGAAAAAACGGGCAGGCATGGCTTGAGCACTGCGGCGGAGAATGGCGATAGAAAACAGGGGGACAGTTGTCACATACAAGCTTGATCCAGTTG
Source organism: Rauvolfia tetraphylla (assembly GCA_030512225.1). Taxonomy (NCBI): domain Eukaryota; kingdom Viridiplantae; phylum Streptophyta; class Magnoliopsida; order Gentianales; family Apocynaceae; genus Rauvolfia; species Rauvolfia tetraphylla. The sequence goes on along the minus strand of JAJQKT010000058.1, from coordinate 5,810,074 downwards.
GCACATTGCATAGTTCACGAGTACTTTGTGTGGACCAATCTCTATTCCCATTAGGCTATTACTGTAAGTACCACAAATATATAGGCGCGTCAATAGCGGAATGCCGTGAGCTTCTTTGGATTCCCTCAGCTCACTCACACATCCCAATAAGGCTAACTCTTCCCAAATGCTGACTGCCAACTGGACTCTGTCCCCACGCTTCCCAATAATCACTGCCCGCCTTCACCCACTTTACTGCCCCCACACATTCCAGCCTGTCAACTTCCCCAACCTCACGTCTCAAATTCACTCTACTTTTCTTTTCCCAAAATACCCTTCCAAATTTTATCACTAATCAACCAATTCCTCATCCAAGTTATATATATATATATATATATTTTATTTATTATTCAATATAATCTCAAAAATCAAATTAAATTAAAGTAAAATTTATATTTTGATTTAACTTTTCATTTAGGTTAGACTCGATTTATAAAAATTTTATATAACTTAATTTAGTTTTTAATTTCTATATTTGTTCAGACTAAAAATTGAAATAAAAAATTAAAATTAAAAAATTATATATAAACATATTATATAAATGTATTCTTCTGTTTGAAAATAAATTTTTAAAATAAAATTACTAATTAAGGTATTTTGATAATGTATTATTATTATTTTTTTAAATTTAATTTATAACCGAATCGAATCAAATTAATTTAATTCAGTTTGATTTTATTTTATTTTTTAAATTTTTAAAAAATTAAATGAACATATATATATATATATATAATTTAAACAGTAACTGTTTGAAGAATTCATAAAATTAAATGAATTGAAAATAAATGAACTTTCAACTTTAATAACAATTAAATATACAAGATGACAAATAACAAATTTATATTGAAACGGTAAACAAATAAATCCGAACTATGTTTGGATATTAATCAATTGAATAATTGATAACTCAATTTACTTGTGTTTAATATAATCACACATCTATTTGTAAAATAATTTATTCATATCTCGATATTAAATACAATATAAATTTAAAACAAGTTAACTGATGGGGGTAGAAAGGGCAGGGGGTTTTTAGGAAATAGGACAAACCCACTGTACTGTACAACTGCTGTAAGCCTGTAACAAAGCTATAATCCTTTTGTACTGTAGCTAAGAATAAAGGTAATCAATACACACAACGCGTTCCAATTTGGGTGTCCGTTGGACCCCCCTTTTTCCCCCTTTTCCTTTCTTCTTTTCTCTCTTTCTTGCTAAGCAAATGTCTCTTTCTAAGCAGCTTCTTCCACAGCATGTAAATCCATGTCTCAGTTTCTTGAATTTTAAATATTCGTAAACTAAGATGAAAATCTCCGAAGCCCCTATATAAATAGCTAGCCTTCCTTCCCTAGTAGCATCCAAGTTCACTATCAATATTACCTCTTAATCAACTCACCTTCTGCTTCCCTTTCCCTTTCCTATTTCCAAGTGAGAAGTGCAGAAATCATTCCCAAAGAAATGGCTCTTTCTGCTCACATTTTGAATATCTTTCTTGTGATTTCTCTCTTCAATTTGTGCTTTGCTTCGAGAATGCTTAGCACATCGGAAAAAGACCAGCAAAACCAGCTACTGCACTACCATAAAGGTCCACTTCTCAGTGGAAAAATTTCTGTCAATTTGATTTGGTATGGCAAGTTCAAGCCAAGCCAAAGGTCTGTTATCTCTGATTTCATCTCTTCTCTTTCATCATCTTCATCAAACAAAGCACAGATCCAACCATCGGTTGCCCAGTGGTGGAAAACCACCGAGAAATACTACCACCTGGCCAACTCCAAAAGGCTCTCGTCGCTGTCCCTCTATTTGGGTAAGCAAATCTTGGACGAGAGCTACTCTCTCGGGAAGAAGCTATCGCAGAAACATATCGTACAGCTGACCTCCAAGGGCGAACAAATGAATGCCATCAACGTGGTCTTGACAGCTGCGGATGTCGCCGTCGATGGTTTCTGCGTGAACAGGTGCGGCACTCACGGATCGTCAAAGGGCTCCCTTGTCAGAGGCAAAAACTACAGATTTGCATACATCTGGGTCGGAAATTCCGAAACCCAGTGCCCAGGTTACTGTGCCTGGCCATTCCACCAGCCAATCTACGGACCGCAGAGCCCACCCTTGGTTGCACCAAACAACGATGTGGGCTTGGACGGCATGGTAATCAACTTGGCTAGCCTTTTGGCCGGAACTGCAACCAACCCATTCGGAAATGGCTACTATCAGGGACCAGCTGATGCACCACTGGAGGCAGCCTCGGCTTGTCCCGGGGTCTACGGCAAGGGGGCGTATCCAGGCTATGCTGGGGACTTGTTGGTAGACCCCACTAGCGGTGCAAGTTACAATGCACACGGTACAAGTGGGAGGAAATACTTGCTTCCCTCATTATACGATCCTTCCACTTCTGCGTGTTCTACTTTGATATGAGGAAGAAAATAAGGGGTTTTTCAATATTAGGATTTAAAAGGCGGGAGTTATATGTCGGAAAATATTGTAATTCATTAATTCATTTATTTGTTTTGAATTAAATTATGGAATGGCAAATTACTACGGTTTGCTATAATTTTGATCTTAAACTCCCTTAATTGTCCCCTTTTTTCTCTTAATTAGTCATCGAACAACTATTATCTGGCTTAAAGTATTTTGGCCAGGCACATTACTCTCGAACGGAATGGAACGGATTATCTAAAACCAATAGAAAATTTGTCCATAATCAGCTATCCAAAAACAATGGCTTCAGCCCCTTCCCCAAGATGTGAATGGAGAGGTGAAAAATGAAAATAGTTGATTGGGGAAAAATGAAAGTGAATGCCAATTGTAGCAAAAGAATATACAAATGGGCTGGTTCATCTGTACTTGATACAATTCTACGACTTTGAAGCCTCATCGAAGGGGGCAAAATTTGTTCACTTCTGGATCAATTGGTCCAGAGTCTGAAGGCAAAAGGAAAAGATCCAAAAATATATTTAAATATGAACTTGAAACGCTTATCTACTAAAAGATTTCACCCAGTGCTAATTAAAAATTGTAAGGCTTGATTTGTGTAAATTTTATCTTTTGTCAAACGAAAAGTTTAACACAACATACATATACAAGAATAATAAAGTTAATAAAGTTTGATACAACAAAATTAATAACGAGTTTAATAAATTCATTTAACTTTTATCACAAAGAGTACAAGAATATACTCATCTTAATCTCATCCAGTGAGTTTTATACTGGATTTGGTAAACTTTTTTTTTACCAAAACTGTCTCCATGTTTGAAAATTCAACAATTACAACTTTATCATAACAGTTGAAAATACACCAACCACAATTACTATCTCTTCACAATTATAAAACTCATTACATTCAACCATAACTTGTTTTATTGAACTTACCTAGGATATGTCGAACACTTATCAATGGCGGAGTACCATTTTCTTCGTGAGATAGATGGAACACAAACATATTCAAGTGCATCTAGTGGTTTGTTGAATAATCAACAATATGCACTTTGAACAAAAATAGTACATGTTAACACATGAATTCTAGAAAAGAAAGATAAAGTATGCTAAGACCTCTCTTATATAAAAAAATAAATAATCTCTTAATATAGAAATATGTTATATAATTTCAAATATAAAAAAATAAAAAAATAAGCTATTTATTTTGAAATAAAAGAAAATATTACAATGTATTGCAAGATTTTTGTTTTTAAATTTGTGTTTTTTGAGATAACGTGATAAATTAGCTTTATTACTATGTGCAACAGCTTTTCACTATAGAAAAGAGAACATTATCCCTTTTTTTTTTTTACTAATTTCTGCTTTGTCTTTACATTTTGAAAACCCGTTTTGCTCTTTGGTATGTGAAAACTCCACATTGGCATATGAGCTAAAATGTTGAATTCTGTCTAATGGGATGGAAGTCAGACATATAAATATTCCTTAAAGAAATGGATAATATTCTATCTTAAAAGTAAAATTAAAATTTTAAATATAAGATTTATATTTTTTTATAAATAATTTAATTTTTTTTAAATTTAAAATAAAAATTTTAAAATTAAACTTTATTTAATTATACTGAATAAAAAGAACTTTACCAAGAGAAACTATTATACTTAACGCAGTAGCAATCTCTATTTTTCAAAAAAAAATTAAAAATAAAAAGCTCAACGTGACCTTACAGTTCAAATATGATTAACGTAGGTCAAATAAAACACTTGGCACCAAGCTGCAGTTAATAATGATGACGTAAATAATAAAAGCAGACGTGGACTGATTTTTACACAAAAAATAATGAAACTTTATTCTATATTTTCACCCCAGGTCCAACATCTTTGATTCATTTGGATTGCATCACTACAAACTAAATACATAATTGAGCTACACTTTTCTTCTCATAAAAAAATCATATTCACGGAATCCAGGACAAAATCTATCTAAAACAAACACAATCTAAATATACCATTTTTGTCATAAGGGTGAGATTTGATCATTTTTTTATTTTGACATTTTTATTTTAAATTTTGTGAAAGACGAACTAATTGTGAGAAAGATTGTTTTGCTAAAGTAAAAAATTTTGCATTTGATTTCGGAGTAAAAAAATTTTATTTTCAAAACAAAAAACAATAGTAAGTATCTTGTTGTTAGAAAACACTATATCTATTGATACTCCTTTTATACGGCTCTACTTGCACAATATTTATCTCAAAATTAAACTTAAAATTTTAACTGTAATACTTACATCTCATCTCACAAATAATTTAACTTTTACGAAACTCAAGACAAACAATTCAAAATTAAACCCTATCTAATTACACCTGAAAAATTAAAGGTTAAGGCAATCACAATCACCCTGACCTGTTGCTCTCCTTATAGCTCAGAAAAAATATTATTATTTATTGAATTCTTATTGTTGTTTTTAACCTTGGCATTCTAATTTATCCTTTTGCTATATTAATAAAGTTTCTTTTCCATCGAATAAATTTTATTTTTTTGTAATTATTGATGTGAACTAGTAAATTGGCTAAACAATTCCCCTCAAAAAATTGGGAATGTGAATATTACCAATGGACTATATTCACTTTATTCTTATGTGAATAGAATATGTCACCTTCTCCCAAAAAAAAAGAAAAAGAAAAAAGAATGTTCCAAAAAAAATAAAAAAGAAAAACAGAGGAAGAAGAAGACCCGATACTGCAACATATAAGAAGCTGCTTTTGGGGAAAAAAACACCCACGTCACTCTCACTCCCGACGCGGTGCATGAAACCATCAAGCGTGTTTGGTTTTGTGGGGTTCGACGAAAGGGTGTTAACTTCAATGCTTATCCATTTAGGTGCAGCAACCCCAGCTAGCCGACTGTTCCGAAAGCACCGCGCAGATCTGCACTGTCGTTTCCCCAGTAGAACCCAACTGCTACTGTCTCTGCCGTCCAAACTCAAATTTCCAGTTGTCTATCGACAAGAAAAAGGTTCTTGCAAAGCGTCTTCTTCACATTCGAGATAATACTAGAAAGAATTGCAAATTGCCTTTTAATAATAACGCGGCATCAGGCTGGCCCTTAATTAGCACTCAAGTCAAGTTTTGCTCTCCTTCCTGGAGGCTGCTCTCTACTCCTTCCCTATTATAAATAGGCGCCGACCCAATACCAAATCTCCATCACTTCATCCCATATCTCGGGAAGCAAATATCTTACTGCAACTGTTTAATTCCCAAACACCATCTTCATCGTCACCATTCTAGTAGTTTAGAAACATTATTGTATTAACCATGGCCCCCAAGATTGTCATGCTAATCTTGGTTGTTGAATTAATGTTGCTGAGTGCTGCGTCAGCTGGGAGGGTGCTCAGTGGCTCTGTCAAAGAACAAGATACCATGCCGTTCCAATACCACAATGGTCCTCTGCTTTCTGGGAAGATTTCTGTCAATTTGATCTGGTATGGTCAGTTCAAGCCTGCCCAAAGGGTTATTGTATCTGATTTCATCGCCTCGCTTTCGTCCTCGCAAACACAACCTCAGCCTTCAGTGGCCACCTGGTGGAAGAACATGGAGAAATACTACTCCTTAATCAAATTGAAGAAACCCAACCTCTCATTCGGCAATCAAATCTTTGATGAGAACTACTCCATGGGCCGATCGCTGACGATGAGGCAAATTCAAGAATTGGCAGCAAAAGTTGATGAATTCAACACCATCAGTGTTGTCTTGACTTCATCAGATGTTGCTGTTGAAGGGTTCTGCTCCAGCAAATGCGGAACACATGGTTCACAGAATGTTATTGTTGAAGGCAAGAATCAAAAGTTTGTCTACATTTGGGTTGGGAACTCTGAGACTCAGTGCCCAGGTCAATGTGCCTGGCCATTCCACCAGCCCATCTACGGACCACAAAGCCCACCCTTGGTTGCCCCCAACAACGATGTCGGTTTGGATGGAATCGTGATGAATTTGGCAAGCCTATTGGCTGGGACAGTAACCAACCCCTTTGGAAATGGCTACTATCAAGGACCTGCAAGTGCACCGCTGGAGGCTGCCTCGGCTTGTCCCGGGATATATGGTAAAGGAGCCTACCCTGGCTATGCTGGGAATTTGCTGGTGGATTCAACAACTGGTGCTAGCTACAATGCTTATGGTGCCAACGGCAGAAAGTATCTTCTTCCTGCTTTATATGATGCCTCAACCTCAGCTTGTTCTACTTTGGTTTAACCGGGGGATGCTCAGCTTGGAATAATTACTTCAAATACAAATGGACAATGTACATAGAGCTATGTATTCATAAAAGTATACGTCATATTTCATTGATTCATGCTTTTAGTTGAAGGAACATATATATATAGCGCGTTTGTCTGTATCTAATCTTGAGCTATAAAGCTTTCTTGTTTCTTGTTGTAAAATTTTTTCAACGTTAGTTCGAGTTGTTTTCCTGCCTTCTTGCATGATGCATTGTGAAAAAAAACTTTGCACTTGGCTCTTAGGCTAATGGTTCAAGTACATAACTTTTGTGAGTTAGACAGATTGAACTTAATGAAATACTGTACAAATAGAAACAGAAAACAGAAAGCACGCCATTGTGGAGAGTAACTTTTGTTCGAGATGAACTTCCGCTGCATTCTTTCATCATGTAGAACTGGAGTGCAAGTATTGTGCATGGAATAGAAATAAAGAGAATTCTGCATTAAAAGAACAGAAACTGAACTTATAAGAAACCAGCGGACAACATAAAATGGCCCATCTATAACAAATTCGGCTGTTACCAAAATAACATAAAGCGTCAAAATTTGTGTGTGTATTTCTTTCAACAAAATTGTGTTCAAATTATCTTATTTAAGTATTTATCAAAGATTTTAAGTGAGATTGGATAAAGTTTGAATTTGAGATTTTTTGTTTTGAGTTTTGTATTAATATTTTTTTATTAAAAAATAAAATTTAAAATTAAAATTTTATATTAAATTTTACAATAAAATTCAATCTAAATACATGATCAATTACCTCTAAAAAGGAATTCAAAGATCAACTCTCATAAGTCATTGAATATCTGTTTGAACTCCCTATGCACTTTCTTTGAGGTATTCAATATTTTTCTTATAAAACAAAAGAATGCCTGCATCATCAGTTGCACGATATTGTTAAACTCTCAACTGTTCCTTATATACAAAAAAAAAAAAAGATATTTCCCTCCCTAATTTTTTTCTCTTTAAAAAAATTGAACTCAAACAAGGAGAAAACGAATACTAAGAAAATAAAGAGTTTGAGAGCAGAGAGAGTTGTGAAGGGGAGATTCTGCTGGCTTCAATTCTGCTGGCCACGCATTAGACACCAATACAGAAAGAATTACGTATAAAATTCCGTTTCTAGTGAATGCAAATGCCAAATGGTCTGCCCCAACAGTTTCCGCAAGACTCTGAGGAGCTTCTTCATGAGAAGCTTCCTACTGTGTTTCTAAAAGGAGACCCATCACAAGCTCTGCCCGTCAAATAATTAACAGCTCAATATGATTTACTTCACTGTTTCCCAAGATGTATCAAATTAAGAAAGGATAATTAAAAAGCTCAGCAGTTGAACGTCTAATCTATTTAAAATATTGAAAGGAAAAGCATAAGGGAAAAGAAATATTTACCTATATACTCTTTCTATTTAGAAGGATAAAATGGTACAAACACGTATATTATGAATACTGACCCTCTAATTAAACTATAGAGTGGCTGATTGTCGTATTAAATTATTAATTGTAACAGTTAGTTTTTATTTTTTAAAAAAATCAATAAACAACTATTCGAAACCCATTTAGTTGAGGCTTGTCACAATTGACATACTTCAATCTTAAAGTATTCCACTTAGTTAAGTGGGGCCCTTAGAAAATCTTTTTTCTAAAATAAAATCTTTTGACAATTTAAATATTTTATTTTTAACTATTAAAATATTTATTCATAATTAAGTTAGTAAATCTTATTTATAATCAATCAAGTTAGTAATCCTTATTCATATTTAAGGCAAAAGGCTAGTTTTTAAGATTTTCTAAGAATATGTATAAAATAAATAAGAAGGACTAAAGAATTAAATTTATTTCATTCAAACTTAATATCAAATGATGAATATATATAAAATAGACAAATATTAAATTTAGCATGGTCACAAACCTGGCTAGCCTTTTGGCTGGGACTGTCACTAATCCTTTTGGGAATGGCTACTATCAGGGACCTGCTTCTGCACCACTTGAAGCAGCCTCAGCTTGCTCCGGAGTCTATGGCGAGGGAGCATATCCAGGCTATGCTGGGAACTTGCTGGTAGACTCTGCAACTGGTGCCAGCTACAATGCCCGTGGGGTGAATGGAAGAAAATACTTGCTTCCTGCACTTTATGATCCCAAAAATAATTCGCGTTCCACCTTAATTTAGAGTTGTTTTAAGTATCTTATGTATACATATTAGGAATTAGGACGGAAGAAATTTTCACATATACGCATATGTAGAAAGCAACTAAATTCATTCATTTATTCCTATGCAGTTAAAGTTCATTTCATTTTCATCCTAACATTCTAGGACACTGACTTGCTAGCAAATTCTTGATATAGCAACTCAGATATAACTCACCCAAACATATAAGAAAGGAAAAAACATATTACAAATCCTGTAACTCAAAAAAAGGAAAAAAGAATGGTCAGCACTAGCTGCTTTTTGAATGATGAAGATCATTGCATCTAACATTCCCGAAAACAAACAGACAACCAAAGAAGGTTGTTCCGCACTGGGTTGGTTGTCAGGTTTTGATTGTAATAATTGCGGAGAGTGTTGTTTTGTTGGTAATTGACAAAGTAAGGGGGAATGAAAAGAGTAGAGTGATGATTAAAATGAAGTTTAGATTAAACAAGGACTGTTCACATTTGCTTAGAAGATAATAATTGCACTCGAATTTATGGAATTTTTATTGAGGTTCTAATTTTAGAAGAACTGTTCTATTAGTCTTGCTTCCTTCATTATATGTAATAAAAGGTACCCTGAAGTTCCTCAATGCCACAACAAAAACAGCACACTTCCTGTTACTTAATTGTTAAGTATTCTGATAATTGTATATATTCTCAGTATTTTCCTAAAACAGCAAATATTTTGCGAATAGATGACTTTGCAAGCCCGAGTATATGTTTCTAGTAAAAATTCTTTTGAACAACATATAAATTACCAATAATTATTTTCTTAAGTTCCTAATCACCAATTTTCAATCCAAATGTAAAATAAAGCAACTAACACAAGAATACATTTACACGTGTATTCATCATTCAGCAAATTCAAACAAATTAATAATGAGTTTCAAGAAAATTATGGTTACTAATGAATTGCATTCTCTCTTTTCTAGACATTTTATGAAATAATACTCTTTCTTTCTTATTAAATTAAGGCATATATGTTTACCATTTTACTAGAAAACCTCTGTCACTATAAATTTTCATATATCTTTTTTCAAATAAATTAAATGAAGTTATTTCTCTTTTAATTAATAATTAGTAATTTCAGAAAAAGATATCAATGCCTCAAAAAAAATTAATAAATTTTAAGGTCTTACAGTGTATTTCCTCAAAAGGAGAAGGTATTATAGCATTAAAGAAATAAATTCAAATTCTTTTATATCAAAAACTATCACAACCACAAAGCTTTCTTACTGGTTTCTTTTTTTGTTCTCTCTTTTTTCTTTTTTCTTTTTTCTTTTTTGAATCAAACTTTATTTCTGAATTCTGATTGAAAAATCTTATCCCTTACAGGAAAAAAGGCTGAAATAAATTATCTTTGAAATGAGATCTCAAATTAGTTGAAGTTGATGCAAATCGGCGTCCAAATTTACAAATTATAATTCCAATATCATATGCATCATCTTCTAGGACTGCCACGTTACACAATAGTATTCTTGGCTAGAAAAAACTTGGAGTGTACATATATATAATTTCTAGCATTTTCTGTATTAAATTCCGATGTTTCTAACATTTTGAACCCGATTTTGTCAATTCAAACACATTTCAGAAGAAATTAATTGGAATGACCTGACTCTGGTTAACTATAGAGCGGAAGCTGCCATGTGAGTCCTCAAGCTGGCACAAGCATCCGAAGCGGAAAAACTCATGCATATTGCGATTAAAGAGAGAAAGCTCCAAAAGAAAACTCCGCTTATGGGTTATGGCTTGCACTGAGGAATACACCTTTGTCACTTTCGATCCTCCCACGTATCTTTGACTAACCAAACCAGACATCACCGAATTTTCCTCTTTTCAATACGGTTGGCTGTTGGCTGTCTCGTAATTTGTCCTAAGCCCTTAGCTGGAAAAATGCTGTGATCTAAGTGTAGATTCGGTAGCAAGTGAGCTACCCCAGGTCCCCCAATGCCACTCAGTAGTCATTACCGTAAAACGACACGTTATCAAGCTGTAGTTTCCTATATGCATTGCACTTTCCCGCTGGCTTCTCTTTCGCATTTTCACGACCGAGTTGTGGGCACTATAAGTATATATAACTTTCCTCCCATTGTCAGTCCTCCACTCCAAGGTTGCAGAGTGAAACCCAAACACCACTCAAAGCCTTTTCTTTTACTCTCAAATATTCTCTTAAAACACCATACAAAAATGGCTTTACATCACTGCAACTTTCTTGTAAAGCTTGCAATACTTGTTTCTCTGGTTCACTTCGCATTAGCAGCAAGGCAGCTTTCAAAACCATCCCAAGATCAAGAAAAATTGGCCTTTGAATACCACAATGGTCCTCTCCTTAGTGGCGAAATATCCATCAATCTCATTTGGTACGGAAAATTCAAGCCATCAGAACGTGCCATAATTTCAGACTTCATCGCCTCCTTATCCTCATCTCCTTCCTCTGCAAATCCCACTACAAATCAACCATCTGTTTCCACATGGTGGAAGACCACTGAGAAATACTACCATCAGATCAAGTCCAAGAAATCTTCTCCTCTAATTCTTTCAATGGGCACTCAAATCCTTGATGAGAAATATTCTTTGGGAAAATCTCTCTCCAATCAACACATCAAACAGTTGGCGTCTAAGGGTGAGCAGAAGAACGCCATTAACGTTGCGCTAACAGCTTCGGATGTTGCAGTCGAAGGATTTTGCTCAAGCAGGTGCGGGACTCATGGATCATCCTTAAGTTCCAAGGCTGCTGCTGTCAAGGGCAAAATATACAAGTTTGCCTACATCTGGGTTGGGAACTCGGTGACACAGTGCCCTGGTCAATGTGCATGGCCATTCCACCAGCCCATCTACGGCCCACAGGCCCAACCTCTGGTTGCTCCCAACAACAACGTGGGCTTGGATGGCATGGTCATAAACTTGGCTAGCCTATTGGCTGGGACTGTGACCAACCCGTTTGGAAATGGGTACTTTCAAGGCCCAGCAGATGCACCCCTTGAAGCTGCCTCAGCTTGTACTGGGATCTATGGCAATGGTGCCTACCCTGGCTATGCTGGCAAACTCCTAGTGGACACCACAACTGGTGCAAGCTATAATGCACACGGTGCAAATGGCAGGAAGTACCTCCTTCCGGCGTTGATTGACCCTTCCACATCTGCTTGTTCTACTTTAGTATGAGAGTGTAGGTCTCTTTGTATTGTATGCATAGGTTGCAAGGAAGTTGGTCATATGAAAATTCTTTGATTCTTTAATTCTTTTTTAAATCATGGTTAAATGGTAAAGTCTTTTGTGTTCTTTCAAATCTTAGCATTTCTTTTCATGTCTGCTATAGTGGTGGATATGCTGTGCAAAAAAATTTTGTTATAAATCGAATCTTTATGGACTGAAAATTTTGAAAATTTGTATATTTTCTGATCCACACAAACCTGGCTCAAGACAGAATAATTTGCCAAGACACACTCAAAGACAACGAAGAAACTCCAAAGCAAATTGTAGTAATGGTTTGGGCTTATCAAACTTGAGCAACAAGGCCCACAAACTATAAAGCAAATCGGACCATGAAACTTAATTAAACAATCCCACTACAGTCAAAGACTTTAGACTAGTAAAATATAAACAAAGAAATATACATATTTTTTATTTTTTTATTTTGAATTTCACTTATATTTTTTTTACTTTTTTATTTTGAATTTCACTTATCTCTCATAAATAATTTACTTTTATAATTTTTAATACAACTCAACTAAAAAAAAACTCAATCTAATCTCACCCTTACCTTTTCCTTTTCTTCCAAAATCTTTTAATTTCCCTTTCATTTTCTACTTCCTCTAATAGTCACATGATCATAAGTTACAAAAATCTCAAAGCTCTTTTCTTAGGTTAAAATTCTTGTGTATAATCATACTGTCGAATGAAAGAAAACCAAAAGAGGTTCTTTGATTTTATGAAAAGAAGAGCTGAATGAAGTATACTCAATTTTTTTTCTTTCTTGAATATTGTATAGAAAAAATGACAGCAGCACACGTTCTTTTCTTGTTTCAACTTTGTTTGGTCGCTAGGTACCGGTCGTGCAAGGGAAGGAGCTTAGAAGAAGCTTCCTCCTCTTCTGTTGCCAGCCAAGTTTCCTCTCTGATTACTCCAAAGGAAGAGTTGTTATGACGATAAAAAAAGAACAGAAAAACCGAAAGAAACTTGAAGCCCTTAAGTAGGCTTTCTGGTTGCACGCACAATGTGTAGCAAACAGTGGATTGATCAAGTTAATGACGTTTCTAAAGGATTGTATAAATAGATTATTAATGGCTTTTACTTAGTGGGAAATGAATAGGTTTAATCTGCACTCTAATGGTTTCGGTTATAGTCAACCTTTATAAATTTTAAAAGAAAATATAGCATAAACTATCTCTAAAACGACTATAAAGCTTAGTTAGAAAAGTAAATTGTCATTAGTTAATTCAAATGCTTAGTAATGTAATCGTTTAAATCTTTACGAATTACAACTTTGATATAGTATTGATATTATATAAATCTTTTAACGTACGCTTAAAATTATAATTTTTTAGACTTTCGACGGTAAATAAATTTTACTTCGAATATATGAACTCAATGTTTGTGCAATTGACTTGTAATTGAAGAAATTAATACTAAACATTTTTCCTGTTTTAAAAAAACTAAAAAATTATTGTCGAATAAGAGATTGTATTTCCTCAAAAGAAGAAATAATAAACTCTAATCTTTAAGAAACTTTTCTTAATCACATGATAAGGTGGTAATTCGTTTTGCTAAGAATACTTTCCTTGACAATAAAAACATAATTTTGATTTAGTATCCCTCCTCCATTCTAAATTAAAAAAGATTGATCCAGAATACTGCATATTAAATATTTGAAATTTAGGGAAAAAAAATTTTCCTGCATTCACAGCCTTCAGCACGTCTACCAGCTGGATACTGCCTCCCCCTCTGATGCAATCCATCTAATCTTTAAACACACCTATCCACCAACTTGCACTACTTAGAATTTCTCAAAAATCTTATTTAGATACAACTTCACAGAAAAATCCTATAAAAAAAAAGAAATTATTCTAAAAAACCAAACAAAAAAGAAGAAAAGAAAACTGTCCACTGTCATTAACAACCAACCCCCAACCACAGGGAAAGGAAAATGGAAATAAGTAATTATGCCGAGAAAGTAGCGATATGTAGTTAACATGTTGGTCTAACCATATACACACATCCAAACTGGCAAAAACCAATTATGGAGCTTTGTTGGCTATGAAAATGATGTAATAAAAATGCCAACTATTGAATTGAATTGACAGATAAGAACTGGAGCAGTTGAACAGTGCCATCATTCAGCTTTTCCAGAATCGCAGGCTTTCAATCTGCAGGGCTCCCCCAGTTTTGTCAAGAATGTCTTTGCCAATTAATCTTTTAGTTGAAAGTATTGAAATTTGGGGTTATTTTGATTAATTTGGATTAATGAACGGGCTCAATCATCTAAAAATAGAAACTTCTCAGTTCAAGAACTAGCATATGCATTACCAAATTCTGATCAAATTTTGTTTCAATTACAGAGTTCATATTTTTTTCTCATAATTAGATAGGCCTTCAAGAGGCTATATATATCATTAGGAAAACTTCCCTGGATACTCAAAACTCTTGGGAAGAAATTAACCTCGATTATACCTTAGCATTTTAAAACCTTGTCCGTTAGTTTGTGTATGAAATGGAACACCTTAGCCCGAGGTAAAATCATTTACCGAACAAATAACAACCATTTCCTTGAACCGAGATTCCAAGCTGTTACTTATGTAGCTCGGCTTGAAATTGTGTATTCTAGAATAGCCAGTAAATTCAAGAAAATTCTGAAATTTTGATATGCCAAAACAATTAGAAGAATGCTTCTCATATAATAATTCAACAAGAAACTCAAATGGGATTTCAATTTGCTCAACTCCAAAAAGAAAACAACTGATCAGTGAGTGATCTATCAACATCAGTGTAAGCTTCGTAGTCTTTGGTTGCTGTCCACATGGATTAAAATACGTATCAAGGTTCACATACATAGATAGAAATTTTTTAAAAAATCACAATTAACTAGATCGAGAATGATTAAGTAAACGATTCCAGAATCTTATCAGTTTCCTATCCATTCCATGTTTATCAACAACCAGAAAAAAAAAGGGAAAAGAAAATCCCTTCATAGGTGCCTCTCCAGTAAATACAACCGTGTTATTCAGATCATACCATGGCCAAGCATTCAAATGCCACCCCACAGTTTTTAACTCCCCCATCTAGTTTCCAAGTCAGTTCACGCGTCACCCTTCAAAGTATTGAACCTACATGCCCATCACTAACTTCGGCTAGTTCACAGATACACCAACCCCTCCGCATACCCAATATATAATCATCAAGCCAAAATAGTTCTCTCAGACATTGATCAAACACACCAAAAAACCAAGCAAACTCAAATGGCTTCTGGTAACATTCATCTTGTAGCCATTTTTTCCTTGCTTCTGCTCTTAATAACCCTACCAAGTTTCTCCTCAGCCAATCCAAGAAAACTAGCTTTGGTTAAGACAAAACCAACCATTCTCACTTACTACAATGGAGAGCTCTTGAAAGGCAATATCACAGTCAATCTCATATGGTATGGCAAGTTCAAGCCCAGCCAACATGCCGTAGTTGTGGACTTTCTTAAATCCCTCAGCCCCAGAAACAAGCCTAGCCAGCCACCGCCCTCCGTGGCGTCGTGTTGGAGCACAACCCAAAAGTACTTGGGAAGACCATGCACCGTTACATTAGGCAAGCAAATTGTGTCAGATTATCCTCTCGGGAAATCCTTAACGGACTCTCATGTTCGAGCCTTGGCTTCCGAGTATGGACACGTCAATACCATTAACGTCGTTTTGACGGCCTCCGACGTGGCAGTCGAAGACTTCTGCATGAACCGATGTGGGTCCCACGGATGGACCCCCGGGCGGAAGGGGACAAAATATGCTTATGCCTGGTGGGTACTCGGCGAGTCAATGCGCCTGGCCCTTCCAAAAACCGGTGGTCGGGCCACAGATCGCGCCGTTAGTGGCACCCAACAGAGACGTTGGAATTGACGGAATGGTGATCAGCCTGGCCACAGTTTTGGCTGGAGCTGTTACGAATCCGTTTGATGGTGGTTACTTTCAGGGCCCGCCAACTGCGCCGTTAGAAGCTGTTTCGGCTTGTACTGGTATGTTCGGGTCCGGTGCTTTCCCGGGGTTTCCGGGTAGCGTTTTGCGGGATGAGATAACTGGTGCTAGCTACAATGCGCGGGGGTTGAACGGGCGTAAATATCTTCTTCCAGCTATGTGGGACCCAAAGACGTCAAAATGCCAGACGGTCGTTTGAGTGAAAAAGTTTCGAAGAGATTGGCGTGCACGATTAAATTCAAATGAGGAGAAAAAAGTAATTCTGGACAATTATGATTCTCTACAGCTGTGTTTTGATTGTTTTTTCGATTTGATTATACTAGTTTATATGCACGCGCGATGCGCGGGTATTTTTTTTGGTGAGATTTTTATAATTAATGAATTTTAATTTGATGTTTAGTATATTTTTCATGATTAAACATTTCTTAATTTTTATTCAATCTACTTTGAAACATGTTTTGAATAAAATATTTTCAAGTAAACAAATAAATTTTTTTCCTATCCTATGTATTTTTTTGCTATAGTTTACATACAAAAAATATTAAAATACATTATGTATTGGTTAGTTACAATAAGTAAATAGACAAGGCATAAAATTTAATCATAGCCACAACATTTATGAGGCACTAAAAGCCCAAATCATGAAGTTGGAATCAGGGCAGCATTTATAGCACAATAGAAGTCCAAATAATAAAGCTGGAAACACTCACCAGCCATGGACACTGCCACATGGAATGAACTTTTAGCCAGAGAGCTTTACAGAAAACAAGCTGCACTTCTCTTTCCACTGCAAAAGAAACTCGGACAGGAAAGAAAGGTACACGATCTACGCGTAAAAATTTTGCAAATAAGTAATCTGAGTTGGATCTTACAAAGTGAGCTCAAAATCGTTGAATCTGTAACAGAGCTAAAAAATGGGACCATTTGATCTTCATTTTGTATGTATTGTAATTATTTGTTTAACATGCTCAACTGCAATATTTTTAGTGATTTTAGTAGAAATCAGAACATCTTTGTACTCATTTTAATTCTTTTGTTTATCGAATTATCTTGCTATGTTTTCGCATTGTGGTGAAATCTTGTGTTTATATTTTAATAATCTGAGGCAAATTTTAGAAAGTGAGCTCAAAATCATTAGATATGTAAAAAAGCTTGGCATTTCATTAACAGATTCTGTCAAAATTGCTATTGAATATTGTTTTTCAGGTTAACTATGATGATGTAATGTATATTTTGTATGTATTATAATTATTTTTAATGATTTCAGTAAAAATAAAAATATGCTTCTATTGATTGTTTTTCCTGTTTGTCGAATTTTTTGCTATGTTTTCACATTGTGGTGAAATCTTGTATTTGTATTTTTATGTTTGCTCATATGTTTTTATAATTTTTTATTTCAGCAATTTGATCTAGTATTTATATTTTCATTTTTATTTTCCCTAATCGAAATGCATACATTTGTCTCATACATTATGGGGATGGTGAGAAGAGATATATTTTACATCCCAGAGGGGCTATAATTGGAGATACCATTAGTTTTGGTACAGAAATTCCTATAAAAATGGGAAATGCCCTACCTTTGAGTGCGGTTTGAACTATTGATTTACGTAATTGGAAGTAACCAATTAAGTTTACGACGAAACCTAAAAATCGATCACTAATCCAATTTGAGTACCTCTACAGGATAGACCTCAACAGAAAACTGAAGAGTAACGACAGCAAGTGATTGAGTTCAGTAGTTCCTCATATATACATTGCAGTTATTAGAAATTATATACAAAACATGAATAATCTGTGTGGTTTCATTAGGCCCATCTAGCATGATCAGCATTTTACAATACCGGTAAGAAAACATTTTTTATTTTTTCTATTTGTGTATTACCTATGTACATAATTATAATATGACATTTTCATACAATTTATTACAATGAAACAAATAGAAAATTTAATTGTTACATGATTCAATGATTTTGTCTAGAATGTTGTGAGTCTAGGTGGTCTTGTAACTTTGCCTATGTTATGAACACAACTGGTTTGAAGGCGAGATTAAAGAGGAGGAAAACATTCAATTGGATTACACAAGACACAAAGAGACATTATGATGTATAACACTGCACACTAAAAGTCATTACTACAATGATACATTAGTGTAATCAGTAAGTTTAATGAATCAGCAATACAAAGTAAAAAAAAAATACATGCAGTAAAACAGAGAAAATGGCTACAGCAGAAAGATGATTTAGGACCAGGATTGCAAAATAAAAAAATGGATGCAGTAAAACAGTGAAAATAAACAAGGCAGAACATGAATTATCAAGCTACAAGTGAAGTGAAGTTCTTGTTTACTGAAGAAAGTAGTATGTCAATAACATCTAGAAGAAAGAATATTCAGTCATCATCCATGAAAAAATTCACATAAATGCAACATGCAAAGCATGAGGAAATATACCTGTTGCTGCTGAACATTTGTAGAAGAAAGAAACAGCTTCCTCTTTTTGTTGATAACAAATGATTATGAACCAAATAAATATATATCTTTTATATAGAGTGTAGATGATTGAAGAAGATAGCCAAGTATCCTATTTTCATGCTAGTCTTTGCATAAATTTTACAAGTGTCTTATGTTCTTGTTTTTTCCACCTATATATTGATTATCTTAATTAATTAATAAAGAAATATCTAGCATTTTGTTGAATAAAATCTACAAGTGTTCAACCGTTCTATTTTTTTTAGTCTAATCAAATAATAAATATTGAATCCTTGAAATACTCTAGATATATCTACCATCCAAACAAATAAACGTTTTGCTCAGAACACAATGTAACATTGCCTCTTAATTTTTTTTACTATCACTTCGCAAACTGAACACATATGCAGATCACGACCAGTGATTTTTAATTTATTGAACGCATATGCTAATTGCGTTCTTTAGTGGCTGTTTCTAGCATCCAAGCTCAACGCATGAACAAATTGCATTAAGCCATCAATCCACACTGTTGATATGCGCATCAATTGACAACTCGCAACCGTAGATCTCAGCATCCGACGGTCGCATTTTGCCTTCATAAACAAACCATAATCAATCGAAATCCTCATATCCAATGCTTATCAGTTGATAAATCTAAGCCATCGATCTCATTATCCAACGGTCTAATTTTATTCTCACAGACAAACCAAAATCAATACAGATTCTCGTTAAGCCAATTAATTAATTCACAATCCTTACTGTTTATTGATGGATCAATTGTCAAATCTAAGCCATCAATCTCATCACTTCAAAATATATGTTATAATTTTTATTTTCATTTATTTGTACATATATGTACTTTTAAAACTAAAATATTTATTTTTTATTTTATTTTAAAATTTTTATGGTCTCAAAGCAATCATTAATTAAACAATTTTATTTCTCAAAATTCATCAAATTTTTAATAAATTATTTGCAACATCAATATTTAATATTCAATTTAAATTTGATACAGTAACCTATTTTTTATACAAAATACATAAATAAAATTTATCAAAATCATAATACACACAACGAATAACAATTAATTATATATAGAAAAATTACATAATTACATGTAAATTAAATTATTTTAACATATATAAAAAATTCGGACAGACGTATAAAAATATAAATAGTATATTTTGAAGTAAAACACACAAAAAATAAAAACAATTATCACAAAACAATTCTTGCATTATGTTGTATACTTATCATAAGTTAGAAAAAATTAAATATATTGTTATAATAATATGTTTTTTAAATATATATTTATTTTTTATTTTTTATTTATTTATATATATACTCATTTTTAAAATAAAATTTAATTTTTAATTTTATCATGACCTCAAAGCAATTATTATTGAAATAATTTAATTCTTTAAAATTCATCAATTTTTTAGCAAACTATTTGTAACACAAATATTTAATTAATGTTAAATTTCAATTTGATACAACAACATATTATTTTTATATTAAAAGTTCAGCAAAATTCATATAATTATCTCACATTCATATTCATGAATTTTTTTGAGTAAAAATAATCATCTTGATGAAATGCTCCAAAGTGCACAGAGGAAAGCAACATGGACTTGTGTATCCTCAATGACTCAATTTCTAAATGCATTCTAATTTTTTGAATTCCCATCTAAAACGCAATATCGATTTGCATTGTCTTTTTTACATTACAATTAATTAGTAAATTATTTTTAACATAATTACATGTAAATTAATTATATATAAAAAATTACATAATTACATGTAAATTAAATTATTTTTAACATAAATAATAAAATTCGGACAGACGTATAAAAATATAAATAGTATATTTTGAAGTAAAACACACAAAAAATCAAAACAATTATCACAAAAAAAATCTTGCATTATATTATATACTAATTTATAAAAATAAAATTAATTTTTAATTTTATCATGAGCTCAAAGTAATTATTATTGAAATAATTTAATTCTTTAAAATTCATCAAATTTTTAGCAAACTATTTGTAAATAATTGTACTGTTCATGGCTGAATTGAGAGATCTCAGCCATCCATTCCACAATCTAACGGTCCAAGCATCACCAAAGAAGTCTAATTTCACTGTTCATAATTGTAATGTCTATTCGCGGCTGAATTGAGAGATCTAAGCCATTCATTCCACAATCCAACGGTCCAATTTCAGTTCAGATAAAGACAAAGCAAAATTGCACTGTTAATTCGCGGCTGAATTGAGAGATCTCATCCATCCATTCCACAATCTAACGGTCCAATTTCATTTTCGGATAAAGACAAAGCAAATCCTCAACAAGCCATTTAATATATAGGTAGATTATCTGGAAACTATGCACTTTGTCACAATTTTTTTTCTTTTCCCCATTTATTGAATGTATGCAGATATTAAAATTTATTATTTCTCCAGTTTTCTTATTGCATTGCATATGTGTTATCTTTATTTCCTTCCTTTATCTATTATCTATATACGTAAAAAATTCAGAAATCAGTAAGCAACGCTTAGGTCAATTGCGTTGTTTTCCGATGCCATTTCAAAAGCACAAGCGCATTAGCTTACTGCGCTGCGAAATCGAATCCTCACTGTTCATGCAAGCATCAATTGATAGATCTAAGCCGTTGATGTCATGATCTAACGGTCGAATTTCGCCTCACATGCAGACAAAGCAAAATTCAATCCAAATCTGCACGCGTCACCATTGAGCAATCTCAGCCACCAATCTCATGATCCAACGGTTGAATTTCGACCTCACATGCAGACAAACCAAAATAAATCCAAATTTGCACGCATCATCCATTGAGCAATCTCAGCCACCAATCTGATGATCCAACGGCCGAATTTGCACCGAACAAAAAGACAAAGCAAAATCAATCAAATCCTCAATAAGCCATTTAATATATAGGTATATAAGCATATAATTTATTTTTTAAAAGAGAAAGAAAATAAAACTACTGACAAATAAAGATGTATCGATGTAATTTGTTCATTTTTTATTATTTGATGGGAATATTTTTTTATATAATCGTAGGGTGAGATTGAATAATATTTTGTTTTGAGATTTTCTTTATTGAGTTTCGGGAGAGAGAATTTTTTGTGAGAGAAAAAAGTAAGACCCAAGTAAAAAATTTACTACGGAACCTAATCCAAATACACTTATTATGTCTTCTTGGTGGTAAAGTGCTATTTCAATTTATTTATTATAATTTTGGATGATCTTTAATTTATGCTATAAAAGATGAAAGCGCCAATATAAAGTGCTTTTATATAGAAAATATACTGTAAATAATTTTCAATCAAATAAAAAGTATTAGAACACAATTTTATAAAAGTTTTAAAAAATCTCTTTAGGACAAACTGTAGTTTTTATTTAACAAAAATCTTTAAAATACGTATTAATTTGGATTGAATTTCTGTCTTCACCATTGAAAAATAAATATTTGTAGACAGCACTGAGGCCAAACTTAAAATTTTATCTTAATTTCCCAAAATTAACGCCAATCCAAAATCTTGATCTTCTTTCCCCGGGCTCCCCATGGCACTCTGCCTATGCTTGGAAGAGACTAAGGAGAACATTGAGAATTATCAGTTATTGTTTTTGTGATCTATATTTGATTAGAGTAACCGAAAGAATTATGGTTTTATTTGGATATCATTTATATCGAAATTTAATGTAAAATATTAATTTTAAAACTTATATATTCTCTTATAAATAATTTAACTTTTACAAAATTTAATATAAAAATTTTTAAATCAAACTTTATTTAATTTCACCTTATATTTCGGGTTGAAAAACATTATTGTGCATTTCATTTCTTGCATCCAAAATACATGTGTTGGCCTAGTGGAAAATGCTACCTTTTACTATCTATGGGATAATCATCGCTCATTATAGCTTAGAGAAACAAAAAGGAATACATAGAAATGAAGAAAATGAAAAAAAGAGAAGAAAAGGCTTTGGAGAAACGAATACATAGGGAAAATGAAAACAAGTCAATACACCCCCGGCCCGAAAAGGAACAAAAGTTTTTTTTTTTCTTTTTAAGAAAAAGTCTCTAAAAGAGAAAGCTACAGAAAATAATTCAGTGTTCCTTCACTTGAAGGAAGCGAGGGATTATGTCTGAGCCCAGGTTCGAACGGGGGACCTCTAGTGTGTGAGACTTGCGTGATGACCAACTACACCACCCAGACTTCATGTCATTAGACTCATATTATTAAATATTGTCAAAAAAAAACTGTTCCCAGCAAATGTTTGCTGGTATTAATAATTTTTTAAAATCCGTACAAGTTCGATATAGTTTGAAGCGTGAAAAGGGTGAAAATTCGTATTAAATTGTGAGGTTGGACAACTATATTCAGCATAAGTCTTAAAATTAAATTAGTGATGGTGGAAAATTTATATAGTTGGGCTCACAATTCTCTTGTACAACTACAAAACCAAAAATATATTGACGTCTTGCAGATGGCTTAGAATTCAATTTAGTTACGGTAGGAATAATATTTTTTTATTATGTGTTAAATAAATTTTAACCCTTAAATTTTAATCAAATTATGAGAAATTTACATGGTGATTCTTAAAATAAGTTATTAAGAATGATTATTTAATTATGCATTGAATAATTATTTGTTAAATAATTATATGACTTTTAAATTATTAAATAAAAATTCGACGCCTAAAAATTTGTTAGCACATATTAAGAGAAAGTAGTATCAACACTGTAATTAAAAAAATCTATGGTGAGATTGAATAGAATTTAAATTTAAAATTTTTTATTTTAAATTTTATAAAAATAAATTATTTAATAAAAATAAACTATTTTAAAAAAATAAAAAATTTGTATTAATTTCAAAACATTATCAAACCAAATACACAAATTTTGTTGCTCACTTTTTCTTGGCCTTGCATTCCGTCTACCACTAGTCATTCCTTTCCTCCCCCGAATTATTGCATGTGAAAGTACCCTCTACTGTTAACGACTTAGAGGACCAGGGAAACTGTGACTTGTCCTCCTTCAATAACTCTGGAACCAGGTGGCTTCTTACAGTAAACTTCAGTCAATAACCATATTTAAAGCTTCCGTCAAAATTGAGAAAAAAACCAAATCACAATGAATGCCCTGTTTCAGGAACAGATAACCATTCTAGTATTCAACGTGAGTTTTTGCAGTCAATGGTCTTCAGTTTTTGTTTGTACAATTTCAATTGATTGTTTCTATCGAGATTATTGACGGCTAAATGCTAATCCCTGAAGCGATGCACAATCGGCTAAATGCTAATCCCTGAAGCGATGCACAATGACTCAAAAGCCAGAGAGCATATCACCAAAAGATCTTTACTAGTTTATGAATAATAAATTTTAAAATCCTACTGTAATATAATAGTATCTCATTGGAGAAAGAAAGGGCGAGATAATGTTAAAGGAAAATGAGTGAATATAAAGAAAGAGGATTGTACTAATTGCCAACAATTTTTGAAGAGATATTAAGAAATAAAAATTCAGGCAATTTAACAACGGAATAACACTTTCTTAACTATATTTAGAAATGGGATCTAGGGAGCTGCAACTATAATTATCAGTGACTCTCTTGATAAAGGTAGAGGTTTTCCCATATCGGAGTCTTCTTTGATAATCACAATAAAACTACCACCCACATGTAATACAATACCATCATGATTTCACCTCAAAGATATATATGCTTGGCTAGTAGTCTCACATTGCCACACAAAAGTTCTCTACTATACTCCATAGTCCACAGTGTGATAATGATACGCGTATTGTAGGCTTTGTAGTTTATAGTCTTGTCTTCACTCGTATTCTTGAATCTTGCTCTTTGTTGTTGATGGTGGGGTGCATTTCATCTCTGCGTCGGTAGGTGGGCTTTAATTCACTTTCTAGTAGGCATTTTCTTTGCCTTTCTTTTTCTCCTCCTTTCTGCTGTCTGCTTTTTCTCTTTTCTCCCATTGTTTCTGCCGGATAAATCGGTGGCTCTATCTCTGCATCTGTATGAGGTAACAGGCTCCTGGTGTTTCTTTTGGCCTGTGGTAAGGCAAATGCCTTTTCTATTTATCTTTTGCTGTACGTTTTCGAATGCCAAAACACTTGATCTGATGAGTTTTGAGTAAAGTTCTACTAATTTCTTGGCTGCTTCTGTGTAATCATTTGCATTAAGCTTCCTGTGCTTTCTTTAGTTATTCGCCTTCTCCGTTAATTTGTGCAAAATGTTGGGGAGAAAAGCCATTCTATGTGCTCTGGTTTCCTTGCACTTGAGAGTAGGCATAAGCTAGCTTAAATTAGGTTGAAGGAGCTAACCTGTTCAATTTGATTTAGGGAGCTGCTTTCTTTTTTGTTTATCTTTCTACTTTTTCCATTTTGCATGTGGATTTATGTGCAGTGCTTTGTCCATCTATGGTATCAAGATTGCATCTTTCGAACGGAAGAAAGTTTTTCCTCCCTCCCCTTTGTGGTAAACTTAATGGAAACTATAGATATGAGGGAAAAAATGGAATAGTTGAGAGAATGTTCTTGCAATTATGTTTAGTTGAAATGTTAGCTGGTTTTGTGTTAATTGCAATTGCTTTTAATCCTATTTTCACTCCATTTACCTCTGTTTCTTGTTGAGAATATGTTTCTTTTCCCGTCTTAATAGGAAAATGGTTATTTCTTTCTGCATATGAACTCAAATACTTGTGCATATCCTTGCCAGAAGTAAATTCATATTCGAGAGGGGATTTTTTTAATTAATAGAATTTATTTGTCTACTGAAATCAACAAGAAACTTTGATGTCAATTTCTGGAATGAAAAAAATTTCCCTTTTTACCCGTTGAAGACTGAACTTTCAGTACAGGTAGATTAGTACGGGTAGATTTTTTGTTCAAGTTAAGCAATCTTGTTATGTTTACCAATTCGATTTCAACTTTTATGTTGAAAATGGGCTTCTCTGGGTCTTGTTTATGCACAAATTCCGAATTGCATAGTTGTCATTTAAAATGTCTTGTTTCTAAGGATCGCATTATTTTTATGAAGAAATTCAGATGGAAGGAACCGATTCCTCATGTTGGGAAGATCTTCTGCCTGATGCACTGGGGCTAATCTTCAAAAATCTCTCTCTCCAGGAGAGATTAACTGTAATCCCAGTGGTTTGTAAGTCATGGGGCAAAGCAGTGATGGGCCCTTACTGCTGGCAAGAGATTGACATAGAAGAATGGAGTAATCGCTCTGATCCAGAGAATGTTGATCGAATGCTTCGATTACTGATTACATGGAGTTCTGGCGCTCTTCGAAAGCTCTGCGTCTCTGGTCTCCTGAATGAGCCTAGTTTCTCTTTCATTGCTGAACAGTAAGTAGACTAGCGCAGCTATAGCACTTTTGCTCTGTTCCTATATTGTCATGTTTGTAACTGCAGATTTCTATGAAATTATTCTTTTAGAATTGTTGAATCTTTCTGCAGTTAGATATGAGTAATTAATATGAATTATAGGTTGCCATGGGACTCCAATCATTCTAAGTGGAACGTAGTTGATGCTATATACTATTCAATTTTACTCTTCCTTTTATCATTCCAATTTCGAATTCCACCAGCTTAGTTGAATGTATATTCAAACCACCTCCATTTTTGCGTCAAACTCAATTCCTCAAACCCACGCTTTGGAAAAGAAAGAATTTGATTTTCTCCTAGTGGTGCCATAATTAATGTCTTATTTATGGTAAAAATGCACTTCTGATAAGTGTAGTTTCCCAACTATTAGATTCATACACCCTTAGGTATAAGTTTGATGCATGTATAACAAATTCTTTCTCTGCTAGTGCTTGTTCCCTACAGACTTTGAGACTGCCCAGAAGTGATATAAACGATGCAATGATGGAGAAGATTGCAGGAAAATTTTGTAATATCACTTTCTTGGATTTGAGCTACTGCAGTAAAATTGGAGCCAGTGCTTTGGAGGTCATAGGAAAAAATTGTAAATTGCTCGCTAGACTGAGCCGTAACATGCACCCCCTGGATATGGAGGGCAAGCTTTCACAGAATGATGAGGCTCATGCCATTGGGGCCACTATGCCAAAGCTCAGGCATCTTGAAATGGCATATCATCTGATCGACACCATGGGGTTTCTGGAGATCATCTCCAGCTGTCTTGAGCTTGAGTTTTTGGACTTGAGAGGATGCTGGGATGTCAAATTTGAAGAAAAGTACCTAAAGGACAAGTTCCCCAAGTTAAAGGTGTTGGGACCTCATGTCGTGGACCACTACGAGAGACATGTCTGGGATGAATGCTCAGACTACTCAGATTCATTATTTGACTATGAGAGTTCAGATGGGATGTGGGATGATGAGGAGAGGCTGGAGCTTAGGTTCTATGAAGGATTTGATGAGGACTCTGTTTATGGCTGGCCTCTGTCTCCTTAAGCCCTCTCCAGGTTACCTGTTGGTCCAATTGTTGCCTGCACGAGTTTGTTTCCTACAAAGAATGTACTAGGAGGAATTAAGCATGCTTCTATGTATAATGCTTTGTTTATCTAATGAAATGCTTTCGTTCACACAAAATCATGTGCCTTCATTCCTTTTTGATCAAGAATGCCATGTGAGTAGATGAAACTTTCTCTAGAATAGAGAGATTTCGGGTTTAACAATTGAATGTGGTTGCTGCAGATTTGTTCTGAAGGAAGATGATGACTGTTAAAGAGGGAAGGATGGATGTTTAGAAACGGGTGTCTGGCATTTCAATTGGTTGGTTATGCTAGATAGTATATTTGTTGTCTCTGTACTGCTGGTCATTGTGTTTTGTCAGTCATTCAGGCCGGTTTAGAGAATCTAAAGATATTGCATCCTTGTACTAGAGCTCTCCATGGTTTCCACGAGGTACACTCATTTATGTTAGCACACCTTAGGTGAAATTAGCAAATTTAGTCCCATTTTTTTTAGGGGGGTCTTAACTCAGTTTTAAAACAATTTTTTTTTGTAATATAAGTTCTAAAATTATCTTCTGATCTCAGTCATCCCTCCTGCGATAGAATCCTGGGAATTTCTCCATACATAAATATATAATTGTTGCGTGCAGTAAAATATGGTTCATTCTTAGGCATCATACCTTCCTCACCCCAGTAATATCTTAAAGATGACCCTGGAAAAACCATTCAATTTGTACCAACAAGAGAAGGATAGTTTTTCCAGCTGAGGATGCTTATGAAAGGGAACATCTCCAGCTCATTTTTCTCCTCTGCAAGAAAGAGCAAGGTCTAGCCAAGAATTTGTGAGAGAAATGACAAACACCTTGATAGAAAATCATAAACCGGCCACTGGTTTCAACTCCCACTAAACTACACACATCCGCCGCGTCCCAAGACCCAGCAAAATCAATTCTCACACGAATCATCAAAAACCTCAATTCTTGAAATAAAAGCGTTGGCGAAAATATGATGTCGCTCAACATGACACCAAACCTATGGAGCAAAGTTTCATCTTTTAGGTTCCTGTGGTTGAGAGAAGGACTATATCGGTACTACGTAAGTATGTTAACAAACATGGATGATACTGCACTTACGTGCTCTTTTCCTTGTCTGTAAGGGAATTGTTAGAACATGCCATCTCATGTTCCACTCAACAATAGAAACACGTGTCACGCGACCAGTCAGAGAAAGGCGAAGTAAGAAGAAAACGAAGAAAAAGAAGATGATGATGACGGTGGTGTGTTGGCTTAAAGGTCTCTTTCTTCACAGATATTTGTCGATAGGAATTTTGAGGTATCTTTCTTCACATATATTTCTTCATGAGCTTGTCCAGTGGAAGGGTTAGGAAGGTGGCTTATTGGTTTGGTTACGTTACTGCAGGACTTTTCTGAAATGCGTCCAGGAGTCTTTCTTTTAATAGTTAGAGATATTTAAGAATATTTAAAAATAAAAAAAATATCTTTATTTTTGTCTCAAATTTAAAAATATTTTAAAATTTAAATTTAAATTCAATCTTCTATATCAAATATAAAATATTAGACAAACGAACTTCAATGAATAAATTCGAAATTATGTGGTTAATGAATATATAAATCAAAAAGCTAAACACAACCTTTTCAAACCTATGTGCTATAATATTTAGAATATAGTTAATATAAATATTAATATTTTTACTAATTAATTTGTAATTTTAATTTTATGTCGAATATTTATTTACAAACGTTTGAATACTTAAATTATTCAAGAGAGAAAATTATATGAAAAATAATTATTGAAACCTCTAAAAATAATTATTCAAGATATCTGTGATGTTACAGGATTAATGTAAATATTAATCTTTTGATGTAAAATATTAACATTAATTGTTCAAATATTTGTGAATAATTTTTTAAACCTCTATGACATTACAAAGTTGATGTAAATATTAATATTTTTGTGTATAATAATACTTATAAATCCAATCAAAAGAATAGATTGTGTTCAACTTTCTTGATTTATATTTTCATTTACCACGCAGTCTTGAATAATTATTCTCAAATGCCTGAATAATTATTTATCACAAATTTCTCTTTTAAATAATTAAAGTATTCAAATTTTTGTGAATAACTGTTTTAAAGTTAGTTCAAAAACATCACAAGATTATTATTTTATAAAAAAATATTAATTGTTTTACATAAACTATATGATGTAACAGTGGTAATTGGTAATAATTATTCACAATAGTTCAAATACTTATTTATAACAATATTTTTTCTCTTCTATAATTGATCTTTAAGACAGTGAGAATTGTTAAATGAATAATTATTTGTATTTTTTTAAACAATTATTCACTACGCAAATCCAAATACTTATTTCACTCAATTTTAAAAATCAACCCAAGTTCTTAATCCATACATCACTAAAATATAACTAAGAGAAGAGGTTTCGTTCAACAGTTTTGGTTTATATATTTATTCACCATGTAGTCTTATCACATAGTCTTGAATAATTATTTATAAAGATTCGAAAATATTGTGTTCAGCTTTTTTGATTTATATGTTCATTAACCATATAATCTAGAATAATTATTTACTGATATTTGAATAATTATTCACCACACATAATAATTATTCACAACATAATTTTCATAGAATAATATTTCACAACATAATTTTATCTATTGAATAATTAATCTCTAAAACAGTAAAAATTATTACTCAAAATAGTAAAGATCATCATAAAAAATGTCAAAGTAGAATTTTTTTTTAAATAACAAAAAATGATACACCACATAAATCCTCTACCATCAAAACCGTTCATTCAAAGTAACAAAAATCAACACAATTCAATCCACTACTAATGTCTTTAATTCAAATTATCTTAAATAATTATTCACTTGAATTTAAAGTTAATCCAAGCAATTAATCCATACACCACCAAAATACAATCAATATAAGAGGTTGTTTTCGTCTTTAAAATTTCTCTATTTTCCATGATCATTAAGTCATTTTCAAAGCTATAAATATTACCCACAAAGAATCTTTATTCAATCAAAATGATAAAAAATTAAATTTACCCCAACAAAAAAAAGAAAAAGAAAGGCCAAGACCAAAGAAAATCACAGACATACATTACTTTATATAAATCTATACTTTACAAGTTTTTGTTAAGTTTTAAAACTATTTTTGACTTCAATTTCGATCTTGTTATTGTCTATCTATTAAAATCATTTGTTAATATTTCTGTAACATATATTTAGAGAAAAAGTAAAGAGAAGAGAAAAAAATGAGGGAGAAGAGAGAACAAAGAGAGAATCAGATTTGGCAACAAGAAATACTCATATTTGATATTGAAAGTTAAATTCAAATTTTAATTTTGAAATGTCTTTGAATTTGAGAGGGAAATCAAAATATTTTTCATCCCTAACATATCCTTAAACATTTTGAGCCATCCAATTTGAAATGTCTTTGAATTTGAGAGGGAAATCAAAATATTTTTCATCCCTAATATATCCTTAAACATTTTGAGCCATCGAATCAAAAAATTGTCAATCGAATAACAACAATTGAGTCACACACGTTTTACCCAAAAGTCATTTAGCACGTTCATTGAACTAAGTGATTCAGTACACGTAATGCACAAAATCTCACGAGAAAGAAGATTTATTTTAACCCCTAAGAAAAGGAGAAAAAAGATAAAGGTAGTAAAAAAGAACTCAACGTTGATGCCTTTCCACAATCTAGAAATGCTTGTCCCTATTTTCTCTCCACATGACAAATGAATCGACTAAAAGGAGTCCCACATATACACAGTTTTCTCCAAGAACGACAGGAATTGACAGTTACGGAGGCACAAATTGCTATTCTCTTATTTCCAAATATAAAATCTTCTCATATATGTTTTTAAACTATCTAATTTTTTTATAAATATTAAAAATGATTATTTTTTGAAATAATTCTCAATTTAAACATAATTTAATTTTTTAAAATTATTCTAAATTTAAACATAATTTTTATTCTTTATTATATTAGTAAAAAAAATTTAAAAAAATTATTTATTTTCTTCTTATTTAATCAATATAGAAATTATCAAAAAAACATTACACAAATATCAATCGTGCATAAAGTTTTCAAAAATATGAATGCTATTATCAAAATTTTATCTTTTTCTTACAAAGGTTCTCATCTCCTCAAATAACCATCCTCTTTCATTTTGAAAAATCAACTTTGAACTCATTTTCTTTCTCATTAATTAATTATAAACCTTACGGAAGTAAAAAGAATTAAAAGAAAAAGCCACTCCAAATACCATCGAATACACGTAGGATCTCTAAACCAACTTCAAAAGAATACTTATTCCGTTTCAAAATATAAAATATATTTAACATTATTTATATAAATTAAGAGAGAAGAAAATAAAGGGTATTATCAAAATGAATAATTTGATAAAATAGTCCCATAACTAATTTTTTGTCTTAATCATATTCCTTAATTTAATTTTTATAATTTTACTCCCAAATTTATTTTTTTAAAAGAGTATAGTCATTGTCACAAAATTTTAGTAAATTTTAGTTAAAATTTACATATGTAAAGCATATGAATTCGATTTGAAGGGCAAATTCGTCACATTTTACCAAACATCATTAAAAACAGTTGCAAATGAAGATAATACATATTTTTTCCAAAAATATAGTACAATCAAATAGAATGATTTACAATTGAATTTAAGTCTGAATTAAGTTTATGAATTATATGTAATATTCATGTGTAGATATTATTTATATAAGTGGGCAAAATTTGATAAATTTACTCTTCATATTGAACTCTTTGCAGGACACATGTAAATTTGAGCTATTTCTCTCTGTTTTCAAAATATGAAGTATTTAGTCAATTGGGTATTATTAAAAAATAAAATAAAAGATATTTTTTCTATTTTATACAAAACTAATTATACTAATATAATAGAGAATGAGAGATTTATATTTATGGTGATAGTAGAAAACTAATTTTAAAATTTACAAAATATTAAATCTTTTTAAAAGAAAAAATTAAAAAAAATCTTATATTTTAAAATAGAATAAATATTAGGTTAGCTTCCGCAACATGCTTTAACGAGCTTCACGTGGTCTGCACAAAACTACCTGCTCGCAGAAGCTACCAAGTAGAATGTTTTTCATCTTTCTTAAGTAATTTATACTTAGGGGTATTCATTTTGGGTTTGAAGTTCTATTTTTAAAAAAATTATAAAATTGATTATGTTCGTTTTGGTTGCAAATCAAAATTAGAAAAGCAAGAATAAGAATACATGTTGAAAATATATATTTTAGTATAAAAATACATTATCAAAATGCATTAAATAGTAATTTTATTTTAAAATTTTAATTTTATAAAAAAATACATCTTAGTAATACATTATTATATAATAATGTATTATTAAAATGCATTCATATATAATTTTTAAAAAATTTTAATTTTTTGACTCGATTTTGAATTTGAAAATAGAAATCAAAAATCGAATCGAGCTATATAAAAATTTCAGAAATCAAACTAAATAAAAATGTAAATTTCAATTAAATTCAATTTAATTTTTTTAATTACACTGAATAATGACACTCTCATTACATCAAAATGGTTGCTGGATTGTAATAGCACCTATCGAATCAATTCAATCTTCACCATTTGAGAGTTTCTTGTAGAAAGAATTGACAGAGAATGACGCGAGAGAAAAGAGGAGTAAAACCTCAGAGGGATAAAAATAAAAGTCCTGATACGATTAACAAAATCCGTATCCAAAAAAACAAAAAAAAAAAAAAGGAGTTGATGTGGGAATGTTTTTCAATTACTATTTAAATTCATTCCAAGATTGAAAATATTATGAAACTATTCCGCTAAAATAATGAAAGAAATTCCCCCTTCATCCTTTCTCTTTTACGAATTTAACTTAGCGTCAAGTAATAAAACGTGACATATATATTAGATACAATTAACAACTCAACAACATTTATCAAAAAAAAAAAAAAAGAAATTAACAACCCCACAACCACGAAAGGTTACGCTTCTGTTTGCAGGGTTCTGATTCGGATCGGCCGGCAGAATCCATGGAGGGATTTGGGACCCACATCCGTTCCACCTAGATCCCCCATCGACTATTGGATTTGTGCATTTGGCAATTGCTCATTTGCTTGTGTGCCTGTCAACGTGCGTTAGGTGACGAGGGGAAGATGCATTCATCAGAGCGATTCCGTTGTTCTTTCGTTTCTGATTTTTCTTCTAGACAAGTATATCCGCAGAAGCGTTGTTAGGTTTAGGCCCATAACCCCCACGCTTCTTTCATTTTAATTGAAATTTCTACATAACTTGTAGGGCCCACGAACCACGATTTCTTTTATACCCAAGCTCCCATTTATCACGACTTTGGTCTGCCACTCTGTCTATGTATTGATGATCTTGTTTAGTGATACTCTTCTCTTTCTTCTTGTTTCTTATTTTTTTAGGTACATAAAAAGATTTCTTTAGTTCGGTTAGGGGATCGGGAGATATTGGGAAGAAAGCACAATTCCTGTGTAAAAAAAATAAAAAAAATAAAAGCTTAGTTTTACAATTTAATAATTTCTTTCTTTTTTAAAATAACTCCACTACATTATAGAAAATTCTAATCGGTAAAATAATGTAAAATTACACGACTTATTTTTTTAATACATTGATAAAAAGTATGTTATTTAAATCCAAAACTTACCATATGCTAACATGTGTTTCTATTCCTAAAAAAAAAAAGCAAATGCTTCTAATCAATTAAACTGTCATTTTTGTGACTTTGTACTAATTTCTTAGTTAACTAAAAATAAAGAAATATTTTTTATTACATTACCTAACCTTCACTTTTACTTGAACGATGAGTTTGTAATAATAGAAGAATAACAACTCTTGAATGCACATGCTCCGATTAATCATTTCTTTTAAGTTTGTCCAATTAATCGTTAAATAATATAATATGAATATCAATTATACCAGAATTAGAGGTCATAGGTTTATTCACTTTTTTATTTTCTATAGAAACAAGACGAAGAATTGATCCCAAGAAAAAAAAAAGGAAAAAGATGAAGAATGAAAACTTTTGCTGGTTCATCCACATTGGATATGTGCCCTAGCAAAGAATTTTGCATTTTAGAAATTGAACCAGAAAATCAAAAGAGAGAATGAGAGGAAATAATAATGATTTATTCACCTCGTGTTATCATTGCCTGGATTCACCAAAGTCGCGATTAGAGTAGGTAAAGGACAAAACTATTGACTTATTCTCATTTAAGTCCTGAAATTACCAGAAAATCCCTCCCAACTACCCCCGGTTTCTTTTTCTTTCTTTCAGGGGTAACACAACAACCACCACCACCACCACCAGCCCCATTTCTTCCGCCACCCCACCTCCGAAGTCCCACCTTAATCTCCCTTATAAAAACCCCTCCCGCCTCTCTCCTTCTCTTCAGGTACCACACTATACCAACTAAGGTACCACCCCGCTTATCTGCATTTCGTTCTAACGATGGCTCTCGCAAGCACCCACAATACCCTCCTCCCAAACAAAGCCTTAGCCCCTCAATCCCCGCCACTGTTCTCTTATTCCACGAAACCTTCGAATCTCACCGTCAATCCGTCGAAATCTCCCTTCAGATCCATTCAGCCAATCTCAGCCGTTCATGCAGCTGACTCTTCCAAGTCCCAGAAGCCAACTTCTCCTTCCGCCACTGCATCCGCGACAGCAGCGCCTGCCGCCACGCCAACGGTGAAAAGCAAGGAGGCTGTTCCCGCAAAATGGTCCCCGGACGGTTGGAAGACCAAGAAAGCGCTTCAGCTTCCGGAGTACCCCAACCGGGAGGAGCTCGACTCGGTTCTCAAGACTCTGGATGCTTTTCCTCCAATCGTGTTCGCGGGAGAAGCCAGGAGTCTTGAGGAGAGGCTTGCTGATGCTGCCACGGGCAACGCATTCTTGCTTCAGGGCGGAGATTGTGCTGAGAGTTTCAAGGAGTTCAATGCTAATAACATCAGGGACACATTCAGAATTCTCCTGCAGATGGGTGCTGTTTTGATGTTTGGCGGCCAAATGCCTGTTATAAAGGTATCATCTTTCTTCTTTTTGCAGACTCACTTTCATGCTTCTTCTGGAAAGGTATAGTAGAAAAGGGTATCCGAGTATTCTTTGTCACTTCTTTTTGTTTTTTGGATTATATTATCTCGCTATGAATTCATTAGATTTTGATCTTCCGTAGTACCATTCAGTTCTTACGAGTTGCATTTTGTAGTTTTCTTGCTTCATAATCGCCTTCGCTGATTTTCCTTTCGTAAGAATGTTTAGCTTCGATTTTGTGGCTACAGTCAGATGAATTAACTGACCCTTTGGAATCTGGTTAACGGGTATAGGTAGGAAGAATGGCTGGTCAATTCGCAAAGCCAAGGTCAGATCCTTTTGAGGAGAAAAATGGCGTTAAATTGCCAAGTTACAGGGGAGACAATGTCAATGGAGATACCTTTGATGAGAAGTCAAGGATTCCTGATCCTCAAAGGATGATCAGAGCTTACTGCCAATCTGCAGCTACTCTGAATCTGTTGAGGGCTTTTGCCACAGGAGGATATGCGGCCATGCAGAGAGTTACCCAGTGGAATCTTGATTTCACAGAGCACAGCGAGCAGGGCGATAGGTATGTAAAGTTGCCCCAAGTTTTCCTTTTGTTTCTGGCACTTATGCTCTGTGATTATATACTAGCTCTTTTTAGATCGCACACGCCTATTCAATTTTAGTGGAAAATTATTTCTTCAGCTGAGCCTTGTATATAAAATTTGGAATTCTTTGCTGACTTTCGGATTGGAAGTTGCTTCCCAATATGTGGACTTCGGTGTTTTACGAAGTCCCATATATTACTTTTTTAGATATTTTTGTCTCCATTTGCAGGCTATGATGGAATTGCCATTTTTGCTGATTGGCAGGTACCGTGAACTGGCGCACCGTGTAGATGAGGCCCTTGGATTTATGTCTGCTGCTGGGCTTACTGTGGACCATCCTATCATGACAACCACCGAATTCTGGACTTCTCACGAGTGCTTGCTCCTGCCTTATGAGCAATCCCTTACTCGTCTGGATTCAACTTCTGGCCTGTACTATGATTGTTCTGCACATTTTCTTTGGGTTGGGGAGCGGACCAGGCAGCTGGATGGTGCTCATGTTGAGTTTCTAAGAGGACTTGCCAACCCTCTTGGAATTAAGGTAAAGATGGGCCATGCATTATTGCTTTTGCTTTGCGAGACTTGGAAATTTCGGCTGCTAATGAAAATAAGCTTTCTTTCATTGCAGGTAAGTGATAAGATGGATCCAAATGAGCTGGTCAAGCTCATTGAGATCTTGAATCCTCAGAACAAGCCTGGAAGGATCACAATAATTACCAGAATGGGAGCAGAGAACATGAGGGTCAAGCTTCCTCACCTGATCAGGGCAGTTCGAAGGGCAGGGCAGATTGTAACTTGGGTTAGTGACCCTATGCACGGCAACACCATTAAAGCTCCTTGTGGTCTGAAAACTCGTCCGTTTGACGCTATTAGGGTAAGCTGCTGAACCATCTTCACTCTCTACATTCTTCATTGAAGATTCACAGAAGTTGGACCAGCAACCATTGTTGAGTAGTTTTGAAAGTGAGAAAGAAAAGACACAGCGTACAAAGCTCCCAAGAAGAATATTTCTTTAAAAACGATGAAGTAAAATGAAATTTCTAATAGGAAGACATTTAATGGATTTATCTAACTACGTAAAGTAGAATGAGTTAATAAATATCTTCCACCAAAAAAACAGAGAACGAACAATTATCTCATCAGTTAAGTCGTGTGTTGTTAATGTTTATTCTTTAACACCTACTTTTTTGAGTTTTCTTGCAATCTTGCTTGGTCAATTTAGGAAAAGCTGTAATGCTGTATTCTGGTGATTATGCGCCCAGAAATATTTAAGCAGCAGTACTCCAGTCAAATCTTTATTTAATTAACCATTATGCTGAACTTATTATTGTTTAGTGGACTACATGATTAGAATATAGGCAAATTTTCTTTGGAGGAATCCCCACCTATAATGATATAATTGTTTAATTTCATTTTAGAAGGTCATCGAGTATACTCATGTCTGGGAAAGAGTAGGAGTAGTCATGTAAAGAAGATGCATTTTAGGTTTGATAAGAATAACGTGGAAGAGGTTTTTTTGTTGGGAAAGGAACGTTTCGTAACCATTGGGCCAATGTTTTAGTGCACAGCCACACTTTTTAGGTAGGTTATTAGATGTCTTAATCAAAAAGTAGGTTTGGGACCCTTGGATATAATGATACGGGGCTACTAACAATAACATCCTTTTCGGGGGACTTATTTTGCTTTGGGAATAACTTACTTCACCATTACAACTTCAACATGACACAACTATGCAGCTAAGATGGTTCATCACCTGAAGACGCTTCTGCTTAACATGCTTGTGTTTCTATTATTTGGTAATCGGAAAATAAGTTCTTCTATGTGTTCAACAGGCCGAAGTTAGAGCATTTTTTGACGTGCACGAACAAGAAGGTAGCCACCCTGGAGGTGTGCACTTAGAGATGACAGGCCAAAATGTGACAGAATGCATTGGTGGATCGAGAACTGTTACGTTCGATGACCTGAGCTCCTGCTACCAGACACACTGTGATCCTCGGCTTAATGCCTCTCAATCCCTTGAGCTTGCTTTTATTATTGCAGAGCGCCTGAGAAAGAGGAGGCTTGGATCCCAGAAGGCATTAATTTGATAGATCTGTAAAACGTTTTTGATGATATCTATTTGTTTGCTCCTTTTACGTAAATTAATCTCCAATGTACCGATATAATTCTTATTTTGTTGTTTAACTGAAAGAGAGGTATTACTATGTACTCTGCTGTATATTGGAAGAAAATGTTTGAGAATTTGATGAGGCAATAAAAAAGAACTTGTTTCTGCTTCTTAGAGGGGCAATATTTCACGGAATGCTATATCTTATGCATTATAAGCTGCCTTGTGGCTTCTTGTAAGTGTAGTTGGTAGATCATTAATCAAGGCTTTGGGCGGAAAGTCATTGTTAACAGGGTCTATATGGTTCTAAAGACTTTGAAAAGGTTGATAATATGACACTTTTCCCTCTCTGCTTTGGCCAAAAGTAGCTTTGACATGGCAAACTTTGGTCGTTTCTTGTTGTACATATTTTACTTTGGATTTAAGGGGAAAGTCCCGAAAGCAAACCCCTTTTACTTGTGTCAGAGGTCCTTGACTAGGTGGGACGTAAATAGAGGGATATAATAATCCTGTCAAGAAGAGGAGTAACGGATTAAGTTCAATAGCAGTTCTCTCAACGAAGTTCTCTCAACGAAGAACTACTACTAAATTAATTTGAACATAAGTTGTTGGGGTGTCTCCACTCCAGGACCACTTACCAACCAGCTTATGCCTTTGGGGCTGTTGTACATACTTACTTGCCTATATGAATTTTGGTCTCAACCTATGACGTTGAGGGTAGAAAGTAGGAAAAATCCAAGTTTGTCGAAATGGGAGATGCATGGAAATGTAGGAAAACACCAACAACCCTAGTCTGGATTTTGTTGGTACGAAGCCAAAAGGATTACGCAACGTCGAAATCCCATTTTATTAGTATCTCTTTGTTGGGAGGTTGGGATAAATAAAACAAAACAATAAAAAATAAATTCCAAAATAAATAACCCACACTACCAGGATTAAAATGATTCTCCCAAAACTCTGGTATTGATAAAGTGAGAATTTATCAATAACCACCTAGCAGAAATAAATCTGACAAAAACTTGAAAATATTCTGACACCAAGATTTACGTGGAAAACCCCAAAACGGGTAAAAACCACGGGTCAAATATTGACCAATACTTCCACTATAAAAATGGGGTAACAAATCTTCCTCTAGATATACTAGAAGGTAACACAACTATCTTCACCAAAATAGGTGGATATCAAAGAAAAGAGATAAAACACAAACTCACAAAAGAATGATAAAA
This sequence comes from Rauvolfia tetraphylla, assembly GCA_030512225.1. NCBI lineage: Eukaryota > Viridiplantae > Streptophyta > Magnoliopsida > Gentianales > Apocynaceae > Rauvolfia > Rauvolfia tetraphylla. Next base: position 5,771,002 of record JAJQKT010000058.1, on the reverse strand, counting down.
CCTCACTCTTTTCTCTCTTCTCTCTTTTCTCTCCTTCTTTGGTGCCTTCAATTCTCTCACCAATATTATCAATGACATTCTCTCATTATGCATTGGTATTTATAGGCATATACCATCCACAATTCTTGAATTTAAGTTGTTATTTTTGACTTTGAATTGCCTAATTTTTGCCTAACAATTCAATAGTCAATTTTTGAACACTACCTACAATTTTAGACTTCAAATTGTAGCCTCAAATTTGGACCAAGTTGAAACCTAACACTCTTTAACTCGAGCCATTTTTGTGCTATTGTGATATCAAACAAATCGACAATAGAAAACTGAACGTGATTCATGAAAATTTGTTATAATCAAACAAAAGCAATAAAGAGTTATTAATTTGAAAAAAATGTGATTCATGAAGATCGATTCAAGTAATTATAAAAATAGAACTATAGTTTTTCTTCCTTGCTATTGGTCAGAGCTAACTGTTTCTCTACTTACCTTCAAGTAAATATTTTTTTTTTCCTGAAGAATGTGAAAGAGCTAGGTAGATACTATGATACTCAAATCTAATTTGAGCATTTTTTCAGATCTCTAATTCTTTCTTTGGTTATCTTTGAAATTATTGATTTGCTTAAAAGTTTGTAGATAATCACTTTGTAAAGATCGAGATGACGTTGGTTTTTTATACCGATAATATTGAAAATAATTTGATACCGATAATATAATATTAAGAAATTTTTACGTATTTATTTTTATTTTTATCTATTATATCTTTAGTTTGATGTTTGGTAGTTGGGTTTCAATGTCAGAAGGTGTGACTTTGAAAGGTAAACTATTAGCTTAACAGAAAATGCATTACGGTTTATACCTTACTCTAGCTCATATTCCATAGACTATTGAGAACCGAAATTTCCTTTGAGAAAAAAAAAAGAGAAATTCAAGTGTTATTTGGTTCAATCTTGATAATGGGATCAAAATAGTTATGATTTACTGGAGTATGAGAATTGACTACCACGGATTAAATATTATGTTTGATCAATAATTTTTAAATATAGTTATAAGTTTGAAAATAATTTTACTCCTACCAACTGAATTATTTTCTTAAATCAATATCATGCGAAACTTACCTTATCCTTGCCTTTGGATTTTTCCAAGTTGATTACAGTTGGTGATAAAGATGTTGAAAAGGGTGCCACTGCGGGAAGCTGGACTCAGTGTCCATGTTCAATCAGCAAATTCAAATTAAATTACTATTTTTTACTGATACAATTACAGTATTTCTAGCGTTAAAAATAAAAAATTCTTTGGGCTTGTTAAAAAAGTAACAGTGTATCAAGTAATGAAAGATATAATCAAAATGGCTATCTACTTTCTTTTTTTAGTAAGTAAAGATAGAAATGTACACATATATTATAGTGCATCATATAGTATCTTTATCACTAGTTTAAATCCGTTCGATGTATACATATATTTTAAAAATAAAAATATTAAAATTAAAATTTTAAAAAAGTATCTAAAGAGGAACCTTTTTCACCTTAAAAAATATGTGTTTAGAAAAAAAAAATAATAACATAAAATATTAAAATTTTATTGGTTTAAAAATATCCAATATTTTTTCTCATCTTAGGCTCTTAACATATAATTTATACCTCTATTATTCCTCTCAATGCAAAACCAGAAGCAATATTGGTTACATTAAATCTACTTCTTTTCAACTTTTTTGAAATCTCTGATTTACTACAAATATGGAGAAACTCCCTTATTTACTTAATTAATAAATGTTTCTTTTTTGTTTTCTAAAAGAAAAAAATTCTTTAATGACAAGTCTATTCCCTTCAATAATAATGGAGAGAAATTATAGTTATTAGTTACTTTGGACTGTAATTTATAGTAGTCTTTTTCAATTAATCCATTAAGTCAGATAATTGACTATTTCAAAAATTATCTCACTAGATTCATTAACAAAAGAATTGAAAGCTGATGTATCCAAATAATTTCTTATTTTTAGGCTTTTTTTTGGGAGGGAGGGGGGATAAATTAAAGCAAATGAAAATTTAAAACAAAGTACTAACATTGATATTTAAATAAAAGTTTATTTATTCTATTGCAAACTATATAATATTTATCTGTTTGTTTTTTCTAATAAGTGGATAATTATTTTAGTACAATAGTTTAACAACTATAAGCAAAAAAGATATCGAGAGATGCAAGAACGAAATCTAACATAAAATGAGAGAAAAATACATGAAAGAGAAGAAAAAGATATGAAAGAGGAGAAAAAGTAAAGAAATTAGAAGAACATCAAAAGCGGATACTATGACCCCATGCCAGTGTGGTACCACCAAACAAAAGAAGATAAAATATTAAAAAAAATTTAAAATATGTAAAATAATGGAGTAACAAACCTAATGTAAAATTTTGAGTCTTGAAGCTTATGTCAAAGATGAATGAAGCAAACCCAACTTTGGTATTTTCAAAGGGGAAGAGAAAAAAATTGGACCACTTGCATACACTTATGAAGCACACCCAAAATTTAAGTTCAAAAAATTATTATGTAGGCAGTAACTCCAATCTAAAGTTTAAACACATTTTAGTATAATCAAATAAATAAATAAATTTTATTTGTATTGCTTAAGGATACACTAATAAAATATGCTTGAGAAATAATAAAATTTTATATTACAAAATAAAACACATATTAGACAAGAGTGAAGAAATTCAATCCGAAGAAAGAAAAACCTCAAATAAAGTTTTAGGGAGTTCAATCAAGTTAAAGTAAAAACATTATATAAGAGAATAATAAAAGAATTTTAAAAAATTTATAAAATACAATACTCGAATACTTATGGAAAAATCTAAATTAAATAAAAAAAGAAGTGAAATGATTACATTAAGAAGTGAAGATAAAAGAAAAAGCAAAGGGCTTGGAACTTTTAGATATATTTAGATTTGAACGATAATTAAACAAAAAAAAAGTGAAAGATGTAGTGACATTTTATGAAAGAGAAGAGAAAAAGAGAAAAGTGTGTGGACGAAAATGATAATGATGTGCATTATGTGTGAATGAAATAGACAGACATTAGGAGTTTAGTCTTAATTAAATTAGTTTAAATTAAAAGATTGAGTTACAAAAATAATAAAGTTAAAGATTATGTTTGTTGACAACTATTGAATAATTAAACTTTTACTTTTTATAAAGTAATTGAATATACTGAATTTAATTTCATAAAAAATAAAATTCAACATTCAAGTTAATTTATAAGTAGTTTAAAATTATTTTAATAGATTTAAAATGATCTTATCAAATTAAAAAAATTTAAAGTAAATTAAATAATTAAAATTTCTTACTTTTACAAAGTAATTTATATACGAAATTTAATTTCATAAAAAAACATAATTTAAAATTTAAATTAATATATAAGTAGTTTAAAATTATTTTAATAGATTAAAAATAATTCTAACTAATAATTTTTTTTAAAGTAATAATTAAAAATCTCATACTTTTACAAAATAACTTAATATATAAATTTTTGAAATTAAAATTAATGTATAAGTTAGTTTAAAGTTATTTTAATATATTGAAAATAATCCTAACCAATCAAATTTTTAAAGACTAATTAAAAAATTAAAAACTCTAAAAAATTAGGATAATTCATTATTCAAGTTAATTCTAACCAATAGTATTTTTAAAGTAATAATTAAAGTCTCTTACTTTTACAAAGTAATTTAATATATGAAATTTAAAATTAAAATTATCGTATCAATTAGTTTAAAGTTATTTTAATAGATTGAAAATGATTCTAACCAATTAAAATTTTTAATACTAATTAAAAAAGTAAAAACTTTAAGAAATTAGGATAATTCAACATTAAAATTAATATATAAGTTAGTTTAAAATTATTTTAATAGAGTGAAAATAATTCTAATCAATTAAAAGTTTTTAGTAATTATTAAAATCTCATACATTTACAAAGTAATATAATATACTGAATTCAAAATTAAAATTAATGTATAAGTTAGTTTAATTTTATTTTAATATATTAAAAATAATTTTAACTAATTAAAATTTTAAAGTAATAATTAAAGCTCATACTTTTACAAAATAACTTAATATACAAAATTTAAAATTAAAATTAATATATATATTAGTTTAAAGTTATCTTAATAAATTAAAAATGATCATAATAAATTAAATTTTTGAAAACTAATTAAAAAGTAAAAATTTTAAGAAATTAGTATACGAAGTTTGAAGTCATAAAAAAAAAAAAAAATCGTTGGTGCATTACACTGTCTGAAGTCAACAAAACTAGAACGTGTTCCGGAGGGTTAGGGGGAATTTTTTTGTTTATAAACATTTTTTTTTTGCTTTCATTGGCAATGGATCGACTACTCAATTGGTCTCCCTTAACAGTAACGCATGCATTGAGGTCCAACTAGGAGTACTAAAAAAAAAAAAAAACTAAGAATTTGAGTGACAAAGGAACGCGTTCATTTTTAAGTAAGTATATGCTCCTTATGTTTTAAAATATCAATTGTTTGAGATATTTACATACAAATTAAGGATTGTAAATAAAATAAAATATTTATAAAATAAGAAGTATTTTATTATATTTTTAATTAATTTTATTAAATATAATAATAAATATATTTAAAAATAAAAAAAATTTAAAAATAATTTTTAAAATTCTTAAAATATCAAATATTTTTAAAAAAATATTAAAAATTTTTATATTTTAAAATGCAGAGAATACTAGTGTTTAGCTTGAGAAAAACAATTGGGGGGGGGGAGGAATCCATGTTATAAGGGATAATGAAATAGATATAACATATTTAAATACTTTAAATAGTAATAACGAATAGCAAAATAGCAATTAAATCTAAATATTCTTGCCTCATGTGATCCCCTGGACAGAGGCAAGAAAATCCAAATTGTTTGTTACTCCTATAGATTCCATTATTTATCTAAAATTAAAAATGGCAAACGGGCGTGTAAAATGACTTAACCCCCCCGCGTCCCACAATGAGAAAAGGAAAAAGGCTATAAATGTACACAATCTTCTTAGTGCACTTCAAAAAGGCCAAAAAATAGAAAACTTCTTAGCAATATTACACGAACTTCCCCGTGGCAACGTAGACAAGTTGAAACGCGCTTACGTTTCTTCTGACGAATGTGGAACGTGTTAAGAAAGCTTGGAAAAGAGAATCAATTAAATATTCACGTCGCGCTTTTCTCTTAAAAGGGGAAAATTATACTGTTCACGCGCCATAGCGGTAGGAACAATTTGTAAACTTTACGCAGCTGAGACATTCTGAAATTCTCACCTTCAAACGCAAGAAATATTGATTTGCTGTGTCTGGTTTCTATTGAGAGGGATAAAGAATTGGCAAGGATGATGGAGGTGGACGAGAATTGGCAATCGCAATCTTCATTTCCAACTGCCGTCCCCAAAGATCGAAGAGCCGAGGCTCTGGGTGATCTCTGTGTGCTTCCGGATGAAATTTTGTGCGCCATATTAACTTATCTGTCTCCTCATGATATTGGGCGCCTCTCTTGCTTAAGCAGGTGATTCAATTCTTCATAATTTCTTGCCATGTTTATTTATTTGCTCTGCTATTTTTGACTATCATTTTAACGGCAACTGGATTGAATTTCAAATTTTAAGGTCGATGAATTTCAAATTTATTTGCTCTGCTATTGTGGATGAGTAGGACTTTGAGTGAGTTGAATTCTTCTTTCGAATTACCGTTGGCAATCATTACTGTGCTTAGGGAACTGAAATTTGACTCTAGGAACTGCATGCAAAAGAAGAATGCAAAAACCTTATTATATGTGCATTTAGAGATGAAGAGATTCTTGCTCTTTATTGATTGGGAAAGGTTTAAGCTGAAAATATGGAGCTCAAGTTAATGCGTGCAAATTGACTATAAAAACAGAAAAAGAAAGAGAGAATAGTGAGAAAGTTGCCAAATTTTAGGGGATCCATGCCCGAACTAAGTGTTCGTCTAAGCCTTCTGTCTTTTCTCCTTCTCAACGTAACCATTTCCTATTTATCATATAATTTTGGATGCATAGTTTCCTTTGCCTTACTTCTATTTTGAAGGTAACAGGAGGTTTGAACAAAAATGAAGGGTGATAGCAGATGAAGTTCCATTACCTAGGACATACTGCTAAATAGTTTTTTATGTTTTCAGTTCTACTTCATAATCTCATGAAACTTATTAATTTTTTTTCTTTTTTCTTATTGACGACACCATAACTATTTGCTTCATCTAAAGTAGTTCTCTCTCTGTTTTCCTTTACTTTGTTACCCCTGGCTGCATCTATAATCTATATGTTTGTGTACGAGGATTAATATACTTGTGAATTCCCCCCCCCCCTTCCTTTTATTACTATCTTATCCAAGAAAATATTTCTACCCATTCCTTCTCGAGTTATTTGACATTCATTTCTCTAATATGCAGTGTAATGTATATTTTCTGCAATGAGGAGCCACTGTGGATGAATCTATGTCTTAAAAATGTGAATCGTCAGCTACATTACAGAGGCTCATGGAAGAAAACAACTTTTCATCAGTATGATTACTGGCATTTGTTGATAAAGATTATTGCATATCTTTCCATTTCCATAATGTTTCCAATTCTTTCGTTTCTTTGCAGATTGGATGTGACAGCATATGAGGAATCTTCCCAAAAACCATTGCATTTTGATGGTAACAATGTTGGAAGATTTTTAATTTTGTCATAGTTTCTTTATGCTTGCAATGACAGTGATGGCATTTCAATTCATCTAGGCTTTTACTCCTTGTTTCTTTATCGGAGATTATACCGATGCTATACCACATTGCATGGATTCTCCTTTGATGGTGGAAATGTGGAAAGAAAGAAAGGCCTTTCTTTGGAAGAATTCCACATGACCTATGATGGAAAGAAACCGGTGAGACATTCTGACAACACTTGTCTTGTTGAAAATGTCTTTTATCAGATTATGCAAGTCTGTTTCCTTGATTTATGAATGCCTTTATCCCTGAATGGGGCTATTCTAACTTTTTGCATGATTTAAAATCTGACTTCTTATGAAGATATCATTTACTGCATTCAAAACTTGACCTCTCTAATGTGAAGACAAAGGATTAATAGAAATAATTCCGGAAACATACTTCCACCTTTCAAAATTGGTTTGAATCAATAAATTTTCCTTTTTCTAATTTAATTTAAAGTTAACCTTACAAGTTATGAATACTTAATTGTTTATACTCGATTACTTTGTTTTCAGACTAGGATAAAAGCTAGAAACAATGCAATTATCAGTTTCTTATGTTGACTACAGATTTTTTACTTGCACGGACATCAGGACATTATATCCATCCAAAACAAAAATTTAGAAAATATAAGGCATTATGTAGCTTATCTATTCATATACTATGTTATGCTATTTGCAGGTTTTAATTCGTGGTCTGGCAGACACTTGGCCGGCTAGGAATGCGTGGACACCTGAACATTTACGTATGAACTATGGAGATGTAACCTTTCGATTATCTCAGAGGAGTCCACAGAAAATTACAATGAAATTTAAGGATTATGTGTCATACATGCAGACTCAGCATGATGAGGATCCCCTCTATGTGTTTGATGACAAGGTGCCAACTAATGATTGTTTGTATCCCGGTTTTTAGAGTGCTTTCCTTTTTCTTTTGGTGGCCAAAATTTTCAGTTCTGAAAAGTTGTCTTTTTTGTTCTTGTAGTTTGGAGAAGCTGCACCTTCTTTGCTTCAGGATTACAGTGTGCCACATCTGTTCCAAGAAGACTTCTTTGATGTACTAGATAGAGAAGAACGCCCCCCTTTCAGATGGCTAATTATTGGACCAGAAAGGTCTGGTGCTTCTTGGCATGTTGATCCAGCTCTTACTAGTGCTTGGAATACCCTTCTCTGTGGTCGTAAAAGGTATTCAGAGAATTATTGGCATATGACATGCATCTCATGCCAGAAAAAAGCTGTCCTTGCTACTGCAGTTTTATTTTTCGATACACTTGATGTCTATCAATTGCAATATTTGGAGTACAAATACTCATTCGAACAGTTAATTGAGGATTTCCAATGAGTTTGGCCTTCCTATGTCATTAGGTCTTTGACCAGTGATTCTCATACCATTTATAAGCAAAAGAGAAAGATTTAATCACATAAGGGTCACAGTGACAGTCGTGAATAAAACCATTATAAATATGTGATATTAAAAGTTTCCCGGAGTTGATATTTGTGTCTTTTGCATTCGAAGTCTTGAGAACAATAACTGACGATAGAAGCTCAAATTAGATGCTTGACCTTGTTTTTGAGATGTTTAATGGAAAAAAGCTTGGAATCAACTGTATATTGGGTAGGTTTCCCAACCAATTTTCAAATTCTGCTATCTCAAAATTCTGATCGGGGTGAAAGATGACACTGACAAATTACAAATGCACTTTCCCAGAAGCAATTGGATCTCCTATTTGTTTGTAAAAATTGGAAAGATAAATGGATAACTTTGGGAAAAAGTTTTAGATAAACATAAAACTATTGGACAATCCAAGAAAATCTTATATGATATCCTTTGAACCATAATAATTTGTTGAGTGAGCATGTTCTAGTTTGTCATAGCTACTTTGTGTTTCAGCAAAGGTTTTATTCCTTTATCACTGCTGTGGATTCTAACTTATAAGTTTTTTCTATACTCTTTAGTCTTTGGTTGCTGCAAATTGTGGACTAATTTTGCGATAGAATCGATGGACCTTGTTCTCCGTCTAAATCTTCTTTTTCCATCTTGTCAATGTGAAAACTAGCTCTGTGGCATCTTCTATATTTGCTCATTGAAGCAAAATTCTAGATTTTACCTTTTGCAGCATGTTCTTTAACAATAGATGCAGACACAAAATCCTCCTTCTATGATGTGTTTGCAAAATGAAAGGAGGTTATCATGCTTAACAAGTAAATAAACAAGGAAAAAGTGTTCCTTTTTGTTACTATCTTAATGTGTCAACGAGAAGCTGTTTAACATTTCCTATTCCCTTGTCCGCTAAGGACACATCTGCATGTAAATTGCTGACAGACAATCTATGTGATTCCTCAATTGATGATAACTTGGAAATAAACAATTGCGAAACATGATACTTGAATGTTCCTTCTTCATATGGGTTTCTGTCTCTGCTTTTCATCACAGAACTCTAAATCTGCATTCCTTGTGACGACTTCTGAGAAATCGCATGCTATTGCAGCCAGTTTGTTGTGGTGTCGTCCTGTAAATTATCCTTTCTTGAAGATATATGCATGCTCTGTCATGGTTGGTACTTAGCATTAATAATGTCCTCCTTATAGAAAGTAATATTCACATTTTTTAAATAGGTGGGCACTGTATCCTCCAGGGAAAGTACCTTTAGGAGTGACTGTACATGTAAATGAAGATGATGGTGATGTCAACATTGATACCCCATCATCTTTGCAGGTACATAGCACAAGCCTTTCATCTACTTATTTTCCCACGCTCCCTTAATTATTCTTCCTTTCTCTACATATCTAGTTCTAGTGCACTGATCCAAAGCTTCTGTCATGTCTTTCACTTTCTTTTCAGTGGTGGCTAGACTTTTATCCTCTTCTTTCTGATAAAGACAAGCCTATTGAATGTACACAGCTTCCTGGTGAGACAATATTTGTCCCTAGTGGATGGTGGCACTGCATATTAAACTTAGAGACTACAGTGGCGGTCACACAGAATTTTACGAACTCCAAAAATTTTGAATTTGTCTGTCTAGATATGGCTCCTGGTTTCCAACATAAGGGTGTCTCTCGAGCTGGTTTGCTGGCTCTGGATGACAACAGGTTTAAAGAAGCTAAGAAGGAGATATTGAGTACAGAAAATAGTTTGAACTACCTAGACCTTACAAGGAAAGAGAAAAGGGCCAAAATATGCCAGCCTGCAGAGATTCCAATAGATGCAAGCAGTGATGGGTCAGAATGTAACAATCCGGAGGATGTGGAATTTTCTTATGATATTAATTTCTTATCAATGTTTTTGGATGAAGAGAGGGACCACTATAATTCTTTGTGGAGTTCAGGCAACATCATGGAACAGAGGAAAATGAGAGACTGGTTGCGAAAGCTTTGGCTTGGGAAACCAGGACTTAGAGATCTAATCTGGAAGGTACTATTACCATGTTCTCATCCTTTCTATGGCTGGAATATATCTTGAGATTCATATTAAAAGTTTTCTCTTTGCTTGTCTGCACTGAACAAATTTGGTAATCTGGACAGCATATATGGCTAATTCCTAGAGAATCTTGAGCTAGCCGTTGTGATTAACATGATATTGAGTCTTGGGGGATCTCAAGCCTAGAAGGAATGCCTGAAGATTATGCTTTCACCTTGTTTAAGTAATTCTTCTCACAGTTGGACTGCTGGATGGTACCTTTGAGACACTAGCATTTAATGACTAATGTATCGAAGTATAAGTTGCATAGTCTGTTAGTCAACTTGTGAGAGTGCCCAAGCTATCTTATATATTTTGATCTATGGCTTATTGATTAGCTTATGATATTTCCCAGGTTGTGTTATGTACTTTGATCTATGAATTTCTCAACTGACCTTTAATCTAAATTTACCAGGGTGCCTGTCTTGCACTAAATGCCAGTAGGTGGTTCGAATGCTTGCATGAAATTTGTGCCTTTCACAAGTTTCCTTTACCTACAGATGAAGAGAAGCTTCCTGTTGGCACGGGTAGCAATCCTGTATGTTTCATTTAATAAATCTTTATATATTAAAATTGATATGTTGGCTTATGTAATTCTGAAGCAGATTCTTCTATAACTTAATTGTGTCTCTGGTAGATAACATAAGAGGACACTCTTTTATTATTGGTGAATTTAGTTTTGTGCTATACATTATTTGTGTAATCCTTCTACCTTTGTGCTATCAAAAGTGATTTCATGGAAAATGCAAGGGCCAGAGTTCTCTTGTAAAAATGCGAATAAATCTCATTCATAAATGTGGGACACAGCTTTGTTTCTTTGAAATCTTGGTGGCAAGATTGGTATCTAAATTCAATAGAGATGCATATAAGCACTAATTTCCTTCCTTTATCCCTCTTCAAAATAATCCTTGACCCTATACCTGTTTTCTAACATCAATATCTTGGTGGTCATCTTACAACAGGTTTATCTTGTTGCTGACAATGTGATAAAAGTCTTTGTTGAAGGTGGGCTGGAAACTTCTCTTTATGGTTTAGGCACCGAGGTATCACATTGGTATCATTACATTGATCTGCTTCTTGTCTTTTCGTACTAAGCTTATTAAAGTTTTCCTTTAAACAGCTACAGTTCTATAATTTATTAGAGAAAACCAACTCGCAGTTGAAGCGTCACATCCCTCGTGTTCTGGCCAGTGGGATTCTCTTTCTTAAATATGGAAAATATCACATCTTGCCTTGGGATGGCAAAAACATTCCTGAAGTGATTGCCAACCGTAATATTATACAAGAAAATCATGAAGAAACTGAATATCCATTTGGTGTCTGGGGAAAAAGGCAATTTGAATATAAGAAACTTGGCTTGTCATCACTTGACACTGGAAACACTGGCGGAGCGTCAACCATATGGCCCTATATGGTTACAGAAAGATGCAGAGGGAAAACATTTGCGGAGATGTGAGTATATAATACTTATCTTCAGGAAAAAAATGTTTATGTTTTAGATTGTGGCTATATTCTGTTCTGCTAGTTTCATGGAAGTTATCTCTGGCGTTTAGTTTTGAATTTCTTCAGCTCTTTTGTGCAGAAGAGATACCCTTTCATGGGACGAAGCACTAAATTTAGCTTCTTTTCTTGGAGAGCAATTGCGAAACCTCCATGTTCTGCCATGTCCAGCTTTGACTGATTCAACATTACCAGTTAACGAACAAAAAACAGAGCTTCTGGATAGGAATGGGTATATGGAGGACTTTCCTGATACAAGTAGTATCCCTGAAGAACTACAATTAGTTATCAAAACTTTAAGCAAGAAGAAAGAGGACATTTGTAGCCGCTTGACTAAGTGGTATAATTTTCTCTTTTACGCATTGCTTTTCAGTGTCAATTAACTAACTCTTGATTTTTTCTCATCACATGATTCATCTTAATATTGATTTTGAAGAATGGTAATTTGGGAAACATAATCATGCATTTTGATTCTGTTTCTCATGCAAGAATGGTTGTGTCTCTAAATCATTCTCTTTGATATGCAGGGGTGATCCAATTCCTACAAAACTAATTGATAAAGTTGGTGAATATATTCCTCAGGACTTCAAGGAGCTTTTCACTATATATGAGGTTTATACCTTCCAAAGATTACTTTCCATTCCTCCAATTTTCTCGTTTTTACTTCTACTGACTGAAACAATGCTACTTTTGCCGTCAAAGGACATGAATGTTGCCAAATCTTGCACCTGGATACATTCTGATGTGATGGATGATAATGTCCTTATGGAACCATGTCCTGATGCACCGTGCTCATTACAACATACTTCTGATCCGAGTGTACGAAATAATGGATTTTTAAATGGCTCTAAGAGCAGTAACCAGAGTGGTCCATGGCATCCTTGCCATGTCATTGATTTCAGTGATCTTTCTTTAGGTGAGTAGTTTATTTAAATATCGGGTTCCCTTTTCCCTTTGTTGGGGATGGGGGGATTTTATTCCTTCATTATATAGCTCCCCAGTGTATAGTCATACATGATGTGATTGAGTTGATTGAGGCTTATTTTATTCTTGCCATTGCATCTGCACTCTACTAAGTTGATGAAAAAGGGTGGGAATTTGAACAAGGAGATGATTATGATTTTACTAGAACATCACCTCTATCTTCTTACTGAAACTTATCTTCATTGGTTTTTCCTTTCCTTTTTGAGTGTGTTTATTTTATTTTTACATTTTCTTCCTTTTTGGATGGGGGTTGGGTTGGCAGGATAACATAGGACCAATTCCCTTTAGTTGAAGACAAACAATGTCATGTTCTAAAGATTGGCGGTTCCCTTTGATGGAGACAGTTGTCCATGGTAATGGATTTCTTATCCTGTCTCTCTACTACTCATCATTGGAAGAAATGACGTTCCAGGGCCTGAGCATTTTTGCCTGTTTGCAACTCTTTGTCTGTTCTGAAAAATCAAAACATACAGTGCCAAACTACCTTCTGTTATTTTGGTGAAATATATGGTATTCTTTTGGTACTTTTAATATGCAGGTTTGATTAGATACATACAGGAGATTAATTTGTAGGAAAAGTGCCTAGAACCTCTTCTACCCAGGCTAGATTTTGTCACTTGTAGTGATAGGTTGTGGAATTAAATGATTCTGTGATGTTTGGACAGGTGTATTATGGTGGTGGCTATATTTTCTATGCCACTTACCCTAAGATCAAAATCATGCATGTCATATCCTCTGCAGCAGGTCATATTCTGAAATTTCCAGATACCTCCTTTTAACATATTTTTCAGACCATCAAATTTTTAGTACTCAGTCATGGTAAGCTTTGTCTCAATCAGATTAGAGACCAGGTCAGGGAAGTCGTTTGGATGATGATGTGTTCTTTGTTCAGAAATAGACAAAATTGCTGGGCAGTTTGAAACTAAAAGATCTGGGGACTTGATTGTTTGTTTCGAGAATGGTGAACATCATAAATGCCTTATTCAGCATGAATTCATAAAAGAACATGTTTAGTTATTATCTTTTGGGTTGGGATTGTATCTTATCCTTGTTATGGAACACATATTTTCTACCAGTCTGGGAAGGACGGTGAAACATTGAAAATACATATACACATATTGCATTATTGGTGATTGCTGACAATTACAGCAAAGGCCATGTTACTAGAAGATTTCTCTGCCTCCCCTTCTAGTACACAAACACTGAAAAATGGGAAGTTCTAGGTTAGTCCCCCTTTTGGTGACATGCTGGTGGGAATTACTAGCTTGGGACCTGCAGTCCGTTGCTATATATACTTATTCTCCTGTAACAGTAGGTAATTTCAGCTGAAAATTAAACTGGCCTAGGAAATTGAAAAATTGGTCATAAATGCTTACTCATATATTTTTGCTATTTCCAATAAATATGATTTTTGTCATCAACCTCTCCATATTGCAACTCTAGAACTGACTCTATTTTCTTTTGCAGGACACCCCATTTGTGATATTATCCCAATACATCTTGATGTATTTAGAGGAGATACTGTTCTTCTGCAACAGTTTCTTGAAAGCTATAAACTTCCATTAGTCGGGAAAAAATCAGTAGACAACTCTAGGTTTGGGCGACCCTCATATTTGGCAATGTAAGTTAAGATGTTTGCATTTTCTCTTTCTTCTTTGACCACATCATTCATCAACCAACTTTCAGCAGAGAACTTTCAAGACTTGCCTGGAAGTTAAGTTTAGATATTTGCATTCCGTAACTGAAATCTTCTTCTCCATTTTAATTTAGCATTTTACTTTAGCATTTTACTTTATCAAAGAAGGAAATTTCCAGTTCAATTTTCTCTACATCTTCCTTTCTTTATGCAAGAAAACACCTTCCCATTATGCTCCTAATTATTTCGTGTTTCCTCAGAAACTATTAGTCAGCTAACCTCCAGAATTCAGTTTTCCTTTCCACTTCTTGCTTGTGAATTCCATTGGATGTTGGAAGATCCACAAGTCAGATTTTCCTTAATGTCCTCTTTCTTGTGTTCTGATGCCAAAACTTCAGATTATACCACATATTCTTCCCTCTTGCCACTCTGATATTCCATTTCACATTTGCTATGAGTTGCACTTGTATTATCTGTTCCTTATGCCTTTTTGAATTAGGTATTTAGGACTCATTTGGATGGTTAAATTCATATAGGTGCTACTCTATTCTGCACGATGAGAATGTCTTGGGAGCAATTTTCAGTCTATGGAAAGAACTAAGGAAGGCCAACTCATGGGAGGAAGTTGAGGAGAAAGTGTGGGGCGATTTGAATAATTATACAGGCTTCTGTTGATCTGTCTTCATTTGATTTTTGGGCTTTGAGCCCATGGACATATAAAACCAGTAGAATATTTTGAAATTGGTCTTCTATTCCTTCAATTGACTTATGTGCTATTTCTATCCTTCTAAATCTATGAAGTATTAGAAAAACAAATTCATGTACATTTCTTCTGAC
Organism: Rauvolfia tetraphylla; assembly: GCA_030512225.1. Lineage (NCBI taxonomy): Eukaryota > Viridiplantae > Streptophyta > Magnoliopsida > Gentianales > Apocynaceae > Rauvolfia > Rauvolfia tetraphylla. Next base: position 5,755,846 of record JAJQKT010000058.1, on the reverse strand, counting down.
TACATGTTGTAAAATGGATGCTTCAGATATTCATCATTTATTTATTTTAACAAAGAAATATGTTGTAACATGCCCTTTTAAGTTCAAAGCACTGCATCTTTTCATACTGCTCTCTCCATTCTAAATTAAATATTTATATTTTATTGTACATAAAATATTCAACCATCTTCATTTTATCACCTGGCTCTTATGATTATTGGTACACTACAATAGAATAGAATGCAACTATTTTTCATTTTTTTTCTCCATTTCAGTATCTAGTTTCCATAGTTGAAGTAAAGTGGGTTTTTCACAGGAAAGCCCAGGAAATAAAAAGTTGTAATATGAAAAAACAACATAGTTATGTCTGATCTTTATGTTTTATGATAATTGTGGACATCTTTGCATGGTTTGATCTGTTATAAATTTGTGATATATATATGTTTCAAGTTTTTCTTTGTATTACTTTATGGAGAGAGAGCCAAAATGCCTTATCTATGTTTATTTGTATTTGATCATATTTTTATTAAAATAGAAACAATTTTCTATTTCAGTTTAGGGTTCTTCACCCCACCCCCCAGGGGTTTTTGCCCCTCCCTTTTCTAAAGTGGGGGAGTGGTTGAAGTAATTAAAGGTTATCTGCACAAATATAGGCTAAAAACAATATTTATTAGTAAAAACGAGCATTCATTATGAACAATCTAAAACAACAAGAACGTGATTCCGTGAATAGTGAATTTAGGAGGAGGATTGTATTGATTCATTTTCATCCAATGCTTTTTCCTCTCGTTCTACTCCATGGATTGAACCTAACTCTTTAGATTACAAACCAATTAGTACTCAGCTACCAAACAACTACATGGACAGCTTCATTTGATCCACTTCTGGAGATACGGCTTTCGTACTTTCTAGTGACCGATGCAATTGTATGGTCGAAAAGAGAAAAATCTAGTACAGTAACTTCACAATAACTCTTTGATGGGTCAGGATCACATTTTGCAGTTCCCCATTTCTGTAGAAAGTAGCTTAGAGGGGGTGGCCATACATGGATGAATTCATCAATCTCCGTCTCAACCAAAATTCTCGTAAATTGAAGAACCCAATCAACTTCTCTTTAATAAGTTGTGGACACATCTATGTACGAATGTTGCGGCTACTTTTTCTCTTTTTCTTTTTGTAGACACAAACTCTCTCCACCTCTGCGTATGAGTCGTCCCTACCGGCAAGCTCCAAGCTCCGGTCACACGACCGGCGCTTGGAGTTCAGTTGAATTTTTACTTTTATGCAGTTTTTTGTTACTTCATCTATTTATTTTGTCTTAAAACTATTATAATTTTTTTCCGAGTGGGATTCATCAAAACCTTTAACTCCACCAGTTATATATATATATATATTTATTTTCATATCGATATTCTATACTTCATCTTCTTAGAATTCTTTTTTTACTCAATTTAGATATGAGTCATACTTTACTTTTCATTTCCTACACATGTGATTTTCAAAGACGAAAGTCTTGTAAATCGTCTTTCAAGGAAAAATATAAAATTGAGTCTTGCAAGTTATTGGTTCGTAAGAATGGAGATGAAGGCATCATGAGAGAAAAAGACTTTAATAACAATGAATTTTTAACCTAGCTATGTAACTTTTTCTATCTATGTGAATGAAATATTTTAATTAAAAAAAATGTACGAATCTTGCGAGATGATGATCATATATTCGAAAAAATAAACAGATGAACCTAAGCGTATGAATATACAGATGAATGTGGTGCCGGCGGAGTTATAATATTATGCACAAGAGAACCACAAATGGTCTGTTTTCCCGGCGTGTAAAGCATATAATTCTCTATCTTTTGTGGCCATGAACAAGCGTTCTGGTTGGCAGAAGAAGCCAACCAGATTAATATCCCTTTAGACGTCAGATTGGTTAACAGACTAGGAATGGATTATGTTGGAGGCCAATACACAAAAGGTCGTCCAGTGATTTCATTTCATGTCGCATTAACTATCATAATCATAATCACCACCATAATAATTCAACGCAAATATATAGGACCAACCACTATAAATTTTTTAGTTTTTATTCCAAGACAACTCTACCACTTATTTGATTTATACTATATCTTTAATAACGAGCATTATCTAGAAGGAAAATGAAATTTCATTTTATTTTTAACTTTTTTCACTATCCATTCACTTTATTTTTTAAAAATGAAAAGACTTTAATAACTGCAACTAATTTTTTTAAATTAAGAGTGTATTTAGATTGTATTTGGTTAGAAAAAGTTTTGTTTTAGGTTCTGTGAAAGTAAATTTTTTGTGAGAAAAGAAGTGAGGTTTGATTGTGTATTTTGTTGGGAGAGATGCAATCTAAATAAATTCAAAATTTTAACTGAATTTTTTTTTAAAAAATTACTATTAAGATCATTTCAAGTATGAAAAAAATAAGATAAGAGTGAAAGAAACTAAAATATCAATTTACTATCAAGAATTAGAATCCACCCTGAATAAATTTTCAAAAAAAGGAAAGAAAAGATAAAAGGGAAGAGATTTATAAAAAAGGAGATGGAAAAAGCAAGATGTTAATAAATTATGTCATCATTTCTTAATCGTTTTCGCTTTTTGCTTGCGTGGACACCATGATATTTAGGTAGTTCTTTTGAGTACATATCTCGAAAATGAGAGGAAAGAAACGCGAGCACGGCTTAGATTTGCACTATGGATAAACTTTTGAAATAAGCAATGTCAATAGATATTGAAAATGAAAAGATTATTCTTGCTACGGTAATAAAAGAATAGTTTAATCGATAAAAATATTTTTTATTAATATTGTAAAATACTTTAAATGAAATTTATATTTCTTTTTTAATGCACAAAAGTAAAATAACCGAATCTCTTTAGCTTGGGAAGATTTTCCATGCCTTTTTCCTTCTTCCCCTCATTGGCTAACAAAATTTCGATACAAGCACTAGGTGGAGTGTCGAGTGTACAAAATTTGATGTCAAGGTAAAGGTGAACAAAGAATAAAAATCATCAAGCAAAAGGGGCAGAAAAGAAAGATAATGGACTTTCTTTTTTGGGAGCCCTTTCTTTGGATAGCTATATAAAAGAGCAACTAAAAAAGAGAGAGAGAGAGAGAAAGAAGCAACTTTGCAGTTAAATGAAGTCGAAATATAAAAAAGGAAAATTATTTTTATATACATCTGTATTTGGTTTCTTGTGCTGTAGGTTCTCTTTTCCCTTTTTTTAAGGTCTCTTGTCCTGCGTGATAAAAATCATAGTAAACTCCCTTGAATTTTTCTAACGTAATTTCCCTTGTGTTTACAGACAACTTGTCAATGCAGTAACTCACGTATATTTTCTGCATGTTAAATTTGATGAAACTTCAACAGGAAATTCCACAAAGCCGAGCTGCTTTCCGATTAATGAAAACTATCCCATCTGGATAATTCCCACAAAAGCTCCACAACATCAATGAGCTTATAAGATTCTTCTTTAAGGTAAATTGGTTTTTAGGAGAGATCTAACTCTACTTTATCAACTTCAGCTTCACCGGGAAAGTCTTTTAATTTGGCGACCGAAAATTAAGTTATGTTTAGCTCCGTAGCGACACTAAATTCAGGAGCGATGGAGAGAGGTTGATGAAGTCATGGAATTTAAGCAGTACGTGTGATTACCTTTTTTTTCATGAAAAGGAAGCGAGGGTTGGTGTAGATGCATCACCGGACCTTAATAAAAAGCGTCGTATGGCTATGATTTGTGTGCATTGTTTCTCTACTTCTTTGATCTTGATATTTTTCTGCATTTTCATTCCAAAATTCGAAATCAAATGGGGAGTGAGAGGGGGCACCGTATTATAAGTGCTTTTTTTTTTTAAGTGAAAATATGGGATCCATTGAAGATCATGAGAACTGAGGGTACAACAGAAGCAGGAACTTCCTCCATCCATGCATGGTGTTCAAAAACATTACAACCCAGTTCAGCTAACTGACGAGTCGGCTTGTTCACCTTGACCGTGATGCCTGAGTCAAAGTTTTATAAGTTGACGGTCAATAATATGGATTGGTGCTGGAATCAATTGGAAATTGCCTTTGAGTTATTTGAGCATGGATCTTCCTTCCTAGTGGCGGAAACCATTTTTTGGTTCCCAAAAAGCCCTTATGTTTGTTTGTACTATACTAAACTTGTTTGACCTATACTACTTTACATCTTATGGTAGCTCTTTTACAAAGGAAGAAGCACTCGCTCTCTCGCTCTGCTAATCTGCCACACCCTCAAGAGTTACTAGAGGATCATCTCAGGAAGAAAAGAAGATGGACGTGGAAATGGATGCACTGCAAAGAGGAGATCAAAAGCAGAGGCCTAAGCTACTCAAGTTTTGCTTTTCCTCAAAGGCATTGCTGGTTTTCTTCTATTGCATTTTGCAAACAATTGGCCAAGTAGGTGGCCCTCTGCTCACAAGAATGTACTTCTTGCATGGTGGAAAAAGAAAATGGATCTCTGCTTGGCTACTCACTGCTGGTTTTCCATGTCTAATAATCCCCATTTGCATCTCCTACATGCGAAATAGGTCCAAATCTCCTTCCTCCAGACTCTTGGTCACCCCTAGATTTGTTGGAGCTACTGCCATCATCGGATCTCTTCTCGGAATAGATAGCTACATGTATACTATTGGTGTTGCTTATCTTCCCGTCTCAGTTTCCTCCCTCCTTGGTTCAAGCCAGCTAGCCTTCACGTCGATTTTTGCCTTTCTTGTTGTTAAGCACAAGGTCACTCATTACTCAATTAATGCTGTTGTTTTAATGACTTTTGGAACGATTGTTCTGGGATTAAATATGAACGGTGATCGTCCGGCAGGGGAATCAAATGGTTTGTACACATTAGGATTCTTCATGACCATAGCTGCAGCTGCCCTTCATGGATTCCTGTTGCCAGCAGTTGAATACACTCATATGAAAGCAAGAGTTCCCGTGACATATGACCTTGTCATGCAATTCCAGTTCTTGGTATCAGCTTTTGCTACTCTGTTTTGTACTATTCCCATGATCATCAACAAGGACTTTCAGGTATGCACAACAAATTAAAAATACTTCCAAGATTGCAACGTGATGTGTTTGACAGAGAACTTCCTGATTGGAATCAGAGCTGTACCTTTTTGGTTTAGGTATCATTTTCTCTGGCTTTCTACATGAGCAAAAGAATATTTTTCTCAGATTACCTGATATAACCTGAAGAACCTTAGAAGGAATTTCATGAAGAGCAGAAGAGGGCAACCTCACTTGCAACTTATGACTTCAGTATAATCATGTCAGAATCTTAAATCTAGAATATATCCTTCCAAGCAAGAAATTTCATCCTAGAACTGAATATTCTGTCAGCAAATTCAGGCTTAATTTAGTTATTAAATTATTTTCGCTATATAATTTTTCTCCTCAGGCCAATTTCAAGGCAGAATCTCTTCTCATATGCAAACTAGAAGGATATCTGGATAAGAAAATCATCATTTCATCCTCTTTAAACAATTCTTTTCTCTAATTAGGGTCAAAATTCTATCAGATCCTTCTTAATCTCTGTATCCCAGATAAAAAAAAAAAAAGAGATGAATGTATAGCATAAGAAATTCTAGTAACTTGCAATCTTCAGGCTATTCTGTTGCAAGATTGGGAAAAAATTTGATCCTGTTTATATTTGTGGTAGAACAGAAAGCACTGTGTTTTGCATCTAGGAACTGAGAAAGAATGGACAAGACTTTGTTAGATAGGGATTTGTTTAAAGGATGGGATCGCTAGGATCTCACAGATAATTTCCTTTACCAAAATACCCTTTTGTAAATGGCCATATAAAAAATGTGTGCAAAAGATGGAATTAGTGATCAAGACCAATTTGTTAGCTCAGAATCTCCACAAAAGTAATTTGAAGGCTACAATCTCATCATGCAAACAGCTCAAAGACTAAATCGGCAATTCTGTTAGTGCTACTAATTCATATCATCAGCTTAAGAAGAACCACAATTTGTGCTTATTCGTAGCGAATCAGGTCATGTTTATTTACAAGTACTAATTGAACACCTTCTGTGTGGTCTTAAATGCAGGCTATGCCAAGAGAGGCAGCAGAATTTGAACTGGGACCTCTCAAGTACTACGTGATACTGCTTTCAGCAGCTCTTGCACTACAATGCTTATGCATAGGGTGCTTTGGAATTGTGTTCACTTCATCAGCTTTCTTAGGAGGTATTGTCTCTTCTCTTCTGGTTCCAGTCCAACAGTTGTTTGCAGTATTCTTCTTGCCTGAAAGCTTCAACGCTGAAAAAGGGATGGCCTTGGCCATGTGCCTCTGGGGTTTCGCCTCTTACTTTTATGGAGAATACAAGACGAAACAAAAGCAGCCAGACCCAAAACAGAAACCAGAGCTCGAAGCCAAAAGCCAAGACGATGTCTGATTCATCGTTAAGAATATACCATAGCATCGATGTCCCACTTGACTGGGCAACCTACGCGATCCAATGCGTAGATATGGATAAGTTCATCGTTTAGCTTCAGTCACCATAATTTATCAATATGGACATTGTCATCATTGTGTCTTAGATTGCCCAATATTGACTTTCTTATAGATATTATCCAATTCCTAGTAGTCAATGGTTGGAGCCTCATTCGTTTTATGTGAAAAGGTTTTCTACATTCTCATCTCGAAACAGTAGAAACTTCTAAAACAGAACTCCGGATACATGCGCAGTGAGCATGGGAACGTGAAGGCTCTCCATATTAATATTTTGATATATTAGTTCATCCTTTAAGAATTTGTGAAGTTAAAACCAGAGATTCTTGAGATACTTGTATTGTACCCCCTTAAGAATCACTTCTCCAAGCTCCACAATAATTTCTTGAGATAAGTTATAAATTTACGCATGACAGAAATGGTAGCTAAATTAATTAAAAAGTAGCCCTTTTATATTAAAAGTTGGGAAAAAATTCCAAAATTCGTGCCATGTTGTGCTCGGAGATGCAGCTAAATCAAGTAATTTCCCTGTAACGATAATTTTATTTTATCAAGCGTCAGACGGCGATGGTATGCACACATAAACAAAAGTAGCTTATTTTTTCTCAAAAAATGGATGGACAAATAAACTAGTCTCCTGCCATTAGGTCTGCCTAAAGTTGGTCGCATCAATGCAGAGGAAAGGAACAAAAAGACTTGGACAGCAACAAGCAGTACCAAGGATCAGGAGACTTCTGACAAAGAATGAGGATAGGAAAGAAAAAGCAATCCAAGAATTCAATCAATCTTTCGTCATTGCTTTCTTTTATTGCTTCCTAGACTCAATGTTTTGGGTATTCTTTTCGAATTATCCCCGAAAGATGAAGAAAGAGACACAGCATAGTCTTCATAGAGTAGTTTTTTTTTTCTGACACACAAATGCTGCTTAGTTCTCTTTTCATGCAAAGTTTATGATGATATGTGGTATTGGTAGATGGGCATTAGTGATAGATTTTGAAACAGAAAAGATGCAAAAGAAATTATGAAGGAAAAGGTTGTCCTTGATCTTACTCCTTCCTTTCTATTCTATTTGATATTCTTACTATATTAAGACATTCTAATATAACTAACATTTTTCATAAAAAGAAACTTTTTAATATATTTTATACCATCAATTAACTACTAACTCCACTATATATTACTTTTATATATTTAAATTTGACATAAAGTATCCAATAGCCCACATGTTTCTTACTTTTATAGTACAATTTAAACTTTTACATAAAATTTCGTATCTGGTCAAATACTGTTAATTTAAATGGGACGAAAGGAGTACTATTGTTATTTGTCCTCCTCTTTTCTACTCCCTCCATTTCAAAATATAGAGCATTTTACACATTTTCTCTTTTCTCAAAATGTTTAACCTTTTATAAATTTTAAAGATTATTTTTTAAGTTTACTTTTACACCTCCCTTATTTTCTTCTTCTTCATTTTATGCAAAAAAGTGTCAAAATATATTATATTTTGAAATAGATGGAGTATTTTCTAAAAGATACAGTACTCAAAAACAATGATTTTATGGAAGTTCCTATTTTGCATGAGGAGGTGATGGCTCTTTATGAATGAAGAAGCACTAGCTACGGTTATTATGTGCCATAACCTTAAATTCTGATCATTTACCAGGTAGAAAGAAAGATGTGAACGTGGGAAATTGACACAGCACAAAGAGGAGATTTGGTATGTGGAAGCTACAAAAAGGCATCGCTTGTTCTTTTCTGCTGCATTTTGTAAACAATTGGCCAAGTCGGTGGCCCTTGATTTGCTAACAAGGATTTAAAAAATAATGGATCTCTGCTTCTTGTAGTCCCAATTTGCATCTGTATTCTACCAAGGAACCCCAGTAAGTTCTGTTCTTACCCTTAAACATATTTTCATACTTTCATACAAAATAATGGTGTCTCAGCTCAGTTTTGTTTCACCTAAAAAGATCATCACAGTTGAAACATAAATCATCCTCCATTATTTACACAGTTGTAAATACAGGGTGGTCAAAGTCAGTAATCTTGAAAAATATCTGTAATATTTCATGCCTGCTAACATTTATCAGAGTGATTACACAAACTCCCCACTTGTTTCTACGTCTTCAAGGTCAGCATCATCCAAGTCGTCGAGGTCCATGCTGCCAGCAACTGACTGCGTTCCGAGCTTGGGCACTTCAAGAGTTGTTCTAGCTTCTTGTATGATGCTCAATACTTCTTCAATGCTTTGAGCTGGGTTGTTTACATCCATGCATTGGTAGCTTCCTCCTTCCATCAACTCGATGGGCAAGTTAGTCAAAAACCACGGATGCCTTCTTATTTCTGGAATTGTTATTCTCTGCAAAAGAAAATATTACAGGTTGACATAACAAAATAGGTTTATCATATATGATTTATTTTGAGTGGCTTATTAGCTGATCAAAGCACATACAGGAACAATAGAAGTTATGAGATACAAGTCAAGTCATACACAAAGAATGCCAAAAACTAGAACAGGCTCCACTTTTAGTAGAGTCAGTTTTAAATCATCTAAGTTTTATGAAAACAAGAAAGAAGCTCCACGGAAGGATGACTAGAACTTATCCATCAGCTTTGCACCATAAGTGATGTTTAACACACAGGAGATTGCCACTTAATTGATTAAGAACTTGGTTCTGATAGCTTACGTATTTTACCTTTTCTGGGGTTGCAACAAAAATTCGAGATAAAAGGTGTCGACACTCCACAGAAACCCTAACATTATCGGGAATTGAGTATTGAGCGCTGAGTATCCTCTGCTCATGGAACAGATATTCAATCAGAACACTGCAATTAATCACAAACTATCTCCAAGAAAGCAAGAGAGTACGTCTTCATGAACTCGTGAATACTTAGCAGCTACTCACCCCAATAGTCTTTCTAAAATTTTTTGGATCAGTGGGATCTTCAAAAGGATAAGCTCCTAGAAGCATCACATATAAAGTAACTCCGCATGACCAAACATCTGCGAGCTACAATTCCAAAGACCAGATAGGAAGAGACATTCAAAAACCACATAATGATAACTTAATCAAAGATAAAAAGAAGAAATTAGCACCTTCCCATCATATTCTTTCTTAGAGAGCACCTCAGGCGCAATGTATGCTGGTGTTCCTACAGTTGACTTAGGTTGTGAATGAAACACTGACGACTGAGGACAAGCATGCATAGTATAAAAGTCAAAATCAAATGAAACTCTTTTTCCAAAAACGAATCACAATGCCAGACAAATTTACCTTGGAGTACCCAAAGTCACATATTTTGACACGGGGTGCTGTACTTCCATCCAATAGTGTATTCTCCAGTTTAAGATCTCTATGACAGATTTGCTGCGATATATATACATAAAGTTTTAAGATGGTAGAGTTAGTGTACCCCATGTAGAGTACAGGAGAAGGAGAGGAATCAAGATAATACCATAGAGTGACAGTAGCTAACACCCGATATCAGCTGTTGAAAGAAAAATCTGGCCTGAAGTAAATGCATGAAAAACACCAAGCAATCAGCAGAGTTGAGATTAGATAATGTGTGGCAAGAGAAATGCAACTCAATTGGTAACAGGACATATTTACACGAGCATCATCGTTCGACATGCATATGAGTTTAAATTGACTATATCAAATTTCCCCTGAGGAAAATAAACTCTTTTCTGAAAAGATTCATCATTAAGGGCTCTTGTACTAGCAGCCGCTGCATTGACATTTTCTTATCATGCTAAATTTTAGCTAATATAAGTCACTATCAGCTTACAAGATTCATATTATGGAAAAAACAACATCAAAAACAGAGTTGGCAGTCCTTTTAAGCTTTACAGTTAAATCACTTCGGCACAATGGCAGTGGAATATTGAATATAACTTCAGTTCAAGGTTTCAATAGCACTTTCTGTCAATTTCAAGGTATTAACATAAAATGATTGGTGAGTACTGCAGAAAGAAATGCTATATAGAATACAAATCAGTAATGTGGGGAAATGGAGCATTGAAAGTTTAATCAAACTCATAAAGATATGACATTTCCCCCCTTGGCAGACTGGGATGGAACTATAATCACCCACAAAGATTGCTTATGGAACCTGGTGAACCTTAGATCCAAGTTCAATCAACCAAATGTTTGAACATGGGAAACAATTGTTCTATGCCTCCCATGTGGAAGGGCAATTATGAAAGCAAGGAAGGAGACGTAAAATTAACAATTAAAAGTGATTACAGAACTGGAAAATCACATTGATGGGAGTGCCTCATGTTCTGAAGAGGGAAATCCCTTGCAAGTGAAAGCCTTCATCACTAATTTACCTTTAAATATCAAGGCAGTTGAAGTTTGAGTTAGGAATATACTCTTAACAGTCTCTGCATATTTAGATTGAATATCTAAAATACTGAAATTTTCTCAATCTATATAAGAGAACGGGACTTCCAATATAGTTGGATTTGCAGAAGGATAGAATATTGAAAAAATGCAGACCCTACTCTTCCACATCAGTAACTATGCTTACTGCTAAAGCTCTCATACAAAAGAGTAATAGCACAATCAGAGGATGTAAAAGGAAATCATTCAATGTTATCCACTTTCTAAACATCAGTATGAGCATGAACTGGCATGTGAATTATGTATGAAATGGGAACAACTAAAGAAAATCAAAGAACTGTTTATCATGTAGGAAAATGGCATATTCGCCTCCTCATTTACTCAAGTAAAGGGAACAAGTTAACAATTGCACTCGGGACAAATGTGAGACCTATGAGTCGCCAAGGAAAAAGGATGAAACAAAAGTGAATGGATCAGGTAAGTCCCCCTTTTGATTATATATCTTGGATAGAACTTATTGTTTAGCAGATCATCATGCATTAAGGAGAAACCTAGGTGTAAAGGAGTGAGAACTGATGATCCTCCAGAGCAACAGGACGATATATGTAGCTGATATGAAATATCTACGGAGGCCATTGTAGCAAACTCCCCAAAGACCTATTTCCAACCCTTTGCTCATATGCATCTGCAAAAAATACACATACGTACACACGCAAACACATGCAATCTGACACTATTTCTCAGTGATACCAGATAAGCCTTAACCAGAAAAATAGATATCATATTCTTTTACCTCATCTTCATTGAATCTTCCAGCACTACGTATCCTGTCAAAGAGCTCTCCTCCTGCAGCATACTCCATAACTAAAGCTAGATGGGTAGGTGTCAACAAGACCTGCAGAAGGACAGGACCAATCTCATGACCCAACACAGAAGGCATGAAATGTGGAAATGAAATAGTAATCAAGGAACCTACCGCATCCATATGAAACTAATTCAATTGGAAATTTAACATAGTGGCTATAAATTCGAATTCATGTAGAACTACAAGAAAAAGATTCTATAAGCTACTTCTTTGATATTACTTATGTGACTCTACCATGTTTTGTATAAGTTCCAGTTTAGAACTTCACTATTTCCAAGAAAGCCTGAATTTACATCTTAGACAACTCTGAAACTCTATCGCCAAAGTCCTTCTAGCTCAAATTCTCGACTACGCCCTGAAGGAGCTTCCCACTGCATGATACAGATTCTTCTGGATACAGAAACAGATTAAAGCATTCTAATTTCCTCCCTTTCATCATTTTTCATCCCTTTCTATTTCCAACTTCTGGTTACTTCAATCATTAAAATGAGTTTATACATTAACCAATCATGAAATGCCATTAACAGCCAAAGCACCTTTTCCAACTTTCGGCATTTAGACGAATCAATTCCCAGAACTAGGATATGCAACCTTCTGAACTGATAATAACATAAAAATAAGAACACAAAATCAACAAAGATGGAGCACAATAACAATTCAATTCAAAATCAAATTCAGAAGCCTCTTTCCCACAAGAAATTCTACTTTGTAAAAGACGATTCTGCCAAATAACGACCAAAATGATTCCCTTTTTAATAACTGGGGCTAGATAACCTACCTCTTTGAAACGGATTATATTCGGATGCTTCAACGATCTGTGGTTCATAATTTCCCTTTGCACGTGTTCATCAATCTGCCAAGGCGAATAAAAATCCTATTTAGTTGCCAACAAAAGAAATCCTGGACCAAATCCGAAACAGAAAAATCCAGAATAACATAAACCTTTTGGCCTCTTTCAATGAATTTAACAGCAAAAAACTCTTTAGTCCACCTATCCCTCAAAAGCTTGGCTACCCCGAAGTTACCAGCGCCCAAGTCCTTGACAATCTCATATCTTTCCATACCTTTTCAGGAATCCAAAAACAACCCACTTATCTCGGATCAATGCTAATAGTTTTTCACCGCTTCTTGCAACTGGGTTCGCATAAAAATTCAACACTGAAGAATATGATAGATTTTGGGAGAGGTTTAGGCGCTGACTGACAAGAAGACCTTAAATTGATGAAATACTCGTAGGTAGCGCAGCAGCAGTGTTATTATTGGTTATAGTTGCTGGTCTACCCTTGGCGTTTTTCTTCGAGCGGTAAGAAAGCGAACAAGAAACGACAAACAAGTGTGGCTTCGACGGCAGAGCGTGTGAGAAAACAGTGAAAGGAAGGAATGATCGGATTGCATTGGACAGTTAGAAAAGAGGAAAAGTAAGCAAAACGAGTTGCGAAGTGTCGGAGAGAAATATACGTAAACAACGAAGACTTCCTTCAGGAAGTTGGATTCGCATGACAGAATCCACTCATTGGGAGCAGTTGGTTGCCCGCAGTCCCATGCGAGCTCTGAGCTCTCATGCCAAAGGCTGTTTTTTTTTTTTCTTTTCCTCTTTACTCTTATTATTTCAAAATATAAATTTTTTTTGTAATTCTCTTCTTTTTTAAAATATTTAATATTTTATAAATTTAAAAAATTATTTTTTAAAATTATTTTTATAATAACTATAATTATTTTATTTTTATTATATTAATAAAACTAGTTAATAATATAAAAAATTATCTCTTATATTTTTATTAATCTATATAAAAATAGTTAAAAATTTTATATTTTAAAATAAGAAGAGCAATATTATACTTCTCAAAAGTTTTTCGATACTACCATTATATGGGTTAGATAAATTATCATTAAATTACAAAGTTGAGTATATCTATAAACTTTTATGTCCTTTTCAATTTACTTCTAATGAAAAGACGTAAATAACTTATTTACTTCTTTATTTGTATTTGCTTTTCTTTTACTCTCTCTTTTCACCTCAACTACACTACCAAATTACAAAGTTCATTGCATCTTTGATTGGATTAGATAAAGTTTTTATTTGAAAATTTTATCTTTAATTTTATAAAGAATTTTTTTTAAATGTGTGTTTGTGTCCCTGAGACACATGTTAATAGGGATTAATCATTATATGACAGTTCAAGCCTATCACAAATTTTATAAAATTTATAACTTCACATGAAATGAGATAATTATAAATGAATTGAAAACTTAAAATACTATAAATATTTACATAACATTTTTTTTATAAGCATCGCGAATTGTTTGTAGAGGCGGCAAATATTATTTTTATTTTTTCCCTTTATATAAATATAATTTTTTTAATTCCCTATTCTTTCTCAACTCTCTTATTTAAAACATCAAGCTAAAATAAATTAGAAGGGTTTCTTCAACAAATTTTAGGTCTTTAGTGGATTATTTTCTAAGTCTTCATCTTTTAAGAATTTTAAATTAATTTTTAAGTATAATTAGATAGAAAATACTTATATTTTTATTTCGAATAATAAAATTTATAAATAAAAATTTAAAATTAATTAAAAATTAAAATTCTTTTTTAAAAAGTGAACTAGATGGATCATTTTGCCAAGGCCCAACGCATGGCATGCCAAACTTTGGTGAAGTTCCACGAAAGTCAATAAAATATGCTTCTATTTAAACTTACCTTAAAATTTATCAAATTTAGATAAAATAAATAATTCATCTTTAATTTTTGAATTATAATAAATATCATTTCAATGTGAAATGAAGATAGTAAAGAGTATTTTTTTTAGAGAGAAAAGTATATAAAATATATAATAAGAATAAAAATATAATATATTCGTTTTACTTATCAATCTCCTTATTCATGTTAATATGTACGTTGGGTACAAGTTAAAAAAAATCTTTTATAAAAGATAGGTTGTCTATTATAGAAGAGACAAGGCGGAATGCAAAATTTTCAATAAGTTTTGATGTGAAACTTTATCTTCTTTTTTTTTCTGAGTAATGTAGATATTTCATTAATAGAAACAAGAGAATACGTTACAGAAATGGATGAATATCCATGATAATAGACAAAATACCACACTCTTAAATGGGTAAAATACAACATAAAATAACAAAAACAAACACATATCAATTTTCTATATAGTTTCTTCTTTGAAATTCTTAACATTATCGACATGAAAAATTCTTAACATTATCTAAGCAGTAACTCGAAAGACTTTGGACATATCAGCAATCTTGAAAATCGTCTAAAAAGGAGATAAAATATTATGGAAGTACCCAGATCTAACCCGGGTAAGAATAAAACTTTAAAAGAAATAAGTATTAAATATCAATTTGAAAAGATTAGTGAAAAAGCATGTCTTTGAGCTTTGAATTTGAATAAAAAATACTTGATGGAGTGATTATGGTAGTTTGTAGGCAAAAGATAGAGTAACAAAAAAAAAGAGTTTGTCTAGTATCCAGGTGTCGGAGCTTGAATCTGGTCAAATCTACAGTGGAGAAGATGGTAGAGCAGCAGCAGTCACAGAGAGGAAAGGTGAAGAGAGAAGGCGTCTGGTTAATCTCCTGTACGTGCATTTTCACTACACGTGTAGGATGAAATCTGGTTCGTCGGACGGTTGTGAAAATTTATAAATTTTTGTAAAAAAAATACATATAAGGGACAAAAGATATGACTCGTCAAATCAGATTTCAAATCTTATCCGATGGGTCAGATTTGGTTTGTAGGACGTGCAGGATTGTAGCCATAGCCAGAGAGAAGGGGAAGAGAACACGGGCTGGCCAAGATCCAAGTGCCAAAGCTTGAATATGGCCAGAGTTGCATGGAGAAGAAGACCGGTCAGAAGTAGTCGCAGACAGCGCGGAGAAGACGCAGTTGATGTTAAACTTTATCAAATGCACTCTTGGTTAAAAAGGAAAAGAAAGTTAATACCAAGTGAGTATTATTTTGACTTAGCCAGTGTTGGCACTTCACTGGCACTAATTCGATGAACGTGTATTGCTTTTGTAGGGTTGATAATTTTACCTTTTTATAACATACAAATTTGAATACAATTCCATTAGGTAGAATTTGAGTCTCTAACATTTTGATTGAGTAATTCTGAGAATCTTACGTTTGGAACACATTACAATTAGATGGCGATCTTATGGATGCATTAAAATTTTCTTACTATTTTCTTCTCATACCTTTTCATTTTTAAGAATCAAAATACTTCATGACTTCTAAAAAGGAAAAAAGAAACAGAATACAATTCTTCAAGTATGTTCAACTGCTAATTGATAATTTTCATCATAATCGGAAGGTTAACTTCATTCATTTTCTAAACCGTCAATAATTTCTCATTTTTTTGCTCTTCTTATTGTGTTTTTTTCTCAATTTGTCATCTGAATTTTAAATTTTCATCTGCTATTAATTTTAAATACATTCTATTAGTTATGAAATTTTGTCCTTCAAAAGAGAACAAGTTACGAAATTTGACTCAATTTCGACTACGGTCCCGTTGGTTTCGCCATTAGAAAATTGATCAACTTACCAAACAAAGATGACAAAATGAGTCAACTACATATTTTAGATGACAATTTAAGACAAAGTATTTTCGTAAAAGTGTGAGAAATTTCTAAAATTTTAAATGCCCAAGTGAATTTTCCTTACTAGAATTCCTCTTCCTCAGACTTATCAGGACATCAGGACCACACCAGGATATGAAACTCTAGAGGGTGGCTTCTATCGTGCACGGTGTAGTACTTAACTCTCACATGTCTGATAACTGCTCTGATATCATAATATCACGCCCCGTGCCCACTGGCCTAAGTGCGTGACTCATGAGCCTAACACCACCTCACATCCAACTACTTGGCAACCATCTTCACTATGCCAAAATAGATATTCCAAGATGACTATAGATACTTAGGCTTATACTCATATACAGATCATAAGTTTCATAATTATCGTATGTGGTATCTTCTTGGGGCATCACATTCACCTCTCCTTAAGTCATTAGCTTCCTTCCTAGGTCTCACTAGGCACCCTCGGGACCATGGGATCAAATCAAATCCTCACTATGCCAAAATGAATATCTCAAGTTGACTATAGATACTTAGGCCTATACTCATACACAGATCATAAGTTTTATAATTATTCTATGTAGTATTTTCTTAGGGCATCACATTCACCCATCCTTAAGGCTCTAGCGTCCTCGCTAGGTCTCGCTAAGAGCCCTTAGGACCACAAGATCGAACTAGGGTGTGAGATTCTAGAGGTGGTTCCCACAGCACACGATGTAACACTTAGCTCTCACACGTCTTGTAACTGCTCTGATACCATAATATCACGTCCCATGTCTGCGGGCTCAAGCGCGCGACTCATAGGCCTGACAACACTCACAACCAACTACTTGGCAACTGTACTCGCTATGCTAAAATGGATATTCCAAATTGACTATAAATACTTAGGCACATGCTCATATATAGATAATAAGTTTCATAATTATCCCATATGAGATCTTCTTGTGGTATCACATATAGTATCTACTTTTGGTATTATATTTCATTATTGTATCTCTCGATATCTTTCTTGCATATATTTGTTAAAATATTATTTTAAAATAATTATCCACTTATTAGGAAAAACTAAATAGATAAACACTATATAGTTTGCAATTGAATAAATAGAATTTCATTTAAACCTTAGTGCCAGTACTTTATTTTAAATTTTTATTTGCTTTTATTTACCCAAAAAGCCTAAGAAACAAAAACTTATTTGGATACATCAGCTTTCAATTTATTTGTTAAGTAATCCATTAAGATCAATTTTAAAATCATCCATTATCTGACTTAATGGATTAATTTGAAAAGGCTATTACAAATTGCAGTCTAAAGCAACTAATAATTATAATTTCTCTCCATTATTGATGAAGATAATAGATTTGCCATTAAAGAATATTTTTCTCTTGAAAAATAAAAAAAAGAAAATCTTTATTAATGAGGCAAACAAAGGAGTTTCTCCAAACTAAATAAGAGTTTCGATAAGTTCAACCCTCTTTGAGCTAATAAATGATATATGTTATTTATGTTTTACAAAAAGACATTAGTAATATTTATATGTGAATAAGAGATTTTTAAAAAGTTAAAAAGAAGTAAATTCAACGTAACTAATATTATTTTTTATTTTATATTGAGAGAAACAAAAAAGGTAAAATCATATACTAACAGCATAAGATAGAGAAGAAAGTATTATATATTTTTAAACCAATGAATTTTAATATTTTATGTTATTCAATTTTTTTTTCAAAAAATATATATTTTGAGAAGTAAAAAATGTTGTTACTATTTGAATATTTATTTAAAAATTTTAATTTTAAATTTTTTTTTTTAAATATATTTTGCATCACACGCATTTAAACTAGTTATAAAGATTCTCTAGTGGATGATTAACGGTAGAAATCCGAACATGTAGAGGAAGAAAGTCCAGAGACTTGTTGAGGAAAGATTCCTGGAACCCTTCATCCCACAGTAAACCTTCAGCGCCAGAATCCTGCACCCTACACAAAATCTTGTCGATCCAAAGCCTTTCCATCTATCTTCATTTTATCTTAAATTATCAATATTTTTATTAAATTTCCATTTTTCCTTTTTCATATTACAAACCTTCAATTTTGACCACATTGTGTGTCTACGAGAGTAAATCAGTGGTTAATCAAACAGAAAGTAGCAAAGCAAGCCAAGTAATGGCTCAAAGATTAAAGAAAGTATTTCACTATTAATTAAATTATTTGAATAGTTGACATTTAAATTAAAAATTAGATAGAATTTGAGTTGAATTTTTTATTTTAATTTTTATAAAAATTAAATTATTTATAAAAAATATATGAATCTCAATATGATAATGATATTTTTATTCTTATTTTAACCTTTTTCACTTTTCTTTCCTTCTTTTATAAGTAAAAAGACTTTAATGCCCATAATTAGGAACCAGCTAACCTCATAATTTTTCAATAGACTAAATTACCCTTAATTTAAACCTTATTGTATTAAGCCAAAGTCCTAAAAAATTCTACTACATATTCTCCAAGTCAAATGTTTTTAAAAAATGACAATGTCCTCTTCTTTGCTTGTTTGTAAAATGGTTGAAATATTATTGTATTTGGCACCGAAAATTTATCTAGCCATGTGCCACTGCCTTGCGTTATAGAGACTTGTAATTCTATTGCTATTCTTTTTTTCAGATTATTACAATAAAAAAATTCTATTATTCTATTGTTTCTTTTGTACCTTCTTGTTATTTCCTGTTATGTTCTAATGTATAAGACATAGAAGTTCATAATTATTGTTATTTTTTAAAAAATATCAGTGAGTTTAGTATGGTAAAATCTTAGTAAATCTATTAGCCTACTTGGAGAGATTTCTTGTTATATTATATGGCTAAAAAACTAGAATTTAAGAATAGTAACTAATTTTAAAAAACTAGTTAAGTAACTTCTAAATGTTATTTTTTTCTTTGGGTGTGATTGAATAGAGTTTGGTTTTGAGATTTTTTATCTTGGGTTTCGGGAAAGAGAAATTTTTGTGAGAGAAAAAATGAGATGTGAGATGAGAAATTTGTATTGGGTTCCGTTTGGGTGTGATTGGATAGAGTTTGATTTTGAGATTTTTTATCTTAGGTTTCGGGAAAGAGAAATTTTTGTGAGAGAAAAAATAAGATGTGAGATGAGAAATTTGTATTGAGTTCCGTGCGGAACCCAATCCAAGTTAACCCTTTGTAAATTAGGCAATTTTAGTCCTTCAAAAATTTTGTAAGGTGAGTTGGTTTCATAATTATAGGTGTTAAAGTTCTTTTAACTATAAGAGAAAGAGAAAGTATCATTCTCATCTTAAAATTAAATTTTGGTATTGAATTTCATAGACAAATATTATTAAAATGCACTCGTTTTGGTCTCTCGTTCAACCAAAATATTGATCGACTAGGAGCAGCCATTGCGTACGATCGCGGGAACAAATCTGGGGTCAGGTTAGAGCGTGAGAAAGGCATATTGCCTAAATGAACCCAAAACAAAGTATTTCGAGACATAGACTCTGGAGAGTGAAGAAAACTTGCAAATAAGCTCCATATTTTCCTTTCAAAAACCAAAAAAAAAAAAGAGAAAAAGATAAGCATTCGTATTCTAAACAATTAGAGAGCAATTTTACGATACACTCATTTTTTTATGTACGAACTTGTTAAATCTTTATTTATTTGAAAGTAATTAATTAATTATAATTACAGAAGTCTATGAATTTTGAAAGGAAAAATCAAGTTAAGAGAGAAAAAGGTAGTTTTGCTGTGCTGTTTTTTTTCTCACTAATATTTGAGTTGTTTTGACTAATGGAAGGTGAGAGACTTGAAGTGCACGCTTCCAATGTTGCATTACTTTTTGTTTCGGGTATTTGCGGTTCAAATGAAATTATTGAAGTTAATTGGGCACTTTGGTTGGCATATATTCTTAGTGCCCTTTCAATCTAATAGGAGACAGTTAAATGGGGAATTCCCTTAGTAGGGCCCATGGTACAGCCGTCCAGTTAATTTCCAGCTACATCCTCTTTTTTTTGTTTTTCCTTTTGGGCGGGCGGTCAATTTCAGCTCCTTCCCATTCTATCACGAACTTAGTTAACCTCTCCAAACTCCTTTGGCCCACCCATTCATTCGATTCTCAGGCAGTTTCCCATTTTGCCCACGAATGAAAACCCTTTACTTGATTGCCTGGTTCGGAGGTTTGACCCGATTGATGACCGACTCAACGTTTCATTGACTGCGAGTCTAGTGCTGCAAAGGAGTCAGTCCGTCACGAGTCGAGACTTAAACAAATAGAACGGGTTGACTTGTTTATTCATGAGCTAAACCGGTCAATTTACAGGCTAAAATATTTTTTTAAAAAATTATTATATATATATATATATATATATATATATATATATATATATTATATTACATGTAAGATTATATAAATTTATAATTGATATAAAAATAATTTTTAGTCAATCATCAATATTTTTAAAATATTAGTTATATATATATATATATATATTATATTAATTTAGATAAATTTATATAAAAAATATTTAAAATGATAAAATAATTGATTCATGAAATTAACTCGATCAACCTTAATTATGTTTCTATTTTCTATTATATTTTTAATATCTAAAAATATTTTTAATAAAAATTTCATTAAATTCTTTAACTTTAAATTAAAAAATTACATCTCTTAACTTAATGTTAAAATTTTTATATAGTTAGAATTACATTAAATATTTGAGTTAAAGTATAATTTTAAAATACTAAACTTAAAAATTAACTTTAACAGAAAAAAAGAAAGAAAAAGAAAAAAATTACAAGCTGACCCGCTCCAACCCACGTTAGCCCCTGGGCCAAACAGAGTGGGCTGATGAAGCCCGTATTTAAACCGGTTTGGACAAGCAATATCGAAACCCGCCTAAATACATTGTCAAACAAGCCAGCCTGCGGGCCGATGGCCGGTTTGATAAGGCTAACTACAACCACGTCCTCTAAAGAAAAAATCAAAAGATGTATTAATCCATCTAGTATTTCAAGTCATTTTTCTATTTTTAAAATATTTATTTTTAAAAAATTAATACTTATTTTTAATTTATTATTCCATATCTCTTGTTATCTCTTATATTAACAAAAGATTAATTAAATTAGTTTAAAATATAATTTCCTATAAAAAATTTTAACATATTGTAATTTTTTTTAAGGAGATCTTATATTATTACAAAAAGAAATGTGAGGTTTGTTAAATTGAAAATCCAATAGGGTCTCTAATAATTGAGAATCTCTTCATTTGGGCACATTCACTAACTAAATTACAGCATGCTTTTAAGTTCTGCAATTTACAATTTTGATATGTATCGTATCCTATAACGGGTAGAATATAAGGGATCCGGTTTGCTAAACAGAAATGACCCGGCCAATTCTGTAAAAACATAGCACCGGGTCAAGACAACCTTTGCAGTCACCGTAATGTGAATTGTTTCCAGACAAAACATGAAAATCCTTAAACCACGCCCCTCCTCTCGTTCCTCCATTCAAAAACGCACCCAACATCTTCAAACAAAGCAAGCAACAAGAGCCCAGCTCTAATTTTCCCTCTGCATACATCCAAAAAGGTCCGAGAACCAGATAATCATCATCATGGCAGCAGCAGGGACGGCGCGTGAGGAGAACGTGTACATGGCCAAGCTGGCCGAGCAAGCTGAACGCTATGAAGAAATGGTGGAGTTTATGGAGAAAGTTTCTTCCTCCTTGGGAGAAAACGAGGAGCTAACTGTTGAAGAGCGTAATCTTCTCTCGGTTGCCTACAAGAATGTGATAGGGGCGAGGAGAGCCTCATGGAGAATCATTTCGTCAATAGAGCAAAAGGAAGAGTCAAGAGGCAATGAGGACCATGTCAATACTATCAAGGGGTACAGATCCAAGATTGAGGCTGAGCTCTCCTCTATTTGTGATGGGATCTTGAAGCTTCTTGATTCTAAGTTGATTCCATCTGCCTCTTCTGGGGACTCTAAGGTGTTCTATTTGAAGATGAAGGGGGATTATCACAGGTATCTTGCTGAGTTTAAGACCGGTGCGGAAAGGAAGGAGGCTGCAGAGAGTACCCTCACTGGCTACAAGGCTGCTCAGGTTAGTGTTTATTCGTTTTCGTCCATTTGCGAATTTCTTTTTAAAAGATTCCATTTACACGTGATGACGTCTTATCAAATTTGCTGAATTTTTCGTATAAGATGGCATCCAAGGCCATTGGAATCAGATTAAATTTCAATCATTAGCAACCTTTTCATTTTCATTCTTTCTTAAATCTATAGAAAGGGAGATACTTCAAGTTAAAAGATGAGGCCTTTAAGGGTTTATTTTGGGAAAGAAGGAAGATTTATTTATTGATTGACTTGTGGATGCTGTTTATTGTGAAAGTATGAGTAAACAGTTCTCTTGCTTCTAATGCTCCTGAGTCACCATTTTACACCATGTAATTAGCTTAGCTAGAGCGTAAACGGTAACAGCAGCCCAGGTCCTGAGTTTTCGAAATTTGCTAAAATTGTGTGCATAGAGGCTGACAATAAGAATACGAAAGGCTGAAAATGCACATGTCAACTTTGGGAAGGCTTTTACATCTTGGTGCCTGATGTTCATTAAAATGTTCACTAGATGACTTGTCAATTTGGATCGGAATGATTGTATTCACTAGTCTTATAAATGAATGGATGAATTTAGGGTTAAAGTTCAGTGCATTTCAGTTTAAGTTAGAAAGATGTGTTAGAGCTGGAAATGATTTGCATATTGCAGAGGTTCGAATTTTAACTATCTGAATCTGATCTATAGTTAGCAACTCTTTAATTCTATAAGAATCATGTAATGAGCCAGCTTTCCTTCCATTTCTCCCACTTAGTTTTGTAAAGTTTGATTCAACTATGATGTAGATGAGACATGCTGCTTTGTTGCTTTTCTAGTTGAACGCATAGAAAGCACTCCCAGTTTCTTCTCTTATTGATTCTTTTCTACTGCAGGACATTGCAAATGCAGAACTTGCACCAACGCACCCAATCAGGCTTGGATTGGCCCTTAACTTCTCTGTCTTCTACTATGAGATTCTGAACTCTCCTGACCGTGCTTGTAATCTTGCAAAGCAGGTTGAGTTTTGGGATGCTACATTTACCTTAAAATGTTTGGCAGTGTCTATACGCATTAGCTATTCATTTTTTTGATGTTACTTTCTATCCCATGAGTAACAGGCTTTTGATGAGGCAATCACTGAGTTGGATACCCTAGGTGAGGAGTCATACAAGGACAGCACTCTGATAATGCAACTCCTTCGAGACAACCTTACCCTATGGACTTCCGACATGCAGGTAGAATTTCAGCTCCCTCTAATGTTTCTTTTTTGTGTTTATGGCTTTGCTGTTATCCTCTTGGCCTAACTTCGTCTCAGGCATTAAGTGTTTATTTGATTCCATAACAGTAACTTTGCTCTCCTCTTATTTTCTTCTTAGAAAATTGTAGATTTGTCTGCTAAGAATGTAGAATATACTAGAGTATCATTAAAGCTTTATGGCTATGAGCAACATCTGAATTTTGATGTAGGATGATGGAACTGATGATATCAAGGAAGCTGCCAAGCAAGATGAACAGCAGTGAGGATATTTACCCCTAATTGGGGGTCTTACTTCTCCTTTGGTGGTTTTTATTTGGAGAAGTAATTTATTCTTACTTTTCTGCTATGTTTTCTGGCTTTTCTCTAGGTCTTCTGCTTTGTTACTGAACTTGCTTGAGTATTTTAATGTTATGCATAGTGTTGCTCCAAATGTTTCATTACTCGCCCCTTGTTAGTGTTCATATGGTAGTCAAAGGGGAGAAACTTGCTCTATTTGATAAATCAGTAAGATATCTTCCATATCCCAGCTCAGCTATTTGATTCATTTATTTTCTTTGTCTTGGATGAGTGAAAATCTTCAAAAGATTTGAAACAAATGGGAAAGGACCTCAGGCCTCATCAGTCTCAGGAGTTGGTTTTAAAGAATGTTTAGCAATTGTGACTGGTGAAGCTTGTGCCTCTTCTTGTTCGTTAGATCCAATATTAAGGTGCAATGTAAAACATCAATTTCTCTCCTTCCAAAGTTCGGGTGGTCGACTTCATTGCCGTCGTTGTAGCTAGTGGGAATGAGCACTGCAGTAGACAGCTGGAGATTAATTGCCAGAACAGTGTTAGATTGAGATAGGAGTTTGTATGACCGTGTTTCTCTCTGTCCTCGGGACCATAGGTTCCCTGTAGGATATAACTCTGAGCTGGCTTTTGGTGTTTCCAAATAAAGTCGGTTAAAGATCTTGGCCTTCAGTTGCACTCTCTTGTAAAATATATAGCTTAATTTCATTTTACGCTAGAATTAAAGATTTAATAAATTATTGACCAATTTTGCTAGAATTAAAGATTTTACGCATGAATGAGGAGGGGCACCCCTTACCTATTCTCTTTTTCCATCATTGTCGACCAGTCCTCCATTCTACAGAGCCATACTCACCCAACATCAATTCAATTGGAACTTCTCATAGCTAACGCTTGGAAAATAACAAGAAACTTTAGTGTCTAGCTGTTGGACGAGAAGCCAGCCAAAGAAAGTTTAATTTCTAAAAAATTATATTGCACTTGAAAGAAGAAAGAAAAATGAAAAAAGGACGTTATAGTGAGATGTCCTAAAATGGCATGATGACCATGAAATGGAGTCATTTCCTTGGAACAACACCAGAACTTCATATCATCTTGGAAGCTACCGGAAGCAACACGAGGCCCCGGGAAAGACAAGGAAGGAGAATCAGAAGCAAGAACTAAACCATGTAGACCAACTCGGCCTTAGCTGCGGTCCCGCCCCTTTTGATGCCCATCCCGAAACAGCATTTCAGGATAAAAAATGTCATCGATAAGAAAAGTTGATCCTAAACCTGGCAACCTGGCCTTATATAAGCAAACATTGATTCCTAGCATGTTAAGCCTACTTTCTGTTGAATCTTTTTCGGGACAATTCTTTAACCTTTTTTTCACTGGACAAGTAGAGAAGCTCACAGAAAATCGGTCAATTGAAGCCACTAAGTGCAACATCAAACTTCTCACGAATAGAATGCGGGGAACACACACGGAAAGGCATCGATTCATTTGCAAATCTTATAGGTCAAGTTTATTCCACGCGCACACAAAAACAGCCCACCTGCTATTATTTTACTATCTTCTTTACAATAAAATTACAGCAAAATTCTCCACTTCCAGTTCCCTTTTTCTGCCTATCCAATCCTCTGCTTGCAGATGTTTCTATTGAGAGAGACTAAAGAAAGCAATCCGATAAGTGAAATAAGAATAGACCAAAAATCAGGAAAGATGAGTAGATGACATAGAAAATTAGTCCAAAGATTCTAGAATAGATGCAGCAAAACAAAGTTCGTGCAACTTAATTTGAATGGACAGGCAAATAGCAACAGGTGACCGATCACTCGCCTATATGTTTGCTCAAAACGACTTGGAACTTAAGCTGGCCTCTTTCGGTAGGCTTTCCAATCATCAAACTCGTGAAATCAGTGTGATTTTCACTGTAAAGTGCCCTTTCACAAACCCACTTGATAAGACATATGACAAACAATATAATAGGATCCCAGAAGAAATGAGGAAATAATGGTTCATAAAAGATCCGGTCCAATAAGTAGAATATACTTGCTATATACTTATTTATGATTTTTGCCCGAATATATGAACAACTACCAGCTGTCATATACATGAAAAATCCCCAAGGAGAATACAATCTCTTAAGGACAATAATCCACATCTTTTACTGTGTCCCTCCGCATAAGCATATACTGTTGTCCCTTTTGTGCCTTGCTAAGCAACTTCAATGAAGAATCCTTACAAATTAGCTAGATCTAGATGAATAAATTTCACTTAAAAACACTTTTCCACAACTATGGTCTTACTCTTTCCTCAAACGTTGCAGTATTAAGTATCCCTTGCATCGATAGAAAGTCTGAATTCATCTTCTAAGCAAGTGCATGTGAATTCACCCAAGTTTCTGATACGTATAACAAAACATCTTTGCGCAACTTCACAAGATTCTGGCTAGGGTCTTAAATCTGAATCATACCCCTTCACAAGATTTAGACATGACCAAGACACTACTGAAAATATGACAACGAGTGGATAGGGTCTAAGGGAACAAAAACAATGAAGCAGAGCCTCCAGCTTAACTAATGCAAATGTTAAATTTTTTTATTTTTTTACTTTTGTGTTTTGGTGTTTGTGGGGGTGGGGGGGGGGAGACGGAAGTATGGGTAAGACTATCCATATATTCATTAAAATTTCAGCTCTGAAATTCATGCCACACTCCCTTGGATGAATACAAAATCTCTTAAATTTTGGGCTCACATCCTGTATTTAGTATGTATATTCAAACTCTGTGATGCCCTAGATGATGAAAATTTCCCTGAAGTAGGAGTATGTTTTTTGAAAGCCATACATATGAGCATCTAAAACAACACAAGTCTGACCTAGCGATCCTACTACTGAACGATAACCATGAAGTTCAATTTCATAGTTATCCACGACCATTAGACCTTTTGCCAGAAAGAGGGTAGATAAGAGCACTTAAGCAGATACTACAAAGCATCAAAAAGATTCATATCAGATAAGCTTGGTATCTCAAGATCATTTGGCACGTATTTGGAAGAATGATACTATTCCTAGACTTAATTACTGAGAAACTACTTCATCTGCTTAGAATTTGGGAAATGCCACGTCATCTTGTCATGTGTTCTTTTTCAAGACCGAATCATTGGCAAACAATATTTGGTAATCAAGTTGACTAATTTTCACATTATAACAACTCAAACCTATCTAAAGTTAAGAACCCATCTAATATCCACAGTTCAAAGAAAAAACTAAACCCATATTCTTAACGGCCTTTCACATTATAGGTGTAGAATACAGAAGAGTGAATGTACTCAAATAAACACATTCATCTACAAGTTTCAGTACCATAGAAATCCATTCATTAATAACTTTCCGAAATAAATGAGAGAGAGAGAGAAAGAAAGAGAGAGAGAGATCCTATCTGTCAAATGCAATGGAGAAAAGCCCATGAACTAAGAGCACAATAAACTAAGGCAAGACAGGGAACTGATAAATTTCTAAATGCCCTAAAAGAGACCTCTTACCGTCGTTAAGGAAAGCTTTCAAGGTTACATATAAAACGTTTCACAGATTTTGCACATGGCCGATCCAGTGTCAAAGGTCAGGGATTCCTCTTTTTAATGAAATCTATGTCATACACAGTTATCATCAAACTTCAACTACCCAAAAAACTACAATACTATGCACCCGTAATCAACTAATGCCTTCTTCCTTCACTGATATTCATAATTGCCCAAAAAATGACTGTAGACCATAAAGCAACTTCCTTAAATGCTACAACCTATTAGGATTCTTAGATTCAGCCTAAAGCAACATGCTTCAATACAGCAGGGTGCTTGCATCATGAACATATATGCCCAAACATAGTGGAAACTTTTTCCTATCTTGATGTTTGCATGGCAGTAAAGCCCAATAATAAAGATACTAACAATGCCTGCTACATTATAAAATTAGCATTGATCTCCATTATCCAGAAATATGGTCTTGACTACATCAAGAAAACTCGGACCATTTTCCTCAACATTCATCAATTTACCTCTGGCTTAATTTCTCTTCTTTTCGTGAATAGATAAATGCAACATAGTACACAATAAAGATAAACAGAAAAACATATAATGAAACGCTGAATAAATTCCAAAATTGCACCAACAGAAGTAAAATCATTTGAAAGATTCGCGATAATAGTTCCAGTAACATACAGACAAAGAACAATCTTAAACTATTCTCTAGTCTTCACTACCTTTAACATTCATGTACAAAACAAACTCTAAAAATAAGCCAGTGATATCTACTTCTTCACACTGGTCCTTTTGACTATAATTCCCCATCATGTACATGTTCAAAATACATATTTGACCCTATGATTTTTCTTTTACCAAAATAATCTAAAATAAGGAAAATAAAATAACTGTGATTCCCCTATAGTTCTTACCCTTTTGCCAATAGCATCACCGGAATTCTTTAAATACCCTTCCACCTCGGACTTGGAACCGGCAGAGTAGGCGACAGCGGCAGTTGCGGGAACCCTAATTGACCAGTCGGTGACAACAGCAAGCCCGGAGACAACAGAGCATATGGCGACCTTGGCGATGGCATGCACCCAAAGGGCAGCGGCGACGTAGGCAGAGTCGGAAACTGAGGAAGAGGCATTGAAGCTTGTTGTGGTGGAGGGATATTCTGCTGCGGCGGCGGAACCGGTGGCGGTGGCAGAAAGTTGTTCCATCGGGGGGAGGGGACAGAAGACGAGATTGAGTTTTGAAGGAACCGCATGTAGGCAGAGATCGGCGACTCAGCAGCCGCATGCACAGCTGGAAATGGCGGAAGCGGAGATAATGGTTGCCGTTGACCACCTACAAAACCGGCGTTTGTGGGGCCTCCTCCAGCTGGATTCAGCAGGTTAGGCTGAGGATTACTAATTTGAGCCATGGGAGGAGGACGGTTGCTAATCTGCGGCAGTGGAGGGGGGCGGATCCGCTGAAGTCGCGAGCTTGGCGGCTTTGGTGGCTGTATTGGAGGGGGTGTAGAGTAGCGCTCGTGGGCCGGTGAGCCCGTGAGCCTCTGAACGACATCTCGGAAATCATTTTTATTTATATTATACACCGGCGGTTGATGCTGCTGTGGAGGCTGTGATTGCGCAACAGGAGCCTGCGGCTGCGGCTGCGGCTGCACCTGCGGAGGCGGCGGATTCTGATGGTTCTGATTTTGAATTTGATCATAAATAGGCGGCCTTCTAATAGGTTTGGAAATCTTATGCGAGATTTTGTGCAGATGTTTCAGATGGACATCTCTATTATTGCTGCTGGTGCTACTACTCGTACCTCCACCCCCGCCGCCGCCGCCTCCGCCGCTACTAGTAGTAGAGGTAACCGTAGAGTCACCTGCAGAGGAGTGACAGCTTTTTTCCATAAACACACCCAAAACTCACACAAAATACTGAGCGAGACTAAGCCCTCTTCAACAACTTCTTCACCTCTCTACCAGAACCAATCCCTCTGCCTCTCTTCCTTTCTCTCTTTCTCTCTCAAGAAATGTGTTTGTGGCTATATATGGGTGTAGATGATTGGATACGGACTCCGTTGTATCTATCCCTGTTATCTTTTCATGGCTGTGGGGACGGGTGACAACAGTGTTAGAGTAAAGACAATATGAGTCGAGCTGTAAATGGTTATTATAGGAAAAGAATGGTCAAAGACATTAAACATGCAGTATTACACAAATACTACTCCATCGCACAATTACACTAATTAAGAGATTAAACATGGTTCGATTATTTATTAAGATGTGTCGAATATTAACTCAATAATTTTAACTTTTTACAAAGAAATATTTTTTGCTTATTTTTTAATAGGTCTGAAAGAATATTTTATAGACATGAATTAAGGTATATTTGAATTGCGTCTTGTTAGAAGAATTTTTATTTTGAATTCTATGAAAGTAAATTTTTTGTAAAGGAAGAAATATAACTGAATTATGTATTTAGTTGGGTCTAATACTTTCTAAATACTTCCTTAGAGTATGGTTATATTGTTTCTTGGAAAAAGAATCACATGATGTGTGGAGAAATGTTTTGTTTTTGTTAGGAAGTAGTAGTATTTGGTATAATTTGGTTGAAGAGAATTCAAAGTTGATACTGGGAGCGGTTATTGAAAGGTGTAAAGACTAAAGGGAGAATGTCATGTTTGTGGAAGTGTAGGCTTGAGAATTGAGATTAGCTTTATCTTTATCTTTAATCTTTTGGTAGCTTAAAAGAAGAGAAGAGAGACAAAAATGGGACATGCGAATATGACCCGTTACAAAAAGCCACACTTGTGAGTGGTGAATTTCGATTTCTCCCTTTTTCTTTTGTGAGATGAGAGGAGCTTTGTTTCTGGATTTCTGGGGGCTACAACTGCAGTTTTCTTGTCTGCTTAACTCCACATAATTAGCACAAGTTGCAACTCGTGTGCCGCTCATATCAATGATTCGTCTATTAGATACTCAATTTTAACTTAAAAAATAAATAAAGCGATTTGTTCCAAGTTATTGAATTATTTATAAAAAAATATGAATCAAAGTAAAAATATTATATTGATTTTCAAATCGAAATCTAATCCAAATATACTCTGATAATTATGAATATTTGATATTATTCTTACTTCAAATGTTAAGTAAATAGTTTAAAATTTGATTCAAATTCCTTTTTTCCGAGATATTAAATAAAGCACAAGGGGTGAGTTTGAGTACAAGTGAAGTGATAAACAAGTTCATTCGAGCCAAGATTGAATTTAAACTAGTAATATCTAAAGAAGCTGAGTTGAGATCAATTTCAAACAAAATTTAAGAAAGCTCAAGCTGTAAGTCTGAAGTTTGAAGCATCTCTGGCTCGTTTAAGGTTCTAAAACATATCTGCAGGTAAATTTTTTCCTTCTTTTTCCCATTCTTGTGTTTTAACATTAACGTTTCCTTTCCTTTGTTCTCAAACTACCTTGAGAAAGTAGACACGGAATTGGTAGCTTATTTGCATAAAACAAATAAAATTTCTTTTTAAAAAAAAAGAATTATAAGGAAAACAAATACACTTGCCATAGACAGCTCCCAAAAATTTTAAAATCCTCTTTATTTTCCTAAGAAAGTTTGACTTTCTAATTTATTAATAAATTTCACCTTCCATTTCTGCTAAAGTTTTCACAATTATAATATTATTCTTTTCTCATATTCTTTTATCACTTGATTAACTTCAAGTCTGTAACTGACACTTTCAACACTCGGGAGAAAACGAAAGCAGTGAGCTATTGATTTCGTGTCCATCTTGCAACAGTAAGTCCACAGCTTGTTCTTCTTGATTTAGGACTTCGAAAGCTTTGCCCATTCTTTTCTTTTTGATTTTCTTTTTATTTTTCTTTTTCGTTTTTGGTGAATAAAGCTTTGCCCATTCACAATGTTATGAGTAAAGAGTTTTATTTTTAACAGAATTTAATATAAATTTTTTATTTTAAAATTTATTTTTATTTACAAATAATTTACTTGCGAAACTCTAGAGTGATTTCACCAGTTGAGATCTCTGTATGCTTATGCTTATGGTATCGGTCCTTACTTCTCAACGAATCCAAATTGAGCCCAGAAGGTCAGAGGCAGCTAGTTCATTGCCTGGGCGCAATCATCATCGTCATCATTCTAGCTAATGACAGCAGAATCAAGAACAGCAACGTTGTCCACAACATCAGTATCCATTCTAGCTAATAAATTCAAATTTACTCTTGCAGCTGCATGCTGTGGCTGATCTGAAGTTGATAGAGAATTTCCATATTTGTCTTGAAAGGAACAATGGCCGTATAGAAATTCAAATCATCCGATGAAACTTGATCATGATGTTGGTTGGAAGTTGTTAATATTGAAGGGTTTATGGCAGCAGAACAACTAAGTATAATGCACAAGAAGAGGGATGATCGTCTTCCGGATTCTGACAATCAACCAATGTGCGACTGCTCCTTGCAAATTTGAACAATTAACTGTTATGAAATGTTCCTTTTACCATAACAAAGATAGAGTTTTATTTTAAAATTTTTATTTTTAATTTCGTAAAAAGTAAATTATTTATAAGAGAAGATGTGAGTCCTACATTTAAAATTTTAAATTTAATTTTAAAACAAAATTCTATCCAATATAAGCTTAAGTTTAGATTGATATTTTATTTAAAAAATTACACTTTTTTATTTTTTATTTTAAAATTTACATTTTATTTTATAAATAATTTACTTTTATAATTTTTTTAAAAAAAATTAATAAAAAAATTCAATCTAATTTCGCTTTTAATCACCACAGCTCCACTATTAATAAATCCAAGTTCCACTGCTTGGTAATTAAAATGATAAACATCCAGTTTTTTTATATCTCAAATTTCTGGTGCAAAGTCGAACGGAATGACTGTGCGTATGACTTACCGACAAGTCCCGCGGAGGGAGGTCCGAATTGTTTAGATAATCTGCAGAATGCTAGCCCGTGATCCAAGAGTTAGGTGCGGTCGCACTGGGGTCCAAATCGAAAGCGAAAACTACGTGCGGATTACGATTTACGCCTCGCTTATCTATAGTAGGTTGCAATTGGATAAAGAACAGCATGATTTTGTTTTATGAGGTCAGTAATGATGAGACATAAAATGATGTTTACTTGATAATCAGGCAAAGCATCTTACTCCAATTATTAACAAAATTAACCATGAAATTATTGATGGGTTTTCAATTTCTTCATCGTTAGTCC
This sequence comes from Rauvolfia tetraphylla, assembly GCA_030512225.1. NCBI lineage: Eukaryota > Viridiplantae > Streptophyta > Magnoliopsida > Gentianales > Apocynaceae > Rauvolfia > Rauvolfia tetraphylla. The sequence goes on along the minus strand of JAJQKT010000058.1, from coordinate 5,723,190 downwards.
AATTATTGGGATTTTAATTTTTTTAACTCCATAATTTGAAATTTTTAGTAAACAAACTGTTAATATTAATACAAAATTATGAGTTTAACTTTTATTTATGATGCTATGTTAAAAAATTTTTGGACCAAATCTTCTTTCGAGTAAAAGTTAAACTTTGCGGGCGCAACTATAGATAAATTCTGAATAATCTCAATAATTAGTGAGAATATATCATATACTCTAAAAAAATTTTTTATAAGTGATTAACTAATCTCTTTAAAAATAGTCTATTAAAACTCTTCATTAGAGTAATTTTTATTCCTTTAGTTTAGAAACGAATGTTTACTTTACTTTTTATTTTTTACATGTAATTATATATATTTTAAAAGGTCAGATAACAAAAAGTAAAAAATGTGAATGAAATGCGACATTTATCAATCAATTTTCAAATTCCTCTTTGGAAGTCAAGGACGTTTAAGGAGAGTCTTGAATGCATGTTGGGAAGAGAATTCTGCAGGTGACGATACAGATATGGTGGCCGAGAATTGTTCACATCCCCATAAAGGCATAAAGTACTCGTCCTGATATGGTGAAAATTAACCAACAACTGCAGCGCTTTTGAGAAGTGCAAACATGGCATTTTTTAACTTTGCAGCAATTGCCGGAGTCTGGTTCCACCGGAATAAAAGTTTACACTCTGCCATTGCACCGTTGTGGAATTCTCTACACAACCTGATCAATAGGATAGCCAACAATATTGGAAGATAGTCATATTCGTAAACTGATGAAACAGCCAAGATATCAAGTCTCGATTTGGAAGCCTTCCAAGAAATAATCAAGTCAAGAAAAATTTTGATGCTGCATTTCATTCCAATGAAGCTGTTGTGGCAAGGATTGCTCGAGACCACGACAGCAAAATTCTTGCTGCTTGGACGGGCTGCTTCAGCGCCTCTGACATTAAATTTGCTGCTGACATTTTATCCCAAGATGTCATCATAGAAGGCGATGCTTAAAATGTTTTGAGAGCTCTGAGAGGGAATCAACATGCTACTGAATGGAGGTTTTGGAAAATCACTGAAGAAGGAAGACAATTCTTGAGAACAAAAAGAGTTGGACTGTTGTGTATACTCCTAGGTTAGCAAATATAATTGCCCACAATCTTGTCAAGTGAGCAACCAAGCGTCACATTTTGGGTAATATTAACACCCCTAAACTCCCACTAGCTATATTTTATGATCATGGGTGCACAGACTCCCATCTTTGTAATTGTTCTGATGACTTGGTTGAAAGTAATGAATAAGTTCCATTTATCAAAAAAAAAGAAGTTCAAACATGAAACCTCTTTTAGAAAAGCAAAAGATAGACAAAGGGCTAAAGGAAACTGCTTCGTGTTGCTTTTCTACATAGAAATATATGGAAAGTGCAAACAAGAGTAGTACCGGAAAGTATGATTTGATAGAGATTAAATTTAAATTTTTTTTGCTGTAAATTTTGTAAAAGAAATTTATAAAAATAAAATTCAAAATAAAAAAATTATATTAAGTTGCGGATCAAATACATGCCAATTGAACGGTCTTAGAGGTTAATCGAGTCACATATGAACGATATCTACGTTCAAAATTATTAGATTGTGAATAAAGTGTAACGAGAACTATTATGATGAATTCTTTTTATTTTCTTTTGTCATTTATTACTTATTTAAGAATTTTTTATTTTTATTTAGTATAGATTTACTATTTGCTTTGTTGTATAATCTAATTTAATGCTTTGCTCATCCACTTCAGTAAAACGTAGAGGATGAGAGAGAAGAGATGTGACAAGTTTCAAACGTTTCAAAATTTTTTCGAATTCTGGACAAGTTCCTGACTCGACCCGTCTATGTGGGCAGAAATCTTGGTCTAGTTTCACCCTAAGAGGCGGAAACCCACGGAAGTCACAAGACTTCCCCCTTCTGGGCAGAATTTGACGTAATGCTCCACCACATTAGGTTGGAACTAACCATCCGCCTGTTGTGTGCTGCGCTCTTTGGGAAACCGCGAAACACATTGCAGATTATTTCTCTTAAAATATCTAGTATTTTAAGGTTGATTTTTTAAATATTTTATGTATAAAATAAAAAATTAGATGTAATTTGATGAACTTAACTTCTTTCACACAAATTTTTAATAATTTTTTCTAGACTTAAAATTTACTGTTTAAAAAGTTTGAGAGAACTTTAAAAAATTTAGGGGATGAATAAATTTTTTAAAATTATATAATTAAATTTAAAATTATATATAACAACATTCTTGTAAAAATTCATCCGTCAATTAAACTCAGACTTCTTTTTTTTTGGATAGATAATTAAACTCGGACTTCACTAAAGTATAAACAAAACAAAAGATTTTGACAACAACTAATCGAAGAGGATGCTGGCTCATTTTGTTACTTTTGGGAAGGGTCCGGAAGGTTAGATTCGGATGCTTAATAAGACAAGTGCAAAATATAAGTAATCTAATGATGCAACCGCTAAAACGCCCATGTGATTTGCTGTTCCTTTGACCCTTTACATTTTGCATATCCCTCGGAGGTTTCCAATAAATAAGAGAAGACATTATGAAGAAGCCTATAGATTATTTTCAAATTTAGATTGAAAAAAAAAGGATATTTGTTTGTCAACTTGGGAATAAACTTTATAAGTCATGGATGGAAATCTTTTATTTTCTTTACCATTAAAATTCTCCATTGATTCTTTTACGTGATGAAAAAAATGAAATCTACATCCAGATTTCCTCATCTTAGTTCTAATTCGACTTGTATGACTATAAACTAATAATCTTTCCGCCTCTGTTTATTGGAATTTTAATTATTTTTTAAAATAGAAAAATTAAAATTTAAAATACCATAGTTATTTGTATTTTTTATCACATGAAAACATTAGTATTGAACATGTTGATTTATAATTTCCTAACATAAGTAGTAACTGTAAGATGGTTTTATTCGTACAGGAAGATGTTTAAGTACTTTTGATGTTTTTATCTTTTAAACATTCTATAAAATTTTGACTACATAATGTAGTTTAATGGATGATTAAAATTCATTGTTTCATATAAATTGTATCGACATAAACTTCCATCACTTATTTAAAATTTTAAAAATAAAGAAAGAATAATAGAATATTAAAAATTATAATTGATTAATAATAAAAATTTAAATTTAATTTTAGATTATTATAATTGAATTATGATTTTAAATCTCAATATAAAATTTTTAAAAATTAAAAATAAAAATAAAGATAAAATACATTTTTTATAAAAATTTTTTGAAAAAGGAACAAAAACAAACTTGGGGGAGGAGACGCCCAGCTAGGCGCGGCCCCTCATCCTAGCAAACCAAATGTGGGACGCCAAGTTTGGGCGTATCCCTCTCTTGGGATGCGCCAAGGTTTTCTTTTTTGTTATTATTTTTTTTAAATTAAAAAATATTAAATTGACAAAAAAACTGTTATGCATTAATAAAATTATTTTTCATGAACAATCCCGTTTCCTAGATATCTTTTTTAAGCCTTAAAATTTAAAATCATAAATCTAGTAATTTGATTATTAAACTGTTACATCAACAACAAAAGTGTTATTTTCCTAACTACCTATTTAGTGATAAATGATCAAAATTGTTGAAGATCTATACCTTTACAAGGCGGCCCCCAATGCCAATTACACTTTTTTATTTATATATTTTGTGGAGGTGAAATTATTGAACCCTTGGGTTTTCAATTTACAAGGTAAGCCCTCAAATACTAATTATTAGTTTAATGCCCAAATTGAACTTAGTGAGATCATCTTTTTTCAAGATAACACCCAATAGTGATGTCAAAACGGGCTTCAGTCTGCGGGTTGACCCATATAAACGGGCTTGGATTTAGTATGCTCAAGATCGTTTAAACGGGGGCTTTTTTAACCTTTTGCTTCTGGTCCGCAGGCTAACTCGTTTTTCCTTTTGATTTTTTTTAAAAATTTTTCAAAATAACTTCTTTTTGTACAACCCGCGAGCTAGCTACAGCGGACCGCGGACTGGCCCGTTTGACAACACTAATACCCAATACTTAGCACATCTAATGACATCTCAAATTCCAACAGTATGATTTCATAGATGATTGTAAGTAGGGCTGTCAATTTTGCCCGTTTACCCGGCCCCGGCCCGGGACCCGGCCCGATAACTCCAGGTCCGGAACAATAGTCATACCCATTTACCCGGACCCGGACCCGGACCCGATAATATATCTTCTAATAGGGTCCGGGTCCGGGATAGGGTATCCCGGACCCGATTATCCGATTACCCGATTTAAATTTTAAATAATAAATATTTTATATATTTAAATTTTTTATAACCGTTAGATGTGTTTGATCAACGATTAATTATTTATAAATTTAAATTAAAAATTTTATCGGGTCTACCCAGATTCGGCCCGAGACCCTATAGGGTAGGGTCCAGGTCCATCTTATTTGGACCCGTCGGGTAATCGAGTTCGGGTCCGGAACTATTAATGTCAATCGGGTCCGGGTCCGGAACAGGGTGTCCCGAACCCATTTGGAACCGTTGACAGCCTAATTGTAAGCACATTCCAAAGATAACAGTCCGTTCTTATGGCATCTAACAGAAAAATCTTGTTGAGGTTGGTGAGATACATTATTAGCTAATCAATCATTAAGGGATCCCCTTATAAATTTAGCGACTCGCCTTATTTTCCCAGGCCCACGAAAAATAAAAATTAGTGCGCATCATTGTATCTGATCCATCGACTCAGGTCTTATGGGCCCAACATTAAGATATATTCATTAATAACTAGATTATTGTCTGAATATTTTTGCTTTTCTAGAAGGCCCACCACGTGCCGGTCCAAACACTATATACATATTTTTTGTCATTTTGGAACCTCAAGTTAAGCGCAGTACTATCAATACTAGCAAAAAATGGAAAATAGAATAGTACGAAGACAATGCAGTTCAGGGGCTCTGAACGTGGGCTTGACATAAAATAAAAAAGAGATAGAATTCCTAACTTTTGTTTAATAAAAGAAAACCTATTTTTTTAAAAGAAAATTAATTAGAAGAAAACTTTTAAGCTGTGCTTCATTGAGAAAAGTCATTACAACAGCAGCAAGGTTGTGGGAAGGCGCTTGAAAAAGAGTTCCAAACACAAATAAAAAAACATTCATTTTGGCCATAGGGGAAATGAAAATTCATTTACCTTTTTTTTTTTTTGCTAAGTAATGAAAATTGTTTAATAGTTAAAAGAAGTTCTCCAATAAAATTGCGTAAAATATGAAAAAAATTATAACGTAAGGTAAATTATCAATTCCTAAAACAAAGAGAAAAAAGAGGGGGTGGGGTGCGGGTGGGGGAACAACTTGGCTTAGGTGTTATGGTCAAGGAATTGTTCTACAAGTTTCAGTGACAAAAAAAAGAAGTTTAGGTGACTTTTATTATTCTTCTTCCCATCATTGCAGTCCCTGTAAATTACTCCAACAGCCCTTCTAATGCTGATTGCTGATATTCGATAAGGTCAGTGGTCTACCTAACCATCAACACTAATTTTATTGTACTTTTCTTCCGTCTTTCCTTCTCTGTTATGCTGTATGTATGTCTGCCCATAATCTTCAACTACTGAAAGAGAAATATCAACTTCAAAAGAAGAAGAAGAAGAAGAAGAGGAGCGAGGTATATTATAGGCTGCAAGTTTTTTTTAATGAATATTTTTCATTTAAAATTAATTCACATATTTTCATATAAAATTTTGACATATGTGTATTCATATTGGGTTTCGTTTTAAAATTTAATAAATTTATTTTATTTTAAATTTTATTTTTTAAATAAATGATTTAATTTTATAAAATTTAAAATAAAAATTTTAAATTTAAATTCTATCAAATTTCATCTAACTAATGCAATCAATGGCGGGGTACATTTTGTTAGTGAAGCTCTTCTTTTTTCTTTTTCTTTTTTTTTTTTTGCCGTTTTGGAAAGATATATGTGTTTTAGTTTAAAAGGTTAATTATAAAAGTAAATAGAAAAAGTTATTCTTTAAAAATATACCCATTTTAAAACCTATTCAATTAAAAAATACGAATATGATTCACGATGGTGGGAGGCTGGGAGCAGAAAATGCACTGATAGACAGACTGGTCAAAATCATAGTCCAGAAAACGAATCAGCGCATCTTTTCTCAATGAATGGCTGTGGGCCAAACTAAGATGAGTCGAACTTGAATTCTGCCCTACTTATAGTCAATCGTCGCAGATGAAATTGAACCAAAGGAGAATCAAGAAAGCTTGGAAACCTCGGTCATGGAGCTGAAATTCCAGGCAGAAACTGCAGGGAAATCCATAAGATGCAAAGGTTTTATCACACTAGACCAACATCTTCTGTTATCATTTCATCATATGATCATTTGCTGAATTCCTTTTCTGGTTTCCTGGTGCTCTTTGGATGTTTCAGCTGCGGTAGCAAGGAAAGTTGGGGAGCCTCTGATAATAGAGGAGATTGAAGTAGCCCCTCCTGAGGCCTGGGAAGTTCGGATCAAGATTCTCTGCACATCCCTTTGCCACAGTGATGTTACCTTCTGGAAAATGGAAGTAAGTCCGCCCACCAGTCAAGCATACATATCAAGGTTTCTGTTTTAACAAGGATCATTGCTGAAGCTCCTTTTGCATGATCAAATGATAGGGTCCTTTCTCATTTTTCCCGAGAATTTTCGGTCATGAAGCAGCTGGGTAATGACTTGAGACTCCGCTGCAATTCTTGCTAATAAAACTCCTGTAGTTGCTTCGATATCGTACAAGAATTTTTATCCGAACCTTGACCAGGACGGAACTTTTACTTGTTCAACTAACGCCGTTCTAGGGTCAAGAACAACCAGTCTATGTTAAAGCATTGCATTTCTCGTGGTTTTGCAGTGTTGTGGAGAGTGTGGGAGAGCATGTGGAGGAAGTGAAAGCAGGGGACATAGTGCTACCGATATTTCAAAGAAACTGTGAGCAATGCTTAGACTGCAAATCCCAAAAAGGAAATGCTTGTTCAATATTTCCCGCGGAGTTCTATGGTGGGATGCCGAGGGATGGAAGCTGCAGGTTTAAAGACATGAATGGGGAGACCCTGCACCATTTTTTCTCTGTGTCTAGCTTCTCTGAGTACACGGTGGTGGATATTACCCATGTGGTGAAGATTAGCCCAGAGATACCCATTGATAAAGCCTGTTTGCTCAGTTGTGGTGTTACAACCGGTGAGTGGTTTCACGCGGCTCTAATTGTCTAAACTATTCCTCTTCGCGTCTCATCGGTGCTTTTTCTGCACAAATCTTTGGCCTTTTTCTTCATTTAATTATGGTAACTGCCAAGTTTTCCGCATGATCAATAATAGAGCTGGTCAACCAAGTTACTCAGGTTGAATATGGAGCTCTCAAGAATCAAGATTTCTAAAGTACCAAAAAAGCCACGTCTTTTGGCGAAACGGTCCCACACACTAAAAGTAATATGTATATTATTTATTTGTGATTATTTTATTATTTTTATTTTATTATTAAAGATATTTAAAAATATTTTTAAAAATAATTACTCATACTTCTTAGATAATTAAATAATTATTTATATTTAATTGAATAATTATTTTGAAGAGTATGAATAATTATTTTATAAAGTTAAATAATTATTTTGTAAGATGCAAACAATTATTCTTTAAAGTATAAATAATTATTTAACAAAATTGAATAATTATTTTTCAAAATATTTTTAAGTATCTTTAATCATTAAATAAAAAAATTAATTGAACGATTATAAATAAATTTTATATATACTATAAAAAATAGTGTGTTGAACCGTTGTTGTGTAGACTTGTCTTCTTTTACTTGCTGCCAAATTCAGAACTTTTTCAAAGAAAAATTGGAAACGAATGGTAACGCTTGAGGTTACGTCTCTCTGTTTTTGGAGCTCTAGTCAATGCTAAGCCGCAGTTCCCCTTCGTTTTTTGATAAGGAATTGGTGCAGCCTGCAAGTATGCACAGGTTGAAGAGGGTTCCACAGTAGCTATATTTGGACTAGGAGCAGTGGGACTTGCGGTAAGACCACAGCTGTTCATATCAGCGGAGCACATATGGGAGCCATCATTCAATATCAATATAAAACGAGTTGTGTTATTAACAGGTTGCTGAAGGGGCAAAGTTGTGCAAAGCTTCAAAGATTATAGGGGTTGACCTGAACCCAGAAAAGTTTGAAATAGGTAAAGTATATTCATTGTACCTTGGGATTACGAACAAATGATGTGAAACAGAATTTGAATTAATCCATTCTTGTTGCAGGAAAAAAGTTAGGAGTTACAGATTTTATTAATCCTGCCTCTTGTGGAGAAAAATCAGTGAGCCAGGTTGGTGTTCTGTTTTCTACTAGAACTATTGCCTTTAAGCATAGTACTTCTGACTCATTTTATTTTACCTTTTTATTATATTGATACATTCTAATATAATTAATACTTTTTATAAAAATTTTAATATATTTTATAGTATCAATTAATTATTAAATTAACTATATATTATTTTTATATATTTTATTAATCTTGCCTTTTGTGAAGAAAAAATATGCTAACTCACATATTTTTTTATTTTTTATTATATTATTATATTATTTTTATAATATAATTTAAACTTTTGTATAAAATTTCGTATCCGATCAAACACTATCAATTTAAATAACACTAGTTGCTTTCCACTTTTCATGCTACCATTTCACTCTAGCGGATTAGGTATTCTAACATTATTAATTTAAGATATAATATGACGGAGTCTTTAAAATATTGCTTTAATAATTTATGAATTGCCCATCAAAATTCATTTAAATGATAAAAGTTGAAGCGTCTCAGTTTAATCTATGATTAATATAATCTTCAATAACTTGGGATTGAAATGTTGACTTTTTTGGATCAAAAGCAATTCGACACGTAAGGTAGGTGGAATTGAGTGAAAATGTGTCTTTCACCAAAAGAAGAAACTTGCATCTTCTTGAAATGTTTCTGAAAATTTATTGCTGATCAGGTAATCAGGGAGATGACGGACGGGGGAGCCGATTATTCCTTCGAGTGCATCGGATTGGCGTCCGTGATGTCGGAGGCTTTCGATAGTTCCCGACGGGTCAGTGTCTGCAAATTAACTTCTTTCTCTCACAGACTACCCCTGATCTGCTCAAGTGAAGTTCTTGGGTTGTGTCATAATTGAATTTAGATTGAGTTTTATTTTAAAATTTAGTATAAATTTTTTATTTTTAATTTTACTTATTTTTTATAAATAAAATATTTTTATAAAATTTATAATAAAAAATTTTAAATTAAAATTCTATTCATTCACGTTCTAATTAAACATGTCGTCATTTCACCTTCTTGTAACCGGGAATCTATTGGTTTTGGCAACGTAGGGCGGTGGAAAAACAGTGGTGCTTGGGGTGGAGATGCGCGCCTTACCTCTATCCATCAACTCATATGACCTCCTACGGGGAAGAATGGTCATGGGATGTCTCCTTGGAGGAGTCAAACCAAAAACAGACATTTCAAGCTTTGTCAAGAAATATTTGGACCATGTGAGTTCATTTTTTTTTTCATAGATCGGAAATATTTAGAAAGGAGTGTATCTTATCTATCTAAAAAGTTATCACTTCTTCCTACAGTTCCTCGTTAATTTCTAATATTTTTAACCAAAATATCAGAAATTTCAACTTAAAATATTGAATAGCGTTGGGATCATATGTAATATTTTTTTTTACTTCGCAGGAACTAAATTTGGACGCATTCATAACGCATGAAGTTAATTTTGAGGATATTAACAAAGCATTTGAGCTTCTCCACCAAGGAAAGAGCCTTCGTTGCATCATATGGATGGATAAAATATAGATTGCTTTCTTTTTTTGAAAGAAAAATGAATCCAATAAGCTAAGAAATGAGATCATGTACGGAGCAGGAAATGGTTTATAATGTATTTCACGTGTCTGCCTCCGAGAGGGGGCTAGCAGGACCATTGAGCCCGCCCTTGCCTCTAATTTTCAGTATTTTATGGTCCACAATTTCATTTTTATCCTCAGCTTTTCTTAGTAAAAAGTACTATGATTCCTTTTTTTTTTGTTTTTTTGCAATAAAAATCACTACCAAAATAATCAAGAAAAGATATTATTATTTCTCAATTATTAATTCATTTGAAATAACATGCATAAGTCATTTAAATTTTGGAATATTGAATAGATAACTCATTTTTTCCCCGGAAGCGATGTACTTAAGAATACTAAAGTCGCACAACACATACAATAAACTGCCAAAAAAAATTCCAAGACCGCAAAGATCTGCGAAATGTTTGATATGAAGGAAGAAACAAGACATGGTAACAGTAGCAAAAGCAGTGTGTTATTTGAGCCAATTTGATCACAGAACACTAAATAATATACCGCCAAATCAATGTTCAGTTGAGAATCAAATGAACATACTGGAGACGAAGTATGAAGCATTTGGTTTTCAAGTATCCAAATGTATCAAATGAGCCGCCCTTCCTTATCCCTCTTTCCACGCGTGACCAGTCTCTAACACTTCCATTTGTTGCATGCTGATGCTCGACAGCGAAATTTTGTCCCAAACCCACAATTAATTAGTATGTCGTATGGCCATTACTCGTAAGAAATTTGTTAGACAGCATTGATTTAAATCATCTTGTTAGATAGACGATGACAGATCATCTGAATATTTTTCTGGATGAGAAAATGTCTTTTTCCCTGTTAGTTTTCTTCTCTTTTGTTTAGTCATACTTTAGCTTTCAAAGGGCCACTTCGTTCCCAGTTAATTTGTTCTTATAAGGCTTAAGGAAAGCGATCAAGAAGGAAAATCGGAACTACACACTGATGGAACGCAAATCTGCATCAGAAACGGCAGGGAAGCCCATAAGATGCAAAGGTTTGGAATTGTTCTTGGATTCAATATTGATAATTACCTATCTTGTTAGTTTCGAGTATCTGATTACGATTTTTGCTTCTTTTGTTTTTTTTTTTTTTTGGGGTAATGTTCCAAACAGCTGCTGTATGCAGAAGAGCTGGAGAGCTGCTTGTGATTGAAGAGATAGAGGTTGCCCCTCCTAAGGCTTGGGAGGTTCGAATCAAGATTCTTTGCACATCCCTTTGTCACACTGATATTACCTTCTGGAAATCAAAATATGTAAGGCCACCAAAATCTCCGTTGCAGAATCCAAATTTCTTAAAAATTATGTTTGTTTGATAAGTGATTCAATTTATTTTCAGGGACCAAGCTCTTTTTTTCCAAGAATTTTTGGTCACGAAGCAGCCGGGTAACTTTGCATTTCACATTTTCAGGTGTTGCTAATCATGTTGAAATAGAAGACTGAAGTCTTTGTATTCTTTTTTAGTGTTGTGGAGAGTGTGGGAGAGCATGTGGAGGAAGTAAAACAGGGAGATTTAGTAGTCCCAGTCGTTCAAAGGAACTGTATGGAATGCAGAGACTGCAAGTCCAGAAGGGGCAATGGTTGTTCAAAATTTGCTCTGCCGTCTCCTCACGCGATGCCAGGAGATGGAACCAGCAGGTTTCGGGACATGAATGGACAACTTCTGCATCACTTTCTATGGATTTCTACCTTTACTGAGTACACTGTGGTGGATGTCTCCCATATCGTGAAACTGAGCCATGAACTTCCCGTTGACAAGGCCTGCCTCCTCAGTTGTGGCGTTACCACCGGTTTGTGACTAATTCTCTCAGTTAACTTCAGTTTGATTTGGACTGGATGCTGTGGTATTATGCCAATTTCCTCCAAATCAATCAAAAGTACTGGGCGTTACTGCAGGTTTTGGAGCTACATGGAAGGCTGCAGAGGTTGAAGAGGGCTCTACTGTTGTCATTTTCGGGCTTGGAACTGTGGGACTTGCGGTAATGTTTTCCATTCAAAATTTCTTAATTCTAGGCGTTTCTGGTGGGACAGTCAATGGGTAGGGTAAGGAGTCCAACCTACTAGGTTCTTACCTATTAAAATCGAGTATGAAATAAAATGTATACATATTTATTCAAATTCAGATCTAGATTAGATAAAGTTTTATACAATAAGTATAGTTTCGGGACACAATTTATTAAATTTAACAAAATTAGAATCTAATTAATATTTATTTATAAATATCTCATATAATTTATTTAATTTACTCTTCAATATTTTTAATTGTCATTTATCCATAAAGATACTTTACGGTTTAGATTATTCACAATAATTATCTATTAAAGTCCTTACAAAGTATCTTTTGTTTACTTTTGTTTCGATATAGCTGCAATTTGTTCTTTGCTCTAATCTTAATAGAATCTTTCCATTAGCTTTGTTATATGAAATTATTGCTTCCCTGGTATGATGAAGCTCTTTGAGCATGTTACTTACTTATTCAAATTGGTGTAAATGAGTTCAATAATTTATAGTATAAGTATATATATATATATATATATATATATATATATATATATATATATATATATATATATATATATATATATATATATATATATATATATATATATGTATGTATGTCTGTGTGTGTGTGTGTGGTCGTTTACAGCTCTAGTTTCTTGTTCAAGATCAAGTCGGTCGTCTGCAAAATGGCGTTCCTGACCTTTTTCCGGATGACAGGTTGCAGAAGGTGCAAAACTACGTGGAGCTTCGAAGATCATTGGAGTTGATTTGAATCCACAAAAATTTGAAATTGGTAGTTGTTCTTTCCTTGTTGCTTATCAGTACATTTCATCTGAGCCAAAACCATCTAAACATATGTAGTTTGGTTCTGAAATATGATCCTGTTTCTTTTTTCATACAGGAAAGAAGTTTGGAGTTACGGATTTCATTAATCCTGCTTCCTGTGGGGAAAAATCAGTGAGCCAGGTGGGGGGAAATTCTAGAAAATTAAGGAAATTTAGAAAGAAAATAGTTGTCAAATTTCATCATTTATGAACAGTGATCAAATCTTCTGATGGTTTCTTCAAATTCTGTCTTGGATCAGGTCGTACAAGAGATGACTGAAGGGGGAGCTGAGTATTGCTTTGAGTGTGTTGGATTGGCATCCTTGATGCAGGAAGCCTTCAGGAGCTCTCGCCCGGTCTTTATCTTCCTAATCTCTTTTACCCTGTTGCTTGATATTAGAGAAAAAGGAAGGATTATTTTTAATATAATGTTAGTTTTGATGATTTGCAGGGTTGTGGTAAAACTATTATATTAGGGTTGGATATGGGGGGTTCACCACTTAGTTTTCAACCTTATGAAATCCTCCTGGGGAAATCTATTATGGGCGCAACGTTTGGAGGAGTCAAACCCAAACAAGACATCCCACACCTTGCTCAAAAATATCTGGAAAAAGTAAGTTGCCGTTTATGAATTATACACATCCGAAGTACTATTTCTGTAAAGAAGCAATCAGACACTTAAACCCAAGCCATCATCTCTTTCCTCTTTAGCTGTTTACTTACTTATTATTCATTTATTTATTACAGGAGTTAAATTTAGATGATTATATAACGCATGAAGTTGATCTCGAGAACATTAACAAGGCATTCGACTTACTCGCTCAAGGGAAAAGCCTCCGATGCATTATTTGGTTGGATAAATAGGAAATAACTTGTCTAATTAATAATAGCGCATCTTTTAATATATTGTTTATTATATTAATAATATTATTTTATATAAAATAATATTATTAGTCTATTTTTTAAAAATTTCATGTAAAACGATTTAATACTGTAATAGACAATGTCTAAACAATATACTAGAAAAGTTAGAATGCCTCGCTTTTTTTATTTTGTTTCTGTTTTTTTCAACATTATTGTTTTGAGGGAATCAAAAACTGTTCTTATTTTTATGGGTTTTTTTACTTTTTTTTTTGAAGTATCGGAATGTTCAAAATTTGGAGTAATAAATGTTAATCCTCTTTTCTATATGTACCAAAAGTTTTTTTCTTTAAAAAAATGCCTATAAAATTGGAAAAAGAATTTCAAAACTACATGATCTTATCTTACCTGCTGTCAAGCCTCACCTAGTGATGTCAAAACGGGCTTCAGCCCGCGGGCTGGCCCGTTTTGACAGATATGGGCATAGATACCTAAGTCAGTTTTAAACACGGGTTTTTTAGCCCTCTTCGTTTAGCCCGCGTGCCAGCGTGGGCCAGAGCGGACCGAACGGGGGCTAGCATGTTTTTTCTTTTTATTTTTTTTAAATTTTTTTTCTTAAAACGACGTTATTTTGATTTTCAAAAAAAATTTAAAAAATATTTTTTCAAAACGATGTCGTTTTGCTCTTTTATATCAAAACGACGTCGTTTTGTATAGCCTTCGGGCTGGCTATCACGGGCCGTTGACTGGGAATTTTCAGCCGGCGGACCAAACGGGCCAATCCATTTCGGATCGTTTTCACGGCAAGCCTGCACGGTCCGGCCCGTTTGACAGCACTAGCCTCACCTCACAATCCCCAGCCCCATTCCCATTCCCATTCCCATTCCCAACACCCCACTCCCCCACCCAAGGAAAAAAAACAAAGAGAAAAGAAACAATCAAAAGGATGTTTCACACAAAAGGTAAAAACATGGAGAGAACATAGAAATAATATCGATGGACGCATGAAAGCCCTTGGCTTCACATGTCTTTTGAAGGATTGCAAAGGCTGCTGGCAAAGCAGTGAATTAAAGAGCGGTTAAAAGTTGATTCAGCTGTAAAACAACATCATCATGCAAGTTTGGAATAGCATACATCCATTTTTTTTTTTTAAAAGGAAAGGATGGCATATAAAATTATCTTGTAGTTATCTACAATTTTTACAAATAATGCTTTAACCAAACAAACATTTTACATGACGGAAGGTGAAAAATAATTCTTTCGAAAAGAATAAATTATTATTTAATGTTGCTAAATTAATGGTTAGTATTCTAAAACTTGATTTATAAATTATGATACTATCTTTATCTCTGATATTAAATTATCTTTTTTATATCAATTAATTAACATCCATCATAATAATACTACTTTGCGTCCAAAATTAGATGTTAAATTTTAACTTGGTATAAAATTAAGGAAAGCCTTTGACTTAATTTAATTTACTAAATTTATTCTCATTAATTATATGCTATTCTTATTAATTAAAGATGTTAGTAATATGACTCACAAGTTAGTAGAGTTTAAATTCCATAAATTAAGAGAGTTAAGGAGATTAGTAGTGGGATCATATATTAATGGAGTTTATTTTTTAAAAATTAAAAAAAATTAATAGTAAAAATTTAAAATATGTAACTATTTTAGAAAAGTAAATTCTTTTTTATGCGACGAAGGACTATCATAAGAGCCCAACTCAGTGATGAATGATCCATACAAATCCATTCAGCTGCAATAAGTCCATCTATCATAACAAGCTCACGGCCCAAGGGCTGGGTCAAACGTGTCAGCTCATAGGCCTCAGTCTCCAACCGTCACTCTAACTTCACCGTATGGTGTACGGTCGCTGTGTGCTTTCGAGCTTCCAGTAAAACCTAAGCCAAATCGCTGCTTCATTTTCTCTTTCTTCACCCGTCTACCTGGCCGTCCTTCTGTAGCTGCTTCAGGATCCAATGGCGGACGTCCATACTGCGAAAAGCCCCTCTCTTGCTGAGGTACCAATCAGATTACTTTGTATATTCAAATTGATGATCTTTTCTTGTAAAAATGATTTTGCCTAGAAGTAAGATCTTTTAATTGTTAAGATTTCGTTATTTTTTGGGTTTTATTTGATGGTGTTTTGATGTTTCTAACAAGAATTTCGGTGGATGAGAAAGAATTGTTTATGTCAAGTTCCCTTAGCTTGCCTTGAACAGCCTTTGCTGCAGTGGCGGACAAAAATATCTTCATTCTCTTGGTTTTCCGGTTTTCTGGGACGGGTGGCTTTAGGAATCAGTTGCCCATAGAAATTTGTTACCTTTGTTAAACATGGAATGAGTGTTAGAATTAAGAGCAGTATGAATCTGCTCCTATCTGAAAACTTTCAACGTAAGACAAACATAAGCTGGATTCCAAATGTATCTATGACCTACAAAATGCTTGATTCAGGAAGAAGTTAGAAACATTCAGTTTAAGATGTAGCAGTTTTCTGGGGATGTTTAGTTCATATATCTGTTTTCAGATTCGGTAAAGCAAATTTATTATAATTAGTACCGAAACCTCTTAATTTTTTTGCCACATTAGACCGTAAAATGTGTTCATTAGATTATCACACATACTCTAGCTTCTCTGCCTTCTTTCATAATGATAGCAGGTTAGGTTTCTAGTGATGTAATAAATTCAAGATTGTATGCCTGCTAGCTTGTTGCTGCAGGTTAACTCTGCCAACTTTTCTCAGTATACTAGAGAACCTACCAATTGGGGGCCACAAAATGTAGAACGTTAGGTGTTAGCGAAGTTGAGCATATGAAGCAATGAATACACAGCTATTGGAGCAATATGTTGATGTCTACGGATTGCATTTGTCTTATGTTTCTGCTATTTAATTATAAATACTTGATAGTCATCACAAAATTAAATAAATATAGCCTATGAATATATGATTTTAATTTATTGTTATGGAACAATCAATCTTCAGTTGAAGAGGATGTGATGCAGTTCAAGATTCTCGTAATGCACCTAATTTTTAGCAAATTTTGACTCCAACTTTTTCTATCAAATTGAACCTCGTATGCTGCGCCCTTATCTCTTTGATTTTTCCACCTAGGTGTAAGCTGTAGCTTTTCTGTTACTCCAAAGGCCCCATAGAAACAAGCCGTTCTTCAAATGCTGTTTTGCCACTTTGCTATGCCTTTTAACTGCCAGTTCCAGAGAACACAATTTCATAACTGCTGACTTGGAATTGTTCCTTTGGAGCATGCCACTATTGTTTTTGGAAGTGGTAGTTTGAAAATCTATTTAACGATTTGTAAATTCATGTCACGGCTTCAACTTGGCTATGGTAGTGAGACAACCTTTTGGATAACGAAGTGGACATCGAGCTATAACAGAGAACAAGAAGTTGGAACTGAATTATGAAATTGCCCAATATTTTTAACAGCTTAGACTTTTGAAGATATGCATATAGACAAATAAGAGGAACATCATCTGAGATTTTGACATGGTAAATATGATTTTCATTGGACAATTCTTCTTTCAACTTTAGAAGCTTTATTTGGAGATTTCGTTTCCTCTGCATAGGTTGAGAAATCTCTAAGGAAATGACTTAAGTCACCTGATTCCTAGCTTTCAAATGAGCCATCTAGTATATCAATGTTTAAGTGATTTCTTTAGAACATTCTTTATTTTCCTACAGTTTAAATTTTGTTAAAGCTTTTCACTTTAGGTTTAGTATCTCTTAGTGTTATTTCTTAATAGTCAATTTAATGCCAATTACCAAAAATCTAAAGCTGAAATTTTGCAAACTCAGCAAGTTTTCCTAATGAAAAGCTACAATTCCTTAAGTTTTGACTATAATTAGTTTACATCCTCACTTTGATTTATTTCTAAAATACAATTTTCTTCTTGTTAAATTAGTAAATTTAATGGCAAAAGCATGTGCATGCGAGTGGACTCTGTGGTCTAAATTCAATTGCTTCAAAATTTTTCCCCAAGTTTTCTCTGACCCGTATGTTTAATTTCTACTTTCTAAATGTCATGAGTATTATAAATTACTAAAGAAGCTTGATTAGAGAAACTCTGGTGTATTTGTCTTGTCTCAGTTATTAAGCATGTACGTCGTGAGGTAGCAAAAAGTTCGCCACAATTACACATTTACACTGAGAATAACATAAATATATAGTACGTGTGTTATTGTTCATAGTAGCTGGATAGCTCTAGAGGTAAACCAAAGGTCAAGGGCACAAGATTATTTGATGCATTTTGGTGTTGTCCTGCTCATCAAATTTTATACGTTGGTTCGCATCTGCAATTACTTGATTATTCAAAATACTTGCTGGCTATTTCAACATAAATTTTGAGAAGGTCCCCCCTCCTCCCCTTTTTCCTATTTGTTTTTTCAGTGTCAATGTTCACTTCCACTTAATTACTAAGCAAAGTCAGTCATTCTTCAATTGTAGTGTTTATGAACTCTTCAAATTTGGTGTTAACTGAATGGATACCTTTGTAATTGGCATCTTGGTATAGGATTAACCAGCCTTAAATTAATGCCTATCCTTTTTGTCATACCACAGTTGCTATATATAGTGAACCTCATTCTGTAATGAGTTCAAGGTTGTTTCATTACCTCTTACGAAGTTCTTATATCAAAATGCTAGGCTTGAATTCAAAACTTCCTAATCCCTTACCCATATAGTTTGCACTATTTAATCAATCAAATCTCTTTTTTCCTTGAGGAATAGAACTGCTTCTCTGATGACCCTTTACCTTGCAGGACTATTTACTGAAGGGGAAAGAAGTAACACCAGAAACAGCCATAAAACCTGCAGAAGAAGCTCCAGTAAGTGCTGCAGCTCAGGAAGTTGTTCCTGAAAAAACTGAGGAAACTCCTGCTGTTGTTGA
Source organism: Rauvolfia tetraphylla (assembly GCA_030512225.1). NCBI lineage: Eukaryota > Viridiplantae > Streptophyta > Magnoliopsida > Gentianales > Apocynaceae > Rauvolfia > Rauvolfia tetraphylla. The sequence goes on along the minus strand of JAJQKT010000058.1, from coordinate 5,704,663 downwards.
GAGCAGTGAAGTTCCTGCTGCAACTGTTGAAGCAAGCAGTGAAGCCTCTGATGCTGGTGGCGAAGAAAGCAGTGAAACTGCTCCTGCTGCAGAACCTGCCACTGAAGAAGGCAGCGGAAGCACTGAAAGTGAGACTTCAAGTGATCAAGAAGCTGCTGAAGAGACTCAAGAGATTAAGGTTTGTGACTGGTTCATTATCTTGATCCAGGCTATTGGTTTATTCATCTGTTAATTCTTTTACTGAATTTGTCTTGTGGTGTCTTTCCAGCTTGAGACTGCACCTGCAGACTTTCGTTTCCCTACTACAAATCAAACCAGGCACTGCTTTACCCGATATGTTGAGTATCATAGGTCAGTTACCCTTGTAATTCTTCTGCAATTTTTACCATGTTTTAGTTTCTGTACCAAGTGATCATTGACCACTGAATCTAAGCTCAGATTTTTCATTGATATTCTTCTCAGGTGCATTGCCGCCAAGGGTGATGATGCTCCTGAATGTCAGCAGTTTGCAAAATATTATCGTGCACTTTGCCCTGGGGAATGGGTATGTTTCTTTGCTTTCAGTACACTGCATATGCAGAGAAATTAGGCTGTTTTGCTACTCTGAATTGGAGTGGCGTGGCAGTCAAATCCCGCTATTTCCGAAATACTCGTACTGAAGTATGCCATTTGCACTGTGCTCATGGCTGCAGATTGACAGATGGAATGAACAACGGGAGAATGGTACATTCCCTGGTCCCTTATAGACGACGGTATTCGCCTATTGAAGATGGTTGGAAAGTTAATTTCGAAGCATGTGGTGGTTTTGTCCTATGCATAACGACACTCCAGTCAAAGAACTGAGAAAATAAAATTTTGGCTTGTTTGTCGGAACTAGTTCCAAGCCCAAAATTCATTGCTTCTTCAGCAGCCAATCTATCGTTGATATCCCTTTTTGAGTAGATACTTCTCCAGCAGTGTATTGTGGATGAATCTTTTGGGTTGACCGAGTTTTGTACACTTTTTCCGGGGAAAGTTAATTTCCTATACATCACAATAAGGTTACATCGCAATGCACATACCAAAGATGTCATTGTTTTCTTGCAGAACCTCTTGGGTAACATTACAACTCACAGAAAGAAGGTAGGTTGATGCATGAAGCTTTACGGAGTGTCATGGTTCAAATTTCATGTTTTCCAGGTTTATAATAATTTGATGTCTAATTTATGTTCAGAAGCATATATGCTACGTCGGTTCCGGACCTCCACCGGTCCTATATCGCCATTTGTTACCTACCTAATTAGGGAAAGAGTATAAACACAATATTAATGATATTTAACCCATTAGCATAATGGCAGTGTTGAACGGTTGTCTGCACGTGTACTATAATAAAACCCGGGTTAGTATTCAATAATTCGAGCAAACGGCAACCGGGGATTTGCAAATCTCAAATTTACTGTACCCCAAGCAAATAATGTGTTACAGACCAATATTATCCTATTGCTTCTTTATCTTCCATAGTCAAATAACTACAGGTACTCTAATGAAACCTTCTATCAATGCCTCGCTAAGAAATAAAAACACCAACACGAAGAGAACTACTACAAGACAAGCTACTAGTATTTTTAAGTAATGTGAGACATAAAACATCCTACGCAAACGACTTGTTAAGCTCTTTCTCCCCTGATTCTTCTGGCAAGCTGAATATCCTTGGGCATGATGGTGACACGCTTGGCATGAATGGCGCAGAGATTTGTATCCTCAAACAGCCCAACAAGGTATGCCTCAGCCGCTTCCTGCAATGCCAGGACTGCGTGGCTCTGGAAACGCAAATCGGTCTTGAAGTCCTGAGCAATTTCACGGACAAGCCTCTGGAATGGGAGTTTCCTGATCAACAGCTCGGTACTTTTCTGGTACTTGCGAATTTCACTGCCAAATACAGAGCAACGACAATTAGTATAAATGAAAGAGAAACGATATATAAATCCAAACTTTTTCTCATAATCAGATAGATACAGGTGATTTGCTACGTACCGAAGAGCCACAGTTCCAGGTCGGTATCTGTGAGGCTTCTTCACCCCTCCGGTGGTTGGGGCAGACTTTCGTGCAGCCTGTGTAAGCACAATAACCAAAAAACAAAAATCAATATCTTCAATTGGCGGCCAAGAAACCAGAGAGCATAGTCTGGAACCTTAAAAACGGAAAGAAAAAGTTGACAAGAGAACGGATAAAAACCTTGGTAGCAAGCTGCTTCCTTGGAGCCTTTCCTCCTGTTGACTTACGGGCAGTTTGCTTCGTACGAGCCATCTTAGTTCCTGCAGAAATCCCGGAAAGATCAACGAAATAAGCTACTCCTATTGAAATTCGATGATGAAGAATGGTAACCCAAATCGAGTTCCGCAAGCTTCAAACGTTATACAACAAAGTTAGGGTTTTGCTAACAGAAATTTCAAGACTAGAAAAACTCAGAACAATTCAAACCCAACCTCGATTTTCAAAATAATTTGGAAGGAGAAAGACAAAACGAATTAAAACGTAGAACAGAAGAAAAACTTGCCTCAAAATACTCTTGTTGAACAGCGAGGAGAGCCGAGACAGGAAATTTTTTCTCAATTCTGAGATAGAATTCGAGAATGCGTGAGATTTGAAGATTGGCGTACCCTTTATAACTTTGGAGTCAAGTCAAATCCTGAAAGGCGGCGGTTTTCGATTTGCTTTAATTTGTGTTTGTCAGAAGCCGAATCGGACGGTTGGCAGTCGTTCCGTATGGTTATAAATGGGAATGAATGTACGGCCTAGATTCTGTTTAAGGTGTGCTAATCCGGATCGTGAAGCAGTAATACTGGCCTCTCATTGGTTGCAATCTCTTCTAATGTTTCTATGGAAGGTCGGTTTGGAGCCATGACCAGTCGCACCGCCGTGGCCCCCCGTTTTCCCTCCATCTGGGCAAAAGTTTTTCTCCACGTGTACTAAGTTGCTCTACTATTCATCGGCAAGTATGGATTTCTGAGACTCCAAAAGGTTTTCGATTTCAGAAGCCGACGAATGACTATATATGAAAAACTACAGGCTTTAGCTTTAAGCCTTTACCTCAAAAAAAAAAAAAAAAAAGAAAGAAAGAAAGAAGGAGGGACTGAAAACGCAATGCATTTCACTTCCTATTTTCTTAACTTTCGCGTTCATGTACATGCCAAACCACGACGTAAGAACATAATCTCCATTGACATCAAAGGCAAGCTTTGCGGGGAAATGGAGGCGAAGATTAACAGTGGAAATATGAAATCGAACAAGAAAAATTGCGCAGCCAGTAAAAACTCAGAAAATTTCCATTTTACGCCATACTGATCAATCATACTACGGCGTACATTATTATGAAGCAAATCCATATACTACGAAATGTTCCCAAAGCTTCTTCTAGAATGAGATGTCAATCAATACTAAGATCCATCCATGCGACAGACAAGAACAAAAGCAGTAAACCTAGGGCTAGAACTGAAACGTTGAACATAAACTTGAACCAACTGCTGCTAATATGTAGGAGAAGTCTTCTTAGATCTTAAGCTCTTTCTCCCCTTATTCTTCTGGCAAGCTGAATATCCTTGGGCATGATGGTGACGCGCTTGGCATGAATGGCGCACAGATTTGTATCCTCAAACAGCCCAACCAGATACGCCTCAGCAGCCTCCTGCAGTGCCAGGATTGCTAGGCTCTGGAAACGCAAATCGGTCTTGAAGTCCTGAGCAATTTCGCGGACAAGCCTCTGGAATGGGACTTTCCTGAGTAACAGCTCACAACTCTTCTGATACTTGCGAATCTCACTGCACGGAGATAGAAAAAAGTTCAAGTCCGTATAGAGGTAGAGAAGATTCATGGTAGTAATATCAAAAGAATGCGAGTTCAGTTATTAAATTTAACTACCGCAGAGCGACGGTTCCAGGCCTGTAGCGATGAGGCTTCTTCACTCCTCCAGTCTCCGGTAGGCGTTTCCCGGTATCTCGTCTAGCGGCCTATATTACACAACGATTTCAATCGAAAAACGAGATCAGTGAGATGAATGTGTAATTGAGGGGAAAGAAAATGAAGAAGAAAGAGGTGAAAACTTTGTGGGCGAGCTGCTTCCTGGGGGCTTTTCCACCAGTGGACTTGCGAGCAGTTTGCTTGGTGCGAGCCATCTTCAAGTCTATACAAATACTTAAAGAACAGAAATGAACTCAAAAATCAAAATCCAAGCGGATCAAACCCTAACAAATGACGAATTCCAATTGAACTTTACTCTATCTTGTAGAGCAGGAAGAAATAAAACAAAGAGGCGAACTAGAGAGAGAAGAGAATTACCAGCTGAGAATGTAGCTTGCTAGAGAGCAGAAATATCTAGAATCAATGGCGTGGGAAAGATTTTGGTGTTCTGTGTTTGATACTTATAGATGGAGGAAACGGTTATTGGTGCATGGGAGTCTGTGCATGAGTGCAGGCCACTGCTCAGGCGGTTAAAATCTCATGCAGTTTTTGTGTGTTTTGTTGGTGGAGTCTGTGAGTGCGTGAATGGATGGTCAATGTTTGTTATTTTTGTGTTTTTTTTAGCTTAATTTTACGGGTGTGGTGTGATTTAGAGTTGTATAACTCGGATCGGAAATCCTCCAATGCGGGCTTGTGATTGGCATTTGGAATGTTTATATCTGGGATTATATATCCTTGACAAAGAACGCCAGATTTGCATGATCCTTTACACTTTACAAATATGGAGTATTGATGGAAATGGAGGGGCTGTTTTGAACTAAAATCATAACTGAAAATACAATAAAAATTAGTATCAAACAATTTTTAGAAATAAACCATGTATAGTTCGTGCCAATTTCCGATGTTCTATCAATTACTTGTTGAACAATAAAGCTGACGATTTGGGATATGCAAAGTAACGTTTCGCCAGTACCAAATGGCAATCATCAATCCCTTGGGTGAAAGAGTTCAGTCCACCTAAAAGTCTTTCTCAAGTCTTCGGGGCTTTAGCAAATGAACGAGAGAAGAAACCTCCAAAATTCTCAATTTTTTAAATACATTAGAAACACCGAAAATATGAATCGACTTTAAACCTAACAATTCTCCTAATTATCTAAGTTTCTTTATTATGACAAACCTCCAAAATTCCTGAGTTAGTACACTTTTTTCAGAATACTAAAAGAAATGGATGAAAAGTTGTTCGCCCTATTGATTTTCCTTCTTTTCTTTCATGCAAAACAGGGAGAGGGTGGATAGGGATGTCAATTAGGCTCATTGAGCCGGGTTTTGCCAAGCCCGAGCTCGGCCCGATTGACAGTGGGCTAAAAAAATATGAGCCCGGACTATGCCCTTTAAGGCTCGGGCCGACCCTAACCAGATTTTTAAATCTTTTTATATAATAAATAATATTTTTAATAATATAATAATATTTTTTAATAATATAATAATATTATTATTATATAAAAATATATATACATATAATATATATAAAAATATATATAATTTTCAGGTTGGGTTGAAATCAGGCTGAGCTTACCTCAGCCCGAGTTCGGTTCGAAAATTATTCGGGCTGATTTTTTCAGCCCGAGCACCCAATTAAGACAGGCTGAATGGGCCGAACTCAGGCCAACCTGGCCCAATTGACAGTACTAAGGGTAGATGAGTATATTGTTGTCATGACAATCCATTACGTTCAGGTGCAAAAAACTTGGGGACTGGTTTGTAGTTTGGCCAAAAGTGGAGGCAAATATGAATTTAAGCCAAACAAATTGAAAGAAAATGGAGACAGTAGAAAAAAATATACTGCACTTCTTTCACTTTTTTTAAAAAAGAAAGAGTAATTATTAAAAATAGTCCTCCAACTTTTTTATATTTACTTTTATTCTATAATTTATTTTTTCCTTTTTTCAATAACCTCAAATTACTTTTGGTTTTTATAGTTGGTCCTAACTACCGTAAGCTTGTGAGTATATTATCAAATTCCACCATGCCCATGGTGTTGGGACCAACAATGAAAAACAAAATTAGCTTAAGATTATAGAAAGAAGAAAAATAAAAGTATGGACTAAAAATAAAAATTGAAAATAATTGAATGATTATTTTTCCTTCACATATTTATTTGTACATTTTTATTCAATATGTTCTTATTCATTTATCTCTCACACACATACCTCATTCAACATTTTTCTCCTTAACTCTCAACTAAATAAAAATAGTTTAGCTAATTAAAAATTTTGTATCTCACCTTGTTATCATTTTTTCCTTAAAAAATTACAAAATTTAAAACTTTAACCAAATTATCTATGAAATTTTAGTTTAAATGTTGTACTATTATATAAGTAACTAATATGTGTCATTATTAAAAGAAATATATGAAATATTCTCCAAATGCCTTAATTTTAACTAAGCCAATAGTTACAAATAAAAAATAGTAATGGGAAAAGGAATTACAATGTCATCTTTCGGGAAGGATTCTTTTTCTGGATATTTAGCATTTATCTTCCCAAATATAAGGAATTAGATTCCTTTTTCTGAACATAACAAAATATAATTAGATTTTTTTGACAAAAATATTATTAAATTAGGATGAAGCAAAATATTTATGAAAAGTAGTTCTTCAACTAATTTTTATTTTTAATCTTTAATATTTTTTATTTTTATATAAAATTGAATTATTTTCTTTTTTTATAATTGGTCTCAGCCACCATGAGTATGTCAAAATGTGACAATTTGTTACCAAGCGTATTGTGGTTGGAATCAACTATCAAAAAGAGTTTGAGATTTTAAAAAAAAAGTTAATTTCAAAACACCCCCTTGAAGTTGGGAGGGTTTGGCACTTTAGTGCCAAAAGTCAAAATATATACAGTTTACCCCCAACGAACTTCATTCAAGAGTTAAATAAATTAGCAGTTGTTAGGACGCTTGTAAATTTACATATGTAACCTCAATACATTAAGGCATTGACCAAAAGCAGAAAAATTAAAAATAGAATCCAAAATACATCCAAGAGGTCAACACAACAATCAAACTTTGTTAAAGAATCAATCGAAGAAGAGGAAAAATGGGAGAAAAATGATGACTTCTTGGCGCATTGTAGATCATTAAGGATTGAGTATCAAATAAAATTGTGATTGGCTAGCCCACAAAAGATTGAGAGGAGGAAGAAATGGTCAAAATGAGTGGTGGCGGCGGTCTAAGTAGGAGAGATGAAAATGAGATATAGAAGGAAAATGGTGACTTTGATAGCTGGTCTTATCTCACTCAGAAAGCTTTAGAAAGAGGAGGAAGAAGAGATAAGATATGGTGGAGGAATTGGGCAGCCACAAGTAGTAGTGTCAATACGGGTTGAAACCCGTGGGCTGGAGGAATTGGGCAACCACAAGTAGTAGTGTCAATACAGGCTGAGCCCGCAGGCTGGCTTAATAAGTCCAAGTTCGTTTTAAAGCTTTTTTTTTTTTGCCTGCTCCGTTTAGCCCTGCGGGCTAATGCGGGTAGAACACGAGCCATCCGTATTTTTAAATTTTTTTTTAAAAAAATTTTCAAAACGACATCGTTTTATATATTTAAAATAAAAAAAATATATATATTGATCTGCGAGCTAGTTATAACGGGCCGAGGGCTTAGGATTTTCCAATCCTCGGAAAAACAGGTCAACTTGCTCCGCTCAGTTTTAGAGGCAGCCCGTGGCGACCCGAGCCGGGCAAGAACTGACCGACTCATTTGACACTACTAGCCATAGGGAGGAGTTTTAGAGAGACCATTGCCTCTAATTTTCACTAGTGATGATTTGGTTCTAATATTTTTTTAAAAAAAAAAAATTCCTAAGGGAGGTTTGATAGAAACTTGAGACTTGAGACGAAGAGGATGAAAGAAGAAAGGAGGTAGTGGAGGTGTTGTAATGGATGACAGGGTTGAGGAATGAAGAGATGATGGAGGGACAACACAACGTGGGGCTTGCAGATGCAATAGATTGGGAAAGGCGGAGTGGCGACTGCAATTGGGGCTGGGGAAGGAGTTACAATCTGGGAGTAGGATTGAGGGAGTTGCAATGGGTTGGATTGGAGAAGGAGTTGTAGATAGGGAGAGGGATTGGCAAAGGCGGTGTTAGGGCGAGGGCGACTAGGGTTTGAGATTCGAGGAAAGCAATGGATGATGGTAAGAAAATGCCTATTCTTCCTTCCTTTTTTTATTTTTTTTCCTTCTTCTTTCTTTAATATTCCTCTTTAAAAAAGTTTTATTAAATTTTGATTTTTTTAAAAAAATTCAACAAGAGCTAATTATGTAATTTTACAAGTTCAGTGACTTTTGCAATTATTTTTAATAATAATAAATTATATATATTTTGACTTTTAATAAAGTGTCAGACACCCGAAGGTGTTTTGTAATTAACTCTTAAAAAATAATAATATGTTATGAAATAATATGTGGATGTTCATATTAATCAGTTTCCTGAAGAGAACTGAACTCCCAAAATATGACTCCTAATCAGATTTGATTTCCTTTCCCCATTAGAATTTGAGTTTTCATAAACTCTTGTATTATGACCCTATAAATAGGGGCTCTAGACTGAGGTGTTGGATACACTCATTCATTGATCAATTTACTCTCAGAGAATCAATAAAGATCTCTTGTTCTTTCTCTCTATTTTCTCTCTATATTTTCTCCTATTCTCTACATTATAATTTCTTTATTAAACTCTCTACATTAGTATTATTATTTTGTTGTGCCGACAACGAATGCGCATCAACAAATTCATAACACGTTATCAGCACGAGTCTCTGCCACCGAAGTTGAGAGTTTAATCAAGAGAAAAAGAGGTATTTTTTCTACCTTTGAATTCCCATGGAAAACTTTTCAAAACTCGTTTTTTACTCTTGATATTTATAGAAAGAATTATATAGATGCTCAAATTTATTGAGATATAATGGGTCTGGCAGACACCATCTCAAAATCGTATAAAAGCCATGATTTTTCTCCGCCATAATTTCCAAGAGGATCTAAAGGCGAAATATCTTACTGTGAAAGATCCATTTTTTTTATGAAAGGGTCTAAAAGAAAGATTTGACTACCAGAAGATGGTCATTCTATCAAAAACACAGTTTACTTTTGATCTGTGAGTGAATGTATTAGAACAAATAGTTATGACCCTGGAAGAGGTCGTAATCATGGTCGAAGCCGTCGACATAGACGCGGATATGGTAAGAATAATCCATATAATCATGGCGACTAGAATATATGCATCTGGATATTGTGGGTCCTGAAGACACCACTTAAGAAATACAAAGCATCAAAGCCACTTGATTACTAGCAAATTGTGAACGAAACATACAATCACCAGAAGATGATTGTTATATAAATGCTAGTTATGATTTGTTATAAGTGTGCCTAAAAGATTTTTATCTATCAGTATGCAAAAAATTTTATTACTTTTAGAATTTCTCTTCAATTAAAGTTATATGGAGAAATATCAGTAGTAATGTGATGAATAAAAGAATTTTCCTTTCTCATATCTCTAACATGCTCCTGAAGTAGTAATATTGAGAAGAAGTTTTTCAGAAGGATTTTGAATTTATATCTTCTGAAACTAAATGAGTCATGGATAAAATATTTTGACACTCGATCAAATATGTTTATGACATTCCCTGAAGTGAATGACATTAGAAATTATAATGTATTTATATACGAGATTTTGGTCGCAGCTAGTAGAAATACACTTTGTTCTTATACTATAAGAATGACTCATTAAATCCCCACTAAATAGATACTCACCAGAAGTGAGAAAATAATGAGAAGGAAAAGGGGAAAGTAATAATTCTAACATGTTATTGATGCAATATGAAAGTTTGTCACGTACCTGTAGTACGTCAAGCATGTTATGAATATCTATTAATTATTGATATTACTTTACTTCCCTAAATCATGCTACTGATAGTAATGATGCTTATGTCGAAAATATTGATATGACATACGTGAACATAGCCAATTCTTTTTGAATATCCGGAAAAGAGATTTTAGCATTTTGATATGGAATATGCTAATTTCCTATGTTATTTTAGTTTATTTTTGGATCAAGAATGGTGAAGATACAATTTGTCTAAATAATATTTGTTGTTTATTTGGACAAAATTTAAAATATATGTCCAAAGTATAAATGGCGATGCAAGAGTTCCTGAAGAACTAATTAATCAAATAACTCTAGAAGAGTTAATTGATTTAAAAACTCAGAAGAGCTACTAAATCTTCACCTAATGGTCAATTGTTGTAATATATCATCTCTATATAGTCTCGTAAAGCTTTTTGAGTTTTGATTATATTATCAGTATATCGAGACATTAGATTAATGAAATTTTGAGGCATATGCATTACCATTATGACAAGAAATATATGTCAATTATAGATACCATTATTTATCTCTCCCGAGTTATATTGCATAGAATTATGAATTTGAGATGCAATATTGAGTAAACTTGAAGTTTCATCGATAAATAATTTATTAGTTAGCATGACCTAGGTTAGACCATCCCCGGATCATTAAAATACGAAGAATGATTATGAATTTATTATGGAACCGAAGTTTCTTAATATGATGAATTTAAATGTGCTACTTGTTTTATTTAAAAGTTACTAAGTATTACTTGGGAGTTGAATGTGTTATTTTTGGGATGAATATGAAAAATTATTAGTTGATGCATCAACAAATAGTCTTATGAATATTGTTATTTTTGCAACCTGTAGTTTGCACAATTTATTGATAATGAGCTCATGTTTTAACATTCTCCCAAAGACATAATTTGTCCTAATAATATCTGGGTTGTATTCAGATAAATATTGAACATCCCTACGAGAATGTTCATGATCTGTGATATATTAAAGACTTATTTCGTATTTTGCCAACACATTGTAATTCTCCTCATAATAGTTAGTTTGTGGTCAAAAACTAAATATTTCCCATCTTAAATTTAGAGATGCACTATGTATGTTGCTCCACCACAAAAGTAATGAGATGGGTTCTCAAAGAGATTATTAAATATGTTGGGAGCAAATCTCGATGGGAGAGATTCAGTATTTTGTTAATTTTGAATATGTTGCCTCCAACATAAAGAGGAGAAATCATGATGCTTTGGATAAAGATATTAAGTATGTATGTCTCATCTCGATCTTCTATTTTAATCCTCATAGAAGATACCTTGAACCGAAGTTCAAAGGATAATTTATATAGCCAAGTATATTAATTGACCAACATCCAAAGAAAAAATGCTCCTATTTGATATCCCTCGAAGGATAATCTACCACTACAAATAAATTTGAGACATAAATCGAAATGCTGGTAGATAAAGTCGATTCCAAATATACAAACTCCTCACTCGGGAGCAAAGGCTTAAGATGGTCATATATGTTGAATCGAGGAGATTTAAATTCCAGTGAATTTTCTCCAAACATCATTGATATATTATTTCGTAAGAAATTCGAGTACTGAAAATTATGATAAATGATGAGATCTCAACATGATTGGGAACTATTGGAATCGCACAAGTATATGACTTTTAAAGACATTAATGCGCATAATATATTGAGGATTTTCAAATCGAGGTCTCGCACTCGAAATGATAAAGTTCACATGAGAAATATGAAAAGTTTAAACTATTCACAAAGTACACTTGAAGTGTACATGTATTCCCAGCAGGAATAATACACTTGAAGTGTAATCTCAAAGAGATAGCAATTAATATTTGCTTATAAAATGCGAACTACAAAAGTGAATATTTACCATGAGTTATGGTGTATGATTCTTCGTAAAACCTGACACCCGATAACGAAGAAAATATATTTATAGTGAGTGGATATAATAAAGTGCATGATAACACTTAATACGTGTTTATATTTGTTATCATTTGATAATATAACTTATATTTGAAGTCCCTGATGGACTCAATATGCTTGAAGCATATAATTGTTCCTGTAGAACATAATGAGATTGTCTTAGTGAATTTTTATTGAAAAAATGATTGAGTATGTCCATATATGAAGAAATTGTATACGTAGCTATACTTGCTATATGTATTTCTTTATTAGAAAATATCCTCATTGTACAATCTATTGATTGGCATGGTGTTCCCACATTAGGGGGAGAAAAACTTCAATTAAAGAGGATATCATTTATGACTTTTATTATCTTGATTTATGCACAAGCATTAGTGAACCTGAAGTTCAAAATATTGTTTATTTGCATAATATCGCATATTGATTGTTTATCCGACTCTCGTAGAGTTAGTCAATATAACATTATACTTTATAGATAATCATATTTGGATAAATGTCCTAGCAGGACAAATATATGAATTCTATAGTCATATGATTTTGATACATGCTTGAAGCGTGATTGATCTATTGATTTTGAAAAGAGAAAATGATTTGATAATCAAGATATTTTTCCCCGAAGAATTTAGAGAGCAAAGTATTGTGATCAACATTTTGTTTTTGATTGAACATCCCGAAGATGTTTCACATGGACATAAAGACATCAATAGCTATTGGGTTATTATATATAAGATCCTTTATATCTATTAAAGGATATTAAAGAAATCTCTTTGGTCTCGAAAGTACTATAACTCGCAATTTAGAGCATGTAATACACTTGTCCACGTGCAAGTAGATATACATTATAGCTTCTTCTCTACCCAATAAATTTTGAGACGGCATTAAGCTTGTTTATGACATCTCCTTGAGATAACTTATCTCGAATATTGAGAAAAATTCAACTCCCTGTTGAGATGAATATGTAAAGGTATAAATTACCTATATGATCCACATAAATCATGCATTTATAGGCATGTGTTGATTATAACGTATCACATCTTCAATTTATGTTGAAGTAATAGAAATTCATAATGTTAGTTGAGAATATATTTGATCATGATTAATGTATTCGAGATAAATCTATATCCTCTAAGGAGGAATTCCAACTATGTTGTTGGATGATAATAAAGTTTGGAATATATCTAGCGAGATATGATAAAATTTTTCTTTACTCTATGAGCCTCCCGAAGAGTGGTGACATTGATGCTGCAACAAATTCAATCATGTGACAATCCCAGCAGATTTATTCACTAAGGCATTACAAGCTCGCATCATTTGATAAATTGGTGAACAAAATTAGAATGCGGTGGTTAAGAAACCCTTAGAGGATTATCTCATCAGTGAGAGTAAATATGACATAAAAAGAGTAGTAGTACTTTCTTTTTCCTTCACTAGAGTTTTTTTGTCCCATTGCTTTTTATCTAAGTAAGCGTTTTAACGAGACATATTCTTTACATGTTATGAACATCCGAGTGGGAGTGTTATGAAATAATATGCGATGTTCATATTAATCGGTTCTTGAAGAGAACCGAACTCCCAAAATATGACTCCTAATCGATTTGATTTCCTTTCCCCATTAGAATTTGAGTTTTCATAAACTCTTAGTATATGACTCCTATAAATAGGGCTCTGAGATTGAGGTGTTGGATATACTTCATTCATTGATCAATTTCTATCTCGGATAATCAATAAAGATCTCTTTGTTTCTTTTCTCTCTATTTTTTCTCTATATTTTCTCCTATTCTCTACATTATAATTTCTTTATTAAACTCTCTACATTAGTATTATTATTTTATTGTGCCGACAACGAATGCGCATCAACAAATTCATAACATAATAATAATTTTAAAAAATAGTTGAATGATTATCACCCCACGCCCCCGAGGAAAATAAAAAAAATGAATATGAAAAAGCGTTAGATAAAGCATCAACTTCCGGCTCCAAAGGACGCAGTCATCGCAGCAGTCGTCTTCTTCAATAAACCGAAAGATGGGACTCCATTGTCGTGTCAGTAAAACCACTTTTCATACCCTAAAATTGGCTGCCTTTCCTTGCTGCAAATCGCTTTTCTTCTTCTCTCCAATCTCCAAAGCCATTCCTTTTCCGCGTCGCTCGCTCTCTTTCTTCGTTAGAGCTCTATCCACAGCCGCAGCTCAAACAACCATCTCCACCCCTACCACCTCCGCTGGCGCTGTTCCAGAAGATAGTAACAAATGTCGCTTCTAGATTTTACTCGTTTTTCTATGCGTTACTTCCTCGTTCTTTTAACCTTCCGTCTAATTGAAGTTTTTTCTGCTGGTTTTAGTGATGAAGCCTCAGTGGAAAGCCTCTATAGACTTCAAGTGGTTAAGGGACAATAAAGAGGCAGTGGCGGCGAATATAAAGAATAGGAACTCAAATGCTAATCTGGAACTTGTTCTTGAGCTCTATGAGAAATTATTGAATATTCAGAAGGTCAGGGCCCTTATATTTTTTATATTCAAGATGATATTTTATTTGCTGTATATTTATTCAGTAATGACTCTATAGCATAAGCTTTAACTCTGCTGCATTGTCTTTTCGGTTTAGGTATAATTCAAATAGCTTAATTTTTTAGTTCCGTCTACTTTTTGGCTTTGTGGAATGAGAATATTAGCTGCTGATTCATTCTGTATATTCAAATGATAACTTCCTAAAGTTGACGCTTAGTGTTGATAGTTTCATTTCATTGCTCTGGACTCTATCACAGTTCTTTTTATCCTCAATGGTCCGGTATTAAACTTGATCAGCTTGTTCATGACAAAATGCCTTTTCCTGCTAATGCCCCTATTTTCCTTCTCATGTTTGGTGTTGTCAGATTCAGTATAGCTGCATTTTTTATATAGTATAGTATCTTTCTATTTAGATGTTTTGAAAATCTGCTACTCTATTGTGTGAGAGTGTATTGTTTTCATTGTCTCTTTGGGATTGATTAAAAAAATAGTACCAAAGTGGGGGCTTGTTTGAGAAAATAGCTAGCTAGTTTCTTCTGAATTTCAGCTAATGCAATGACAGATAGCAGGTAGTTGAAAGGCTTCGAGCTGAGAGAAATGCAGTTGCAAACAAGATGAAAGGAAAATTAGAGCCTTCTGAGCGTCAGAAACTCATAGAAGAAGGTTTGTGTTACATGTCCTCCTTTAAGCTCCAGTTACAACCTTTATGTTCACGTTTGTCTTAACCCAAGGAATTTTTTCCAGGAAAGAATTTGAAAGAAGGATTAGCTACATTAGAAGAAGATTTGCTTAAACTCACAGATGAGCTTCAACTGGAAGCACAATGCATACCAAATATGACACATCCAGATGTTCCTATTGGAGGAGAAGAAAATTTTGCTTTGAGAAAAATGGTATAGTCTCTCTTCTTTTACACTTTAAAAGTTAGTTGACCTTGGTTTTCTTACCCATTTCTGTCTCATGTACTTATCTTCTGCTAGGTTGGCAAACCTCGTCAATTTGACTTCTCCCCAAAGGACCATGTCCAACTTGGAAAAGATCTAAATTTGTTTGATTTTGATGCTGCTGCAGAGGTATTCATTCTATAATCTAAGGTACTTTTCTATTGCTGTTCATTTGCCTTTGGACCGTACTGGTATTGGTTTTGAATTGTTAATGAGGCCACTGCTTCTTTTGCATCATCTGAGTGCCTCTTTTATCTGGATCTTCATTAACTTGAAGAAAGCTTCTTTTTCCTAATACAGCAGAGATAGTTAAGTGGGAAAAATATTCCACAGATTTTTCATTTTTGATGTGTTTTTTGCATGTTGATCTTGGGTGCTTTTTTACCGTTATATTTGTATCCTTGTGCATTTGTATTTGGAGTCTAACAAAGCTCTTTATGTAAGTGGGTTTATAAGACAGGTGTGGATTTTCATATAAAGCTCATTATTTCTGATGGCATCATCTGCTATGATTAGAACCTAAATCTTTACCCTTGTCCTAGAGCATGCCGAATGTCCCAGTTAATTTCCATATTTAAATTGGAAATGTTAAGGTTGCCATTGCTTACCACAGCTAGCTCATATTCTCTTGTGTAATGCAGACATCTTGATCTGGAAGTGCCTTGTGTTCTACTTGGTGATAGAAACAAAATTTCGAACTTGGTTATGGAGCATTTGGCTTATGTATCACTGTACTTCTGTTATTCTTATAGGTGAGTGGCTCAAAATTCTATTATCTGAAGAATGAAGCTGTTATGCTAGAAATGGGCCTCATAAACTGGGCAGTTTCGGAAGTCATGAAAAGAGGCTATACACCTCTCACAACTCCGGAAATTGTGAGGTCCTCAGTCGTAGAAAAGTGTGGTTTCCAACCACGTGGGACAAACACTCAGGTACCTGATTACACCATTCTTTTTAGGTCATGCCCATCTTGGAAGGGCAAGTGATATGCTTTATCTGGTGTTAGAACTGTTGAACACTTTGAATTTTACCAATTATAGATTCTCTGCTTTCATGATTCAAATTTCACATAATTTTGCATCATTTTCCTGACATCATTTTCAGTTGAATAATTGAACAATGATACTTGTCTGCAATTATGTTTTTCCTATCACTGTTAGCTTGCAGTTAAACAGCACTTGAAAGTAATGAAATAAACCCATCTTGCAGATATTTGATATGAGAGTAAAATCAACCCATTTCTTCTGTTAAGTTATATGGAGTCAAATCAACCCATTTCCTCTGTTAAGTTATATGGACCTAAGACCAGCCACGAACATAAGAAGTTACCAGACAACCTTACCTATCTGAGTAAAAAGAGACTAAATCACCTTTGATTCATTTAGGCTTCTAAAGCTTTCCAATTTCCTTTACCTGGCACTTTCACGTGCTGGCATGCGGACTGCATGTTTTGGTATTTGGTGAACTGGAAAGAGTAAGTTCAGGAAATTTATTTGTTAGTTAGTTTATGTTCTGCACAAATGCTTTTCAGGTTTACTCCATTGAGGGAAGTGATCAATGCCTTATTGGCACTGCAGAAATTCCAGTGGGTGGAATTCACATGGACTCTATTCTCCCAGAGTCATCTTTGCCTTTGAAGTATGTTGCATTCTCCCATTGTTTTCGTACTGAGGCTGGTGCTGCTGGCACTGCAACAAGGTATTTACAAATTTTGCTTTTCTTGTAGTATTCCCCTTGATTCTAATCATTATGTTTCCTCAAGTGTGGACTAATTTCTTTATTTTCTTCCATCAAATGTATTTGTGGGTTACTACATTGGGACAGGGGTCTATATCGAGTTCACCAATTCAGCAAGGTAGAGATGTTCATATTTTGCCACCCGGAAGAAAGTGATTCTTTCCACGAGGAACTTATTGAGATTGAAGAGGGCCTTTTCTCATCACTAGGACTTCATTTTAGGTGAATCAAATTTTTGCTTTCTGTTCTTCACTCAATGTTCAGGCCTTATTGTGTACTCCCTAATAATCATTTTCTTGCATGGCTTCTACCTTTTCTACTTTAGGACTGATTTTGACTATATTTCTATGCATAAATTACATTTCTAGAACTCTGGATATGGCATCGGAGGACTTGGGTGCCCCAGCTTATCGTAAATTTGATGTAGAAGCATGGATGCCTGGATTGGAACGCTATGGTGAGGTGAGTAACATAATTTGCTGTTTTCCTCCGCCACCCTGCAACAGGTTATGTATCCTTGGTTGTAACTTGATATCTTACATGTCATGGTAAAGTAAAAAAATTATGCATTGGAATCAATTTATTTTCTAAACATGCTACAGGTTCTGAATCTGATACTGTCTACATGAGATCTGAAATTTGTTGATCTGCCAATGTTCTTGCCTCTGCAACTTAGTCATCTGGGTAGACACAATGTCTAACCATCTTCCATAGTTTTTGGTTGTCTAATACACTAAAAATGTTCTAGTCCGCCATTAATTGTCTGACTTTAGTAACAGATATTGCTCTCCTTCCTTATTCCCATACTTCTTCTCTAAATTCAACAATTTTCTGACTACTCTGATGTGCCTCATTCAACAGATATCAAGTGCATCAAATTGCACGGATTACCAAAGCAGAAGGTTGGGGATTCGATATCGGCCAGAGTCATCCTTGTCAAGTCCTAAAAAGGGCAAAGGCAGCTCGGCCCCTACACAGTTTGTGCATACCCTAAATGCAACAGCATGTGCAGTACCGCGGATGATAGTGTGCTTGCTTGAGAATTATCAGCAAGAAGATGGCTCTATTGTGATACCTGAGGTATTGAGGCCCTTCATGGGGGGTTTGCAGATAATAACCCCTAAATAAACCGATTATGTATGAAATTACCTCTATCGGTAGTTAAGCTTGAATTGGCTTGAGATTACTATGTACAATAAATCTTTTCTTTTCTTTTCTTTTTTGTATTTTTGATGTTCACGAATTGTTCCTACAATGTACTTATATCGAAAAACATTATTTCTTGTGTCCCTTTCTATCTTTTAAGAATGCGAAAGTAAAATTGAGGAGGCAAATAAATCACAAATAAAGGGATGCAAGCGCCCAATGGATATACATTTTCCAGACTTAGCCAAAAGGATTGGTGGGGTGGGGTGGGGTGCGGGGTGTGAAATGAAAAAAGGAAGTCCACTTTGCAGCTCAAAACACTTTCTCCCTGTAAATATCTACAAAATATTGATTTCAGCCCAACCTAAGTCTACCTGTTTCTTGAACATTATTACTTTCGGTCCCTTATCCTTAAATGTACAAAAGAATTCAAAAACAATATACTACTTGGCAAATTTTAACTTATAAAACTCATGAAGTGTGCGCGTATCTAAGTGAGAATAATGAACACAGAGTACAAAATCAATAAAGAAGGGAAATTCGTATTCTCGTCGTACACACAAAAGATTCTGCCCTTGTTCGTTCTGATGGATATTGGATATCTTGGCATTTGCCCATTTTTCATTCGCTGAATGTCTGATCTAACAACTTTAAGATCAACTCTGCAACCAACTCTGAATATTTGAATATGTTTGATTGCAGAAGATAATTAACTATACAATGTTTAAGGCAACACCAGATGCGGTATTCTTCTGTATTATTCCAGAAACCATTACTAATACAGCTACAATTTGAGTTTGCTCAAATCAACTTTTTGGACAGGATAGGTGTATGCCTCATAATTAATTTGTTGTCCCAAGGAACTCAATTTTGTTAGAGTAGTGATCAAGTCGACCTGCAACACAATCAGATCCTCTGTCAGATCAGAGATCACAGAAACACAGTTGCAGCAAATAGGATAAACTTAAAATTTACGACTCATGTGAAGCCTTACGGTTTTCTCCTTTGGACGTAGTGAAAAATTAGAAAGGCTCACGGTGTATTCCTTTGGTAAACAATGACAATAACAAAAAGTGAAGTGAAAAAAAGGAAAAACAAGGGTGTTTACCTCGTAGTCAGTTTGTGATACAGTTTCTCGGCTCCGTTGGTATTTCTGAACCCACGGGGAAACATCTGGATCAGCAGCTATCAATGCCTCAGTTGCAGCCTGATCAGGACCCAAGAATGCAGACATAACAGCCAGCTGGGCAATAAAATCGAAATGTGAAAGGACTAGCTGATCAATCTTCTTCAGCATTCAAGTTTTCCAACCATGGAAATATCCATTATGAAATTTAAGTTTAATTGAAAACAAAGGGAAAAGGCTGTAATGAAAAGGCAAATTATCCCAGAGTTTGAATTGTGAAAAAGATCAAATGATGCTGCTGATGAAGGATTTGCATAATCTAAGCTGTTAATTGAACTGCAATCCAATAACACAAGTAAGAAAGTTTCTCTCATTATCTTTTTCTTAGATCAGTGATACAGCAGTAGATGAGCTTCGTAGCTTCAGCAGGAAATGTTATCTTGACAATACACGCCTTTCCATGACACTGCAGCCAAGTTACACAGCTTTTCTCGTGCATGTTTTAGCCGAATCAAGATTGCAGGGAATATTTGACAGCTTATGGTTAATATATGATTTTCTACAACAAGGATGTACCATTTTGAATAAAAGATGTATGGATGTTCACAAGATAACAGGGTACCAATATGCGATCTCCTTTAGGTTGTTTCACTGGGCAATTTTAATTACCTGACGTGGACCAAGGCCAACAGCAGAGAATTTATCTTTCATCTCCTGGACACTGGCTTTTTCCCACAAAGGTACTCTGCCTTCTGGATCAGGCTCTTCTGCATCTGATCGTCCAAATTGCTTGTCAAACAAACCCCACTGCAGGTAGAAAGGTTGTATAAATTGTAACAAGAGGTTCAAATATTTGTTACATCCATCTAATGGAAACAAAGAAATTCATGATTGCACAAGTTATTGAGTATTCATGATTAGCAAAGTACTCCGCCAGATTTCAGCTTGATTTGTTAACAGAGTAGCTAGAATTTGATTAAGAACAATTCCAGGACAATTTTTAGGCGAGAGAGCTGAACCTATCATAAGTAGCTATATTCACTGAATAGTATATTCATTTCAGCCCACAAGTGATATCTGATTCCTTCTTTTGCAAGCCAAATAAAGAATAAAAGAAGAGGATTTCATCCTCATTTATCCAATTGACCAACTACTTTAAGAAATTACATTTTCTTTCTGAATATTGAAACTCATGAAGAAATGTATAACTTCGGTTGAGCTGAAAAAATTAGCTCATCAGAATTGGTTGAATATCTATTATATGCATCTTGATCATTTAAATAGGCAATATGGAGGAAATTGTTAAGATATCCTCATCATAGGAGGGAGTATATTTATTTCTGATATTTGCAGGGGTGATCAGAGGATATAGTAAATGAAAGAGGGATCGGGAGAGGCAAAATAATTGAATAATCAACTCTTTATCTCCAACGCTAACAATAGGATTTCAGTACAGGTTATCTGTAAAGAAGGAATCTGCATGCACATCAGTTTTGCCTTTCGACTTACAGATATCATTATCCTGTTGCCTTTTAGATAGGTAGCAATGCATTCAGTATCACGTCATAGGAGGGTGTATATTTATCTCTGATGTTTGTGGGGGTGACTAGAGGATATTGTAATTTTTTTGTTTTTTTATGAATAGAGGATATAGTAAATGAAAGAGGTATCAGAAGAGGAAAAATAATTGAATAATCAACTCTTTGTTTCCAAGGCAAACATTAGGATTTCAATGCAGTTTATATGTAAAGAAGGAATCTGCGTTCACATCAGTTATGCGTTTCGATATTCAGATATCACTATCCTGTTGCCTGTCGGATAGTAGCAATGCATTCAGTATCACATCCCATAAATGGGGTTGAGACTGATAAACTGGAAAAGGTCAACTTTTTATACTTGGATAATGCACTTGTATCACATATATGTCTGGGAACTTTCTGTCGTAGTGAGTAAGAGAAACCGACCTGTCCAGTTGAACCATAAGCAGTGTATAACAAGGCGCCTTTTTCTTCATTCCCACCACATTTGCGAATGGCAGAATCCAGAAATGTTTTCTTCACAGCACTTTGTGCTACGTTAAGTACATGAAATTAGTGGAGGTTTCATGCTAAAAGATGAAAGAGGGGATTATTTGTGCTGTCTGGCACAGGTCTAGAAAGAACACCATCATGTAAGAGCTACTTGTTAAGCGCACTTTCTACTACATCGAGTAACTGCAGTGGACTGCTAATTAGGATACATCATTATCAGAAAGCATTCTAAAGTTCCATATAAATTTAGACATATGTGGTATAGAGATGCAGAAATAATGACTCTAAAACAAAGTACGTGCATTCCTTTTGGTACTTAATAGCCAGAAATCCATCATCCATTTTCCATGAACATAGAGTTTTTAAGGTTGCAGCTCATGTGCAATGGTGGGAGTGCAGCAAGGAACTGTTGAATCATGTTTAACTAACGTGCCTTACCTGCATATTGGATAAGATCTGCATATGAAATTGGTCCACCCTTGGAGTATGAATCAATCTCCTTCTTCACTTTCTCCAACAAACTCAATGCAGCAACAAGCCCCTTATTTTCTGGTCTATTGATCTATGAGCTTCATTAAAGGGAAAAAAGGGGAAATGACTCAAAATACCACAGAAGTTTGAGAAATAATCCAAAATAATTAAAAGTTCTAAGGTAACTTCATACTTTATCATGGAAATACTACTACCTTAAACGAATGGATCCGTTTGGGCCCCCAGATTTAGTAGCCTGCAGATGTGGTTTGATATATTAGTTTCTGAGGATTACACAAATATCACAACATAAATTTACAAGAGTCATTCCAGACCTTATCATACGTCATACAATCATTCAGAGCCAAAGTTAATATGGAAGGAGTGATGTCTGGATTACCCTGGACATAAAGGCATAGATTAATTAACAATGTATTGCAAGTTGAAAATTCTCTGAACTAAGCCAAGCTTTCAAGTCCAAAATGAGTAAACTTGAAAAGAAGGCTATGATTTTTATTTACCTTTATGGCCACAGCAAGGGTTTCTTTGACTTTTGCTGGAATTACAATCATTAAGGGACTTCAGTATAATCCAACATAGAAGATAGGAAACGCCAAATCATAATCATCTTGCAAGAGCAGTTTAAGAGCTTACATTGGAACTCTGAACGCTGCCTGCGCTGTATTAGATCAGCAGCATGGGCCACTTCAACAAATGAGCAGGATCTTGTTATCAAGTCCTATGAAAAATTACAACTGATAAAAACTCATCATCAAGTCATTCTTAATCTGAAAAACATAAAATGTGTCCAGTAGCATTTTAACATAAACTTTTGAGTGGCAGAATCTATCAACAGTGATCTAACTTGATATGAAGTTGAATATATTGTAAGATCTAAAAGCTCTAGCTATCTTCTATAAGAGTAACATGTTTTTCTATGTTCCTGATGCGCTCAGCAGAGTCATTGAATGTGTGGAAACAGCTTAAGCTGCCTAAATAAAGGAAATTTGGCACAGTAAAAATGAATTAGCAGGAGTAAGGCATTGGCCTTGTGGCTGTCAATTTATTTCTTTTCCAACTTGGAGAGTTGTTGGGCTCCTACCATGATGCTTATGAGTAGAGTTTATCAATCCTCTTTGAAGACATTTAGTGAAGCAAATAATAACTGTAGAAGTAGCTTTGCCAAGGGGCAATCGAAGGTCAGTGATAAACTGAAGTTCCAGTTTTATGAAGACATAATTAGAGGTATGAAATTGGCAAATAAAGCCAGTAATCACATGTGAAAATTTCTGATTTTTATAAAGGATTTTGGCTCCTTTGGCATGTCCACAAAGATCTATTTAATGAAAAATAACTAATTTCAGTTCTCTGGTTGCTTAATCATTAAATTTAGCTGTATCTATATCCAAGAAGAAGATTTATACACCCTTCAGACATTTCTTGTTCTTCTCTACTGTCATTGTGCACTAAAATTTATTTGTGTGCCTTTCTCAGCAATAAATCTAAAACAGATAACAACAATAGGTTGCCAATATCCAGAGAAACAGATAAGAAAAATGAATAACCAAATAGTTTTATCAGAAATCAAGGTTGGACAAGCAGACTTCTAAATATATGGTTCTTGTAGCCATGGACTCTAAAGTAACAACCGATAGTACAAAACATTTGTAAGTCACAGGCAAAAGACCAGTGAACTTTTTATTCTCAAAAATTGGGCTAAATTTTGATTTATATCACAACAATTTGAAACTTTGAAACTTGAACTGAGCACATTTCCATTAATATATGAAGAGAGAAACACTAATGACGAGGAACTGGCTCCCACCATAATGGACTACAGGAAAGTAAAGCATCAGATGAATCAGCTACCAATCCACTGGAGTGGAATGGAAACCAAAATCCGTCCTACTTCGAATAAAAGTTGAAACAAACTATTTGAGACAATTTCTCATTCAAATATACCTTGTAATTGAGATCAAAGTAAACTCGACCCCCACCACCACCACCACCACCCCAACACCACAATTCCTGCTGTTGCTAGGAATTCATGATAGTCTGGGGGGCAACTTTCTCCCCAGAATATTTCTATCAATTAAGGAAACTCAAACCTTGCTTCAAAAGGAAAAAAGAAAGAAAATTAAGAAAAGTCAAACCCAAAGAAGAAAGAATCAAAATTTATAGAATATCAGAGTTAGCAAATTAAAGAAACGAAATCTCACCATGCCTACTGTAGCTCCGAGGCATTGGAGAACATTCCGTCGACCGAAATTGTTCTCGTGCTCATTATCAATTTGAATCTTGCAATAAACTATACCCTGATATTCGAGAGCCAAAGTGGTGATACTGCAATCTAAAAAACAGACCATTCCTAACAATATACTACGATTTACTCCAACTTCAAATCACAACAGGAAGAAAAAAACAGAAGAGGGGAAGTGTAAAATAAAAGGTGCTCATCATCATATCAAAGAAAACATGCAAAGGGACTTCGAAAATTTCACAGGAATGCAGTCGAACAGAAAAGGAAATGCAGAGACGAACATGAACTTACAGCATTGGTGGCATGGCTAGAGGCACCGAAATATGTCAAGGAAGCTACCGGCAACAAAGAGTGGACTGTGGAGATGAAGGAGACCATCCCCGGTTGTCGCAGTTTCAGTTCTGTGATTGTCTGCGTTTCCAGTGTCCTCGTCTCCTCGAGAGGGAGTGAGAGAGGGATTTGCAGAGGAAATACGAATGGGCCAACGCAAGGTCGACGTGTAAGCCAGGGGACTGCGTTACCGTGTTCCACCTCCTATCGTGTTATCCTATCCTCGACCTTCAGAGGTCAACCATTAAAGGCAGCTAAAATCCCACCTCCCTCAGTCCACCCCAAGGCCAGTAGTATATCAAAAAACTAATTTAATGTTTGGGGTCATTTTTATTTCATTTTATAGCGTTATATTTATATTACTTTGTCTCATAAATTATTAATCAAATATAATAGATATTAATAGATATTTACAATATTATTATTTCTCTTCGAAACAATATTACTTAGTCACTTTTAAAGTTAAAAAAATTTATTTTTTTCTATAATATTATTTTTTATATCTACTTATCTCATAAATTATTAAATTTGATTATTAATTTTAGTATAGAGAGAAAATAAAAAATTATCATTCATATGTTATGAAAAAAATTTAACATATCTTCTTTAACACGTCAATTTTGAAATTTATTCTCTTATATTATATTGAAGTTTGTCACATTCAACCCTAATCAATGTTCATTCACAAAGTAATACTTTACTTCTATCTCGACTTTATCTCTATTAGATTTATTTATTAAATTTTTGGTTGCAAATTTTAATTTTTATTCAATTTTGCAAACATTTTCATAAAAATTTAACTAAATTAAATTTTTATTGAAATAAAACTGAAGTAAATTAATTTGGTTCAATTTTAAATCAATTTTTTATTTAATTTTTTAAATTAATTTTATGAATTATTCAATAAAATTTCTTATTCCAATTTGATTTTGAACCAAACCAAAATTTTAACAATTTTAAAGATAATTTAAGTTTGTTTCAATTTCAATAAATCAAACAAAAAAAATAGATTTTAAAATTATATTAAATTTGTAAAACCGAACCAAGTCAAATCTAATTTTTCTAAAAAATAGAACTATAATCCTATTTAGTTTCATTTTCGATTAAAAATTGAATAATGAATACGTATAATCTCCATTCAATCTAATCTTATGCTCTTAATCATATCTTGGATTTATGTTAAATTTTTTTAGGCATTGAAAATTGTCTTATTGAATTTTTTACATAAATAAAATTATTGAGTTGAATTTAATAGATGTGATTTATTGATAAAAAAACAACATTATAGGGTCAAAATAAGAATTATTCCAAATATTAAAGGAGTTTAATGACACTATTCTTTTTTCAAATCAATCAAATTTACAATTAAAAAAATAAAATTACAAAATATTTAATTAAATTTAAATAAGATTGCTAATGTGGCTCCAAAAAAAATTATTTTCCAAAAGTGGGTGATCGCCCCAAATGTGTGAAGGTAGTTTAGTGATATTAACCTATAACATAATTACTCCAAAAACATAATTATTTAAAAATCAATTAGACAAAACTAATTTCGATTCAATTATACTAGAGAAGTTTTTACTTTTAACAATTTTCTTTTGGGTTAATTGTAAAAAATCACATGAAGTATGAAGTGTGTGCCAATTGACTTGCTGACCTTTTAATTTTGACAATTAGGTACTTAATTGCTAAGTCCTTTAGATTTCTAAAGAAAATCAAATTTCTCTTTTTCTTTTTAAATAGGTCAATTAACATAAATGGTTCGCAATTTTTCTTCCTTAAACTTGCATGCTCGAAATATTTTTAATTTACCAAAATAGTCTTAAAGGTAAAAATCTCTGTACAATCAATCATTTCTTTCCAAAACAACACGAGTCATATAAGCTCTCTCATTTGAAACAATAAATGTTTGCATATTTCTACTAGGGTTCATAAACAAGAAGAAGCAATGGGAACAATTTTTACTAATTTAAAGCATATTCAACACCAAAATATATAACGTAAATAATTTAGCAGATGCACTTTGCTTGGGAAATTAATTTTCTGTTAAAATTATGTTTTGGAGGGAATATATTGTTTGGGCATTTTTACCTTTAAATATTTAATTTTTAGGAATATTTTGATACTTTAAAAATAATTTAAAGTGGACAATAGAAAAATAGCTAAAGGATGACCATAGATCAAAAAAATTGATCATTTATACTAATCGATCTGTATTTAAAAAGTTTAAAAATTAATTTTGTATTAGACATCTAACAAAGTTATTAATTAAGTATCTTATTATCGAAGTTGAAAGATCAGCTAGTCAATTCATACTCACCTCCAACTTCAAGCAATATTTTGGAATCAACCCTCTTCTTCTTTGAAAGAAAAAGGAGAATTTCATCGGAAAACTACTTAAATGAATTTTGTGTTTTTCTTTCAAATATAATTTGCTAAAAGCCATATATACCCTTCCAATACAGGGTGTAAAAAAAATCAAGAACATGATTATCAAAAAAAAAAAAAATTGATCAAGAAGATGTATCAGCAACTCGACATTTGATCAAAAAATCATTAATTATCAATGAAGATTTCAATTTGCTAAATAAAACATAACTAGGCCTCAAAATGGATTCCCAGGTTATCATTGGCCACAGCCAGGCTGCCTCACCTAAGAATACGAGTAACATGGAAGGATGGTTGCATACTTTACATTGGTCAGACAAACTCAACCTCTTGCTCGATCTACAAGGCTCTAGTGCATATGAAAAACCTCATGAAAGAAGTCCAGAAATATATCTTCTACTAAGAATCCTGATCTTTCTACTGTGTGAAATTGTTTTTATTTATACGGTGGAAAACCTCATGTTTTGCTTTAGAGAGTGCTTTATAAAGAGAAAATTTGATGATCGACTATCAATGTCTTGGCATTCATGCAAAGCGTGCAACCATAATCCTTGGTCTCAGGTTCAGCAACTCAGCTTAGAAATCCGGCAGATCATACAACTCAGCTTAGAACATCTCTCAAATAAGGCGTTGTAAGTCTTTTCTCTGGCTTCCTTTCTAACTGCCGAGGACTTAAAACTACCAAAAAAGCACAAAACTTGATGCATCCTCAAGTAGTAGTTCTTTTTTCCCAATCTTCAAAATAGATTTCTTCAATTTTTTTTTTTTTGTGTTCCAGAAGAATATAAAAAAGAGCTAGTCTACTGGGATTTCTTGGAGGCTAGAGAAACCTAGCTATAACATTAGCAGTTTTCTCTTCCACAATGTAGCACTAATAAAATTTTGCCGCACATGGAGGCCGTAGATAATAATATTAACTTTTCACAATTATCGGAAAAATGAGCTCTATTCCCTTATCTAATTGCTTTATAAATGTTTTTTTCACACTATAGAACAAAATTGATCTTTCACTGTGCAATTGATTTATTAATCGATATTTTGCTGTCAAAGTTTTTTGATCTATATTTATATTTATTCAAATTTTCATTTCAATATCTTGCGGACAAAACATATTTCAAAATTTCTAAAATTTGCACGTAGTTGACAAAAATTACTTACATGTAACCTAATTAATGAACAATACCGAAATTCTACCTTTGAAGCATAAATATTATTTTCAAATCGCTCTAACTTTTATTCTCTCAAGCAAGACAACATTGTGAAGTTGAAGCGCAACCTGAGAATTAGAAGCAAACACATCTATGAAAGAAAACGCTATCCTCCAAATCCATCAATCATTTGCCTTCAGGCTTTTCTCTGCTTTTAGTTCTTTTATAAGACCATACCTCCTCCCCCAAAACACCTGAGCAACCATAATCCACATATGCTAACTTTAACTTATTAGACACAAAGAATCACACAAAGAAATGTCAAAACATATGGAGCTAAATTGACTTCAAAAGAATGATTTCTTTTTTCCTGTTATCAAATTGCTTGTTCCGATACATCCAATAGATCAAGTCCTGGAAAACCAGAACAATTTTGTACTCACTATTCCTCAATGAATGCTTTTTACAGTTCCTCCTTCCTGCTCTGTGAATATGATCTACTTCCCAACCACCAAAAAGTGTCGCCAATCAAGCTAATCTCTTTCTACCATGTGCTCATCTTGTCTATCTATGCAGTTCTCACACCAGGGTCTAATATCATCAGCCAGCCTGAGCCCAATCTGCAATCTTGAAACTTCTAGATGGCAGCAGAGCTGCTTTGTCTTCATTGAATAAATACACGCAGCTACGACCATCATATTGGCCCATCGGTATAAATGATGCACAAGAAGAAATCTTCTGCTACTCATCACCTCATCATAATAGAGCTGTTTGTAGATGGTGATTCTTTCCTACATAAACAATCTGGCAATGGGTTCACGTAAAATGCCTCTTCGGAACGAAATCTATCCATTCCCTTTGTTCCTGGAATGGGGCCTTTTCTCTTCCTTGGGGACCCTTGTCTGAAGAATCAACATTTACCAAAAGATACAAAAGAAAATGATTCAGCATTAAAAATCTGAACTTGAAATTATCAGAATCCTTTATAGAGGTACTTTTAGGGTAGAAACAATGTAATGCTCAAAACCTAGAGGAAGTGCAAATGAGACATCACCATCAGCACTGCATTAATATAGCGATCAAACAAATGATCAGGGGTCCAGTAAATTTCTGAGAGATAGTTAAGCCCTCAGAATTATACAAGAATTCACAGAAGAGATGTTCAAGAGTGAGTTCCCAAGTGATCCATTCAAAGAACAATCAAGAATTTTTATGCACCATTGGAAGCGCATAGTATAATATTCAGAAAGCATTTCTTTACCCTAAGTTGAGAACTGCATACCAAAGAAAGCATTTATTTACCCTTACCCTGAAGATGCACTTATACGGTCAACGTGTGAAACAAGCTCTAAAAGATGATGATTGATTAGATATTCAACAGGGAAATTGCAATATTGATACCCAGAACAAAAAAGCAGCAGGATCTGTTACCAACTAGCATGTATTGGAGAAAGAAATAATCACATACCTACGTTTGTGCATCTCAATAATTCGATTTGCCAGATTTTTGCCCTCTTTCATTCTTCCCAGCTCAATTTTGTCAAAAAGACGGACAAGCGATTTTCTGATAAATCAGAAATGTAGCAATTTTTGAGCTGCAGGCAATGACATGGAGGTGATGAAAATCTAGGTTAAAAGGCATACCTATCAGGTGAAATTGTTTTTCTGTGTCCCAGGAAACGGCGATGACCCTCAACAGCCCTCGCCATATTCCCTGAGTAGGAAGGAATAAATATGTCACTCTCAACTGACACAATATAGTCAAGCGCAGCCATTTGAGAAGCATGGTTTATGAATGGTTCAAGCTCCTCAACTGATGCCAACTTTTCCTGAAAAAACAAATAACGCATGAGCCAATGTACAGACAATCAGAACACATAGGAGGAATTATTTCCAACCGGTTGCACACATCTGAACTCTAGATTTGGAATCTAGTAGCGCAAAAAAGAAAGGCCATACATTGACGTCTTATAAAGCAAACTTTAGGTTCTCAAAGTTTTCATCAGGGGCTGAGGATAAGTATTCCTCATTGTGGACTAAGACCTGAAATATTCTGTCAATACAAACTTCAACTTGACTAGATAATTTTACACAATGAATCTTGTTATCTTTCTACTTTGCTAATATTCTTGGTATTTGTATCATAAATAAAAGCTGGTTCAAGATTCTTTAAGGAAAAACTATTATTATTTTTGGACATATGGGGGCTAAATAACTTTACGGCCTTTAATATATTGGCACAAACTGTTAGTGCTGGACGTTTCCTGGTGACAAATACTCCCGGTAACAGGTCACCTCTTCTGACTTTCCAGGTGATTCAAAACTCTTCTTCCAGTTGCAACTGATAATCCCAGGTCAAACACCACTTCTACTCAAAAGTTCTACGCAATGAGTTATGCTACAGAAGAAACTAAGGTAGACTAAGCAAATCCTAAAACCTGAAGAGAGTCAGATCCATGTGTTATTCTGCGCCACCGTATGGTAAACTTATCAAGAACTTCTCTCTGCTTTATTGAACCTAAAACTAAAGAAGAATTATGTCAGAGAGATGAAAGGTGAAAGCATTTTGACCTCAGTTATTATTGAGACATCCAATTCCAAACTGGCTGTTTGAAACCATGTAAGAAAGAGAAAAAGATTAATCCAAATCAAGAGCAATTCTATTAACTGGATAAACCAGTTCTATCCCAACCACAAAAAGGAAAAATGAAGAAGACCGCCTTCAGTCTTTTCAACTGTCAAAAAATAACTAAACATAAGACCAAATGAGAAGGAGAAAAGGCTCTTTCAGTGGATCACTGTTTCTCCCACTAAACTTCTAAATATTTCCATACTGGATATTTCAAAAGAAGCTACATTGAAGGACAAGAATAATAATGCTGGGTTGAATTCTACATCCAAAAGAAGATAAAAAAAGACAGGATAATATGAAACCGTTTAAATCAATTGAAAATACAGCAAGATAAATAGGATATGAAGAAATGCAATGCTCTATTATCCCTGTGATTAATGTTAAGCAGATCAGGCGCACCAACGGAGATATCACTCCATAGGAGAGATAAGAGTTTACAACTACAGAGTCTAGTCAAATTTAATTCATAAGAGGTTGGTCGAATCTGTAATTTTAATTGATTAAGTCTTCAATCTCAAACAGTGCTAAGACTGACAGCACCTGTCAGTACAATGCTACCCAATACTTCCACTATGTTACTAAATTATCATAAAACTTGGTAAAGAAAATGAGGAAAGTAGTTTGTTCCATTTCTTTTCTGCAACTTAGGTCAGCACAAGCACGTCACTCAACTAACAGAGAAAACACTGTCCTTCGATGCAATGGTACGTACACACACACAAAAACAGGTAAAATGTCAACAGAAAGGTCAACTCTATGCAAGGTAAATCTACATTTCCATACCTTGTTCATCAACAGCGGATAGCGTGAGTGTAAATCCACCATGCGTGCATCGCCTCCATATATCTCTCCAGCAGCAATATATATTGGCGTGTTTGATTGAAAACCAAGAGAACTAAGGAAGATTCCAACTTCTTTTGGAGTCAAAGGGCAGTAGCCTTTAGATCTCTGTTCTACGGGATCAATTTCTTTTACTTTCCACCAGGAGGTATTTTCTCTACAAAATCAATAGAGAGTGAAAGACAAGGAGGTCAGAACCAGGTAGTGTCTTTCAGATATCACATTCATGTATGAAAACTATACCTAATTGCCTTTAGTTCTTCAGCTTCTTCAGGGGATAAATCATGTGTGCATCCACTAAAGGCGAGCATATCCTTTTCATATCGCAAATGTAAAGCAATGTATGAGCCATAGGCTCTCATTCGATCCACCAGCAACTACAAAATATTAAACAACAAAAGTTGACCAAGAAAGTTAAGAGTAAGCCAGCAAAACTTTATTCAGCACCGAGATTAAATTGTACCTTTCCCATTGCTTCAATCCTGGGAGCAAAACGAAGGGCTTCATAACAGGCACGACAACGTAACATTTGAATATCTCGTGGCAGATTATTATTTGCTAAACGAGAATCAGATTTTGCTGCTCGAATTACCTGATCATTTTGTAAATTCATTTAGTTGCATTAACATAGTGCAATTACCAATATCAGCAGCAACACTGTATTTTTGCTAGATATACCTGATATTCTTCCCATATGTTAGCTATCTCTCCCTCATAGTATTCCACACCAGACCAACTTCGGAAGTGCTTAACAGCTCTAGTAGCTTTTGCAAGTTCTTTAGGAAGTTTTTTGATAATTTTTACATCATTGGCCAAAGCGTTAATAAAATGATCTTCATCAAAGACATCAGAGAAGTTGCTGTAATTCAAAAGTAGTGGATCCAAATGTTAATGTACTGCAACATGAATAGGACACAGGGGATGACTGAAAACCAGAATAAGCTTTTCCAGGCCCTAATTATCTAAGATCGTACCTAGTGTCATGCCAAAAAGAGCGTTTATCAAGCTCTGGAATCACAAGGGTGGCATTTATGATACGTGCAACAGCAACCATGTCACAGATCTGCAAATTGTAATTGTATTCTTCAAGTCTCAATTCCCAGTAAAATATTCACTAGGTAAAATACAGGTATATACATGTGTCAAAAATGTACTCCTTATGATTCTTTTGTCTGAAAGAAAAACAATTGTTGCTCCATCCCATCCAAAAATCCCTGTTTGGCTTCTCCTTTTAACAAACATTTGAAATCTGTAGATTCAGTTTTTGATAAAATACACTTCAGAGTATATGTAGATTAAAACTTTGCAGTAATGCAACTCAGGAAGGATTTTTCTTTTAATGTTCTATTTCAAATGGCATCAATAAAGTTAAAAGGTAAGGTAGCCCAAAATCTGGTTTAAAATAGGTATCAGAAATGTGTCCTCCATAGCGTCCAGATGATGAATACACTGCATTATTTACAAAGGTTCCTCAACGTATACTAGCTAAATCTAGATGGTGAGATTTCTTCAAGTTCTCCAGTTAATTGCTCAGAGATTATTTAATTATTTTAATTATGCTGCCCTAGACTTGAGCAGTGTAGTCTGTTTCTGGATTTTACCAACCTTTGTAACAAACATATAAGTGCATTGTCTGCCAAAAAGGTTGCTATAAGCTGAGACTATTTTTCCGTAATTAATAAGGTTATTTGGAGCATGATATTTTCTCTTCTGCTAATCATAATTTGAGGTTCACCAGACGAGATTAAATTTAAATCATTATTCTGGGAAGTTTGATAGTGTTTTGAAACATTGCCAAATGAATCAACCGGAATAGAGGATGAGAGAAAAGCCATGATGTCTTGTGAATAATGTAACACCTATAAGTTCAAGAGTTTATAGCAGCAATTTAGCCACAACAATCAAAGTATATATATGCTTTTTACTTTCTTCTCAAACCATTAGAATCAATAATACCAGAGAATTAAGAACCAAAATGACAGAGACACATTGAACTAATAGACAAACATGCAAAAAAGTATTAAAAGAAGAACTAGATCAGAAGTTGAGAAAGAAATAAGAAAGCCACTAGCATCAAAAGAATACAAACCCCAGCTCTCATCTGGTTTAGCCCCCCATTTGCATGAACCAACAAATAACCTCGAGACTCTGAAGGAGCTGAAGATTAAATTGAAGTATTAACATCACTGAATGACCAGGTAAACAAACTGAAGTAAAAAGCAACTGTTCGAATATGTGTGCAGTGAATGAAAAATAAAAAACAGCTTACATGTGTAATTTTCGCTTGGGACAGCACAAGGCTGATAGCCTCTATTTGGTGGCGGCTTCCATAACTTGTCCACATCTGAAGTCCCGCTTGCACCATCCAACTGTCAAATCTAAAGGAGTGAAAACATGAAAGATGCATGACTACTTTGTATCAACTTATGCACCTACATCTACAACGCAGAATACCAAGACAGCTTCTGACTCTGTCACTAAATCTTCACTTCTTTGAATGTGCAAAAATATATCATAAAATGGAATAACCAGTTGTACAGCGCATAATAGGACAGGCACACACCTTGTGGGTAATATAAGGAGCTTTTGGTACAATGGGTGGTGCAAGTTCTTCTAGCCAGCCTCCTTCAGCTTTTAGGTTTTGATATCCAATTTCATGTTGCTACAAGATTAAACAATCCAGATTAATACTTAATTCAAACCCCACTATCTCCCCGTTATTCAGGGGAGAATTTCTAAGAAAGAATAATATAACAAGCCCAGTTTATAACTATGACATCCATCTAAAAATTAACAAAATGATCATATACACTTACAATCCACAAAAATAATATCTTCAACCAAGATATGAAATCTCAGTTAATAAAAATCCACTAGAAACAATCTGGTCAAAAAACTACCTCACAGGAAGGAAGAGGAGGGGGCCTCCCAACACAAAAGAAAAAGAAACCTTTTTTTGACAACGCAAGTAATCAACCAAGACAAATAAAAATTCAACTAGGCAGCTCAATGGATCCAAATAACAGGTAAAAGACAGGATCATTAATCAACTTAAAGGGAAGAATTATAAGAGAAAATGCAACAGAACGTAACAGGCTCCAAGAACTCCAAAACCCATAGAAGGAATTGAAAAGTAGCAAGATGCAGATTGAGGATTGGTTCGCCGTTCCGAGACCAAAGAAAGGAGAAAAGTTTTCAAAAAAAAAAAGAAAAAGAAAAGAAAAAAGATCAAAGCGAGCAACTGTACCATAGTGGGCAACTTGGCGACTTCAGAGGCAGGGAAGAGCACCTGAACGTGCCCGGACAGCAGAGCCATCAAGGCTATTGTGCCTATGGCGCATGTGAGCGCCTTCCTCAGCACCACCACCGTCTTCCACTTCCTCTTCTGCATCACTATTTTTTAAAAAATGCTCTAAAACCGCTCTAAAACCAACATCTATTTGATCAACTAATGCCAATATCTGCACTGAAATACAGCGTGTATAACACTCTTAATTCTGATTATTACGAGAGAAAAGGAGCGACTCTGTTGATGGATTGGATGCTTTAATTTCTACGCGGTTCTTGAGAATTTATCTTTGTGAAGCCAAGGCTTTGTAGTTTGGTTCGGTTGTAGGAGTAGCGGGCCTTTATATACAGTTAATGAGATGTGCAATCGAGACTCAGCAAAAGAAGGAAAAAAGGAAAAAAGAAAAGAAAAAGGGGCAAGTGCATTGGATTTAGAATATTTTCAATAATCAAGATTATTATTTTGCGAACTGCAGATATCTTGAATGAGATGGATTTCCCTTTTGGTAATTCTTTTTAACTTTGTAAAATTTTCTTCCGTCACACGAATCTCCCTCTGTGAGGAAAAATAGAGCAAAAGTTCAATACTTGATCTTTTAGCATTTTAGACACACATCAACAAATTATAATGATATTGATAGTGTATTTTTTTTCCTTTTAGAGGAAAGGATAATGATAGTGTATTTCTTTTTTTTTTCCTTTTTTAGAGGGGAGGATAATGATAGTAGTTATTGCATAAATTTCATTTAAATAAAATGAAAATTTAGTGACATAATCCTACATATTGCTTATGTCAAGAGGAAAAGGAAGATCAAAAAGAAAAATCCCTATTGCTTACTGTGATTTTTTTTTTTACATGTAACTCCAAATAGTTGAAAAAGCCTTTCTTCTTAGTGAATCAACAATGGTCAACAGAATTGTGGATCTCAAGAATTGCCGAATTGCTAGATGCATATGTACAGATCTTTTTTTCAGCATAAAATGCATGTATTTATTGAGACTTGCATCCCCAGGTCTCTCCTTTTTTTCTTTTTGGGTAGCACGACTTTATACTCAAGCAGTACAATTTACACTGGGGAACTCTTTTGGTACTTTGACTGTGTTTTTTCAGCACTGTATAAAAGTGACAGAACAAAGAAGGATAAAAGAAGTTAGTTTAATCCTACAAAAGGATATATAAAAAATAAAAGAAAAACAATGTACCCCGTTAGTTATAACCGTGAAGCAATTTTAAAATTAGATATATCACAATTGACCAAGTCTTCTCTTTCTTTTTCTTTTTTTTTGGTTTGTTTGTAATGTAAAGATTGATTTTGATCATCTTATATTATTATGATTTAGACATTAAATTATTATATTAACAATTTTATTGTATTTATATAATTTTATTTCGAATTCAAAAGATCTTTTTAGAGAGATTTTTGAACAACTAACAAGAAGGATGATGATTAAGAAAGGAAACAGCTTTTGCAACCTATCATTTTTAGAATTTACTCTATAGATTATGATTAATATAAGTAAAGTTCTATGATTGAGCAAGGTTAGTAGGAAAGTTGTACTACTAAAATGTAACAAAAGCAACAACGTGTTAAATTAAACTTCGTAAATTGGTAGGATGAAGAATAAGGTGTGATTGGATAGAATTTAGATTTTCTTAAAAATTTTATAAAA
This sequence comes from Rauvolfia tetraphylla, assembly GCA_030512225.1. Lineage (NCBI taxonomy): Eukaryota > Viridiplantae > Streptophyta > Magnoliopsida > Gentianales > Apocynaceae > Rauvolfia > Rauvolfia tetraphylla. The sequence continues at coordinate 5,668,349 of JAJQKT010000058.1, read as the reverse complement.
ATAAATTATTTATAAAAAATAAACCTAAATTAAAAAATGTGTTAGTCTCAATAGAATCTAATTCAAATATATTGTTTCCCTGAAAAGGTCGACACAATTGTAAAGCATTCTTGTTGCCATAATAGTTGCTAGATTGTAAAGCACAATGCAGCTCCCTCATTGAAATCAGCAGTATGGGGAAATGGCAGATCAATTACAACTACTAGGTTTTGGTTCTCCTTGAAAATAGTGAAGCATAATCTACTAGTAAGAGAGATTATTTTGATTTAAGATTAAATAATTTTAAACGAGTAAAAATATTAAATCGTGACATTCTCCACGTAAGAGTTAGATTATGCGTAAGTAATTTAGATTTAACCCGAATTAATCTCACCAATTGATGCTATCTGAACCCAAAAAAAAACCTTGGAGCCCGGAGGATACCATATTACTTTCAATAATTTTATTTATTAGTACGAACAAATAAGAAGGTGGCGAATATGAGTTGTGTATGGATTTAAAATTTTTATTTTAAATTTTTAATAAAAATATTTTTTTAAAAAAGAAAAAATAAGACCAATTACGCCCCCTTGTCTTCAGCAATTACCTCTGCAAAATTAAATGATGCTATTGGAGTTTCGCCAAAGATCCAGTTAATTAAACTTTGGAAGAAATTTTTTGAAAAAGAAGGAAAAGATGTGATGGAGTTTGATGAATCTTTAACTGCTGCACAAGAATACTTTTGACATGAGATTCACAAGCCAAATAATAAAAATTGAGAAAAATGAATTTTCTTTTTTTTTTCCCCCCACTGGGGCGACGAGTGGAGGAGGAGCTGTCTGGTCATCGTGATTGGACCGAAAAGGTTATGCAAATTTGTCAGTTGAAATTAGGCTAAGACACAATATATAAAATATAATATGGACGAACAAAGCATTGCGTAAGGGCGGTATAGCTTGATTGGCAGTACCCGGAAATTCGAAGCTGCGGCAAAAAAGTGATTTAGAGTGATTTGAAAAGTAGCCAAGAATAGGAAAGCAAACGCCGAAGCATTCATCTTTGCTTGAGATGCTCCTTTTGAGTGTCCTTTTTGCATTTGGCAAACCCTATCTAAATTATGAATTTGGATGATAAGGGCAAAAGTTGTTACCATGTTTCTTTCAATTATGTGAGACGTTTTGACATTATTATTTTTATACTAATTTTTTTACTCTTTGATCGAGATTAAATAGTAAATGATTGAATTATTACCTAATTACAATATAAATATATATGTACTCTAAAATTAGTACTTAATATATATAGTAGATCTTACTATTTCAAAGACAATCATAGTCTGTTCCTTCTATTCTATTAGAGATAGAATAGAGTATTAATTATGCATTAAGGAGAGGATCTAAATCAATCATCATTAATATGAAAAATCTATTATTAATACTTTAATTTATTTTCCTCTAAAATTAGCTTTATATCAAGTAAAAAAGGACTTGACGAATTATTTTTATTTCATCTCAAGTTAAGCTTTCATTAGTGTTTTGCATGATTTGTGCTGCTTAGGATTTTCACTACAAAAGCTAAGGAACAACGTTGTACGTCATGCACTACAAAGGGGTTTCTTCTATATATCAAAACGAGTTATCAAATGTTCAAGAGAAAATTGTTAATTTTGGACCTAATTTAATTCACATAAGGAAAGAAGAAAGAGAATGATCGAAGGGAGGAACAGAGAAACTTCATCTAATCGCAATATAATAATGAGAAAATTACCAATTAGGACTCGTCCAGTTTGCCTTTCCTATAATTATATTTTGACGAAGTAAAAGGTGGCTTTCGTATATGCTTCTGTTCATAAATAGAGCCAGACTCCCCACCAGCATAATTTTAATTTTTATAGTACATTCAGTTGACGTGCCACTCAGGTAAGGAATCATCTCAACGAGTTACACACGGCTTCCACTGATTGGAGGAATTAAATTAATTTCAGTGAAATGTTAAAATTAATGTTTCAGTGGGTGGTAAGTGCATTAAAAACTTTTATGAATAAATTGATATCAAGGATCTCGATTTCGGCCTTGGATATGAAATTATTTATTTTATAAATAATTAATTTTAATAAAATTTATAATAAAAATTTTTAAATTTAAAATCATACAGCAAAATAGCAAAACTGCTTTGCCGTATGGTGCGGGCTCGTGTTCTATCCCAAATTCCCAATCCTTCTTTTGCGTTTTGTCGAACAGTAAGCAGTCCATTTCAAGAAAAGAACAATGCACGTGAAAAAATTATATGCTATCTATATGGAAAAGATTGCTTTTCTTTTTTAAAAAATCTTTCGATATGGAAACTTGACTAATCTCTTAATCAGTATGTTAAATGTGGGATGCTATCAAGTGTACTGGGCTTTTTGTTATTCATTCTACAAGGGAAAATCACAGGAGTATACATATACTTGTTATGTAATTAATCTCTATTAATTGTATTAAGATTTATTTGAATTACAAAATTCAATACAATTTTTTTTTTAAATCTCGCTCTATTTCAAATAAATACTTTACTTTTATAAAATTTAAAAAATCTAATTACTATCTAATTTCGCTCTTAGTATGAATGTATAAGTTAAGATAATTATTAATTCTCAATAAATTATTGTTTATTAAATCAAATTGGATGTTTACGGGACGCAATAGTATATGCTTGTGGACGTCAATCAGGCTCCATTTTTCTCCCTTAGCTTCTTTTATTTCCTACGTCAAAGAAAATATATTGTTACGTATTTAGGATTCTGACATTCACATCAATAAAAAAAATAATCATATAGTAATATTAAATTGCTCAACCAACAAAGTAGCTGCTGCCTGCTGGAGTTCAGTTTGTAATTCCCATCTGCCTTCCATTTAATTTGGTTATTTTGTTTAAAAATAACCAAAAAGTCCAGAAATTCATATTTCCCAAAGGCTTCATTTTCCAATTTCTCTTCTCCTTTTCGAACCTCATAAAATTTTCTTCTGCCTTTTGGTCGAAATTTCTTTTATATGCAGCGTTATCTGTTCTTTTGCTTCATAAGTAAATACTCCTCCATTCGGCTTAACAAAAAATTTAAGTAATTTTTTTACTATAAATTATTTATTATAATATTTTATTAATTAAAAAGATTAATGATAATATTCATACGTTAGTAATCGAATTTAAATTTCAAGAGTCAAAAATGATATTGAAGTTTAATTTTTTTAAAATAAATAAATTAATAATAAAAATGTTAATAAAATTTATAATTTTTTTAAAATAAATATTTAATTTCAAATATATTAAAATATTTATTTTTAAATAAAAAATTATATTCTTTCGTTTTTGAAGCTTTTTGCTTTTGGTACCCCTAGACCGATAGCTGCCAAATACTAGGAAGGAAGAGGACTTGGAAAATTCAGAAAAAAGACAGAGTCAGCTGATGCACTATCAAGTGCGCAACAATGACACGAAGACATCTTGGAAGGTTTCATTTGGAAAAAGAACGCATAAGTCGACTTTTTTCAAACGTAATTAATTAGACTACGTATCCATTTTATTCTATTCCATATTGGTGATTTTATATTATGTATAAAACAAAATGGAAGAGTTTGGTGGGTTAAAACCATTGACTTCGTGTTTAGCATGGTTAGACTTGAGGAAGAATCCTTGAATATTTCATACATATTGCTTCATAATCTTCTATAGACATTAAATTTGGAAAAATAATTGAAAAAGGCCATTGAATCAATCCATTATCCTTCTTTCTTTTTTAAAATCTTTGACTTTTTATAAATTTTAAAAATTATTATTTTTTAAATTACTATGATACATAAATGTAATTCTTTTACTGTTTATTATATTAGTAAAATTAGTTAATGATATAATAAAAATATAATTTATATTTTTCTTCTTTAATTTATAAAAAAATAACTGAAATACCTTATATTTTAAAATAAAGAGAGCATAAAAATTAAGTTCTATTCAAATAATACATTTGTAAACTCTTCCTTACGTTATTCTAGCTCAAATCACTCGTGCAAACCCTCTATAATTTCTTTGAAAATATTAAGAGTTCACAATTTTATTAAAATAATTTAAGCATATATGTCTATTGAGCTTCAAATCAGGTTCATCTTTGTCTTTTCGCCTCAAATGCAGCTCCAAAGATAACGCTAGACTCAGTAATCAGCCAAAAATTTCCCACCTTGTTAAATGTTCAAAGTCTTTCCCTTGGAAGTCAATGCAAATATCGATGAGTCTTTTCTTAAGAAGTAAAAAGCTTGCCTGTTGTAATAGAGGAAAAACAATTTATTGGGCTAATAAGAGTGCTAGTTGGACCTAAATCAAGCGTCGAGGTGATGTTGGTTTGGGGTTGTTGGATTTGGAAGTGGAAGAGACGTTGAATGATAAAAAATTGGACATGGAACTCAGTCACTCCACACATTCATGATTTCGCTGAATAGGAGTCTTCGCGGGAATCATTAGGGTTTAGTGTGTGGAAGTAAACCAGGACCACATGTTAAGCACCTACTTACGGGGAAAACGATTGCAACGGAAGAGGAGGAGGAAGAAGAAGAAGACTGGTGGACTCACACTTAGCCATTAGATGGTGGGAGCTATTGTGATGGTTGGCACTGGATGTGAGGTGCGCTTGTTGTGTTTTCACTAGCATTTTGTGCTAATTATATTAGTCCGTATTATCATTCTCTGCCCTTCTTTTTGTTTTTTAGTATAAAGTGAAAACATAAAAGTTGCTATCAACAGATCACTAACGTCATCACTTAATAATAATCGATGATAATAACAAATATTAAAAGTACGACTAATATAACAAATTTTAACCAAACATGATAATTAAGTATAAGCTTAGTATTTATCTTATTTACATAAATGACAAATCCACTCTCCAGATCCGGAAATCTGTTCGGAGCCAAAGTTGAGGCAATCAAAACTGCATTTGCTTCGGCATATTCCCACTTCACACAAGAGGATTTTTTTTTTTTTTATTTTGGGTTGGCTAAAGCAGCCAAGTCCAAAGGAGTCTATGATGGCGATTCTAGCCACAGTTCCCCTGTGGGGAAGTCCATGACATCCTATACTTGGGAGTTTCATCCTATAAGTGAATTTAGGGTCACAAGAGTTATTTGCACAAACTATTTGTATCAAAAGGATATACTTGTAGAAGTTAACAAACTTTGATGTAAAATTAGTATAGATATGGATTGTCTCTTTGTCCCTCGAATTGAATATCTTTAATTTTTTCTGTAATGTAACAAAATAGATGTATATTTTTTAAAGATAAATATGTATATTTTCTATTTATAATTGTAAAATTAAACAAGGAGTATGAATTCCTTAATACATGGATTTTGTCACCAACCTCTAATTAATTCGCATAAGATAGTAACTTATCTATCATTTGAAATGCTTTTTAAAAATCTTATCTCGTCTCTCTGCAACTGAGAGCTCCTCGAGAGTTGCAATGCGTCCTCTGGGAGTACTTCCAGTGCAGAGAAAAGAAGAAGAAAAAATGAGCGCAAAGAATGGTTACAAATATAAAAAAAATGAATGCTGAAATTCTAAAAGAAAAAAGAGAGAGAAGGGGAAAGCCCGTGAACGAGCGAGGCCCTCGTAGCGGGATAAAGCCCATTAAGAGGTCACTGCCGTTTTGATAGTGGATTCTTTGTTCTTCATTGCGAGATGTAAACAAAGCTAAAGCCAGATATAAGCACAAACAGTCTTTTAGAGTTTCCTAAATTAGATTGGTCAGTAAGAGAAATTATAACTACTCAAAAGAGTACTTTAACTGCTTTTCAAGTGGAGGACGCGGGCTCGAGTCATCCTGAAAATAATAATATGTTACAGTTGGTCGTGTGTTGTAATACCTTTAAGGTCTTGTATCTTGAATTTTTTATACTTTAATAATTCCTTTTGGAGAAAGTACCTATTAATATTTTATTTTGTTTAATTAACTAAAAAGGCTTATAAGCATTTTCGAATACAGTCCAAGTGAAAAATACTGTAAAAAGATAATGGGCCTATGTGACCCACTAGAATGCTCAATTAAAGCCCACATAAAACACCTTTTTTTTTTTTTTTTGGAGGGAAAACTAGCTACATTTTTAGGCCCCCACATAGAAAAAAGAAAAAAAAAAAAAGAAGAAGGTGAAAGAAATCGTGAGAGAGGATTGAACCATGGACCTCTCAATCATGTAAAAAGAGTTTTAATAAGTGAACAAGTATTTTTAACTAAACCAATCTAAAGATTTTTCTTGATCCTTTTCGAAGCAAAATCGTGAGAGGGGATTGAATCATAGACCCCTCAATCATGTGAAAGGAATTTCAACAAACGAAAAAGTATTTTTAATTTAAACAGTCTAAAGATTTCTCTTGATCCTTTTCGAAGCAAAATCGTAAGAGAAAATTAAATCATAGACCCCTCAATCATGTGAGGAGTTTCAACAAACGAAAAAGTATTTTTAACTTAAACAGTATAAAGATTTCTCTTGATCATTTTCAAAGCAAAATGTGAGAAGGGATTGAATCATAGACCCCTCAATCATGCGAAAGGAGTTTCAACAAGTGAACAAGTATTTTCAACTTAAATAGTTTAAAGATTTCTCTTGATTTCGTTTTCGTAGTAGGAAGAACTTGCCTAGTAATTTCATTTTTCTTTAGGGGATTTTCCCCCCTTTTTGGACATGACAAACATGTGTTGTTATAAAGCTTGAAGATTTTTTTTACTCCATTATGCTCTCCGTAGTTCCTCCGACAACCACTTAGTCGATATACTGGAACTTTTCAAAGAAATCATTTTACATGAACAACTATTTCTGCAAACAAAAGAAAAAATGAAAATTTATTTCTCCCAACTATGAAAATATTCTTTATTATTGGTCAATTTGTTGTAGAGATGTTCACAAGCATAGTTTCTTCAATATGATCTATAGTCGCTAGTGAAGATCAATGGCTCATAATCTTTATTTTGATAAATTGCACAATTACTAGATTGTGATTTGATATAATTTAATTTTAAAATTTTTATTTTAAATTTTATAAATATTAAATTATTTATTAAAAAATATAAATTTAATATTTAAAATATTAAATTTATTTTTAAAATTAAATAAATTTTATTACTCTACTAGATTGTAAATTTAGGACCATATCTATCTGGGCTCCCTTTTCCATGTTGAGAGTGTCTGATTATGTAGAAATTAATTGAAACTACGTAACCAAGCCAAATTCCAAGGTGCCAATAATGATAATAACTTCTGCCTTTTAAATGAAATTGTCTGGGCAAGGCAAGTGTTGCAAAATTAGGGTTGTTGTGTTCCATCAAATCATTTCAGCTGTAGAAGACACAGGATGATTGTAACACCAAACCAAGATTTGCTGGTCAAGCAAGATCATTGACTACCTACATTACAGCCTACATACGCTGTCCCTAGTCAAATCTAGAGAATATTCTCAATATATATTATATCCTTTAAGTCGGTTTGCAAAATGCTACTCTACTAAGCTGGTCCGTAGAAGCACTATTTAAAATGCGCCAACTCAATGTTAAGAAGAACAAGAAGAGCCAACTCAAGCCGTATTTTTTATATTTCATGTTCCCACGCGAGAACGTGGTCTGAGAAAGAGCATTTTTGGCTAAAGTGTAGAGAAATTGAGCGTGTATTTGGATTTTTTTAAAATATAAAAAATATTTTTTCACTTTTTTACTTTAAATTTTACATATTTTTTATAAATAATTTATTTTTATAATTTTTAATACAATTTAACTAAAAAAATTAATCTAAAGAGATTTATTAATTGTAGCGCACTAATTTATTTATTATAACATAATTATATTTTATTTTTAAATTTTATTTTTTTACATTATCTTTAAAATATAAATAAATTTTTTATGATTTAGAGTTTTTCAAAATACATTGAAGCAATATGAGATAAAATATAAGAGATTTAAAGAAAAATATATTTTGTAAATTTTTTTAAAAATTTTGTGACTCTCTGAAGAGCGCACTAATTTATTTGTTATAACACAATTATATTTTATTTTTAAATTTTATTTTTTTACATTATCTTTAAAATATAAATAAATTTTTTATAATTTAGAGTTTTTCAAAATACATTGAAGCAATATAAAATCAAATATAAGAGATTTAAAGAAAAATATATTTTGTACATTTTTAAAAAAAATTTTGTGACTCTCTGAGAATTTATAGAGTCACACTAATGATTGACATCACCGGTGGTGGGAATCATTATTATCATTTTCTAAATTCTCCTTGAGGAGTCACTAAAATATAAAAAAAAAAATTCCCGCCATCGTCAATAGGGATCTGTGAAATACACCTCGGCACCAACGACGGGAGCATGTTTCATAGGTTCTCGCTATTAGTGATGAGATTAGCAGTGTGACTATCTAAATTCTTTTCAGAATGTCATTAAAAATGTAATATATATATCTTGATTTCATAGTATATTATTTTAATTGGATATTAATTTGTGCAAACTTGAAGAAAAAAGTAGTGAAAATTATAAAGAATTTAAAAAGAAAAAAGATAATTTTAAAAATAAAATATAATCACGTGTGAAAAATAAAAAAGAGAAAACGAGTGCAATGGTATCTCGGCCACCTGAAACACACGCACAGCCGCATAGAAAAGGGGATATAGTTCCAAATTAGTCCAATGTGACGTAGCAGCGATACCACTCGGGATTTTATTCAAATTTCCTTAAATAATTTTCGTACAAGTTTGAATTATACACATACAAGGCTATAAAGAAAAAAAATAAATCCACAAATTATACGATATTGTAATTTATAGTTCATGTTGTTAGATACAAAATATATTTTTTATTCTTTTAGGTATAAGAAATCACTGATGAGACACTTGTTCTGGCCGGCGATAAGATTAGAAAAGCTTTCTGAAACATAGATGAACTCTCAAGTAATTATTTTGGTGACAGAGATTTTTTCCGGGCATCAAAGCGCCTAATCCCTCCTCGCCCCCACGTGCCCGAACCCCCCTCCCCACGCAACAAAAAGAGAGAGAGAGAAGATCTTTGCTGGTTTGTCAAATTCTTTTGCTGCAAGAGAAATGATATAAAAATGGACGTTTGGAAAAGTACAATTGCGCAGGAAATGTTCCGCGAAGCAACCGTTCAATTTAATGAGTCTTAGGGAGACCCATTCAACTGGTCACAGGTCACCAACATGCTCTCCACCAGCCTAGCAACAGACCATCTTTATCGTCATTCCACGAATACATTTGTCTTCTCATTAAGCCAGACAAAGCTACAAACTACGATCCACGCTAATAAACAAAACCCAAAGCTCTAAAAAGCAAGAAATTAAGCATGTTTCATAAGGGATCAATGATTTTAGGTTCTTGTAAGTTTTTTCTGTTCAATCCGATGCAAAAAAAATCAAGAATTTGCCAATTTGGTGGCATTTAAAAGTAGAATCATTTATGATACTATTTTATTAATATAATATAAGATTTAAATTTAATACGATTTTAAGAAAGAAAAAATATTTGACTATATGTGAGTTACTATATCACCCTCAACTAGCAAGCAATAAGGTTAATGTTGCATAGGATGTATTAGTAGAATTCATATCTACTTATATCTTTTATACTCAGAAGGTTAGTATGCGAAAAATATATTTATTTAAAAATAGAAAGTGTAGATTTATTTTATAACATCCCAAATAGATATATGCAGATTCAATCCAGGAGTATTTAAGAGAGAATTAGGAATTAATCAAATCAAGAAAATATCGAAATATACGAAGGATTCTCAATTGCTTAGGAATGTTTGATTTAGTATTTATGAACCAAGATGAGATATAAATTGAACAAGTCATTTGGGAAAAAGTGGACTTCACTATATCAAACCCAATTAGAGAATGAATTAACATATGTAATTTACAAATGAGAAATATATTTTCTTGAGTATACTCAAATTCTATTCTTCATCCAATTCTGTTTGATTTGTCTATCTCTCGCTATTTTCTTCCAAATCAAATGATAAAAGCATTGAAAACCTACTCCTGGAAATGGTTTTTGATGAGCTAGATACAGCGAAAAAGGCGAAAGACGATGAGAAGGAAATCAAATGATTAAAGACTTCCCAGATCTCCTTTAATGAGCTCTTGTTGCCAACATCTCTCTCATGGTTCTCGAGTGCACCAAGCCTGCCGTTTCATCAATCCTCTTGCCTCTCGGATGTAGCAACTTTGACCAAAAATTGCTCTTCTTCTTCCCGTGGCGACCTGTGCCCTCTCTGTCTCTGATCCTTCGCGTTACTGCAGCCACTGATCTACTCTTAATGAGCTCATTTCTCCCAGCTCTGGAGAAAATCAAGGACCCTCTCATGTCCGAGGCCATACGACGATGAACAGGTGACGAGCAAGACGAAGAAGCGCAGGAGGAGCATTGGGAAGGCGAAGAAGACAGAGATGAGGAAGAGCAAGAACTGGCAGCAACCCTGTTTTTGTTACCACGTGAATTCTTTGATAGTTGGGAGAGTTTTTCACTCAGACAAATGGAGCAAACGCCCGGCGACTGTTGATGCTTGGGATGCTTCTTGCATATCGAGTTCGGCTTTGAAGATCTAGCCATTTGTTGATTCTTCGGTCTCCAGAGGTCCATAGCTTTTGTGTCCGTGGAAACGGCGATGAGTTAAGGTATTTATAGTAGTCTTGCATGGGAATTTCCATGAGTCTTCATGTGAGGTTCATGGAGTGGTTCGTGAAATGGGACTTTTGACGGCATGCGAGTTTGAAAAGTCCTCCGAGGATTTTTTTTCCTTTTTTTCTTTTGAGAAAAAGGTCCGGGAGGACTAAATGTAGAAAAATGAAGGGTTGGATATAAATGCCCGTCTGCATATCAGTCGATTCGGTGGCTGGGATCGTTTGTGTGATAGGCGTGGCACGGAGGTGCGGCTTCTGTAGCCTATGTTGGGCGGCGCGGAGTATTAAACAGGACTCTTCCACGTATTTCAGCTCGGAAAAACTAAACAAAAGTAACCTGTCCACGCAACCTGCTTGCTTTCTTTCCGGGTTTTGGTGGTCTCCTGGTCAAAGTTTCAATTTCTAAAAAAGTGAAATCGGTGATATTTGGCCTTAAATTATTTTAATTTTTTAACTAAAATTTTTATTTTATTTTGTTATATACATAATTTTTTTAATAATTAAATATATCAAATTATAAATATCAAGGTGAAATAAGCAAGAAAAATTATATTATAAGTAAGTGTCATAGTCTGGAAGAAGGAAAAAATAGTAAATAATAGCTTAAAAGTTAAAAAATATTACTTTATTATTGTAATTTTACTTGTGTTTAAGGTAATTTTCTTAATCTTTTTTATCTATATAATTTGAGTGATGTTAAATAATGGGTAAAACGTTATGAATGAATAAAATTATCATTCAAAATTATTGTGATATTAAAATTTTGACAGATATAATTGTTTGAAAAAATTTTATATAAATAAAAATATAAAAAATTATTATTAATAAGAGAAAAACAAAAATAGTTTAAAGATAAATATAACCAATTTCTCTTAAAAAATAGATTTTATTTTTGAATAAGAAATTTTCGTACAAATTTTATTGTTCACACGCACTTCTTTATTAGCATTCCAGATTTTATGTAAATTAGACAACTATCCAAAAATTAGAATGGATCATTTTTTTCTATCAACTTGATAGAATTGAATGAGATTGAATTTATTTCAATCCTAAATCACTCATTCTTACTAGGATTGTCAATGGGTCAGGTCTTACTCAGGCCCGACCTGATAATCTCGGGTTCGAAATAACATTCATACCTATTTATCCGAACTCGATAGTACGTCTTCTAAAAAGGTACGGGTACGGTACATAAATTTTCAAACCCGATAAACCCGATTACTGGATTAAATTTTGAATAATAAATATTTTATATACTTAAATTTTTTATAACATTTAGATGTGTTTGATCAACGATCAATTATTTATAAATTTATATCAAAATATCTTATCGGGTCTATCCAGACTCGACCTGATACCCTATAAGGTAAGGTATGAGTCCACCTTATTTGGACCCGTCGGGCAATCGGGTCGGATTCGGTACCAACCGTTGACAATCAGGTCCGGGTCCAAACCAGGTCCAGAACAAGGTGTCCCGAATCTATTTGGATCCGTTGACACCCCTAATTCTTAGCTCAAAGTTGCTTACTGCAGTATCATAAACAACACAAAAATACTTTATTATCAAACCTTCTTCTCCATGTAGACCCTTTCTCCCTCTAAGCTTTTAGCACTTTTTTTGTAAAAACAAAACCATATGGAACAATTGCACAAAGTACTGGTTTTGAGGTAAATTTTAGCAAAAAATTACCAAAATTCATTAGGAAAAATAGCCAAAATAGTTCCTAAAGTTAGGATGATGTTACACTTAGATCTTTAAATTTTTTTCAGCTAAAAAGATTCTTAAATATATTATATTCAGGCAAAATGCTCCCATCACGCTACATTGGGCAATATTTAATTATTTAAGAGTATTTTTATCTTGACACACGGTATTCATCTTATATATAAAGTGCATGTGAGACTTAATTTTTATTCCACTTTGGTTGCTCTTATCTAGAATTTTTTTTTTATTTTCTTCCCCCGTTTGATATGCTTCATGTGTGAGTTTTCAGAGAAAAAAGGTTTTCATCTTACATATGAAGCACGCATGAGACTTAATTTTAATTCCACTTTACTTTGCTGTTATCCAGAATTTTTTAAAAAAACTTCTTTCCCTCACATATGATTCGCATTTGAGGTTTTGGAGGAAAACCCTCTTATGATATAAAAATATCATCAAATAACTAGCACGTGAACATGCTTACTTTTTACTAAATTTTGATAAGTACATTAATTGCAGGAGTATTTTGATAAAAATATAATATGTTTAAAGGTTTTATTAATTAAAAAATTTTAAAAAATTTAAATATAATAAACTCTTAACTTTAGAAATTATATTAACTATTTTTCGAATTCATTAATTTTGCTCCAACTTTTGGGATATTCTGCATGAGCAGTGCAGCTTCGAAGCCGCATACAAACGAGTCCATGCGTTGCCCCTTGTTCACTCCCCAACACTGGGCATCGAGCCCGTAAATTTTTCGGGAGACCTTCCTGGTGGTAGAGCCCCATGGACATGCTGGTTTAAGGCACCCACGCATATTTGGGATCTAGACGGATGCGCCAAAAGAACAACTGTTTAGATCCACGAGTGCTGCTGGGCTCTCCCGTGGGAAGAGGCACAGTGGCGTCCAACAGCTTTCAAATCCAATTTTTCTTCTAATTTTTGCCGTTTTAGATGAAATAAAGGAATAAAATGATTAGGTATAATTCGAAAATTTAAATTTGACACAAATTTAAAGCTGAAACTTCTAGATCTGACGATTATTAAGTAAGAATGAGAAAGAGAGAGTAAAACTAGCAAATGAGGTTTTTAGTGCTGCATTTGGTAATTCCTAATACTGTATTTAAGAAAATTGTTTCCAACTTGACTATCTATCGATGTCATCAAAACGAATTGATAGCACATATCTTTTATGGAAAAAAATCGAATTGATAGCCTCTAATGTCTATAGGTGTGTAGATTTGCGTATGTTGTTTGTTCCCAGGTCGAGAAGGGCAAGGCAGAGGAGGCCAAGAAAAAATTATAATTTATTGTATGATGTTTGTTCCCAGCTCAAACGGCCCGTTACTGTTGAGACTCCAGTCCAACCTTTATTAGTGTTGGTAGTTTCTTTCATGCGTTTTTTTTTTTTGGAGAAAACAAGTACATTTATTCATAACTCATATCAAGCCCCAAATTAGTGTTATAGGTATAAGAGTAATGAGGACAACATAAGATATGCAATTTAAGGAATGTTATATAAAGTTTTAAATTTTATTATATACAGTCTAAAAAACTTCATTTTAAATTATTTATTTTCTAAACTCGTTCAACTTCTCTCAAATTTCTTGGACATCAAATCTTAGATTTAAGGAAAACTACCTGTTGTGCGTTCCCTCGTCCGGGATGAAACACTCGGACAACTTTCGCCCAACTGGGTGAAAGGCCCTCAACTTCAGGAGTAGCGATGGAAGAAATGTAAATCTTCCATAATCGGCAGCGTAGTTGCCGCCCATCGTGGTAGTGATTTTCCTCTCCTTAATGTATTGACACAAAATATCCATACCACACTAAGCAATTCCTCTGGACAAAATCACACATGCAAGTTCACCCAACCTTGGCTGAAATAGCAGTCTGGCAGAACTTGCATGCGAGTTCGTCCAGTCTGCCATATTGCATGAAATTTCATCATTTTTTTAAAATTTAAATCTTCAAAAAATTTTCTAATTATTATGTTATAATAGAAGTCATTTGATATGGATTCATAACTCATTATATTTTACAACCTCTTAAAATCTAAAATCTCAAAGATTAGATATATTTTGAATGAATTTTTAGAGATAGTATGCGTGAATTAGATAGAAAGTCAATTCTTAAAAATAAAATGTAAATACATTATATATAAAAAAATATATAGTAATATGTTTATTGATTCGTATTATATTATTTTTTAAAAGTTATACTCTCTCTACACTAGAAATTTTCTTGCTAAAGTCTAAGTTGATTTGAAGATTTAGTATTCATACAAGCAAACTAATACAATGAGTGATGATTTAAAATTAAATTTGGACAATTCACAAATAAAAGTAGCAAAACAACTTATCAAATTAAAATTTTTCATGATTGGAACATTTTTCAAAATTTCATGGGAATCAATATATATATACCCCCGATCCCCGTCTCCAAAAGTAGGACTCAAGTCCCGACTAAATAGTCAGGGACTTATTTCAAAGATTGGGCGGGACTTGTTGAAACTTAGGTCTCTCTCTTGACTAGTAAATAAGTTAATAATAATTAACTTAGCAATACTTAAAAAATAAGTTATTAATACATATTTATAATTAAACTAGTAATAATTAAGTTAGTAATACTTATTTACAATTAACTTACTTATACTTTTAAAACTGATTTAAATATTTTTTAATTAATATTTATGAAATAGACAAGGAAGATTAATGAATTAACCTTATGTTATTCAAATCTAGTGGAGAACGGCCAAGATCTGAAGAAATCAATTTGTAAGGGTAAAGAGAATTTAGAAGAAGAGAGAGAAAGAAAATGTTGGAAATGAAGGTATAATCCATTTAAGTTAATGCAATTAACAATTGTAATATATATGTATATAGCTCATGTTAAACCTAGTAACTTTTATATGTATTACTCCTATTATACAATAATATATCAATTATAAAATGGGATTTCCAAAACCTGCAAGGAAAAAGACAATTAACGAACCTCTCCCAGTGGAAGGATATTATTACAAACCTATCCAGAAGGGAAACTTTTTATTCAATTCGACTCTTACGCTTTAGTTATTTCGAAAAATTATGGAGCATACAAATATGTGAAGTTGCAAGAGATGCAAATTAGATCAGTGGATTTTGGATCCTCGTCTCTATCTTGGTTGTTGAAAAACTTGTAAGACTTCGGATAAAGGATGTTCTTCGTTTAAGGTGTGTTAGAAAGATTTCTACACCATCTTCAAAGATCCTTGTTTTGTTAATAATGCATATCATGCAAAGCAACCCTCTGGCTTTGTTACGCGTTGGCAGCCACTCACCCCTCGCCATGGCATATTTTTGCTCGAATTTTGAGACGATCGCGATTGCAGTAGCACTCCCGTAGCCGTCAGGGCTGACGTCCAATTTGAATCTTACAACGTAGTTGGATTTCTTGCATTTTGCAGCGGTATGGTCGCTCTACTGACGTACGGCCCCGGGGATCTAACTGCGACAACTTTAGTATACAACCCTATAATGCCCCAAGAGTGCTTCACACTTGCCAGTTTCCAAAACGTGGGCTCTTACGGTCTAGGATTTAGCCCGTCGGACAATCAGTTCAAGTTCGTGAAATATTGTGAAAGTGTATTCCCTAACGTGGAAAAACGATCGTTGTTGAGATTCTCACAGGTGGAGAGTGGTCGACGACAATGTCGGTCCATATGTTCTGGAATGTAGTGTCGGTGTTGCTTTCGACGGAGAGATTTACTGGAGGCTGGATCCTGGTTCATATGGCAGAGACGAGAGGCTCCATGAGTTGTTATGTGCCTTTGATGTTAGTGAGGAAAAACAGACTTGAAGAAGGGAATTACCCCCAGTACATGGTTTTGGGAGTTACAGGTGCTAGGAAACTGCCTTTGTATAGTTCATGACGAATCTTGTCAGCTCATGATGAATAGCTGGATGATGAAGAAAGCAGCAGGAGCTGTCAAGTACTCTTGGTCTAAAAAGTTCTTCATCTCACACGATTCGACATCTACCTTCAAATATATGCCTTGTCCGGTCAGATTATGGGGAGATAGGGAGATAATTATCGCATTTAACACTGCAGGAGAAGTTATAGATTTTCTGTAATGTAATTGCAAAAAGGCATAGAGAAGTTAAGCTTGAAGGTTCAACTTCTTTGAAGTAAAGGCTGCTTTTGCTCCCAGGTTTACTTCCATTCTCTCAGGGGATCGGACAACGCAACGCGTGGCATCAGGTCTCAAGACTCAAAAAGTTCAAGCCCTTGTAACCCTTCCGTCTTCTTGTCAAATTCTTTGTTTGGCAACTCGTTTCTTTCCTGGTTGGATTCTATAAATTTTACAATCTTCAATTCTGTTTCTTTAAGTCTAACCCAAGCCCCCAATGATCTTTTTAGCAGATATGTCAAAAATTTGATGTATAAGATCAAACCTTTTCTCCAAATAATAATAATAATAAAATCCTTTACCAAATATGACGGAAAGTATTTAATTATTTTTTTGAGAATTATATATAATATCAATTAATGCTGCTGATCCAAAACTTAAAAACAATTCCATGTTGTCATTGATTTGATGATGCCCCATCCCACTTCTTTTTGTATACTATTGTAGTCTTGAACAATATTTTTAAACAAAACATATTAGGATAAGATTGGCTTGGAATTCAATTACAAAAAAATTACTTTTTTTAAATTAAAAATTCACATTCTTAATGTAACTCAACTAAAAAAAACTTAATCCAAACACATTCTTAAATTTACTTTTGAAATCTTTCCAGACTTGATAGGGTATTAAGCATCTGGGGAATATATATATAGCCTAATTGGTTGCCAAATTCTCTCATTTTGACTCCTAAGATCCCAAAAAGCCCAGATCATCGCGGGCCGACTCTTGCGACTGTCTTTTGTTGCCGTTGAAATTGGAGTTCCAAACCCTAAAAGGACCCGGGCGTTCCCTACCCCGCCGGGAAAAAAGAAAAAAGAAAAAAGGTAGTCGAACGCTCATCGTCCTTTCATTGTCATAACTGCCAAAGGAAATGAAGCAATAATTAGAAAACGTCAAGAAATATTCTCTCGAGAGCCTCACAGTGATCTGTCTCTTCCCTTCCCCGTATAATTATCTATTAAAAAAAAAAAGTCTCACAGTGAGCATTAGCAACGAATCTTTTGGAACGTAGAAAAAGCTTCTACAAAATTATTAAGATTTTCTCTTTTTTTTGGTTTCAAAGGAGTTTTTTAAGAATTATTTCGATTTATATAAGTTTCAAATTTAATATTTGTTAGATCTATAAGTCACTTTAATTTTTTATAAAATTTCAAAATAGATACAAAAATAAGTAAAATCTTTTATACGTAAATCTTAAATTAATATTGAAACAAAAAAAAAAATCTTGACATGAAAGTATGAAGGCACTGTAAAAGTGTAGACACTTTTGTCATTGAGGTGAAAAAGGGAAAAATATATTAGGAAAGTCATAGTAATGACATGATATCACCAATTTTTTCAGCTCTAATGTTTTTAACTAATTTTGTATCGTTTTTTATCAGGAAAAAATCACGTATTCTCCATTGTTCAAACTCATTCGAATTAGTATATTATCCACGAATGAAATTGCCCGCTGTTCCAAGCGATGACAAGATGTTTCTCGTCTATAAGGTAAGGTTGTGCAATGCTGCAGCTTCCTATTGTAGAAATACAGCCCTAGAGTTTGCTAGTGGGTCTCGAGTCTCGACATCTCCTTTCACCCTACTTATAAATTCAACCAAAACAAAAGAAAAATTCAGTAAAAAAAAGAAAAAAATGGGAAAAAGATCCCTTTCCCGCCCATCACATGGGTTTGATGGTCACCCTACGAGAATGCGGTTATAACATTTTTGAAGACGACAGAAGATTCACAACCTGGTGAGGATTTTGGGGGATATTTGTTGTTGGTTTTGTTGCATACTTTGATGAAGTGCATTAATGCGGCCACACAGTCCCCTCCCCACCCCAAATGCTATTGGTACTTGGCAATTGATCTTGCTATTGTAGAAGTTAGGCAAGTGACTTTCTCTAAAAAAATGGACTTGGGCAGAACTCCATCCCAAAATGTACCTGAAAGAGAAGATGATTGTCCAAGTCTTATAAATAAGTAATTAATTGTTATATTAAGAAGTCAATGTGTAATTCAACAATACCTTTTTCATCCATTTTACACTCGTTATAGTGATTATATTGTGTAAATCTTGTTTAAATGGTGTGTGTATTTAGCTTAAGTTTTGATTTACGAATTTTATCTTAGAAATTATCAAAATAGATTGTTGGTAGGAGGATAAGTGATATTCAAAATACAAATTCTGAATTTGAAAGAAAATCTAAATACATGATGATAAATTTATATTCTTGAAAGACTGCAAGAAAAAAAAAGTTTTGATTTTTATCAAGTACTTTTTCCGGTCATCCTTAATTGTAAAAAATGACCAAAAAACATAGACTTAGAAATCTCTAATTACTAAACAAACTCAACATTAAGTGACACTTTTTTCCTTACATTGATTTAAGAGTAAGTTTGTTATTTTCTCTCTTTTATTTTTGAAATAAAAAATTTAACAAGTAACCCAAGGTGAAAATGAAGGGAGGGAATAACATTCATTCACCAATTACAAGTCAAATTCACATGTAAAGGTTCTTTTAGCATACAATAGTGACTCCATCTAATTACTCCTCGGTTCAGTAGCAAGTTTACATATCTTTAACTAACCAATCTCCCATGGCAAAATTTATGAGAGAAACTGCACATTCCAGCCAAAGTGCTCATAAATTTCCTCAAACTTCATGGGACCAAAGAGCTATTTGATGGGCACAGTCATGGTTTATTGGTAAAACTGTTTTATGTAGCATATATTTTGTTATAATACTGGTGAAGAATATTTTAGTACGTATTGAATGAATCATTAATTAGATTCATCACATTTAAGCCCTAATTTTTGGATCAATAAAATTCTGATCTAACAATTAACGTGATTAAAAAAAGGTTATCACTATTGTAACTGGATCAGCATAAATGTACTACTAAAATTTGAGCCTTTTCAATGCAAATCTTAAGGTTTGCATTGACGAATGATTGAATTTGTTCTCTTTCTAGGCTCTTATTCTTTCAACTGTAAGGTAAAAAACATCCAGAGATGGTCAATTTCTCTGATCAGAGAAGTGCCAAAAGAAGGGTGTTTGATCAATCGGGAACATATTGCAAGAATCATCTGCAGCAAAAAATCTTTGGTCTTCCATCTTCGCAAACTGCTGTTCATAAACTTTCATCATTGCCGATCTTGAGTCCATTAATGGAGGATGATAAATTGGGGTGGACAAAGAGAAAGCAGAGTGGTCCATCCCATCAGATGCCGAACGAGAAGCTAATCTTGAAATCTCCGGCTGTGTATTGAGATAACCATCCTCATTCAAGATTGCACTAGAATCACTATCATCTGATAAGCCTTCTTTGAAATCCTTCATTATGTTCCTCTCCGAAAAAATTATCTTTGTGTAAACTTCATCATTCACGAAGCTTGGTTCTGTTTCAGTAGAATCGTTAAACTTCCCTGTCAAAATGGTTTGAGGACTCGGAGATGACAATGCCTTATCAGCAGAATGATTGGTTTCTGCATTTTCCTCCCCAAGTTTCTCTTTTAGGCCTCTTAACTGCCAAAACAAACAGCAACAGATCAACATATATAGGCGAAAAAACACTCATTTTCTTGACTTTCAAGATTGTTCATGGATATAGGTTTACCTCTGCAACTAAACCTCCTTTTTCTTGTTCAACTTTACTGTAATTGATCTGAAGAGCTGCATAATTTGCCTTGAGAAGGCGATAATCTCTTTCCAATTGCTTTGTCTTCCAACGGGCACGGCGGTTTTGGAACCAAATTGCTACTTGCCTTGGTTGGAGGCCTAATTCTTGCGCTAGCTTAGTCTTTTTCTCCGGGTCAAGCTTGTTATCAACTTCAAAAACCCTCTCCAGCGCCTGCACTTGATCAATGGTTAGTCGCCTTTTCTTCCCGATGCTGCAGTTCATCTCTTCCATGCTGTCTTCATCCTCTAAACCCTCCATCATTCTCCGAAAATCGTTGCTGTAATCTAAATTATCCTTCAGAGTCTTCTCTGCACTCAACGAAACAGGAGATTGATGAGAACCCTTTTGTGTTTGTTCATGATGGGAAAACTTTGATGAAAACCACAACGTTACATACATAGCTAAATAATAGATTTTTGCGGAAGTACCTGAAGAATCTGAGCAATTGAACCCGTTCATGACTGAAATGAGTAACAATCTTTAGCAGAAAGAAATAAAGATGGAGTGACTCTGTTTTGCATACAAATGACGTTACAAAAATCTATGAATTATAGGTATTTCGAAGGTAAAAGACTAATTTAAAATGCTCAGATGTGAATCTTGCACTGTTTTCTTGGCTTTTTCTCCCAATACAAAAGCTTCTCTATCAAAGGGAGACCTCTAGAGTGACATAATAGAAGCTGGTTTTGAAGAAATCACAGACTTAAGGCCAACAGAATACAGAAGTAGCCAGATCACTTGCTCTCCATGATTAGCCAATCAATCCAATAATAAACAGGGAAGAAAAGGAGGAGAGAGAGAGGGAGAGAGTTTTGATATATTTCTTAAAGTCCAAAGATTGGACAATAGTAAGGTTTGCCTGATGCTACCCAGCTATTTGCCTCATTTTAAATAACGAAAGAGTAAAGCTTGACATTAGCTTTCTTCTCCTCCTTTTATTGAACTTTTTGTAACCTTTCTAGAGACCCTATTTCTTATTTCCTTTTTTCTGGCTTGGATGTCCAGAGATGAAGAGAATTTACACTTTTACTACAGGTATATATGGGCTGAGCTTCCAACACTTTCTTGTCACAAAAATGAAAAAGAAGAAAAAGCTTCCAATATTATAAATTACTTGACCATGATAAGTTATGTTCAACTATCAAACTATATTGATTTGTTTCACTGTATACGATTCTGTTTATTAGTAAGACCTTAGATCCAATAAAATAGTTAAGATATACTGTACTTTTTCCTTTTCTTTAGAGCAAAATATATTTTGAGTTTTCCATGTTCCAATTACTGTATGAGTTAGGCCTTTGAAGTATGAACTCCCTAATATCGTTGACCTTTGTCCTTCATCAATGAGTTCACATTACAAATTGACCACCTCACTATCAGATTCAAACATTCATCAAAAAAAAAAAAACTATCAGATTCAAAACTTCCCGGAGTTATTATTGATTAAACTACATAGATTTCGCAAAATTTAGTGTCAAATTTATGAGAAAACAAAGCACAAAGCTTCAGTAGAACTTTAACAAGAAACTGCATTTAAAAATCCGAACGTCTTAATGAACTAGCATTTTCATTCCATACCTACCCCACCCTCCAACCCCACTCAAAAAAGAAAAAAGAAAAAAAAGGGAACTAGCATTTTCCATGAAATTCTGGATTTCATGGCTCTGTCCTCATCTCCTGATCACTGATTTTCCCCATGTGTATTTCCTGGTGCTCAGAACAGATGGTAACAGAAATGCAGAGAGAGAGAGAGAGAGAGCAAGCTGACACCAGCCTGTAACTATGCATGGCGCTCGTAAGAGCAAACTGAGCAGCGGAACCAAAAGTTGCAGAAGCCATCTGCCAAAACTGAACTTTTTCTACCAAACTCACATGGCTTGCTACAGAGAATATACAAATTTTTCCACCTTTCATTGACGCTGCTAGGCTCTACATGGGATGCCCCCTCCCTCCACCCCTGTCCAACCCTTTATTTTTCTCTTTGTTCTTGCGACATGGGTTTAGTTTCCATGGAAGCCGGTTCTATATTCTCCTTGACATTTGGCCAAAAACTAACCCAAATTTCAAGCTTTATGTCACGATCATCCAAAAGCGGAATTGGAATCTTGAAGTTTAAGAGGACATTTGCAGTAATGTCCATCTCTTTTACACAATGCACAGTGAACTGTGAATCTAGACCCGAATTGAAGTCAAATTATTTGTTCTTGAGGTGATTCTACGTTTTGGCAAATTATAGATGAAGAATGGCAAATAAGGATAGAGATGAATCTTCTGTACGTAGTAGGCTCCATATTTACAATAGTCGTGTATGTTTCAGTAACAGAAGAATGCGTTATGGATAAACATCGTCGTGGAATCCACATTTCGTGTTTTTTTTTTTTGAAGAAAATGAAGCCACATTTCGTTGGTAGTGCGTTTTTCTTTTTTTTTTTTATAGATAAAAGTTTTTTACTTCGAGAATTGAACTTTATATGTGAATTGAGTAATTTTATCATAATAATTTTATAATTTGTGTTTATTATATAAGTTATACAACTAAAGACAATTCATTTGACTGAAAAATATCAACTCATAATTAATATTTTCTATCTATATAGATTATTTTTATTGATAATTATATAACTTAAGTGATAAATATAAATTATTAAATTATCATGATAAAAATACTCGAATAAATTACGGATGAAATTTAGGTCTTGAATTTATTTTTAGCATTTATGAATTGTTTTTTCATACAATTATGAGGAACAAGGATGATAACAAATTTCTTAAATAAATACGAGTACAAAATCTTTTTTTGTGCAATTCATAATCGGTGCGTCACGAAAGAATTCATCGCCGCAGCCTATCAAAGCGAAACTTCTTACTCCTTCCACAACTAATTATCAGTTTTTTTATCTTTTTATTTACAATTATCCGTTTATATAAAATTTTAAAAAATATTTATTTCAAATACAAATTATTTTAAGAAGAAAGAATTATTTTATATTACACCTTTTTAAAGGGTATCTATTATACTCTTTCAATCCTATCTCATACTCTCTTTCTTTCTCTCTCTATATATATTTCTATTTTTTTAAGATATAAAAAATATTTTATTATAAATAACTTATTTTTTCGTAACTTTTAATCTTGTACAATATGTTAAAATAATTTATATTTAAATAGAAGGGCAATTCTTCTCAATTTTACATAGTGAAGGGTAAAAGAAATTTGGATTCGATTTAAATTATGCACGTAGAATTTAATTTTTATTTGAAAAAAAGATTTAATTTGTGACAATCATCCACGAAAAATGAAAAGGCTTTGTTGTGCTTTTTTTGGCTGGGACACGTATACATCTTCTTTTCCTAGTGTTCTGCTTGTTCCAATTCAACATGATGGGCTCGTGTCAGAATTCATTTTTGCTTTTTAATCTCCGACGGACCAAAACGACAGAAAACAAAATTTTAGTTTTTTATAAAGAAAAAAAAGCAGGAAAAAGAGAAACCAAGTTCACATTATCTTCTTCGCATGGTTGCAAACAGCAGGTCGGTCGGGAATGACTTCTCCTGACACACGACTTTCTCGAAGTTTAGCTGCAAAAATCATGAAACCATCCAAATTCCACTGTCCAGAAACGGCGGTTTCTTCTCATGTCCGCCCACTGATGTATTTGGATCCGCTGAAAAGTTTTGTCTTGGAGAGACGGATTTGCCCCAAAAAGGGATGAACTTAAATTCAACACTAGAGTTGTCTCTCATATTTAATGGGGCATTGATTTTTTTCTGCTTAATGGAAGGATTCTGAAATGATTGATGCTATAATTCTTTTCCGCTTTCATTTTGACAATGAAATTGGTTAGGCAGTATGGGCATGGGGATAGTTACTTCTTGGACAGACAATTGGCAGGAATTCCGATCATTGGATCGACGACTGCTAGGTCAAGTCAAGTTAGTCCTGAATTTGAATTAAATTGAGATTGGATAGTGTTTTGTTTTAAAATTTTTTATTTTAAATTTTAGAAGAAAGAATTATTTGTGAGAAAAAAATTAAACTCAAAATAAAAATTTTGTATTGAATTCCGCCATGAAATTCAATACAAATACACCCTCAATTTAGTTTTTCAGATAAAGAATTTGCATCCAACCAAATCGATAAAATAAAGGAAAGGAATAAAGTGATGAGACTTCATTTTAAGCAAAAATTCATTGAACTGTGCAATAAGGCGTACCCCCTTCTCCTTGAAATTCTTTTCTCGTTGCATGCTTCTTCCTTTCTGAGGAAAAATACAAGAAATTCCTGATTTTCTCAATGACCAAAAATATCTCATTAATTGGCAACGTATGTCATTTGTGTTTCTACTCGAAACGGTTGTTACGGTTCCTTAAGAAGCAACAAAAGGTGGTTGATTTGGCTTCAATTATGTGCTACCGCAGAAGCAGCGATAGAAGATAAGATAAATATGATAAATATGATAATGTAATTTCTTCACAAACAACATCCAGATTCATAAAATTATTAATAAATCAATCAACAACATCCAGATTCATAAAATTATTAATAAATCAATCGTATATTCTTCTTTTTACATCTTTTATATTTAAATAAACAGTACGATAAAATTTTCAATTTACTTATTAATTTATAATTGACCAAGTTTATTTATATATAAGAAGTTTTAGGATAAGATTGAATTAATTTTTAGTTAAATTATATTAAAATTTGTAACAAATTAATTGTGAAAAAAATTAAAAAAAGTAAAAAAAAATTTGTCAAAGAATCAATCCAAGCACGTCCTTAGTGGAACTTTCAAAAACACACACGTTGTTTCAAGCAACACCAACAAAGCTCGGTGGTACGACAGACAGAAGCAAAGATAGGGATAGGGTGACCGTACGCAGCTATAAGCTTCAATACAGACAATCTAAAGCGCCATAGAATTGAAAAGCTTTTCATGCTTACCACCGGCCTCTGATTTTCAGTGAAAAAGGACAAGTTAGCAGAGGCAAAATCTAAGGGCTTATAATCTATGAAACCAAGTATGGACTTCTTCTGAAAATTTGATCACTGTTTCTTTACACACTCAAGATATCCCACGGCGGAAATTCTCCACAGGGGTCCTGCCACCCGCCCTTCTGATTATCTAATCTAATCTAATCTAATCTAATCTAAGTGATATCTTAAGGCTGAGTTTTGGTCGTCGTTCAACGCATTATCATAATGCATTTTTTATTTTTTTTAATTTTTACTGAAATATAACGCATTATCATGATGCGTTCAAAATTTTAAAACATTTGAACCGAACTGTGAACGCAATATGGTCAGGCGTTCATATTCGGGAATCAAAAATTTCCAGAGAACTCTCCCGTCTTCTATTTCCAATTACTCTCCTTCCTGCTATATCCAGTCCACCGATCTTCTCTCTCTCCACAGATTTTCTCTCTCCGATGCTTTTTTGATTTTTCCTGTTCTAGAGCCTCTGTTGCTCTCTATTTCCTTATCTTCTCTGTTGGAGCGGCTCCGTTTATTCAATTTCCTCTCCACTAACTAAAGCTCCATTTTCTCTATTCCCTTTCTCTCTCCGCATTTTCCCCTCGCAAAATGCAGAGTCTTTTTTAGGACACTGCAATTCCTCTGATTTTTTGCTGTTTTGGTTTATGAGGTACCGTTCATTCTTTTGTGATTCTTTACTAATTTATTGTTTTTCGTTGTAATACGATTGTGTTTAATCAGATCTGTTTTTGCTCTCGCCGGGTGACGGAGTATATTGTTTTAGGTTATGGTTTGATTGTTTGTATTTTAAATTATGTTGATTTGTGGAAGAAGATTTTGAAAAATTGAAACAGGTCATTTCTTTGTTTAGCACAATTATCTATATTTTAGAAAAAGTCGTATACGTGGATCATTTTGTTTTCGCTTTGGTTTGCTTTGGTCTGTTTGCAAGTAAAATTTATGGATTTGTTGCTAACTGGAAAAGGTTGGACGAAGTTCTGGAATCTGTCGGTTTAATTTATGTAGATTGATTCTGAAATTTAACTTGTTCCTTTGTTGAACATGCAGCTCAAAGGAGAGACCCACTCTTGGGTAAGGGTTTTCCTCACATGTCGTCCATATATGTTTATGCATCGAGTGCATGTAATTTGAATTACATATTATGTATGTGTTACTATGATCAGGTTCATGCTGAAGATGGTTATTAGGACCACAGTTATAAGGGTGTAGTCATGCTTGTCTTCCATGGTTCTATCATGTTTCTAATTTGGAAATGGATGCTTAGGAGTGTGGATTTGCTGTTATATATGATCTAAACCTCACTTAGGAGGTTCACTGTGATGCAAATGATACTCGTAGAAGCATGTAGCTCTTAATTAGAATGGTTGTAATCTCTACTTGTAAAACAAAAGTTTCTGCTTTGATGGGGTTTTTATTGATTTTTTTGTTCCTTGCACCAAGGTAAGTTCTAAAGAAATTTTCCTTTGTGCCTTTTTGGCATTAAAAAGTTGCAACATTTTTACTACAGCATAGGCATAAAACATTGAAGAGCAAACATTTGTTCTTTCTATCTTTCATCTTGATAGAATTTTGAAGCGTTTCTGGGTGCTCATTCACGTGTATTTTACAACTGAAGGTCAGAGCAGGGATTGAGATGGCACTTATTAATGCAGTTGCAAACAGTATTAGAGTACCTTTGTGGAGGCTATTTGGTGGAGCTTCAAATACAATCACCACTGATATAACAATTAGGTTTTTCTGTTCAAATCTATTGAAATTTAAAGAAAACTTTTATATTCATAAACGTTGTTATGGTTTACCAACCAGGCTGTAGGATAGCCATTTCCTATGACCTACCAACATAGTTATAAACTATCATGGAACCAGAAGCTGTGCCTATAGTATCTCAATCTCAGTTGAAACCATGTTGTGGATTCCAATTGTTTTCCCTGCTGAAGGAACTGAGCTGGCCTTAAAGTATCATAAGCAAGGATTCAGGACATTGGAGCTCAAGGTGGGAAAAAATCTCAATGGGGACATAGAAGTGCTTCAAGCCATACACAGGGCATACCCTGATTGTCTATTCATATTAGATGCAAATGAAGGTTACACATCCAAAGAGACTATTCATGTTCTGGAAAAATTGAATGGTAAAATGCTATTTAGATATTGAAGAGCAAACATTTGTTCTTTCTATCTTTCATCTTGATAGAATTTTGAAGCGTTTCTGGGTGCTCATTCACGTGTATTTTACAACTGAAGGTCAGAGCAGGGATTGAGATGGCACTTATTAATGCAGTTGCAAACAGTATTAGAATACCTTTGTGGAGGCTATTTGGTGGAGCTTCAAATACAATCACCACTGATATAACAATTAGGTTTTTCTGTTCAAATCTATTGAAATTTAAAGAAAACTTTTATATTCATAAACGTTGTTATGGTTTACCAACCAGGCTGTAGGATAGCCATTTCCTATGACCTACCAACATAGTTATAAACTATCATGGAACCAGAAGCTGTGCCTATAGTATCTCAATCTCAGTTGAAACCATGTTGTGGATTCCAATTGTTTTCCCTGCTGAAGGAACTGAGCTGGCCTTAAAGTATCATAAGCAAGGATTCAGGACATTGGAGCTCAAGGTGGGAAAAAATCTCAATGGGGACATAGAAGTGCTTCAAGCCATACACAGGGCATACCCTGATTGTCTATTCATATTAGATGCAAATGAAGGTTACACATCCAAAGAGACTATTCATGTTCTGGAAAAATTGAATGGTAAAATGCTATTTAGATATGTAATAACAGTTTAACTAAAAAATAGGAAAGGATTTTTAGCCAGTGACTTTTCATGCATGCATATTGTTTGCAGATATCTATTGTTGTATTCCTGCATTAATCTATTAGTTTAACCTTGCATAAAATTTGGGAATGATTCCTAATGTTCTCACCTTTTGTTTAGAAATGAACGTGACTCCAGTTCTCTTTGAGCAACCAGTTCACAGAGATGATTGGGAAGGTCTCGGTCAAGTTACTGTCATTGCAAGAGAAAAATATGGTGTGCCAGTTGCTGCTGATGAAAGTTGTCGAAGTATGGCTGATGCTAACAAGATAGTGAAAGAAAAGCTTGCCAATGTGATTAATATTAAGCTTGCTAAAGTTGGGGTACTTGGAGCTCTAGAGATCATTTACTTTGTGAGGACTTCTGGACTGGATCTGATGATTGGTGGCATGGTTGAGACAAGACTGGCAATGGGCTTTGTTTTGCTGCTGGACTTGGGTGTTTCAAGTAAGCATGAAATGCCCTTGCATTTCAGTAATGTCACCTGACAAGTAGTTATCATCACATTTAATCAATGTTCAGTCAAGAAATTCTTTGTCCAGAAACAAGCTATCAGTGAATATATTACTCATGCCTGTCATTTCATAGAAATGAGAATGATATGCTGTCAAAAGTGTCCTTCCAATCTGTGGGGTTTAATTTATTCGCCTTACATTTTTTATTTTGAGTTTTTCATATCATATTCATTTTTCAAAACAAAACATGATGTAGTATATTCAACATTGTGTATTATAAATGACTTATCAGATGCCTTTTCTGTTTCTTTTCTTCTGAAACAGATTTATTGACATGGATACATCCATATTGCTGGCGGAGGATCCAGTCTTTGGGGGTCATGAAGGTACATCTTTAATTTAATTACTTCCTTAAACCCATCCATTCTAGAAAATGGATTGATTTTATTGCATGCCAGTTCTAGCTTCTTCTATATCATGTTTTAGCAATTTGATAACACTCAACTTCTTCCATGGATAGTTTCTGGACCCAATTATAGGTTCTCAAATGCTAGAGGCCATGGTGGTTTCCTTCATTAGAATGACATTGCATGGTAAGTTTTCATGTCTGAAATTGCAGATGTTTGAGGACGGTGACAAGATCAAATCTTTCCTCAATGATTAGAAGCAATTAGTAGTTAAAAGGTTGCGTCTAATTATTTTTCTTTGATTTCATCATCTTAATTCCACTTAGTCATGATCATCCTGATGATTTCATATAGAAGTGATGCAGTCAGTCGCAGGAGAATGAAACCTAAAAAATAAGCTTGCTAACTTTTTTGATAAAAGATACAATTACATGAGAGAAAGTTGTCTTCAATTTCACCACAATTCTTTCAAGTTTTCTCATTATTTGAATTGTTAATTAGCCCTTTAATCATGCTGTCTTGGACATGACCTTGACGTTGATATTTGATCATGCTGAATATCTATTTGTTTACCTCAACTTTTCTCTGACCAGGAAAAGATGCTCAGAGAAGAAAATAAGCATCTGCAGAACATGGTAAGAATAGTTTTGTATTTGTTATACTTCTCTCTAAATTTATGTTTCTGTTTAAGAACGTATATTTATGGCAGAAATTCTTTTATGACATGCATATTTCCGCACAATACGGCACATCATAACACATATTTTTTACGGAGGAAACATCTGAGGAATATGGTTCAAAATTCTTTTCCACTACCATTAATGCACACATATTTTTAAGGGCTTTCTCATGGAGTGATCTACTAGGAGAGCGATTCTTTGGAGCAGCAGTTGGTGATTGTTCCTTCATGTTCGATATTCATATCATACTTAATCTTTGGTCACATGGCTGTCCATAGTTCTATATTTGCTCTGATGTTGAATGTTGATGATAGTTGACATAAATTTTTTATACTGGAAGAGACATGGAAACCATGATATCAATTCTGGTGGCCTGTGTCTTATTTTTCTTGGTTTTTCTCTTTGGTGACACATGCATATTGGGATAGCTACTTTGATGGATAAATATTAATAGTATTTACCCTGCACCGTATGAGCTTTTGCATGAAACTATTTTTGTTTTGATTAATAGATGCTCTTTTTATTCAGTACAATTCCAAGGACAACTCAGTGAAGCTTGTTTATCAAGCTCAACCTCGCCCTAGAGCTATTACTTCTCTTGCAGGAGAAACTATAATTAAAGTTGCCTGTGGGACAAATCATATAGGTATGTTATAACCACATATTCTCTCTTTTGGGCTTTATCTATGTTTTGTCTGTAATGCTAATATGAATTTATCGTTGCCAATTTCAGTTGCAGTGGATAAGAATGGTTTTGTTTACACAAGTTCTGCTATGCCTTTGGTAACTGACTTCTAGATTTCATCATTCATGAACTATACATAAAACACATGTCCTTGTTCTTTTTGAATATGTTTGTCTCCTGGGAATATTGAATAGG
The DNA here is from genome assembly GCA_030512225.1 of Rauvolfia tetraphylla. NCBI lineage: Eukaryota > Viridiplantae > Streptophyta > Magnoliopsida > Gentianales > Apocynaceae > Rauvolfia > Rauvolfia tetraphylla. The sequence goes on along the minus strand of JAJQKT010000058.1, from coordinate 5,637,883 downwards.
TGGGGCTTTGGTGGTTATGGGAGATATGTACTGTGTATACCTCAATTTTTTTTAAACTGTGGATTAACTTAAAACCTAAGTATTATTTATGGGTTTATGTATGAAAAGATCCTGAGTTTGTTACCAACTATGGGAACACTTGGTGTTGCTGGGCTATAAGGTTCCAATCTTCCAATGTTGCTTATGTATATTAATGCCAGGTTGTCTATGAAAGCTGCTGAGCAGGAATGCATGACCAATCGATTGACAATAGGTGCTCTATTTCTTGCAATGAACAAGAGTAGCACGTTCATGATTATTGATGATAAACATTTAGGGATAGATAAAATTGCCTGAACTATGGCTTACGGTTTTGAAATATGCATCTTAGAATTCTAGAAAGGGGCAAAAAAGAAAAGCAAATCGGTATATAGAGTCAAGTTCATTTCAGAAGTGTGGAAGTCTGGAAATATCTGTTCCTTTTCAGTCTCTCTCTCTTTTGTTTGACAAATAGGCATAAGAAAACTCAAAGAGAGGCATGGTATCACAACATGTAATTAAGCTGTAAAATGTAAATGTCATATCTTACTGAAACTATTACAGGATGAATTGACTAGCCATTATATTTGACTCTCTAGGATTTTGCAATGCTGCATCCTTCACTTTTGCCCCCAAATAAAGAAAGATTGCTATGAGTTTCTCTACTCCTTTCTTTTCCAATTTTAGTTTGTTATGGGGGAAGAGAAGGAATAGCTCACAACGCTTTTTGGTTTTCTTGTCAGTACTACCTATGATAAAAAAATAGCTCTCTTGACTACCAATTCCTTTTCTTGACTTATAGCAAGTCAAGATTAGAACCGTCTATCTCATTTTCTTTAATGTTATCATACATTGTTATTGGTGTAACTTACCCATACAATGTTATCAATTCTGTAATTTCATAATATGACAAATGTTGTGTTATATGCTTTGGGATCTGAGGATTCAAGCTGAAATGTGGATTTTCCTTTTTATGCCTATGTGCTCGATTTTTGTACAATGCTTCAATCTGCTCTCTCTCGTCCCTATTGAAAGGCATAAATTGTTGCTAAATGGAGGAACTATGATAATTTGAATGAGTACTTCGGTAAAAAATCTTTTGCATGAAACTATCATAGCTTTTCGTGGTTAGTTATGCAAACTAAGTTGAGCTTTGGTATATATTGCATGTCAGTAAATTGTTTTAGGCTAGGTTAGCCAATGTGTGTTGATGCTGATTTCTTTCACCTTCCTACTGAAAGGCTTTATGGTGAGGCAAACAAGATTAGTGTTTTCTGCATTCCTTCTTCAAATTATGCACTCTGCACTCTCTAATTTTGTCTTCTCGTACATTTTACATGTTCACTTCGCTTGCATTGGAACAATGAAAAGGAACATTTCGTCATAATAAAGATTTATTCAAACTACCAAAAGTTTGGGATTGGATGCTCTAAGGCGCCTATTTGAAACTTCATCACCTTTGCTTTTTTTTTATGTAACACGAAAAATAGAATTATTTAAGAGCAATTAGGCAAAAGGAGAAAAAAACAAAATGATTTAAGAGCACGTGTAAGTATCACATCCACTGAATATGCTTTGATTACTGCTCTAACGCTGTTCCAGTGTAGGTGCTTTTTTTGTGTTAATTCAACCCAATTTTATGGTAATAATCAGTAGATATATAGCTTTAGGAAACTTGGACCTACAGCTTGCTCCAAAAGATTTTTGCTGGATTTCATATTGATAACTTGTCTATAGTGTCAGTTAATGTGCTCATGTTGGTTAGGAGATGATACTTTTCAAATTAGAGTTGTGTCTACTTGGACATGAGTGAGAAAAAATGAATAAAAGAGGAAGAAACTCTTAACACTAGGTGCAACTCCCTGAGAGCTGACCTTGCATGGAAAGAAGCTTTCAGAGCTAAAGAAAATTTCAAGTTCTCATGCACATATAACACATCAACAAATGCAATTCCTTTAGCATAATGATTCCTAAGAATAAACTCTGTTCATCCTAAACTACCTTTAATTCTCAAGTTTAAGTAAAGTGTTCTTGGTTCTGACCTTATGGACTTAGAATAAGGACTTCACTGCACCTCCTATATGTAGAGTGATTGATTGTGATTCCTAATCAAACATTTACTTGAGCTTTCTTTGATCGCAAAATGATTAATTTTTCATCATCTTCCTATTGATATTATCATTTTTCTGGATGCCTTAACATGCTTAGTCTGTGTTACTGAGACATTTTTAGATTTTATTGGGCAATGCACATCCGCTTATTGGAAGATACATGGAATAAATAATTGTAAATAAAAAATGGAATGAAAGAAAGAAAAATTTTGACGCAGGAATATATGTGTCATGTAAAACTTTTTTATTGTTTTATAGTAATATATATGCAAATGGTTTGGTACATATATATTTTCTCTGATAACTCTGGCTTATTCTATAGTTTATTTCCAGTGAACTGGGATCAAAATAACAGATGTTATTTTTGAGAATGCTATAATAAATATTGATAATATCAAATGTTCTACAAAGTTATGAATTTAATAAGGTGTTGTACTTGGGTGGAGAGTCATGTGGCCCTATATCATGAGCAAGTTAAAACACAGAAATAAGCTCTTATCTACATGTATTCTTCAAAATATAAAGAATTACATTTGTTAATTAGGATCATATAAGCTTTCCTCACTTGGTGACGCTTCTGTGAAGTTTTCGTTGTCTTTTTTTGTTGTAATTTGCCTTCCAATTATGGCAAACCTGATATAACTTCTTACACCTAATTGCATATCTTACTTTCAATATTCCTGCTTATTCGTATTTTCTATCTAAAGGTTTCACAGATGGAGCTCTTGGATGAAATTCAAGTGAGAGCCATCTATCTTGTTAATGGAAAAACATCACCTGAAGTCCCAATATATGCTGCTTATTCCATCAACACAAACAGGAGCAATTACAAGACGAACGAGAGCAAGGCTCCCTGAAGACAAACAAAATGACTTCCAGAAGAAAAAGCACAAACAGACTGGCCTACATCGAAAGGAATAAAATTCCAAGAAGCAGTACTCTCTCCCAAATATCAGCTAAAGCATCAGTGTAACAAAGAAAGATCAATCATTCCCGCAACAACAAAAGGAAAAGAAAAAGCCATCACCAGTACAAAGGATCCTGAAAAAGCACCAACAGAGAAGGGCAAGCACAATGAAGGAAACAACAAAGCATCCATTTTCGCATTACCAGTCCAACTAAGAAAATTCAATTAGAACCTTTTGGAACTTTTAGTAATCTCATTGAAGTATGATGTTTTGTGATTTCATTGATAGATGGCTAGATAGTCTCTCTAAAAACTCTCTTTGTGCTCTTACTGATCACTTAAACATATCAGTATAGTACATTTTGCCTTCTCTCTTTACATTTTCCCATCTACTTTTACCGTTTTTTTTTCATATATCAATAATTTAAATAATTTTATTTTATAGTGCAGCTAGATCACTGATAACACCCCGCACTAGTCTAATGCTATCCTTAGACTAGTAAGATTATAAGGATAGCATTATCAATTGGCCGGCGGCCGTCCCTTAAATGGGGCGAGTTGATCCATTTTGTTACTTGGAAACTTCTGACTCATATTTGCCCTGTTAAACCCACAGGCTAAACAAGCTAGTTTGGGTATCTAGATTTTTTTTGTTATATTTTTTTCTTTTTTAATTATATATAAATTGTATTTAAACAACGTTTAATCAAACTAGACAAATAATTAATTTTTATTTTTTCTCATAAAATTTTTTTTAGCTAAACACAATTTAAATACACCTATAAACATATAAATTCATAACTATAATTGGAATAAGAAGGATCTTTGACTAATCATAATATTTTTAAAATAAAAAATTATCATTAATTATATATATACTAATATATATAAATTTATATAAAAATATTTAAAATAAAATTAAATCAATCAACTTTAATTGTAAATATAATAAAAATATGCAATTAAAACAACCTTAGTACCAAAATTGCCATATATTCATTTTTCTATAGTGTTTCTAATGTATAGGTAAGCAAAAAAAAAAAAAAAAAAAAAAAAAAAAAAAAAAAATTTTGACCAAACTCCAGCTCACATTGGCTTGCAAGTTAAATGGATCGGGCTAATTTGATCCGTATTTAAGTGAATTTAAAAAACTAAACATAAATCTGTCCATATTATGAACTAACTTGCAAGTCTTATTCCATTTTAACGGTACTAATAAAGCATAATAGTAAAAAGGGCTCAAAAGACTTTCCCATCAATCCACCATTTTGTATCTCATGTGGACTCCCAAGGACTGTGCACTTCAACTAACATATGGAAAGCAGATAGGTGGTATAGCACGTCCAATTACATCCATTAAAAGAACTGATGATGAAACTTGCCTTCAAATACAACGTTGTGAAGTTTAGTTTTATACAGACAAGAGAAACGTGTCGCTGTTCCTTATATTTGGAAAAGAAGACTCCTATCTATCCGTGGAAAAGAACCTCAGATTACCCAGAGAAAAAAAATTAAAAAAAAAACCTCAGATCAACAAATCAATGGAACTTTTCCCTGAATTGCCCATACGTGGAACTTCCACTGATTTGAGTATGTTTTTGTAAAGCAGCATATTAGTTGCAAAATTTATGCTGTAACTTTAATCGGGAATACCTACTCCTAAATTTTGACTTGAAAACCTTGGGATGAAGAGAATAGAGCACAACATGAAGAAATGTCGATTCCAGATACCTCCATGGCATTGCAAACCCATTCTGGCACATCACCCTTGGGAAACTACACAATGAAATTCAGATTGTGAGCAGCAAAAAATTCCCTTGTACCAGTTAGGATTGAAGTAGTAATCTACAGCTATAGACAGTGTAGAATAGATCAGATGCAATGGCAAGTATTTAACAAGTCATTATGTCCAGGATGAACTTAGTTAAATTTGTGAAAGCAATCGAGATAGTAGTGCAATAGTCTGGGCAAATCCTTGCATCACCCCAAGTAGCAGTAGAAATCATCAAAAGAAGATTCCCATTAAAGTAGTCGCAACACAACATTTAAGTTTGGAAAGGCTCCTCGAGTTCATGGTTTTGTAAGAAGAATAAGCAAAGTAGCAAATATTTTGGGTGGTTGCCCTTTTCAGTAAACATACCATTTTCTGCAGAAAGTTGCAGACAAACCTGCAAGAGAAAGGGAAAACAAAGAAAAGAAAGAAACAAGAAGAGTTAAAAAAGAAATATTTGAGAAACTTGATTGACATATTAAGGCAAACTTTATCAGTAAAAAGAAATAATAATTAACTCAAAAATAAAGATGATAAATGAAATGACAAAGAAAATAAAGGAAAACATACTCTGGAAATCGACCTTCAACAATTGATGAGTGTAGATCTCTGCTCAGCTGAAAGAACACCAAAAAGTATGTTAAAAGCAAAATTTGAAAGATTGACATAATAGTACAGCCAATGGTTCTCGAAGAGTTCTTATTTGCTACCTTCATCATGTAATATAAGTTGTGATATGATAGAAGTTGAGATCCCATAGCATCTTTTGTCACAAGGCAGTGAATGTAAGCCCTCGTGTAATTCTTACAGACCTATAGGTTATAGCAAGAGATCAATATTAAGAAAATGAAAATCTGGCCTGTCCAGTAATGGTCCAGAAAATAAGCATTCTTATGTGCATACCATACACTCGCATGTGGGGTCAACTGGACGAATATCACTAGCCATTGCCTGGTTTTTGAGTCTCAAAACTCCCTGCATGAACAAATTATGTTGGAAGTGCATAGGAGAATAGAAGGACATATTTTCGGACTGGTACCAGGGCTATATATCAAGCTGATCATTCATGCTGTTCCAATAATAGTTTATAATTATATTCAGGAACAGATACATCTTTAGGTGCTACATCATTGTCAAATATGTTAGGCAAAGAACAACAAGGCAAAAAAGGATTGACTCCTAAAATAAAAAATGGAGACGTTCTAACCAAGTGATAATATACCTACAACTGACTCCCAAAAATAGTTCCCTCCCACCCCCCACAAAAGAACATTTGGTAAATAAAGATGAAAATCTCCAATGAAGATATCTCCTCAAAACAATTTGTTTTTTGACAGTAAAACTTAAAGAACTCTCCCCATGAAGGAAATTTATGATGGATTGGAATAGCCAATTAAGGATACTCCAGACAGACCCCATATTTTTCCTCAATTCATATTCTTATTCTTGACAGCATCAATCTTGTAAATAAATCACCAAACATCACTGGTTCACTTCCTTGCTGATAAAACTGGAATTATCCACATTTTGGAGCTGAAATTGGGAAAAAAAGAAACTGAAATTTTGGAAAAAGCGGGAAACAGAGTGGCAGCATGACAGGAGGTAACATGTATATTTTATGTGTTTGACTGGCTTTTTACTGCACATAGAAGTCATGTTAAGATTGAAGAGTTATAATTTAGACACCAAAGATACACGTCCCAGTGATAATTTATAGTCTCATGAAGATAGATTCTTATTGAATAAGTTCTTAACAAGACAGGCTTATAAGACTTTACTTTCAATATCAATGCACATGACTGTGGGAGGAGAGGAAATCACCTCAGGAACAAGAGCTGTACCAAAGCGAGCAGTGCGAGTGGGATAAACGCAGTCATACATGTCAGCACCTAAAGCACTGCAAACTACAATATCTAGTGGATAACCAACACCCTGGAGAAATATAAAGCCAAAAGATAACTCCTTAGTGAATTAACTTAGGTAATGAATAGTTAAATGGATGAGGTACATGTAAAATATTTTCTTACCATAACATATCGTGGTTTATCCTCAGGCAATGCAGCTGTACATTGAGCAACAACACGCCAAAATGAATCTTTATCTTCACCGCCTGCAAGACCACCAATAGCATAGCTGTCACAGAAGTAGATTCAGTTATTTCAACCCATTCGTTATTAAATCACCACTTTTTAGTGGGTTATATAGCAAGGACAGGAACAGAAGTATAAATTTCTCTAAGTATATCAACTAAATTGTACCATGTCTTTGAAAGAATATCTATGGGAACTTAATAAGATTGTTTTTGTTTTTCTTGTCCCTTCTTTACTCTAGCCTTTTTCTGGAGTGGGGGTGCCAAAGGGAAATTAGGTATTTTATTAACATCTGCAAAAAGAACTGAAATATGGAAATATATTTCGACCCTAACAATGATGGGATTTTTTTTTCTCTTTGGGGTCTGGAATGGGATCTTATATCATTAAGATATGTTCAAAATGTACAATTCCAGCAAAAAGACTACCCGACTAGTTCAACATGGCTAGCTAGTGGCAACTACCAAGCTACTTGTGTTGTGTTAACCTTTACAATTGTTTCTAGTTCCCTAACTCTACACAAGATTTCCTTTGTCATGATCGCAGTTGGTGGATTCATCCAGTCCAATGAATGAATCCTCAAGTGTCGCCATATCCTAATTCGATTGATGGGATTAAAGGCTTGGAAGCAGCTGCATCTTGGCATGATAAAGAACTTAACTCTTTAACCATTCAATCCCAATCTATACTAGATGTGCAGTTTAGATCATTCTTGAATGGAAGTTACAACTGAAAAAAAGAAAAAATTGCATAGAACTACTGCAGTTAAAATAGTAGATAGTGACTACATTCTAAAAGTCGATTTCTTGGCATTGTGGAATGAGGTATAATGAAGGATAAAATGCATTTACACAAGTAGAAATCTGAACATATTATTCAGAAAAGCATAATACTAATAAAATAAAGCTGCACATCTTTGCTTTCATAAAATTAAAACTGTCTTGTCTGACAGGACTAAGAAATTTCAGTAAAATTCAAAACCTAGATGTTATTCTTTTTTTTTTCCTTCCTTTTTTAAAGGATATGCAGACACAAAATATATCTTTTTGTGCGCAGGAAATGATATTCAAAGAATAATGAATAACTTTTAATCAGAAGGCACCCATCAATTAGATTTCATTTAGAAGGTAAAACACTTCTAAATAATTACTCAAACATGAAGAGAGTTATAAACATACCCAGGCAAATTGCGTTCCACCAAACCTTTTACACAAATATCCCTGACACAGTAAATAGAATGAGAAACATAAGACTAGACAAGAAATGGAAGTTAAAAGCTTTACAATGTTACTGATCAAAGTTCAAGTCACCTTAGGACAGGATCCAAACCACCCTGCACAATTCCAAATAAATTCTGGTCATGTGGCCTCTTGTGAGCTGTTCCACCAAGAAAACTTTTAGGGTCCTATTCTCTATACAGTCTTCCAAACAAACATAAAAAATATGATTCCAAATGAAATTATAACAAATTTCTCTTAATTATCATAATCCACCACTCTTCCCCCTTCCCCCTGTACTCCTGTGCAGGCATCTTGAAAGAGGTATATTATCAGGTGGAACCTATTGGAAATACAAAGCATAGACGTGACAACATTTATGAAGACCAAGTGAATGACATTGATGTAGCAGCAACTTAATCTCAGGTGTGGGATAAGACATGCAATGGGATTAGACAGAGGGATAAGAAATTGGATATAACCATATGTTTTAAGCACTGGTAGCAACATCAAACAAGACTTATCCAGGGATCAAAGACTCGGGTGCTCTTTTGAATTTTAAGGAGCCAAATGCAGCTAGAGAGGCACCACAAGGCAGTCAAGGATTAGATTGAGGGAACAGTCAGACAGCTACTAGACAGGAGAGGAAAAAGAGCATTCAGAGATTCTGGAATCCACCAGTACTGTTCTCAGGTTATCAAGAGACAGTACAGTTTTAAAGGGAAAACCCAGCAGGAAAACGGGCCCAAGTGTAGGCTTCCCACATTTATACATATTTCATAAGCTCCCGGTAAAAGCATCGATCATAATAAATAGTTATGAATAAAAATTGGTCAGTCACATATCAGAACCGAATTTGCTTGCTTCAGGATTTGTATACATAGAGATGAGCATTACAGATTTCTCTTTTTACATATATTAAGAAAAATCTCATAGGCATGTCACATTGTAAAATACTTGATCTGTTGACATCAGATATTACCTGCAACACACCGGTCTATCCAGCGAAGAGTACGATACATTGCCTCTTCAATCCGTGGACCTGTGATAGTGGTCTTCACAACATCATCAAGAGCCATAATGATGTCTGCTCCAATTCTGTTCTACAGCAGTTGTGACCAAAACCAAAAGAACAGATTAGAAACAGGATGATAGAAATAGACATGAAAGAGCAAACAACTAAAAGCAACACCATAAAGATATTGCTACCATTTATATCATTATTTTTCAGATAATGAATAAATGTATATGCAGAATTAAAAAAATCAGCACTATTGGGACACAGACAGAAATTGAAGTGACATATTGCTGCCCGTTTAATATAATTTCAGATTCTAGAATCAAAGGAAAACAAAAAAGGTGCTTGTAGTTATGACATGAACCATCATTACCATATGAGAAGGAAGAATCTCTTCTCATCTGTCGTCCATGTCATGTTCATTACCCAAGTCCCATATAAATAGTAGCTATACTTACTTGTATTTGTATTGATTGTTCTGGAGTAAGAAGCATTGGCTTCCCATCAACCGGTGACTGCAAAAGGAAAGGAATCAAGTGAGATACTGATTATGGGGCAGAGATGGTCTGGATTAGTTTTAGAACAAACCATATTCTTGGGCAAAAAAATACTTGTAACCCAAACATTCATTCTGGACATAATTAATTGTTCAGAATCTGAAGGCTATCGTAAAGCACTTAATCTCCTGTTCAGCTGAATAAACTCACATATTAACAAATCATCAAAGGTGAAAAAATTTAGAAAGAAGAAGGGAGGAAAAAATGACTGCTTCAGTATCTACAGTTAAGAGAAGAATATATTATCATGGGATATGACCATCCCCCTAGACAAGCTACCCACAATATTTCATTTAGATATCCATCCATACATTAACACCACTTAAGGAAGTATACAACTTCAATCCACATGCAAGAAACCAGATGACTTCAGAAGTATACAAGAATCTACAGAACATATGCATGATTTGGATGTAAAAGACAACTTGGAAGGGTGAAGGACATGAAGTTTAGCTTAATGAAGAAAGAGTGACTTCCATCATACTCGTTATTCATGGCAATGCAGATTACTCAACAAGCTCAAATGCACACTAAAGGTACTGTTTCTCTATGCTTTCCTGTGCTTTCCCCCGTGGGAAAACTGTTCAAAATATCCACCAAAACTATCTAAGAAAAATCCTTATTTGCAAAATTATGGAGCTCTATGTAGAAGATACAGTAGACAAACATCATATCATTTCAAAACATGAAGAGATTTTGTAAAACACAATTCATTAAGAACTGGCTACAAAATGACATACATAAAGAATTCAGACACCTATCTCTAAGATAATGTGAGCTAGTTTTATGAAGATCGGAAAAATTCTATAAAAGCTAGAATCTCAGAATCATAAATTACTTCTCAGGTATGGTTGAAATATGGGAAATAGAGAATTACCTGAAAAGTCACACCCTTTTCCGTGATATCAGCCAAATGCAATAAAGATACCTGAAAGTGCTACAGTCATCAGCTTGTTTGAAAACAATTTTCATCAAATGTTCAAAAGCAAAGATGTTACAAATTTCCCCACCAAAAGAACCCATTGGGGTCCATATCCCATGAAATGATGCCAAAAATATTAAGCAAAAACGTGCATATAGCAAATTGTCTCCTCCATTAAGGATGCTAATGGTCAAATCAGAAATTGCTTCATGTAAGGGCAAGTTTATAAAAAGAAGGTACTTCTGCTTTTAGTTAACATATATGTTTCAGAAGGCAAAATCCGTGGTAACCAGACCATTCATTCCTAGATTGATACTTATAATCAATTAACTTAACCAACAGAATCAAAGTGATATGTCTAGTTCCTTCACTAAAGAAAGGGCCCTGGTAGACATGACCAAAGATGCCCTTTACATGAGATGCACGCCTTGAGGTTTGCAATTGCAATGGGAGAAAAAATGCCACGAAATTATCTCAAAATTCGTGTGGGTAAACCCAACTACTGAAACTTAATGTAAATCAGCTTAAAATTTTGTAATGAAATAAAGAGAATACCACATTTAAAGAATCCACTTAGACAGAGGATACACTTAGAGAGAGAACTACCATTTGAAAGCCACCTGAATCAGTAAGCAGTGCCCTAGGCCAGTTCATGAACTTGTGGAGACCACCTAACTCATCTATGAGCTCAGAAGTAGGACGAAGAGCCAGATGGTATGTATTCCCTAATATAATTTGGCAGCCAATCTCCTCTAGCTGGTTAGTGGTCAAACCTTTAATAGTCCCTACAATCATGTAAAGCCATTATTAACATCAGTTAAAACTCTTCCTGCAATGGCTCAGGAGCATACAATTTCAGCAGAGCTTTCCAATTTGGAATAGCATTAAATTGTTCAATTTGAAACAGCAGAACCTTTCCATGAGACAGTTGATTAACAAGCAATAGTATATGTAGTTAATCAAGACCTAAGAGAATTAGTGCAACTACTAGGGAGTGAAGATTTTCCTATTTAAATTGTACTGAATCAAAGCACGGCCAAATGAAATTGCAATGAAATCAACAAAGAGGTCCCTAGTACTGTAGTACTTTCAATTGAATTCAGAAAATAATAATTTATATCACATATATCAGGGAATATAAGATTCAGAACTAATCTACAGTGCTTGATGGAGCGGTTAACTGCATGCTAGTCAGCATGAATGCTTGACTGCGACAAATACTAACCTTGTGTACCCACAGGCATAAATAGAGGTGTCTGGCAGACAAAGTGGGGAAGGGTAAGTTGAGCAGCACGGGCCCGATTAAACCTCCCAAGTACCTAATGTAAGAAAAAGAAAACCAACGGCTTCATGAAAGAGAGAAATAATAAACAAAATAGAATTCAAAGATATCAAAACTGTTTGTTTGGGTCCAGCATAAAGCCAGTCATGGATGACATCTGTGCTTGTATAATACCTCAAATCTGTACCATAGCATCCCAAACACCAATATTTCTAATTAGTTATTACATTAATGTACCAGGGGAGAAAGTAGGGACACATAGAAGAAGCTTCAACCAAGTCACCACAAAATTTAAAACTTCAGAAACCATAGATATCAGAAATATACGCAGGAAAGCAGGTACATAAAAGCAATCAAAGCTAGCACCTTTTCTCGCTTGATCAAGTTGACATTTAATCGTAAAGCGAATGGTACGATATAAGATAGTCCCATGTCATGTAATATAAGCATCACTAGTAAATACTATACACAGTTCAAATTTGAACAAAGAACTCCCGCAGAAGCAGAACAAAATCGGGAAAGCCAAATAAAGATTCTGTCTTAAATTACCTCAAACCGAAGAGCCATCGAAAAATGTCTACTGTTAGCAGCGCCCAGCAGTCTATAGAAGCAAGGGAAAAAAGAAAATTCTTGAATGATATACAAATATATTTCCTCATAGAAGGAATCAAGATTTGAACTTTACATTGGACGAATAATGCTATAACAAATTCTGAATTAAGAAAACAGAAACTATTTTTTTATGAAATTAGAAACAAAAACAGATACGGATAAAGTAATGAACCTATGGAATGGGTGGAGGATGGTGGTGAAGGAGGCGGCGCGGGGGAGAACGGTAGCAGTTGAACGTTGAGAGAGGATGGGCTACCCTAAAAATTGAAAAAGCCACAGCGCGCCGGCGGCTGAGTTAATTTACTCGGTTTATATAGAAAGTGCACTTTTTTCACTTTGGCCCTCAGAAAATAAGATTAATTCTATTTTAGTACCTTAAAGAATAAAATATTATTAATTAAGTATTATATCATTTTAAATTATTAATTAATGATCAAATTTTATTGGCCAGCTAATTCAAATCACAGAAAAGTGTGCAAAATCTTTTATGTCCTTTATTGTTTTTGAATTAATAATACTTTAGTATACTATAATTAAGGATCTTGTCAATTAAGTATCACATTTTTTAAAATTATTAATTAAATGATGAATTTCAATTGATGTCCAAATAATTTGATTGAAAATGCTTAAATGACCAATTTACCATTTAAATAGAAACTAAATTTAGAATTTACTCAACTAATCAATTAAAAAATAACAATTTATTTTTAAAAAATTAATTTACTAACTTCTTTCTTAAAATTTCATCTTCATCTCTTTCTTTCTTTTATTCGTTACCCTTAACCAGCAACCACATTTGTCTTCACCGCTACTGCTTGAATCTATCACCCTTCATTATTGCAAAATAGTTTTTTGCTACATCATTTTTATCTTTTTCTTCTTTGTCATTCCTTCTCCCAAAGCAAGCAACATTAATAAATTTTGTTGTAACCATCAAAATCCTTGCCATCTTAACCGCCACCAAATTTTTATAAATTTGGATTAATAGTTGGATAAAATTTGTATTAACTATTAAAATTTTTAATATTTTCAATATTCTAAACAATACAAGAAAATCCTCATAAACAATTCAAACAGTAACTGTAACGGCTATTATTGATGGTCAAGGGTGATGGTAGGAGGAAGGAAAGAGATGAACATGAAGTTTAAGGGGGAAAAATTAATAAATTATTTTTTAAAAAATTAAATTAAATCTTCTTTTTTATTTATAAATTGAGTAAAATGATAAAATTAAAATTTATATTTATATTTAAAGGATAAATTATTTATTTAAGATTTTTTATTGAATTATTTAGATATCGATTGAAATATATTCATTAATTAATAAAATTAAAATATATAGTACTCAATTGACAAGACTCTTAACTTTGGACACTAAAGTATCATTAACTCAAAAAAGTAAATGACACAAAAAACTTTTCACACTTTTCGTTATTTTAAATTGGCTGACCGATGAAATTTGACTTTTAGTTAACAATTAAAAAAGATGTGATACTTAATTGACAACATTCTGTACTAAAATAAAATTAACCCCTATTAGACGTTTTCAATTTACTACTCCAACTTGGGTTCAATTTGGAATTGGCTTCAGGCGAGATAATGTGTTGAAGATTGAACGCATCGACTGAACACGTAGCTATTTGAAATGGTTAATTCTTTCCCCGGGGATCTCATAATTCATGGGGCCCTATAATTTGCAGTATATTTAATTATTCATTATATATCTTCTATTTTCTTGACAATATATCTTAAATAGAATTTTTTCAATAGTAATGTATTATCATTTTTCATTATTTAAAAGGTATTGTTCACGTGCAAAGATATTGATATGTCCATTTAAATAATTAGATATCTAACTCATATTTATAACAATCAAATAAGAAAAATAAAACTTCATCAATTAATTCATATATCGAACTAAACAAAGCATACATAATATAAATAATTATTTTTCTATTTTTCTCATGTATAATTGGATCATTTTACGACTCGAATCAAAATCTTCATTCATGAATCAAATTATTGCATGTACAACTTAACTAATAGAAAAAGTAGCAAGAGGTTTTTTTTTTTTTTTGAAAGATTCATCATTTCAGAATGTAACACACAACTCACACTACAAGCGCCGAAGAAAAGAAAATTCAAGTGATGACACCCAAGAAAATATGAGTACAGAGAGGTCAATTTTGCCATTTGTAAACTGGGAACATTCCCCCAACACCTTCCCCTATAAAAACTCATGAATTAGGCTTAGAAAATTCAAGGAAAAAGTGGTGCAACACAGGTTGGTAGAAATCATTATAAAGTATAAGCATCTTTCTGATAAAATTATACTTTGCACCTAAAATTTAATATGAATTATTAGGGACGTATTTAGATTATATTTTTATTTGAGTTAAATTATATTAAGAATTTTAATAGTATTTTTTTGTGAGAGAAAAAGTGAAACTCAAAGTGAAAAAAATAATTTTTTATTTATTTAAAAGCCAATCCAAAATCACCTAGACTTATTAATCTATCTATACACTAATAATTTCAAAATCAATATAAATTTTGAAGTTATTAATTTTTATTTGATTAATGAAAATAATAATATATATTTTATCTAACTTTGTAACCAATTGCAAATATATTTACATAGTTCTAATACATTTACACAAGCTAACTTTTCTCAAAGATAAAAAAAGTCACAAAATTTTATTATACCCCTCCATTTGTTATTTATTTTGTATTTTGATCCTCAAAGTAATTAATTTATCACATTTTGAATTTATTTTCTTAAATTACAAATTAACTATTTAATAATCAAATTATTACTTAAATCGCCTCTATAATAATAAGTAGTAAATAAATTTACGGAAAAAGTGAAAGGGCAAGAGAAGAAAAACCCTCCGTTAATGAGGCCAGTGGTTGCATATATATGAATACTGAACTGGTATCTGATAAGTTTGACGAGAGAGATCATAATCGGCTCCCAAGATTTATTTAACCAGCAAGTAATTTTAAAAAATTGGTGGAGTAGCAGGAAAAGGTCCCACTTTTCCAAATTCAATTCAAAGCCTCTGCAGTATAAGCTGGAAATGCTACTGCCAAATTAATACTAGTCCAATTGAACCTCTTGCCATTAACTCCTCCATCTTCCTTTCTCTGATGCCAGATCTTCAATCAATCTTTCGAGGCTCAAGATCGGAGCCCTGACTTTGATCCAGTCAAAATATCAACTAAGGTAAATAGTTCTTGCTTGATCTAGTGCGCGATGTTGGCGAACATTAGAAATTGTACTCAATTACTCGTGTTCTTCATTTTCATTGTATGTAGGTTCGGAGGAGCTTGTTATTCCACGCGTGTTGAATTGTTTGGTTAGAATTGAAAATGCAGCATGCACCGGCGACAATTGAGGAGCAATTAGTACTGAAAGCAGTTAGAGAAGAGTGCCCGTGGGAGAATCTTCCCAAGCGGCTTCAAGCCACTTTGAATTCTAAAGAAGAATGGCACAGAAGGTTAGTTGCTTAATAACTCTGAGGTTCATGTCATTCGTATGTGTTAGTGCTGTTTGACATATGTAAGTAATAAAATAAATGCTGGAAATATATTTTTATTTCTAAGTGGTATAGAGGATTTAATGTGTTTCACTTTTAGATGGCGGCTGATTAATGGATGTTCTAGAAGCCTGAGCTAAATCACTTGCAGATTTTATTTTCCTTTTTCTTTTCCTGATGTTTGCTATGATGCCTCCTTAAAGCATGTTGCTTTCTGAGCTAAATCAGTGTAAAACGATATAGAGTTGAGCATGTCCTTTATTTTGTTTTGTTTTTGTGGTTGGCAACGTGGATTTGAAATTGTCCGGACTTGGTAGGGAATGAAATTGGAAAGTTCATAAATACAAAAGATTGATGTCTGTACAGACTATATTTAGCTTTTCACGCTCTGGTTTTCGTTTTCTTTTAGTGAATGGTGTTATGGTTGGCAGAAAGGTTTTACAGGTCCTCTTGTAGTGGTTTAAGCGGCGAATTTGGTCAGGATCTGAAGAATTTCGGATTGCAGGTTTTTACTGGGGTTTGAGAATTTTGTGTGTTAGATTGATCCTGTAAAGTTTTCTTTTTTCTGTTTTGAGGTACGCTATTATTTTGAACAGCCCTCTTCTATGTAAGAATTCTTTTCAATCCAAGTGAACTAATGTCGCATCTTTGTGGTATATTTTATTTGAATTATTCCGGCACTCTGTAGGTTGTAGTTTCTTTAGTACCTTTGTCCTGCCAACTTTTTATGTGAAGGGTGCAAATTTATTCCCCTACAATAGTATGCTGTATCTATTAACATATTTTTAACTGGGTTGATACTTAGTTCAGATATTTCAGAAAACTAGTCTCATATCAGGGAAGTGAACAAACTCACATCTTCAGTGACTTGGTTTTAGAAACAAAAGGACCAACCTAAATTTTTTTCCCTTCATGGGTTCTCTTTAGTTATTTTTGGTATTTGTCTTGACCATCTCATGTTCATGTGTTTTATGCAGGATAATTGAACACTGTATAAAGAAGCGACTCACATGGAATGGTTGTTTTGCTCGAAAAGTATGTAAAGAAAGTGAATACTATGAGGAAATGATGCGCTATCTACGAAGGAACCTTGCGGTGTGTATTTTAGATGTACTTTAGGTCTTTGTGACAGAAAATTCATCAGACTTGTCACGCTGATACTTCATCCACAGTTAATAATTTTTTGTAGTTCAAGTTTTATTAAAAAATCGGAATAATTATTTGACTTCCGTTAACTGATAGGTCCTATTTCTACTGTGAAAAATATGATTTTTGGGCTTCACTGTACATTAGGTTTTGGATTTATTTTTCTGCAACAGTTAGGCTGCCTCATTTATTATTATTATTTTTTTTAAGTGACGTTCTGTTGAAGGTAATCAAATAACGTATAGATACATGTGTGCTAATACTTGCAGGGCTAGTCAGAAGAAAGAAAAGGACCTAATCCATTTAGGAAAATCTCAAGGGCTAAAGAGAGTTCTGTTTCAATTCCTTTATTATATAGGTGATATATGTTATCTGAATTGGAGCTCTCAACCAGCTGATTGAGATTAGAAACGTTAAGATGTTAGTCAATAATTAGTCCTTGAAGGAAGTGTCAATACTAATTAAGATGGTGATATTTATTTCCATTAGGAAATTGGGTGATTCAAAATCCTTGAAATCTGTTGATTTCCTGATCTTTCAAAGAATCTTTTGCTGTGTTTGATTTGAAATGGTTTGATATTGTTAACCATGGCAAGAGACAATATAGAAGAATATTCCTTTCCTATAAAATTACATTCACTAGAAGGGATATTATGTAATCACATAATTTTTGATGTTCAGTTCATTTATCAATAGATGGAATATACTGCATTATCAAGGAAGTGTCAATACTAATTAGATGGTGATATTTATTTCCATTAGGAAATTGGGTGATTCAAAATCCTTGAAATCTGTTGATTTCCTGATCTTTCAAAGAATCTTTTGCTGTGTTTGATTTGATATGGTTTGATATTGTTAACCTTGGCAAGAGACAATATAGAAGAATATTCCTTTCCTATAAAATTACATTCACTAGATGGGATATTATGTAATCACATTTTTGATGTGCTGGTCATTTATCAATAGATGGAATATACTGCAAATTTATTGCTATAATCAGCTATATATTTGTGTTTACAAAATTAACTTGTTCATCTTGTTTCTGTAGCTGTTCCCTTATCACCTTTCAGAGTATGTTTGTCGTGTGATGAGGTTGTCTCCTTTCAGATACTACTGCGACATGATATTTGAAGTCATGAAAAATGGTACTAGCTTTTTTAGTTTTTCTGATCAACTATTACATGTTTAATAATTTTTGGTCCATGGTAATTTTTCCTCTTATTTCAACTGATTGTAAATATTTTAACTGAGAATTGCTTACTAATCTTGTATTGAGCATTATATTGGGGTTGAGCTGTGGAACCAAAAAGATTAGGTTTGGCTTTCTTCATGATTGTATCTTCCCTTTATTTCTCAACTTTAATGATTTTCTGGTTTGAGCTGAAATCTTCATGTTCTGTTTAGAGATTGTAAGCTAAATGTTTCTGTGCTGATTCACTTTATACAGAAGACATGCTATTTGCCCTATAGAGTAGTTTTGTTTTGTTTTGGAATTTTTAATTTCAATATTTCAATAAAGTACTTGCTAAACCACTTCATAAGATCGTTTCCTTCCTTTTTACCTTTTAAATGAGTAGGCTTCTATTTTTCTGTGGAATTTAAGTGTCCTGCCACAAACATGGGTTAATCCCTTGTCTTATTAGTTTTACTCACTTTAAGTATTCTTAATTCCTAATTTTTATGGGCATTTTTGACTTCCTTCTTAGCCAACATGCTCTCTTTCTTCTGCTTTGTCATTCTCTGGATAAGCAAAAAGTTGTTGTGTTTCATGCCATTATGTTCTTTTTGAAGTATGCTTTAATTTGCTTGGTCAATTGTCTTAATGATCTCCTCTGTCATCTTACCCTCACTTTGTCTGCAGAGCAACCGTACGACAGTATCCCAAACTTTAGCGCTGCAGATGCTTTACGGCTTACTGGCATAGGCAGAAATGAATTTATTGATATTATGAACAAGTGCAGATCTAAGGTATACAAATAATTCATGCATGACTTCTTGTTGTTAGGCTCAGCATGCTTATCCTTTTAGGTATTTTTGGCCACGTTTAGCATACTCTGTTAGGAACAGAATTAATATTCCTTGTCCTGCCTTTGATGCAGAATATGAGTTTACTGCAGCATAAAATATTATTTATATCATAAAGCTCTTCTTTTGTGGCCTCTGTTTCTTGTTTTGAGCTCTATGGTGTCCGTGCTTTTTTCATTATAAATTTCAGTGATATCAGATATAAACGATTCGGTTTTACCCATCTTTAGCTTTGTATTCTATTGTAATTTCCACATCTTAATTTGTGTTTGGACCTTGCAGAAAATAATGTGGAAGTTGAACAAGTCAATAGCAAAGGAATTATTGCCTACTCAACCTGTGGACTTCAATATTGAGCCATGGTGGGGTGTTTGTTTGGTGAACTTCACTTTGGAGGAATTTAAGGTGGGTTTCTGGGTTGGACTTCCATCTCTGATGAAGCCAAATTCTTTAAATTTGTATATGTCATGTAATAAATTGGTAAATAGTAGATTGCTTCAAATTTTGGCACAGTAGTTTGCCTTTAGATTTACTTTAATGGACCTAAGTACTATATATCATTTACTATATGCCTCTTCTTTTCTAGAAACTTTCAGAAGAAGAAATGGCGACAATTGATAAAGTTTGTAAAGAGGAAGCAAATTCATTCATCCTCTTTGATCCAGAAATTATAAAAGGGCTCTATCGACGTGGACTTATCTACTTTGATGTTCCTGTTTTTCCTGATGATCGTTTCAAAGGTAATTTCCATGCCTTGTATATCACTTGTTTTAGATTGGGTGCTGAGAGCTATTTCTGATAGTTGTCCAATCAGAAGTCCTTGTCTTTTTTCCCATTACTTTTTCTGTCTTCTTCTAGTGAAGCAATTCCCATTTTATCTGTTTTGCTTGTAACTTTACTAATTCCATGAGATTAGAATAACTTGCCTAACTTTTGACAAGAAGCATACCATCTGAGTAACTTGCAATGAGCTCTGTACTAATTTGAGGTGAAGCTTGCTTGACTTGATTTTATTGTGGTCGAGCCACTCAGGTGGCAATTAGAATCTTATTTCAACTGTCTCCTGCCCCTAAATTCTCCCATGCTTAATTATGCCTACTTTGTGTAAGATAGCTTAGACATTTCTAATTTGTTACTGCCTCTAAATTTTATAAAATTCTTGAACTCTTGACTAAAAGGCCTAACTGTGAATCTTTCTTTCCATCATTCATCTCTCTTATCCTTTCTCTCCTTTCATTTATTATTTTCAGTTTATTGGCATCTGGCTCCTCTCTCTCCTTCTCTTAAAGTTTTTCAGCTTTGAAACTACAACAGATGCTAAGAAGCTATATTTTTCTTATCACTTTCACCATCTCCATGAATTCTGAATATTATCAAGTCTCTTTATCTCCCTAACTGTCCCCCAGGGGGCCTTTTTCCTTCATTCTAATTCTAGTTCCAGTGAAGTTATTTCGCTTCTAAAATCAAGAAGGTATCTGTTTCAATGCTTTTCTTTTGCACCAGAAATGGAATACTTGATGATGTTCTGGTTGGCTGTGATTTGTTCTACATTTGATTTATACTATGTTTTCTTGATCACCTTTTGGTGGTGGTGGTGTTGTTGGTAAGGAATGTAAATGCTCTGACTAGGATCAATACGTTTGACCATAATTAAGGAATGACTTTGGTTGAATTCAGTTAAACTGATCTTGGACACGACTTTTTACAATGAATAGAGTTGAACTTGTAGGAAGCTAAAAAGTTTGAGCTGTGGTAAGTTTAGTAATTCTTACTAACAATGTACATGTTTGGGCAGGACTCTGACTAAAATTCTATGGTAACTTTGACCTCAATTTGCTTGATTTGTTTCAATAGTTTCCTTTGCTGTCAATAGATATTGTGAAACAAGAATTCCTTTATGGTTCTGATGGTCACATAGGAAAGCAGAAAAGAGGACTCGAGTGAATAAACGAATCATTGTCAGAGTACCAAATTATCCACTTGGTGCTCAAATTTATTTCTCAGAATATCTGTCAGTTTCTAGATTCTGCTTCAACAGTAATTGTAGGAATCCTTTTATTGCAGTAGAAGTGTATTTAACCAGAAATTAAGCCACTTTAAACTTGCACTATACTTTTATACTTGCATTTCTTTTTTCCCCTTTTTCTGGCCATCTTGATATCTTTGAGTCTTGATATATACAGTTTTTCAGTTTCCAGGCTTGAAGGATTTGTGTCAAATCGAGAGCAGTCATATGAAGATCCTATTGAGGAGTAAGGCACTTGATGACTTTTTCCGCTTTAGAATCATGGATTAAGCATTGCCATCAGGATCCTGATTATTGTTGACTCTATCATCCAGGCTGCTTTATGCTGTTTTTGTGGTCTCAAACGAGAATTCAACTGTAGCTGAATTGGCTACAACTTTACAGGCTGATCTTTCCCCGCTGCAGGCTGCTGCATCTTTTACTTGTCGATTGGGATGGGCTGAAAAACTAATAGATCCTGGATCTATCCTAAAAGAATCAAATGCACCCAGCTCTCCTAGAAGTCTACTTAGTGATGAAGAAGATGATTCTGAACCTAGTATGGGCTCCACAATCACATCCGCTGACGGCAATTCTCTTCTGCAAGGGGATGTTTTATGGACAGAGAACTATGCTTCAGATTATGTTCGTGTTGCCTTTGTGGTTGATGCTAATATAACTTCTTATCTAATGATGGGATCTGTTTCACCAGGTTTGTTCAATGATATCTCCTTGTGCTTTCTACTTTTCTTGTTTCCCTTCTCAGTTTCCTGAAGTTCTCTTTCTTTTGCTCCTAAATGTGTTTTTCAGGTCTAAAATCTCATGCAGTGACATTATACGAAGCAGGAAAACTGGGTCATGCTCACATTGCTGATCTCTGCAAGGATCTGAGTACATTGGAGGGTGCAAAATTTGAAGGAGAACTGCAGGAATTTGCTAATCATGCATTCAGTCTAAGGTGTGTCCTGGAATGCCTGACCTCAGGTGGAGTTAATGCTGATGAAAGAGACAACAATGGCATGGCATCTTTGGGTAATGAGGAGGCTTCTTCTTCTGTTCCTGATATCCAATTTGCTGATGAATCAGGAGAATCAAGAATACGCACTGATGCTTCTGTTGATTTACACATATTGAGAGAGGAATCTGATTCTGCTGAACCTTTAATGGTAAGTGCTGTTGATGAAAGTTCATCTGCTGCTTTACCAGAGGGGACTAATGTTTCTGTGGGGGATTCTAGTTTGGCAATTAGCTCACAGAATAATGAGAAAGCAGTTTCAAAGAAACAAAAGAAATATCGTGTGGATATACTTCGGTGTGAAAGTCTGGCTGCTCTTTCACCAGCAACTTTGGATCGGTTATTTCTTCGTGATTACGAAATTGTTGTATCAATGGTTCCATTGCCACCTGCTTCAGTTTTACCTGGACCAAAGGGACCTGTCCATTTTGGTCCTCCATGCCACTCCTCAATGACTCCTTGGATGAAATTAGTTTTATATTCTGCTACGGCTAGTGGACCTATATCAGTTGTTTTGATGAAAGGACAATGCTTTAGATTGCTTCCTGCACCCTTAGCCGGTTGTGAGAAAGCCTTAATATGGTCTTGGGATGGATCCACAATTGGGGGTTTAGGAGGAAAATATGAAGGAAATTTAGTTAAAGGAAGCATACTCTTGCATTGTTTGAATTCCCTTCTCAAACACACTGCTGTGCTGGTGCAGCCTCTCAGTAGGGATGACCTTGATGAAAATGGAAGAATTGTTACTTTGGATATTCCATTACCCTTGAAAAATTCAGATGGTTCAACAGCTTGCATGGTTGATGAGCTAGTCTTGAGTCCAGAAGAAGGTTCAAGACTAAATAAGTTGCTAACTGATCTTGCAAATAAAATCAATCTCTGGACGATCGGGTATATTCGTGTTATAAGGCTATTCAAAGAAAGAGATGAGAACTTTGTACCTGAATATGAATGGGCTCCCTTGAGTGTAGGATTTGGAATTCCACTTTTCAGTCCAAAATTATGCAATATCATGTGTAAGAGAGTGGTTTCTTCCCAATTACTTCAATCAGATTTATTTACTGAACATCATAATGCAATGCAAGACATGAGAAAAAGACTGCGCGATGTATGTGCTGAATATCAAGCAACAGGTCTGATTTCCAGGCTTCTTTATCAAAAAGAGCAACACAAGGAATCATCCAGACAACTGATGAACTATGCAAGTGGAAGGTGGAATCCACTTGTGGATCCTTCTTCTCCCATTTCTGGAACCTTGAGTGAGCACCCGAGACTAAAATTTGCCAATCGGCAACTCTGTAGAACAGAAGTTTTGAGTTTTGATGGTAATATCTTGAGGTGCGTCTCTTTTACTCCAATTCATTTCTTTTCATGCTATGGTTCTAATTATTTGCCTCCACAAAATAATCTGATACATTTTCTTTTTGCTGGAATAGTCCTTTCTCATCTACAAAAATTTGAAACCTTTTGTGACAGGCAACACATATAAAAGAGACTGTAAATCAGAAACTGGTTTCTAATCTCATCTTGTTTAGGTATAAAATAGGACAGAACACTCCCTTTCGGATAGTACTGGGTCCATTGTGTGGATGACTCCAAAGTGGTAGTACTTTTACATGAACTATGTGTACGCTTTGGTCATATATTATGATTCCAGTTTTCTCTTAGATTTGTGAATAGACTTTGGATCTTCAGGTGAGCTTATTCTTCCTTGTGCTTTAGTCTGATATCTTAAAGAAAGGCTTCAGGATAGGGCTGGGCCCTTGTGAACCTAGGATGGTGCTTTCATAATGGTATCTTGATGAGGTGTAGGATGACCTATAACTTTAAGCACATACAAATGTGATCTCTTTGTTGATTGCCAATATAATATGGGCAGTGAGATGTGATGTTGCCTTATAGAAGAATCATATGATGCTTGGGTAAGTTGTACCTGATATTACCTCCCTAATGCTATAAACAAATTTCAGTCTACTGAAGCTATTTTACCTGATTATGTCATATATGAGGATATTGATGAGAGCTAGTACCTAACCATCCTGCTTTCATGGCAGCTGGGTTAAATAGTTAGGTTTTGTCCTTTAAAATTATTCTTATGCTAGAAAATGAGAGGAAAAAAATTTACTTCTACAATATACTGTGGTTGAGAGAGACACCTTTTGCTCTGAGAACTGATAAAAATGGAGAGGATAATAAAGTATGAGTAGCTAAGTTCCTGCTTTTAGCTTATGATCTGTTAGGATGAAATAGATTGCACTTGTATATGGATGTCAAAACTGTGAATAATTTGTCTTGTGACTTTGAAAGTTTCTGTGCATATGCCCATTTTGCTATGCTACATGCAATATGCTTCTTGACATGAAGAAGTGAAAACAGGTTAATTAAAGGTTTCTGCACTGTCTCAGTTATTGGTTAAAAATGTTCAGTTAATGTAATAATGCCTCTTTAATGATCAGAAAGATTTGGCAGTTGGACTCGGAGATGGTTGCGGGAATTAAATATCTTTTATTCAAATTTGTGAATCTCTAAAAAACCAATGTAATTTCTACCCAAAATAAAAAATAAAAATCCAATAGTGTTCTGGTCATCTTTGAAAAGGATAACACATTGGAGTGAACTGGGGATTGAGCAACAAACTGATTGTTAGTAGGTAAAAGAATTCCTGTAGTGAGGGAGTAAAACAATATTAAAAAAATTTGAGAATGGAGCATTATATTTTATGGTTTTGCGTGGATTTCTCGTTTATCATGTTCATGAATGTGGTCTTCCCATGTACGGAATATACAGTTAGATAATTTTATAAGGATAAAAATTCTTGATTTTTTTAAAAAAAATATTTCCAAACTTTCAAGTTTTGTATTGGTTTTGCAGATCATATGCTCTAACTCCTGTTTATGAGGCAGCCACCAGGCCTATTGAAGAATCTCCTTCTTTAAGTACTGCTAAAGTTGACTCAGATGAGGTTGACAGTAAAGAAGTAGTTCTTCCTGGAGTAAATCTTCTTTTTGATGGATTCCATTTGCTCCCGTTCGATATAGGTGCTTGTCTGCAGGCACGTCAACCTGTCTCTTTGATTGCTGAGGCTTCAGCAGCATCTGCAGGTTTTGCTGTCAAATAGAGCTTCAGATTACAATTTCTCATGGTTATCTGGCTTTGAGATTTTCTCCCAATTTTAATTTGGTTGGGAGTACGAGATACTTCATGTCACTGCTGTGAATTTGCTGAGTCTACTTGGGTTAAGCACAACGCAAAAGATAGAACCGATGTCAAGGTAAGGGCTACATTCTCTTTTAACAAGCTGTTGCTTTTTTTTCTCTTTTTTTGTGTTTTCTACCTAGAAAAAGTTTGTCAATCTCTTTCTGGAAGGTAGATAACTTTGAATTGGCTCCCTGATGTTACAGTTAAAACTTTTGCAGTTGCAACAAATTAGTTTATTGTTTATTTATTAGTTTACTGAAAAACTCAAAGTTTGATATGTTAATGAGAATAAAATAGAAAACATGTATTTAATATTTATCTGTTTACAATGTGCTATCTTGAAATTACTTCAGTTTTTCGACTCATAACTCTTTCTTTTCGTTCTCCTATGTACAACTTACTGTTGCAAGTGTCAAAGGTACGTTATCAAAGAGTTTATGATAAACAACTTGAGTGTGTGTGATACAATAGATGATAAGAAGAGATTTGGATATTAATTGTTGTCCCTTTCTTTTGCTGTGTCTAATTTCTCTATATTGCCATATTCATGTCAAGTGCATCTTACCATGTAAACCTACTTTTCGCACATACAAGTGCCCACAGAACTTGCTACCTGTTCTTCCTCACCATTTTTCTCTTCACATTCTTTTCCCTCATGATCAGAGACGGACCTACATATACAAGCACCCCCGCCCAAAACCAAAAAAAAAAAAAAAACCATTTTTTGGAAAAAAAATTTATCAAAAAGAATATACACGTTGTAATACACACTGATTAGTGCGAAAATAATAATAATAAGGATATTTTGCCCATGTTGCTCTTTCTTTTGTATTCCTTTAAAAAAATTGTTAATTATATATATTACATAAAATAGTGTCTTTGAGCTAGTTTGCTATTCAACCAAAAAAAAAAAAAAAAAAATTCAAGCTAGTTTGCATTTCATTAAACGCTGTGATAATAGACCATCGCATTTGTAATCCAAATATGCCTTGATATCTCAAACTGTCAATATTTGGATGGAGAAAATACTATCTATAATTGCTTCTATAGTTTGCTCTGTGGACGTGTGTGTGAAGCATATTTTTCCCCTATTTCTCTCTCCCTATTTGCGCCCCCCCCTCTCCCCGCCCCACAGCAGATATTTAATCCTGCATCTGCCGCTGCTCAAGATCATGCTTACTGATTGTATTAGAGCTTATCGTAGAAGCTGCAATTTTTCAGAATTGATAATTGCTCTACGCAGTCATTTCAGAGTCTTAGACAAACGTCACAGCATAATTGTATCAAAGGGTAATGCTAGTTTGCAGTAAAATCTTGCGCGAATCTTTTCTTTTGCCAGACATTCACTGTTTAGGGGGCATTGATCACTAAATAGACATAATAAGATTGTTACTAACCGGGAATTATTTCAGCCTTGTGCTGATGATTTCAGCAACTCCCAACGAATCTTTTTTTTCTAAAGCTACCGGTCTTGAATTTGTATCTGCTACTATGAGTCGAGATGGTTCAATGCAGACATGCTTGATGCTTGAGGAATTTATTGTTATTAACACTCGCAGTAGCTGAGGAATTCTCTCAGCTTGTAATAGTTTACGGGTTCCTTTAGATTAGTGGTTTAACTTCATGAGAAACTTTAAACTCAACTCTACTGTTTTGGCTTAAATGCGTGTAATTTGTCTTTTTCATTCTTGAAGATTCTCTGCGATTTTATTTTGTCGGAGAACAATTTCCACAAATCCTTTACAGCCTTCTGCCTTCTAAATAAGCATTACCTTAGTGATTCTTGGTTTCGTGGTTTTATTCTTCCTTTAGATTCTTGTCTCATGATTTTGTAGCATTGCTTATTGGCTTCTTTTGTCTGCAGGTAGTGCACGCAATTTGTTTCGCTGTGTTATGGTAGGTTGATAAATGAGGAACGGAATTCTATCACCAGGAGCAATTTGTTTATTGGGCGTTGCTATACGTTCTATGTACATTCTTTTTAACCAGAACACAAAATTGATGCATTCTTTGCACATGTAATGTTATTCAAAAGGGGAAACCGGGCACTCATTTAGCACAATCTATCACCTATAGAGAAGACCAAATTAACAGGTGATCAAAAAGCTGTTATTCTGATCTCTCTGATTTCGTCACTAAGGGAGCTAGATGCATTCCAATATCATTTTGGGAAGTTTGTGTCGTCCCGGTTGGCTGCAAAATTTTGTTTGAGAAATTTCGTCTTGTTAACAAAAGCCGAAGAAGAGGGAAAGAAAAATAAAAATATTTCTGAAAGTGAATTGATTTTGTGCTTTTTGCCTCTTGCTGCAAATAATTGTTTCCATAACATTGGCTGTAGGTTAACCATACTATGTGTCAACTATAGCACGTGCAATTATAGTTCAGATCGTCTCTCATAGTATGAAGATTCTCCGTATAAAATCTTGCAATTTAAAGTCTAGTTACCTACCGTAATAAATTTCAGTAATGGGTCAACTCTCATTCCTTCATTCCTACGAAGTCCTTACCTTCTACACCATTGGTCCATTGCATCCTGACCTTAAACATCAAGAAACCAGAATCGCATTACGAAATTACTATATATGTCACATGAGGTACCAGTAAGAAGCAACAATGTACATTCCAACGGTGGCTATTGAGTGCGATAAAATAAAGGATGATGGATCTTATTAATTAATAAAAGTATAATTATTTTAAATTTTAATTACAAAAAATTGACAAATTTAGTACCAGAATTATTTCTTTTATCTTAACTTAAAATTTAAACTATTTTTTAATAATTTAAGTTCTGAAACAATTTTTTTGGGAGTATATTAAGGGAGTACATTTTTTTTTACTTTTTTAATCTCAAGTGTCAAAGCTTTTCTTATAAACTATTTTATTTTCATGACAACAATTTTCAAAAGAAAATCAATCCGAATATACTTTTAAAATTAATTCTCACTAAAAAATCAAAAGAAAGAAAAAGAAAAGGAAAAAGTATTAAGGAATATAAGAAATTTCCATCAAAAAGAAAAAATTTTCCAGGTATATACTAGACGCGTGTCCCACTTCAGATATTTTCACCACACGGAAGGGTCAGAACTTTGAGCCGAGACTCAGGTCTCCGTTCACGTGGCAGACAGAAAGAGACGCTCCCAATCTACGTCCCCTCGTCCCAAGCCGTTCTTGAAACTTGCCCGAAAAATATCAAACCAATCAAACTTCCACTTTGTCTCTTTCCTACTGATTTTGCAGTGCACCGAAAAGATACTCTGCCTTTTACTTTCATCACTTTCCAGATCACTCCCACCACTTTTTGATCTTTAACCTTTTCAAGATACTCTGAATTCGTGATTCCTTTTGCCACCCAGTTGGATTGGGCAGAAATAATGTTGAAGAAGATGCTCCTCTCCCACTCCGCTTCACACATTCCCAGTAATTTACACCGTCCTTTCTCTTCACCATTTTACCACTCGTCCACCATGGGGTAACCATTTGATGTTTTTTCCCTCAATTTCTTGGTGTTTTCTGTTTTCATAATGCATGCATGTATAGTAAGCTTCAATTTACTGATTGAAGCTTCCAATGTCATAATTGATATCAATTTACTGATTCATAAATTTTCTTTTAATAGTTTGAAGTCCAGTAAAAGAGCATCAGGAGAAAATTCTGGGCAGGGAATTCTCAGCAAGGTGGACTACTGTGCGATTGAAATGGATTTCTTGTTAGGATAATCTGATAGTACTGTTGTATTATGGTAAATACATCAATTATCAGCGTTTGACGTTGGACTCTTGGCTTAGGTTAGACAAGGGACCGTGGAAAGCCAAGAACTCCTAAAGTGTATGCTCGTAGAGCAGGAGAACGTGTAATTGAGGTATATCTAAATTTCAAAAATTTTCGGCTAATGCAGTAATTAAGAATTTAAGGACATTTTGTTGATAACTATCTTAAGTTGCTTGTGTTGTTTGGAGGAAACGTTTACAAGTATGGGATGCAGATAGTTTCTTGACTAACCCAAACAATCATTTTTTGGTATCTCCAACTTCTGGGGGACTTCCTACTGATTTCTTCTTCCTACTGATTTCTTGGCGAGTGTTGCATAGTGCTAGACTGGTAGTTACAGTAATGAGTAATACGCGAGTAACTTATATGATCTCTGTGTAACTAAAAAACACATCAACAAATGCACTTGTGAGTTCAATGAGAAAATAGTTATGATTGAAATTTAAGAACTTTTTAGATAAAACAATGAATAGTTGCAAACACTGTGGAAATCATTTGTAGCTGAACAGCAGATGTAGAATTACTAGCTCAATAAAAGGAGGCTTAAATTGCATGTACAATGTTCTGAATTTTGGATCTTATGTATATCTCAGTTTGACAAAATAGTTTTCGTGGGTGTAACTGTTGTTGCATATAAGTTGAAAGCCGTGTGGGGGATAAATAAATGAATCATCTTGCAGAAAAATGTTTTAAGCTGTTCCTTGGTTTAAATGGTTAAAACTAGCCATCAATTTCTCATCCACTTGGCTGAATGCATGAGCCATCTTGAATCTTTTGTTTGTTGTTCTGATGATATAATTTGGTTTCTAAGCACCAAGATAACTGTTACATGAATAAAATGCCTTAAGACTTTTTAGCATTATGTTTTTCCTAGTTTATTCTAAATAATGATCTCAGGAAGAAGCTCCTCCAATGCTGGATTCCTCCCCTTTGCGGAAAGTTTCCCCAGGTCAGGCACATCCACTAGGAGTATCAGAACTTGAAAATGGTGTTAATTTTGCAATTTTTTCTCAGCATGCAACTGCAGTCACGCTATGCTTGGTCCTTCCTGAAAGGTTGTTCAGATCTCTCTATTTTTTAAAATTATCATTTACTCTGTTAAATGTGTTCCCAAGCTAGTTTCAATTGTTTCCTTTCATATCCTACATCTCATAGAAATATATCATATAACTTTTTTGGTCTCTGTGCTTAAAGAAAAAATAGTATTACATTCTGCAGAATGATTCAGTGATCTACTTTTGGTTTTTTTGCCCATTGAGTAACCGTATACTTTCTTGGTTGAGAGATAAACAGAATCTAGGCTTAAGCAATTTTTTATTATCCATGTCTCATCATCCAATATTGCATTTAACATAGTGACTCTAGATGATTAGGTTCTTTTCTTAGCCTTGTTTTAGAATTGGTTTCCTCATCAACAAGATGATGTAATGCAAAAATTATACCCAAAATAGGAGACTGAAAAAGACTTTCTGCTATGACACAATTCCGCATTATACCGGAATAGAACATTACTGGTGCACTGGTGATTCCTGCAAGACAGACATACTATGTTGACTAGTTATTTTGTCTACGCTGCTTTAAATTGCTTAAAACTTTCGATCTTCTTACAGGGATAATTTTGGCTCGCCTCATGGTGAGATGATTGAACTGAAACTGGACTCTCAAGTGAACCGAACTGGAGACATATGGCATATATGTGTCGAGGTATCTCTACAACCCTGATTCTTGCTACTTCTTTTTTGATAGCAATGCCGGAGTAGAAGGCATGTCATTGGACCTTGGATTTCTGTGAATAAGAGCGAATCCACATGTTGTTTATGGAATCAGTCAGATCTGCTACAAGGAGCTAGAGGACAAAAGGACAAATATTTGGCACCTTTTTATCTTGTTCTCCACACTATAGATAGTAACTAACCTATTAGGTAATGGGTGAGTGGAGAATTCCACCCAGGAATTTAATGATATGAAACTTTCTACATTTTTCTCTTCGGTAGAATGATCTTTTACTCTGCTCAACCCTAGCAGAATACAATGTTTGGTTGTACTACCTTCCCTTCCAGCCCACCCAGAAAAAGAATTGTTGTTATTTCCTTTGCTCTTTTTTCTCTTTACATGTAATTGACTTAAAATTGTTGTATCTAGGATGTGCCTCATAGCAATGTCCTTTATGGTTACCGCATTGATGGTCCTAAAGGGTGGCAGCAGGGACATCGATTTGACAGGAACATCATCCTAATAGATCCGTATGCCACGTTAATTGAAGGTCGTCGAGTTTTTGGAGATGTTAGAAATAAAATGGCTCAGTTTTTTGGCACATATGATTTGGATGGTTTACCATTTGATTGGGGAGACAATTACAAACTCCCAAATATACCTGAGGTATGCATTCATTGATTGCTCAAATAAACTATCCCAAGTATCTCATTTGAAAGATACAAATGTCTTCATTGGTAAGCTTTTTGCCTCATATCAGTTTCAAAATTGGAGCAAAGTGTAATTTCTCCTTCTGGCTGTGCCTGTTTGTAGAAACAAACACATATCTACATTGTGCCACTTGATTTTCTCTTAATTGAGAGTGATGCACTTCAGTTCTTTGTTGATAGCATATAAAATTTCCTTTCTTCATCAATGCACTGGTCCAAAGCATTTTTAATGCGTTTTATTCAACTGTGTGGTTAGACACTTTCCGTCCTTTTGTCTGAATTCATATACATGTTTTTCATACATTTTTCAAGCAATGAACTGACAATATGGGAGATTGCTCGTACAGAAGGACCTTTTTATATATGAAATGAATGTGCGCGCATTTACAGCTGATGAATCCAGTGGGTTAGATTCAAGTATACGTGGGAGCTACCTTGGTGTGATTGAGAAGGTAAATTCTGGAGATTAAGGATTTTATATATGATGGATTTGTCTAGTTTGTGTTTTCTTTTACTCTTTGCATAGATTTTCTTTCACAGTCGAGTTGATTGCATAGCTGCTCACCATTAGTTACTTCCATTATTAGATACTTATTACAGTGCCTAAAATCCACCCTATCGAGGTGTTATTTTCACATATAGCATATTGTGTTGGTGATAATAGCTCTACTTTCTTTAATGGCTTTTTATGCCATTTGAGTGATTGTTTTCTGTTTCATTTGTGTTTGACGTGTTGTATGCAGCATTTTCATGCTATATTTTGAACATCTAATGATCCTTTTCTGTATGAAGATACCGCATCTACTAGAGCTGGGCATAAATGCAGTGGAACTGCTGCCTGTCTTTGAGTTTGACGAATTGGAATTTCAGAGACGCCCTAATCCTAGAGATCACATGGTGAGCTCTATCATTAATGTGCCCACTTAATTTTAACAAAGAACACTGTTATCAGGTGCAAAATGCGTATCTTCAGTTGTCTTTATGAAAAGAATTTGAGTTCATGCATTCTGTTTGATCTGAATAGTCAAACTATTTGGATGACATAACTGCTTGCGACCAAGTCTTTTAATATCAAGGGTCTTTTAACTTCTTAACTTGTACCTCTTCTGTCCGTTTCTCCCATTCTCTCAGCGCAACCCCCAAAAAAAAAAAAAGAAAAGAAAAGAAAACAGATCTCATTCTGATGCTAATTAGTTTACTATTAGCATGTCAAGTTGTGCGACGCATATTTGCATGGGTCCAATGAGGCATCAATTTAGCAGAATCTATGGACTAATATTAGCAGGGTGAAAACAGGGAGAAAACTGAGGTTGCTGCCTGTGAGATGATAAAAATAATGAAATTTAGGGCGACGTGATTTAGCTGATATGTGCTGCAAATACAGTTATGTGATGCAAAATAAATTTCATGCATTAAACTTTAACATTGCTGGACTGTCGTGGAATTAAATGGTTTGTGCCTTCTGCTTCTAATAAGATCAACACATGGGGTTATTCAACAATAAATTTCTTCGCTCCAATGAGTCGGTATGCAAGTGCTGGTGGAGGACCTGTTAATGCTTCCAGGGAGTTCAAAGAAATGGTTAAGGCCCTACATAGGGCTGGGATTGAGGTATGTGTCCTTTTCACCTCTGCAGTATAGAAAACTTATTCTCTAAGCTCATTATATGTTGTGCACATCAGTTCAAATCTGTTTCCCAGTTTTGGTTTTTACATTCAACAGGTCATCCTGGATGTTGTTTACAACCATACAAATGAAGCTGATGACAAGTACCCTTACACTACCTCATTTCGTGGCATAGATAATAAGGTGATTTGATGATCCTATATATGGAGTGATGAATTGGAAAATTTTTTTTGGGAGCTTAATTAGTGGTTGCTGCATTTCTTGATTGTCAGTTTGTGGGAGATAATTGTGGTATCACTTGTTCCTCCTCTTTTGGTGGACACAAGATAGAAGCAACCTGATTTTTATCATGCATTCTGGTTAAAGTTTTGTCCATCACATCATATACAATCTCCCAAAACACAGGGAAGGATGTATATGTTTAGTAAATTCCAAATTCATCATAAAACCAAAACAGTTATGACTAGTTCTTTATACTGTATTCGTCTGATCCTATGATAAATTACTGATTTCCTCAGAATGAAACAGCATAATCTCAGTTGACTTGTTGCAATTTCAAGTTTGTGAAACAAGATATATAGTTCTATATGCTTTCCGAATTTTGTGGAACTTCTGAATTCTTAACGTCTTCCTCCTTTTCCTTTCTTGAATCCAGGTGAATATGAACTTTCACTAAAATTCTTGTTAGGCCTCCAATACTTGTTGATACTTGTTATGCTTTTATGGTTTACTATCAGATAATTTTTCTTTTTCTTCTTTAGTATTCTTCTATGTTTTCTCATTTACAATTTTACTTTTTGTAACTAATGAGAAATGCCAAGGTACATGTGTTGAGTTATGGAGATTCTCTTTTCTTTATTGTTTTCTTAATCTTCCATCATAATAACTTTGAAATAATTAGATGGTCACTTTTTGTGCCTTACATCACTATTCAGTATTGCGTTTATTCGAAATCCTGAAGCTCATGATGTAATAACATGCATTCTCACTGTTGTAGCATTTAACTTAAATGATACGTGTCAAGAAATAGTCATTGATGTATGTGCATAAAGTTTGAATTGTTTTTTCACATTACGTGGTTCCTTTCATACCTGTTCTTCTATCTCAGCCATTCAACCTTGTAAACATTTTGCAGACTTACTACATGATGGATTTGGAAAATAATGGCCAACTGTTGAACTTCTCAGGCTGTGGTGATTCCTGATCTCTGATTTTGTTCTGCCTTTGAATTCCCTTGAATATTAGACAAACAAGTAAAAGAGTCGATGACAGTACTAGTATCCTCCAAGTCTTGCCATCTATTGCTCAATAGATTATTCTCACCACCAATTGGTTACTAGAAAGCCATTTGGGTAAAATTTGTGAATGATGAGAAATTTAAATCGTAAAACATAGGAAGTATTTTAGAAGAGTTAATAAGTACAGGCCCTTAGTTATGAATTCGGGAAGGGCAATACTGCTCTCAACCGTGTCATTTTCCCTAGGTAATCAAATTCTTGATGGTCTACTAACTGAGGGTTGACAGAGCTTGAAAAATTCAGGGTCCTTAATATTCTTTTTCCTCTAGGATTCATGCGGCTATTGAAAATTGGTGCTTGGGGCGTAGGGAACAAGTAGTATCTAGGAAACACAAGTAATATAAATTATACTTCAATGCTTACCATTGTATTGTCCAGGAATAAAGGGATTTGTTGGTCATCATTTTCTTAAAGCTTTTATAATTTTCATGAAGCAGAGATCATTTTCAGGTCGTGCTTTTTGCTATGGAACCCTGGTGCCTTTTGTATCTGTGTAATTATTGTTTCAAAGTTTAGCATAACTTCCTGAATTTGTTTATGGCTATTTTATCTTTTTCAGTTTCTATTCATTTGCTTGTTTACTTCTGGCAACTGGTTATGTTTGCGATAAAGGCCTCATGTGGTCCTGTGTTCTCATATTTATGTCCAGGAAACACCTTAAACTGTAACCACCCTGTGGTCATGGAGCTCATACTGGACAGCCTAAGGCACTGGTAATTTCCTATTCTTTTGTTCTGCAAATTGTAAATTGTTTACAGTTTTCTTATGTTTCTGCATCCTTCATCCACCATTAGACATCAATTATTAATGAATGACATTAAACTTAAAAAATGGCCATCTTTTTGCTACGTTTACTCATTGGATGCGTACTTCAATGAAATTTTCCTTTTTAAGGTGCTATGCATCCGTATGTTCTTCCTTAAATTGCTCTATGATGGTTAAAATAGATTGAGTATTAACCACTATAAACTGTTCCACCGAGATGCTATCCTCCAGTCATTTATTGAAGTCTGGATCAGTTTCCATCCACACTAAATAATTTGCGAGGAATTCACTTTTCTTGTTTGTAACTATGTCAGATATTTGATGAGGTACTCGAGCCCCTTCTTAACTTCTCTCTCTCGAACTGTCT
The DNA here is from genome assembly GCA_030512225.1 of Rauvolfia tetraphylla. Lineage (NCBI taxonomy): Eukaryota > Viridiplantae > Streptophyta > Magnoliopsida > Gentianales > Apocynaceae > Rauvolfia > Rauvolfia tetraphylla. The sequence continues at coordinate 5,602,203 of JAJQKT010000058.1, read as the reverse complement.
GTGTTTTATGTTTCATTATCTCTATACTCTCCATTAAATTTGATTTTAACATAAGTGTTGCCCTATTATAATTTAAAGCTGTATACCTATAGTTATTTTGGATTTAAATGTATTCTGAAATATTTTTGCTGTTTGAAATGAAGGGTCACGGAGTATCATGTTGATGGATTTCGCTTTGATCTAGCTAGCGTTCTTTGTCGAGGAACAGATGGTTCTCCCCTTAATGCTCCACCACTTATTAGGGTAAGTCATTAACATATATCTGGTAATGGATATTTAAGTGCTGAATATGACCAGTCTGATAAAATAGCCAAGAAGTTTCAACTGCAGATGTTATTGTCATTGCTGTTGTTACTGCTGCTGGTTCTATTTTTTCTCGTCTTTCTTTGGAAATGATCTGGTCTTAACACAAATAACAAGAATAAAAGACAAAGGAAATGCTCATATTGGCAAGTCCTGCAAAAACAATGTAAAAAGTGCTCACAATTTTCAAATTTTTGTGGCTTTTTACGTTTTAGTTTCTATGTTCTTCTTCTCTCTCTTCGTCTCTTTTTTATGACTACTTCAGTTTTGTGTCAAAAGAACAATTCATCTGTGTCAGTGCAGCAGGTTGTTTAGGTATTTGGAGCAAGACAGTTATTGTAAATTTTGAGTTTAGTGCGATGAGAACTTATCTAGATGAAGCTAAATCATGCTAGAATCTTGTTAATGAAAAAAAAAATTGTGAATAGTCCTCAATGGGTTAAGATAATTAATGTGCTAAGTTTTGTTTTTCTGATACTAAAATTTTGATCACAATTCATTGTAATAGTGGAAATCCTTTAGCTCTACTAATACTCCAAGATCTTCTTCCTTCCAGGCAATTGCAAAAGATATTGTCCTATCAAGGTGTAAAATTATTGCAGAGCCTTGGGATTGTGGAGGTCTTTATCTTGTTGGAAAGTTCCCAAATTGGGATAGGTAATTCTACATAAATGAGCTGGCAACAAGTATGTGTAACAGTTCAGTGTAAATTGAAGAGTGTATACTTCCATAGATTGTTATCCTGTTTGGCTGACTTCATCAGATTCTGTCATTCCATCTTTTCCGATTGGTCTTGTCTTCAATGATGCGGACTCAGCAGATTATCATAATCTTTTAGCAGTCTCCATAGGATCAGGAAAGTACTTACATCCACAAGTAGTTTAGAAGATGAAGCCAAAATTTGCAACTTGATTGTGTTGATGAGCTTCAGCAATTTAGTTCAACATTAATGATAATTTTGACTTACAGAAATATTGGACTCCGGGTTGACTACAAAAATTGTTCTTAAACCGCATATAACTAGTTTGTCAAAACGGAGCATATAACTGTGACATGCATGGAAGCCAACTTTTACCTGTGTAGGCAGTAGGAATGTATTATCTATGATCTTAATTTATTTCTTTTACAGTTTCTGATTTCCTTAACTCCTTTTTTAATCTATCATGGAGTGGGGTTCTTCCTCATTACTTTTTTTGCTTGTAGGTGGGCTGAGTGGAATGGGCAGTACCGTGATGATGTTAGAAGATATATAAAGGTGATTTAGTGTTTGAAAGATAAATAAATTCATTTTCATTCTATGTGAATCACTGGAGTACAATAGAAGATCTGAAAGGGGACAAACTGCAAGAACAGGGAACTGTAGTTTACACCTATCCATTCCTAGACCATATCCAACTGGAAACATGGGAATCAGTGCATTTTCTTTACTTTGTTACAACAGTATTGTGCAGCATTACCAAGTATGGGCTTGTCATGTGGCCAATAAAAATGCGCAGGATGTTACTTCTTTCTTAACTGAATATACCCATTTATTTTCTAAGTATTTAATGTTGATTTTTCTCTGCATTACTAATATACAGGGTGACAATGGAATGAAAGGCAGTTTTGCAACTCGGCTGGCTGGTTCTGCCGATCTTTATAGAGTAAGTTCGATTAATTTAACATGACATATTAGCTGCAGCATATGCACTCTTTTCCCCGTTCACCGATATAATTTCAATTTTCAACATATTTGTTAGATAAGTTTCAAAAAGGGCTGGCGTATATGATGGGTTAAGGGAGTTTTGGTAGTCTCAGTGGGCAATACAAGAGAATCAACTAAGCAGATTCTCATCCCTGGAAGTGGATGCCTTTGATGTTTTTCTAGTTGTTCCAAAAGTTTATAGTATATCATTGGAAAGTATGCTAAGCAATTTACATATCTAATTTAGTTCTGTCATTCCAAATGTAGGTCAATAAGCGCAAGCCCTGTCATAGTATCAATTTTGTTATCGCACATGATGGGTTCACACTATATGACCTTGTGTCATATAATACTAAGGTATCACTAAAGTCCAGATCTATGTTTTTCCTCTTAACGTCAGGGGCCAATGTTATGTAATAATATGGCAGCACAATGATCCTAATGGAGAAGGTGGAAATGATGGATGTAATGACAACTTCAGCTGGAATTGTGGGGCTGAAGGTAAATGTTGATATCCCTCTTTCTCTCTTGTGTCTATACTTGTTCACAATCAGTTACCTAATGCAGTCCAGCAGTTGTAACTATGAAACTTGTCTTCCTATATTTAAAAGATCTTATCCCAACTATGCAACCAAGGATGTTACTTTCCTCTACCCTTTGTAGGTGCAGCATGGATCATGTAAGAGATACTAAATTTGGGTTTACCAAACTCTTGATCCTTGTGAACAAGTTCTGCTTTAATTCATGTATTTTGTTTTCCTGAGCCAATAAGAAAATTTTTCTCGCCCACTAAATTGGATCCAATGACTTCCCCTTTCCATGGTCTCTGTACTAGCACCAAGTTATGGCTTTTGGACCTCAGAAGTAGTTAGTGTGTGGGTTAACTAGTAAATTTTATCAAGCATAGGCCTGATAGTCAGAGCAACATAAGTTTGTTTTACAATCGTAAATCCCTAATCATCTTAGTGCATCGTACCTTAAATGTGGGATATTGGGATATTCTTACTAATTGAAACAATTAGATTTTTTGTTGACTCATTGAGGGATTTCAAAATTAATTTTTGGAGCATCGTAGATGGCCACTCTGTTAAGGCAGAGAGAACCACCGCTATTTAAGAAAAATGGTCAGTACGGCCATACATACTTTTAGATTACAAATATAAAACATATTAGTGGTAGTGGAGGGAGGGAGGGAGGGAGGGGTGGAGGGAGGGAGGGATGGAGAGAGGGAGAGGGAGGGAGATGGAGGGAGAGAGGGAGCAAATGCAATAGTCCATTTGCATAATGTTTAGCTTCAGTTTGTGTAAGGTTCAAATTACTAGTTCTATCCATTTATCATAGCTTCACGAGGTTAGTGAGTTTAGATATTACCATATATAGACAACTCACTATAGCTTATCCGGGGTTGTCACAGCTCAGGCACAGAATTTATGATTTGATTGGTTCATCTAGCTATGGACTTTCTTATCAAGAATCAATTTATTTGGCTACAAACTGTAGACCAGACATCCTTTGTATTTAATTTTATGAACTGCCCAACCTGATCACCAAAAGAAGAGGAGGTAAAGAGAATTTGGTTTGTAGCCCAATCAAGCTCTTGTTATAATTTTAGGTGGTTTACTTATTTTAGTCACAATGTTCTTCATTGGTACTCTTTCAACAGGAATAACTGCAGATCCCAAAATTCTGGCTCTACGCTCCTGTCAAATGAAAAACTTCCATTTGGCACTAATTGTATCACAGGTAAGGATATTTCAAAATAAAGTATGGTGTACTTAAACATAATCATGTTTTATCTTTTGTTGTTTCACTTCCATTAGTATCAAGGCAGGCAGCAAGTTGTATTGCTAATTTTCCTTTTAGCCTTGACCTCCACAAGGGCTTTTTTTTTTTTTTTTTTGGAGGGGGGGGGTTGCGGGGGAAGATCTCCTCAAGTTTCCAGTTTGATATGATGTAGATTTTCCAGAAAAGAAGTAATTCTGCTTACGATTTCATCCTCTTAAGATTTTTTGGCAATGCTTTATCAACTGGCACGAGAAAATAGTGTCAAGCATATATAATCCATTATCAAATAGATTTAGGTCTTAGTTTTTTATATTATTCACAGTTGCTGACTTTAAGATCGAATACTTATAAACATGCTGTAGCATTGCCATGATCATGCTTCTAGGTGGGCCAGAACTACTAGTGCAGATGCGGGGTGCTCAGACAGCTGTTTTTTAAATGAAATACATATTGTTCATGTTAAGAAACAGTGAATTGAAAAATGTAGTGTATGTAAGCTTTCAAGAACTTCTCTATGCAAGAGTACATGCTGCATAAAGACTCAGGGTGTATTTGGATTGTGTTTGGTTGGAAGAGTTTCTGTCTTAGATTCCGTGAAAGTGAATATTTTGTGGGAGGAGAAGTAGGACCCAATTGTGTGTTTGGTTGGGCCAAACACTATCCAAATGAACCCTCAAGTTTGAGGAGCTGGTTCTCCACAATCTTTTTCTTCTTCATATGCAATTTTGTTTTCAATTCAGTTACAAGGATCCTATGATGTTCATGTTCAAATTTCTAGTTAAATTGCATTACACTTTTTGGTCCCTTGAGAAAATTTGAGTAAGTTTACTTTCTAATTCTACTGGCTCTCCATCCTAGAACTTTCTCTGCTATTTCTGATTTCTTGAGTCCTGCACTTGTGGAAATATCAGCTTTAACCATTTACTTTACACTCGTGTGATGGATATTCTTCAATTGCATAATACCAGGGGACACCGATGATGCTCATGGGGGATGAATATGCACATACTCGCTATGGGAATAACAACAGTTATGGACATGATACTTCTCTTAATCATTTCCAGTGGGGCCAAGTATGCCATTTCTTTTTCTTCAAACTTTTATTATAATGTAGGACATCTAACATAAGGCACATTTTTCATAAACTAGTTGGAGGCGAACAAGGAGGATCACTTCAGGTTTTTCTCAGGATTGATAAAGTTTCGCTACAGACATCAAGTATTCAAAAAAGAAAATTTTATTGGCAAGGTATTCATTGAAGCTTCTTTCTCTTATTTCAACGACTATCTGCTCTACCTTTTTATGCCCCCCCCCCCCCCCCCCTTTTTTCTCCATTAGTTAATAGGGCAAATTTCTCAATGTGAAAATTACTGCTTTCATATGAAAAACACTTGTGCACTGTATCGTACGACCAAAATTGCATTTTATATCTTATGGAGTCTAACCTGTTGGAGAACATAAGATACTATGATAATTAAGGAAATCAATTGAGAAAGTTGAAACTCATCCTTCTGCATTCTTTTTTAACTATTTTTAGGAACCACTACCTTCCTTCCATGATTTGTGCTGCCATTGGTGATGTTTGTGGGGAAAAATAGGTTGCTTTTTATGTTTTATACACGTTACTTTTTCAGGCCTTCTATCCTGTTTCTTTGCTGGCATTTTTTCCCTATACATAGTATTACATTTTCTGTCTTTCTTTCTGGGCTTCAATATGGAGCAGACATTATATGTCTTTCTTTGACTGTGTTCTTTATTTGAGAGGCAAGTCTATCGACATTGATGGGCCATAATTAGACAACCGTTTGCTTCTTCTTCTTCCTTGTGGGTGGATGGAGGGGTATTGTCTAATGCAAGCTAATATTGAGGGTGGATTGAAATTCACAACTATAACTAGGTTCCTCAGCTTAAATACAGGTCTTAAATTTCTGATTTGTAGCTTGCATTTGCCAACAGTGTTGCTTCATATGTTGTCTGAGTTGGTACATGGGCTATGTTTCCTTAATGAAGGATGTATCATGATATGAGGTGATCTGTGACGTATTGTCGTCCACCTTTTTCATGTAATGGACCTAATAACTGAACTTTTACATAAGGATCTGCTAACAACAGTAATTTACAGATATTGATTACGTGAGACCATCGACCTTGAAGCATTTTCTTTTACACCTGGATTCCTGTAAAGCTTATTAGCCATTTTCCTATGCAGAATGATGTGACATGGCATGAGGACAACTGGGACAACTTTGAAAGCAAATTCCTAGCATTTACGTAAGAAATAATGACACCTTCCAAAATTTATATTATCAGTAGTTTCAACTTTCATGAATGATGTGTTTTATCATTCCTGTATGTGATTGAACCAATGTAGATTTTCTCGGTTGTCTTTATTTTGGAAATAAAATTTAATTAGGGAGAAAAAGAGAAAGGAAAAAGAAAAACAAAGAGCATAAGCATCTAATACATATGCAATTATATATGTCTTTTTAATTGTTCTCTCATTGTAGGCTCCATGATGAGAATGGAGAAGATATTTACGTGGCATTCAATGCTCATGACTATGTCGTGAAGGTTGCACTACCAGCACCACCATATAAAAGGCGTTGGTTTCGAGTGGTTAGTTTTTCTTTAACCAGGTTGAATTTAGACATTATTTCTGCTTTATCATGACTTTGATAATACCCTTCAACACTGAATTTGCCATGCACGGTTGTATTTGCTCTCGAGACTACTGCTAGATGACTCCCTACATTCAAGAGGGGCATACAAATCAATGTTCGTTAGTTGTATGCTCAGTTAGTAGAGAGAAGGATTCCCCTAACAACTGAAGATGTCATGATTGCAGGTAGACACGAATCTGGGGACACCAAATGATTTTGTTGACGAAGGCGTTCCTGGTATTGGCTCAGCATATAGCGTTGCACCTTACTCATCGATTCTCCTTAAAGCAAAGCTGTGAATACCCGAGAAGCTGCTTTAGAAATTCAGAAGGATGCTGCTTTCGAATTTGATTGGTACAGAACTCCAGTTTCTCAAGCTTATCAGGTAGCTTCCGGAGACTGGGAACAATGGACTAACGAGACCGCCGCACTCAAAGCTAACAACAGACGTATAGAATCTTCTGACAGTACACATTACACGCAGAATAAATTTCCAACTTTTTGGAATGCTATGGAGCCAATACAGCTGTTACAATTGCCGGGAATAAAAGTAGAGATCTTCTAACCACAATAAGAGGATTTCTAGACTTTCTTATGAAGGTGTATTGATATCTAACTAAAAAGTGGGGCTTCTATTTCAGATTATTCATAGTTGGTCTTCTCTTCTTGTCAGATTCTTTTCCTTGGCATTCTTTTTCTGCTTTTAGAATGATGTCCCTCCTTAGGGTGGTTTTGATTTTAAAATTAAATTTAAAATTTCAAGTGTAAAATTTACATATTTTTTTATAAATAATTTAATTTTTATAAAATTAAGATAAAAATTTTAAAATTAAATTTTTTTTAATTACATTTTAAATAATATTTAAGTTTGAGATTTTTTTTAATTTTATAAAAATAAATTATTTATGAAAAAATAATAATAAAAGTAAAAATATATATTAGTTTATGTAACAGAATTTAATTCAAGTATAGTTATTTTTCTTGTGGTTTTTAACCACCAATGTGGGAAGAATTTATTCAAATTTACACTTATTTCTACCCTTACCAATATCATAGATTATATTCAACTGTCAAGATTTACTGCGACGGTGATTTCTTTAGAAGACTAAAATGCATTATTTGGTGCATTTATCATAGCGCTAATGGTGCCAGACATGCATGCGTATAGCTGCAGCTTACTAAGCATAATAACATGTCTCGCACTGCTGTTGGGGATGCCATGAATAAATTCAACACAAGCCCTTTCCTACATGTGCTGGACAAAAAGACTATTCCTATTTGTTCATCTCCGTGACTTCCCTAAAAAGCTCACAACCATGCTGCCAGTTACTTCATCAATAACCACAAACGCGTTTTAGATTTCCAATCAAGTACTCAACACGCTATGAATGAATGGGTACTTTCAAAGAAGCGACCAAGCAGACCGCATTTTTAGATAAAATCTTCAGCCACAGCGCAGCTTGTACGGCTTTAGTCCAAAGACTCATGGAAAGGATTGAAGTGCTTTTGGGTTGCCTGGCCCTTTTGTTTGTTCGTCAAAGAGTAATTATTCAAACTCACGAGAAAAAGTTGTTGCATCCTATTTTTGTGGAGATGTCCAGATTGACGACCACCCTTGACTTGTACATAAAAATTCCCGTAGATGGGCAGAAGGAAAGGTCATGGAAACCGAATAAATCAAGGACCACTCTGCAATGTGGCAAACTGGCAAGCAATTCATTGGTATTGTTGTTGGCACCGTAAAGGAGTTGTGTTTCGAAGCTACGAAAACTTTGAACACTTCCGGCTTACAACCGCATATTCAATTCCTTTTTCGGCATCATTGCTAGGAGTAATTTCAGTGTTCTGAAACCTTCAATATTTTCATCTGTCTTAAATAACAGATTGAATGTCAGATCTCATTCAACAGTTCCGAACAAAGAGAGCTTTATTATTATTAATATTATTTTTGTTATTACAAGTTTAATTTATAAGCTCCTCAATTATGACAACAATGATATCTCAGGTGTGATTGAATATAACATGATTTTAAAATTTTTATCTTTGTAAAAATTAAATTATTTATTAAAAAATATAATTTTTATATTTTAAATTTTAAAATAAAATAGTTCTCATGTCAAACTTTAAAACAACGACAACGGGGAGTGCTAAAGTTTCTAGATATGCAAAGGGGAAATGGCGTCTTGGATCAGTGAACACGTAAGAAGCTTGAAGACAATAAAAATGAAGAAACGTAGAAAATACCAAGAAAAGAGCCAGATATTGCCTGTGCACGGCAAGAAACTAACACGTATCCCTATTTTTCCTTTGAAGGTTTCTTCTTTTCATATCAAATTTCCATTTGATGTTCCTTTTTTTTTTTTTAATGAGTTCTCCAATTCAAACATTTAGATCAATAATTCACTTCAATCTATCAAAAGAAGAGAGAGAGAGAGAGAAAATAAGGAATTCTTGAATTGATTTTTTATTTATTTCTATAACATAATTGCGTGGTGGATCACATGCCTTTCGTCCCCCATTAAGTGGACGATTGCACATGTTTGTGGGAATCTATTCTACTTATATTCCTTCGATGAATAATTGCCATGCTACGAATATGAACAACTAAAAAGTTGGGTGTTCCAAATCAAAGAGGAATACGTAATTTTTTCGTTTGCAAAAAGTTGAGCTAAGATTATGTATTTCTTTAATTCTTATCTCCATATAGATGAACATATTCTGCTTTTACAGTTGGTTTAGTTGGAAGAATTTGGAATTTTGGAGAGAGAAGTAAGATTTGCACAGAAGATGACTGAGGTTTCTTTTATTTGGGAGTTCTGAGTGGGGTACAAAGAGGGATAAGTAGCCCACGTTTTTTCTCTCTTACAGTAACACAGAGGAAGAGATTGATAGGGTTAACCCTTCGACAGTTTGGGTGTATTTGGATTTTTCAGAGTTTCTGTACAAAAGAAAAACAAAAAAGTGAGGTTTCAGATAGGGCTGTTCACTATTTAGAGAAACCCGAATAACCGAACCAAACCGAATTTTAATTTAGTTTTCGGTTCGATTTTTTTAAATTTCGGTTTGGAGAAAAATCAATTTTTCATCTCCAAATTAAATTTCGGTTTGGTTTCGGTTTAGACCAAGCCAAACCGAAAAACCGAATTTTCTCCAAATTAATAATTAAGTTAATTAAAAATTAATAATCTTAATTAAGTTAATTTTTAATTAAAGTTATTTTAAAATTTAAAATAATTAATTTTTGTATATTTTTAGAAATATTATTTAAAGACTAATAATTCAAACTAAATTAGATTTTAATTAAGATTATAATCAATATTAGAGTATAATTAATATTATTTTAAAATTTAAATTATTAATTTTATATATTTCGGTTTTCTCCAAACCGAATTTTCTCCAAACCGAAATATTTCAGTTTGGAGAAAATTCGGTTTGAAGGTAAATTAGGTTTGGTTCGGTTTTGAAAAAAAATGAAAAAAACCGATTTTTCTCTAAATAGTAAAACCGAACTTTCTCCAAACCGAACCGATGAACACCCCTAGTTTCAGAGATGATATTTTGAAAAAGTATGATTTTTTTTGTTTAAAACAGCATTAATCCAGACCTTTATGACTGCTAAGGAAATGACAAAGTAACCCCCTACTATTTTAAGCAAGATGATTTTTTAAAAATAGAAAGATAAATTTGTGAAATACAATTTTTTACCAAGAAAAAAAAAGAGAAAAGTATCATCTCTCTCCTTTTCTCTTCCAGTCCTAAACGCTCTAAACGCTCAAAAGAGTACGAATCAAATTTTCTTTTCTTTCTCTCTGGGTATATTTTCTCTTAAAAAGTCGCGAAGCAGTTTAATGGAACTCAAACATGGGGCAATATGCTGCCTAAAGCTGTTTCTACTTTTGTGTTAGAGACCTGGGAAAAGCGTTAGTTTTCCTCCAATCGCGCCAACAGTAGCGCAAGCCTATGTCTTTGTTGACAAGTATTTCAAAATATAAGGCGTTGATTTTTTTTTTTGTATAAATTAAAAATATTTGGAAAAACAATATTTTAAGGATGAAAAATTATTTTAAAATGGAAGAAGTTAGCATGCTTCTCTATTCATGAAACCTAGACACTCATCTTTTCTAGCTGTCATTACCACTACCCCTTCTTCTCACCATCTTCGAATGGATGGATAGCCCGAATGATATATATCTAAGTCTGAAATCTTTCTTTATTTAAAAACAAAGAAAATAATTTAATTACTGAATACTTAGAATATATTTAGATTAAATTTTACTACAAAATTTAATATAAATTTTTTAATATGATCTTATTTTTTTTTACAATTTTTTTTTCAAAATTTAAGATAAAAAAATTTTAAAATAACATATTATTTAATTTCATTGACGAATACTATGTTTAATTCTTGATATATGAAAAAAAAACACCTGCATATTTTATATCAATAACCTATAGTAAAATTAATTAAGAAAATATCTAAACTATAACTTGAAAGAATAATCTAAACCCAAACCAATCCCCAGCAACCCCACCGTAGGCCTTTTGAATTCTAAAAATCCAATTCAAAGTTGATCAAAATGATGACAATTCAATACTTTGAACTCCTCTCTGATCTGTAATTTCCCGTTGAGACTTTTTCTTTCTTCCTTTCTTCTTTTTTCTGCAAAGAAATAGGCGCAGTCTGTGTCCCTCCATTAATAAACCAGCCTACATGTGTGCCTCTAACCCAACGTGCCACTCATAACGGTAAGTAGAATATTTGTGTATTAATTAATGATCAACGGTCCTTAGAATCTCACTTCCCCAGCCCCACCGTTGTTCCTTATTCCACGTGTATGTTCCGGATCGTCTTACAAGGAACAAAACCAACTTCTACGTGTCCCCTTAACACCGTCTTCCCTTGTTGCTGAGTTGTCTTCCAATGATTAGCCTGCAGCTTCACGAAGTTCGATTTAATTTAGGTGATTTTAGTTTTAAATTTTTCATTTTTTGGATCAATTACCCGAAACCGACTCAAATGGAAAAGTAAATTGCTTTTATTTTCTCTCTCCTCCCAGTATATATATCCTGTCACCTGCGACGCCCTAAGCCTCACCCTCAGTTCTCTCTCTTTCAATCGCTCTCTGAGTCCATAGACATATACAGGACACGAACTCTTGTGTTTGTTCTCTTCTCTCTCTGAAAAACGCAATTTCACAGTTTCATAAGAGAGAGAAAAATGGCTTACTCTAGAGTTGTGATGGCTCTTATGATGGCTTTGGTGATTGGATCGGCCGTTGCACAGGCACCAGGAGCATCACCAGGGGCTTCTCCTACCAGATCACCTGCGCCAGTGGCGGCACCACCGCAGGCAGTTGCTACACCACCGTCTGCTACCGTCAGACCACCCGTCTCTGCTCCTACTGCTACTCCTACGGTCCCACCAACTGAATCTCCATCGTCTTCACCTCCTGCTCCTCCCACCAGCCCTGCTTCATCTCCTTCTGGTGCTGTCGCGCAGCCTCCTTCCATTGCTGCCGTTCCCGCTGGTTCTCCAACCTCCACCCCTGGCAATGGCGCCGCATTGAACAGTGTTGCTCTTGCTGGATCCGCTGGTGTAGCATTCTTTGCTGCGGCCGCTTTGCTGTTCTAAATTTCTTATACTTGGAGATTTGATTTGTCATTTGTCATCTGTTGATGATTTAGGACTTTTAGTAGTTTTATTTAATTTTTTTCCGGTTTCGCGCTTGCGATGAGCTGAGTACAGTACTCGATATTTACTTTCTCCTGTGATTTGTTATTACCGATAATTTATTATTACTGTTATGGATTCTTTTTTTGATCTATCTCATCCCGATGGTTTTATTTAAATTTTGCATGTTTCAGTAGAGGGAGCCGGGGGGGGGGAGGTTTTTACAGGCCCCGGGGTCCTGGGATTAGGTCGGAGGTGTCACGTGGGTAACAGCTGTGATGGGAACAATATGGTACACAGCCATGTGCTCCACCGTCAGACCGCGAAAGGTGGTGAACTAAAATATAAAGCAACAAAAGTAAACAATTCTTTCGAAGTCTGACTAAGTGATTTTTTTTTAAAGAAGAAAAGAAAAAAATGGTTTTGAGCACATGCCGTCATGGCATGGTAGAATTTCGAAGGAAAAAGGGGCATGGTAGGGTTCTCTTTCATTCTAATACCACTCAGTTTTGCAATGATGAGAGATGCATGTAAAAAAGCACATTCGTTTTGGTATTTTTCCAAAAGATGTTGGCAACCAAATTTACTTGGTCAGCCGGTTACGCTCGCCGTAAATCGCCTTAATAGAGTGAAATTTTTTTCTGCACGGGACTTTGTTTTTGACATGTATCGAAATAAAACTCATTTGGAGATAAAGGCCATCATTTTCTTGTTTGATTTGCCATTATCTCTTATTGAGGACAACTGCGCCAAACCTAAAAGATTAAAGAGGTAGTTTTTGGTGAAAAAAGTTTGGACTTGATAAGTTTAATTTTGTATTTACATTGCAATTTGAGATGAACAATTTTTAACTTTTCTTTTAAAAGTTTTTGTTTACAGTAGACTTGTGAAAAAAGTGTGGGCAATCTCAATCCAAATACACATAATGAAAGACAAATTCTTGTGAAGAGTTCACTTCATCGAATTAATATGAAAAAAGAAAAAAAGAAAAAGAATGAAAGGAGGAATTGGGCAACGGTCGAGCTGCTTCCTGTGGTAAGAACCAAGAATCTTGCGGCTTTCTTCATTGTAAGACGGAAAGCATTCAGTTGATCAGAACAAATTGTGTGGAGAAGGATCCCCCAAAGAATGAAACACTATTCTCAAAAGAGCTGCAACCAAAACCGTTGAGGTACTAACCAAGTTTACTTTGTGCATTGAAGGAAAGGAGAGAAATGAGAGAGAAAGGAAAGAGAAAATAAGAGGATAGGGAAGGAAAAGTTGATGTTTGGAAAGTTAATGAGGGGCAAAGAGAAACAAACTATTGTTGTGCTTTTCCTTGTACTTAGCACCTTGAATAAGGATAGCATAGCTCATAACATAAAAATTATGAAAGTTGGACTCATTTTCTTCTATTTCCATTCACTGACAGAGATAAAGAAAACCGATATCCTAACGCTAGAGTAAGTCTTACAATTTCTTTCAGCTTTCTTTCTTTTCCTTTTCTTTTGAAAATAAGTCTAAGCACCAAAAAGTTAAATCCATCCACCTTATCTCTTTATCTCTCCTTTCATTTCTGTCAATCCAAACAATGCCTTACAGATCTTCGAGGGGTAAAAAGAAATTTCCTAACCAAACAGCTGAGACGCAACAAAGTGGTTAGGAAATTTCTATCTATGACAATGTTGTCTTGTTTTCCTCTACCCACGGTCTGAGCGAAGGCATGGGCAGCCTTCTTTGCATTTCGGCTAACAAAAACATACAAGAGTTTGTCCGAAGAAACTGCTAGCTTTTCAGATTTACATCACAAGGCCCACCTAGCATTTCTTTGAATTGAGCAGATCATGAAGGATTAGCGAACGTGAGGCCAGCCCAAATATTTGCTTCATAGATGGAGATGGAGGGCATTTCTTTAGTCCATTTCTTGAGTCCCGAGTGATTTTGAAAATCTGCGCAAGAAAACACACTCAAGTGAGATTTTAAGAGTTGCTTCCAATTTTAGTCGGGAAAAAGATTTGTGTTGCGGTTAATAGTAGAATGGTTAAATACTTATAGAAAAAATGAGAATATGTAAAACTAATATTTTCTCTTGGTAAAGAGGTAACTTAGTTGAGCATAAGCATTTCTTATTGGGTAATTTTAAGTTTTGAGTTTGATTTACCCTCTCTTATCTCTCTGAGCTGTGAAAAAGGGTAAGATTTTCTTATTTTTTCTTTTCCTTTTGGATAATAAAGAAATTTGGCCTATCGTCAAGATTTTTCTAATTGGTCTATAAAACATGTCATTTGAGTCTAATATTAACATTTTTCTTTGAGGCAACTTTTGTTTCACAACCCATCTGCAAAATCCCAATACTTTTCCGGCGTCCTTGTAGATCAGTTGATCCTTGGGTAGAAGTATCCATTGGGAAGTTTCACTTTGAGATGGAAGGTTTCAGATCATGTTCCATATAAGAATTTTAGATGAAGTCCTTTTACCCTTGGCCTTTAGACGAAGTCCATTAAGGAAACTTTGTTCTCTAACCCCTCATTATCATTCTCTTAAACTAATTTCTGATTAATTAATATTGCGATAACAAATTAAGGTTCTCAATTGGGCCTGTAATTTCTTAACAAGAAATCACCCAAAAAAAGACAAAAAAGTAAGAAGAGAAGTAAACCTGAATTGATCACAACCCCAGAAAAGAAAAACAAATATGCTGACTAATTAACAAAGCTAATCAATCTGGAAAAGCAAGACAATATCAACAGAAAATCAAAGAAAAAAACTATGAGGAAAGGGCACAATGTGGAACATGGGATAGGGGTGATGATCACAGATAGCACTCCCTCTATCCTAGCCAAGCTTATGAGAAAACTAAACTAAAGGTCATTGCAACCCCAATGACAAAGACAGCTGCAAATGGAAAAATAGTGCCGGAAGACGACGGTAGAGTCTGGCTGGTGCCTGCCCTTGGTGTTGTGGTAGTCGCAGGTGCGGCCGGAGAAGTGGTGGTAGATGGTGGTGTAATAGTAGTACTTCCTGCTGGAACTGCCGGAGTTGTGGGAGTTGTGGATGCTGCTTCTGCAACTTTGACAGTCAGTTTCATGCCACCACTGCAGTGGCCAGGTATACCACAGATGAAGTAATGTGCTCCTGCAGTTTTCAGAGTGATTGTTGTTGAACCACTCTGGTCTGTAGTAATGGCATTGCCCACTGTGCAAGTGCTGTAGTCATTTGCTGTCACTTCATCCACAGTATGGCCACTTGGATAACTAAACTCTGCAAAATGAAAATTCACACTTTCAGCACACATCGGAAAAACAAGTAGTTCAGTCTTGAATTTTTGTGCTACTATGTATACTTACGAAGGGTATCACCAACAGCAAAGGTCTTCCCACTGGCCCAGGTGCCATAACCAGCACCCAAAGCCCAGCCAGCCGCATCGCCAACGGTATAATCAGTGGCCAAACTGGGAACAGTAGCAGAGCTGATGGCGATCAAACACAAAATTGCCGCAGTAAACGTTACCATGGTGCTTGGTTAGATGAGTAAAAGAGGAGGAGAGGGGAAGAAGATGAGGGTGAAGTTAGGTTTGCAATGATAACAGGAGAAGTGGGGGGTGTTGCTTATATAATGACCTAAAAGGAAATGGAGTTGTTCGCTGAATCTTATAATTGTGTGTATGGTTGTAAAGGAGCTCATTTTCGAGGATTCACTAGAGATAACTTCAGTTAGACTCCATACCTACTGCCCCATCAGTTATATTTTCATTTTTCATGGGGATGAATCATCGATATTATATGGTTCTTGAAAATCTAAACATCTGGTAGTCGGTTCTTTCTAGCTGAGTTATTAGCAGACGACATAGATATGCATCTTGCATGTGCATGCTGCCCATACTTGACTCATTAAGGGTGAGTTATGAGCAACAGTTATTGAAAGAGAATGTTCAGTTTGAGGAAGGAAAGTAGAACAAGGGTAAGAGATCTCAGAATTTTGAAGCATTTGGTCTCGGAAAAGCAATTGATTACTAAAGTCATTAATCTTCACTACGTTAAGATAAAGGGGGGTTAATTTTATATATTAGACAAGTATAATCTAAAAAGAAGCATGTGAAATTTTTCTCCCTTCCTCTTCATTGCCGGTAATCTTTTAACAATTACAAGAATTTCATTTTTTTTTGTTTTTTTGGAAAAAAAAGAGCCTACTCAATATCAAAGAATGAAAAGAATCTGAAGCCCTTTTGGGCTCGGTTATCATCACAAATGTATGAGTATGGCAGGCTAGAAAAGATAACATTTCTAGAACATAATAATTAATAAAGAAACTACTTATTGGCTTATAAAGCAAAATGCCATTTAGTATGTCCACTAGCCCGTTGGTCATGATGACACTATTTTCTGTGTTTTTCCTTTTTTTTTTTTTGGGAAGTTCCTTTGACCATGTTGCCTTAAAAGGAAAAACAAAATATAGTCCAAAACTAAGTTATCTTTGATATGTTGTGTGAATTAATATTCTTTCCATTCAAATTACATGTCTACTTCTCTGTTCATTCCTTAATAGAAAAGTGAATTTTAGTTTTGGATAAAAATGGTAAAATATCATAATAAACTTTGACATAGGTATCAAAACTCGTAATAATATAAATTACATTTCATATAGTATCAATCGCCTGTAAAAGAACCTCTGCGACTTTGGATTTTCATTTTTCCTTTCGCCTCATTATGACTAGGATATTCTTTCTCTTTTTAAGGAAGATTGATTAAAGCCTTTGACGTTTTTTGGAGTAAACATTTCGATCCAAAAAGTTCTCACCCAACAACCGCACTTAAAAACCTCATAGGGTCCCTCCACATGCCAAACACAAGAATGTATTCCCCCAACTCTTTGATTTGGTGGGCACAAAGTTAAGTGGTTGGGGCCGTTAGACTCCAGCGATTTGGACAACTGCTGCTCTTTTTCTGCTTTCTTCGTCCCACAGCCTCTTTCTCGCTTCGGCTAGAATCCCTCTCCAAACTAAATGAAGGCTCTCCCGTAGTGCATCAGCTATTCTCCAGAACAGTCTCTAGCGCACCTCGACCGTTTCACCTCCCTAGAAAGGTCAAAGGATAATACGTAGCGCACCTCGACTACTCCTAACCCATCTCCCCCGACAATGGCTGTCCGACGATCCACCTAAGGAAATCACCTAACGCCTGCCCCGAGATTTTGAACTTGATAAGGGATTGTACCACGATGTATGAAAGTTTCATAGATGATTTGCATAAGACCACGAAGGAGACAGATGATAAAATAAGCAGGTTGGGATGATAAATAGTCAACAAACAGCACCTACAAACACATATACGTGTATGCTTACACGAATGAGAAGAAAATAAACCTCAGGCAGCATTATCCGATGATTCAATTAAAACATGATAACTTGCAGATAAAGAAAGTGTTGGGAGGTTGGGATAAATAAAACAAAACAATGAAAAATAAATCCTAAAATAAATAACCCACACTACCAGGATTAAAATGACTCTCCCAAAACTCTGGTATTGATAAAGTGAGAATTTATCAATAACCACCTAGCAGAAATAAATCTGACAAAAACTTGAAAATATTCTGACACCAAGATTTACGTGAAAAACCCCGAAACGGGTAAAAACCACGGGCCAAATATTGACCAATACTTCCACTATAAAAATGGGGTAACAAATCTTCCTCTAGTTATACTAGAAGGTAACACAACTATCTTCACCAAAATAGGTGGATATTAAAGAAAAGAGATCAAAATGCAAACTCACAAAAGAATGATAAAACCTCACTCTTTTCCCTCTTTTCTCTCCTTCTTTGGTGCCTTCACTCTCACCAATTCTCTCTTCTGTTTTTGCCTCTTGCTTCTTTTCTGCTTCTTGCTCGTATATAATTCTGCTTCAAATGCCTTCTATTTATAGGCGAAGCTGCAGACAATTTCCTCAAAGGCGCCGCAATGTTCGGCTGCCAATCTTTGGCCAAATTTGACTGCAGCCATTTGTGCAGCATTTATTGACTTCTTGGGTTTGGCCATTTACTTGGAATTGCAGGCGCCGCAATGTTTGAGTTGAATTCTACAGAAAGAACTGTAGAGGAGTACTAGAATCATTCACATGTTTGAAAGAATAGGATGAATTTAGCTACAGACTAAGACGTTCTAACTAATCCCAATATCAGCCTAAACGAGCATTTTCATGTTAGTCAATAAGCATGGCTAGCTCATGCTGCTGAGAAATGGGAAAACTCCACCACAACAAGGCACGAGCAAAGGAAAAATTACGTCCAACTATTAAGACACAGTAAACCACAAGTGAACAACTGCACCAAGCCATAAATCCTAATTTTCAGATGACTGATCGTTTACTTCAACTACTATTACTTCCATTCAGGAGATTTTCTGTTTGCTTCACACGATTGCTGTACCTGTAAGTAAACATTAAAACCTGAACAACGAAAGATCTGCAAATTGTACATGTGTGAATAAGTTAGGAGAATTTAATCAAACGCCAATCCCAACTAAAATTTAGATGCCGTTGAGGTATAGCATCTATTTCTCTCTCCATTCATCATCCCTTTTCCAGCCAGCGCATGATTTAATTCCTTCAGAAACATTAAGCAGCTACTTCAATTTGATACTCATATAACTTGTACATTTGAGCAGGCGCTAAGGCTATTGATAAATGCTTTTCCTAGAAGAAAAATAATTTACAAGGAGACTGAATGTAATATATATTGCATGCAAAAGTACTACCATAAAGTTAAATAATCTCGTCATCCAATCTCTACAAATAGAAATCTCATATTTAGAAGGCGATTTCAGGCAAGATTATCCGCCCAATATAGAATTCAGCATCATTTTGGTCACGTTTCAGACATTACAGCAGAAAGTACCAGGTACAAGGACAACAAAATGAAACCAGTTTTACCAATTGTAACTCAGTTGGACAAGTATCTGGGGTAACAACCAAAGAACCTAAGAAAGAAAAAAAACTAAAAGGAAAGTCAATCATAACTCAATTACTAATAAACAGATGCACTCTTCATAAGCAGAAATGATAAATTAAAACTTGGACATCACTCTATCAAAGTAAAGACCCGAATATATCATGCTTAGCATGCAACTGAATCCAGGATAATACATATAGAATGTGTGTGAACAGCTCCTCATTTTTCCATCATATCATATGGCTTACCAACTTCTCTCTCAGAAAGCAAGGAGTGGGCAATGGGGAAAAAGAGATTCCACAGTAGTATTAATTTCTTATTGTTTGTGAATCTTTTCATGACTACTAACTTCAAAGAACCATATGAGATTGCATTCCAGAATTCAAATACTGAGGTCTACTTAACTATTATCCAACTAATTTCACTGGTAATTTATTTTCTTTCAAAAACTCTGCACTCAGATTGTGTTGTTAACTAGTATAAGGCTTCCACAGTTCTAACCTAGGTAACCCACAGTCTACCAATGTGAAGGGAGCCAAGCAACAATCCTCAAAATAAGAGTTTTGTGCTATGATGGCCTGATACTTGCAAGGAAGTAATTTCATCCTGCAATTTAAAATATAGGAAAAGGTAACCTACAGTGCTCGTATGATGATCAAAAATAACATTCCTCTTATCTGTTCTAATTTATCTTCATATTTCCTATGAATACTTTGAAGGCCTGGGAAAAATAGATCCAACAATCTAAAGAAAAGCACAATCTTCAAATATAGGAGCTACCTAGCCACATTGGGTTGTGAAAAGCAATTCAATTAGTAGCATCCGCAAACCATATTGTGTAGTTAATTGAATGAAAAACTAGAAAAAAGTTGGCATAACAAAGTGCAGCAAAACGTGATCTTAGAATACAGCACCTATCACATGTGCATCAAGTGCACAAGTGCTGGTTCAAGAAAAGGAAGAATATTCTAATAGCAGCAGAGAGTTCTTTGAACTTTTATGAAGGAGACTTTCTATCGTCTTAATAATTTATTTAGTATATATAGTGTTTAGAAAGTGCATGTGCCCCTTTCAAAAACGTATTATTCACAAACTTGATGTCTCTTGATATGAGCTCAGGCTCCAGAATTCCTAGTTTCCATCATTTTCTTCAGGAGTAAGAGAAGCACTCTCTATGAGAAGAGAGAAAAGCAGAAATGTATAGATTTGTGGAGACTACTGAAATCTATAAATCTTCGTCTCTCAGTTCAGGGTATCCTCTTCTCTCTCCTCTCCTTAGTCCAACCTGGTTCTTAAATTAAGTCAGATGTTACCTACCTCAATGAGATACAGTCCACTTTCTCATGGTCTGCAAAGTGATCAAATCAGAATAAAAAATTATACTTTTACAGATATGTGAATGGACTTCTTAACTGGCTTTTATGTTGTCTCCTTATTGTGAAAGGCCTTTAAGCCTTTAAATCTATTGTTAATAACACTTCATTGTTTATTACCAAAAGGAAATAAGATTTAGGTTAACAGTTTTGTTGTTGGAAAAGAAAGGTAAAACCAGACAAAGGCATACAAGAGTTTTACGCTTGTTCAAAAGATTAAGCAACTGAATGCCGACTTGTGAGTGAAGTTTCTAAATTCAAGGAAATGAACATGGAGCACAACTCTTAAGTTAGGAACTTTGAATTGAGAAAGATCACCTTGACAGAATCTTCGCTTTTTACCCCTCCGTTTGCTTATAGGCTGAAGCAAAATACCTGTCCAGAATTCCCGGATCCCTATAGTTTAGTTTAGACTTTAGCACCTATTGAAATGTATTACATCTGTATTATCTAACTCTTTGTCCTCTCGGTTCCTAACAGAGGTAAGGAATTCTAGCGTAAACTTAGTTCTCAATAAAAGTCATTATGGCTAGCAATGCACGGACTAAATCTGTTTTAGTCCAATGTAGCCTCACAACTCTTCCAAGGAGGAAAAAAGTGAATTATTCCCATGAAATAACTGAAAAATGATTAAATGCTTTACTTGGTTGTTCTCCCACTGACATAGTTTTCTTATCTAAGACTAATGGCACTAATGCTGAGTATTCCAATAACATAAATGGGCCTTATATCACACGAAGGGTGCGCGGGAGGTGGCTCCACAGGGGTGGGGGAGCATTCCTTTTGACACTTTTGGTGTAAGTATGTACTGTCAATTGCTAATTGAAGAGGAGTAATTTTCTGAAGTAAAGCAAGATAAAGTGGTTCGTTAAGCAGTATTATGAATCAGTAGGTGACAAGCGACCTTTTACTTTACATTCCCTCCTCCCACAAACCAAATGCAGTGGAAAGGGAAGATTCCAGAAATGGCATAAGAAAAGCAACTTCAGTGAAGATGCATAATTGCGACTTAACATTTTTACTACAAAATTGAATGCAGGCTGCATAATGAGACACCAAATAGTACAAGAGATAAAACTCAATGCCCTAAACTAATTCACCTTCAAACTTCATCAGGTTTTTCTGCTGGTTCAAGAGAATTTGACTTAGCTGTAGCATTATCAGATTGAATACTCTCTTTTGTTCCCTGTCTTAAAAATCTTCTACTACGTGCCACTCTGAGTGGTCTTCCCATAAACTCCTGCAACAAATAACTTTCTGAGTATCTAGCAACAAAAGCTCCTCAGTCTCCATTAGAATTCCTATAGTACCAAAGACTACAAACATGGAGAGCATAGGCCACTGAAAATTTAACTCTAAATTACCTTTCCTTGAAATGCAGAAAGTGCTATCTCGGCCTCCTCCTTAGTATTGAAGGAAACAAAACCATATCCAGAAGAACTTCTTGGGTTATCGTGAAATATGATCTCAGCTGAAACTACATTCCCGTTGTTAGCATTGAAGAATTCCTTAAGATCTTTAGCCCTCGCTTGGAATGGTAAATTTGCAACAAACAAGTTGTGTATTGGCAATGGCTTGCGAGTTGGTAGTGTAGAAGGACCTTTTTTCTTTGGTTTAGGTTTAGCCCAGTTAAGCTTCAAAACTCTACCCTGATATTCCTACAAATTGGCATCAGCAGAGGGCTCAATCTCTACTCATTTACACAAAAAGCAACTTAATCACATTGTTCAAATGCAATAAGCTTACATATGATTCAAGATTGTTGAAAGCTGCCACAGCTTCCTCAGGTGAACTCATTGTAACAAAAGCCAGACCCCTGTTTCTGGTCTTGTTATACATTGAAAGCTTCAATCGACAAAGAAGATTAAGCATTTCAGAAAATTGAACACTTGGCAAAAGATAGAAAGAAGATAATTGATTGTACCCGATAACACCCATTTTAAGAAAACTTGACGAAAATAAAAAGACATAAGCCCATTTCTAAAAACAAAGAAAAACAAAACAAAACTCCAAATAGAGTAAACAAAGTAAATAAATGCTAAAGATTAAACAAAAGGCAAAAACCTTTTTGGCTCTATTACAGTTATACATAAAGACGAACCTCAATGTCTACGACAGTACCATACTTCTCAAAGAGAGGGCGAAGATCATCTGCAGTAGAGGTCCATGGAACATTCTGAGCTAGCAGCCTCGTTCTAGAAATTTCCTCTTCCTCTTGTTCTTCAGCTTGGTCCTCCTTTTCTCCATCTTCCACATTCTCTGTTTCTTGAAGCTCTGAAGTTTGAGCAGTGGCCTGAGCTTTGGTTAATAAGGGAGCATGAAACTGACAAAGACTTATCCTTTGAGTTTCTATGGCTGGTTTTAACGAAGGAGGAGGACAAGAAATGAAGGGATTGAGCTGTAGTGGTTTGTGAAGGGGTGAAGACAGGATTTTATGGGTGGAGAAGCTAGCTGTGCATGGAAAATGGAGAAGACGAAACAACGCCATTGGTACCGTAAACAATTGAAACTTCCAAGGCAAAATCAATGGTTCAGAGTTGTCATCCACGTGAAGCTTAATTGGATTTTGGATTGTTTCTTCAGTACTGTGTTTCAGAAGCAAGGAAAGAGCGAAAAGGAGGGAGAGTGGGAGGAAGGAGAGAGGGAGTGGATAAGGAAGATAAAATAAATATTATGAAAAATAAATTATAGATATTTGCTAAAGTTATTAATATCACTTTTCAATCAATAAATAGAATATTGGTACTTCCCTAAAAAGAAAAAAGGAATCTTTGTACAACAATAGTGAAACAATTTATTATTCCTTAAAAAAAGTAAATTAATTTTCTTTCAAAAAAGAAAATAAATCTCTAATGTTCTTTTAAGGTTAAGAAATAAGAGGAGTTTATCTGTATTTTTGTATAAATATATATCAAGGAAAAAATGTAAAAGGAAGCACTATAAACGATGGTTTTAATTGAATTGAATTTGTGTTTGAGATTTTTAATTTTAAATTTTATAAAAATAATTTTTTAAAAGAAACGATAAAATTTAATTACTATTTTGTTCGAACGAAACTCAATACAAATAAAATTGATGTGATTACTAAACAATAATATCTTTAGGATATACGATCAATTAATCTAATAAACAAAGAGAAAAAAAGAAATTATTTGTAAACAATCTCATCAAATTAGGATTGAGGTGTAAAAAAAAGAAGAAGAGAGAATTAATTGGTTAGTAATATCACCTCATTTGTATCACCTTTATTTTTTTAAAGGAAATTTATATTTCCTTTTAACGAAATTGTTTTCTTTATGGCCTTGCTTTAAGCATAAGAAAATATGTGAACGAACGTTTAAAATCTGTGCATGCTAAGAAGTTCTTTTATTTAAGATTTTTCTTTTTTTTTCCTTCAAATTAGAACCGAGTTTGTATTCTTTAATACACATATTGGACCTATTTTTCTGCGTTGCTTTAAGTGCCTCTTATGGCCTCGGTGATAAACTCCTTCAAACTTTATTAAGCTAGAATTATCCTTTTCCTTACGGTTATATATAAGCTTTCTTTTATAACTCTCTGTTCTTTTGGCAATTGACGCATGACACTTTTCAGTCATCTTAAAAAGCTGACTAATTCTGAAGTTCTAAAGCATGCATTTATTGGTTTTTAGTAGGATTTCTTATTCTTATTCATTTTATTTTTGAAGAAAGAAATGTATCCTTAACAAATATTTCCCCTGAAAAATGCATGGTGCTATATTCGCCTTTGTAACAATGGTAATGAGTCAGTGCATTATAATCCACTCCAATGCCCAAGAATGAAAGCTGTTTGGTGGAATTCTCGATGGCAAGTGAGGTTGGAAGCTTTTTCACAGTAGGAGGTGAATAGGTGGATTGAGAAACTTATAAACCCGAATAACTCATTTCTCATGAATAGTTGGTCAGTGAGGAAAAGGAAAAACTAGCACACTCTGCAGTGGTCGCGTTGGAACAACTATGGCTCCTCAGGAACAAAATTAGAAATGGAGAAACTATCGGAGGAAGCTGGGAATGGCATTCTCTACACTTGCTAGGGAATATTATAAAGCTGCAATGAACAGATAAATCAAAAGTAGTGCTGCTACGCCTAATGTCAGTTGGAAGGCGCCCCTAGAGGGTGGATCAAGGTCAATTTTGATGCGGTTTGTGCTGAGGAAGAATCATTTACTGCTTGCATTGCAAAAGACCACCAAGGAAATTTGCTGCATGTGTATAAGCAATTTCAGCCCATGCGAGTCATTTGTTGCAGAGGTTAGAGCTGCTTTACAAGAACTAAAATTAACTATCAAACTGAATCTATCGAAGGCTATTATCGAAGGAGACTCAGTTATGTTATTAATGCTTTAAATGGCATAAAGAAGCAGTTGAATGGCAAGGTAGAGATCTCATTGGAGAAGGTGGAGGGCAGACTAGCTTGGCAGTTGGCTTATGCACCCAAACTCTGTAACACTTGTGCCTAATGTTGCTAATTGGCTCAGTCCCAACATTTTTCTGGTGATATTCCCCAACCCCCCCCGCTCTTTTGTTTGATAGAGGAGGTACTGAACCTGATGTAATTAGCCAAAAAAAAAAAAACATGTTGGTATTCTGGAAAACATTTCAGTTTATTCTTTCAGCACTCCAAAGTATTTATAATAACTTTAAGAATTTGTAGAAGTTTGAGGAAGAAAACTTCCAGCACGTTCATTGTACAGCAATATTATCATTTTAATTGTTAAAATATCCAAGCTGTATTTTATACTTGAAGTAAAAAGAAAAAAACGAATGTAAAATTAAGTTTTCCTAATAAAAGATAAAGGCTTGATCAAGAGTAACAAAACATTTCTTGTACAAGAATCACAAAGAGATTTTGCTATAAAAGAAGAAAATATACAGCAACGCAGGAATACGCTTTACCACTACTTGTGGGTTCTTGCTTCTGGAGAGTACTGATGCAAGGGTGACAAAGGCCGTCTTACTGAATCAACCTCGGTAAACTCGATCTTCTTCTCAACTGGGCTGCTCAATTTGGGGCTAGATTTCCGCTTGTTACTCTACAAATGATGAGTAAATTTAGATATCAGTCATTTACTAGCAATAAAAACTCTAAACAAACCTGTAATAGGCATTTATCTATATGCATGAGTACACAATATCCTAAAATGTACTGTTCATTATTTGGGTTGCTTACTTTTGTTGAAGCACTGCCAGAATATTTTCCACCAGAACCTGGGGTATGCTTCTCTCTGTGCAATTGCCTCATTAGCCTTTTATTCTCCTCATCTAATACATTGTTTTCCTCAAACAACACCTTCACCTGAGTGCAAAAAAGTTGCTTTAGTTACAGCTAAGCTGACATGAAATTAAATAATACGTTCTCATACAAATTACCTCGTCCTCTGCTCTATGAAGGTTAAGCCTTAAATGTTCCTTGTCTTTCTCCAAATTCTTAACTTCAGCAATCAGTGCTAGTACTTTCTGAGTTGATGGCTCCAAACTAGAATGTAAAGAAGGAACAGCACACAAACTTTCAGCAAGAAGTTACAACAATCAAGAATGATTTTTGTGGCCTGAAGACTCATCAGTATGATAGTTATCTTGATTATAACAAAAAAATAAACGTCAATTTACCTATTCCAGAATTTCAGCATCCTTTGGCAAACTTCTATTCCACTATTAGCTTCTAGGAATGAGCGTGCCCTTGATGCAACTTCTTCTTTCCCAATTGCAGTTGCCAAGAGGGACTCAAGTAAAAATTGTTCATGAGTAACTGTGTCCTCCATTGATGTACTTGCCTTCAGGTGTAACAGTCATATGATTGTCAGTCTCCATGACAACTTTTGTTCATATGTTATGAAATTTCTTGTTTAAAGAATTAGATCAGCATCTCATAGTAAAATGCAAAATCTAGAGGAATACAAACATGTTTCCATTTTTTAGCAGGGGAACCCCGGGGGCTGGAGGGGTGGGAGTCTGGGGTGGGAGAGGGACAGAGAGAGAGAGCTAAGAACTTAATATACAATGTACAATAAAATGCAAAGAATTATACCCCCTTCGTCTGCAATTGAATGTCAAGTTCCTATTTATGTTGAATAGAAAAGTGGATATTCAATTCTGGAAGGAGGGAATAGCAATTATTACAGCAGCAATTTAATTATTTGTTGATAACTAGTATGATAATCATATGAAAATTTCAACCGTATCAGATTTAACATATAACTTACCTCCTAGCTTTCCCCCCGTGCTAAATTTTACCAGCCAATTTATGAATATTATGAAGTGGGAGTATTATTTTATTGCATCTTAGGCATAAGTTCCTACTCTCCAAAACTCTAGTTTTCCATACGAAAATAAAGGGAAAAACAAAGGCTTTGATTTAGGAACTTATTTGTCCAACAAAGCACTAAACCAACGTAACAATAAATGTTGATTCCCTTCAGAAACTATTTCACCAACAGCTTTCACTACAAACAGAGCTTTTTAAAGATAAAATCTAGATCACTACGCATAGCTAATTAGCAATTCAAGTTTCACTTGTCTGGTGGCATCTCCATTAAATTATTCGAGTGCATCTGAGTTTTGACAGTTCAGAAGATCATTCCTCAGAAAATAAGATCAATTCCTCAATATATGGTTTCTGCTGTGGATTAAGCCAGTGAAGTTTCATAAAGACTAGTCTTTGATGGAGAGTGCAAAGAGATTGAGACTAAACATGAAAGAAACAGATGTACTATAATCTTCAACATCTGAAATTCTTTTAAGTCTGCAGTGTTAACATGAAGCACAACTACTGAACACATTGAAAACTAGGAAAAGCATAATCTATTGTTCAAGTGCAATTAATAATAGCACAACAGGAAAGAGAAAGGAAGTAAAAAAATCTTCTAAGAAATTTGCCCGAAGAAAAACTGATAGTGGTTTGTTCAACAAATAATACAAAAGTAATTGACCTTTCCCTACATAATTAATTAAAAAATAAAAACAGGAATGCTCACAAACTTTATTTACTACTCATTCAAATATCAACGAAAGCACCTGAAAGTTTTCCATGAAGTCACAATATCCCACAAAGCTGAAAGATTGTTGAGAGTAAAACCAAACATACAGTCTCCATTCTACAACTGATGTCTATGCAAATATTTTCAACCTATATAGAGATTAACCTAGATTCACCAAAGCTAATCACCACTTTCCTATGTTCCAGCAATTAACTTCTTCGCGACGAGTTAAAGTCAGATTGGCAGAAACTGAGTAAATAGTCCCATCTACTTGCAGAAAAAGATCACCCAAGTTCTCAAGTACATGGACAATCTTCTTCTTATAAAACCTTTTGACACAGTTTGACACACTTAGTAATTAACAAATCTAGGGCAGTTTGACACTGTTCCCTTTCTCATAAAATACATTTACAAACACATAGTTCCATTTCAAGAACTTTCAGGCAATCAGAATAACCTTAAGCCAGGTGACCAACTTGTCTACAAGTATCTTAGACTTTCCTTGAAATTTTCTTGAATCCAGCTGTCAAATGAAATAACAACTTCTCTATATATAGAGTCAAACAAATAGAGCTTTCAAGTTCTACAAGAAAATCACACTCTATCCAGATACCCAAAAAAAAATTAAAAAACCTAGAAACTACCATTACCATAAAACTAAGAACTGTGATCTATTCCCTAACAATAGAATTGAGATAATTCAAACATCTAAGCCAACTGGTTGGACTAGGAACAATCCACTGTATTCTATTACATTCATTTGACTAGCAAACAAATAAAATAATTGCCTTTCAAAATGGTTCTTTTTTAATTTTCAGTGTACGACTATTCGATGCTTTTTGCTAAAATGAACTGCTCAAAATTTACAGGTAAACATCCACATGGAAGGCAAAGCATGCGTTCCTTGCATAAACACAAGTTCTCATATTTTTCTGAATAAGAAATTACTATCTAAACCTGTTTTGAAATAATTCTGCTCCAAGTCATTCTTCGTTGCATAAACACAAGTTCTCTCTTCTTTTTGTTTTCTTTTTCCTTACATCCTGTCAAGATGTGCATATGACTGAAAGAAGTTGTCCTAACTATGTCGTGGCTCATGCTTTTTTTCCTTCCTATTGTTCAAAAACTTCAATAGAACGAAGGATAAGTTAGTACAAGTCTAAACTTTCTTGTCACAATCTCACGTCTCCATTTTTTCCATTACAGAAAAATAAATTGTCACTCATTCTTTTAAATTAGTATAAATATCCACCAAAATATAGTAATAGTTTCGTAGTAGTTTATTCACCTACTGATTGAACCTCATAGAAATTAAGAACCACAGAAAATTTACCGACTGTGCCTCAGATTGATACTTATAAAACTGCAGTTCCTCCGATAACCTTTTGTGCTCTTCCTCCAACTCGTGAACCCGAATCTCAGCCTCCTTCGCCCTTTGATCGGCCTCGTTCCCAAAATCCATCAATGCCTCGCGATCATGATCATACAAAGAGCATTCCCTCTCCCACCTCTTGCACTGTGCTAATAAGTTGGCACACTCCATTGCCAATTTCTGGTTCTCCTCAACAAACTTCTTCAAAGCTTGTGCATTCATAGTCGCCTCTGCCTTCAAAGATATAGAATTATCTTATTAAACCTGAAGAAGATATTCTTTTGACTGAACATTCTTGGGAAAACAGGGTAACAGAAAAAAAAGAAAAAATTAAATAGAGTTTCTAACCCTAGCGCGATAGATAATTTCCTCTTTTTCCTTGAGTTTGGACTGGAGATGCAGATACTGATTGCGTAAACGGTATCGGGCTTCCTCAGAGGCACGGAGCTTCATTTGGAGAGTTTCTGTTGATACAGGAAGGCCCAGAGTGCACTCGATTGATTCTCGAATGTAATCTTCTGTTTCTTGCGAAAGATCCATTCTTGAATGTTTTACCAAAATCAAACAAAGGACCCCAGAAAATAAGCACAAATTAACTTCTTAACTCAGAATTTGGCCAAATGGCCGCAGAGAAATTCCCCGGAAGAAACCCTAGGCGTAACTCAATAGAAAGAATGAAGAGAAAGAGAAAGCGCGAGCGGTGCAGAGGGGTTTCTGTCCGAAATTTGAAGCAGCATTTGAATGGGGAAGGAGAGAGGGAGAGCCGTTTGAGAACCCATTTGCCTTTAAACTGTGCGAATACAAATGAGAAGTGCACGTGGCTCTATCACAGTGGACGAGGCCATTGTTTCATTTTCCTTTACTTCTGGAAGTGAAAGAAAAAAAGAAAAGAAGAAAAAATATAATACAAAATTATTACTTTGTTTTTTCTTTTTCAGTGGCTGTTTTCAGCTTCTATAGTTCTATGTAATAGTACTGTTATCTTACCGTAAAAAAAAATTAAAAAAGAAGAAAGATCTTTTCTCTCACTGTGTTGTGCATTGATAATGTGAATTAGTTATCTTATTTTTTGAAAAATAATTTTTTGATAAATAATATTTGCTAAAAGTATTTTTTAAAATTTTTTATATTTTAATTCATAATAGATAAAACTCGAACTATTCAAAATATGCTTGCGTATGTTTATTGATAAATAATCAATAGTAATTCTTTATTACAAGAATCTCATATTAGAATTTAAAAATATATCATGATAAAAGTCCCTATTTGTGTTGAACTTCAATGCTAAATAAGGTGGCCAAATTAATAGCCACACCCAAATAATTCATGATTTTATAAAAGGCTTGTTTTATTAATGATAATTTTATTGATATAGGATAATTTTTTATAATTTTAATTTTAAAAAATGTGATGATGCTCCCAACTTGGGTGCTCCAGCTGGTATGTGCGCAAGCTTTTGGCTCAACTTGTTGCGTGCCAAATTTTGGCACTAACATAGTGTCACTTATTTTTTAAAAAAATTAAATTAACATAATTTACTTCAATATCTATATAATTTAAAATCAGAGCTGAGCTTAATTTTCTTTCCAACAATCTAAGATATCGATCGAATATTAGCATCTTCATTCATTTCAGTCATTAAGTCTTGAACATTACTAACTTCCCAGTTAGATCTTAACATGTAAGAATATTCTCTTGGATGAAGTTGGTGATTATGTTCTATAACATAATCGATGATGATATAAACACACCTTACCTCATTAAGGCGCAATTGTATGTATGCATTGTAGCTTATTCTTTTCTTGCTTCTTCATCGCTCCAGTCAAGTCCTTGTTTGGATGCGAAAGTCAACTGTGTCGGTGTTCTTGGAGTCTAATGTGCTGCCATTACTGAATCATTCTTTGTTGTGAGCATACTTTGTATAGTGCACTTTATTTATTTTGGATAAATTTTTCTCATATATGATCATTGTGGCCAATATTGTGCGATGGGTGTAGTTATTGTAGAATTGGTAAGTATTCTCCACAGTAGTGAATTTCGTTTTCTTTATTTCTTTCTAGTTTTTTGAAACATCATTAAATTTTCAAACCCTGAATAATAATAAATTTGCATGTGCTAAATAAATATTTTATTCGTGAATAATTATTCATTGTATTATAAACAATTGTTCATTGAATAGTGAACAATTATTCGGTACTGTTTGAACAATTGTTCAAAATTTCAAATTGCATTTTGAATAATTGTTCTCCAGCCAAGATACATTCTACATTGTGAATAAATATTTAGTACTTAGTGAACAATTATTTGATGCATTATGAATAATTATTCAGTTCAATATAAATAATTATTAATGTATTATAAATAATAATTTAATATACTATAAATAATTATTCGTGAAGCCTTTTGTTACCCGTTGTTTTGCTTATATTTTTTCTAAGTATTGTATCCGATCCCTGCCCTTGACGTTTTAGGCTGCTCGCTTTACGCATGTGTAGCTTCATATTTTTTTTCTTTTGATAGATAATTACACGGGGAAGGGAAGAGACAGACCACATGTACAGCCGGACGTAGCGGAGCACAGAGGAAAAAGAGAGGCAATACCAAGAGGGACCCACACTCTCACACCATCCAGGTAATTACTGACTGGAAAGGGAGGTGTGGACTCTTATGAATTGCTTCTCAATTCTACTATAAGTCTGATGTAGGACTGTCTTAGGGACCGACCAAGGTTTTTTTCTTTTGATAAATAATTACATGGGGAAGGGAAGAGACATACCACATGGACAGCCGGACGTAGCGGAGCACAGAAGAGAAAGAGAGGCAAGATCAAGAAGGACCTACACTCTCATACCATCCAAGTAATTGCTGACTAAAAAAAGATGTATGAATTCTTATAAATTGCTTTTCAATTTTACTTTGAGTACAATGTGAGACTGCCTCAGGACGACCAGCTTCATATTCTTTCTTTAGTGTAAGACGACTTCATCAGAAGTGAAATAATGATTCCAGAAATGTGTGCGCAACAACCGAAGATCCTTTTCCATTCTATGCATACCCAAAATAAGACTCAAAAAACCCAAAGATCATATCTTTTTGACAGATAACAAGATTACATCCACTAAAAATACAGAAAGAGCAGAGTATTAATGTTACCTTAGCCGTAGTTGGACTTGTACGAATGTATTTGGGTTGCGAAGAATTTTTGTAAAGAATGAGGCGGAGAAGAAAAGAGGAAGAAAGAAGACCGAGAGAGAAGTAAGAGAGAGATGTTTCTTTACTCGTGATTAACTTTTGAGTGATATTTGATAGCTTGCAACTTTTGAGATGACAAGATTGAAATTGATGGAAAAATTTTAAACCCTTTTTTGTTTTAATACTCTTCTTCATCTTCATTCAGCCGTCGGATTAGTAGAGGCCGATTCAACTATTTGAGTTAAGTTCTGCACATTGGGAAAAAGAAGTGTGGGAGCGTAGCCATTTCGCAAGGTTCCAACACAGCAGTCAGGAGCACTGGCCCGGACTGTACCTTTTTTTTTTTTTTTTTGCCCCCTTATCTTCTCTTTTCTTTTCTGAGGGGAGCTGCGGTGCTTTTAAAAACAATCGGTCACCCCTTATCAGCACCCACGTCTCCGAAGTGTTGACTCTTCCAGAGACTCAACTCTCTGCACTTGGCCTCCCCAGCTGAACTGCAACTTGAAGGTGACAAACCTCCCCCCCTGGTTAAGTCCGTAAAGCAGAACTGTTTTTTAATCTAAATTTTTTTCTGTTCAAGAATGTTCTTGTAATTGCTGAAATCCATAGCTTATCAGTGAAAGGATGGTGAAACTAATTTGATTTCAAAACAGAAGGTAATGGAATAGTAATCGAACTTAATAGTCAAGTAATTCCATCATACTTGAATTCTTCTAGGCAATAAAGTAATCCAGATAATCGGACTACGCATTGCGCTCGGTTTTTTGCTGTCACCGTATATGGCTTCTGTTTCTTTGTTTCTCCCAGCAAGTAAAAATGTTTCCTTTTCCCCAAATTTATCCTCTTTCTATGCTATGTGCACAATTGTCCTGATGGCATGAATTGTGGGCTCGGATCACTTGTTTAGAACATGAGCAACGTATGAAAGAAAATTACTGTATAAGCCCCCTTGTTCTATGCTAGATATAGGCAATCTTATCTTTGCAGGAGAAAAGATGTTGTAATGCATCTTGAACTTTGAACCATAATAGAGCAATAACAATGTTATTGTTGTGCCAAGAATCAGATGCTGCTTCTATTTAGGTAAACAATGTCAAGAATGAATCGGCTGGAAAGTGACGAAAATTGTAAGAGGAGTTCGAGAATTTTGCCAAGACTCAAGCGTTTATTGTTGTCAGAATACAGAAGATACATGCTGTTGCGAAATGAATCATCTGCAGCTCAGTGTTTCGTGGTTCAAAAATGCCGAATCTCGTCTGAATCATCATATGTCAGGACTCTTCGGCGTAAGTTCCTTGGCTTGGACAGGGCATTTAGTACATGTCGCTATTCCTGGATCCAGAGGGGAGTATGTTCGATGGAATAATTTCTTAGATGTATTACCGCATCCCCAAGGGTTAGGTCCACATTTTACAGGTCAGTGGAATCTTTATGCCCAAAACACCGAGCAGTGTTTGTGAGGAGGGTCAACAAAAAGAATTAAGACCCTGTATTATTTAGAAGTAGCATGGCATGAATGATTGTTCAAGTTCTGATTTAATCTCTATTTGATACAATTGTTGAGGTATAAATAATGCTCAGAATTTCAATGCTATAGCTTATTTGAGGTTTATGTGCTCAATATACATAAAAAGTTCTTATTCCCCGATACAGTTTTAAATATGAAGCTCATTATTTAATTTTGTTAGCTAATATAAGTTTTGGAGTGGTCTTTTTCTTCCCCATGCATTCATTTGAGTGTTAGAGAAAAGGTTGAACCACTTTATGATAAAGCTACACATAGTTTTCTAGTTTTATTTGTTCATAACATTTATCTAACTTGCTTGTTTCATGCGAGTACCAGGTTGAGTTTCTGCATAATCTTAAATTTAGTATGGGTTGGAAAGCTGCTCAGAAACTCATACATCATTGGAAGATTCTCAGAGGTGATAATGTATGGAAAAGGATGAAACCCCTGCCTCCTTCAATCCCCCCACCCCACCCCCCCTGGTGCGCGGTTCTGGAGATGACAATTGTTAATTGTCCTTTGTTGATACTTACAGGTTATGATAATCCGAGGAAAAGATAAAGGAGAAACTGGTATTATAAAGCGTGTTGTACGTTCTCAAAACCGTGTAATCATTGAGGGCAAGAATTTAGTGAGTGCTTCACTTTTCCCTTTTTTGTGATATCCCACCTTTCACTGGAATGGTTCAGTTCCAGTGCTCTTTTATTGGAGTGAGATCTCAAAACCAAGCTATTATTGTTTCAACAAAAACTTTTTCAAATTTGACTTGTTTTATCTTGTTGAAGCATTCCAATTTTCTGTGCATATACATGATTTCTTAATCTTTCTGTTCATTTCTTTAAATTCACGTGGTGTTATCCTGTTATTTTCCTCACAGGTTAAAAAGCATATTAAGCAAGGACAAGGTCATGAAGGGGGGATCTTTACAGTTGAAGCCCCATTGCATGTTTCAAATGTCCAGGTTTTAGATCCAGTTACTGGGTAAGGATCTATGTATGTGTTTATTCTTTTTTTTCCTTGTTCTATTTATTTTTTGGTGTGGGGGAATCAATGTGAGTTCGCTTGTGATAAAATGGTCAAGTTATTTTTACAGGAAGCCTTGCAAGGTGGGAATCAAATACTTGGAAGATGGAACAAAAGTAAGAGTTGCACGAGGAATTGGAGCTTCAGGTTCTATAATTCCTTGTCCAGATATCTTAAAGATAAGGATCACCCCAAGACCAACTGTTGGTAATGCTCAAACACTAACATCTCTCTTACCCTGAGTTTCTGCATTTTTCTGCATCTATTAGCTGAAGAAAAACAATAAGTTGTTAGACAATGAGATACCTAGTATGATATGAGGTTTAGGATTTTGCCTAAAATGTTCTTGGCATGACACTAACATGAGGAGCGTGTGAAGACTGTTTAAGGTGACCTCTGGTGCTGCTGATAACTTTGCTGACTTTTTACAAGCACTTTGATAGGATGCTGCTACCTAGGTATCGGATTGAGTAGATGAAACCCTCCTGTTAATTAAACATTATCACATATTGGCATAAAGGATACTGGAAAATAGATGGAAACTTGAAAGAGAAATTATAAAAATTGAACTGTTGGAATATACTAATTTCCTAGTTCATCTTTATGGAAAAAGAACACGATATCATCTTGATTAGACTTAATGAGGAAGGACTTTTGGGGCTCAAACAAAGGATATTGGAGCTTAATAAATTAGGGTGGGGAGAGTATTATCAATCTTTTGATCAAGTGGAGGATTAGAGGCATCTAGAAATGGGCTTCTTGATTTGGAACTTTCACTTTGCCTCTCCTCAAGGAAAACATTGATTGTAGATTCTTTTTGTTTTGTAATTTTTTTGGGGGGGGGGGGGGGCGGGAGTGGTGGTGGATTACTTGTGGGAGACTCTGGAGCACAATGTTGCTAAATTTAGCTTGCGTTGATCCACATTTCATGGGAAAAGCCTGCTGGGCTTGTGAAAGGAATGGAGCAATCTACTCGAGATCAAGTTATTTAGTTATGTTCTCCCTGTTGTTGCTAAGATTGGCTCTCCATCTAAGTTGATGGTTTATATGAATCTTTTGCTTCTGAATTCTCCGTTCTCTTTCTCATCTGAGGATCTATTGTGCTATAACATGATTATTTTTTCATTATAGAGAGGCGAGCTTCTTATACTTATGTATGCTAGTTTCTGGCACAAGTTAAAGCATCATAAATAAAGGCAAGAAAGTTTCGAGATAGAACTTTCTAGGCTATGCCGACTGCGCTAAAAGCTTATTTTATAGATTTCAGGGGCTTATGCCTTCAGGCTTCAAGACCAAATGTTGTATTGAAAAAAAAAAGATATTTGGCTAGCCTAATGTTTCTTTGAAAATTACATGCTTATTTTGTGCATGTGTTAATCCCGTTCTATCTTTTTTGTGCAGCTGGTCCCAAGGATACACCGATGGATCTAGTGTTAGAGAAAACTTATGATCCCAAAATTGGAATGGGCATGCCTGATCTTTGAGTCTGGATCTTCAAGCTTAGAGGTTGCAGGGTCCAATGTAGTTTGCGCTTTGTGAATTATTGGGAATTATGCTTATTACCTACAATGACCCTTAAAATTTTGGATTAGGATTAGTTCCTTAGGTGTAAAAACTTCTTTGCTTTGTTTGTGATATTACCTTTGCAAATGATGTTGGTGGATTTCAAGAATTTTTTGTTAGAATATAAGAAAGTTTCGGTTATAGAATTTAGCATAAATATATGGAAAAAAAGAAGAATATATTTATAACTTGGAAAGTCAAATTAAATAGGGCTACTATTATGTTTACAGTATATATTTCAATCAAAAGCCGTGTTCTTCAATTAAGAGCCCTGTTCTGTGTGCATCAACATTCAAAAGCTTCCTTAAGAGGACAGAACACAGGCCTTATGGTTAGAACTTAGGATAGAAAGGGTTGTTTCTTATAATAAACGAGAAAAGGGGAAAAGAGATAAAAGAAATTAGTTATATTTGCACTTATATTATTTTTGCTTTACTCTTTTTAATTAAAAAAAACTTTTATCTTATTTTTTTATATAAGTTTTTTTATCAATTATATTTATTAAATTATAAATATTGCTTCAAAATTCAACTAAAAAATGCAGATCATAGTTTTTAAGGGTAATTTTGTTCATACATAATTTTGGAAGAAGAGAAATAGGGAATGGTTTGAAAGTTAAGAAAATATTATTTATTGTTGTAATTTTACTTGTATTCAAGATAACTAATTCCATTAATTTTGGACCCATGACACTAAAAAATAGTAAAAATATCATAAATGAATAAAAATATTATTAAAAATAATTGCTTGTGCGTACAACATGACTCTTCTTCTTAAAATTTATTACAATATTTAAAATTTAACAATAGATATAATTATTTTTTAAAAATTCATATATATAAAAAAATAAAATAAAATTTTTAGTAAAAAAAATAAAAATAGTGTAAAAGTAAATTTTACCAATTTCTCTAGAGATAAACCATGAAATAAGAGTGTGCATAAGACGAGCTGTAAAAGTCAAATAATAATTATCTTTTGACGTACAAAAATAATGTCTAATTCATTTTATTGAAACAGTCTTGACTAGAAGGAAAAGTTTCAAAATGATCGAAAAGATAATGAAATTAACATGCCACTTGACCGTGCAGAAGAAAAGAAATTCTTAAAGAGGGAATGGGATATGTACTAAACCCATTCATGTCCTTGAAAAGCAAGACTAAAGACAAACACAAATAATTTATAGGACCTAGTAACATAAATCCTGTCTTAAAAATCTAGAAGAAAACGGTTTGAAAGCACACCCAACATAAAACAACGCTATATCTTATTCCAGGGCCAAAATACTTGGGAACTTCCCCCATACTGAGCTGTACATTCATCCACTATTCTGCTGTACAATAATAACCCAGAGGAAAGGTTATCCAATTTGAAAGCTGAGCTGGACATGCATCCATTCATACTACTATAGGCAGTAGCAACTCAAAAACCACCAACATGCTGCCTCGCAATATTTCCATATCTACCAGGTGTCACATTACTGCTTCCATAAGCTGGAGGCGCATTACTTGTGCTAGGGCAATCTTTTGCCCAGTGACCAAACTGATGGCATTTGAAGCACTCGCTAGATGCACCGCCGGCACTCGCTCCAGGGGTAACCCTATTGGCAAAGCCACCTCCATGTGGTTGTGCCTGAACATTCATAACACTGGGGCAATTAGCAGAGGTATGGCCTGCACCACCACAGCTATTACAGCATGAATACATGCCAGTAGAGCTAGTTGAAGCAGGCCTAGAACCACCATACTGACTCCCATACGAAATCCCTTGGTTTGCACGCATTCCTATGTCCCTACCAACACTCGTCGTACTTGCACCGTAATTTGAGACACTGGTCGCGGGCTCCCTATGTATACTCCCAGAACCAGTGGCATCCAATCCAGAGCTGGGAATAACGTTTTCTGTCTTCGCAGGCAGAGAATCCAAGTCTTCATTCTTTAGCTTATCTATTAAGTCCAGCAGATACCTGGTCTCTGATGAACAGTTTATCTTCTCTGCTTTAACTACCGTTGACTTAACACGCTGCTCATCACTGAAAGTCTCCTCCTTTACCTTCAACTTAAAAATATACTTGGAAAACAGAACATTACGCATTATATCTGCAAAACCATCATCATCTTGCTCCTCATACTTCTTAAAGTACAGCTCTTTAGCAGACATACCCATGATCTCCATACCAGCTTCCTGAAAAGCAGTAACCCATGTTAAGCCTGTGTGATCCTGGATCTGCAATTGGAGAATATATCTGTAGTCACATTCATCAATGGTCTGATCACACCTATCACATCTCCATTTTCCATCCCCATTATTTGTAACTTTTTTGTTGCATTGTCGATCCCCAACGCTGAGAGGACAAGCAGTATAGCAAAAGTTTTCACCCTTTACAAATGTAAGAGTTGCACAGACAGTGATCCAATCAGGCTTCTCAGAAGTCCCCAGTCCTTCATCTTTGATTTGAGATATATTCTTCCGCACCTCTGTACGCACCATGGTGGTTGTTTCCCTGGAGATTGATACATAGAGTGTGCTCTTCCCATCCTCTTCAAACCAGGACTTCAGTTTACGAGCCTCGGGAAAATCTGGCTCTATGAACAACTGGCTTGTAGATATAGTTCCCAGTGATTTCCCATTGAAATCACTGACTTTCCCAGATTTGATGGCCAAAACAGGGAACAGCCCAGAATCACACAAGCTCTGCAGTCTTTGCCCTTCAGCATTGCAAAAACTTCCCCATAGAGTCACTTCAACACTTCTACCGGACATGTCCTTTAGCTGAAGGGTTTGTTTCTGAGTTTCAGTGCCATTTTTTCTCAATATTGTGCTACATGGACTAATTGGAGACACAACACCAATAACATCCAAAATACTGTTATTCTCCATTCCTTCAATATCACTTATGATGCGAAAATGGAACTGCTGCTGTGGAATTGACTTATCATCCTCAAAGCAAGGCTGTATTATTGAAGTATTGTCCAGGGTAATTTCATGATCATTGCGTAGATGATTGTAAGCTTTCTGAGCAGGCTTTAAGGTACCCTTTGAGATCATATATACCTTCCTTGGCTCAATCTGGTGGTAGAATTGATCAGCCACAGCATTAAAGCAGGTCACCCGTATTTCTCCACCATCAGCGTCAAGAAGGTCGAAAGAAAATACCTTACCTTCACCTCGAGGATTATTGTAGCGTCTAAGTTCCGTTTTTGCTGTCACTCTAGCCTTAATGGTCCATCGACCCTGGTAAGGATTCAAAGCAGCAATAGGTATAATCCTTGCAGGTGCTTCATTTTCAGCAATGGGTCCTCTATTTGCGAACATCGGTGATGGCTGTTGATAAGACGGCGGAGGTGGTCGGAAGTTACTATTAACAGGAGTTCGCAATGTGCCAATGACAGTCTCTGTTTTAGGATACATAGGAGCTGCAGTTGTTGGATTATATCTGCTTGAATCAGGATTAGTTGGAAAAGCAGCATGTGAAACTGTACTGCGATCCACTTGAGGAGGTTGCATATGATTAATCCCAAACATATTTGGTCTAGGAGAGGAACCACTAACAACTTGGCCAGCAGTAAATGTTTGAGCACAACCACTTGCTATCCCAGGTTGGTTCATTGGATTAACTGATGGAGATGATCTTGTGACAGGAGCAGCATTATCATCAGTCTTGCGCTGGTATGGTACTGGTTCACCAATAGGTTCGCATTCTTCAAGAATCACATCTAAATCAAGAATAATGATGATCCTGCTCAACATAATATACAACTTCCAGTCAATTAAATTATCGACAAAACTAAATAACACACCACATGCAAGATGCATAATACGTGATAGTACAGAAGACTATTGAACAAATTCCAGAATCCATTTAAAATTATTAATCAAAGAAAGACAATAGTGTTGAATATCAGTTCAAGGACTAGCTTGCAATTAATGAAAACAAATAGTTTACAGTCAAATGAATCACATACATATTGAAAAGTAAACAATTAAGTCACACTTCATCCTGAGGTGAGGTGAAATCTCAAGAGGTTATTTAACAAACTCATTATCGGAGACAAACAACTCATCCACTTTCTCTATGGTAGGAGCCAGCAAGGGCAAAGAGCATGTCAACCCGCTTGGTCAGGACCATGGGGGTCCCACCAGCCATTGAGTGCCCAGAGCCATAAGCTACCTGCTCCAGAGGTGCAATAGAACATAGGCAAAATACAAGAAAGAGAGCAAAGGCCAAACTCGATTCAGAAATAGTAGAAAGTGAGTGCAGACGGAGCTGAAAAGAGATCACATGTTCCCAGAGCAGACAAACATGAAGACTGTAGAAGAAACCAAAGGAGATTCAAAGAAACCTCATAATCATAATAATGACAAATATCATTCCCTTCCTTTTAAACCTGGTTTACAGGGAAAAAGAAAATAAGAATGAAGCAGGAGCAAATTGAAACATTTTCTAGTTCAGGGAATCAAATGCTTTCACTTCCCCAAATTTCAAGTATTCCTTACAAAATGAGGATATTAAAAAGTTTTGTAAAAAAAATGTAAAGCAAATAACGAAACAGCATTCAATTCACAGTCAATAACATACCTCTAATGCATCATTACATGCATAATATCCACAATCATTGCTGGGCATCATTTTTCCTCTAGTTTCACCATCATAAAAGAAATCAAATTTGAAGAACCAGTGATTAAACCACACATATTTTTTTTCTTTAATGCTCTTAAACCTCACATTTATCTTTATTAGAAGAACCTGTTTTGGATAACACAATGAAATCATGAATTTCACGTAAGAAGACACAGAAGTAGGTATCGCTTGGAAGCCCGTTCCAACTACTATAAGAAGACAAATGCAATAGGTATATATCTCAGGATGAACATAAGATAAAATGTCCACAGACAATAATATAAACACATATCAAGTACCTGTCCATTGCCACCCAACACGTAGATTTTACCTCAATTGACCAGATCAATACATGTTACAAGTGTACAACACAAGTATCCAAAAGTACTGTGAGCAGAAACACGAATTTAAGTTGGGCACAATAAAATGAAACACTTAAATTATATACCCGACTAGGAAAAGGAAATCCGTAATCTATTTACTTTGGTTTCCTCAAGGACCTATATAAAAAATTTGAATGCAACTTTAAGCAAAACTTAAAGGATACAAAATTGAAAAACTAAATGAAATTAATATGGAGAAAAAACGCATGGAATTAGAGAATTGGATACTTCAGAGCACCTCTAAACCATTTGCCACATATGCCTTCTTTTACGTTCAGAGAAAGATAAAGAGAAAAGACACAACTTTTAAGGCCTACAAGCGAATCTCATCCACTCCCCGCATCCCAAAAATTCTTCTTCAAAAGCACTGAATTTTTAGATACAGGACATATTAGCCTAAAATGTCAAGACTAAATGCTTTTAGGCATGCAACTTATTTGATTGCTCCCCAGCCCACGAACCCTCCCCCAAGTAAGCTTGTTCACAAATTCACCCTGTCAGCCTAAAATAGGGGTTTCAAGACTTTTCAGGTGCGATTTTCAGTATGATTCAAAACCACAGTGAATCAACCAAAAATTCTTACGCCAGCATTTCAGGGAAAAAAAAGAAAAAGAAAAGACAACCCATAAAGATTCAAATGTACATCAGACTACGCAATCCAACGAAGCAAGAGCAGCGCTTTAGATAATTTTACATGCGGTTTTGGATGACATTGCACATGAACTGAGACAGCTGGACAATAGACCCCTTTTGCAGTTTCTGAGAGCGGACCAACTCGTTGCGCTGAGTGGCTAACATGCCTTGCTGCGTATGCACACCGT
Organism: Rauvolfia tetraphylla; assembly: GCA_030512225.1. Taxonomy (NCBI): domain Eukaryota; kingdom Viridiplantae; phylum Streptophyta; class Magnoliopsida; order Gentianales; family Apocynaceae; genus Rauvolfia; species Rauvolfia tetraphylla. The sequence goes on along the minus strand of JAJQKT010000058.1, from coordinate 5,560,327 downwards.
CGGACAAAATCAGCCGATATCTTTCCTTAGCGTTGTTATTCTGATTTTGAGTGTTCACCAGCCTCAGGTCCCAAACCTGCAGCACTGGCTTCACTTCCACACCCTGCTGCTGTGCTTCGCCGCTGGAAAGCATGTCGATTGCCCCGTCCGTCAAGTTTACCGGCGGCGGCATTTTCTCCAAATCAAATTTTCTCCGGAAAATTCTGAGACAGTGGGAAACGGAAAGTTTCTGAGAACAGGGAAACCCTAGTAATGGTGAGAGTGGGCAAGCTGAAAAGAGGAACAGGGAGAGGCGCGAAAACAAATGAAAGCTCTGTTTGGAGGTTTTCAATTTTCCTTGTTTCCGATTTTGCCGGTAGTGTCCGCCATCAACCTATTTATCTTAATTTTTATTTTATTTTTGGTTCAGCTTCTAGTGTAAGCCTTTGGGTCCGCGGGACCTACGAATTCCCACGTGGGGAAGAATAGCACTGGTACGTGTCCGTCGCCATGGTTTTTACTCTCTATTTTTCTGATTTATTAAATTATTGGGACGATACTCCTCCATTAAGGAATAGTTTGGTTCGCGAAAAGGAAAAGGTGAGAAAGAAGTACATTTTATTTTTCTTATGAAAGATATTTATATTTATTTTAATTTTATTTGATATGAGAGAATGAAAGTAAATTATAAATATTTTCTTTTATTTAGTTATAGCAAGAGTGAAAGGAAATGAGATAATATTTTATTGTATTTATAAAATTAACTTCTTAATTAAATTGAGAAATTATTTTAAAATTAAAATTTGATGATATAATGATCTTTTAAATATCAAATACCTCTTAATTTTTTTAAAAGTGTAAGGATTGAAATTGTTGATGTAGAAGGAGGAGCTCCCCTCCACCTTTACTCTTCTCCATTCTCTCTCCCTCTAACTAAATGAAGTAAAACTCCTATTTATTTCTTCTTTTACTTTCCTTCTCCTTTTCCTTTCTCTTTTCCTTCCAACCAAATTAGGCCTAAAGGAGAAAAAAATTGTAGGGATAATTCATTAGTATATCCGGATAAGAAAACTTATAGTTGTGTGTATTTTCAAAATTTAAAATCTATTTGAATTGATAGTAGGCTTAAAAATAATTCTATTTTTAAATAATTTTAGATCACACTTTTTTCTCACAAAATCAAATGTATACATACAAAAAAGTATATTTGGATTAGTTGTTATTATGAAAATCAATACTTATTTTTTTCACTTTTTCTACTTTGGTTCCCATACTTTCTTTACAAATCAATGCAAAATTGTTTTTTTTTTTCAAAAAAATATTTCTTAAAAGGAACCAATCCAAATATTAATCTATCTGCAAAGGTCCAAAATGACCTATATTTTGAAATGAAAAAGGTACTTGATAAATGTGTTTTATCTAAAGGGAAATTGAATAGAGTTCTTTTTTATTTAAGGGGAGAATTAAATATAGTTTAGTTTTGAGTCTTGTAAAAATTAAATAATTTATTAGAGAAAATGCATGTACTTAAAAGTCTTAGTTCCGACACTCTTAAGTTTGATCACATAAGATGGGTTATTGCCAAGATTGGCCTTATTTTTTAAAAATTACACTAAAAGGGACTCGTTTTGGTTACGAATTTTGTAAATGGTCATAACCTCATTTGATTTGACGTTATAGAAGGCTATAATGTCAAATCAAATGGCGTTATAATTGACAACAAAAAAATATATCTGTCATATATATAACGTTTTTCGATTTAGTGTTATAAATACCAAATGTCTTTCGATTTAATGTTATAAAAGCCAAATCAAAAGGTATTATATTTGCACTAGTTGACTTTGACAGAAGCAATGAAAGAAAGGCAGGGTGTGATCTACATGCCACACTCAATGCTTTCAAAGGCAAATGAATAACTGAAAAATGCACTTGCCAAAATTAAAAACTAGATTTGAGCAGAAGCAATGAAAGAAAGGAGGATTTTGCATGGTTTGCATGTGAATATTAAAAAAAATTGCGGCCATGATCACCAAGTAGCAAAGGCAATCTTAAGAGAAATAAAAAATATATTGACTTTTAAATATAGGCAAAAAAATCAAAATTTTCTAACAATAATAAATTTTTTATGTAATTTGATTTTTGAATATTGTTTAGTTTTTATTATTGTTAGAAAATTTTGATTTCTTGGCCTATATATTACATTAAAAAAAAATTTATTATTGTTAGAATTTTTTGATTTTTTGCCTATATATTATTTATAATTTTGGATAAATCTTCATTGGCATAACATGAAGAACAATCGATGGTGACAACGAACCACGAAGTACCGTTTCGATATGGATTAACATAACCCGCACTCTCATCCAAGATGCAACAACTGTTATATGCATATATACATGGTCATAACAGAAGAAATTATGGCTTATTCAATTCCGCAGGACCAAGTTTCTATTAGTTTTGATTTATGTTAGATGTATTCTTATTTAATTTCACGATTATATAATGCTCTCGCAACCACTTGTTTAATAGAATAAATAAAAAATTAAGTTATATGAAATACTAGTATTTGTTTATGAAATTATTAATTTTGCCTTTTAACATTTTTAGTGGTTCTAATAAAGGCATAATGCATTTTATTCCCATATTCATTCTCTGATATAAAGAAGAAAAAAATCACTCTATAAATTTTAAGAATTATTTCTTTTAGTTTTCGAAACTTAAATATGCATGCATCTGCTGCAAGTACGAGAATCAATTATGATAATTAGTGAAAAGTGAATATATTTTTTATTTCTCCTAAAATTGCCTTTGTTGGCTACTTGGTGATCATAGACGCAATTTTTTTTTTTATATATTCACATGCAAACCATGCAAAATCGTCCTTTCTTTCATTGCTTCTGCTCAAATCTCGTTTTCAATTTTGGCAAGTGTATTTTTCAGTTATTCATTTGCCTTTGACAACATTGAATGTGGCAATTGGATCACAACCTGCCTTTCTTTCATTGCTTCTGTTCAAAAGTCAATTTGTGTAGCTATAATGCCTTTCGATTTGGCATTATAGCGCCAAATCAGAACCTCTTATATATACAGCAGTTATATTTTTTTTGTTATTAGCTATAACATCATTTAATTTGACATTATAGTCTTCTATAACGCCAAATCAAATTGTGTTATGACAATTTATAAAATTCTTACCCAAAACGAGAACTTTTAGTGTATTTTTTTAAAAAATAAGATCAATCTTGACATAGCCCCATAAGATGGGAATGCGGATTGGATTTTAGAAGTAAATTTTTTTTAGTTCTATTTTTTTTTCTCATAAATAATTTACTTATTATATATATAAAACTTTAAAATAAAAAATTTAAAATTTAAATTATATTTAATTCTACTCTAAATAGGATAATGAACAACAGTTAGGCACGAACTTCAAGTTGAATTGAGTGCCTATAAACTTAGCGATAAGATTATTGACTTATAATCTAGAAAAGTTTCAAACTTGACCATAAGGGGTGAATTTGAATGTTTAAGGGTGTATTTGAATTGGTTTTTAAATAAAAATTTTATTTTAAAAATTTTTTTATTTCGAACTTCATTCTTCTCTCACAAATAATTCACTTTTATAATTTTTTATACAACTTAACTCAAACAAAAATTCAATCCAAATACATCCTAAATTAATTCAAATGTTCTGCTTTTTCCATCATGAGTTCCACATTTTGTAGAATGAAGCAGATGTTGTTTCTTGCATCCCAAGACCGGAACTTTTGCAACTTTGTGGGATTGATTTGTGATGACCGGCTCCATCTTGTTGTTTACCTCTTCAACAGCATTTGATCAAATTCAGAAAGATAAATTAGTTAACTAACCAAAAAGAATGTTGTGAAGTCTCGTTATAGGATTTAAGATCGTTGTAAAGTAAAAACAAGTAATGGGAATCGGCCGGTGTATACCAACAAACTGGGGATGGATGATTTCAAGGTTCCATAGTTTTGGCGAATTTCTCTATGTTATCCCCTTATGTGTATATAGTGAACACGTACTTGAGCTTATATCTCACCACGAACCGCATTAGCTATTGGCCTCCGCATTATCATATTCTCCAGTTTCATTCTCTTTAACAATAACACCTAACCCAACTTTGAGAAGGTGGTAGTAGCTAGTCTGGCCATGGCAACAAATACTGGCGTAAAGCTTCTGGGTTCAGTTGTAAGCCCCTTTGTGCACCGTGTTCAGTTTGCTCTCAATTTGAAATCTATTCAATACAAATTCATCGAAGAGACTCCAGGAAAGAAAAGTGAGCTTCTTCTTCAATCTAACCCTATTCACAAGAAGATCCCCGTCTTTTTCCATGCTGATAAGCCCATTTGTGAATCACTTATGATCGTTCAATACATTGATGAGACCTGGTCTCACGGTCCTTCTATCCTCCCTTCAGACCCTTTTGACCGGGCCACGGCTCGGTTTTGGGCAACGTATATAGATGACAAGGTAAGTTATAAATAGCCACCCCTTCTTTCAACAACCAAGCCACGTTTTTGTTCAGATTATATTCTGAGCTTCCATTTGCAGTTGCCAAAGATGTTCTGGTAATGTAACTCACGTTGATTAATGCAGTGGTTACCGCTATTTCTGGAGCTTAAGGAAGCACGAAGAGATGGGAAAGCAACGACCGCGATTCTTGACAAAATATTTGAAGGTTTAGTGACACTGGAGGATGCTTTTGTTCAATGTAGCAAAGGAAAAGCTTTCTTCGGTGGAGATAGAATTGGCTACGTCGACATATGTCTAGGCTGCATTCTGGGATGGTTCAAAGTAATACCAGTCACAACTGGCGTGAAATTGCTCGACGAATGCAGAACACCGCGCCTTGTGGAATGGTCTGAGAGGTTTTGCGCCGATGAAGCTGTGAAGAGCGTCTTGCCGGAGACGGAGAAACTTCTGAAGCTTGCCGCTGCTCATTAAGGCGGTCCGGCCAGGCAAAGCTACTGTCGTCAGCTGAATAATGTGGGTGATAATAATGGAGAAACTCGAACTTTACAATAATCCAACAAAGGAATTAGAATGTTCTTTTTTAGGTCTGATGAGATTTCGTTTTTCTTAATTCCGAACAATTTTGTTCAACTATGGCACGCTCGCCTCTGCTAGCAACTTGCATGGTGGAGCTTAGCATGCATTTGCTCATATATAAAAGGTACTCTGAAAATCTAGGTACGAAAGAAGTTCTTCGCGCTTCTTAATCTATTTAATTAAATACTTAACTCATTTTCTGAGAAACAGAGTATATTTGGACTGGTTTTCGTTTGATAATTATTGTTTAAAAAATGAAAAAAGTAGCCTATTTGGATTGGGTTTTGTTTGAGTTAGTTATATTAAGAATAGTAAAAATGAATTGTTTGTAAGAAAGAAAGTGATGACAAAGTAAAAGAAGTGAAAAAAAGTAAGAAGAACTTAGATGGAAAGCCAATTCAAGTTAGGCCCTAAAATTTGTAAGTAGAAATATTGGACTCAAGGTGAAAAAGATAAAAAAAATGTACATCGTTTTGTGATAAAAAATCTAATCAAATATATTTTGATAAAATTGGATCGAATTTAAAATTAAAATTTTTGTGATAAGTTTCTTAAGAAATTAATTTGTATAAATGAAAGTTTGCGTAAAGGGATTCTATTGTCCGCAGCGTGCCTCGGAAGAAAACCACAGAAAGCAGGTGAAAGTGAATTGTGGTTTAGTCTCTACTTGGATTGGATTTGATTTCAAAATTAAATTCAAAATTTTAAATGTATAATTCATATCTCTTTTCACAAATAATTTAATTTTTATGAAACTTAAAATAAAAATTTTAAAACTAAATTATATTCAATCACATCCTTAAGCAGTACTAATGCTCCGGTACCAAAGAAGGTTATTTTGGAGGCTGATGTACTGAATGTGATCCGGTCCATTTGTAGGCACACCGCAGAGGAGGAATGGATTGGGGGGTTCGGGGGGTGGGGGCGTAGATCCTTAATTGGCAAAATGGCTACTTCGGAAATTTTGTTTCTATACTGCAACGATTCCTAACTTCGTTTGGGTAACTATTAGGCCGTGGCGGTTCTTTGTGATAGGATAGATGTGTTACTGTTTATTGTTTTAGATTCAATATATGTCTAAATAAGGGATTATTCTTTTGGAAAGAAGACAGTTAAAATGTGCTCCACTTCCTACTAAGTAAGGAGTTTCTACCAATTCTGTTCTCATGTATTATTATTGTTTTAATATCACTCTATTTTTCTCTATCACGTCATACATAATGATAGTATATTAATTGCTCGAGTAAATTTAGTAGTTACTCACATAATATATGTAGTTTTTAGTCCTCCGTCTAGAATCCATCTGACAAAATAAAAGGCAAAAGAAACCCTGAATCTAAATTTTTAGGAGAAGTATAAATTTTAAAAACTAAGGAAAGTCCTTTCTAAGAGAAGTATAATTTTTTTAAAAAATTCTTTTGACGATTATACCCTCATAAAAATTCGATTAAGAAAAAGCACAACTTATCTCAAACTTTTTAATTTCTCTTAGTAGTATTTTTTTTTTACTTTGATATAGAATGAAAGTTATCTTTTATGATTAAATTATGCTTCAATATTTAAAATATTTGACGTTTTAAAAATTTTAGTGTGACTTTTATTTAAATAATGTTTTATAGATGGAATTTAATTTAGTCTTTTTTTGTTGAGCATAATTTGATTTTTATTAACACAATATATTAGTAGAGTATTTAAGTCATTTCTTGTACAATTTCATTCCATTATGATATTAAATAATAATTTTACCAAATACAAAAAATAAATTATTATTCTATTTTAACTTTTTCTTCCAAACAATGGAATGGAAAGAAGATTTTAAACCTATTCTAAAAGAAAAAAGATTCTAAGTAGAAAGATATTTCATTCTTTTTATTTCATTTTACTGTTCCTAACATATATGTAAGTATCACATAAATAAGAGTCTTTACCCAAATGGGCCTTTTAAAAAAAAAAAAAAACAAGACTAAAGTAGCCTGGTTTTGCGGAGGAGTGCCACAGACAGCCATAATGTCATTGTGGTTGGTGTTATTGAGACAATGACGCCAACCACAATGGTGTCATTGACCTGCCATCGGAGGGGTAGAAATGCATGGCAATAACGCTATTGCCAATGACGTCATTGTGGCAAAAAATGCCCTTGGTAACGTCATTATCCGTTTGCTATTTTTGCCTGGAAACTCATGGTAATAACGCCATTGCTAATGATATTTTTGTGCCGCTTTAGTTTTTTTTTCCACAATGACGCTGTTTTTGTGCCCCTTTATTATTATTATTATTTTCCTACCATTGGCAATAGTTATTAGAGTTTCTTTTAATTTTTTTAATAATGATAAAATTTTTAATAATTTATTGAGTTATGTGAAAAAATTTATTTAAATTGGTCATAAATTTTACTTTCTAGATAAAGCTTTCTAAAAAATTTTACGTTTAGATAGCAGTAAAGAAAAAATTAACATCATTAAATAAGTACATTAAAAGTATAACGTAATATCGAAATTAAATGAAAATATATATAAAACTGATGAAACCTAACGTTATGACTTCATGCGAAGGCTACGAATAGTCAGAGGCGTGTAAGTGACTTGGTTTGTGCAGGCACATGTCGACCTCAGCAAATGCATCACCGATGTCATGTCCTCTCCAAGTAACTGCTACAAGAATGCGTCATCTGGTATTGTAGTGACACCGAATAGGCCTACAAGATCACAACTCTCATCAAGTGGTTTTGATAATCCTACCCGAGAGTCTCTAATGTAAGATTGGTGTTAGGAGCCTGAGATAGATTTTGAATGTCATTCAATGCTGGACCATGCTCATCGGAAACAGGAACAGTGGGTGCATCAAGAGCTTGTGCTATCTCACCCTGTCATCTACGCTTGCTGCCACGTCCAACGCCGACAGCTCTGCCCTCTGGAATTATGGGTTGTCTTCCTGAAGGCGGTATAGCTATATTTGAACCGCAGTGAATGCTCTCACAACCCATAATATCTTCAACAGCGGACAAACCCCTCCGCACATATCTATGATACATTGGAAAACACTTTGGGACTAGGGGGCAGCTAATGACAGGGCATCTATTATCACAGCTATGCACTCCTGTAGCATTGTACCTTGAAAGAATATAACATACAACTTATATTTAATACAACATCATAAAAGTACAATATAAGAGTAAATTTATAAAAAATAATAGTACACACCAGCACTCGAGAAGTAGAACCAGTCGAGTGGTAAAACTGCAGTCCTTCGTTGATGCATGAGATTTTTGATCAATAGTTGCAACCGACTACGGACCAGTCCATGTAGTATGGATGAGGAACAAGAACGTGCATTGTAAGCACCCCTGCACTACACAGTCTATGCGAATTTTTCACAGATTAAGTAATGTTGCATACTTCACACGCCAATTACTTCCAGCATAGCCACGTGTCCCGTAACAGTGTAAGTCTCTTCGTGTGTCACATGCAGGCTGAATCAGCTGCTTCATGCCAAATTACATCAGCACCCAATTTGGTAAATGCCACTCTACTATCTCAAAACAAAATAGTGGAACGTCTACTCGCCAAATCCTATCATCAGGGACTGCGCAAACAATGTGTAGTAACCACGTAAACTAGACAGACAACACACGTAGTATTAGTGATAAAGTATATAACTAAATTAAATTATCTGCACCAATATGTTTGAGAATGAAAAACAAACCTCATTTGTAGACACAACATCCAGTTGGTTGCGATAAGTGCGTAGCACATGCGTTGACAATGGATTAACATCAAACAGTACAGACCAATGATCACCGTACGTAGCTTATATTGGAACGAGTACCCGAGAATCTAAATAGCCTAGCCGCAACATTAGAATCCCCTCCCAAGCCCACAGCTGCATAAGGGTCATTGTACTGTGGATCTCGCGTGCATCCTCTAGAGAAGCATCACAGAGGCACCGATATAAATACCCTAACACTCTGCTGCCCCAGTTATATGACTCAACATCATCCAAGTCCTCAAGAAAATAGAGATAATATAGTGGTATCTTATTGCTCACTGATCGGAGAACAAGTGATCTCTAAAAAGTATAAACAGCAATTCTCATGTCAATTGTCTGCACTCTTGTTCCGATAAAAAAGGTCTCATAATAAACACTTCAAGTGGCTCTTTTTGGAGTTTATGTCCTATGACATCAACGATCGTTGGTCTGAAACTCAAAAGTCTCTCGATGATGTCAATCCACTCTGATTTAGAGTAGGTATATGGAGGCCCAATAATCGGCAGACCATCAATAGGCAAACCCCATAGGATCGCTATATCATGCAACGTAATACTAGAATCATCATACATCAAATAAAAGTTAAGTGTTTCTGGATGCCACCGTTCTATCAAAGCTGTAATGAGTGTGTGGTCTACTAATCTGAATCCGATTCAAGCTAGTGCTCCAAATCCTGCTATCTATCAACTCATGAACCCTAGTTGGAGCCCCGCTATATGCATTATAAAATATGCGATCAAAACGTTAAACTCTCAAACACTCCTCCGTGATCTTCCTATTGCACTCCCAAATCAATGCTAACCGATGCTCTGACTGCCTACTAAGCAAACTCAGATCTATCGGCTCAGGATATATATTTAAAAGTACCCTACTAGTATCCATCTGCATGTTACTTTTATACTCTAATAAGCAAAAGTTTCTTTTTAAATATTTTTTAAAAAAATTTAACAACCAATAAAAGTAAAAAAAATATCGAAATACCCATAAAAAAACACAAAACGAAACAATAATGCAATAGAAAGTAAACAAACAAAAGATAACATTATGCATTAAATTTAAATCTTAAATTAAATTAAGATTTTAAAAAATTTTAACAACCAAGAAAAGTAAAATAATTCAAAATAACCATAAAAAATACAAAGGGAAACAATAATGCAATAGAAAGTAAACAAACAATAAATAACATCATGCATTAAATTTAAATATTAAATTAAATTAATATTTAAAAAAAATTTAGCAACCAAGAAAAGCAAGAAAATAAAATATCAAAATAACCATAAAAAAACACAAAGCGAAACAACAAACGAAAACTTAGCGGATCAAACAACAAAAAAATCAAAAGAAATAAAATAAACAAAAGCTACAACCCAAAAATCAAGAAAGAAAAGTAAAAAAAAAAAGAGAAACACAGCAACACGAAACCAAAGAGCCAAAAAAAAAAAAAAAAAGAGAAGCACAAACCTTTCTCTGCAGCTATTTCTTCTCTGCAAGTTGGAAGCTTGCTTCTTCTCTACAGTTTGGGAGTGCTTCTTCTCTGCAGCTTCGGAAGGTGAGGAAGGAGAAACAATAGCACCATCTCAGGTGACGTTATTGCTTTATTAAAAGTAATAACGCCAACCGTATTGGCGTTAACAATAACGCCATGTTGGCATGGTTTTCTTCGGGGTTAATAATACCATTGTGGTTGGCATTACAATAGTATCATTGTCTCAATAATACCAACCGCAGTAACGTTATGTCCATCTGCAACCCTCCTCTTCAAAACTAGGCCACTTTAATCTTGTTTTTTAAAAAAATGGCCAATTTGGATAAAGACCCCATAAATAACATTCCAGAAGCATTAACGAATAAGTTCAACCACTTGTGATCCTTATGTCTGACTTTTACATGGCGAAAGATTCGTGTTCGTTGTAGAAGTAACAGACATTCGCTAGTCTGTTTGCTTTTCGTCATTCGCAACCTTAACAGACTTTTCCAAACCACTGGTGATGACTGACTCTCCTTCCTCATCCACTCCTTCAACCTGAATTAATCCAAATTTTCAAAAGGAAACGAAAGAAAAAAAGATGGAGTGAAAACTAAGAAATTACAAAAAGTCAGAAGTCAATCACCAAAAAACAACTATATGAAAATTATGATCAGTTTAATATAATATGGGAGACGCTTGATCGTGAAGAATTCAACTGACATAAACGGAAAGCATTACCAAAAAAAAAAAAGAAATTACCTTGTCCATGAAATCTTGGACTAATTGAGCATCGAAGCCCGTTCTACTGGGCTACCACATTGGTGGTGTCCCAGCTTCATTTAATGTACCAAGGAAGGAAGACTGATGAGATCTCATACACGCTCTGATAGCAAGGACAAAGGTGAAGTTAAAGAATAGAATGGTAGATGATCTCATGGGTATATGAAAGGAAGGTTTTTTTTTTTTTTTTTGGCTGAGTGGTGTATGAGGGGAAGTTATTGGACTGTACTAGTGGTTCTGATTTGCTATAACAATAGTAATGGCGACAGCATTAATCTGAAGTTGGACTTTCATTTCTTCGGGGGCAGAGTGATAGGAATATCTAACTCAAGATGGAGCTAAGAGTTGAAAAGAAATTAATCAATAGGTAGCTGACTCTTATTTTTTTATCAATCCCCAAAGTCCTTTAACTTATCCTAAAATGTGCATAATCTTGTATGCATATCCATGTGCTTTTCCGAGAGAGAGAGAGAGAAAAAAAACACATATAGTTGTATATTTAAATAGCAATGATACAGTATTGGAGCAGTCCATCGGGTCTTTGCTCCAATGCCGGCACATAATCTACCTACCTTATATGTAAAAGTAAGGTCCTAAGCAAATTATTTGAGGAAAAATCAAAGTCAAGACTTGTTAAATTGTTTCGATCATAATTTTCTATTGGCGTGTGATCGTGCTTTATTCTCTAATATTGTAACTCAGTTAATAACTACTCATAAAAAAAAACTCAGTTAATAACTATTAAACATTCTATGTAATTTATTTTAATTATTAATAAAAATTACTTATCAAAAAATAATACTCCCTACAAAACAGTCTCGCGCAAAACGTCAAGTTAAGATTGCCAAAGTCTCAACTTTAGAACATTTTTTGATGGTTGGTTTGTGATGGCGGCGTTAGAAGTACAAAGAAGCCATCTCGCGGGGTCCTTAGTTTCCTTGCAACAAAAAATTGATCTTAAAACTCTAAAAGCAAAACCCCGCAGCCCACGTGAGAAATCTATATGTCTGTTTCAACAATTGGTTCAGAGGTCTAATCTCAACACTAAGCAGCTCTAGGCGACATTTTCCGTGACCTGTCACCCTGGGTGATCCGCGACGTTCTCAGGTACAAGAAGTTTATAATTTTTTATTATCTGTTTTACTCTTTAGTGTTACAATTTGTATCCCATTTTTCGATATAAAATTGGGAAAACAACTAGGTTAGTGTCCAAAGTGAAACTAAGGGAAAAAAAAAAGAACAAAAAAATTTATGGGAGAAAACCATACTCCTTTCCTTAACATCCAGTGTGACTAATTGTAATTTATTAGTGTTTAAATGAACCAAATACATAGTTGGAGAAAATGTAATAAATAGAATGGAAGAATAAAAGAATGCATAAGTTCACAAATACAAATAAATTTTTGCATAATTCAAGTCTATAAATTGCTTTTACGTAAGAATATGCACATGTTGTGTCTGTCACTTGTGGTCTTCCTCAACTTTGGGTTCTTTGGGAAGCTCCTTGGCTTCATCAGTGACGGATACTTCTTTTTTATTATTAGTTTCTTCATCAGTGACAGATTCAACAAAGGATTCTAGTTTTTCTTCAACTTCTTGGACCTGCATTTTTTTTCATCAATTTCTCAGGGCATCAAAAATAGGTTCTTTTCAATATATTAACAAGAAAATGTATCTGATAATAGCACGGTCAAGTTGCGAGTTGGTGGACCAAAATGTCTCGCTTTTTACGATAAAAACAAACAACAAATTGCTGGTATTACTATTGATTAAGAATTTCTGAATCTTAGAAAACAAAGATTACGTACGTTAATCAATTTTACTTGGTCAACATTGGAAAATTTAAGGTTTTCTTTTTTTTTCTCAATACATAAATTATATTTCTGCGCTTTACGTCAACGTAGCACGCTTATGCATGCGCTCTACTAACATTTTGTACTTATTCTGTAACGTTTCTGATCTAAAAACGTGTACCAAAATTAATTATTACGAATTTCTGATGCATTAATTTTTGGTGAAAATTTAAAAAGATGTAAGTGGTACATTTAAAATTGTATTAAACTAAACAGCAAGAAACTTCCTTCATTGAATTGTAATCTAACCTTATCAATGAGATCGCCTACTAACTCGGCACCATCACCGGTTCTTTCAGCCACATTTTCAATCACGGACACCATGTTCTTGAGATTTCCGGCCGGAAGATCATCGAGTACATCTTCGGCCACCTTCTCCACCTCCTCCGCCACCTTTTCCACCGCGTCCGCTATGTGTTCTGCTGTCTCTACCACCGCTTCAACTTCATCTGCGCTTTCAAAGATAACTCGTAGTTAATTAACAGCCAATAAAGAAACATATTCAAGAATCAGTTGCAGGTTGCAGCATAAAAACTCATTTCTCATGGCAACTGATCCATAAGAACTCACTTTTAAGTTTGAGAAATGGTCCCCATTTGTTGGTCAAGAAGGGCAGAACTACTGAGACTACAATCCCCAGAACCCAACATTTCCTGCAAGGACATCAGCAAAAATTTTTACCACCATAAAGCAAGACAACAGGAAGGAACTTGCAGATAAATTATCAACATTCTTAATCTGATCGGAGAAGAGGATTAATAACTTCTACTTACCAGGAATCTGAGGGGTATCCGGGAGGTAAAGGAACTCCAGGAACGCTATTGTAGACTGCGAAATTTCTCTGCATCCCCCGGCTCATGCTAAGATGGAGCAAGGATTGAGAGCCAACGAATTGAATTGCTATCTTGTGCGCTGATATAGCTGAACTTAAACCATGACTAAAATTGAGAGCTCGAGACCGACAACTTTCAGGCTTGATGAAGAAGCATGCACTGGAACTACATAGGACCATGGGATTTGTCATTTCAGAAGCTGCGTATATCTGTATCGTTGAAGAAAAGAAGAAGAGAAGAATCTGAAGAAGGCTTGTAAAAAAATTATGCAAAGCTTTTGGATTTGTTGACCGATATGGGGTCCTGTGGATTCTATATAAAGAAGAAGGAGTTCACGTGGTCTGATGTGGAAGGTACCAAGCAATATTTTTCAAAGAGACGTGCTGTTCGTCTTGCGTTCTTGGGGTAAAGAACGCGGAAAGTGTATTTTTCAAAGAGACGTGCTGTTCGTCTTGCGTTCTTGGGGTAAAGAACGCGGTAAGCCATAGCGGTCCTAGCAAGGATTTTTCATGATGTAGCCTGGAAGATTAGTACGATTTTTCATTTACACGTAATTCGTTAATTTTGAGGTTCACGCATGGCCTTCAGCTGTTCTAAAACACCAGAATTCCTGCTTACCAATTAAAAGTAAATAATTTACCTTTAAATTTTATATATTAAAAAAAGTAAAAATTCAATTTTAAATTAATAATAAAGTTTGCAGATTTTTGGAATGAGATTGAATTTTTCTACAATAAAATACAATCCAAATACATATTTGGCAATTCCTTTTCCATTGCATGACAAAGTGTTGTTATTCTTAACAACGGGGAACAGGAAAAGCTTGTTTTCTTGAAGCATTTGTCATGTTTAAACACACATGGTCAAACTGACTTCTTGTTTGATAAGTTTGCATTGCTTTGCTTATTGTTGGGTAAGTTGGCCAAGTCGGATGACAAAAGGGACAAAACAATTTATACTTTCTTTTTAATTAGGGAGTTTGGAGTTGAATTAGGGTGTCGACAATTATAAGAAAAACACTTAATTATTTTGTTATCAACTCAACGACAATAAGTTAATTTTTTTTACCAATTGCTTTTGATTTTTTGAACGTATCCTCATGGAAGGGAGGTCAAGGCGTTTTTCTTTTTCTCTTTTTTTTTATTTTTTTTTTGAAAAGTTTTGGTTGAGTGTTTAGTATAAATATCAAGTATCTCCCCCACCAACAAAAACAAATAAAAAAGAAAAAATTGAAATGTCTTTTTTGGTATGCTGGAAAGAATGAAAAGCAAAGGGTACAACTTGAATCGCAGCTGCAGAACAGAAAATTCGACATAGAGAAATCTATCCATTCCGTGCTTCAATTTTCTCTCTAATTGGCTTGACAAATCCTCATGTTAAGCCTCTATATCTAAGAAAGTGACCATTCTTTGAAATTGAGGAAGGAAAAGTGGGCACAAATCCTAGAGCTCGGTCAATTTAAAATTTTGATTATTAACTTGGGGGCAAATTTGTATTTGTATCAAGCAAGAATCAAAAGACGGGAGGAAAAGTCAAAGGATATGCAAAATTTTCACATTTTAAACATGCTAGTTTTTGGATCTAGGAAATGAATTGAACATGTTTTGTTTTTGGTCGGAAACCGTCGTGTTCCCTGTTAAGGTGTTCTTACTTGATATATTTTTTGTACTATTTATTTGATTTTTCTTTTTTCTTAAATTTTGCATGATAAAGAAGTATATAAAATTAGTGGTTTTCTAAAACTTCATTTAAGTATGAGACCTATGCCTTTTATCTTTTTCCTTTTAATTTTTATTATTAGCCTCCAACTAGGGAAAAAATTAGTGACTTGTTAAAGTCAGGAGGCTAACTACAAGAAAATAAGAGGATGAGGTTGAGATCTTTTGACATGAGTCAAAAATTAAATCTTTTAATGATTTTTGGAGGGAAAATTAAGGGTGAGATTGGATTATTTTTTTTTATTTGAGTTATATTAAGAATCGTAAAAGTAATTTGTTTGTCAGAAAAAAAATAAAATTTAAAGTAAAAAATATGAAATAAAATTTAAATAAAAATTGAATCTAAATAGGGCCTAACTTTTCTAGGGGATATAGCGAAAAGTTGTACAAATTTTTTAGACCAAGTTATGAAGTAGAGATATTAGTGAAGATTGTATTAAAACATGCAAACTTCTCGTGCAGGGATATCCTCCTCTCTAAAGGCATCCATTCGTAATCATAATACCTCCAAAGCTTTGTCCACCTCTCATGCCATTTTCAAAATTAGAAAAATCCAAAAGTAGACGCAGACTTGGAAGCCAGACAAGGAAAAAGAAAACGTTGACTAAGAGGCCCAAACAGGTCCAGTGTGGTGGGTGAGCTAATTGGGCTTCCACAGAGACTGTCTGTCTAGAACAAGCCCATTTATCCTCGCCTACAGTGCCAAATTACATATCCCTACGTGATTTTTTCTTTTTTCTTCCTTTTTTTTTTGGTTTTATATTTCTATATATTATTGTCAAATACATGAAAAATCCTAATGCAATTATTTATTGTGATACGGATATGTAGTCTTTTCCCTTATTAATTCAAACCTTTTCCCCTTGAAGATCCTAAAGAAGAAAAAGGAGTAGTGCTTAGCTGGCAGATTAAGCCGGTTGCTATTTTTGACAATGATTTCCAAGTTCAATTAGTCACGCAACAACCTGTCAAGTGTCAATGCACACACCTAATAAATTTTTGCTTACACTATACTTCAGATGTAGACTTACCACCAAATTGAAGCAAAAGCCAACCTCATATTTAACATCACAACCACAGCATTTCAAAGACTCAGCTACAAATTTTCTTGTAATTGCACTTCTCTCTAATACTAATACAATGAGATCAAGCATTTTAATTACAACATAAGCGCTACGAATAAAAAAATCGACTTTCATTCTTTGTCCTGAATAAACTGAATGGCCTCTCAAAAGGGAGAGTGAGTTTTTTTATTTATTATTTATTTTTTATTTTTTGCTTTTTATTTTTAATGAACAAAGGGAGAGTGAGGTGATATTGATTGTGGGGATGCAATATTATAATCCTTTGATAAAAAGGGTTGGCAAAAGTCTCACAGCCTCATAGTCCTACAAATATAAATACACAAAGTACAGTAGTTATATGACACCACAAACCGTCCTCAGATGATGCGATACAAACTCTACTAAACACACCAAAGTCTTCCACCAAAACTAGAAAAAAGAAATACGTCCTCTACTTTCTTATGAAGATAAGAAAGCAGCTAAACTCTTTCCACTCCGATAATTCTTCCATTTTGAATGAATCCGTCTTCATCTTGATCTTTTCAAGAAAATTATTCAGCCTGAACAGCCTCGTCATAGAATTCTTCAATCGATTATGGCCATGAATCAGAATAGAAAACTACAACATCTAGCTCCAACAAATGACCAGAATATTTCTTGCCCAGATCATTGTGTAATTGACTCAACATGTACCTCTGATTGCTATGCTTATGCAGATTCCTTTCCGATTCCTCCACCGCAGTTGCCGCCGGCGCCAGCCTCGTCAAGCGGAGGAGGTCAACCCATGCCAACCGTTCTGATAATCATAATAACAGTTCTTGGTACGGGCTTCCTTCTTTTTAGCTACTATGTTATCATGGTGAAGTTCTGTAAGAGATGGAACCCTTTTAGGCCACGGCGAAGGCAGCCACCGGCAGCCTTGAATGAAGAGTTTCTTGATGAAAATCGAGGGCCTGAAATTGATCATCCCATTTGGTATATCAACACTATCGGTCTCCAGCCGTCGATTATTAATGCGATCACAGTTTTTAGGTACAAGAGAGGAGATAACTTGATCGAAGGGACGGAATGTGCCGTCTGTTTAAATGAATTCCAAAATGATGAAACTCTTAGGCTGCTACCCAAATGTAATCACGCGTTTCATATTCGTTGTATTGATACTTGGTTAAGGTCACACACGAATTGTCCAGTTTGTCGTGCCGGGATTGTTTCTAGTGCCTTGGCTAATCCTGTTGCTTCAAGTGGATTCAATTCTATTATCCCCCCGGGTGATGATGCTTCTGAGAGGGAAAACTCGGAGACTGGAGAATTAAATAACAGTGATGAGGTAAGAGATGATGGATTACGTGAAAACAGGCCAGATGCAAATGATGCAACTCAATTTTCTGGGGTTGATAATGATCAAAATGAAGCTACTGATAAATCTACTGCAGATTCTAAAGAAAACAATGATGCTTTTATGATTGAGGACGAGAAACATGAGATTCAGTCAGTGAGAAGATCGGTTTCGGTGGATTCTTTCATGGCTGCAGATATTAGTCGAGCTGTAGATGGCTTATCCAGGGGTGAAGGTGAGGAGGTCTTAGTTAGTCCAAACGAAGTCAAAGTACAACTAGGTTCTGAAGACGACAGAGGTGGAAATTCTGGACGACAGAGAATAGATTGTGGTTCTTCCATTACAGAGTTTCTGCGGAAAAAACCTGTTAGAATGAAGAGATCGTTCTCTTATGCAGGGAGGTCATTTTTACCAAGACATCATCCCGGAAGCAACTCAACACTTCCCTTGTGAGCAAAGCTAAAATTTTCCAGTTCCTGCAGATTTCATATGCTCGAGGCTCCAAAGATAAGATGCAAACTTCTCCGATTTACTCTTAGATATTTGCTTCCAAGATTGCAAGAGTGCTTCAAAGAGATCTGCCAGTTTCAGTTATAGAAAAGTCGATGATTGATGGTGGAAGCTAGGAGTTCTGTAATCCGTTCTCATGATTCGGATTGAGAATTGTAATAAACAAGATTGGTGACAAAGTGAAAGTTCTTGTACATTTCAGGGAACTGGTTCACTGTATTCATTAATGAAATGAATTCTATACGTCGATGCCTACTGAGCCACATTTCTTAGTGCTGCAAATGCAACCACAAATTTCCTTTTTGGCGCTCTTGATATAGAAGTTGATCCCAGTGCCTCCGAGAGTTCTCTATTTCTCCTTGCAATCCACTGGATTTGATGAAAAAGGCAAACAGTGTTTTCAGAGAAATTTTGTATTTTCTATTACCCTGAAAAATAGAGCATTCACAAATACAAAGAGAAGAGCATCACACCGCTTATGTACACCAAATACAACTGTCATTTAGTAATAAATAAATTACAGCTATCTACTTCTCTGCTATACACATTCCATTTTTTCCTTGAGTTGGTAGTTGACTAGATCTTCTACTAGCAAGCACCGACTCATTAATGCACCTCTGACCGTGACTGTCATTCTCCTTCTTCTTTGTTACCTCTGACCTTGCTTCAGTACTCATTTCTTCATTTTAATTAGCTTTATCCTTCAACAGGATTGTCCAAATGATCATCATTGTTTTCGGAATTTAAAGCAATCTGATCTTGATTTCAACTGTGCAATTTGCAACATCGGTTATAGACAGGACAGTATAAGAAATATTAGCCAGGAGTTGTCTCGTATGGTTGTACAACATGAATAATGTCACCTACGCAGTATAAGTTGGATGTATAAAAATATAGTAAGATATAAGTATAATTGGAAATGATTTAGTTTTAAGATTTTTATTTTGGATTTTAAAAAAATTAAATTGTTTGTAAAAGAAGATGTAAGTCTCACATTTAAAATTTTGAGTTTGGTTTTAAAATGGAAGGTTATCCAAATAACGTCGATAATATATGCATTTACAAAAAATCAAATCAATCATAGTTGGGTACCTCTGTGACAGAAAAAGAAGCATAAGATTATGATATGGTATGATTAATAGACCACAAATTGGGTCCTTTTTTTAAAAAGGTTTTTTATTTTGGTTGGTGTTCTTGATTATAAGCTTGCAGCATGAAAACAAAATATCACCTAGTTTCATTTTACCTCAGTTTGAGATGCACCCACCTCTCAACCCCACACCCGACCTTCTCTTTTTCCCCCCTTGGTTTTTCCCCTCATCATGAAGTCAATTCTGGTGCGTCTCCTTAAAATGCAAAAACAAAGGCAACCGAAATAAACAGGGGTGACTATTGATAATTTAGTGACGGTACTGATGAAGTATTTTCTCAAAATGGATTCTCAATTATTAAATTTTAATCTAATTGAATAATTATTTACTACATAATTTAATTATAATTCTGATGAAGGATTTTTTTAATAAGTGATGAACGAATTTTCAATTATCAAAATATTAATTTAATTAAACAATTATTCAAATATAATTATTTATTATATAATTAAATAATTATTTATTATATGTTAACTCTCAACTATTGATCAACAAAGATGTTGATTCCATTGTTGGAAGTCATAATGCGCGTGATGGAAAATTACTATCATCACTGTAACTGGACCGAACTACTGACTGCAAAAAGGAAAACTTGGGCCTTAGTGTACAGGAAGGTAAAGCTTGGGCCTTCATTTAGCTTTTCATGGACTTTATCAGTTATTAAATTTTCATGGGTTCTTTTGTAGAATGAGAAAAGATAAAGCCCAATGTCGGAGTCACAAGACATTATTTGGGCCTATTTTCTTTAATTGCTCTCCTAATCCAATAATACATATTTGAAGGAGAATTTACCTGCGCTGTGTTTACAAGAGCAACCAAAACATACATATTCTTTTTCTCCCATTTCAAATCAGATGGGAGTCAGGCGATATTCAAAATTGACCGAAGAACGATTCCATGGGCCATAGTACCCGGCTTAAGCACCCAATATCATCATCGCCAATAACAAAAATTTTCAAATGAAAACACATCTTTATCAAGGCAAGGCAAAAATTATGTGAGGTCAACCCAAGGACAGCCAAATATTGTGATATATTTTCTCCAACTCCGTTTAATTTCTTTGTTTTGATATATTGGAGGACAAGATGTAATTCAGATCCAAAACCCATTACTTGGTAAGGAGCGCTTATAACTAATTAAGTTACCACATTATCACTTCTTTCTTTTAAAATTAAATATTTTATTTTAACTTCATAATGAAAATTTAAGAGAACATTTAGACTGCAAACAATTTACTAATTTATCCTTACTAATTAAAGAAGTAACTTATATATTTGTGGGACTATATCTTAAATTAAAGTGGTTGTGAAAGTTTGAAATCGGAGAGGAATGAAGGGAAAGCAAACATATGGACATTAATTTAGGTAATTCTGATCATAATTATGTTACAACTAGGATTTAATTATTTCGGTCCAATTTTGATGCATTATTATGCTCCTAAATGATCAATTTTGATAAAGCTGTTTTTCCATATTTAGAAAGTCAGAAATCCTCGAGAAATATCAATCTTTCTGAACGAAAAAATGAAAAAGAATTCTTGGGAAGAAAAGAAATTCCCCGGCGCCATGCCTGAAGGAGAACACAGATTTACCCAAAAAGCAGGACAGTTTTTACGTTAAACTTTACGTCTTATCATTGGTAATGGTCTCCACCACTGATTGCTCCCATGGGATGAACTCTCCAGAAAAGCAGAGTTGCTTTTATTGGCGATGATGATATGATATCTTCCATGGAAAAATAATGGAGAAGAAAGGAACCCTTTTCATGGCGCCATAATTGCAGCTCTGAATTGGAATGATTTTGATCGATCGATCATTCATGGACGCTACCCCGAATATGTTCCTGCGAATCAATGTCGTGGTGAAGCACGAGAAAGAGAATCTGCTCTGCTACGGCCTGTGGTTCTGATTTCCTGCATCATCTCTCTGCTATCATCACTGGGTCAATCTGCCTACGATTGTCGTAAAGAGAGAGATCAATGGCGTTCTCATATCCTCACGTGTGATTTCTCTGTTCCCAACATCAGAATTCGGAGATTATTAATAATGCAGCTTCCTCTCATGGGGAGAAACGAACAGCGGAATTCACTTGTGTGGTTGATATTTCTCCTCGGCAACCCAAAGTAAAACCTTCTACTTATAGATTGCACCATTTTACATTTGTTTATCTTTTCCTCTCTATAAGCTTTTCGCGGTAACAAGATTGATACTCCTTAGGTTTGGCTTTTTGAATTTTTTTTCATAGATTAAAAAAAGAAATAATTTTATTATATTTTAAATTAAGTTTATTAATATAATAAAGATATTTATGATAAGAATAAATTTTAAAATTTTTAAAATTTATAAAATATTAATATTTTTTTTAAAAATTAATAATATTATATTTTAAAACGAAAAAAATAATTTACCTTCTCCTTTAAAATCAATGTTAACACGAGTTTAGTGCGGTTAGTATAGTAAACAATCCATTATTCATTCATTACATTTATACCAAATATTGTAGTTTAATTAATTATTACACACATTCGAACATTTGGTACTTTGCGACATAATAAACAGAAATTCTTCTTTAAAGTAAAACAAAAACAATTATTAATTTAAATACGTTTGTTAAGGGACGAGCAGAGGGAGGAAGAACTCCAAGGTGCCTTAGCATGGTCTACAGCATTCTTTTTTCCATACACAGTGTGAACGGCACTTCCTTTGTCAACAAGGATTGCCTAAGCCAATTGTAAAAGGGGACAGAAAGATTGCGAATCAAACCCCTCACAATCAAGAACAGCCCGTTGCCTTTAAATAATTACGAAACCTTCCAAAATAGTAAACTTTTTCTCGGGCAGGTCCAAAATAGTAAAATAATTTAAGAGAAATTAATATGGGACTACATACCCTCAGAATTTGGCCTTTTTCTAGATCCAATCCTACTATAGTAGTTTTGAATTATTTTAAAAATAATTACATATATTCTTTGTTCTTCGCTCTATATTTAGGAAGCCAAATACATGGTTGTTTTACAAAATGAACTAACTTGCTTAAAATTCTTCTAATTTATTGATGTCCCGTGCATCTTAACCTTTGTTTTCTTCACTTTTATGTGCACTCATTATGTGTTGCCAAATTTATAGTTGAGAAACATGTCAAAAATAATGGTGACTCTTTGTCTTGATCGATGGGAACATTTGTAAAAAGAAGACATGTAAGGTGCAAGAGAATATGTGGCCGTGAGCATAGTGTCAATCTCCTCTGCACCACACTGGAGAAGTACTTGTGTGTTGTCCATTATCATCTTCTTCCTCAAATTGATGCGTTCGGCCCCTTCTAACTAATTCGTATGCCCTTCTAACTAATTCATATGCCTCAAGTCTCTCAAAACTAAACCTGTACAGCAATTCATTGATGGATTGGTTCTTTAGGAATGGTTTAGAAAGAAGCAGACTTATTTATACTAATGCAACATTATTGTATTTAATATTTCATAAACTAGCAAAAATAGATTTAAAATTGTATTTCTGAGCCAAGTTATTCATCGACTCTATTTATTTGTTCTTTTTAAAAAAAAAAAACTCCCCCGAAAGTACCAGCGGCAGCTTTAAATGCCGTTTGCAAGGGAACTGGATGGCAAAATTGTGTTCCAGGCATGTGCACTCATTCCATCTCCAATAATAAGGCTATGAAATGCATAGTCAAATTACGATAAATTTTGAAGAAACTGTGAGGGCCATCAATATTGATACTTGCATAAAAAAAGGACGCTGACAAATGATCCCAAAGCTTATAGGGCAGAGTGGTACCGTAAAGCACATGAGAGAATATTTCGTCGCATTATGGGCAAACAGCAAGCGACACATAACTATTACAAGTACATACCCTCACCAGTCACCAGCAACCAAAACAGAAAAGCTCAGACCCCCAAAAAAAATAAAGAAAAAGAGAAAAAGATTAGAAAATTAATGGAAACTAAAGGTGAGAAATTTTAGACAAAAATTAACCCAATACAATTAAAAAGATCAGGGTTTCAGCTTGAAGCTGCTTCTTCTTGAATTCTGCCCAGCAAGTGATTCACAGCATCAGCTATTTCATCTACTGTAGTTAGCTGGCACCCATCCTCAAGCTGCTCATTTCACCAAACATGAGCAAAAATTTTAGACCCCAAAAGAAAAAAGAGAAAAAGATCACAGAGAGAGGGAGAGAGAAGTTGGTGAAGACATCATATAGAAGATTAGATAAAAAGACAAATAGAAAACCAACCTTAACACTAACAGAGTAGAGAACCATTTGGTCAACAGTGGTCAGATTAAGGTGTAGAATAGTTAGCCACAAACATTGGAGCCCTGCAACTAACTTCAAGAGCTGTCTTGGCCGTTTCTTTGAAAGTATCTTGAGGTTTGCATGGCTCTCCGCCATGGTCACTTCAATATCAGCCAGGGCCGACGACCTGCGGTGGTCAACGGAGTTCTCGCTTGCGGCGGTAGTCGGTGAAGTGTTAGAATGGCTTGAGCGTGTTGAATACTGTGGGAAGGTAAAAAAATCCCCAAACAGTGCCGCAGGGACTGATGATCCATCCTCGGGCTGTTGGTGTTGATCGTTAGTCCTCCTCTTCGCCTCAAGGGTTTGAAGATGATGTTCAAGCTCCTTCACAAAATTAATTGCTCCCCCAATTATTGAGGCTTGGTCACCCTGAAATTTGCCTCTAGAATTAGCCAAAAAAATCATACCGTGGATGTGACTTTTGATCAGCAATTTTATTCCAAATTTGAAAGACACAATCTGTTTCTTGCTTTTGTAATGTCACATTCACAAAAACGATGAATATGAAAAAGGAACATTGATGGATGTCACGGTTTGATCCTAGTGCAACTTTATGTGGGAAATAATAGACCTATGAGCTACCTTCAGCAGTTTTCATGTTTCTTTCTTGGAGAATAGTCGAATATTGTCAAAGTAGCATTCATTATTTAAGCGAAAAAAGAATAAAGAAAATTAATTAAAGAAAAAAAGAATTGTTCATACCCTCTGAACATAAGAAGCTGGCATGAGAGACCGAATCACAGCAAGATAATCGTTCATCTGTTTACGGCGATTACGTTCAACAGCAATGTGAGTCATTCTCTGGTTCTCCAATTCTTCCTTGTTTTTGCAAGTTCTGGTGCGTCGTCTCTTCCGCTTGGCCGGAGCAGCCTGTTGCGGCGCCACATCCATCACTGGGGACTCTTCCATAAGTACTTGATCACCACCGGTGCAAGCTTCCGGCGAGGAATTTGGATCCCATTCCTTCACACTCTGCATCACTGAAGAACACGACGACTCCCAATTTCCAGGTAAACTATGCTCCATACTGGTATCCAACATGTCCACTAAGCCCTTCTCTTCCTGCAAGCCAAAGCCATAGCTCCATCCACCAGACCCACCTAAGCCGTACAACTCCTTGCAGACATAGCCAAATGAGTCTTGTTGGTAAATTGCAGTATCTAGCGCCATTAATTTCCCCAATTCTTTTCTTCCAAACTAAAGCTGCCCAACTTTTCTGGTTCCTTCCCTTGGCATAGTCCTACTCCCGCACCTACTTGGCAAACATGGTTGTGGAGAGGAAGAGAGAGTAGGAGTTCAGAGAGTAGAAAAAGTGGCGCAAAGGTTCCAAAGGAAAAGAAGAACAAGAATATCGAAAGCAAAGGGGAAAAAAACACTTTTCTCCCAAGAAACTCACATCAAAGAGGAAGGTTCATGCATAAGCCCAAGCACAAGGAAACCAAAAGACCAAACAAATCAAGCTTTTTTTCTCGCTCTTGGGAAGAATAGAGGAGCAGTTATAAAGACTCTTGGATCAAAACTAAGGTTTCTACAGTACTTTACACGTGACGGAGTAAGTTGGACCAGTCCTCACTTATCAGAATATGTAAAGCTTTTTATAGCCATAATAGGGAGAAAACTCTCAGCATAGCTCATCAATTTGAGCTCTGGTTATGGCGTCTTCGTGCTAGGCTCTCTTTAAGATTCACAAAGAAGGTAAATCCAAGATGTGGAATGTCGTGGAATACGTAACCAATGGGTAGAAGCAGAACTTCCATGCGCTTTTTTTGCTTATATATTTTTTTTCTTGATGCTGCTGATTTTGCCCTTCAGGCAACAAATTTTCCTAGGAACAGGGCTCATTCGTTTGAAAGGACAGTAATGCCCTTGTCAAGAAGGCATTCTCGGTAATAATCTCAGGGATTACATTAACATTTCACATGCCTGGTGCATTGCATGATGCAGAAATGACGTGCCAAAATGAGATCGACGTGTAGCCCTAAGTTTCATTTGGTAATAATATGGTCGGACACTGGCACAGAAGGAGAGAGATGCTGACGAAAAGTTGATAATAGCTCTGCTCAGAGATTCTAGCGAGATCTGGCAAAAGGTATCCCTGTAAGAAAGAGAGAGACTATGAGACTAAGCTTAGGACATCTGCAGAGGAATCCATGTGACCATACAAACTGCAGACCATTCTGCTATCATCTACGAAGAAGACTATGGTCCGTCTTGGTTTCCCAAGGCGACTGTCGTCTCGCAAACGCTGTGTAAAAGCTACGTACCGCTTAATTTGATTCAGCATTTGACTAAACAATTTCAGTCTTAAGTTGAAGTTTAGCCCTCATCTCAATAAGACATTCTTTCCCATTGCAAATTCCAATTCTTCCTCTGTTTCTTTCTAAGAAAGGGACAACTGCTCGAGTTTCAAGTTTATTTGTGATCGCGAATTTAGAGACGGATTATATAGTATTTAAATTTAAATTTTATAAAAATAAATTATTAATAAAGAATAAAGTGTGATTTAAAATAAAAAATTTATATTAATTTCACAATAAATTTTAATTTAAATACACACTAATCCCAATCTTGCGTACAAACTTTTGTTCGTTGGCCGTCCCTTTCAATGGAATATTAATGGCATACTTTGATGTAAAACATCAACATGCATGAAAATGTAAATTAATCCTAGATTAACCTTTTCTTATTCTGAGTCTCTTCTTGACTGTTTGAGGGAGATTCACAAATGAAGCAATTAGGAGTTAAAATAATAAGGAAAAGATAAAAAACCAACTGGCATCCTTTGATTGTATCCATAAAATTCCTGTTTAGAGTGATGGAAAGGCTGAAGAAGTCAATTAGAGAATGCTACTTGACCATTATCAGTAGCTTTGTTAATCTGATGAATTGTACTTCTTGAGATTTCCCAAGAGAAAGTTGCAGCTGACACATTTTCAGAAACTAGAGTTTAGCTCCCCCGCCCCCACCCCCGATTACTTTAATCCATAATAGATTCTGTAGCATTTTTTTATGCTGTCCCTGTTAATTTTGCCTCATCTCCTCAGATTATCACCCAAAAATAATTGAGAGAATTGTTCTCAACTGAGTTGTATGGTATCCATATCTAAATGCTGGTGACGAAACTTCTGAATAGCATCTCATCAATTCTGAACTGCTAGTTGAATTTGTATTCCCATATTCTCACTTGTCATTATTATGCTCTACAGTGATATAAATAAATGATCTCGTTAGTTAAATCAGAGCTTCACTCCTTAACTTCAAATCTTCGTCACTTCTAATTGTCATTTACAAGGCTGTGGTATAAGCCTGCAAAAATAATCTCATTCTGCAACTCTACACAAGATCGTGAGTATGCAGGCAACTTCATTATTTGAGGAGTGAGGAGTGAAATCGTTAATTTGACAAACATGCACCTCACTGCAGGAACGCAAGCTTCTAAGAACTGCGGCTGCGGCTACAAAAGGTAATAGGTCCTTTATAGGTTTAGAGAAAGATCATTTATGTTTCTCTTGATTCAGAAACTTTGTGTTCATCTAGTCTAAAATCCCGATATAAAGCAACTGATCATATATTATAAATATTTTACTTCTTGTCTGCATTTGTGGGAACACTCAAGTCCACACCCTCCCTCTGCTTTCCTGTCCTAATCTATGTCTTTCTCACCCACCCCTGGGTAGCTTCTAGCTTCTCTTTCATAGGATGTCCTTGTAGTTACAACTCATCATTTTACATAATACAACAGATAATCCAGGTTTTATGCATTTAATTAATATTTATCAATTTTATTAGCATGTGTTTTCAGCGCGAACCTCGCTTAGATTACATATTATAATCTGAACATGTGGGTACGTTTCTCTCCTTCCTAATTTCCTCGTTAATCGAGGAGAATGCCGTACAAAATATCTGATTAATTAATTGATAATACTCTACTATTAGTAAATAAAATATAGTGTTACTTTAGGAATTGAATTGAGTTAAACATTCGGAATTGATTCCTTTTTATTTAAATTAGATCTAAGAAACTATCATAAAATTTGGGCCCTCAAATTCCGCGAAACAACTTACTGATTTTGTATTGCGTTTACATGGCAGCGCAAATTCTTCTGGCTGGGTCCGGCGCTGTTGAAGACTTGAAGTCAAGTTCGTCTGCTGCTTCGACATTCTGCTGCCTCTATTCAAATGACGTGTTGGGATTTTCTTGCTAATTCTCAATAGATTCATGCACTAATTGATGGCTCATGTCCATTTCCGAGGCTTTGTTCATTAGAGTTGGAGAAATGCAATCAAGATTTTAGGTTTTTCTCCTTTCATGATTCATCGATGATGTAAATAGATGACAGTTCAAACCTTAACTTTTTCCAATATGTGATATATATAAATAGGGTGATGGACTAAATTTATTAAAGTATTTTTTGTTCTAAAATTAAAAAAAATAAAGATTAATTACATCTTACCCGCTTTACCAACTCCAACAACAATTTGTTCCAACTCATTAAAATTATGGTGCTGATGATCCTCCTCAAGGTTTCCAAACCAAGATATACATACTTGGTTTTCGACATTTCCTGCAGGATTCAGAAATTTCAACAGTAGATAAGGTCAATAGAACTCTGCTTTTGATAATTACAATTGGAAAGAGAACCTAAGACACCCTAAATTTGAACTCTTTATAAGATGGTGTACTAGGAATAAGAATCCATCAGAAATGTATTTCAATGGTCATTTCAAAACCTCCTTCGTTTTTGTAATCATTTCTTTCATGTTCTCCAATTCAAATAATAGTGTTACTTCAACTACTTACAAAATCAGTGTCCATTTCAAATTGATACTATCTTTACTTTTTTGGCCATGCCAAGATATTCCTGCCATTTCAGAAATACAAAGTGGCTTTCCCCTCCCTTCTTCTTCCTCCCCCGGGACCCCAAAAGGAGGATCGGGAAAATAAACGTGAGGTAACATTTACTTTTTTCCGGCAAAGAAATTATTTTCTCACTCCTGAATGATGTTCATAAACGAAATAAGTGAATATTCATTTTTTACAGTATTATTCGAAAGTAAAAAAATTGTAACTTATTTTTATAAGAGAATGAAACAACTCGTTTTCTTCAAATTTGTCGTGGATTCAACAAAAGCAAAAGTTTATTCCGGTAAATTCTGAAATTATTTTTACCACAAAGGTAAAACAACATTGTAAAATGATCATGTAGATGAAACATGCGTAGAGAAGACAAGGAAGATGTCTGAAGAAGAAATAACGGATCGGATTTTGATATATAATAAAAGCAAAATTCGACAAAAACATAACTATGCAAAACGTCATCAGACAATCAATAAAACAGCGATGCGAGGGAGACGCGACCGGTAGCGGAAATAATGAGCCTTTGAATGTGAACTCAAATCACCATAGTTTGGCCCACGGCTCCCGGCAAGGTTCTTTCTTGTGCTAAAAGTAAGATAGTACAACTCTTCAAATACTCATAATTACCCATGTTTCAACAGTATTGAATTTGATATTTTTATCGTTAATTTAATAAAAATAAATTTTTATTTAAAAAGATATAAAATTTAAAATAAAAAATTTATATTGAATTTTATAAAAAAACTTAATTAAAATAATGTAAGACTCTTTTAGTCTTTTTTTTGTATAAATTAAGGAAAATATTTTTATTATATTTTTAATTAATTTTATTAATATAATAAAAAATAAATAAAATTATATTTATAGTGATGATAATTTTTAAAAATAATGATAAAGATAACTTTAAAAAAATTCTTATCATTAACAAAATGCCAAATATTTTTAAAAGGAAAAAAATTATTAAAAAGTCTTGTCTTTGAAATCAGATGGAGTATTTGACTTATAGTTATCTTTTAAATCAGATGGAGTATTTAATTGTTGAATTCTTCCTCTCTGTTTTTTTTTTTTTTTGCTTTCTTATTTTTGCAATAGAATTGATGTGAAATCCTTCACCATGCACGTCAAGCTAGGACTGTCGAATACAAAGCAAAAATAATGAACCCCAGCACGCGTCATTCCCATGTACAACAGCAAAACCTACAATATTAGTATTATCCTAATATGAAATATGCATATATAAATATATTAATATCAA
Source organism: Rauvolfia tetraphylla (assembly GCA_030512225.1). Taxonomy (NCBI): domain Eukaryota; kingdom Viridiplantae; phylum Streptophyta; class Magnoliopsida; order Gentianales; family Apocynaceae; genus Rauvolfia; species Rauvolfia tetraphylla. Next base: position 5,530,380 of record JAJQKT010000058.1, on the reverse strand, counting down.
TATTCCTAGTGTTTGTCATGACATATAGCTAAAATGAAGAGCCTAGACTCCGTAGATTACAAGGAAGTTTTGTTTTTTTGGGAATAATAGTGGTTTAATTTGTCATATCATGAAAAGAAAAATTTTCAATCATTTAATTGTTCAAGATTCAACGCCAACCAAAGTCTAGAGTGCAAAATACTGTACTATCAATATCCATATGGTTCTCTAAAAAATATTCTTATGGTGATAGCTTTTTGTTGTTTTGCTAGCTGATGGCCGCCCTGCCGCATTGACAATCTGGAGGTAAAAAATTTATCCTAGACATTGTATTTAGACAATAATCTTAATAAAATTTAACCACCAAGGTGGTAGTATAGTAGAATGAACTTCGCTTTCCATTTGAAAGATTAAGAGATCGAATCCGATTAATTGAAAGTGCTTGCGTGAGTTGACCCTTGACTTCTCTCATATAGGAGCTGCTCTGGTCTACCTGTACATCTTGGAGGGGTTATGGTAACGGGACTATCTATACCAAGACAGTCGGTTTTACCATTCGACCTCATTCGAACATTCCATGGTGACTGTAAAGCTCCTCTGGTCTCCATAGAGGGGGTTTGCTATGCTGGTCTCCCCCTACCAACCTTTTATTTACAAAAAGAAAACCTTAATAAAATTTATTCTCTAATTCTTTTTTCCTTCAAAAGATCTCCATTAAAAAAGAAACAAATTCAAAAATTAAACTGAAATTATTGACCAAAGTTTCACTCAGAGGCAGACACACACACATACAGACCCCTCATTTTGTTGAAAAACATATTTGTTGTATAGAGGGCAAAAGAAAATAAACCCACACACACACAATGGCTTCACAAAATCACAAATATATTTTGTTAGTTTTTCTCTCCTTTTTTGTAAAAATGTAGTTAATTAGTTGTATATAATATATATTATGTTATGAATTTGTTGACGCGCAGTCTTCGTCGTCACAATGAAATCGTAATACTAATATAGAGAACTTAATAGAGAAACTACAATATAGAGAGAATAGGAAAAACTATAGAGAGAAAATAGAAAGAAAACAGAGAGAGAGAAGAGAAGAGCTTTATTGATTCTCTGAGAGTAAATCAATCAATGAATGAGTGTATACAATACATCAGTCTAAAGCCTTATTTATAGGGTTTAGGAGTACATCTCAATAAGAAGAGGTAGAGAGTAATCAGAAGACAAATCCTATCACGAATCAAAGATATGATAGAACTCTTCTATCTATCTTGTAGATAATTAGAATATCTCTATAACTCTGATATTGGATTACTTCTTTGATATCAGATAATGGACATCCACAATATTAATTTCATAACACTCCCCCTTGGATGTACATTGCATAAGAGTATGCCTCGTTAAAATCTTACTAGATAAAAAAACCCAGTGGGAAAAACTCTAGTGAAGAAAAAAGAGTACACTACTCTTTATGTCATATTTACTCCCCCCTGATGAGATAATCTTTTGAGATTTTTTAATCAATGCTTTCCAATCAAATGTAGAAATTATTAAGGTCTTAGTGAATATATTGTCAAATGATCAAATGATTAAATTCAATGCACATCAATATCACATCTCTTTTGGAGCTTGTGAGTAAAAATATATTTTATCGTATCTCCTTAGATATATTTCAAACTATATTATCATCCAACAATATAGTTGGAATTCCTTCTTAGAGGATATAGATTTATCTCGAATACATTAATCATGATCACACATATTCTCAACCAACATCATGAATTTCTATTTCTTGAAGGTGTTGCTGTTATAATCAACACATGTCTATAAACGCATGGTTTATGTGGATCATATAGGTAACTTATACCTTGCATATCCATCTCAACAGGAGTTGAATTTTTTTAATATTCGAGATAAACTGTCTCAAGGAGATATCAATAGGCAAGCTTAATGCCATTTTAAAATTCATTGGGTAGAGAAGAACCAGAATAAATATCTACTTGCACGTGGACAAGTGTATTTATGCAATAAATTACATAGTTATGGTACTTCAAGATTAAAGAGTCCTTCAATATCCTTTAATAGATATAAAAGATCTCACAATAAAAACACAATGACCATTGATGTGCTATGTCCATGTGAAACATCTTCAGGATGTTCAATCAAAATAAAAATATTGATCATAATACTTGCTACTCTAAATTCTTCCGAAAAAATATCTTGATCATCAAATCATTTTCTCTTTTGATAATTTTATCAAGAGATCAATCACGCTTCAAGCGTGTATCAAAATCATATGACTATAGAATTCATATATTTGTCCTGCTGGGACATCTATGCAAATAAGAATATCTATAAGTTGAATATTATATTGACTAACTCTACAAGAGTCAGACAAATAATCAATATGCAATTTTATGCAAATAAACAACATTTTGAACTTCCAGTTCATTAATACTAGTGCATAGATCAAGATAATAAAAGTCATAAATGAAATCCTCTTTTAATTGATGATTTTCTCCCCCTAATGTGTGGAACACTAGGCCAATCAATATATTGTACAATAATGATATATTCTGATAGCAAGTACAACTAAGTATATAATTTCTACATATATGAACATACTCGATCATTCTTTTAATAAAAAACACTAAGACAATCTCATTATATTCTATAGGAACAATTATATGCTTCAAGCATATCGAGTCCATCAGGGACTTCAAATATATGTATCATTATCTAATGATAACAAAGATAAACACATATTAAGTATTATCATGCACTATTATATCCACCACTAGAAATATATTTCTTCGTTATCAGTGCCAAGTCTTACGAAGAACCATACGCCATAACTCATGGCAAATATTCACTTTTGTAATTCGTATTTTACAAGAAAATATTAATTGTTATCTCTTTGGGATTACACTTCAGGTGTATAATTCCTACTGGGAATACATGTACACTTCAAATGTACTTGTGAATAATTAGAACTTATCATATTTCTCATGAGAACTTTATCATTTCGAGTCTGCAGACTTTGATTTGGAAATCCTCATTCTGAATCAATATATTATGCGCATTAATATTGTTGATGTCATATACTTATGCAGTTCCAATATTTCCCAATCATGTTGAGATCTCATCATTTGTCAAACTTTTCAGGTACCTGAATTTCTTGTGGAAATAATATATCAATGATGTTTGGAGAAAAATTCTGCTGGAATTTAAATATCCTCAACTTAACATATATGACCATCTTAAGTCTTTGCTTTATTGAGGAGTTTGTATTCTTGGAACTGACTTATCTACCACGTTTTAATTGTGTCTCAAATTTATTTATAATGGTAGATTGTCCTTCAGGGACATCAAATATAATATGAGCATTCTTTGCCGGATATTGGTCAGTTAACATTCCTGGCTATATAAATTATCCTTTGAACTTCTGGTTCAAGGTTTCTTCTATGAGGATCAAAATAGAAGATTAAAATGAGACACATACTTATATATTTATCCAGCCTCATGTTTTCTCCTCTATATGTTGGGGCAACATATTCAAAATTAACAAAATATGAATCTCTCCCTTGAGATTTGCTCCCAACATATTTAATAAAATCTTTAAAAACTCATCTCATTAGCTTTGTGGTGGAGTAACATATATAGTGCATCTCTAAATTTAGGATGAGATATATTTAGTTTTTGACCACAAACCAATTACTATGAGGAGAATCAAAATGTGTTGGTAAAATACGAAATAAGTGCTAATAGTTATGACCATTCTGCAGGATGTTCAATATTTATCTCAATACAACTAATATTATTAGGACAAATTATATCTTTGGGAGAATGTTAAAACATGAACTCATTATCAATAAATTGTGCAAACTACAGGTTGCAAAAACAATAATATTCATATGACTATTTGTTGATGCATCAACTAATAATTTCTCCAATTCATCCCAAAATAACACATTTAACCCCAAGTGATACTGGTAACTTTTAAATAAAACAAGCAGCACTTATAAATTCGTCGTATTAGGAAACTTTCGGTTCCATAATAAATTCATAATCATTCTTCGTATTTTAATGATCCGGGATGGTCCAACCGGTCATGCCAACTAATAAATTATTTATCAGTAAACTTCAAGTTTACTCAATATTGCATCTCAATTTTATAATTCTATGCAATATAAAGAAGGAGAGATGAATAGTATAATATATAATTGACATATATTTTATGTCATTATGGTAATGCATATGCCTCAAAAGTTCATTCATCCAATGTCTCGATATATTGATAATATAATCAATGTTCAAAAGTTTTTACGAGACTATATGGAGAATGATGTATTATAACAATTGACCATTAGGTGAAGATCATGTAGCTCTTATGGAGCTTTTAATCAATTAACTCTTCTAGAGTTATTGATCAACTAGTTCTTCTGGAACTTTGTATTACCATTTATATTTCGGACATATATTTTAAATTTTGTCCAAATAAATAACAAATATTGTTTAGACAAAATTGTATCTTCACCATTTTTGATCAAATAAAAAATAAACTAATATATAAATACTAAAATATAAGTTTATAGTATGAACACTTTTAAAAAATAATCACAAGATAATAAAATAGAAAAGTAGTAATTTGATAATTCAAATTTTTGATTGACATTTAAAATGATAAAAACTCTTTTTGGATATTCAAAAGAATTGGTCACATTCACATGTGTCATATCAATATTATCGACACAAGCATCATTACTATCAGTAGTATAGTTCACAGAAGTAAAGGAATATCAATAATTAATAGATATTCATAACATGTTTGACGTACTACAGGTACGTGACACATTTTCATCTTACATCAATAACATGTTAAAATTCTTACTTTCCCTTTTTCCTTCTCATTATTTTTTCACTTCTGGTGAGTATCTATTCACTGAGAATTTTATGAGTCATTCATATAGTATAAGAACAAAGTGTATTTCTGCTAGTTGAGACCAAAACCTCATACATAAATATATTATAATTTTTAATGTCATTCGATTCAGGGAATGTCATAAAAATATTTGGTCGAGCATCAAAATATTTTATTAATGACTCATTCAGTCTCAGAAAATATAAATTTAAAATATTTTTGAAAAAAATTTTCTCGATATTGCTACTTCAAGAGCATGTTAGAGATATGAGAAAAGAAAATTCTTTTATACTGATAGACATAAAATCTTGTAGGCACACATATAACAAATCATAACTAGCATTTATATAACAATCATCTTCTGGTGATTGTATGTTTCATTCACAATTTGTTAGTAATCAAGTGGCTTTGATGCTTTGTATTTTTTTAAATGGTGTCTTCAGGACCCAATATATCTAGATGCATATATATTCGGATCGCCATGATTATATGGATTATTCTTACCATATCCGCGTCTATGTTTACGGTTTCGAGCATGATTACGACCTCTTCTAGGGTCATAACCATTAATTCTAATGCATTTACTCACAGATTTAAAGTAAAATGTGCTTTCGGTAGAATGACCATCTTCTGGTGGTCAAATCTTTCTTTTATATCCTTCCACAAAATAAGTGGATCTTTTACGATAAGATATTCTGCCTTTAGATCCTCATAGAAATTATGGCAGAGAAAAATCATAACTTTTATGCAATTTTGAGATGATGATGTATTATTTTCAACAATGGTGTCTGCCAGACCAATTACATCTCAATAAATTTGAGCATCTAGTGTATATGACATATAGTTCGTTCTATAAATATCAAGAGGAAAAGAAACGAGTTTTGAAAGGTTTACCATAGAATTCAAAGGTAGAAAAAAATACCTCTTTTTTCTCTTGATTAAGCTCTCAACTTCGGTGGTAGAGACTCGTGCTGATAACGTGTTATGAATTTGTTGGCGCGTAGTCGTCGTCGTCACAATGAAATCGTAATACTAATATAGAGAAATTAATAAAGAAACTACAATATAGAGAGAATAGGAAAAACTATAGAGAGAAAATAGAAAGAAAATAGAGATAGAGAAGAGAAGAGTTTTATTGATTCTTTGAGAGTAAATTAATCAATGAATGAATGTATACAATACATCAGTCTAAAGCCCTATTTATAGAGTTTAGGGGTACATCTCAATAAGAAGAGGTAGAGGGTAATCAGAAGACAAATACTATCACGAATCAAAGATATGATAGAACTCTTCCATCTATCTTTTGGATAGTTAGAGTATCTCTATAACTCTGATATTGGATTACCTCTTTGATATCATATAATGGACATGCATAATATTAATTTCATAATATATTATATAATATCATTAATTTATTTATCCTTCAAGAAAATCTCAGCCTAGGAAAAAAATAATAATCACGCCTTTTTATATTCGACGATGGAATTATAATTTATATTGATAAATTAATAACTTTTAAAAGGGCTACATATTTTAAATTTGATGCATATTATATGTATAAAAATAAAGAAGAAATTAACTAAGAACTTGAAAACATATTCTGCTATTGAATTAGAAGACGAAGAAATCAAGCGGAACATATTTTGGTCGTCGATGGTCATCCTACTGACGTCGGGGTGGAAAAGAAAAACCAAATGCTCGTCGTTTTGTACGTAGCAAAATGTTTTTTGTTTTGTATCGGCTTCAGTCTTCGCATCGGCACAGTTGAACCGATTCCATGGAGTACGGTCCAGCCCAACGTGTGCATGCACTCCGAAATGACGTCGGTTCGTCCGTTTCGTTTGGACGAGCATCCACTTGTCTACTAACAGCCGTACACGTGGTGCCAGTCAGACTCTAGTGGGTCCCACAAGTGGGCCGTCTTCTGCCGGCGGAAACCACGGCACAGGGACAATACCACTGTTGCCCTGTGATGAAAAAGTACCTGAAAACTAAACTGTGGATTCTAATTGGGCCCGAGAGGGGCTCCACAGCCCAAAATAATGGTAGCTGACGACTCGTTGGATTTAGCCCAAATACATTTGGATTTAAGTTGTTGATAGCTTTTTTTAAAAAAACTTTTGTAAAAGTACATTATCTTTTATTTTTATAAAGATGAAGATCCAAAGTGAAACTCAATATTTTTCTTGAGGAAAATATTTATTTATTCATATAGCAGTTCATAGGAAATACTACTCTAATCATCGACTATTAAATTGATTGGAAGGATTAGGCTTTAATAGACAAAGTATCGGAAAAAAATTTAAAGTCAGACTGAATGTTCCATTCCGCCTTTTACCTATACGTACTAAAGAGCTCAGTCTTCTTTTGTTGGCTTTTGATGGATGATGTCCTCGTTGCTTTGAAGACCTTCGGTAATTTTTTTTTTGTTACTTAGAAAAAAAAGCACTCATTTATGCTACTTGTTTTATGTTTATGTTAATGATATATCTTAATTAGGAAATTTTTTTTTGAGAAAAATGGATTCATCGTATTTAAATTACAACCTTACCCTTAATAATGAGAAAGTAAGTAGTAAAACTCATATTTTATTAAATTTAAATTTTCTAAACTAAAGAAAATCTTAGCAAGAAGATACCAAAAGTTACATTTTCAAAAAAAGAAAAATAAAAAATTCAAATCACCCCGGATAGTACTTTCCAAAGCTGGCTCCGCCAAAACCCACTGACATTGGATTTTGAGCTGAAACCAGCCTCAAGCGGTGCCCATTGGATCTTCCCTAATTTTGACTCCTTATTGGAGGGGCCTGAAGATGGGCTAGCTTTGGACGTCAATTTATTGTGGATTCACGTTTCTCCCAAAACGGTTACACATTTCTCGGATGGAAATGAGTTTATCCAACTCACGACTAGTTCACGATTCAACTTGATATTTGGTTGAATAAACTCAGCCAATGAGTCAAATGAACAATATATGAGTTAGGATTTTTTTTTGGTAAATAAAAGACTGGGAGGGGGAGACCAGCGTAGTAACTCCTCTCTGGGGAGACAAGAGGAGCTCCACAGCCGCCATGGAATGTCCGAGTGAGGCCGAAGGATAATACATACTGTCTTGGTATAGACAGTCCCGTCACCATGACCCCACCAAGGTGTACATGTGGACCAGAACAGCTCCCATATGAGAGAAGTCAAAGGCCTACTCACGCAAGCGCTTTCGTTTAACCGGATTCGATCCCTTGACATCTCATATGGAAGATGAAGCACGTTCCACTTGGGCTACCACCTTGGTGGTATGAGTTAGGATTTTTTGCTCAAGTAAAAATGAACCGAGTTTAAGGTAAACAAAATTTGATTCACGAGTTGGCCCCATATAAATAATTAAGATAAATATTACTTACAATTCTAATGTTCTTATTATAATTCAACTTGATAAAAGAACAAATTTTAGTTTCATTTATATTATGTAATGTACTTGTGATACCATCAAGAATATCAGTTGACAAATAAGTTCAATGAGCCGCTTAAAAGCTATATATAAGTTGAGCATAAACTATGAAAATTGGCTTGCGTCAAATATGAGTTAAGCCATGAGTTGAGCTAAATTTAAGGGTGAAATTGGATAGTATTTTAGTTTGAGATTTTCTACCTTGGATTTTGTGAAAGATAATTATTTATGAGAGAAGAAGTAAGACAAAAACTAAAAATTTTATATTGAGTTTCGGGGTGAAATGCTATCCAAATACTCATTTCCATCCCTGCACATTTCTCTTTCCTGTCCCTTTTTCAGCATCTTGCTTCAATTTTTTTTACAGTAATCACTTTAGACCGATAATTATTTTCATATTATCGTACTGAAAAAGGTATTTTCATATTATCTAAATTATGCTTGAAACTATGTTTAATGTTTTCCAGTCCTCAAATAATGAAGCCATTTTCTCAATATCATTAGTGGTCAAATAATTTTTTAATTTAACCGGGAACATCTTTTGGGAAAGCATGGTGAATTGGCATGTACGCATAGTATTTTCATTTTGCATTTTATAATTTAGGTTTCTTGTCTATATATATATATATATATATTATAGAAATGTTTCCTTTTTTTTCTTATAGCTTCAAACCTCTCATCCTAATTTTTTAGAATTTTTACTTTTTAAAGTAGTCTTCAAATATTTGATTGGTTAAGATCATTTTTAATCTATTAAGATAATTTTAAACTAATTTATATATTAATTTTGAATTTTAAATTCTGTATATTAAGTTACTTTTGTAAAAGTGTAAAACTTAAGTTATTTCTTTAAATTTTTTTGATTGGTTAGAATCATTTTCAATCTATTTTAAAATAATTTAAAATTGACTTATATATTAATTTTAATTTTAAATTCCATCTATTAAGCTAATTGGTAAAAATAATAGGAGACTTTAATTATTATTTTAAAAATTATTAATAACTTATCTATTTGGGAAAACATGGTAAATTGGCATTTACGCATAGTATTTTCATGTTGCATTTTTGTAATTTAGGTTTCTTGTTTTATCATTATAGAAACAAATTTATTTAGACGACAAATTGTAGGAAGTTTAGATCAAGTGAACTTATTAATTAGTAATCCATTCTGATGTCAATTTGGTTTTCTTTTTTGCATTAGTAAATGTGATTATTCATTGGATTCGGGATAGGCTTCATCGTTGCACTAGAAATGTGATTATGTTTCGGATTTGGGTTTGTGTTAGATGCCTCCCGAGTCTTGCTCGGCTTTGGTTATTGGTTTTTGGTTATATATAGAGTCAACAGCTACCATAGTTTTCTTCATAGTAAAGCAGTTGAGCAATTGTGTGTCTCGGTTCGTTAAATTCTTCACAAGTGCGATAATCTAGCAAATACCCGAGTTGTCTTCTGAATCTCTAAACAGCCGTTTATCCTCTAGAAAGTAGAAAACCTTCTAGTTTTCTTCTTCGCCCATCCTCCTAAACCCCCCGACCTGCACCTCCACACCATAACCCTAACCTTATCATTACAGTCTCCTGCTAACAAAATTCATATTTGGCTATAAATACGTGTAGTTCCTGATTTAGCATTGTCATTACTAAGCTCTTTGTTAGGAATTGTCTAACATTGCCTAAACTCCACATTAGTATGATATTGTCCGCTTTGGGCAAAGCCCTCACGGATTTGTTTTTGGGTATCTCCCAAAAGGCCTCATACTAATGGAGTTATCTTGAATCTTATATTTAGACAACTCTTCCATCAATTTTTCCATGTGGGACTTAGTTTGTATCCCAACACTCTTGTCTAGCGGCCGGTAAACTTTCTGCGGCAAATTTTGCTCCGCATCTGATCAGAGAATTGAGATAAACCAATGTCTCTGCGGTACATTCTTTTCGCGTTTTTCACAATCTTGGTATGTTCGGGGTCCTGTTTTAGCTGCTTAGAGCAAGGTTCACATTGTGATCCAAAGAATGCAGCTGAAGGGAAAGTTAGAACAGCAGGACAAGCGCCAACACGAGCACCAGCATCGGAACCGGCAGAACTACCGAATGAAATTAACGTGGATGATTTTGGAGCTAAGGGGGACGGAAGCGATGATACTGAGGCATTCATCGAAGCTTGGAAGAAGGCTTGTTCCAATTCTATTTTTCAAGAAACTATATTTCATGTTCCTGCTGGAAAGGAATACACTCTTAAGCCGATCAGGTTTAAAGGTCCTTGCAAATCTGCTATTACAGTGAATATTAGTGGAAATATCTCAGCTTCGACAAACCTCGCAGACTACAGAAAGAACAGAAGATATTGGCTCATATTTAAGAAGGTAGAAGACTTGACCGTTCGTGGTGATGGAACAATTAATGGAAACGGACAAGTATTGTGGCCAAAACATTGCAAAAGGGATAAAACAAGACCTTGTGTTGCTGCAGCAACGGCTCTAACCTTCGACCGCTGCACTAATCTGACAGTGACTAACTTGACCTTCATAAATCCACAGCAAATGCATCTGACTATTTATGGTTGTACGAATGTCGAAGTATCGTTTATCAAGATATATGCACCCAAAAATAGTCCAAACACAGATGGCATTCATGTCTCAAGATCAAGGAACGTTGCTCTGAGGCACAACGTTATCAATACAGGTGATGATTGTATTTCTATTGTAGGCGGATCTCATGAGATAGCAGCGACAGATATAATATGTGGACCAAGCCATGGAATCAGCATTGGAAGCCTGGGAAAGAATGGGGCAAAGGATACTGTCTCTAATATTAGAGTCAGTGGAGCAGTCATCGCAGGAGCAGATAATGGAGTTAGAATAAAGAGTTGGCAGGGAGGGAAAGGGCTTGCGGAGAATATCGTGTTCCAAAACATAAGGATAATACGTACGAAGAATCCCATTATAATAGACCAATTTTACTGCGACAAAAACGGCAAACATTGCCCAGAACAGAAGGATGCAGTAAAAATAAGAAATGTTGTATTCAAGAATATAAAAGGATTGAGTGCAAGTGAAAAGGGAATAAAATTGAATTGTAGTCCAACTGTTCCTTGCGAAGGAATTAGAATGGAAGATATTAAGCTGGCTTACAAAACTGGTACTAGCTTGGCTTATTGCTCAAGTGCCCAGGTATCACAAAGAGGATTAATGGAACCACATTGCCCTTGATACATACTGAACCTGTGGATATTGTAATTCTGGATGCCTCCATGATTTGTTTGATATTGTACTCAACCAATTTAGCAAAAATTAGAACAAGGATTAGGAATTTGAATGTATAGGCCGATATAAGTCTCCTTTTATTATTCTTCTTTTTCAATAGTGTATGTCCTCTTAAAAGGACGATTTTGGACATTGCCATTACTTTTTTCAGTAGTGCTGTACTTGTTTTGTTTTTCTTTCAAGGTATCTTTGTTTACTGAATGGTTTCAAATGCCAACGTCTCAAGTTAATCCTTCCAAGGACCAATCAAACCTATTGGACTTTTCAAGCTTGCACTGTCTTCAAAGTTGATAAACGAAGTAAAACAGCTTCAAGAGATCTAAATGATTGAATGTATGAAAATAATCAGAACTCGTATATTAAGATATCCGAAAGAATCATCTAGGAAACAACAAGGTTAAGACAAGTTAATCTATGATTTTAAGGAAAGAATTCTTTAATTATATATATATATATATATATATATATATATATATATATATATATATATATATATATATATAGTAAAGAATTCCTTTAAACCAAAAAAAAAAAAAAGCTAGACTCCCAATGTATTAGTCATTACGAGACCTTAACTCTTAAAATTCAGATAAGATCCTTAGCATTTATGTTGCATGAGGCCCCCAACCTATACTTGTTAAAGTTCATTCCATGAATGCATCCAACTGCAATAGCCTTTGCAACTCAATAATGCACACTGCTTATTGGAACGTTGAAAAAGTTTTACTCCTTTTCCTTGTACACTGATTGCACAGGATGAGATTACTTCGAAAGCAAGCCCTGGGCGTATTGGGATTGTAACTCAATCGCTGACCTATGCTATTGCTTTTCCATCTTTATATCAGCAGCCCTTAGTAATTTTCTAAGGACAATTTTGTTTTAATCTTCTTCTCAAAAAAGAAGGAGATATTTAAGTAAGTAGTGATAATACTGGTAGTGCAATCGAACAATCAAACTGTCTTAAACAAGATAACCAGCAATGATTAGTCCATTGCTTTGCATATTACTAATGTACTTGTGCTTGAATCTCGCTTTCCTGTCAACAACATTTGTTGGGATATTCGTGTTTTGACTTTCAGCCAACCGCCATAGAAAGGAAAGCCATATCCCTACAAAAATCAAGATTCAAGTATCTCAGACCTAGCTGTAAAACGACAATAGTCATTGTTCGATGAATCTAATCAAAGCCTATAAGCATGGATCCCTAGGAAGAATGGAAGGTCTGTACTATAGTCTTGAATTAATCGATCAAACAGATTATTACCTGGGGCTTTTTCCTTGTTTCAACCGCAACATTTCAAAGGTGCCTTAATTTTTTTGCTAAATTCAGAGGTACCTTAATTTCAAAGGTACCTTAATTGGGAAAACTATTTTGTATTGAAGAGTTTTATACCCTGGTTTTGGAGAAGCCTCTCCAATTGGTGGCCACAAAGTAGACAATGACCATAAAACCAATTGGTTTAGTGCAATGAGACAGCTTAGTTCTATTTTTGCTTTCCCATCGCCAAAGAATCTAGAGTTCCTAAACATACACATTTTTAATCCTTTAATGCAAATAGGATAAATCCCATTTAAGGAGAGTGATGACTAAATCGCCCTTTCCTATTCTGGATTATCTCAACGAGTATCTCTTTCGAGATAACCAACATCCACAAGAAATGTAATTTTACTACCCACATCAACTATTTCTTGAAAACAGGAAAGGAGCATGCCTTCAACAACTCTGGAACCCCACCTCTAATCCCCCACCACCATCCACTTCATCCCTTCCAGTCACTTTGTAATGGTTTGTCCCAACCCATGAACGTCAAGTGAAAAGCCACCAGCCAAATAAATGATCACCCTCTCGTTTTGTCTTGAACTTCAAGACAACCCCTCTTCTACGCATCTGCTCTAGACCTCTCTAAGCCAACACTCTCCTTGTTAGACACCTAATTTGCTGCTTTCTCCCTATCCAACATCCAAGAAATGATCCACATTGCATGAACATATAAATTTCTCGTCAAACAAATGAAACTTACAGTAGTTGTAACATTCCACTTTACCGATTCAGTCATGAATGCAACAAAACCCATCGTTATGATCACTCTCCTTATACTTCTACACTACAATGCCGCCCAAAACGAAACATTAGTTTCATCTCCACCTCCTCCCCCATCAAAATCAAATGGATTTGCTAAGCTACGCCTCAAATTTAATCCATCCATGGCGGTCATTATAATCTGCCTGATAAGCGCTTTCTTCTTGATGGGTTGCGTTTCCGTCTACATCCGCCAGTGTGCCGAACGGCGATTGATGGATGATTTAGCAGATGATGATTACGCAGGCTCCCGTCGACGTGCACGTCGAGCACTGACTCGTGGATTGGACCCTACGATTATAGACACATTTCCGACTTTTTTATACTCGGATGTCAAAGGGCTGAAGTTAGGCAGGGGAGCTCTTGAATGCGCAGTGTGTTTAAACGAGTTTGAAGATGAAGAAACTCTCCGTTTGCTCCCCGTATGCAGCCACGTCTTCCACCCGGAATGCATTGACGCCTGGCTCGTTTCCCACATTACCTGCCCCGTTTGCCGAGCAAACCTCATCCCAAAACCAGAAGAAGTCGCAAGTTGTGATTCTCTCAGTCATCACTTGTTCGCTCAGCCGTCTAATTCTGTCCCGCCTCCTGAAGTCAGTTCTGCCCCTCAGGTGAATATTTTAGCTATCGATGTTCAAATCAGTTCTGCACAAGTCATAAACCCATATCAAACCACAGATCAAAATCTTCCGGCAAGACTAGCTCCTAAAACGGCTAGAGCTCATGGCAAATTCCCTCGGTCTCATTCAATGGGTCACTTACTGGTTCATCCCGGCGAAGATTGTGAGAGATTTACCCTGAGATTGCCAGAGGAGGTACGGAGCCAGCTGATGAAATCGGAGTTGAGCTGGGCAAGGAGTTGCGTGGCCTTTCCACGCGCAAGAAGTTCAAGAAAAGGGTTTAGGAGCAATTATTACGAGAGGTTCGACAGAGAAGCCCGGCCCGACCGCTGGGGCTTCACGGTGGCTCCACCTTTCTTTTCACGAGGCGGTTCAATCCGGTCGTCAAAGAATGACGTTGACGGGGCTAGTGGGGAGATAACTGCTGCTCCACGGAATTTGTTTAGGTCCGTTAAGTCTCCGTTTGATCGTTTGTTTGGTGGCGCTGAAAAAGCTGACGACGGGGAAAGGTCATGTAATAGGTTAAGGGATGAATCCTCAGTTTAGAAACTTCAGAGAGTCTCATTGTAGTATAGATTATCCTCTCTATATTAAGGCTTTATTTGAGAAAAATCTTATGTTAAAATCAAACTCAAAATTTAAAATGTGAGACATACATCTCATTTTATAAATAATTTAACTTTTATAAAATTTAAAATAAAAATTTTAAAACTAAATTCTATCCAATTAAACTATAAATTTCTTTTGGGGAAAAAGGATAATATAGATTGGGGTTTTGGCTTTATTTTTATTTGGCTCCTCTTTTGGGGTTATAGAATATAATACAAGTATGATTAATTGTATATAGTTCACATAAATGGTTTTATTATTTGCTTCTTTCAACTATTATCCGGGAATTTTTTCTTTTTTTTTATCAGAATAATTTTTTTCTTAATGGTGGTTACAGCAATTGAAATTGATTCTGCTCTTTAGAAATTAGTAGAATACCTGAGCTTCCCATTCTTTCAGTGAAAAAAGGGATTGTATAGGTCTTGGGTTGCTTTCCTGAGAACTAAAAGTGTCGTTACAACAGTCGACAAGTTTAGTTACAATACACTAATGAACAAAATTGAAACAAAAAAATCTCACACTAAACGTTAATGTTTTAAATAAGATTACAGCATGACTGAAAATATGCTTTAAAAAAATCTATATATCGTCTTTTTTTCTAATATTGTCAACTTAGGAGTCAAATGTATTACATTTGAATTCCAAATTCAAAATTTTAAATTTTTTTTAATAAAAAATTAATTTTATTAAATTTAAAATAAAAAATATCAATTTTTTTTTCTTTTGATAGATAATTACACGGGGAAGGAAAGAGATAGATCACATAGACAGTCGGACGCAGCGAAGCACAGAGGAGAAAGAGAGTCAAAATCAAGAAGGCAAAAAAAAAAAAAAAGGTATGGATCTGAGCACTACTGCTCTAGCGGGTCAAAGTAAAACATTGCACGTTTGGTAGTAGCTAGACCACAAAAATAAAAAAAAAAAGTTTGGATAAATAATGGTTGGAACAGAATGTTTGGAGGTTTACTTGGACTTTTTCTTTGGGCGTACGACTTGGCACTAGGCCCGGCCCGTTCGGTCCTGAAAAATTCAATTCAAATAACTTTCGGGCTGATCTCGGGTTGAGATAAGCATTCCGATTTCAGTCCCGAAAATTATATATTTTTTATATATTTTTTATATTTATATATAATAATAATATTATTATATTATTAAAAAATTATTATATTATTAAAAAATTATTATATTATTAAAAAAATTTTATTTATTATATAAAAAAATTTTAAAATCGGGTTAGGGACTGCTTGAGTTCGAAAGGGTCGAGTCCGGGCTCATATTTTTTTGGACCGCTGTCAATCGGGTCGAGCTCGAGCTTGGCAAAGTACGGCTCAGTGAACCCGATTGACAGTCCTACTTGGCACATAACGCCATTAAAATTAGGAGAAGGGAATCATTCTTTTCTTGTGTGTTTTGCTTCATTTTGAAGTACAAGAAAGAAATCTACACCATAGAACATCAACCGCTTCTAAAGTTCATCTCTTAATGATTAATTTCTTATTACTAGAAACAGGTTGTATGGTGTGGATTTAGCTATGTTAATTTTATTTTGAACGTTTCATTGAGATCTAATAAATAAATTGTGAAGTGTTAAAAAAAGAAGAATTATTAACGAAGAATTATTCAAGAGAGCAGTTGATTCTCTTTAGCAGGTGAAATATATTATTTATGATCCGTATAAATAAAAATGAATATTTTATTTTTTTATTTTCTTTCTTCTAACAAAGTATTTTAAAAGACATTTTAAATTATGAATCAAATAGTATATTAAACTATTTGAGCGTTATATAATTGAGAAACTATTAGACATATCTTCACTTTCTTACCTAAAAGAAAGAGAAAAATACTTGTTCAATTTTAACGAAAAAATACACGCGATGCAAATATTTAATCATGTAATATATAAATGCATAATAAATATATATTTGTATTGGTTTTTTCCCTTAATATTTTTTCTTTTATAAGCTATGAATTAGTTTTTAAAGAAAAAAATTGCAATATAGAGTTGATCTTAAAAAGATTTAAAAAATTTAAACGAATATGAAATTTGTAGTTGGGCAGGGACGATGGAATTGAGACCCGGTAGAAAGTGCATTATTAAAGTAGTGGACGTCGGACGCCAATTGCCATTTTGCACAGAGCACTTTCTGGAGTTGTGGAACCCCACAAAGTCATACAACAACAGGAAGCAAAAGAAGGAAAACGGTCATCTAACGATCAAATTTATATAATTCAGGCCTTTCAAGGGCAGGCACCTTTCTTTTCAACTTTTCACATGACCCGTTGAGTAAGAGAAGCCATGAAAAAATGGGCTTTTTCTTTTCTTTTTTTTGCATTTGGATTAACTTCAATTTAATAAGCATAATCTCTATAATTAACTTCAATATTTTGAGTGTATTTTGATTAGATAAAAGGTGATAGTTGCATTAATTCATAAAGAAAACTAGAGACTCTAAGGTAAGGAAAGGCAAACGCCACGATACTAAAAGACCGTGCCAATTTTTTTTCCCCCTTCTTGAGAAGATAAGAGCATTATATCATCCATCATTCGGACAATGACAATTTGACGCGGTCAGAATGTAGTTTAATAACTACGGGCGTAAGATGTTTAATTAATAATATATCTTGTCGATTAAGATAATTGATGAGTCCCACGTTGAAAGATTCTTCGAATAATATATAAAGTCCATGAGTTTGAAGTTTCTATGAAATATTTTCATTATGTTCTGCGAGTTCTTTTGCTCTCTAAAGCAGAAAAAACTCATAAAAAATTTAAATATTATTTTTTTATTTTAATAAACATTTATTTTTACAAAATTCATACAAAAACTCAAAAATTCAAACCAAATCTCAAACATAATTGTTTTACAAAATGAGAATGTGGAAGTAGCTTGAGGTCCCCAAATGAAAAGATATAGCTCAATTTGCCGGCCCGGAAAAGGTACTGGTCTTAAAATCACAATGTTTTTCAAAACATTTCAGTTTTATCCAATTGTCTCAGACAGAATCCATCACTTATATGTAGAAACATAATTGACGTGCTTAACTACGTTATTTTTTATTATCAAAAGTGATTGTTCACTCACAATTCTTATAACTTATGATTAGTGATACAATATTACCACATTTTGAAGATATAAAGTGTAAACATGGGACTCAGAATACTTTTGTCCTGAAATTTAAATAAAGACTAATACTCTTTCTAATCATAACTAAATATTTTATTTTAATTTAATATAAAAATTAATTAAAATAATTTATTTATTAAAATTTATTATAATATTTTTATTAATTAAATAAATTAATTATACAACTCATATGTAATTAAATTTACTTTTAAATTTTAAAAATATTAATAAAAATTTAGATAAAATATATAATTATTTTTTAATACAAAATATATAATTATTTAAATATTTAATTTTAAACTTTTTAAAAAAATAAAATAAAATTCAATTCCCAACAAAAAAGTTACACAAAACATGTAATAGACTAAAATCATTCAATTATGTCAAGGCTAAAACACCAAAAGCTTCAAATATCTTTCGCCGGGGGAAGAAAAGGAAAAAGGAAACTTCCAAGAAAACAAATATATTTCGAGTTTCAACCGTGTCTTTAAGCACAGTATATATAGGCATCTTTTCCCGGCCTTTTCTTTGGGTGTTAATACATAGACATCATTAATCAACAGACAGAAAGACAGACAACGTCAACATTTGCACTCTCTCCAACAATAATTTGAGCTCATGGTGACCAAGGGATGGAAACTCCTAAGTACTCTCAAAGACAAAGCTTCGCTGATTAAGGCAACAATTTCGACCAAACGCACCGTTTCCACAATCAGCAGAGCCGTCATCCGAGCCACCGCCAGGACTTCCAGCTCTCCACCACCGGAATACCGTATAGCCACCATCCTCAACCTCAGCAATGAAGAACGTCCGGCGGCATGCGCTTGTGTGGAAGCTATCATGGACCGTCTCCACAGCACTCGCAGCCCTTATGTGGCTCTCAAATGCCTCATCGTCCTCCATCACATCATTACCAGGGGTTCTTTCATCCTCAAGGAACAGCTCTCTTTCTTCCCTTTAAGCGGCGGAATGAACTCTCTCAAGCTTACTGGGTCCCGGCAAAAGACCAACCCTGAAACATGGGACTTGTCGCATTGGGTGCAATGGTACGCTGGCATCTTAGAACAAAACCTGATAACTTGTAGGGTTTTAGGGTGTTACTTTTCTTCATGTTCTAAGTTAGAGAATGATGAAGACCGAGGTGGGATGAGTCGGTCCGCGGAGTTCGATTCGTTAAGAGAAATGGACGCGTTAGTTTCGTTGGTCGAAGGGATTTGTGCTGCACCAGAGTCTTTGCATTACCAGAAAATGGATTTGGTGCACGAACTCATGTTATTAGTAAGCGAAGATTATCGTTGTGCTCAGTTACAGATCAACAAGAGACTGGAGGAATTCGGCGACACGGACACCATGGAAAGGTTGAGTTCGGACGAGTCGTCCGAGTTGATATCGTGTTTGAAGAGGTTAGAGGACTGCTGGCCGAGGTTGATAGAGATGTTCGCCAACAGGAAAAGAAATGATGCGTTTTGGGAGTTGATAAGTCAAATGAAAATAAAGCTGGAGATATTGAATGAGAGGAGATTAGTCGTCTGGAAGGATGGCAGGAAAGGATCAACTGGCGAGTTAACGCAGTACTGTGGACGAGTTGCGGGAACGAGTCAGGCATTAAGATTTTTGCTGCCCTTCGGAAGTCAAGAATTAGGTGGGGACAGGGTCCATTTCACTGTTTCGGCTGCTTTGCTTCCCTGATTAAAAGTTCACTCGGCCCATTTTTCTCATTCGATTTTCTTATAAAATATTCTCCAAATGTACTCAAAAATAAAAATATCATCCTAGTAGGATATCCTTAAGGAAAAAAAGGACTCCAAGTGTTATGAAATGGTTAAAGTGGTAAGATTGGTACTGATCTTGCAACTTCATGAACCTCAAGCCCCATTATCTAAAAGGGACAATTTGATAATTTAATAAGTAAAAAATATTATTAATTAATCTATAATATTAATATTTAAATCACGTCTTGAGTCCTCTTAATGTATTAAAAAATAGTATAAAGAAAAATAAATTATATATTGCTTGAACTCAATAAATTGTATAATGTACTCCAATATTTTTTATGGCCAAAACATGATGACTCATGCGAATTAAAGTGACATTCTAATTTTTACTCAAGAGTTTAGTTTTAAAATTAAATTTAAAATTTCAAATATAGAACTCACATATCCTCTCACAAATAATTTAACTTTTATAAAATTAAAGACAAAAATTTCAAAATCACACATTTTGTGAATCACACCCTTTATTTTGCTGCACAATTATCCTCTTCTTATTTTCTTGGTCAAAAGTTCTGGATGACAAACAAAATATATCACTTTCAACGGGAAATATATCATGATTCGCGTAGCTGGTGCTTTTCGTAGCATCAGCGTTTGATGGTATGCTAATGATTAGATCCATGCCTGAAATGATGAATACCCTGGGATTCAGTTCACAGCTCCTATGATTCTTCAATTGGATCCTCTGACCACTTGTCCACGTTCCTCATTGCTTTCTTGGCCTGCAATTTCAAGAAAAATGAGATAACTTTCGAGAAATATCAATGAGAAGGAAGTATAAATAACACCGCGAATATATACCTCATTCTCCCAATCAGATCGACATGTTAATATAGCCAAAATTATGGTCTGCAACGCAGTTCCCCCAAAAATCATGCCGGCCCAGACCCCCTGCATTTGCAACACCACAATCATCAAAACAGCCTTTGAAATTTCGCTATGGAAATTAAATTTG
This sequence comes from Rauvolfia tetraphylla, assembly GCA_030512225.1. Lineage (NCBI taxonomy): Eukaryota > Viridiplantae > Streptophyta > Magnoliopsida > Gentianales > Apocynaceae > Rauvolfia > Rauvolfia tetraphylla. The sequence goes on along the minus strand of JAJQKT010000058.1, from coordinate 5,509,610 downwards.
ATGTCTTATGTGGAAAATTCAAAATAAGAATTCATCATTCAATTGGAAGAGAGTATGCAAGGAATTTGAAACCAAGTAATGACAACAACAATAATCATAATCTGCTCACTGCCATTCAAGGGATGTATTTGGATTGCAACTAGAGTTAAGATCACTCTCTCCATTTGAAATTAAATGTTCATATTTAATTTTAAAAAATATTTGTAATTAAATATTTTTTAAAAATAATAATATATTTTTTCTAAATTTTTATTATTAACTTCTTTTACTTAAAATATTTAAATTTTACTAATAATAAATTTTCCACTAATTTCTTAGACTCCCTTAATTTAAAAAAGTAAAGCTTCCCTAAGTCATAAGTCTCACTACTAATTTTCTTAATTAATAAGAATCTGATAGTAATTCATTCATAGTCAAAACTATTATTCTTAGTCTTTGTATCAACTTAAAATAAGATATTTAATTTTGGATAAGGGAATATTATTTTTTGCTTTTGTGAGAAAAAAAAAGTAAAATGTAAGATAGGAAAAGTAAAAAATAAAAAATTAAACTATGTGTTTTTGAATTGAGCTGCAGAGGCCTGCTATGGAAATCCCGTGGAAAAGCATACCTGGACTCCCAAATGCAAGACCCAACCCATTATAATTCCTAAGGGAAGCCCAACAATATAGTAGCAGCCCAGATTAATATAAGCAACCCGCCATTGCCATCCCGAGCCAACGGCCACCCCTGCAATATCCCAGGTCTTTCATTGTCTCGTACAACCGGTAAAGAACATGGCACTAGCAGGTTTACCCAATAATACCTGATAAAATTAGCTGGACACTGTTTAGAAGAATGGTGAAGGCCAGGAGATATGATAGCTTAGCAGCAGCTTTAAGGACTTCAGCATCGGAGGAAAATATCAACCCAAACTGGTTGCGGAATATCATAATAAGTATGCAAAAGATGATGCCGATTACTGTTGATTGTACCACTGACACAATTGTTGCAAATTTTGCTGCCTTTCCATTCCCTGCTCCCAACTCATTTGCAACCCTCACTCTGAACAATTAACAAAACATTTTCCGGGTCGAACCTTTCAATCTAAAAAAAAAAAGTTTTTTTTTTCCTTTTTTGGTGTGATACTGACTCTAAATTTTCACATGCACATAGAAATTGAAGGAGAGAATCAAAAGAGGTACCCGGTTGCAGCAAAGAATGCATAAGGTATCATCATCTCCCAGCCACTAATATTCAGGCTGAAACAAGTCATTGCAATATTAGATAAGAAGCTGATACTAAAAACATTCTTTGATTAATTAGCTCTTTGAAAGAATTAGAAAAATATGGGGTCCTTCAAGGTATTTCTATAATCTTCACTTGATTGCTAGGGACTAAAGATGACCGTGAGATTTAGTTTTGGCTCACCAGATTGACAAGGCATCCACCGCAATGGTCGCATTCTTCAAGAAGCCCGGCATCAGTAACAGTATTCTGTAGTACCAGTTCTCCAAGCTGCATAAGAAAATTTCAGTGATCACCACCAGTGGATGCAAAAGATAAAAGAGAGAGGACATACCAGAGCATGACCCCAGAAGCAGCCGAAAGTTTCAGAAACTCCCAAAGTCCAGAAAAGGCCTGCATGGAGAAACCTGTCCAACTTTGCGGGCATCCACCCAATGCAATATACCCAAACAACCCAAAAAAGACAAGCCACCAAGACAAATCTAATACAATGGCTAATCCGACCACCCCAAACCCAAGTTTAACCGAAAGCCAACTAGCAAACACATGAAATGCAAACACCGGCAATGTAACCCAAGGAAGCACAGCGGTCTTCAGCTGGCTCAGCAAGAACCTCTGAACTGGGAACTGAAAAGCAAAACTGAAGTGCAGCGGAATGAACCACAAAGCCAATAGTCCAGTCTGCTTGGCCACGTCTTCGGATTGGCCTAGAGCCTTCATGATTGGCGTGGCAAATATGTACAGTGGTAACAGAACGATACAGCACAGGAACAGTATGATCCAAGACCTTTGCATGTATATTCCCAACATGTGGTACCTTTTTGCTCCAAATGCTTGCCCACATAGGGTCTCCAATGCACTTGCCATTCCTAGCTAACAAAACCAAAAAAAGAACAAAGAATTTGAGATAATTCCAACTGCTGAATCACATAAAGCTCATTGCAAGCTTAAGTGAGAGAAGGAGGGATACAAAAAAACCGAAGACGAAGCCGCAGATGACGGTGTTGGAAATGGTAACAGCGGCCAATTCTACTTTACCAAAGTGTCCGGCAAAGGCTTGGGTTACGACGTTCATGGAGAAGGTAGCCACACGTTGAGGGATAGCCGGACCGACAATGTACCATAGTTTCTTGGTCTCACTCCAAACTCTTCTTGTAAGAGATAACTTGCATTGATCTTCTTGATCTTCAGGCTCTGTTGAACTGTTCGTTGATATCACATCCAGTAATGACACCCCACTCTCTCCGTTTTCGTGATTACTCATGGCAAACAAATGGCACCTAGATGCTCAAGAACAAGAAAGTTTTTAGATTTTTTAGATTCTTTGTTCTCTGTCTTCGTGTAAGAATAAACTGCAGTCTTGCGTTGGACAACTAGAGAGTATATAATCTAAGAAATGGTATTCTGGTCTAGGTGCATCGGTCCAAGTTAATACCACTTGGAAAGGGTCTTGGCTATAGTCTTACACAAATGGCCCGGAACAATGTGGTACTTGTGACAGTTGGGTAACAAAGCATGTATTTTATTTGGTAATTTTTTTTATACATCGGGGGAAAAAAGAAGAATAGTTCAGAATAGTAGAAGAGCAGGTTTATGTGGCTCAGTTTTCAGAACAATACTCATCTCCTATGCGCTAAGACGAAAAGTTAGACATGCAAAAAATCTGAACTGCAATTATCAAGTCTGCTTTTTTTTCTTGCTGGGTAAATTCTTAACCTTGTATTTCATCATCAAAAGATGATTTACATCCTTAGTGCCACGCTTATCATAAATTGAATCAGGGGCAGAAGGGAGGGGGGAAAGTAGCCATAGGAGGAGGACATTTTGGCTCAGCTTGCAAGGTTATGGGCATCAGAATGACATTTTCTAGGTACAAAACAGCATTTCCACTAAGGCCAACGTCGCAAAATCTCTTTTGCATTGTCTATTAAAAGCTTACCCAACCAACATTTTACTTCGTGATGACCGTTCAAAGCTTTAATGACATCTAGGCAATCTCCTTCCAAAGTCAATTTCTGATACTTCCTTTCATTCTCGCATTTTATGGCCACTAAAGCAGCTAAAGACTCAGCCTGCAAAAATCTACGTGCCTACAACCTTATTCCCCATCCACTAGGACCACTGCAATGAAGAGCCTTAATGTTGAGAACTTCTACTTCACCCACCGTTCTGCGGTTGGCCAACTTCAACTATCAGTCGGGTGTATTAACTATATGAGTACGTGCCAATGGTTGTTTGGCTTTTTGAAGAAGAGTGGAGAATAGTGTAGAGGAGTCGAAGAGTTTTTTCTCGCTATCCAAGGTTGCAATCAAAGTTTTTGCTTTTTAGTTTTGGAAAAATCTTGGGGAAGATGTTAGCTCTGGTAGGGCTCAGCACTAAATGCAACCTGAACCTTATCAAGGGTACGAATTTATCTAAGTATTACTTGAATGTCTTCATCTGTTATATATTGTTTACGTGAAGAGATGGCAGAGATATGAATTTTTATTGATTTCAATAGGTTATATGTTTGACAGATTCTTAGTTGAGTTTTGGTTTCCTTCATATGAAATACTTAGGTATAAAATGCAAAACACTTTTCAGGCCATAATCTTTTCTTTGGACTAATATTCTATTTGAATTTTAAGGTTAGTTTAGGTGAAAAACTCAGAGCAAGAAGTACATTTATGAGCTTTATTTATTGATTTTTTTGTGAGATTAGACTTAAATCGATACCACATTGCTCATCAAGGCACACTTGCTCGGTTAGGAAAAAAAAAAAGGAAATCAAAATTCCATAAATTTCAAGAGTGTCATCTCTATTGATAGTGTGATCTTATATCTCATTTCGTCTACCAAGGTCAAAATAAAAACTTGGAAAAATATTAAGGGCCTAGTTGTTCATACTCTTTATTTTTCTTTTTTTTTAAATAAAAAAAGCTTAAAGCAATTTGGCGAAAGGGTACTTCAAAGTCGAGCCCACTGTTTCAAGGGTGTCAGGAAAACAAAAGCAGCCCAACACTTCATTACAGAACAACAAACCTACACGCTCCAGTAGAAAACTGAGCCCATTATTAGTCCAAGGGGAAGCCCAACAAGGTAGTAGCAAGGCATATTAACAAATACAACACGAGATTGCCAGCCGAAGTTGAAATTGTTTCTTTTTTTTTCCCCTTTCACGCTAGAATAACTTTTCCTTAGTGACCAATTAAAATTTTCTTTTCAAATTTACATTATATATGAAAATTTGTGTTTAATTGTAATGATTTAAGGTTGGAACAGTGCAGGATCATGAAAGTCAAATTCAGAAAGGAAAAGGGCAGATCTCCATGACAGCTTTTACAAAAAAAATGTTTATACTGCTTTATTTATGTCCAATATATAGTCATCTTTTGATCATAGTGTTTCTCTTGATCCTAATGATATGTAGCTACAAGGTAGTCCTATTCAGACAATGATTGTTTAAAAGAATTCAAGAAAAGGACTTCTTTGGGGGACTTTTATGATCTATTTGTTATTGTCAAAGTTGTTTCTTTGAGATTTTATTTCTTTCGTAAATATTTCCTCATGCTATGAAGCGTAAAAAAAAAATACTGTAATCTCACAAGTCTTGAATTACTGTTCAACATATATACTTGATAAATAATTACAAGTACGTTCAATGGAAAAAGATCAAATAATCGAAGACGCTAGAAGTGTTACCGGTTGCAGCAAAGAATGCAGAAGGTACCGTCATCTCCCAACTATTAATATTCATGCTGCAAAGCCATATCAAAATTATATATAATACAATCTTAATTACAATAAGAATATTAAAGAGAGTAAATCAGACTGAAGTCTCACCAGATTCATAATCCATCCACAGCAATGGCTGCATCCTCAAGTAGGTAGCAATCAATATCAAGAGTAATACCAATTCTCCAAGCTGCACAAACCACATTCATAGCTCCTGTTAGTTCTTTAAAAGCTTTACTTTCATATCAAGAGTCAAAAGAGAAAGCAGCCCCGAATTCTTGTTTTGTTTGTTTTTTTTCCTAACAAAAGATCAATGAGCTGTTTCTTTTCATATCAAAATACTGCCTCCATCCACAAAAAATAAAAAGGTCATCTGCGCCCCGTTTTTTATTGAGGCCTTGCAAATACTTCTTTTGTTTTCTCTTTCCTGGGTAGTTAATGGCGTGTACTCTGTATATATTCGGTACAATACAGAGAAAATAAGACATTCTGCCTTCGTTGCAGGAGTGCCAGACAAAGGAAGAAAGAGATGGGGCAGAAGGGCATACCAGAGCATGGCACCAAAGGCGGCAGAGAGTTTGAGAAAGTTCCTTAGCCCCGAAATGGCTTGCATGGAAAAACCGGTCCAAGTATGTGGACATCCGCCTAAAGCAGCGTAGCCAAGCATCCCAAAAGCCAGGAGCCACCATGACGCATCCAAGACGATGGCTAATCCAATCACTCTAAAGCCAAACCTAAGTGAAAGCCAGCTAGCCAGAACGTAAAACATAAAAACTGGCACTGCAACCCAAGCAAGCACCTCAGTCTTCAGCCGGCTCATCAAGAACCTCTGAACAGGAAGCTGAAATGCAAAACTGAGGTGTAATGGAATGAACCACAATGCTACCAGACCGGTCTGCTAGGCGATCTCTTAGGGTTGTTCATGATTGGGGTGGCAAATATATAGAGCTGTACCAGGAATATACAAATAGGAAAAAGACAGTCCAAGACCTTTGCATATATGTACCCATCATGCAGTACCTCTTTGCCCCGAATGCTTGCTTGTCTGCAAAGGGTCTCCAATGCACTTGCCATTCCTAGTTGAAGATCTAGACAACATTTGTGAGATAAACACAAGCTAACAAGTAGAAACAACAAAAATGAGAAACTTTCAGGTGTAGCAATAATAATTCAGCTAAGAAAATTAGTTTGAAGAACGAGCCTTAATGACACGTTTCTGTTGGTCTTTTTTCCTTTTCTGATTCACTTCCTTCACTCTACTTTTTTCCTTATAGTCCTTGATTGAGGTAAAACAATTAGGTTAAAGTAGATCATTCGAACCAAGTCACTATTCCCACACAATTATAACGTAATCAAGATTTTCCATGCCTAAGAACAATTGTCATCAATATCTTTTCTTCTTCTGGTTTTGGGCAAGGCGTGGTGGATCAAACTCAATATCAGCAGGACCAGAAATAATATGCATAAAACTACATACTCCTTCCGTTTTATTTCATTTGACAGTGTTTGAATAGACTTTAAGTTTTATGTAAAAGTTTAAATTGTATTATAAAAGTAATATAGTATAAAAAAAGTAAGAAACATGTGGGTCGCCGGGTATTTTATGTCAAATCTAAATATATAAACGTAATATATAGTGGAGTTAGTGATTTATAGTAATAAAATATGTTAAAATTTTTTATTTTATAAAAATGATTAATTATTTTGAAACTTCACAATACAATAAGAATATTATTTCATTTGACAGTGTTTGACCGGACTTGAAGTTTTGTGTAAAAGTTTAAATTATATTATAAAAGTAATATAGTATAATAAAAAGTAAAAAAACATGTAGGTAAGCGGATACTTTATGTCAAATCTAAATATGTAAATGTAATATATAGTGAGGTTAATAGTTGATTTATAGTAGTAAAATATGTTAAAATTTTTAATTTATAAAAATTATCAATTATTTTAAAATATTCTAATACGATAAAAATATCAAATAAAATTAATCGAAAGAGTATATATCGGCAATCTCAGAAATACAAGATTACAGGAAGCTGGCGCGTACGAGAAAACCAAAGGCAATTCCGGAGATGACGGTGTTGGCAATGGAGACAGAGGCCAGTTCAACTTCACCAAGACAAATAAAGGATATATGTAACCACAAAACAGTGAAATTGAATATAAAGTAACTCATAAAAAAAATTTGAAGGGAGCAACTATACTGCCTAAGATTATTTTCTCTGGGGGAAGAAGGAATTTATCATTTATGGAAACGGAAGATATCTTACAACCTCTTGTGGGTAAAAAGGTACTTCCAAACTTGCGTCGGTATGAGGTCCCAAAATACACCAGAATCTTGAGTTTAACTCCACTAGGTACTTTAAAAAAATATATTCAAATCTTATAAGTAATTACTTTTTATTTTAAGAAACATTGTGGAGTTTCAACATGGAGAGCTTTATTTTCACAAGCTAATCCTCATCAGTTGGACTTCACGGACACCGTGGAGGGGCAGGAGCTTACAAGCAGCATGGAATTACATCTTCCTTTAAAAAAAAAAAAAAAAGAAGAAGCAGTAGTCTTATCTTTGGAGATCCTAGTACTACCCACTGCTCTCTTTTCAAAGATAGATTACAAAATGGTCCCATGTGGAGATGATGAATTGAAGAGGGGCATCTTATTTGCTTAATCGAGTGATTAGGTAGCAGTGCTTATCCAATAATTTCTTCACGATACTTTTAATTATACATATATTCTGCTTGTATATGTTTGTATGCCAAAACTTGTGTCCGTGGGAGGACAGCTAGGCGCTAGCGACACCAGCAGTTTAGTCTGGATGTTGAAGTTGCAAATTTCAGTAGAAAATGCTTAGCTTTTCTATGGGATCGGCTTGCTGGTTCCTACCCAATGTTTAAGGCTTTGGCGGAAACCATTACTCATAGTTGCCGTAAAGAATTTGAGTGCATTTGAAGGACTGTCTTGGGTTTCAACGGAAGAACTTCTCCTAATCTCCTATGAGAAATGGAATATAGCAGGGGTATGGTTTTATTTAATTTTTTTGAAAAAAAACTTGATGTTGTTACTTTAAGTAAATCTCGTCTTATACAATAACTCATAAATTATATGTGAAAATAAATTGCATTAGACAATCTCTGTATGATAAGGTCATATCAAAAGAGACAGATTGATTCCTCCAAATAGATTTGTGGGATTCTTTTCGGTAGTAGAAGATGGACATGGCTAGGGGTGTTCAAAACCCGAACCGATCCGATCAGAACTGAATTTTTCGGTTCGGTTTGATTTTTGTATTTTTTTTATTCGGTTCGGTTCGATTTTTTGAATTTTAAAAAAAATCGGTTCGGTTTTTGGTTTAGGTGACCGAACTGAAAACCGAACCGAAAAATCAAAATTTTGAAAAATAAATACAAGAACCCATTATGGTAATGCGTTTTGTATTTATTTTTTTTAAAAAATATAAGAACACATTATGATAATACGTTCTTGTATTTATTTTTCAAAATTTCTGTTTTTCGGTTCGGTTTTCAGTTTAACCCTAAACCGAACCGAAAAGCTGAATAGTAAAACAAAATAATAAAACGGTTTGGTTCGATTTTGAAAAAAATAAAAAAAAACGAATCGAAAATTAAATAATAAAATCGAAAAACGAACTGAAATTCGTTTGAACACCCATACACATGGCACCAAAATTTTCCACGTTACGTGGGGGCCATAATAGTGGTAGTTAACATGGATCAGTCATTAAAGAAAGTTTGCATCATTTCATTATCGGCAAACAATAAATGCCTCATCAATCAAATACTTCCATATCGAAGAAAATAAAACAAAATTTTCATTAATACAGGAAAAGAACGATCCACTCCCATATTTACTCTTGTGGTATTGCTTGACAAAGAGCAGCTTCTGAGGAAGTGAACAGCAATTCCATATGAATGTGGACGATTACAGATCCCCAGTTAAGCCAACAAATCAGAAGCTGATGAATGAGACAATCTTCGGATATGCATTCTTGCATTCTCAGCCTGCAAATTTCAGACGGACATTAGGATAAACTACATGCTTTCAGCTATCAATTGGACATGAAAATTTTAGCAGTAAAAAGGTTAAAAGCTTCAGGTTGAATATTAGTACCTCTTTATCCCAATCTCTATGGATAGTTATGATTGCTAATATCCCCGTTTGCACAGCAGTTCCACCAAATATCATCCCACCCCATATGCCCTGCATCACCAAATACTCATTGAGGTCATCAAAGCATATTATACTTTTGAACCCAAGAATAAAGGGGAAAACAGAGAGCTACGGTCTTGAAAACGTATTGTAAGCCGGAGTTGGGGTCAGGAACATCAAGACTTCCCCTAGCCAAACAACTCTATTAAGGGGCTATAAATTGGAGACCGAGACATTACCTGAACACCAAGATTCATGACCCATCCCAAAAAGATCCCTATAGGAATCCCAATAAGGTAGTAGCACGTTAAATTCACATAAGCAACCCAAGCCTGCCAACCAGACCCAACAGCTACCCCTGTATAAGAAAAATGAAATAGGGAAACAACTTATATTTTGCATCACTTGTAAATTTTAAATGCAGAAGAATATTTCAAAGAAGACAAAATAAACTAAATTTTAACCTGAGAGTACTGGTTGGAGACTATTGAGGAGAATAGTGAATGCTAGAAGATACGAGAATTTGTTTACTGCTTCAACGACAAGAGAACTTGATGAGAAAATGTAAGCCAGCTGATCCTGCAGTAGCAGAACGATGAGGGCGACGAAGATGCCAATCAACGTTGACTGCATTATGGAGACCTTTGTGGCAAACTTTGCTGCCTTTCCATTTCCGGCTCCAAGTTCATTGGCCACTCTTACTCTGCAAATTTTGACATTTTAGTTTCCTTCTAATTTAACAAATGCAATTCAATAAAGGCATTCAGTAGGATAGAGTATCCACATCGTTTTCAAAGCTTGGCTTGTTATTGAGAGCATTCTTTCAACTTCAGCTAAGATAGAAGAACAATAGTGACGATTGAGACAAAATTAAGGAGACGTATAGTACCCGGTTGCAGCAAAGAATGCAAGAGGGATCATCATTTCCCATCCATTGATGGCCATGCTGCCAAAGAAAGAACCAAATATTTTACAGCAACTCATTTTTTAACGTGCAATGCTGTTTGCAGATGACTTCTAGTTACTAGCTAGATGACTAAAACGTACCATACGGACAATGCATCCAAGGCTATGGTTGCATTCTTCAGGTTTCCAGTCATCAGTATGAGTATTCTGTAATACCAATTCTCCAAGCTGCAAATAATTAAGGATTTCGTTAATGGTTGTGGTCCTGATAACGGAAAAACAATACTACTTTATATGATTAGACCATGTATCATACATTTCAGACGAGATTTTCATATTCTTTTAACAAAATTAATATATTATATTTCACGGTTTTAAAGAATAAATAGAACTTTATTAATTAATGCGGGTGCATTGTAAAGTAGGTAGAACATAATGAGGAGGCAACATACCAAAGCATCACACCGGCGGCAGCAGAAAGTCTTGTGAACTCCCAAAGACCAGAGAAAGCTTGCATAGAGAAACCAGTCCATGTCTTAGGACACCCACCCAAAACAGTGTACCCCAGCATTCCCAAAACCAAAACCCACCAAGAAATATCCAAAGCAATCGCAGCTCCAACAACACCAAGCTGAAGATGATATACAAAGAGCCAACTGATAATCACGTGAATCGCAAAAGCTACCGATGATACCCATACGAGCACGCCGGTCTTCAGCTGGCTCTGCAAGAACCTTTGCAACGGGCACTGGAACGCGAAGCTGAAATGCATGGGAAGGAACCACAAGGCCACCAGCCCAGATTGCTCAGCCACATCATCCGGCTGTCCTAGCACCTTCAGAACCGGGGTCGCGTACACGTACAAGGGCAATAGCAAGATACAGCACAGGGATAGAACAATCCATGACCTTTGCATGTATATGCCCAGCAAGTTGTACCTTTTCGCGCCAAAGGCTTGCCCGCATAGTGTTTCCAGTGCGCTGGCCATTCCCAACTATGCTTGCAGGAAACAGAAATATTTCAGGTAATTACACCTAACAAATCTACGTAGCCTTCAATTTCATTATGTAGAATTAGGACCAGTGGCAGATTGCAAATTTTAAATCATGCATCCTTACAGGATGGCATGTTTATATTTCAGTTTGATCAAAATCACTAACCATATTATGAACGATATATAATTTTGATCCCAGTTTCTTCTCATTATCTGTTAGACAAAATATTGAAATTAGTATACCTACCAGTAAGCCAAAACTGAAACCATGAATGACATTGTTGGCGATGGAGATGGAAGCCAATTCAACCTCGCCAAGGTGGCCAGCAAAGGCTTGAGTGATGATGTTCATGGAGTAGGAAGCCAGACGGCTGAAAATGGAGGGGCCAACAATGTGCCATAGCTTTTTCGTTTCAATCCACACTCTTGTTTTAAGTTCTTGATCTGAACTTTCTGCATTTTTTTGCTTCACCAAGGCATCTGATAATGACTTTTCCAGCAATGGCCGATCGAGTTCGCCCTTGACACATTCCATAGTGACTTCAACTCCGGATTAAAGTAAGACTTTGTGAGGGAAGGGAGAGATGGAAAACTCTAGAAATGATGGATTATTAGTATATAAAAAGTTCCAAAGGATGAGTCAATGGCAAAGTGCCAAATGGAACGAAAGGGCATCAATCACACCAATTCAATATTATTACCAACCATGGAGTTACTATTTTTTGTGTACTTAGTATGTTATGATTTCGAAATTGAATGTGTTATTTTAATTTAATAAAAAATTAAGTATAATAAATTATTTTTATTAATAAAAAGATTAATATTAAAATTCATTTGTTAGTGAAGTTTAAATTTTTAAAATCAAGAGACTCAAAGAGGATAGTGCAGATCTATTGTAACAATAGAATTTAATTCTTTTAAATTAAAGAAGTTAATAGTGAAAATTTAAATAATAATATATAACTATTTTATTAATGGTAGGTATATTGTATTAATAGAATTTAATTCTCTTGAATTACGGAGATTAGTAATGAAAATTTATGGTGCATTTGGATTGAATCTCGCTAAAAATCTAATAAAATTAAATATTACTTCTTTTCTTACAAAAAATTTATTTTTTATAAAATTAAGATAGAAAATCTTAAATTCAAACTCAATTTGAATACACTATTAATAAAATATATAACTATTTTAAAAATAAATATTTAATTTTGAACATATTAAAAAGAAATGCAAACACTCCGGTCAGAATAAAGGGAGAATAAAAGGAATATATTTTACGTTAAGCGCCAGCTGTGTTTAGGCACTGTAGCTTCGGTCCTGTACGTTCTTTTTGCAGGACGTACAGGATCGAATCTGATTCCTCAGATCAGATTTAAAATATGATCTGATGGGTCATATTTTTTTACCTCTTATATATATTTTTATAAAAATTTATAAATTTTTTTTATTCGTTGAAGATCTGATTTGACGGATTAAATTCGGTCTTTTACGTGCATCAAAAAGACATGTGCAGGACCGTAACCGGACTCGTATTTAGGTCTTTTATAGTAGACTCAAATCTGACGCATAACGTAATAATTGATAGAGCGTCACGCTCATAATTTTAAAAGTTTTTAAGAGTTCAATCATTGGATTATAAAATGCATGCAAACCAGGATTACTTAATCTACTTAAGCTTCCCCCACTGAATTGGCATTGCCTGCGGTGAAATTCATGCTTTCAGTTTTGCTTAAACCATCAAACGTTGAAGAGACGTCACGATTCACGAATTAGGTCCATCTTGGGACTGTCTGAGGCATATTGTTTGGTGGAGCAACATTCATAAAATTGTCAATTAACGCAAATAGTTTTGTCAAAATAGAAGACAATAATATCTTTGTTTTTTGTAAATACTTTTTTTAAAAAAATTAAGTCAATTAATTTGCTTAACTTAAGGTTCTATTTAAATTGTATTTCTTCGGACTAAACTCACAATTGAATCTCACTTTTTCTCTTATAAAAAATTACTTTTATAAAATTTAAGACAAAATATTTTCTAATTAAACACAATTTAAATATTACCCGAGTAAAAAAATATTTTATGAGCAATAAATATAAAATATCCAAAACGGCACCAAGCAAAACAATTTGTGTGGGTTTGTTAAGTCCCACTAGCATCCTGCTATTTGACAGAGATGATTCCGCCATAACTCATAAGTGTCCAGCCTGTAAAGCTCCGGTCGCTGTTCCTCAGATCTGCTCTTAGTACTAAAATGCTCATTATTAATGTCCACTCCTCCTCACATGCATGGATGATTATCGCCGACGTGGAGGCATGGATTTTCATTAGTCCTGGCCGTTCCATTCATTAGTTGGCTTAAGATTTTCAGTGTTGGTTTCTCTCTATCAGGTTTAATTAGGGTCATTTTTTACCTTTTATCTAATTTTCTTATGAAGTGCAGTAAAATCTTAATACCCATAAAATAACTAATTAGAACAATCGTTGTTAAAAATAGAGGGAATAGTATATAGTATCACAATTTTGTATTTTAATTAATAGTTTTGGTTAAATGTGAGAACATTGTTGATTTGAGAGTATGAGCTTTACTAATACATATTTCCTATCATTTGCCTCTCTAATTAAGAAAAGCATGATATTTGATTTTAGATAGAGGGAATATAAGATTATGTCTTTGTATGTGTGTTTGTATATGTATATATGTGTATTTAAATTTCTCTTTTTTTTAAAGAAGATGAAATAGAAAATGTGAATCAAATCTAAAATTTAATCATCACCTATATTTATAGATAATTGTTAACCGTTGATACTATCTACCAAAATATTTGTATAAGTTATATGATCTATTTCTGTAAAGCTATCTATTCTCATGTACTTTGTACGTTTGGTATATTATAATAGAATGGAATGGAATGTCTTTCAATCTAAAATTTCTTTCCACTTGAATGGGTTTAAAATTCTCCATTGTTTAAAAGGAAAAATAAGAATAAAATGATGATTCATTTTCTATAATTAGTAAATTTGCTATTTAATGTCAGAATGGAATGAAAATTTACAATATTTGGCTTAAATGCCTTGTTAGTATATTGTGTCAATAAAATCAGACTATATCTAACAAAAAATACTGAATTAAATATATCATCTACAAAATCTCATTTAAAAAATTCACATTAAAATTTAAAAAATATTAAATATTTAAAAATATTAAAATACAATTTAGTCATAAAACAATTTTCATTTTATATCAAAGTAAATGATGTACTACCAATAGAAATAAAATAAATATTCAATGTTAAATTGTGTTTTTTCTTTGTCGAACATTATGAGAATATATTAATAATAAAAAATTTTAAGAATTCTTACATTTTTTAGAAAGGCCTTTTCTTTAGGTTGATGGGGAAATGCTTTTTCCACTTCTCATTAAAATAAATTTTCTTATATAAAGACTTTTCTATTTAAAATTTATAGACTAAATATCAAAATAAAATGAGAAGTTCGATTAGTCATTCCAGCTTACTAAACTTAAAGCTCTTTAGAAACGACTACTTCCGTAAAAATTAGTTTCATTAACTAATATATTATTTCTAATTTTAAAAGTCCAATAATAAGTAAAAGCATTTTTAAAGTTCTTTTTATTTTTTCTAAAAAAAGTACTTTTTATTCTAATGAAGTAAAATAATCAACCACTTTTGGCTTAAGAAAAGCAGAAGAAAAAACAAAAAGCTAAAAGTACATATATTTTTAGCTTATTTTAAACAAAGTAGAAGAAAATCTTTGAAGAAATAATACATGGTAACATGTAGTGTTCTGTTCCTTTTGCAGACAGGCATGTGTTGATATTAAAAGAGCAGATCATCTCCGTTTCTTCCCAATGATGAACAAAAAAGAAAAGAAAAAGAATGTTGGCATGGACGGAAAAGAATTTTAATTTTGAGAGAACGAAAATTTGCACTATTATATATAATTTTTTTAATAAATTTTGAAAAAAATTAAAAAAAGCATTACTAAAATTTTTTTAAAATTAACCCTAACTAAAATTTTACTCCTTCTGTTTTATTCTTTTAACAGTGTTTGATTATAAAAGAATTACAATATAATAAAAATAAAAAATTATGAATTATCTAAATTATATATATAATAAATTTATAATTTTTTAATAATATAAAATATATTAAATTATTTTTTATAAATAATATCAATTATTTTAAAATATCTTATCAATTACTCAATCTTACAAATGACTAATCAATCAATCAATCGTGTATAGAAATGAGTAGGACTGTTAATTGATCAACCTGAACAATGTTCGAATTGAGATAAGATCAGTATGATTTCAGTCTGGTACGTAAAAATTATATATATATATATATATATATATATATATATATATATATATATATATATATAATATTATTAAAAAATTATTATTATATAAAAAATTTTAAAAATCGGATTAGAGCCTGCTCGAGCCCGAGCTCGACTCGAAAGGACCGAGCCCGGACTCACATTCCTTCAGCCCGATATTAATTGGGTCAAGCTCGAGCTTAACAAAGCCCGATTCACTCAGTTCGATTGACAAACCTAAAAATGAGACCGAGTTAATAGAAAAAAATGTCGGCCTCTTCCTAAGTTCCGTCCTTGAATACGGAAAAGATACATGTTTCAATCGATCGTGGACAGCAGCCAAAGGGGACTTTCTTCCTATTTACTCTTCGTTTTTCCTTGGTTTACCCCAGATTTTGTAAAACTAGCTACTGCCTAAACAGCGCAATCACACAGATACAGACCTTTTTTTTTTTTTGGAGAATTAAAAAGGAGAGAAGAATACAATTCAGCCTTCTAAAATTGAAAAGAATTTTGTCTTCTGTATATCGATGATAGGGATGACACGTATATATACATATTTATTTTGTCGCTTCTCAAAAAAAGATACACATTTGTTCAACTGATTCCACTTATTGGTCTTTGATTAATAATAAATCTGAAAAGGTTATTTTAAAAGATTTGGAAAACTTTAAGGGCTAAATTCGTGAAGAAGGATATTCGCGAAATCAAAATCTCAATTTATACAAAGATTAATCTACAATCTATCATGAGATACACGAAATTTCTGTGATTATCGACTCTCTAAAGATCATCTATTCGATCAGAAAAGAACAGACCCAACAAAATGCAATCCAGCACTTTATCCAGAATAAGATGAACTCAAGAAAGGAGAGTGGTATAATTATACAAAAAATATTTTGATATTTTTATTAATTAAAGAAGTTAGTAGTTAGATTTATATATTAACAAAACTTAAATACCTTAAATCAATGAGAGGGGTTAGTTGTGAAACTTTGGTGTAAGTGAAATTTATATTTTTTAAATTAAAAATGTTGTTAATATTAATTTAAATAAAAAATAATCATTCGATTGTGAATATCTTTTAAAAGAAATGGTGAATATCCAATTAAAAATAGAGGGAGTAATAATGTAGACCTTTCTTCACTCTTAGAGCACCCAGAAAAGTCTTTCCTCCAAACTAGGTGAACGTAGGATTGAATTTAGGGAGTCAAAATCTAATTTACTCCTTCAGCCAAGATTTAATGACGTATTGCAAAAACTAAAGAGATTAATTTAATTATAAGTAATTTATCATGATATTATTTTAAATTTTTATTAAAGAGATTAATATTATGATTCACGTGTTAGTGAAGCGTATATCTAATCTAAATGTGAGAGTTCATAGAAAAAATAGTTTATTTTAATAAAATAAATATTTATTTTTTGATAAACTAAAATATAAATATGATCATTCAATTTTAGATAAAAGGAGTACAATATAATTTTTAATTAATTAAAAGTTAATGTAATTAATCAAAATATATATCATTGCTTTTTCAAATCGCGAAAATCATCTATAAATGAATTTGTACCAAACTTTTCGTCAATTATTTTTCAGTATATTTTTTCTTCTTGTTATGAAGCAGATAGGAAAAGATTGAAACAATTCCACTTTTCTTATGAAACGGGCGAGAAATGGAATTTTTAAAAAAAGAAAGGTTTTTTTTTTCAAAAAAGAAAAAACTAGGCTCCACCCCCAGCGTGTGTCTGCCTCTCTGCTTCTCAATGATTGAGGTTTATCATTAACTATTTCATACGACAAAACTTCTACATTTTTAAGATTACGAGAGTCTGGTGCATAGGCACCCCCCCAAAAAGAATCTCCTAAAACAAGACAAATGAAAAATGAATCTTAGAATTGCAACAACAGAAAGTCCAAATTTTTCCTTTTAATATTTACACATAGCTTCAAGTTCATGAGACCCATTGAGAACTGTCTGCATGTAAAATATAAAGGAATCTTGCATCCACTAAAATTAAGACAATAGTCATTGCATTCCTTTTGTACTCAAAATTTAATCCACCAACTATTGCTTTTAGCAAGAAAAATTTAATCAGGAGAAAATTATAATCATGGGATGTTACACTTTTATCCTCATTCAGCCAAAAAAAAAATCCAAAAGTAAATAATTATTTATTTTTTGTTTTGAACAAAAAAAAAAGAAACATTTAATTGTGATTCCAAGAGCAACAAGGCTAAACGGCGGCAAATGGAGGGGTCAATAATTTTACGAGCATGGCTCTCGTGCTTAGGTCTTCATCTGATCTAATCCCGACTAAATAGAAGTTGCTGGAGATCATGCTAATCCCGACCTAAGTTGTCGAGATTGAGTTTTGTTAAGTTTTTCTGAGTGGTGGAAATTATATAAATTTTTTTTCTAAAAAATGAGTAATTTTATTTAGTTAAGAATTAGAATCTCAACTATAAAGTGGTTAAGGAAGATGGACGTGAGTCGAAACTAAAATCATTGACTTAATAAAGAGCCATTGCAATTAATGTTCTTTATTGATACTATAATTGCCTTATCTAAGTGATAAGAATTAAAATATTCTAATTAAAATATTAAGAGTTTAATTTTTATTGAGTATATATATATATATTTGCTTTATAAAAGAGTAATGGTCTCTTTTGTAATAATTTTTATAACTCTGTGTTATATTTAATTATTAATTATAAAATCTTTACTAATAATATAACTCCTCCAAGCTTTTTTTTTCTTTTTTGGTGAAAATATAGCTCCCCTGGTACGTAAGAAAAAATCTTGCAATTAATAATAGGTTACATATACCATAGTCCCTCAAAATACAAATACATATTTTTTCTAAAAAAAGATACCTATATATATACCTACACAGAAACATCATCGTGTGATGTGGGCCCTGCTAAAGAACATCGAATAAACCCTTGTAGGTGGAGATTTGTCGTTTTGATAAGTCCCACTCAGCATGATGCTATTTCATGTGGAGTCCTTACCATCTCCAGCTATGCTCAGATCTGCTCCTAGACTCAGACTCTCCGACTTCCACTCCTTTCTTCCCTCTTGATCTTCCACCACACTACTATTCATGAACTTCTACTTATTGTCAAAACAGACTCGCAAGTTGGCTTGTTTATCTGGTAATATAAATGTACTTAAATTTAAAATTTTTAAGCCCATTTAAATACAAACCAAATTGGCTCACTTTATTTAGTTTTGTAAGTTAATTTTTTATGTATTTAAAATATTATAATAAAAGTAATATACAAATTTAGGAATGATATATGTGCGTGTATATATATATTCTACCTCTCTTGTGGGGTCATAGCTTCGGCAGAGATGTTCTACCATCTCTGTTTTAATAGTCATCAACTTTAATT
Source organism: Rauvolfia tetraphylla (assembly GCA_030512225.1). NCBI lineage: Eukaryota > Viridiplantae > Streptophyta > Magnoliopsida > Gentianales > Apocynaceae > Rauvolfia > Rauvolfia tetraphylla. Next base: position 5,490,848 of record JAJQKT010000058.1, on the reverse strand, counting down.
CGACTAGGGCATCAAAACAAGTTGATTTAATAGCGTCCATCTTCGACTTGCACAAAGATCCATCAGCAGTGCACGATTCACGTCCACAATCAGTTATAGACACCACTTAATTTAAAATCTTTGAGGACCCATATCTGTTAATCGTTGAAGGAGAAGAGGAGAAGAAGTTTTGAGAGAGTTTGAGAGATTTTGAGCGATGAGAGAATTTAAGCGCTTATGTGAGCAAGCAATTGATGTGGTGTGAGGCTTCGCGACTGATAATATTTATCACTATTTACTAAAATAAATAATTATTTACTCTTATCCTGTGCAGGTAAGTGAAAAATCTTGTTGTATTGAATAATTATTCACTCTTCTAATCTCCCATTTAATGAACAGTTATTTTTTTAAGAGAATAATTATTCATTATTATCGTCAGCTCAGTGAACAGTTTCTTTGCGCCAAACGAAGCGTACTTTACTGCCGTGTAAAGAGAAGAAATGGCGGGTGTCAGGGAGTTTTCATGACTTTTTAAATTTCAAACCATCTCTCAGATTTTTTATCTTCATCCAATTGACATTTGATTGCCCAAAATGCCCATCATACTTTCTAACCATTGGATCAAAAGATAACGAATAGTAACCAATCGAATGGTGCAAAAGTCATCCGCATGTGTGGAAACCAAATTGAGTTAGACATGGATAATAAACCTTTATCAAGCAACAACAATATGTAGCAATTTTCTTAAGCCATTCTGGAAACCTTTAATATCTTGATATATATTAGAAGATGTTTAAACTATGATGCTTTTGGATGAATATCTCTTTTCATTAAAATTCTATGTTACTGATTTAAATCAGTACCCTGTTGCAGCAAAGAAGGCCAGAGGAATCATCATCTCCCACCCATTTATGCCCATGCTGTAAAAGATAGCCACCAAGAACCAGGTTATTCTCAACATTTAACAGACAAATCATAAATTTTAAATTGGAGCAGGGAGCGGAGAAGCAGCCAAATTCGCCACTGAAGTATCTGTAGTGCAATCTACAGCAATTGGCATCTTCTTCTCCATGCTGATAATGATGTTCCATGACAAAATTGCGCTCATCTTTTCATCAAGTTCGGAAGTCATTGAAGCAGTGGATGACCTCTCCTACCTCTTAGCAATTACGATTTTGCTCAACAGTGTCCAGCCAGTTCTATCAGGTGTGTCCCATATCCCTTTAATTGATTTATATTGGGTTCAATCTAAATCTGGGATCAAATCTCTCAAGAACTTATATTGATTATTGTAGGGGTGGCTGTGGGATCAGGTTGGCAGTCATGGGCTGCTTATGTTAATCTGACCTGCTATTACCTCATTGGACTTCCTATAGGTGTTGTAATGGGATGGCTCTTCCACGTAGGTGTTCAGGTATGTTTCTAGCTTGACTTAATAGTGACTAGTTGTAATTGCCATTTCAGTTCTTCCCACGCTATATTTTACATAGAAAGAAATGATGCTCTGATAACTCAAAACTAATTCATATTCAGGGTTAGCCACGTCAGGATTTAGCCCTGGAAGTTACAGATGCATTTCTATTTACCAATTAAGATGTCATGCACAAATAAGAATCATGAGATGTAGCAGTGCCCTCACAAGTTGTCATGTTTTTTAATTTTTTAAGTGGTAATTTGCTTTGTTTTCTCTGCTGTTGGATGAAAAAAATTTTTAACTATAATTTTTTCATTTTTGGAAAAAGCATATCATGCTAGATCCAAAGTACTCTTTTAAGTTGACGGTAACAGACTCCTATGTTTCAAGTATTCTAGGGCGGTACATGCTCTAAGTTGATATCACCATATGCCTTTGCATTTGCAAAAAACAGGGAATCTGGAGCGGTATGATTTTTGGAGGGACTGCTGTGCAGACAATAATATTGGCTATCAAGACCACAAACTGTGATTGGGACACTGAGGTACGAGATCTGCAATATTCCATTGACAATACCTAAATTTTGAATTCTTTGATTGACGCTGCCTCCTTTCAAAGTATAAAAGTTTTTGGCAAATTTCTCCATTTTCAAAATACTAAACTTTTTGTAATTTTTAAGAATTATTTTTCTAAAATTACCCTTATTATAAATATAATTCTCTAATTCTTTATTATATTAGTGAAATTAATTAGAAATATAATAAAAAATATTTTTTATTTTCTTCTTTCTTAATCTATGATTAAGAAAAAAAATCGAAAGGGTTTATATTTTTATTTGAAATAGGGGGAGTAGTAATTAGTGTATGATGAATAAATCTCCAGGCCAAAAGAGCTACCGTGCATGTTCAAAGGCTGTCCAGCGAGAATTATTCTGATAGTGCAGCACCCAGAATTGGGGCTAAAAAAGAGTCGCGGATAACAAACGTTGGTGGAGGTTTTAACTCTAGTGTTGAATAGATTTGCTGTCTGACGGGCTCTCGTATATTTTGGAATATGTGAATAGTTTTCCGAGAGTCCAGAAAATATGGCTGTGTTTTCTGATATTCTTTTATATAGATTATATATTTTGGAATATATGAAAAACTAGTTATTTTAATATTCTTTTATTCTTTTGTGTTTTCTGATAATTGATGACTGTGTTTTACATTAAAACTTTTGTAAGGATTTTTTTTTAAAATTTTATAATGCGTTTCCCTCATCACGATCATAAATAATTCACCAGGAAATTGTAAAATCAAAATAAACTAATATATAGATTATTTGCCAACAAGAACCACATGGTACTAAGAAATTAGTTCCCTACTTGTTATTTGTTAAGATATAAAGTTGTTTATCATGTTTTGAGAGTTTTTTCACGTTTAATTTAACTTAATTTATTAATTTCTTTATGATACATCAACATTATTTAATAGTTCTTTTATTTTCACATAGTATATTTGTGCTTTTATTCTCTTAATAAGCTATGTTTTGGTGATCTTGCACTACAAGGGTTTAATAAACCTTTTATAAATAATTACAGCTAAAAAATAAAATACATTTATCACTAAAAGATAATAGTTTTGTAAATTTTAGAAAGAAAGAAGCATGTTAAATTTATAATTCGACACTAAAAAATAAAAAAGAAAAGAAAAGAACTTTTTTTTACCTTAAGATTTTTCAGTAATAATAAAAAGAAATAAAATAACCAAATAGCAAAATTCTTTGAAATAAAAGGAGAATTGCTTGTGTGGAAGGCCATTTTATATATTCATTATATGTTTTTACACTATTATATATACCAAATACATGTAATACATTCCTTTCAAAAACCAAAAAAAGGCCTCGTAGGTTTAACTTGGCTCCGTCATGGTTGCTAAATAAAGAATGTTTCTAATTACTAGTCGCCAACTTGTCACTAGTAGAAGTAGCACTAGGAGAATTTTTCCTATATATACTTTTTGTTTCTCTTTTTTTATTATATATGAACATATAAATTCATGATTGAGATAAAAATAATCTTTGAATAATCAATAATATTTTTTAAAATAATTATATATATATATATATATATATATATATATATATATATATATCATTCCTAAATATGTACATTATTTTTACTATAATGTTTTAAATACATTAAAAAATTAACTTGCAAAAGTAAACAAAGTGAGCCAATTTGGCTCATAATTAAATGGGCTTGAAAATTTAAAATTCAAGTACATTTATATTACAGGCTAAACAAATCAACTTGCAAGTCTTAATCTGTTTTGACAATATGTAGAAGTTCATGAATAGTAATGTGGTGGAAGATCACGGGGGAAGAAAGCGGTCCGGTTACTATGCTGAAAACCTTTTTTATCATCAGGATCAATATTCTGTAATACCAATTCTCCAAGCTGCATAATTATATTCCGTTAAAGATCCCTAATCAAAATAAATTACATTCCTTTTACAGGTCATGGGAATATGGATGAGGGGGAGAAAATCACCAAAGCATTACACCAGAGGCAGCAGAAAGTTTGAGGAACTCCCACATCCCAGAGAAGGCTTGCCAAGAGAAACCAGTCCAAGTCTTGGGACACCCTCCGCAAACAACATAAGCAAATAGCCCAAAGACTAAAATCCACCACGAGATATCTAATGTAACAGCAATACCAACCACCCCAAGTCGAAAATGATAAACCAAAACCCAACTCGTAAGCACATGAACCACTAAGACCAGTAAAGAGACCCAAGCAAGTACTGCTGTCTTGAGCTGACTCTGCAAGAACCTCTGTAATGTGCACAGAAATGCAAAGCTGAAGTGCTGCGGGATGAACCACAAAGCCACCAACCCAGATTGTTCTGCCACATTATCAGGTTGCCCTAAAAGCTTCAGAATTGGTGTTGCGTACACATAAAAAGGTAACAATGCTATACAACCTGTCAGCGGAATAATCCACGATCTCTGCATATATATCCCCAACATGTGGTACTTTTTGGCGCCAAATGCCTGCCCACACAACGTCTCCAGTGCACTTGCCATTCCTAACTAGTGCAAGAAATAAAGAAATATTTTCAAAAAAGCTAACAAGGTAAAATTGATTGTTTAAACAGCCAATTAGGAGAGCATTCTGAATTATTCAAACTTTAACCCCAAGTTAATTTGAAGAGTCACATTGAGTTAGTTCATTCGATCATATCAATTAATTGAATTGTGAATCTTGCATTATATGTTCAAGAAGAGAATTATTAAGACTTCATTCAAGTAAGAAAAATACCAGGAGACCAAAACTGAAACCCACAATGACATTGTTGGCAATGGAGATGGAAGCAAGTTCAGCATCACCAAGATGGCCAGCAAAGGCTTGGGTAGCAATGTTCATAGCATATGAAGCGACACGGCTAAAAATGGAGGGACCCGCCACAACCCAGAGCTTCTTTGATTCTTTCCACACCCTTTTCTTGAGACTTTTCTCTTCACTTCCAACAGCTTCACCATTGCCTGAACAGTTAGTTTCAATCTCAGGCAACAATGGCTGGTGAAGCTCTTCGGTTCTTGAAATCCTCCCCATTTGCACTCAAACTAAACAATTTCCACAAGTGAAAACAGTGAGATATGAAGCCTTAAGTTTCTTATGATCGTAAAGCTGGAAGAAAAGTTCTTCAAGAAAGTGAAATGCATCAAAACTCTGGTGGAGATGGCTGAAATCACCATGTCTAGAGCAGATGGTGTCAGAGAAAAGCATGCAGAGATTGCAAGATGGCCACGTGGCTGTGCACGTTTATAATGGTGACCAGTAGCGTTTGAAGATGGGAGTCATTCCGCGCGAGTTACCATTAACATTGATGAACCTTTTGACTTTAGCTTGGAAATTGTTGCCAAAGATGATGCTTAGTAAGTACTTTGAATTCTGCAAGAGTGCATACCTGTCCAAATTATAGAGATTCTGACGTAGTAAAAAATTTTAACGCCTTTGCTTTTTCTTTTCCTTTTCCTTTTCCTTGTGCTTATTTTCTGACGTAGTAATAGGGAGCACATTGTCTTATGTGTTATCCCCCAGAAACAATGATTTTCCTTTTTCTTTTTGAAGAAAAACAGAAGTCCTACTACATTATTCAGAAACGGCGATAAATCTGGAGTGTTTTTAAGATGGCTATATGACTCTTGACCCTCATTTAAATTCAAAATTTTTATCTTGTTTTTACAATTTTTTTAAAAAAACTCTTAAATTGAAACTCAATTTAAATACCCTGCATGCGTTTTTATTATTAATACATGCATACGTCCATCCAAAAGCGACAATACCAAGCATAACAATTATTTTGAAACAAAAATAATATTATACAAAATGATTATTCTTAAAATAGTATTTAAGTGATGTAATATATCGACGAAGAGAAGAAAAGTACCTCCCTGAAAAATGAATGCAGAAGTCCGGGTAACTTTCTTAAGTAGTAATACTTGAAGTCAAATAATATTAGCAAAAGATAATGTTCTTTTCTATTTAAAAATTGAATGCTTATTTATTCATTAGATATTAGACGGAGAGTCAAAATAATTTGGTGACAATTGGGAGCCTTCGAGATAAGTGCTAAAGAACTCTTGTATAATTCCCACCAAAAGGACAAAGAAAAAGAAGTCTGGTAAAAACAATTATGCATTAAAATCTTGGACAGGAATTACATGGGACAAACAATTGATTCTACATGTGCTTACATCGTCCTTCTGGATGTGAGCTTACTGAGCCTGTAATTTTCTTCAAGGGGATTCTTTTAACCAAATAAATAATACTTAAAGGTGCTTGGTAAATCAGGGCTTCCTTTTTAAATTTTTTTGGCTGGGTTGTTAAATCAGGGCTTTGATGTTTAACGTTGTTTACCTGTTTTTCATGTTTGCTGACTTGTGTCTATGAAAGAATCTATGCATTCACTTTTAACCTGCGAGTTGCAAGATGAAAGTTTCAAGGTTATGTACAGAAATTTGCACGGCCATTAGCAATAAATGACTTGTTTTTCCTGAACTATAGCCACAGACGCTCAAGGATGAGTTATCTGTAGGAGAGCAAGATTGGAAAGTTTACCTCTTTCTTACATTTATTTCTCATTCCAGCCCAAGAGCCCTGTTAATAATTTCAGCAAGGAACAGGATTAACCTCATTAAAAAACACAGTTTGGAGGTTCATAAACCTGGTAATTGGGGTAAACGACAATAAGTTTCCCTCTGAACTAGTATGTTTGCCTCTATGATTTCTTATATCCATTAGATCTTATATAGCACAAAGCAAATAGATAAGTGGCTACTCTTTTTTTCTACGGCGCTGCCAGATGCTTAATTACTTGTACCTTGAAGCCGAACCCAAGAACTGATCCCAGAATGATCCCAAGAGGCACTCCAATAAGATAGTAGCTTCCGATGTTTACATATGCCACCAATGCTTGCCAACCATATCCAACAGCAACTCCTGCAAAGTTGAATACCCCGTAAAATGATAAGTAGAGTAAATTTCATCCTCCTTCATTTCAGGATTAGCACTTCAAATAAAACTGTCAAGCTATGTTAAGTATATTACCTGAAAATATTGGCTGGACACAATTCACAAGAATGGTAGCTGCCAAGAGGCCTGAAAGTTCACTGACCATCTCGATAACAGAAATGCTTGATGTGAAAATTGTTGCTAGTTTATCAGGGAAGGCCAGGATACAGGAAGAAAATATCAAGCCCATGACAAGAGAGTTAAGCAATGATATTTTTGTTGCAAACTCTGCACCTTTCTCGTTGCCAGCTCCTAGCTCATTTGCCACACGAATCCTATTTAAAGAATAAGGTGTTATTCGAAAGAAATTCCAATGTAATTGACAGTGATTTAAGTTTGTTTATAGTTCTACCAATGTTATTAAGCAGAAAATTGCTAACTACTGACAATTTGAACTCTTATAGCAGATTAAGCTTCATACAGATAACTCAAAACTTATACTATAATTAGAAGATTATGCTTGGAAAACTAACTGAGCATTTTCAAACTTTTGCTATCAGAGCACAACTTGAAAGTTCTATTCCTGTTCATTTTTTTTTTCTTTAATGTTTTATTGAACTAGGATTTTGATTGTTTCTTTCTGCTTATCCTCCACTGCTCTGCACCAGGAATACAGAAGCCAGATTAAAAGAACCTTATGTAGACATGTTGAAAAGCAGCTCATGCTCAGACGTAGAACAGGTTTTGGTCTGAAATTTGATGACTCCAGGTCTACACAATTCCAGCTAGAATCCAAGCCAAACATCAACACAAGTGCACACAAGACAAGTCCAGCCAAACTGTATTCATAGAAGACTACTGGATTTCCAGATTCAAGTACCTTCACAAATCTCCAAAGTTCTTTAACAAGGAGATTTTACCACAGTGCCATTTGCTTATGTACTCGTGAGCTTGTGTAATTAGAAATTGGCTACTCAACAGATAAATTTGTGTCTCAAGATGTATATAAAAACTGAATTATGTTATTGCACTTAAGTTCGTACTAAAAAGAGAAGAATCTTGACTAGATTGACCGAGAATATGAGTAATTATTTTCTGGTCATCAGGTTACTAGTTGGTGGATTTTTCAAAAAAACGCATGCTCATGTGGTAAGAACTCCTAAAATTGGATCTTATGTTCATAAAATTAATAAGCCTTAAACTTTTTCCTTATCAAGTATATTCTTTTCAGTAGCAAGCAAATAGTGTGTATCTCAAGCTAAAATATTATATAGCTTGAGATTTTGAACATGGGGAAAAGTGAAAAAATGACCGATAGAGGCTTAAAACCATCAGCTTACCCTGTTGCAGCAAAAAGTCCCAGAGGAATCATGGACTGCCAGCCAAAGATACTCATGCTGTCCAAAATCAAGAAACTCCAGTAAGCATAAATGCGTTGAGGCCAAAAGATATGTTCAGGGAAGTACTAATAGCCTACCAGATAGACAAGGCATCAATAGCAACCTCATCATTCGCATAATAACCCGAAATTATAATCAGCACTCTGTAATAGACATTCTCCAATATGAAAGTTCAAGAATTTCAAATGATAGACTAATTCATCGGCAATTCAAAGGCGGAGGAAAATCAAGCAAAAAACATACGCTGGCATGACCCCAGAAGCCAGAGATAATTTGAAAAAGTCCCAAAGCCCATGAAAAGCTTGCTGAGAAAAACCAGTCCAAGAACGAGGGCATCCACCAAATAGACAATAACAAAAGCTTATCAAAACATACAGCCACCAAGAAAAATCTAGCGTGAGCGTAACCCCAACTATGCCAACTCTCATCCTATGAACAAATATCCAACATATTAAAACATGGACCACAAGTACCAAACCCGAGACCAGGGCAATCACGCCTGTTTTCAGCTGGCACTGAAAGAATCTAATCAAAATAAATTGAAATACAAAGCTGAAATGCATCGGAATAATCCAAATCGCCACCACACCGGCTAGTTCAGCCACAGCTTTTGGTTGCCCCAGGAGCTTAAGAATAGGAGTGGCAAAAACAAAAAGAGGCAACATAACCATGGAGCTCCAGAACAAAACTATCCACGATCGTTGCAAGTATATACCCACCATTTGGTACTGCTTTGCTCCATAAGCTCGTCCACACAATGTCTCAAGAGCGCTGGCCATGCCCAGCTGGAAATCAAACTTCACAGGTAAGGAGACCACTTAATCATCACAAAGAAAAAAAATTGGGTTAATGAGGTTTAGTTACTACCAAGAAGCCGAAGGTAATGGAGATGATAACAGTGGTGACAATGGAGATTGCGGCGAGGTAGTGATTGCCCAGGTGGCCGGCGAAAGATTGGATGAGAACGGTGAGGGAGAACATGGCCAAGTGGCTGAAGATTGAAGGGCCGGCAAGTTGCCATATCTTGCTGATTTCTAACCATGTTTGCTTGACAAGAATTTGAATATCGGTCCCGTCGTCTGATTTTTGCTCATCTTCTTGGTGGCTTTGGGAGGTGGGAGACAACAGAGGCCGCTTAGTTTCCAGCGTCATTATCGTGCACTAGGTCTACCGTCGTTCCCTTCCCGGAACGCCAATTAGAGTCCGAAGGATCCAAGGAACGACTGTTAGAATCCGTTAGTCAACGGAATTCCGCCGGCGCCCCCCATTTGGAGTTGCATCGGATTCTGATTCTCCCTTGATGTCATAGTATGCATGTCTCTTTGTTCTTTTTGTTATATATATATATATATATATATATATATATATACTATGACATGTCTCTTTGTTCTTTTTGTTAATATGCCTACTCTTTTCATCCTAAATTATTTGTCGAATTTGAAAGTTTTCCATAGACTAAAAAAGATTAGTTTGCTTTGAATTATTTAGTTATATGAAAAAAATATTTTGAGACTTTAAATATAATTAATATTGAGTTTGATGAATTAATAAATGTGAGAGTAAAATTTAAAAAAATAATTAAATATATTTTTCTTTTTAATTTAATAAATTGAAAAATAATTTGAGATAAAAATTTGACACTTATTTAATAAATAAATAATTGTAACGAATATATTTTTTTTATAAATAATTTATTTTAAAAAATTAATATAAAAATAAAATTAATTTAAATACACTATATAATATTAGAAATTTAAGAATAATAATTAAAATTTATAAAAAAATTAAATATTTAAAAAGTCTAAAAAATTTATATTTGAAACAGAAAAAGTATTATCTGGCTTCTAAATGGACGGTCAGGACTCGTTTGAGGATTGTTAGGCTTTAGTTAGGCCCAAATCGTGAGCTTATACATTTGGAAACGGACAATATCTTAAAAAGTTACAGCCTACTGGTCTCCCTCTCTCTCTCTTACTCATCTCCATCTCTGCGTCAGTTTCTTGCGATCTGGCCCTTTCTTGCTAGGTAGGAGCTCCAATTTTGGGAAAATTTAACTTTATTAATAATATTTTTATTATTTTACATCATTATTTTATCTACAAATCATAACGATCTTTTTTAATATTTGAATTTTAATGTATGTTTTAAAATTCATCTTCCTATATTGGTATATAATATTTCTTTTTCTTAGAGTATATATTCATTTGGATAGTATTTAACTTAACCAAACATAAAATTGAGTCTTACTTCTCCTCTCACAAAAAATTTACTTTTACAGAACCCAAGATAAAAACTTTTCCAACAAAAGACAATCCAAATATACCATATTTCTTGTGGATTGATTATTAACTTTTCATCACCTTCTTATGCGATTAATTTTAAAGTTCCGGATACATCTTTTAAGTTAATATTTAATGAAAGTGATGGAATTGAATTATCTATACTAATGATATTAAAGAATGGCAAAGAAGATGTCGAAGAAAAAATTAAAATATATTTATTTTTATTATTTTCTTTTATAGATTATCCATCCAGTGTATACTAAAAGTGGTATGTTCTTTGTTACTATAGATTTTTAACCAATTTATATAACATCTTTTATTCTTATATGAACAAAGTATCTTAACTATATAAAAAACCATAAAAAAAGAAAATGTCATAAAATCTTACTGGTAAATCCGTTAAAGTTGTTGGCTTCCTTCACACACACAGGTCTAATAAAAGCACTGATTAGCAAAATAAATATATTAAATAATCTGTAGATGTACTAAAAAAATCTACAGATCCTTTATACACAGATCATATTTTATCCTTAAAAATTGTTTAGAATAAAAAAAATAACTTCACCTGCTAAATTTTCATTTCAATATGTATGTTTTTAACTGAAGTGTATATAATCGCCCAACTTTATCACTTAGTGTTTTAAAAGGAGAGATTTTTAATTCAATAAATTTATATTCATATTCCACTTGTATACTTCATAAACTCGTGGATGTGCAAAAGAGGAATAGGCTTAAAACATCCCCGAGTTCTATCCGGAATGCAGGAGAATTATGGAATTTGCACCAAGTTCTATATTCTCAAGCCATGGCTGGTTGGAGACATGGAGTCGATGCCTGCTAATAGATTTTAAGCAGTATGAGAAGTACAGGCAAACAATATACCGTACAATGATAAATGATTTTTATTTATTCTCTTATAAGAAGGGGTTTTTTTTTCAATTGTAATCTTCACCAATAATTACTTATTATTCTGACTATTTATGAAATGTTTTGCCAAGAATATAAGGTTTGAGTTGTCCTCTCTCGTCATTTGCCTTCTATATATCCACCCTCTCCATATTGTCAAGGCCATGAAGATGACAGCAAGGTGGAAGGATTTTGAGGTCTATATAAATCCTTAATGTCCAAATATCACGTTGTTAGGGAGATGGAGCCAAGACACCTAAAAGCACGACACCACATAACTCTAGTGGCTATTATTAAAAATAAGTTCCTAATTAAAAAGTTCATTTAAGTAATAATTTAACGCTCAAGTACTTATCCATATTACTCTCCTCCACCACTTCCTCATGGTCCACCTCCACCTAAATCTCCATGCAATACAACGTCGCCGCCACCATCACAAGTACCTCCTAAAGCTTCACCACCCTCACTACCACCTCATCATCCAGCAAAACCTCCTGCGGTTTCCATTTGCAATTTGCCACCTTCGCCGCATGCACCGTCACTACCACCTCATAATTCCCAACCACCTGTACCAACACCTTCTACTGTCCCAGCTACCTCTCCCGGTCGATCAGTTCCAAGCTTGCCACCTCAAGGTCCTCAACTTCAAGGACCATCCCCCACCACCAGCTCCAATATCTTCTCCTACATCAGCAACACCTCCTGGAGGTTCAGTTCCAAGTTTGCCACCTTCGGGAGCACCAACGCCTTATCCTTCACCTCATAATTCCCCAACTCCTGGGCCTGGAGGTCCGGTCGTCCGCCACCAAGGAACTCACCAACTCCAGCACCAGTACCCTCCCATGGTCCGATTCTTCCACCAAGTAACTCTGGGACGCCACCACCAGTCCCTTAACCTTACCCTAGTGGTTGCCCAGCAGGACCATAACCACATTATTCGCCACCTCAAAATCGTTACCTCCATATGCGCAACCACCCTCTAGCAACATCAAGCATCCGCCTTCTCCACCACCAACTGGAGGAGGCCGCCACACTTCCCACAAGACAATAATAGTGGTAGGCGTTTCGGTTGGGGCTATCTTTCTTCTGGCGTTTCTCGCAGCCTGTCTTTTCTGCTTAGCTTAGAGAAAACAGAAGCTAATTCCGGTTCTACCATCTCCACGCCGCGTTGAGGAATCAACAACCTATAAAGAAGAAACTGTAGTAATATCAAAAGTAGAGGAAGGGCAAATTCAAGAAGTTGGAGTTGTTTATGGAGGAAGAGGTAGCAGTACTGATGCTGGAGAGGTTTCTTGTCACTCCCATGGTGCGGGTGGATATGCGAGCACAAGTGCTGATGCTTCTAGTTAGCAGCAATATGGCTAACGCCCCTAGCTAGGTGTCTACATTGCAATTTTTTCACAAATCATTTGCATGAATGTTGATTTCAGTATTGTGTTTCAAGATCTACTTTCTCAATAGAATGGAATTGTCAATTAATTAATAGGCAAAAAAATAATAATAAAGACAAAGGTTTTGTAGGACAGCATCTTGAAATTTAATTCTTCGACTATTTGGACAAAAGAATCTTAGATTTTAAATCTTAAGTGAAACATTCATTAATAACTATGAAGTACTGGCCAATGGCAATATCTTTTATGATGCAACGCAGGTTGTACCTTAGTAGTGAAAGTCTTGCTATATATATTCACTACAAATTTTTTCTATTTATCCCCTTTTATATCCGCTATTATTATCATATACACAACAAGTCGTGTAACTTGTTGTATTGTCATCCACATTATCCATTTAAACCCAATAAGTCTGAAATGTTGTGCACGGCTGAGACCTATCTTCATGTGGCCAAGCAAATCAATTGGTAATATTGGTTTAGGTAACGATCATTTGCTTAACTCTATATGAGAATGTTCCTCAATTTTTTTTAATAAAAAAACCCTATATGTGCATGTATCTAACAACCAATAGGTGTCTCTCCGAGTAAATTGACATATAATATAAGTTCAAGCAATAAGGGAATTGCCGCTATATAACTCTGGTTATTCTTGCAAAGAAAGGAACACGACTTTCCTGCGGAGACGATTTTGCAGGAAGTTATTGAAGTTTGATTTGACAAAATCACAGTGGATCATATCTTTCTGTAAATGAAATACAATTTGCATTGTTTAGCAAAAAAAAAAAAAAAGAAATACAATTTGCATTAAAGAAAATCTTGATTCAAAGTTGAAATAGATTTCTTTTTTTTTTCCTTTTTAACATTCAAGGCCAGTCTGGACACACTTTAATGTAAAAGAACAAAAATTTGAACTCTCCTTGATGGCTTACAAACTAAAGTTGAAAGCGAATGTCAATTGATGCTATATATAACAAATAGTGGATTACAGGCTACATAAGAAATCATAATGATTCATCAAATAAGACTTAAAAGTTTGATTAGAATTAACCTGTTGAAATCCAGTGATTGTGTTTTAAAAGATTCTGATGATCTTCAGCACTAGTAATTGGATTAGCAAAGGTCTTGCTAGGGCTTGTTTGAGAGGCTACATATGTATATATATATATATATATATATATATATATATATATATATATATATATATATATATATATATATATATATATATATATATATATATATATATATATATATATATATATATATATATATATATATATATATATATATATATATATATATATATATATATATATATTCCCATTCATCGTGCACGTGTGTATATTTATATACACACATCGCTACCACTAGCACCACCTTACCTCATTTTTAACCAACAAAGGTTGATTTAATCCACCATCGCTCCTCCCCAACCCTCCTTTTCCCTGACTACCACTGGTGTCTCCCCGCCCGATTAATGTCGAATTTCATAGTTTGTCCATCCCACCAGCAATCCCACCGCCCCCTGAAGCCTCCTATATAACTATCCCATCACCGATCCATCAATGTGTTTTGCATTGAGGTGCTTTCTGCATTGCAGCGTCCTCTTCTGCTTCCAGCCCTTGTAGGGCTAAAAAATACACAATCGTCGATTAAGTATAATATAACTCATGAAAATTATGTACATATAAAAAATATTTTATAAAGGAAAATAAATAGACTTTGCACTTTCTTGAACTCTTGCAAAGATTTTGTATCTTCGTTTACTAAGAAAAAAACTCATTAGTTATCAACTTGAATGTTTTACGGTGGGTCTGTAAGAACCTAACAAGCTCAATTTGGGCCCATTGGTTCAACGAACTGCCCATCAAGGCCAGTTTACAGTCTTAATTACTCTTTAAAGATATGAGAAAAGAAATGCTTCGGGCCTCCCCGATGCGTCCTGTAAATTAGAAACTCAGATGCAACCTGAAGTTTTATTTTTGGTTTATTTATGAAATTGACTTTGAATTGATATTAACGTTACAGAACAAAGGGAAAAAAATAAATGATACTCTCCTTTAGTAAAGGAAATTTTTTATTATTTATTTATTTTTTAAAAAAGAGCAGCATATTCCATTCCATTTAATGAAAGGGACGAATGAATTAATTAACACTCAACAGAGACAAAGCCAAGTGATTTGGCGCACTACCACATATACAATAATTAGTGTTACTACTACTACTACTACTATTTAGGGCATTTCCTCAATTTATATTATAAAAATAGTATTGGCAGCTTAATGGATTTTGTTCTTTATTTTTTTTAATAGATAAAGCCACGGTGAATGTTTAAACTCTTAACCCTCCAATATATCCACTACATATTAGAGATAGTATTGGCAAGTTAATGGACTTGGTCTTTTTTCCTTTAATACATAGATAAAGCCACAATGAATGGTTGAACTCGTAACCATCAAGACTTAATTTATTATTTATCACAATTAAGATGCATGCATGTTTCTAAAAAAGAACTTTTGATTTTAACAAATAGTGATTTGGTGGTCGCATGCTATTTGAGCTGCTCCCCTTTTCTTGCCAATCTGCTGTTACATGCTTCTAACATGAATAATCCACAAAAAATCAAGTCTACCTCAAAAAGCTATTGAAGTGAACATTTTCACTTGGCAAAATGGGGAAGTATGATGGATAACAATGAAAGGTTTAGTCCAACTATTGTGGTAGTGAAGATATAGATAATATGTTTGCATTCATAAATAACAGTCCTATGGAGAATGTTAATTAGAATGGAAAGTGGGAAGGATGAGAGTAATTTATGACGAAAAGAGAGCGCATATGTATGACAAGTGGTTGGCGTCTCATTAGGCCATTCTTGTTGGACAATTATTCCATTGGCTTTAAAGGAAATCAGAGGACTCTTAATGATATTGGGGATATTCTACTCAACTCATTATAGAGCATTTTGTGACAAGCATTAAAGAAAAGAAACAATAAATAAATCGAGGGAATCCGAGCATTAGCATAATAATCTTTTTTTTTCTATTTTAAAGAAAGTAAGATACGCTGTAATGAATATTAATTAAATTTGAAACCTTTCGATTTAATAAAGAATGTCTTGATTTTGACATAATAAATTTTCGTAAAGATTTGGAATTTTAATTTCTTTTCCTTTTCTCCGCAATCTCATCAAAAGCCATAGAGGCCAACTCTAACTACCTCAGAGCACAATCAGATACCGTAACCTATGCTATACATAGAGCTAATTGCCTTCCATTAATATGTTATTAGGCCATTTCGTTGTTTAAGTCCATATCAATACCTTATCGGATTGGAACTTCTTACCTAATATAAAGAACATGCAATCCAACTAAACAGTGCCATTAGGATTTGAAAATTACCTCACATATTGGTATACATTGTTGATAGGCCATTGCAAAGGAAGCAAGAAACCATGATCTGGGAGAAGCTAGGTACTGTTTTGTGCTGATATCGTGTGCCATGAGTTGGCAATGCTTTTTCTTGGCACCCATTCGTGTCATCGTCTGTGCTTCCTCATTGCTATTGGGGATTCTCATTGCTGTTTTCCTCCCTGTTACAGAGATATTAGCTGTCATTATCTTCCATGAAAACTTCAAAGTAGAAAAGGCAGTCTCTCTTTTATGAAAAACCATAAAAAAAAGAAAATGTCATAAAATCTTACTGGTAAATCCGTAAAAGTTGTTGGCTTCCTTCACACACACAGGTCTAATAAAAGCACTGATTAGCAAAATAAATATATTAAATAATCAGTAGATGTACTAAAAAAATCTACAGATCCTTTATACACCGATCATATTTTATCCTTAAAAATTGTTTAGAATAAAAAAAATAACTTCACCTGCTAAATTTTCATTTCAATATGTATGTTTTTAATTGAAGTGCATATAATCGCCCAACTTTATCACTTAGTGTTTTAAAAGGAGAGATTTTTAATTCAATAAATTTATATTCATATTCCACTTGTATACTTCATAAACTCGTGGATGTGCAAAAGAGGAATAGGCTTAAAACATCCCCGAGTTCTATCCAGAATGCAGGAGAATTATGGAATTTGCACCAAGTTCTATATTCTCAAGCCATGGCTGGTTGGAGACATGGAGTCGATGCCTGCTAATAGATTTTAAGCAGTATGAGAAGTACAGGCAAACAATATACCGTACAATGATAAATGATTTTTATTTATTCTCTTATAAGAAGGTTTTTTTTTTCAATTGTAATCTTCACCAATAATTACTTATTATTCTGACTATTTATGAAATGTTTTGCCAAGAATATAAGGTTTGAGTTGTCCTCTCTCGTCATTTGCCTTCTATATATCCACCCTCTCCATATTGTCAAGGCCATGAAGATGACAGCAAGGTGGAAGGATTTTGAGGTCTATATAAATCCTTAATGTCCAAATATCACGTTGTTAGGGAGATGGAGCCAAGACACCTAAAAGCACGACACCACATAACTCTAGTGGCTATTATTAAAAATAAGTTCCTAATTAAAAAGTTAACGCTCAAGTACTTATCCATATTACTCTCCTCCACCACTTCCTCATGGTCCACCTCCACCTAAATCTCCATGCAATACAACGTCGCCGCCACCATCACAAGTACCTCCTAAAGCTTCACCACCCTCACTACCACCTCATCATCCAGCAAAACCTCCTGCGGTTTCCATTTGCAATTTGCCACCGTCGCCGCATGCACCGTCACTACCACCTCATAATTCCCAACCACCTGTACCAACACCTTCTACTGTCCCAGCTACCTCTCCCGGTCGATCAGTTCCAAGCTTGCCACCTCAAGGTCCTCAACTTCAAGGACCATCCCCCACCACCAGCTCCAATATCTTCTCCTACATCAGCAACACCTCCTGAAAGTCTTGCTATATATATGCACTACAAATTTTTTCTATTTATCCCCTTTTATATCCGCTATTATTATTATATACACAACAAGTCGTGTAACTTGTTGTATTGTCATCCACATTATCCATTTAAACCCAATAAGTCTGAAATGTTGTGCACGGCTGAGCCCTATCTTCATGTGGCCAAGCAAATCAATTGGTAATATTGGTTTAGGTAACGATCATTTGCTTAACTCTATATGAGAATGTTCCTCAATTTTTTTTTAATAAAAAAACCCTATATGTGCATGTATCTAACAACCAATAGGTATCTCTCCGAGTAAATTGACATATAATATAAGTTCAAACAATAAGGGAATTGCTGCTATATAACTCTGGTTATTCTTGCAAAGAAAGGAACGGGACTTTCCGGCGGAGACAATTTTGCAGGAAGTTATTGAAGTTTTATTTAACAAAATCACAGTTGATCATATCTTTCCGTACATGAAATACAATTTGCATGGTTTAGCAAAAAAAAAGGAAAAAAAAAGAAATACAATTTGCATTGAAGAAAATCTTGATTCAAAGTTGACTTTTTAGGAAAAACATAAATTTCTTTTTTTTTCTTTTTAATATTCAAGACCAGTCTAGACACACCTTAATGTAAAAGCACAAAAAATTGAACTCTCCTTGATGGCTTACAAACTAAAGTTGAAAGCGAATGTCAAATGATGCTATATGTAACAAATAGTGGATTACAGGCTGCAAATTGGCCACAAGATTACAGGCTGCATAAGAAACCATAATGATTCATCAAATAAGACTTAAAAGTTTGATTAGCATTAACTGTTGAAATCCAGTAATTGTGTTTTAAAAGATTCTGATGATCTTCGGTACTAGTAATTGGATTAGCAAAGGCCTTGCTAGGGCTTGTTTGAGAGGCTACATGTATATATATATATATATACATCGCCACCACTAGCACCACCTTACCTCATTGATAACCAACAAAGGTTGATTTAATCCACCATCGCTCCTCCTCAACCCTCCTTTTCCCTGACTACAACTAGTGTCTCCCCCCCCGGAATTAATCTCGAATTTCATAGTTTGTCCATTCCCACGACCAATCCCACCGCCCCCTGAAGCCTCCTATATAACTATCCCATCACCGATCCATCACTGTGTTTTGCAATGAGGTGCTTTCTCCATTGCTTCCGGCCCTTGTAGGGCTAAAAATACATAATCATCGATTAAGTATAATATAACTCATGAAAATTATATACATATAAAAAATATTTTTTATAAAGGAAAATAATTAGGCTTTGCACTTTCACGAACTCTTGCAAAGATTTTGTATCTTCGTTTACTAAGAAAAAAAGCTCATCAGTTATCAACGTGTTTTAAGGGGGGTCCGTAAGAACCTAACAAGCTCAATTTGGGCCCATTGGTTCAACGAACTGCCCATCAAGGCCAGTTTACAGTCTTAATTACTCTTTAAAGATATGAGAAAAGAAATGCTTCGGGCCTCCCCGATGCGTCCTGTAAATTAGAAACTCAGATGCAACCTGAAGTTTTATTTTTTGGTTTATTTATGAAATTGACTTTGAATTGATATTAACGTTACAGAACAAAGGAAAAAAAGAAATGATACTTTCCTTTAGTAAAGGAAATTATTTATTTATTTAAAAAAAGAGCAGCATTTTCCATTCCATTTAATGAATGGGACGAATGAATTAATTAACACTTAAACAGAGACAAAGCCAAGTGATTTGACGCACTACCACAGAGACAATAATTAGTGTTACTACTACTACTACTACTATTTAGGGCATTTCCTCAATTTATATTATAAAAATAGTATTGGCAGCTTAATGGATTTTGTTCTTTATTTTTTTTAATAGATAAAGCCACGGTGAATGTTTAAACTCTTAACCCTCCAATATATCCACTACATATTAGAGATAGTATTGGCAAGTTAATGGACTTGGTCTTTTTTCCTTTAATACATAGATAAAGCCACAATGAATGGTTGAACTCGTAACCATCAAGACTTAATTTATTATTTATCACAATTAAGATGCATGCATGTTTCTAAAAAGAACTTTTGATTTTAACAAATAGTGATTTGGTGGTCGCATGCTATTTGAGCTGCTCCCCTTTCTTGCCAATCTGCTGTTACATGCTTCTAACATGAATAATCCACAAAAATCAAGTCTACCTCAAAAAGCTATTGAAGTGAACATTTTCACTTGGCAAAATGGGGAAGTATGATGGATAACAATGAAAGGTTTAGTCCAACTATTGTGGTAGTGAAGATATAGATAATATGTTTGCATTCATAAATAACAGTCCTATGGAGAATGTTAATTAGAATGGAAAGTGGGAAGGATGAGAGTAATTTATAACGAAAAGAGAGCGCATATGTATGACAAGTGATTGGCGTCGCATTAGGCCACTCGTATTGGACAATTATTCTATTGGCTTTAAAGGAAATCAGGACTCTTAATGATGTTTAAAATATTGGAGCTATTCTACTCAACTCATTATAGAACATTTTGTGACAAGCATTAAAGAAAAGAAACAATAAATAAATCGAGGGAATCTGAGCATTAGCATAATAACCTTTTTTTTCTATTTCAAAGAAAGTACGATTACGTAATGAATATTAAATTTGAAACTTTTTGATTTAATAAAGAATGTCTTGATTTTGACATAATAAATTTTCGTAAAGATTTGGAATTTTAATTTCTTTTCCTTTTCTCCGCAATCTCATCAAAGCCATAGAGGCCAACTCTAACTACCTCAGAGCACAATCAGATACCGTAACCTATGCTATACATAGAGCTAATTGCCTTCCATTAATATGTTATTCGGCCATTTCGTTGTTTAAGTCCATATCAATACCTTATCGGATTGGAACTTCTTACCTAATATAAAGAACATGCAATCCAACTAAACAGTGCCATTAGGATTTGAAAATTACCTCACATATTGGTATACATTGTTGATAGGCCATTGCAAAGGAAGCAAGAAACCATGATCTGGGAGAAGCTAGGTACTGTTTTGTGCTGATATCGTGTGCCATGAGTTGGCAATGCTTTTTCTTGGCACCCATTCGTGTCATCGTCTGTGCTTCCTCATTGCTATTGGGGATTCTCATTGCTGTTTTCCTCCCTGTTACAGAGATATTAGCTGTCATTATCTTCCATGAAAACTTCAAAGTAGAAAAGGCAGTCTCTCTTTTATGAAATTGGTCCAACGTGTTTAAATTGTCTACCAAATCGCGACAAAATATGTGAATTAATCAAAGAAAAAGAATTAAATAAAAAGATATGACAGCGCGTACTGCTATATCCTTCTCTGTTTTATAAAGCAAAAGAAATTGTTTCCGATTATTAGGCTATTTTATTTAATCAATTGCTATCTGTGTCAATTTTATTATTACGATTAATTTAATTTCCTTGGCAATAAAGAGTAACCAAAAAAGTTCTTTCTGTTGGTATATAAAATTGGAATTCAAAACCTTATTTAAAAGACTCCAAGTGGCTCAGGAGGATAAAGGAGAATCAGACATAAGGTGCTAGGTGTGGCCCCTGTCTTCTTCAATAATGAAAAGAAATGGCTACAAATGGACTCAGAGAGACTGCGCAGAACCACCAATAGATTCAGGTACCATTCACTGTGACTGTGACGAAGAAAAAGACTGATTACAACTGTTAGCGACCTTTTTCTGTTTCTCCTGCCAACCATTGTTATTTTTATTCGCGCTAAGGAACTGGGGAAGATTCTTTGAGAATCCTCTTTTATTATTATTATTTTTTTGAAAAATGAGAATCATCTTCTTTGCCAACCTATTATTATCAATGAAATGACTGGTGGGCGGTGGCTTATCCGGCTGGTCGATCAACACTTAACAGCCTAGAAATTTTACCCAAAAAGAAGAATTTATTTATTTTCAATCTTACTAAGAAAATACCATTTTGAGTATGTTAATCTAGTTCCTTAGATGCTGACCTTTTAAGCTGTTCAACTTATGTAAAACAGGCATCGGATCATTTTCTTAACTAAAATAATCGTAAACATATATCCTGCCGGATCGAATATCACTCCACCGTTGGTACAACAGGCTTCGAAATGAATCAATAATCCTTATTATTAAAACAAAAAAGACCTTGAACTATTTCAAGATTTTGTCTTTGTCCTTGTGTTTCTCTAATCATTGCTAAAACAGGAAAAAATTTATTTTAGTATTACAGGTATTTTGTCTTTAGCAAGTATTAGCCAATAATTACAAGGAATATAACTATTAATTATAAATTAATATTAAATTAGTTGAAAATAAATTTTTATCTCGTATAAATTTTAAGAGTATATTTTTATATAATTTAGTATAAATTTTTTATTTTTATAAATAATATATTTTTATAATAATTTAAAATAAAATTTTTAAAATTAAATAATGTCATACATAAAATTTATGTCGCGTCAGCTTCATGTATTATGAGAAACTTTATGGTGGTAGCTGTGTAACCAGTCAGTATCTCATAAGTTATACTCTATCCAATCACATGAAGCCACGTATACTGTAGGTTTTACCATTATCACTTACTCATTCATCAATACAGGGACTCACAGTACATGTGGCTTTATATGATTGGATAGAGTATAACTTATAGGATGCAAACTAGTTACATACTATCACTATAAAATTTTTTATGTATTATTGGCACATGAAAGATAGAAATCTCTATCTGGACTTGAGGGCTCTCTGTAGTCACCAAGAAATGTTGGCAACGAGGATATCGATCGTCAAGGTTGTCCATATCTGGCATGGATGGTATCTTTATAGTAATTTACAATTGTCGTTTCGCAGAAAACAAGGCAGTTCGTCCTTGCTTTTCTCATAGCGCTTGGTTCTGATCCTGTTCTTTTTGTAGGATAAGAAAGATTAAATTTGAGTCATTCAATTAAATTTTAGATTTAACGATAAGAAAATTTAAATATTTTTTAAAAATATTTTTTAAAAATAATAAAATCTGAATCAAATTTGATCTTTGCCTAAATCTTTTCGGCTTGGGTTCGGCTACCTCAGACTTGAACTTGCGTATATTGACTGGTAGCTCATATAGGACTTAATGTAGTTATCTGGTGGATATTGACTCGTGGATATTGACTAGCGGATGTTTTCTTCCGTTTGGTAGTTGTAAAGAATTATCTGCGAGTTTTCACTTTACTTAAATCATTTACTCAAAACAAAGATTCTGCCCCGGGTCCAATATCTTGTTTTTTATAAACAAAGATTAACTATTAATGTTAAAATGATCAAAATTATTATAATTAAAGTAATTTTTAAATTATTTTTCAATATAATTAAAGAGAAAAGTTAGAAAAATAAGATAATTTAAATACTATAATTAGAAAAATAAAAATTGTATAAAGTAATAAATAATATTTTATATTCCATAAAATAAATAAAATATATTAATATAAGTAAAATAAATAAACATATAGCAATATCCACAATGCCTCCACACAATTCCTCAAACATAGTAATAAAAAAAATCCAACTTCAACGACCTTTTTAGAAATCAGTGAATTTGAAGAGCATAGATACGTGCGTGAGTCCAATATCTACTCCATAAACTAAGATGAATTCAATTTCAACTCGAGAGTAGCTCTTAAGGCTTGAACTTTACTTTTTCTTTTCTACTGCAAAAGAAAAGAAAAGAAAAGAAAATATAAGGAATATACACATTCATATCTACTTATATCAAACACTCGTCTAATTGGACAATATAACTTTTATCTATCCCTTCATGACCAATCCAGTTATACCTAGTGCTATCAAAAATGGTTTCAGCCCGCGGGTTTGGGCTTAGTATGCCCAAGCCGTTTAAACGCGGGCTTTTTTGACCCGCTCCGTTTAGCCCGCGGGTCAGCTCAGGCCAGACGTGAGCTAGTCCGTTTTTTTTATTTTTTTTAATTTTTTTTCTCAAAACGACGTTGTTTTAATTTTTTTAAAAAATTAAAAAAATATTTTTTTGCAAAACGACGTCGTTTTGCTAAGCTCGTCGCGGTTATCGGGGGCCGTGACTGGGGTTCTCAGCCCACGGGCCAAACGGGCCCAGCTCGCTTTGGTCCGTTTCCATGGCTAGCCCGCGGTCTGGACTGACTCAGCCCTGTTTGACGAAAGACTAGTTATATCATACTAAATGTACTTTTTTTCAGCACATGCTATGGTTTTTGAACCACAAATAAATATTTTTTTATCTAAAGGTTGGGGAGCATCAATAGTATTTTGGCAAATCAAAGTCAGCATGATAAAAGAGAAAAGTAGTAAACAATTTAAAATTTTAAAAAATTATCATTAATCTTCTTACACCTATTATTTCTTTAACTTCTTTCATTAAATTATCTCTTTCTTTTTTTTATGTCTTCTCTTCGTTAACACTCTGGAATCCTTCAAATAATGAAGATCAAAATGATATATTCCCCTCAAAATTTTCACTTTGTATGGAGTCCTAAAGTTTTCTTTTGATATCAAAACTTATTTTTCAGATTCACTTATAATAACCAAAACAAAGTTAGATATTGTAAGTTTTTGTTAGGCTGCTTGGTGGCTTCGATGCTGTAGAAATCTTTATTAAAAATAAGATTTATCTAGATATTTAACGGTCTACTTGCAAAGTTAAAGAAAGCATTGTACTAATTTTCATGACTTGAGAAATGATTTCGGTAATAGAATAATCTCATAATTTTAGATAATGATTTTGATAGTAGAGGCTTTTAATATTATATCTTTCTTTTCTTTAACTTTAGAATAATTTACTTTGACTTTTTCTGTAATAATCCTCATTGTTAGATTGAATAATTATTTCATTAATAGTGAATAATTATTTTTTAATAAGGAATCATTATTGATGTTAGAGCAAATAATTATTCTTGTGTTGAATGCTCATCATAAAATGAATAATTATTCTTGTGTAGTTGAATAATTATTCATACTATAGTAAATAATTATTCAATAAGCATTGATTACTCACCGATAAGTGAATAATTATTCTTGAAATGTTGAATAATTATTCATTGTGCCAATAAGAATAATTATTCTTTGTGGCATGAATAATAATTCAACTTATAGTTGAATAATTATTCATTGCAAAAAGAATAATTATTTTTTTTAGGAAACAACTTTTATATAGAAGTTGAATAATTATTCGTTTAACATATTAAATGAATTGAGCGATCATATCAAATAACTATTAATAACAAATTGAATAGATATTTACATATAACAAATAGTTATTTATAATAAAATTAATAGAATAATTATGAATAGTTATTCATAACAAACTAAATCGATATTTATATATAAGAAATATTCAACACACATTTGAATTAGTTGGATGATATGTTAAGAGTGAATAATTATTAATGACATGATGAATAATTATTCGTATGTAAACGAATAATTATTTATTTAACTCCTCCACTATGTTGAACTTTCATTTCTTAAGTTCTTCAATATTATTTGAAAATAAGTAAAAAATTATATATATATATATATATATATATATATATATATATATATATATATATGAGTAATTATTCGCCATTGCATAAATAATTACTCACATCTCTATAGTGAATGAATAACTATCATTTTGCCTTGAGAATTTGGAGTAGAAATCACATTCATTGCAATATAATTTTTATTTTTTAATAAAAAATTTTCATTTATTTGTAATCTTAAATGTATTTGACATACATATAGCATTGCATGTATATGTGTGGCGAAAATTATTCAAACCTCTATTCATAATTATTCATATTATCTAAAATTTTATAAATTATTATTCACCACTGTGTAAATAATTATCCTGACTTCTATGGTGAATGAACATAATGTCATTCCACTATGATAATTTGAAGTAAAAATCACATCGATTGCAATTAATATTTTTTATTTTTTTGATACAATTTTTTCAGCCATGTATAAATGATATTCCACTAAAGTTAATATGAATTTTTGTATTGAACAAACTCAAGCATAATAAAGATGAGAAAAATGATATGTACTAGTTACATAAGTTTAAATTATATTTTCTATTACATAAAACTCTAATTTGTACATAAATTCTTTTAGCAAAAATAGGTATTTCACCATTGTTTTGTCCTCCTCATTACTTATAAACACCATCACTACTTTTCAATTTTCTTCCCAATATAATGCAACCCTTATATTCAACACAAACTCTTATCACCATAATTATTTTTTTACTATCAAGAATACACCTTTTGATGTAAAGATAATACCTAAAATAAAAATATTCATCTAACAATAATCTTAGATTTTTTGTTTTCACTGTTCAGATTCAACAAGCCACTACTTTTTCTCAACAGACCACTCATTATATCACGAGCTCTATCCACTAAACCTACAACTATAACGGATGAATTCGTGAAGATTTGGCTGATTGATCTTTCACACATTGTCGATGTTGGCCTTGATTACGAAAGAACAATAGCAAAAACAAGAGAGAGAGAGAGAGAGAGAGAGAGAGTTGATATAATAGAGATTTAGAGAAGAGATAGATGAAATAGAAATGAGTGATCGGAATGGTAGAGGGAAAGAAAAATGAGTGGGAAAAAAGACATGTTATGATTTTCTTGAAAATATAGATTTAGGTAGGAGTCTAAAAAAATTTTTGTTCTAAAATACCCCTCATCTCTCTCAACTATTAGATCTAGATATTTCGATCTAATGGTTGTTGAGGTACTTCTGCATGTGTAGAAAAAGAACATTCAACATATTAAACAAATAGTGCCTTGACGACCCATATGTCCCCTGTTTGGATGGAAGAGGTTCTAGTTAAAAATCTCTTCAGATTTTCGTATAGATATTTAATAAATTTTTCAATTTTTCCTTCCAAAAAAAAGAGAATTATGTGTTTTGTGTTTCCTCAATCTGTAGACTGTTAGTATTAAATCAGCATTGACTTTCTGAATTAAGTTTCCCTACATAGCAAATGAAAGCTAGATCACAGCAGAAAAAGGAATTACAAGATTTTAACAATATTTATTTAGTTGATGAAGTGCATGGGCTGTGCCAAGGTTTGGTACCATATAATATAAGCCAATCCGCATCTATAAAAGTATTTGAGGGGGAATGAATTGCATAACTCTTATAGTGATTAATATGTGAAGTCAATATATATTTGACGTGAAAGAATTGCTCAATCCATCTATATGGGATCTATGTGAGTAGTATAATATTGCTCTGATACTATGTTTAAAAATAGAGTTTGAGTCTAACACTACTTACAAAAAATATCTCAACAGAAGGAGTATTGCTCAAACTTTATGAGTGATTAATCTTTATACTTTATATGTTTCATTTCTTTTGACAATATTTAATCGGGTACGAAGTTTTATATAAAAATTTAAATTGTATTATAAAAATAATATAATATAATAAAAAAGTAAAAAAATATGTGAGCTTGTAAATATTTTATATCAAATTTAAATATATAAAAAATAATATATAATATGGTTAATGATTGATTGATACTATATATAAATATTAAAATGTTTAATAACCTTTAACGCTACTGTACAATTTTACAAAATCCAAGCACCGAATCAAGTGAGCTACAACCCATCCTTCTCCCTGATCTGCATGAAAATTTTCTATTCAAGAAATTACCTTCTGACGTATATATATAGAGCCTTCAAATCCTACTGGTTCTACATGTTTGTATTTTCGAGAACATAAAAAAGAGAGGAAGCTCAGTTGTTCCGGCGAAAATGGAAGCCCAGGTGACCAATTCGTGGAGGAAAACCGTCCTTGTCCTCAACTGTCTAATGCTATCCATAGGAACCTCCGCGGGTCCGCTAGTGATGCGGCTCTACTTCATCAAAGGAGGCAAGAAAGTATGGCTCTCGAGCTGGTTAGAAACCGGAGGATGGCCAGTCATATTCATTCCACTCCTAATCGCCTACTTCAACCGCAAGAAAGTTGAAGGACCCGGCACCAGGATCGTGTTCATGAATCTTCGCGTGTTTATGGCCACCGCTGTCATCGGTATTCTCACCGGTTTAGACGATTACTTGTATGCCTACGGGGTGGCTCGGCTACCGCTGTCCACTTCTACGCTTCTTATTGCCACACAACTTGCTTTCACTGCGTTCTTCGCTTTCGTACTTGTGAAGCAGAAGTTTACGTCGTATTCAATCAACGCAGTTGTCTTGTTGACAGCGGGTTCCGGCGTTTTGGCTCTGCATACGAAAAGTGACCGGCCGGAGGGCGAGTCAAATAGGTTGTACGTTTTAGGGTTCGTTTTGACACTTGGAGCTGCTGCTTTGTATGGGTTGATTTTGCCGTTGGTGGAGTTGATGTACCAGAAGGCAAAGCAGGCGATTACCTATACTTTGGTCTTGGAGATCCAGCTGGTCATGTCTGCCTTTGCCACCGGTTTCTGCACAGTCGGCATGCTCATAAACAAAGATTTCCAGGTTCCATATTTTCCACTTCTCTCTGTCACACAGTTAAGAAATGGTTAGATCAACTCTGAGCCATGTAAATTAATGATTTAATGATTTAATGATGAAGATTAAATAAGATTCAAGATTTTTTCCTAAGAAGATGAAGATTAATGCGGTCACGTTTTTCGTCCTTTTTTGTTTGTTCTGTTGATTCTGCCGCCCTTGGTTAGGTGGTAGTCAAAGTCGGGTGTTAAACAAGTTCGGTGCGCGTGTCCAAAGATCTCGTCTCCATTTCCTAGTCATTTTTCTTGCCGCCAATTTCATTGGAGCTCACCCTCTTCCTTTCTTAATTAGTAGTACTCCATTAATCTTGAAATATTAATTTTATTTATTAATATTAATAAAAATTTAATACATTTTTTCATTCTTATTTATTTAATTACTATCTATTTTAAATTTTAAATATTTTAATTGATAAATTATAATTAAAGAAGAAAATATATTTAATGTTAAAGGAACGGAACTATATCTGTTTACTTTCAATTTTATAAATTTTAATGAATTTTTATATTTACGAAAATAGCAAATAAAATTTTGTATTTCGAGACAACTAAAGTGTTTTTTTTAAGTTTTATTTCTAGGTAAGCAATTGAATGATTTCAAATTCCCAAGCCTGCTAATGCGCCGGGGTCTGATAATTAATGGACCATGCAACTGTCATTTTGGGTCAGTCGGACGTATCAAAAAATGGAGAATTTAATACTCCTTGTAGAACTGTCAACATAATGTAAGAAATGTTCGGACTCATTTTCAAGAACCATTAACTCTCTTTTAAATATGAGTTCCCTTTAAATATTGTAATAGAGATTAAAATTTATTAAAATTTATAGTTCAAAATAAAAAGATTTACACTTTTAACTTTAATTATAATTTATTCATTAAAGTATTTAAAATTTTAGAATAAAGAATAGTTAAAGAAGGGTAAGAATGGAAAAAATATATTAAATTTTTATTAATATTATAAATATATTATAAATAGATAAATATTATGAGACAAATAAAAAATAAATTAAACTAATATTTCGAGACAAAGGAGTAAAAAATTTTCCCCTTTACATATTATATTTATTTCTGTATAAATTGATGAGTAATTACTAGATAGTCTCCCTAAAGGACTACAGTTTATCCGAAGCTGTTTTTTCATTTTTTTTGTTTCCATTTCTATAGTGCTTTTGATTTAAAGTTATTACTTCTTCCTTTTTAAAACATAAAATCTTTTCGTAATTTTTGATATATTAAAGAAGAAAAAAATAAGAGGTATTTTTATTATATTTTTAACTAATTCTACTTATATAATAGAAAATGAGATAATTATATTTATGGGTGAGAGTTAGTAGTGTCAAACGGACTAGCCCGCTCCGGCCCGTGACGGGCTGCCCTTGAAACGGGACGGAGCGGGCTAGCCCGTTTTTCTCCAAGGCTAGAAAATCTCAGTCCGCCGGCTTTACAAAACCACGTCGTTTTGCAAAAAAAAAAATGATGTCATTTTGAGAAAAAATATTTTTAAAATATTTTAAAAACATCAAAATGATGTCATTTTAGAAAAATATAAAAAATAAAAAAGAAAAAAGCAGTCGGCTCAGCGTCCCGGCCACTTTCAAAGCTCACGGGCTAAACGAAGCGGGCCAAAAAAGTCCGCGTTTAAACGGGTTTGGGCATGCCCGCCTATACAGGCCAGCCCGCGGGCTTTGGCCTATATTGATAGTACTAATGAGAGTAAATTTAAAAAATAAATTTAAAAATTTAAAAAAGATCAAACATTTTGAAAAGAAAAAATGACCCAAAGATTTTATATTTTGAAACATTAAAAGTACATATTTTATTTTCCATAATAAATTCTAAGGATACATGAGCTAATATCAAATAGTTAACTAAGGAAAAGTTTAGGAGATGTGCTTTGGAGGCCTCTCTTCCCTTTAGTCTAGGGTAGAGAACCTTAGGATGTATTTGAATTGCAACTCATTTGAAAGAAAAATATATAACTTTTCAATTTGAATTTATTATTTTAAAAAATAATTTACTTTTATAATTTTCAATACAATTTTAATTCTAATTGAAACTTGTTCACTAATCACTATATACACTATTAGCAAGAGGTTCAATTTATTTAATAAAAGAATTTGGTTATAATTTATATAATAATATTATTGTTCAATTAACCAAATGTAACATTTTGCCTTTTTTAATTATTTAATTAGACTGTAATTTATGCAGGCAATAGGTAGCGAAGCAAAGGCATACCAACTGGGAGAAGCTAGATATTATGCAGTTCTAGTAGGGAGTGCCCTTCTTTGGCAATGCTTCTTCTTGGGAGCCATTGGAGTTATCTTCTGTGGTTCATCTCTGCTTTCCGGTATTATAATCTCTGCTTTTCCTTCCCCGTCACGTAAATTTTAGTCGTCATATTCTACCACGAAAACTTTAGCGCAGAAAAGGGAGTGGCTCTCTTCCTCTCTCTTTGGGGTTTCGTTTCGTACTTCTACGGCGAGATGAAACAGAGCAAAAAGACAAAGAGGCAGAGGCAGAGTCGGTCTCGGGAGAAAAATCAACAAGTTCCGTAAACGAGAGATGAGTGCAATGGTTGAACCATGATTTTTCCTTACGATTGCGGGCATTTAGCAGCTTTTAGTTATTTGTATTTGGCTTGTTGTCGCTCTTCATTTAGTCAAACGATAGTATATGCTTTGTCATGTCGAAAATATGATATTGCCCTTTGGAAAATAATGAACAGTCAACTCTTCCTCTTTCCATAAAATGAGAAATTACTTTCTTCTCCTAACGAGCGTGCGACATTGCCGTAGCTATTCTCCTCCCGGGCGGAGCAAAATCTAGGTAATTGACAACCCTATCCTTCTTTAATCAACGTACTATCGCTTTCACATTAAGATCGAAACTCTTTTCTCTCTAAGTTCGTAACGTTAACATATTCCTTCTTCCCCTTCCGTCTAGATCCCGTCCCCGCATCTGTAATTTTATTATATGTATAGAATTGAATTTTAATCGTTGAATCAAATTTTTGTTAGGTTTCAACTTGGTCCAAATTTGAGGCTACAATTTGAAGTCTAAAATTATAGGTAGTGTTCAAAAATTGACTATTGAATTGTTAGGCAAAAAATTAGGCAATTCAAAGTAAAAAAATAACAACTTAAATTCAAGAATTGTGGATGGTATATGCTTATAAATACCAATGCATAATGAGAGAATGTCATTGGTAATATTGGTGAGAGAATTGAAGGCACCAAAGAAGGAGAGAAAAGAGAGAAGAGAGAAAAGAGTGAGGTTTTATCATTCTTTTTCGTGAGTTTGTGTTTTATCTCTTTTCTTTGATATCCACCTATTTTGGTGAAGATAGTTGTGTTACCTTCTAGTATATCTAGAGGAAGATTTGTTACCCCATTTTTATAGTGGAAGTATTGGTCAATATTTGGCCCGTGGTTTTTACCCGTTTTGGGATTTTTCACGTAAATCTTGGTGTCAGAATATTTTCAAGTTTTTGTCAGATTTATTTCTGCTAGGTGGTTATTGATAAATTCTCACTTTATCAATACCAGAGTTTTGGGAGAGTCATTTTAATCCTGGTAGTGTGTGTTATTTATTTTGGGATTTATTTTTCATTGTTTTGTTTTATTTATCCCAACCTCCCAACAAAGTGGTATCAGAGCCTTGGTCAATTTTTTTTAATGGAGGAGTCAACTTCTTCTTCTGGTAGCATGATTAAATTGACTTCTAGTAACTATGCTGTTTGGAAGCCTAGAATGGAAGACTTGTTATATTGTAAAGATATGTATGAACTCATTCTTGGTGATGTTGCAAAACCAGAGGGTACAACTGATGTTGCATGGGCAAAAATGCATAGAAAAACTATTGGTCATATTAGGAGTTGGATTGACCAAAGTGTGTTTAATCATGTTTCAGGCGAAACAAGAGCAGATGTGATGTGGAAAAAATTAGAGACCATGTTTGAAAGAAAATATGGTCTTAACAAAGTTTCTTTGTTGAAACAGATTACGCGGTTGCAGTACAAAGAAGAAGCAAATATGTCCGAGCACCTGAATGATTTTCAGGGATTAATAAACCGCACTGATGCTGTAAATCTGAAGCTAGATGAGGAGGTACAAGCACTCTTACTATTTACTTCACTCTCTGATAGTTGGGAAACACTACTTAAATTCTGCTCCAAGTGGTGGTGTTACATTGGAGATGGTCAAAGAAGCTTTGTACAATGAAGAAACCAGGAGGAAGGATCAAGGATTAAATTCGGAGTCTCAAGCACTTGTTGCTGAAAGGAATCACCGGAGGGGGAGAAGTAAGTCCAGAGATCCCCACAACAGATATGACAGATCAAGAGGTAAGTCCAAGTCTAAAAGAGATATTGAATGCTTCTATTGTCACAAGAAGGGGCATTACAAGAATGAATGCCGAAAATGGAAGAAAGATCGAGCCAACACAAAAGGAGAAGTCAAGGAAGAAATTTCAAAGACAACTTCCACAACAACCGATGATGAAATCGAACTTGTTTGTGATGAGGAATAGGCTTAAAACATCCCCGAGTTCTATCCAGAATGCAGGAGAATTATGGAATTTGCACCAAGTTCTATATTCTCAAGCCATGGCTGGTTGGAGACATGGAGTCGATGCCTGCTAATAGATTTTAAGCAGTATGAGAAGTACAGGCAAACAATATACCGTACAATGATAAATGATTTTTATTTATTCTCTTATAAGAAGGTTTTTTTTTTCAATTGTAATCTTCACCAATAATTACTTATTATTCTGACTATTTATGAAATGTTTTGCCAAGAATATAAGGTTTGAGTTGTCCTCTCTCGTCATTTGCCTTCTATATATCCACCCTCTCCATATTGTCAAGGCCATGAAGATGACAGCAAGGTGGAAGGATTTTGAGGTCTATATAAATCCTTAATGTCCAAATATCACGTTGTTAGGGAGATGGAGCCAAGACACCTAAAAGCACGACACCACATAACTCTAGTGGCTATTATTAAAAATAAGTTCCTAATTAAAAAGTTAACGCTCAAGTACTTATCCATATTACTCTCCTCCACCACTTCCTCATGGTCCACCTCCACCTAAATCTCCATGCAATACAACATCGCCGACACCATCACAAGTACCTCCTAAAGCTTCACCACCCTCACTACCACCTCATCATCCAACAGAAACCTCCTCGCGGTTTCCATTTGCAATTTGCCACCTTCGCCGCATGCACCGTCACTACCACCTCATAATTCCCAACCACCTGTACCAACACCTTCTACTGTCCCAGCTATCTCTCCCGGTGGTTCAGTTCCAAACTTGCCACCTCAAGGTCCTCAACTTCAAGGACCATCCCCACCACCAGCTCCAATATCTTCTCCTACATCACAGAAGACCTCCCGGAGGTTCGGGCTCCAAGTTTTCCACCTTCGGGAGCACCAACGCCCTATCCTTCACCTCATAATTCCCCAACCCCCGGGCTCGGAGGTCCCGGGTAGTCCACCACCAAGGAACTCACCAACTCCAAAGCACTCAGCACCCTCCCATGGTCCGATTCTTCCACCAAGTAACTCTGGGACTCCACCACCAGTCCCTCAAGCAATAAATTATAATCATGGGATGTTACACTTTTATCCTCATTCAGCCAAAAAAAATCCAAAAGTAAATAATTATTTATTTTTTGTTTTGAACGAAAAAAAAGGAACATTTAATTGTGATTCCAAGAGCATGTTGGTCTTGGCAACAAGGCTAAACGGCGGCAAATGGAGGGGTCAATAATTTTACGAGCATGGCTCTCGTGCTTAGGTCTTCATCCCGATCTAATCCCGACTAAATAGAAGTTGCTGGAGATCATGCTAATCCCGACCTAAGTTGTCGAGATTGAGTTTTGTTAAGTTTTTCTGAGTGGTGGAAATTATATAAAGTTTTTTTTTCTAAAAAATGAGTAATTTTATTTAGTTAAGAATTAGAATCTCAACTATAAAGTGGTTAAGGAAGATGGACGTGAGTCGAAACTAAAATCATTGACTTAATAAAGAGCCATTGCAATTAATGTTCTTTATTGATACTATAATTGCCTTATCTAAGTGATAAGAATTAAAATATTCTAATTAAAATATTAAGAGTTTAATTTTTATTGAGTATATATATATATATATATATATATATATATATATATATATATATATATATATATATATATATATATATATATTTTGCTTTATAAAAGAGTAATTGTCTCTTTTGTAATAATTTTTATAACTCGTGTTATATTTGATAAGTCCCACTCAAAGCATGATGCTATTTCATGTGGAGTCCTTACCATCTCCAGCTATGCTCGGGATCTCGCTCCCTAGACTCAGACTCTCCGACTTCCACTCCTTTCTTCCCTCTTGATCTTCCACCACACTACTATTCATGAACTTCTACTTATTGTCAAAACAGACTCGCAAGTTGGCTTGTTTAGCCGGTAATATAAATGTACTTAAATTTTAAATTTTTAAGCCCATTTAAATACAAACCAAATTTGCTCACTTTATTTAGTTTTGCAAGTTAATTTTTTATATATTTAAAATATTATAATAAAAGTAATA
This sequence comes from Rauvolfia tetraphylla, assembly GCA_030512225.1. Taxonomy (NCBI): domain Eukaryota; kingdom Viridiplantae; phylum Streptophyta; class Magnoliopsida; order Gentianales; family Apocynaceae; genus Rauvolfia; species Rauvolfia tetraphylla. The sequence continues at coordinate 5,455,966 of JAJQKT010000058.1, read as the reverse complement.
TACAAATTTAGGAATGATATATGTGCATGTATATATATATTCTACCTCTCTTGTGGGGTCATAGTTTTGGCAAAGATGTTCTACCATCTCTGTTTTAATAGTCATCAACTTTAATTCGACTAGGGCATCAAAACTAGTTGATTTAATAGCGTCCATCTTCGACTTGCACGAGGATCCATCAGCAGTGCACGATTCACGTCCACAATCGGTTATAGACAGCACTTAACTTGAAATCTTTGAGAACCCATATCTGTTAATCGTTGAAGGAGAAGAGGAGAAGAAGTTTTGAGAGAGAGTTTGAGAGATTTTGAGCGATGAGAGAATTTAAGCGCTTATGTGAGCAAGCAATTGATGTGGTGTGAGGTTGCGCGACTGATAATATTTACCACTATTTACTAAAATAAATAATTATTTACTCTTATCCTGTGCAGGTAAGTGAACAATCGTGTTGTATTGAATAATTATTCACTCTTCTAATCTCCCATTTAATGAACAGCCATTTTTTAAGAGAATAATTATTTATTCTTATCGTTTGTTAGCTCAGTGAACAGTCTTTTTGTGCCAAACGAAGCGTACTTTACTGCCGTGTAAAGAGAAGAAATGGCAGGTGTCAGGGAGTTTTCATGACTTTTTAAATTTCAAACCATCTCTCGATTTTTTTATCTTCATCCAATTGACATTTGATTGCCCAAAATGCCCATCATACTTTCTAACCATTGGATCAAAAGATAACGAATAAGTAACTAATCGAATGGTGCAAAAGTCATCCGCATGTGTGGAAAAAAAAAGTTTTCAAAGCATAGCAACCTGACCGCTTTCTTCCCTCGTGATCTTCCACCACATTACTATTCATGAACTTCTACATATTGTCAAAACAGATTAAGACTTGCAAGTTGATTTGTTTAGCCTGTAATATAAATGTACTTGAATTTTAAATTTTCAAGCCCATTTAATTATGAGCCAAATTGGCTCACTTTGTTTACTTTTGCAAGTTAATTTTTTAATGTATTTAAAACATTATAGTAAAAATAATGTACATATTTAGGAATGATATATATATATATATATATATATATATATATATATATATATATATATATATATATATAATTATTTTAAAAAATATTATTGATTATTCAAAGATTATTTTTTATCTCAATCATGAATTTATATGTTCATATATAATAAAAAAAGAGAAACAAAAAGTATATATAGGAAAAATTCTCCTAGTGCTACTTCTACTAGTGACAAGTTGGCGACTAGTAATTAGAAACATTCTTTATTTAGCAACCATGACGGAGCCAAGTTAAACCTACGAGGCCTTTTTTTGGTTTTTGAAAGGAATGTATTACATGTATTTGGTATATATAATAGTGTAAAAACATATAATGAATATATAAAATGGCCTTCCACACAAGCAATTCTCCTTTTATTTCAAAGAATTTTGCTATTTGGTTATTTTATTTCTTTTTATTATTACTGAAAAATCTTAAGGTAAAAAAAAGTTCTTTTCTTTTCTTTTTTATTTTTTAGTGTCGAATTATAAATTTAACATGCTTCTTTCTTTCTAAAATTTACAAAACTATTATCTTTTAGTGATAAATGTATTTTATTTTTTAGCTGTAATTATTTATAAAAGGTTTATTAAACCCTTGTAGTGCAAGATCACCAAAACATAGCTTATTAAGAGAATAAAAGCACAAATATACTATGTGAAAATAAAAGAACTATTAAATAATGTTGATGTATCATAAAGAAATTAATAAATTAAGTTAAATTAAACGTGAAAAAACTCTCAAAACATGATAAACAACTTTATATCTTAACAAATAACAAGTAGGGAACTAATTTCTCAGTACTATGTATTGGTTCTTGTTGGCAAATAATCTATATATTAGTTTATTTTGATTTTACAATTTCCTGGTGAATTATTTATGATCGTGATGAGGGAAACGCATTATAAAATTTTAAAAAAAAATCCTTACAAAAGTTTTAATGTAAAACACAGTCATCAATTATCAGAAAACACAAAAGAATAAAAGAATATTAAAATAACTAGTTTTTCATATATTCCAAAATATATAATCTATATAAAAGAATATCAGAAAACACAGCCATATTTTCTGGACTCTCGGAAAACTATTCACATATTCCAAAATATACGAGAGCCCGTCAGACAGCAAATCTATTCAACACTAGAGTTAAAACCTCCACCAACGTTTGTTATCCGCGACTCTTTTTTAGCCCCAATTCTGGGTGCTGCACTATCAGAATAATTCTCGCTGGACAGCCTTTGAACATGCACGGTAGCTCTTTTGGCCTGGAGATTTATTCATCATACACTAATTACTACTCCCCCTATTTCAAATAAAAATATAAACCCTTTCGATTTTTTTTCTTAATCATAGATTAAGAAAGAAGAAAATAAAAAATATTTTTTATTATATTTCTAATTAATTTCACTAATATAATAAAGAATTAGAGAATTATATTTATAATAAGGGTAATTTTAGAAAAATAATTCTTAAAAATTACAAAAAGTTTAGTATTTTGAAAATGGAGAAATTTGCCAAAAACTTTTATACTTTGAAAGGAGGCAGCGTCAATCAAAGAATTCAAAATTTAGGTATTGTCAATGGAATATTGCAGATCTCGTACCTCAGTGTCCCAATCACAGTTTGTGGTCTTGATAGCCAATATTATTGTCTGCACAGCAGTCCCTCCAAAAATCATACCGCTCCAGATTCCCTGTTTTTTGCAAATGCAAAGGCATATGGTGATATCAACTTAGAGCATGTACCGCCCTAGAATACTTGAAACATAGGAGTCTGTTACCGTCAACTTAAAAGAGTACTTTGGATCTAGCATGATATGCTTTTCCAAAAATGAAAAATTATAGTTAAAATTTTTTCATCCAACAGCAGAGAAAACAAAGCAAATTACCACTTAAAAAATTAAAAAACATGACAACTTGTGAGGGCACTGCTACATCTCATGATTCTTATTTGTGCATGACATCTTAATTGGTAAATAGAAATGCATCTGTAACTTCCAGGGCTAAATCCTGACGTGGCTAACCCTGAATATGAATTAGTTTTGAGTTATCAGAGCATCATTTCTTTCTATGTAAAATATAGCGTGGGAAGAACTGAAATGGCAATTACAACTAGTCACTATTAAGTTAAGCTAGAAACATACCTGAACACCTACGTGGAAGAGCCATCCCATTACAACACCTATAGGAAGTCCAATGAGGTAATAGCAGGTCAGATTAACATAAGCAGCCCATGACTGCCAACCTGATCCCACAGCCACCCCTACAATAATCAATATAAGTTCTTGAGAGATTTGATCCCAGATTTAGATTGAACCCAATATAAATCAATTAAAGGGATATGGGACACACCTGATAGAACTGGCTGGACACTGTTGAGCAAAATCGTAATTGCTAAGAGGTAGGAGAGGTCATCCACTGCTTCAATGACTTCCGAACTTGATGAAAAGATGAGCGCAATTTTGTCATGGAACATCATTATCAGCATGGAGAAGAAGATGCCAATTGCTGTAGATTGCACTACAGATACTTCAGTGGCGAATTTGGCTGCTTCTCCGTTCCCTGCTCCAAGCTCATTCGCAACCCTTACTCTGTTAATTTCATCCAAATTGAGTTAGACATGGATAATAAACCTTTATCAAGCAACAACAATATGTAGCAATTTTCTTAAGCCATTCTGGAAACCTTTAATATCTTGATATATATTAGAAGATGTTTAAACTATGATGCTTTTGGATGAATATCTCTTTTCATTAAAATTCTATGTTACTGATTTAAATCAGTACCCTGTTGCAGCAAAGAAGGCCAGAGGAATCATCATCTCCCACCCATTTATGCCCATGCTGTAAAAGATAGCCACCAAGAACCAGGTTATTCTCAACATTTAACAGACAAATCATAAATTTTAAATTGGAAAAATAGAAACAAATTTCTTATATACTACATGATATTTGGCAGCAGCATACCACACGGTCATAGCGCCAACTGCAACTGTAGCATTCTCTGAGTTTTTTTATCATCAGGATCAATATTCTGTAATACCAATTCTCCAAGCTGCATAATTATATTCCGTTAAAGATCCCTAATCAAAATAAATTACATTCCTTTTACAGGTCATGGGAATATGGATGAGGGGGGAGAAAATCACCAAAGCATTACACCAGAGGCAGCAGAAAGTTTGAGGAACTCCCACATCCCAGAGAAGGCTTGCCAAGAGAAACCAGTCCAAGTCTTGGGACACCCTCCGCAAACAACATAAGCAAATAGCCCAAAGACTAAAATCCACCACGAGATATCTAATGTAACAGCAATACCAACCACCCCAAGTCGAAAATGATAAACCAAAACCCAACTCGTAAGCACATGAACCACTAAGACCAGTAAAGAGACCCAAGCAAGTACTGCTGTCTTGAGCTGACTCTGCAAGAACCTCTGTAATGTGCACAGAAATGCAAAGCTGAAGTGCTGCGGGATGAACCACAAAGCCACCAACCCAGATTGTTCTGCCACATTATCAGGTTGCCCTAAAAGCTTCAGAATTGGTGTTGCGTACACATAAAAAGGTAACAATGCTATACAACCTGTCAGCAGAATAATCCACGATCTCTGCATATATATCCCCAACATGTGGTACTTTTTGGCGCCAAATGCCTGCCCACACAACGTCTCCAGTGCACTTGCCATTCCTAACTAGTGCAAGAAATAAAGAAATATTTTCAAAAAAGCTAACAAGGTAAAATTGATTGTTTAAACAGCCAATTAGGAGAGCATTCTGAATTATTCAAACTTTAACCCCAAGTTAATTTGAAGAGTCACATTGAGTTAGTTCATTCGATCATATCAATTAATTGAATTGTGAATCTTGCATTATATGTTCAAGAAGAGAATTATTAAGACTTCATTCAAGTAAGAAAAATACCAGGAGACCAAAACTGAAACCCACAATGACATTGTTGGCAATGGAGATGGAAGCAAGTTCAGCATCACCAAGATGGCCAGCAAAGGCTTGGGTAGCAATGTTCATAGCATATGAAGCGACACGGCTAAAAATGGAGGGACCCGCCACAACCCAGAGCTTCTTTGATTCTTTCCACACCCTTTTCTTGAGACTTTTCTCTTCACTTCCAACAGCTTCACCATTGCCTGAACAGTTAGTTTCAATCTCAGGCAACAATGGCTGGTGAAGCTCTTCGGTTCTTGAAATCCTCCCCATTTGCACTCAAACTAAACAATTTCCACAAGTGAAAACAGTGAGATATGAAGCCTTAAGTTTCTTATGATCGTAAAGCTGGAAGAAAAGTTCTTCAAGAAAGTGAAATGCATCAAAACTCTGGTGGAGATGGCTGAAATCACCATGTCTAGAGCAGATGGTGTCAGAGAAAAGCATGCAGAGATTGCAAGATGGCCACGTGGCTGTGCACGTTTATAATGGTGACCAGTAGCGTTTGAAGATGGGAGTCATTCCGCGCGAGTTACCATTAACATTGATGAACCTTTTGACTTTAGCTTGGAAATTGTTGCCAAAGATGATGCTTAGTAAGTACTTTGAATTCTGCAAGAGTGCATACCTGTCCAAATTATAGAGATTCTGACGTAGTAAAAAATTTTAACGCCTTTGCTTTTTCTTTTCCTTTTCCTTTTCCTTGTGCTTATTTTCTGACGTAGTAATAGGGAGCACATTGTCTTATGTGTTATCCCCCAGAAACAATGATTTTCCTTTTTTCTTTTTTGAAGAAAAAACAGAAGTCCTACTACATTATTCAGAAACGGCGATAAATCTGGAGTGTTTTTAAGATGGCTATATGACTCTTGACCCTCATTTAAATTCAAAATTTTTATCTTGTTTTTACAATTTTTTTAAAAAAACTCTTAAATTGAAACTCAATTTAAATACCCTGCATGCGTTTTTATTATTAATACATGCATACGTCCATCCAAAAGCGACAATACCAAGCATAACAATTATTTTGAAACAAAAATAATATTATACAAAATGATTATTCTTAAAATAGTATTTAAGTGATGTAATATATCGACGAAGAGAAGAAAAGTACCTCCCTGAAAAATGAATGCAGAAGTCCGGGTAACTTTCTTAAGTAGTAATACTTGAAGTCAAATAATATTAGCAAAAGATAATGTTCTTTTCTATTTAAAAATTGAATGCTTATTTATTCATTAGATATTAGACGGAGAGTCAAAATAATTTGGTGACAATTGGGAGCCTTCGAGATAAGTGCTAAAGAACTCTTGTATAATTCCCACCAAAAGGACAAAGAAAAAGAAGTCTGGTAAAAACAATTATGCATTAAAATCTTGGACAGGAATTACATGGGACAAACAATTGATTCTACATGTGCTTACATCGTCCTTCTGGATGTGAGCTTACTGAGCCTGTAATTTTCTTCAAGGGGATTCTTTTAACCAAATAAATAATACTTAAAGGTGCTTGGTAAATCAGGGCTTCCTTTTTAAATTTTTTTGGCTGGGTTGTTAAATCAGGGCTTTGATGTTTAACGTTGTTTACCTGTTTTTCATGTTTGCTGACTTGTGTCTATGAAAGAATCTATGCATTCACTTTTAACCTGCGAGTTGCAAGATGAAAGTTTCAAGGTTATGTACAGAAATTTGCACGGCCATTAGCAATAAATGACTTGTTTTTCCTGAACTATAGCCACAGACGCTCAAGGATGAGTTATCTGTAGGAGAGCAAGATTGGAAAGTTTACCTCTTTCTTACATTTATTTCTCATTCCAGCCCAAGAGCCCTGTTAATAATTTCAGCAAGGAACAGGATTAACCTCATTAAAAACACAGTTTGGAGGTTCATAAACCTGGTAATTGGGGTAAACGACAATAAGTTTCCCTCTGAACTAGTATGTTTGCCTCTATGATTTCTTATATCCATTAGATCTTATATAGCACAAAGCAAATAGATAAGTGGCTACTCTTTTTTTCTACGGCGCTGCCAGATGCTTAATTACTTGTACCTTGAAGCCGAACCCAAGAACTGATCCCAGAATGATCCCAAGAGGCACTCCAATAAGATAGTAGCTTCCGATGTTTACATATGCCACCAATGCTTGCCAACCATATCCAACAGCAACTCCTGCAAAGTTGAATACCCCGTAAAATGATAAGTAGAGTAAATTTCATCCTCCTTCATTTCAGGATTAGCACTTCAAATAAAACTGTCAAGCTATGTTAAGTATATTACCTGAAAATATTGGCTGGACACAATTCACAAGAATGGTAGCTGCCAAGAGGCCTGAAAGTTCACTGACCATCTCGATAACAGAAATGCTTGATGTGAAAATTGTTGCTAGTTTATCAGGGAAGGCCAGGATACAGGAAGAAAATATCAAGCCCATGACAAGAGAGTTAAGCAACGATATTTTTTGTTGCAAACTCTGCACCTTTCTCGTTGCCAGCTCCTAGCTCATTTGCCACACGAATCCTATTTAAAGGTGTTATTCGAAAGAAATTCCAATGTAATTGACAGTGATTTAAGTTTGTTTATAGTTCTACCAATGTTTTTAAGCAGAAAATTGCTAACTACTGACAATTTGAACTCTTATAGCAGATTAAGCTTCATACAGATAACTCAAAACTTATACTATAATTAGAAGATTATGCTTGGAAAACTAACTGAGCATTTTCAAACTTTTGCTATCAGAGCACAACTTAAAAGTTCTATTCCTGTTCATTTTTTTTTTCTTTAATGTTTTATTGAACTAGGATTTTGATTGTTTCTTTCTGCTTATCCTCCACTGCTCTGCACCAGGAATACAGAAGCCAGATTAAAAGAACCTTATGTAGACATGTTGAAAAGCAGCTCATGCTCAGACGTAGAACAGGTTTTGGTCTGAAATTTGATGACTCCAGGTCTACACAATTCCAGCTAGAATCCAAGCCAAACATCAACACAAGTGCACACAAGACAAGTCCAGCCAAACTGTATTCATAGAAGACTACTGGATTTCCAGATTCAAGTACCTTCACAAATCTCCAAAGTTCTTTAACAAGGAGATTTTACCACAGTGCCATTTGCTTATGTACTCGTGAGCTTGTGTAATTAGAAATTGGCTACTCAACAGATAAATTTGTGTCTCAAGATGTATATAAAAAACTGAATTATGTTATTGCACTTAAGTTCGTACTAAAAAGAGAAGAATCTTGACTAGATTGACCGAGAATATGAGTAATTATTTTCTGGTCATCAGGTTACTAGTTGGTGGATTTTTCAAAAAAACGCATGCTCATGTGGTAAGAACTCCTAAAATTGGATCTTATGTTCATAAAATTAATAAGCCTTAAACTTTTCCTTATCAAGTATATTCTTTTCAGTAGCAAGCAAATAAGTGTGTATCTCAAGCTAAAATATTATATAGCTTGAGATTTTGAACATGGGGAAAAGTGAAAAAATGACCGATAGAGGCTTAAAACCATCAGCTTACCCTGTTGCAGCAAAAAGTCCCAGAGGAATCATGGACTGCCAGCCAAAGATACTCATGCTGTCCAAAATCAAGAAACTCCAGTAAGCATAAATGCGTTGAGGCCAAAAGATATGTTCAGGGAAGTACTAATAGCCTACCAGATAGACAAGGCATCAATAGCAACCTCATCATTCGTATAATAACCCGAAATTATAATCAGCACTCTGTAATAGACATTCTCCAATATGAAAGTTCAAGAATTTCAAATGATAGACTAATTCATCGGCAATTCAAAGGCGGAGGAAAATCAAGCAAAAAACATACGCTGGCATGACCCCAGAAGCCAGAGATAATTTGAAAAAGTCCCAAAGCCCATGAAAAGCTTGCTGAGAAAAACCAGTCCAAGAACGAGGGCATCCACCAAATAGACAATAACAAAAGCTTATCAAAACATACAGCCACCAAGAAAAATCTAGCGTGAGCGTAACCCCAACTATGCCAACTCTCATCCTATGAACAAATATCCAACATATTAAAACATGGACCACAAGTACCAAACCCGAGACCAGGGCAATCACGCCTGTTTTCAGCTGGCACTGAAAGAATCTAATCAAAATAAATTGAAATACAAAGCTGAAATGCATCGGAATAATCCAAATCGCCACCACACCGGCTAGTTCAGCCACAGTTTTTGGTTGCCCCAGGAGCTTAAGAATAGGAGTGGCAAAAACAAAAAGAGGCAACATAACCATGGAGCTCCAGAACAAAACTATCCACGATCGTTGCAAGTATATACCCACCATTTGGTACTGCTTTGCTCCATAAGCTCGTCCACACAATGTCTCAAGAGCGCTGGCCATGCCCAGCTGGAAATCAAACTTCACAGGTAAGGAGACCACTTAATCATCACAAAGAAAAAAATTGGGTTAATGAGGTTTAGTTACTACCAAGAAGCCGAAGGTAATGGAGATGATAACAGTGGTGACAATGGAGATTGCGGCGAGGTAGTGATTGCCCAGGTGACGGTGAAAGATTGGATGAGAACGGTGAGGGAGAACATGGCCAAGCGGCTGAAGATTGAAGGGCCGGCAAGTTGCCATATCTTGCTGATTTCTAACCATGTTTGCTTGACAAGAATTTGAATATCGGTCCCGTCGTCTGATTTTTTGCTCATCTTCTTGGTGGCTTTGGGAGGTGGGAGACAACAGAGGCCGCTTAGTTTCCAGCGTCGTTATCGTGCACTAGGTCTACCGTCGTTCCCGTCCCGGAACGCCAATTAGAGTCCGAAAGATCCAAGGAACGACTTTTAGAATCCGTTAGTCAACGGAATTCCGCCGGCGCCCCCCATTTGGAGTTGCATCGGATTCTGATTCTCCCTTGATGTCATAGTATGCATGTCTCTTTGTTCTTTTTGTTATATATATATATATATATATATATATATGCCTACTCTTTTCATCCTAAATTATTTGTCGAATTTGAAAGTTTTCCATAGACTAAAAAAGATTAGTTTGCTTTGAATTATTGAGTTATACGGAAAAAAAACTATTTTGAGACTTTAAAAATAATTAATGTTGAGTTTTATGAATTAATAAATGTGAAAGTAAAATTAAAAAAATAATTAAATGCTTTTCTCTTCTTAATATAATTAATGAAAAATAATTTGAGATAAAAAGTTGACACTCATTTAATAAATAAATAATTGTAACGAATGTATTTTTTATAAATAATTTACTTGAAAATTTTAATATAAAAAATAAAATTAATCTAAATATACTATGTAATATTAAAATTTTAAGAATAATAATTAAAATTTATAAAAAATAAATATTTAAAAAAAGTCCAAAAAATTTATATTTGAAACAGAAAAAAGTATTATCTGTGGGCCTGTGGCTTCTAAATGGACGGTCGGGACTCTGGAGGAAAGAATTTTGGCTTGTTGTGTCACAATTTGGGCTCATTTGAGGATTGTTAGACTTTAGTTGGGCCCAAATTGTGAGCTTATACATTTGGAAACGGACAATATCTTAAAAAGTTACAGCCTACTGGTCTCCCTCTCTCTCTCTTACTCATCTCCATCTCTGCGTCAGTTTCTTGCGATCTGGCCCTTTCTTGCTATGTAGGAGCACCAATCTGGGCAAATTTACTTTTATTAATAATATTTTTATTATTTTACATCGTTATTTTATCTACAAATTATAACGATCTTTTTTAATATTTGAACACAAAGGCATGTTTTGAACCCATCTTCCTATATTGGTACATGATACTCTTCTTTCTGGTTTATTTAGATAGTATTTGATCAAATCAAACACACAATTTGATCATATTTCTCCTCTCACAAAAAAATAACTTTCATGGGACCCAAGACATAAATTTTCTCAACCAAACATAATCCAAATACACCATATTTCTTGTGGATTGATTATTAACTTTTCATCACCTTCTTATGCGATTAATTTTAAAGTTCCGGATACATCTTTTAAGTTAATATTTAATGAAAGTGATGGAATTGAATTATCTATACTAATGATATTAAAGAATGGCGAAGAAGATGTCGAAGAAAAAATTAAAATATATTTATTTTTATTATTTTCTTTTATAGATTATCCATCCCGTGTATACTAAATGTGGTATGTTCTTTGTTACTATAGATTTTTAACCAATTTATATAACATCTTTTATTCTTATATGAACAAAGTATCTTAACTATATAAAAAACCATAAAAAAAAGAAAATGTCATAAAATCTTACTGGTAAATCCGTAAAAGTTGTTGGCTTCCTTCACACACACAGGTCTAATAAAAGCACTGATTAGCAAAATAAATATATTAAATAATCAGTAGATGTACTAAAAAAATCTACAGATCCTTTATACACCGATCATATTTTATCCTTAAAAATTGTTTAGAATAAAAAAAATAACTTCACCTGCTAAATTTTCATTTCAATATGTATGTTTTAATTGAAGTGCATATAATCGCCCAACTTTATCACTTAGTGTTTTAAAAGGAGAGATTTTTAATTCAATAAATTTATATTCATATTCCACTTGTATACTTCATAAACTCGTGGATGTGCAAAAGAGGAATAGGCTTAAAACATCCCCGAGTTCTATCCGGAATGCAGGAGAATTATGGAATTTGCACCAAGTTCTATATTCTCAAGCCATGGCTGGTTGGAGACATGGAGTCGATGCCTGCTAATAGATTTTAAGCAGTATGAGAAGTACAGGCAAACAATATACCGTACAATGATAAATGATTTTTATTTATTCTCTTATAAGAAGGTTTTTTTTCAATTGTAATCTTCACCAATAATTACTTATTATTCTGACTATTTATGAAATGTTTTGCCAAGAATATAAGGTTTGAGTTGTCCTCTCTCGTCATTTGCCTTCTATATATCCACCCTCTCCATATTGTCAAGGCCATGAAGATGACAGCAAGGTGGAAGGATTTTGAGGTCTATATAAATCCTTAATGTCCAAATATCACGTTGTTAGGGAGATGGAGCCAAGACACCTAAAAGCACGACACCACATAACTCTAGTGGCTATTATTAAAAATAAGTTCCTAATTAAAAAGTTAACGCTCAAGTACTTATCCATATTACTCTCCTCCACCACTTCCTCATGGTCCACCTCCACCTAAATCTCCATGCAATACAACGTCGCCGCCACCATCACAAGTACCTCCTAAAGCTTCACCACCCTCACTACCACCTCATCATCCAGCAAAACCTCCTGCGGTTTCCATTTGCAATTTGCCACCGTCGCCGCATGCACCGTCACTACCACCTCATAATTCCCAACCACCTGTACCAACACCTTCTACTGTCCCAGCTACCTCTCCCGGTCGATCAGTTCCAAGCTTGCCACCTCAAGGTCCTCAACTTCAAGGACCATCCCCCCACCACCAGCTCCAATATCTTCTCCTACATCAGCAACACCTCCTGAAAGTCTTGCTATATATATGCACTACAAATTTTTTCTATTTATCCCCTTTTATATCCGCTATTATTATTATATACACAACAAGTCGTGTAACTTGTTGTATTGTCATCCACATTATCCATTTAAACCCAATAAGTCTGAAATGTTGTGCACGGCTGAGCCCTATCTTCATGTGGCCAAGCAAATCAATTGGTAATATTGGTTTAGGTAATGATCATTTGCTTAACTCTATATGAGAATGTTCCTCAATTTTTTTTAATAAAAAAACCCTATATGTGCATGTATCTAACAACCAATAGGTATCTCTCCGAGTAAATTGACATATAATATAAGTTCAAACAATAAGGGAATTGCTGCTATATAACTCTGGTTATTCTTGCAAAGAAAGGAACGGGACTTTCCGGCGGAGACAATTTTGCAGGAAGTTATTGAAGTTTTATTTAACAAAATCACAGTTGATCATATCTTTCCGTACATGAAATACAATTTGCATGGTTTAGCAAAAAAAAAGGAAAAAAAAAGAAATACAATTTGCATTGAAGAAAATCTTGATTCAAAGTTGACTTTTTAGGAAAAACATAAATTTCTTTTTTTTTCTTTTTAATATTCAAGACCAGTCTAGACACACCTTAATGTAAAAGCACAAAAAATTGAACTCTCCTTGATGGCTTACAAACTAAAGTTGAAAGCGAATGTCAAATGATGCTATATGTAACAAATAGTGGATTACAGGCTGCAAATTGGCCACAAAAGATTACAGGCTGCATAAGAAACCATAATGATTCATCAAATAAGACTTAAAAGTTTGATTAGCATTAACTGTTGAAATCCAGTAATTGTGTTTTAAAAGATTCTGATGATCTTCGGTACTAGTAATTGGATTAGCAAAGGCCTTGCTAGGGCTTGTTTGAGAGGCTACATGTATATATATATATATATACATCGCCACCACTAGCACCACCTTACCTCATTGATAACCAACAAAGGTTGATTTAATCCACCATCGCTCCTCCTCAACCCTCCTTTTCCCTGACTACAACTAGTGTCCCCCCCGGAATTAATGTCGAATTTCATAGTTTGTCCATTCCCACGACCAATCCCACCGCCCCCTGAAGCCTCCTATATAACTATCCCATCACCGATCCATCACTGTGTTTTGCAATGAGGTGCTTTCTCCATTGCAGAGTCCTCTTTTGCTTCCGGCCCTTGTAGGGCTAAAAGTGCATAATCATCGATTAAGTATAATATAACTCATGAAAATTATATACATATAAAAAATATTTTTTATAAAGGAAAATAATTAGGCTTTGCACTTTCACGAACTCTTGCAAAGATTTTGTATCTTCGTTTACTAAGAAAAAAGCTCATCAGTTATCAACTTGAATGTTTTAAGGTGGGTCCGTAAGAACCTAACAAGCTCAATTTGGGCCCATTGGTTCAACGAACTGCCCATCAAGCCCAATTTACAGTGTTAATCACTCTTAAAGATAAGAGAAAAGAAATGCTGTAAATTAGAAACTCAGATGCAACCTGAAGTTTTATTTTTGGTTTATTTAAGAAATTGACTTTGAATTGATATTAACGTTACAGAACAAAGGAAAAAAAGAAATGATACTCTCCTTTAGTAAAGGAAATTTTTTTATTATTTATTTAAAAAAAGAGCAGCATATTCCATTCCATTTAATGAAAGGGACGAATGAATTAATTAACACTCAACAGAGACAAAGCCAAGTGATTTGGCGCACTACCACATATACAATAATTAGTGTTACTACTACTACTACTACTATTTAGGGCATTTCCTCAATTTATATTATAAAAAATAGTATTGGCAGCTTAATGGATTTTGTTCTTTATTTTTTTTAATAGATAAAGTCACGCGCGAATGGTTAAACTCTTAACCCTCCAATATATCCAATACATATTAGAGATAGTATTGGCAAGTTAATGGACTTGGTCTTTTTTTTCCTTTAATACATAGATAAAGCCACAATGAATGGTTGAACTCGTAACCATCAAGACTTAATTTATTATTTATCACAATTAAGATGCATGCATGTTTCTAAAAACAACTTTTGATTTCAACAAATAGTGATTTGGTGGTCGCATGCTATTTGAGCTGCTCCCCTTTCTTGCCAATCTGCTGTTACAAGCTTCTAACATGAATAATCCACAAAAATCAAGTCTACCTCAAAAAAGCTATTGAAGTGAACATTTTAACTTGGCATAATAGGGAAGTATGATGAGTAACAATGAAAGGTTTAGTCCAACTATTGTGGTAGTGAAGATATAGATAATATTTTTGCATTCATAACTAACAGTCCTATGGAGAATGTTAATTAGAATGGAAAGTGGGAAGGATGAGAGTAATTTATAACGAAAAGAGAGCGCATATGTATGACAAGTGGTTGGCGTCGCATTAGGCCACTCGTATTGGACAATTATTCTATTGGCTTTAAAGGAAATCAGGACTCTTAATGATGTTTAAAATATTGGAGCTATTCTACTCAACTCATTATAGAACATTTTGTGACAAGCATTAAAGAAAAGAAACAATAAATAAATCGAGGGAATCTGAGCATTAGCATAATAACCTTTTTTTTCTATTTCAAAGAAAGTACGATTACGTAATGAATATTAAATTTGAAACTTTTTGATTTAATAAAGAATGTCTTGATTTTGACATAATAAATTTTCGTAAAGATTTGGAATTTTAATTTCTTTTCCTTTTCTCCGCAATCTCATCAAAGCCATAGAGGCCAACTCTAACTACCTCAGAGCACAATCAGATACCGTAACCTATGCTATACATAGAGCTAATTGCCTTCCATTAATATGTTATTAGGCCATTTCGTTGTTTAAGTCCATATCAATACCTTATCGGATTGGAACTTCTTACCTAATATAAAGAACATGCAATCCAACTAAACAGTGCCATTAGGATTTGAAAATTACCTCACATATTGGTATACATTGTTGATAGGCCATTGCAAAGGAAGCAAGAAACCATGATCTGGGAGAAGCTAGGTACTGTTTTGTGCTGATATCGTGTGCCATGAGTTGGCAATGCTTTTTCTTGGCACCCATTCGTGTCATCGTCTGTGCTTCCTCATTGCTATTGGGGATTCTCATTGCTGTTTTCCTCCCTGTTACAGAGATATTAGCTGTCATTATCTTCCATGAAAACTTCAAAGTAGAAAAGGCAGTCTCTCTTTTATGAAATTGGTCCAACGTGTTTAAATTGTCTACCAAATCGCGACAAAATATGTGAATTAATCAAAGAAAAAGAATTAAATAAAAAGATATGACAGCGCGTACTGCTATATCCTTCTCTGTTTTATAAAGCAAAAGAAATTGTTTCCGATTATTAGGCTATTTTATTTAATCAATTGCTATCTGTGTCAATTTTATTATTACGATTAATTTAATTTCCTTGGCAATAAAGAGTAACCAAAAAAGTTCTTTCTGTTGGTATATAAAATTGGAATTCAAAACCTTATTTAAAAGACTCCAAGTGGCTCAGGAGGATAAAGGAGAATCAGACATAAGGTGCTAGGTGTGGCCCTGTCTTCTTCAATAATGAAAAGAAATGGCTACAAATGGACTCAGAGAGACTGCGCAGAACCACCAATAGATTCAGGTACCATTCACTGTGACTGTGACGAAGAAAAAGACTGATTACAACTGTTAGCGACCTTTTTCTGTTTCTCCTGCCAACCATTGTTATTTTTTATTCGCGCTAAGGAACTGGGGAAGATTCTTTGAGAATCCTCTTTTATTATTATTATTTTTTTGAAAAATGAGAATCATCTTCTTTGCCAACCTATTATTATCAATGAAATGACTGGTGGGCGGTGGCTTATCCGGCTGGTCGATCAACACTTAACAGCCTAGAAATTTTACCCAAAAAAGAAGAATTTATTTATTTTCAATCTTACTAAGAAAATACCATTTTGAGTATGTTAATCTAGTTCCTTAGATGCTGACCTTTTAAGCTGTTCAACTTATGTAAAACAGGCATCGGATCATTTTCTTAACTAAAATAATCGTAAACATATATCCTGCCGGATCGAATATCACTCCACCGTTGGTACAACAGGCTTCGAAATGAATCAATAATCCTTATTATTAAAACAAAAAAGACCTTGAACTATTTCAAGATTTTGTCTTTGTCCTTGTGTTTCTCTAATCATTGCTAAAACAGGAAAAAATTTATTTTAGTATTACAGGTATTTTGTCTTTAGCAAGTATTAGCCAATAATTACAAGGAATATAACTATTAATTATAAATTAATATTAAATTAGTTGAAAATAAATTTTTATCTCGTATAAATTTTAAGAGTATATTTTTATATAATTTAGTATAAATTTTTTATTTTTATAAATAATATATTTTTATAATAATTTAAAATAAAATTTTTAAAATTAAATAATGTCATACATAAAATTTATGTCGCGTCAGCTTCATGTATTATGAGAAACTTTATGGTGGTAGCTGTGTAACCAGTCAGTATCTCATAAGTTATACTCTATCTAATCACATGAAGCCACGTATACTGTAGGTTTTACCATTATCACTTACTCATTCATTAATACAGGGACTCACAGTACATGTGGCTTTATATGATTAGATAGAGTATAACTTATAGGATGCAAACTAGTTACATACTATCACTATAAAATTTTTTATGTATTATTGGCACATGAAAGATAGAAATCTCTATCTGGACTTGAGGGCTCTCTGTAGTCACCAAGAAATGTTGGCAACGAGGATATCGATCGTCAAGGTTGTCCATATCTGGCATGGATGGTATCTTTATAGTAATTTACAATTGTCGTTTCGCAGAAAAACAAGGCAGTTCGTCCTTGCTTTTCTCATAGCGCTTGGTTCTGATCCTGTTCTTTTTGTAGGATAAGAAAGATTAAATTTGAGTCATTCAATTAAATTTTAGATTTAACGATAAGAAAATTTAAATATTTTTTAAAAATATTTTTTAAAAATAATAAAATCTGAATCAAATTTGATCTTTGCCTAAATCTTTTTCGGCTTGGGTTCGGGCCACCTCAGACTTGAACTTGCGTATATTGACTGGTAGCTCATATAGGACTTAATGTATTTATCTGGTGGATATTGACTCGTGGATATTGACTAGCGGATGTTTTCTTCCGTTTGGTAGTTGTAAAGAATTATCTGCGAGTTTTCACTTTACTTAAATCATTTACTCAAAACAAAGATTCTGCCCCGGGTCCAATATCTTGTTTTTTATAAACAAAGATTAACTATTAATGTTAAAATGATCAAAATTATTATAATTAAAGTAATTTTTAAATTATTTTTCAATATAATTAAAGAGAAAAGTTAGAAAAATAAGATAATTTAAATACTATAATTAGAAAAATAAAAATTGTATAAAGTAATAAATAATATTTTATATTCCATAAAATAAATAAAATATATTAATATAAGTAAAATAAATAAACATATAGCAATATCCACAATGCCTCCACACAATTCCTCAAACATAGTAATAAAAAAAATCCAACTTCAACGACCTTTTTAGAAATCAGTGAATTTGAAGAGCATAGATACGTGCGTGAGTCCAATATCTACTCCATAAACTAAGATGAATTCAATTTCAACTCGAGAGTAGCTCTTAAGGCTTGAACTTTACTTTTTCTTTTCTACTGCAAAAGAAAAGAAAAGAAAAGAAAATATAAGGAATATACACATTCATATCTACTTATATCAAACACTCGTCTAATTGGACAATATAACTTTTATCTATCCCTTCATGACCAATCCAGTTATACCTAGTGCTATCAAAAATGGTTTCAGCCCGCGGGTTTGGGCTTAGTATGCCCAAGCCGTTTAAACGCGGGCTTTTTTGACCCGCTCCGTTTAGCCCGCGGGTCAGCTCAGGCCAGACGTGAGCTAGTCCGTTTTTTTTATTTTTTTTAATTTTTTTTCTCAAAACGACGTTGTTTTAATTTTTTTAAAAAATTAAAAAAATATTTTTTTGCAAAACGACGTCGTTTTGCTAAGCCGCTGCTGGTTATCAGGGGCCGCGGACTGGGGGTTCCCAGCCCGCGGGCCAAACGGGCCAGCCCGTTTCGGTCCGTTTCCATGGCCAGCCCCTGCGGGCCGGACTGGACTGGCCCGTTTGACAGCACTAGTTATATCATACTAAATGTACTTTTTTTCAGCACATGCTATGGTTTTTGAACCACAAATAAATATTTTTTTATCTAAAGGTTGGGGAGCATCAATAGTATTTTGGCAAATCAAAGTCAGCATGATAAAAGAGAAAAGTAGTAAACAATTTAAAATTTTAAAAAATTATCATTAATCTTCTTACACCTATTATTTCTTTAACTTCTTTCATTAAATTATCTCTTTCTTTTTTTTATGTCTTCTCTTCGTTAACACTCTGGAATCCTTCAAATAATGAAGATCAAAATGATATATTCCCCTCAAAATTTTCACTTTGTATGGAGCCCTAAAGTTTTCTTTTGATATCAAAACTTATTTTTCAGATTCACTTATAATAACCAAAACAAAGTTAGATATTGTAAGTTTTTGTTAGGCTGCTTGGTGGCTTCGACGCTGTAGAAATCTTTATTAAAAATAAGATTTATCTAGATATTTAACGGTCTACTTGCAAAGTTAAAGAAAGCATTGTACTAATTTTCATGACTTGAGAAATGATTTCGCTAATAGAATAATCTCATAATTTTAGATAATGATTTTGATAGTAGAGGCTTTTAATATTATATCTTTCTTTTCTTTAACTTTAGAATAATTTACTTTGACTTTTTCTGTAATAATCCTCATTGTTAGATTGAATAATTATTTCATTAATAGTGAATAATTATTTTTTAATAAGGAATCATTATTGATGTTAGAGCAAATAATTATTCTTGTGTTGAATGCTCATCATAAAATGAATAATTATTCTTGTGTAGTTGAATAATTATTCATACTATAGTAAATAATTATTCAATAAGCATTGATTACTCACCGATAAGTGAATAATTATTCTTGAAATGTTGAATAATTATTCATTGTGCCAATAAGAATAATTATTCTTTGTGGCATGAATAATAATTCAACTTATAGTTGAATAATTATTCATTGCAAAAGAATAATTATTTTTTTTAGGAAACAACTTTTATATAGAAGTGAATAATTATTCGTTTAACATATTAAATGAATTGAGCGATCATATCAAATAACTATTAATAACAAATTGAATAGATATTTACATATAACAAATAGTTATTTATAATAAAATTAATAGAATAATTATGAATAGTTATTCATAACAAACTAAATCGATATTTATATATAAGAAATATTCAACACACATTTGAATTAGTTGGATGATATGTTAAGAGTGAATAATTATTAATGACATGATGAATAATTATTCGTATGTAAACGAATAATTATTTATTTAACTCCTCCACTATGTTGAACTTTCATTTCTTAAGTTCTTCAATATTATTTGAAAATAAGTAAAAAATTATATATATATATATATATATATATATATATATATATATATATGAGTAATTATTCGCCATTGCATAAATAATTACTCACATCTCTATAGTGAATGAATAACTATCATTTTGCCTTGAGAATTTGGAGTAGAAATCACATTCATTGCAATATAATTTTTATTTTTAATAAAAATTTTCATTTATTTGTAATCTTAAATGTATTTGACATACATATAGCATTGCATGTATATGTGTGGCGAAAATTATTCAAACCTCTATTCATAATTATTCATATTATCTAAAATTTTATAAATTATTATTCACCACTGTGTAAATAATTATCCTGACTTCTATGGTGAATGAACATAATGTCATTCCACTATGATAATTTGAAGTAAAAATCACATCGATTGCAATTAATATTTTTATTTTTTGATACAATTTTTCAGCCATGTATAAATGATATTCCACTAAAGTTAATATGAATTTTTGTATTGAACAAACTCAAGCATAATAAAGATGAGAAAAATGATATGTACTAGTTACATAAGTTTAAATTATATTTTCTATTACATAAAACTCTAATTTGTACATAAATTCTTTTAGCAAAAATAGGTATTTCACCATTGTTTTGTCCTCCTCATTACTTATAAACACCATCACTACTTTTCAATTTTCTTCCCAATATAATGCAACCCTTATATTCAACACAAACTCTTATCACCATAATTATTTTTTTACTATCAAGAATACACCTTTTGATGTAAAGATAATACCTAAAATAAAAATATTCATCTAACAATAATCTTAGATTTTTGTTTTCACTGTTCAGATTCAACAAGCCACTACTTTTTCTCAACAGACCACTCATTATATCACGAGCTCTATCCACTAAACCTACAACTATAACGGATGAATTCGTGAAGATTTGGCTGATTGATCTTTCACACATTGTCGATGTTGGCCTTGATTACGAAAGAACAATAGCAAAAACAAGAGAGAGAGAGAGAGAGAGAGAGAGAGTTGATATAATAGAGATTTAGAGAAGAGATAGATGAAATAGAAATGAGTGATCGGAATGGTAGAGGGAAAGAAAAAATGAGTGGGAAAAAAAGACATGTTATGATTTTCTTGAAAATATAGATTTAGGTATGAGTCTAAAAAATTTTTTATTTTTAAAATACTCCTGATCTCTCTCAACTACAAGATCTAGAGATTTCGATCTAATGGTTGTTGAGGTACTTCTGCATGTGTAGAAAAAAGAACATTCAACATATTAAACAAATAGTGCCTTGACGACCCATATGTCCCCTGTTTGGATGGAAGAGGTTCTAGTTAAAAATCTCTTCAGATTTTCGTATAGATATTTAATAAATTTTTCAATTTTTCCTTCCAAAAAAAAGAGAATTATGTGTTTTGTGTTTCCTCAATCTGTAGACTGTTAGTATTAAATCAGCATTGACTTTCTGAATTAAGTTTCCCTACATAGCAAATGAAAGCTAGATCACAGCAGAAAAAGGAATTACAAGATTTTAACAATATTTATTTAGTTGATGAAGTGCATGGGCTGTGCCAAGGTTTGGTACCATATAATATAAGCCAATCCGCATCTATAAAAGTATTTGAGGGGGAATGAATTGCATAACTCTTATAGTGATTAATATGTGAAGTCAATATATATTTGACGTGAAAGAATTGCTCAATCCATCTATATGGGATCTATGTGAGTAGTATAATATTGCTCTGATACTATGTTTAAAAATAGAGTTTGAGTCTAACACTACTTACAAAAAATATCTCAACAGAAGGAGTATTGCTCAAACTTTATGAGTGATTAATCTTTATACTTTATATGTTTCATTTCTTTTGACAATATTTAATCGGGTACGAAGTTTTATATAAAAATTTAAATTATATTATAAAAATAATATAATATAATAAAAAGTAAAAAATATGTGAGCTTGTAAATATTTTATATCAAATTTAAATATATAAAAATAATATATAATATGGTTAATGATTGATTGATACTATATATAAATATTAAAATGTTTAATAACCTTTAACGCTACTGTACAATTTTACAAAATCCAAGCACCGAATCAAGTGAGCTACAACCCATCCTTCTCCCTGATCTGCATGAAAATTTTCTATTCAAGAAATTACCTTCTGACGTATATATATAGAGCCTTCAAATCCTACTGGTTCTACATGTTTGTATTTTCGAGAACATAAAAAGAGAGGAAGCTCAGTTGTTCCGGCGAAAATGGAAGCCCAGGTGACCAATTCGTGGAGGAAAACCGTCCTTGTCCTCAACTGTCTAATGCTATCCATAGGAACCTCCGCGGGTCCGCTAGTGATGCGGCTCTACTTCATCAAAGGAGGCAAGAAAGTATGGCTCTCGAGCTGGTTAGAAACCGGAGGATGGCCAGTCATATTCATTCCACTCCTAATCGCCTACTTCAACCGCAAGAAAGTTGAAGGACCCGGCACCAGGATCGTGTTCATGAATCTTCGCGTGTTTATGGCCACCGCTGTCATCGGTATTCTCACCGGTTTAGACGATTACTTGTATGCCTACGGGGTGGCTCGGCTACCGCTGTCCACTTCTACGCTTCTTATTGCCACACAACTTGCTTTCACTGCGTTCTTCGCTTTCGTACTTGTGAAGCAGAAGTTTACGTCGTATTCAATCAACGCAGTTGTCTTGTTGACAGCGGGTTCCGGCGTTTTGGCTCTGCATACGAAAAGTGACCGGCCGGAGGGCGAGTCAAATAGGTTGTACGTTTTAGGGTTCGTTTTGACACTTGGAGCTGCTGCTTTGTATGGGTTGATTTTGCCGTTGGTGGAGTTGATGTACCAGAAGGCAAAGCAGGCGATTACCTATACTTTGGTCTTGGAGATCCAGCTGGTCATGTCTGCCTTTGCCACCGGTTTCTGCACAGTCGGCATGCTCATAAACAAAGATTTCCAGGTTCCATATTTTCCACTTCTCTCTGTCACACAGTTAAGAAATGGTTAGATCAACTCTGAGCCATGTAAATTAATGATTTAATGATTTAATGATGAAGATTAAATAAGATTCAAGATTTTTTCCTAAGAAGATGAAGATTAATGCGGTCACGTTTTTCGTCCTTTTTTTGTTTGTTCTGTTGATTCTGCCGCCCTTGGTTAGGTGGTAGTCAAAGTCGGGTGTTAAACAAGTTCGGTGCGCGTGTCCAAAGATCTCGTCTCCATTTCCTAGTCATTTTTCTTGCCGCCAATTTCATTGGAGCTCACCCTCTTCCTTTCTTAATTAGTAGTACTCCATTAATCTTGAAATATTAATTTTATTTATTAATATTAATAAAAAATTTAATACATTTTTTTCATTCTTATTTATTTAATTACTATCTATTTTAAATTTTAAATATTTTAATTGATAAATTATAATTAAAGAAGAAAAATATATTTAATGTTAAAGGAACGGAACTATATCTGTTTACTTTCAATTTTATAAATTTTAATGAATTTTTATATTTACGAAAATAGCAAATAAAATTTTGTATTTCGAGACAACTAAAGTGTTTTTTTTAAGTTTTATTTCTAGGTAAGCAATTGAATGATTTCAAATTCCCAAGCCTGCTAATGCGCCGGGGTCTGATAATTAATGGACCATGCAACTGTCATTTTGGGTCAGTCGGACGTATCAAAAAATGGAGAATTTAATACTCCTTGTAGAACTGTCAACATAATGTAAGAAATGTTCGGACTCATTTTCAAGAACCATTAACTCTCTTTTAAATATGAGTTCCCTTTAAATATTGTAATAGAGATTAAAATTTATTAAAATTTATAGTTCAAAATAAAAAGATTTACACTTTTAACTTTAATTATAATTTATTCATTAAAGTATTTAAAATTTTAGAATAAAGAATAGTTAAAGAAGGGTAAGAATGGAAAAAAATATATTAAATTTTTTATTAATATTATAAATATATTATAAATAGATAAATATTATGAGACAAATAAAAAATAAATTAAACTAATATTTCGAGACAAAGGAGTAAAAAATTTTCCCCTTTACATATTATATTTATTTCTGTATAAATTGATGAGTAATTACTAGATAGTCTCCCTAAAGGACTACAGTTTATCCGAAGCTGTTTTTTCATTTTTTTTGTTTCCATTTCTATAGTGCTTTTGATTTAAAGTTATTACTTCTTCCTTTTTAAAACATAAAATCTTTTCGTAATTTTTGATATATTAAAGAAGAAAAAAATAAGAGGTATTTTTATTATATTTTTAACTAATTCTACTTATATAATAGAAAATGAGATAATTATATTTATGGGTGAGAGTTAGTAGTGTCAAACGGACTAGCCCGCTCCGGCCCGTGACGGGCTGCCCTTGAAACGGGACGGAGCGGGCTAGCCCGTTTTTCTCCAAGGCTAGAAAATCTCAGTCCGCCGGCTTTACAAAACCACGTCGTTTTGCAAAAAAAAATGATGTCATTTTGAGAAAAAATATTTTTAAAATATTTTAAAAACATCAAAATGATGTCATTTTAGAAAAATATAAAAAATAAAAAGAAAAACAGGCTGGCTCGCGTCCGGCCAGCTCAGGCTCACGGGCTAAACGAAGCGGGCCAAAAAAGTCCGCGTTTAAACGGGTTTGGGCATGCCCGCCTATACAGGCCAGCCCGCGGGCTTTGGCCTATATTGATAGTACTAATGAGAGTAAATTTAAAAAATAAATTTAAAAATTTAAAAAAGATCAAACATTTTGAAAAGAAAAAATGACCCAAAGATTTTATATTTTGAAACATTAAAAGTACATATTTTATTTTCCATAATAAATTCTAAGGATACATGAGCTAATATCAAATAGTTAACTAAGGAAAAGTTTAGGAGATGTGCTTTGGAGGCCTCTCTTCCCTTTAGTCTAGGGTAGAGAACCTTAGGATGTATTTGAATTGCAACTCATTTGAAAGAAAAATATATAACTTTTCAATTTGAATTTATTATTTTAAAAAATAATTTACTTTTATAATTTTCAATACAATTTTAATTCTAATTGAAACTTGTTCACTAATCACTATATACACTATTAGCAAGAGGTTCAATTTATTTAATAAAAGAATTTGGTTATAATTTATATAATAATATTATTGTTCAATTAACCAAATGTAACATTTTGCCTTTTTTAATTATTTAATTAGACTGTAATTTATGCAGGGCAATAGGTAGCGAAAGCAAAGGCATACCAACCGGGAGAAGCTAGATATTATGCGGTTCTAGTAGGGAGTGCCCTTCTTTGGCAATGCTTCTTCTTGGGAGCCATTGGAGTTATCTTCCGTGGTTCATCTCTGCTTTCCGGTATTATAATCTCTGTTTTCCTTCCCTGTCACGTAAATTTTAGTTTGTCATATTCTACCACGAAAACTTTAGCGCAGAAAAAGGGAGTGGCTCTCTTCCTCTCTCTTTGGGGTTTCGTTTCGTACTTCTACGGCGAGATGAAACAGAGCAAAAAAGACAAAGAGGCAGAGGCGAAGTCGGTCTCGGGAGAAAAAATCAACAAGTTCCGGAAAACGAGAGATGAGTGCAATGGTTGAACCATGATTTTTCCTTACGATTGCGGGCATTTAGCAGTTTTAGTTATTTGTATTTGGCTTGTTGTCGCTCTTCATTTAGTCAGACATAGTATATGCTTTGTCATGTCGAAAATATGATATTGCCCTTTGGAAAATAATGAACAGTCAACTCTTCCTCTTTCCATAAAATGAGAAATTACTTTCTTCTCCTAACGAGCGTGCGACATTGCCGGAGCTATTCTCCTCTCGGCGGAGCAAAATCTAGGTAATTGACAACCCTATCCTTCTTTAATCAACGTACTATCGCTTTCACATTAAGACTGAAACTCTTTTCTCTCTAAGTTCGTAACGTTAACATATTCCTTCTTCCCCTTCCGTCTAGATCCCGTCCTGCACTGTAATTTTATTATATGTATAGAATTGAATTTTAATCGTTGAATCAAATTTTGTTAGGTTTCAACTTGGTCCAAATTTGAGGCTACAATTTGAAGTCTAAAATTATAGGTAGTGTTCAAAAATTGACTATTGAATTGTTAGGCAAAAATTAGGCAATTCAAAGTAAAAAATAACAACTTAAATTCAAGAATTGTGGATGGTATATGCCTATAAATACCAATGCATAATGAGAGAATGTCATTGGTAATATTGGTGAGAGAATTGAAGGCACCAAAGAAGGAGAGAAAAGAGAGAAGAGAGAAAAGAGTGAGGTTTTATCATTCTTTTGTGAGTTTGTGTTTTATCTCTTTTCTTTGATATCCACCTATTTTGGTGAAGATAGTTGTGTTACCTTCTAGTATATCTAGAGGAAGATTTGTTACCCCATTTTTATAGTGGAAGTATTGGTCAATATTTGGCCCGTGGTTTTTACCCGTTTTGGGATTTTTCACGTAAATCTTGGTGTCAGAATATTTTCAAGTTTTTGTCAGATTTATTTCTGCTAGGTGGTTATTGATAAATTCTCACTTTATCAATACCAGAGTTTTGGGAGAGTCATTTTAATCCTGGTAGTGTGTGTTATTTATTTTGGGATTTATTTTTCATTGTTTTGTTTTATTTATCCCAACCTCCCAACAAAGTGGTATCAGAGCCTTGGTCAATTTTTTTTAATGGAGGAGTCAACTTCTTCTTCTGGTAGCATGATTAAATTGACTTCTAGTAACTATCGTTTGTTTGGAGCCTAGAATGGAAGACTTGTTATATTAGTAAAGATATGTATGAACTCATTCTTGGTGATGTTGCAAAACCGAGAGGTACAACCGATGTTGCATGGGCAAAAATGCATAGAAAAACTATTGGTCATATTAGGAGTTGGATTGACCAAAGTGTGTTTAATCATGTTTCAGGCGAAACAAGAGCAGATGTGATGTGGAAAAAATTAGAGACCATGTTTGAAAGAAAATATGGTCTTAACAAAGTTTCTTTGTTGAAACAGATTACGCGGTTGCAGTACAAAGAAGAAGCAAATATGTCCCGAAGCACTCGAATGATTTTCAGGGATTAATAAACCGCACTGATGCTGTAAATCTGAAGCTAGATGAGGAGGTACAAGCACTCTTACTATTTACTTCACTCCCTGATAGTTGGGAAACACTACTTAAATTCTGCTCCAAGTGGTGGTGTTACATTGGAGATGGTCAAAGAAACTTTGTACAATGAAGAAACCAGGGAGGAAGGATCGAGGATTAAATTCGGAGTCTCAAGCACTTGTTGTTTGAAAGGAATCACCGGAGGGAGAAGTAAGTCCAGAGATCCCCACAACAGATATGACAGATCAAGAGGTAAGTCCAAGTCTAAAAGAGATATTGAATGCTTCTATTGTCACAAGAAGGGGCATTACAAGAATGAATGCCGAAAATGGAAGAAAGATCGAGCCAACACAAAAGGAGAAGTCAAGGAAGAAATTTCAAAGACAACTTCCACAACAACCGATGATGAAATCGAACTTGTTTGTGATGAGGAATAGGCTTAAAACATCCCCGAGTTCTATCCCGAATGCAGGGAGAATTATGGAATTTGCACCAAGTTCTATATTCTCAAGCCATGGCTGGTTGGAGACATGGAGTCGATGCTCGCTAATAGATTTTAAGCGAGTATGAGAAGTACGAGCAAACAATATACCGTACAATGATAAATGATTTTTATTTATTCTCTTATAAGAAGGTTTTTTTTTTCAATTGTAATCTTCACCAATAATTACTTATTATTCTGACTATTTATGAAATGTTTTGCCAAGAATATAAGGTTTGAGTTGTCCTCTCTCGTCATTTGCCTTCTATATATCCACCCTCTCCATATTGTCAAGGCCATGAAGATGACGACAAGGTGGAAGGATTTTGAGGTCTATATAAATCCTTAATGTCCAAATATCACGTTGTTAGGGAGATGGAGCCAAGACACCTAAAAGCACGACACCACATAACTCTAGTGGCTATTATTAAAAATAAGTTCCTAATTAAAAAGTTAACGCTCAAGTACTTATCCATATTACTCTCCTCCACCACTTCCTCATGGTCCACCTCCACCTAAATCTCCATGCAATACAACATCGCCGACACCATCACAAGTACCTCCTAAAGCTTCACCACCCTCACTACCACCTCATCATCCAAAGCAAAAACCTCCCTGCGGTTTCCATTTGCAATTTGCCACCTTCGCCGCATGCACCGTCACTACCACCTCATAATTCCCAACCACCCTGTACTCAACACCTTCTACTCGTCCCCAGCTATCTCTCCCGGTGGTTCGGGTTCCCAAACTTGCCACCTCAAGGTCCTCAACTTCAAGGACCATCCCCACCACCGACTCCAATATCTTCTCCTACATCAACGAAAGACCTCCCGGAGGTTCGGGTTCCAAGTTTTCCACCTTCGGGAGCACCAACGCCCTATCCTTCACCTCATAATTCCCCAACCCCTGGGCCTGGAGGTCCGGTAGTCCACCACCAAGGAACTCACCAACTCCAGCACCAGTACCCTCCCATGGTCCGATTCTTCCACCAAGTAACTCCGGGACTCCACCACCGATCCCTCAAGCAATAAATTATAATCATGGGATGTTACACTTTTATCCTCATTCAGCCAAAAAAAATCCAAAAGTAAATAATTATTTATTTTTTGTTTTGAACGAAAAAAAAGGAACATTTAATTGTGATTCCAAGAGCATGTTGGTCTTGGCAACAAGGCTAAACGGCGGCAAATGGAGGGGTCAATAATTTTACGAGCATGGCTCTCGTGCTTAGGTCTTCATCTGATCTAATCCCGACTAAATAGAAGTTGCTGGAGATCATGCTAATCCCGACCTAAGTTGTCGAGATTGAGTTTTGTTAAGTTTTTCTGTGTGGTGGAAATTATATAAAGTTTTTTTTTCTAAAAAATGAGTAATTTTATTTAGTTAAGAATTAGAATCTCAACTATAAAGTGGTTAAGGAAGATGGACGTGAGTCGAAACTAAAATCATTGACTTAATAAAGAGCCATTGCAATTAATGTTCTTTATTGATACTATAATTGCCTTATCTAAGTGATAAGAATTAAAATATTCTAATTAAAATATTAAGAGTTTAATTTTTATTGAGTATATATATATATATATATATATATATATATATATATATATATATATATATATATATATATATATATATATATATATTTGCTTTATAAAAGAGTAATTGTCTCTTTTGTAATAATTTTTATAACTCTGTGTTATATTTGATAAGTCCCACTCAGCATGATGCTATTTCATGTGGAGTCCTTACCATCTCCAGCTATGCTCAGATCTGCTCCTAGACTCAGACTCTCCGACTTCCACTCCTTTCTTCCCTCTTGATCTTCCACCACACTACTATTCATGAACTTCTACTTATTGTCAAAACAGACTCGCAAGTTGGCTTGTTTAGCCGGTAATATAAATGTACTTAAATTTTAAATTTTTAAGCCCATTTAAATACAAACCAAATTTGCTCACTTTATTTAGTTTTGCAAGTTAATTTTTTATATATTTAAAATATTATAATAAAAGTAATATACAAATTTAGGAATGATATATGTGCATGTATATATATATTCTACCTCTCTTGTGGGGTCATAGTTTTGGCAAAGATGTTCTACCATCTCTGTTTTAATAGTCATCAACTTTAATTCGACTAGGGCATCAAAACTAGTTGATTTAATAGCGTCCATCTTCGACTTGCACGAGGATCCATCAGCAGTGCACGATTCACGTCCACAATCGGTTATAGACGATGACTTAACTTGAAATCTTTGAGAACCCATATCTCATTAATCGTTGAAGGAGAAGAGGAGAAGAAGTTTTGAGAGAGAGTTTGAGAGATTTTGAGCGATGAGAGAATTTAAGCGCTTATGTGAGCAAGCAATTGATGTGGTGTGAGGTTGCGCTGATCGATAATATTTACCACTATTTACTAAAATAAATAATTATTTACTCTTATCCCTGTGCGAGTAAGTGAACAATCGTGTTGTATTGAATAATTATTCACTCTTCTAATCTCCCATTTAATGAACGTACCATTTTTTAAGAGAATAATTATTTATTCTTATCGTTTGTTAGCTCAAAGTGAAACGATCTTTTTGTGCCAAACGAAGCGTACTTTTACTGCAGTGTAAAGAGAAGAAATGGCAGTGTCGGGGAGTTTTCATGACTTTTTAAATTTCAAACCATCTCTCGATTTTTTTATCTTCATCCAATTGACATTTGATTGCCCAAAATGCCCATCATACTTTCTAACCATTGGATCAAAAGATAACGAATAAGTAACTAATCGAATGGTGCAAAAGTCATCCGCATGTGTGGAAAAAAAAAGTTTTCAGACATAGCAACCGGACCGCTTTCTTCCCTCGTGATCTTCCACCACATTACTATTCATGAACTTCTACATATTGTCAAAACAGATTAAGACTTGCAAGTTGATTTGTTTAGCTTTGTAATATAAATGTACTTGAATTTTAAATTTTCAAGCCCATTTAATTATGAGCCAAATTGGCTCACTTTGTTTACTTTTGCAAGTTAATTTTTTTAATGTATTTAAAACATTATAGTAAAAAATAATGTACATATTTAGGAATGATATATATATATATATATATATATATATATATATATATATATATATATATATATATATAATTATTTTAAAAAAATATTATTGATTATTCAAAGATTATTTTTTATCTCAATCATGAATTTATATGTTCATATATAATAAAAAAAAGAGAAACAAAAAAGTATATATAGGAAAAATTCTCCTAGTGCTACTTCTACTAGTGACAAGTTGGCGACTAGTAATTAGAAACATTCTTTATTTAGCAACCATGACGGAGCCAAGTTAAACCTACGAGGCCTTTTTTTGGTTTTTGAAAGGAATGTATTACATGTATTTGGTATATATAATAGTGTAAAAACATATAATGAATATATAAAATGGCCTTCCACACAAGCAATTCTCCTTTTATTTCAAAGAATTTTGCTATTTGGTTATTTTATTTCTTTTTATTATTACTGAAAAATCTTAAGGTAAAAAAAAGTTCTTTTCTTTTCTTTTTTATTTTTTAGTGTCGAATTATAAATTTAACATGCTTCTTTCTTTCTAAAATTTACAAAACTATTATCTTTTAGTGATAAATGTATTTTATTTTTTAGCTGTAATTATTTATAAAAGGTTTATTAAACCCTTGTAGTGCAAGATCACCAAAACATAGCTTATTAAGAGAATAAAAGCACAAATATACTATGTGAAAATAAAAGAACTATTAAATAATGTTGATGTATCATAAAGAAATTAATAAATTAAGTTAAATTAAACGTGAAAAAACTCTCAAAACATGATAAACAACTTTATATCTTAACAAATAACAAGTAGGGAACTAATTTCTCAAAAAAAAAAAAAAAAGTACTATGTATTGGTTCTTGTTGGCAAATAATCTATATATTAGTTTATTTTGATTTTACAATTTCCTGGTGAATTATTTATGATCGTGATGAGGGAAACGCATTATAAAATTTTAAAAAAAAATCCTTACAAAAGTTTTAATGTAAAACACAGTCATCAATTATCAGAAAACACAAAAGAATAAAAGAATATTAAAATAACTAGTTTTTCATATATTCCAAAATATATAATCTATATAAAAGAATATCAGAAAACACAGCCATATTTTCTGGACTCTCGGAAAACTATTCACATATTCCAAAATATACGAGAGCCCGTCAGACAGCAAATCTATTCAACACTAGAGTTAAAACCTCCACCAACGTTTGTTATCCGCGACTCTTTTTTAGCCCCAATTCTGGGTGCTGCACTATCAGAATAATTCTCGCTGGACAGCCTTTGAACATGCACGGTAGCTCTTTTGGCCTGGAGATTTATTCATCATACACTAATTACTACTCCCCCTATTTCAAATAAAAATATAAACCCTTTCGATTTTTTTTCTTAATCATAGATTAAGAAAGAAGAAAATAAAAAATATTTTTTATTATATTTCTAATTAATTTCACTAATATAATAAAGAATTAGAGAATTATATTTATAATAAGGGTAATTTTAGAAAAATAATTCTTAAAAATTACAAAAAGTTTAGTATTTTGAAAATGGAGAAATTTGCCAAAAACTTTTATACTTTGAAAGGAGGCAGCGTCAATCAAAGAATTCAAAATTTAGGTATTGTCAATGGAATATTGCAGATCTCGTACCTCAGTGTCCCAATCACAGTTTGTGGTCTTGATAGCCAATATTATTGTCTGCACAGCAGTCCCTCCAAAAATCATACCGCTCCAGATTCCCTGTTTTTTGCAAATGCAAAGGCATATGGTGATATCAACTTAGAGCATGTACCGCCCTAGAATACTTGAAACATAGGAGTCTGTTACCGTCAACTTAAAAGAGTACTTTGGATCTAGCATGATATGCTTTTCCAAAAATGAAAAATTATAGTTAAAATTTTTTCATCCAACAGCAGAGAAAACAAAGCAAATTACCACTTAAAAATTAAAAAACATGACAACTTGTGAGGGCACTGCTACATCTCATGATTCTTATTTGTGCATGACATCTTAATTGGTAAATAGAAATGCATCTGTAACTTCCAGGGCTAAATCCTGACGTGGCTAACCCTGAATATGAATTAGTTTTGAGTTATCAGAGCATCATTTCTTTCTATGTAAAATATAGCGTGGGAAGAACTGAAATGGCAATTACAACTAGTCACTATTAAGTTAAGCTAGAAACATACCTGAACACCTACGTGGAAGAGCCATCCCATTACAACACCTATAGGAAGTCCAATGAGGTAATAGCAGGTCAGATTAACATAAGCAGCCCATGACTGCCAACCTGATCCCACAGCCACCCCTACAATAATCAATATAAGTTCTTGAGAGATTTGATCCCAGATTTAGATTGAACCCAATATAAATCAATTAAAGGGATATGGGACACACCTGATAGAACTGGCTGGACACTGTTGAGCAAAATCGTAATTGCTAAGAGGTAGGAGAGGTCATCCACTGCTTCAATGACTTCCGAACTTGATGAAAAGATGAGCGCAATTTTGTCATGGAACATCATTATCAGCATGGAGAAGAAGATGCCAATTGCTGTAGATTGCACTACAGATACTTCAGTGGCGAATTTGGCTGCTTCTCCGTTCCCTGCTCCAAGCTCATTCGCAACCCTTACTCTGTTAATTTCATCCAAATTGAGTTAGACATGGATAATAAACCTTTATCAAGCAACAACAATATGTAGCAATTTTCTTAAGCCATTCTGGAAACCTTTAATATCTTGATATATATTAGAAGATGTTTAAACTATGATGCTTTTGGATGAATATCTCTTTTCATTAAAATTCTATGTTACTGATTTAAATCAGTACCCTGTTGCAGCAAAGAAGGCCAGAGGAATCATCATCTCCCACCCATTTATGCCCATGCTGTAAAAGATAGCCACCAAGAACCAGGTTATTCTCAACATTTAACAGACAAATCATAAATTTTAAATTGGAAAAATAGAAACAAATTTCTTATATACTACATGATATTTGGCAGCAGCATACCACACGGTCATAGCGCCAACTGCAACTGTAGCATTCTCTGAGTTTTTTTATCATCAGGATCAATATTCTGTAATACCAATTCTCCAAGCTGCATAATTATATTCCGTTAAAGATCCCTAATCAAAATAAATTACATTCCTTTTACAGGTCATGGGAATATGGATGAGGGGGAGAAAATCACCAAAGCATTACACCAGAGGCAGCAGAAAGTTTGAGGAACTCCCACATCCCAGAGAAGGCTTGCCAAGAGAAACCAGTCCAAGTCTTGGGACACCCTCCGCAAACAACATAAGCAAATAGCCCAAAGACTAAAATCCACCACGAGATATCTAATGTAACAGCAATACCAACCACCCCAAGTCGAAAATGATAAACCAAAACCCAACTCGTAAGCACATGAACCACTAAGACCAGTAAAGAGACCCAAGCAAGTACTGCTGTCTTGAGCTGACTCTGCAAGAACCTCTGTAATGTGCACAGAAATGCAAAGCTGAAGTGCTGCGGGATGAACCACAAAGCCACCAACCCAGATTGTTCTGCCACATTATCAGGTTGCCCTAAAAGCTTCAGAATTGGTGTTGCGTACACATAAAAAGGTAACAATGCTATACAACCTGTCAGCAGAATAATCCACGATCTCTGCATATATATCCCCAACATGTGGTACTTTTTGGCGCCAAATGCCTGCCCACACAACGTCTCCAGTGCACTTGCCATTCCTAACTAGTGCAAGAAATAAAGAAATATTTTCAAAAAAGCTAACAAGGTAAAATTGATTGTTTAAACAGCCAATTAGGAGAGCATTCTGAATTATTCAAACTTTAACCCCAAGTTAATTTGAAGAGTCACATTGAGTTAGTTCATTCGATCATATCAATTAATTGAATTGTGAATCTTGCATTATATGTTCAAGAAGAGAATTATTAAGACTTCATTCAAGTAAGAAAAATACCAGGAGACCAAAACTGAAACCCACAATGACATTGTTGGCAATGGAGATGGAAGCAAGTTCAGCATCACCAAGATGGCCAGCAAAGGCTTGGGTAGCAATGTTCATAGCATATGAAGCGACACGGCTAAAAATGGAGGGACCCGCCACAACCCAGAGCTTCTTTGATTCTTTCCACACCCTTTTCTTGAGACTTTTCTCTTCACTTCCAACAGCTTCACCATTGCCTGAACAGTTAGTTTCAATCTCAGGCAACAATGGCTGGTGAAGCTCTTCGGTTCTTGAAATCCTCCCCATTTGCACTCAAACTAAACAATTTCCACAAGTGAAAACAGTGAGATATGAAGCCTTAAGTTTCTTATGATCGTAAAGCTGGAAGAAAAGTTCTTCAAGAAAGTGAAATGCATCAAAACTCTGGTGGAGATGGCTGAAATCACCATGTCTAGAGCAGATGGTGTCAGAGAAAAGCATGCAGAGATTGCAAGATGGCCACGTGGCTGTGCACGTTTATAATGGTGACCAGTAGCGTTTGAAGATGGGAGTCATTCCGCGCGAGTTACCATTAACATTGATGAACCTTTTGACTTTAGCTTGGAAATTGTTGCCAAAGATGATGCTTAGTAAGTACTTTGAATTCTGCAAGAGTGCATACCTGTCCAAATTATAGAGATTCTGACGTAGTAAAAAATTTTAACGCCTTTGCTTTTTCTTTTCCTTTTCCTTTTCCTTGTGCTTATTTTCTGACGTAGTAATAGGGAGCACATTGTCTTATGTGTTATCCCCCAGAAACAATGATTTTCCTTTTTTCTTTTTTGAAGAAAAAACAGAAGTCCTACTACATTATTCAGAAACGGCGATAAATCTGGAGTGTTTTTTAAGATGGCTATATGACTCTTGACCCTCATTTAAATTCAAAATTTTTATCTTGTTTTTACAATTTTTTTAAAAAAACTCTTAAATTGAAACTCAATTTAAATACCCTGCATGCGTTTTTATTATTAATACATGCATACGTCCATCCAAAAGCGACAATACCAAGCATAACAATTATTTTGAAACAAAAATAATATTATACAAAATGATTATTCTTAAAATAGTATTTAAGTGATGTAATATATCGACGAAGAGAAGAAAAGTACCTCCCTGAAAAATGAATGCAGAAGTCCGGGTAACTTTCTTAAGTAGTAATACTTGAAGTCAAATAATATTAGCAAAAGATAATGTTCTTTTCTATTTAAAAATTGAATGCTTATTTATTCATTAGATATTAGACGGAGAGTCAAAATAATTTGGTGACAATTGGGAGCCTTCGAGATAAGTGCTAAAGAACTCTTGTATAATTCCCACCAAAAGGACAAAGAAAAAGAAGTCTGGTAAAAACAATTATGCATTAAAATCTTGGACAGGAATTACATGGGACAAACAATTGATTCTACATGTGCTTACATCGTCCTTCTGGATGTGAGCTTACTGAGCCTGTAATTTTCTTCAAGGGGATTCTTTTAACCAAATAAATAATACTTAAAGGTGCTTGGTAAATCAGGGCTTCCTTTTTAAATTTTTTTGGCTGGGTTGTTAAATCAGGGCTTTGATGTTTAACGTTGTTTACCTGTTTTTCATGTTTGCTGACTTGTGTCTATGAAAGAATCTATGCATTCACTTTTAACCTGCGAGTTGCAAGATGAAAGTTTCAAGGTTATGTACAGAAATTTGCACGGCCATTAGCAATAAATGACTTGTTTTTCCTGAACTATAGCCACAGACGCTCAAGGATGAGTTATCTGTAGGAGAGCAAGATTGGAAAGTTTACCTCTTTCTTACATTTATTTCTCATTCCAGCCCAAGAGCCCTGTTAATAATTTCAGCAAGGAACAGGATTAACCTCATTAAAAACACAGTTTGGAGGTTCATAAACCTGGTAATTGGGGTAAACGACAATAAGTTTCCCTCTGAACTAGTATGTTTGCCTCTATGATTTCTTATATCCATTAGATCTTATATAGCACAAAGCAAATAGATAAGTGGCTACTCTTTTTTTCTACGGCGCTGCCAGATGCTTAATTACTTGTACCTTGAAGCCGAACCCAAGAACTGATCCCAGAATGATCCCAAGAGGCACTCCAATAAGATAGTAGCTTCCGATGTTTACATATGCCACCAATGCTTGCCAACCATATCCAACAGCAACTCCTGCAAAGTTGAATACCCCGTAAAATGATAAGTAGAGTAAATTTCATCCTCCTTCATTTCAGGATTAGCACTTCAAATAAAACTGTCAAGCTATGTTAAGTATATTACCTGAAAATATTGGCTGGACACAATTCACAAGAATGGTAGCTGCCAAGAGGCCTGAAAGTTCACTGACCATCTCGATAACAGAAATGCTTGATGTGAAAATTGTTGCTAGTTTATCAGGGAAGGCCAGGATACAGGAAGAAAATATCAAGCCCATGACAAGAGAGTTAAGCAACGATATTTTTGTTGCAAACTCTGCACCTTTCTCGTTGCCAGCTCCTAGCTCATTTGCCACACGAATCCTATTTAAAGGTGTTATTCGAAAGAAATTCCAATGTAATTGACAGTGATTTAAGTTTGTTTATAGTTCTACCAATGTTTTTAAGCAGAAAATTGCTAACTACTGACAATTTGAACTCTTATAGCAGATTAAGCTTCATACAGATAACTCAAAACTTATACTATAATTAGAAGATTATGCTTGGAAAACTAACTGAGCATTTTCAAACTTTTGCTATCAGAGCACAACTTAAAAGTTCTATTCCTGTTCATTTTTTTTTTCTTTAATGTTTTATTGAACTAGGATTTTGATTGTTTCTTTCTGCTTATCCTCCACTGCTCTGCACCAGGAATACAGAAGCCAGATTAAAAGAACCTTATGTAGACATGTTGAAAAGCAGCTCATGCTCAGACGTAGAACAGGTTTTGGTCTGAAATTTGATGACTCCAGGTCTACACAATTCCAGCTAGAATCCAAGCCAAACATCAACACAAGTGCACACAAGACAAGTCCAGCCAAACTGTATTCATAGAAGACTACTGGATTTCCAGATTCAAGTACCTTCACAAATCTCCAAAGTTCTTTAACAAGGAGATTTTACCACAGTGCCATTTGCTTATGTACTCGTGAGCTTGTGTAATTAGAAATTGGCTACTCAACAGATAAATTTGTGTCTCAAGATGTATATAAAAAACTGAATTATGTTATTGCACTTAAGTTCGTACTAAAAGAGAAGAATCTTGACTAGATTGACCGAGAATATGAGTAATTATTTTCTGGTCATCAGGTTACTAGTTGGTGGATTTTTTCAAAAAAAACGCATGCTCATGTGGTAAGAACTCCTAAAATTGGATCTTATGTTCATAAAATTAATAAGCCTTAAACTTTTCCTTATCAAGTATATTCTTTTCAGTAGCAAGCAAATAAGTGTGTATCTCAAGCTAAAATATTATATAGCTTGAGATTTTGAACATGGGGAAAAGTGAAAAAATGACCGATAGAGGCTTAAAACCATCAGCTTACCCTGTTGCAGCAAAAAGTCCCAGAGGAATCATGGACTGCCAGCCAAAGATACTCATGCTGTCCAAAATCAAGAAACTCCAGTAAGCATAAATGCGTTGAGGCCAAAAGATATGTTCAGGGAAGTACTAATAGCCTACCAGATAGACAAGGCATCAATAGCAACCTCATCATTCGTATAATAACCCGAAATTATAATCAGCACTCTGTAATAGACATTCTCCAATATGAAAGTTCAAGAATTTCAAATGATAGACTAATTCATCGGCAATTCAAAGGCGGAGGAAAATCAAGCAAAAAACATACGCTGGCATGACCCCAGAAGCCAGAGATAATTTGAAAAAGTCCCAAAGCCCATGAAAAGCTTGCTGAGAAAAACCAGTCCAAGAACGAGGGCATCCACCAAATAGACAATAACAAAAGCTTATCAAAACATACAGCCACCAAGAAAAATCTAGCGTGAGCGTAACCCCAACTATGCCAACTCTCATCCTATGAACAAATATCCAACATATTAAAACATGGACCACAAGTACCAAACCCGAGACCAGGGCAATCACGCCTGTTTTCAGCTGGCACTGAAAGAATCTAATCAAAATAAATTGAAATACAAAGCTGAAATGCATCGGAATAATCCAAATCGCCACCACACCGGCTAGTTCAGCCACAGTTTTTGGTTGCCCCAGGAGCTTAAGAATAGGAGTGGCAAAAACAAAAAGAGGCAACATAACCATGGAGCTCCAGAACAAAACTATCCACGATCGTTGCAAGTATATACCCACCATTTGGTACTGCTTTGCTCCATAAGCTCGTCCACACAATGTCTCAAGAGCGCTGGCCATGCCCAGCTGGAAATCAAACTTCACAGGTAAGGAGACCACTTAATCATCACAAAGAAAAAAAATTGGGTTAATGAGGTTTAGTTACTACCAAGAAGCCGAAGGTAATGGAGATGATAACAGTGGTGACAATGGAGATTGCGGCGAGGTAGTGATTGCCCAGGTGACGGTGAAAGATTGGATGAGAACGGTGAGGGAGAACATGGCCAAGCGGCTGAAGATTGAAGGGCCGGCAAGTTGCCATATCTTGCTGATTTCTAACCATGTTTGCTTGACAAGAATTTGAATATCGGTCCCGTCGTCTGATTTTTTGCTCATCTTCTTGGTGGCTTTGGGAGGTGGGAGACAACAGAGGCCGCTTAGTTTCCAGCGTCGTTATCGTGCACTAGGTCTACCGTCGTTCCCGTCCCGGAACGCCAATTAGAGTCCGAAAGATCCAAGGAACGACTTTTAGAATCCGTTAGTCAACGGAATTCCGCCGGCGCCCCCCATTTGGAGTTGCATCGGATTCTGATTCTCCCTTGATGTCATAGTATGCATGTCTCTTTGTTCTTTTTGTTATATATATATATATATATATATATATATGCCTACTCTTTTCATCCTAAATTATTTGTCGAATTTGAAAGTTTTCCATAGACTAAAAAAGATTAGTTTGCTTTGAATTATTGAGTTATACGGAAAAAAAACTATTTTGAGACTTTAAAAATAATTAATGTTGAGTTTTATGAATTAATAAATGTGAAAGTAAAATTAAAAAAATAATTAAATGCTTTTCTCTTCTTAATATAATTAATGAAAAATAATTTGAGATAAAAAGTTGACACTCATTTAATAAATAAATAATTGTAACGAATGTATTTTTTATAAATAATTTACTTGAAAATTTTAATATAAAAAATAAAATTAATCTAAATATACTATGTAATATTAAAATTTTAAGAATAATAATTAAAATTTATAAAAAATAAATATTTAAAAAAAGTCCAAAAAATTTATATTTGAAACAGAAAAAAGTATTATCTGTGGGCCTGTGGCTTCTAAATGGACGGTCGGGACTCTGGAGGAAAGAATTTTGGCTTGTTGTGTCACAATTTGGGCTCATTTGAGGATTGTTAGACTTTAGTTGGGCCCAAATTGTGAGCTTATACATTTGGAAACGGACAATATCTTAAAAAGTTACAGCCTACTGGTCTCCCTCTCTCTCTCTTACTCATCTCCATCTCTGCGTCAGTTTCTTGCGATCTGGCCCTTTCTTGCTATGTAGGAGCACCAATCTGGGCAAATTTACTTTTATTAATAATATTTTTATTATTTTACATCGTTATTTTATCTACAAATTATAACGATCTTTTTTTAATATTTGAACACAAAGGCATGTTTTGAACCCATCTTCCTATATTGGTACATGATACTCTTCTTTCTCGGTTTATTTAGATAGTATTTGATCAAATCAAACACACGATTTGATCATATTTCTCCTCTCACAAAAAAAATAACTTTCATGGGGACCCTAAGACATAAATTTTTCTCAACCAAACATAATCCAAATACACCATATTTCTTGTGGATTGATTATTAACTTTTCATCACCTTCTTATGCGATTAATTTTAAAGTTCCGGATACATCTTTTAAGTTAATATTTAATGAAAGTGATGGAATTGAATTATCTATACTAATGATATTAAAGAATGGCGAAGAAGATGTCGAAGAAAAAATTAAAATATATTTATTTTTATTATTTTCTTTTATAGATTATCCATCCCGTGTATACTAAATGTGGTATGTTCTTTGTTACTATAGATTTTTAACCAATTTATATAACATCTTTTATTCTTATATGAACAAAGTATCTTAACTATATAAAAAAACCATAAAAAAAAAGAAAATGTCATAAAATCTTACTGGTAAATCCGTAAAAGTTGTTGGCTTCCTTCACACACACAGGTCTAATAAAAGCACTGATTAGCAAAATAAATATATTAAATAATCAGTAGATGTACTAAAAAAATCTACAGATCCTTTATACACCGATCATATTTTATCCTTAAAAATTGTTTAGAATAAAAAAAATAACTTCACCTGCTAAATTTTCATTTCAATATGTATGTTTTTAATTGAAGTGCATATAATCGCCCAACTTTATCACTTAGTGTTTTAAAAGGAGAGATTTTTAATTCAATAAATTTATATTCATATTCCACTTGTATACTTCATAAACTCGTGGATGTGCAAAAGAGGAATAGGCTTAAAACATCCCCGAGTTCTATCCGGAATGCAGGAGAATTATGGAATTTGCACCAAGTTCTATATTCTCAAGCCATGGCTGGTTGGAGACATGGAGTCGATGCCTGCTAATAGATTTTAAGCAGTATGAGAAGTACAGGCAAACAATATACCGTACAATGATAAATGATTTTTATTTATTCTCTTATAAGAAGGTTTTTTTTCAATTGTAATCTTCACCAATAATTACTTATTATTCTGACTATTTATGAAATGTTTTGCCAAGAATATAAGGTTTGAGTTGTCCTCTCTCGTCATTTGCCTTCTATATATCCACCCTCTCCATATTGTCAAGGCCATGAAGATGACAGCAAGGTGGAAGGATTTTGAGGTCTATATAAATCCTTAATGTCCAAATATCACGTTGTTAGGGAGATGGAGCCAAGACACCTAAAAGCACGACACCACATAACTCTAGTGGCTATTATTAAAAATAAGTTCCTAATTAAAAAGTTAACGCTCAAGTACTTATCCATATTACTCTCCTCCACCACTTCCTCATGGTCCACCTCCACCTAAATCTCCATGCAATACAACGTCGCCGCCACCATCACAAGTACCTCCTAAAGCTTCACCACCCTCACTACCACCTCATCATCCAGCAAAACCTCCTGCGGTTTCCATTTGCAATTTGCCACCGTCGCCGCATGCACCGTCACTACCACCTCATAATTCCCAACCACCTGTACCAACACCTTCTACTGTCCCAGCTACCTCTCCCGGTCGATCAGTTCCAAGCTTGCCACCTCAAGGTCCTCAACTTCAAGGACCATCCCCCCACCACCAGCTCCAATATCTTCTCCTACATCAGCAACACCTCCTGAAAGTCTTGCTATATATATGCACTACAAATTTTTTCTATTTATCCCCTTTTATATCCGCTATTATTATTATATACACAACAAGTCGTGTAACTTGTTGTATTGTCATCCACATTATCCATTTAAACCCAATAAGTCTGAAATGTTGTGCACGGCTGAGCCCTATCTTCATGTGGCCAAGCAAATCAATTGGTAATATTGGTTTAGGTAATGATCATTTGCTTAACTCTATATGAGAATGTTCCTCAATTTTTTTTTAATAAAAAAACCCTATATGTGCATGTATCTAACAACCAATAGGTATCTCTCCGAGTAAATTGACATATAATATAAGTTCAAACAATAAGGGAATTGCTGCTATATAACTCTGGTTATTCTTGCAAAGAAAGGAACGGGACTTTCCGGCGGAGACAATTTTGCAGGAAGTTATTGAAGTTTTATTTAACAAAATCACAGTTGATCATATCTTTCCGTACATGAAATACAATTTGCATGGTTTAGCAAAAAAAAAGGAAAAAAAAAGAAATACAATTTGCATTGAAGAAAATCTTGATTCAAAGTTGACTTTTTAGGAAAAACATAAATTTCTTTTTTTTTCTTTTTTAATATTCAAGACCAGTCTAGACACACCTTAATGTAAAAGCACAAAAAATTGAACTCTCCTTGATGGCTTACAAACTAAAGTTGAAAGCGAATGTCAAATGATGCTATATGTAACAAATAGTGGATTACAGGCTGCAAATTGGCCACAAAAAAAAAAAAAAAGATTACAGGCTGCATAAGAAACCATAATGATTCATCAAATAAGACTTAAAAGTTTGATTAGCATTAACTGTTGAAATCCAGTAATTGTGTTTTAAAAGATTCTGATGATCTTCGGTACTAGTAATTGGATTAGCAAAGGCCTTGCTAGGGCTTGTTTGAGAGGCTACATGTATATATATATATATATACATCGCCACCACTAGCACCACCTTACCTCATTGATAACCAACAAAGGTTGATTTAATCCACCATCGCTCCTCCTCAACCCTCCTTTTCCCTGACTACAACTAGTGTCCCCCCCGGAATTAATGTCGAATTTCATAGTTTGTCCATTCCCACGACCAATCCCACCGCCCCCTGAAGCCTCCTATATAACTATCCCATCACCGATCCATCACTGTGTTTTGCAATGAGGTGCTTTCTCCATTGCAGAGTCCTCTTTTGCTTCCGGCCCTTGTAGGGCTAAAAGTGCATAATCATCGATTAAGTATAATATAACTCATGAAAATTATATACATATAAAAAATATTTTTATAAAGGAAAATAATTAGGCTTTGCACTTTCACGAACTCTTGCAAAGATTTTGTATCTTCGTTTACTAAGAAAAAAGCTCATCAGTTATCAACTTGAATGTTTTAAGGTGGGTCCGTAAGAACCTAACAAGCTCAATTTGGGCCCATTGGTTCAACGAACTGCCCATCAAGGCCAGTTTACAGTCTTAATTACTCTTTAAAGATATGAGAAAAGAAATGCTTCGGGCCTCCCCGATGCGTCCTGTAAATTAGAAACTCAGATGCAACCTGAAGTTTTATTTTTGGTTTATTTATGAAATTGACTTTGAATTGATATTAACGTTACAGAACAAAGGGAAAAAAATAAATGATACTCTCCTTTAGTAAAGGAAATTTTTTATTATTTATTTATTTTTTAAAAAAGAGCAGCATATTCCATTCCATTTAATGAAAGGGACGAATGAATTAATTAACACTCAACAGAGACAAAGCCAAGTGATTTGGCGCACTACCACATATACAATAATTAGTGTTACTACTACTATTTAGGGCACTTCCTCAATTTATATTATAAAAATAATATTGGCCGCTTAACGGATTTGGTTCTTTATTTTTTATTTTAATAGATAAAGTCACGGCGAATGGTTGAACTCTTAACCCTCCAATATATCCAATACATATTAGAGATAGTATTGGCAAGTTAATGGACTTGGTCTTTT
Source organism: Rauvolfia tetraphylla (assembly GCA_030512225.1). Lineage (NCBI taxonomy): Eukaryota > Viridiplantae > Streptophyta > Magnoliopsida > Gentianales > Apocynaceae > Rauvolfia > Rauvolfia tetraphylla. The sequence continues at coordinate 5,411,952 of JAJQKT010000058.1, read as the reverse complement.
TTCCTTTAATACATAGATAAAGCCACAATGAATGGTTGAACTCGTAACCATCAAGACTTAATTTATTATTTATCACAATTAAGATGCATGCATGTTTCTAAAAAGAACTTTTGATTTTAACAAATAGTGATTTGGTGGTCGCATGCTATTTGAGCTGCTCCCCTTCTTGCCAATCTGCTGTTACATGCTTCTAACATGAATAATCCACAAAAATCAAGTCTACCTCAAAAAGCTATTGAAGTGAACATTTTCACTTGGCAAAATGGGGAAGTATGATGGATAACAATGAAAGGTTTAGTCCAACTATTGTGGTAGTGAAGATATAGATAATATGTTTGCATTCATAAATAACAGTCCTATGGAGAATGTTAATTAGAATGGAAAGTGGGAAGGATGAGAGTAATTTATAACGAAAAGAGAGCGCATATGTATGACAAGTGATTGGCGTCGCATTAGGCCACTCGTATTGGACAATTATTCTATTGGCTTTAAAGGAAATCAGGACTCTTAATGATGTTTAAAATATTGGAGCTATTCTACTCAACTCATTATAGAACATTTTGTGACAAGCATTAAAGAAAAGAAACAATAAATAAATCGAGGGAATCTGAGCATTAGCATAATAACCTTTTTTTTCTATTTCAAAGAAAGTACGATTACGTAATGAATATTAAATTTGAAACTTTTTGATTTAATAAAGAATGTCTTGATTTTGACATAATAAATTTTCGTAAAGATTTGGAATTTTAATTTCTTTTCCTTTTCTCCGCAATCTCATCAAAGCCATAGAGGCCAACTCTAACTACCTCAGAGCACAATCAGATACCGTAACCTATGCTATACATAGAGCTAATTGCCTTCCATTAATATGTTATTAGGCCATTTCGTTGTTTAAGTCCATATCAATACCTTATCGGATTGGAACTTCTTACCTAATATAAAGAACATGCAATCCAACTAAACAGTGCCATTAGGATTTGAAAATTACCTCACATATTGGTATACATTGTTGATAGGCCATTGCAAAGGAAGCAAGAAACCATGATCTGGGAGAAGCTAGGTACTGTTTTGTGCTGATATCGTGTGCCATGAGTTGGCAATGCTTTTTCTTGGCACCCATTCGTGTCATCGTCTGTGCTTCCTCATTGCTATTGGGGATTCTCATTGCTGTTTTCCTCCCTGTTACAGAGATATTAGCTGTCATTATCTTCCATGAAAACTTCAAAGTAGAAAAGGCAGTCTCTCTTTTATGAAATTGGTCCAACGTGTTTAAATTGTCTACCAAATCGCGACAAAATATGTGAATTAATCAAAGAAAAAGAATTAAATAAAAAGATATGACAGCGCGTACTGCTATATCCTTCTCTGTTTTATAAAGCAAAAGAAATTGTTTCCGATTATTAGGCTATTTTATTTAATCAATTGCTATCTGTGTCAATTTTATTATTACGATTAATTTAATTTCCTTGGCAATAAAGAGTAACCAAAAAAGTTCTTTCTGTTGGTATATAAAATTGGAATTCAAAACCTTATTTAAAAGACTCCAAGTGGCTCAGGAGGATAAAGGAGAATCAGACATAAGGTGCTAGGTGTGGCCCTGTCTTCTTCAATAATGAAAAGAAATGGCTACAAATGGACTCAGAGAGACTGCGCAGAACCACCAATAGATTCAGGTACCATTCACTGTGACTGTGACGAAGAAAAAGACTGATTACAACTGTTAGCGACCTTTTTCTGTTTCTCCTGCCAACCATTGTTATTTTTATTCGCGCTAAGGAACTGGGGAAGATTCTTTGAGAATCCTCTTTTATTATTATTATTTTTTTGAAAAATGAGAATCATCTTCTTTGCCAACCTATTATTATCAATGAAATGACTGGTGGGCGGTGGCTTATCCGGCTGGTCGATCAACACTTAACAGCCTAGAAATTTTACCCAAAAAGAAGAATTTATTTATTTTCAATCTTACTAAGAAAATACCATTTTGAGTATGTTAATCTAGTTCCTTAGATGCTGACCTTTTAAGCTGTTCAACTTATGTAAAACAGGCATCGGATCATTTTCTTAACTAAAATAATCGTAAACATATATCCTGCCGGATCGAATATCACTCCACCGTTGGTACAACAGGCTTCGAAATGAATCAATAATCCTTATTATTAAAACAAAAAAGACCTTGAACTATTTCAAGATTTTGTCTTTGTCCTTGTGTTTCTCTAATCATTGCTAAAACAGGAAAAAATTTATTTTAGTATTACAGGTATTTTGTCTTTAGCAAGTATTAGCCAATAATTACAAGGAATATAACTATTAATTATAAATTAATATTAAATTAGTTGAAAATAAATTTTTATCTCGTATAAATTTTAAGAGTATATTTTTATATAATTTAGTATAAATTTTTTATTTTTAAAATTTATTTTTATAAATAATATATTTTTATAATAATTTAAAATAAAATTTTTAAAATTAAATAATGTCATACATAAAATTTATGTCGCGTCAGCTTCATGTATTATGAGAAACTTTATGGTGGTAGCTGTGTAACCAGTCAGTATCTCATAAGTTATACTCTATCTAATCACATGAAGCCACGTATACTGTAGGTTTTACCATTATCACTTACTCATTCATTAATACAGGGACTCACAGTACATGTGGCTTTATATGATTAGATAGAGTATAACTTATAGGATGCAAACTAGTTACATACTATCACTATAAAATTTTTTATGTATTATTGGCACATGAAAGATAGAAATCTCTATCTGGACTTGAGGGCTCTCTGTAGTCACCAAGAAATGTTGGCAACGAGGATATCGATCGTCAAGGTTGTCCATATCTGGCATGGATGGTATCTTTATAGTAATTTACAATTGTCGTTTCGCAGAAAACAAGGCAGTTCGTCCTTGCTTTTCTCATAGCGCTTGGTTCTGATCCTGTTCTTTTTGTAGGATAAGAAAGATTAAATTTGAGTCATTCAATTAAATTTTAGATTTAACGATAAGAAAATTTAAATATTTTTTAAAAATATTTTTTAAAAATAATAAAATCTGAATCAAATTTGATCTTTGCCTAAATCTTTTCGGCTTGGGTTCGGCTACCTCAGACTTGAACTTGCGTATATTGACTGGTAGCTCATATAGGACTTAATGTATTTATCTGGTGGATATTGACTCGTGGATATTGACTAGCGGATGTTTTCTTCCGTTTGGTAGTTGTAAAGAATTATCTGCGAGTTTTCACTTTACTTAAATCATTTACTCAAAACAAAGATTCTGCCCCGGGTCCAATATCTTGTTTTTTATAAACAAAGATTAACTATTAATGTTAAAATGATCAAAATTATTATAATTAAAGTAATTTTTAAATTATTTTTCAATATAATTAAAGAGAAAAGTTAGAAAAATAAGATAATTTAAATACTATAATTAGAAAAATAAAAATTGTATAAAGTAATAAATAATATTTTATATTCCATAAAATAAATAAAATATATTAATATAAGTAAAATAAATAAACATATAGCAATATCCACAATGCCTCCACACAATTCCTCAAACATAGTAATAAAAAAAATCCAACTTCAACGACCTTTTTAGAAATCAGTGAATTTGAAGAGCATAGATACGTGCGTGAGTCCAATATCTACTCCATAAACTAAGATGAATTCAATTTCAACTCGAGAGTAGCTCTTAAGGCTTGAACTTTACTTTTTCTTTTCTACTGCAAAAGAAAAGAAAAGAAAAGAAAATATAAGGAATATACACATTCATATCTACTTATATCAAACACTCGTCTAATTGGACAATATAACTTTTATCTATCCCTTCATGACCAATCCAGTTATACCTAGTGCTATCAAAAATGGTTTCAGCCCGCGGGTTTGGGCTTAGTATGCCCAAGCCGTTTAAACGCGAGCTTTTTTTGACCCGCTCCGTTTAGCTCGCGGGGTCGACTCGAGCCGACGTGAGCTAGTCCGCTTTTTTTTAATTTTTTTTAATTTTTTTTCTCAAAAGCGACGTTGTTTTAATTTTTTTTAAAAAATTAAAAAAATATTTTTTCGCAAAACGACGTCGTTTTTGCTAAGCTCGTCTGGGTTATCGGGGTCGCGGGATCGGGGTTCTCACCACAGGGCCAAACAGGGCCAGCTCGTTTGGTCCCATTTCCATGGCTGACCCTGCAGTCTGGGACTGAGCTAGCCCTGTTTGACAAGACTAGTTATATCATACTAAATGTACTTTTTTTTCAAACGACATGCTATGGTTTTTGAACCACAAATAAATATTTTTTTATCTAAAGGTTGGGGAGCATCAATAGTATTTTGGCAAATCAAAGTCAGCATGATAAAAGAGAAAAGTAGTAAACAATTTAAAATTTTAAAAAAATTATCATTAATCTTCTTACACCTATTATTTCTTTAACTTCTTTCATTAAATTATCTCTTTCTTTTTTTTTATGTCTTCTCTTCGTTAACACTCGGAATCCTTCAAATAATGAAGATCAAAATGATATATTCCCCTCAAAATTTTCACTTTGTATGGAGCCCTAAAGTTTTCTTTTGATATCAAAACTTATTTTTTCGATTCACTTATAATAACCAAAACAAAGTTAGATATTGTAAGTTTTTGTTAGGTCAGCTTGGTGGCTTTCGACATTTGTAGAAATCTTTATTAAAAATAAGATTTATCTAGATATTTAACGGTCTACTTGCAAAGTTAAAGAAAGCATTGTACTAATTTTCATGACTTGAGAAATGATTTCGCTAATAGAATAATCTCATAATTTTAGATAATGATTTTGATAGTAGAGGCTTTTAATATTATATCTTTCTTTTCTTTAACTTTAGAATAATTTACTTTGACTTTTTTCGTAATAATCCTCATTGTTAGATTGAATAATTATTTCATTAATAGTGAATAATTATTTTTTAATAAGGAATCATTATTGATGTTAGAGCAAATAATTATTCTTGTGTTGAATGCTCATCATAAAATGAATAATTATTCTTGTGTAGTTGAATAATTATTCAAACTATAATATATAATTATTCAATAAGCATTGATTACTCGTCGATAAGTGAATAATTATTCTTAAAATATTGAATAAATATTCATTGTGCCAATAAGAATAATTATTCTTTGTGGCATGAATAATAATTCAACTTATAGTTGAATAATTATTCATTGCAAAAAAGAATAATTATTTTTTTTAGGAAACAACTTTTATATAGAAGTGAATAATTATTCGTTTAACATATTAAATGAATTGAGCGATCATATCAAATAACTATTAATAACAAATTGAATAGATATTTACATATAACAAATAGTTATTTATAATAAAATTAATAGAATAATTATGAATAGTTATTCATAACAAACTAAATCGATATTTATATATAAGAAATATTCAACACACATTTGAATTAGTTGGATGATATGTTAAGAGTGAATAATTATTAATGACATGATGAATAATTATTCGTATGTAAACGAATAATTATTTATTTAACTCCTCCACTATGTTGAACTTTCATTTCTTAAGTTCTTCAATATTATTTGAAAATAAGTAAAAATATATATATATATATATATATATATATATATATATATATATATGAGTAATTATTCGCCATTGCATAAATAATTACTCACATCTCTATAGTGAATGAATAACTATCATTTTGCCTTGAGAATTTGGAGTAGAAATCACATTCATTGCAATATAATTTTTATTTTTTAATAAAAAATTTTTCATTTATTTGTAATCTTAAATGTATTTGACATACATATAGCATTGCATGTATATGTGTGGCGAAAATTATTCAAACCTCTATTCATAATTATTCATATTATCTAAAATTTTATAAATTATTATTCACCACTGTGTAAATAATTATCCTGACTTCTATGGTGAATGAACATAATGTCATTCCACTATGATAATTTGAAGTAAAAATCACATCGATTGCAATTAATATTTTTATTTTTTGATACAATTTTTCAGCCATGTATAAATGATATTCCACTAAAGTTAATATGAATTTTTGTATTGAACAAACTCAAGCATAATAAAGATGAGAAAAATGATATGTACTAGTTACATAAGTTTAAATTATATTTTCTATTACATAAAACTCTAATTTGTACATAAATTCTTTTAGCAAAAATAGGTATTTCACCATTGTTTTGTCCTCCTCATTACTTATAAACACCATCACTACTTTTCAATTTTCTTCCCAATATAATGCAACCCTTATATTCAACACAAACTCTTATCACCATAATTATTTTTTTACTATCAAGAATACACCTTTTGATGTAAAGATAATACCTAAAATAAAAAATATTCATCTAACAATAATCTTAGATTTTTTTGTTTTCATTGTTCGAATTCAACAAGCCACTACTTTTTCTCAACGAGACCACTCATTATATCACGAGCTCTATCCACTAAACCTACAACTATAACGGATGAATTCGTGAAGATTTGGCTGATTGATCTTTCACACATTGTCGATGTTGGCCTTGATTACGAAAGAACAATAGCAAAAACAAGAGAGAGAGAGAGAGAGAGAGAGAGAGTTGATATAATAGAGATTTAGAGAAGAGATAGATGAAATAGAAATGAGTGATCGGAATGGTAGAGGGAAAGAAAAATGAGTGGGAAAAAAGACATGTTATGATTTTCTTGAAAATATAGATTTAGGTAGGAGTCTAAAAAAATTTTTGTTCTAAAATACCCCTCATCTCTCTCAACTATTAGATCTAGATATTTCGATCTAATGGTTGTTGAGGTACTTCTGCATGTGTAGAAAAAGAACATTCAACATATTAAACAAATAGTGCCTTGACGACCCATATGTCCCCTGTTTGGATGGAAGAGGTTCTAGTTAAAAATCTCTTCAGATTTTCGTATAGATATTTAATAAATTTTTCAATTTTTCCTTCCAAAAAAAAGAGAATTATGTGTTTTGTGTTTCCTCAATCTGTAGACTGTTAGTATTAAATCAGCATTGACTTTCTGAATTAAGTTTCCCTACATAGCAAATGAAAGCTAGATCACAGCAGAAAAAGGAATTACAAGATTTTAACAATATTTATTTAGTTGATGAAGTGCATGGGCTGTGCCAAGGTTTGGTACCATATAATATAAGCCAATCCGCATCTATAAAAGTATTTGAGGGGGAATGAATTGCATAACTCTTATAGTGATTAATATGTGAAGTCAATATATATTTGACGTGAAAGAATTGCTCAATCCATCTATATGGGATCTATGTGAGTAGTATAATATTGCTCTGATACTATGTTTAAAAATAGAGTTTGAGTCTAACACTACTTACAAAAAATATCTCAACAGAAGGAGTATTGCTCAAACTTTATGAGTGATTAATCTTTATACTTTATATGTTTCATTTCTTTTGACAATATTTAATCGGGTACGAAGTTTTATATAAAAATTTAAATTATATTATAAAAATAATATAATATAATAAAAAGTAAAAAATATGTGAGCTTGTAAATATTTTATATCAAATTTAAATATATAAAATAATATATAATATGGTTAATGATTGATTGATACTATATATAAATATTAAAATGTTTAATAACCTTTAACGCTACTGTACAATTTTACAAAATCCAAGCACCGAATCAAGTGAGCTACAACCCATCCTTCTCCCTGATCTGCATGAAAATTTTCTATTCAAGAAATTACCTTCTGACGTATATATATAGAGCCTTCAAATCCTACTGGTTCTACATGTTTGTATTTTCGAGAACATAAAAAGAGAGGAAGCTCAGTTGTTCCGGCGAAAATGGAAGCCCAGGTGACCAATTCGTGGAGGAAAACCGTCCTTGTCCTCAACTGTCTAATGCTATCCATAGGAACCTCCGCGGGTCCGCTAGTGATGCGGCTCTACTTCATCAAAGGAGGCAAGAAAGTATGGCTCTCGAGCTGGTTAGAAACCGGAGGATGGCCAGTCATATTCATTCCACTCCTAATCGCCTACTTCAACCGCAAGAAAGTTGAAGGACCCGGCACCAGGATCGTGTTCATGAATCTTCGCGTGTTTATGGCCACCGCTGTCATCGGTATTCTCACCGGTTTAGACGATTACTTGTATGCCTACGGGGTGGCTCGGCTACCGCTGTCCACTTCTACGCTTCTTATTGCCACACAACTTGCTTTCACTGCGTTCTTCGCTTTCGTACTTGTGAAGCAGAAGTTTACGTCGTATTCAATCAACGCAGTTGTCTTGTTGACAGCGGGTTCCGGCGTTTTGGCTCTGCATACGAAAAGTGACCGGCCGGAGGGCGAGTCAAATAGGTTGTACGTTTTAGGGTTCGTTTTGACACTTGGAGCTGCTGCTTTGTATGGGTTGATTTTGCCGTTGGTGGAGTTGATGTACCAGAAGGCAAAGCAGGCGATTACCTATACTTTGGTCTTGGAGATCCAGCTGGTCATGTCTGCCTTTGCCACCGGTTTCTGCACAGTCGGCATGCTCATAAACAAAGATTTCCAGGTTCCATATTTTCCACTTCTCTCTGTCACACAGTTAAGAAATGGTTAGATCAACTCTGAGCCATGTAAATTAATGATTTAATGATTTAATGATGAAGATTAAATAAGATTCAAGATTTTTTCCTAAGAAGATGAAGATTAATGCGGTCACGTTTTTCGTCCTTTTTTTGTTTGTTCTGTTGATTCTGCCGCCCTTGGTTAGGTGGTAGTCAAAGTCGGGTGTTAAACAAGTTCGGTGCGCGTGTCCAAAGATCTCGTCTCCATTTCCTAGTCATTTTTCTTGCCGCCAATTTCATTGGAGCTCACCCTCTTCCTTTCTTAATTAGTAGTACTCCATTAATCTTGAAATATTAATTTTATTTATTAATATTAATAAAAATTTAATACATTTTTTCATTCTTATTTATTTAATTACTATCTATTTTAAATTTTAAATATTTTAATTGATAAATTATAATTAAAGAAGAAAATATATTTAATGTTAAAGGAACGGAACTATATCTTTTTACTTTCAGTTTTATAAAATTTAATAAATTCGTATATTTACGAAAATAGCAAATAAAATTTTGTATTTCGAGACAAGTGTTTTTTTTAAGTTTTATTTCTAGGTAAGCAATTGAATGATTTCAAATTCCCAAGCCTGCTAATGCGCTGGGGTCGGATAATTAATGGACTCTACAACTGTCATTTTTGGTCAGTCGGACGTATCAAAAAATGGAGAATTTACTACTCCTTGTAGGACTGTCAACATAATGTAAGAAATGTATGGACTCATTTTCAACAACCATTCTCTTTCAGAGGGCGTTTTGAGGCTGTCCTAAAATATGAGTTCCCTTTAAATATTTTAATAGAGATTAAAAGTTATTAAAATTTATAATTCAAAATAAAAAGATTTAGACTTTTAACTGTAATTATAATTTATTAATTAAAGTATTTAAAATTTTAGAATAAAGAATAGTTAAAGAAAGGTAAGAATGAAAAAACAAAAAAAAAATGTATTAAATTTTTATTAATATACGAATGAAATAAATATTATGAGACAAATAAAAAAATAAATTAAACTAATATTCGATACAGAGGGAGTAAAAATTTTTTCCCTTTACATACTATATTTTTTGCTGTATAAATTGATAAGTAATTAATAGATAGTCTCCCTAAAGGACTACAGTTTATCCGAAGCTGTTTTTTCATTTTTTTTGTTTCCATTTCTATAGTGCTTTTGATTTAAAGTTATTACTTCTTCCTTTTTAAAACATAAAATCTTTTCGTAATTTTTGATATATTAAAGAAGAAAAAAATAAGAGGTATTTTTATTATATTTTTAACTAATTCTACTTATATAATAGAAAATGAGATAATTATATTTATGGGTGAGAGTTAGTAGTGTCAAACGGACTAGCTCGCTCCGGCCCGTGACTGGTGCTGCCCTTGAAAGCAGGGACGGAGCGGGCTAGCCCGTTTTTCTCCAAGGCTAGAAAATCTCAGTCCGCCGGCTTTACAAAACCACGTCGTTTTGCAAAAAAAAAAATGATGTCATTTTGAGAAAAAATATTTTTAAAATATTTTAAAAACATCAAAATGATGTCATTTTAGAAAAATATAAAAAATAAAAAGAAAAACAGGCTGGCTCGCGTCCGGCCAGCTCAGGCTCACGGGCTAAACGAAGCGGGCCAAAAAAGTCCGCGTTTAAACGGGTTTGGGCATGCTCGCTTTATACTGAGCCAGCCAGCAGGGCTTTGGCCTATATTGATAGTACTAATGAGAGTAAATTTAAAAAAATAAATTTAAAAATTTAAAAAAGATCAAACATTTTGAAAAGAAAAAATGACCCAAAGATTTTATATTTTGAAACATTAAAAGTACATATTTTATTTTCCATAATAAATTCTAAGGATACATGAGCTAATATCAAATAGTTAACTAAGGAAAAGTTTAGGAGATGTGCTTTGGAGGCCTCTCTTCCCTTTAGTCTAGGGTAGAGAACCTTAGGATGTATTTGAATTGCAACTCATTTGAAAGAAAAATATATAACTTTTCAATTTGAATTTATTATTTTAAAAAATAATTTACTTTTATAATTTTCAATACAATTTTAATTCTAATTGAAACTTGTTCACTAATCACTATATACACTATTAGCAAGAGGTTCAATTTATTTAATAAAAGAATTTGGTTATAATTTATATAATAATATTATTGTTCAATTAACCAAATGTAACATTTTGCCTTTTTTAATTATTTAATTAGACTGTAATTTATGCAGGGCAATAGGTAGCGAAAGCAAAGGCATACCAACCGGGAGAAGCTAGATATTATGCGGTTCTAGTAGGGAGTGCCCTTCTTTGGCAATGCTTCTTCTTGGGAGCCATTGGAGTTATCTTCTCGTGGTTCATCTCTGCTTTCCGGTATTATAATCTCTGTTTTCCTTCCCTGTCACGGAAATTTTAGTTTGTCATATTCTACCACGAAAACTTTAGCGCGAGAAAAGGGAGTGGCTCTCTTCCTCTCTCTTTGGGGTTTCGTTTCGTACTTCTACGGCGAGATGAAACAGAGCAAAAAAGACAAAGAGGCAGAGGCGGAGTCGGTCTCGGGAGAAAAAATCAACAAGTTCCGGAAACGAGAGATGAGTGCAATGGTTGAACCATGATTTTTCCTTACGATTGCGGGCATTTAGCAGTTTTAGTTATTTGTATTTGGCTTGTTGTCGCTCTTCATTTAGTCAAAGCATAGTATATGCTTTGTCATGTCGAAAATATGATATTGCCCTTTGGAAAATAATGAACAGTCAACTCTTCCTCTTTCCATAAAATGAGAAATTACTTTCTTCTCCTAACGAGCGTGCGACATTGCCGGAGCTATTCTCCTCTCGGCGGAGCAAAATCTAGGTAATTGACAACCCTATCCTTCTTTAATCAACGTACTATCGCTTTCACATTAAGATCGAAACTCTTTTCTCTCTAAGTTCGTAACGTTAACATATTCCTTCTTCCCCTTCCGTCTAGATCCCGTCCCCGCATCTGTAATTTTATTATATGTATAGAATTGAATTTTAATCGTTGAATCAAATTTTTGTTAGGTTTCAACTTGGTCCAAATTTGAGGCTACAATTTGAAGTCTAAAATTATAGGTAGTGTTCAAAAATTGACTATTGAATTGTTAGGCAAAAAATTAGGCAATTCAAAGTAAAAAAATAACAACTTAAATTCAAGAATTGTGGATGGTATATGCCTATAAATACCAATGCATAATGAGAGAATGTCATTGGTAATATTGGTGAGAGAATTGAAGGCACCAAAGAAGGAGAGAAAAGAGAGAAGAGAGAAAAGAGTGAGGTTTTATCATTCTTTTTGTGAGTTTGTGTTTTATCTCTTTTCTTTGATATCCACCTATTTTGGTGAAGATAGTTGTGTTACCTTCTAGTATATCTAGAGGAAGATTTGTTACCCCCATTTTTATAGTGGAAGTATTGGTCAATATTTGGCCCGTGGTTTTTTACCCGTTTTGGGATTTTTCACGTAAATCTTGGTGTCGAATATTTTCAAGTTTTTGTCGATTTATTTACTGCTAGGTGGTTATTGATAAATTCTCACTTTATCAATACCGGAGTTTTGGGAGAGTCATTTTAATCCCAGTAGTGTGTGTTATTTATTTTGGGATTTATTTTTCATTGTTTTGTTTTATTTATCCCAACCTCCCAACAAAGTGGTATCGAGCCTTGGTCAATTTTTTTTTAAATGGAGGAGTCAACTTCTTCTTCCGGTAGCATGATTAAATTGACTTCAAGTAACTATGCTCTGTTTGGAGCTCAGAATGGAAGACTTGTTATATTAGTAAAGATATGTATGAACTCATTCTTGGTGATGTTGCAAAAACCGAGAGGTACAACCGATGTTGCATGGGCAAAAATGCATAGAAAAAACTATTGGTCATATTAGGAGTTGGATTGACCAAAGTGTGTTTAATCATGTTTCAGGGCGAAACAAGAGCGAGATGTGATGTGGAAAAAATTAGAGACCATGTTTGAAAGAAAATATGGTCTTAACAAAGTTTCTTTGTTGAAACAGATTACGCGATTTGCAGTACAAAGAAGAAGCAAATATGTCCGAAGCACTCGAATGATTTTCGGGGATTAATAAACCGCACCGATCGTCTGTAAATCGAAGCTAGATGAGGAGGTACAAGCACTCTTACTATTTACTTCACTCCCTGATAGTTGGGAAACACTACTTAAATTCTGCTCCAAGTGGTGGTGTTACATTGGAGATGGTCAAAGAAACTTTGTACAATGAAGAAACCAGGAGGAAGGATCAAGGATTAAATTCGGAGTCTCAAGCACTTGTTGCTGAAAGGAATCACCGGAGGGGGAGAAGTAAGTCCAGAGATCCCCACAACAGATATGACAGATCAAGAGGTAAGTCCAAGTCTAAAAGAGATATTGAATGCTTCTATTGTCACAAGAAGGGGCATTACAAGAATGAATGCCGAAAATGGAAGAAAGATCGAGCCAACACAAAAGGAGAAGTCAAGGAAGAAATTTCAAAGACAACTTCCACAACAACCGATGATGAAATCGAACTTGTTTGTGATGAGGAATAGGCTTAAAACATCCCCGAGTTCTATCCAGAATGCAGGAGAATTATGGAATTTGCACCAAGTTCTATATTCTCAAGCCATGGCTGGTTGGAGACATGGAGTCGATGCCTGCTAATAGATTTTAAGCAGTATGAGAAGTACAGGCAAACAATATACCGTACAATGATAAATGATTTTTATTTATTCTCTTATAAGAAGGTTTTTTTTTCAATTGTAATCTTCACCAATAATTACTTATTATTCTGACTATTTATGAAATGTTTTGCCAAGAATATAAGGTTTGAGTTGTCCTCTCTCGTCATTTGCCTTCTATATATCCACCCTCTCCATATTGTCAAGGCCATGAAGATGACAGCAAGGTGGAAGGATTTTGAGGTCTATATAAATCCTTAATGTCCAAATATCACGTTGTTAGGGAGATGGAGCCAAGACACCTAAAAGCACGACACCACATAACTCTAGTGGCTATTATTAAAAATAAGTTCCTAATTAAAAAGTTAACGCTCAAGTACTTATCCATATTACTCTCCTCCACCACTTCCTCATGGTCCACCTCCACCTAAATCTCCATGCAATACAACATCGCCGACACCATCACAAGTACCTCCTAAAGCTTCACCACCCTCACTACCACCTCATCATCCAGCAAAACCTCCTGCGGTTTCCATTTGCAATTTGCCACCTTCGCCGCATGCACCGTCACTACCACCTCATAATTCCCAACCACCTGTACCAACACCTTCTACTGTCCCAGCTATCTCTCCCGGTGGTTCAGTTCCAAACTTGCCACCTCAAGGTCCTCAACTTCAAGGACCATCCCCACCACCAGCTCCAATATCTTCTCCTACATCAAGCAAAGACCTCCCGGAGGTTCGGGTTCCAAGTTTTCCACCTTCGGGAGCACCAACGCCCTATCCTTCACCTCATAATTCCCCAACCCCTGGGCCTGGAGGTCCGGTAGTCCACCACCAAGGAACTCACCAACTCCAGCACCAGTACCCTCCCATGGTCCGATTCTTCCACCAAGTAACTCTGGGACTCCACCACCAGTCCCTCAAGCAATAAATTATAATCATGGGATGTTACACTTTTATCCTCATTCGACCAAAAAAAAATCCAAAAGTAAATAATTATTTATTTTTTGTTTTGAACGAAAAAAAAGGAACATTTAATTGTGATTCCAAGAGCATGTTGGTCTTGGCAACAAGGCTAAACGGCGGCAAATGGAGGGGTCAATAATTTTACGAGCATGGCTCTCGTGCTTAGGTCTTCATCTGATCTAATCCCGACTAAATAGAAGTTGCTGGAGATCATGCTAATCCCGACCTAAGTTGTCGAGATTGAGTTTTGTTAAGTTTTTCTGTGTGGTGGAAATTATATAAAGTTTTTTTTTCTAAAAAATGAGTAATTTTATTTAGTTAAGAATTAGAATCTCAACTATAAAGTGGTTAAGGAAGATGGACGTGAGTCGAAACTAAAATCATTGACTTAATAAAGAGCCATTGCAATTAATGTTCTTTATTGATACTATAATTGCCTTATCTAAGTGATAAGAATTAAAATATTCTAATTAAAATATTAAGAGTTTAATTTTTATTGAGTATATATATATATATATATATATATATATATATATATATATATATATATATATATATATATATATATATATATATATTTGCTTTATAAAAGAGTAATTGTCTCTTTTGTAATAATTTTTATAACTCTGTGTTATATTTGATAAGTCCCACTCAGCATGATGCTATTTCATGTGGAGTCCTTACCATCTCCAGCTATGCTCAGATCTGCTCCTAGACTCGGACTCTCCGACTTCCACTCCTTTCTTCCCTCTTGATCTTCCACCACACTACTATTCATGAACTTCTACTTATTGTCAAAACAGACTCGTAAGTTGGCTTGTTTAGTCGGTAATATAAATGTACTTAAATTTTAAATTTTTAAGCCCATTTAAATACAAACCAAATTTGCTCACTTTATTTAGTTTTGCAAGTTAATTTTTTATATATTTAAAATATTATAATAAAAGTAATATACAAATTTAGGAATGATATATGTGCATGTATATATATATTCTACCTCTCTTGTGGGGTCATAGTTTTGGCAAAGATGTTCTACCATCTCTGTTTTAATAGTCATCAACTATAATTCGACTAGGGCATCAAAACTAGTTGATTTAATAGCGTCCATCTTCGACTTGCACGAGGATCCATCAGCAGTGCACGATTCACGTCCACAATCGGTTATAGACGATGACTTAACTTGAAATCTTTGAGAACCCATATCTGTTAATCGTTGAAGGAGAAGAGGAGAAGAAGTTTTGAGAGAGAGTTTGAGAGATTTTGAGCGATGAGAGAATTTAAGCGCTTATGTGAGCAAGCAATTGATGTGGTGTGAGGTTGCGCGACTGATAATATTTACCACTATTTACTAAAATAAATAATTATTTACTCTTATCCTGTGCAGGTAAGTGAACAATCGTGTTGTATTGAATAATTATTCACTCTTCTAATCTCCCATTTAATGAACAGCCATTTTTTAAGAGAATAATTATTTATTCTTATCGTTTGTTAGCTCAGTGAACAGTCTTTTTGTGCCAAACGAAGCGTACTTTAATGCCGTGTAAAGAGAAGAAATGGCAGGTGTCAGGGAGTTTTCATGACTTTTTAAATTTCAAACCATCTCTCAGATTTTTTATCTTCATCCAATTGACATTTGATTGCCCAAAATGCCCATCATACTTTCTAACCATTGGATCAAAAGATAACGAATAAGTAACTAATCGAATGGTGCAAAAGTCATCCGCATGTGTGGAAAAAAAAAGTTTTCAGCATAGCAACCGGACCGCTTTCTTCCCTCGTGATCTTCCTACACATTACTATTCATGAACTTCTACATATTGTCAAAACAGATTAAGACTTGCAAGTTGATTTGTTTAGCCTGTAATATAAATGTACTTGAATTTTAAATTTTCAAGCCCATTTAATTATGAGCCAAATTGGCTCACTTTGTTTACTTTTGCAAGTTAATTTTTTAATGTATTTAAAACATTATAGTAAAAATAATGTACATATTTAGGAATGATATATATATATATATATATATATATATATATATATATATATATATATATATATATATAATTATTTTAAAAAATATTATTGATTATTCAAAGATTATTTTTATCTCAATCATGAATTTATATGTTCATATATAATAAAAAAAAGAGAAACAAAAAAGTATATATAGGAAAAAATTCTCCTAGTGCTACTTCTACTAGTGACAAGTTGGCGACTAGTAATTAGAAACATTCTTTATTTAGCAACCATGACGGAGCCAAGTTAAACCTACGAGGCCTTTTTTTTTGGTTTTTTGAAAGGAATGTATTACATGTATTTGGTATATATAATAGTGTAAAAACATATAATGAATATATAAAATGGCCTTCCACACAAGCAAGTCTCCTTTTATTTCAAAGAATTTTGCTATTTGGTTATTTTATTTCTTTTTATTATTACTGAAAAATCTTAAGGTAAAAAAAAAGTTCTTTTCTTTTCTTTTTTTATTTTTTTAGTGTCGAATTATAAATTTAACATGCTTCTTTCTTTCTAAAATTTACAAAACTATTATCTTTTAGTGATAAATGTATTTTATTTTTTTAGCTGTAATTATTTATAAAAGGTTTATTAAACCCTTGTAGTGCTAGATCACCAAAACATAGCTTATTAAGAGAATAAAAGCACAAATAATACTATGTGAAAATAAAAGAACTATTAAATAATGTTGATGTATCATAAAGAAATTAATAAATTAAATTAAATTAGACGTGAAAAAACTCTCAAAACATGATAACCAACTTTATATCTTAAACAAATAATTAGTAACTAATTTCTCAAGTACTATGCGGTTCTTGTTGGCAAATATTCTATATATTAGTTTATTTTGATTTTGCAATTTCCTGGTGAATTATTTATGATCGTGATGAGGGAAACGCATTATAAAATTTTAAAAAAAAATCCTTACAAAAGTTTTAATGTAAAACACAGTCATCAATTATCAGAAAACACAAAAGAATAAAAGAATATTAAAATAACTAGTTTTTCATATATTCCAAAATATATAATCTATATAAAAAGAATATCAGAAAACACAGCCATATTTTCTGGACTCTCGGAAAACTATTCACATATTCCAAAATATACGAGAGCCCGTCAGACAGCAAATCTATTCAACACTAGAGTTAAAACCTCCACCAACGTTTGTTATCCGCGACTCTTTTTTAGCCCCAATTCTGGGTGCTGCACTATCAGAATAATTCTCGCTGGACAGCCTTTGAACATGCACGGTAGCTCTTTTGGCCTGGAGATTTATTCATCATACACTAATTACTACTCCCCCTATTTCAAATAAAAAATATAAACCCTTTCGATTTTTTTTCTTAATCATAGATTAAGAAAGAAGAAAATAAAAAAATATTTTTTTATTATATTTCTAATTAATTTCACTAATATAATAAAGAATTAGAGAATTATATTTATAATAAGGGTAATTTTAGAAAAATAATTCTTAAAAAATTACAAAAAGTTTAGTATTTTGAAAATGGAGAAATTTGCCAAAAAACTTTTATACTTTGAAAGGAGGCAGCGTCAATCAAAGAATTCAAAATTTAGGTATTGTCAATGGAATATTGCAGATCTCGTACCTCAGTGTCCCAATCACAGTTTGTGGTCTTGATAGCCAATATTATTGTCTGCACAGCAGTCCCTCCAAAAATCATACCGCTCCAGATTCCCTGTTTTTTTGCAAATGCAAAGGCATATGGTGATATCAACTTAGAGCATGTACCGCCCTAGAATACTTGAAACATAGGAGTCTGTTACCGTCAACTTAAAAGAGTACTTTGGATCTAGCATGATATGCTTTTTCCAAAAATGAAAAATTATAGTTAAAATTTTTTTCATCCAACAGCAGAGAAAACAAAGCAAATTACCACTTAAAAAATTAAAAAACATGACAACTTGTGAGGGCACTGCTACATCTCATGATTCTTATTTGTGCATGACATCTTAATTGGTAAATAGAAATGCATCTGTAACTTCCAGGGCTAAATCCTGACGTGGCTAACCCTGAATATGAATTAGTTTTGAGTTATCAGAGCATCATTTCTTTCTATGTAAAATATAGCGTGGGAAGAACTGAAATGGCAATTACAACTAGTCACTATTAAGTTAAGCTAGAAACATACCTGAACACCTACGTGGAAGAGCCATCCCATTACAACACCTATAGGAAGTCCAATGAGGTAATAGCAGGTCAGATTAACATAAGCAGCCCATGACTGCCAACCTGATCCCACAGCCACCCCTACAATAATCAATATAAGTTCTTGAGAGATTTGATCCCAGATTTAGATTGAACCCAATATAAATCAATTAAAGGGATATGGGACACACCTGATAGAACTGGCTGGACACTGTTGAGCAAAATCGTAATTGCTAAGAGGTAGGAGAGGTCATCCACTGCTTCAATGACTTCCGAACTTGATGAAAAGATGAGCGCAATTTTGTCATGGAACATCATTATCAGCATGGAGAAGAAGATGCCAATTGCTGTAGATTGCACTACAGATACTTCAGTGGCGAATTTGGCTGCTTCTCCGTTCCCTGCTCCAAGCTCATTCGCAACCCTTACTCTGTTAATTTCATCCAAATTGAGTTAGACATGGATAATAAACCTTTATCAAGCAACAACAATATGTAGCAATTTTCTTAAGCCATTCTGGAAACCTTTAATATCTTGATATATATTAGAAGATGTTTAAACTATGATGCTTTTGGATGAATATCTCTTTTCATTAAAATTCTATGTTACTGATTTAAATCAGTACCCTGTTGCAGCAAAGAAGGCCAGAGGAATCATCATCTCCCACCCATTTATGCCCATGCTGTAAAAGATAGCCACCAAGAACCAGGTTATTCTCAACATTTAACAGACAAATCATAAATTTTAAATTGGAAAAATAGAAACAAATTTCTTATATACTACATGATATTTGGCAGCAGCATACCACACGGTCATAGCGCCAACTGCAACTGTAGCATTCTCTGAGTTTTTTATCATCAGGATCAATATTCTGTAATACCAATTCTCCAAGCTGCATAATTATATTCCGTTAAAGATCCCTAATCAAAATAAATTACATTCCTTTTACAGGTCATGGGAATATGGATGAGGGGGAGAAAATCACCAAAGCATTACACCAGAGGCAGCAGAAAGTTTGAGGAACTCCCACATCCCAGAGAAGGCTTGCCAAGAGAAACCAGTCCAAGTCTTGGGACACCCTCCGCAAACAACATAAGCAAATAGCCCAAAGACTAAAATCCACCACGAGATATCTAATGTAACAGCAATACCAACCACCCCAAGTCGAAAATGATAAACCAAAACCCAACTCGTAAGCACATGAACCACTAAGACCAGTAAAGAGACCCAAGCAAGTACTGCTGTCTTGAGCTGACTCTGCAAGAACCTCTGTAATGTGCACAGAAATGCAAAGCTGAAGTGCTGCGGGATGAACCACAAAGCCACCAACCCAGATTGTTCTGCCACATTATCAGGTTGCCCTAAAAGCTTCAGAATTGGTGTTGCGTACACATAAAAAGGTAACAATGCTATACAACCTGTCAGCAGAATAATCCACGATCTCTGCATATATATCCCCAACATGTGGTACTTTTTGGCGCCAAATGCCTGCCCACACAACGTCTCCAGTGCACTTGCCATTCCTAACTAGTGCAAGAAATAAAGAAATATTTTCAAAAAAGCTAACAAGGTAAAATTGATTGTTTAAACAGCCAATTAGGAGAGCATTCTGAATTATTCAAACTTTAACCCCAAGTTAATTTGAAGAGTCACATTGAGTTAGTTCATTCGATCATATCAATTAATTGAATTGTGAATCTTGCATTATATGTTCAAGAAGAGAATTATTAAGACTTCATTCAAGTAAGAAAAATACCAGGAGACCAAAACTGAAACCCACAATGACATTGTTGGCAATGGAGATGGAAGCAAGTTCAGCATCACCAAGATGGCCAGCAAAGGCTTGGGTAGCAATGTTCATAGCATATGAAGCGACACGGCTAAAAAATGGAGGGACCCGCCACAACCCAGAGCTTCTTTGATTCTTTCCACACCCTTTTCTTGAGACTTTTCTCTTCACTTCCAACAGCTTCACCATTGCCTGAACAGTTAGTTTCAATCTCAGGCAACAATGGCTGGTGAAGCTCTTCGGTTCTTGAAATCCTCCCCATTTGCACTCAAACTAAACAATTTCCACAAGTGAAAACAGTGAGATATGAAGCCTTAAGTTTCTTATGATCGTAAAGCTGGAAGAAAAGTTCTTCAAGAAAGTGAAATGCATCAAAACTCTGGTGGAGATGGCTGAAATCACCATGTCTAGAGCAGATGGTGTCAGAGAAAAGCATGCAGAGATTGCAAGATGGCCACGTGGCTGTGCACGTTTATAATGGTGACCAGTAGCGTTTGAAGATGGGAGTCATTCCGCGCGAGTTACCATTAACATTGATGAACCTTTTGACTTTAGCTTGGAAATTGTTGCCAAAGATGATGCTTAGTAAGTACTTTGAATTCTGCAAGAGTGCATACCTGTCCAAATTATAGAGATTCTGACGTAGTAAAAAATTTTAACGCCTTTGCTTTTTCTTTTCCTTTTCCTTTTCCTTGTGCTTATTTTCTGACGTAGTAATAGGGAGCACATTGTCTTATGTGTTATCCCCCAGAAACAATGATTTTCCTTTTTTCTTTTTTGAAGAAAAAACAGAAGTCCTACTACATTATTCAGAAACGGCGATAAATCTGGAGTGTTTTTTAAGATGGCTATATGACTCTTGACCCTCATTTAAATTCAAAATTTTTTATCTTGTTTTTACAATTTTTTTAAAAAAACTCTTAAATTGAAACTCAATTTAAATACCCTGCATGCGTTTTTATTATTAATACATGCATACGTCCATCCAAAAGCGACAATACCAAGCATAACAATTATTTTGAAACAAAAATAATATTATACAAAATGATTATTCTTAAAATAGTATTTAAGTGATGTAATATATCGACGAAGAGAAGAAAAGTACCTCCCTGAAAAAATGAATGCAGAAGTCCGGGTAACTTTCTTAAGTAGTAATACTTGAAGTCAAATAATATTAGCAAAAGATAATGTTCTTTTCTATTTAAAAAATTGAATGCTTATTTATTCATTAGATATTAGACGGAGAGTCAAAATAATTTGGTGACAATTGGGAGCCTTCGAGATAAGTGCTAAAGAACTCTTGTATAATTCCCACCAAAAGGACAAAGAAAAAAGAAGTCTGGTAAAAACAATTATGCATTAAAATCTTGGACAGGAATTACATGGGACAAACAATTGATTCTACATGTGCTTACATCGTCCTTCTGGATGTGAGCTTACTGAGCCTGTAATTTTCTTCAAGGGGGATTCTTTTAACCAAATAAATAATACTTAAAGGTGCTTGGTAAATCAGGGCTTCCTTTTTAAATTTTTTTGGCTGGGTTGTTAAATCAGGGCTTTGATGTTTAACGTTGTTTACCTGTTTTTCATGTTTGCTGACTTGTGTCTATGAAAGAATCTATGCATTCACTTTTAACCTGCGAGTTGCAAGATGAAAGTTTCAAGGTTATGTACAGAAATTTGCACGGCCATTAGCAATAAATGACTTGTTTTTCCTGAACTATAGCCACAGACGCTCAAGGATGAGTTATCTGTAGGAGAGCAAGATTGGAAAGTTTACCTCTTTCTTACATTTATTTCTCATTCCAGCCCAAGAGCCCTGTTAATAATTTCAGCAAGGAACAGGATTAACCTCATTAAAAACACAGTTTGGAGGTTCATAAACCTGGTAATTGGGGTAAACGACAATAAGTTTCCCTCTGAACTAGTATGTTTGCCTCTATGATTTCTTATATCCATTAGATCTTATATAGCACAAAGCAAATAGATAAGTGGCTACTCTTTTTTTCTACGGCGCTGCCAGATGCTTAATTACTTGTACCTTGAAGCCGAACCCAAGAACTGATCCCAGAATGATCCCAAGAGGCACTCCAATAAGATAGTAGCTTCCGATGTTTACATATGCCACCAATGCTTGCCAACCATATCCAACAGCAACTCCTGCAAAGTTGAATACCCCGTAAAATGATAAGTAGAGTAAATTTCATCCTCCTTCATTTCAGGATTAGCACTTCAAATAAAACTGTCAAGCTATGTTAAGTATATTACCTGAAAATATTGGCTGGACACAATTCACAAGAATGGTAGCTGCCAAGAGGCCTGAAAGTTCACTGACCATCTCGATAACAGAAATGCTTGATGTGAAAATTGTTGCTAGTTTATCAGGGAAGGCCAGGATACAGGAAGAAAATATCAAGCCCATGACAAGAGAGTTAAGCAACGATATTTTTGTTGCAAACTCTGCACCTTTCTCGTTGCCAGCTCCTAGCTCATTTGCCACACGAATCCTATTTAAAGGTGTTATTCGAAAGAAATTCCAATGTAATTGACAGTGATTTAAGTTTGTTTATAGTTCTACCAATGTTTTTAAGCAGAAAATTGCTAACTACTGACAATTTGAACTCTTATAGCAGATTAAGCTTCATACAGATAACTCAAAACTTATACTATAATTAGAAGATTATGCTTGGAAAACTAACTGAGCATTTTCAAACTTTTGCTATCAGAGCACAACTTAAAAGTTCTATTCCTGTTCATTTTTTTTTTCTTTAATGTTTTATTGAACTAGGATTTTGATTGTTTCTTTCTGCTTATCCTCCACTGCTCTGCACCAGGAATACAGAAGCCAGATTAAAAGAACCTTATGTAGACATGTTGAAAAGCAGCTCATGCTCAGACGTAGAACAGGTTTTGGTCTGAAATTTGATGACTCCAGGTCTACACAATTCCAGCTAGAATCCAAGCCAAACATCAACACAAGTGCACACAAGACAAGTCCAGCCAAACTGTATTCATAGAAGACTACTGGATTTCCAGATTCAAGTACCTTCACAAATCTCCAAAGTTCTTTAACAAGGAGATTTTACCACAGTGCCATTTGCTTATGTACTCGTGAGCTTGTGTAATTAGAAATTGGCTACTCAACAGATAAATTTGTGTCTCAAGATGTATATAAAAACTGAATTATGTTATTGCACTTAAGTTCGTACTAAAAAGAGAAGAATCTTGACTAGATTGACCGAGAATATGAGTAATTATTTTCTGGTCATCAGGTTACTAGTTGGTGGATTTTTTCAAAAAAAACGCATGCTCATGTGGTAAGAACTCCTAAAATTGGATCTTATGTTCATAAAATTAATAAGCCTTAAACTTTTCCTTATCAAGTATATTCTTTTCAGTAGCAAGCAAATAAGTGTGTATCTCAAGCTAAAATATTATATAGCTTGAGATTTTGAACATGGGGAAAAGTGAAAAAATGACCGATAGAGGCTTAAAACCATCAGCTTACCCTGTTGCAGCAAAAAGTCCCAGAGGAATCATGGACTGCCAGCCAAAGATACTCATGCTGTCCAAAATCAAGAAACTCCAGTAAGCATAAATGCGTTGAGGCCAAAAGATATGTTCAGGGAAGTACTAATAGCCTACCAGATAGACAAGGCATCAATAGCAACCTCATCATTCGTATAATAACCCGAAATTATAATCAGCACTCTGTAATAGACATTCTCCAATATGAAAGTTCAAGAATTTCAAATGATAGACTAATTCATCGGCAATTCAAAGGCGGAGGAAAATCAAGCAAAAAACATACGCTGGCATGACCCCAGAAGCCAGAGATAATTTGAAAAAGTCCCAAAGCCCATGAAAAGCTTGCTGAGAAAAACCAGTCCAAGAACGAGGGCATCCACCAAATAGACAATAACAAAAAGCTTATCAAAACATACAGCCACCAAGAAAAATCTAGCGTGAGCGTAACCCCAACTATGCCAACTCTCATCCTATGAACAAATATCCAACATATTAAAACATGGACCACAAGTACCAAACCCGAGACCAGGGCAATCACGCCTGTTTTCAGCTGGCACTGAAAGAATCTAATCAAAATAAATTGAAATACAAAGCTGAAATGCATCGGAATAATCCAAATCGCCACCACACCGGCTAGTTCAGCCACAGTTTTTGGTTGCCCCAGGAGCTTAAGAATAGGAGTGGCAAAAACAAAAAGAGGCAACATAACCATGGAGCTCCAGAACAAAACTATCCACGATCGTTGCAAGTATATACCCACCATTTGGTACTGCTTTGCTCCATAAGCTCGTCCACACAATGTCTCAAGAGCGCTGGCCATGCCCAGCTGGAAATCAAACTTCACAGGTAAGGAGACCACTTAATCATCACAAAGAAAAAAAATTGGGTTAATGAGGTTTAGTTACTACCAAGAAGCCGAAGGTAATGGAGATGATAACAGTGGTGACAATGGAGATTGCGGCGAGGTAGTGATTGCCCAGGTGACGGTGAAAGATTGGATGAGAACGGTGAGGGAGAACATGGCCAAGCGGCTGAAGATTGAAGGGCCGGCAAGTTGCCATATCTTGCTGATTTCTAACCATGTTTGCTTGACAAGAATTTGAATATCGGTCCCGTCGTCTGATTTTTTGCTCATCTTCTTGGTGGCTTTGGGAGGTGGGAGACAACAGAGGCCGCTTAGTTTCCAGCGTCGTTATCGTGCACTAGGTCTACCGTCGTTCCCGTCCCGGAACGCCAATTAGAGTCCGAAAGATCCAAGGAACGACTTTTAGAATCCGTTAGTCAACGGAATTCCGCCGGCGCCCCCCATTTGGAGTTGCATCGGATTCTGATTCTCCCTTGATGTCATAGTATGCATGTCTCTTTGTTCTTTTTGTTATATATATATATATATATATATATATATGCCTACTCTTTTCATCCTAAATTATTTGTCGAATTTGAAAGTTTTCCATAGACTAAAAAAGATTAGTTTGCTTTGAATTATTGAGTTATACGGAAAAAAAACTATTTTGAGACTTTAAAAATAATTAATGTTGAGTTTTATGAATTAATAAATGTGAAAGTAAAATTAAAAAAATAATTAAATGCTTTTCTCTTCTTAATATAATTAATGAAAAATAATTTGAGATAAAAAGTTGACACTCATTTAATAAATAAATAATTGTAACGAATGTATTTTTTATAAATAATTTACTTGAAAATTTTAATATAAAAAATAAAATTAATCTAAATATACTATGTAATATTAAAATTTTAAGAATAATAATTAAAATTTATAAAAAATAAATATTTAAAAAAAGTCCAAAAAATTTATATTTGAAACAGAAAAAAGTATTATCTGTGGGCCTGTGGCTTCTAAATGGACGGTCGGGACTCTGGAGGAAAGAATTTTGGCTTGTTGTGTCACAATTTGGGCTCATTTGAGGATTGTTAGACTTTAGTTGGGCCCAAATTGTGAGCTTATACATTTGGAAACGGACAATATCTTAAAAAGTTACAGCCTACTGGTCTCCCTCTCTCTCTCTTACTCATCTCCATCTCTGCGTCAGTTTCTTGCGATCTGGCCCTTTCTTGCTATGTAGGAGCACCAATCTGGGCAAATTTACTTTTATTAATAATATTTTTATTATTTTACATCGTTATTTTATCTACAAATTATAACGATCTTTTTTTAATATTTGAACACAAAGGCATGTTTTGAACCCATCTTCCTATATTGGTACATGATACTCTTCTTTCTGGTTTATTTAGATAGTATTTGATCAAATCAAACACACAATTTGATCATATTTCTCCTCTCACAAAAAAATAACTTTCATGGGACCCAAGACATAAATTTTCTCAACCAAACATAATCCAAATACACCATATTTCTTGTGGATTGATTATTAACTTTTCATCACCTTCTTATGCGATTAATTTTAAAGTTCCGGATACATCTTTTAAGTTAATATTTAATGAAAGTGATGGAATTGAATTATCTATACTAATGATATTAAAGAATGGCGAAGAAGATGTCGAAGAAAAAATTAAAATATATTTATTTTTATTATTTTCTTTTATAGATTATCCATCCCGTGTATACTAAATGTGGTATGTTCTTTGTTACTATAGATTTTAACCAATTTATATAACATCTTTTATTCTTATATGAACAAAGTATCTTAACTATATAAAAAACCATAAAAAAAAGAAAATGTCATAAAATCTTACTGGTAAATCCGTAAAAGTTGTTGGCTTCCTTCACACACACAGGTCTAATAAAAGCACTGATTAGCAAAATAAATATATTAAATAATCAGTAGATGTACTAAAAAAATCTACAGATCCTTTATACACCGATCATATTTTATCCTTAAAAATTGTTTAGAATAAAAAAAATAACTTCACCTGCTAAATTTTCATTTCAATATGTATGTTTTTAATTGAAGTGCATATAATCGCCCAACTTTATCACTTAGTGTTTTAAAAGGAGAGATTTTTAATTCAATAAATTTATATTCATATTCCACTTGTATACTTCATAAACTCGTGGATGTGCAAAAGAGGAATAGGCTTAAAACATCCCCGAGTTCTATCCGGAATGCAGGAGAATTATGGAATTTGCACCAAGTTCTATATTCTCAAGCCATGGCTGGTTGGAGACATGGAGTCGATGCCTGCTAATAGATTTTAAGCAGTATGAGAAGTACAGGCAAACAATATACCGTACAATGATAAATGATTTTTATTTATTCTCTTATAAGAAGGTTTTTTTTTCAATTGTAATCTTCACCAATAATTACTTATTATTCTGACTATTTATGAAATGTTTTGCCAAGAATATAAGGTTTGAGTTGTCCTCTCTCGTCATTTGCCTTCTATATATCCACCCTCTCCATATTGTCAAGGCCATGAAGATGACAGCAAGGTGGAAGGATTTTGAGGTCTATATAAATCCTTAATGTCCAAATATCACGTTGTTAGGGAGATGGAGCCAAGACACCTAAAAGCACGACACCACATAACTCTAGTGGCTATTATTAAAAATAAGTTCCTAATTAAAAAGTTAACGCTCAAGTACTTATCCATATTACTCTCCTCCACCACTTCCTCATGGTCCACCTCCACCTAAATCTCCATGCAATACAACGTCGCCGCCACCATCACAAGTACCTCCTAAAGCTTCACCACCCTCACTACCACCTCATCATCCAGCAAAACCTCCTGCGGTTTCCATTTGCAATTTGCCACCGTCGCCGCATGCACCGTCACTACCACCTCATAATTCCCAACCACCTGTACCAACACCTTCTACTGTCCCAGCTACCTCTCCCGGTCGATCAGTTCCAAGCTTGCCACCTCAAGGTCCTCAACTTCAAGGACCATCCCCCACCACCAGCTCCAATATCTTCTCCTACATCAGCAACACCTCCTGAAAGTCTTGCTATATATATGCACTACAAATTTTTTCTATTTATCCCCTTTTATATCCGCTATTATTATTATATACACAACAAGTCGTGTAACTTGTTGTATTGTCATCCACATTATCCATTTAAACCCAATAAGTCTGAAATGTTGTGCACGGCTGAGCCCTATCTTCATGTGGCCAAGCAAATCAATTGGTAATATTGGTTTAGGTAATGATCATTTGCTTAACTCTATATGAGAATGTTCCTCAATTTTTTTTAATAAAAAAACCCTATATGTGCATGTATCTAACAACCAATAGGTATCTCTCCGAGTAAATTGACATATAATATAAGTTCAAACAATAAGGGAATTGCTGCTATATAACTCTGGTTATTCTTGCAAAGAAAGGAACGGGACTTTCCGGCGGAGACAATTTTGCAGGAAGTTATTGAAGTTTTATTTAACAAAATCACAGTTGATCATATCTTTCCGTACATGAAATACAATTTGCATGGTTTAGCAAAAAAAAGGGAAAAAAAAGAAATACAATTTGCATTGAAGAAAATCTTGATTCAAAGTTGACTTTTTAGGAAAAACATAAATTTCTTTTTTTTTCTTTTTTAATATTCAAGACCAGTCTAGACACACCTTAATGTAAAAGCACAAAAAAATTGAACTCTCCTTGATGGCTTACAAACTAAAGTTGAAAGCGAATGTCAAATGATGCTATATGTAACAAATAGTGGATTACAGGCTGCAAATTGGCCACAAAGATTACAGGCTGCATAAGAAACCATAATGATTCATCAAATAAGACTTAAAAGTTTGATTAGCATTAACTGTTGAAATCCAGTAATTGTGTTTTAAAAGATTCTGATGATCTTCGGTACTAGTAATTGGATTAGCAAAGGCCTTGCTAGGGCTTGTTTGAGAGGCTACATGTATATATATATATATATACATCGCCACCACTAGCACCACCTTACCTCATTGATAACCAACAAAGGTTGATTTAATCCACCATCGCTCCTCCTCAACCCTCCTTTTCCCTGACTACAACTAGTGTCCCCCCGGAATTAATGTCGAATTTCATAGTTTGTCCATTCCCACGACCAATCCCACCGCCCCCTGAAGCCTCCTATATAACTATCCCATCACCGATCCATCACTGTGTTTTGCAATGAGGTGCTTTCTCCATTGCAGAGTCCTCTTTTGCTTCCGGCCCTTGTAGGGCTAAAAGTGCATAATCATCGATTAAGTATAATATAACTCATGAAAATTATATACATATAAAAAATATTTTTATAAAGGAAAATAATTAGGCTTTGCACTTTCACGAACTCTTGCAAAGATTTTGTATCTTCGTTTACTAAGAAAAAAGCTCATCAGTTATCAACTTGAATGTTTTAAGGTGGGTCCGTAAGAACCTAACAAGCTCAATTTGGGCCCATTGGTTCAACGAACTGCCCATCAAGGCCAGTTTACAGTCTTAATTACTCTTTAAAGATATGAGAAAAGAAATGCTTCGGGCCTCCCCGATGCGTCCTGTAAATTAGAAACTCAGATGCAACCTGAAGTTTTATTTTTGGTTTATTTATGAAATTGACTTTGAATTGATATTAACGTTACAGAACAAAGGGAAAAAAATAAATGATACTCTCCTTTAGTAAAGGAAATTTTTTATTATTTATTTATTTTTTAAAAAAGAGCAGCATATTCCATTCCATTTAATGAAAGGGACGAATGAATTAATTAACACTCAACAGAGACAAAGCCAAGTGATTTGGCGCACTACCACATATACAATAATTAGTGTTACTACTACTACTACTACTATTTAGGGCATTTCCTCAATTTATATTATAAAAATAGTATTGGCAGCTTAATGGATTTTGTTCTTTATTTTTTTTAATAGATAAAGCCACGGTGAATGTTTAAACTCTTAACCCTCCAATATATCCACTACATATTAGAGATAGTATTGGCAAGTTAATGGACTTGGTCTTTTTTCCTTTAATACATAGATAAAGCCACAATGAATGGTTGAACTCGTAACCATCAAGACTTAATTTATTATTTATCACAATTAAGATGCATGCATGTTTCTAAAAAGAACTTTTGATTTTAACAAATAGTGATTTGGTGGTCGCATGCTATTTGAGCTGCTCCCCTTTCTTGCCAATCTGCTGTTACATGCTTCTAACATGAATAATCCACAAAAATCAAGTCTACCTCAAAAAGCTATTGAAGTGAACATTTTCACTTGGCAAAATGGGGAAGTATGATGGATAACAATGAAAGGTTTAGTCCAACTATTGTGGTAGTGAAGATATAGATAATATGTTTGCATTCATAAATAACAGTCCTATGGAGAATGTTAATTAGAATGGAAAGTGGGAAGGATGAGAGTAATTTATAACGAAAAGAGAGCGCATATGTATGACAAGTGATTGGCGTCGCATTAGGCCACTCGTATTGGACAATTATTCTATTGGCTTTAAAGGAAATCAGGACTCTTAATGATGTTTAAAATATTGGAGCTATTCTACTCAACTCATTATAGAACATTTTGTGACAAGCATTAAAGAAAAGAAACAATAAATAAATCGAGGGAATCTGAGCATTAGCATAATAACCTTTTTTTTCTATTTCAAAGAAAGTACGATTACGTAATGAATATTAAATTTGAAACTTTTTGATTTAATAAAGAATGTCTTGATTTTGACATAATAAATTTTCGTAAAGATTTGGAATTTTAATTTCTTTTCCTTTTCTCCGCAATCTCATCAAAGCCATAGAGGCCAACTCTAACTACCTCAGAGCACAATCAGATACCGTAACCTATGCTATACATAGAGCTAATTGCCTTCCATTAATATGTTATTAGGCCATTTCGTTGTTTAAGTCCATATCAATACCTTATCGGATTGGAACTTCTTACCTAATATAAAGAACATGCAATCCAACTAAACAGTGCCATTAGGATTTGAAAATTACCTCACATATTGGTATACATTGTTGATAGGCCATTGCAAAGGAAGCAAGAAACCATGATCTGGGAGAAGCTAGGTACTGTTTTGTGCTGATATCGTGTGCCATGAGTTGGCAATGCTTTTTCTTGGCACCCATTCGTGTCATCGTCTGTGCTTCCTCATTGCTATTGGGGATTCTCATTGCTGTTTTCCTCCCTGTTACAGAGATATTAGCTGTCATTATCTTCCATGAAAACTTCAAAGTAGAAAAGGCAGTCTCTCTTTTATGAAATTGGTCCAACGTGTTTAAATTGTCTACCAAATCGCGACAAAATATGTGAATTAATCAAAGAAAAAGAATTAAATAAAAAGATATGACAGCGCGTACTGCTATATCCTTCTCTGTTTTATAAAGCAAAAGAAATTGTTTCCGATTATTAGGCTATTTTATTTAATCAATTGCTATCTGTGTCAATTTTATTATTACGATTAATTTAATTTCCTTGGCAATAAAGAGTAACCAAAAAAGTTCTTTCTGTTGGTATATAAAATTGGAATTCAAAACCTTATTTAAAAGACTCCAAGTGGCTCAGGAGGATAAAGGAGAATCAGACATAAGGTGCTAGGTGTGGCCCTGTCTTCTTCAATAATGAAAAGAAATGGCTACAAATGGACTCAGAGAGACTGCGCAGAACCACCAATAGATTCAGGTACCATTCACTGTGACTGTGACGAAGAAAAAGACTGATTACAACTGTTAGCGACCTTTTTCTGTTTCTCCTGCCAACCATTGTTATTTTTATTCGCGCTAAGGAACTGGGGAAGATTCTTTGAGAATCCTCTTTTATTATTATTATTTTTTTGAAAAATGAGAATCATCTTCTTTGCCAACCTATTATTATCAATGAAATGACTGGTGGGCGGTGGCTTATCCGGCTGGTCGATCAACACTTAACAGCCTAGAAATTTTACCCAAAAAGAAGAATTTATTTATTTTCAATCTTACTAAGAAAATACCATTTTGAGTATGTTAATCTAGTTCCTTAGATGCTGACCTTTTAAGCTGTTCAACTTATGTAAAACAGGCATCGGATCATTTTCTTAACTAAAATAATCGTAAACATATATCCTGCCGGATCGAATATCACTCCACCGTTGGTACAACAGGCTTCGAAATGAATCAATAATCCTTATTATTAAAACAAAAAAGACCTTGAACTATTTCAAGATTTTGTCTTTGTCCTTGTGTTTCTCTAATCATTGCTAAAACAGGAAAAATTTATTTTAGTATTACAGGTATTTTGTCTTTAGCAAGTATTAGCCAATAATTACAAGGAATATAACTATTAATTATAAATTAATATTAAATTAGTTGAAAACAATTCTTTATCTCGTATAGGTTTTAAAAGTGTATTTGTTAAATAAATTAATAAAATTTTTTATTCTAAATTTTATTTTTATAAATAATATATTTTTATAATAATTTAAAATAAAATTTTTAAAATTAAATAATGTCATACATAAAATTTATGTCGCGTCAGCTTCATGTATTATGAGAAACTTTATGGTGGTAGATATGCAGAATCAGATCAAGATCTCATAAGTTATACTCTATCTAATCACACAGGCTCACGTATACTCGTAGGGCTTTACCATTATCACTTACTCATTCATTAATACAGTGACTCACAAATGACATGCGCTTTATATGATTAGATAGAGTATAACTTATAGGATGCAAACTAGTTACATACTATCACTATAAAATTTTTTATGTATTATTGGCACATGAAAGATAGAAATCTCTATCTGGACTTGAGGGCTCTCTGTACTCACCAAGTCTCAAATGTTGGCAAGGAGGATAGCGATCGTCAAGGTTGTCCATTTCTGGCATGGATGGTATCTTTATAGTAATTTACAATTGTCGTTTCGCAGAAAACAAGGGAGTTCGTTCTTGTTTTCCTCGTATCGCTTGGTTCTGATCCTGTTCTTTTTGTAGGATAAGAAAGATTAAATTTGAGTCATTCAATTAAATTTTAGATTTAACGATAAGAAAATTTAAATATTTTTTAAAAATATTTTTTAAAAATAATAAAATCTGAATCAAATTTGATCTTTGCCTAAATCTTTTTCGGCTTGGGTTCGGGCCACCTCAGACTTGAATTTGTGTGTATTGACTGGTAGCTCATATAAGACTTAATGTATTTATCTGGTGGATATTGACTCGTGGATATTGACTAGCGGATGTTTTCTTCCGTTTGGTAGTTGTAAAGAATTATCTGCGAGTTTTCACTTTACTTAAATCATTTACTCAAAACAAAGATTCTGCCCCGGGTCCAATATCTTGTTTTTTATAAACAAAGATTAACTATTAATGTTAAAATGATCAAAATTATTATAATTAAAGTAATTTTTAAATTATTTTTCAATATAATTAAAGAGAAAAGTTAGAAAAATAAGATAATTTAAATACTATAATTAGAAAAATAAAAATTGTATAAAGTAATAAATAATATTTTATATTCCATAAAATAAATAAAATATATTAATATAAGTAAAATAAATAAACATATAGCAATATCCACAATGCCTCCACACAATTCCTCAAACATAGTAATAAAAAAAATCCAACTTCAACGACCTTTTTAGAAATCAGTGAATTTGAAGAGCATAGATACGTGCGTGAGTCCAATATCTACTCCATAAACTAAGATGAATTCAATTTCAACTCGAGAGTAGCTCTTAAGGCTTGAACTTTACTTTTTCTTTTCTACTGCAAAAGAAAAGAAAAGAAAAGAAAATATAAGGAATATACACATTCATATCTACTTATATCAAACACTCGTCTAATTGGACAATATAACTTTTATCTATCCCTTCATGACCAATCCAGTTATACCTAGTGCTATCAAAAATGGTTTCAGCCCGCGGGTTTGGGCTTAGTATGCCCAAGCCGTTTAAACGCGGGCTTTTTTGACCCGCTCCGTTTAGCCCGCGGGTCAGCTCAGGCCAGACGTGAGCTAGTCCGTTTTTTTAATTTTTTTTAATTTTTTTTCTCAAAACGACGTTGTTTTAATTTTTTTAAAAAATTAAAAAAATATTTTTTTGCAAAACGACGTCGTTTTGCTAAGCCGCTGCTGGTTATCAGGGGCCGCGGACTGGGGGTTCCCAGCCCGCGGGCCAAACGGGCCAGCCCGTTTCGGTCCATTTCCATGGCCAGCCCCTGCGGGCCGGACTGGACTGGCCCGTTTGACAGCACTAGTTATATCATACTAAATGTACTTTTTTTCAGCACATGCTATGGTTTTTGAACCACAAATAAATATTTTTTTATCTAAAGGTTGGGGAGCATCAATAGTATTTTGGCAAATCAAAGTCAGCATGATAAAAGAGAAAAGTAGTAAACAATTTAAAATTTTAAAAAATTATCATTAATCTTCTTACACCTATTATTTCTTTAACTTCTTTCATTAAATTATCTCTTTCTTTTTTTTATGTCTTCTCTTCGTTAACACTCTGGAATCCTTCAAATAATGAAGATCAAAATGATATATTCCCCTCAAAATTTTCACTTTGTATGGAGCCCTAAAGTTTTCTTTTGATATCAAAACTTATTTTTCAGATTCACTTATAATAACCAAAACAAAGTTAGATATTGTAAGTTTTTGTTAGGCTGCTTGGTGGCTTCGACGCTGTAGAAATCTTTATTAAAAATAAGATTTATCTAGATATTTAACGGTCTACTTGCAAAGTTAAAGAAAGCATTGTACTAATTTTCATGACTTGAGAAATGATTTCGCTAATAGAATAATCTCATAATTTTAGATAATGATTTTGATAGTAGAGGCTTTTAATATTATATCTTTCTTTTCTTTAACTTTAGAATAATTTACTTTGACTTTTTCTGTAATAATCCTCATTGTTAGATTGAATAATTATTTCATTAATAGTGAATAATTATTTTTTAATAAGGAATCATTATTGATGTTAGAGCAAATAATTATTCTTGTGTTGAATGCTCATCATAAAATGAATAATTATTCTTGTGTAGTTGAATAATTATTCAAACTATAATATATAATTATTCAATACGCATTGATTACTCGTCGATAAGTGAATAATTATTCTTGAAATGTTGAATAATTATTCATTGTGCCAATAAGAATAATTATTCTTTGTGGCATGAATAATAATTCAACTTATAGTTGAATAATTATTCATTGCAAAAAGAATAATTATTTTTTTTAGGAAACAACTTTTATATAGAAGTGAATAATTATTCGTTTAACATATTAAATGAATTGAGCGATCATATCAAATAACTATTAATAACAAATTGAATAGATATTTACATATAACAAATAGTTATTTATAATAAAATTAATAGAATAATTATGAATAGTTATTCATAACAAACTAAATCGATATTTATATATAAGAAATATTCAACACACATTTGAATTAGTTGGATGATATGTTAAGAGTGAATAATTATTAATGACATGATGAATAATTATTCGTATGTAAACGAATAATTATTTATTTAACTCCTCCACTATGTTGAACTTTCATTTCTTAAGTTCTTCAATATTATTTGAAAATAAGTAAAAAATTATATATATATATATATATATATATATATATATATATATATGAGTAATTATTCGCCATTGCATAAATAATTACTCACATCTCTATAGTGAATGAATAACTATCATTTTGCCTTGAGAATTTGGAGTAGAAATCACATTCATTGCAATATAATTTTTTATTTTTAATAAAAAATTTTTCATTTATTTGTAATCTTAAATGTATTTGACATACATATAGCATTGCATGTATATGTGTGGCGAAAATTATTCAAACCTCTATTCATAATTATTCATATTATCTAAAATTTTATAAATTATTATTCACCACTGTGTAAATAATTATCCTGACTTCTATGGTGAATGAACATAATGTCATTCCACTATGATAATTTGAAGTAAAAATCACATCGATTGCAATTAATATTTTTATTTTTTGATACAATTTTTCAGCCATGTATAAATGATATTCCACTAAAGTTAATATGAATTTTTGTATTGAACAAACTCAAGCATAATAAAGATGAGAAAAATGATATGTACTAGTTACATAAGTTTAAATTATATTTTCTATTACATAAAACTCTAATTTGTACATAAATTCTTTTAGCAAAAATAGGTATTTCACCATTGTTTTGTCCTCCTCATTACTTATAAACACCATCACTACTTTTCAATTTTCTTCCCAATATAATGCAACCCTTATATTCAACACAAACTCTTATCACCATAATTATTTTTTTACTATCAAGAATACACCTTTTGATGTAAAGATAATACCTAAAATAAAAATATTCATCTAACAATAATCTTAGATTTTTTGTTTTCACTGTTCAGATTCAACAAGCCACTACTTTTTCTCAACAGACCACTCATTATATCACGAGCTCTATCCACTAAACCTACAACTATAACGGATGAATTCGTGAAGATTTGGCTGATTGATCTTTCACACATTGTCGATGTTGGCCTTGATTACGAAAGAACAATAGCAAAAACAAGAGAGAGAGAGAGAGAGAGAGAGAGAGTTGATATAATAGAGATTTAGAGAAGAGATAGATGAAATAGAAATGAGTGATCGGAATGGTAGAGGGAAAGAAAAATGAGTGGGAAAAAAGACATGTTATGATTTTCTTGAAAATATAGATTTAGGTAGGAGTCTAAAAAAATTTTTGTTCTAAAATACCCCTCATCTCTCTCAACTATTAGATCTAGATATTTCGATCTAATGGTTGTTGAGGTACTTCTGCATGTGTAGAAAAAGAACATTCAACATATTAAACAAATAGTGCCTTGACGACCCATATGTCCCCTGTTTGGATGGAAGAGGTTCTAGTTAAAAAATCTCTTCAGATTTTCGTATAGATATTTAATAAATTTTTCAATTTTTCCTTCCAAAAAAAAAGAGAATTATGTGTTTTGTGTTTCCTCAATCTGTAGACTGTTAGTATTAAATCAGCATTGACTTTCTGAATTAAGTTTCCCTACATAGCAAATGAAAGCTAGATCACAGCAGAAAAAGGAATTACAAGATTTTAACAATATTTATTTAGTTGATGAAGTGCATGGGCTGTGCCAAGGTTTGGTACCATATAATATAAGCCAATCCGCATCTATAAAAGTATTTGAGGGGGAATGAATTGCATAACTCTTATAGTGATTAATATGTGAAGTCAATATATATTTGACGTGAAAGAATTGCTCAATCCATCTATATGGGATCTATGTGAGTAGTATAATATTGCTCTGATACTATGTTTAAAAATAGAGTTTGAGTCTAACACTACTTACAAAAAATATCTCAACAGAAGGAGTATTGCTCAAACTTTATGAGTGATTAATCTTTATACTTTATATGTTTCATTTCTTTTGACAATATTTAATCGGGTACGAAGTTTTATATAAAAATTTAAATTATATTATAAAAATAATATAATATAATAAAAAGTAAAAAATATGTGAGCTTGTAAATATTTTATATCAAATTTAAATATATAAAAATAATATATAATATGGTTAATGATTGATTGATACTATATATAAATATTAAAATGTTTAATAACCTTTAACGCTACTGTACAATTTTACAAAATCCAAGCACCGAATCAAGTGAGCTACAACCCATCCTTCTCCCTGATCTGCATGAAAATTTTCTATTCAAGAAATTACCTTCTGACGTATATATATAGAGCCTTCAAATCCTACTGGTTCTACATGTTTGTATTTTCGAGAACATAAAAAGAGAGGAAGCTCAGTTGTTCCGGCGAAAATGGAAGCCCAGGTGACCAATTCGTGGAGGAAAACCGTCCTTGTCCTCAACTGTCTAATGCTATCCATAGGAACCTCCGCGGGTCCGCTAGTGATGCGGCTCTACTTCATCAAAGGAGGCAAGAAAGTATGGCTCTCGAGCTGGTTAGAAACCGGAGGATGGCCAGTCATATTCATTCCACTCCTAATCGCCTACTTCAACCGCAAGAAAGTTGAAGGACCCGGCACCAGGATCGTGTTCATGAATCTTCGCGTGTTTATGGCCACCGCTGTCATCGGTATTCTCACCGGTTTAGACGATTACTTGTATGCCTACGGGGTGGCTCGGCTACCGCTGTCCACTTCTACGCTTCTTATTGCCACACAACTTGCTTTCACTGCGTTCTTCGCTTTCGTACTTGTGAAGCAGAAGTTTACGTCGTATTCAATCAACGCAGTTGTCTTGTTGACAGCGGGTTCCGGCGTTTTGGCTCTGCATACGAAAAGTGACCGGCCGGAGGGCGAGTCAAATAGGTTGTACGTTTTAGGGTTCGTTTTGACACTTGGAGCTGCTGCTTTGTATGGGTTGATTTTGCCGTTGGTGGAGTTGATGTACCAGAAGGCAAAGCAGGCGATTACCTATACTTTGGTCTTGGAGATCCAGCTGGTCATGTCTGCCTTTGCCACCGGTTTCTGCACAGTCGGCATGCTCATAAACAAAGATTTCCAGGTTCCATATTTTCCACTTCTCTCTGTCACACAGTTAAGAAATGGTTAGATCAACTCTGAGCCATGTAAATTAATGATTTAATGATTTAATGATGAAGATTAAATAAGATTCAAGATTTTTTCCTAAGAAGATGAAGATTAATGCGGTCACGTTTTTCGTCCTTTTTTTGTTTGTTCTGTTGATTCTGCCGCCCTTGGTTAGGTGGTAGTCAAAGTCGGGTGTTAAACAAGTTCGGTGCGCGTGTCCAAAGATCTCGTCTCCATTTCCTAGTCATTTTTCTTGCCGCCAATTTCATTGGAGCTCACCCTCTTCCTTTCTTAATTAGTAGTACTCCATTAATCTTGAAATATTAATTTTATTTATTAATATTAATAAAAATTTAATACATTTTTTCATTCTTATTTATTTAATTACTATCTATTTTAAATTTTAAATATTTTAATTGATAAATTATAATTAAAGAAGAAAATATATTTAATGTTAAAGGAACGGAACTATATCTGTTTACTTTCAATTTTATAAATTTTAATGAATTTTTATATTTACGAAAATAGCAAATAAAATTTTGTATTTCGAGACAACTAAAGTGTTTTTTTTAAGTTTTATTTCTAGGTAAGCAATTGAATGATTTCAAATTCCCAAGCCTGCTAATGCGCCGGGGTCTGATAATTAATGGACCATGCAACTGTCATTTTGGGTCAGTCGGACGTATCAAAAAATGGAGAATTTAATACTCCTTGTAGAACTGTCAACATAATGTAAGAAATGTTCGGACTCATTTTCAAGAACCATTAACTCTCTTTTAAATATGAGTTCCCTTTAAATATTGTAATAGAGATTAAAATTTATTAAAATTTATAGTTCAAAATAAAAAGATTTACACTTTTAACTTTAATTATAATTTATTCATTAAAGTATTTAAAATTTTAGAATAAAGAATAGTTAAAGAAGGGTAAGAATGGAAAAAATATATTAAATTTTTATTAATATTATAAATATATTATAAATAGATAAATATTATGAGACAAATAAAAAATAAATTAAACTAATATTTCGAGACAAAGGAGTAAAAAATTTTCCCCTTTACATATTATATTTATTTCTGTATAAATTGATGAGTAATTACTAGATAGTCTCCCTAAAGGACTACAGTTTATCCGAAGCTGTTTTTTCATTTTTTTTGTTTCCATTTCTATAGTGCTTTTGATTTAAAGTTATTACTTCTTCCTTTTTAAAACATAAAATCTTTTCGTAATTTTTGATATATTAAAGAAGAAAAAAATAAGAGGTATTTTTATTATATTTTTAACTAATTCTACTTATATAATAGAAAATGAGATAATTATATTTATGGGTGAGAGTTAGTAGTGTCAAACGGACTAGCCCGCTCCGGCCCGTGACGGGCTGCCCTTGAAACGGGACGGAGCGGGCTAGCCCGTTTTTCTCCAAGGCTAGAAAATCTCAGTCAGCCGGCTTTACAAAACCACGTCGTTTTGCAAAAAAAAAAATGATGTCATTTTGAGAAAAAATATTTTTAAAATATTTTAAAAACATCAAAATGATGTCATTTTAGAAAAATATAAAAAATAAAAAAGAAAAAAGCAGTCGGCTCGCGTCCGCCCATCTCAAAGCTCACTGAGCTAAACGAAGCGAGCCAAAAAGTCCGCGTTTAAACGGGTTTGGGCATGCCCGCCTATACAGGCCAGCCAGCGGGCTTTGGCCTATATTGATAGTACTAATGAGAGTAAATTTAAAAAATAAATTTAAAAATTTAAAAAAGATCAAACATTTTGAAAAGAAAAAATGACCCAAAGATTTTATATTTTGAAACATTAAAAGTACATATTTTATTTTCCATAATAAATTCTAAGGATACATGAGCTAATATCAAATAGTTAACTAAGGAAAAGTTTAGGAGATGTGCTTTGGAGGCCTCTCTTCCCTTTAGTCTAGGGTAGAGAACCTTAGGATGTATTTGAATTGCAACTCATTTGAAAGAAAAATATATAACTTTTCAATTTGAATTTATTATTTTAAAAAATAATTTACTTTTATAATTTTCAATACAATTTTAATTCTAATTGAAACTTGTTCACTAATCACTATATACACTATTAGCAAGAGGTTCAATTTATTTAATAAAAGAATTTGGTTATAATTTATATAATAATATTATTGTTCAATTAACCAAATGTAACATTTTGCCTTTTTTAATTATTTAATTAGACTGTAATTTATGCAGGCAATAGGTAGCGAAGCAAAGGCATACCAACTGGGAGAAGCTAGATATTATGCAGTTCTAGTAGGGAGTGCCCTTCTTTGGCAATGCTTCTTCTTGGGAGCCATTGGAGTTATCTTCTGTGGTTCATCTCTGCTTTCCGGTATTATAATCTCTGTTTTCCTTCCTGTCACAGAAATTTTAGCTGTCATATTCTACCACGAAAACTTTAGCGCAGAAAAGGGAGTGGCTCTCTTCCTCTCTCTTTGGGGTTTCGTTTCGTACTTCTACGGCGAGATGAAACAGAGCAAAAAGACAAAGAGGCAGAGGCAGAGTCAGTCTCAGGAGAAAAATCAACAAGTTCCAGAAACAGAGATGAGTGCAATGGTTGAACCATGATTTTTCCTTACGATTGCAGGCATTTAGCAGTTTTAGTTATTTGTATTTGGCTTGTTGTCGCTCTTCATTTAGTCAGCATAGTATATGCTGTCAT
The DNA here is from genome assembly GCA_030512225.1 of Rauvolfia tetraphylla. Lineage (NCBI taxonomy): Eukaryota > Viridiplantae > Streptophyta > Magnoliopsida > Gentianales > Apocynaceae > Rauvolfia > Rauvolfia tetraphylla. Next base: position 5,371,084 of record JAJQKT010000058.1, on the reverse strand, counting down.
GTCGAAATATGATATTGCCCTTTGGAAAATAATGAACAGTCAACTCTTCCTCTTTCCATAAAATGAGAAATTACTTTCTTCTCCTAACGAGCGTGCGACATTGCCAGAGCTATTCTCCTCCTGGCGGAGCAAAATCTAGGTAATTGACAACCCTATCCTTCTTTAATCAACGTACTATCGCTTTCACATTAAGACTGAAACTCTTTTCTCTCTAAGTTCGTAACGTTAACATATTCCTTCTTCCCCTTCCGTCTAGATCCCGTCCTGCACTGTAATTTTATTATATGTATAGAATTGAATTTTAATCGTTGAATCAAATTTTGTTAGGTTTCAACTTGGTCCAAATTTGAGGCTACAATTTGAAGTCTAAAATTATAGGTAGTGTTCAAAAATTGACTATTGAATTGTTAGGCAAAAATTAGGCAATTCAAAGTAAAAAATAACAACTTAAATTCAAGAATTGTGGATGGTATATGCCTATAAATACCAATGCATAATGAGAGAATGTCATTGGTAATATTGGTGAGAGAATTGAAGGCACCAAAGAAGGAGAGAAAAGAGAGAAGAGAGAAAAGAGTGAGGTTTTATCATTCTTTTGTGAGTTTGTGTTTTATCTCTTTTCTTTGATATCCACCTATTTTGGTGAAGATAGTTGTGTTACCTTCTAGTATATCTAGAGGAAGATTTGTTACCCCCATTTTTTATAGTGGAAGTATTGGTCAATATTTGGCCCGTGGTTTTTTACCCGTTTTGGGATTTTTCACGTAAATCTTGGTGTCGAATATTTTCAAGTTTTTGTCGATTTATTTCTCGCTAGGTGGTTATTGATAAATTCTCACTTTATCAATACCGGAGTTTTGGGAGAGTCATTTTAATCCCTCAGTAGTGTGTGTTATTTATTTTGGGATTTATTTTTCATTGTTTTGTTTTATTTATCCCAACCTCCCAACAAAGTGGTATCGAGCCTTGGTCAATTTTTTTTTAAATGGATGAGTCAACTTCTTCTTCCGGTAGCATGATTAAATTGACTTCAAGTAACTATCGTTTGTTTGGAGCTCTAGAATGGAAGACTTGTTATATTAGTAAAGATATGTATGAACTCATTCTTGGTGATGTTGCAAAACCAGAGGGTACAACTGATGTTGCATGGGCAAAAATGCATAGAAAAACTATTGGTCATATTAGGAGTTGGATTGACCAAAGTGTGTTTAATCATGTTTCAGGCGAAACAAGAGCAGATGTGATGTGGAAAAAATTAGAGACCATGTTTGAAAGAAAATATGGTCTTAACAAAGTTTCTTTGTTGAAACAGATCATGCGATTGCAGTACAAAGAAGAAGCAAATATGTCCGAGCACCTGAATGATTTTCAGGGATTAATAAACCGCACTGATGCTGTAAATCTGAAGCTAGATGAGGAGGTACAAGCACTCTTACTATTTACTTCACTCCCTGATAGTTGGGAAACACTACTTAAATTCTGCTCCAAGTGGTGGTGTTACATTGGAGATGGTCAAAGAAACTTTGTACAATGAAGAAACCAGGAGGAAGGATCAAGGATTAAATTCGGAGTCTCAAGCACTTGTTCGTTTGAAAGGAATCACCGGGAGGGAGAAGTAAGTCCAGAGATCCCCACAACGAGATATGACAGATCAAGAGGTAAGTCCAAGTCTAAAAGAGATATTGAATGCTTCTATTGTCACGAAGCAGGGGCATTACAAGAATGAATGCCGAAAATGGAAGAAAGATCGAGCCAACACAAAAGGAGAAGTCAAGGAAGAAATTTCAAAGACAACTTCCACAACAACCGATGATGAAATCGAACTTGTTTGTGATGAGGAATAGGCTTAAAACATCCCCGAGTTCTATCCGAATGCAGGGAGAATTATGGAATTTGCACCAAGTTCTATATTCTCAAGCCATGGCTGGTTGGAGACATGGAGTCGATGCTCGCTAATAGATTTTAAGCGAGTATGAGAAGTACGAGCAAACAATATACCGTACAATGATAAATGATTTTTATTTATTCTCTTATAAGAAGGTTTTTTTTTCAATTGTAATCTTCACCAATAATTACTTATTATTCGACTATTTATGAAATGTTTTGCCAAGAATATAAGGTTTGAGTTGTCCTCTCTCGTCATTTGCCTTCTATATATCCACCCTCTCCATATTGTCAAGGCCATGAAGATGACAGCAAGGTGGAAGGATTTTGAGGTCTATATAAATCCTTAATGTCCAAATATCACGTTGTTAGGGAGATGGAGCCAAGACACCTAAAAGCACGACACCACATAACTCTAGTGGCTATTATTAAAAATAAGTTCCTAATTAAAAAGTTAACGCTCAAGTACTTATCCATATTACTCTCCTCCACCACTTCCTCATGGTCCACCTCCACCTAAATCTCCATGCAATACAACATCGCCGACACCATCACAAGTACCTCCTAAAGCTTCACCACCCTCACTACCACCTCATCATCCAAAGCAAAAACCTCCCTGCGGTTTCCATTTGCAATTTGCCACCTTCGCCGCATGCACCGTCACTACCACCTCATAATTCCCAACCACCTGTACCAACACCTTCTACTGTCCCAGCTATCTCTCCCGGTGGTTCAGTTCCAAACTTGCCACCTCAAGGTCCTCAACTTCAAGGACCATCCCCACCACCAGCTCCAATATCTTCTCCTACATCAGCAGCACCTCCTGGAGGTTCAGTTCCAAGTTTTCCACCTTCGGGAGCACCAACGCCCTATCCTTCACCTCATAATTCCCCAACCCCTGGGCCTGGAGGTCCGGTAGTCCACCACCAAGGAACTCACCAACTCCAGCACCAGTACCCTCCCATGGTCCGATTCTTCCACCAAGTAACTCTGGGACTCCACCACCAGTCCCTCAAGCAATAAATTATAATCATGGGATGTTACACTTTTATCCTCATTCAGCCAAAAAAAATCCAAAAGTAAATAATTATTTATTTTTTGTTTTGAACGAAAAAAAAGGAACATTTAATTGTGATTCCAAGAGCATGTTGGTCTTGGCAACAAGGCTAAACGGCGGCAAATGGAGGGGTCAATAATTTTACGAGCATGGCTCTCGTGCTTAGGTCTTCATCTGATCTAATCCCGACTAAATAGAAGTTGCTGGAGATCATGCTAATCCCGACCTAAGTTGTCGAGATTGAGTTTTGTTAAGTTTTTCTGTGTGGTGGAAATTATATAAAGTTTTTTTTCTAAAAAATGAGTATTTTTATTTAGTTAAGAATTAGAATCTCAACTATAAAGTGGTTAAGGAAGATGGACGTGAGTCGAAACTAAAATCATTGACTTAATAAAGAGCCATTGCAATTAATGTTCTTTATTGATACTATAATTGCCTTATCTAAGTGATAAGAATTAAAATATTCTAATTAAAATATTAAGAGTTTAATTTTTATTGAGTATATATATATATATATATATATATATATATATATATATATATATATATATATATATATATATATATATATATATATATTTGCTTTATAAAAGAGTAATTGTCTCTTTTGTAATAATTTTTATAACTCTGTGTTATATTTGATAAGTCCCACTCAGCATGATGCTATTTCATGTGGAGTCCTTACCATCTCCAGCTATGCTCAGATCTGCTCCTAGACTCAGACTCTCCGACTTCCACTCCTTTCTTCCCTCTTGATCTTCCACCACACTACTATTCATGAACTTCTACTTATTGTCAAAACAGACTCGTAAGTTGGCTTGTTTAGCTCAGTAATATAAATGTACTTAAATTTTAAATTTTTAAGCCCATTTAAATACAAACCAAATTTGCTCACTTTATTTAGTTTTGCAAGTTAATTTTTTTATATATTTAAAATATTATAATAAAAGTAATATACAAATTTAGGAATGATATATGTGCATGTATATATATATTCTACCTCTCTTGTGGGGTCATAGTTTTGGCAAAGATGTTCTACCATCTCTGTTTTAATAGTCATCAACTTTAATTCGACTAGGGCATCAAAACTAGTTGATTTAATAGCGTCCATCTTCGACTTGCACGAGGATCCATCAGCAGTGCACGATTCACGTCCACAATCGGTTATAGACAGCACTTAACTTGAAATCTTTGAGAACCCATATCTGTTAATCGTTGAAGGAGAAGAGGAGAAGAAGTTTTGAGAGAGAGTTTGAGAGATTTTGAGCGATGAGAGAATTTAAGCGCTTATGTGAGCAAGCAATTGATGTGGTGTGAGGCTGCGCGACTGATAATATTTACCACTATTTACTAAAATAAATAATTATTTACTCTTATCCTGTGCAGGTAAGTGAACAATCGTGTTGTATTGAATAATTATTCACTCTTCTAATCTCCCATTTAATGAACAGCCATTTTTTAAGAGAATAATTATTTATTCTTATCGTTTGTTAGCTCAGTGAACAGTCTTTTTGTGCCAAACGAAGCGTACTTTACTGCCGTGTAAAGAGAAGAAATGGCAGGTGTCAGGGAGTTTTCATGACTTTTTAAATTTCAAACCATCTCTCAGATTTTTTATCTTCATCCAATTGACATTTGATTGCCCAAAATGCCCATCATACTTTCTAACCATTGGATCAAAAGATAACGAATAGTAACCAATCGAATGGTGCAAAAGTCATCCGCATGTGTGGAAAAAAAAAGTTTTCAGCATAGCAACCGGACCGCTTTCTTCCCTCGTGATCTTCCACCACATTACTATTCATGAACTTCTACATATTGTCAAAACAGATTAAGACTTGCAAGTTGATTTGTTTAGCCTGTAATATAAATGTACTTGAATTTTAAATTTTCAAGCCCATTTAATTATGAGCCAAATTGGCTCACTTTGTTTACTTTTGCAAGTTAATTTTTTAATGTATTTAAAACATTATAGTAAAAATAATGTACATATTTAGGAATGATATATATATATATATATATATATATATATATATATATATATATATATATATATATATAATTATTTTAAAAAATATTATTGATTATTCAAAGATTATTTTTATCTCAATCATGAATTTATATGTTCATATATAATAAAAAAAGAGAAACAAAAAGTATATATAGGAAAAATTCTCCTAGTGCTACTTCTACTAGTGACAAGTTGGCGACTAGTAATTAGAAACATTCTTTATTTAGCAACCATGACGGAGCCAAGTTAAACCTACGAGGCCTTTTTTTGGTTTTTGAAAGGAATGTATTACATGTATTTGGTATATATAATAGTGTAAAAACATATAATGAATATATAAAATGGCCTTCCACACAAGCAATTCTCCTTTTATTTCAAAGAATTTTGCTATTTGGTTATTTTATTTCTTTTTATTATTACTGAAAAATCTTAAGGTAAAAAAAAGTTCTTTTCTTTTCTTTTTTATTTTTTAGTGTCGAATTATAAATTTAACATGCTTCTTTCTTTCTAAAATTTACAAAACTATTATCTTTTAGTGATAAATGTATTTTATTTTTTAGCTGTAATTATTTATAAAAGGTTTATTAAACCCTTGTAGTGCAAGATCACCAAAACATAGCTTATTAAGAGAATAAAAGCACAAATATACTATGTGAAAATAAAAGAACTATTAAATAATGTTGATGTATCATAAAGAAATTAATAAATTAAGTTAAATTAAACGTGAAAAAAACTCTCAAAACATGATAAACAACTTTATATCTTAACAAATAACAAGTAGGGAACTAATTTCTCAGTACTATGTATTGGTTCTTGTTGGCAAATAATCTATATATTAGTTTATTTTGATTTTACAATTTCCTGGTGAATTATTTATGATCGTGATGAGGGAAACGCATTATAAAATTTTAAAAAAAAATCCTTACAAAAGTTTTAATGTAAAACACAGTCATCAATTATCAGATGTCAAAAACACAAAAGAATAAAAGAATATTAAAATAACTAGTTTTTTCATATATTCCAAAATATATAATCTATATAAAAAGAATATCAGAAAACACAGCCATATTTTCTGGACTCTCGGAAAACTATTCACATATTCCAAAATATACGAGAGCCCGTCAGACAGCAAATCTATTCAACACTAGAGTTAAAACCTCCACCAACGTTTGTTATCCGCGACTCTTTTTTAGCCCCAATTCTGGGTGCTGCACTATCAGAATAATTCTCGCTGGACAGCCTTTGAACATGCACGGTAGCTCTTTTTGGCCTGGAGATTTATTCATCATACACTAATTACTACTCCCCCTATTTCAAATAAAAAATATAAACCCTTTCGATTTTTTTTCTTAATCATAGATTAAGAAAGAAGAAAATAAAAAAATATTTTTTTATTATATTTCTAATTAATTTCACTAATATAATAAAGAATTAGAGAATTATATTTATAATAAGGGTAATTTTAGAAAAATAATTCTTAAAAATTACAAAAAGTTTAGTATTTTGAAAATGGAGAAATTTGCCAAAAAACTTTTATACTTTGAAAGGAGGCAGCGTCAATCAAAGAATTCAAAATTTAGGTATTGTCAATGGAATATTGCAGATCTCGTACCTCAGTGTCCCAATCACAGTTTGTGGTCTTGATAGCCAATATTATTGTCTGCACAGCAGTCCCTCCAAAAATCATACCGCTCCAGATTCCCTGTTTTTTTGCAAATGCAAAGGCATATGGTGATATCAACTTAGAGCATGTACCGCCCTAGAATACTTGAAACATAGGAGTCTGTTACCGTCAACTTAAAAGAGTACTTTGGATCTAGCATGATATGCTTTTTCCAAAAAATGAAAAATTATAGTTAAAATTTTTTTCATCCAACAGCAGAGAAAACAAAGCAAATTACCACTTAAAAAAATTAAAAAAACATGACAACTTGTGAGGGCACTGCTACATCTCATGATTCTTATTTGTGCATGACATCTTAATTGGTAAATAGAAATGCATCTGTAACTTCCAGGGCTAAATCCTGACGTGGCTAACCCTGAATATGAATTAGTTTTGAGTTATCAGAGCATCATTTCTTTCTATGTAAAATATAGCGTGGGAAGAACTGAAATGGCAATTACAACTAGTCACTATTAAGTCAAGCTAGAAACATACCTGAACACCTACGTGGAAGAGCCATCCCATTACAACACCTATAGGAAGTCCAATGAGGTAATAGCAGGTCAGATTAACATAAGCAGCCCATGACTGCCAACCTGATCCCACAGCCACCCCTACAATAATCAATATAAGTTCTTGAGAGATTTGATCCCAGATTTAGATTGAACCCAATATAAATCAATTAAAGGGATATGGGACACACCTGATAGAACTGGCTGGACACTGTTGAGCAAAATCGTAATTGCTAAGAGGTAGGAGAGGTCATCCACTGCTTCAATGACTTCCGAACTTGATGAAAAGATGAGCGCAATTTTGTCATGGAACATCATTATCAGCATGGAGAAGAAGATGCCAATTGCTGTAGATTGCACTACAGATACTTCAGTGGCGAATTTGGCTGCTTCTCCGTTCCCTGCTCCAAGCTCATTCGCAACCCTTACTCTGTTAATTTCATCCAAATTGAGTTAGACATGGATAATAAACCTTTATCAAGCAACAACAATATGTAGCAATTTTCTTAAGCCATTCTGGAAACCTTTAATATCTTGATATATATTAGAAGATGTTTAAACTATGATGCTTTTGGATGAATATCTCTTTTCATTAAAATTCTATGTTACTGATTTAAATCAGTACCCTGTTGCAGCAAAGAAGGCCAGAGGAATCATCATCTCCCACCCATTTATGCCCATGCTGTAAAAGATAGCCACCAAGAACCAGGTTATTCTCAACATTTAACAGACAAATCATAAATTTTAAATTGGAAAAATAGAAACAAATTTCTTATATACTACATGATATTTGGCAGCAGCATACCACACGGTCATAGCGCCAACTGCAACTGTAGCATTCTCTGAGTTTTTTATCATCAGGATCAATATTCTGTAATACCAATTCTCCAAGCTGCATAATTATATTCCGTTAAAGATCCCTAATCAAAATAAATTACATTCCTTTTACAGGTCATGGGAATATGGATGAGGGGGAGAAAATCACCAAAGCATTACACCAGAGGCAGCAGAAAGTTTGAGGAACTCCCACATCCCAGAGAAGGCTTGCCAAGAGAAACCAGTCCAAGTCTTGGGACACCCTCCGCAAACAACATAAGCAAATAGCCCAAAGACTAAAATCCACCACGAGATATCTAATGTAACAGCAATACCAACCACCCCAAGTCGAAAATGATAAACCAAAACCCAACTCGTAAGCACATGAACCACTAAGACCAGTAAAGAGACCCAAGCAAGTACTGCTGTCTTGAGCTGACTCTGCAAGAACCTCTGTAATGTGCACAGAAATGCAAAGCTGAAGTGCTGCGGGATGAACCACAAAGCCACCAACCCAGATTGTTCTGCCACATTATCAGGTTGCCCTAAAAGCTTCAGAATTGGTGTTGCGTACACATAAAAAGGTAACAATGCTATACAACCTGTCAGCAGAATAATCCACGATCTCTGCATATATATCCCCAACATGTGGTACTTTTTGGCGCCAAATGCCTGCCCACACAACGTCTCCAGTGCACTTGCCATTCCTAACTAGTGCAAGAAATAAAGAAATATTTTCAAAAAAAAGCTAACAAGGTAAAATTGATTGTTTAAACAGCCAATTAGGAGAGCATTCTGAATTATTCAAACTTTAACCCCAAGTTAATTTGAAGAGTCACATTGAGTTAGTTCATTCGATCATATCAATTAATTGAATTGTGAATCTTGCATTATATGTTCAAGAAGAGAATTATTAAGACTTCATTCAAGTAAGAAAAAATACCAGGAGACCAAAACTGAAACCCACAATGACATTGTTGGCAATGGAGATGGAAGCAAGTTCAGCATCACCAAGATGGCCAGCAAAGGCTTGGGTAGCAATGTTCATAGCATATGAAGCGACACGGCTAAAAATGGAGGGACCCGCCACAACCCAGAGCTTCTTTGATTCTTTCCACACCCTTTTCTTGAGACTTTTCTCTTCACTTCCAACAGCTTCACCATTGCCTGAACAGTTAGTTTCAATCTCAGGCAACAATGGCTGGTGAAGCTCTTCGGTTCTTGAAATCCTCCCCATTTGCACTCAAACTAAACAATTTCCACAAGTGAAAACAGTGAGATATGAAGCCTTAAGTTTCTTATGATCGTAAAGCTGGAAGAAAAGTTCTTCAAGAAAGTGAAATGCATCAAAACTCTGGTGGAGATGGCTGAAATCACCATGTCTAGAGCAGATGGTGTCAGAGAAAAGCATGCAGAGATTGCAAGATGGCCACGTGGCTGTGCACGTTTATAATGGTGACCAGTAGCGTTTGAAGATGGGAGTCATTCCGCGCGAGTTACCATTAACATTGATGAACCTTTTGACTTTAGCTTGGAAATTGTTGCCAAAGATGATGCTTAGTAAGTACTTTGAATTCTGCAAGAGTGCATACCTGTCCAAATTATAGAGATTCTGACGTAGTAAAAAATTTTTAACGCCTTTGCTTTTTTCTTTTCCTTTTCCTTTTCCTTGTGCTTATTTTCTGACGTAGTAATAGGGAGCACATTGTCTTATGTGTTATCCCCAGAAACAATGATTTTCCTTTTTTCTTTTTGAAGAAAAAACAGAAGTCCTACTACATTATTCAGAAACGGCGATAAATCTGGAGTGTTTTTAAGATGGCTATATGACTCTTGACCCTCATTTAAATTCAAAATTTTTATCTTGTTTTTACAATTTTTTTAAAAAAACTCTTAAATTGAAACTCAATTTAAATACCCTGCATGCGTTTTTATTATTAATACATGCATACGTCCATCCAAAAGCGACAATACCAAGCATAACAATTATTTTGAAACAAAAATAATATTATACAAAATGATTATTCTTAAAATAGTATTTAAGTGATGTAATATATCGACGAAGAGAAGAAAAGTACCTCCCTGAAAAATGAATGCAGAAGTCCGGGTAACTTTCTTAAGTAGTAATACTTGAAGTCAAATAATATTAGCAAAAGATAATGTTCTTTTCTATTTAAAAATTGAATGCTTATTTATTCATTAGATATTAGACGGAGAGTCAAAATAATTTGGTGACAATTGGGAGCCTTCGAGATAAGTGCTAAAGAACTCTTGTATAATTCCCACCAAAAGGACAAAGAAAAAGAAGTCTGGTAAAAACAATTATGCATTAAAATCTTGGACAGGAATTACATGGGACAAACAATTGATTCTACATGTGCTTACATCGTCCTTCTGGATGTGAGCTTACTGAGCCTGTAATTTTCTTCAAGGGGATTCTTTTAACCAAATAAATAATACTTAAAGGTGCTTGGTAAATCAGGGCTTCCTTTTTAAATTTTTTTGGCTGGGTTGTTAAATCAGGGCTTTGATGTTTAACGTTGTTTACCTGTTTTTCATGTTTGCTGACTTGTGTCTATGAAAGAATCTATGCATTCACTTTTAACCTGCGAGTTGCAAGATGAAAGTTTCAAGGTTATGTACAGAAATTTGCACGGCCATTAGCAATAAATGACTTGTTTTTCCTGAACTATAGCCACAGACGCTCAAGGATGAGTTATCTGTAGGAGAGCAAGATTGGAAAGTTTACCTCTTTCTTACATTTATTTCTCATTCCAGCCCAAGAGCCCTGTTAATAATTTCAGCAAGGAACAGGATTAACCTCATTAAAAACACAGTTTGGAGGTTCATAAACCTGGTAATTGGGGTAAACGACAATAAGTTTCCCTCTGAACTAGTATGTTTGCCTCTATGATTTCTTATATCCATTAGATCTTATATAGCACAAAGCAAATAGATAAGTGGCTACTCTTTTTTTCTACGGCGCTGCCAGATGCTTAATTACTTGTACCTTGAAGCCGAACCCAAGAACTGATCCCAGAATGATCCCAAGAGGCACTCCAATAAGATAGTAGCTTCCGATGTTTACATATGCCACCAATGCTTGCCAACCATATCCAACAGCAACTCCTGCAAAGTTGAATACCCCGTAAAATGATAAGTAGAGTAAATTTCATCCTCCTTCATTTCAGGATTAGCACTTCAAATAAAACTGTCAAGCTATGTTAAGTATATTACCTGAAAATATTGGCTGGACACAATTCACAAGAATGGTAGCTGCCAAGAGGCCTGAAAGTTCACTGACCATCTCGATAACAGAAATGCTTGATGTGAAAATTGTTGCTAGTTTATCAGGGAAGGCCAGGATACAGGAAGAAAATATCAAGCCCATGACAAGAGAGTTAAGCAACGATATTTTTGTTGCAAACTCTGCACCTTTCTCGTTGCCAGCTCCTAGCTCATTTGCCACACGAATCCTATTTAAAGGTGTTATTCGAAAAGAAATTCCAATGTAATTGACAGTGATTTAAGTTTGTTTATAGTTCTACCAATGTTTTTAAGCAGAAAATTGCTAACTACTGACAATTTGAACTCTTATAGCAGATTAAGCTTCATACAGATAACTCAAAACTTATACTATAATTAGAAGATTATGCTTGGAAAACTAACTGAGCATTTTCAAACTTTTGCTATCAGAGCACAACTTAAAAGTTCTATTCCTGTTCATTTTTTTTTTCTTTAATGTTTTATTGAACTAGGATTTTGATTGTTTCTTTCTGCTTATCCTCCACTGCTCTGCACCAGGAATACAGAAGCCAGATTAAAAGAACCTTATGTAGACATGTTGAAAAGCAGCTCATGCTCAGACGTAGAACAGGTTTTGGTCTGAAATTTGATGACTCCAGGTCTACACAATTCCAGCTAGAATCCAAGCCAAACATCAACACAAGTGCACACAAGACAAGTCCAGCCAAACTGTATTCATAGAAGACTACTGGATTTCCAGATTCAAGTACCTTCACAAATCTCCAAAGTTCTTTAACAAGGAGATTTTACCACAGTGCCATTTGCTTATGTACTCGTGAGCTTGTGTAATTAGAAATTGGCTACTCAACAGATAAATTTGTGTCTCAAGATGTATATAAAAACTGAATTATGTTATTGCACTTAAGTTCGTACTAAAAAGAGAAGAATCTTGACTAGATTGACCGAGAATATGAGTAATTATTTTCTGGTCATCAGGTTACTAGTTGGTGGATTTTTCAAAAAAACGCATGCTCATGTGGTAAGAACTCCTAAAATTGGATCTTATGTTCATAAAATTAATAAGCCTTAAACTTTTCCTTATCAAGTATATTCTTTTCAGTAGCAAGCAAATAAGTGTGTATCTCAAGCTAAAATATTATATAGCTTGAGATTTTGAACATGGGGAAAAGTGAAAAAATGACCGATAGAGGCTTAAAACCATCAGCTTACCCTGTTGCAGCAAAAAGTCCCAGAGGAATCATGGACTGCCAGCCAAAGATACTCATGCTGTCCAAAATCAAGAAACTCCAGTAAGCATAAATGCGTTGAGGCCAAAAGATATGTTCAGGGAAGTACTAATAGCCTACCAGATAGACAAGGCATCAATAGCAACCTCATCATTCGTATAATAACCCGAAATTATAATCAGCACTCTGTAATAGACATTCTCCAATATGAAAGTTCAAGAATTTCAAATGATAGACTAATTCATCGGCAATTCAAAGGCGGAGGAAAATCAAGCAAAAAACATACGCTGGCATGACCCCAGAAGCCAGAGATAATTTGAAAAAAGTCCCAAAGCCCATGAAAAGCTTGCTGAGAAAAAACCAGTCCAAGAACGAGGGCATCCACCAAATAGACAATAACAAAAAGCTTATCAAAACATACAGCCACCAAGAAAAATCTAGCGTGAGCGTAACCCCAACTATGCCAACTCTCATCCTATGAACAAATATCCAACATATTAAAACATGGACCACAAGTACCAAACCCGAGACCAGGGCAATCACGCCTGTTTTCAGCTGGCACTGAAAGAATCTAATCAAAATAAATTGAAATACAAAGCTGAAATGCATCGGAATAATCCAAATCGCCACCACACCGGCTAGTTCAGCCACAGTTTTTGGTTGCCCCAGGAGCTTAAGAATAGGAGTGGCAAAAACAAAAAGAGGCAACATAACCATGGAGCTCCAGAACAAAACTATCCACGATCGTTGCAAGTATATACCCACCATTTGGTACTGCTTTGCTCCATAAGCTCGTCCACACAATGTCTCAAGAGCGCTGGCCATGCCCAGCTGGAAATCAAACTTCACAGGTAAGGAGACCACTTAATCATCACAAAGAAAAAAAATTGGGTTAATGAGGTTTAGTTACTACCAAGAAGCCGAAGGTAATGGAGATGATAACAGTGGTGACAATGGAGATTGCGGCGAGGTAGTGATTGCCCAGGTGACGGTGAAAGATTGGATGAGAACGGTGAGGGAGAACATGGCCAAGCGGCTGAAGATTGAAGGGCCGGCAAGTTGCCATATCTTGCTGATTTCTAACCATGTTTGCTTGACAAGAATTTGAATATCGGTCCCGTCGTCTGATTTTTGCTCATCTTCTTGGTGGCTTTGGGAGGTGGGAGACAACAGAGGCCGCTTAGTTTCCAGCGTCGTTATCGTGCACTAGGTCTACCGTCGTTCCCGTCCCGGAACGCCAATTAGAGTCCGAAAGATCCAAGGAACGACTTTTAGAATCCGTTAGTCAACGGAATTCCGCCGGCGCCCCCCATTTGGAGTTGCATCGGATTCTGATTCTCCCTTGATGTCATAGTATGCATGTCTCTTTGTTCTTTTTGTTATATATATATATATATATATATATATATGCCTACTCTTTTCATCCTAAATTATTTGTCGAATTTGAAAGTTTTCCATAGACTAAAAAAGATTAGTTTGCTTTGAATTATTGAGTTATACGGAAAAAAAACTATTTTGAGACTTTAAAAATAATTAATGTTGAGTTTTATGAATTAATAAATGTGAAAGTAAAATTAAAAAAATAATTAAATGCTTTTCTCTTCTTAATATAATTAATGAAAAATAATTTGAGATAAAAAGTTGACACTCATTTAATAAATAAATAATTGTAACGAATGTATTTTTTATAAATAATTTACTTGAAAATTTTAATATAAAAAATAAAATTAATCTAAATATACTATGTAATATTAAAATTTTAAGAATAATAATTAAAATTTATAAAAAATAAATATTTAAAAAAAGTCCAAAAAATTTATATTTGAAACAGAAAAAAGTATTATCTGTGGGCCTGTGGCTTCTAAATGGACGGTCGGGACTCTGGAGGAAAGAATTTTGGCTTGTTGTGTCACAATTTGGGCTCATTTGAGGATTGTTAGACTTTAGTTGGGCCCAAATTGTGAGCTTATACATTTGGAAACGGACAATATCTTAAAAAGTTACAGCCTACTGGTCTCCCTCTCTCTCTCTTACTCATCTCCATCTCTGCGTCAGTTTCTTGCGATCTGGCCCTTTCTTGCTATGTAGGAGCACCAATCTGGGCAAATTTACTTTTATTAATAATATTTTTATTATTTTACATCGTTATTTTATCTACAAATTATAACGATCTTTTTTTAATATTTGAACACAAAGGCATGTTTTGAACCCATCTTCCTATATTGGTACATGATACTCTTCTTTCTCGGTTTATTTAGATAGTATTTGATCAAATCAAACACACGATTTGATCATATTTCTCTCTCACGAAAAAAATAACTTTCATGGGGACCCAAAGACATAAATTTTTACTCAACCAAACATAATCCAAATACACCATATTTCTTGTGGATTGATTATTAACTTTTCATCACCTTCTTATGCGATTAATTTTAAAGTTCCGGATACATCTTTTAAGTTAATATTTAATGAAAGTGATGGAATTGAATTATCTATACTAATGATATTAAAGAATGGCGAAGAAGATGTCGAAGAAAAAATTAAAATATATTTATTTTTATTATTTTCTTTTATAGATTATCCATCCCGTGTATACTAAATGTGGTATGTTCTTTGTTACTATAGATTTTTAACCAATTTATATAACATCTTTTATTCTTATATGAACAAAGTATCTTAACTATATAAAAAACCATAAAAAAAAGAAAATGTCATAAAATCTTACTGGTAAATCCGTAAAAGTTGTTGGCTTCCTTCACACACACAGGTCTAATAAAAGCACTGATTAGCAAAATAAATATATTAAATAATCAGTAGATGTACTAAAAAAATCTACAGATCCTTTATACACCGATCATATTTTATCCTTAAAAATTGTTTAGAATAAAAAAAATAACTTCACCTGCTAAATTTTCATTTCAATATGTATGTTTTTAATTGAAGTGCATATAATCGCCCAACTTTATCACTTAGTGTTTTAAAAGGAGAGATTTTTAATTCAATAAATTTATATTCATATTCCACTTGTATACTTCATAAACTCGTGGATGTGCAAAAGAGGAATAGGCTTAAAACATCCCCGAGTTCTATCCGGAATGCAGGAGAATTATGGAATTTGCACCAAGTTCTATATTCTCAAGCCATGGCTGGTTGGTGACTTGGAGTCGATGCCTGCTATGGATGTTAAGCAGTCTGAGAAGTACATGCAAACAATATACCGTACACTGATAAATGATTTTTTATTTATTCTCTTATAAGAAGGTTTTTTTTTTTCAATTGTAATCTTCGCCAACAATTACTTATTATTCTGACTATTTATGAAATGTTTTGCCAAGAATATAAGGTCTGCCTTGTCCTTTCTTGTCATTTGCCTTCCATATATCCACCCTCTCCATATTGTCAAGGCCATGAAGATGACACCAAGCTGGAAGGATTTTGAGGTCTATATAAATCCATAATGTCCAAATATCACGTTGTTAGGGAGATGGAGCCAAGACACCTAAAAGCAGGGCACCACATAACTCTAGTGGCTATTATTAAAAAATAAGTTCCTAATTAAAAAGTTAACGCTCAAGTACTTATCCATATTACTCTCCTCCACCACTTCCTCATGGTCCACCTCCACCTAAATCTCCATGCAATACAACGTCGCCGCCACCATCACAAGTACCTCCTAAAGCTTCACCACCCTCACTACCACCTCATCATCCAGCAAAACCTCCTGCGGTTTCCATTTGCAATTTGCCACCGTCGCCGCATGCACCGTCACTACCACCTCATAATTCCCAACCACCTGTACCAACACCTTCTACTGTCCCAGCTACCTCTCCCGGTCGATCAGTTCCAAGCTTGCCACCTCAAGGTCCTCAACTTCAAGGACCATCCCCCCACCACCAGCTCCAATATCTTCTCCTACATCAGCAACACCTCCTGAAAGTCTTGCTATATATATGCACTACAAATTTTTTCTATTTATCCCCTTTTATATCCGCTATTATTATTATATACACAACAAGTCGTGTAACTTGTTGTATTGTCATCCACATTATCCATTTAAACCCAATAAGTCTGAAATGTTGTGCACGGCTGAGCCCTATCTTCATGTGGCCAAGCAAATCAATTGGTAATATTGGTTTAGGTAATGATCATTTGCTTAACTCTATATGAGAATGTTCCTCAATTTTTTTTTAATAAAAAAACCCTATATGTGCATGTATCTAACAACCAATAGGTATCTCTCCGAGTAAATTGACATATAATATAAGTTCAAACAATAAGGGAATTGCTGCTATATAACTCTGGTTATTCTTGCAAAGAAAGGAACGGGACTTTCCGGCGGAGACAATTTTGCAGGAAGTTATTGAAGTTTTATTTAACAAAATCACAGTTGATCATATCTTTCCGTACATGAAATACAATTTGCATGGTTTAGCAAAAAAAAAGGAAAAAAAAAGAAATACAATTTGCATTGAAGAAAATCTTGATTCAAAGTTGACTTTTTAGGAAAAACATAAATTTCTTTTTTTTTCTTTTTAATATTCAAGACCAGTCTAGACACACCTTAATGTAAAAGCACAAAAAATTGAACTCTCCTTGATGGCTTACAAACTAAAGTTGAAAGCGAATGTCAAATGATGCTATATGTAACAAATAGTGGATTACAGGCTGCAAATTGGCCACAAAAAAAAAAAAAAAGATTACAGGCTGCATAAGAAACCATAATGATTCATCAAATAAGACTTAAAAGTTTGATTAGCATTAACTGTTGAAATCCAGTAATTGTGTTTTAAAAGATTCTGATGATCTTCGGTACTAGTAATTGGATTAGCAAAGGCCTTGCTAGGGCTTGTTTGAGAGGCTACATGTATATATATATATATATATACATCGCCACCACTAGCACCACCTTACCTCATTGATAACCAACAAAGGTTGATTTAATCCACCATCGCTCCTCCTCAACCCTCCTTTTCCCTGACTACAACTAGTGTCCCCCCGGAATTAATGTCGAATTTCATAGTTTGTCCATTCCCACGACCAATCCCACCGCCCCCTGAAGCCTCCTATATAACTATCCCATCACCGATCCATCACTGTGTTTTGCAATGAGGTGCTTTCTCCATTGCAGAGTCCTCTTTTGCTTCCGGCCCTTGTAGGGCTAAAAAGTGCATAATCATCGATTAAGTATAATATAACTCATGAAAATTATATACATATAAAAA
This sequence comes from Rauvolfia tetraphylla, assembly GCA_030512225.1. Classification (NCBI taxonomy): domain Eukaryota; kingdom Viridiplantae; phylum Streptophyta; class Magnoliopsida; order Gentianales; family Apocynaceae; genus Rauvolfia; species Rauvolfia tetraphylla. Next base: position 5,353,426 of record JAJQKT010000058.1, on the reverse strand, counting down.
ATATTTTTATAAAGGAAAATAATTAGGCTTTGCACTTTCACGAACTCTTGCAAAGATTTTGTATCTTCGTTTACTAAGAAAAAAGCTCATCAGTTATCAACTTGAATGTTTTAAGGTGGGTCCGTAAGAACCTAACAAGCTCAATTTGGGCCCATTGGTTCAACGAACTGCCCATCAAGGCCAGTTTACAGTCTTAATTACTCTTTAAAGATATGAGAAAAGAAATGCTTCGGGCCTCCCCGATGCGTCCTGTAAATTAGAAACTCAGATGCAACCTGAAGTTTTATTTTTGGTTTATTTATGAAATTGACTTTGAATTGATATTAACGTTACAGAACAAAGGGAAAAAAATAAATGATACTCTCCTTTAGTAAAGGAAATTTTTTATTATTTATTTATTTTTTAAAAAAGAGCAGCATATTCCATTCCATTTAATGAAAGGGACGAATGAATTAATTAACACTCAACAGAGACAAAGCCAAGTGATTTGGCGCACTACCACATATACAATAATTAGTGTTACTACTACTACTACTACTATTTAGGGCATTTCCTCAATTTATATTATAAAAATAGTATTGGCAGCTTAATGGATTTTGTTCTTTATTTTTTTTAATAGATAAAGCCACGGTGAATGTTTAAACTCTTAACCCTCCAATATATCCACTACATATTAGAGATAGTATTGGCAAGTTAATGGACTTGGTCTTTTTTCCTTTAATACATAGATAAAGCCACAATGAATGGTTGAACTCGTAACCATCAAGACTTAATTTATTATTTATCACAATTAAGATGCATGCATGTTTCTAAAAAAGAACTTTTGATTTTAACAAATAGTGATTTGGTGGTCGCATGCTATTTGAGCTGCTCCCCTTTTCTTGCCAATCTGCTGTTACATGCTTCTAACATGAATAATCCACAAAAATCAAGTCTACCTCAAAAAGCTATTGAAGTGAACATTTTCACTTGGCAAAATGGGGAAGTATGATGGATAACAATGAAAGGTTTAGTCCAACTATTGTGGTAGTGAAGATATAGATAATATGTTTGCATTCATAAATAACAGTCCTATGGAGAATGTTAATTAGAATGGAAAGTGGGAAGGATGAGAGTAATTTATAACGAAAAGAGAGCGCATATGTATGACAAGTGATTGGCGTCGCATTAGGCCACTCGTATTGGACAATTATTCTATTGGCTTTAAAGGAAATCAGGACTCTTAATGATGTTTAAAATATTGGAGCTATTCTACTCAACTCATTATAGAACATTTTGTGACAAGCATTAAAGAAAAGAAACAATAAATAAATCGAGGGAATCTGAGCATTAGCATAATAACCTTTTTTTTCTATTTCAAAGAAAGTACGATTACGTAATGAATATTAAATTTGAAACTTTTTGATTTAATAAAGAATGTCTTGATTTTGACATAATAAATTTTCGTAAAGATTTGGAATTTTAATTTCTTTTCCTTTTCTCCGCAATCTCATCAAAGCCATAGAGGCCAACTCTAACTACCTCAGAGCACAATCAGATACCGTAACCTATGCTATACATAGAGCTAATTGCCTTCCATTAATATGTTATTAGGCCATTTCGTTGTTTAAGTCCATATCAATACCTTATCGGATTTGAACTTCTTACCTAATATAAAGCACATGCAATCCAACTAAACAGTGCCATTAGGATTTGAAAACTAACCCCACATATTGGTATACATTGTTGATAGGCCATTGCAAAGGAAGCAAGAAACTATGATCTGGGAGAAGCTACTTACCGTGTTGTGCTGATATCGTGTGCATGAGTTGGCAATGCTTTTTCTTGGCACCCGTTCGTGACATCGTCTGTGCGTCCTCATTGCTATTGGGGATTCTCGTTGCTGTTTTCCTCCCTGTTACGGAGATATTAGCTGTCATTATCTTCCATGAAAACTTCAAAGTAGAAAAGGCCGTCTCTCTTTTATGAAATTGGTCCAACGTGTTTAAATTGTCTACCAAATCGCGACAAAATATGTGAATTAATCAAAGAAAAAAGAATTAAATAAAAAAGATATGACAGCGCGTACTGCTATATCCTTCTCTGTTTTATAAAGCAAAAGAAATTGTTTCCGATTATTAGGCTATTTTATTTAATCAATTGCTATCTGTGTCAATTTTATTATTACGATTAATTTAATTTCCTTGGCAATAAAGAGTAACCAAAAAAGTTCTTTCTGTTGGTATATAAAATTGGAATTCAAAACCTTATTTAAAAGACTCCAAGTGGCTCAGGAGGATAAAGGAGAATCAGACATAAGGTGCTAGGTGTGGCCCTGTCTTCTTCAATAATGAAAAGAAATGGCTACAAATGGACTCAGAGAGACTGCACAGAACCACCAATAGATTCAGGTACCATTCACTGTGACTGTGACGAAGAAAAAGACTGATTACAACTGTTAGCGACCTTTTTCTGTTTCTCCTGCCAACCATTGTTATTTTTATTCGCGCTAAGGAACTGGGGAAGATTCTTTGAGAATCCTCTTTTATTATTATTATTTTTTTGAAAAATGAGAATCATCTTCTTTGCCAACCTATTATTATCAATGAAATGACTGGTGGGCGGTGGCTTATCCGGCTGGTCGATCAACACTTAACAGCCTAGAAATTTTACCCAAAAAGAAGAATTTATTTATTTTCAATCTTACTAAGAAAATACCATTTTGAGTATGTTAATCTAGTTCCTTAGATGCTGACCTTTTAAGCTGTTCAACTTATGTAAAACAGGCATCGGATCATTTTCTTAACTAAAATAATCGTAAACATATATCCTGCCGGATCGAATATCACTCCACCGTTGGTACAACAGGCTTCGAAATGAATCAATAATCCTTATTATTAAAACAAAAAAGACCTTGAACTATTTCAAGATTTTGTCTTTGTCCTTGTGTTTCTCTAATCATTGCTAAAACAGGAAAAAATTTATTTTAGTATTACAGGTATTTTGTCTTTAGCAAGTATTAGCCAATAATTACAAGGAATATAACTATTAATTATAAATTAATATTAAATTAGTTGAAAATAAATTTTTATCTCGTATAAATTTTAAGAGTATATTTTTATATAATTTAATATAAATTTTTAATTTTTAAATTTTATTTTTATAAATAATATATATTTTATAATAATTTAAAATAAAATTTTTAAAATTAAATAATGTCGTACATAAAATTTATGTCGCGTCAGCTTCATGTATTATGAGAAACTTTACTGGTAGTAAATTGCATGAATCAATCGAAGATCTCATAAGTTATACTCTATCCAATCACATGAAGCCACGTATACTGTAGGTTTTACCATTATCACTTACTCATTCATCAATACAGGGACTCACAGTACATGTGGCTTTATATGATTGGATAGAATATAACTTATAGGATGCAAACTAGTTACATACTATCACTATAAAATTTTTTATGTATTATTGGCACATGAAAGATAGAAATCTCTATCTGGACTTGAGGGCTCTCTGTAGTCACCAAGAAATGTTGGCAACGAGGATATCGATCGTCAAGGTTGTCCATATCTGGCATGGATGGTATCTTTATAGTAATTTACAATTGTCGTTTCGCAGAAAACAAGGCAGTTCGTCCTTGCTTTTCTCATAGCGCTTGGTTCTGATCCTGTTCTTTTTTGTAGGATAAGAAAGATTAAATTTGAGTCATTCAATTAAATTTTAGATTTAACGATAAGAAAATTTAAATATTTTTTAAAAATATTTTTTAAAAATAATAAAATCTGAATCAAATTTGATCTTTGCCTAAATCTTTTCGGCTTGGGTTCGGCTACCTCAGACTTGAACTTGCGTATATTGACTGGTAGCTCATATAGGACTTAATGTAGTTATCTGGTGGATATTTTCTTCCGTTTGGTAGTTGTAAAGAATTATCTGCGAGTTTTCACTTTACTTAAATCATTTACTCAAAACAAAGATTCTGCCCCTGGGTCCAATATCTTGTTTTTTTATAAACAAAGATTAACTATTAATGTTAAAATGATCAAAATTATTATAATTAAAGTAATTTTTAAATTATTTTTCAATATAATTAAAGAGAAAAGTTAGAAAAAATAAGATAATTTAAATACTATAATTAGAAAAATAAAAAATTGTATAAAGTAATAAATAATATTTTTATATTCCATAAAAATAAATAAAATATATTAATATAAGTAAAATAAATAAACATATAGCAATATTATCCACAATGCCTCCACACAATTCCTCAAACATAGTAATAAAAAAATCCAACTTCAACGACCTTTTTAGAAATCAGTGAATTTGAAGAGCATAGATACGTGCGTGAGTCCAATATCTACTCCATAAACTAAGATGAATTCAATTTCAACTCGAGAGTAGCTCTTTAAGGTTTGAACTTTACTTTTTCTTTTCTACTGCAAAAGAAAAGAAAAGAAAAGAAAATATAAGGAATATACACATTCATATCTACTTATATCAAACACTCGTCTAATTGGACAATATAACTTTTATCTATCCCTTCATGACCAATCCAGTTATACCTAGTGCTATCAAAAATGGTTTCAGCCCTGCGGGTTTGGGCTTAGTATGCCCAAGCCGCTTAAACGCGAGCTTTTTTGACCATTCCGCTTAGCTTGCATGGTCGACTCGAGCCGAGACGTGAGCTAGTCCGCTTTTTTTATTTTTTTTAATTTTTTTTCTCAAAACGACGTTGTTTTAATTTTTTTAAAAAATTAAAAAAATATTTTTTTGCAAAACGACGTCGTTTTGCTAAGCCGCTGCTGGTTATCAGGGGCCGCGGACTGGGGGTTCCCAGCCCGCGGGCCAAACGGGCCAGCCCGTTTCGGTCCGTTTCCATGGCTGACCCTGCGGGCCTGGGATCTGGGACCTAGCCCGCTTGACATGACTAGTTATATCATACTAAATGTACTTTTTTTCAGCACATGCTATGGTTTTTGAACCACAAATAAATATTTTTTTATCTAAAGGTTGGGGAGCATCAATAGTATTTTGGCAAATCAAAGTCAGCATGATAAAAGAGAAAAGTAGTAAACAATTTAAAATTTTAAAAAATTATCATTAATCTTCTTACACCTATTATTTCTTTAACTTCTTTCATTAAATTATCTCTTTCTTTTTTTTATGTCTTCTCTTCGTTAACACTGGAATCCTTCAAATAATGAAGATCAAAATGATATATTCCCCTCAAAATTTTCACTTTGTATGGAGCCCTAAAGTTTTCTTTTGATATCAAAACTTATTTTTCAGATTCACTTATAATAACCAAAACAAAGTTAGATATTGTAAGTTTTTTGTTAGGTCACTTGGTGGCTTCGATACTGTAGAAATCTTTATTAAAAATAAGATTTATCTAGATATTTAACGGTCTACTTGCAAAGTTAAAGAAAGCATTGTACTAATTTTCATGACTTGAGAAATGATTTCGCTAATAGAATAATCTCATAATTTTAGATAATGATTTTGATAGTAGAGGCTTTTAATATTATATCTTTCTTTTCTTTAACTTTAGAATAATTTACTTTGACTTTTTCTGTAATAATCCTCATTGTTAGATTGAATAATTATTTCATTAATAGTGAATAATTATTTTTTAATAAGGAATCATTATTGATGTTAGAGCAAATAATTATTCTTGTGTTGAATGCTCATCATAAAATGAATAATTATTCTTGTGTAGTTGAATAATTATTCATACTATAGTAAATAATTATTCAATAAGCATTGATTACTCACCGATAAGTGAATAATTATTCTTGAAATGTTGAATAATTATTCATTGTGCCAATAAGAATAATTATTCTTTGTGGCATGAATAATAATTCAACTTATAGTTGAATAATTATTCATTGCAAAAAGAATAATTATTTTTTTTAGGAAACAACTTTTATATAGAAGTGAATAATTATTCGTTTAACATATTAAATGAATTGAGCGATCATATCAAATAACTATTAATAACAAATTGAATAGATATTTACATATAACAAATAGTTATTTATAATAAAATTAATAGAATAATTATGAATAGTTATTCATAACAAACTAAATCGATATTTATATATAAGAAATATTCAACACACATTTGAATTAGTTGGATGATATGTTAAGAGTGAATAATTATTAATGACATGATGAATAATTATTCGTATGTAAACGAATAATTATTTATTTAACTCCTCCACTATGTTGAACTTTCATTTCTTAAGTTCTTCAATATTATTTGAAAATAAGTAAAAAATTATATATATATATATATATATATATATATATATATATATATATATGAGTAATTATTCGCCATTGCATAAATAATTACTCACATCTCTATAGTGAATGAATAACTATCATTTTGCCTTGAGAATTTGGAGTAGAAATCACATTCATTGCAATATAATTTTTATTTTTAATAAAAATTTTCATTTATTTGTAATCTTAAATGTATTTGACATACATATAGCATTGCATGTATATGTGTGGCGAAAATTATTCAAACCTCTATTCATAATTATTCATATTATCTAAAATTTTATAAATTATTATTCACCACTGTGTAAATAATTATCCTGACTTCTATGGTGAATGAACATAATGTCATTCCACTATGATAATTTGAAGTAAAAATCACATCGATTGCAATTAATATTTTTATTTTTGATACAATTTTTCAGCCATGTATAAATGATATTCCACTAAAGTTAATATGAATTTTTGTATTGAACAAACTCAAGCATAATAAAGATGAGAAAAATGATATGTACTAGTTACATAAGTTTAAATTATATTTTCTATTACATAAAACTCTAATTTGTACATAAATTCTTTTAGCAAAAATAGGTATTTCACCATTGTTTTGTCCTCCTCATTACTTATAAACACCATCACTACTTTTCAATTTTCTTCCCAATATAATGCAACCCTTATATTCAACACAAACTCTTATCACCATAATTATTTTTTTACTATCAAGAATACACCTTTTGATGTAAAAATAATACCTAAAATAAAAATATTCATCTAACAATAGTCTTAGATTTTTTGTTTTCACTGTTCAGATTCAACAAGCCACTACTTTTTTCTCAACGGGACCACTCATTATATCACGAGCTCTATCCACTAAACCTACAACTATAACGGATGAATTCGTGAAGATTTGGCTGATTGATCTTTCACACATTGTCGATGTTGGCCTTGATTACGAAAGAACAATAGCAAAAACAAGAGAGAGAGAGAGAGAGAGAGAGAGAGAGTTGATATAATAGAGATTTAGAGAAGAGATAGATGAAATAGAAATGAGTGATCGGAATGGTAGAGGGAAAGAAAAATGAGTGGGAAAAAAGACATGTTATGATTTTCTTGAAAATATAGATTTAGGTAGGAGTCTAAAAAAATTTTTGTTCTAAAATACCCCTCATCTCTCTCAACTATTAGATCTAGATATTTCGATCTAATGGTTGTTAAGGTACTTCTGCATGTGTAGAAAAAGAACATTCAACATATTAAACAAATAGTGCCTTGACGACCCATATGTCCCCTGTTTGGATGGAAGAGGTTCTAGTTAAAAATCTCTTCAGATTTTCGTATAGATATTTAATAAATTTTTCAATTTTTCCTTCCAAAAAAAAGAGAATTAGGTGTTTTGTGTTTCCTCAATCTGTAGACTGTTAGTATTAAATCAGCATTGACTTTCTGAATTAAGTTTCCCTACATAGCAAATGAAAGCTAGATCACAGCAGAAAAAGGAATTACAAGATTTTAACAATATTTATTTAGTTGATGAAGTGCATGGGCTGTGCCAAGGTTTGGTACCATATAATATAAGCCAATCCGCATCTATAAAAGTATTTGAGGGGGAATGAATTGCATAACTCTTATAGTGATTAATATGTGAAGTCAATATATATTTGACGTGAAAGAATTGCTCAATCCATCTATATGGGATCTATGTGAGTAGTATAATATTGCTCTGATACTATGTTTAAAAATAGAGTTTGAGTCTAACACTACTTACAAAAAATATCTCAACAGAAGGAGTATTGCTCAAACTTTATGAGTGATTAATCTTTATACTTTATATGTTTCATTTCTTTTGACAATATTTAATCGGGTACGAAGTTTTATATAAAAATTTAAATTATATTATAAAAATAATATAATATAATAAAAAGTAAAAAATATGTGAGCTTGTAAATATTTATATCAAATTTAAATATATAAAAATAATATATAATATGGTTAATGATTGATTGATACTATATATAAATATTAAAATGTTTAATAACCTTTAACGCTACTGTACAATTTTACAAAATCCAAGCACCGAATCAAGTGAGCTACAACCCATCCTTCTCCCTGATCTGCATGAAAATTTTCTATTCAAGAAATTACCTTCTGACGTATATATATAGAGCCTTCAAATCCTACTGGTTCTACATGTTTGTATTTTCGAGAACATAAAAAGAGAGGAAGCTCAGTTGTTCCGGCGAAAATGGAAGCCCAGGTGACCAATTCGTGGAGGAAAACCGTCCTTGTCCTCAACTGTCTAATGCTATCCATAGGAACCTCCGCGGGTCCGCTAGTGATGCGGCTCTACTTCATCAAAGGAGGCAAGAAAGTATGGCTCTCGAGCTGGTTAGAAACCGGAGGATGGCCAGTCATATTCATTCCACTCCTAATCGCCTACTTCAACCGCAAGAAAGTTGAAGGACCCGGCACCAGGATCGTGTTCATGAATCTTCGCGTGTTTATGGCCACCGCTGTCATCGGTATTCTCACCGGTTTAGACGATTACTTGTATGCCTACGGGGTGGCTCGGCTACCGCTGTCCACTTCTACGCTTCTTATTGCCACACAACTTGCTTTCACTGCGTTCTTCGCTTTCGTACTTGTGAAGCAGAAGTTTACGTCGTATTCAATCAACGCAGTTGTCTTGTTGACAGCGGGTTCCGGCGTTTTGGCTCTGCATACGAAAAGTGACCGGCCGGAGGGCGAGTCAAATAGGTTGTACGTTTTAGGGTTCGTTTTGACACTTGGAGCTGCTGCTTTGTATGGGTTGATTTTGCCGTTGGTGGAGTTGATGTACCAGAAGGCAAAGCAGGCGATTACCTATACTTTGGTCTTGGAGATCCAGCTGGTCATGTCTGCCTTTGCCACCGGTTTCTGCACAGTCGGCATGCTCATAAACAAAGATTTCCAGGTTCCATATTTTCCACTTCTCTCTGTCACACAGTTAAGAAATGGTTAGATCAACTCTGAGCCATGTAAATTAATGATTTAATGATTTAATGATGAAGATTAAATAAGATTCAAGATTTTTCCTAAGAAGATGAAGATTAATGCGGTCACGTTTTTCGTCCTTTTTTGTTTGTTCTGTTGATTCTGCCGCCCTTGGTTAGGTGGTAGTCAAAGTCGGGTGTTAAACAAGTTCGGTGCGCGTGTCCAAAGATCTCGTCTCCATTTCCTAGTCATTTTTCTTGCCGCCAATTTCATTGGAGCTCACCCTCTTCCTTTCTTAATTAGTAGTACTCCATTAATCTTGAAATATTAATTTTATTTATTAATATTAATAAAAATTTAATACATTTTTTCATTCTTATTTATTTAATTACTATCTATTTTAAATTTTAAATATTTTAATTGATAAATTATAATTAAAGAAGAAAATATATTTAATGTTAAAGGAACGGAACTATATCTGTTTACTTTCAATTTTATAAATTTTAATGAATTTTTATATTTACGAAAATAGCAAATAAAATTTTGTATTTCGAGACAACTAAAGTGTTTTTTTTAAGTTTTATTTCTAGGTAAGCAATTGAATGATTTCAAATTCCCAAGCCTGCTAATGCGCCGGGGTCTGATAATTAATGGACCATGCAACTGTCATTTTGGGTCAGTCGGACGTATCAAAAAATGGAGAATTTAATACTCCTTGTAGAACTGTCAACATAATGTAAGAAATGTTCGGACTCATTTTCAAGAACCATTAACTCTCTTTTAAATATGAGTTCCCTTTAAATATTGTAATAGAGATTAAAATTTATTAAAATTTATAGTTCAAAATAAAAAGATTTACACTTTTAACTTTAATTATAATTTATTCATTAAAGTATTTAAAATTTTAGAATAAAGAATAGTTAAAGAAGGGTAAGAATGGAAAAAATATATTAAATTTTTATTAATATTATAAATATATTATAAATAGATAAATATTATGAGACAAATAAAAAATAAATTAAACTAATATTTCGAGACAAAGGAGTAAAAAATTTTCCCCTTTACATATTATATTTATTTCTGTATAAATTGATGAGTAATTACTAGATAGTCTCCCTAAAGGACTACAGTTTATCCGAAGCTGTTTTTTCATTTTTTTTGTTTCCATTTCTATAGTGCTTTTGATTTAAAGTTATTACTTCTTCCTTTTTAAAACATAAAATCTTTTCGTAATTTTTGATATATTAAAGAAGAAAAAAATAAGAGGTATTTTTATTATATTTTTAACTAATTCTACTTATATAATAGAAAATGAGATAATTATATTTATGGGTGAGAGTTAGTAGTGTCAAACGGACTAGCCCGCTCCGGCCCGTGACGGGCTGCCCTTGAAACGGGACGGAGCGGGCTAGCCCGTTTTTCTCCAGGGCTAGAAAATCTCAGTCCGCCGGCTTTACAAAACCACGTTGTTTTGCAAAAAAAAAAAAAAACGATGTCATTTTGAGAAAAAATATTTTTTAAATATTTTAAAAATATCAAAATGATGTCATTTTAGAAAAATATAAAAAATAAAAAGAAAAACAGGCTGGCTCGCGTCCGGCCAGCTCAGGCTCACGGGCTAAACGAAGCGGGCCAAAAAAGTCCGCGTTTAAACGGGTTTGGGCATGCACGCCTATACAAGCCAGCCCGCGGGCTTTGGCATATATTGATAGTACTAATGAGAGTAAATTTAAAAAATAAATTTTAAAATTTAAAAAAGATCAAACATTTTGAAAAGAAAAAAATGACCCAAAGATTTTATATTTTGAAACATTAAAAGTACATATTTTATTTTCCATAATAAATTCTAAGGATACATGAGCTAATATCAAATAGTTAACTAAGGAAAAGTTTAGGAGATGTGCTTTGCAGGCCTCTCTTCCCTTTAGTCTAGGGTAGAGAACCTTAGGATGTATTTGAATTGCAACTCATTTGAAAGAAAAATATATAACTTTTCAATTTGAATTTATTATTTTAAAAAATAATTTACTTTTATAATTTTCAATACAATTTTAATTCTAATTGAAACTTGTTCACTAATCACTATATACACTATTAGCAAGAGGTTCAATTTATTTAATAAAAGAATTTGGTTATAATTTATATAATAATATTATTGTTCAATTAACCAAATGTAACATTTTGCCTTTTTTAATTATTTAATTAGACTGTAATTTATGCAGGCAATAGGTAGCGAAGCAAAGGCATACCAACTGGGAGAAGCTAGATATTATGCAGTTCTAGTAGGGAGTAAGGCTGTCAACGGGTCCAAATGGGTCCGGGACACCCTGTTCCGGACCCGGACCCGATTGACATTAATGGTTCCGGACCCGACCCGATTACCCGACGGGTCCAAATAAGATGGACCCGGACCCTACCCTATAGGGTCTCGGGCCGGGTCCGGGTATACTCGATAAAATTTTTAATATAAATTTATAAATAATTGACCGTTGATCAAACACATTTAACGGTTATAAAAAATTTAAATATATAAAATATTTATTATTTAAAATTTAAATCGGGTAATCGGGTCCGGGATACCCTATCCCGAACCCGGACCCTATTAGAAGATATATTATCGGGTTCGAGTCCGGGTCCGGGTAAATGAGTATGACTATTGTTCCGGACCCAGAGTTATCGGGTCGGGTCCCGGGCCGGATCCGGGTAAACGGGCAAAATTGACAGCCCTAGTAGGGAGTGCCCTTCTTTGGCAATGCTTCTTCTTGGGAGCCATTGGAGTTATCTTCTGTGGTTCATCTCTGCTTTCCGGTATTATAATCTCTGTTTTCCTTCCTGTCACAGAAATTTTAGCTGTCATATTCTACCACGAAAACTTTAGCGCAGAAAAGGGAGTGGCTCTCTTCCTCTCTCTTTGGGGTTTCGTTTCGTACTTCTACGGCGAGATGAAACAGAGCAAAAAGACAAAGAGGCAGAGGCAGAGTCAGTCTCAGGAGAAAAATCAACAAGTTCCAGAAACAGAGATGAGTGCAATGGTTGAACCATGATTTTTCCTTACGATTGCAGGCATTTAGCAGTTTTAGTTATTTGTATTTGGCTTGTTGTCGCTCTTCATTTAGTCAGCATAGTATATGCTGTCATGTCGAAATATGATATTGCCCTTTGGAAAATAATGAACAGTCAACTCTTCCTCTTTCCATAAAATGAGAAATTACTTTCTTCTCCTAACGAGCGTGCGACATTGCCAGAGCTATTCTCCTCCTGGCGGAGCAAAATCTAGGTAATTGACAACCCTATCCTTCTTTAATCAACGTACTATCGCTTTCACATTAAGACTGAAACTCTTTTCTCTCTACGTTCGTAACGTTAACATATTCCTTCTTCCCCTTCCGTCTAGATCCCGTTCTGCACTGTAATTTTATTATATGTATAGAATTGAATTTTAATAGTTGAATCAAATTTAATATTTAATTTAATGACTTAAAAAATTTTTAAAAATTTTATATTTATTAAATACTTTTAAGAATAAAAAAATTTACCGAACGTACAGGACCGAATATTTACGTGTTCCCTCAATCATCTCTGTCTTCAGCCCAATTCTTAACTCTCTCTCTCTTTCTCTCTTCCTCCCTTTATAATTATGCGGCAGAAACTCTATTGAATCTCCAACAACCAAAAGAAGAAATTTGATGCTCTGTGTTTTGAAAACCAAATGATTTTCTGCTTTTTCCTACAATATCGCCAGCCAAGATAACAGATTAATTCCTTCTTGGAGCTAACATTATTCTCCAACAACATAAAGAATCTTCCTCATTTCTTTCTTTACGTTATGGTACGTAGTTCTCATTGAGTTCTAGAAGCAGAAAAAGAAGAAAAAAATCGTAATTTATGAAGCTTTCTCCAATCGGAGTCATCTTTCTCCAACCACATCCCCAGATCCAGCCCCACAAAGCTTTTACATATAGAGTTTGGCTTGATCATATAATGGTTGTACATGAACTGATTTCTTAGGAACGTGAATGGCAGAAAGTTGATTTCTATAACGTTTTTTAAAAAAGAAACTCAGAAAAAAATAAAAATACAAATATGACTAAGTTTTCCCTATCAATCATATATTCTCTCCGTTTTAAAATATGAGTCTTTTCATTTATTTTCTCTCTTCTAAAAATATTTATTTTTTAATAAATTTTAACAATTATTTTTTAAAAATTACTTTCCATCATAAATGTAATTTTTATTTTTATTATATTAATAGAGTTAGTTGATTTTAAAACAGAGAAAATAATTTTTATTTTTCTTTCTTAATTTATATACAAAATATAAAAAATTTATATTTTAAAATCGAAGCATATAATAGGAAAAGAAGAAAGAGAAAGACGTTTTTTTTTTTTTTGGCAACTATAAAGAGACATATTTTGTATGAAGAACACAAAGACAGAGGAACTTTCCTACTCATTTTTTCGCCTTCTCCTTTTCAAAGACTACTCATTCAGCACGTGTTTTACAGATTTATTTACTCTTCTGGAAACAATGATTAAGAGTAGAAAATTATTGAATTATTACTCGCAATTTGGTGATGCATCAATTATAACTATATTCTTATAAAGAAAATTGTTAAACTTCATGCCAGAAAAGGGATCCACAAGTTACTATCAAGCTCTTGTCCGTTAGTAATCTATAGTCGAATCCAATCGTTTCATACCTACTCTGTTTTCTTCCCTGAAAAAACTACTGACACTGATACTGATACTGATGTTGATACTATCTCGCGTGTGGACCAATCAGTTTGAATCATAGTTTCTTTTTCAAGATATTCAATTCATTTTTAATAATCTTATTTTAGTCTATTTACTTACATTTACAAGAATTTCGCTAAAACTATAAACCATATCGTCTTGTCCAAAGTGACGATTATTTTCAAAGGAATGTAGCAGTAATGAGGAAACAATTAAAGTGAAGAAAGTTGAAACCGGAGGAGTATAATTTTACAGACAAACACTCTTCAAGATTAATGTAGAACCAACAAGAGTGGAAACTTGTTGAATTATTACTTGCAAATTGCAACGTATCTATGTTATTCTAATGAAAAATTGTTAAACTTATGGCATGCAAAGCGATCCGCATGCGTGTGATGATCAAGCTCTGGTCCATCAGTTTTATTGAGTCCGATCATTTCCTATCTACTGCTATTCAAGAAGACGATGCCCTATGCAACAGCGAGCATTAATGAGACTAACATACTACTGCGAAATTGTCTCCCGCAAGGACCAAACAGTCCGAATCAGGCATAAAATACTCTCCAGTCAACAGGCCAATACTACGCTCGTTACCCCGTCCAAAATTTTTGGGACAAAGAATCAGAAAACAACTATTCAAACCCGAGGGTCAGAGACGGTGCTTATACTCTATAAAGGATCCTGGTATCATGTATTTCTTCATCAGAAATACCTATTTGTTGTTATTTACAGGGATATCACAGTTCAGGAGCCAGCAGCACCATGAGCAATTCAATAATCTTCATTCTAAGCAGCGCAATAATGGCCATCGGAGGCTGTGGTGGTCCGCTTGTCTTGCGCCTCTATTTCCTTTATGGGGGAAAATCCCATTGGCTACCGGCATTCTTACAAACTTGTGGATGGCCTGTCACTCTCATTGCCCTTGTAGTTTCCTACTTCTATCGACGCAAAGCCGAGGGACCTAACGCAAAGCTAGTCTTCATGAAAGTTCCAATGTTAGCATCCGCGGTGTTCCTCGGTGTGCTTGTTGGCCTCACTGCTTTCTCGTATGCCATTGGAGAAGAATACTTACCCGTTTCAACTGTTACCATTATTTACTCAACACAGCTTGCCTTTACCGGGGTCTTTGCTTTTTTCATTCTGAAGCAGAAGTTTACAATTTTCACCGTAGCATCCGTCGTTCTTTTGGTTGCCGGAGGAGCTACTTTGGCAGTGGATGCAGGCGGTGGCAAATCTTCGGGTGAGACCAGTCTTCAATATGCTTTGGGTTTTATACTGACATTCATAAGTGCTGCTTGTGCTGGCCTAGCTACACCTTTGATACAATTGGTGTACATGAAGTCAAATACGGAGATGTGCTATACATTGGTCATGGAGATGCAGATGATGATATCATTTTTCGCCACCGTTGTTGCCTTCATTGCTATGCTCATAACCAATGGCTTTAAGGTCTCTCTGACTCTCTCTCATTTTTTACTTACAAGGTCTCGCTTTCGGACAGACTTAAGCACTCACAATCATGGTTTAAAATTGTGGTTTTCTGTGCAGGCAATTCCACGCGAGGCAAGAACCTTTGAACTTGGAGAAGCAAAATACTATTTGGTGATCATATCTGTTGCCATCGCTTTTGAATTTATTTTGCTTGGAACTGTTGGAGTCGTCTTTTCTACGTCAGCTTTGCTTGCGGGCATCTTAACTTCACTTTGTGTTCCAGTTGCAGAAGTTTTAGCCGTTATTTGCTTGCATGAAAATTTTAATATTGGGAAGGGTGTGTCTCTTGTGCTGTGTCTCCTGGGATTTGCCCTGTACTACTATGGTGAGATTAGACAGACCAAGAAATCAAATTTAACAGTCTTCCACGCAATTGTTGCTTCATGATGCTGTCATTTCCTAGCCGTAATACCATGGGGCATAGATGTGCTATTATTTGCGCAAAGAAAAAAAAATGATTTTCATTTCCTCTTCAGCACCACAGCATTTTTGTCCTTTTTCCATTTCCCCTTGCCTATCCGGAGCAAATTAGTAATTGCGATGTCAAGCGCTTAACTTTTAGTCCACAAGTCCTGGCAGGCCACATATATATATAATATGGGAGTTAACTGTAGATGGTGCAGCAAGGACATTTGGATTGCAATTCAAAATGAAATAAATTACTATTTCTTTTTTAGTCTACTTTTATTTTTGTAAAAAAATATTAAATTTATATTAAAAATAAAAAATACAAAATTATATTTAAATTAAGTTATAATTTATATACACTCGAAATTTTGAGCACTTTGTGCATGTCAAATTATAGTTTCTCTCCCCCCATGGACTCCCCCGGGGGACGCCGCAAAAGAGGAAAGCAACGATTGCTAGAGAGACAACTGAGATGAGAATTGCGGAAGTTATGGCCACATGACCACTCGTTTACGGATTCATTGAATTTTCCAAGAGAACAATTCTCCCTCAGAAACCGGCAACCGCCACAACCAGTATTGTTTCGGTTCACTTATGTACCACACAGCTCCTCAACCCCCACCCCCCCACCCCCCCGCCCCGGTCCCAAGAAAAAATTCTCCGCCGTACATCAACATTATCATTTTGAAGGACTATGGGTCTACTTGGATAGCGGCCCACCTCCAGATCCTTTGGTTTGAAAATGAGATTGCATTTGGACAAGTCTGAGCTGAGGTTGAAACAGGTAATACTTCGTCAATCCATTCTTTTGAGTTCAATTTCCCCGATTCTTTTGGCCCAATAGAATAAAGTAGCTTCCAAAGTACCAAAAAATTTTTTGTTTGGACATGACATTCAACGGTCCGGTGGGTGAGAGTAAAGTAGTTGAAAATACGCCGAGCGACTTCCGGTACTAAGGCCTTCAGCTGACCTGTGTTGATCCATGGAGATGGATGTTTCACGCCGCCGAAAAAATTCGCGTCCAGTTGCCACTCATTCGGATTCGAAATTTGCCGTCGACGTGTTCTCCCCTGTCCCCGGTCCCCGGTTGATCTAGCAGTCTCAACCAGGTAAATTTTTCTTCTTTTTTCTGGCTTGATTTTCCAACTAGAGCTTAATTCGCAAACAGAATTAGTTGTCTTTCGAAGTCCGCCCTGCATTTCGGAGTTCGACCTTAATCCGACCCGATCCAAACCACATGCATTTCGGAGTCCGACCCTGTGGCTTCAACAAGACGTATCCAAACCACCCCAGACGGACCCCATCTTGGTTCGTTGACCCGTCCTGACCCCATTTTGTTTCACTGACACTTGGCGTATATTTATTTATTTTAGCAAGATACTGTGCTCTATTTATCTGAGAGAATATATTTTTTTTGTCTCAATGGCAACAAATGTGAGATATCTTTTTCTTTTTCCTCCTCTTTTAACTTAACCTATTGAGTAATGAGTTTGAAACTTACTGTTCGCTTCTTTCTCGTTTGAAATCTAATCACTTCCACGTATAAGTTATCATTATACCCCACAAAAGCTGCTGCTTTTCTCAGACAAGTTTCGACAAGAAAATCCTGTATACTCTTAATAATTTACTAATTGGGCACATATTCATATAAGCATCGTTGGACTATCCCTATAATCGAGACACAACAATTCAGAGCTGCAAAATGATTAGATGGTTCTAAATGCTAGCTATTATCAGAAGCTTTGGTCTACGATGTGTGAAGTTATATATAAAAATAAAAGATTAATTACCCTTGAATATGACTTTTTTGTTTCAAAATAATTAAATTTTTAGGTGTGTAAAAATCAAATCGGATCAAAAATTAAATTAAAACCGAACTATTTTTTAGATTTCGATTCGGTTTTCTATTTATACGATTCGATTTTTAAGTTTTATATACATTTTGATTTGGTTTTCGGTTTATGTTAATAAACTGAAAACTAAATCGAAAAAATAAAAGTTTAAAAAATGAATACAAAAAAGTATTATGATAATACGTTTTGTATTTTTTAAAAAAATAAATACAAGAACATATTATGATAATACGTTCTTGTATTTTTTTAAAAAATAAATACAAGAACACATTACCATAATGCGTTCTTTTATTTATTTCAGTTTAAATCAAACAGAACCGAACTATAAAACTGAATAATAAAACCGAATAATGAACATTTTAATTTTAATTTTTTTAAAAATAAAAAAATAGAATTAAAAACTAAATAGTAAAATAAAAAACTGTACACCCCTACCTATAGCTAGTATTATAAGGGAAAAGACATTATTTGAGTTGATGATCTAGTTATCCTTTTTTCTTTCTTTTTAATACAAGAGGTAATAATCAAATAAGTCAAATTTAACAGTCCTAATATAAAATAGAGTATTGAATCCTGCACGAGACAAGAATTAAATGATTTACTTACTTGGTAACAGTTAATACACGAATTAATGTTTTGACTTCAGACAAGTAAAATAATTGCAAATCTGAATTTGTGTATACTCTCAATATTTTCTACCCCGTGTTATGAATTTGGCACTTAAGTACTTCAAAATCATATCTGTCCAAACCTAACCCAATTTTATATCATCAACACAACCTCTAGAATACCACCAAACTTGCATTACCGCAAGCGCACTATCAATAGAAACTCAATCAAATATCTTCATGTTTTCAACTACCGGATTAATGGCGGTCCCTACTCCCTTGAAATTGTGAACCAGGTGAGTTTGGCAACTTCTCTAAAAGAAAAAAACAAAGAAAAAGGACTACTGTTCTTCTGTCAAGACATTCAACAATTCTATGACATTGCCACTTATGTTGTGTTTAACAGAAATACTTTTGCTAATTAAACACTTTTTTTGATACACAATTAAAAATATTGTAAGGTTGGTGTGTTTTACTCCCTTCTTTCATAAATTTCCATATTTTCTTAGGACAAGAATTTAGACTAACATTACCACATTTTTCTTATAAATAATTGAAGTAAATGGTGAAATTCATCTATTAATTAGTAGAAATTAAAGGGGTTATTTGTAAATATTTAGATAAAAATACATTTATTTTATAAAAGTAAATATTTATTTAAAGAAAACTCAAAATAAAAATAAAAAAATTCAGATAATTAAACAGACTTTTTTATTATATAATACATGTTTATCTATGCCCACGTGGAAAGAAAAGTATTAATTTTTATTAATTTTTTTTATAATGAGATATTTTAAAATATTTAATATTTTTATAAAAAATTAATATATTATATATTATTAATAAATTATTAACTTTATTATATATTATTTTATATATTAAGATGTAATATAAAATATCGTTAATTTATATATTTAATATTTTTTATTATACTATTTAATATTTACAATATAGTTTAAATTTTTAAATAAAACTTTTTGTAATAGAAATGAGAAGAAGAGATTACTTTTTATTGTGGATTTGTCAGCCGTTCGATCGAGGGGTAGATCACAAAATCGAACAAGAGAAGCAGACTCTCTCGCAATTATGTTGGCACTAAAGTCCTCGTGATTGCTTTCAAATACCTGCCCTTGCTGTCCAAAATCTGGACCGATACTCTTTTTCTCATATGTGCATAAGAAGTTAGCATCCCGCTAATCTTTTCATGCCATTTTGCGCTTGTATTAGAGAGAGCTGAGCGAGCAGGTTCTGGAATTTTGGTGAAAACATGGAAACACAGCTAAGCAGCGCCAGGAGAAAAGCACTCCTTGTGCTAAGCTGCATATTCTTAGCCTTGGGATCCTGCGGAGCTCCTTTGCTCACCCGCCTTTATTTCATTCATGGAGGCAAAAGAACATGGCTATCATCATGGTTAGCCGCTGCTGGATGGCCAATTAATCTCGTACCGCTCGTCGTTTGCTACTTCACACGCAGGAAATCCAAAGGACCTAATGCTGAACTGATCTTCATGAAGCTTCCAACTTTCATGGGTATTGCAGCCCTTGGCCTTCTCACTGCACCGTCTAATTTCTTGTATTCCTTCGGCGTAGGGCACCTTCCAGTTTCAACCTCAACCCTCGTAGCAGCGACACAGCTTGCTTTCACTGCGCTCTTTGCCTTCTTTATCGTTAAGCAGAAGTTTACACCATATTCCATAAACACAATCTTCTTGCTGATTGCGGGAGCAGCCTCTTTGGCGCTACATGCACGAAGTGACAAACCGCAACACGAGAGCAGTAGGTTATACGTCTTAGGATTTGTTACGATGGTTTCTACTTCTGCTTTGAATGGTTTATTTTTTCCTCTAATGGAATTGGTGTACAAGAAGACGAATCAGCCGGTTAATTATACGTTAGTCATTGAGGTTCAGATGGTGATCTCATTCTTCGGCACTGTATTTATCACGGTCGTAATGCTTATCAACAAGGATTTCCAGGTGTGGCTCTTCTTTTTCTCTTTATCTTACTTTACGAAGTGGCGTCTGCTTCGCTTGACCCTACATGCATTTTTTTTTATGGGACTACATGCAATTGTTGATTATATTGCATATCATGTAGTAGTTATACGGGTAAGAAAGAACTCGCAAAACAGGTTCCTATTTAAAAAACGTCAAGTACATACGATGTCATGTCTAAGGTAATGATGCTGTTTCGAAGATGGTGTCCTTTCAAGAGTACTGCACGACCAAATCATAAATGAGGAATAGTGCACTCTGGCCTTTTTGTTATTTTAGCATTCTATTATTTGATCTTGGTGTCTTAATATAATTGTGTGAATCGGGCTTAATGAGCCCGATTTTGTTAAGTTTGAGCGCGATTGATTTTTTTGGGCTAAAAAAAAGTTTGAGCGCGATTGATTTTTTTGGGCTAAAAAAAAAATAAATTCGAGCTTCACTCATTGAAATTTAAGTCGATTCATTTTTTTATACATAATTTTTTTATATTTTTATTTTTACTTTATAAAATTTTATTTATTTATTTAAATAATTAATACTATATTTTTAAAAAATTAAATTTATATTTAAATTTTAAATATTTGTTAATTAAATATAAAAATTAAATTAATTATACTATTATTATATATAAAAATAATAATAATATTTTTAATAAGATATAATAATAATATTATATATATATATATATATATATATATATATATATATATATATATATATATATATATATAAGTGTATGTATGAGCCAGGTTAAAAATGCATTGAGCTTATCTTGGTATGTTCGGTCCGAACATTATTCAGGTCGAAACAAATGAATCCGAGTCCGTAATTAAACGGGCTAAACAGGCCCGCTTAAATCTATTAATAGTTTTAATTTTCATAAAATTTTTAATATATTTTATATTATTAATTAACTATTAATCTACTATTTATTATTTTTATATATTTAGATTTGATATAAAGTACATACTAATTTTTATTTTTTATTATATTATATTACTTTTATAATAAAACTAAACTTTTATATAAAATTTTATTCCAGTCAAATAATATCAATTTAAATAAGATGGATGGAGTATTATGTTAGGAAATTTAATATAAATTTTTATTTTAGTTTTATTTTTATAAAATTTAAAATAAAAAATTTTAAAATTTAGATGTTATCTAATTTCACCCTTAATTTCTTAAACTGTATGTAGCATTTGATCATGAATAATAATGCTATTACTTAACTAACAGCGGAGTTAGTAATGTTATTTGGGACTAGTACATTTGTTTTCAAATATAAAATTTTTAATTTTTTGTAAAATTTAAAAAATTATTTTTAAAATTATTTTCATCATAAATATAATTTTTTTGCTCTATTATATTAATATAATTATTTTAAAATATTTCTTATTTTATTTTTAATATATATATATATATATAAGAGCAAAAACTTTATATTGTAAAACTTAAAGAGTAACATATTTGTATTATCTTATGCTAGAACTAAATTTATGCATGATAATTCATTCACTCTTTGCTAACCGGCACACTCGCAATCTGTAGGCAGTTCCGACTGAGGCAAGAGAGTTTCAACTCGGAGAAACCAAATACTATGCGGTTCTAGTTTCAACGGCGATCCTTTGGCAACTCGGCTTGGTTGGTTCTACGGGAATTCTCTTTGCTTCCTCGGCTCTGGGAACTGGCATCATGAACTCCTTCTTACTCCCAGTCTCAGAAGTTTTAGCTGTAATTTTCTTCCACGAAAAATTCGGAGGAGAAAAAGGTATTGCTCTGGCGCTCTCTCTGTGGGGATTTGTGTCGTACCTCTATGGTGAGAGGAAACGAAGCAAGCCGAAAACTCTTGCACAGGAGGCAGAGAAGACTCAAGATCATGTTATTCCATGAGCTGCATTTTTCGTTTCTATTTTGGTTTGACGCTGTAATAAATATTGATGTAATCTTAAAGGGGACTAGTATGTACAGTTTTTTGTAAAAAATTATATATAGCAAGAAAATTAATTATTTTCTTAATAATTTTTTCTCTTCTTTTTCTTTCCTCATAAATTGCAAATTCAATGAATAAGGTCAAACCAATACAATAATTAGTAATTCTATAATTAATTTGTTCAATTTTAAAGTAAAAAATTTTAAAATTATCAACGTTAAGGTTCACTTTTAATTTTTTGAGAATTGATTGAGTTTCTCCACGACATGGCATAACTCCACGTGCAGTTCCTACATGCCATGGCGAAACTCCATTTGGAAACGTGGAAATAGAGTTCCACCATGTTGTGGCGAAACTCATACAACTTTTAAATCTTATAAATCTGTTAAAATATTATTTTTGTTAAATATTATTAATAAAATAACTTATTAATTAACATATTTTATTATAATACAAATGACAAGTTAAAGTTATAGTAATTATGTTATTCATATATTAATAACTTTGAAGTTTTTATTAAATTGATATATGATTAATAATTTATTGAATATATATATTATATTTTTTACTATTCTTTAGTTGCGGTAGCATGCTTAATTAGGTGCCAATAAAAAAATAAAGGTAAAAAGTTCTACGTTAGTAAAACATAATAGGGTATTTAGACTAAGCTTGTATGAGAACATGTGGTCTGCTCTCAAGCTGCTACAAATGTGAGCCAACGTGTAATTCTTCCTTTTAGTAGGGCATCCGATGACTACCGAGGAACGTTTATAATAAATCTATAAGGGATACAAGTCCGGCACAAAAAAAATAATTCTCTATTTAAAATTGTACATTTAAATTAAAAATATTTAGCACTAACTTAGCACAATGATTAGAATGCTAAAATGTACTAGTTGAGTGCTACCACGTCAAAATGGTTGGCATCTTAGAGTAGACTAATCACCATGATGGCATCTCAGATTGCGAGTCGCGCCGGAGATAAGTCTAGCACTGTGATCATGACAAATAGATAAGAGCTGTGTTATATGACATCGCAATCAACTGCAATACCGTTGCATCCGCCTAATTTACTAGCGTTTCTTTATTCAAAAATATATTATGTGTACTTAAAAAAGACTCAAATCATTAACTCTATCAACATCTAAAAATTCTTCAAATAAATCGTTTGACGACGACTAGGGGTGTAAATTGGGATCATTGAGCCGGGCTTTGCTAAATTCGAACTGGCCCAATTGACTTCGGACTGGAAAAATGTGAGCTCGGACTCTGCCTTTTCTGGCCGAGCTCGGGATCAGGTCGGCCCTAATCCGATTTTTAAAATTTTTTTATATAATAATAATATTTTTAATAATATAATAATATTATATATATATATATATATATTTTTTTTTTGTAGGCCGAACTTAAATTAGGTTGAGCTTCCCTCAACCTGAGCTCGGCCCAAAAAGTATTCGGGCTGAAAAGATCAGCCCGAGTCCGCAATTAAACTAGCTGAACAGGTCAGGTTTGGGCCAGTCTCGACCCAATTGATAGTCCTAACGACGACAACCCTTACCATTCTTATAGAACACACGATGAAATTTTATTTTGTGGTCTTTTTTCTCCTCTTGCATTTCATATATTAGATTTTGTTAAATAAGTATTGGTAATAGTTGCATTGGTTCAAAATTTCAATATTACTAATTTAGAGAAATACAATTATTATGACTTATGTCTTGACAATTGAATTACAATAAAATATGCTAATTGTATGATTTATTTCAGTAATAATATTTTATAAATAATATTTTAAAATAAATTATTGATATTAGGGCGTTTCACCAATTTGATGGAACTTTTTGTTGAGTTTCGCTAAGTCAGTGACGGAACTCTCAAAGCGAGTTCCACCACCCGTGATGGAACTTGACCTATAATGAAAGAAACATAAAAAAAAGTCCTAACATTGATTATTTTTTTTATTTTTTCTTTAAAATTGAGAGAATTTTTTATTTATTCATTGCATTTTTTTGACTGATTTGATGCATTATTTATTGAATTTAAAGTTTAGCTAGAGAGAGGTAGAGAGAAAAGAGAGAATTTTTAAAAATAACTAGTTTTTATATTGTATATAATTAAAAAAAATTGTATATAATAAGTATGATCTTAAATCTAGCTTTTTCTTTATATTAAAAACACGTTGAGTAGAATCGGTAAAGGAGAGAGGTTCTTTTTTTAATAGAATTTTCTTTAAAATACATTAATTACCAATATTTTTAATTAATAAACAAAGTAAGAAATGAACCTCTTACTTTTTGAATTATGATTCTGAGGACACATGATTATTCCGCTAATAATGGTTCCACTGTAGTAAATAGCACTGGGATAAGTATTAGTAACTTTTTTAAATTCTAGAAGTAGACTGAGTTTCTATTGTGTATTTTTGTTTTAAGAATGAAAAAATAAATTTATTTATAAAAGAAGACGTGTAGTTTAGAGAAAAAAATGCACTGTTTTTCCTTTAGAAATTCAATCCAAATACATATTCCTCAGATTCAGAAAAGAAAAATAACTCCACTTGTAAGTCAACATTTCCAGATTCCTATTATCAAACTGATAGACTTTTTTGTTCTTTTCCAGCCGCTAGTAAGATGTTTCAATGCTAAAATGGTAATCCGAACGAAAAAGGTAATAGATTTTTTTGTTCTTTTCAGGTT
Source organism: Rauvolfia tetraphylla (assembly GCA_030512225.1). Classification (NCBI taxonomy): domain Eukaryota; kingdom Viridiplantae; phylum Streptophyta; class Magnoliopsida; order Gentianales; family Apocynaceae; genus Rauvolfia; species Rauvolfia tetraphylla. The sequence goes on along the minus strand of JAJQKT010000058.1, from coordinate 5,328,462 downwards.
ATTCTATTATTACTATATATAATTTTTTATTATATATAATTTAAAAATAAAATATTTTTTAATTTCTTTATTATAAATTTTCACTTTCATTTCTCTTTACTATCATGAGTTTTGTCTTTAACGCAGAAAATCATGGAATGGCAGAACTCATTGGTGAGTTTCGTCATCTATGACAAGATTGAGTTCCGTCAACGACAGAACTTATGAATGATACAAGTTGAAATGATTAGTTTTTTTGAAGAAATATCCTTTTCATTTAACGGGGAGAGACAGAAACGAAATTTGAAGAAATTTCTTTTCTTTATTTCTTGAAATAATCTCGAAGGGTAAATATAACTGAGAAGATAAAACGTATTTCAAAAGTCATGATGTTAAAAAATTTACTATTAGTCTCATTTAATTAATCAAGTGAACCATGTTGTTAATGCCAACATTTATCTAATCTGGTGGGCCATTTTTACAGGATTAGTTAGCAATTCAGAATGAGTCAGCACATTTAAGGAAAATGCATACAAGATTTCCTACTCTAAGGACACACTTAAAAAAAAGCTTATATATTTATTAATAATCTTCTTATTATATTAAGACGTTTTAAAATATTTAAAATTTTTTTTGAAAGAAAAAATTTTAATGTATTATATATTATCAATAAATTAATATATATAATTTTTATTATATATAATTTAAAAATTAAATATCTTTTAACTATTTGTCTCTCTATCCCATATCTTCTTTCTTACTCTATCTCTATAATTTCGTTTAAATTGATAAGTATTGTACTACATTGGATTATATAACGTAATGATAGTGAATTTACACTAAACTTTCTCAAATTTGAGAGAAAAAACTTGAAAAAAATATCGAATTTTGATTTTTTTTAGCATTCTGATGTGTGGCAAACTTGTTCAGCATTTCTGTCCTTTAAGGCGGAACTTGGACAAGAGTTCTGCCCTCCAAAGTGAAACTCTTGTCCAATTTCAGCCCTTCTGGCCGGAACAAAAGGAAGGGGAAAATTGGGGATTAATCACGGTGATTGGTGGGAGGCCTTTCTTCAAAAAAAGTGCGGATTGGTGAGAGGCTTTTCTTCCGAATTTGTTCCTGGCGTGCACTGACTTACTGCCAGTCATGGCAGAAGTTGGTTGCCCACAAACATAAAAAGTTAATTTTTACTTAATTGGTTTTAAGGTCAAATTTGAGGTAATTTTGATGAAAAATAATAAAAAATTAAATGTAATTTCAAGAACTTATTTCTTTTCACACAAGTTCTAAGTAAATTTTGTTAAATTTGTAGTTTACAATTTGAAGACCTTGAGAGAAAATGATGAAATTTAGAAATAAAAGAGTTTCAAATTCAAACAGTATATAACACGCTTATTTTATTCGAGGTGACGTATACATGGTTTGAAGTTTTTCTTCCCAGGGTATAGCGGGCATATAGCCAGGATTATATCACCATTTCAGATAGTAAAAGTAGGGGCACAGCTTGAAGCCAGACAAATAATTGCCTATCAAACTGAAATGCCATTTTAGCTTGTCTGTAAGCTGCACCATCATTCGCTGTCCTATTAAAGAGTTTTTCCTCTTAAATCTCAAACTTTATAATACCCGATATTGAAACTGAGTGTTTTTTGATTGAATTGAATAAAATTAAATAGGATAAAAAAAGAGAGAAGAAAGAAAGAAACATATTTTTTAAATTTTAATTTTTATATTATATGATTTATTATTCTTATTTAGATAAAATAAATAAAAATAATAAACCCTACAGAATAGAAATCACAATTTCAGAAATATTTTTTTTCTCATTTTTTGTCTAATTTAGTTTTACTCAATAAAAAAATTCAACCTCACATGCCATAGATTTTGAAAGGAAAAATTCTTGAAGGGACATATTTTTCCTTCAGTAATAGAGCACATGATATGCAGGTATGTCTTCACCGGTCTCCGCTACATTAATGGTGTTTAAAACTGTCACTATTAAAATATATAAAGATAATAGATTAAAAATATTAATAGAGTTGTGAGACTAAGTTGTAACAGTTAAAATACTTTGGAGGCTATTTTTGCATATTGCTCTGAAAATAATGGATGAAAAATATTAAAATATAAACTATGAGATTAAATTACAACAATTAAGATAATTTGAAAACTATTTTACATATTGCTCAAATATAAATATGTAGATAATCAGGCTGTTTTTTTATTATAGACTACATTTTTATCTATGGCTCCAAATGGAAAGACGGATGTTCCCTCATTCCCATTCCTCTTAATCTTTTTACTATAATAGAATGTCAAAAAATATTTGACAATTTCTATGAAGATAAAGTTTTAAATATATTATATACTATCAGCAAATTATAATCTTTAATATAAATTATTTTTATATATATCTAAAGTAAATATAATATATCTACTCACATATTTTTTATTTTTTATTCAAACTATTAAATAAAATTCCATTTGGGCGCCACTAATGCCAAAAGGAATGACAAGAAGGGATTACTTTTTATTATGGAGTTGTTAGCTGGTCGATCGAGCGGTAGGTCACAAAATCGAACAACAGACGCAGACTTCCCCCAATTATGTTGGCATAAATTCCTCATGATTGCTTTCAAATACCTATACCTGCTGTTCAAAAGCTGCACTGAAATTGTGGATTTGTTAGCCACTCCATCGACGGGTAGGTCAGAAAAAATAGAACAACAGACGTAGACCTTCTCGTAATTGTGTTGGCACTACTGTCCTCATGATTGCTTTCAAATACCTATACCTGCTGTTCAAAATCTGCACCGAAACTCTTTTTCTCATATTTGCACAAGTAAGGATTCCACTAATCTTTTCATGCCATTTTGCGCTTGTATTAGAGAGATCTGAGCGAGCAGGTTCTGGAATTTTGGTGAAAACATGGAAACACAGCTAAGCAGCGCCAGGAGAAAAGCCCTCCTTGTGCTAAGCTGCATATTCTTAGCCGTGGGATCCTGCGGAGGTCCTTTGCTCACACGCCTTTATTTCATTCATGGAGGCAAAAGAACATGGTTATCGTCATGGTTAACCGCTGCTGGATGGCCAATTACTCTCGTACCGCTCGTCGTCTGCTACTTCACACGTCGGAAATCCAAAGGACCTAACGCTGAACTGATCTTTATGAAGCTTCCGACTTTCATGGCTACTGCAGTCCTTGGCCTTGTCACTGCACCGGCTAATTTCTTGTATACCTTTGGCATAGGGCACCTACCACTTTCAACCTCTACCCTCATAGGAGCGACACAGCTTGCTTTCACTGCGCTGTTTGCCTTCTTTATCGTTAAGCAGAAGTTTACTCCATATTCCTTAAACACAATCTTCTTGCTGACAGCGGGAGCAGCCGCTTTGGTGCTACATGCAGGAAGTGACAAACCCCAACACGAGAGCAGTAGGTTATACGTCTTAGGATTTGTTACGATGTTTTCTACTTCTGCTTTGAATGGTTTATTTTTTCCTCTAACGGAATTGGTGTACAAGAAGACGAATCAGCCGGTTAATTATACGTTGGTCATGGAGGTTCAGATGGTGATCTCATTCTTCGCCACTGTATTTATCACGGTCGTAATGCTTATCCACAAGGATTTCCAGGAGTGACTCTTGACTTTCTATCTTTCTTACTTATTGATGTACGCTTTGCTCAATTGTAGGATGTTCTAGGTTCCTTGACCCTACATGCAACTGTGTATTATATTGCATATCATGCAATTTTACAGTCAGAAAGAACTTGCAAAACACGTTACTATTTAAAACGTCAAATACTTACGATTTCATGTTTAAGGTACTGATGATGTTTCCAAGAAGGTTTCATTTCAGCAGTACTGCACGACCAAACCGTAGTAGAGGAATACTGAACATTTGGTTTCTTGAACTATATTTGTCATTTGCTCATGAACCATTATGCTATAGTTCAATGACAGCGGAGTGTTAAAATAGTTCAATGACAGCGGAGTGTTAAAAGTTGGAGTAATATATTTGTTTTTTAACATTCTAATACATTCTGTCTAGTGCACAATTAAATTGTTACTGTCGCTCTATCAGTAGACCTAGAAAAATCAATGAGTTTGGGTTAATCACATATATAATTATATATATTGTAATTTAATTGGCTAGATAATATATTAGAGATTGTGTTAAAAGATCCAGACAAATATATTTGTATTATCTTATGTTGGAAGTAAATCTATGCATGAACTTTTTGAAAGTTGCATAATAATTCATTCACACTTTGCTAACCGGCACATTCGCAATCTGTAGGCAGTTCCGACTGAGGCAAGACAGTTTCAACTCGGAGAAACCAAATACTATGCAGTTCTTGTTTCGACGGCTATACTTTGGCAACTCAGCATGGTTGGTTCGATAGGAATTCTCTTTGCTACCTCCGCTCTGGGAACTGGCATCATGACCTGCTTCTTAATCCCAGTCTCAGAAGTTCTAGCTGTGATTTTCTTCCACGAAAAATTCGGAGGAGAAAAAGGTATTGCCCTAGCGCTCTCTCTGTGGGGATTTGTTTCGTACCTCTATGGTGAGAGGAAACGAAGCAAGCCGAAAACTCTTACACAGGAGGCAGAGAAGACTCAAGATCATGTTATTCCATAAGCTGCATTTTTCTTTTCTATTTTGGTTTGTCGCTGTAATAAATATTGATGTAATCTTAAATCAGGTTCGTTCTCTATAGTAAAAAACACGCTGAGTAGAATTGGTAAAGGATATTCCCTAAAGTACCAATATTTTTAATTAATAAACAAAGTAAGAAATGAACTTCTTACTTTTAGAATTATGATTCTGTGGAAACATGATTATTCCACTAAAAATGGTTCCACTATAGTAAATAGTACTGGGTTAAGTATTAGTAACTTTTAAATTCTTGTAGTAGATTGAGGTGCTTTCGAATATTTTTATTTTAAGAATGAAAAAATATATTATTTGTGAAAAAATATAAAATTAAAAAAATACGTTATTTTTTGTTTAAAAATTCAATCCAAATACATATTCACAAGACAAAGAAAAGGAAAAAAATTCCGTAGTAAGTCAACATTTCCAGAATCTATTATCAAACTGATAGATTTATTTTGTTATTTTCCTGCCACGGGTAAGATGTTTCAATGCTGAAAAGGTGATATGAACGAAAAAGGTAGTAGATTTTTTTGTTCTTTTCCCGCTTCTTCAAGGAAGTTTTTGCATTTTTCATTTAACGGGGAGAAACGAACGAAATTTGAAGAAATTTCTTTTCTTAATTTATTTCTTGAAATAGTCTCGAACGACAAATATAACTGAGAAGGTAAAAAGTATTTCACAAGTCATGATGTTAAATAATTTACTAATTAGTCTCATTTATCTAATCAAATGGACATGTTGCTAATTAATGTTAACATTTATCTAATCACGCGGGCCATGTCTTATGAATTAAAGATGTTACTTAATCAGTTAACAATTCAGAGTAAGTCAGCACATTTAAGAAAATGCATGCATGATTTTCTACTCTCCTTCAAGGCTAAGATCTTCTGCTCAACTAGCAAACAATCCGTTTCCATAAGAATACAGAAGATCCCAACCTCCCTTTCTTATTGAAGACCTCGGATCACTGCAGTAACTTTCAACATCTGGCTATTGTCCGGGAAAACCATAGGCTCTGCCGCCGATGCTATGACTTTTCCCCGTGAAACAGCCAATGTCCATGTGAAATTTTGCTCGGGCACGAGACGAAGAAGATGGCACATAAGTGAAACAGCCAATGTCTTCACTTGGTCCTTCGCCCCCTGACACTATTGGTATAGATTTCGAGTCAACAAAGGCGGTCTATCTTTTTATATAATATCCACTTTCCTTTTGTTTTTATTTTTTTTTTGGCCAAGTTTTTTTTTGCTAATTATATATTCATTTTTCCTTTTTTTTGACCAATATATATCTACTTTTCTGTACGTTTAGTGTCTCTTCAAAATAATAATCCCTTCATTTCATAATTAGAGTCTTTTGACTCATTTTTTCTTAAAAATACATAATTTCACCAGTATCAACACTTATATTGTGCTTAAAATTTACTTTCCCCCTTTATCCTATTAATCAAGATTTTATGTTATTAAAACTTCTACCATAACTTACTAACCAATTTGAGCATAGCCAAATATTCTCTTAAAAAATTGTATTACATGTGTCTACTGGATACATAATCCCAGTTGAAAGAGACAGTTCGTAGAGCACAATATTTTGGATCGTAAAAATGTACACAACATTATAGCTCAATTGACGAGCGTAGATTACGTTGGACTACCCTTGTCTCTTGATACTTGAGTTAGTATTAAAGTGGTAAAACAAATACAGAAAAGGATTTATAATGTGATAGTTCCAAAATTATTAGATTAGCATTCTATGATAGCTTCATCAAGCCACATGAGAAACATAGTATTGTATTAGTCGATGTTCAGATTTCTGAATATTGTCGTAGAATGAAGTTGAGAGTTAAAATGCACAACACCATCATTAAATAGCAAACACAGGCCAAAAACAAAAAACAAAAATAAAAAAGGACAAAGTTTTCCTGGGATAAAGAAGTCGTGAGAACGAGGAATCTCTTACCCGGAGACCCCAAGCAAGTTAAAAGCATAGAAAATGGACTGTGGAAGCTGATAGCTCCATCTAGGAACGCATTCACGTTAATGTCACTCCTGAAAAACACATATGCCTCTTATGATCCTCTGCGTTGAGGAGGGCAAATTGCCCCCAGCAGTACCACCTTTTCTTGTCTTCAGTGTTTGGTTGAAAATCTTATCAATCATTCATCGAAATTAAAAGCCAGCATATGGCTCTTATTATTTTTTTGAATATTAATGGCATAGCGCAGGTGGCAGCTCCACTAGTTTGCAGTTTCTTTTCTTCACTATCATCCATTCATTTGCTTGTCTGTTTCTAATGAGTTGTTGGATTTTCTAATGAAGCAAATCCTGACACACCTACCGTCATGAATCGCGTTGTATCAGCTCAATTATGTGCTATCTACGTTGCCCTTTTCAAATATTCGAATTCAGCTCGTGTTTTATGTAAATGTTTTGGACAAAGAGACAGATGATATAGATTTTAATAAGTGATATGTTTCAAAATATATTCGAATAGTAACTTTTATGGATCTAACGGTAATCAATAAAATAGTACGTTTGAACAAGAAATTTGTACAATCAAATTTATTTTTGTTCCACGAAAAACTTAATAGTATGTTTTGTTTCCTGGAAAACACAATCATATTCATAGAATTTACTACTTCAACATGTACCTCTTTGACTCTGCAGAATTCCTTCATCAACTCATCCATGCAAGACTGTGCAACCACAAGATCTTGCTTTCTTCTTAAGGTGAGATTGGATAGTATTTCGTTATGAGATTTTCTGCCTTAAATTTTGAAAGAGGGAGTTTTTTGTGAGAAAAAAAATAAGATCCATAATAAAATATTTACATTGAGATACGTAACAGAACCCAATCTAAATACACCCTTAAACTTCACTTTACCTTTCGTTCATTCCTGCTGATCTCTAATACTGCTGTATTTTTAGTGTCTTAAGGTTTGGCATATCTTCTTTGGTTGTATATCAAATGGAAACTATGTATCATGAAGATGTTTGATTTAATATATATACTTCTGTGATAAGTAGAGAAAAATGTGATTAGCATAAGTTGGAGGTATATGACTTGTCTCAAGTTAAATCAATGTTTGGTAGGTAATTGTTCAAGGTTGGTGATAACGGTGTTGAGCTAATACCTGGAAATTATGATGCAATCATTTGTAACTATTCCTTTCATACAAAATTAAATATTTAATCTTTGAACACAAGGAGTGTATCATTACAATTAAAATTTGCTACTTCCGGCAAGAAAAAACGATCCGCGTGTGATCATCGCTTCTCGTCCATTGATGGATTTGTTTGATAGCTAATTAAAAATGTGGTCACATGCAGACAATGACTGGTACGTACAATTATCTAAGAGAAATAACTTATTCACACATACCATCATAAATCATAAAGTAGTCTTCCAGAGTCTAATCATGTCCATCTACATGTTGGAATTGTCTAACGTTTTCTAAACTCCACATTAGTATGATATTGTCCGCTTTGGGCTGAGCCCTCACGGATTTGTTTTTAGGTATCTCCCAAAAGGCTTCATACTAATAGAGTTATCTTGAATCTTATATTTAGACAACTATTCCATCAATTTTTACATGTGGAACTTAGTTTGCATCTCAATACTACCTTCCTTTCCTTTATATATGCTGATCATATTAAAAGGATTACGCCTTGTGCAAGATCGGGCAATTACCGGTTCTTACTTCGCTTTTAAAGAAAAAGGTTCACTTTTTTTATTTGGTTCAATTGTTTTCATCTTTCATGCATCCTTACGCATTCTAGTGCGAGAAAGAAAAGGATCTTATCGAGGATCTTGGTGAAGTTAATGGAAGCTCAAGCTAGCTCAAGCAGTGCACTGAGGAGAACACTCCTTGTGCTTAGTTGCATATTAATGAGCATAGGTTTTTGCGGCGGTCCTTTAATCACGCGCCTTTATTTTCTCCATGGAGGCACTAGAATATGGTTGGCGGGCTGGTTACAAGCTTGTGGATTTCCAATTATTCTAGTCCCGCTGATAATTTCCTATTTCGCTCGCCGCCAATCTGAAGGACCTGAGACGAAATTGATTTACATGAAGCTCCCGACTTGTGTAGCTGCTGCAATTATCGGTGTCCTTGCTGGTCTAATGAACTACTTGTTTTCCTACGGCGTAGGGCATCTTCCGGTATCAACCGCCACACTTATCACCACAACACAGCTTATTTTCACTGCATTCTTTGCCTTTGTTCTTGTCAAGCAGAAGTTTACCCCTTATTCAATAAACGCAATCATCTTACTGACCATGGGAGCAGTTATTTTGGCCCTGCAAGGAAGCAAGGACAGGCCGGAAGGCGAGAGCAAGAAGCTCTACATTTTGGGGTTTGTTTTGACATTTCTGGGCTCAGTCGTGAGTGGGATAGCGGCCCCATTGGTTGAATTTACGTACAAGAAAACGGGGATGGGAGTCAGCTATACGCAGGTCATGGAGACGCAGATTGTGCTATCGCTCTCTGCTTCCATATTCTCTTTGATTGGGATGCTAGCAAACCATGACTTCAAGGTTTGGCTCTCAAACTTCACGCCACACTGCACACACTTTTATGAAAAAATTATGACGAGCTAGTACTTTTTTTTATTTTAAAATTAAATATTTGTTTTTTATTTATTTTAAATAAAAAATAGATATTATATATTAAATGGAGAGAATACTACACATTTCAGTATCTTCATTAATCCAGCTGTGTAAACGTGGTTAAAGTCCTCGTTTCAAAGATATGAGCAAATTTGCCATGTAGGTAATTCCACGCGAAGCAAGAGAATTTCAACTTGGAGAAGCAAACTACTACGGCGTGCTGGTTTCGAGCGCCATCGTTTGGCAATTTTACCTTGTGGGAATTGTTGGAGTGATCTTCAACGGATCGTCTCTGCTGTCTGGAATTATTGGGGCTGCTTTAGTTCCTATTTCAGAAGTTTTAGCAGTTATTTTCTACCATGAAAAATTTACAGCAGAAAAGGGTGTGTCTGTCGCTCTCTGTGTCTGGGGTTTTGTTTCTCACTTCTACGGTGAGAAAAAGCATAGCGAGAACACAAGGCCAAAGCAACAATCGGAGGTAATTTCAGAAGCTTCTCCGAATAGCAAGAAGGGAACAGAAATGATTTCAGATGTTGTCCCATGATTTTCTTGGTCTGCTTATTATAGAAAGTTGTAATATTATTTAATTTCGAACCTTTTCGTAACTATTGTCTCAGTAGAAAAGCTTACTTACAATGGATTTGTTACAGAAAAAGTTTTGCCGTGAATTTTAACTAATAGTGTTAAGTGGGTCAATTCGTTGTGGCCCGACCCAAATGACCCCATGGCCCTCTAAAATGGAGCGGAACGGGCTTGTGTGGAACATATCTTTTGAAGAACAGTGATAAGGATTGAATCTATAATGTCATTCCCTGAACTGGCGGCGAGGAAAAAAAAGTAGACCCTGGTCCTTACACTTTTTAACTTTTCAGAATCGTCCTTCATGTTTTAAGAGCATCAAATGGAACCACCACACCGTTTTCGTCCATCGAGTTATTGATTATCCAGCATAACGGATGGATTGGCCAACAGATGCAAAGAGGCCTTTCAATAGGCCAACTCTAATCAAATTCCTTCTCGTTTGATGCAAACGGGCCTTTAAACAGCACAACCCTAAACTAAACTTAAATAGGCTGGATTGGCTGATCAGCAGTATGGAGGCATTCAAAAGATGCTGAGGAACAGATCCGGGATCACATATTTTTTCATGTTTCATTTTTTACCAAGATCCCCAACCTTTTCTTTGTTCTTTTTTTTTTAAGTTGTCAAATTCACAACTAGTCTTCTGAATGCAAATCCACACTATTACATAATTTCACATAGAATAATTTTATCTTAGTCACTTAATAACTTATATTTATTCTATAAGTTTTATATCTACTAATTACAACAAAATACATGAAAAAATAGAATTTTAGATGAAAATTTTCTTCTATGTATTTTGTTGTGAGTGATAAATATGTAATTTATATAATTTTTTTCTCATTTTTTAAAAAAATTTCTTTCACTCCACTCTCCAATTGAAAAGACCTTAATAAGTAAAAAAACTCTAAAAACTCATATCAAGTATTATCCAAAAAAATTATTTATTCGAGTATTAAAGCTTTTTTATTTATTAAAAACTGATGAGAGGATTGTAAGAAATTAAAAAGGGAGTGTGAATGACATTATTCTAAAATGTAAATAAGAGAATGACTAACTTTTGACATATAAAACTGAAAGGAGAGAGGGAGTACATGCCCTCCTACTTGAGCTTTAGTTGCAATTATTTATATGCTCTTCTTAGAGCCCATTAATTCATTTATTTCAGTTCAATATCCATTTCCGATTTTGCTCATTATTGCACTTCATTTGCTGTTCTAGTTATCTTAGTAGTCCCAAATGATTCCGAGGATTTTCCGTTCAATCTTTTTCAATATGTAATGCCAGCATTTGATTCATGCATATCCATAATTTATTGCACAACCAAGTACACAAATGGACCGGTTTCTGTACTCATCTTCAATTATTTCCTAATTAAACTTCCTCCCATCCAAATCTTTCCTAGAATTGTACACGTTTCTAGTGACGTTACGTTTTTAGTGCCCACATTTGTCATTTCACAATGGTATCAATCTAGTTCTACTTGTTTCAAGATTTTGTTCCAATAATTAGCTCAACTATTCGAGCCCTTGACAGTGGAGTGCAATTCACTTGACCCCACTAATCAAGCAAAGCTCGATGAGTTTTGAAAAAAAAAGTTTGAATTCAAACCTTTAATATAAAGGCTTGAACTAAAATTAATAAAATGTTCTTAAAGTTTAAACTCAACTAGAAAGATCAAAACTCAAATTAAATATTGTCAAATAAAAAATAGAATATTTTATTTTATTTATTTAAATGTATTATCAAATATATTTGCTAGTGTTTGAGCTGAACAATCAAATATTTGAGGTCAACTCGATTGAAAATTTAAGCCTAAGGTTCTACTTGAATTGGAGCTTGAGTAGGAAAAAATAAAACTCAAACCTAATCCTTATCAAGCCAAGTTGAACATGCTTCATAAGAGGTCCTTTCAGTTGTAGCTCTAGCTAGACATTTGGACTTAGGACACATCTACCTAACATTTTGTAATTGTTAAAGATTTGATCCCTTTTTCACTACTAATGGAGTGTTAGATAGTGTAATGGTAATTTCTTTTGTTTCCCCAAGCTTTTGTAATTCTTTCTTGTCTTATCCATTTTACTTTTCCCTTCTTTAATTTCTAATTTTTTTCCTCTTCTTTCTTCATTCTCCTTTTCTTTCCATGTTTGTTCCTTCCTTGTTACCCCTTCTACTGCTGCTTCAATCTATGCTTTGGGATGTAAGTGAATGATAAGGGAGAAAAGAAAAATAAATAAAAGGGAATAAAAGGAAAAATAGACTGTTAAAAAAACTCCAAATTTCCAGGGAAAACTTAGATAAAAGGAAAAATAGACTGTTAAAAAAACTCCAAATTTCCAGGGAAAACTTAGAAATTAAGGATAGGTTTGGTTGACATAAGGCTATATTTTGGAGGTTTCCAAGTCAAAACATGTAGAACTAATGACAAAGTTAGGAGTGAAAAAGTTATGAATAAAAAATAATGGATAAACAGTCTTTTAATATAACGTATATTTGAATTATATTTAATATTAATATTTTTTATTTTGAACTTTATACAAATAATTTTTTATAAAAAATAATGTAAAATTCAAATATTTGAATTTAAGTACACTCACTCAGCCCACAAAAACAAATACTATAAATGGCTCATTTGGAAGATCGAATTTCATATTCTTGAAAGAAATTTCATCCTTTTAGGCGTAGTCATAAGAAGGGACAAGCAAGGGGCTGCTGTACTAATCAATGTACACCCCATGAATCAATAAAGAGACATCTAGACTTCTAGTGTCACTTTCACATTAAATTTTTTTCAACATTTGCAGGACCGTTAGCTTTCTTTACGCCTTTCTTTTCTTTCCTCTTTTTTTCCCTACTAAGCATCGTTAGCTTTCTTTGAATGTAAAGAAAGCTCCAAAACAAAAAGATCCACGTTAATCATAGATAGGATATTCAAAACCCATTGCTATGTATTTGAATTAAATTTTATCTTGAAATTTAATATAAAATTTTTGTTTGAATTTGGCTTTCTCGCCCATAATTAATTTTAATAAAAAATTAAATAAAAAATATTAAACGTAAATTTTATCCAATTCTAACTTACTCTTTTGAAATTATACATGACAAGGGCAAGTCATATAGGCTACTATCAAGTACATGACAAATATTTTGTAATGCAAGTACCTAACAAACAAGAAAGACAATAGGGTGGCTAATTAGCTACTTATTAATATTTTGAAGCGGTAATTTTCTTTTTCATTTTTTTGTTGATTAATTATATAAAATAATAAAGTTTTTGAGGAAATTTTACATAATGGTTTGAAGCTTATTATTTTCTCATTGAAACTTATCGTTTGTTTTTCTTTCAAATTAATTAGTGATATTGAATTGGAAAAAGATGAGTACTTTGATATGTATCTATTCAGCTTCATATCATCTTGCAAGAAAGAGCCAGTTTTATTACGTCTCAAACAGAGGCGGACACACATTTGTTGGGCTCACAAATGTTCAATATTGCGTTGGTCCCTAATCTCAAGCAGTGTATGGACGACACAAATAGACGCAACACTCAGCATTGTGCACAAATTAAGAACAACGTTTACAGTCATTACGGTATATTTAGATTATATTTTATTATAAATTTAATATAAAATTTTTATTTTATATTTTACTTTCTCTCTTATAAATAAATTATTTTTATAACAAATAAAATAGAAAATTTTAAAATCTATCTCAAACCTCAAATAATTCTGGTAACATTAGCAGCTGAATTTCTTGTTACTATTTCGATTATTAATTGTCTTTTGACTATGTTTTTGTAAGCAATCAACACTGAAAGCTCCACTTCATGACTGGCTGGTTTGATTGCTAATCTGCCATTCACAATCCAAATCTCACGAAGGGCAGGGAGCAAGTTCCAACGGGTACAAAAGTAGGGGCACAGCTTCAAGCCAGACAAATAATTGCCTATCAAACTGAAATGCCATTTTAGCTTGTCTGTAAGCTGCACCATCATTTGCTATCCTATTAAAGAGTTTTTCCCCTTAAATCTCAAAATTCATAATAAGTGAGATTGAAATTGAGTGTTTTTTGATCGAATTGAGTAAAATTAAATAGGATAAAAGAAAAGAAGAGAAAGAAAGACACATATTCTCTAAATCTTAATTTTTATTTTATAAGATTTATTATTTTTATTTAGATAAAATAAATAAAAATTAATAAACCCTACATGATAGAAATCATAATTTCAGGAATATTTGTGTTTTTTTATTTTTTTCTAATTTAGTTTTACTCGATTCATAAAAAAAATTCAATCTCACGTGCCATAAATTTTGAAAAGAAAAATTTTTGAAGGGACATATTTGTCCTTCAACAATAGAGCACATGATATGCAAGTATATGTCTTCATCGATCTTTGCCATATTAATGGTGTTTGAAACTGTCAATATTGAAATATATAAAAATAATATATTAAAAATATTAATATGAGTTGTAAGACTAAGTTGCAACAGTTAAAATAGTTTGTAGGCTATTTTTGCATATTACTCTAAAAATAATAGACGAAAAATATTAAAATATAAATTCTGAAATTAAATTATAAAAATTAAAATAGTTTGGGAACTATTTTTACATATTTCTCAAATATAAATATGTAGATAATCAAGCTATTTTTTAAAATTATATACTACATTTTTTATCTATGGCTCCAAATGGAAAGACAGATGTTCCGTCATTCCCATTCCTCTTAATCTTTTTACTATAATAGAATTTAAAAAAATATTTGATATTTTCTATAAAGAAAAATTTTTAATATATTATATACGTAAAGTATAATTTTTAATATAAATTATTTTTATATATATTTAAATATATTTTTTATTTTTTATTCAAACTATTAAAAAAATTCCATTTGAACACCGCTACTATCAAAATAAATGACGAGAAGGAATTACTATTTATTATGGAGTTGTTAGCTGGTCGATCGAGCGGTAGGTCACAAAATCGAACAACAAACGCAGACCTTCCCCCAATTATGTTCGCATAAAGTCCTCATGATTGCTTTCAAATACCTATACCTGCTGTTCAAAAGCTGCACTGAAATTGTGGATTTGTTAGCCACTCCATCGACGGGTAGGTCAGAAAAAATAGAACAACAGACGTAGACCTTCTCGTAATTGTGTTGCCACTAATGTCCTCATGATTGCTTTCAAATACCTATACCTGCTGTTCAAAATCTGCACCGAAACTCTTTTTCTCATATTTGCACAAGTAAGGATTCCACTAATCTTTTCATGTATATATATGTGTGTGTTAATACGAAACTTGACTTGTAATAATCGCGGCAAAAGTACTAACTAAAACGTTTACTTCTGTGATAAGTCGAGAAAAATGTGATTAGCATAAGTTGGAGGCATATGAGTTGTCTCGAGTTAAATCAATGTTTGGTAGATAATTGTTCAAGGTTGGTGGTGCCGTGGTGGTGGTGTTGAGCTAATACCTGGAAATTATGATGCAATCATTTGTAACTATTCCTTTCATACAAAATTAAATATTTAATATTTGAACACAAAGGAGTTTAAAAATTGCTACTTCCGGCAAGAAAAAACGACTCGCGTGTGATCATCGCTTCTCGTCCATTGATGGATTTGTTTGATAGCTAATTAAAAATGTGGTCACATGCAGACAATGACTGGTACGTACAATTATCTAAGAGAAATAACTTATTCCCACCCACCATCATAAAGTAGTCTTCTGGAGTCCAATCATGTGTATGGGATTGCTCACCTTTTATTTTCTAATGTTGTTAAAATTGTCTGTCTATTAAAGTTATTTACCGTTGCCAAAATTGACTGAGATTGTAATTCGTGAGGCTGCTCACTTTTATTTTCTATAGTTGTTGAAATTTGATGGGTGCTGGAGTTTGCTTATAAATTGACACTTCTCTACCTTAATAAAAAATACAAAAAACACAGCAACTTTTAATAATTTTTCTTTTCATTCTATTCTCTACTTCTTATTTTAAGTATTTTTTTCGGTATAGAATTATTGTTTGAATTATTTATCTTGTTAGTACTGAAAAAATATTTTGCATACCCTATAAATTTATAATAAAAATTTTTACTCTTTTGCCGGTGATTTTTTACCTCTATTTACGGAGGAGTTTTTCACCTAAATATTTTAGTGTCATTTTTTACTGTCATTATTAATTTCTCATCATCTTTGGTTGAATTTATCTCGCTTCCTCACTCTGTATCCTTATAAACTGGTATCAGAGAGCTAAAAATTCAACTGAGATTTTTATAATGTCGACAAATTTTAATATTGAAATTTTTTACTGTAAAATTAGTTTCGCTATTTGGCGAGTCCAGATGCAAGTCGTTCTCACCTATAATGGTTTAAAGAAAGTTCTTGCAGGAAAATTGAAGAAGTCAGAAGCTATAAAGGAGGAAGATTGGGAGGAGATGTATAAAAAGGCATTGTCTATAATTCAGTTATGTTTGTCCCATGAGGTGTTGCGAGAAGTCATCAACGAGGAAACCGCATTAGGTATATTGAATAGATTGGAGTCTTTATACATGACCAAAAGTATTGCAAATAAACTCCGTTTAAAGGAGCGACTCTTTACACTTCGTATGTCTGAAGGTACTCCCATCCAATCTCACCTTGATGAATTTAATTCCATTATTATTGATTTGAAAATTTTGGATGTTAAAGTTGAAGATGAGGATAAAGTTGTTCAACTTATTGTTTCTCTACTACCCTCATATCGACACTTCAAAGAAATTGTGTTATATGGTAATTATGTTACCCTGTCTTTTGATGATGTCAAGTCTCACTTACTACCCAAAAAAAATTTTGATTTTAAAATTCATTCTGAAAGTTCGGGTGAATGATTAGTAGTAAGAGGAAGGAACCAAGAAAGAGATTGGGTTACCACTTATGAACCGGTTAATGGTGATCTTGTCCTAATGGGCAATGATGCTCAATGCAAAGTTATCGGTAAAGGTACAATTAAAATCAAGACAAATGATTGAGTCGTTAGAACCTTGACTGGTGTCTGACATGTCTCCGATTTGAAACGAAATCTCATTTCCCTAGGCACCCTCGAATCTCTTGGGTGTAGATACTCAGCTGAATGTGGAGTTCTAAAAGTGTCCAAAGGAGCTCTTGTGTTATTAAAAGAAAATCGATCTGGAAGTTTGTATGTGCTGCAGGGTTCAATTGTTACAGGTCTGCAGCTATTACCTCATCCAACAAGGTTAACACCAAGTTGTGGCATTACAGATTGGGCCACATGAGTGGGAAGGAAATCCAAATCCTCAAGAAGAATGACTATCTTGATAACCACTGTACTAGTAAGGTTGATTTTTGCGAATATTGCATTTTTAGTAAGCAGAAAAATGTTATTTTTCAAAAGCCATTCACAGAACCAAAGGTACATTGGATTACATTCATTCGAATTTTTGGGGTCTGTCAAGAGTTCCTTCCATAGATAAATGTCATTATATATTGATAATTATTAATGATTTTTCACGGAAATTCTGGGTTTATTTTCTTAAACAAAAGAGTGAAGAATTTTCAATCTTTAATGAGTGGAAAGCTTTAATTGAGAACCAGACAGTCAAGAAAATCAAAAGATTGAGGACAGATTATTGCCTTGAGTTTTGCTCAAATGAATTCAATGATTTCGGCAAGAAGAAAGGTATTGCTAGACATCTCACCAATCCAGGTACCCTACAACAAAATAGAGTTGCAAAAAGGATGAACAGAGTAATATTGGAAAGAGTTCGCTGCATACTCTCTTATTCAGGTTTGGGGAAACATTTTTGGGCTGAAGCGGCTTCGACGGCATGTTATTTGATAAACCGCTCTCCCAACAGAGCAATTGATTGTAAAATTCTGGAAGAAGTTTGGTCAGGTAACCCCGTTGATTATTCTAATATTAGATTTTTTGGGTGTCCTGCTTATTCCCATGTGAACGAGGAAAAATTGGAGCCTCGTGAGAAGAAGAGCATTTTCTTAGGTTATGGTCAAGGGGTCAAAGGCTATCGTTTATATAATCCTGAAATTGGAAAATCATTTCATAGTCGGGATGTAATCTTTAATGAAAATGCTATGCTATCTTCTGGGAGGAATACTGTTATTCCCTCCACTGATATAAGTGATCAGGAGAATGCTTCAGAGAAGGTGGAGTTTGAGGTGGAAGCTCCCATTTTGAAGGAAGATGTTCCTAATTCCTCCACGATTGAACATAATACTGCAATTGATGATATCATTCAACACAAGAGTTCACGACAACTACATCCACCTCAACAACAAGGTTTGCCACAAACGTGGTCTATGGCTCAGGAACTTCTAGTACAGAGACCGAGAAAGCCGACTCAAAGACTAATAGCAGAATATGTTAATATTGCTTATGAATTAGTTACTACACAAGAGATATGAGACTATGGTGAACCAAAAAATTATTCTGAAGCTATCTCTAGTGATGATTCAACAAAATGGATTGTTGCAATGCAAGAAGAGGTTGAGAGTCTTCATAAGAATGAAACTTGGGATCTGGGAAAATTGTCAGAAGGCAAACGAGTCATTAGTTGCATGTGGATCTTTAAGAGAAAAGAAAGCATCCCCGATGTAAAACAAGATTTGTTGTCAGAGGTTTTGATAAAAAAGAAGGTATTGACTTTAATGAAGTATTTTCTCCTGTAATTCGTCATACTTCAATTCGTGTATTACTTGCTCTAGTTGCCTTGTATGATTTGGAGCTGGAACAGTTAGACATGAAAATTACTTTTCTTCATGATAATCTTGAGGAAGAAATTTATATCCAGTAGCCAAAAGGGTTCGTTGTTCCAGGAAAGGATGACCATGTATGCCGTCTCAAGAACTCTCTTTATGGTCTGAAGCAATCGCCGAGACAATGGTACAAGATGTTTGATTCTTTCATGGTTGGACATGACTACTCCAGAAATAGTTATGATAATTGCGTCTATTTTCAGAAGACATCTGATGAGTCATTCATATACTTATTGCTCTATATTGATGACATGTTGATTGCTGCAAGAGATAAATATCTTGTTAACAAGTTAAAGGCCCAACTTAGCAGTGAATTTGATATGAAAGATTTAGGTCCTGCCAAGAAGATTCTTGGAATGGAGACTAGCAGGGATTGTCAAGTCGGTAAACTTTTTTTATCACAGAAGAAATATGTTATGAAGATACTTGACAGATTTGGAATACATGATTGCAAAACTGTTAGTACTCCATTAGCTGCTCACTTCAAGTTGTCCCCTGATTAGTGTCCTCAATCAGAGGAGGACAAGAGACGTATATCACATGTACCGTACTCAAATGCAGTTGGAAGCCTAATGTATGCTATGGTATGTACCAGGCCTGATCTAGCTTATGCTGCTAGCGTTGTTAACATATTCATGCACAATACAGACAAATAACATTGGGAAGCTATCAAATGGATAATTCGTTATTTGAAGGGTTCTGCTGATATTGGTTTGGTATTTGATAGACATAGAGCTGATCCAGGAGGCGTAGTTGGTTATGTTGACGCTGACTATAATGGTGATTTAGATCTGAGAATGTCACTTTCAGCCTATATTTTTACACTTTGCAGTTTTGCTATCAGTTGGCATTCATCACTTCAAGCCATTGTGGCTTTGTCCACCACTGAAGCAGAGTATATTGCTACTACTGAATGGATGAAAGAGGCTATTTGGCTCCGAAACTTGGTAAGTGAACTTGGTCTACAACAAAACATTCTTGTTGTGTTTTGCGACAGTCAGAGCGTTGTTCATTTGACCAGAAATAGCAAGTATCACTCAAATACCAAGCATATTGATATTAAGCACTACTTTATCCGAGATATTGTTGCTGCAGGAGATATTACAATCGAGAAAATTCATACAGTTAAAAATCATACAGACATGTTAACCAAGCCACTTTTAACTGCTAAATTCGATCATTGCTTGGACTTAGCTGATATCATTCATAATTGAACAAGGTTTCATGGCGAGAAAGTATTTCCAATCAAAAGGTGATCAATGTGGAGATTTGTAGGGCTGCCAACCTTTTGTTTTATACAGCTGCCAAAATTGTCTGCCTAACAAAGTTGTCTGCCATTGTCAAAATTGACTGAGACTGTAATTTGTGAGGCAACCCACTTTTTGTTTTCTACAGTTGCTAAAATTTGCTGGTAAGAGGTGATATAGTTTGCCTATAAATATGCACTCCTACACCTCAATGAAAAACATAGAAAACACAGCAACTTTCAATATTTTTTCTTCTTTTCATTATATTCTCTACTTCTTGTTTTAAGTATTCTTCTTCTGTAAAGAATTATTGTTTGGGTTATTTGTCTTGTTAGTCTTGAGAAAATATTTTGTACACCCTACAAATTTATAGTGAAATTTTTTGCTCTCTCGCCAGTAATTTTTGCCTCTATTTACGGAGGATTTTTCTAACTAAATATTTTGGTGTCATTTTTTACTGTCATTATTAATTTATCATAATTTTTAGTTGAATTTATCTCGCTTCCACTCTCTATGTTCCTACACCTTCCTTTCCTTTATAAATGCTGATCATATTAAGAGGATTACGCCTTGTGCAAGATCAGGCAATCACCGGTTCTTACCTAAGTTTTAAAGAAAAAGGTTCACTTTTTTTATTTGGTTCCATTGTTTTCATCTTTCATGCATCCTTACGCATTCTAGTGCGAGAAAGGAAAGGATCTTATCGAAGATCTTGGTGAAGGTAATGGAAGCTCAAGCTAGCTCAAGCAGTGCACTGAGGAGAACACTCCTTGTGCTTTGTTGCATATTAATGAGCATAGGTTTTTGCGGCGGTCCTTTAATCACGCGCCTTTATTTTCTCCATGGAGGCACTAGAATATGGTTGGCGGGCTGGTTACAAGCTTGTGGATTTCCAATTACTCTAGTCCCACTGATAATTTCCTATTTCGCTCGCCGCCAATCTGAAGGACCTGAGACGAAATTGATTTACATGAAGCTCCCGACTTGTGCAGCTGCTGCAATTATCGGCGTCCTTGCTGGTCTAGTGAACTACTTGTTTTCCTATGGCTTAGGGCATCTTCCGGTATCAACCGCCACAGTTATCACCACAACACAGCTTATTTTCACTGCATTCTTTGCCTTTGTTCTTGTCAAGCAGAAGTTTACCCCTAATTCAATAAACGCCATCATCTTACTGACCATGGGAGCAGTTGTTTTGGCCCTGCAAGGAAGCAAGGACAGGCCCGAAGGCGAGAGCAAGAAGCTCTACATTTTGGGGTTTGTTTTGACGTTTCTGGGCTCAGTCGGGAGTGGGATAGTGGGCCCATTGGTTGAATTTACGTGCAAGAAAACAGGGATGGGAGTCAGCTATACGCAGGTCATGGAGACTCAGATTGTGCTATCGCTCTCTGCTTCCATATTCTCTTTGATTGGGATGCTAGCAAACCATGACTTCAAGGTCTGGCTCTCAAACTTCACGCCGCACCGCACACACTTTTATGAGAAAATTATGACGTGCTGGTACTTTTTTTATTTAAAATTAAATATTTATTTTGTATTTTTTAAAATAAAAATAGATATTCAATATTAAATGGAGAGAATACTACACATTTCAGTATCTTCATTAATCCAGCTGTGTAAACCTGGTTAAAGTCCTCGTTTCAAAGATATGAGCAAATTTGCCATGTAGGTAATTCCACGCGAAGCAAGAGAATTTCAACTTGGAGAAGCAAACTACTACGGCGTGCTGGTTTCGAGCGCCATCGTTTGGCAATTTTACCTTGTGGGAATTGTTGGAGTGATCTTCAACGGATCGTCTCTGCTATCTGGAATTATTGGGGCTGCTTTAGTTCCTATTTCAGAAGTTTTAGCAGTTATTTTCTACCATGAAAAATTTACAGCAGAAAAGGGTGTGTCTGTCGCTCTCTGTGTCTGGGGTTTTGTTTCTCACTTCTACGGTGAGAAAAAGCATAGCGAGAACACAAGGCCAAAGCAACAATCGGAGGTAATTTCAGAAGCTTCTCCGAATAGCAAGAAGGGAACAGAAATGATTTCAGATGTCCCATGATTTTCTTGGTCTGCTTATTATAGAAAGTCGTAATATTATTTAATTTCGAACCTTTTCGTAACTATTGTCTCAGTAGAAAAGCTTGCTTACAATGGGATTATTCATCGGTCTGTGTGGAACATATCTTTTAAAGAACAGTGATAAGGATTGAATCTATAATGTCATTCCCTGAACACACCCCTGGCCCCGGCAAAGGAAAAAAATTAGACCCTGGTCCTTACACTTTTTAACTTTTTAAGAGCATCAAATGGAACCACCACGCCGTTTTCGTCCATCGAGTTATTGATTATCCGGCATAACAGATGGATTGGCCAACCCTAATCAAATTCCTTCTCGTTTGATGCAAACGGGCCTTTAAATAGCCCAACCCTAAACTAAACTTAAATAGGCTGGATTGGTTGATCAGCAGCATGGAGGCATTCAAAAGATGCTGAGGAACAGATCCGGGATCACCTATTTTTTCATGTTTCATTTTTTACCAAGATCCCCAACCTTTTCTTTGTTTTTTTTTTTAAGTTGTCAAATTCACAACTAGTCTTCTGAATGCAAATCCACACTATTACATAATTTCATATAGAATAATTTTATCTTAGTCACTTAACAACTTATATTTATTCTATAAATTTTATATCTATTAATCACAATAAAATACATGAAAAAATATATACTTCATTACTTAGTAAGTAATGAATTTTAGATGAAAATTTTCTTCTATGTATTTTGTTGTGAGTGATAAATATGTAATTTATATAATGAATATAAATTATTAAATGATCAAAATAAAACTATTCTACCAATTTGAGCAGTAAAAAGTGAGCAAAAATAGCGAGCGGGCAGGCCTTATCTCCCAATAGGACTTCGCTTCTTAAATGGTATGGGAGTCTTTCTAGCAAGTACTCAGATTCCAATGTGAGACCTTATATGGGCTCGAGGCTTTTAACTTTGCCTCAACCCGACCAAAGATATATTTGGCACATTCTATCTTTCAGGAAGTGGAAGTTCAGGGGTCTGTATTATTTCGATAAAACTGCAAAACAAAACTGAATTAAAATTTAATTCAATTTTCACTTTTTGTTTCTCTAAATTTTGTTGAATTGTTTTTATTTTTTTCTAAATTAAAATTCGATTTTGACTTTTTCTATCTTAACCAACCTAAAAATTTGAATTTCTCCAAATTCATCATTAATTTATCCATTTAAAAGGTAGTTGGCTGATAATAAAAATTTTCACTATTTAAAATATTCTTTAAATAAATGTGTACTTGGAATAATAGTAGTCAACCATCCTCAAAATTATAAATTTAACAAATAAAAAAAGAGAAGAGATGTTCTCATTTTTTAAAAAATTTCTTTCACTCCACTCTCCAATTGAAAAGACCTTAATAAGTAAAAAAACTCTAAAAACTCATATCAAGTATTATCCAAAAAAATTATTTATACGAGCATTAAAACTTTTTTATTTATTAAAAACTAAGGAAAGGATTGTAAGGAATTAAAAGGGGAGTGTGAATGACATTATTCTAAAATGTAAATAAGAGAATGACTAACTTTTGACATATAAAAACTGAAGGGAGAGAGGGAGTACATGCCCTTCTACTTGAGCTTTAGTTGCAATTATTTATATGCTCTTCTTAGAGCCCATTAATTCATTTATTTCAGTTCAATATCCATTTCCGATTTTGCTCATTATTGCACTTCATTTGCAGTTCTAGTTACCTTAGTAGTCCCAAATACAGAATTACTGTAACTCAATCTTTAGGCCACTTGATCGCAAAATACTGTCTAAATCCCCCCTCTCTGCCTCAGTCATCTGAACAAGAAAAGGGATTGTCTTAGATGTTGGGATGGCCAAATTCCCATTAACCTTTCGTTGTTTACGATTTTCTTGATAGCCGATAGTCGGTGCGACAGTTCCCCGACCGGCCATTATCATTCGTTTTAACATTATTGCAGCTGCTATAGCAGCCAATATAGAATGACCCTTTAAACTGAGGCCACTTGATTCCGAGGATTTTCCGTTCAATCTTTTTCAATATGTAATGCCAGCATTTGATTCATGCATATCCATAATTTATTGCACAACCAAGTACACAAATGGACCGGTTTCTGTACTCATCTTCAATTATTTCCTAATTAACCTTCCACTCATCCAAATCTTTCCTAGGATTGTACACGTTTCTAGTGCCCACATTTGTCGTTCCACAATGGTATCAATCTAGTTCTACTTGTTTCAAGATTTTGTTCCAATAATTAGCTCAACTATTCGAGCCCTTGACAGAGGAGTGCAATTCACTTTACCCCACTAATCAAGCCAAGCTCGATAGTTTTGGAAAAAAAAGTTTGAATCCAAACCTTTAATATAAAGGCTTGAACTAAAATTAATAAAAAGTTCTTAAAGTTTAAACTCAATTAGAAAGATCAAAACTCAAATTAAATATTCTCAAATAAAAAATATAATATTTTATTTTATTTATTTGAATGTATAATCAAATATATTTGCTAGTGTTTGAGCTGAACAATCAAATATTTGAGTTCCACTCGTTTGAAAATTTAAGCCTAAGGTTCTACTTGAATTGGAGCTTGAGTAGGAAAAAATAAAGCTCAAACCTAATCCTTATCAAGCCAAGCTGAACATGCTTGATAAGAGGTCCTTTCAGTTGTAGCTCTTTGTAGACATTTGGATTTGGGACACATCCTACCTAACATTTTGTAATTGTTAAAGATTTGATCCCCTTTTCACTATCAATCGAGTGTCAGATAGTGTAACGGTAATTTCTTTTGTTTCCCCAAGCTTTTGTAATTCTTTCTTGTCTTATCCATTTTACTTTTCCCGTCGTTAATTTCTATTTTTTTTCCTCTTCTTTCTTCCTCCCCCTTTTCTTTCCATGTTTGTTCCTTCCTTGTTACCCCTTCTACTGCTGCTTCAACCTGTGCTTTGGGATGTAAGTGAATGACATGGGAGAAAAGAAAAAAATAAAAGGGAGAAAAAAGGAAAAATAGACTGTTAAAAAAAATCTAAATTTCCAGGGAAAAATTAGAAATTAAGGATAGGTTTGGTTAACATAAAGCTATATTTTGGAAGTTTCCAAATCAAAACATGTAGAACTAATTCAAAGTTACGGGTGACAAAGTTATGAATTGAAAATAATGTATAAATACTCTTTTAAGTCAACATATATTTGAACTGTATTTAATATTGATATTTTTTATTTTAAATTTTATATAAATAAATTTTTTATAAAAAATAATATAAAATTTAAATATTTAAATTTAAAATTAAAATACAATCTATATACACTCACGCTCCACAAAAACAAAAACTATAAATGGCTCATTTCGAAGACCGAATTTCATACTCTTAAAAGAAATTTCATCCTTTTAGGTGTAGTCATAAGAAGGGACAAGCAAGGGGCTGCTGTACTAATCAGTGTACACCCCATCAATCAATAAAGAGACATCTAGATTCAAGTTCTAGACCTCTAATGTCCCTTTCACATTAAATTTTTTTCACAATTTGCAGGACCGTTAGCTTTCTTTACGCCTTTCTTTTCTTTCCTCTTTTTTTCCCTACTAAGCATCGTTAGCTTTCTTTGAATGTAAAGAAAGCTCCAAAACAAAAAGATCCACGTTAATCATAGATAGGATATTCAAAACCCATTGCTATGTATTTGAATTAAATTTTATCTTGAAATTTAATAAAAAAATTTTGTTTGAATTTGGCTTTCTCGCCCAGAACTAATTTTAATAAAAATTTAAATAAAAAATATTAAACGTAAATTTTATCCAATTCTAACTTACTCTTTTGAAATTATACATGACAAGGGCAAGTCATATAGGCTACTATCAAGTACATGACAAATATTTTGTAATGCAAGTACCTAACAAACAAGAAAGACAATAGGGTGGCTAATTAGCTACTTATTAATATTTTGAAGCGGTAATTTTCTTTTTCATTTTTTTGTTGATTAATTATATAAAATAATAAAGTTTTTGAGGAAATTTTACATAATGGTTTGAAGCTTATTATTTTCTCATTGAAACCTATCATTTGTTTTTCTTTCAAATTAATTAGTGATATTGAAATGGAAAAAGATGAGTACTTTGATATGTATCTATTCAGCTTCATATCATCTTTCAACAAAGAGCCAGTTTTATTACTTGCCAGACAGAGGCGGACACACATTTGTTGGCCTCACCGATGTTCAATATTGCGTTGGTCCCTAAACTCAAGCACAGTGCATAGACAACACAAATGGACGCAACACTCGCATTGTGCACAAATTAAGAACAACTTTTACAGTCATTATGATGCATTTAGATTATGTTTTATTGCGAAACTTAACGTAAAATTTTTATTTTATATTTTATTTTGACGAAACACTTGCATTGTGCACAAATTAAGAACAACTTTTACTACTATTATGATGCATTTAAATTATATTTTATTGCAAAATTTAACGTAAAATTTTTATTTTATATTTTACTTTTTCTCTTATAAATAAATTATTTCTAAGATATATAAGACAAAAAATTTTAAATTCTATCTCAAAACTCAAATAATTCTCGTAACATTAGCAGCTGAATTTCTTGTTACTATTTCGATTATTAATTGTCATTTGACTATGCTTTTGTAAGCAATCAACACTGAAAGCTCCACTTCATGACTGGCAGGTTTGATTGCTAATCTGCCATTCACAATCCAAATCTCACGAAGGGCAGGGAGCAAGTTCCAAAATTCTGGTGAAAAGAACAGAACTTAAGTTAGGCGGATCTGTGGGGAAACAGTTATGTTCATTGATCACTCGTACCTCTGCTTTCCATCAACACAAAAGATTGCGGCCAACAAAGTACCTGGTCGAAAAGGGCGGGATCCTTATATGATAAGATAGTACGCTAGTTTCGTCGCAGAACCCATGGTCCCACCCGACGCCAGAGTTATCCTCACAAAACTTCCCACGTTCACAGGCGCAACAATCATTGGTCTTTAGATTGGAGCAGCTAATTTCATGTAGGCCTGCGAAGTGCAGTGGTTCTACCAGTCTCAATTGCCATTCTTCGCGTTTGGCTCAGGTCTGCATCTACTTTTTGCAGCACGTGCATGACCTGCCATAGGTCGTTAGATATCTCTGTACTTGATCCAATGACCAGGAAATACCAAGAGCAAAAAAGAAAATTAAAAAAAAACAAAATTTGAAAATTTAACAAAATTCAAATTTATCCGTCCCAATTCTTGATCGTACAGTAGCCATCCTATCAAACTGTAAAGCTACAAAAAAATCAGCTATCAAACTCAAAAGAAAAGAAGAGGCCAAAGGAAGAAAAAGTAGTTTCCTTCTTCTTCATTTTTTAGCTCCACCTTCCCTTTCTCCTTCCGGCTTCCTTGTTCTCTTTTCTGTCATTCTTCTTCTCCTTCGTGCTTTCTGCTCAAAATGGGCAATACAAAAACACCAAGGGCTGAGATAATGTTGTTGCTATATTTTTTTTTATTTTTTGCACTGACTGCATTTCTGCTCAAAATGTTTTCTTTTTTTGCACTGCCTCCTTCGTTACAGGCCTGCGTCCCTCCTCTGTCGCAGGCCTGCGGCAAAATGAAGTGAGTTTTTTTTCAAAATACTTGCTGTTGCATTGAAGGCCGCACACGAATATGCCGATGCTGAAAGAATGCAGGCAATGAATATTTGCGTTGATACTGCGGCTACCGGTACTGAGGAGAAAGGTTAGAAGAACGCCTCCCTTTTTCCCTCCCAAAGAAAGAAAGATGTGATGGAGAATGATTGGTGACATAATGGTGAACAACTGTTAACACTGGACTGAACAAATGTTCACAACCTATGAGTCCATTGTGAACATTTGTTCATTATGGACTGAACGTTTGTTCTACCAGAATATTTAAAATTTTTACGATGGTGCAGAAAAATTGGAAGAAATGAAGAAGATGGAGTTTACATCCTTGGAGAATACTCATGAATTCTACAATAGCACTGCTCATTGCAAAGGATTCGGCATTCTAACTGTTGACTGTTCATGCCGCATGTTCGGGACAGTAAGACCAGTTGAATAGGATATTTGAATGTGTTAAGCTGATGCTCTCCTCTCCAGGAAGAAATGTTACAACTCCGTCAGTAATGACTTTCACTCTAGGTACAACCTATGTACCTTCTCCCTTGGATGTGTATCACTGAACAATTGTTCACTTGAACATGAATAACTAGTAATAATTGTTATGGAACATTTGCCTAACTCTTACTCCACCAGTTGGTGCGGAAGAACAGTTATTTCCTGCAAAGACCGTTAAATTGAGAGAGAATCTCAATCGGTCGCAGAAGCGGTTGAAGAGTCTTATGAAACAGGTTAGCAAATGAAAGAAGGCGCAGTTGCGAAGACAGCGTGACGCTATAGCCCTCAACAATTTGTCAGACATAAACACTACAGACTTGCATCTAACATTGTGATGAACAATTGTGACGGGATAGAATATAGAAATTTGACAGACAAGAATATTGTTATTTTTGGAGAACACTTGTACACGAACAATTGTTCATGGTGAACAGTGTTGAAAGAATAATTGTTCACCCATGTCCCTTTTGTAAGTTCATACTTGATAAGTAATTATTGTTAGTTTATACTTGGCACGGTATCAGCCTAATAATTGTACAAACACTAAGAATCTAGTACCGAACAATTGTTCGACTAAAATTTGTAAGACATATAACTCATCGCTTTTTCCTGAATAAAGAATCTGAATGTTTTATTGATTAGAAAATATTCAAGAGAAGATAAATGACCCGGAGCCGCTTTTCAATCTTTTCTAACTTTCTCTGGTATTTGTGTCTCTTAGCTTCTAGCTCTTTCCGCTCCTTCAAATCATTGGCTTCAATATCCGACACGTCCCCATATTCTCCCTAAACTAAACTAGCAAAAGGATGGGCAACATAAACCTCAGCTACCCTATCATGGTCCCACCACGAACAGGGCAACTGGCCCTTGACTCTTCCACCTACGGCCTCTAGATACTGAACCTGTATTTGTTCAGTATAATATTTTTTAGGAAAAATAGAACAATTATTCATTACCAACACAACATAAAAGAGCAATTGTTCAAAACAACACTTGTCACAACTCAAGTATTCAACTAAGTAACTCCAAAGATATAATGGCACAACTGTTCATACTAAATTACTCACACTAAAGCATTTACCAGAATAATTGTTCACGATAAACAAATACTTGACAAATGTACTAGACTAACAACGGAACAATTGTTCGCTACTAACATAACCTTGACAAGTGACACAAACTAACAACAGAACATGCGCAGTGTAGAACAATTATTCACTACCAACACAACCTAGAAGAACAATTGTTCAGGGCAATAGTTGTTACAATTCAAGCATTCAACTGAATAACTTCAAAGACCCAACAACACAACTGTTCATACTAAATTACTCATACTGAAGTATTTACCAGTGCAATTATTCACGATAAATAAATACTTGACATATGTACAAAACTAATAACGAACAATTATTCGCGACCAACAGACAGAAATCAATTTAGCCTTCATTCTTCACTAGACAATTGTTGAAGCTCAAAATAAGAAAAAAAAAATAAACCAAACAAATGTTCAAAGTTCAGAGAACAATTTTTTCATATATCAACAACATGTGCATGTTCCCTTCCGGCTATCTTCCAGTGTTCTTCTTGTCTTTTAGGTGAAATGCAGCAACCCCTTCAAGCAGGAATTCACGAACATGCCTCGCCCAGTTATAGTTTGCGACAACATCTATATCCTTCACATATTTACCATATTGTGCCATGCTTATCTTCATTGAGTTCCTCTGAGCTAGCATTGTGCTATTGTAGAATTCATGGGCATCCTCCAAGGTTATAAATTCCATCTTCTTCATTTCTTCCAAGTTTTCTGCACCATCATAAAAATCTTAAATATTCTGGTAGAACAAACGTTCAGTCCATAATGAACAAATGTTCACAATGGACTCATAGGTTGTGAACATTTGTTCAGTCCAGTGTTAACAGTTGTTCACCATTATGTCACCAATCATTCTCTAGCACATCTTTCTTTCTTTGGGAGGGAAAAAGGGGGGCGTTCTTCTAACCTTTCTCCTCAGTACCGGTAGTTGCAGTATCAACGCAACTATTCATTGCCTGCAAGCTTTCAGCATCGGCATCTTCGTGTGAGGCCTTCAATGCAATAACAAGTATTTTGAAGAAAAACTCACTTCATTTTGCCGCAGGCCTACGACAGAGAAGGGACGCAGGCTTGCAACGAAGGAGGCAGTGCAAAAAAAGGAAAACATTTTGAGCAGAAATGCAGTCAGTGCAAAAAAATATAAAAAATATAGCAACAACATTACCTCAGCCCTTGGTGTTTTTGTACTGCCCATTTTGAGCAGAAAGCACGAAGGAGAAGAAGAATGACAGAAAAGAGAACAAGGAAGCCGGAAGGAGAAAGGGAAGGTGGAGCTAAAAAATGAAGAAGAAGGAAACTACTTTTTCTTCCTTTTGACTCTTATTTTCTTTTGAGTTTGATAGCTGACTTTTTTGCAGCTTTACAATTTGATAGGATGGCTACTGTACGGTCAAGAATTGGGACGAGCAAATTTGAATTTTATCAAATTTTCAAGTTTTGTTTTTTTTTTGTTTCCTTCTTTGCCCCTAGTGTTCCCTGGCTGTTGGATCAAGTGCAGAGAGATCCAACGGCCTAGGGCAGGTCCTGCACGTGCTGCAAAAAGCAGGTGCAGGACCTGAGCCAAACGCCCATTCTTAGTGGGGAAAGCTTGCATTTCCCGGCTGTCTAATTTGCTTCCCTCGTTTCTAAAGATTCCCCCATTACGGTCCCAACGACAAAACTCGTTTTCAAGCTTCCCCAATTGATAGCTGCGGCAATCGCTTTGCATTTGTGAACTCTGTTTTATATAAACATAATCGAGGCTTTAATTTTGAAAGGACGAGAATATTTTAAATGATATAAAAAATATTTTAAAATATTAAAAAAAGTAAAATGGGCAAAATATAGTAATTAATAAAACTAAAAAACTAATACACATAAAAGAATTTTAAAAAATGTTGAAACCGGGCAACCAACCCCCGCCCCCCGGGTTCCGTCCATGGTTTTTACAAGTCTCAACCGCTATTCTTGCAGATTCAACACAGTTTGCCTTCCCTGTACTGTTCGCTTTGCTTACTTATTGTTAGCAAAAGTTTGAGACAGTGACAGCCCGCCATATCAAACGATACCGAAGTACTCAAGCTGCCTATGGGCCACAAAAATGAGAGGGTCCCAAAAACATACCACGATACATATTTTAATAAATTTATGGAATTCCTACTTCTTTTTTCAAGATAATAGAACTTCGAAGTTCTTATATTTACTTTCTTTTCTTTTAATAATAATAATAATAGTGAGATTACCTTCCTGGTAAATGGTCCAACAGGTATGGGTTAGCAATATTTTGGTCACTTAACCTCTTCATATCTTTTTCTTTATCAACTATTGAAAAATGATATTCAAAATGTAATTTTTAGTTTCTGAATATTAATCGAACATTTTAGGCAGCTGAGGCTCATACATACACTTTATCTTTTTTAAATAATAGACTAATACATACACTCGAATATCAATTTGGATAAAAAATAGCTATAATCCCCTCAAATTTTGCATGGGAATTTTAACGCGTTGAATATTTAGTTAATTTTTATATACTTAGTCCCCGAAAATCGTATGTCTAGTTACTGTGCAGCACATACGATTTCGCCGCAAGTGTAGGACAGAATCGGGTCTGTCATATCAGAGGCTACAAAAATTTACAAATTTTTTTAAAAATATATTTATGAGCAAAAAAATGTGATTCATCATATCATATTTAAAACTTGATTCGACGGATCAAATTCGATCCTGCACATTCTGCAAAAAGGATGTGCAGAACTGTAGCTTAAGCCGAAAATCTTAACTAAAGTATAATCCTAAACTTGAAGACTTTACGGAGTAAGAATATGGCCTTGCACTTGCTTTTTGCAACACGTGCAATACTGAATTCTGATCGTCCGATCACGATCGGATGATCAGAATAATTATCCTGAATAATTGTTCAGATTCTGAATAATTGTTTAAAATTTTAAATAATTATTCAAAACTTTTATTTTGATCAGATGAACAGAATATAATCATGTACATACTGCAAAAAGTAAATGCATCTTTACAAGACTTTATGGTAGAGTAGCTTTCCAAGATCTCACAATTTTTCGTAACGGTCAAGCGTTTTCCAGCTTTTTCTTTTATGGTATTTATATTTTGTGCAAGAAAAAGGTGATGAAGAATCAGGGCGGATGCAGGATTAAACATTGGGCAGCTAATATTCTTTTTTTCTTTCTCACCAAAATTTGACTTTTAGTTTTTCAAACTAAAAATGACACACTTGATCCTTAAGTTATTAGTTAATGGCGGGAACTAATATTTAATGTATCAAATAATATGTAATCGATTCAAATATTAATATAATTAATCAAAATATATATGATAGTTCTTTCAAGTTACAAATATAATCTATAGATGAACCTATACCTAATTTTTTTCTAGACATTTGGTGGCAAAAAGAATAATAAATAAGAATATTATTTCTTTATTAATAAAAAATTGAATAGAAAAGTTTTTTTTATAAAAAATTAGAGTTTCTTTATGTGAGCATACATATAAAAGATACCCCATTACATGTATTATATACACATCTAACAAAAAAATAACTTGGGTCCGGCTCTGTGAAGAATGATCTCAAGAGTTCCATAATTTTGTTTTTAGATGTATATGGCACCATAAAATTGAAATCAGTGGAATAAAATATCCAACATTAACTGCAGTAGTAAAAATATAAGATGTAGCTTGCAAACATAATCATATATCTAGTCTAGTAACCTAAGGTAGAATACTATTGAGTTGAAATTTACATTTATTTTACTAATTGAGTTACTTTCATATCAAAAGATAAATCTTTTCATAAATATGACTAAACATTAGATGACATTACATCATTTCTAGAGCTTGATTACAACGATTCATACAAACAACTAAATATAGGAACAATTTCTGGTTCCAAAAGCTTTCAACAACCTTCACCATAATACATAAAATGTGAAATAAAATTAGTGATTTAGATTTTTATTCCAACAATACTTAAGAGTTTTTTTTTTTTGGAGTAACCATAAAAGAGTAATTTTAATAACATATTAATTTACCGTGCTATCACTAGACTATAGGAGTAACTTACGTGAAATATACGTTGCGCAAAAAAAACTAAAAAAAAACTCAAAAGAAGTCGAGTCCAACATGTTGTTATAAAAGTGGATTTGGGATGTTAGTTAGGATTTTGTAATAACTTATGTGAAATATAGGTCGCGCAAAATACAGAGAAAGAGACTTTCTTCGAGATTAGTCAACAAGCAAGTCCAGTAAAGGTTCTGATTAGAATGTAATTGGATTATGTTTTATTATAGAACTTTAATACAAAAATTTTAATTTGTGACATATTTTCTCTCTCACAAAATATTAAAATAGAAAATTTAAAATTCAAACTCAATCCATGTACACCGTAACATTGACACAACATAGGTAGTAAGTTTTCAAGCTTTTGACGCAAATTTAAGGTCCAACCGCTCAATTAATTATATCGACACATCTTCTTGAACTATTATACTATATTGTTGTATCAATCATAGAATCCTATTATACATAAATGTTTCTGCAGTCTCTGTTATCATATTCTTTTCTTGGGATACTTTGATTAGATATAATTTAGTTTTGAATTTTTTAATTTTATAAAAATTTAATTATTTGTAAAAAAAGTAGGTTATACATTTAAAATTTTTAAAATTTAGTTTCGTTTCGGAATGAAACTCTATCCAAGTTAAGCTAATAACTTGATACAGGCTTTTACTAAGTGCATGAGATTTAGTTTTGTAAAAATAATTGGTATTAAGTACATACATTCGAAGTTTTTACGCCAAAGATTTAAGGATTCAGTGACCGTAGATCCGTACGTATAATGAACTACATATAGTAGAATTTAATTGAAGCAGGCTAGTTTTCGTAAATTCATATATGGCAATAATGGCTTGTGTTTCATGCTTGAAATGTATATCATAGTTCGCAGCTCAATGACCGGAAGGTTTGAACGCTTGACAGGCATCGCCATCCTTTCTCGATTATAGAAGTTTGCATAAGAAAACCTGATCTATATAACTAGAGGTGCAGATCAGGTTTCCATAACTTTTCCCTGCCAACCTTTTGTTCAAAAAAGTTCTAAACCAGACTACAGCTGTAGCTTCAGCACTTCCCGCCAAGTCTAAAGGTCTGGTGAGAGAGAACATGGAGAACATGGACACTCAGCGCAGCAGCACCACCAAGAAGATGGTTTTCTTGGGAAGCCTTGTACTGTGCGTTATTGGCAGCTGTGGAGGTCCGTTGATCACCCGTCTCTATTTCTTACATGGAGGAAGCAGAGTATGGCTATCAACTTGGTTACAGAATGCAGGATGCCCTATTCTGCTACTAACAATTGCCATTTTCTATTCCAATCGTCGCAAAACTGAAGGACCAAACGCTAGAGTAACCTTCCTGAGGCTTCCGGTATTCACAGCTACTGCAGTCCTTGGTCTCAGCACTGGTCTGGCGTCTTTCTTTTATTCTTATGGGATACAGAGGATACCGGTCTCAAACTCTACAATTTTATTTTCAACAACTCTAATTTTCACTGCAGTCTTTGCTTTCTTCATCGTTAAGCAAAAATTTACTGCATATTCCGTGAACGCCGTTGTTCTGTTGATGGTGGGGGCAGTCCTCCTGGGGCTACGAACAAGCGGCGACAAACCCGAAGGGGAAACCAAGAGAATGTACATCTTGGGTTTCACTTTCACCCTTGCATCCTCGGCTTTAAATGGTTCGTTGTTTCCAATTGTCGAATTGCTTTACAAGAGAAACACAGAGGGATTTAACTTTACCTTCCTGCTGGAAGTGCAGTTTGTTGTAATGTTATTTGCTTCTGCTGTTGCCATGGTCGCCATGCTTATCAACAAAGATTTCCAGGTGCAAGTCTCTCTCTCTCTCATATATTTTCTCTCCCAGTCGCCAAGCTGAATTTTTTAGGCAGAATTTTCTAAAGTGTGCGCCAAAGGCATAAAATAATTCCAAAAAATTGGAAATAATCATCATCTAAGACTCCTACTATATTTATACAATCAAAATATTTATGCCATATTAAATTAAAAGCTATTTATGGTTATTGCATTCTTTGTAAACTTATCAAATTATATCATTAGTCATTTTCCGTATTATAAGACTTACATTTCCGACCGAAAGTATTATTAAGCTAGATATAGTTACTGTAGAGAGATATATACTTTTGGGAATAATTTGGATTTTCTTATTCATTTCCCTCTCAAATATTTTAATTTTTCTAAATTGAAATCCTCCAAACCGAAATTATTTCAGTTCAAAGAAATTATGCTTGATTTGGTTTAAAAAATAAAAAATAAAAAATTTTTAAATAGTGAATTTTAATTTTCTCCAAATTTGAATCCATGAACATGTATAAGTTTCGGTTACTTTTTTGCTAAAGAAAACAATTTACAGGTACTCTTACAAACCCAAAATCTTAGCCATGTAACTGAAAACTCTTTTCTCCTAATTCACCATCCCTGTATGCCAACATGTAGTTCTTGGTGCGGCATTTGTTTCTCTTTTGGTACGTAAAACACCTTTGCTGAGGCCTCCACCTTTTAAACCACTGTTTCCATGTGCAATAAACCGCGTAGAAACTGCTTGGATCTAATCGTCAGATATTTTGTGTTTGCTATCCAGGCAATTGCCGGCGAAGCAAAAAAATTTGACCTTGGAGAAGCAGGTTATTACCTTATTCTGGTTTTCACTGCCATAGTTTGGCAATGTTCCGCCTTGGGAATTTTCGGAATTCTCTATTCTTCTTCAGCTTTGGTAGTTGGTATCACAAATTCTGCTTTAGTCCCAGTCACGGAAGTTTTAGCTGCAATTGCATACCGCGAAAAATTTCAGGCAGAAAAAGGTGTTTCTTTGGTGCTATCCCTTTGGGGATTTGCTTCGTACTTCTATGGCGAATATAAAAAGGAGAAGAAAATTCAAGTCAGAGAAACAGAGGTAACTACAACTTCGCAGAGCTCCATGATCAAAACCGCTCCGGCTACTTCTGATGTTTAAGCGTTGGCGGGCTCGTACATCATGTGAAATATGATGGTTAAATGTCTACAGCTACGATATTGGCAAGAGGATTAAGAGAAGCCGAACAGGGTTTTCCGAAACGGAGCTGTCAATTCTCTCTATTATTCTCTTCAAATAAGACAAATAATGTTGTAATTATTCAAATTAAAGAATTTTCCATGGCATTTACTATCTAGTGTCACAAAACTTGTCATACGTGAGGATGTGTTTGTTCTGTTCGGAAAATACTACAATCTTGGGCAGCATATATTTTTGTGATAATTAGAAAGTGTAAACTCTAAATATATAATGATTTTACTAACACAAGATATATATTGTTAATATTTTAGTTCTTCAAATATTTTATAGAATTCTTAAATTTCTTATGTGACACTTGTTTAATTTGTTTTATAAATTGTGATTGATTATAATAAAATTTTTAATTGATTTAGAATGATTATAATTAAATTGTGATTCTAAATCTTCATAAAAATTTTAAAAATACTAACTGAAAATTTTTAAAATAAAAAATTTATTTAAAATAAATTTATTATAGTTCTTAAAAACTAAAACAGAAAAAATAAAAATAGAAACAGGAAAAATGGAAAAATGGTGCAGGCAAAAATTTTAAAAAATTAAAATAAAAATTTTGAGAAGTTAAATTTATAAAAAAATATTTTATGTTAATAAAATTATTTTGTAGTTAACAATTCCTTAAAAGGGTTAATGACTAACCACACCACTTCTCTAGATAGTAGAATCCTAGTGGCACTTCAGAATCTTCTCTTGTCACTTCATGCCACCCAAGCCCCGTTTCACCTATTACACTTTTGCCTTGAAAGGATGAAATAGTCAATTACTTCGGTAGGAGAAAAATTGCTTTGTCAATATTTTTTTCCTTTTTTTGAGGGTAAATGTTTCGTCAAAATCGCCAGTCCGAAGTTTAACAATAACATTTGAAATTTACGAATTTTATGTTCAACCTTTACTGTAAGACTCGTGAAACTTCTTCAAATTCAACAGAAAAAGCGTGACTGTCCATTTTGACCGCTAAGTGGACATTTGTTGACCTGTGGTGCTCTGAGCGTGACAACTCAGTATTTAAAGATTTTTTTCATTTTAACGCCTATGGACTTGGGTGCCACCATGCCAGCCAACTTTTGCCAGGTGTCGCCCAATTGGTTGGTGCCAAGTTACATTTTGTGCGTCCACATTATGCCATCGGGCATCGTAGGGACTTTCTTACTTACTCCCCGTTTCAAATGTTCTTTTAGGTTATTTTCTTTGTCCTCAGCGGACCGGCAATTCAAACGCTTAATTTGGCCGAATAAGACTTTTCGGAAGTAAGAGGCGTTTGCAAATTATTTTGTTTTAAAATATAAAAATTTTTAATATTTTTTATATAATTTTTTTAAAAAATATTTTTTATATTCTCAAATAATTTTATTTATTTGTATTAATAATAATATTAAAAATAATTTCTAAAATTTATAAAAAATAAATATTTTAAAAATGAAGAAAAATATTAAAAAATATTATATTTGTAAACGGTATGATACTATACATGTGGTTCTTACTTTTTTTAGCCCATATTTATAATATATTTGGTACGTTATAATATAATAATTTTTTAACTTTTTTTTCAATTTTAGTATTTAGTATAAAATTTTTAAATATGAAAGGTCTTTTCATAAGAAAGCTCATTCTAGAAAAAAATTGAAAAATATTTTCCACATAAAAATAGGAATTCTAAAAAAATAATTATTACCACTATACCCTCATATAACGTTCAATGAAAAACAATACAAGTTAGCATTGAGTTCTTATTTTATTTCTCTTGGTGGTACTTTGTTTACTTTAATTTAAAATGAAATTTTTCTTCACAACTAAATTTTAACTCAATACTTAAAATACTTAATATTTTTGAAATTTTAGTGTGAATTTTATTTAAGTGAGATTTTGTACATAACATATTTAATTTACCCTTATTATTTTTTTAGTTATAAGTCATAATTTAGCTTTGTGGACACAATTAGAAATTAAATTTGGAAATTAAAAGGCTTTTCACTAGAAAATACGTCCCCGGAAATTGTCCAATTAGAAATTTGAGGAAGGACCTTCCAACAAGATGCTGGAGACCAAGAAAAAGTTTAAAGACTTTTTTATCCTAATCCTTTAATGTGACGCTTTAAATAGATGTTGAATATTTTTATATTTTTATTTATAAATTTTATCTAGTCGTAATACATACTCCATTTAGAAATTATTATTTTCTGCTTTTTCGGAAGTCACCAGGTTTGATAAATTATTTTTATTTTGTTAGGAGAGTTATTATTATAAATTATGCATTAGATATATTTAGTATTCGGCTTAGGGCTATTTATGTAATGTAAAAGAATGCCTAAATTACTTAGATGAATGTACTTTTATTTGATGTTATTAGGTGCTTGTAAATAAAAAGATAATCTTCAATTGATTTTTGTCTCCCGAATTGGAAAAATAAATTGAATAGTGCTTATATTCAGGTAATATATTTAAAGGCAAATCAAATTAAGTTCCACTCTACTCTAACACCAAGGATATTTATTCCTGGTCCTACAAAATGAATCATATTCCATTTTGACTTTTCATTCTAGGTTTTATCAAAATTACATCTTTATACTTTCTTCTTGTTCTTGAGAAACTCATGGGGTTTCTTCCATTTCTATTGTAGCAGAATGTTTATCCATAGATGTATGATCAACAAAATGACCATGTTAATTTATATTTGAAACTCAATTCTTGGGTTTATAAGAGTTTCTTTCTCTAGATTCATCTTAATTTATATTTGAAACTCAATTCTTGAATCTATAAGAGTTTTCTTTCTCTAGGTTCTTGCAAGTCCTTCAACTATCTTCAAATGGGTCTCATGATTAATTTTCAATCCTAAGTTTTTTATTTGATTTTATTGTTATTCTTCTGTCTACTATCATTAAGATCCTATTACTAGTTGAATTAAAGTTCAATTAGCTTTTAAGAGATTGGACAGAGATTAGGTTTCCAAATTGAGCTTTTCTTCAAGAGTTCAGTATATCCTTGCTTCTTCCATTTCCTTCAACCTCTTTGTCGGTTTTTTGATTCTTAATAAAGTTAAAGAGTATTAAATAATTTTATGGAAGGTTTGTTGAACCACCACAATTATTGAATACTGTTAACCATCTCATTACGGAGGGAGGATAGGTTTCCCTTCTTTTTTTTCCTTATCATTTGCCACACACAACGCGTAAATGAAACGAGTATTCCGATTTACCATCTGCACGAAGTGACTTTGGGTGTACAGATCATTCATTTCAAATCATTCTGACATAAAAAAGCGTGTTTTTTGTGCAGTTAGTTTCGATTAAGGCAGTCAGCGGTTCTCTTTTTCCATTTTACCATCTGCACGAAGTGACTTTGGGTGTACAGATCATTCCATTTCAAATCATTCTGACATAAAAAAGCGTGTTTTTTGTGCAGTTAGTTTCGAGTAAGGCAGTCAGCGGTTCTCTTTTTCCATTTTACCTGACGAGGATATCATTTTCAATGGATAAGTAGGAATGAAGTTCCACGGGCAAGATTTGCGTCAGTAGATGGACCACAAATTGCAACTTTGACTTTACATTATTTCTTATACTAACCTTTTCTGTTTTTCTTCCAAAAAGAATTACTAACACAATAGTACGTAGAAAAGGCAAGGGAATCATGGAACACCGGCTGAATTCATCTCTGATTCTTTAACTTCACTTTTCTTCTTCTTCCCAGCTCTATATTCACCATAGAGATGCGAAATAAATCCCCAGAGACAAAGAACGAGAGAGAGACCTTTTTCTGCTTGAAATTTGTCATGAAATATAATAACGGCTAGAACTTGTTGAATAGGGAGTAGAACAGCCGCAACGATGCCAGTTACCAAAGAAGATGCACAGAAGATAATTCCAACAGCTCCCAATATGTTGAATTGCCAAATGAAGGCACTTGCAAACAGAACCACATAGTATTTGGCCACTCCGAGTTGAAATTCTCTTGCTTCGCGTGGAATGGCCTACAAAATATTATTATTATTCGTTATTAATACATCGGTTATAGGTCCACGACGGGGAAAAACGAAATCTTCTCTTTGTAGACCCCTATTTCATTATACGATATCTGTGTTATAATTTATACTTTTTGGCTAAGGCTACAGTTTATCTATGAAATGTTACTACGGAGAATAGAAAAAGATATTTAGGCGAAGATACCTTAAAATCGTTGGCCACAAGCATCCCCACTGTGGAAAACAGCGTTCCACCTATACCAATCACTGTTTGAATCTCCAACACCAAGGTGCCTGTTACTGCCTGTTTGGCCTTCTTGTAGACCAATTCTATCGAAGGAAAAAGTAGCCCACTCATAACGGCTGCCCCAAATGTCATAACAAATCCGACAACGTACATCTTGCTGCTCTCTCCTTGAGGCCTGTCGCCTCTGGTGTGCAGTGCCAAAACTACAGCCCCTAAAGTTAATAACACTATAGTGTTCACTGTGTATGGAGTAAACTTCTGCCTGACAAGAACCAGAGCAAAAGTTGCGGTGAAAACTAGCTGAGTTGATAAGATAAGAACGGCGGTCGACACCGGCAGGCGCTGCACTCCGGAAGCGTTCAAATAGTTTATTGCTCCCGCGAAGATACCTATGAGTGAAGTCCAGATGAACACCGGAAGCTTCATGGTAATCAGCTGAGTGTTTGGACCCTCCGTTCTGCGGCGTTTCAGATATAAAACCAGAAGTGGGATTAGAATAACCGGCCATCCAGCAGTTTGTAGCCAGCTTGATAGCCATATTCTACTTCCTCCCTGGACGAAATAGAGACGCAAAATTAATGGACCGCCACTGGCTCCTATGGCAATGGATATACAGCTCAATACAAGGAGAACTTTTCTCATGGGGTTGCTCAGCTCGGCTGCCATTATTAGAAACTCTCTAAGCTTCTTCTTTCTGGGGTACACTCGAATGATTTACATGTACATATATATAGAAAAATGAATGATAAAAGGGCAGATAAACAAATGTTTTTTAAAAAAAATAGAAGAAAGACTCATAAATATTAATCCCTCAATTTACAATTGAATGGCTATATTTCTGTTTTAAAACATTCATAATTGAATGTCTTTCCTAAAATAGTTACTCCATTCCTTTCAGGCCTTTTGAGTCCTTTTCTTTTCTCAAAATATTTAATCTTTTACAAATTTTAAAAGATTATACATTGCTTACAAAATATTACTTGAGTTACCATTACTTATCAATATAATTTATATATTATTTTTATTTTATTAGAGAATAAATTAAATTAATTTAAAATAAAATAAAAATATAACTACTTTTTAAATCTATGCAAAAAGTATCAAAATTTCTTATATTTTGAAATAGATAGAGTTAACTCCTGTGAGGTCTTAGCAGTAACTTTTTAAATTAATAAGGATATCATGATGTTAATAATAGTAAGGTTGGTAAATTAAATAAGTCAAAAATCCTCATTAAATTTAATGACATGTGGGTCTTACGACTAAAATCTTTAATTAATAAGGATATCATAAGATTAATAAGGGTAAAGTTGATGAATTGAATAAATTAAATTTTTTCTTTAAATTTTATACAAGTAACAATAAGACATTTAACTGTGAACGAAATAAGTATAATTGCGAGTTAGAGATACACATTACAAATTTCTTTTTCTTTTAAAAAGTAGAGATTTTATTCAAATATCAGCCTTAGTACCAAATAATACATCGGTTTGGATCTTCTATAACACTTTTTATAACATTCTTCATCCTCTATCTAACTTCTTCCATAATATTTTCTTTTATACATTTTTTTATTTAGAGTTTAACTTTTATAATTTAAGATTTGTGAATGAAAATTTTGTAATAGAAAGTTATAAGAAAAGTATTACAGAATTATATAGAGGATTTAGAACGAACACCCCAAGGGATGTATTATCACTCTGAATTCTCTAAAACATTTCTTGTAATATTTTTTTATTGAATTGTTTTATTTATGAATTATTTTTTAAAGTTTTTGAAATTTATCTTTTATAGTTCATAAATTATAAAATAAAAAATTTATAATAGGAACCAGCCCACTTACTGTTTGATTTTTGACTAAAGTAACCATTTGATTGGGGAGGAAGGATCATTTGCCCTAGTAAATATATATCACTCCTAGTATGCAAATGATGCAAATGATACTATTGCTGCAGATTTTCGCTAATAAAAGTTCTCTTCATCTCCAAGAATTCAAATAGAAAGCATAAAAACCAATTCGAAAATCCAACAAAATTAATTAAATCAGAAACATTTGTGTGCCATCTCTTATACCATCTTGATCAACCCGAAAATCCCACATTAAGGACGACAGAGACAAAACATACATCAACATAGACTAGAATGATTAATGTGTGAATATTTATTATCAAAGAAACAAAAGTGAGGTGGACAGCAGTACTTCCTTGGCTCATTTGTCCTCCCCTTTGACCGCTGTATTTCACGTGCCTCAAACTGTGGAATATCTCCTTCAATAATCAGACGGCTGCTTTGAATAAAATACCCATATTTCTTGGAAAGTAACCATCGTTTGGACTAGGTTATGATTCTCGGGGTGATCGCGTCCACATTCAACGCCTTTGTACCAATTATTTGAATAGTACAATTTGTAATTAACGAAGATGAATATTTAAAGACCCAAAATTTAGGTATTAATTATGGGTTCACTATGTGCAGCTGATGCTTCGTGAGGCAAGCAAATCAAATATTTTTTTTGTTTTAAAATATTATATAATTTATTTTAAAATATTAATCTCTTTCTATATTAAAAGTTTATTTATGATTTTTTCTTTTACGTTTTTCTTCAATTATTCATTTTAAATATTTTTATTTTTAAAATATTCAAAAGTACTAAACTTAGTGTTAAATTTTAAATTTTTTTAAAAAATTAACTTTTTAAAATAAAAAGAATTAAAACTAACAAACTACTTTCTTCATTTACCCATAAAATGTCAGT
Source organism: Rauvolfia tetraphylla (assembly GCA_030512225.1). Classification (NCBI taxonomy): domain Eukaryota; kingdom Viridiplantae; phylum Streptophyta; class Magnoliopsida; order Gentianales; family Apocynaceae; genus Rauvolfia; species Rauvolfia tetraphylla. The sequence continues at coordinate 5,285,268 of JAJQKT010000058.1, read as the reverse complement.
AGTGATTTGTAAGGACCAGCTGTAAATAGTACACTTCCAATCAATTCTAGAAGGACGAATAGTACATATGTCACTGTCCTGCACGTGCACATGCGATGGCACGAACAAAAGCTCTTCAAATTGAACAACTGCTCCGAAGAAATGGACAGAGTGGAAATTGTTAAAGATTTGCAACATTCAGAGTTCAAGTTGCAGTCTGGTTGAGAATGGGAAAAAAAAAAAGGAAAAGTTGCTAGGAATTCCGACTTAAATGCACTTGCAAATCGCAATTTTGATTTGAAAATTGATGGATGGAGCCAACGTTAATATAAGTTTTTACGACATGAGAGATGAAAGGTCACTCTTTTCATTAGTATCAAATTTAGGACGAAGAGTTGTTACTGTTTCTGCTAAATTGAGAATAAATCTTAATTATTTGGTAGAATAAGTTGTACCTTTAATTGTAGTACTGCTTAATTTTCCAGTAAGAGACATTAACGGCACTGCTTGGGGAGCACTGTCAAGGAGAAAGATAGAGAAGAGAGATTAAAGTATGTGAGACATTGTCAGTATTGGAGAAAGAGGCGTGAAGAAGAATGAGAAAAGAAGAGTTTTTATTAGACTCAAAATATTAATTAAGAGTGTCTTAGATATTTAAATAAATTTTTTATGAAATTTACAAAAATGTATTAATTTTTTAAAAATAATTTTCAACTTTTGGGAGCCGTCGGAAGATATTTTGTGCAGCGTTGGAGGGTAGTACCCCGGCTGCTGGCTTAATTGCAGGCTCTCAGGCAGATGTGGGCAGGGCTATTGAACGGGAAAAGGGGAGGGGATTGTTTTGCATTTATACGGCGAAGGTAAAGAGCTTACAGAGTAGATTTATTTTGAAAATTCTTGTGTTGATTCCTAGAAAAATGATAAATAGATAAAAGGAAACTATTTTTATGGATTCGTTTGAAAATATTTAACATGTTGGAGTAACGTTAAACGATATTTTTATTTAGAATAAAATATTTTTAAATTGTGCTAAGATTAATTTTTTATTTTAAATTATCATTTCATCTTTTATAAATAATTTATCTTTATAATTTTTAATATAATTTAATAAAAAATTAATATAATCTTACATTTAAAGATTCCATCTAGAACACGAATTCATCTTGCAACGAATAATAAATTAATATATTACTTGTGAATCAGCATTTGGTGGAATCATAATACTAACTTTATGTGGCAAAACACTATCGCCATCATATTGGTTGAGGTGATATATATTTATATATACACACTACGTGCGTGCAATTCTTTTTCCCTAACAATGTAAACAACAAAGGACAATTAGTCAAACGTGTTTGTTTACCAACACGAAAAGACGAAAAATGTCAAGTGTGTATATTTTGACTAGGAGGCTGCCGTGCCCCCCACTCTCCCTACCGTACTCCCTATTTAATTAAAATAGATCCTTACGATCCTTACTTAGATTGAATTTTTTTTAAAAAAAATTTATATTTTAAATTTTTATAAAATTTAAAGTTAAAAATAAAAAATTATGTTTAAATTGCAATCGAAATACGCCGGTGCTGGTCACTCTCAGTGTGGAATTTTTTAATTCTTCCCCAAAACACTTCACTTATAGTTGCTGTCTTTAGAAATTTGCAGCCTCCATCCTCTTCTCTTGGCCACGTCCAAAATAATCCAAATCACAGAACAGAGACACATACCGGATTCAAATCTCACTCGTTTACTAGTACTTGACTCCAGTTATTATTTCAGAAGCTTTCACAATATATTACATTTAGTTCAAGACATGGCCACCATACTTTATTATAAATACGAAAAAGATTGAAATAAAAGACCTCGCAAATCAGTGTACGCTGATACTTCAATAAAATAATCTCACACCAAATTTTTGACGCTTGCATCTCTAGATTTGACAATCTGAAGAAATCAAGAACAGAAGAGATGAACAGAAGGTGAAGTCAAGTTTACTCGAGGAAAAAAAGGAACCCATTAATACAGTGGCATGTTTTCCTTACATCTGAGACGACCAACCCACTACCTCAGCACACACAGGAAACAAATTCAGCTTTGGTGGTCGCATATTATTCTCAGCGTAGAAAAATGTTGTAACGAGCACGTCATGAGATTATAAATGTGATTTTAGTTGTTGTATGAGTTTTCTACTTTCTTTCTTGTATTATTATCATAATGAATTGTTTATGTTATTGTCATTATTATTAGTATTATACTGTTATTATTTAGAGTGTGATTGGATAGAGTTTGGTTTTGAGATTTTTTGTCTTGGGTTTCGGAAGAGAGAAATTTTTGTGAGAGAAAAAGTGAAATGTGAGATGAGAAATTTGCATTGAGTTTCGTGTGGAATCCAATCCAAGTAGACCCTTAGTGATTGAGGCTTTTCTAAATTTATTTAAAATACTTAAGAACCTAATTCTGAGCATACGTGTTCAACCTTTTTTAAGCTTCCACTCTATTTTAATTGTTTTCGTTTTTGTGAAAATTTTCCATTTTAATTCTCACGCAAAAATTGTTTTGCCGACCGTATTTTAACATGTCGAATCCTCTACTAACCCCCTTATAACACTACCTTATTTAATTTAAAATATATTAATAAAAAAAATTATAATTAAAGATTTAAAAAATATTAGGTTAAAATTTTATATAAAATTTAATTAGATAGAATTTAATTTTAAAATTATTATTTTAAATTTTATAAAATTAAATTATTTTTTAAAAAAATATAAATTTCATTCTTAAAATAAAACTTTAAGAAGAGGAGTCGAATCCGTGTTTTACTTGTCTAGTGGGGTGGGCCCACGCTTTTTGATTTTTTCCTTCCTTCTGACTGCTTTTCGTCTACTTCCTCGGAGGGGAACGTCACAGACTGACAATGGCAATCAAAGCCATGGGCTGCTGTTTCAAATGACTAGATGTTTATATTTATATTTTATTTTATTTAAAAATGAACATTTATGTTATAAATATATTTTCTTCTTAAATTTTCATGGCCACAGGTTTTTTATATATTATCTAATATAATATTTAGTATACTATGATGATGTTTTTTACACCATGAAACATGTGATTAGTTCAAAGCTCTTAACATTCTTAGTCTGATGATGTTTTTTTATGCGTAGCCTTTTTTTTTTGTATATTAGACAATGTTAAAGATAATGTATTACAAGATCTAGAAGTTTTAGTAATTGATCTTTTCATGTAAATATATCAACGTTTAACAGAGAGTTCGCACTACTTAAAATTTATGATTTTATTACTTATTTTATATATATATATATATATATATATATATATTAAAATAGAGGAATGTAAATCGATTTCATAATTTTTTATATGATAAAAAATACTTTTATTACTATACAACTATTTACTATTATCATTTTTTCTTTTGAAAAGAAAATTTATTAATGGAAGCAAAAGTACAAAATACTACTTTTTTATTTTTTTAACTTTACATATCCCATCTTCTCTTGCAAAAGTAAAACATATACATTATTACAGTACAAAAACTCAGAAATTTTTTTACTTTCAACTACAATTCAAAGGGGATTGATAAATACAACCCCCTTTTTTTTAATATATATTTGCACCCTCAACTTCTCAGTTTCAACCTTCACTTTCTCTCTCTGTTCTTTTTCAAAACAAACTTTAATGAAGATCTAACCTTATTTGGACTAGGATTGAAGGATGAGCAATGAATCTGACTCAAACTCTTTGAAATTTTGGTAAAAATTTGATAAAACTACTTTTTTTTTTTGGCAGAAGCTATCCCGGAAGGGGTGATCCCTGAGAGCCCTGTCGACGGTCTGCGGCGAAGTCAACCCTGACACAAATCCTCGATAGGACTCTCGGGCGTACTGAGACTGCCGTCTCGGTGCCACTAATAGTAGGCCCCAACCGAAGTTTTAAATTCGGCCACGGGCCATGGAGGGTCCCCTAAGCCGTCGCTCAAGGGTGCTCGGCAGGGCACTATGACATTTTTACAATTTTTCGAAAATCTGCCAATTAACTTTTGACAAAATAAATAAAATAGCAAGTATTGAATAACATTCTAATATTATTTCACATAAATTTAAAGTCGAATCTTTGTTAGAGTAAACCTACTACTCTTGCCCCTAAATAATTTTTTTTAAGGAATTAGCAATTCATGTCTCTGCCTCATAATTATAATATCTAGGAGTCTTTTGTACATTTCTTTGTCTCTGTCCTTGAAAGGATACCCCTGGCGGAACGACCTTTGGGCCTTAAGGGCGCCTTGGCCCGGCATCCTCCCCCGCAAGATATTTGGAAAAAATCATTCTGCTATTATATATTTTTTAGTATAAAATTTTTTATGTATTTTAAAATATGCAATATATTATCATGGTCCCTTTAAAAGTTTTAAATTTTTATTATTGTATATAAACATATTATATTTATATAATTTTCTCAAAATATAACTTTTTCAATTGAACTTGAAAGGTAAGATTAGATACTGTTTTAATTTAAAATTTTTTATCTTAAGTTTCGTGAGAGATAATTTTTTATAAGAAAAAAGTGAGACTCAAAGTAAAAAATATTAAGTTTGTAACACAATTCAATCTAAATACAGACGAAGTGTTTTTCTTTAGTACTTTTTGTCAGTTTCTTATTTTCTAAATACTTATTTTTCCCTTTTTCCTCTTCTGTCCATTCTTGGGCACCAAATTTTTGTTTTCCATCTTTCGCTTTTCTCCTTTTATTTTTTTCCTCTTTAAAAACTCTTCTAAATTATAGGAATTTCAAGTTCTTGGTCAAGACATGCAAATATAGTGTTTAAAGTTTTTTAATTGTTAATTGAAATACTTTCACACTTCAGTTGGTAAAGGTTTTTTTATATTCGTTACAGTAATAACTACACAAATTAGTATTTATAACTCTATAACTTTTCATAATTGTTAAATTTGGACCGACTCTTAGTTTGGCCTCCCAAGTCGAGATCCTAATTCTGCTACCGCTTGGTTCTTCTATATATATGTGCTTGTAAAACATTCGAAAGTACCCCAGAAAGAGGAAGCTCAGGGAGTTGCTAAAAATGGCAGTTGAGCTGAGCTACACCTTGAGAAAAACTCTCTTTGTATTGAGTTGCATATCCCTTGCCATCGGGTCCTGTGGCGGTCCATTGATTTTGCGTCTCTATTTCGTCCATGGAGGAACCAGAATATGGCTATCAACCTGCTTACAAACAGCTGGATGGCCGATTATTCTCGTCCCTCTTCTGTTTTTATATATGGAACGCCGCAAAACCGAGGAACCAAACGCTCAGCTGATCACAATGAAGCTTCCGGTGTTCATATGGACTGCTCTCATCGGTGTCTTCACCGGCGCAATCAATTATTTGTACGCCTATGGAGTGCAGCGCCTGCCGGTGTCAACCGCATCTCTTATTTTGTCAACTCAGCTTGTTTTCACTGCATTTTTTGCTCTGCTTCTTGTCAGGCAAAAGTTTACTCCATTCACGGTGAACACTGTCGTGTTATTAACTTTAGGGTCAGTAGTTTTGGCACTCCACACTAGCAGCGACATGCCTCAGGGAGAGAGCAGCAAGATGTACACTCTGGGATTTGTTATGACATTTGTGGGAGCAGTTATGAGTGGATTGCTCTTCCCTTCGATAGAATTGGTGTACATGAAGGCAAAACAAGCAGTCACATGCACCTTGGTGTTGGAGATTCAGACGGTGATTTGCTTTGCTGCAACGCTCTTTTCCACTGTGGGAATGCTAGTGGCCGACGATTTTAAGGTACTTTCGAAATGGGTCGCCAATCTTTTTCTCTGTTTTATGTTGGGCCACTACTATATGTAGTTTATTTTTGGACTATATGTAGTGCGAAAAATTTTCATAGTTTTATTTGAATTTCGAAAAATTTTCAAAATCCTCTGAAGCATTTAGTGAGAAAAATTCGGATCTACGAAAAACGACATCGAATTTTAGCGTAAAAGGTTAGTTTTTTCAACTATTCATTAATTTACATTGTTTAATGTTAAAAAAACATCAAAATCGGCCCAAAAACGACCGATTTTGATGTTAAATTTCTTCTCGCAAGAGTTCCGCCAACCGAGTGGCGGAATTCTTCGAAGAATTCCCCAGCAATTGGCGGAACTCAGCAGAAAATTCCGCCGATGATTCGGCGGACTTTTTTGCCGAATTGTACCCAAAACGGGTACAATTCGAGGTAAATCCCGCCGATTTACGGCGAATTTACCGTTGAATTCGCCCGATTTCGGCGAATTCCTATGCGGGATTCCGCCGGGATTCCCGGCGAATTCACGCTGAGTCCCGCCGGTGCATGGCGGAGCTCGGCCTAGAATTCCGCCGGTGCATGGCGGAATTCTCGCTGAATTTCGCCATGCATCGGCGAAATTCCCGACATTAATTCCGCCATGAACTGGGTAGAATTTTTTGCCGTGAATTTTAATTTATCGTAGTTTTAATAATTTAATTTATCTTAAGTTAGTATTAAATAATATTAGTTTAAATACGTTTATTTATTTACTCGGATTGATTATTGTTTAATTTAATTATCACCGACGGTATTTTTTGTTAAATAAGTGTTACGAGATGACTGGATCCTTCTCGGCGCCGACGCGGTGTATCGTAAGACTTGGGGACCGGTTTCGGACCGCGACGGTCGATTGCACGGTCGTCATCCTATTACTGCATCTCGCAAACAGAGATGAGTGCGGCGAGCGCAGTGCAGACATGACATCCCGCCGTGAACGGCTGACGTCACACCGGGTATTAATTCGACGCAGTCGCCCACATATCATGCGTGGATTCCCGGGATGTACGCGCCATACTGGGGATATGTACCGTATCCTTGGCCCTCGATGACGTCGCCAGCCTCGGTCGCACCGAGCTATTATTCGGGGACCCTCCTACCCGGTTCGGACACTACAGCGCCACGCCCGAAGATGTGGCTCCAAACGATACTACCGCCACCATCGGTCCCTGGGTTCACGCCGTCATGAACATCCCAGGAGGATTACGGCGAGGATCGAGCGCTGCGAGATGACGTGAAAGATGGGGAAGAGCTGGCGACCGATACGGACTATGATATGGATGCGGGTGAGGGACATCCCGCACACAGCTCCCGACGACATCTTCCGCACGACCGCGGAGAGAGTTTTCTACGACGCGTCTGCGGCGAGGGTAAGCGACCTCACTGGTTCGGTATCCGGGTTCGGAGTTTCAGCCCGCGAGGATAGGTCCCCGGGTCCCTGCTCCATACGGTGTCAGTTCATCGGCGCGCCCACACGTCAGCAGATCATTCCGGGACGCTCCAGGAGTACCTCCCACCGCGAGTAAAGTTTCAGTCAACGATGTGGAGAGACCCGGTCCCAGTGCAGGGCGACAGCCGGCCGCTGCCGAGCGACAATCACAGCCCACACGACGTCGAACTTGCCGAAGCGGGTCCAACCAAGTCTCATCTATGTAACTCATCAACTTACCGAAAGTGGACCATGCCGACCGCATATTCGAATAAGCGCATATGAAACTCCTCGTCCGCATCTGGGAATCAACCAAACGTCTCGCGTGCTTTTGGAAAAGCGTTCGCAATGACCTTGTCCCCACATGCCTTGTAGCATCCGGCAACGTTCTTCGAAATGTGTCGGCGACATAACAAGTGATCAGAAGTAGGAAATGTATCACGCAACGCTTGCATCAATCCAGGCTCCCGATCAGTTACTATAGCGTTTGGAGGACAATTGATGTCAAATATCTGTTTCACGCACTCCAGCACCCATCCCGTAGCTATCCGCTTGCTCATTCATCGATCCGAGCACCGCGATGAGGAAGTTGCGCCTGTCGGGAGTTACTCCCTACGATCTCCAAATATGGCATGTTGTACCTATTACAATTATTCGGGGAAAAACACATAAGCAAACATTCCTTTCAATTTGTTTAAATCGAAGATCGTTATGTCTAATCTACAGGTGCAAATGAAAATTACGAAGAATTGTAATGCGACGCACTGGGTTAGTCTTGTACGTCAGTGTCCATTATCGAGCACAAAAAGTGTACGCACGAGCAAGTAATGTTGAATCTGGATGAGAAAAAACACAATCATCGAGGATTTTACGCTCCCGGCTCCCACTTCGTGCTGCGTGGACATATCCATGATCGATGAACGACTTGAAAAGTTGTTGCACAACTGTCCGTCCTTCCATACTCGCAACTCTTAATTTGTGTCGGGCATTATATAATGTCTTCGCTCTGCGGCAAAACAAAAGCCAAATCAATATTGACGACACATTTACAAAATTAAACAAGATCTTGTATAACTCTTCAAGTAATGAATATAATATATTTGTTACATGCAAACATACTCTAACAACGGTTCTCGGATTCTCCCGTTTCAAATGATCCGAGAATATGTTTAGGTCGAGCGTGACATTTGCTCATTTCCTTCGTGATTTTCATCTCCCGCTCTGTCATGCGAGCGGCGAGGGAATGCCCATGTCGGATCCCGAGTTCGTGATTGTGTTTGCCGCATATTACGGCCAGACTCCACGCCCCCTCGTTATGCTCCCGACCCATGAGTTTTAACGGACAGTGACACTTTTTAGTACCCTTCGGCTTTCGTGACTTCGTCCCCGGACCTCCGGTTACGCTCACGTCCTTCCCGAACGATAATGAATTTTACAGTACGCTCCGCCCTCTCACATCTAAGCTCGACAAAGCCGTTACCCGTTCCGTCACACTTTTCGCGACCGAGCAATTATCAACAACGTCCTCACCCTGTAATGCCGTCGCCGTCGCCCACTTTACTAACTCCTCTTTACTTGAAAACATATCTCGCGTGCTTAAAAACCGACTTAAATCTTCCATTTGGTCAAGATCAAAAAATTCTTCAAACGAATCGATGACGATGAGGAGGGGCCTTCACCGTCTCGTAGAGTCGCTCGATGAAATCTTGCCTTCCCAGCCTCTCAGCTTTTCTGCAATACATAAAACACACTAGTCCAATGTCGATTACTACATTACGTGACTCTTGGTTATTTTTAAGACATCAAGAACCGTAACAATAAAGTTATCTACGATGTGTAACCCTAACATATGATATAATTATCAAGTATAAAATTATACAACAATACAACTAACTACACAAAAAAAATTAAACAAGATTGAAACTATATCATAAGAATGCAGCGAAACCGTGATGAATTTCGCGAACTTCGCGAAATTTGTAGAATAATTTCGCTGATTCAGGCGAAATTAATGGTTTGAATTTCGCGGATTCAGCGAAATTATTCCACAAATTTCGCCAGATCTTCACGGTATTAATCCAATAATTTTGTCGGAAGTTGGCGAAATTTGTCGGATACTTCCGCCACTCAGTGGCGAAACTGTGCAAAAATTCAACAAACTAAGAAAATATGAATTTAAAGACAATGTAATAGATTTTTACCTCAAACTCGAGAGAATCCTTCGTAGAATCTTTGCTCATTGCTATATTGCGATAAAATTTGAGTGTTTTTGCATGAAAAGTGTGGACTTTTAAAAGAAATGTTAGAGAGAATTGTTGGAAGAGAGAGAAAGAGAAGTTTGAAAATGAAAATTTGTAACACTATATATAGTCCAAAAGAAAACTGTATATAGAAATCACGTTATGTTGTTGCGTCTCGTAGATAATTATAGTACTATTACTTAAGGTAAAAAGAAAAAATTGCTCCACAGAGACAATTCAGTCTAGCTACGTATTGTTTCATTGTTTTCTTATTCTCAACCTATAATTAAGGCACTGATGCCGATTAATCATATTTTGTACGTATATAATTCCAAGCGATGCAAGAGCATTTCAACTTGGAGAAGCCAAATACTATATGGTTCTAATTTCAAGTGCAATTGTCTGGCAATTCAACATATTAGGAGCTGTTGGAATTATATTCTGTGCCTCATCTTTGGTAAAAGGCATCATGTTTGCTGTTCTTCTTCCGATCACACAAGTCCTAGCCGTTGTTATATTTCATGACAAATTTCAAGCAGAAAAAGGTCTTTCTCTTGTTCTTTGTCTCTGGGGATTTGTTTCGCATCTCTATGGGGAATATAAAGCTGGGAAGAAGAACAAAAGTGAAGTTAAAGAATCAGAGATGACGTCGGCTGCCGTTCCATGATTTCCTTGCCTTACCATCTCCCCAGGGATGTTTGTGTCCGGACATAATCGTTTTCCCTTAGTATATAGTGTTAATTCTTTTAGGAGAAAAATAATTAAAAAAGCCGTACAAAGTAATGTGAAGTGAAAGTTGCAATTTCGTACCTTATGTATGAGTTATGACACGTACGAATGGTTCTCAAAACTATATTAATAAACAGCACTTGTGTCACGCTTAGAATTTGTCTCCTGCTTTTGTTTTTTTGGTATTTTGTTCCTTTTGAGAATCTCTCTCCCGCCACATAGGTTAGGGGTGTACAAAATCGGTTCAATTTTCAGTTTTACTAATCAGTTTTCGGTTTTATTTTTTTTATTTTTTTAAAAATCAAAACCGATTCGTTTACTATTCGGTTCTACTGTTCGATTTTACTATTCAGTTTGATTCGGTTCGGTTCGGTTCGGTTTAAATCGAAATAAATACAAGAATACATTATCATAATGCGTTCTTATATTTATTTTTTTACTATTCGACTTTTCGGTTCGGTTTTCGATTTAATAACATAAACCGAAAACCAAACCAAAACCGAATAGTAATTCTAAAAACCGAATCGAACCGAACCGTATAAGTAAAAAATCGAACCGAACCAAAAAATTAGGTTCAGTTTGGATTCGATTTTCGATCCGATTCGATTTTTACACACCACTATTTCCAGCCTCGTCCCTTCTCTTGTTGTACCTGCCCAATCTACCACGTTCTTTACATGTACAACAGTCCCTGGCGTTTCCAGATCTCCAGACACAGATACATACTTGAGTCAGATATCTCTTCTGCGTATTTTAATCTTTTTTTAACAAATAAAAATGAGCGAAAGGAGTATACGGTTTGGTCTTAAACTCAAACGTCAATCTAACAAGGATAACCAACTAATCACTCTATTTCTTCTTTGAATAAAATTGCATCGTCATTTCGATTAATCTCTCGCATCAAAAGCATCATTTGCCGCATGACACTAACCTTAAAATATTCTTAACAGATGAATAATTTTCGCTTGGTGGAAAATCTTCTTCAGACAAAAAGGTCTCGAATGATCACTATATATATATACATCCATAGTATTACATATTTGGTCGATGAAATTGCAGAAAGCATACTGGAGCATTTCTTTTGACTGAACATAATCGTACGAGGACTGGCGCATAAATGGCGTAGGACCGCTCCTTCACTTTACCGTCCAAATAAGACCACATATCTCACATGGCGTATTTTTAAAGATTCCCACCAATCAAATATGGCCACTTTGGCCAAACGTCCAAAGATAAGTGGGGGTGGTTAAAATATAAGCGTCAAGCTCTCGCATTCACGAACTTCGTGATTATTATCTGTGATTCTTGTCTGTTTTTACATTAATTTGTTTATCTTATTTTTCTTTTTTAATTTTGAAGAATTGTCTTTAATTCTAAGCCTATCTGGATTGGAAGTTGTAGTTAGAAATTGTTTCCGCATTATTTTTTCTTTTTTAATTTATTTAGTAATTAGAGGCACTAATTATTTATTTTTTACAAGAAAAGCTACAGTTATTATCCTATCTCGTGTAACAATTTGTAAATAATATAAGAAGATAAATCAAACTAGATAAGGCATGTGCACCATGCTCATGTGAAAGTAAGAAATGTTACCCAATCTACTCTATTTGACTAGGGGCACTATGTGTTTTTTTTTCTTATAGATAAATGTTCAACATTGTATTTCATCCAAAATATCAAGAATGATATAATTAGTGCCACCCTATCACAAGCTCAAATAAGTCTTGTTCAGAGCATTATTGTGTGTCAGACTATCATTTACTTACCATCAATTATTTTTGAAGGTGATTAGGCTGAAATAAGTTAATTTATTTTTAATTAATTTTTTCTGGGTAATTAATTATTCAATTCACAACTGTCAAGAAACTGAACTGTTAATACCTATTTGGATTTGAGTTTTTCCCTTTTTTTTCCTGTTTTTGGTTTTCTAAGCGTGAAGAAATCAGACCTCAAGAAGATGACGCATGTTTTGCGAGTGGATAAGGCCTTTTCTTTTCCAAATAAAAATCATTTAGATTGAAGAGTAAGCATTTCTTAAAGGGGAAATTTTTGGTTTGAAGCGTCGAACCAAATGAAACTGCAACCCACGTCGGTCATCTTAAATTACTAAAGTGAAAATTTCTATTTTCAAAATAGAATATTGGCGTATTATTAGTGGAGATTACATAATCTAGAATCAACTATAGATTATAAGTTTTATTAAATGAGAAAATTAATCCTGTGAAAAAAGAGGATAAATTCTACACTAAGCAGAAGTTAAAACTTTTAAATTCTGATTGAGAGGCCTCAATACTTGTAAGCATTACGTGCTAAAACTAATAATTCAGTAGTCATGCTTTGATTTGCAATTTACAAGGCGCATAATTCAAATTTCCTTACCTCAATATATTCCCCCCTCCAAAGCAATAATAACTACGACAGAGTTTGAAAACTCAAAAGTGGCCTTCATACTGGCCATGAAAGCCCAATATACCCAAATTTCATATCATATTGGCCCATTTTCTACTTTAGAAAGATATAATGCGAATGCGGAACATGAATTTTGAGTAGTGTTGTCAAACGGACCGGCTCGGTTCGGCCCGCACAGGCTGGCCGTGAAAATGGGCCAAAATGGACCGGTCCGTTTGTCTGCGGGCTGGGAACTCCCAATCCGCGGCCCGTGACAGCTAGCCCGCGGGCTAAACGGGCCGGCTGGTGGGCTAATCAAAACGATGTCGTTTTGAGGAAAAAATATCAAAACGATGTCGTTTTGAAAAAATATTTTTTTTATTTTTTAAAAAAATTCAAAACGACGTCATTTTTTAATAAAAAATTATTAAAAATAAAAAAAGGATGGCCCGCTCCGGCCCGCGGGCTAAACGGATCGGGCCAAAAAAGCCCGTAATTAAACAGGCTTAAGTATACCTAACCCAAATCCATCAAAACGGGCCAGCCCGCGGGCTGAAGCCCGTTTTGACAGCACTAATTTTGAGGGTCTTTATCTATTTTGGTCTTATTTTTAGAAGATGATACTAAACTGATTAAGTTTTGAAAGAAATGGATGTATCTAGCAATAACGTCTTTTAGAAAAACATCAATCTAACGCCTTCTCAAAAGTTTCATTTGTCAAAGAGAGAGAGTTAAAATGTAGAAAGTAATAATACATTTTGGAAAGATGTTATTTCATATACTCAATCCAATTTACAAAGACAAAGAATAGACCAACTAATAAATTTTGGATGGAAAATTCTTTTGTTTTCCTTCTTCTTCTATTTATTTTTTTGATTGTGCGCGTTCTAATTTTTTCTCTATTTAAATAAGTCTTGTATATATTGTGCTTGAATTTTTTCATCTTTATATAATATTTTTTCTTTTGAGATAAATTGCTAGATAAATTTTAATATATTCTATAAATTTATACTCGTTCATTCTAAGAAGAGACTATAGCTCATTCTCAAAAATAATATGAATTCACTAACAAATAACTGATAGTTTGCCATTCACTATCAAGGTATATTAAGATGTTTGAGTTGGATATTAAACTTTTCAAAAATATAAATGAATGTGCTTCGATCTTAATATACGTTGATAGTGAATATTAGTGCTTTGTTAGTGAATTCATATTGCTTTCAAGAATGAGCTCTAGTCTCTTTTTAGGATGATGGAATGTAAATTTGTAAAATATATCAAAATTTAACTAGCAATTTATCTCAAAAGAATAAAAAGTTAAATTACTAAAAAATGTATAAAAAACTCAATTTTTGTCAACCAAGATTTTACATAAAATAATAAAGAATATACAAGTCAAGAGACAATTCTTTTAGCAAAAATATAAAGTAAAGAAAAATAAATTAAATTATAAAACAAAAATAATAAATAAAGAGGAAAAAATTCAAAACATAATATACATAAGACTTATTTAAACAAAAAAAAAAAAAAACCTGGGCAATCAAAAAACAAATAAAAGAAGAAGGAAATTAAAAGAAATTTTCCATCCAAAATTTACCTTGGTAAAGTGTATTGAAGAGAAGAAATGACGGAATTGAAAAGAAGTGACGCCTTTTGGGAACTCCTTCTCTAAAGGTGTTATTGCTTTGTATATTTTGACTTTTTTTTTTTACAAATGATGTTTTTTGAAAATGTATCGTATATGTAATAATAATCTTTTTAACATTACAAAAGACTAGATACAATCATTACATCTAAAACTTGATTAGTTTAATATTTGTGTATATAAATATTATAAAAATCGATCTTAAAATTACTAATTTTTTAAAAAATTACAATTACACTTAACTTGCACAACCAAATCAAATCTAAATAAATTTTGTGTTTTCTCGATATTTGTTTCCATTTCTAACATTTGTGCTTGTAATGCTTTTCTTAACAACAATAATAAAAGCATTCAACAACACTCTTAGTTTTAAAATTTTCTCTTGAATTGTCATTTTTTGCTTAGGGACCTCTTGTGATGCGCCACAGATGTCACAGGGGAAATTTAAGAACTGAGGGCCCACGTTCCATCCACCGGCCTCATTTGGCATTTGACTGTTGGATCATGGCAGAAACCGTTTCTATAAAATCTGCTATCAATCATTCATCAGGAAAAAAAAAAAAAACTGCTATCAATCGCATATCTTGTTGCCACACACTGACCATCACAAGTTAGATATTCGAAAACCATCCGTTCACTTATCCGGAATGGATTTTAGTTGAAATGTATTAAAAATTAAATAAATAAATTATTTATAAAAAATATTATTTAAAATAAAAAATAAATTATTTATAAAAATAATATTTAAAATAAAAATTATATAATTTTTATTTTAAAATTAATTTAAATATATTTTTAAACATTTTAAAAAATAAAAAATAAATATATATTATTTTTATTTATAATTAAATATTTATTTTATATAAAATATATAAAAATAATATTTAATATATATTTAAATTAAATTTTATTATAAAATTTAATATAAAATTTTTAATTAAAAATTTTTTATATCTTATAAATAATTTATTTTTATAAATTTTAAAATAAAAATTTTAAATACAAATTATACCCTATCTCAATTTTGGACCAAGTGAATATTATTTACCGTTAAATAATATAGGCGCACCCTCTCTTTTTGAAGGACTAACTGGGCCCAGATTAGTATCATGTCATGTACAATACTAACCAACTCGTCCATGATAAAGTTAGCTATGACCAGTAGTGGCTGCTATCCCTAAATATACGCTCCTTGTATTTTAAAATATAGGATTTTAGGTCTTTTTAATACAAATTAATAAGAACAAATAAATGATATTTTTATTATATATTTTAAATAATTTAATTTATTTTTATTAACACAAAAGAGTATAAGGGAGATATATTTATAAATAAAAATAAATTTAAAAATAATTCTAAAAATTATTAAAACATCCAACATTTTTTTTAAAAAGGTATAAGGTCCTATATTTTGATACAAGCGAGTAGTTCCTTTGGTGTCCTACTAACAGAGGGAGTATCTTACTTTTCAAAAAAGGAAAAAAAAAAAAGAAGAGAGGGTGTATCTTTTAAGGAAAATTAGTTAATTAATGTCTTTTTCTGACAAATAGTTGTTGATGATAGATGATAACGACAGTGTTTAATGAAAAAGTTATTCATTGATATTAAAATAGTCGAAGTTATTACAATCAAAGTAATTTTCAAATACCTTCTCTAATGAGAGGAGTTGAAGAATTGAGATAACATAATATAAAAAGTTATACAATGGTTGAACAATTACAACAATAAATAATAACTCAGACCTCAGAAAATTTAAGTAAGTAAAATATATTAATACTACAACTAATACTAATAAAATAAATAAATACATAATAGACTTCTCCACATAGATAACGAGAGTGTCTAATGATGTCTTATATTTGTTTCTTTCAATTAATTGATTATATTTAAGTAAAACAATTGTTTATGATCAAAACCATCAAAGTCGACTAAGCCTTTGTAGGTGTTTTGGTTCCCTCAAAACATGATGCAAGCTCTACAACTTTAAAAGATTAATGTTGTTTATTCTTTTTTGATTTTGTGGAGAATAAGAAGCTAGAGATCATGTAGCAGAAGCGTTGTCCATTTAATCCGCGATTAAGGGACTAAGATATATCCCGTACTTATATGTTTAGAGATTACAATTTTTTGTTTTATTAATAGGTAATGGCATAAAATAATCCTAGAAGGAGAGGCACTCAATGTTATGCATACCATTTTAGGGCATTCTCCGGCTGAGGAATTGAGAGCAAAGCATATTACCGGTGCAGCAAAGTCATTAATTGTTACGAGGGAAAAAAGACTAGGTTTACTTCTAGTTCTAGACTTGCAACAAAAGCAGCCCGTATAACTTAGCCGATTAGGAGAATCAAACTCGTAATTTTGTTGCTTACTTTGGACGTTCTGTTGGTACCTCCTGTTTGGTGCGAAAGTTAGTTCCTCAAGTGGACTGTAAAATAACCTGTAAACTTATTCCTCGACTAGTGTAGGAGTAAACACCTTATGCAAAATTTGGATTGAGTTTCAAGTAAAATTTTTATTTTGAATTTTAATTTTTTTATAAATAAATAATTTTATCAATTATAAAAATAAAAAATTTTAAATTAAAACTCAATCAAATACCACCTGTCCCACTTACGTTCTAAACCAAACGCAAGTACCGCTTGAATTTGGCAAAACTCCGGAGTGTCTTGCCAAAGGCTCTTGTTTGTTGTTTCGATTGTAGACGCTTAGCACTTGCCTTTTTGTAATTAAAATGTATTCTGGACCTTTGCAAATTGTGCAAGTTTCAAACTTATGGTCGTCCGTTTGCTTTTCAGAACAGTCATTCTCGGCCACTTCCACTGGACCCATTTGGCAGTTTTTGGCCATTTCAATCTATATACAATCCTTGGGGATGTTTGCTTTAAAAAAGGTTGTAGTTGGATCTATACCATCAAATTTTATTTTCATCTTTTTTCATGCTATTAGATTATTTTTATGTTCTTCTCCATGCCATTTTATCATTTTTAACGATATAATATAGTAAAAAACAAGACGCCAATTATAATTGAATGACAATTATGCTCTTGATAAGTCACTTACTTGTGAGTAGATGTGTCATTTTTTGTCAAATTCTACTATAGAGAGTGATAGAGTGTAATGAAAATAAGCACCAAAATAGTTTAGTAATGTGAAAAATAAAAATAAAAATTAGCAGCATAAATTGATGTATGACTTTTTTTAGTGGCATTTGAAACCAAAATTCTAATACTGTCAAAACGGGTAGAAGCCTCTAGGTCAGCCCATTTATTAGGCTAAATAGGCAGACTATGTTCAGGTTCGTTTAAATATAGGCCTATTTCGCCTGCCCTATTTAGCCACAATTTTTTTTGTTGCTTATTTATTAGAATCATTATAGAAAAAAAATGTATGTCAATATTGGCACTAAATTTGCCTCAATTATACATTCTAATCATACTCACAATTAATGTTGATTAATTTATTTTTTAAATATCTTCTTTATATATATATATATATATATATATATAATTAATGATCATTTTCTATTTTTAAAATATTGGTGATTGGTTAAACATCATTTTCTATAATAATAATGGATTTACATACTCATGATAGATAGGGCTGTCAATCGGGCTCACTGAGCCGGGCTTTGCCAAGCCCGAGCTCGGCCGAATTGATAGCGGGCCGAAAAAATATGAGCCCGGACTCGGCCTTTTAGGGCTCGGGCCGGCCCTAGCCCGATTTTTTACTTTTTTTATATAATAAATAATGTTTTTAATAATATAATAAATATTTTTTAATAATATAATAATATTATTATTATATAAAAAAAATATATATATATACATATAAAAAATATATAAATATATATATTTTACGGTCCGGGCTGAAATCGGGCTGAGCTTACCTCAGCCCGAGCTTGCCCCGAAAATTATTCAGGCTGAATTTTTCAGCCCTAGCCCACAATTAAGGCGGGTTGAATGGGCCGGGCTCGGGCCAGCCCGGCCCAATTGACAGTCCTAATGATAGAGGGAGAAAAAGAGATTAAAAAAAAAGCATTGGCCAACGAGTTGGCTATAGCGGGCAACAAATAGGAGGTTCTCCAATTCGTGAAAAAATGGGCCAAGTATGGTCCTCTCCATTTTAGGTCAGCTCGTTGCGAGTTAGGCCGAGTTGTCCCGTTTGACAATATTACAAAATTTTAATACCTAATTTTGTACGATTGAGTACCAAAGCTATCTTTGTTAGGAAATACTTCTTTCGTCCACTCAAAATTGAATATTCATGCTCTTAAAATAATTATATATTTTATCTAAATTTTTACTGTTAACTTCCTTAAGTTAAGAGAATTAAACTTTACTAATACAATTAGTCTCACTACTAACATATTTTTTTATTACTAGCTTTGTTAATTACTAATGATATTATAGTAATATATTCATAGTCAAATTATTATTCTTAATATTTATAAGTGAAAATAAGACATTTAATTTTAGATATAGCGAGTATTAGAATAGAATGTACTCCTTGTGAAAATACAAATACTTCTAGTTCCAGTCTATACATATATTTCCCTTAACTGAATGCATATGGTAATTCATTCTATTTATTTAACATAAACATTTTTTCCATTTTTTTTCCTTTAGAGAGCCGATTGTGGACTTTCAAATCATGATGTAGGGATAGTTGATTAAGAATATACTTTTTTAGGAAAAGAGAACTTTTACACTTCATCTATTTAGATTGAATGTGCTATTTTGACTTGACATAAAAATTAAAGAAATAATATTTTTAATAATTAAAGAAGTTAGTAGTGAGATTTTTATATTGGTGTAATTTAATTCTTTTTCATCAAGGGAGTGAAAGGTTAGTTATTGGTTATAAAAAGAAAACTTGGACATTCAATTCCGATTAGAGAGAGTATATAAATTAATCGAAGATCTGCATCGCCCATCCATATTTTTGACTCATTTATGTTCAAACCAATTTAGGCAAGAAGATGCAGAAGGGTGTTCCCCTCTCAACTGATGTAGGAGTTGGAACAATAACCTAAAGAGAAAACGACACTTTTTGACCTCCTTATTGGTGTTTCCTAACGAAGAGAAATCAGTAGAAGTGCTCATTAACTCTCCTCATCAAGTCCATCTCTTTCTCCAACTCAATAGCCATCCGGGCCAAATAGCTAAGAATTCACCAAGCGCCAAAGATGAGACGCTCTGCGGTCCTTCGGCCAAAGCACACGTGCATTATCCCCAGCCCTATATATCAAAACTTCCATCTAATTGTACGATTTATTAAACTCCTTATTTCAATTTATTTTGTATTCTGAAATAGTGTGACAAATTCAGTCTAATTGACTCTCAGAAACTATAAGTTTTTGGCTAGAGCTCCACATCGTGTGGCCATAAAATAAGCGAAGCAAGGCTGAAATCCCAATGGGAAGAAGAGGAGCTACAAGTCAAATCTAAAAAACCAATCCCAAGGCCACAGTTGGTTAGCGAGAAGAGAAGGTTGAAACCAGGCCGAATAAGTTGCAGGTGGCAGTCACTTCAGTAGGACAAACCTCATGCCACTAAAGGAGCCAATGCCAAACCAAGGAGGACATGTGATCTTACGGCATTACCTGCCCCGGGGCAAAAGAACGCCTTTGAACTTCAAGTCTCAGCTTCCATTGACCGTTGGGTCATGCAGGAACACCACTTCCTATAAGATCTGCCATCAACCATCCCTTCACTAAGATATGCTCTCAATCATATATCTCTGTTAGACACCTTTAACATACAGGTACACATGAAGAAGGCAATACTTTTTATAAGCATCATACTCATGGCCATAGGCAACTGTGGAGGTCCATTGATCACGCGTCTGTACTTTGTTAATGGAGGCAAAATAACATGGCTGGCAACGTGGTTGGAAACTGCGGGGTGGCCTATAACACTCGACATACTCTTGGTTTCCTACTTCTATCGACGCAAAACTGAGGGAGCCAACACAAGGCGAATCCTCATGGGAGTTCGAACAATGATGGCTGCGGCACTGATCGGTTTGCTCTTTGGCATAGCTAATTTCTTGTATGCCTCCGGAGTGAGGCATTTGCCAGCTTCGACTTCTATTCTCATTTCCTCGACGCAGCTTGCTTTCGTTGCTCTTTTTGCTTTTATTATTGTGAAGCAAAAGTTTACTGTCTTTTCCATAGCAGCCATTATTTTCTTGATCGCCGGAGCAGCAGCTTTGGCACTGGGTCATAGGTCTAGTGGCGAGTCCAATAAGCTCTATGCTCTGGGGTTTGCCATGATGGTTGCTTATGCTGCTTTGAATGGATTAGTTTTCCCTTCGGTAGAATTGCTCTACAAGAAGGCAGCACAGGGGATTTCTTATACGTTGGTCCTGGAGATGCAAACGCTGATAGCAATTAGCGCAACTCTTGTGGCCACAATCGGGATGCTCATAAAGAAGGGCTTTCAGGTGATTCATTTCAGAATTTTATCATTAAAACATCATGGCTGGGCTCTCAAACATAGTTTCATCGTGATCATTTTTTTGGTAACGTATGATACTTCGGTTTTTAAAACGAAAGCTAATGCATTTTTTAAAAAATTATTTTCACTTTCAGTCCCGCATCTTCTTTTATAATGAACCTGTTCATGTTTTTTTTTTTATTTTGCAAAATAAATTTTTTTTAAAAGAACACCAATCCAAATGTGGCACTGCAACATATCCAAGTTTGGTTCCATGTAGAAGTGGAAATTCTTGGTGGCCCATTCAGGCACTTCGTCAAATCTTCACTTTGGAGTGGATTGGATAGAATATCTATTTGAGAGAAGTAGATTGTTTGCTAGAAAAAATGTGTATTACAAACATAAAATCCAGTTTGGATCTCCATTCTCTCTTCCACTAATATAATAGTGTCATATAATTATAAAGAAAAATTTTAAAAATATAAAATCATAAAAATAAGAGAACCTTAAGAGAAATTGAGTAACATAAGCATAGGTGACAGCTTACTGATGGAGGAGAAAATAAGAGAGGCATTTGAAGAAGATGATCTCGAGCGCACACCGAAAGATATCCAGATGCCTAGAGAGTAAGAGAGAGTAATCTAACTAATTTTTTAGGTGATGTTCAAGGTCCCATCCAACCCCTTTGAAACTATATATTTGGATTAAGTTTGGTTATAAAATTAAATATAAAATATTTTATTTTGAGTTTCATTCATTTTTTATAAAAAATTTTATTTTTAAAAAATTAAAAAAATTAAATCTAAATTCTATCCAATTCTACTGTAAATGTGTAAGAGCTGGACTGAAAATGGAATACGACTTCTATACTGTTTGTGGTGGTCCGAAATCTTTGCTTTTCTTTTGGGATCTTTAAACACATTAGAGCATACTAATGATTACCAAAAACAAACATAAATCCTTATAATAAAAATAGAATAGTTGATGAACTTTACTACGATTCTCATTATTATATATGCTTCTATATTTATATGAAATAGATATTCAATCACGGGGCTCATAATATCCTCGTAAAAATTCAAGCCTTGATATAGACCTAGATCATCTTTCGGTTGAGGTTAGATAGAATCTCTTTGAGAGTCGAACAAGGGCCTAATCGTGTAGTCAATTTTAAGTTCTGGGTTACATTATTTTTCTTGCTTTGTAGGGGATACCTGAAGATGCAGCACATTTTAAACTAGGAGAAACAATGTATTGCGTAGTGCTGGTTTCGGCTGCCATTATTTTTCAGTGCAGCTGCCTGGGAAGTATTGGGGTCGTCTACTCATCATCATCTTTGTTATACGGGATCGTGAACACCGTTTTACTTCCGATCTCAGAAATTTTAGCCGTCATAATCTTTCACGAAAAGTTTGGTCTGGGAAAGGGTTTATCTCTCGGGTTATGCCTTTTGGGATTTGCATTTTACTATTATGGTGAGATTAAACAAAGCAAGGAATCAAACTCAACAAGTGAAGATGTCTCCCAGCCGTTGCTTCATGCATGACAATTGATCTCGCTTCTAAGTGTAATAAGGTAAGCCCTATTTGCTTGTAACTGATTCTTAATTTTCTTCTCTGCTTAATTTTTAAGCGCCTTAATTTATTATACATAATCATATAATAAGAATTTGAATTAAATTAGAATTTTGCTAATGAAATAGTTGAATTTGAAATTAATAAGTTACCTATGTTTATTACCCGAGAATCCTTCCTCATATACGTATTTATAAAATTTACCCCACTCAGCATTATAACCAAATTCCATTCGCCGGACGTCTGTAGCGAGACAAAAATTATTTCTAGTTTTAGCGTTGATGACGGATGTTGGTTTTGCAGGTAATTCCTTGGGAGACAGGGCAAGGGAAATACTATGGGTCGGTTCTGCGTTTGTCAAATTTTACTATATTTGTAGTAATTGTACGCGTAAAAGATTAGAATAAAAATGCATTATTTTTGTTATTTTTGTGTTTGCCAATTGTTATTTCTATCGTGATTATAAATTACAAAATGTCTAATATATTTTTAGCATATACTATCTCCATCAGGTAATTATATGTATCCAATTAATTATTTTCATTATTCGTTTTATGTTTAATTTAATTTATTTTATTTGAATATCAAGTAACGCATATTTTGTATAAAGAATAAATATTGATTCATCAATATCTACAAAAGGAAAAGAATATAATTTTCGGATAGATGCTTTTATACTAAATAAAATTTAAAATATTAATATTGATGTTTAATAAATCGAATCGTTTTTTAGAAGAAAACATCAAGAGATTTTATTTCATATATGCTAAAATAGTAGTAGTTATTACAAATTATGTTAGGGGCTTGTTAATTGTAACGATTTAAATTGCTAATTATAATACGATCACTCTTCATTTATTCAAATTCTTCCTTTCTCTAAATTTCAAAATCTCTCAACCTTCTTTAAAAAATTTCAACCAATTTATAAATCTGAAACAAAATAAAAAATGAAATAAAACTAAAAAAAAGAAAAAAAGGGGAATACAAGGGGAATTCTCTAGTTCCCCAAGAAAAGAAAAAAAAAAAGAAAAATGCAGCAGAAGGTAGATCTCTGATTCCCCGTACATTTTTTCTTTTTTTCTTGGATTCCCCTTGCATACAAAATTTAATTTCAAAGTGTAGATCTCTTGAAATTTTTTGAAACAAAATCAAGCGAGATCGAAGATTTTTTTTGAAACAAAATCAAGATTGGAACCTTCTCGTTCTATGTTTCCTTTAGTGGATGTATAGATCAGAGATTTGAAGGTTTAAATAATTAACTTTTACCTTTATGTATTAATTAATTACAATTCTATTGGGAAATATTGAAAGGACAAGTTTAAAACCTATTGCTTTGGTGCGTAAGAATTTTGAATAGAGTGATGAGCAAGTAGGATTGATTACTTTATTAATTAATATGAATCTTAAAAAATTATTTAAATTTTAAAGAGAAGAATGAGAGAATTTTAAATTTTTTTTAAAAATAAATAAATAAAATATAATCATACTACAATTAATAATTTAAGGCATTAAAGTTAGCAATTGTGTTCTCAATCCACACATGAGACGGATAAAAAGATAAAGCATATGCAGCTACAAAGTGGGTTGACAGTACCTTGGTTAAAAAGAACGCCTTACACACATATATTTAAACATATGAGTGTATTTTCTAAATAAATAAGAGAAATATATTTTAATCAAAATATCATGGCTATTATAGAAAGGCTGATCGGTTTTAATCAGCTTCATGTTGGGTTTACAGAAAAAACAATCGTGAATGGGCTAGTTATCTTTTTCAAATGGGGCCAATAGCCTGAAGCCAATTGGTTTGAGGGGACACCTTTTGGTCCGTCAAGTTTGATGAGAGATGGGGCCAAGGCTATCCAGTTGAGGGATAGAACTGTGGGCAGGGACCCAATGGACTGGCCCAACTTCCCTCACTTGTCCCCATACTCTGTTGGTCTCTGCATGTGAGGATGAAATGAATTTTCATCCTGATTTAACGGGGAATGGATAATCTCTATTCTTGACTCAGTGCTAAAAATGGAATTGGTAATAAAAATTATCACTGGGTTAAAAAATTTTTAAAAAAATTCTAACACTCCTGTACAAAGTTAAAAAAAAAACACAACATAAATGTAATCAATATACCATATACCACATAAATTAAAAATTCCCGTGGGAGAATAAATTATTCTTACATATTACTTAAAAATTCGTAAAAATACATAACTATACATATATATAAGTATAAATATCATATATATATATATATATACCCTCTCTACAAATATATGTGTCTTTGTGTATATATTATTAATTTTTCTTAGAACACTTGGCATTCTCACTAACTAGTGAAACAAATCCAAATTCAACTAACATTGTGTCTACACGAGTCTAACTCTACAGTGAGGAAAGGCTTGAACCAAAGTTTTTTTAACATGGTATCACAAGGAAGAGTAGAACTCGTGATTTTACATTAGCATTAGTAATTTACCTACTAAGTGTCTCAAGCTATATATAAATAAGTAAATATGCAACATCATATATTTATATATGTAATATATACATGGGCATACATAAAGTAGTATGTATCTATGGATACATAAGCATAAATATAAGAGTATACATAAGTATATATGTGTACATAATCACAAGTATATGTAATACATATAGACCATATACGAACAATGTGGATGATTTAGGTGACTAGAGATAGGAACTTCATCATCTTCTTGGTAATTAGAGAAATCTAAGTAAAAATTCATGAATCTAAATACGTTCTTAGGTTAAATTAGTTAGAAAGAGATTTCAACTAATTAATCTAAGGCTATAGGACTCTCATCTAGAGATAAAGTGAGTCATAATATAAGAATTTTACCAAACATAAGAAGGCAAAGAAAATCAACCAAGAGATTTTTTTATCACATAGTTAATTCTATGGGGATTTTCCATTCAAGTATTGTTTTCTCAATTGCATTCTCTCTTGTAAGAAAGATTAGTTAAGCTAGTTTAATTAGTAAGTTAGATTTCTATTCCTAATAGTTAATTTCACTCATTTTCACAATTGAATTGTTAGACTAAACAATAGAACAAAAAGTGAGTAATGGTATTTGATCATTCCCGAAGATAACATTTGAAGTACTTACAATTACGCTAATCATAATGATATGTGCGTTTATTTTATGTTTATGTATAAATTGTTAGAGATTGTGATAGAATTAAGTATAAGAGCACAAAAAATACGCAATAGAAGCATAAGAGTAATACTCCAGCTCACCTACTTGCATAGAAAACCTCGACTGTTGGCTCCTGCACTTGTCTATTGTATTTCCCTTTTGACTTACATACTGCTGTAATGTTTGATTTAGTTAATATAATTTTCTATGCTTTTATTTCAAAAAAAAATTGTTAGCACTATCTACTTGGGTCGGCGTAGACTGGTAGCAAATTTTTGGTCATATTTCTGATAATTTAGAACGGAAAATAGGTGTTATGAAAGGAGAGAATTCCTTTTAGGAATACGTCATTGCGACGCTGAATGTTGACGCAAAGTCATTCGCATTCTCCAGCAATGAATACCAGTCATTTTCCATTGCAACGCTGACGTGATTGGCTTTGTGTAACATATTCATTCCCGTTTCTTACTAATTTTCTCTGTCCTCGAAGGACATTTTTCTTGTAGTATATTTGTTAAAGTTCTTTGGTTTGCACATGTATGAGACAAGCCCTAAATGGGACTAGAATATGAGGTAAAAGGCTGCCCCTGATTTTTCTTATTAAAAAAATGATAGGATACAGCATGTATCTATACAAAGGAAAAGAATACATAATGTATATATACTAATCCTACATTGGTATCCCTATCTGCAAGATTACAAATTATTTCTATCTACAAGTTAAAAAGATTATATTAGAATTTATTCAAAAAAAAAAAAACACAAGAAATACAACATATGATAAACCAACTTAACTGTCGTGTTAATCTTTATTTTGAGTTGAGACCGAATCATAAGAATCTTCAACAATATTGACTAGAGGAAATTAAACAAAGACTAAGGCCAAGTAGGAAGGAGTCCAAAAAAAACAACTATATAGTTTGCCTATTTACCACTATACCAGAATTGATAGTCATATATTCCATCTCCCTTATTCTAAACAAAAAAATATCACTAACCAGTATAGATGACGGCGGTTGAATCCAATCAAGATTATACAGCAGCATATTCCTCCAATACCATAGTCTATTTACAAACTATTTTTCTATAATATCTGCTATCAAATATATATATTATTGCCATGCCCTCATAGAACATCACAAGTTATCAAAACCATCTTAGTTCGAAACCTTTAGCATACGAGTATACATGAAGGCAATCCTTTTCATAAGCATAATAGTATTGGCTATAGGAAATTGCGGAGGTCCATTGATCGCGCGCTTGTACTTCGTAAATGGAGGCAAAATAACATGGCTAATAACTTGGTTACAAACCGGTGGATTTCCTAGTGCACTGGTGCTACTCTTGGTTTCCTACTTCTATAGACGCAAAACTGAAGGCGCCAACACAAAGCTAATCCTCATGGGCGTTCGAATATTGGTGGCTGCTTCGTTGGTCGGTTTGCTCTTTGGCATAGCTAATTTCTTGTATGCCTCCGGAGTGAAGCTTTTACCCGCTTCAACTTCCATTCTTATTTCCTCAACACAGCTTGCTTTCGTTGCTGTTTTTGCTTCAATCATCGTGAAGCAAAAGTTTACTGTCTTTTCCATAGCAGCTGTTGTTTCCTTAATTGCCGGAGCAGCATCGTTGGCACTGGCTGATCATAGCAGTGATAGTTCTGGTGGAGAGACCACTAATCTCTACGCTGTGGGGTTCGCCATGATGGTTGGTTTTGCGGCACTGATTGGACTATGTTACCCTTTGGTAGAATTGCTCTACAGGAAGGCAGAACGGGAGATTTCTTATACGCTGGTCATGGAGATACAAACAGTGGTAGCAATTTCCGCAACTGTTGTGGCCACGATAGGGATGCTGGCAAGGAGGGGCTTTCAGGTGATTCATGTCAGAGTTTTATCATTGATCATCATGATAGGGCTGTGATCATTGTTTTATCATTATTATTCATTTGAGTTGTTTACCCTTAATTTTACAATGCTTCTAATTTCTAGATGCTCCTATATTAATAATAGTAAATAGATATTCAGTCATCGGGCTTATAATGCCCCAACTTAAGTAATTTCAAGTTTGACTTTCATTAAATTCAAACCTTGATATAGAACCGCCTCATCTTTGGTTTGGCTACCCAGAATCTGTACAGAGTTGAGCAAAGACCAACACGTCGCAATAGACAACCCAATCATGGAGTCAATTTAAAACTAGTTTACATTATTTTGCTTGCTTTGTAGGAGATTCCTCAAGATGCAGCAAAATTTGAACTGGGAGAAGCAATGTATTGTGTAGTGCTGGTTTCGGCTGCCATGATTTTTCTGTGCAGCGGTCTGGGATCTTTTGGAATCGTCTACTCATCATCATCTTTGGTATATGGGATCACGAATGCCATTTTGCTTCCAATATCAGAAATTTTAGCCGTCATAATCTTTCAAGAAAAGTTCGGTCTGGGAAAGGGTTTATCGCTTGCCTTGTGTCTTTTGGGATTTGCGGTTTACTACTATGGTGAGATGAAACAAAGCAAGGAAGTTAACACAACAAATGAGGATGCCTCCCGAAGGTTGCTACATGAATGATAATTGATCAAACTAGTAAGTATAATAAGGTATGCCGTCTATTTGATGAAACTAAGTCATTCTTGATTTTCTTCTCTTTCTTGTAGATTAATGTCAAGCTTATATGGGTTTTTTCTACTTAATTTCCAAGCTCCGCTAAGTATACATTTTTGTATAAAAAGAATTTGAAATTTTGCAATTGTTGAATTTGAAATTAATAAGTTATCTTTTGTATTTTCACTAAGATCCCTTATTTCTCAAATTCCAGCAATTTGGATTTTAATCAAATTTCATTGGCTATGGATCTATATCGAGAGACAGATTAATCAAATTTGATAGATTCATTTCTAGCTTTAACGTTGATGACCGATGTTAGTTGTGCAGGCAATTCCTTGCGACACAAGGCAAGTGAAATACTATGTACAGACAAATGGCTTGTATCAAAGAGAGGGCTGTTCGAAGCAATGAGAATAGAATTACTTCCTAGCGATTATTTTTTAAGGTGGTTAGGTTAAAATAAGTTAATTTTTTCTCCTATTTTCAGCTCCTCACTGTCTTAGCTATATATGATGTGATTTTCCATATCTATATTTTCTTAGCTATATATGATCGACAACCTCTGAAGATTTTTGAGCATTTCTCAAATTATTTAAAAAGTTTGAGCTGTTATTGCAATGCAACTAATTAATTGTCGAATCACTGATCCAAAAGCAACTTAAATAGTGAACAATCACGAAATTAATCTTGCTCTGTTGGCAGAAGGGTGAATTAGAGTACATATTCCTCCAATGAAGAATAGAATAAAAGAAATGATAAAAGAGTTCATATTGTCTCGAACCGTCATTTAAAATTGAGGATTAATTTGATTCTCTTTTACAATTAAACAGAATTGAGGAAGAAAAAGATCGAATCTTCATCCTCCAAGGGAATGCTTGTTAATTACCGTCTATTAAGAATATATCATTCTGACAAAGTTGAATCCTTCAGCAATGGCGCCTAACAACCAGCTGAATATAGGCAACCTTGTCGTCTACAAGTCAAGACTATGATAGTCAAGTACTATACCATGCAACCGGTCCATCGGATGGCGGTTTACGACCAACCGCTGGCGCTACCTAAACACGTAGGCCGAATTTGGACTGGTTTTTGTTTAGAAAATCTTTCATTTTTGTTGTGAGAGAACATCGTGAGAACAGAAAATTGACTTTTAAAGGAAAAATGGAAAAGCGTTGTCTTTTTGAGAAAAATTTGTCAGTGTTCTACCGCTAAAGACGACTTGCTCCTTTACTGATAAATGGGCGTCTGATGATGACAGATAACTTTACATTGAGATTTAATATTATTTTATTTTAAATTTTTTAATATAATATTTAATTTTTTATAAAAAAATAAAATTTAAATAAAAAAATTATATTAAATTTTAAATACAAATTACTTTCCTTCAATTATAAAGTCTTCCTTTATAAAACCTCGTTTCCAGTACTACTTTTATCAGAATTATCAAGGTCAATTACGCCTTTTAGTCATGGTAGGCGAGGCTTTTTGGACATATTCACGTCACGTGGTTCCTTGGTATCAAACACACGGTATATTTCTTTTGTAATAAAGATAATATTCAAGCTTATTATGGTGTAAGTATACTTTTTTTTAATTAATTATATAATTTTTATTTATAGTGTAATTCTTCGTAAATTCTTGGAAAGAAAAAAGGAGTATGAATACATTTTCTGTTATTATTATTATTATTATTATATTTATTTTGAGTGGAAGGAAAAATAAAAGTGCATGACTTTTGCTGTGTGTCACGTGATGACTTTTTTCCTTTTCTCCTTTTACCCTTTGTGATTATCCGTATGTCCAAGGCAAGGAAAAGTCATCTTCATCAGCGCAGGATGATGGAGCATTTCAGCCGTTTCAAATTAGACTATTGAACGCTCGTTCTTGAACACGACCACGGGTTGATGAAGATGAAGATGATGAAAGTTTCTGTTCCATCATGGATTCAATATGACTGGAATGGTCAATTCTCTTATCTTTTTTCCCCCTCCATCTATTCATTTTTTACCAATTTTGAGGCGGTGTCAGGAAAAAATGTGTGACTTTTGTGGGAGGTCACGCGATGACTTTTTGTCCTTTTCTCCTTTCTGAATCTATTCTACTGAATGTTAGTTTTTGAGCAGAGGGTCTCCTTGTCAATAATTTTTTCCTTTGGATCTCTTTTCTTTTTTTTTTTTTGCGTTCTTTTTTTAGCGATGTATAGGCTGCTAAAAGATGGAGAATGGCATGCATTGAATGGAATCTGTTAATCATCCTAGAGAACGTTGAAATGAAATTTTTCTTTTTTTGATTGTCAAATGCTGAAAATTTGTAGTCGATGTTATTTTTTGGGTACTGGATATTACTTGTTAACATGAAAACTCTTTTGATAATAAAATACATTTAATTCATAATAAAAAATGTAAATTAACTAGGCTAAAGTAAATATCCAAATATGGGTATAACCGCGCAGACCACACGGCTAAGATTTTGGCTAAGATTTATGTAATATAACATTAATCACAAACTCAAACTCTTAGATCTTTTTTTTCTTTTTTGGTCCTTATTCTGATGTACTGCCTCCCAAAATGCATAATTCTATTTCCGACATCTACACATTTCCCTTAAATGAATTTATATGGTAAATCGTTGTATGTATATATTTCCCATAAACAATTGTTTTTTCTTTTCTTTTTGGTCTTTAGGGAACCAACTTTGGACCATTCAAATGATGATGATGATGTAGACATATTTGATTAAGAATCTTTTTCTCTATTACCAAAAAAAACAAAAATCTTTTGCCCACAAGCATTCTCCCCAGCAATATAGAAAGGGGTGCAAAACTAAAATCAAAACATGACATATAGCAGTGACTCAAGAAAAAGAATGCAACTATTCACAAGATCCCCAGAAAAAGTGAGAAAAAAGGGGAAAGACCCAAAGAGATTAAGAAGTCAAGTTAATAATTTATATACCCTCAAGTCTCAACGCTCCTGCACAGAGGTATCTAAACTATCTTCATCACTAAAGAAGCAGAAACTTCAAAAATTTCTAATTCCTACTGAATCTCTTGCAACCTTCATAACTTGCAAAAATGGGAGCTCCCCTTTGCAACTCCACAAGGACACTTCTCCTTGTGCTAAGTTTTCTACTAGTTGTCGGGGGGAACCGCTGGCGGTCCATTGCTCATGCGCCTCTATTACGATAAAGGAGAGAGTAGAATATTGCTGTTAACCTGGTTACAAACCGGTGGATGGCTAACTGTTCTCATCCCATCTTGATTTCTTATTTTCAGCGACGAAAATCTTTTACTGGCAAGACTAAGCTTTCCTCTATACAGCTTCCGGCCTTCATTTCTGCCACCGTAATCGGTGTTCTGCTTGGGGCAACCAACTTTTTGTACTCAATTGCAACGCAGCGGCTGCCTGTCTCAACCTCCACTCTTATCATAGCTTCGCAGCTTGTTTTCACCGCATTTTGTGCTTTCGTTCTCGTTCAGCAGAAGTTTACGCCATATTCGGTGAACGCCATTGTCTTGCTGACGGTGGTTTCAGCCGCTTTGGCTCTGCAAGCAAGCAGCGATAGGCCCGAGGGTGAGAGTAAGAAAGCCTATTCTGTAGGTTTTGCGATGATTTTTGCCGCAACTGCTTTGGCAGGGTTGACTTTTCCTTGCAGAGAACTGGTGTAGAAGAAGACAAGGGACGGGTTGACCTACTCCATGGTCGTGGAAATCCAAATGGTGACGGCCATCGCTTCCATTGGTTTTGCCGCTATTGGGATGATCGTAAACAACGATTTTAAGGTACTTTCTTCATGCTTCTCTCTCTCTGACTAAATGCCCAAGTCTACAAAAGAAGGTGTATGCCGTTAGGTTCCGAGTGTGTGGAAAACATTTACGTGAATATGTAATTATAATTAACTATGAACTCATTTTGGTGCGATTCTAAATTATTTTTAAACATCATTCTAGTTTCCGTCCAAAATAATAATAATAATAAGAAAATAACTTAAAACATCGTTCACTCATGTCTGCATGAAACTTATATATTGATAAATAAAGTTAGCAACCCAATTCCATAATCTCAAACATATTAGGTTGTGTGTCAATATATGTAAAAGACTATTAGGAGTTGATTAATCAAGACTTTTGTTGAAACAATAAGCTAACAACTATCGGGAGAAGCTTAATTTACTTTTAACCATGTTACCATTTGTAAAGTGAGATTAATTGTCATATTTGCTCAAGACCGAAATATGGTATTCTTTTGCCTGGTGCTCATACTTAAGAGATATAGTCACTATTAATTGAACAAGATATAGGTTTTATATTTTAAAAAATGGACCTTGGCTTTGGTATTTCTAATAATCACAAAAACAATTGGTTAATCCTATCATGACTCACATGGATATGCTCCTACGCTGAGACCATACAGCGCTGCTATGGCAGCACAAGCATTCTCAACATAAATATTGAATTAAATTAAAATTTTAAATGGACTTATGGCCGCATTTCCATAAGTTGGACTTTTTAAGGAGCCGGCTTCGAATCATTCGAGTGATGATGATGTAGGAATAGTTGGTTAAGAATCATCTGTGCACTTGCATATAATATTCCTTCTATAAAAAATTAAATGTTCATATTTTTTAAGACGTTTCAAATTGAACCTCTACTTTTTAAAAAGCCATTTAAGATGTACAAAATTTAATGTTCAATTTTTTTAAATAGCCATACAATTTAATTATTTAAACTTTCATTATTAACTATTTTAATTTTAAAAAATTAAACTCCACTAACACTTTTGTCTCACAGCTAACCTATTAAATTTCTTTGATTTAAGGAATTTAAACTTTACTGATCTTTAAATCTCACCATCAACTTTTTTAGTTAATAAAGATGTTTCAATAATTCATGTATATTCAAACTACTTTTTTTAATTTTTGTACCAAGTAAAAATAAGACATTCAATTTCGAAAAAGAGAAATATATATGGAAGAGTGTACAAACTCATCAGTTATGCTTAAGAGGTTTGAAGTTTAATATTTTCTTAAATTTGTCATAATTTGATCTTTAATCTTTTAAATTACAAGTTAAATATTTAATTGTTAAATTATTATCTACATGGCCTCAAGTTATACTTATTTAATGCAATACTTTTTGTATATAGTAACATTATTCTGGGGACTCCATTGCGTTTGTTAGACACCTTATTATGCTCTACTTTACACATCCAAGAATTTAACTAGTTTGAGCTTGTTAATAACGGCGGTAAACAAATCGAGTCGAACCGAACTCTAAAATAATCGATCCCGTTTAGCTTTAGACAAGGCCAAAATTCTAGCTCAAAGCTCTTTTGGAAAGCACGAAAGCTTAAACTCAAATTGAAGTGAGCCGAGGGAATTGAAGAGCTATCAAGACTTCAGCTAGTGTACCTAAAATCTCACATCTCTTTTTTGCTGATTATCTTATTTTATTTAGTGTGGCGACAAACCAACAAGCTCGGGTCATGGAAAGAGTGTTAGCTGAATTCTGTCATCTCTCAAGCCAGAAAATTAGTGTATTCAAGACAAAGATGATGGCATCTAATAATACTCTCAGTTCTTTGGGGAGACAGCTTACAACCTCTTTTGGTGTTTCATTAACTAAGGACTTGGGAACTTATCTAGGTATGCCTCTATTGCATGGTCGATCCTCAATAAAGCATAATGTTTTCTTGCTTGATAAAGTTCGGAGAAAGCTAGCATCATGGAAAGGCTAATCAGCTGTCTTAATTCAGTCTGTGTCTTCGGCTATTGCTTCCTATTGGATACAAACAGCAAAGTTACCTATTAGTATTCTTGATGAGATTGATAAATGTAACAGAAATTTCTTCTTGGGCATGGTTGATGGTAGTGAAAAGTTGCATAGTGTGGCTTGGCAAGATATCTGCAAGCCGAAGAATAAAGGTGGTTTACGCTTTAGGTCCTCTTCAGACGTTTATCTAGCTTCTATGGCAAAATTAGGGTGGAGGATGCTAAAACAACCTGATATCTTATGGAAGCAAGTTTTCAAAAGCAAGTATGGTTCTCCTTTGCAGTTTTCTGATTACACTCTGCGAAGATATGTTTCTTCCCCGTGGCAAGGAATTATGTACAGTGCTAGAATCCTACAACAGAATGTTGGCTGGGAGGTCCCCCAAAATCTGGTTAGATGACTGGTTACCGATTGGAAAATTGTTTAATCAATGCATTCGAGACCCCCCTCTAGCTGAGCTTAAAGCAGAGTTCGTGACTATTGGGATGACGTAACAGGATGGGAGGTTTCCAGATTGGAATCCTTTCTGTCGGCTAACACTATTGCTTTGCTAAAGGATTATGGTTATCTCACAATGGAAGAGAGCTGTTACTGTGGCGCAGGGGCCTTCGGGACTCTCCTGAATGTGCTCTCTGTCATGAAAGGATTCCACACTACATTTTCTTAGAGATTGCAGGTGGCCGGTTGTTGCGACATGGCGAAATCTTCTTCCAGCCACCAAGATTCAAAAGTTCTTCAGGTGTTTGGATGTTAAGTCTTAGATAGATGGGAGTCTCCAGAATAGTGATGATGTATCGGAGCAATGGCCACTAGTCTTTTGTCTTGCTGTCCATTCAGTGTGGTATTGGAGGAATTGTTTCCTTCATGGCACTATTCACTTATTTCCTCCGCTACATATTAAGGTAGCTACTATTTGTGATAACGTTAATAGTTTACTGTCAGCTCCTATTGTACTCCAAGGTTCTTTGAATCTTGATTTGCAAACTTCTGTTTATTCTGTTCAATAAAGATCCTATTTTCATATCAAATTGAACTAGCTATTCCTTGTGCAATTGCACAGACTTACTTCAATCTTTTTAAATTATTAAATTTAAAATAATTTATTTTTTAATGGTAGAATCTTAAATATCAAAAAGAAAAAAAAGAAAAAATAACAAAAATAGCCAACAAAACTAAAAATTTAGTATATAGTATTAGAAGAAAATACATAAAAAAGAGACAATGAATCAATTTTGTGACTTTAAGTTATATATATATATATATATATATATATATATATATATATATATATATATATATATATATATTAATTTAAAAATAATTGTTAGTAATAATGATAATAAGAATAATAAGTCTAGTGCTAAAAATATAAGAAAATAGTGGTGATGTAAAACTTGAAAGTTAAGCCATCTATTTGACATGATCCCTTGACTTCAGGGAGTATTTGGAATTAATCTTTTAAAAATTAATATGAAAAATTAACATAATCAATGCTGTCTTTTGAGAATTTTTCTTTTTTTAAGAGAAAGAATTTATGTATCATTAGAGATAATTTCTTCGTTCTAGCTCAAGGTCGTCTTTGGGCCCTAGAAGAGCAAACAGTATATATATATGTTATGTTTTATTGTCTATGCCTTTATACTTAATTTTATTCCAATCTTCAACAATTTTCACACAAAAACTAGGCAAGCGCACCTATCGTTTAGATTAGTATAATGACAAGTACTTCAAATATCGTATCCACGAGGATGGTCAATTACCATTACTCACTTTTCACTCTATTGTTTAGCCTAAGAAGTTTTTGTTTTTGAAAATGGTTTGAATAACTACTAAGAAAAGGAATATAACTTAACTAATTAAACTAGCTTAACTAATCTTTCTTGCAAGACGGAATTCAATTAAGAGAACAATACTTGAATGGTTAAACCCCTTAGAATTACCTATGTGATAGAAAAGTCCCTTGGTTGATTTGTTTCCCCTTCTAATACTTGGTGAAATTCCAATGATAGAACTCACTCTATCTCTAGATGAAAGTTCTCTACCGTTAGATTAATTAGTTGAAATCTTTTTCTAACTAATTTAACCTAAGAATGCATTTGAATTGGTGAATTTCTAATTAGATTTCTCTAATTGCCAAGAAGGTGTCCATTTCTTGTGTTTGGTGAAATTCCTATATTAGGCCTCTCTCTATCTCTAGATGAAAGTCCTCTACCCTTGGATTAATTAGTTGAAATCTCTTTCTAACCAATTCAACCCAAGAATGCATTAAGGTTTTTGAATTTCCAATTAGATTTCTCTAATTACCAAGAAAATGTTTAGGTTTCTATCTCTAGTCACCTAAATCATCCCCATTGTTTGTGTATGGTCTATTTCACCCTTCCTTTCTCAATTCCAAGTGAAAATTTCCAGATTTTGAATCAATTATCAATCACCCTTCATTTCTCAATTCCAAGTGACAAAATTCTAGATTTTTGATCAATTTCAATCACCCTTCCTTTCTCAATTCCAAGTGACAAAATTCCATCAACTATCCACCAAATCAATTCAATCATTCAAAACCACAAACAATCCACAAGAAATTTGCATTCAATCAACCAAGGGAAACAATTCATTCACATAAATAAAATCTAGGGTTCATACCCATCCAAGTATTCAAAAGTTTAGTTCATCAACATATTACAACTCAATGAATATAAACCAAGAAAGAAAGAGTAAGAATTGCTCATTATTGTGGAGTAAAATCTTCTCTTCTTCAAGGTTGGAATTCGTCACTGTAGCATGAAGAAAATTGCAGCTTTTTCCATGAATCTTCAAGGTGGATGTTCTCCTTCTTCAATGATTCAATCTTCTCTCTTGATTTCTCTTGCAAGATTGATGGATTGGGATGGATTTGGGTGTGTTTTCTTGGTGTTTTTGCAGGTTTTTCCCACTCCCATCCGGCTGTGTTTGTTGCCCTAGAAGGGGTATTTATATCCCCCTCAAAACAGAGAGAAAGTCAGTTGAAAACTCAGTCCAGATCGCTGCAAACGGCGCCGCTTGCTCCCAGTTTTGGGGGCAAGTCTCTGCTGCACTACTGTGACACTATTTTGACATCTAGGTGAATTCAGAGCATGAAATCGGCTGATCTGGGTCTTGGTGTCTTCATGAAAGTTGTAGCCATTGATCTTAGCTTTCCACAGAGCTTTGAATAACCCCAATTGGACACTTATAACATATGATATGAGCATTATACAAAACTGTGTCAAAACTAGAACACAATGCAGGACAGCTGACTTTGAAGCATGAGCAGGGCAGGCAAATGAACTCGGATTTTCATAAATTTTACCATTATGAAAACTTCAGAATGTCCTCTATAAATGTCTAGAAGATCACATTAGTATTTGAAATCTATATAGAGGTGAAAATCTCACTTGAAAATTATCTACTAGATTATTTTGCCTCTGCATTTCTCTGTTTTTATTCATTGTGTAAAATCTCCTTATTTGCTTCATTTAATTCTAAATCTTCAATAAACTCACCCAAAGCAAATAAGAGATAAAGGAGTGTAAATATTGATTAAAACACCAAAATTTAACAGAATTTAAGTTCATAAAAGATTATCATATGAAGCACAATTATGGAATATCAATATATATATATATATATATATATATATATATATATATATATATATATATATATATATATATATATATATATATATATATATATATATATATATATATATATATATATATATATATATTCACACAACATACAGATAATTAATAAGTTATGATTTCATTAGAATATTGAAATTTTAAATAATTACTTATTCATATACCGCATTCACGAATCACTATAAGAAAAAATAACAAAACTACTATACGGCATGAGCTGTGCAGCAGAAGGAATGCTAAAATTCTATATGAACATACAACAAACAAGGAAGAAACGTGAAAGACAAAAATGACAATTACGTCCACCAATGTTGATTTCATGATATAGACTTCTCCAGCAGCCGTAAACACGATTATGTTCCGTTGCACCCAAAAACTTGGAAAATCTTGCGTGTGTCCCGTATTCTTCTCCTTTTCTTACTCTTCATGATACAACGCCGATGTTGACATGGAAAACTATGTTATGGACTCCATTCATGTCTCTGTACATGGATCTTGTGATTTATAATTCACCGTTAAAAATAAATAATTGAGAAAATTTCCTTTTTTCTGTACTATGTGATAATTAACATGGTAAATTAGGAACCATAAGGTCCATTAAACCATCAGCAAATGTGTTCATTTCGAATAGCATCTTAAAAATAATTTTCATATTCTTGAGAAGATCAATGAAAAGATACTTATTTTTCTTTTTGATGGGAAGAACGAAAAAAAAAATATGCATTTCCTCAGCTATTTTATGCTTTCTGATTTCCTTCAATCATTTATGCTTATAGCCCTTTTTTCCAGGAAATTGCAAGAATCACAAGGCTCCAACTTTTTTATTTTTTAATATATTAAGAGATGAAAGATATAATTTAATATATATATATATATATATATATATATATATATATATATATATATATATATATATATATATATATATATATATATATATATATATATATATATATATATATGTATATATGTATGTATGTATTGCGACATTATTCTGGCGAATTGTAAGTTTTGATCCACTCCTTAATATATTTTATTTCATAGTCCAAAATATTTTGACACTTTCAGTCTTTACGACTCTCACAAATCAGAGCTCCACATCCTGCGGCCACAAAATAAATAAGGCAAGGCTGAAATCCCAACGGGAAAAGCAGAAGCGGATCCACAACTCTAGCGTTGAAAGGCGAAGAACCAAGGCCAAGCCTTAGTTTGGAAGTTTAGGTGAGGAGAGAAAAAAAGAGAAATATTGAGTTATTAGAGATGAGAAAAGAAAAGAATATGAGATAATTTACTTAAATGTTGTTTGAGAGATTTTGATGAAAAAGAAAAGAATAGCTTGTTTTTCATTTAAGAATTTGGAGAGAAATGAGGAGAAAGGTAACAAGAAGACACCATTTTACAGAAATATCCTTTTGGGCTCAAATATTGGTCAATAAAATTCTCAAGCCCAATTGTTTATTAGAAACTTAGGCAATTTCAATTTTTAACTTAAAGGATGTTCACCATCCATCTCTTTCTTCCCAGCATTATGGTAAGAGAATGAGAGGTTTTCATCCTCCTATTTCTTCCCTTTTCTCTCCATTTCTCTCTCTAAAAGGCTGACAAACAAAAGAAGGGATTTACTCGTCTCTAATTTCTTCTCTTCTCTCCAAAACCTTCCATCCAAACTAAGCTTAGAATGGTCTAATTAATAAGAAGCTTAAAAATAAGAATAAACAACCAACAACTCAATTTAGTTCGAAAAAGAAAAAAAAAGAGCCACCATATAAGAGACTAATTCAACTAAAATTCAAGTTAAAGAGGTTCAAAATAAAGTCTAAACAAATAAAAATACATAATAAATTTACTAAAAATAAGAAAGTTAAAATTAAAAAATATAAAATTCTAAATCATCTCGTGATTGATGGTACATTTGGTCTAAAATTAAAAAATATAAAATTTTAAATCATCCCGTGGTTGATGGTATATTTGATCTTTGCACCCTTTCACAGAATTCCAGTTGTCCCTTTAGATCTATAAAATTGGATCTACAAGTCCAAGGCCTTTTACTTTGCTACTTCAAAAAAAGAATCCAATTACAACCTTTGAAGATATATAATTTTTTTCTTGAGTAATAGGAATAAGAATGATATATATATATATATATATATATATATATATATATATATATATATATATATATATATATATATATATATATATATATATATATATATATATATATATATATATATATATCCATTTCATTTTATTAATACAATAGCAGAAAAATATATGGATCAAATTTATAATCTCCCAACAAATAGGTTATGTTCTCATCGAGAAAGTTTATAGTCCTTATTATTGAAAAAAAAAATAGGCCAAAAAGTTTTAACAAGATTTGGTAGTCATTAGTCAACACGTCCTATCTGCCTTGTCCTAAACAAAATATATGATTGGCGTGGACTGTTTGATCGGAAAACCATTTTCTAGAATATCCGCTATCAATTATATAGCTTCTTGCCATCCACCCGTAGAACATCACAAGTTATCCAAAACCGTCTTAGTTCAACACCTTTAGCATGCGAGTATACATGAAGAAGGTAATCCTTTTCATAAGCATAATAGTATTGGCTATAGGAAATTGCGGAGGTCCATTGATCACGCGTTTGTACTTCGTTAATGGAGGCAAAATAACATGGCTAATAACGTGGTTAGAAACCGGTGGATTTCCTGCAACAATGGTGCTACTCTTGGTTTCCTACTTCTGTAGACGCAAAACTGAAGGCGCCAACACAAAGCTAATCCACATGGAAGTTCGAATATTGGTGGCTGCTGCGTTGGTCGGTTTGCTCTTTGGCATAGCTAATTTCTTCTATGCCTCCGGAGTAAAGTATTTACCAGCTTCAACTTCTATTCTTATTTCCTCAACGCAGCTTGCTTTCGTTGCTGTTTTTGCTTCTATTATTGTGAAGCAAAAGTTTACCGTCTTTTCCATAGCAGCCATTGTTTTCTTAATTGCCGGAGCAGCATCTTTGGCACTGGATCATACCATTGATAGGTCTAGTGGCGAGACCAATAAGCTCTATGCTGTGGGGTTCGCCATGATGGTTGGTTTTGCTGCACTGATTGGACTATGTTACCCTTTGGTAGAATTGCTCTACATGAAGGCAGAACAGGAAATGTCTTATACACTGGCCATGGAGATACAAACGGTGGCAGCAATTTCCGGAACTGTTGTGGCCACAATAGGGATGCTGATAAGGAGGGGCTTTCAGGTGATTCATTTCAGAGTTTTATCATTAATCATCATAGTTTACATTATTCTGCTTGCTTTGCAGGCGATCCCTCATGATGCAGCAAATTTTGAGCTAGGAAAAGCAATGTATTGCGTGGTGCTGGTTTCGGCTGCCATAATTTTTCTATGCGGCAGTCTGGGAGCTTTTGGAGTAGTCTACTCATCATCATCTTTGTTATATGGAATCACGAATACCATTTTGCTTCCAATATCAGAAACTTTAGCCGTCATAATCTTTCATGAAAAGTTCGGCCTGGGAAAGGGTTTATCACTTGCCTTGTGTCTTTTGGGATTTGCGGTTTATTACTATGGTGAGATGAAACAAAGCAAGGAAGTTACCACAACAAATGAGGATGCCTCCCGAAGGTTGCTACATGAATGATAATTGATCTCACTAGTAAGGTATGCCGCCTATTTGATGAAACTAAAAGTCATTCTTAATTTTCTTCTCTTTCTTGTAGATTAATGTCAAGCTTGTATGGGTTTTTTTACTTAATTTCCACGCTCCGGTCAGTATACATTTATAAAGAAAAAGAATTTGAAATCTTTATCTTGCTATTGCAATAGTTGAATTTGAAATTAATACGTTACCTTTGCATTTTCGCTAAGATCCCTTTCTCAATTCTGCAATAAGGATTTTGATCAAATTCCATTGTATATGGATCTATATCGACAGACAGATTAATCAAATTCGATAGATTCATTTCTAGCTCTAACGTTGATGACCAATGTTGGCTGTGCAGGCAATTCCTTGCGACACATGGAAAGTGAAATACTATGTACAGACAAATGGCTTGTATCAAAGAGGGGACTGTTCGAGGCATGAGAATAGAATTACTTCCCAGCGGTTACTTCTTAAGGTGCTTCGGCTAAAATAAGTTACTTCCCTGCGATTACTGCTAATGCGTACTTGGATTGGGGGTTTGGAAATGTGAAGGAATCTGTTTTCGGGAAAAGAGAATATGGAGCAAGGAAAGATGATTTGGTGTTCAATATCTATATTTTCTTAGCTATATATGATTGACGACCTCTGATTATTGAGCGTATCTCAAATTATTTAAAAAGTTTGAGCTGTGATTGCAATACAACTAATTATTAGTTGTTGAATCATTGATCCAAAAG
Organism: Rauvolfia tetraphylla; assembly: GCA_030512225.1. Taxonomy (NCBI): domain Eukaryota; kingdom Viridiplantae; phylum Streptophyta; class Magnoliopsida; order Gentianales; family Apocynaceae; genus Rauvolfia; species Rauvolfia tetraphylla. The sequence continues at coordinate 5,243,418 of JAJQKT010000058.1, read as the reverse complement.
CAACTTAAATGGTGAACAATCACAAAATTAATCTGGCTTTGTTAGCAGAAGAGTGAGTTGAAGTAGGTATTCCTCCAATCAAGAATAGAATAAAACAAACAACAAACAAGTTCATATGATCTCAAATAATCATTTAAAATTGAAGATTAATTTGATTTTCATTTATAGTTAAATAGAATCGAGAAAGAAGAAGAGCGAATCTTCATTATCTAAAGGAATGCTTGTTAATCACCGTCTGATTAAGAACATATCATTCCAACAAAGTTGAATCCTTCAGCAATGGCGCCTAACAACCATCTGAATATAGGCAACTGTTTCATCTACAACCGGTCAAGATCGGGAGGATCATGTACTATACCAACCAACCGGTCCATCGGATGGGCTGATTGCGTGCAACCGCCTGCTCTACCTAAACATTGTAAAATTTGGATTAAGTCTTATTTTTTATTTTATAGATAATTTATTTTTATAAAAATTAAAATAAAAAATTTTAAATTTAAATTAGATTCAATTACATATGGATTAATTTTTATTTTGAAAATCTTTCACTATAGCTGCCTTCATTGTTGTCAGAGGTGAAAGTGGGATTAAAAAATAATTTTTTGAATATAAAGAAAGAAAAGCCAATTTTTGATTAATCGGTTGATGTTTTGTCTTTTTCGGAGAAAGTAGTTAGTGATGACTACTGATATAGCAATAGACGACTTCTTCGTTTCCTCTGTATCAGTGCTACGACTAGACTGCTAAAAGTAAATTAAATTTAAATCGTCCCTGAAAAGCGGAAATTTTAATTTATAAAATACTAACACGTGTCTTTCGGTACTTGATCTGTCAACTTGTGATTAAGCATCCATCATCACTAATTAGCCATGGTTGGTGATTCCTTTAAACTCAATTATTTTCACGTGATTGATTGGATATTTTTGGCATAACCAAAGTACTCTTAAAAAGAATTACTCAAAAAGAAAAACGAAAACTCTAAGCACAAGTAAAGATCTATTGTTGACATTGATTTGCAGACTTGGTATATTTTATCTCCCAAACTTTTCTTTTAAAAAAAAATTAGCGTACTAGTAGGATGGTGTTCAATCGGTATCAAACACGTGGTTTATTTTCTTTTGTAATACAAATAATAATCAGGCTTATTGTTGTGTAAATGTACTTATTTTTAATTAATTATATAATCTTTATTAACAATATAATTCTTTGTCAACTCTTGAAAAAAACAGAGGAGAGTGGCTACTCTTTCTTTTTTATATAACATTAATTACAAAATTCAAACTCTAAGACATCTTCGTCGTCTTACAACAGTCTAAACCCAACTGTCTTTTAAAATCTCTTATTGTGGTTTCAATCATAGTCCGAAACAACTTCTTCTTCTTCTTCTGTATTTGATTTGATTGCTAATGCATTATGGACTTCTTCAAAAAAAAAAAAAATTCAAGTTTACTCAATTTTAAAACTTTGGTCAATTTGCCTTTCGCTTATTAAAATTATTAAGAATAAAAAATTTATTTTAATTTTATATATAATATTTTAAAAAGTATTTATTTTTACGTTACGTAAAAAAAATATTTTTTTAATAGATAATTACACGTAAAAAAAATATTTAGCAATCGAGAGGATGACTTTATTTATCTTGGATCCAATCCAGATATATTTATGACATCTTAAACTTATTATTAATACATTTAATGATCGTATACTAAAGGTGATCATACGTGCATTAAGAACTCTGTTTGATAACATCAGGAACTCTCTTCAACACCGTAACCGTCGGGAGGGTTCTACGACCAAACTTAAAAAGGCTCTTCTCTTGATTTACATACAACATGAGTTCCGCACATATTTAAATTGAAGTCAAGGATAACCAAAAAAAAAAAAATCTTAATACAGACTTAACAAGATTGTGATTTAGAAGCTTTTTGGATTCTCTGCAATATTTTTGTGACATCTTCTAGAAAATTCTTTTATAGAAATTTTATTTAAAAATTTAGCTTTTGTAATTTATTATTTATGAATATAAATTTTACTATATGAATGTTATAGAAGATATTACAGAGGATTCAAACCGTATTCAAAATTAACCTAACTTACCATTTCAACGACATAAAATGGGCTCCTTAATCTTCCAAACCAAATTAAAGGGCAAAAGTTCCGTAAGACATATGACTAGAAAATGAACTTCGAAGAAGATTAATAATATCTACTAGTTCACTATATATATATATATATATATATATATATATATATATATATATATAGCGCCCGAGATTAGGTTTGCTCTTGGGCTGCCTAATACCGTTAAATTGTTATAGTATATTCTTTAGTTCTTTTGCATTTTTGTGCTTTATAAATGCGAATATTCAGCTTGGGGAATCGGAATGTACTCCACAAGATGCATTCTTACATATGTAAAAGGTCCATTTGCTTATGAATGCGCAGGCAATTCCACGAGAGGCAAGAGCATTGACACTGGGAGAAGTAAAATACTACGTGGTGTTGGCTTCAAATGCCATTGTTCGGCAATTCTTCACCTCGGGAGCCGTGGGCGTGGTCTACTGTTCTTCAGCTTATTAGTAAGCGGAGTCATGGTTTCCGTTCTGCTTCCGGTGTCTCAAGATCTAGCAGTTATTTTTTTCCTCGACAAATTTACCGGAGAAAAGAGTATTGCCCTTGTTCCGTGCATCTGGGGATTTGTTTCCTACTTTTATGGTGAATATAAGCAGAGTAAGAACGAATAATCAAATTAGAATTCATGAATCAGCAACCAATACGCCAAACATCACTCCAACTATTGACATGGAACCCTGAACATTTTCTCCTTTTCTTTTTTCGGTTTACTTTGTTGAAGGAAATCGTTAGTTCAGTTCAGATGTATTGTTGCTGTTTGTTGTGTGTTTTTCGTGCTCTTATATTAAATTTTATTACAATTTCTAACAATTTACACACAAACTCTAGGCAAGCACGCATATCGTTATGATTAATATAATGACAAGTAAATTTAAATGTCTTATTCACGAGGATGGTAAAATATCATTACTCACGTTTCACTCTATTGTCTAGCCTATCAAATTTTCTTGTGAAGATGATAGAAACTAACTATTAGCAATTAAAATCGAACTTAAACGATAAAATTCAATTTATCTAAATTTTAATTTGCAAGAAAAAATTTCAATTGAGAGACTAATACTTGAATGAAATATCTCCCTAAAATTACCTGTGTGATAGAAAAGTCCCTTGGTTAATGAATTTTCCTTTTGATGTTTGATAAAATTTCTAAATTAGAACTCACTCTATATCTAGATGAAAGTCATCTACTATAAGATTAATTAGTTGAAATCTCTTTCTAACCAATTCAACCTAAAGATGCATTTAGATTAGTGAATTTCCAATTAGATTTCTCTAATTACTAAGAAGATGTTGAGGTTCCTATCTCTGGTCACTTAAATAATCTCATTGTTTGTGTATGGTCTATTTCACCCTTCCTTTCTCAATTCTAAATGAAAAATCCAGATTATGAATCAATTATCAGCTGAGTAAATTCAAACAATCAAACCCACAAACAATCCACAAGAATTCGTAATTCAGTCAACCAAGAAAACCAATCATTCACATAGATAATAACTATGGTTTATAACCATCCAAGTATTCAAGAATGTAGCTCATCAACATATTACAATTCAAAGAACATAAAGCAACAAAGAAGGAGTAAGAATTGCTCATTTTCATGGCTCAAATATTCTCTTCTTCAAAGCTTGGAGTTCTCCAACTTGGTTGTGAAAAGTTATGTTCTTGAGTTTGAATCTTCAAAATTGATGTTCTCCTTCTTCGAAGATTTGATTTTCTCTCTTGATTTCTTTTGCAAAGATTAAAGATTTGGAAGAGGTTTTGGATGTTTTTCTCTCTATGGAACCCTAGGCGGCTGCCCCCTTCAAGTGCCCTAAAAGGGTATATATAGACCTCCAAAAAAGAGAGCAAAAATTGTAGAAAATTCTGTTTCTGCTAAAACGGCACCGTTTGGTTTATTGGTGAATTCAGAGCATTAAATCGGACAATCTAGGCCTTCGTGTCTTCATGAACATTGTAGATAATAATATTATATTTCTACAAAGTTTTAAATCACCTCAATTGGACATCTATAACTCAAAATATGGTAATTACACTACAATGTGTCGAAACTGGAACTAATTCCACAAACACTAACTTTGCACTATATGTAGGGTGACCAAACGAATTCGATTGATATAAATGTTACCATATAAAACTTCAGAATCTCCACTGTAATTGTCTAGAAGTTCACGTTCGCATTTCAAATCTCTAAGGAAGTTAAATTCCCACTTGAATATGTTCTGTCCTGCTGCTCTATTTTGCATTCTTCTTTTTTCTTCATTATAAGTATGTAAAATCTCTTTCATTATTTCATTGTACTCCAAATCTTCAATAAACTCTTCTAAAGCAAATAAGAGATAGAGATGGTGTAAATGATGTTTGAAACACTAAAATTCAACAAAAATTTGAACTTAAAATGATCATTATATTAAACACAAATATAAAATATCATTATTCAATTAGATGTTTTACCTTGATTTACTATATGTATATGTAAAGGAAGAAGGGCAACAAACTTATGCTCTAAGATATCCTTTTTTTATTTTCTTATTGTCTATTTTTATTTTTTATTTTTTATTACTATGCTTTTTTCATGTATTTTATTCTAGTACACGTCCCATCAATATGGCAAATTCTGGCATGCAAAAGCATACGCTACTCTCACACACACACACACACACATATATATATATATATATATATATATATATATATATATATATATATATATATATATATATATATATATATATAGCCCAGGTCATCATCTTCTCCCCTTTGTTCAAGGAATAAGAAAACTTTCACTTACCAAATATTAGACAGGAGTGTGTTAATTCGAGTTCCTAGTGGGTTGGCCTAGTGGTGATTAAGAATTAAACATGATCGTCACTTTGTAAGCCAACAACATTTAGGTTTATTTTTTTTAAAAAAAAAAGTCAAAGAGCTTGTGCAATTTTCAAATGTGGTCCATTTGCATTCGGTGGAATGTCTTCGTCCATTAGTTCTATTTGACCATTTGCAAGAGGTTAGCTAGTCTTTTTGCCGCCGTATGAAAAGGTACTGGCTTTTGTTTTCTTCTTAGATGGATGACTTTTTCATTATATATATATATATATATATATATATATATATATATATATATATATATATATATATATATATATATATATATATAGCCCAGGTCATCATCTTCTCCCCTTTGTTCAAGGAATAAGAAAACTTTCACTTACCAAATATTAGACAGGAGTGTGTTAATTCGAGTTCCTAGTGGGTTGGCCTAGTGGTGATTAAGAATTAAACATGATCGTCACTTTGTAAGCCAACAACATTTAGGTTTATTTTTTTTTAAAAAAAAAAAGTCAAAGAGTTTGTGCAATTTTCAAATGTGGTCCATTTGCATTCGGTGGAATGTCTTCGTCCATTAGTTCTATTTGACCATTTGCAAGAGGTTAGCTAGTCTTTTTGCCGCCGTATGAAAAGGTACTGGCTTTTGTTTTCTTCTTAGATGGATGACTTTTTCATTTTTGATAGGTACCCAAAATATTCAACTTTCACAAAATAACCCTTATCCCTATTTGTGGTGTTACTTTTTTGCTATTCCTGTTTATCCTGTCATGATTCAATTAGATTCGGTGTCTATAATTTGATTGTAACTCAATAAAAAAACAATTTTAATTTTTTCTTTTTTATTATTACAAAATAAACCTCATAAACCGGGAAATGTTAAAAACTTCTCACATAGAGTTGCAATCTAAAATTTAAAAACCTCTGCTAGACTTTTGTTTGCTATTGAAATTGAATGTCACTAACCAAAAAAGAAAGGTTTTGGACGACTTTTGTGCTTGAGTAGTTAATAATATATGGAGAATCGTTAATATTGAAGCATATACATACCTTTTCTTCTTTTTTTCCGCCTAAAAAAACAGGCATCGCATACACATCTAGATTTCTGTGTCTGCATTACACTCTTGGTATTCTAATATAGTGCCTTTTTATCCTTTGCGCAAAGATTATTAAAGTTGAAAAAATTTACTATATTTTAAGTATTTTATTTTATTTTATTTAAGTCTCAACATAAGATAGAATTAAAGCATTATGAGTGAGGATAATTTTTAAAAAATAATAACTAAAGATAAAAATTTTAATAATAAAAAATTCAAGAGGCCATCACTCATAAAAACATAAGAGTACCGAGTACGTGCTTGCTTGACATGCAGGAGCTCAACGGCCATCATCATGTGCGGCCAACTAATTTTCTTCTACATTTCTCTCCTGTCTTAATTTTCTTCCACAGAAGAAAGGAAATTCTGTAGCTTTCTTCGCAACAGAAAAACTACAGCAGAATCTTCAAAGATCAAGTTTATTTTGGGGGTTTTCCCTTTGCTTTCCAGGATTTCTTTTGATTAGGATTATTAGGCATCACCTTTTGTTATCCAGTAACATTCCTGCTCCTTTATTAGTGTACGCCGGCTGCAAAATCCGAAATTTTTTGACAGCGGGAGCTCCGAATTCGGACTCCTGGAGGAGACTTCTTCTTGGCATAAGTTGTCTCCTTGTTGTCATCGGAAAAATTAATTAGTCAAAGTTATTAAATTTTCAGTGCTAAAACGGAGAACATAAGAAAAGATCTGGAGCCGTGTTCGTCCCAACTACTAGTCAATAGCAGAGTAATAATATCTTTCTGGTGAAGCTCGCAGAGGAATAATTCCCATTTTATTCCTTACGAAAATCATTTGGTATAGCCCACTATTAATTATTTCAGGCCAATGGAAGGGTCTCCTTGTGTATATATTCCTCCTCAAGTCTCAACTCTTTTCCGTGGACCATCTTCTTTACTAGAGAAGTAGAGACTCCAATATTTCTACTGAATCTCTAGCAACCTCCATAATCGTAAAAATGGGAGCTCCGCTTACCAACTCCACAAGTAGACCGGTCCTTGTGGTTTGCAGTCTACTAGTCGCCATCGGAACCTCCGGCGGGCCGTTGCTCATGCGCCTCTATTACGTTAAAGGAGGAAGTAGAATATGGCTATTGACCTGGTTACAAACCGGTGGGTGGCCAATTGTTCTCATCCCACTCTTGATTTCTTATTTTCAGTGACGGAAAACTGATACAGGCAAAACTAAGCATTTCTTTATAAAGCTACCGGCCTTCATTTCCTCCATCGTTATCGGCGTGCTGCTTGGTGCAAGCAACCTTTTGTTCTCAATTGCATCGCAGCGGCTGCCAGTGTCAACCTCCACTCTCATCGCTGCTTCGCAACTTGTTTTCACTACGCTTTCTGCTTTCATTTTTGTTAAGCAGAAGTTTACTCCATATTCAGCGAACGCGATTGTCTTGCTGACGGCGGGTGCAGCAGCTTTGGGGCTTCATGCTAGCAGTGACAGGCCTGAAGCATGAGTAAGAAAGCTTATGCTGTAGGTTTTGCAATGATGTTTGCTGGAGCAGCTTTGGCTGGGTTGATTTTACCATGGATAGAGCTGGTGTACGAGAAGACGAAGCTAGCATTGACCTTTACCTTGGCCATGGAGATCCAAACGGTTGTGTCCATATCTGCTACTATTTTTGCCACTATTGGAATGATCATAAACAACGATTTTAGGGTACATTCTTCATATCTCTGTCTCCAACTTTAATTGCATGCCAAATCCGACAAACATTTGCATGTATATATATCCATTACCATACAGACTCTAAACTCTTTAACCATTTAATGATGCAGGAGTCTGATATTTTCTCAAAATGAAAATATATATAGTATTCCGTTTCTGTGTATTTTTACTATATGTCTGCGTCGGTTCTTTTATTTAATTTACTTATATTGATCTATAGGTGATTTCCCGAGAAGCAAGTCAATTTGCACTTGGAGAAGTAAAATACTACGTGATTATAGTTTAAATTGCTATTGTTTTTCAACTCTTCATTCTGGGAGCTTTTGGAATCATCTTCTGTTCTTCAGCTTTAGTGAGTGGAATCATCACCACCGTTCTACTTCCAGTAACTCAAGTTCTGGCAGTTATTTTCTTCCATGACAAATTTACAGCAGAGAAAGGTATGTCACTAGTTCTCTGCCTCTGGGGATTTGTTTCGCATTTATACGGTGAATACAGAGCTAGCAAGAAGCAGAATCAAATTCGAATTACTGAATCAGCAACCAATGCTCCAAACTTTGCTCCAGCTATCGAACTCGAACCCTGATATCTTTGTTTAGATATTGTCCTGGGAAATTGTTTTTGGAGATAATGGTTTCGATGCAGATGCTGGAGAGCAGCTTTTAAACGTTTATAGTGGAAGGGTTAACGAATTTATAGTCAGTTTGACACAGCAAGATATCATTATCCTACTTTTAGTAATCATGTAAAAATTATGATTGCAATGTATAAGTGTTAATTTAGCAAATTGTAATTATATACGCGCGGCAATTTTTATTTGGAACATAATTTAAAATAAAAAATACCTAATATATCTCTATCATATGATTCTTTCTATTGATTTTGTATACTTTTTAATAAATTATTTTAATTAATATATGGATGACAGATTCATTAGATCTAATACAAACAATAAAATTATATAGAGAATGAACTATTGCTCACTAATTAAACAAGAGCATAGTTTTTCATTTATTCTTGGAAATGAGTCTTGGTTTCCTTTGAATTACAAAAATCATTGATAAATCCAAGTACAATCGTTACGGTTCTGCTTAGTAGTGTAAAATAGTTCAGCCCACTTCAGTCCAACCCGGTTTGTTGCGGGCTGCCCTTGAAATGAAATGGAGCAGGCTGACCTGTTTTTCTGCGGCTGAAAAATCCCAATTTGTGGCCCGAAATAGAAAGTTCGCGGGCTTTTGCAAAACGACATCGTTTTGAAATTTTTTTTAAAAAAATTAAAAAACAGATTGACTCGCGAGTTAAACGAAGCGGGCCAAAAAATTCGCTTTTAAACGAGTTTGGGCATAATAAGCCCAAGCCCTCCTATACGGGCTTTGGCCCATATTGACAGTAGGCTCTCTTAGATAAAGACTACTAGGAAAGCGTTGCATCATATTCAAAATTATAAACCCCTGAATTATACAACTATCCATATGAGTTGGAGCCCTAACTTTGTACCAAGTAGGTACACACTCAAATTTTCATATTACAATAATTTTTTTTTTAAAAAAATCTAACGCACTTGAGATGTTGAGGAACTCCTAAAAAGTCTTATCCAAACAACAAGAGAAAAAGAAAAGGAAAATCGAATCCTATGCTAGTGAATAGAGCAAGTCACCTAAATATTCTCAAGCACTTGAAAATGATTAGTCGTTTCAACACATACTTCATATGTTTCAAAATATAAAGTATTTTGGCCCTTATATCTCTTATCAAAATATTTAAATTTTTATAAATTTAAAGAATTATTTTTTAAAAATTATTATCATTATAAATATAATTCTTCTATTCTCTATTATATTAGTAAAATTAATTAAAGAAATAATAAAAAATATCTTTTATATTTTTTAATTTTTATAAAAGATAACAAAATATTTTATATTTTGAAACAAATAAAATATTAAATATAATCAGTAGTGAGATAGCGAAAACAAATACTTCAACAATCAACAATCTGTTTAAGATGCACGTGTTTAGACAATAAAGAAAAATACAACACTAGGCAGTGGCGGAACTACATAGGAACCCAAGGGGCCAAGGGGTCGTGGCCCCCTAAGATTTTAAAAATCATTTGCATAGAATTACGTAGTATATGTAATAATTTGCACATTCATTTTAAATTACAAATTAGGGTTCCCTTAAGTAAATTATTTTTAACATCTTTGTTCAAAATTTTAATTCAGGTTAATGATGAGAATAGTAATTTTGATATACCTTGAAAGTTTGAGGATTTTCCTTTTTTACTATTATTTATTCTTTTTTAGCCATTTGATTTTTTTTAAACTGTTAGATAATATTTTCTACCTTCTAAAATAAGAGATTTCAAATTTAATCTTTCTTCACAAATTATGATATTTTATCATAAAATAAAAATAAAAGAGCTAAGTTATCACCACTATTTTTTTCTATAATAAAAAAATATATGTTAAAAATTCTATTTTAATTTGGTCAACTCAAATTCAAATTGTAGTTCCGCCACTATACTAGGTGACTCACTTTAATGTTTTATGTATAAGACATTTTAGATTAGATTTTCTTTTGTTGTTTTGGCATCCTCAAATCGGGCTTATATCAACGAATTGGTAATGTTTTATTGATTTTCTGTTAGATTTTTTTTTATATTTTCTTCTTCTGATTTAAGTAGTTCGGTTGGATGTTTATATATCTTATTTTTCTTAATAAAATCCATCCGTTGTTGAATACGAGACTTTCGTATTGTCATTCCTTTGAGATTTTGGGCTTTTGGAACGCTACAAAAAAGTTAGAAGTAAATGATTTCCCTTTTTCCCCTTTTCCCTTTGCTTGTTCTGATAATAAAGAATAATTCACATAGAGATTTTATTATGTTACATATCCACGAAGAGAAAATAGAATGACGGCCAATTCAAGCAAACTACAAGAAGTATGTTTGTAGCTTAATTTCTTGAAGATGCTACAAGATGCCTCTCCCCCAATCATGTATGTACGAATATAATTTTATAAGCTAAAGTTGTCCAAATATATTGTATAGGAATTATCTTAGCGAACTGTGTATAATCCTGTCTTGTATCAATTGAAATGAAATATTAAGTAAATGCATCTTCCTTCAACCGCTAAAACTTCTTTACTTTCTTAATTTGCTTTGAATTTTTTCATTATTCGGGGACCCGAAACAGTGAAGGAAAATCAAAAAAACCTAATTACAAAGATGAGAACATACAACTACATATAAAACACTCATGAATATGATACCATCGAGAATTTATTTCTTACATTTTTTTCTTAAAATGTCTGATATTTTTATCAATTAGTGAAACTAATTCAACTTCAGAATGAATTGTACTCGCAGAATTTAACTCTTACTCAAGAAAAGATCTAGGTCAAATCCCTTTTAACATAAAGTTACAAGAGCTAAACTCTTTACTTTTAATTGACATTATCTTACTAACTACTCAAATTGTTAGTTTAACTTATATATGTTTTTAACGCCAAAGGATACTGCAAATTTTACTCTAAAACGGAATGCACAATTTCCGCTAGAGACACGCACGCACAAACATGTAATGGTGGTACTTTCTTATTTCTCTGTGGTAGTATTTTTGGAATCCGTGTGCTTAGCTGAAAAAATATTGTTTTAACTCGCGTCTGGTTACTGTGCGAGACGTGTGTTTCTCCCTCACGTGTAGGACGGATCTGCAGCCGTCGGATCAGATTTCGAATCGATTCGATGACTGAAAAAAATTATTAATTTTTTTTAAAAAAATATATATATAAAATTAAAAAAATATAATTCGTTAAATTAAATTTGATGCAGATCGAACGGACGGAACGTGGGTCCTGCACTTGCGGGAGAAACCCACGTCCCACACCATAGCCATTCGCCTTTAACTCACTATTTTCTTTCTTAGCAAGTACTAAATGTGTACGGCAAGGAAGAAATGAGAAATAATAACACTTTCTTCATATATCTAATCAGTCTCCTCCATGAAGATACGATATAATATCTATTAAGTTCCTTCACCAAAGAGAGTAGAACCATAAACTGAAACAGACTAAACACTCTAGAAATGGTAGCTCCGCTTAGCAACGCCACCAGGAGAATTCTCCTTGTACTAAGCATTATACTGATAGTCATCGGCAACTGCGGCGGTCAGTTGATCACCCGCCTCTACTTCGTAAAAGGAGGCAGAAGAATATGGCTAGCATGCCTTCTGCAATCTGTTGGATTTCCAATTATTCTCATCCCACTCTTAGTTTCCTATTCCCGTTGCCGGAAAACTTATGGACATAATACTAGGCTCATCTATATTCAATTTCACACGTTCATGGCGGCTTCGGTCATTGGAGTCTTGTTGGGGGGAAGCAATTATTTATTATCCTTTGCAGCGGCACGACTGCCGGTTTCCACCGGTACCCTGATCTTGTCAACGGAGCTTGTTTTCCTTGCATTTTCTGCTTTCGTTCTGGTTAAGCAGAAGTTCACTTCATACTCAGTAAATGCAGTTGTGTTGTTGACGGTAGGAGCATTGACTCTGGCGCTGCATGCAAGCAGTGACAGACCAGAGGGGGAGAGTCAGAAGGATTATATCTTGGGTTTTATAATGGCGTTTTTAGCTGCTGCTTCTAACGGATTGATTTTTCCCCTGGTGGAATTGGTGTACGTGAAGGCAAGGCAAGCACTGAGCTATTCCTTGGTAATGGAGATTCAGATGGTGCTGGGCTTCGTTGGTACTGTTTTTGCCGTTATCGGAATGCTGGCAAACAAGGACTTCAAGGTTAGCCCCTCCTCTCCCTCTTGCAAGATTTTATCATATACGCATTATATTTCACCTGTTCTGTCTACTTGCAAAACTTATCCGCCACTTTCCATTTGGGAGTAGCGAAGAGGTCTCTAATTATAACTTAGGAGGGGGAAGACCTAATAGAGTGAAAGTGTATTTAGACGGCGTGAATAACAGGCACAAGAAAAGCACTTGTCAATGTTCGGAATCGATAACTAAAAATCCCAGTTAAGACGCAAGACTAGAAAACAAAGATCAAAAGAGGAATAATAGGTTTGCTTATCCATTATAAATCTTGCATACATATGCCCAATATTTTCTTTTGGGGAAGAAATGGAATACTTTATTAACTGCATGGAGATCTGCCGAAAAAGCCGAGAGAACATTGACGGGGAACTTGTCCCTCCAAGTTTCTTTCCCTTAGTCAGACCTAAATTGGAAAAGATCGAAAGCAAAGAGACCAGGTATCTCTCTCAGCTCCAAAGATTCCTAAAATTAATAGATCATCATCAGCTTTCTCCGTTCTAGCAATAACTCAAGATTTTTATTACTACATCAATCTCATTTTATTTGACACTATTTGACCACACGAAATTTTATATAAAAGTATGAATTATATTATAAAATTAATATAATATAATAAAAATTAAAAAATATGTAGGCTACCACTTACTTTATGTTAAATTTAAATATATAAAAGTAATATATAGTTGAATTAGTAATTGATTGATAGTATAAATATACTTCTTCTATCCTATTTCATTTGACCTTATTGCTATATTGGGATATTTTAAAATAATTGATATTTTTTATAATATATATATATATATATATATATATATATATATATATATATATATATTATCAATCAAGTACTAACTATACTATATATTACTTTTATATATTTAAATTTAATATAAAATATCCGATGGCTAACATGTTTTTATTTTTTATTATACTATATTACTTTTATAGTACACTTGAAACATTTGTATAAAAATTCATGTTCGGTCAAACAATGTCAAATAAAATAGGATTGGAGAGTATGATCGAGGGTGTATAAATTTAGTCGTGCTCTATAACCTGCTGGCCTAATAACGTTGAATAACTTGAAAGGACTTTTAATGGATGAGAAAGTGAATTATAGATGTAAAAGCATCATTTACTTATGGAGGTGCAGGCAATTCCCAAGGAGGCAAGAGCATTTGAACTGGGAGAAGAGAGATACTATGTGGTGTTAGTTTCAAGTGCCATCGTTGGGCAATTATTCATCTTGGGAGCAGTCGGACTCGTCTTCTGTTCTTCAGCGTTAGTAAGCGGAGTCATCGTTTCCCTTATGCTTCCGGTCTCTCAAGTTCTGGCTGTCGTTTTCTTCCACGACAAATTTACGCCGGAAAAGGGTATTTCGCTTGTTCTGTGCCTCTGGGGATCTATTTCCTACTTTTATGGTGAACGCAAAGAGCGCAAGAAGAAGAAAAAAACTCAAATTCATGAATCGCCGACCAATTCTCCAAATATTGCTTCAGCTTCTGAAAGGGAACCCTGATTTTTTGGAAGGAAATTGTCAATACTTCAAAAAAATATTGCATCGTTTGATCTTCTCATCTTCACTTTGCATTTTTTCAATTAAATATTCTAATATCTTCATTTTAGTGACTACGCTCTACACCATTGTCATTCTCAATTCAAGACTTGTAAAAAAAAGGATGCTTTGGCCAGTGGTGCTTCTCTCTCTCTCTCTTTCTCTAACACGCGCGCGCGCACACACTAACACTCCCACAGGTAGCAACAAATAAAGACAAAAAAACAAAGCCTCCTCCTAAAACGATCAAAATAGATTATAGTTTGCGATGTGTTGATTTTCTCTGTTCTTGTAATATTCATATAGCATGTGAAGGTAGCAATAGATTCAAAAAATAAAAAAATAAAAACTGCTCTTACTTGTCCATAGCATTTTCTAGAACATTAAAAACAGGTTAACCATTGGAGTGTCCTCTTCAAGTTGAAGGGTTTACTTAGCAATAAAGCTCACCTTCGTTGTTCAGCCTTCTATTGAAGACTATGTTTATTCGTGTGTTAATATACAAGATTTACATTAGCACATGAATAAAACTCAACTATTTCATTAAAACATAGATAAAAAAAATTTTGAATAGAGTTTAAATTTAAAATTTTTTATTTTAAATTTTATAAGAATAAAATTTAATTTTTTTATAAAAATAATAGTCAAAATAAAAAAATTATATAAATTTGATTTGGTGATAAAACCAATACAAAGACACACTAAATCTAACTCTATTTCTTCCACCAAATAACTATATAAAACAATACGAATAATTTTCAAACCCAATACAAAATTCAAAACTTTTTAAGCCTTGTAACAATTTTTTAGTTGGATAAGTTAAGCCTTGTAACAATAGCAATGAAACAGCCGAGATCATTGACAACTGATTAGACTAGTCCTTTTAATTGTTTAACTACCCCCTGTACGTTCAACAATACTGTCCACAGACAATTGACTTCGTTTCTGCACTTTTCTGAACATCTTCCAAAATGTCAAGGAGTTTGTGCAATTTTCAAATGTGGTCCATTTGCAGTCGGTGGAATATCTTCGTCCTTAACTTCCCAATTGACCATTTGCAATGTTTGCCACAAAATACAAAGGTACTGCCTCTTCTTTTCTTCTTAGGTGGCCGACTATTTCATTTTTGATAGGTACCCAAAATATTCATTTTTTCTTTTGCTTTTTATTCTTTCGTGATTCAGTTAGATTCCGGGTGTATAATTGGATTGTAACTCAATAAAAAAATAATTTTATTTTTTTATTATAATTTTTTTCTCTTACAAAAATAAAAACTAAACTTTACAAATCATAAAAAAATTAAAAACTTTTGACATCGCATTGCAATCTAAATTGACCATTTCTGCTAGACTTTTGTTTGCTAATGAAAAAAGAAAAGTTTGGGACAACTTTTGAGCTTGAGTACTTAATAATATATGAAGAATTGTACTTTTTCCCTTTTTTTTCTAAGCAAACATGCATCTATACACATATCTAGATTTCTTTGTTTGCATTAGCCTCTTATTTAAAATATAGTGCTTTTTCACTTTTTACGTAAAGATTATTAAAATTGAAAAAATAAAATAAATTTTTATTATATTTTTTACTAATTTAATTTAATTTTTAAAATTTTAGTATGAGAAAGAATGATAGAATTATGATTGAAGATAATTTTTAAAAAATAATCATTAAAATTTATGAAAGATTAAATATTTTAAAAACTCAAAAGACTATTTTTTAAAAGAGAGAGAGTATCGAGTAGGTGTATTACTTGACACGCATGAGATCAATAGGCCACAGAAGATAGGAAATTCTGAAGCTTTCTTCGCAACAGAAATACTACAGCAGAATCTTCAAAGATCACTGGTGTCCGCCGGCAGAATTCGAAATTTTTTAACAACGGTAGCTCCAATTCGGACTCCTGGAGGAGATTTCTTCTTGGCATAAGCTGTCTCCTAGTTGTCATCGTAGTAATGAAAAGTGGAGTCCAAACTGAAAAAAAAAAAGTGAGATTCAATTTTCAAAGTGAATTGCAATCTAAACACACATGTAATTAAAAAGAAAAAAAACTCCCAGGTTCTGATTTTAATGGAGTAATAGGATTTATGAACTTTCACCAGTGCGCTTAACTTATTTGACACACCCTTTCGGATAAAAAAAAATTTAACTGCACATTTACTTCTTTTTTTATAAATAATTTATTCTCATAAAAAATTTAAAAATTCAAATATACTAACATTTTTTCCCAGAAAGTAATATGGAATAACTTAAAGTTTTTAGTACATGTTGATATAATTCAATTTACTGTATAATATATATATATATATATATATATTCTAATTTCTAAAATTATATTACCCATTGAAACACAATATCACAAGTTCACCAAATCCATTTTGCATATTTAGGCATCTCGAGTTCAATATTTATTATGTTTGACCATGACCAAAAGCTTAGTTCACAAGAGTCAATTAATTAGTCAAAATTATCAAATTTTTCGTTGTAAAACGGAGAACATAAGAAAAGGTTTAGAGCGGTGTCGTCCTATGTCTCTTCCCAACTACGTACCAGTCCATAGCAGAGTAATATCTTTCTGGTGAAGCTCGCAAGGGATTAATTCCCATTTTATTCCATAAGAAAATCATTTACTATACCTTTTAGGCCGGCAGCGTAGCCCACTATTAATTATTTCAGGCCAACGGAGGGGTCTCCTTGTGTATATATTCCTCCTCAAGTCTGACTCTTTTCCGCGGAAGATAACAGATCTGGACCATCTTAACAGATCTGGACCATCTTCTTTACTAGAAAAGTAGAGACTCCAATAATTCTACTGAATCTCTAGCAACCTCCATAATCTGTAAAAATGGGAGCTCCGCTTAGCAACTCCACAAGAAGAACTGTCCTTGTGGTTTGCAGTCTACTAGTCGTCATCGGAACCTCCGGAGGGCCGTTGCTCATGCGCCTCTATTACGTTAAAGGAGGAAGTAGAATATGGCTGTTGACCTGGTTACAAACTGGTGGCTGGCCAATTGTTCTCATCCCACTCTTGATTTCTTATTTTCAGCGACGGAAAACTGATACAGGCAATGCTAAGCATTTCTTTATACAGCTACCGGCCTTCATTTCCTCCAGCGTTATCGGCGTGCTGCTTGGTGCAAGCAACCTTTTGTTCTCAATTGCATCGCAGCGGCTGCCCGTGTCGACCTCCACTCTTATCGCTGCTTCGCAACTTGCTTTCACTGCGCTTTCTGCTTTCATTTTAGTTAAGCAGAAGTTTACTCCATATTCAGTGAACGCGATTGTCTTGCTGACGGCGGGGGCAGCAGCTTTGGCGCTTCATGCAAGCAGTGACAGGCCTGAGGGCGTGCGTAAGAAAGCTTATGCTGTAGGTTTTGCGACGATGTTTGCTGGAGCTGCTTTGGCTGGGTTGATTTTACCATGGATAGAGCTGGTGTACAAGAAGACGAAGCTGGCATTGACTTTTACCTTGGCCATGGAGATCCAAACGGTTGCTTCCATATCTGCTACTATTTTTGCCACTATTGGAATGATCATAAACAACGATTTTAAGGTACATTCTTCATGTCTCTGTCTCCAACTTTAATTGCATAACAAATCCTACAAAACAAGTTGCGTCCATCAGACAAACATTTACGTGTATATATATCCATTACCATAGAGACTCTTAACCCATTTAATGATGCAGGATTCTGATATTTTCCCAAAATGAAAATATATGTAGTATTCCGTTTCTTTGTATTTTTACTATTTGTCTACGTTGGTTCTTTGATTTAATTTACACATTGATCTATAGGTGATCTCCAGAGAAGCAAGTCAATTTGCACTTGGAGAAGTAAAATACTACGTGATTATAGTTTCACTTGCTATTGTTTTTCAACTTTTCATCCTGGGAGCTTTTGGAATCATCTTCTGTTCTTCAGCTTTAGTAAGTGGAATCATCACCACCGTTCTACTTCCAGTTACTCAAGTTCTGGCAGTGATTTTCTTCCATGACAAATTTACAGCAGAGAAGGGTATGTCACTCGTTCTCTGCCTCTGGGGATTTGTTTCGCATTTATATGGTGAATACAGAGCGAGCAAGAAGCAGAATCAAATTCGAATGAATGAATCAGCAACCAATACTCCAAATCTTGCTCCAGCTATCGAACTCGAACCCTGATTTCTTTGTTTAGATATTGTCCTGGGAAATTGTTTTTGGAGATATGTAGTTTCCATGTGGTTTATCCTCACATCTAATCTGGTCTCAGTAGAAGGGGGAACAAAAATTCATGGTCAGTTTGATTCAACGAGATGTGTTATCCTATTTGTAAGGTTGAATTTGTTCAATTATCACACCTTAGTCAAACTTCGTGTATTGATAACATATAGATCATTCTCAATTGTCAATAAAGAATAATTCACATAGAGATTTTATTATGTTACGTATCCACGAAGAGAAAATAGAATGATCGCCAATTCAAGCAAACTACAAGAAGTATGTTTGTAGCTTATTTGCTTGAAGATGCTACAAGCTGCTGTTATGACATAAAGGAATTTATTATGGATAGTTTCTCATCAACAAGGATTTAATGTGATATTATTTATCAAAAATACCTTTATGGCATTAAGGAGTCTTTTTAGAAGTTATTATTTGAGCAAAACCCCATTATAGCAAGGAGAAGATATTTGGTATCTCTTAAAGATCTTAGAATTTGGAAGATCTCATATAAATCTATCTACACAAAATATCAAGGAAATTGATATCCTAATATCTAGTGATTTCTTACTATATTATTGGGATATCAATCTTGGAGAAAAGAAGCTCAAGACTCTCTAACAATTATATATACAAGCTTCAAGGTAAAGCAAATCAACTCTCATAATCTCTGTTGAGTAATCTCGTGAAAACACTCTTGGAATTTATAGCGAAAGAACTCTCCACACTCAAGCAAAATCTAGAGATAGAGAGATAGAGTCATAAAAAACTCATGATATAAAACCTTCATCTTGAGAGAGTTCAACAGCATACTTTATTTTCTTGTTATACTACTCGTGTAGTAAAATGTGTTGTTTCTATTCAAGTGTTGGAATCTGATTCTTCAACAAATGCTGAAGGCACTTGACAAGATTCTGCTCTATCCACCTTACGGAGAAAAATATGTTATAGATGATCATGATCAGTTGAAAACGATAAGTGTAAGTGTGATCTTATTGCATCCTGTCAAAAGACGTTCTATGTATCCTGTTGAGGCGAGTTGAACAAAAGCGAGTTATGAAGGCAATGATTGTGGTTAGATAAAAGTTCAACAACCGCGGAGGTAGGAGTAGTGATTAGTTTGTTTCCCATCAAGAAGGAACTATTGTGCTTGTTGAATTTTCAATTGTTGAAGTAGCTTTGGCAAAGAGTATTTTGCCAAGTCCACTAGGGGAATCACTGAAGAAATTTAAGAGCGTGTTCCTATACTTTTGTTAAAAAAATTTTAACGAATTACCTCACAGACGTAGGCCCGAACTACATTACTAATTTTTTTATGTCAAATTTTATTATTCTGTTTATGTATATATTGTGTTAAATTGTGCAGAATCGACTTCAACATACGAAGGAGAAAACTGTGTATAATTGTTGTGTTGTTTTACATTGCCTTTATACTAAATTTTTATTACAATCTCTAACAATTTGCACACAAACGCTAGGAAAGTGCACCTATCGTTATGAGCAGTATAATGACAAGTAAATTCAAATGTCGCATTCACGGGGGTGGTTAAATATCATTACTCACTTTTTACTCTTTTGTTTAGCCTAACAAATTTGTTTGTGAAAATTATTGGAATAACTACTAGGAAAAGAAATATAACTTAACTAATTAAACCAACTTAACCAATCTTGCTTGCAAGAAAGAATTCAAAAGAGAAAATAATACTTGGATGGAAAATCTTCCTAGAATTACCTATGTGATAGAAAGTCCCTTAGTTGATGAATTGTTCTTTTTATGTTTGATGAAATTCTTCAATTAAAACTCACTCTATCTCTAGATGAAAGTTCTCTATTCTTAGATTAATTAGTTGAAATCTCTTTCTAACCAATTCAATCTAAGAATGCATTAAGATTTGTAAATTTCCAAATAGATTTCTCTAATTATCAAGAAAATGTTGAGGTTTCTATCTCTAGTAACCTAAATAATCCCCATTGTTTGTGTATGGTCTATTTCACCATTCCTTTCTCAATTCCAAGTGAAAATTTTCAGATTTTGAATCAATCATCCACCCAATCAATTCAATTAATCAAACCCACAAACACTCCACAAGAAATTCCAGATTTTGAATCAATCATCCGCCCAATCAATTCAACCAGTCAAACACACAAACAATCCATAATAAATTTAAACTCAATCAACCAAGGAAACAATTCATTCACATAGATAAAAATTAGGCTTCATAACTATCCAAGTATTCAAGAATTTAGTTCATCAATATATTACAATTCAAAGAACATAAAGCAACAAAGAAAGAGGAAGAATTGCTCATTTTCATGGTTGAAATCTCCTCTTCTTTAAGGCTGAAATTCATCACTGTAATGTTGAGAAAATTACAGCTTTTGTCTTGAATCTTCAAGGTGGATGTCCTCCTTCAGAATTCAATCTTCTCTCTTGATTTCTCTTGCAAAGATGAAGATTTGGGATGGGATTTGAGTGTGTTTTTGTGTATTTTTACAGCCTCCTTCCCACTCCCAACCTTCTGCCTATTTTTGCCCTAAAATGGTATTTATATTCAGCCCAAAAGAGAGAGGAAAGCAGCAGAAATATAGCTTCAGATCAACACAAATGGTGCCGCTTGGTCCAAACTAAATGGCGCCGCTTGCTTCCAGTTTTGGTGCAGTGTTTTGATGCACTATTGTGACAGTGTTTTGAATTTTAGGTGAATTAAGAGCATGAAATCCACTGATATAGGTCTTGATGTCTGCATAAAAGTGTAGATCATGATCTTATATTTCTACATACCTTTGTTTGCTTCATTCTATTCCAAATCTTCAATAAACTCACCTACAGAAAATAAAAGATAAAGTGAGCGTAAATGGTGATTGAAAAATCAAAATTTAATAGAAATTTAAGCTCAAAAAGATTATTATATAAAGCACAAATATGGAATATCAATAATCCTCTCTTCTATCAATTGAAATGAAATATTAAGTAAATGAATCTTCCTTCAACCGCTAAAACAGGCAGAAGAAAAGCATTTGTCAATGTTTGGAATCAATAAATAAAAATCCCTGTTAAGACGCAAGACTAGAAAACAAAGATCAAAAGAAGAGTAATAAGTTTGCTTATCCATTATAAATCTTGCATATATATATCCAATATTTTCTTCTTAGGAAGAAATGGAATACTTTAGTAACTCCACGGAAATCTGCTGAAACACTAGATAGAACATTGACGGCGAACTTGTCCCTCCAAGTTTCCTTCCCATAGTGAGACCTAAATTGGGCAAAAGGTGTGCGGAAATATTCCTTGCCTCTTGATGAAGGGAAAGTAAGATCTAAAGGAAAGACGCCAGGTCTCTCTCTTGTGAAAAGGTTATCATCAGCTTCCTTCGTTCGAGCAATAACTCAAGATTTTCATTATAAATTTAGCTGTGCTCTATAACCTGAAGTCCTATATATTTTATTTATTATTGCGCCCTCAAGTCATCTCTCCTCCGAAGAGGCATCTCTGTGCTACCATATTCGCTTGGGTAAGTAGAAACATCAGTCATTTTACAGCAGCGTCCGTTATTTGTAAACATCGGAGCTCCCCAGACAATCTACACAAGAATTCTGCTTGTGCTGAGCTTCCTACTTGTTGCGGTCGGCCACTCAGGCTGTCCGTGCTCATGCGCCTCTATTACGTCAAAGGAGGCAGTAGAATATGGCTCTTGACCTGGTTGCAAACTGGTGGGTGGCCGATTATTCTCATTCGCTCTTGATTTCTTATTTTCAGAGACCTAAAGCCGATGGTAAAACTAGACTTTTCTTAACATCACCAATCGCAATCATTGCGACCTCCGTCATCGGTGCTGCACTTAGGACAGCCGACTTCTTGTACTCCATATCAGCGCAGCGGCTGCCAGTGTCAACCTCCATTTCGGTTTAGTTAAGCAGAAGTTTACCCCATATTCAGTGAACGCGATTGTCTTATTGACGGTGGGTGCAGTCGCTTTGGCGATGCATGCAAGCAGTGAGAGGCCTGAGTGCCAGAGCAAGAAAACTTATGCTATAGATTTCCCAATGATGTTTGTATCGGCTGTTTTGGCTGGGTTGTTTTTCCCTGCGTAGAACTGATATACAGGAAGACGAAGCTGGCTTGACCTATACCCTGGTCGTGGAGATCCCATTGGTGATGTCCCCGTCTTCTAATGTTTTTGCCACTGTTGGGATGATCGTAAACAAAGATTTTAGGGTACTCTCTTCATATTTCTCTCTCTGTCTCTCTCTCCAACGTTTAATACAAACGCCCAGGTTTACCACCCGTAAAAAGAAAAGTTGTGTCGAGTTACATTTTTGGTGTGTGGAAAGTATTTATGCGCATGTGTATTAAACATTTAATGTTTAGCAAAACAAAACATATAATTCAATTTTAACATTCTGATGATATATAGTAAAAAAAATTATATATATTCATGAAAGTCATGTTGATGAATAAAATTAGCCACTTAGTCCCATATCCACATATATAGGGGAAAAATTTTAAGTAATCAATTAATAAAGACAATTCTTTCTAAAAGGAATAAGTTAAAAACTATGATTTAAGATAGACATGGTAAGACAACAAAGAAAAATAATGGCTAGGTTACTTGCCTTGTCATGTACACACACACATAACATTTGGGAAAATTTTGATTTACTTTTAACCCTTTAACCATCTAATAATGTAGATTATGATATTTACTGAAGATAGAAATTTAGTATTCTTTTGCCTAGTGTTCAAACGTTTTACCTTCCCTGATTTAAGATCGCATTTACAAATTGATCTGCAGGTAATTCCGGGAGAGGGAAGTCAATCTGCACTTGAAAAAGTGAAATACTATGTGGTGCTGGTTTCAATGGCTATTACTTGTCAACTTTACATCTTCGGAGCTGTTGGAATTATCGTCTGTTCTTCAGCTTTAGTAACGGGAATCATCACCACCGTTTTACTACCAATTACTGAAGTTCTAGCAGTTATTTTCTTCCCTGACAAATTTACACCAGAGAAGGGTATGTCACTTGCTCTTTGCCTCGGGGGATTTCACTTATATGGTGAATACAGAGCGAGAAAGAAGCACAATCAAATTCTAATGCAAGAATCCGCATCGAGTACTCCAAACATTGCTACAACGGTTGAATTCCAACCCTGATTTTCTTTATTTATAAGTTATTGTTCGAGAAATTTTTTTGTAGGGAGTTACGTATATATGAAGATATGATATGATATGATTTGGTATATATTGTATTATCTTGTATTACTTCAGGATCTTCATGTAGTACATTATCAACCAGTGCCTGTATTGTGCGATAGTCAAGCAGCACTCCCTATAGCTCCGCTCTATCATGAGCAAACAAAAGATATTGAGGTGGATCGCCACTTCGCTCGTGAAGAATTTTTGGTTGGTTGTCTTTCCCTCTCTCAGGTGCGTTCTCATTTGCAGCTCCTCGATATCTTTACTAAAGTACTAGGACGTGCAGTTAACTTCTTTGGGAAGTAAGAGCATTTGAGACCATCATACTCCAACTTGAGGGGAATGCATTGAGAAATGTATATGTAAAGATATGATATGATTTAATATATATTATAGTCTCTTGTATTGCTGCACGTACGAGATTCTTTCCTTGATTTTAAGACTTTAGTCTTTGTTCGGTTGTACCGTATAACACGGATTGAATCAAGGGAATAAGACGGGCTCTTCTTCCTCGATTTGTTTTACATATTTTAGTTCTTAAAGGTGTCTTTAGTCATACATATATTACAGAATATGATTTATCGTATGCAGTTCAAATATTAATTGACTAAATTAATATTTAGTAATTTAGTCAATTAATATTTACAAAAACTAGCTGGCTCTACAAATTTTTAATTGATTAAATTACCCTCTTTACAAAAATTAAAAAAAGAAAAAATTTATTTTTTGTTGCAGAAATCTGTCTTAAACAAATAAGCAGAATTTTTTCAAGTCAAGGTTTAACATCCCTTTAACTCTCTCCTTGACTAATGGAATTTCCTATACAGAGCCTAAAATGATTTTGACTCTCAAGTAAATTAACATTGGATAGTGTAAAACCAATATCGTCTACAATAGAATTTTACCACCACCAAAACATATGTATAGCAACACGAGAGATATCCTGCCATGCTAGACAATCGAGCTGCAAAACTGAAGCACATCCCTTAACATTCACGTCAACCCATTCATCCAAGAATTTTTCACAGGAAATCCTTGCAATAAAATTTTCCATATATCTGAGACCAATGGACAATCTCAACTGCATGAGTTATAATCTTCGCATTTCTTCTGCAAATTTCACATGTGAGTACATCGTCCAAGAAGTTCAAGATTCTATTTTGAAAGAAACCCTCTAAATGAGATGTTTCAAGTTTGGTAAGAGATGCTCGTGATTTTTTGAAAAATTAGAGAAATGAAGCTTCAGGGCTTTATGGGATTTTGGCTTAATAACATAATATTTAGATTAGGTGTAATTTAGTCTATTAAAAATTTTTAGGTATAACTATAGATATTAAAGTTTAAAAAAAAAGAAAAGAAAGTGAAAGAGGATAAAAATAGAGCGAAAATATCACTTCTCTATATTATACATATTTCACCACTTTTTCCAGTGAAGGAATACAAAATATTTCATAAAATAATAGCTTTAGAGATTATTTATAGATGTATCTAATTTTTATTTATTTCCTATTTATGTAGAAACAAAAAAAAGGAAAACCGATGCTGCCCTCCTCATTTCCAATATACCTATCTAGTAAAACAACTATCTGCGAATCACTGTTGTTTAATTGTACCATAGAGAATTAGCGAGAAAATTTTTCATCGACACCATGAAAAATATTTCAGAATCCTTTGTTTGAAAGTTCATCAGTCGGCCAGACGTGTCTTGCTGAAAATATTTTATGTATATTTACAACTATTCATTTATATTTCATAAAAATTATTGGGAATTTTTAAGGGGTGGGATTCATTATTTTTCAATAAATAACGTTGCAATATTGACTAAGGAGAACTTTTAACTCTGCATTCGAAGCAATCCTCCTTTTAGTTTTATAAATTCCCATTGTCAAACAATTGTCATGCCTAATAAATGATTGATGTGAAAAACTGGGTCTATATCAACCGGGTCCAGCTCCTCACTTATGGCCAGATTCACTAGAAGAAGCATTGTGCCCTTTTATTTTTTAAAACACAAAGCACTAGGAAAATTGTTTCTCCTCCTCCTCCAAAAAAGTAGTAGAAAATGTGAGTATGGATTGCAATTTTTTAAAATTATTTTTTAATAAATAATTTATTTTTATCATTATTTTCCTTCTTTCCTCCCGCTTTCTTATCTCTTGCCAAATCCTCCTTTCTCCAGCACATATATATCTTCTCCTTATTTAAATCAATCAAACAACCAAACTCACCACCATTGCATTGCCACAGCCACCTTCTTTCTTTTTTTATTAATTGTTCAGATGTTTTATCTCTATTTAATTCTAATATTGCACGTTCTTTTTTGTAATATATACTGGACTCATTTATAATCGTTTGATCTTGAACTAATAACTGTAATAATTATTCTGAACAATTATTTAGGTCTTGAATAATTATTCTTTAAAAATTATTTAATAATTAAATTTTAACCGTTAAATTATAATCGAATAATCATAAATAAATTTAATATATATTTAAAAAAATATACAGTATCAAAACCGGACTAATTTTACCTCCGTTTTTTCAGTCCAATACCCGCAAATTAGTAGTTGTAAGAAAAGTAATGAAGCTCTAGAACATCCTATTGTGTAGAGAGATAGTAACCAATTACTGCGAGCCAAATGGAAAGCAGCTTGCAATAATTGCATTTTCAGGCCTACTCTATAGTTTCGACATATCTATTTTGGCCAGAAGATGAACGAGTGTAAAAGAGAGACGTTTTCACACTTCTTTGTTGAATTGGAAAGAGTAAAGAAATTATTGACTCACGATTTGAGAAGGTTCGGTATACATTAATTGGCAATTTCAGTCCCTTTATATATGTGGACCATGGAGGATAAAGGAGCTTCGCGTGTACTTCAAGAAAATGTCGAACCCAACCACATTGCAGCAACCATCATTTAATACTACTATCAATTGTCGATGCCCCCAAAAATCCTCTCTTTCTATCTCTTCATACTTGACCACGAAATTTGATTACTGTTATTAAACAGATCAGTTTATTCGGGTTGGTCGTGAAAACGTATCGAAATAGACTGATTCGTTTAGTCCGCAGATTAAAGATTTCTAATTCGTAACCTGTGATAGCTAGTCCCGTACAAAAAGACATCATTTTAAAAAAAATTATCAAAATGATATCGTTTTGATCAAAAAAAAGTTTTTTAATTAAAAAGAAAAAACAAGTTAGTTTGCGTCTGGCCGTGCTGACCCGTCAGCTAAATAGAACGAGCTAAAAAACTCGCATTAAAACAGACTTAGGTATATTAAGTACAAGTAAGTCTATACGGATCAGGCCGCGTGTTAGAACCCACAGTAATAAATTTGACGGATGTGGGAATCTATTTCTTGTCTGAGAAGAATTTTGTTTGACACTTTGAAAGAGATACATGTTACTCCTTCTCTTTTTTATCATTTCTATTAATAGCATTTGATAATATATAAAATTTTATATAAAAATTTAAATTAAATTATAAAAATATTATTGTCCAAATTATATGTATAATTAAAAAGCAAAAAAAATATGTGAAAAAAATATTATATAGTAAATACAAGGTAAAGTCAAAAAATAGTGAGTCAAAGCTTTCTTAAATTTCTAAATTGACAAGTATTTTAGAATAAAAAAATAACTAACATTTTATACATATTTTGGTAAGTTTTTTTCTCAAAATACTTGATAATTTATCAATTTGAGAAAACACTTACTCACCTCTTGCTAACCTTACCCTCATATTTCTTAATTCATCAAACACAAATTTTTAATATGTTTTTTGGCCATTCAATTCAATAAACCAACCCAAAATAATTTATTTTCTTAATTTGTATAAAACTCTCAAATTAGACAAGTAATTTTGGATTGAACTAGTATTCAAAAAGCAATGTGGACGCGTATTGGGTAGTCAGCATGCTGATCCCGAGAGTGATGCTTGACTTCTTGTAACAAAAAATAATTGTGACTTTTAAACTTCTTTTAATTACAGTTATTTTTTTATTTTGCAAAATTGAAAGATGCTAGTATTTTATTAGAGCTTTTCTTAAGAAATTATCTCCATTATTGAAACCAAGACTTCACTCATCCAGACTTTGCGTTTGACCAAAAAATTAAAAAGACTAAAGTTTTATTGTAAGTTGACTTTCATAATGTATGGTCTTTTTAAACCTGTACACAGATTAAGGGTAAGAAAAATAAAAGAAAATTTTATACTTTTATTCTTAAAAAGTTTATAAGAGATAGAGCAAGGAATTAATTTATAAAGGTAATTGATAGGGGAGTAACGTTAAATAAATTACTTTAAAATGGATAAAAAATTAAATATTTTAAGAAAGAAAAAAATAGTTCAAAAAAGATGCATTTTAAAACGGAGAAAACAGTGCTAAGTAGTGCTATTCTCTTATTCTTCTTCAACGCGTATTACCGGAACCATGTCATTAGCTGCCAAAATGCCCATTCCACCTGCATTTTTCTTTCTCTAACCTTTTTATCCTTTTTCCCATAAAAAGTATATATATATATATATATATATATATATATATATATATATATATATATATATATATATATATATATATATATATATATATATATATACATGGGAAAAGACAAGCCAATTAACCAGACATTTTTGATATATCAAATCAGTCAATCTCGTCCAAGAAGAGAGCATTTTTTGTATCTCTGAAGTTCATTCTCGAAAGAGGGAAGAATTTAATTACCCTCCATATCGGAGAAGTTAATATGCTTGGCATACCTTTTTTCAGCATGTGCGGGCTGCCCTCCACAGCCATTAGATCAGAAATTTTTGATCCGATGGCTGTGAGAGACCAAGGGTATTTTGGAGCCAAATTTATTTTTCAAGTTCTGCCTAAAACTATCAGATCAAGAAGGACAAATGTCATGTCACTGTTTCTACCAACTCTCGCCTAAATATCCCATCTTTTCCATTCTGGGCTGCCATTCTTCATTTTCATCTTTCTCCGGTGTTATTTCTCCTCTCTTAAAACCAAAAACGCTCATGTCTTCAAGAAATCCTGCATTTGGAATGGATTCAGTTTCTTGGATGCATTAAATAATCTTCCATTCCGAGGGCTGCCATTCTTCCATTTTCATCTTTCTCCCAGGTATTATTTTTTCCTCTCTTAAAGCCAAGAACGCTTATCTTGGCCAAGAAATCTTGCATTTCGGATGGATTCGATACGATGTATTTTCTTTGTTTTCTTGGATGCATTAAATAAGTTGGTTATGTTTTCTTATTTTCCTTTGCATGGCCAAAAAGAAGAAACGAATGATGCTCGATCGAATCACAACGTACTGGGAATGAGATCCTAGTGGAATCAGTCGTTGAACATCAACTGGCTCTCCCTCTCCCCATCGGTAAAGCAAATACGCTGAATAATTATTCACTCCTTACATGATGTATACTTGTTCACATGCAAATGAATAATTATTTGGTGCATGTTTTCCAGACAACGTTGAATAACTCAAGAAACGGGAGTTCAAAACAGTAGAGGAGGCTCGTGAATTTTACACCGACTGTAAGAGTGAATAACTATTCGCTCTTGGATGCACTTCAGTACCGACTGTAAGAGTGAATAACTATTCGCTCTTGGATGCACTTCAGTACCGACTGAAAGAGTGAATAACTATTCGCTCTTGGATTCTCTTCAATACCGACTGAAAGAGGGAATAATTATTCGCTCTTGAATTCTCTTCAGTACCGACTGTAAGAGTGAATAATTATTCGCTCTTGGATTCTCTTCAGTACCGACTGTAAGAGAGAATAATTATTCGCTCTTGGATTCTCTTCAGTTCCGACTGTTAGAGTGAATAATTATTCTCTCTTGGATTCTCTTCAGTACCGACTGAAAGAGTGAATAATTATTCGCTCTTGGATTCTCTTCAGTACCGACTGAAAGAGAATAATTATTCACTCTTGGATTCTCTTCAGTACCAACTGAAAGAGTGAATAATTATTCCCTCTTGGATTCTCTTCAGTACCGACTGTTAGAGTGAATAATTATTCTCTCTTGGATTCTCTTCAGTACCGACTGTTAGAGTGAATAATTATTCTCTCTTGGATTCTCTTCAGTACCGACTGTAAGAGTGAATAATTATTCGCTCTTGGATTCTTTTCAGTACCAACTGAAAGAGTGAATAATTATTCCCTCTTGGATTCTCTTCAGTACCGACTGTTAGAGTGAATAATTATTCCCTCTTGGATTCTCTTCAGTACCGACTGTTAGAGTGAATAATTATTCTCTCTTGGATTCTCTTCAGTACCGACTGTTAGAGTGAATAATTATTCTCTCTTGGATTCTCTTCAAGATCTGATCGTAAGAGTGAATAATTATTCGCTCTTGGATTCTTTTCGATCTGATCGAAAGAGTGAATAATTATTCCTCTTGGATTATCTTCGTACCGATCGTAGAAAGCGAATAATTATTCATTTGAAGTGATTGATGTGAATAATTAGTCACTCCATAATTCTTTACATTTCCGCTTGTAAGAGTGAATAATTACTCGTTCTTGTATTCTTTACGTTTCAGCTTGTAAGAGAGAATAATTATTCACTCTATGATTTTTTAATTTCCGTTTGTCGGAGTGAATAATAATTTTATTCTTTGTTGACATGTTAGATCCACAACATCAACCAAGATGCGAGGACGGCCGTGTGCTTGGCAAGGCTATCAAATCCAGAAATAACCCAAATAGATCGCGGAAAAGGCTCAGGGAGTATCCAAGAGCGATTGCGGCGAGAAGAAAGGCCTTGTTCAAAAGAATGCGAAATGGAGTGTCCGAATCGAATAACTACGTCGATGTTACTCTAGCCATGTAAAGCGATATTCTATTTGGTGAATATTTATTCATCATAGAGTTAATAAAATAAAAAACTTAGCCATTTACGATCAAAGTTTATGTATAGTAAATGTTTTTGTACATTGAATCGTAACTAACTAACTAATAACCAAAGCAATAACTATTTACTTAATTATTCACTCTTAAGTGAATAATTATTCACTTAACGGAGAATAATTGTTCACTCTGAAAATAACATCCGACCAAATAATAATTAAGTGAATAATTATTCGCTTAGTAAAAAAATAACTATTCACTCTTAAGATAATATCTCGACCAAATCGGATATATTTAGTTTTACGTATATATCCATCTAGATTTTTTATGAATAATTATTTGATATAGTAGATCTATTCACTTGATATGTCAAGTGAATAATTATTCACTTAGCGGAGAATAAATCTGTTCAATCTAAATATAACATCCGACCAAATCGAAATTAAGTGAATAATTATTCGCTTAGCAAAAAATAACTATTCACTCTTAAGATAACATTTGACCAAATCGGATATTTTTAGTTTTACGTAAATATCCATTCGATTTTTATGAATAATTATTTGATATAGTAGATCTATTCACTTGATATGTCAAGTGAATAATTATTCACTTAATTATTCACTCTTAAGTGAATAATTATTCACTAACTGAGAATAACCGTTCACTCTTAAGATAATATCCGACCAAATTCTCTACCATCAAAATCATTCTTTGTAGTCATAAGAGTGTTCCACTCGCCGAAATCATTCTTCAAACCAAAAAAAATTAACACATCATTTTCCTTCTTCGCAAGCATACCATAAATCTATTTTTAGTGAAGATTTCTATAGCCTAGAAGTCACCAACGAGTCTAACAAAAACTCATAATATCTAACTTCATTTTGACTATTAGTAAATCGAAAAAAATAATTTTTTAAGCTCGAAAAGAAAACTTGAAGGTTCGTCGAAATCAGTTTAACACAAAATGACGATCTTGAAGAGAATGAATCATTTTGTTCTTTAATATTTGAAGACTTTCGGAGCGATGAGCGGAGAGAATACAGAAGATAGAAAGAAGAGATGAAGACAGAAAGAAGAGAGAGAGAAAAAAAAGAGAGAGAATTTGGTGGAATTGGTTGAAGAAGGTAGGTGAAAAAAGTATGTGTCAGAAAGTAGGTGAAAAAGTAGATTTCAAATCGTTTCAAACTTTTCTCTTTTTTCTCCCATAATTTTGCTTACCCAAAATACCCCTCATGCTTCCTAACCGTTGGATCAAAAGATAACAAATATTATCCAATCTAACGGTGTAAAACTCATCCGCATGTGCAGAAAAAATGGGAGTCAGCACCGTACCGCCCTCCATACATACTGACTTTGATGAAATGGGAGCTCCGCTTAGCGACGTAACCAGGAAAATTCTCTTTGTTCTAAGCATTATACTGGTAGTCATCGGCAGCTCTGGCGGTCAGTTGATCACGCGCCTCTACTTCGTAAAAGGTGGCAGTAGAATATGGCTAGTATGCTTTCTACAAGCTGGTGGATTTCCAATCATTCTCATCCCACTCTTGGTTTCCCATTTTCATAGCCGAAAAAACGACGGATCCAATACGAAGTTCATCTGTGTGCAACTTCCGACATTCATTGCGGCAACGCTGATCGGCCTCATCTTGGGGGGAAGTAATTATTTGTTATCTTTTGCAGCAGCACGACTGCCGGTTTCAACCGGTGCCCTGATCATGTCAACGCATCTTGCATTCACAGCACTTTCTGCTTTTCTTCTCGTTAAGCAGAAGTTTACGATCTTTTCAGTCAATGCCCTTGTCTTGTTGACGGTGGGAGCAGCCGCTCTGGCTATGCGTGCAAGCAGTGACAGGCCGGAGGGGGAGAGCAAGAAGGATTATATCTTGGGTTTTCTAATGATGTTCGCTGCTGCGGCTTTGAATGGATTGATTTTTCCTATGGTGGAATTGGTGTACATGAAGGTAAGAGAGTTATTGACATATCCTTTGGTGATGGAGATTCAGATGGTTCTGGGCTTTGCTGGTACCTCTTTTGCGGTAATTGGAATGCTCGCAAGCAACGACTTCAAGGTTTGCCCCTTCTCCTCTCCCTCTTGCAAGATTTTATCATATAAGCATTATATTTCAACTGTTTCTGCCATACTTGCAAAAGTCATCATCATCCATATTTGACGGCCACTTTGCATTTGGAAGTAGTGAAGATTCTGCTTAAAGGTTAAGTGTAGTGAATTTTTTTTAATTGAATTGTATTAAAATTTATAAAAATAAATTATTTATAAAAGAAGAAGTAAAGTTTAAAATAAAAAAATAAAAAAATATGAAAATTTTTTATTTAAAAATTAAAAAGTAGATATATAAATATAAATAGATAAATAATGATAAGTTTTAAAATAAAAATAGTAAAGTTTTCATCAAAATTGATAATATGATAAAACTTAATAATAATGTTTAAAGTTTACTATTATATTGGTAAAATTTTCGAGATTGGATTTAAAATTTAATAAAAAAACTCTTTAAACTTATCAAAATTTAAAAATTAATTTATATTCCGTTAAAAATAGTGGCTGACCGGTACCGGGCAGTTTAATTGCTGATGTGGTGCTCTATGATTATACCACGTCAGCAGAAAGAGAATTTTTTGAAAACCTGCAATTGTGGGTTCTCATTTTCCATGTGTCAGGCACTCAGTGGCTAATACGAACAGTAGCTGCTGCCGAGCAGACTCTCAGAGAGTGGGGGGAGAAGGAGTTATATATATATATATACAAATATGGTAAGTTTTATAAAATTACACCTATCAATTTAGTGATAAAATTTACTAATTTTTACCCAAACCTCATCATTTTCAACTTGAAAATTATCACTGTAAGTTTTATTACGCATATAGTAAGTTTAGTTACATATATGGTAATTTTTTAAAATAATTTGTAACCTAAAAAAATTACACTTATAATTTTAGTAACAAAATTTATTAATTTTTGTCTAAATCTTACCATTTCTAACTTGAGATTTACCACCGCCTAAAATGGTAAGTTTTATTATGTAAATAGTGCTTTTCAGTTAAATAAATCTTACAATTGATTTTAATCAAACTCACCATACATGTTACAAATATTACTATTTTACAAATTGAGTAAACCATTTTATGAAATGATAAGTTTCATTATACAAATGGTAAGTTTTATTTGAAATTTTGGTAATTTAGCAAAAATATAACTTACTAATTTTTACTCAAAACTTCTTATTTTCATATCGAGTTTTAGCAATTTGTAAAATAACAATATTTGTAACATGTATGGTAAGTTTCATTAAAATCAATTGTAAGATTTATTCAAGTAAAAATTACTATCTACATAATAAAGTTTACCATTTTATGAGGTGGTAAATCTCAAGTTGAAAATGGTAAGATTTGGATAAAAATTAATAAGTTTTGTTAATAAAATTGTAAGTGTAATTTTTTTAGGTTACGAATTATTTAACAAAAACTATTGTTGTGTTTTATTGTATATGCCTTTATACGTAATTTTATTCCAATCTTCAACAATTTGCACACAAACACTAGGTAAGCGCACCTATCGTTTAAATTAGTATAATGGCAAGTACTTCAAATATCGTATCCACGGGGATGGTCAATTACCATTACTCACTTTTCACTCTATTGTTTAGCTTCCATAAATTTTTGTTTTTGAAAATAGTTTGAATAAATACTAAGAAAAGAAATCCAACTTAACTTATTAAACTAGCTTAACTAATCTTTCTTGCAAGAGGGAATTCAATTGAGAAAACAATACTTGAATGGTTAATCCCCCTAGAATTAACTATGTGATAGAAAAGTCCCTTGGTTGATTTGTTTCCCCTTCTAATACTTGGTGAAATTCCAATGATAGAAGTCACTCTATCTCTAGATGAAAGTTCTCTACCCTTAGATTAATTAGTTGAAATCTCTTTCTAACTAATTTAACCTAAGAATGCATTTGGATTGGTGAATTTCTAATTAGATTTCTCTAATTGCCAAGAAGGTGTTCATTTCTTGTGTTTGGTGAAATTCCTATTTTAGGCCTCTCTCTATCTCTAGATGAAAGTCCTCTACCCTTGGATTAATTAGTTGAAATCTCTTTCTAACCAATTCAACCCAAGAATGCATTAAGGTTTTTTGAATTTCCAATTAGATTTCTCTAATTACCAAGAAAATGTTTAGGTTTCTATCTCTAGTCACCTAAATCATCCTCATTGTTTGTGTATGGTCTATTTCACCCTTCCTTTCTCAATTCCAAGTGAAAATTTCCAGATTTTGAATCAATTATCAATCACCCTTCCTTTCTCAATTCCAAGTGACAAAATTCCAGATTTTTGAATCAATTTCAATCACCCTTCCTTTCTCAATTCCAAGTGACAAAATTTCATCAACTATCCACCCAATCAATTCAAACATTCAAACCCACAAACAATCCACAAGAAATTCGAATTCAATCAACCAAGGGAAACAATTCATTCACATAAATAAAATCTAGGGTTCATACCCATTCAAGCATTCAAAAGTTTAGTTCCTCAACATAGTACAAATTAAAGAACATAAAGCAACAAAGAAAGAGGAAGAATTGCTCATTTTCATGGTGGAAATCTCCTCTTCTTGAAACTTGAAAATCGTCACTGTGATGTTGAGGAAGTTGCAGGTTTTTCCATGAATCTTCAAGGTGGAGGTTCTCCTTCTTCAAAGATTCAATCTTCTCTCTTGATTTCTCTTGCAAAGATGAAGATTTGGGAGGGATTTGGGTGTGATTTCTTGCTGTTTTTCTGCAGTTTTCTCCCCTCCCAGCCGTCCCTGTTCTTGCCCTAAAATGGGGTATTTTAAAATCTCCTTCCAAAGAGAGAGAAAACCAGCTGGAAATGCACTTCAGATTGCTGCAAACGGCACCGCTTGGATCACACCAAACGGCGCCGCTTGCTCCCAGTTTTGGGGCAAGCTGTTGCTGCCCAACTGTGACTCTGTTTTGAATGTTAGGTGAATTCAGAGCATGAAATCGACTGATCTAGGTCTTTATATCTTCATGAAAGTTGTAGATATGGATCTTAGCTTGATATAGAGATTTTAATCACCTCAATTGAACATCTAGAAAGAAAGATATGATCGTTATACCGAAATGTGTCAAAACTGGACCACAGTGCAGGACAGCTGACTTTGAAGCATAAGCAGGGCAAGCAAATGAACTCGGATTTCCATATATTTTACCATTATGGAAACTTCAGAATGTCCTCTATAAATTTCTGGAAGATCACATTCGTAATTTAAATCTCTATAGAGGTGAAAATCCCACTTGAAAATTATCTACCAGACTGTTTTTATTCATTGTGTAAAATCTCTTTATTTGCTTCATTTAATTCCAAATCTTCAATAAACCCACCCAAAGCAAATAAGAGATAAAAGGAGTGTAAATGTTGATTAAAAAACCAAAATTTAACAGAATTTAAGCTCATAAAAGATTATCATATGAAGCACAATTATGGAATATCAAACTCCCCCACACTTAGACATTGCTTGTCCTCAAGCAATACTTCAAAACAACTAAGAAATTTGAACAATAATCCACAAGAAATAACAAGTGTTTTAAAGCATTGCAAAGGACTGCAAAATAGAGAAGGTATTACTTGAGAAATCTTGAGCAATCTATACAATCAATCGAAAAGTCATCCCAAATATCCATCACAAAGATTAAACAATCACCCCCTTGTCTTACAATGCAAGCAAGAATTCGTGTGTGTTATGTTTCCAACTAATGCAAATGCTCAAAAATTATAAGAGTGAATTTCATGTTATTGGCCAAGGAATTCTCATCAAGAAAGCATAATACCCTATAAGCCCGACATTTACAAAACCTCTCCACTAATACAGTAACTAAAATTTAATCTCGATTAGGTAGGACTTTCATGCTTGTAATATTAGGCTCAGGGAAAGTTTAGGGTGTCAAACGAAGGTAAGGAATTCAAGATCAAAGAAATGAGAGCTAAAGAGAAAGGAATGAGATATAAAACAAAAGCAATAACCCTTATTAGCCACAAGGAATATCACCATTCTCCTACATTCAACCACAAACTCCCATTCTCAACCAAATCCCTTCACTTTGGATTCAACCACTTGCACATATTAAGCTTCAACCCACAATCTTTCCATCATCACCCATCTTTGTCAACTCATAAATTTAACCTCAATCATAACAAAATTTACAATAATAATAACGAAAACATATATACATCTTGAAGGCATCAAAAAATGTAAGAAACCTTCTCAATAATAGACAAATAACAAATCTCTTTTTCAACTGATCCGGCAACTTTTTCAACTCTAGCTCCTGAGAATCCTCGATGGAAGACTTCATTCTACTCTCTTTTTCCCTCTCAATTTTCTCAAACTCTACCCCTTCAGTTGTGACTGGAGATGACTCCAAATGTACCATGATTTCACCAACTTCATCATGCTCCTTCTTTGAACCTTCATCTTGTGACAAAGATATCTCCAAAGTGGTCTTCATCCTTTTTTCTTCGCCCTTCATTTTTCTCAATTCTTTCTTGTTCATCTTCAACATGCACTTTCTCATCCATCTTACCTTCTCCTATTTCCTGCACGTTAGGTTGTGAGACATTCAATTCCAACCCACTCCTCAAACTAGTAGCTTCAGCCCACTCCCTAGAGTTTGGCTCTATATTGTTTGCGGGAGTCTCAACTTGTCTTTCTGAAACTAGCTTCACCAAGTTTTGAAGGGTGGCCTCTTGGTTCTTTAAGGATGCTTCCATTCTTTGGTTAAGGGCCTTTTGAGTTTGAACTTGGGTTTCGGTATTTGCTATGAACTTTGTCATCAACTCTTCAAGGCTAGATTTCACCGATTGTTGAGGAGGTGGAGGAGGTTGGTATTCGTAAGGAAGGAACACTTGGGGTCGAGAACTTGATGAAGTTTGGAAACCGGGAGAATAAGTTTGTGTTTGGTGCCCTTGATTGCTCCATGAGAAGTCCGGATAATTGTACCATCCCGAATTATAAGTATTGTCGTATGAATTGTGGGATTGCTTGCTTTCTCCAAGATAGTTCCCTTGCTCCATTGACCATGCATTGGAAGTTCCCATGGCTTGACACTCATAGGTTGGATAACTACCTCCACAAAAGTCATAAGACATCATCAATTGAGAAGGTTGTGGTGATAAATCATAATCCAAACAACTCATTCCTTAACAATAAATACAAACAAAAATTCAACACAAAAAATGCTCACTAAAAATTCAAAGCAAGGTTTTCTCACTAAAACAGGGCAAACACACAAAAACACAATCTAGACACTTCAATTCACCAATAACTAACAAAATTACAATAAAAAAAATGAATACTAATACTAGCAACAATTATTATACAAACTAACAAGAAAAATGACTAAATCAATAGAGTTCAAGCTTTCCTAATATTAACCGAATTCCCCGGCAACGGCGCCAAAAACTTGTTGTGTTTTATTGTATATGCCTTTATACGTAATTTTATTCCAATCTTCAACAATTTGCACACAAACACTAGGCAAGCGCACCTATCGTTTAAATTAGTATAATGACAAGTACTTCAAATATCGTATCCACGGGGATGGTCAATTACCATTACTCACTTTTCACTCTATTGTTTAGCTTCCATAAATTTTTGTTTTTGAAAATAGTTTTGTTGTGTTTTATTGTATATGCCTTTATACGTAATTTTATTCCAATCTTCAACAATTTGCACACAAACACTAGGCAAGCGCACCTATCGTTTAAATTAGTATAATGGAAAGTACTTCAAATATCGTATCCACGGGGATGGTCAATTACCATTACTCACTTTTCACTCTATTGTTTAGCCTATCAAATTTTCTTGTGAAAATGATGGAAATAGTTGCTTGGAAACAAAATCTAATTTGACTAATTAAACTAACTTAACTAATTTTTGTTTGCAAGAGAGAATCCAATAGAGAAAACAATACTTGGATGGTTAATCCCCCTAGAATTACCTATGTGATAGAAATGTCCCTTGGTTGATGAATTTCACTTCTTATGTTTAATAAAATTCCAATGATAGAACTCACTCTATCTCTAGATGAAAGTTCTCTACCCTTAGATTAATTAGTTGAAATCTCTTTCTAACTAATTTAACCTAAGAATGCATTTGGATTGGTGAATTTCTAATTAGATTTCTCTAATTGCCAAGAAGGTGTTCATTTCTTGTGTTTGGTGAAATTCCTATTTTAGGCCTCTCTCTATCTCTAGATGAAAGTCCTCTACCCTTGGATTAATTAGTTGAAATCTCTTTCTAACCAATTCAACCCAAGAATGCATTAAGGTTTCTGAATTTCCAATTAGATTTCTCTAATTACCAAGAAAATGTTTAGGTTTCTATCTCTAGTCACCTAAATCATCCCCATTGTTTGTGTATGGTCTATTTCACCCTTCCTTTCTCAATTCCAAGTGAAAATTTCCAGATTTTGAATCAATTATCAATCACCCTTCCTTTCTCAATTCCAAGTGACAAAATTCCAGATTTTTGAATCAATTTCAATCACCCTTCCTTTCTCAATTCCAAGTGACAAAATTTCATCAACTATCCACCCAATCAATTCAAACATTCAAACCCACAAACAATCCACAAGAAATTCGAATTCAATCAACCAAGGGAAACAATTCATTCACATAAATAAAATCTAGGGTTCATACCCATTCAAGCATTCAAAAGTTTAGTTCATCAACATATTACAATTCATAGAACAATAACCAACAAAGAAAGAGAAAGAATTGCTCATTTTCATGGTAGGAATCCTCTCTTCTTCAAGGTTGAAATTCGTCACTGTAGCATGGACGAAATTGCAGCTTTTTCCATGAATCTTCAAGGTGGATGTTCTCCTTCTTCAAAGATTCAATCTTCTCTCTTGATTTCTCTTGCAAAGATGAAGATTTGGGATGGGATTTGAGTGAGTTTTTGTTGTTTTTGGAGCCTCCCAGCCTTCTCTCTTGGTTCTGCCCTAAAGGGGTATGAAAATCTCCCCCAAAAGAGAGATAAATGCAGCTTAAAAGCAGCTTCAGATCGGTACAAACGCCGCCGCTTATATCACACCAAACGGCGCCGCTTGTCCCCAGTTTTGGTGCAAGTTTCTGCTGCCCGACTGTGACACTGTTTTAACTTCTAGGTGAATTCCGACCCCCAAATCGGCTAATCTAGGTCTTGATGTCTTCATGAAAGTTGTAGATCAGGATCTTAGATTGATATAGAGATTTTAATCACCTCAATTGAACATCTAGAAAGAAAGATATGATCGTTATACCGAAATGTGTCAAAAATGGAACCCAATGCAGAACAGGTGAATTTGCAGCATAATTAGGTTAGGCAAATGAACTCCGATTGACACAAATTTTACCATTCTGAAATCTTCAGAATGTCCTCTATAATTTTCTAGAATAACACTTTTGCATTTGAAATCTCCATAGAGGTCAAAATCCAACTTGAAATATATCTACCAGTCTATTTTTCCTCTGCATTTCTCTATTGATCTTCATTGTGTAAATTTCCCTTATTTGCTTCATTTAATTCCAAATCTTCAATAATATCACCTAAAGCAAATAAGAGATAAAGGGAGTATAAATGGTGATTAAAACACCAAAATTTAACATAAAATCAAGCTCAAAATGATAATTATATGAAGCACAAATATAGAATATCAAACTCCCCCACACTTAGACATTGCTTGTCCCCAAGCAATACTACCAAACAATTAAGAAATTTGAACAATAATCCACAAGAAATAACGAGTGTTTTGAAGTATTACAAAGGAATGCAAAACAGAGAAAGCATTACTTCTTGAGAAATCTTGAGCAATCCACACAATCAATCTAAAAGTCATCCTAAGTATCTATCACAAAGATTAAACAATCACCCCCTTGTCTTACAATGCAAGCAAGAATTCGTGTGTGTTATGTTTCCAACTAATGCAAATGCTCAAAAATTATAAGAGTGAATTTCATGTTATTGGCCAAGGAATTCTCATCAAGAAAGCATAATACCCTATAAGCCCGACATTTACAAAACCTCTCCACTAATACGGTAACTAAAATTTAATCTCGATTAGGTAGGACTTTCATGCTTGTAATATTAGGCTCAGGGAAAGTTTAGGGTGTCAAACGAAGGTAAGGAATTCAAGATCAAAGAAATGAGAGCTAAAGAGAAAGGAATGAGATATAAAACAAAAGCAATAACCCTTATTAGCCACAAGGAATATCACCATTCTCCTACATTCAACCACAAACTCCCATTCTCAACCAAATCCCTTCACTTTGGATTCAACCACTTGCACATATTAAGCTTCAACCCACAATCTTTCCATCATCACCCATCTTTGTCAACTCATAAATTTAACCTCAATCATAACAAAATTTACAATAATAATAACGAAAACATATATACATCTTGAAGGCATCAAAAAATGTAAGAAACCTTCTCAATAATAGACAAATAACAAATCTCTGATTGAGGTGTAATCAAATTCCCGATCATATAAGGTCATCTCACCACTCTTTTCTTCTTCTTTTTTTTTCATAAAGCCTATTTTTTTTCCTAACATCTTCCATTCCACCCATTGTTCCAATTTCCACAATACTCTTTTGCTAACTTAATGGTAAAAATGCATTTAGCTCTCATAAAGAAGGGTTAAATATAAAGAGTGGAGTTTTAAAATTTGAAAGAAGGAAAAATCTAGAATATAGATTGGAAAGTTTATGCACAAAGGCTTCAAGAAATGGTACTACGGATAAAATAAAGAGCGGTGGCTAGAAAGGCTCAATCGGGACAAAGAAGGCCTATTACCATCATTTCGAGATCAAACTAAGGTTACTTACTCATTTCGCCTCAAGGCAAGTGAATGCGGGTTCTAGAGTAAAAGTTATGTTGAATTCTAAAGCCAATAACACAAGATTCAATTCCATAATCATCACAACAAAAGCAAAGTGGAATGTGCTTAAACGATGAATCCCATGCATGCAAGGAATACAAGGGAGTGCTTACTTAATCCAAGTTTAAGGTACTAGTCATGACCTTTAGAATGCTTGTATAACTACTCTTTGAGAAAAGATTAAACATGCAAGTCTTAAAATACCTTGAAGATTCCAAAAATAAAAACAAGCAAATTCAATAAAAAAAAATCATGAAAATAGCCTATACTACTAAAGCCAACTAAAATAGCCTATACTACTAAAAGCCAACTAAACTCCCCACACTTAAGACAACATTGTCCTCAATGTTGGGAGGAAAGAGAAACAACAAATTGCATAAATAGAAATATGTAACACAAACTACACAAGAAAGCCATACCAAACGACCAAACACACAAACAGGTGAAAAACATGGCTGCTTTCAGTACGTGAAGGTCAGGCGAAACCATATGAGCGACAAGTTGCACCTTCTATATACTTTCATAACAAAAATAAATAAAATAAAACTAGAAACAATGACATAATGAAAGTAGAAGCATAAAAACATACCAATAAAATAAATAAATAAAAGGACCAAAATAGACAAGAAAGAACTCCCTTTTGTTCATAAACCGCTGGCTCACCACTCTAGCCTAGAGTGAAGGAGCTTTGCGCGATATTCGGCGATGCTTAGCAAATTGATAGCCCAAAATTTATTGTTGCTTAAGGATTTGTTGTTGGGCTATATGGAGTTCCTCGAGCTGCGGTTTTCTATGAAATGCTTTCTTTTTCAAAATCAAACGTTAAGAGAAACTAGCCTACCAATGTGAAAATACAAATGTCACAAAGAACGTTACAAGTAATACACACACAAACAAAACAAAAAAAAAATGAAAAGTGCAAATTGGCTAAACAAAAAAAAAAACAATTATCACTAAAATTTAAAACAACAACTAATTAACTCTTAACCATGCTAAGTAACAAAATTAAATAAACTAACCACTAAATTAAAGAAAGAAAGTCTATAGTAAGCTAATGGAATGTAAACTAACAAAGAAGATTGTAAATTTAACAAGTTTCATTGTGGCATTTCATCAAACACATGATAGGCATAGAAGAAAGCAAGAAAGAACCAAGAAAAATGGGGAAAAAAATTTTTTTTATAAATAGTAACCCGGCCCGTGAACAGTAACCCCCACGATGAACAGTAACCCGGCGCCGCTTGGAGCACACCAAGCGGCGCCGTTTTAGCCCAGAAATGCTACAGTGAAATGCGATGAACAGTTTTTTTTTTTTTTTTTTTTTTTTTGCCAAACTCAACTACAAATTCAATAACAAAATTTAACAAAATATTTGATTACAAACATAAAAATCACACCAAACAACACATTATAAAACTCTTCACAATTCAAGCCAATTAAAATTTTCAAACTCAAAAGCACATTAAAGACAATTATGTACAAGTAAATGAGAGCAAAGATGGTGAAAATCACTTACCCCCCGGGTCATAGGAGTATGGAGACAATATTCTTTTCTTTCTAACTCCAACATGATAAAGTTTAAGTCTGTGGTGGGTTACCATTAATGCTTCCCTTTTTGTATGATAGTTTTTCATAACTTCAAATAGAAATATTTTGCTTACCAAAAACGGGGAAGTCAATTTCAACTTAATCTTACTCATGTACCATTGAGGGTCATGTAATAACACTTGATCTCCCGGCTTGAAAACTTGATTTTGTTCATTCATCCTTTGGGGTTGCACCACTGGTTTGAAGCCTTCTTCCATTAATGTGTTGTGGGCGTAAAATAAAGGACTAATACCATTGATCATAGGAAGCTTAGAATTATCCACAAGGAAAACATACTCCAAATGATCCGGCAACTTTTTCAACTCTAGCTCCTGAGAATCCTCGATGGAAGACTTCATTCTACTCTCTTTTTCCCTCTCAATTTTCTCAAACTCCATCCCCTTCGATTGTGATCTGGAGATGACTCCAAATGTACCATGATTTCACCAACTTCATCATGCTCCTTCTTTGAACCTTCATCTTGTGACAAAGATATCTCCAAAGGGTCTTCATCCTTTTTTCTTACGCCTTCATTTTTCTCAATTCTTTCTTGTTCATCTTCAACATGCACTTTCTCATCCATCTTACCTTCTCCTATTTCCTGCACGTTAGGTTGTGAGACATTCAATTCCAACCCACTCCTCAAACTAGTAGCTTCAGCCCACTCCCTAGAGTTTGGCTCTATATTGTTTATGGGAGTCTCAACTTGTCTTTCCGAAACTAAAGCTTCACCAAGTTTTGAAGGGTGGCCTCTTGGTTCTTTAAGGATGCTTCCATTCTTTGGTTAAGGGCCTTTTGAGTTTGAACTTGGGTTTCGGTATTTGCTATGAACTTTGTCATCAACTCTTCAAGGCTAGATTTCACCGATTGTTGAGGAGGTGGAGGAGGTTGGTATTCAGTAAGGAAGGAACACTTGGGGTCGAGAACTTGATGAAGTTTGGAAACCGGGAGAATAAGTTTGTGTTTGGTGCCCTTGATTGCTCCATGAGAAGTCCAGGATAATTGTACCATCCCGAATTATAAGTATTGTCGTATGAATTGTGGGATTGCTTGCTTTCTCCAAGATAGTTCCCTTGCTCCATTGACCATGCATTGGAAGTTCCCATGGCTTGACACTCATAGGTTGGATAACTACCTCCACAAAAGTCATAAGACATCATCAATTGAGAAGGTTGTGGTGATAAATCATAATCCAAACAACTCATTCCTTAACAATAAATACAAACAAAAATTCAACACAAAAAATGCTCACTAAAAATTCAAAGCAAGGTTTTCTCACTAAAACAGGTCAAACACACAAAAACACAATCTAGACACTTCAATTCACCAATAACTAACAAAATTACAATCAACAAAATGAATACTAATACTAGCAACAATTATTATACAAACTAACAAGAAAAATGACTAAATCAATAGAGTTCAAGCTTTCCTAATATTAACCGAATTCTCCGGCAACGGCGCCAAAAACTTGTTGTGTTTTATTGTATATGCCTTTATACGTAATTTTATTCCAATCTTCAACAATTTGCACACAAACACTAGGCAAGCGCACCTATCGTTTAAATTAGTATAATGGCAAGTACTTCAAATATCGTATCCACGGGGATGGTCAATTACCATTACTCACTTTTCACTCTATTGTTTAGCCTATCAAATTTTCTTGTGAAAATGATGGAAATAGTTGCTTGGAAACAAAATCTAATTTGACTAATTAAACTAACTTAACTAATTTTTGTTTGCAAGAGAGAATCCAATAGAGAAAACAATACTTGGATGGTTAATCCCCCTAGAATTACCTATGTGATAGAAATGTCCCTTGGTTGATG
The DNA here is from genome assembly GCA_030512225.1 of Rauvolfia tetraphylla. Classification (NCBI taxonomy): domain Eukaryota; kingdom Viridiplantae; phylum Streptophyta; class Magnoliopsida; order Gentianales; family Apocynaceae; genus Rauvolfia; species Rauvolfia tetraphylla. The sequence continues at coordinate 5,198,700 of JAJQKT010000058.1, read as the reverse complement.
AATTTCACTTCTTATGTTTAATAAAATTCCAATGATAGAACTCACTCTATCTCTAGATGAAAGTTCTCTACCCTTAGATTAATTAGTTGAAATCTCTTTCTAACTAATTTAACCTAAGAATGCATTTGGATTGGTGAATTTCTAATTAGATTTCTCTAATTGCCAAGAAGGTGTTCATTTCTTGTGTTTGGTGAAATTCCTATTTTAGGACTCTCTCTATCTCTAGATGAAAGTCCTCTACCCTTGGATTAATTAGTTGAAATCTCTTTCTAACCAATTCAACCCAAGAATGCATTAAGGTTTCTGAATTTCCAATTAGATTTCTCTAATTACCAAGAAAATGTTTAGGTTTCTATCTCTAGTCACCTAAATCATCCCCATTGTTTGTGTATGGTCTATTTCACCCTTCCTTTCTCAATTCCAAGTGAAAATTTCCAGATTTTGAATCAATTATCAATCACCCTTCCTTTCTCAATTCCAAGTGACAAAATTCCAGATTTTTTGAATCAATTTCAATCACCCTTCCTTTCTCAATTCCAAGTGACAAAATTTCATCAACTATCCACCCAATCAATTCAAACATTCAAACCCACAAACAATCCACAAGAAATTCGAATTCAATCAACCAAGGAAACAATTCATTCACATAAATAAAATCTAGGGTTCATACCCATTCAAGCATTCAAAAGTTTAGTTCATCAACATATTACAATTCATAGAACAATAACCAACAAAGAAAGAGAAAGAATTGCTCATTTTCATGGTAGGAATCCTCTCTTCTTTAAGGTTGAAATTCGTCACTGTAGCATGGACGAAATTGCAGCTTTTTCCATGAATCTTCAAGGTGGATGTTCTCCTTCTTCAAAGATTCAATCTTCTCTCTTGATTTCTCTTGCAAAGATGAAGATTTGGGATGGGATTTGAGTGAGTTTTTGTTGTTTTTGGAGCCTCCCAGCCTTCTCTCTTGGTTCTGCCCTAAAGGGGTATGAAAATCTCCCCCAAAAGAGAGATAAATGCAGCTTAAAAGCAGCTTCAGATCGGTACAAACGCCGCCGCTTATATCACACCAAACGGCGTCGCTTGTCCCCAGTTTTGGTGCAAGTTTCTGCTGCCCGACTATGACACTGTTTTAACTTCTAGGTGAATTCCGACCCCAAATCGGCTAATCTAGGTCTTGATGTCTTCATGAAAGTTGTATATCAGGATCTTATCTGTCCACAGAGATTTGAATCACATCAATTGGGCATCTATAACGCAAGATATGATCATTATACCAAACTGTGTCAAAAATGGAACCCAATGCAGAACAGGTGACTTTGCAGCATAATTAGGTTAGGCAAATGAACTCCGATTGACACAAATTTTACCATTATGAAATCTTCAGAATGTCCTCTATAATTTTCTAGAATAACACTTTTGCATTTGAAATCTCCATAGAGGTCAAAATCCAACTTGAAATATATCTACCAGTCTGTTTTTCCTCTGCATTTCTCTATTGATCTTCATTGTGTAAATTTCCCTTATTTGCTTCATTTAATTCCAAATCTTCAATAATATCACCTAAAGCAAATAAGAGATAAAGGGAGTATAAATGGTGATTAAAACACAAAAATTTAACATAAAATCAAGCTCAAAATGATAATTATATGAAGCACAAATATAGAATATCAAGTTTGAATAAATACTAAGAAAAGAAATCCAACTTAACTTATTAAACTAGCTTAACTAATCTTTCTTGCAAGAGGGAATTCAATTGAGAAAACAATACTTGAATGGTTAATCCCCCTAGAATTACCTATGTGATAGAAAAGTCCCTTGGTTGATTTGTTTCCCCTTCTAATACTTGGTGAAATTCCAATGATAGAAGTCACTCTATCTCTAGATGAAAGTTCTCTACCCTTAGATTAATTAGTTGAAATCTCTTTCTAACTAATTTAACCTAAGAATGCATTTGGATTGGTGAATTTCTAATTAGATTTCTCTAATTGCCAAGAAGGTGTTCATTTCTTGTGTTTGGTGAAATTCCTATTTTAGGCCTCTCTCTATCTCTAGATGAAAGTCCTCTACCCTTGGATTAATTAGTTGAAATCTCTTTCTAACCAATTCAACCCAAGAATGCATTAAGGTTTTTTGAATTTCCAATTAGATTTCTCTAATTACCAAGAAAATGTTTAGGTTTCTATCTCTAGTCACCTAAATCATCCCCATTGTTTGTGTATGGTCTATTTCACCCTTCCTTTCTCAATTCCAAGTGAAAATTTCCAGATTTTGAATCAATTATCAATCACCCTTCATTTCTCAATTCCAAGTGACAAAATTCCAGATTTTTGAATCAATTTCAATCACCCTTCCTTTCTCAATTCCAAGTGACAAAATTTCATCAACTATCCACCCAATCAATTCAAACATTCAAACCCACAAACAATCCACAAGAAATTCGAATTCAATCAACCAAGGGAAACAATTCATTCACATAAATAAAATTTAGGGTTCATACCCATTCAAGCATTCAAAAGTTTAGTTCCTCAACATAGTACAAATTAAAGAACATAAAGCAACAAAGAAAGAGGAAGAATTGCTCATTTTCATGGTGGATATCTCTCTTCTTGAAACTTGAAAATCGTCACTTTGTGATGTTGAGGAAGTTGCAGGTTTTTCCATGAATCTTCAAGGTGGAGGTTCTCCTTCTTCAAAGATTCAATCTTCTCTCTTGATTTCTCTTGCAAAGATGAAGATTTGGGAGGGATTTGGGTGTGATTTCTTCTTTGTTTTTCTGCAGTTTTCTCCCTCCCGGCCGTCCCCTGTTCTTGCCCTAAAATGGGGTATTTTAAAATCTCCTTCCAAAGAGAGAAAAACCAGCTGGAAATGCACTTCAGATCGCTGCAAAGCGGCGCCGCTTGGATCACACCAAAGCGGCGCCGCTTGCTTCCAGTTTGGGGCAAGTCTGTTGCTGCCCGACTTGTGACTCTGTTTTGAATGTTAGGTGAATTCAGAGCATGAAATCGACTGATCTAGGTCTTTATGTCTTCATGAAAGTTGTAGATATGGATCTTAGCTTGATATAGAGATTTTAATCACCTCAATTGAACATCTAGAAAGAAAGATATGATCGTTATACCGAAATGTGTCAAAACTGGACCACAGTGCAGGACAGCTGACTTTGAAGCATAAGCAGGGCAAGCAAATGAACTCGGATTTCCATATATTTTACCATTATGGAAACTTCAGAATGTCCTCTATAAATTTCTGGAAGATCACATTCGTAATTTAAATCTCTATAGAGGTGAAAATCCCACTTGAAAATTATCTACCAGACTGTTTTTATTCATTGTGTAAAATCTCTTTATTTGCTTCATTTAATTCCAAATCTTCAATAAACCCACCCAAAGCAAATAAGAGATAAAAGGAGTGTAAATGTTGATTAAAAAACCAAAATTTAATAGAATTTAAGCTCATAAAAGATTATCATATGAAGCACAATTATGGAATATCAACTATCATCTATGTGATAAAACTTACCATTTGCGTGATAAAACTTACTACACTAAGTTACCATTTTATGAGGTGGTAAGTTTCAAGTTGGAAATGGTAAAGTTTGAATAAAATTAGTAAGTTTTGTGACTAAAATGATAAGTATAATTTTTTATTAAGTTACTAATTATTTAACAAAAATTGCTATACATCAAATGAAACTTACCATATTTGTAAGAAATTTTACTTTTTTATAAAATGGTTAGTTTGAAAATGAAAATGATAAAGTTTCCGTCAAAATTGGTGATATTATAAAACTTAATAATATTGTTAAAAACTCACTATTTTATTGGTAAAACTTAGGAGTTTAGATTCGAAATTTACCAAAAAAAAACCCTCAAACTTATCAAAATATAAAAATTAATTTATATTCCGTGGTAGCTGACCGGTTAACGGCTAAGGTTTGCCACGTCAGCAGAGAGGATTTTTTTTAAACTTGGAAACCTGCAATAGCAAGTTCCCATTTTCCATGTGTCAGCCACTAAGTTGCTGACACCAACAGTGGCCGGTGCCCAGTGGGTTTAGTACCCTGTATATGCGTGTGTGTGTGTGTGTGAGTGAAAATTTAGTTCTGAGATGTACTTTGCAAGATAATATGGATCGTTTACGTACGAATGTGCAGGAAATTCCAAAGGAGGCAAGAGCATTTGAACTGGGAGAAGTGAGATACTATGTGGTGTTAGTTTCAAATGCCATTGTTGGGCAATTATTCACCTTGGGGGCTGTAGGACTCGTCTTCTGCTCCTCTGCGCTAGTAAATGGAGTCATCGTTTCCCTTCTGCTTCCGGTCTCTCAAGTTCTGGCTGTTATTTTCTTCCACGACAAATTTACACCCGAAAAGGGCATTTCCCTTGTTCTCTGCCTCTGGGGATCTTTTAACTACTTTTATGGTGAATATAAACAAAACAAGAAGAAGAATGAAGCTCAAATTAGGAAATCACCAACGGGTACTCCAAATACTGCTCCAACTATTCAGATGGAACCCTGATTTCCTTTTCTTTTTTTTTTTTGTGGGTTTACTTGTGTTTTTAGAGAATTGTAGGCTGTAGACGTATTAATGCAGCTATTGAAAAGTTCCTTGTTTCATTATTATTCTACTACATATGCATATAAACTAGAAATAGCATTAATAAATTAAATATAATTTAAATTTAAAATTTTTTATTTTAAATTTTATAAAAATAAATTTTTTATAATAAAATATGTGAGACTTAAAATAAAATTATTACATTAAATTTTACAATAAAACTTAACCTAAATACACCCAATGTATGTTCTTGATCAACAATACCTTTTCTTATAATAGGTATGATGTGATATGTCCAAACATCTGAGTGAAAGCGTTGAATATAAACAGATAAAAATGAAATAGTATCAAAATCAGGGTTTCGCACCTATTTGAGACATTCTTGGGTTTCTGCTAAGCCAATGGCTTCGGCTTCTCTTAGGTTGTGTTTGGGGCATGGAACTGGAATTGGAATTACAATTCTGTGTAAGTAGAATTCTTAAAATTACAATCAAAATCGGGATTTCATACCTATTTGACACATTCTTGGGTTTCTGCTCAGTAAATGGCTTCGGCTTCTCTTACGTTGTGTTTGGTCATGGAACTGGAATTGGAATTACATTTCTGTGTAAGTAGAATTCTTAAAATTACAATCAAAATCGGGATTTCATACCTATTTGACACATTCTTGGGTTTCTGCTCAGTAAATGGCTTCGGCTTCTCTTACGTTGTGTTTGGTCATGGAACTGGAATTGGAATTACATTTCTGTGTAAGTAGAATTCTTAAAATTACAATCAAAATCAGGGTTTTGTACCTATTTGACACATTCTTGGGTTTTTGCTCAGCAAATGGCTTCGGCTTCTCTTCGGTTGTATTTGGGCGTGGAAGTGGAACTGGAATTACAATTCTGTGTAACTAGAATTCTTAAAATTACAATTCTAAATAATTTTTTTGTTTGGAAAATTTGTGGAATTGGTGTGGAATTCATTTCCAATTCCAATTCCTTTGTCTACAGAAATTCATAGAATTGGAAATCAAAATACCAATATAAATATGTGCATATTTGTGTGTGTGTGTGTGTGCGTAGTTTATTCTTTTTTTCTTGTTTTCATTTTGGTACCAAGGGCATTCCGGTCATTTGACACCATGTAATAGCTATTTCATACTAGGGGCATTTTGGTCATTTTGTAGCAAGTGCATTTTTCTCACTTAACACCAAGGGTATTTTGATCATTTGACACCAAGGGTATTTTCATCATTTTAATCAAGGTCTTTTAAGTCATTTTTTACTGGGGCAATTTTGCAATTTGCAACAAGAGTATTTTTGTCATTTCATATAAAGGGTATTTTCGTCATTTGGTTCCCTAGATTATTTTCATCTTTTTGCAACAAGAGTTTTTTGTCATTTTATTCCAAGGTCATTTTTCACCTTAGGCATTTTGTCATTTTGCTATAAGCATTTTTTTTCTTCATTTACCAAGGGTATTTTTGTCATTTTAAAACATCTCTTGGACAGCCTCCCGAACTGATGTACTTACACAAAATATTAATCCTAGGATCCATTGATGTATTAAGATAAAATATATGATTAACTAAAATATAATACATCTTCTGTTTCAAAATATAAATTCTTTAGGTCTTTTTTTCTTTTTGAAATATTAAATATTTTATTAATTTTAAGGATTTTTTTTTCTAGACTCACCCTCAAAAATAAATATAATTCATTTATTCTCTCTCATTTAAATGAAGATTTATGTATATTTTGAATATTATAGTGTTGATTCTACCGCAACCGGAGAAGACTAGTCTTCCGTTACCTATCACCCAAAGTCCAAGAACTTAAGAAACTTGGAATTTTTTTGTCCTTTCTTTCCTTTAAGTAGTTTGGTTATATGTTTTACCTTATTTTTCCTAAGAAAATCTCTCCATCGTTGAAGACAAGACCTTATCCAGACTAAAAATTTTGTCTTATATGCTGGCTTTATTATATTCGTTGATATTTTGGACACCACGACAAACATGATACCTATATTAAAAAAAAAAGAAGAAAAATATCTAAGGAAGAAGGTAGGTTGTGGGATGTGGGGGTAGAGAAGGAAGAGGGTCAGAGAAACTAGGAATATGAAAAATATGAAAGAAGAAGAGTAGATATTTAATAATAATTAACTGTAAAAAGTAAAAACTATATAATAAGAATTATAAATAAATTGCTACAAAAAATGTCATAGCGATTTTTTTTTTTTGCTGGATAATGTCATAGCAAATTCGAAGCATTGTACATGAGCTACTTCATACATAAATACGGAATCTTTTTGCTTGTCCTCAAATAGCACTACATAACTGATTTTATTGCCAATCTTTTCTGGACTTCTTCCTATATATATATATATAGAGAGAGAGAGAGAGAGAGAGAGAGAGAGAGAAAAAGAGTTATATATACAAGATGCCAAGGAATCTCTGCTATTTTAAACGTGGTCCTTCTGTCATTCGCTGCAACTTGACCATTTTCAAGAGGTTAGTACCCTCTTTGGACCATTTTTAAATAGGTATCAGCTCTTATTCTCTCATAGGATCGATGACTTTTTACTTAGAAAAAATATATATATCGATGACATTTTCCTTCTCATCGTTGAATGGTAGCTTTCACCAGAAAGGGCCAAAATTTTACAAATTGGAACTTTTTTATTGTTCGTTTGTTTGTTCTCCCCCTCATCAACATCCCACCCTCCCCGCCCCCATTTTTTTTTTTTTATGTTCATGGAGTAGTTAGTTAGATGTAGCATCTTTTCTTTTCTTATAAGTAAATCTCTTCATTATTGAGGCAAGAGTTGACTCATCCTGACTAAAATATTTGTGTTGCAAGCTGGCTTTCATTTGTCCCGTGAATTTGTTGCCTTCCTGCCTTCTCTTCTCCCTCACGTCTTCCTTGGCTAAAAGGGCTGTGATTGAATGGAAGATTTTACCTTGTTTGTCATGATATTTGATCCTCTTTCCTTGTCTCTGGTAATTCATGCTCTTTTCGGTTCCAAAAAGCCGATGGAGTTTAGCCCTCGTTATAGATCGAAAGGAATGGAAAATATTGGCTTCTTGGCAGCTGGCAGTGAGAGCACTAATGCTAGTGACGTTGTGATGCTGGTGACGGCTGCCGTGGGGGCAATTTAAAAGTTTTATAATTAAATCCGTCAGTAGTCAATTTTGTTAAATGTTTTAATTTATTATCTATGATCATATTCATTCTTTTTCTCTCTAAATATAGATACTAATATCTAGTATAAAATAGATAGGGATTCAACATATCTTTTGAGCTACAAAGATTGAAGTGAACACTAAATCCATATTCTAGATTGTTGGGTTTTTTTTTTTTTTTTTGCTAGATGAAAGGGTGTGCCTAGAGATGGCAGACCAACAGCCCTCACTACCCAATATTCAGGTATGTGTGTTCGTCTCGCTAACATATTAGACAAACTGAACAACCAGCGTAAGCACTGGCCCCCGTCAGAGTAGTACCACCAAAGCCCAAGTGAAAAGAAGCATGTCCCGTGTGATCAGTGCTATGGACCGGAAATTCAGACGCAATCCCATAGCACCCCCTTTGAGGGAAGAGTTCTACGTCCTCAGCGAGATTCGAACCCTTAATGTTTAAGGCGGATGACATAGCTCTAACTACTTGGACCACCATTCCAGCGGTGAAATTTTTTTAAGTAGTTAAAAAATAAGTATTTTTAAAAATTGTACTTAAAATAAAAATAAAATTTTTATTTTTAACAATTTTAATAAGCAAAAAAATATTTTAAAAAGAATGCTTAGGGTAACTCTTAAAAATAAAAATTTTCAAGTAGTGTAAATTAAAATTAGAAATGAATAAGAGATTAAGAATAACTTAAAAATAACTGTTAACTTTAAAAAAAATTTAAGCAACTTATTTTAAATAATTAAGAACAACCCCTAAATTATTGAGTACTATAAAATTAAACTAAGATATTATAAAGTTACAATTTATTTTACTGAACAACCACATGTTCTTAATTTAGAAAAAAGCAAGACACTAGAATTATAAGGACTACATAAGTCATATTCCCTCGTCTTTTTTTAATGACATTTTTATTATATTAAAATATATTAAAATATTTGATATTTTTATAAAAAAATTTAATATATTTCATATTATCAATCAAAACTCCACTTATATATTACTTTTATATATATTGATTCACATATTCTTTATTTTTTATTATACTATATTATTTTTATAATACGAGTTAAATTTTTACATAAAATCTTATATCTAATTAAATACTATTAAAAAATATGACGAGAGACTATTCTTTTTCTTTTACTGCCTAGCTACCGCTCGATAGTAGTTTTCTTTCTTGTACAAAATTATTGAACCATTTTGTCTTCTGTTCAGAAAACTACTGATTGCACTGGGAAAATTTGGGTTCACGATGACACGTGAAGCACTAGGAAAGCACGCAAACATTTCTTATCGAATAAAGCTTTCTACTTTTTATCAAATAATCAACTCATAGTTTGCATCTTCCCTCTCACAATATTTAACTGAAAACTCTATAAGAAATAAATAATTTAAACAGATAACCAATTCAAATGTACTGCATTTGCACAAGTTTTAACACCAATTTGGTAAAAGCACTCTCGTTTTGACTGGGTTTTTTACTTATTCAGTTAAGTGACGAAAAAATATTTTAAAATTTTGAATACAATTAAAATTATCTTTTATGAACTAATAAATGTGAGGTAAAGTTAGAAATAAATAAGCAAACGCTTTCCTGTGTTGATAAATTAACAAGTATTGTACAACAAAGAATTAGCAATTTTTTGACAAATAATTTGGGAAAGAGCAAATGTCCTTAGCTGGCAAAATGTTACCTCAACGCACATTTTCTCTGTTATTCTTTTCCCTAACAAGTGTATATATTGCATGAAAGAAATGCCAACTACCAAGGCTTTCTAGTGTATATATATTTCTAATCCAGTCTTCTCTCAGAAGATACGATTTTACATCTCTGAAGTCCATTCGCTGGAGAGAGAAGAACCTCCTCTCCCATACAACATTTTTAGAAATGGGAGCTCCCCTTAGCAACGCCACCAGGAGGATACTCCTTTTGCTCAGCATTATAATGCTAGCAATTGGCAATTCAGGTGGTCCGTTGCTCGTGCGCCTCTATTTCGTAAAGGGAGGCAGTAAAGTGTGGCTGCAATGCTTCCTACTAAGTTGTGGATTTCCAATTACTCTCATGCCACTCTTAGTTTCCTATTTCCATCGCCGGAACACAGATGGACCCAATGCTAAGCTCATCTATATGCAACTCCGCACGTTCATTTCAGCAACAGTGGTCGGCGTCCTCTTGGGGGGCAGTAATTATCTATACTCCTTTGCTGCGGCCCGACTGCCGGTTTCAACAGCCACTCTGATCACGTCAACGCAGCTTGTTGTTACAGCTATCTCAGCTTTTATTCTAGTTAAGCAGAGGTTTACTTCATACTCAATAAACGCGATCATCCTGTTGACGGTGGGAGCAGCTGCTCTGGCGCTGCATGCAAGCAGGGATCGGCCTGAGGGGGAGAGCAAGAAGGATTATGTCGTGGGTTTTATAATAATGTTTGCAGCTTCTGCTCTGAGTGGATTGCTTTTTCCTCTGTTGGAATTGGTGTACATGAAGGCAAGGCACGCATTAACCTATTCTTTAGTGATGGAGATTCAGATGGTGCTGGGCTTCGCTGGTGCTGTTTTTTCCCTTATTGGAATGCTCGCAAACAATGACTTCAAGGTTCGATCTTTGTCCCTTCCCCTTACAAGATTTTATCTTATAAGCATTATATTTCACTTGTTCATGCCTGATGTAACTTAATCTATTAACCCCTTAATGTGTTTAAAGGCACGTACCACTATTGACTAAAAGTCTTGAAACTCTTTCCCTTCTTTGGTGAGCTGTTTTGGATGATTTGGAACGTCAAAATTTAAATTTAAGTATAAACCACTTTGAGATATCAATATTGGTAATTAAAAATTATTGGCAAAATACTACTCCTTTCTTTTGGAATTTAATAAGCTCACCCCTAATATTTTTAATTCTTTGATTTAAGGGATTTAAACTCTAGTTATAGATGAGTTTACCACACTAACTTCTTTAGATTCCTTGATTTAATAGATTTAAACTCTAATAACATATGAGTCTCGTTGTTGACTTTTTTAACTAATAATATTATTATGGTAATTTATCTATAGTCAAACTATTTCTCTTAATTTTTTGCTAAATCTAAATAAGACATTTAAATTTGAACAAAGAGGTAGAGTATTAGTTAGTGGCAGACCTAAGGCGGCCTCAAGATTTTGAAAATTACTGGCGTTTTCATTTAGAAAAATTAAAATTTTTGAAAAAATTATTTAAAACTATTACCTTTCATCCCCCAGAAGTTATTCTGTCAGATTCCCTCCCCGCAAACATATTATGTCTGGTTCCACCTGAGTTTATCAGTGAAGTATTGCTGAACAAATGCATAGAGGATTAGGGCTTCCCCGCCGAGACATGAGAGTAGAGTAATAGACATATGACTAGAAAGAGAAAATTAAAGAAGATTAATAGATCTGCTGGTCCACTAATATATATATGCCCCAGATTAGGTTTGCTCTTGGCCTGCCTAAGACCGTTGAATTTTAGAGCATATTCTTAGTTCTTTTGCATTTTTGTGCTTTATATCCGCGAATATTCAGCTTGGGGATGTACTTTACCAGATGCATTCTTAGATATGAAAGAAGTCCATTTGCTATGAACGCGCAGGCAATTCCACGGGAGGCAAAAGCATTTGCACTTGGAGAAGTGAAATACTACGTGGTGTTGGCTTCAAATGCCCTTATTTGGCAATTCTTCACCTGGGGAGCCGTCGGAGTCGTCTACTGTTCTTCAGCTTTAGTAAGCGGAGTCATTGTTTCCGTTCTGCTTCCGGTGTCTCAAGTTCTAGCAGTTATTTTCTTCCACGACAAATTTACGGGAGAAAAGGGCATTTCCCTTGCTCTGTGCTTCTGGGGATTTGTTTCCTACTTTTATGGTGAATATAAGCAGAGCAAGAAGAATAATCAAATTCAAATGCAAGAATCAACAACCAATACCCCAAACATCGCTCCAACTATTGAGATGGAACCCTGAACACTTTTTCTTTATCTTTTAGGGTTTACTTAATTAGTTCAGTTCAGATGTATTGTTGCAGTTCAGCTATTTCCAAGTTCCTTCGTTTATCAAGCTGTGTAGATGTTTGACAATATGTATAGGTAAAGTAAGAGTAGCAATAAAACTCATGCTCTAAAATATCCTTTCTTTTTCTTGCATGACGTGACGCAGCCCTCAAACTCGAATCTTCTTAAGGAACAGAAAAGAGAAGACCATTGAATTCACACGTCTAAACTTAATAATAGTTCCTACAACTTCATTTTTAACAATTAGATAAAGCAAACCTTTCAAAAGAAAAATAGTACATGAAGCAAAACGTGTTGTATTATTATTATTTTTTGGCTAAATAAAGCAAAATGTGTTTGCTTGTGCAACAAAGACCTTTAACTAATACTAAGAGAAAAGAAGACCTATGCTGCAAATGATTGCGTGTGGTAAACGAACTATCTAATAATTCTCAGATATGATCAGCTTTAATCGTTCAACTGTGATAGATATATATATATATAGAGAGAGAGAGAGAGAGGTTAAGTATTTTCATGTGAGTAGATCCAGTCATTTAGGGTGTGATTAGATTGAGATTTTTTTAATTTAGTTATATTAAAAATCGTAAAAATAAATTATTTGTAAGAGGAAAAGTGGGGTTAAAAATGAAAAAAATTAAGAAAAGTGAAAAAATTTTGGATTGAATCTCAATCCATGTAGGCACTTAGTTTTTCGTTCTTTTCATTATGTATTCGAATTCTTGATTTGAAAATTTTTGTTTTATGAATAATAAAAATATAATATTATTTATAAAAAAATTGAGATTGAAAAATAAAAATTTTTTATTTGAGGGGGAATCCAAATATATCTTGCCATCGAGACCATTTCCTTGCTTACCAACCACCCTCCATCAACTTTAAAAAAAATATATACTTTTTCTATCTCAAATTACTTGTTAAACAACTGCCAACAATTTATCAATTTTAAAAAACATTTACTCACTTTTTTCCTATTTTAGTTACTTCATATTTATTAATTCACCAAACACAACATTAATTAATTATATTTAAAGTTTCAAAATGACTATTTGGTCATTTAACTCAATAAATTAAACTAAACTAAATATTCTCTTAATTTGTTTAGAACTGTAAAATTTGACAAATAATTTGGACTGGAAGGTTTAAAAAATAATAAAATAATAAAAATCAAGGTCTATGCATTGGGCACAAATATCAGCCAATTAAGGGCCGGAATAAAGTTTCTTATGATGGGCTTCCATCCCTGCGTCATATGAATAAACGAAGCACAACAGAAAATGGAAAGTAAACAGCATTAATTTCCCTTGTCTCCTGATCAATTGGTCGTCCAATTTCAACACGCAATGCGAAGATTTCTTATCCCAGCGAATAACAAAGCTGGTCTGGCAAATACTGGCTACTTTCAACCCTCAGATCCTGGAAAGATATCAGTTGTGCCGATGCAAAATTGGCTGGTGGCTGATGATTAAAGCTACTTTCCGTGTACGTTAAAAGGCCAAAGATGTTCTGCGTATTTTCAGAATCAAATCTGCTCCGAAGCTTGATCAGTTCTCTTTGTTATTTTTGGTCAGAGAATTACACTTATACAGTGATGGCTCTGATCATGCCAGAAGCTTCTGTATCAGCAGAAAGATTAACATCAATATGGACAACTCAACCAAAAACTCAGGACTTATGACTCTATCAACTATACGCTCCAACCTGTAAGTTTAGCCAGTAGACAGCAGCTGGTCAAGCCTGATAATCATTTACACATGATTCACCACATTAATTTGTTGAGTAAATGAGCACATCAAATTAGCCAAGAACTTACCATTATTAGCAATAATGTAGATGCAATAGCAAATTTAAAAATTATCTTTTAGATTATATTGTAATATGTGGTTGTATATAAAATAACTTTCTCAAGTAATATTTTATCACGCATTGTATTGTATTTATGTATATTTTGAATATTATTGTGACTATATATTATAATCAGTCAGACATTCTCAAATTCATAAATTTGTCAAACCAGCTTTTGATCCCAAAAAAAATGGAGGGAGTAAAGAACTAAGCAAAACAGAAAATACCTAGTTTGTATACAATTATTCCCGTATTTTGTAAGCTAATAAATGTGAAGTAAAATTAGAAAGAACGAACGAGTACTTTCTTGTATTAATAAATTGACATGTATTCTAGAAGAAAGAATTGATAATTTTTTAATTAAGTAATTTGGGACGAAGAAATTATTATTCTTGGAATCCACGTCCTCAGCTGGCAAAATGTTACTTCAACCAAAATTTTCTCTTTTATTTTTTCCCCTACCAAGTATATATATTGCATGAAAGAAATGTCAACTACCCAGGCTTTCTATATATATATATTCAAGTCTTCTCTCTTAAGTTCATTCACCGGAGAGAGAAGAACCTCCTCTCAAATACATACTGCCATTGTAGAAATGGGAGCTCCGCTTAGCAACACCACCAGGAGAATCCTCCTTTCGCTCAGCATTATAATGCTAGCCATCGGCAACACAGGCGGTCCGTTGGTCCTGCGCCTCTATTTCGTAAAAGGAGGCAGTAGAGTATGGCTACAATGCTTCCTACAAAGTTGTGGATTTCCAATTACTCTCATCCCACTCTCAGTTTCCTGCTTCCACCGCCGGAAAACCGACGGGCCCAACACTAAGCTCATGTATATGCAACTTCACACGTTCATATCAGCTACGGTGATCGGCGTCTTCTTGGGGGGGATGAATTATTTATTCTCCTTTGCAACGGAACGACTACCGGTTTCAACCGCTACTCTGATCATGTCAACGCAGCTTATTTTTACAGCTCTCACTGCTTTCATTCTAGTTAAGCAGAGGTTTACTTCATACACAATAAACGCGATCGTTCTGTTGACGGTGGGAGCAGCTGCTCTGGCGCTGCATGCAAGCAGTGACCGGCCGGAGGGGGAGAGCAAGAAGGATTATATCATGGGTTTTATAATATTGTTTGCAGCTTCGGCTTTGAGTGGATTGATTTTTCCTCTGTTGGAATTGGTGTGCATGAAGGCAAGGCAGGCGTTGACTTATTCTTTGGTGCTGGAGATTCAGATGGTGCTGGGCTTCGCCGGTGTTGTTTTTGCCCTTATTGGAATGCTCGCAAACAATGACTTCAGGGTTCGTTTCTCGTCCTTTCCTCCTCCAAGATTTTATCTTATAAGCATTATATTTCACTTGTTTGTGCCTAATGTAAATTAAGCCATTAACCCACTGTCGACTAAAATTCTTGAAACTCTTTCCCTTCTTCGGTGATCAGTTTCGGATAATTTGGAACATCAAAATAAAATCTTAGTATAAATAATTAGTGACAACTTGAGGTATCTATTTCAGAAGATCATTGGCAAAATATTATCAGTTAGTGGCAGATCTAAGGTGCATGCCCCAAGATTTTGAAAATTGCTGTTTTTTTTTTCATTTAGAAAAATTAAAACTTTTTGAAAAATTATTTTAATAATATTTCCTTTTGCCCCAAAAAATTATTCTGTAGAGATTCCCTCCCCACCCCAAAAAAAAAAGGAAAAAACATATTATGTCTGGTTCCAACTCAGATATCAGTGAAATAGTGCTCCCGGCTGCTCCCGAGAAATTATGTGTAGACAAATTTTACAATACAGATCCATTTTTGATAAAAAATAATAATAATAATAGTACTGCTCCCACAGAGCATGAGAGTAGTGCCTGCATGAAAGTTTTGAGAAGTGCTACTAGTAACTAGTAAAGATGACAAACCAATGCATAATCTTAGTCGAGAGTGAGAGTCTTATTAATTCCAGTGATGGGATGAGTTTTATACAGTCTGGTAATTATCAATATGCCTATGTTGCATACACCAGCACCCATGCATGTTGTTAATCATTTATAAAATGCAGCAGGGGTCTGAATATTTGCTTTCATGATCCATATTTCACGGTCGCTTCTCCCTTGGAATAATAAAAAGTGTGTCGAGATAGTACTTGAAATGATCGTATCCCAAAATTCATCTTACCTACATTAAGAATGTGTTCTACGACTAGAAACAGAACATTAATAGATCTTTGCTCTTGGGCTGCCTAATACCGTCGAATTGCTAGAGCATATTCTGTGGTTCTTTTGCGTTTTTGTGGTTAACAAACTCGAATATTCAGCTTGAGGATGTACTTTACAAGATGCATTCTTAGATATGAAAAAGTTCCATTTGCTTATGAATGTGCAGGCAATTCCACGGGAGGCGAGAGCCTTTGCACTTGGAGAAGTGAAATACTACGTGGTGTTGGTTTCAAATGCCCTTATTTGGCAATTCTTCACCTTGGGAGCCGTCGGAATCGTCTTCTGTTCTTCAGCTTTGGTAAGCGGAGTCATGGTTTCCGTTCTGCTTCCGGTGTCTCAAGTTCTAGCAGTTATTTTCTTCCACGACAAATTTACGGGAGAAAAGGGCATTTCCCTTGCTCTGTGCTTCTGGGGATTTGTTTCCTACTTTTATGGTGAATATAAGCAGAGCAAGAAGAATAATCAAATTCAAATGCAAGAATCAACAACCAATACCCCAAACATCGCTCCAACTATTGAGATGGAACCCTGAACATTTTAATTTTCTTTATCATTTTGGGTTTACTTTGTTGAAGGAAATCGTTAGTTCAGTTAAGATGTATTGTTTCTGTATAATTAGTTGTTTTACCTTGGTTTACTATATGTATATGTAAAGGAAGAGGGCAACAAACTCATGCTCTATAAGATACCCTTTTCTTATTTTCTTATTGTCTATTTTTGTTGACAATTTATATGATGTGATGCAGGCCCTGAAATTCCATTCTTTCCCGGAAAAAGAAAAGAGAAGACCGTTTCACTTTGATGTCTAATTTTGCAACATATGACTAAACTTCATAATACTTCCTACAACTTTATTTTTAACAATTAGATAAAGCAAACCTTTCGAAAGAAAAATATTGCAGATAAAGCAAAACGTGTTTGCTTGGGTTAAAAAGACCTTTAAAGTTTTAACTAATACAAGAGCTAATGCAGCAAATGATAGCGTCTGGTAAAATTCTCATATATGATCAGTTTCAATCATGCAACTCTGAAGGGGGTTGGCGTGTATGTTGTTTCAACTGAGTAGAACGTTTGTTCAAGGCATTTTGTGTTCGTTCTTTCCACGCTTAGCAACCCACACAACCCCCCAAAACTTTATATAATTAAAAAAAAATTTAATTTGTCAAATAACTACCACCTCTTTATCGCAGAATATTTATAAATTCAAAGAAATACTTACTCGTCTTTTTCCTACTTTATCCTTACATTATTAATGCATTAAACACAATATTTAAAGTTTTAAAATGACGATTGAATCAGTTAACTCAATAAATTAAACTAAAACTACTCTCTTCATCCTCTTTTATTTATCAAAAAGACTAAAACACACAAACTAAGGCGATTACAAAATTTTATATAAGCCAAAGTTCAAAATATAATTTTATCTTTTTTATTAAAGAGATTGACTGTAAGTGTCAGTAAAGAAATGTATTATGCTATTAAACTCTATTTTTAACTTTTCATATTATAGAATAATTTTTTTATTTTTTTATATTATTTTAATATATTTTTAACTTTTTATATCACTGAACAGCTTTCATACTTTTTTATATGCCACTAAATATAACCTTTTATGTTGCTGTGAAATGACAGAAAAAAGATATAAAATTATTTAATGATATTCTTTTTATTAATATAAGTGTAACACAAATCTCTCTTTTTTTATCATCATTTAAAATATTTTTAAGATAAAAATATATTTAAAACTAAACTAAATTTATAAAATTTAGCTATAAAAGCGAATTAAAGAATGACCAGCTTTTGATCCGGGAAAAAGAAGAAGAAGAAGAATGGAGGGAGCAAAGAACAACGCAAAACAGAAAATAGAAAGCAAAACTGCTGGGTCATGCATAGCCCCTCTTTCGTGCACGAAAACGGAAAATATTTAAATAGACAAGATTTCTTTATATCATGCCATTGAAAATTTGTATACGTGCATTGTACACACAAAAAACAAGAGTATCTTTTACAAGTATAATGGGTCGTGAGAAGCACGATAAACCACTCTTCACATGGTTCGGAAATGCAAATACCATTTTGTATGAAAGATATGTATCTAAAGGCTTGGCCTTCCAATTTTAGCGTCGTCTAGTTGACATCTAAAGATAAAAGAATCGATTCTATACCAATATTATGTGAATATTTCTTATCCCGCGAACAGCAAAGCTGATCTGCAAAATCTGGCCGTCAACCCTCAAAACCTGGAAAGATATCAGATACGCTGACGCAAAATTGGCCGGTGGCTGATGATTAAAACAACTTGCCATGCAAAAAAGCAAAAGATGTTCTGTGTATTACCAGAATCAAATCTGCTCCAAAGCTTGATCAGTTCTCTTAGTTATTTTTGGTCAGAGAATTACACTTCGTAATGGCTCTGATCATGCCAAAAGCTTTTGTATCAGCAGAAAGATTAACATCAATATGGACAACTCAACCACAAACCTGGGGCTTATGACTCTGTCAACTATATGCTCCAACCTGTAAGTTCAACCAGTAGATAGCTGCTGGTCAAGCCTGTTAATCATTTACACAAGGTTCACCACATTTGGTGAGTAAATGAGCACATCAAATTTAACCAAGAACCTACCAATATTAGCAATAATCTTAGACGCACTAGCAAATTCAAAGACCGCAAGTTGTGCTTCTTTTAGATTATATTGCAACATGTGGTTGTAAAATAACTTCCTAGAGTGATATCTGACACACCAATAAACAATAAAGAGGGGAGATTGAGATGGCAGCAACTTTGTTAAAAGAAAATTAATCCAACTGCTTGCACTTTTCTGATTAGATTTGTGGAATTAGCTTTTATTTAGTTCCTTGACTATTATACATATTTTTCTTTCGTAACCCCCTGTAACTTTTTCTTTTTGTTTTACTGGTTAGAGGAAATAGAAAAGCAGTTAGCGGAGGCAAAGTGGAGGAAAACAAATTCCATATAGAGAATGACCATCAAATCCAAAAGAAGATGGGAAAATCAGGCATGATTCTCCCAAGTATGCGCGATCCATGTACAGTTACTCCTTTTTTGTCTTTCCCTTTCCTTTTTGGGTTGTTGGGGTTGGACGGGTCTAGCTATAAGTGAAAAATGTTCCTATAGGCATATTTTACATAAGGATACTGAAAATGGGAGTGCTACATCCATAGCTTCTCAATGAAAGTCCATAAAAATGTTTGACTTCAAACACATTTTTATTGCATGAGCAAGAAAAGAAAGAAATGTGTTTGAGCACAACAAAGCAAACTGGGGAAGAATCGGTCCGCATATAGGTTACTTACTCCCTTGTCATTCTCTTCCATGGAAATTGAAGGGTTAAGATACATTATACTACTATAAGATAATATGGGACTCACCAATTTCCTTCAGCAGACAGGTTATTTTCATTGGCAATTTCCTCATTTGCAAATTCCTCTATTATTGCACGTTGTCGTTCATTTAACTCTCTGTAAAAAGAAAAAAAAAGGAAGGAACAACTGAGGCTATTATGCTTCAAGACACAATCTTATCCGAGAAAGAAAGCTCTTGCTATATTAGAAACATTACTAGAAAAAGATCAGATTGTGAACATCAATATTCATGTAAAACTAAACACGAATGGGGTGCAAATAAATTACTGCTATCTTCTCCTTCTGATCACATTGTAATTTAGAATGGTTAATGTTTTTAAACAAATACCAGAGATTAAAGCATTTATCAAGCAATTGATTCATTTGTTTCTTAGCTTAAATGTGTTTAGCTATACAGATATTTTTCAGGTTGATCAGCAGAACCACCAAAAGTTTTATTCATTATCTATGGGAAAGCGCTAGTTTCTTATGTATCATAACCCATCATACTTCTACCACCTCATCCTTTATCCAAATGCACTATTCCCTTTTCCACTCAGAATATGAAATTACAATCTTATGAGGGCTCAATCTATTTAAAGATTTTTGAAAAAAAAAGATTTTCTTTTCTATTTCCTGCGAAAATTCAAGTTTAGCCCTCACACAAGGACTTAAATTCAGGGATCAAGGATGTGAACATATCATAACCTTCAGCAGCAAGACTTAGAGTCAAGAATTTTTGCTTGCTCAAACAATAATACTCTTCGTGATAGAAAAGAACATCAGGAAGTCTACCAAACCCAAAGGTGATCCAAAAGCTTAAGCAATCAAAACCACATGTCATTTTTTATACACTTTTTCCGTATAAGAAAAGATCTTCCTAATTTGGGTCAAAGAAAAGTGTTCATGGTACTTGAACATAGGACTCATTTTTTCGCTGACATTTAATCCAGTCATGGAGAGAGTATTTAGTTTTACACTTTACCAAAACCACTGAATAACATATTTCACTTAAATTACTTTAAAAAATATATGTTTCACTTAAATATTGAGCAACCAAAGGTACTTATCCGCACTGAGACAACAATACATGATGGTGCAAAATGTCAATATGATAATGAAGTTACCAAGACTACTCTCAAAGAAATGACATTTCCCATACACCACTATAACATGGAAGCAAAAGCCAAAGCATTCATCACATTTAGCAAACATCAAGGTCAGCTCCTGAGACAAAACAAGGAGCTAAAATTTTTGGAGCTTCTTTGCATCAAAAAGTGGCAAAAACTGTGACGATTAATTGCATTGACGGTTAAAACTGTGACAAGGAGCTAAAAGATTTATGCAAGCACTCATTACCCTGTTAATATTAGTAAACGTGCTCAACGCACCAGCATTAACATTTGCACTAGAGCTATAAAATTTATCCGCCAGAACATAATTCCACTCAAATGGTTGCAGATAGACTAGAAAGAAGACCGAGAAAACAAGATGCTAACGTTGGAAACTTAATACAGACGCGCACGTACTGGTCTCCATAATCAACCAGGAAAGCACTCCTTGGCAAGCCTGCATCACGTGACAATATGTCAAACTTCAAAAACAAGGAGCCATGGGAGCATATGGATCAAATTCCTTCTAGTTAAGGAAGAGATATTCATTACACCTTTGCCTCTTAGCCTCACAAGCTGACCAGGTTGAACACCCTTGGGTATCTAAAGCACACAATGACAAAATAATAGTACTCATAAGAACTTGTCAAAATAATTATTGGCTTATACCAGCTTTAACAAGATAGAATTAAAAGAGAAGTATTACAGATTTTCATACAGCAAATGAACAGCACAGAATAGAATAAAGAAAATGCTTAAAGACAACCACATAAATCTTTTACCATGTCACTGAAATAAGCCATCCTCAAGAACTTAGGATTACTACATTGCCTTCTGAATGTAAAAAGATCAGCAAGATATTGCTCTTTCAATGTCAACCATTTAAAAATTTTAACAATAATTTTACAGTTGCTTCATGCATTCAGTTCAAACATCTCTAGTGTACAGATTGTTCAATCAGTATGCTGCAATGACAATAGTAGACAACAAGTAGGAAAGTGAAGAGAAACATCGACATGGAAAAAAAGAAATCACTTACAGAACACTATATAACAGGTGAACAATAAAGCAAATTGATCATACCGGCAACTGAATTTGTCCCCATAGAGTTGGTACTTCAATTTTACCACCAAGAATAGCCTGTTAAAACATTCCAAGTTTTTACTGCCACATCAAGTACCTGTACACCCTCACTCATATACTTATACTAAAGCTACATAAGAACATATCTTTATCAGAAGGAATTAACATGATTAATGTATATTCAGTGCCACTCTGAGAACAAGTAAAAGAGAATGACAGTCCTGGTTGAACTACCCCAGGAAAAGAATAATTTTACTTTGCCACTAACAGATGTAACAAGACTCAACAGACTAGCAACTAAGAACATGAACATCCCATAAGCATCTTCTGGGAGTAATATTTCTGTAATAGAATTATAGTCAAACAATGCCATCAAAAGGGCATATTTATCAGGAGTGCAAGGATTATAATATGTTTGATAAACCTTAACAAGTGTCCAAGTTATAATTTTTTTCAAAAATGAAAAATAAAATTCTTAAAATTTAAAGTAAACCTTCTATGAAGCAGAAGTATATCTAGCATCTACCCTTGGGTGAAAAATTCTCCATCTTTACCCCATCTCAAGCATTCTATTGGGAGAAACAGAACATCAGAACAATCACACTCAAGTAAGTCCAAGTTTTCAAGAAGCACGTCCTATGCAAAAACGTTGTTGACTATTCATATAATAAATGAATAACTGCCTGCTTCACTTTTCAAGATATGCAGTAAAACGGCAACCCAACAAGCCTGAGACAGGTTAAAATTCACCTTTGGCATCTGCATTTTCATTAATCCACTACATTGTCATCCCAACTTCAAATATTCTCTAATTGATATCTAAAGTTCTAAATATTGGCCGAACTTTCCACCTTCAGTAATGGGATCAAACTCAACAGAAAATTGGTCAATCTTAATCTTAATAGTCAAGCATTAGACCAACTTTGACAGAAATGTCAGCAAAATTGGCAAATTGAACTGATCTTAAACTTCAAACTTGTTAAAAAAGGTTGGGACCCTAGAAGAATTTTTCAAATAAGTATGTTGGACAGAGTATGTCCAAAAACACCAGTATGTTACACAACAGTGTATTACTACTACACCAGTATGTTATCCTCTCAAAGGAAATTCAAAGAGATGAAAAAGTTGAATAGAAAAGAATAAAAGGTCTATAACTCACTTGTGTAAAACTGATATTAGAATCTACATAAATGTCAGCACCATCTCTAGAAAAAGTAGGATCTTCAGCAACCTGAAACCAAAAATGCAATGAACTTTGAGATAGCAAAATGAGAATGCTATAGCAAATAAATCTTGTTAATGCGGTCTTTACAGATCTTCTAGTAGTCATTTCGATTGTTGTGGGAAAAGTTATTCAACCATCTCAAACTAAAAGAGCCAATATTGCTCGTTCCCAACATAACTTTGCTTGCTTGCAGGGTTACAGTTCCAACTAGTTGAAAAGAGAACAACCTACTATCACAACAATAGGCCTGTTCTCAAACACTTGAAATCATCAAATGCTTAGCGCTTATTTGTGATTTGTGCTGAGCTCCTTCCAGCTTTTTTGGAGGGAAACACAATTTTGATTTGTCCTTGTCAGCTTCCATAATCTGACTAAAAGCAGACTTTTGAGATGTTGATGGAGTTAAAGTTTTAGATCAGCTCCAGCTTTTAAGCAATGAAGTTTAGCAATCACTTTCCCAACAGCTTAAAAGCCTAAATGCTAATCAACACTGTATCCTACTGCAGCAAGCCCAACTCTTGACTCAGACACAACAGGGGAGAAAGCTAACAATGCCAATACTAGCAACTGCTAAACAAGATTATTAACATATACTCCTGAAATCCAGAAATACTGTACCTTTAACTTTATGAATAGGTTGCCTGGTCGGAATCTACGTCTTCCAGCATTACCACCTTTTGGAACACGAATCGTGTCTCCAGTGTCTACACCTGCTCCATTAAGAAGACAAAAATAAGACCTTTGTAATAATAATAGTAAACAAAAGAAAAAATTATTCAATATACAAAATTTTATCAACTTCAGATCAGATTGATAATTCACCACAAGTAGATTTTAGGTTCCACACTTACATCTACTATCAATATCAGGGAATATTTGGCTTGAGGAGACATAAATTCCAAACTTGAAATTAGGTAGCAAATTTGTTTTCTTCTCTTTTATGGAAACTCCAAGGATAGAACTTTTTATTCTAAACTTATTTAATCATGTCCAGCAAGATTATGAGAAACAAGAACTATACCATGCCCAATTGCAGAATACTTGCCAGGATTGTAGAAGTCCTATACTAGATAACATACATATCTCCAGAAAGTTCAGAACACTTATTGGTTAATAAGCAAGCTCGTCCTTTGGCTGGTTTTTCAGCCATACTACTTAAGTGGGCAAAGCAAGCTGAAGTGCATGGTATCTTTGGCGGTTGAAGCGCAAATCAAAGCAGGGTTTTTAGAATGAAAAGCATCAATACAATTATTGTTTTTGACATCAATTTCACCCATACTACTTAGTGGGCAAAAGTGAGCTGAAGTGCATGGTATCTGTGGGGCTTGAATGGCAAAACAATGCATAGGGATTTTCAGAATGAAAAACATCAATACAATTATATGTTTTTGACATTTGTTGCACAAAATAACATAGATATTCAGAGTTAAACACTTACTCAAATCTGACAAAGGTTTTCAAAATAACAAGTCAAAACGAAAGCAATGAGAGATGAGACGTAGAGAATGCGATAGAAGCTAGATATACAAGTGACTAGTACTAGGAGAAATCAAATAACCAGATAACTACTACTAATATACACTGGTGACTAATCTTATAGCTTCGCTGTTGGAGAATCCTCCACCAAGGCTTAAACTATGATTTTAGCTCTAAAACATTTAGTCTTATTCCTCAAATCGCAATTCATGAACATCATCTCCACAATCATCTGGAGAAATAATCCTCAAACTTCCTCTTTGTTGGCGTCACCCAAAGGAAACTCACATTCTTCATTCTCCTCTCCCACAAGTAGTCTAGAACTAGAAATAGAAAGAGAGAGAGGGGGAAGGTAGAACAAGCAGGGAAAAAAGGAGGGGGGGGGGAGAGAGAGACGGAGGGGAACATGGCAAGGAAGGGGAAAATAGAAAAAAGCTAGGCAGTGATGAGCAAGGGAAAAGAAGAGAGAGGATGTGGATCACAGGGTAGAGGAGGGAAAGAGAAGGGAAGATAAGAAAAAGAGGTGAAACAAGGGAGGCTGCCGCTGTTCAGGCTTGACAGAAATGCAACAGTCATCTGATATCAAGTGATAAAGTCCATGGCCGTGTTAAACTCCAAGCACTTGGTTTTTATTTACTGTTTTCAACTCAATATGATATTGCCCCACTTATTAGATGGATGGTTTAGATTTAAGAATGAAAATAAACAAGTTAAAGTTATTTAAAAATATATACATGTGACAATGTGACAAATCAATCTTTCACACGAGAAAAAGCCCACAGTTCAGAATTCTTTTGCAATTCAGGACTTCTGTGCTTCGGGTCCAAGTCAAAGAACAGAATATGGAAAGCACTGAATGTAATGCTGCTTTGCATTTCAGTGCACTTTAACAATTGTGTTTTACCATTTTATTTGTAGCATGAATTTCTGCCATATCCAGGTTGATTTTAAGCAACCAGAGACATTTTCTATTGTTTGATCTAGCTGGACAAATAGATTTTCAAAAACCACTATCCTCATTGCAAACAAGGATTGAGTCAGTATATCAAGCAATTATCATTCAGTACCTAATTTGACTCTTCTAAAGGATCAAAATATAATAAAAAGTGCAGAAGCCCATGAATGTAGCTCAAACAGACAATAGATACCAATTAATTATTGCAACACGAAGTAGACAAACACTTCCATATCTTCAAAAAAGTCTACCAGACTTACACTCAACAAATCTGGAGAAAAACACAAACACCAACCTGGCGGAATTGTTACTTTAACATCCTTCACTGCTTCAACTACCCCTGATCCTTTGCATTCCTTACAAAACTCCTAAAACCTTCAAAAGTTAATAATTAATCACATCTTTGCAGAAAAAATACAGTATTCAGTCATCAGCCTGGACACCCACCTTAATTATTCGACCAGATCCTCTACACAAACTGCATGTTGCGGTAAAAGGAGGAAATGTAACCTGACAATGCAATCTTAATTGTTCATCAATTTGCAAAATACAGTGATACAGGAGAAGTAAATGGCACATAAACAAGTTCTTATAACGGTTTAAAAGTTAGTAGACTTCAAAGTAAGAAGACAAACACTATATTGCTGCTCAAAACTATCCCAAGAAGCACTTACACTCCCCGTGCCTTGACAGGTGGGACATACTCTTGGTTTGGCATTAGGTGGATGACCAAGTCCATCTGAAGTTGAAGAAGACAGAAGTCATGAAGAATTTCAAATTTGCAGCAAAGATTTATAATAAGCACAAAATTTTAATGAAGAACAATTCCCTGAGATAAGTAAAAGACAGGCTGCAGAATATCACTCAATTAATCTATATACCAGAGACATTATCTATGAATTAATGTTCAGATAATTTATTTTGCTATGACTTTAGACTATGTCAAGCTGCCCAAGCCATTAATATTACCTGGATATTCAATTTTGCCCCCCATAAAAATACGGACTAACTGCGTGATCTTAACAGAACACAAAATAAATCACAAGATTATTTTGACCCATTGTCTCTAGTGCTTCTTGAATGCAAAAAGCAGTACTGTCTAGAAGAATTTATACATTCAACATCATTATCAATCATAACTCTCACAGCTAGATCTTTATAAACCATCAGAGGAATGAGAGAAAAACTATGATGAGGAAAATACAAGCCCCCTCCCCCCAAACAACAGAACAATTACTTTTCCAGAATCAAAGGGTATCTGGGAATCAACTGCATCCCAGGACCCCTCCCACCAAAAAATGATAAAAAAATGCACATTCAAATATAGAAGTGAACTAAACCCAAACGCTTTAAACATCTTCAAGGAAAAAGTTCCTAATCCATAAAGATGTATCCTCATATTAACTTTTTGCCAAAGGACATAGTCATACCTGAGGCTAATTTGGAACTATTATCATCTGAGGAATTTAGCCCCATTGTCAAATTGTTAAAAAATTATCATTGAGAGAGGAAAGTTTTTGTGTAGCATGCCAGTGACTTATTTTGATTGCAAAAAATCATATGTTCAGTGAAATGGCATGAAAAATGTCAACACAGCATAGTTGATTCAATCTGTTAGCAGGGCATGAATTTCAATCAGAAGTCAAATATTTATTCCAGCCAGCCTGAATTGCTTGACAAAATGTGAAGCTCATAAATGCATTTCTAAATTACACTAAGAATCATGACTTCATTTCCAATAGGCTCCTCAAACTCGAGTGTTAGATTTGAGTTAAAAAAAGTGTTGAGATCCCCAATTTCATATCTCCGGCCAAATTCTCAATACGCATTCTTTTTAATTTTTCTTTACCCAGATGGATCTATTATTAATGGGTAACAATTAGAGAACAGCAACTGATTGTATATCTATAAGTCACACCAGAAATCATTTGCCAAATGGTCCTTTGTAAAACAAATTCTGGAATAAATGACTTTATCCAAGGAAATCATGAAGTCTTGACCTACATAGTGTTTGATTTGAACTTGCTGATGAGACATAAACTGATTAAACTTATATTATGAACTGGAAAGTAAAAACTCCTATTCTTACAAGAAAAATACCAGTGCCTTCTCCAAAGAGAACGAAATTTCTAGTTACATCCAAAAACAACAGCACATATGAAAACAATGAGACACTACGAGATTGGAGCATAAATTTCAAAGAGAAAGCAGATCACTCACGGCAAGAATCGCAGGGGACTTCTGCATCAAAAGACAGATGTCTAGTGCATCCTTTAGCAGCTTCGGAGAAAGAAAGTAAAAGTTCCACCTATCACATCCATAGCATAAGGTTTAGCTCAGACTGAACTGAACCAAAGAGGAAAAAGATCTAATACATCATACAGGAAACTGAGACACATGTAACCTGAATATCACTAGCAAAAGTTTCGGCCTCATTTTCAAAGATCTGCAGCGTATCACACGTAGTAAATATAAAACTAACAAAAGCTGCTATTTCAGTGCAAAAGGAAAAAGTATGACAACAGTTTCCAGATACTGCTGCCACAGACAAGTAAAGGTAAACAGAGTTACCTCAGAAAAGATCTTGTGAAATGAATCAGAAAAATGAGTTCTGTAAGCATGTCTAAACCTATCAGCATCCCCAGAAGCATATTCAAAATCATCGGCCCTCTTGGATCTGTCCTTCATCTACAATGTTCATAAATGACTCATGTAGTTCACAATTTTGACTGGCAGACATGAGATGTCAAAACTACTTTAATTTAGTTTGAACAGAAAGTATTAATCACCAGGTCATATTGTTCTCTCTTTTCAGTATCTCGTAATGTCTGGAATTCACCTTCCACAACAGAGCAAAACAAAAGACATAAGCCTACTCTTGCCAGGAAAAGAAACTCTGGAGCCTGTGATTGTAGAATCAAGAAACAATTACAAACCTCATAAGCATCTCTAATCTCTTGAAATTTCCTCTTTGCAGAAGGGTTATTCTTATTAGCATCAGGATGGTACTCCTTCGCAAGCTATAAAATGGTTACAAAGAGATGAGTAGCGGGCTATAAAATGGTTACACAGAGGTCAGTATATATAAGACGTATAGACAACATCGAGACATAAAAGATCAAAATAGCATAAAAATAACCTAAAATTTTTCCCCTAAATAAATAAAACCAATGCTAACACTATATTCACTTCACTATTCCAATTTGCTTTCTGAACTTCACTCTACCAAGACTCAAGTATTCTCTTAGCCTAGAATCCATTATGATATCTTCACTGGTTCATTCCACGGTACTTTTGTCTTCTTCTATCAGTCACCTTAAAGTGAGTATCATTATCTTTGCTGCATATGTCCTAGACCATCTAAACCAATATCACCCATTTTATTCATGACTTAGCACAAAGATACAAGAAAGTATTCGATTGTTTTAACATCTTACCCTTAATAAATTATCATGAGACTCCATGTCTGATGATAGGTGTACCTTTCCGTTTTAAGTCAGGATAATGTAGGATATTTAGAGCAAAATACGCTCATTTTAAGCTGCACATAATTTGAAAGTTCCAGAAAAAGAAATGAAGACATTGAATTTACAACAAAAGGTGCATTCAATCAATCACGTCCCCGTAATATACTCGTTCCATAGCTTCGAATATCACATAGGGAGCCAAAACCAGGGCTTTGAGAAGATCATAAAGGAAATTCTATTTCATGTAGCAATTAAGAAAACCACTTCAGTCCTTTAAAACAACAAAACCATGAAATTGACATGGAACAAGAGTAAAATGAAGTTATGAAAAAAGAAGACAAAGCACAGACAACAAAAACAAAGCTTTCATAAAAGGTAGAATAAAACCCATTTTAAAATCAATAGAACCAGGCTAAAGTATATTCAAACATGTTGAAATACATCGATATGAACGCAGAGATGAAGATAGTTTCGCGATTCTCCTCAAAAGTGCACATGAATTTTGATAGTAAACCATATATTCAAAAGCATATGACTATATCTCGGTGTTAATAAATGACACCGAGCTTAAAATCAGGTTCGAGCTTTTACATTACAGTTTGAACTAAGCTTGAGCTTGACTTAAAGCATGTTAAACACAAAACAGTTTACCGATAACTTCCAAATCATTACTAATAGGACCAAAATCAGGAACTGTTCAAGCAATGAAGTGACCTTGAACATCTACCAACCATAAAATCCTAACTCAACATGAAACTTACAGCATGAAATGCCATCTTAATCTCCTCTGGGTTAGCATCTCTTGGAACACCAAGAATTTCATAGTAATCTCGCTCCATAGAGTAAGAAGCCCCTGAAAAATAAATATTAGATTTAATCATGATAACAAAGAGTACCAAAAAAGTCATCAAACAGTCAGAACAGAAAAGTGGGGGTTTAGATAATAAAATGGAGAACCTGTGGCATGAATAAAACGCTTAGATGATAACATTCCCTGGGTGACAAACTCACTAGGCTCTGCAATGAAATTGCAACTGCACAAAGCTAAATAAAGCATGTTATCAGGAATTGGGAGGTCATATTTGGAAAACATAAGTTACATTATAAAGATATGTGATCTGGACTATATTTAAACTAGATAATTGTATATCAATTTATAATATATAAGGTGATACAGTCAATACTACAAAGAAAAATGCAGATTGCCTATCAAAGTCAAGTTATTAGCTAGCGCCAATGTATATTTAATAGGATCAATGTGCACAAAGAATACAGTAGTGTTCAAAAAAAAACATAGGAATATCACAAGAATCCAAAACTTACAAAGACTAAAGCAGCACAAAACCATCTTGATTATATTTTCCTACACTAGATTCTGAATGAAGCCCTCTAGTTAAGGAGGATTCATATGCTTGCTTGTAGATTTGTTCTCTATGGAAGAAGTTTCTTCACCTTTTTTTTTTTCCCAGGTTACTCGAGATCTGGCAAAAGTTAAAGCAGCACCCCAAAATGAAAATCTTAATTAATCTTCCAGATAAGCGTATGATTTCTGTTCCAAAATATGAATACTATCCTTTGTAATTCAAACGAAATTCCTATAGCAAATTAGGATCCACCGAATGTTCTTTAAAATTTATCGAGTAAATGACCTTCTTAGTCAAATGCATGGTTCTTTACGTTGATAAACACTCTAAAAAGAACTTGGAAAAGATTAATCACTGAGACTCAAGCGAAGCCTTTGAAACATCTCCTCATTTTAAGACTTATTCCTGGGTAATGCCACAAATTTGCCAACCTCTACTTGGTTCTACTTCAAAACCTTTCGAGTTTTGTACGTATTATTCTTTTATCCCAAAAACTAGTAGAAATGACAAAACCATCTTATTCAAAATAAAAATAATACTAATCAGACGAAGAGTGCCTTAAAAGTAGTAACTATGCATATACTAATAATAGCTTACGCACTTCAGGTAAGCAATATATGCACAAAAATAACGTTGCACATATATGTTTTTACATGTGAGCTTCTTACATCTCCGGCGAAACATTTCTCGCTTGACTTGCGAAACCATTTCCCGAATTTGCCTCTTATCAACTGAGGATTCTGGAAAACCTGAACGCGGAGACTGGAATATAGAGAAGAAATTTTAAAAAGACAAAAAAGATAAAGTTTCCTTCCATGTAATTTGTTCCAGTGTCTCAAAAAAAAAAAAAATTGCTGCTCCAGAACATTACCAAAATTCTCTGCAAAATTGAATGAGTAGAAGAAGACAGCAAATTTAGCCGTCGCATTTTAAAACTAGAATTCAATTTTTTACAAGAACCAAGGAAATGGAGGTTCGGAGTGAGAGAATTGATGAAGAGGTTATCAAAAATGACACCAAATTGATACTGAAGGGGACTAGGGTTTAAAATTAACCGTTAAACGTTGAACAGAAATGGCTGATTGGTTTCGAAGGGTTTGATTGGTCCGCAAAAAAAAAGATTGCGTTCATCTTTTTGCTGAAGTATTTATGATTGTAACAAAAATTAAAAAAGTAGTTACTGTTTTTAAATTTTAAATTTTTTATACAGTATATATTTCATATTAGAAATCACTTACATTTTGCGTTTTAATTATTTTTGTTCTTCTTTTTTTAACAAAAAATTATTTTTATATACATAAATTTTTTTCTAAGTGAAATTACGAATATTGCAGTGAAATCGAGGTAATGCTAATTACGCTAAAAGCACATATTATAATTTTAAAAATAATTTTATTTATTCATAATTTATATAGAGAAGAATGTAGAATGATGATTGGAAAGTTAAACAAATGCTACTTTTCTAGTGCAGTTATGTTTATAGTTAACTTAAGTTAATTGGTCTAATAAGTTTTTTATTATATAATTTGTATAGCATTTAAGAATAGAAGAAATGTCATAAAATGATAAATTACTATAAAAAATGATGGTTCGTGACTGTAATATGACTCTTTTAAAGTTTTATGCGATATTTAAATTTTAACATATATAATTAATTTTAAAAATTTATATATATAAAAATATAAAATAAAGTTTTTGATTAAAAAGAGAAAAATAAAAATAGTTTAAAGACTAATAACTAATTTCTTTTTTATTTATCAGGTAAAAAAAATTTAAAATAAAAGGCAAAAACTTTTAGAATATTTTGTATCAAGGATAAATAAGTTAATTTGGTATTAAAATTTATTATAATTTTGATTTTTGTCTTTCAACTTTAAAGTGAATGATTGGTGATTTTAAATTATGAAAAAGGATCAAACCTTATTTTCCATCTATTTTTATGTTAAAAATATAACAGTACAAACCATATGACATTCACATAACTTTCGTAAAATATTTTATTTAATATAATTAAATAATCAAGTTTTTTTAATAAATCTATTTTGACTTTTCTAAAAACTTTTTTTGAGTTTTTTTGTTTAAAATTAAATTTAAAATCTGTTTGATAAAAAAAAATTGTCTTTTGAAGTTTGATGAAGAAGACTTTTCCTATATTTTTTAGGTTTTTGTTGAAGTTAAAAGCTATCACATGTAGTCTAAAAAAAGACAGTTGATGAAAAAGATAAAAAAATATTCATAAAAAAAGAAAAAGAGAAAAAAGAAATAAGAAGAAAGTTAATTTTTTTAAAAAATATGATAATTACATTAACTAAAATATCTTTAAAATATTCACATATAAGTCACACGATATATTTTATTAGTTATTTAATAATAAACATAAACAGAAAAATAAGTTATCATGTTTTTTTATAATTTAATAGCACAAAAATTTTATTTTGAACTTGAAGAATAAAAATCAAAATTTAGATAAAGTGCAAGGGTAATTAAGTTGCATATCCTTGTGTAAAAATGGGGTCAAATATACTTAATTTCTTTTATTTAAACAATTTAACATTTACTAACACATAAAATCTACAATTAAACTCTTAAGTTAATGAAAAGATTATTATTATTACTCACCTGTTGAAAAACTATTTTTATTAATATTTTTCCAAAATAAAAATAAACATTCAATTTAAAAAATTTAAATTAATCAAGAAATTATATACTATATTCGGCTACTAAAAATGACTAGCAAAGAATTTTTACGCCTAAGTGATTAGATTATAATTCGACAAAAGTTGTTCTACTCCTCTTTTCTCTTCATTTGTATATAAAACTTTTAAACCAACTATCAAAATTTATCTATCTAAAAAACACCATCAAAATTTATCAATATCCCAAATAAAGGAAAAAGGGCCAAATGGTAACTTCAGAGATATAAGAGGGTGTAACTGAAAATAGGACCGCCCATCTTCTTCTTCAAACCTTGGAGCAGCCTCCCCATCCAAGTGAAGGGTTGGCAATGGCAGTTGGCGGGCATTTTCCAAATTGGACCAGGTGAAACAGCTGTCTTTTTCTCCCTTTCCCTCCATAGTTGCTTGTTTTTCGAACACCAGAGATATTTTCTCTCTCTCTTAGACATTTGAATTGGCAAAAGAAACTGCAGCAAGAACGCAATGATGGCGAGCTTCTGGAGGCATTTCTCGTCAGAAATAATGTCATATGGTAAAACGGTGTCGTTTAAAAAGGTTAAGGCCCAGAAAACTGATGATGACTACCTAAGGAGTCGGATTCTAAAGCTTGTGCTTCCACGGATGAGCGCCACCAACGTGCTTCAGAATTGGTTTAACGAAGGCCGCCGGGTCTCGGTCTCTCAGCTCCGTGACATTGCCAGGCTGCTAATGAGACGGCGACGTTTCAAACATGCTCTCGAGGTCTTAGATTCTTTTACAATATGATCCTTTTGCTTTGGTAAATTTAACTTTTGCATAAAGGTCCAGTCTTGGTATTACGGGAAGACAGCTAGGTTTCCCTCTTTTTTTCTCTTCTCTTCTTGAATTTCATTATATATTATGCTGATTCGTCGGAGCATGTTATATAGTAGTTCAGAAGAACTATGGCGAAGTTAAATTTTTATGGTGAACAAAATTATAAATAATCATTCTTGGTACTTGGTGGTTTAACTAAGTGATCGGAAGGTATTTTAAGAAGAGTGGGTTTCGAAAGCTGTAGCATCATTGATAATGAGTTGTGAGCTGATTTTCTGATGCTAATATTGGAGTAAGCAAAGAAACTGAATCATTGTATACTGACACCAAAGAGTAATGCGACTTAGTGGAAAAGAAGCAAGTGTATTTCAGTATGTGCTGAAAGGCTCACAATGGCCTCTTTGATGAAATAAACAGAGTCAGAATTACAACGCCAAGCAAGTGAGGATGTAAACTATAACTATAAAATATTTATGAGGGATAATGCAAACAACGCCATTGTGTTCTGTGTTCTTTTGCCATTTTCATTAGAAAGTTAACCAAAAGGAAAATATGTTCCCGTTTCACTTTGGCTATGGCTTTTTGGTTTCCTGTTTGTTGCATTAAATGCTTAATGGAATGCAACTATCTGTAAATTACAATATTGGCAATGGAATCCTAACCAAAAGCTATCCAGAGCTTCTTTTCCTTTTGCAGGAATTTGCATAAAAAAATTCCATATAAAAATTAATGTGTCTGCCATCCCATAATATTCACAGATACTGAATTGGATGGAAGTCAATGACAGCACTTGTATGTTGCCCAGTGATCATGCCATGAGGTTGGAATTAACAATCAAAACCCATAATCTGAAGGAAGCTGAAGAGTATTTTGAGAGTTTACGTAGTTCTGTTTCAAAGAAAGCTGCTTCTCTTCCTCTTCTTCACTCTTATGTTAAAGAAAGGGCCACCGAGAAGGCTGAAGCTTTCATGCTAAAGATGAATAGGTTGGGACTAATTGTAAGCCCTCATCCATTTAATGAAATGATGAAGCTTTATATGGCCACTTCAGAGCAGGAGAAAGTGCTCTCCGTCATCCAGCAGATGAAGCAGAACCACATACCAAGAAATGTCCTTTCATATAATCTCTGGATGAACGCATGTGCAGAGGTATCTGGGGCTGCATCGGCTGAATTGGTTTACAAAGAAATGATAAATGATAAAAATATTGTGGTAGGATGGAGCTCTTTCAGTTCTTTGGCAAATATCTACCGAAAATCAGAGCTTATTGACAAGGCTTTTTGGGCACTAAGACAAGCAGAGAAGAAATTATCCACTACTAACCGCCTTGGTTACTTATTTCTCTTGACAATTTATGCAGCTTTAAACAGTAAGGATGAAGTTCTACGGCTTTGGAAAATCTCCAAGAGTGTAGAGGGAAGAATTACATGCGCCAATTACATGTGTATCATATTGTGTTTGGTGAAGCTTGGGGATATTAAGGAGGCTGAAAAGATTTTTCTGGAGTGGGAATGCCAGTGTAGGACATATGATATTAGAGTTCCCAATATTCTTCTAGGTGCATACTCAAGGAATGGATCAACGAAAAAAGCTGAATCTTTACTCATCCGCTTATTGGACAGGGGCGGACAACCAAATCTTAGGACTTGGGAGATAATCATGGAAGGATTGGTAAGAAACCCTGGCATGGATACAGGTGTACATACCCTGATAAAAATCTTTGATCAGTCTGTTTGAACATTGTGACTGGAGATCATCCCTAGTATGTTGGTCTCAATCATGGACATGTCTGGTGTTCTCAAAAGTTGAAGATCCAAAAGAGTACCTTAAGATTATCAAGCATTCAGGCCTTCCAATTTTACCAGTCAGTGAGTTTCATTGCTTAGAATGACAGCCTACTCTGGAAAGGCCTGTTCTGGACATTCCGTAACTGATACTCAAGGAAGGAAATGATATGGATCTTGACACTTCTGACTCATTTAGAAATTAAATCTGCGAGCCGAATGCTGCAGATGTGACAGAAGCTTCTCACAAGTTTTTTACGGAGAATCTATGCTCTTTCTTCCTTATTGGAGCTGAAAAGAGGTGGAGATTGAAATCTTTGTTTCCAACCACTATCTCTTTCTCCCTACTGAGTTGGAATAAAATGTGGTAAGAGAACCAGCTACAATCTTTAGTATTGCTACTCAGATATCTGAAGCTGACTTCTTTTTCACTTTTCTTCTTTATGCTTTTCTGAACTTTAAAAGAGGAAAATAGCAGAAGAGAAGATATGTTCCAGATTGCTTCTGTCTGCTGCATATGTACAGCTAGGCAACAAGTGAGATTCCCATTGTTTCAAGTAATTGATTATCTTTCCACAGTATCTCTAGCTGCATTTATAGCAAAGCATTTACCTTTATCCTTGGATGCTTTTTCCTTTTATTTTTAATTTTTTTTTTTAGTTTTATGGCTCTGACTGTAGATATTTAGTCTAAAATTCATTTTTACTCTTTTCCTCATATTCATTTTTCTTTGTTTCCTTTTATTTGTTGGATATATGGTTCAAACCGCAGATATTTATGGTAAACATTTTTATTACCCTGGGGATCATTTTTGTTTTCTATTGTTCTTATGTGTATACATATCACTCGTGGTCCAAACTGCAGATATTTACATTAAACACCATTAGTGCGGATGTTTGATACGTGCTTATGTTGAATTTTGGATTATTCAAGAGTATAGTCCAATAATTGAACACGTTACCCTCTAGCGGCAAATGCAGGATGCTAGGCCATGTTATTTATAGCAGTCAATTATTTTCTGGATGTTTCCTTGCCAGTAGTGAACTGTTCTGATAGCTCACTCCTTTGCGAATATTGACATCAATATATCATGAACCCATAAATTCCATAGAATAAATGTTATCCCTGTGGAGTAGTTTTGTGATTGTAAATATCATTTATAAATTAATTCTAGGTTTTGCATTTCTAAGTTTTAGATAGATAATATGTTAGATGAAGAAATGTGAACATATCTTGGTGGAATTTATTTCAGCAAAATCTGAATTTTACTTTATATGAATTGGGCAGAAATGAGT
The DNA here is from genome assembly GCA_030512225.1 of Rauvolfia tetraphylla. Taxonomy (NCBI): domain Eukaryota; kingdom Viridiplantae; phylum Streptophyta; class Magnoliopsida; order Gentianales; family Apocynaceae; genus Rauvolfia; species Rauvolfia tetraphylla. The sequence continues at coordinate 5,162,299 of JAJQKT010000058.1, read as the reverse complement.
AATACCACTGTTTGTCATCATTAATGAAAGAGGTAATCTTTTATTTAGATAATCATGTTTTGGTTTCCATAACAACATCTGATGGATACAACTATTGCTCCTTGAGCAGTTACCTTGATATATCTGAAATGACTTCAAAATGGTAAATGATTTTTTATGGTAAAAATAATTTGCAGGACTAAAGCGAAATTCTAATTCATCGAACTAGAGGATTTTGCTTCAGGTTGATGAAGCAGCAAGCAAAATCTTTTGAAAGCTTTTGTTGTGCTCTAGCAGTGTTTGGTAAGGTGGCACACATTCTTTCAAAATGGGATCTTCAAGGACATACTTAAACCATGCAGAAAGCACAGGCATGGTGTCGTCATGGATCAGTTCGATGTTCACAATTTCTTCTACAATTCGAGCCCAGCATCCAATCCAGGCGGCAGCAATATCAGTAAAACCTATTTTATCGACGCCAAAGCAGCATTTCCCATTTAGCCCACTTTCTAATGCTTTCAGATATTCACGAACCTCTTTTGCACTCTTTTCCTGCTCCTCTCCTACCTTGGAGAAAGTATTCATGATTGCTGGCACACACTGACAAGATATATTCATAAACATCAACAGCGGTGCATGAAAATAAACTTCCAATTGAAATTTAGGAAGAGTTCCTAGTCATCTGCTTATTATCGATAGGAAATATATTACTAGTAAGAGCGGCCTTCTTTTGCTGGCTGTTTCAAACCAAAATTACTTTTTATGAATTGTGGAATCATTTCTTACCTTCTCATCCGCAAACTTAGCCCAGAATCTTGCCTGAGCTCTTTCATAAGGATCTTCAGGGAGGAGAGGGTTTTGCTTCCATACTTGATCGATATACTCGAGTATTACTAGTGATTCTGCTATGGGCTTCCCCTTGTGTATCAGAACTGGAATCTTCTTGAGAACAGGATTGGACTGCAAGAGCAGAGGGCTCTTATTTGAAAGATCTTCTTCAAGATACTCGTATTCAATTCCTTTCAGTTTCAGTGCCCACTTGACCCTGAGAGCAAAAGGACTTGCCCAATATCCGAGCAACTTGACTTCCTCTCCTGCCATTCTTGAAGCTCTATAATTTGTATGATACAACTTGATCGAATGGCGTGGTTGTGAGGGGCTTTTAAAGGAAGGGAATTAATATTTGTGGCTCCCATTTTGATATTTGCAGTTCTCTCTCTCCTTCCCTCTTTATTTCGTTTAACACTTCTGACTACATCTTGTTTTTTGGTTGATGGTGATGTAATTATATTTTAATTTTAATTTTTATTTATTTTTCTTTTTTTAAATTTTGTTTATTATTTTTAAATTGATATAATTAATATCGAATTAAAATAATATATAACGAAATATAATAAATATAAAAGTAAAAATATTTTTTTATTTTTAAATTAAAAATTTTTACATTTTTAATAACTCTTACCATTTTCAACTAGGTTTATGAACAGTATCCCTGCCAACAGTAGTGAGAGTACTGTTTATGATTCTGCTAAAAATATTAAAAATTAATTTAAGAAATAAAAAATATATTTTTATTTTAAATTATTTTATATTTTATTGTGTATTATTTTAATTTAATAGTAATGTTTAAATTTTAAAAAATAATAATAATAAATTAAAAATAAATAAAAAATAAAAATAAAATATAATAATAATTAATAATATAATATATTATAATAAAAATTTATTTTCCTCCTTCTCTATCACAAAACACTTTCTCGGGATTCCTTACAATCCCCTGAGAGCTCCATGAGGGAATCTCGCTCTCGGTCCCTGGATAGAAATGTGGCAAGAAAAAATTTTTATTTTATTAAAAATTTAATTTTATAAATTTTAAATATAAAAATTTTTTAATTAAATATAATACAAATACACTTAATCTCCCCGTCGTTGGCACTCAAACATATCTTTTGTCACTTCAATTCACTTTCAAGGAATCCGGGTCAAAGAAGGCTACCAGGATCCGCATCTACACTGGATATTCATCCCCAAAATATCTTTTTAACCTTTGAAAGTCATGTTTTGGCAACTTTTTATAAGTCGATGTCACTTCAAACCCTGGGCGGGTGAAGGGGGCGGCGGCTGCCTCATCAATATTTTTGGAATTCTTGGCTTTTTAGGTTTAATTATGAATTTTTTCTCTCTAAAAATATATTTCGTCTCCTGATTTTTTTATTTTGCTAATAAATTTTAAAATAAAAAGTAAAAATTTCCTAGAGCTAATTAATTTTTTTTAAATTTATATTTTTTATTTTATTTTTAGTTGGACTAGTTAGTATATATCTTTTTTAATTTTTTTAAAACTTCATTTTGAACCTTCTTGATTTGATTTTTCATTATGTTGGACATTACTTTATTTTCCTTCAAGCTGAGTTATGGATTTATTTATTCTTATTTTTAAGTTTTGTTTGGTAGCACCTTAGCCTTGTTCTTCGCCCCAACACCAATCCATCCCGCCTACGTCAAAACCTAAACTAAAATTTGACCAATTTAAATCACTTTAGATCTCACTCCAGTAGACGACAAGCGGTGTTAAGCGGTAATTCGCATTCAAGTGAAAAATTGCTGCGGATGGGGAAGGAGGAGAACATGATGATGGATGGTTCTAACTTCCTTTAATCTAACAAATCCTGCTTAACGCAAGGGAAACAAAGAAAGAAGTGTGTCAAGGAGGATCCAGGCGTTAATATATTTCACAAAGACCTCGCTATTTTACCGTTTTACAAAAAAAAAAATTAAAAGTATATTTAAATTAAGTTTAATTAAAAAATTTTATATTTAAATTTTTTATAAAAATAAAATTTAATTAATAAAAATACAATTTAAATGATACCTTATAGTTTTAGGGTGATGACGAAGTGTGGTAAGGGAGGAGGATATTTACAGTAATGGTGGCTGACCTGCTTTTCTACGTCACTCCCTTCCTCCGCACCTGTGAGAACAAAAATATACAATAGTCAAAGGAAGCCAGCCTAGCTGGCAATGATATGTCCCTCAACCCAAAGGTGAGGGTTCAAATCTCACCAGAATTATTCAAATTTTTCGGAGTATATATGAGCTGATAGAACAATTAAAGTTACTCTTATTGTCAGCAACAAAGTAAGAGTTCAACTCCTGCTAAAAACTTGAAAGCTATTTTTGAGAAAAATATAGTAAAACAATCAATTTAAAACAGATCCTTTATGCGTACAGAAACTTTGAAAACTTAGAAATTAGTTCGTACACATCCCGCGATTTACATACTACATAACTTAAGAACATAGTTATAAGGTTCAGAAATAGTTAAACTTAACTTAAATACCTAAATTATCAATATATATATATATATATATATATATATATATATATATATATATATATATATATATATATATATATATATATATATATAAAATAAAAAAGCTGAAAAGGCAATGACCAAAGTTCTATATCCTGATCTCCAAGCTTTCCCAGAAGGGATCATGCTAGGAGTTCTATATCACAAAATTCTACTATAGTTAAAATCTGTAGTACTAACAGAGAGATTAAACTGCAAGCAAAATAAGTCTAGACAGAATATGTGAGTACACATCATGGTGGAATTTATTTCAGAAGAATCTGAATTTTACTTAATATGTATTGGGCAGAGAGGAGGAATACCACTGTTTGTCATAATTAATGAAAGACGTAATCTTTTATTTAGATAATTATGTTTTGGTTTCCATAAATGTGGATACAACTATTGCTCCTTGAGCATTTAATTACTTTGAAATGGTAAATGATATGTATGGTAAAAGTATTTTGCAGGACTAGAGCGAAATTATAATTCGTTGAACCGAAGGATTCTGCTTCAGGTTGGTGCAGCGGCATGCAAAATCTTATGAAAGCTTTTCATGTGCTCTACCACTGTTTGATAAGGTGGCACACATTCTTTCAACTTGGGATCTTTAAGGACAAACTTCAACCACGCGGAAAGCACAAACCTGGTGTCTTCATGGATCAGTTTGATGTTCACAATTTCTTCTACTACTGGAACCCAGTATCCAATCCAGGCGGCAGCAATATCAGTAAAACCTATTTTCTCGACTCCAAAGCTGCATTTCCCATTGAGCCCACTTACTAAGGATTCCAGATATTCACGAGCCTCTTTTGCGCTCTTTTCCTGCTCCTCTCCTACCTTGGAGAAAGTATTCGCGACTGCTGAATAACACTGACAAGATTTATTCATAAACGTCAATAGCCGTGCATGAAAATAAACTTCCAATTTAAATTTTGGAAGAGTTCATAGTCATCTGCTTATTATCAATAGGAAATATATTACTAAGAGCGGCCCTCTTTTGCTGGCTGCTTCAAACCAAAATTACTTTATGAATTGTGGAATCATTTCGTACCTTCTCATCAGCAAACTTAGCCCAGAATCTTGCCTGGGCTCTTTCATATGGATCTTCAGGGAGGAGAGGGTTTTGTTTCCACACTTCATCAATATACTCGAGTATTACTAGTGATTCTGCTATGGGCTTCCCATTGTGTATCAGAACTGGCATCTTCTTGTGAACAGGATTGGACTGCAAGAGCAGAGGGCTCTTATTTGAAGGATCTTCTTCATGGTACTCGTATTCAATACCTTTCAGTTTCAGTGCCCACTTGACCCTGAGAACTAAAGGACTTGCCCAAAATCCGAGCAACTTTACTTCCTCTCCTGCCATTCTTGAAGCTCTGTAAATTGTGTGCTACAACTTGAAAGAATGCCGTCGTTGTGAGGGGCTTTTAAAGGAACAAGGCACTCAGATAAACCTCCAGTCACTTCAACTCCACTTTCCAGAAAACCGGGTCAAAGAAGACTTCCAAGATATTAGATATTCTTCCCCAAAATATTTTGTTTACATCTTAGAGTCATGTTTTTGCAACTTTTTATCAGTCGACGTCACTTCGAACAATGGGCGGATGTATCGGGGAGCGGGGTCTGCGGCCGCCTCCCTAACATTTTGAAAAGTCATTGTTTTTTAAGATTTAATTATGAATTTTGTCTGCCTCCATTTTTTTTAGTTTATTAATAAATTTTGAAAAGATGAAACAAATTTCTTCAGCTAATTAATTTTTTTTTTCTTTTTAATTTCAATCTTCTTATTTTTAATTTGACTTTTATATTTTTTTATCCTGATCTCCAAGCATTCCTGAAGGTACAGTAAAGGATATTAAATTGTAATGAGTCAGGGATAGTAATGCTGAAGTCCGTTTGTTAAGGTCTTTACATCAAAGGGAAGCAACGCTTCTAAATGGTCTTACATATGTGGAACTCGGGGGATTGGGGATAGTGAGAGCAGAGAGAAATTTTAGAGGTGCAACAGCTTAGTTCCCCACCTAAACAAGTATTGATTTGGTTTGTTCTTTGTAAAACTTATTGGATGTTTGAGAAAATTGCACTGAAGTGAAACTCCTTGGCTTTGCTTTTATTTAGCCAATTGAACTCCCAATATAACTGATATATTTGGACGTTGAAGTTTCTGGAGCATTAGCCTAGATCGATTTACATTTATAAGGCACCTAGAAGACAAAACTGAGAAAGAAGAGAATTAGGGCTACTCCTGAGGGACATCTATTTGGAAAAAGCTACAGTTGCTTGTAATTGCAAAACCTGTCCACTTAGTGGCACCGGTATATATACAATTTCAATTCATATTTATTTCAACTATTCATCTTGTAAAAACTTTCTCATTCTTTCCATCTTCAATTGCAAGATATGCCAGTTTCCTATACAAATCGAAGTGCCAAAACCGTACCATCATTATTGATTTTGAAGCACATGCAAGGGACCTCAGAGCAAGTGTGGGTTAAAAAAATTTGCCACACCTTCATTTTGTAAAATCCAAACTCAAATCAAGAAACGCGACTTCGTTGTCTTTCAACAACAACAAGAAAAAAAAGCTTCTTCATAGCATCGCAAACAAAGTTTAACCTCACAACTATCATATGTAACTATTTTACATAATTGACTAAGGAAAAAAAACAAACAAACAGAAGCTTTTGACGGGCAATTTGTCCTCAACTGATCTGCCTAGTTTATAAACTAATTCCAGGTTTTGCATTTCCATAAGTTTTAGATAGATGATATGTTAGATGAAGGTATGTGAACACACATCTTGGTCGGATTTATTTCGGCAGAATCTGAATGTTACTTAATATGTATTGGGCAGAGTGGAGTAATACCACTGTTTACCAGAATTAATGAAAGACGTAATCTTTTATTTTGATAATCATGTTTTGGTTTCCATAAGTACATCTGATGGATACAACTACTGCTCCTTCAGATCTTTATGGTAGACAGAATTTGCAGGACTAGAGCGAAATTATAATTCACTGAACTGAAGGATTCTGCTTCAGGTTTGTGCGGCAGCAAGCAAAATCGTCTTCATATGCTCCACCAGGGCTTGATAAGGTGGCATACATTCTTTCAAATTGGGATCTTCAAGGACAAACTTCAACCAAGCGGAAAGCACAGGCATGGTGTCTTCATGGATCAGTTTGATGTTCACAATTTCTTCTGCTATTCGAACCCAGCATCCAATCCAGGCGGCAGCAATATCAGTAAAACCTATGTTCTCTCCTCCAAAGCAGCATTTCCCATTGAGCCCACTTTCTAAGGATTTCAGATATTCGCGAGCCTCTTTTGCGCTCTTTTCCTGCTCCTCTCCTACCTTGGAGAAGCTATTCATAATGGCTGGCACACACTGACAAGACATATTCATAAATATCAATAGCCGTGCATGAAAATAAGCCTCCAATTTAAATTTTGGAAGAGTTCATAGTTATCTGCTTATTATCGATAGGAAATATATTAAATTACTAAGAGCGGCGTTCTTTTGCAGGCTGCTTCAAACCAAAATTACTTGTTATGAATTGTGGAATTATTTCTTACCTTCTCATCAGCAAACTTAGCCCAGAATCTTGCCTGGGCTCTGTCATAAGGATCTTCAGGGAGGAGAAGGTTTTGTTTCCATACTTCATCGATATACTCGAGTATTACTAGTGATTCTGGTATGGGCTTCCGCTTGTGTATCAGAACTGGAATCTTCTTGTGAACAGGATTGGACTGCAAGAGCAGAGGGCTCTTATTTGAAAGATCTTCTTCATGGTACTCGTATTCAATTCCTTTCAGTTTCAGTGCCCACTTGGCCCTGAGAGCAAAAGGACTTGCCCAATATCCGAGCAGCTTGACTTCCTCTCCTGCCATTCTTGGAGCTCTGTAATTTGTATGTTACAACTTGAAAGAATGCCGTCGTTGTGAGGGACTTTTAAAGGAACAAGGCACTCCGATAAATCTTTCAAGTCCACCGTCCAGAAAGCGGGGTCAGAGTTTTTGCAATTTTTTATCAGTCGACGTCACTTCAAAGTATGGGCGGGATCTCGGGGGGAGTGAGGTCGCCGACCGCCTCACGAACATTTTGATAAGTCTTTGTTTTTTAAGATTTAATATGAATGTTGTCCGACCCTCAAATTTTTTTTGTTTACTAATAAATGTTAAAAAGATCACACAAATTTGAATAATTTTTTAAAAAATTATCTTTCTTTTTAATTTTAATCTTATTATTTTTAATTTGATTGTTATGTATTTTTTATTTTTTAAAATTTTATTATAAATGTCTTTAATTTAATTTTTAATTAAATATAATCTCTTAAATGATAAATTCTATTTTAATATTCTTTAATTCAAATTGAGTTGTTAATTTATTTTTCTTATTTTTAAACTTGATTCTGTATCACCTAAGTCTTGATTCTTCACCCTAACACCAAAGTCTTGAATATATTCTATGAATGTTGGTTCGGTTTCAATTCCATTTTTAGTTTAAAATTTTAATTTTTAATTTAATTTTTAAAAAAAATATAAAATCGAATCAAATTAAATTTTTTAAAAAATTAAATTAAATTGAAATAAATTTTTGAATTTTGATTTGGTTCGATTGAAAAATAAAATTAAAAAAGAAAAAAAAACGTATTTTAATAATACATTCTTAAAAATAATTTTATTTTAAAATTTTAATTTTAATATAAAAATATATTATCAAAATATATTTATATATAATTTTTTTAAAATTTTAATTTTCGATTAAGTGAAAGATGAACATGCCGGTGACTAAAAGAAAAGTTACTAATTACTAATGAGGAGCTGAGAATCAATGTTGCAATTCCTGAACTAAATTTCACAAAAAAATTTATAAATCAAATCAAATCGAAATAAAAAAATTAAAACATATATTTCAATTCAATTTGATTCAATTTTTCGAATTACGCCAAATAATGAATATCTCTAATCCACCTTGCATCAAACCCTAAACTAAAATTTAACCTGTTTAAATCATTTCAAATCTCACTCCAATATACAAGTGGTGTTAAGCGATAATCTCATTCAAGAGAAATTGCAGCGGATGTGAAAGGTGGACATCACGCCTCCAAGCTTCCCGGTGAACACGAAGATTGATGGCTCTAATTCCTTTTCAATATAACAAATCTTGCTTAACGCAAAGGAAACAGAGGAAGAAGCGTGTCAAGGAGGATCCAGACGTTAGCATACGTCATAAGACTTCGGTATTCTAAGTTGTTTTATCTTTGCAGGGATTTTTCATTCTTAGAGTTTTGGGGATGGCGAAGTGTGGTTAAGGAGCAGGAGACTTGCAGTCATGGTAGCCACCTGCTTTTCTACCTCCCTCACTCCCTCCACACCTGTTAGAACAAAAATATACAATAAAGACGCTGAACAGGCAATGAACAAAGTTTTATATCCTGACCTCCAAGCATTCCTAGAAGGTACACTAAAGGCTATCATACTAGGAGTTCTATATCACAAAACTCTACTATAGTTCAAATCTGTAGTACTGCCAGAGAGATTAAGCAAAATAATTTGAGACTTCAGGCCGCGCCCGTTGCAGCAGAAATGAATGAGGGGCATATCAAGAAGGAAGCTCTCGCAAAAGTTCTGAATCATGGTTCAGATATATGTGGCACTACAAGAGAGACGAGAGCGCCATTGAAACATTTCGAGAGATTCGATCATGTATTTGTTCCTGCATGAACACATTACCACCAAATCAGAAAGTATTTAGAATCAAATTTATCGAATTCTGTTGATCACCTTCCCCGTTAAGAAAAACTGTACAAAAATTGGCCCATTGGTTTCAAAATTATGCTAATAGTTCCCATGAACAACCCTTTTATGCAGGAGATAAATCATAGTTTAAACCATCGCAGGTAACTAGCATCTTGAAGTTTCACGGTTGCCGGAATCAACAACCTCCGACTTAAGTTTTTAACAAATTAAACATACCTTTGTTGCGGCTATGCCAAACTTTGAGTTCGTTATTGTCTCAAACAAGAATATGTATCTGCCATTTAAGGAAACATATCACCAAAAGCAGAAAAACAGCGGCGATAAGAAAGGCCATAAAAAGAATATGCAAAAGGCAGAAAAACAGTGATAAGTTCTTTGGTTTCCTAGAAATACAAACACTACAAGATTTTTTCATGCCATTATTAGCAAAAAACTATCAAGTTTTTTTTCACTTCATATGATACAAACAAGAAGCAGATGAGAATAACAAGATTAACATACCGCCATGCTAATTCAGAGACCAGGTCTTCTGGAGCATCAGGTAAGACCTAGCAAGGGAATCATAATTATTAAATCAGCCAGTGAATTTTTATCGATGGAGACTGAAACTTTTAGTGGAACAATAAAATTGCATACTAAGGCTTACCTCATCTTCATAGGGATTGCTATGATCTTTAAACCAAAGCCTCAAAAACTCCTAAGAATTTCAGTTATTATGAGAGTCAGCCCACTGAATATGTTACCACAACTCAGTTATTATTAGAGTCAACTTTGTCCTAAATGAAAATGCAAGCTCCGGAACAAAGTAAGAACTAACAGAGAAAGTAATTTCAATGAACCTTATCCACATTTTCTGGTTCAAGACCATTCCAAAAGCGTTCTTGATACGAATGAGCAATCCAATATCTGCTTGAGTCAGGCGTATGCACCTAAACAAAGGAAAAAAGGAGAGTCATATATCCTCATAAAATGAGTGAGAATCCTCTATCCTCGCAAAATGGGTGACTTGCTGTGAATGCAAAGAATCTAACCAAGAAAAAGACGCATCATTTAGAAACAGAATAATTTACCTCATCTATTAACAGAATAGTACCATCAGGTGCCTTCCCGAATTCATATTTAGTGTCCACCAGTATTAGACCATGTTCCATTGCAACGCCCTGCAGGTTCATATATGAAATGAATATTAGAGAGGCTCTATAATATGGTAGAAATATACTAGCCCATCCAGCTCTTGTTTTACAAGCACCATTATCTTTGTAAAATAACATCCTCAGTTGCCATGTTTGCAGTTGTTTCATCAAATATCTGAGTGCAAGCACTTCTTTTCTTTTCTTTTAGGTCCATATTTCATCAAATTTCCAGCAACTGTGAAGAGGTGCAACATCATAAGCAATAAACTGCCTCAAAAATACTCATTTATGCAAACTACTATAAATATTATCAGAAGTGGAAATGGTTTTAATGCATCTTTAAATGGCACTCTTTTTATTCTGACCATTTTTTGGTTTGACTTACTATGTCAAGAAAAAAGCCTGAGCATCTTTGCTATCAACAACCAAGTCAGGGGCGCAAAAACTAGGGGAACTTTCCCATAAGAAAAACCAATTTAATTACCTGGCCATATTCAAATAACCTCACTGCCTTCTCCCTTGCTTCATCATAATCAGCTTGAGTCATCAAACCGCATTGAACTATCTGGAACAAAAGAATTCCCAGCTTAAATAGGGCTTTGCAATCTAATACTAAGATGACAACTGAAACAATTAAGTTTACTCTCTGTTTCCTGTTTTCTGGGTGAAAATAGGTTTTAATGATCCCACCTTTTTGAATCACAGTTTTTACTTGAGAAAAGACAAAAGCTGTCCAATTTTCTGAATCTCAGACTTCGAAATTGAGATTAGATAATTGAGAAGATTGTTTAACCATCAAAACAAGGAAAAACTATTGTTGGGCATTTCTTCAAAACTGCATCTTGAACTTGCCGCGAAAGGACAATGCCATCTTTACTCAAAAGCATAATACCTATACCTAAAGAGGACCCCCATTATGCAAAATCATCAATCCCTAGGCCTCATCCTAACCTCGGCAGTGGAATTTCAAGATGATTAAGAAATATCAGGGACAAGATAAGGAATGAAGGGAAACAGGAAAAAAACTGTGAAGAGAAAGGGCCAAAGATTTAGGAATAGCCTTTTTAATTTCAGTTAACAGGACACCTACCAAACAGTGAGCATAGCTGACTAAATAGGCTAAAAATAATGAAAATAATAAACTAGCAAGTAGGGATTAATGCCTCCCCCCGCAAAAAAAAACCCCATTTTTTAAAGCAGGTGAAGATTTCTCAAAGAGTCCAAACCTAAATGCCTTTATTTTGTCCAAACTAACAATTAGAAAGTGGGAAAATAGCAAATGCTATACAGCTCATCAAGAAATCAAATTTTGAAAGATCAAACCTCATCTGATGTGACTGGAACATCATGATCTGCAGCTTTAGTTGTTGGTGTGAGTATGTTTGCTGGTAGTTTCTGGTTTTTCACCATACCTGTACATTTTTATTTCAAAAATTAAATAACTCCTAAGAAGGAAAACTAGCATATAGTCATGGACTTCAATTTAAAAACAACCTACCATCAGGAAGCACATTGCCACAGTAATTTCGAACTCCATTTTTGTACACTGTCCACAATGATGTATCAGTGCTTCCAGTCACATATCCCCTAACTGCAATATACAACAATTTTGGCAATAAAATAAGTTGTAGTTTGACCAACTTTGGGACAGTGGCAGCAAGAGAGCCAAAAACCTACCACAGTTCTGAACTGAGGTAGCAACATATGTTATCACACTGTTATACAAAAATGTAATGGAAAAAGAAACTTCAACCATGATACTCAAAGCAATAAGAAACATGAAAACCAACTAGGCACATAATAAACAGGTATTACAAGAAAGAAACCTCACCAACAAATTCAACAGGAAACACCGAACATTTTTTTGCAATTGTTACATTCTTGTCTGGTGCAGCAACTACAGCATTTGGAACAATGTGCTGAGTCTTATTAAACCACCACAAGCTCGTCTCATTAAGCACCTGCACAAAAGCCTCCATATTTTAACAGAGTGATTGTGGACCATGCTTTCATTTTTAAATTGCTGGAATTTGTACTTACAGAGAAGCAATAACTCAGATAAAACAAGATTTACCTGTCCTTTGAAGGGGATAGAAGCAAGAATCCGGTCAAAGGCACTTAACCTGTCTGTTGTAACGAAAACAAGATAATCTCCACCATCATATATGTCTCTTACCTTAAAATTCAATATGCCAAAAAAAAATTCATATTAGCATAAAAAGAAGAAGGCAAATTCTATTGAAGTGTGTTGCATTATTCACATGTATGATAATAGGACAAATAGAGAGCTCCCAATGGGGAAGGCTGGCTTATCCCGTATGTGCAGCTCCCACGAATCTTAATCTTCCCACCTCACACTGCACCTACTCGTCCAAAAATGTTGCAAAAGGCACAGTGGTACCGAATGTAGGAATTACTAGCAATCCTTTAAAAATAACCTCTCTTTTTTTTTTTTTTTGCCCCCCCTTTGTGGTCTTCTCTTAAAGACTTTAAACAGAGGAATCCTCACTTGTTGCCTTTTTCTCCGTTTCGGATGATAGCAGCATATGAACACTTCAATCTGCATGCATCTACTTTAATCCGACAAAATAAACATTTTTTCATTTCTTACAGTTAAAAAATTCAATTTGATTTCCAGCAATTCCCCACAATTGAATTAGCCATAAAAAGGGAACAGAAAGTAAAACATAGATTCTCAAATTAGTCGAGCGCCAATTACAGACAAAAATAGCAACAACAAAGGTACAACATAGGAATTCCGAAACAAGAGAAACCTTGAATCAGTTACCTTGCCTCTGGTTTTGGACTTGAGACCAGGGACGGTTGAATCAAGATGAGTCTCAGATAAGCAATTAGATAACGAACTTTTGATGGCATTCATGAGTTCGTTTCTGCGTTTACTGTTGGTTAAAGCCTCAAGAGAGAGTGGCCTATCGTGTTGGCTTGATGACATTACTGAGGCAGAGATTGCCAAAGATGGTAGCTCTTTCTTGGATTTCCCAACCTTTATAATGCAAAAAGATGGATCAAAAAGTAATGGGTCGGACTGATTGATCGATAAGAACTTCCGGGTGAGGGCTTTTGAAGGGTTTAAGCTTCCTCCTATGCTATGCAGAGCCATTGTCGAGCGGCACGGGGTGAGAGAGAGAGAGAGTGGGCGAACCGAGGAAAGGCAGATATCCTTTTGTTTGTATAAATAGGTGCCGTTTGTATATACATTAGTAATTTTTTGTTTAGGGGAGTAAAGCAGATTGTTAGATATTCCTTTTTTTTTTTAAAGAAAAAATGTCGTTAGATGTTCAACTGTATTTTAAGGACAGAGATATTTAGAATGTATTTATGGGCTAAGAATCAAATTCTAGCTGTATTTAAGGAAAAAGATATTTAGAATGTATTTAGACAAAATATTTTAATAATGAAATAGTTTATATTTAAGTAGTAAAAAAAAAATAACCAATTTGGTGTTTGAAGTTTGGATCTCATCTTGGTTTAGTCCCATACAATTTTTTTCAGCCTTTATAATCATTAAATATTTTACATGCTATCAAAGTAGTTTGGCCACTATTATCTTCAATGTCCTTTTTTGAAAAAAATACATATTGAGAATGTGATATTTCTGTGATAACATATTTGTTTAAAAAATATAAAAAGTTTGAAAAAATAGATTATTTATGTGATGAGTTTACTAACTTTCGAAAAAAATATATTATTTTCTAATATAAATCACGTATAAAAAATATAAAAATATAAAAATATCACGTATTTAGCATTTATTATTTTCTAATAGAAATCTGCTAAGGAGGTAATGGCAGAACTATTTTTGCATTAGATAAAATTATTACGAATCTCAAATGCAGAGAAAAGAGCTTATAGGGCCAAATGATGACGAGCTCTTTAACTTTAGATATCAAATTGCCATTTTCACTTAAGTAAATCAGAGGAGTGCTTTTTTTTTTTTTTTTCTTCTTCTCTTGATGAAAGCTAAATCATACTAACCTTTCAATCAAATTTGATAAAATATTTAAATAGAAAGCAACATAGAACATCTATTTTTCTTAAACAGGACTGTAGTACATTTATTTCCTCTTTTTCTTATTCAGGATATTGCATAGATTTTTTGGTTAAAATATTTTAGAGACACTAGTTTATACATTTTCCTCTTTTATAGATGAAATATCAAATTTTATTTTTTTCTTTTATATATTAGGAGATGAAAATGTTAAATTTAGAATTTATTTGCAGGGAAGGACATATTAAATAAGATAGTTGATGTATATTATTACTTTGTTTTTCCTATTCTCTTGTAATAACATAAGATTACTTTTTTAAAAAAATTAATTTTCCTACTCTACATCTTCGAATACATTATTTTGTATATTGCCTAATATACAAACAGAATTACTACAAATGTTACAACACAATTGAACTAAGCAAACTTACAGGGTTTGGAATAATTGCATTATTTTATATGGAACAATTTAATTGATATATTAAATAATGTATTAAATAATTAACAATTTCATATTCTAATTTTTCTATAAAGTACTTAAAATAATTATTATAATGCACTCAAATATAGTCAAATCAAATTTAATCCAGTTTCATCCACAAAAAATTAATTTAAGATACATAGAATTATATATATATGTATGTATATATATATATATATATATATATATATATATATATATATATATATATATATCAAATTGATGAGCATTATCCTTTATTGAAATCATTCGAACGCAATTTTGAAATTACATTTATTATGTTTAATTTTCCTTCATATATTCCTAACAATAAGTTTATTTAAACCGTCGTGTAATTTTTATCTTTAATTTTTTTGTATTTTTTATTATGAGATTTTTTCAATTTTTTAATTCCTCTCCTTTGTTGTGGCCGGAAAAGGAAATTGATAATTATTTTTATTGTAATGACTTCAACCATTTTAGAGTACAAAAAAATTTATGATATCCCTTAAACTTTAAAAAAGTCCAACTTTTGTATTCCACCTTAATTTCATTTCAAGTTTTGCACATCAATTCTCACGATTTACACCAGCTGCCCTTCCATCCAAGAGCTTCGTTAAATGACCTATGAAATGCTATGACAAACGCCTCATGTAAGTTTTGTAAGAATATTTTTATTTTAACAATATTTAATTAGTTTGTAATCTTTTAGTGTATTATGATTGAATATGATTTATATTTTTTTGATGCTATTAGACTTTTTCATTTACTTCTCCTTTGTTCTCTTTGGTATGTTTCAAGATATTTGTCATTTTTCTATACAAAAGATTAATTTGTTATCTTTTTTTCTTCAAATTTACCATTGTTTCTAAGTAACCATTTAAATGCTTTTATTTTCCAACACTATTAGATTTTCAATCAATCATTTAAACCACTAATCTCTAATATTAAATTTGACTTTATAACGGTAACAAAAAGTAAGGAATTTTGGAAATTTATCTAATTTTTTTATAAAATTCATCAAAACCTTAATTTTCGTATGAAGTCAAATTATTATATATATTTTGAAACTAAGAAAGTATTAGTCTCTTTGTGCCATGCCTATTTATGATAAGTTGGAATATTTAGAAAAGCATGTCCGTTCTAACTGTATTTTTTATGCATAATTAGCACAAAAAAAAAAAAGAATAGGTTAGAGATGCCTAATAATAAAAAAACTGCATTTTCTATTTTGGAGAAGAAAATTAAGGCTGTTTAGATGGAATGGCAATGCATGTACATCATTAGAGTTCAGGTGTAACAGTTAAGCAAAATTAAGTTTGAGTGTAAAAGTTGCATGTTTTGAAAGTTTAAGGGACACCAAGTATATGTTGTTGAGAGTTTAGATGTAAAATTTAAACAAAATTAAGTTCAAATATAAAAGAGATTTTTTTAAAGTTTAAGAGATGGCAAGATTTTCAATCCCTATTTTGGACAGGAGTCCAGCGTAGAAAAAGAGATTTTTCTTTCTTCAAATTTGAAACAAAAACTTTTCAGTGTGCATGTTTCCATTTTCTTTCATAGTTAGAGGATAATTGTACAATTTAGTCCCAGTTATTTTAATTCTTGGATAGATTAGCCCCTATAAAAATATTTTAACTTTTTTAATCCCTTATCTATTTTCGAGCAAACTTATAAGTTCTTCCGGTGAATTTCAGGTAGTTTTCTTGCTAGACCAAATATGTTCTATTCACGTGAGGTAATTTTGAAGGTTAAATTTGTCAATTCAAAGTGGCCTTCCTCTCTCTCCCTCTCTCTCTCTCATGTGACCCATTTTGCCTATATACTTTCCAGCAAATAGAAAACGCCCCAATCTAGAGAGAGAGAAACATACAGTAGCAGCACATTTGTATTGGATTTTTTGAAGCTGCAAGAGCAGGAGCAGCCTCAGCGGAAAGAGAAAGGGGAGGAGAAAGCGACCCCTTTTTAGCTTTACTTTCTTTTTTCTTCTTTTTGAAAAAACACTGGTTTTTGGAGTGAAGGAGAAGAGGGAGGTGCTGCTCAAGGTAAGCAAAGTTGTGCATAGGATAAAGAAGAAGTAAGTGTTTAGCCATTGCCGGCTGTGTTATCTTGGAAGCGAGCACTTGAAGTTTGTTTGTGGTTTAGTGTAGCGTTGTAGCTGCATTTTTCTGGTTTGCTACTTGGGCTCGGTTAGGATGGCTACTACTATGTAGTTTAGCAGTGGATGCCAGCAGTGGAGAAGAGGAGGAGGGAGTGCAAGAATGAGAGTGACTCTGGCTTTTTTGTTGGTTTACTTCTTGGGTAGTTGGCTAATCTCGCTGTGTCACGCCGGACGGTTATCTGCTTCCAAACAGACACTGGCGGTCCAGAAATACTTGAACATGCTCAACAAACCCCCTATTAAATCTATTCAGGTCATCCCTCTTTTTCCTTGTATGTGTTTATGAAAATGGACTAATGGGTCATGTGAGAGAGAGAGAGGAAAGGCACTTGAATTGACAAATTTAACTTTCAAAATTACCTCACGTGAATAGTGCATGTTTGGTCTGGCAAGAAGACTGCCTGAAATTCACCGGAAGGACTTATAAATTTGTTCGAAAATAAATAAGGGATTAAAAAAGTTAAAATATTTTTATAGGGACTAATCTATTCAAGAATTAAAATAATTGGAACTAAATTGTACAATTATCTCATAGTTAGACAAGCCAGAAAGACAAAAAGTACTTTCCGCTCAAATCAATAGTACAAAACAATTAAAAGTTGTGGAATTTTGAATGGAAATCATCATTCTAGCTCGCCAAAGCAGCAGTTTTGGAGTCCTCTTGAGGGAGGTTGCTTCAAGATTAAATGATTAATGAATGATGATGCATCCTCTCACAAAGTAGCAACTACAAGGGTTACTATTAAGGATTTTTATGGCCTTACGTTTGTCTCTCTTGCATAAAAGTTACCTTAAATTTGCAGCGTTGAACACGCAGTATTTAGGGTGGTTCAACTGAGGATAGAATTATTCATAAAAAAGAAAAAAAAAACTTTTAGAATTGGCTCGCCAGTAGTAGAAAGTGATGCTCAAACGGTGGTGAGGGTGAGGCGCATCTCCAACAATGAAGAAGATTAATCTAGGATATTTGTAAAAACACCTATTAATTTTACTGCATAGATATTTATTTTAATTTTTATATTAACATTCTAATTTATTTATTGATTTAAAAGACTTTGTTCTTATTGACTTTTAAGTCTTATTTGGACAGCGTTTTGTTAGGTCAGACATACAATTAAGTCTCATGTCTCTACTTAAAAAAATTTACTTTTACAAACTCAAGAAATGAATTCTTCCAACAAAATACAATCTAGTATACCCTTAATTATGATTATAGAATGACTTACTACTCTTAAAAATTTTCCTATTTTTTAATATATATCCTACTTTTACTTTAAAAAAATCTACCCCTTATTTTTTTTATTTCAAGCTTAAAACTTTTCCGTTTAAATTTGATGTAACAGAATTTTTAAAATATCCTTCCTATTTTCTTTTCAAAAGAAAATCCCGTTCCATCTGTCCTGAAAAAAATAAAATGAAAACGTAAATCCAGTAACAAAATTCTCTCATTTAACCTTTTCCTTTTTTTTTTTTGGGTTTCTTTGGGCTGGGAATACTGTATTATGCCCTAACCCTTTCTCGGGGGAAAACCGTGCTCGTCCGATGTGGAATAGTTGTATAAAAGGGGTACCCGCGGCTTCCCTCTCCATTTCGGTATGATCTACTTTCTCCGTAGACTCGCGGTCTCTGTTTCAGTTGCCCAAATCTCCAGAAACGAATACATTTTCTTCACTCCAAATTCCATCATCTACAAATTTTCGTTTGCAGATTTATATAGGGTTTCGCCTTTCATCTTCTCCTTGTCCTCCTTTCTTGATTATTCACTTGAACCATTCTAGAATATTGTTTTTTCTTTGATTTCTTTCCATTGTCCATCTGGGTTTCATCTATGGGTTTCTAAGGTTAGTCTATTTTCTTCTCTGCCTCCTTTTTAGGTTTGCATCTTTGTGCTGGAAATTTTCTGCACTATGGATGGACTGGTTAATGGTTTCTTGATTTGTCATTGTCCGACATCTATTTTGTTTATATGTATCTCGAGCCATTATTCCGATTAGTATTTATTTTTGGAATTTATTGCAGAATCGAAATTTTTTGTGATCTGGGATTCTATTCTCAATATTGGGTTTAATTCTTATCAAGTGATTCTTCTGGATGTATTGATTGGCTACTGATGAAGAAAATGAAGAAGCGAAAAGGAAGTGAACTTGTATGCCCTAAAAAAGAGGAGGAAATTTCAGAATCCTCTCACGATTTGCAATCGTCGATATCAAATTTGAGGTTTCATGTTTCATTAGAAGATTATTCGAGGTTAAGAAAAAGGTGTAAGGAAGATGGTGATTGCAATGCGGTGGTGGGTTGCGAAATTGTTAAGTCATATAAAAGTACTAGACTTGCAGGCATTGCTGCCACGGCTCCACCATGTGGGACCTCGTCGTCGTCACTGTTATCAGGGCGTGGGCTTAAGCGGAAGATTGGGTGTATAGATGCTGCGACACAAATGGGTAGGAAGAATAAGATTGAGGAAGATTATGTTTCAGGGGAGACCATAGGGAGGGGAAAATTTGGATCAGTTTGGTTGTGTAGGAGTAAGGTTAGTGGAGTAGAATTTGCGTGTAAAACCTTGAAGAAAGGTGAGGAAACTGTGCATCGCGAGGTGGAGATAATGCAACATTTGTCAGGTTGCCCTGGCGTTGTGACGTTAGAGGCTGTTTATGAGGATGCTGACAGTTTCCATTTGGTGATGGAGTTATGTTCTGGTGGGAGGTTGATTGATCAGATGGCCAAGGAGGGCTCATATTCTGAGCATCGAGTTGCAAATATATTTAGGGACTTGATGCTCGTAATCAAGTATTGCCATGAGATGGGGGTTGTGCATAGGGACATAAAGCCTGAAAATATTCTTCTCACTGCTTCTGGAAAGATAAAGCTTGCAGATTTTGGCTTGGCTATGAGGATTGCAAAAGGTAAAAACTTTAGGACCTTATAAAAATTGATTCTTTCATTTTACTCTTTTGACAATCTTGCTGTTGTGTTTCTGAAGAATCCTGTATCTGTCATGTGCTTTCTTTTGATTTATCTGCAATTAGTTATTGTATTTTCAATATTTTGCTCCACCCTGATAGCATAATAGTACTCATGAAAGTACTCCTTAAGTTTCATGGGTGACTTTGTACATGTGGTCTCATCAGAAAATTGGTAGCGGGAAGAGAAGTAGAATTCTCAGCCATTCAGGTTGCTCTGAAACTACAGCTTTGTTCTTTCTTTCCTTTTTAAGTTTTCATTAGCCCAGACGGAATTTATGTTCTTTTACTATTTTGTGATAGTATCACATGATATTGCTTTAACTGCTATTCCACTTTACTGGCCTGGATATGTGGTTAAGGTTTTGACTATCTAGTTTAAGGGTATTGCTACTCTTTATAGTTGTCTACTTGGATTAAGATTATCAAAGGAAGAGACTTGCTTCTTCTCTGCTTTTATGGATAATTAGTGGTTCAAAATTGAAGTGGCGCCATGGGCTTGCAACTCTTAGTGCTCGGCTTCCTCCGGGATAGAAAGAAGAAAATTAAAAATCAAATTATAGGCAGGTACTTCTATCTGTCCCAAAAATAAAATATTTAAACAAAATCTCCTGCGTTGCTTGATCAGTTTGTTTTCTTTCACTTTGAAAGTTCTACATGTTCTTTCCTTCCACGTTTTTGTAATGTTGCTAAGCATATTTTGGACTATGAAGTCTGATTTTTAGGCTCATTTAGTGCCTTTTTCTTCTATCACATGCTAGTGCATGTATATGTTGATAGTGGGAGTCTTAATTAACCATGGCCTTCTTCAAATTTGGCCAGATGCTGGAGATCCATAACAATAATAATAGGGAGTTCAGTATGAGGATCGATTTAACAGTTATATAACTTCTAATGCTTATCAACCACTGGATGTTCCATCAACTTCTGACTTCATGTCTGCCTTTGTTCACAGAATCATGGGAGACCACTCTAGATCAATAGAAAAATGCCATTGTTTTTTGGTTCTCAGTCTTTCTTTTCACTGTTCTCATAGTTGAAGGTGAATCCATTTTATTTGTTCTTAGGATCACTGAGATCGGTATGGTCACTCTTTACCTTTCTTTCCTTTTTTCTTTCTATTAAAATAATTTATGAAAACTTGATAATTTAGGTAAGTTCAAAACCATTGAAACTATTTAAATCAAGTTTTGTGCTCTTAATTGCAACTCATAGATTCCAAGGCTTAAGAGTGTAGGGTTTACAAAGTTTACCTATTAACCACATGTAACCTACACTTCATGTCTTCAAAGCCTTTATTCATCTTGAACAAACTCTTCAATTTTTAATCACTTTGGCATATTTGAGTTGTTCTTGCATTGCTAGCTCCAAGGCAATGAGACTTGATTCCTTTTTAATCCAAAAATCCCATCACACAACATACAAGCATATTAGTCCTTATCAATATTTGTCATTAATCAAAACTAATCAAACCTACATGATTTGCCCTTAGGGCTAACAATCTCCCCCTTTTTGATGTTGACAAACTTTGATGCAAAATGTGATGGATTTAAACAATTTAGTACAAAGAAGCATTGATGTCATTGATGAATAATAGCCAATTTAGCACTTTGACATTCAAATGGCTCAATATGAGCTTATGACACAACCAACCTCCATTTGCCTCCTTCCTTCCAACAATTAGGATAAAAGATATAGAATTTAAGCATTAAGAAACCTTCTAGGAGAGGTTTTTAAGGTTGTAAAAGTTTAACAATTCTCCCCCTTAGATTGTGCTTATTTTTCAACAAGTTTGGACTTGAGATATTGTTCATCCAAATTCTGTCATGTCAAGTCTGAACTATAATAGAAGTGAAATGAAAGCCTCAATCTTTGAAAATAAGCTTTCCTAAGGTTGTTCAAACATAGTAGAAGAGATTAAAACAAATTTGAATCAATTTAAACAACAAAAGAGCACTTTTTGGTAACAAAATATAGATGCATCCGAATTTCTAAGGCATGCATCCGAACTTTTGAGATTTCAAATCCAAACTGTAAAATGTGTGAGACAACAACTTTAATTTTTGAAAATAAGTTTTTCTAAGATTGTTCAAATATGATAGGAAGGATTAAGACAGTTTTCAAACAATTTGAACAACAGAAAAACATTTTTGGCAAGAAAGTTTGGATGCATCCGAACTTCAAGTCCAAACTTTTGGTAGTAAATTTAAAAAGGTGATTTTGCATTCTCAAATGAACTATAGAAGTACTCAAATATGTATAGCCACAATAGCTCTCAATTTAGCTTTGCAAAACTACAAACCTAATGAATCAATTGTTTTCATGAATCAATCCAAAATTATAGATCAAGTCAAGAACCAAGTTCAAGATTTCAATCTCAACTTAACCATATTCCAAAATCTAAGAAAATAACCAAAACCTCACATACACATTCATTTTACATTTCAACCTATAGCACACATACATAGAACATTTATAGCAAGCACATTACAGTACAACAAGCACATAGCATATTTTGCAGTCAACATTCTTTCTCCCCCTTGACATATGCATGGATTTTCAGATAATTCACACATTTTTATTCATGCATGAGGAATGCCACTGCTATTTCACATTTTCACACATTTTGTCATCACATTTCTTCTCCCTCTTTGGTCATCAATCAAAGATGGGGTTAATGAAAATGAGACAACATGTATCACATATAAGCAGTATATTGATCAACTCTCATTTAGCAATTTAGCAATATATTATCCAACTCTCATAAACAGTATATCTCTAGTCAAATAATTATCATCCTAACAACAATAATAAATCAAATACTTCTCCCCCTTTTTAACAGCAATTAAACTTGGGGTGAGAGTACTTGGACAACAAAAGTGAAACAAAAGAAGCTCTTATCACAAAGATTTCACATATTGAGCTTCAAAACATTTTAATGACTAGAAAGGCACAAGTAAATTTCAATGTTAAAGCATAACATGTGCATTAAGTCATAATCTAAAATAAGCAAAAAAATAGAGTTTAGGGATATAAAGGCTTAGTCTTGGATGCGATTCATGGTCTTCACTTCCAAATTTGTTTGTTATGATGGTCATGTCTCTCTTTGTAAGGCACTAGAGAGAGTGAATTAGGTGCTTTTAGTTAATTATCAAAATATTTTTTCTATTTTGTAAATCTTTTACCTTAATAAAAACTCTTCTTCAAATTCAACAAACTCTGAGTTTATATGTGATTCGATGGTTGAGACAGAGATGATCAAACAATAAAATCACAACCAATCAATCAACACTTAGAACAAATAATAATAACATAAGTATGTAAGCAAGTAAAAGTCTATAAATAAATGAACACGCGATTTATAGTGGTTCGATCTCTCCAAGATCTACATCTACTACCTCGAGTCCAGCACTCAGCGATTTCAACCAATTCACTATATGCTTCAATTTGAAACAATTACACGAGAAAGCTCACCACACGATGGTTTCTACACACACAACCTCTTTTAGTAATTATACAAATGCAAGTTCAGCGCTTTCACGAGGTTTTATATCTAAAGACAACCTAAAGACCAATCTCAATCAAAGGTTCACCCACAAACGGGTTTTACACCACAACCTCGATTAATCTAATACATTACTCACCCTTACACAAAAAGGTTTTATGTCACGAGATAACTTTCACGATGAAAGCTTTAATAAAACACGATTGAGAGAAGAAAAGAGAGTGTGTAAGATGTTACTAGCTTTGTTGATAGATGATTACACAATGTTTCTCCTTCACACTTTGTTGCTTTTGGAATCTTGAATTTCAATCTTTGAGCATAAGGCAATTTGAGAGCTTTTCAATTTAATTTGGTGTAAAACAAGTTAGAGTATATAGGATTTGATAAGTTCAAAGTTCTTCTAAAAAATCGGGAGTTTATGGGCTTTTATAGAATTTAAAAATCGATTCAAACTGGGTTAGTTTTAGGAAAATTCGGACGATCAGATTACTGCGTCCGAATTTTTCGGACTACCGAATTTTTTCCTGCTGCGTCCGAATCTTCTTCCGAATTTCTCCCGGAAGAACAGGTGACCATCGTTGAAGGCCAAAATTCGGACGATCAAATTTTTTAGTTTGCGTCCCGAATCTTCTTCCGAATTTCTCGGAAGAATAGTAGTAAACTTTTTGCTACAAAATTCGGGACGACCGAATTTTTTTGGACTTTGTCAAAACATATTCAAATCAATTCAAACAAGTTGAAAAAACATTCTAACCTTAAAGATAAGTCATTAAAGACCTTTTATGTACTAAAACCATTTATGAAAAACTTGATAATTTAGGTAACTTAAAACCATTTGAAAACCATTTAAATCAAGTTTTGTCTTTCTCAATTGCAACTCATAGATTCCAAGAGCTTAAGAGTGTAGGGTTTACAAAGTTTCTACCTATTAACCACATTTAACCTACACTTCATGTCTTCAAAGCGCTCATTAATTTTGAACAAACTCTTCAATCTTTAATCACTTTGGCATATTTGAGTTGTTCTTGCATTGCTAGCTCCAAAGCAATGAGACTTGCTTCCTTCTCAATCCAAAAATCCTATCACACAACATACTAAAGCATATTAGTCCCTTATCAATGTCATTAATCAAAACTAATCAAACCTACATGATTTGCCCTAGGGATAACAATCTCCCCTTTTTGATGATGACAAACTTTGATGAAAAAATGTGATGGATTTAAACAATGTAGTATGAAAAGCATTAATGTCAATAATGAATAATAACTAAATTTAGCGACATTGACATGCAAAAGGCTCGATATGAGCGCATGACCCAACCAACCTCCATTAACCTGTTTCCTTCCAACTACATATAGAAGATATAGCATTTAAGTATTTAGAGAACTTCTAAGAGAGGTTTTAAAGGTTGTAATAATTTAACAATGCTCCCCCTTAGATTGTGCTCATTTTTCAACAACTTTGGACTTGAGATGCTAAGCATCCGAATTCTGAAATATCAAGTCCAAACTTTAAAATAATTAAAATGAAAGCTTCAATTTTTGAAAATAAGCTTTCCTAAGGTTGTTCAAACATAGTGGAAGAGATTAAAACAAGTTTGAATCAATTTGAACAACAAAAGATCATATTTTGGCAACAAAATATGCATGCATCCGAATTTCAGAACATGCATCCGAATTTTTAAATCTTAAGTCCAAACTGCAATAAATTCAAAATAATGAATGTTTAAAGTGAAATAAAGTGTTCCTAAGGTTGTTCAAACATAATGGAAGAGATTAAAATAATTTTCAAACAATTTGAACAACAGGAAAAATATTTTTGACAAGAAGATCTTGATGCATCTGAATTTTTTTGTCTGCATCCGAATTTCAAGTCCAAAATTTTGTCAACAAGTTTGAAAAAATTATTTTGCATTTTCAAATGAACTATAGAAGTACTCAAATATGTATAGCCACAATAACACTCAATTTAGCTTTGCAAAACCACAAAACTCATGTATTTAGTTGTTTTCATGATGTAACTTAAAGTCATAGGTCAAGTCAAGAACCATGATGAAAAATTTTACAATCTCAACTCAGATATTTTACATCTCAGGACATTGGTTTGCATCAAGTAGATTAGTTTAATCAATTAAGGGCATAAGATTGTTTCATTCTTTGATCAGGATTTTTAATTTCATTCAGTACTTTTTCTTTGCGGGTGGTTGCATCTTGTAATTGCTTTGCTTGTGCAATATTTGAAACAGGTCATGCATTAACTGGTCTGGCTGGAAGCCCAGCTTATGTAGCTCCAGAAGTTATCTTGGGGGATTACTCTGAGAAAGTGGACATATGGAGTGCTGGTGTCCTTCTACATGCTCTCTTGGTTGGTGTTCTTCCTTTTCAAGGGGACTCCTTGGAAGCCGTGTGTGAGTCAATTAAGAATAAGAGGCTTGATTTCCATTCAGGAAAATGGGCATCTGTATCTAAGCTTGCACGGGATCTCCTTGATCGTATTCTTACCAGGGATGTGACAGCTAGGATAACTGCAGATGAAGTACTAAGTAAGCTTCTATCTAGTAAAACGCTTGTTCTATTTAAAAGTTTTTTGTGCTATCACTGCTTTTTCTTCCTGTCAGTTGCCATCAAATGATTTATATATCTAGTTCATCCATTCGCCTGTTGATTCTTGTACCACCCGTTTTTCTCCTAGCCTCATCTTTTACAATATCTTGCTGCATTTCCTAAACTTCTAGTTTCTCTTTTCTCCTCTAGTCGTTGATAAAGCATGCCTTTCAGGTCATCCATGGATTTTATTTTTCACAGAGCGGACATTGAGGACATTGCCTTTCAAATTGAAGTCCAGACATTCAGGTGGGGCATCTAATCTAGTCTCTGCTAGTATATCAAGACCCCAACCAGATACAAGTACCAGTCGTGTAATTCCCAACCAGGGTTCAAGTCCAGCTTCCTCATCTCAAAGCGATTCCAAAGATTCAGTTGAACAAGATGATGATTCCAGCTTGGTCGATGCACTTTCAGTAGCAATCTCCCACGTGAGGATATCAGAACCGAAACGGAGCCGGTTATGTGGTCCTAGCAGTCCAATACGTGAACAGTGCTCATCTAACATGAAGCCTAACAACCTCTGCAAGGCATTCTGATTCTGATAAAAGAGTACTGCTGACCCTACTAACGCCTTGTGTAACTATCTTCGCGAGGACTGAAGTTTAACCACTAGGCAGCAATTATCAGCCATCCCTAGATGCTTGACGAGTAGAAAGACATTCCACCACCAGCTTTTAAAGAGCCCATCTGGATATATTTCATTGGCTCCTAGATTAATTTTCCTGACATGATTTCAAGTAGTAAGTTGATGTACATCATTTGTAAATACCACGATCTTTGTACATAGTAATATTCAGGTGACTAATAAATTTATTTGCAAAATATTTTAGAGTATGTCCTTTTACTTGAAGAACTTCTTGGGTGCGTTATTGGAGAGCCTGTCTTCGGTCGGTAAAATGTGATTATGCATCAAAAGGCCATCAGTTATTTTGGCAATTGCAGAGGAGTCTCTTATCGTGTAACTCATACTGATACATTGTTCAATTGTTCTCTTTCTCGACGCGTCATTTTTTTTTTTCAGTGTGTTGTTTAGCAATTTTTTATATTTAACATCTACAGTTTCCCAGCAAAGCCTTTGAAGGTGGATCTCAGGTCTAAAAAACTCAGTTTTTGAGACTGCTGGGAAAAAAATTGAACCTGTCGTAATACATGGAATCTGGGATCATCCCCACCGGGACCACAACTCTCGACATTAATATATTGTGACTGCTGAAGTTGTCAGCAGAAACCAGAAGTTGGCTTGGAGCAATATTTCAAGGGTGAATTGGACAGAGTCAAAATTTAAGTGTAGAATTCACATATTTTTTCACAAATAATTTAATTTTTATGAATTTTATCTAATATCAAAAATAAATTTTATTCAATCACACCCTAAGTATTTTGTAAATGGTCACAACCTCGAGATTGAAATTGCTTCTTCAAAGAAGGTAAATTCTTCTACTCACATCTCTATGCTCGTCAAGGATTCGTCTCCTGCAACTAAAATGGAAAGAAGTGACAAATCCTGCTCCAGGAACAAGAACGAATACCTTCCCATAAAATTGATCGTATGCCTTCTCTTCCTGCTCTTCACAATCATTCTGTTTCGCATTCAATCTTCTCCTTTTGATGCATTTTCTTATCCGCGTTCCATCTCACTGGCCTTTTTTCTCCATGGAAAGGGAATTTGGTGCCAGAAACCAGTCTATGGCCACTGAGGTCATGACTGCTAAGCTGAAAGAATCGGTTACTTTCCTGCCCCTCAAGGACCTCAGGTTTTCAGGAACTGCCATGACTGGCAATACTTGGTTTATGAGTTCACTGAATGATACCGTTCAGCAAAATGAGGCGGAATTCTTGAATTTTCCCTCAAAAGCATCCAAAGGCAGGCTTCTTTGCCTCAGGGGCACGACACCAGGGATGGCACAAAGAATTCTTACGCTTTAGCATGGCGAGAAAGTCTTCGGGACTCGGTTGTTCTCCTGGAGGGCCTAACTTTTTTATCAGACACCTACTATAACCACGAAAACTTGTGGCATGGAGTGTCTGCTGCAGCCCTTTTGTCAGATGGTCAATGAAGAATGGCTGCTTAAGGCCAACAAGGTGGATACTGTTCCATCAGGGAGAACTCAGGTTCAAAATGGGATCATGGCTCGAACATCTAATGCGGGCAATCTATGGAGATGTAAAGATTGAAGGAATCAACCAACGAGACGGACCATACTGTTTTGAGAGGGCAGTTGTGATGAGGCACGATATTGGGAAAATGGGAGAGGAGAACAGGTTGAAGGTTTTCCGACTTGTTGAGATGCGAGGCTAGAAAGTTTTGTGGCTGGAAGCAAGAAGATAGAGGGAAACTTTTGGACAAAAGAGGTATAACTATTATAAGATTGACTCTGTTGTTGAGAAGAGGTTCAAGGTCTTTTAAGAATGACACGGCTGTAATTGAGATATTCGCAAGGGAATGCGCAAAGGTGGACGGCTGCACCTTGAATGCGGTTAAGTCAGAAGACCTGAGCTTCTGTGATCAGGTCAGTTATCCACTTTCCTCCGTTTGCTTCTAAAAGAATAGCTTTAATAGGAGATTTTACCTTAGTGGATCTGAAGTACTAGGCAGTGTAGAGACAACAAGCAGCTAGACAGAGAACAATAAGATAGTCTGAACAGCTTACGGGTGCAAATGAATCATGCTTCTTGTGACCTGCTCCGGTTAAATTTGTTCGAGCTCATGTGAACTCTACCGAAAAGCTCATTGAGCTTGGCAAGCCTTTCTATTTTCAGTTTGTAAAACTTTTCTAGACACCCTACGCTCAGGAAGATGACAAAATCTTGCTTCAGGGGTTTGCTTTTGGAACTGCTGGCTGGGTCATTACTTAAAAATACTATTCCTTTTTCAGGTGCAAGTAATGAGCGATACGGATATTGTTGCATCTCCGCATGGAGCTCAGTTGACAAACATGTTCTTCATGGATCGTGGCAGTAGCGTGATGGAGTTCTTCCCGAAGGGATGGTTGGAGCTTGCAGGCTTAGGCCAATATGCTCATCACTGGATGGCAAATCATTCAGGCATGAAACTTAGGGGTGCCTGGTGGGATTCAAATGGTGAAGAATGCCCAGATCCTAAAATTGATCAGCAATGCTTTAAGTTTCACAAATATGGCGGTTGGTCACAATGAAACCTATTTCTCCCAGTGGACAAAGGAAGTTCTTGAACAAGTGCGGCTAAACAAGCTGCAAGAGAACTCCAAGAAGCAAGCAGAAGAAACACAGCTGCAATCGAATGCCTGTCTATGCTAGTTCACCACGAATTCTTTGAGCATCGGCATCTGGGCTAAGCCACTAACCTCCAAGATGTTAGTAGCAAACTATAAACAGTCTAACGAAACGCATGTAGTATACAAGTCTATGGTGGCTTTAGCACTCATGACAGAATACTGAACTTGAAAGTAAAAGGAATCTTGAAATATACGTTTTTCTAGATTACCAGTCACCAAATGCTTGGTCTTAACAAGAAGTTTTCTCAAGCGTGTCATTTTACAGGAAATCTAGTGACAACTTTTTCGATAACCCTGCAGAGCAGAGACAAAAGCAACTTCAAAGATAAATTACAAGAAACTATAGATGCCTATAGACGATGCTTTACACGCAGGGTAGGTTGGTTTCTCATTCAATCCCCAGTAAACCCAGTCAAGACGCTGTTGAAACACACTTAACTAGGTTAACAAGATTATCTTTCTTCATCTTCTTGCAACCTTGGCTAACAAGTAGACCACGAAGAATAGAACCACTCCAAAAAGAACAACATGCATAATGTTGTTTGACCCTTCCTTGATGATACTTCTGTTCAGTCTCTTCATATTGTTCTTCAGCCCTGCTTGAGCTTTAAAGAGCGTCATTTGCTACATGGACAAGAAAAACAATCAAACATTAGAATTGTGGTCATTTTGTATCTCTAAAAAAGAACTTAAATGAACAACTTCAAATTGGTAGGACTGATGATGTGACAAATAAACAAAGATGTTTATCATAGGGTCTCAAGATATACCTTCCAAATATGCAACACACAGTCAAGATATACCCTTCCAAGTATGCAACACACAGACGCAAATACCAACCAGGGAAAGCCAGAGGATATGCTTAATAGATTTATCCTTGATAAATATTAAAAACTTATACTTCCTAAGAAGTTACAACTTCAACTGCATATAACACAAACTTTTGATTCAATTGTCTACAGACACTAGGTTGACCCAACTCTGGACAAAGTCAAGACAGGCTATCAGAAACAGAGCATATATCATGGAGTTGGCTGGAGTTAAAAAGTCTGGCCTAATTCTTCCAATGCTAATTTTCTTTTGGTACAGAAAGGATCTAATTACCCCGTGGTATTCGGTCTCAATTTTTCACCTCGTGCAAGCAGATCTGCACATCATAACCCCAAAATACTTGTTGGCAATTGTTAAAGAGAGATGGGAAAGGAACTAAACAACTGTTGGCTCATTCAGAGGTAATTTTATTATAGTCCTTGTAAACAACACATGAGAAGAAAGCAATTAACAGCCAAACAGGCCGATGGGCACATCTGGTAACAAAGCTATGCCTCCAAAGGGTAATAGCCCTAGGAACGGAAAGTCATTTTTCATAGGCCACAAGCTACGCTTTTGGAGTTTGCGTTCATCTTATATCACTACACTAATTTAGAAGAAAAGATGACATTCTGTTGCAGTCAACAAGGTAAACAAGTTCCTAATCCTGTTGACAATGGAGTTTAGAATTAGTTCCTCCTTCAATTTTTCTTTTACCCTCCATCTTTTCCTTTGGCCATTCATCACCCGTGCATTTTCCTCCCCAATGAAGCAGCTAAAATGTTTAACATCCACGGATTATTTACCCCATAAACAAAACCAACCATTGAATGTTTGTTAGCAATGTGACCCTATTACAAACAGCCAATTCGTATAAAACTAACAGTGGCATTTCGAGATCTGTGAAGCAAAGTGGTGATAAACTACTGAAAGTTATTGACTGTATGGTCAGAGGCATACCAGCTGATTGATAAAATCATTTTGATACTTCGCCTCAGATTCAATCTCTTGAGCCACCTGTAAACTCAAATATCAGTGAGAAATTGCAAAATAAAAAGTCCCAAAGATCACAAAATAATAGAAATAACAGGACTACAATTGTAAATATATCTTGCAGGTTAAAAGTGAAGCATAGCATAAGCAAATTAAGTATTTGCTGCATGAAATCAAGTACTGGACCATGCAGAGCATAAATAGCAAGTTTCAAAAGACCCACACAAGCTTCCAGGGAAAGAAGAAAATCCAAATTCAGGTAATTCCATTTTTGGGTGGGGAAAGATGTGGGGAAGGAAGAAGGACCAAGGCGGCTTGGAAAAGGAATAGGTAAGGTTAAGAGTACAAGAGTCTAGACTTAATTCCGAATGGTCACGGATGGAGAAATCATCTCCCTGGCAACCATTTCTTCTTGAAAAAGGTCTTAATTACTACTGTTCTTATTATAGTTCTAAAATGGTTGAAATCTTTACAACTAAAAGATCAGGATCAAAGAGATGGTAAATTTACCCTCATGTACGTCACAGAGAATATTGCATCACCGTCTACTAAATTCAATCCATGTCAGATTTTGCCTGCTAAACTACCATAATAGAATTCCTATTGGAGACTTATATGCATAAAAGAATCACAAACAATAATTTGTCCAATAGAAGAAAAAAGGAGTTGCAGAACAAATTTCTCACCAGGTTTTGTCACCACAATCCACAAGTCCTACTGTACAAGAAAATCGGAGCTCTTACTTACAAACAAGAAGCTTTCCTTCTAAAAGGCATTTACTCATCCATACCAGATAATACTAATTTTCTCAAACAAAGCCCCCTGATTTCTCCAGAATGCTCTCCTCATTCCATTTCCAAACCCCTCCAGACCAACAGTATCGTGTTCCAAATTTGCGCAAACTATATGCCAAGAAGGGCCAGACCTCTATACTGTTGCACCAGTAGCCTCTAATCACATTGTTATTGGAGAAGAGTGTCATTAAGGAAATGGCGCATCTATTAAAATAAAAATCAACAGCACCATTCCATAACTTTACATAGAATTGGTCTTATCAATAAATCTGGAGCTCTGTATTCTCTATATCTTGATAAGCAAAAACTCAGACATTTCACTATCACATAGTAATACACGTATACAAGGCAACGGACTTCCATGTCCAGCTTTCCATTATCTACATTGTTATGCAGAGGAATTTGAACAGAAGCCACTTGTTTATGCAGGAACTAGGAAGGCAAGCCTCAATGTGACAGTAATGTCACACAGATTCTAATCAGGAAGGGAAGTTAAGGTGCTCAAAATGAAAATTCACTCCTATGCTTTCAAGCTTCATTTTCTCCTATAATAGCTCCATCAACTGTATTCACATTTTGTTTTATACTAGAGTCTCCATATTAATGGTTGTAAATATAGCAGAAATTGGTCACCAAACCATTTAATAATAATGATAATGCAAAAAGCTAAATACTTATGTACACATATTAGACTGAGTCAGACGAGGATATTTCCCACAAGCTGATTCTGATAGAACTAAATTGTATTTCTTCATAGAATTAATACTTGCATATACTTCTCCCTAATTCACAACAGTCTAAAAGACAACAGATACAATACAAATAAAACTGAGACTTTCGCAAAACAAAATAAGCACCTACATTTCTAAGCTGCCGAACTTGCTTGCGAAGACCGCTAATTTCGTCATCCAAGTCTCCATGTATCGGATCAATTCGCAATTGTATTTCATCCGATCCCCCCACCTGCCTCGTGCTTAAACCCTCTCTGTTTGGATTTAATTCAGTCAATAATCCACAAAAATAAAAGAACAGAAATTGGGAAAATCTTAATTCGGATGAATACAATGAGAATTTCAGTTTCTATCAGAAATTCAAAATAGAAAAATTACCTCGATCTGTAGGGAGCGGCGGGGTAGAAATCACCGCCTCTGTGAGAACTCGACGCCATCTTTGATTAGAAATATTACCAAAATCTTCTGGAAATTCAGAAACTTCAGGGGATATCGATATATCCCTTACGCGGTTGGCTAGGTTCTTTGTTATACGATCCTCCTAAGTTTCTGAATTGAAACGAAATGGGATTTTGGGACTGTGACGTCGACGCGATTGTGGCTAGAGGTGACGTGTTGGAGGAGTGATCGACCGTTGGTTTTGATGATCGGGTGAAGAATCAACGGCTGAAAATTTCATAAAATAACTAAATTCATGGCAGCAAGTTGATTTTTCATTTTTTCGCCTTTATTGATAGACCGCATCTCCTCTGTGCTTTTAAAAAACATAAAAAAGACTTGATCTAAATAGAAGTCATGATGGATTAGCGGATAAACTAATTTTAACTAATCATATTACCATATTATTACGACTTGGATTTTCTTTCTTTTTTTTTTTTAAGTGAGGACGAGTTGGACTCTTTTATCAGTGGTTAAAGGCATTCCCCTCGGTATCTTTGACTGGAGTTCGACGCTGAGCAGTGTCCATTAATTCCCCATTCCCAAAAAAAAAAAAAATCAGCAATTTTTAACTTTATGAAAATAAGATGAAATTAAATACTGTTTTGGTATGTAATTTTTATAAAAATAAATTATTTATAAAAAATATCAAAGTGAAAAATCTTCATTAACTTTTAACGAAACTTTAAAATATACATTCATGTTAAATCATTTTCTCTTACAGAAAATAAAAAACGAAATCTCTCTCTCTCTCTCTCATAGTTATCCCTAAGCATCCTAAATAAAAAATTAATAAAAACAAAACGGTTGTAACTCGACTAAATTAACAATTAATACTAGCAAAAATATACCAAATTGAATATTAATTACAATATTTATAAGACATGGAGGATGAAGGTTAATTCAACATTTTAAATTAAATGAATATTTTATTAAAAAGAATATTTATTTTCAAAAATAAAAATCAATTTTAAAAGGAAAGAGGTATAATTTGTTTCGTAATAATATTATTTAGTTGTTACAAACACTTTTTTAGATTCAATTAATATCCGATGTATATACTTTTTATAAATTGATTGATCCGTTTTAGTTTGAAAATGCACTTCAGGTTGGTTACTTTGGTAGGCGAAATAATACTCGTAGCTTTATAAAACTAAAGCTATTTTTTACTTCATTAATTATATAATATTTTATCTTTTTTTTAGAATTTAATATTTTATACCTTATAAACTTCCAATAAGTGAGACTCCTGTGGGTTAGACCCGAAAAAGAGCAAAAAGACTTGGCCTACACTTAAACGTTGACGGGGCAATGGTACACAGATCTGGGAAGGCTGGATGGGATCAATCGGCATTATATCCCCCACCATCGCCCACCCCGGGCCGGCTTTTTTTTTAGTACAGAACTCACTACATCGTCGATTTCAACCTTTTTCCCCCTTATTTTAATGAATAATGTTTAGCCATTAATATCAAAGAGTTGCTATATACAATATATTATTTAAGGTGTGATTAGATATGGTTTGATTTTGAAATTTTTATTTTAAATTTTATAAAAATTAAATTATTTATAAAAAATATAAGTCTCATAATTAAAATTTTAAGTTTTATTTTAAAATAAGATGTTATTCAAGTAGAGTCTTTTGCTTCAAATTTGCACAAAACAAGTTACATATTCAAATTACATATTTTATAATACATAAATACTAAGCATATGACGATTTTACTAATATATAATAATTTTTATATAATATTAAAATTTTTATTCTTCAAACATTTCATATATTTTTAAATTTCTTACGTAATATTTATTTTAAAATTTTAATTAATTATAATTAAATTGTTAATTAATTTAAAATAATTATAAGTGGATTATAATTTTAAATTTTATTATAAAATTTAAAATAAAAATTTAAAATTTAAAAACAAATATTAATAAAATAATATTATTGAGTAATAAATTATTATTATTTTACAAAATAAATAAATAAGATTTTTTTTTAAAAAAAATGGTTGGGGTCCAAACTAGTCGCCGCCCCTTTTCTGAGTGGTAACCCGCTTGGGCTCCAAACTCTCAAGAGTGGCCATGTTTGTGTGCCAATTTTTTTTTTCTGTATTATATTTTTTGTTTTTTCTGTTTTCTATAATAATAATTTATTGTAAAAAATATTAATAATTTATTTTAAAAGTATAAAAAATTAAAAATTGTCAAAGATTATCCTATATCAGTAAAATCGTGCAAAGCTTAGCAATTCCCTTTATAATATTACTTTCCTAAAACACTTCATCAAAATTGATTGAAAGAAGTTTAAAAAATTAAAATTTATACAAATTGATATGACTTTGGTTAAGCGTATCGAAAGTTATATGCAACTTTCAAGATTCTCTGGTATTCCGTAAAATATTATGGAAGTCAATCCTAATACTTCTATTATCACCTGATCACATAGCCAGGATTAGAACTTTGACTTTCAATGAATGAAAATCTTATGTAATCAAAAGTTTTAAAAAATTAACACGATGAATTAAAAAGGAAAAAAATACTAAAAGCTTACAAAAAGAATTTTAAAAAAATAGCGGGACAGATCAAGCTGGTTTATTTCGATGCTACCTAGAAGATTTCTTGTTTAACTACCAAATAATCATCATTTTTTTCTCTTGCTTCCTTTTAAATATTTCTTGACATAATTCTTCTTTTTATTATTTTTATATAAATTTAAAAATTAAAATATTTTTCTTATCATGTCGTTTATTAATTCACTAATATAATAAAAAATTAAAGAACTAGATAATTATATTTATGGTAATGATATTTTTAAATAATCTTCAAAATTCGTAAAAATTTCAACGTTTTGAAAAAGAAAAAAATAGATTAAAAGATTTTATATTATAAAACGAATGGAGTATTTTATTAATTTAAATATATAAACAAACATGTTTGTGAGTTTTCAAACCGAATATTAAAATATTTGAGCTTAACTCGTTTAGAAATTTAAGTATAAAATTATAGTCGAACTTAAACTGAACTCGATGAATCTTTATTCCCTAAATTGGCAATCTAACCATAAATTTTATCTAACGCTTCGTTACTAAAAATGTAATATTCAAATTCTAACAAATAACGAGAAATATATACCATACATTACTGATAATTGATGTCTAAAATTTAAATATCTTGATTGATTTTTTCTTGTTTAATAAACGGAAAGGATGATACAAATAAATATTTGTTTTTCTTTTGTACAATTAAAAGATGCACTGCGACGTGATTGAAGAAATTCCAAATATAGCGATCCATTAAAGAAAAGAAAATACAAATAAAGGAATCCCATTGAGACTGTTTGGTACGGCGCGGGACCAAACCCCACAGCACCAAAAAATCGCATGTCAAAAGCCCACCCCCGCCCCCAGCTCCCTTCACGTACATTCCTTGGTCCGAGGAAATTGAACTGATTGTCCACACTACGCAGCAGGAGGATGCAACGACGCAATTGCTTACGGCTATGATCATCACGAAGAGCACCTCAAAAGCCATCGATTTCAACGCGTTTCATACCGGCCTTCCATCAATTTCTGAGACCAAAATCCTTACACGACACTGAGTTGACAATTCTTTTCAAATTCTGACTACGGGACCGCATAAGTATAAAAAATAAAAATCACTGTCGTCTTTTCCAAAACCAGCGGAGTTTTAAGACAGTGAATTTCCAGCCATGGGTAGTGAAGGAATCCATCAGAGGAAACCCAGATTTATGTGCATTCATGGGTTCAGAACAAGTGCTGAAAATTTGAAGAAGCAGTTGACGACTAAATGGCCTCAATCGGTGCTGGAAAAAATGGATCTTGTTTTCCTTGACGCCCCATTTCCGTGCCAAGGCAAATCGGAAGTTGAAGGGATCTTTGATCCTCCTTATTATGAATGGTTTCAGTTCAACAAGGTTAGTACTTATGCAATCTCTTTGTGTTTCTGGATGTTCTAAAGGTGGTTTAAGCGAATGAGGTTGGTGATTGTGTTCATTTTCACTTGGAATTACAAGCAGGAATTTAACGAGTATCAGAATTTTGATGAGTGTCTTGCTTATATTGAGGATTGCATGATCAAACATGGCCCAATTGATGGTCTTCTCGGTTTCTCACAGGTATGTGATGCTTATCTTGGTTGGATTTCATGTTTGGATTTCTCTGTGGCTATAAATGAAAATCTAATATAGGGCACTGCACAATTCAGGGAGCAATCATTTCTGCTGCATTGCCGGGATTGCAAGAGAAGGTAGGTTATAATTTCGAGAGTTTGCTCAATTATTTATTGGTTTCTAATTGTTTGAGAAATGGAGTTGGAGAATATGTAATGGGCTTATATTGATGGAGGGTGAAAAGTCTTCTTCTTTTTGCAGGGTATGGCTCTTACAAAGGTGCCCAAAATAAAGTTCTTGATAATAATTTCTGGTGCAAAGTTTAAGAATCAGTCAGTAGCTGAGAAGGCATATTCATCTCCAGTTCAATGCCCTTCTGTTCACTTCTTAGGTGCATTTAAAATCCGGCTCATTGATTCTTTTCTATCATCAATAATTGTGTATCATTCCTTCACTCGTTCGGTTGAAATTATGAAATATGATTCACTTATTTTTCAACTGTGCCATTAAATAGGACTTCCTTTTTGCCTAAATCAAGATTCAAACTAGTATAGGACTTTTCTTTTGGCAGGTGAGATGGATTTCTTGAAGCCGCATGGAACAGAACTCTTGGAATCTTTCAAAGACCCTGTGGTCATTCATCATCCAAAGGGCCATACAATACCAAGATTTGGTACTTAACTCT
The DNA here is from genome assembly GCA_030512225.1 of Rauvolfia tetraphylla. Lineage (NCBI taxonomy): Eukaryota > Viridiplantae > Streptophyta > Magnoliopsida > Gentianales > Apocynaceae > Rauvolfia > Rauvolfia tetraphylla. Next base: position 5,124,528 of record JAJQKT010000058.1, on the reverse strand, counting down.
CTGTAGTCTGATCATGTTTGTTGCATTTCTGTACTTTTAATTGTTGTAATTTGTACTAGTAAAACAGTACCACGAGAATGCTCTAAATGTGGGACCGAATATTGATGTTGCCCTCCTATATATGTGACAGACGAGAAGAGTTTGGAGATGATGAAAAACTTTCTTGAAAGGTTGCAAAAAGAGGATACAACTAGCAGTCAACAAAACATATCTTTAGAGAAAGCTTCTTAGCAGCAGCAGAAGATGATTCGCCTAGTGAAAGCTTGCAATTATATGAATCATTTCTGGTATTCAATGGGTTGGATAACGCAGCCGCTTAGTTTTGCTGCTTTGTTGGCTGTTCGGTAGCATCATTATATTTAGTGAACATGACCTCTTGATAAACACCAATGTCCTCTTCTGAATTTTTTAGGTCTCTTGTTTTCTAGACCAAATTCTTTGCCTGTTAGATTCTCGTTTTTCCGGTTAAAGGTGGTGTCTTGATAGCAGATCCTCCTTATAGGTCCTAAACGCTGCGTATGATCCCTCCTTATATGTCTTGATTGTAGATGGCTAATGTATCAGGAAAAGGAAAACCTACCACTTCTGTATTTCCCCTTTTGCAAGCACAAGTTTGCTTTCTTCAGAGTTTTTAGTTTAAAAGCGGTGGGCAAATTTTCCTTGCTTACGGAAAGTAAGGCTAGTTTCAAGTAATTGGCATATGTTATTTGGGAAAAAAATACTGAAATTCAGGTTGAAGTTCTATAAAAACAATCATGAACTTGGACCATAAAACCGTAAATTAGTGAATGGAAGCTAGGTTTAGATGACAGTGTTATCTGCACCATAAAATCATTATAGTATAAGATTTTTCATTAGAAAGAAGAAGAAGAAGAAGAAGAAGCAAGCCCAGTAGTCTGATGAGAAGTTTAAGCCCAGCAGTCTGATGATTGCATGTTTCCAAAGTTATTTGGACCTTGAAAAGCTTAGCTTGCTCATCAAGGCCTTACAATTACATAAAACTTGCAAACCTGTTCTTCGGCTCAGAGCATTGATTTGCCATCATACCAAATCTCATTCAAACTAGTTCTTTGTTAATTTGACAGTTAAAAATAATAAATAATTTAAGAGTTAAACGATCAGTGTATAAATAATAAGGTCTATGTAACTCTGGAGGACAGACATAAGAAAATTTTGGATTGAAAGTTTCAGTAGCCCAACAGAGATCGACATTATATGTAGATTGTTGCTGAGTTCTCTTAAGTTGAATTTTGTAGTTTTGAGGATTGTGAAGTAGTTTTACTTTACCAGTTTTAAAATATAAAGTCTTTCTTAGTCTGTTTGCATAGATTAAGGAAGAAAAAAATAAGAAATATATTTTTATTATATTCTTAATTAATTCTATCAATATAATAGAGAATTAAAAAAATATTTATAGTAAGGATAATTTTTTAAAAAATAATCATTAAAATTTACAAAATGTCTAATATTTTGAGAATTAAGAAAATTGTCACAAGACTTTTATATTTAGGATGAGATTGGATTGTGTTTGAATTTAAAATTTTTACCTTTAGTTTTATAAAACTAAATTATTTACAAGAAAAGAAATAAAATTTAAAATAAAAATTTTATATTCGATTACGCAATGAAACTAATCCAAATACATCCTTAAAACAAAAGAAGTACTAATTGCAAAAGGGGTTTCAAGGAATACAAGACAACTACTATTTATACGTCGACTAACAATTCATTGGAGTTTGAAAATGAGATTAATTCTCTTTTTGAAAACCCAAAAAAAAAAGATGAAATAAGTTTCACTATACTAAAATGCTGTTCACCATCTATAACTTGCAATGGAAATTCGCAACGTAAAATTCGTACGTTATCGAAATTTATCCATTTGCTAGGTGGAGACTATGTTCTAAATGCTATATTCCTTTAGCTCGGACTGTGGGCTTAAGATTTAGACAGCCGCAAATATTACAATCATAGCCCATTCACGTTTGTCTTCATCATCTAGAATGAGAATTTCAGGTTCCTGTTTTCATCAGATTGTATTCTTCCTTTCATCAATCTAGTTATTCTCTTCTTCTTGTGGGCATTATTCTTCTTTCAACTAGTTTCTTAAATTCAATAACTAACTCTTTTGATAATAATACTAGAACGAACGGAATGAAAGAAGTTTAAATTTGATATTTATGGTGTATTTAAATTGTGTTTAGTTAGGAGAATTTTTATTTTGAATTCTATGAAAGTGAACTTTTAATAAAAATAGAAGTAAGACTCAATTATGTGTCTGATTCGATTAAATACTGTTCAAATACAGCCTAACAGTATTGTAATGTTGTTACTTAAGAAAGGCAAATTATAACTTCTTAAAACTTTTGATTTATTTTGTGGCCATGAGAATTGTAATTTAACTTGAAAGTAGTGTCGGCTTATTTAGATGTACTTTTAGAGCTGATGATTAGGCTACTTGCGTCCGGGTTCGTTTAATGAAGAGAGGAGATAGCGTAAAATATGGCCTCCTGATCAAAGATAAAGAAGAAGGGGTTTGCCTCTCTTAGCTTTATTTCTTATCAAACACTACTTCGGTGCAAATCTAGCCTAAAATTTTGGAGGTTGCTTTTTTGGATGCTTCTTCTTGATGTTATAGTCTGAAGTTTATAGATCTTAAAGAAGAGTGTGAGGTCGATCCTGCTGAAAACCAAACCCGGGTCCCCACCATGAAAACGCACATCAAAGAGTTTGATCTTTTCTTTTCTTTTCAATCCTTTTTTGACCAGCTCAAGTTCAAATGCCTTGACGGGCGGACACCCTTCCTTTTTCCTCATGGACGATGGAAGATGATCCCATCCCCCCCCCCCCCCCCACCCCAAGTAGCCCAAAAATTGAATTCAATATGTATATGATCTTTGATAATTGAGTATGGTACTCAAACGCATGCCCTTCATATGGAGGTTTGGAGGATGATTAACCCATTTTCATATTTTCACTCCTTGATGAGGGGAACAGGGAAGGAATGGTAGGTTTGATGCAGCAAAAGATAAGAAGATGACACTCATATGTACCTAAGCGTATGATCCTGGAAAGGAATTTCAATAGACTCGAAATATATAGCATATTTCAAAATCTTGGTTTCCATAGGTTGGATTAAAATATCAATGTCAAAAACATCACTTGAAATGAAATACTCAAAGAATGGATGTGGGGATTGCTTGAATGAGTTCCAAAGGGAAAATGATTAGAAGATTCTCTTATTTCTCTCTCAAAACAATGGAACTTGATTGCCTATGCCCCATTTCTTAGTTCGTTTTTATCACTTGCAAGTGGATGAAGCTGTTTAATCACAAAGTTGTTCTTGCAAGGGGATAGAAACCAGTTCAAGAAGACCACTAACGACCACCAGTTGTATTGACATGATCACTGAATAAGGGGCATAGGAACCATTGATAGAGCATGACCGAAGTGGCCCAAATTGATGGTGATTATGGCCGTTTGACAACACAAGTTGAAGCGTGAGGACATATCACATATTGCCAATAGTCAAGAAACAAATATATACATATAAATTCGTGTTTAGCATAATATGTCTTGCAAAAAAAGGTTGGTCTAGTGCATAAATTCCTTCTGCCTAATGCTTTATAAATATGGTACATTTGACATGACTTTACATGATATTTATCTAAATAATCAGAGACTCCATGCTCAACTTTAAAATTTATATATAAAACTCAATAGTTTTCTTAGTTCCCATTTGAGAGATATATCGTTACTGTACTCATCGTATTTGAAATGAGTTTACAAATTGCCTTAATACTTATAGGAAACTCCAATTTTTAATTTTAATGTATCAATTTAAACTTCATGGTGCTTTTGATTCTTTGGAGATCTCCCAATATTGAGAGGCATACCGTAGTAATGAGAAAGAGAAAATATTGATATGAATGGCCTAATCATATATTCATCTGGACAAGAATGATACTTTCAACAAGGATGAAGTTTAGAAAAAGGGAGGAACCCCCCCCCCCTAAATAGCCTATTGCTAAGTAAGAAGTTTTCTCAAAAAAACAAAAAAAAAGCTAAGGAAGAAGCATATAAAGATGAACAGGCATGAAAGAGAAATCTAACCTTCAAAAGCACTCTCTTTGGTGACCCCTCCAACAAGGGGGGAACGGACTAATGTGTGAAGTGGTTTAGGCAAAATTTGACCTATATTTGGGAAAGAACTAAAGAGTTGGATATATGTGATGATATATTAATCATAATATTCTCTATTACATTCTTGGATGATATCTACTCCACTTTTCTCTTCTCATGAGAATATCTCAAAAGGTTGAAGAGCACTTTTTTTAGTTTCATTTCATTCATGAATTAATTTATGATAGGTTCTATCAGTGATTCGATTTAAATTCCATATGCCGTGGACCCAATTGGTCTAATTTTAAAGTGTTCAAGATGCCAATCTCTGCATCAATAAACAAAGTACACTACATTTAGGGTTTCTGGTACAAGAATGAACATTTCTCATGGAGACTAGGGTGGGTTTCATTTCTCTTTTTATGTACAGAAGAAAATTCTTATTTGTTTAATTAATTATTAAAGAAAAAGTGGCAAAATATAGTTTAAAATTAATTTCTCCTCCAAACCAACACCAAAGGATAGTTTTTCTTTTTCTTTTTATGTTACAAAAATATGAAATTTTCAATTTTTTTATAAGCTAAAAATTAGATACTTCATGATTGAGCTGTTCCCTCAAATGGCAAGGAAACGCGAAGATGGAAGAGAATGTCCTTCCTTCATATTATGTCCTCATTCAAAAAATGACATATAGAAATATATATATATATATATATATATATATATATATATATATATATATATATATATATATATATATATATATATATATATGGAATTCTTTGTTCCTTACTTTTTAACACATTCGCTTCCTTTCATATTTTTTTCTTTGAGAAACAAACACATAGACATCACTTTCTTGTCCTCACCAAATTCCAAAAGCTAGAAATCCACTTTCATTTTCAACCATCAAATCCCAATTCACAAGTTCCCCATCCTCACATGAATCCAAAATGTCCTTAAAGAAAAACAGGTGTCAATAACAAATATATAACGACAATTAAGCTGTTCTTTTGTCTTTTTCCTTTAGAATTATTGTATCCATATTCATAAGGCCCCAAACAACCACTAAAAATGAAGCCGAAAATGAATTATTGGATCCATTTTCTTGGAACTATTATTCTTGTCCACCGTTTCCCATTCTTTAATTCCTTTTTTTTTTCCTTTGATTACTGTATGGAACAAAAATTGAATTTCTCCTGATCACCATTCTCCATTCTCCATTCTCCTGTCTCTATATATAAAAAGAAAAAGAAGAACTGGAATAAAACAAGACGAAAATCAATTGATGGAAAAAAAAACACTAGGTTATAGTTTCAACAAAAGATTCTCAATGAAGTCAAATGTTAGGTTTATGTTGTTGTTTGCAGCCCAATGCAAAACCTACATTTTCCAAAGTGTTTGTTAAACATCTTTCTCTTCAAACGTCAAAAACAGAACATCAGCTCCCACAGACACATGCTCACATATTTTTTTTCCATTTTTTTAATTAATAATTTTTGAAATAGCCCCAGCAAAACCTTCTTTCCTCAGCTCTAACTTCGTCTTCTTCTTCCAATCTGATTCTCTCTTCTGAATAATCTATGGAGTCTTTCATAAACAAATGCAAAAGTCTCGCAGAAAATGTTGGTCACGCAACGTTGGCTCCATGCCAAATTAAAGTGAGTTAATTAATGAAAGCAGCCCATCATCAAGATTCATCATTTAATTGTAAATGTCTGATTCGATCGGCAGTATCATATCAGAAGTAACAGGTACAAAGTCTCTCTGATTCCTCTTTAATTAATTAACAACTTGGAGGTTTCTTTGTGGCTTTGCTTATTTTATTCTTCTCAATTGGTACTTGCAACCAATTTCTTGCTCAACTCTTAGCATTATTATTAAAAAAAGGAAAAGAATTCTATGTCGATAGATTAAATTAGTAGGAGATCATTAATTTCACAATTTTCTTACCATATCATACGGACGGCTTTCTCTCAATTTTCTAGCACTTTGATAAGATAGAGGTTGATGGCTTCTAGTGTCTTGATAAGATCGTACCTATCGGTAGCTCTTTGCCTAAACCTGTTTGCGGATACCTTCTAGGGTTGTTGGCGATGGCTTCTACCACTTTGGCACGGTTGGTTTTTAGTGATGACTTCCTCTAATTTGGAACTTCATGTTTTAACAGTATTATTAGTGATGCATATTATAAGGTGTATTTAAATTGAGTTTTATTATCGAATTTAATATAAATTTTTTATTTTTAATTTTACTTTTTTATAAATAATTTATTCTTACAAAATTTAAGATAAAAATTTTTCAACTTAAAGTATATCTAGTCCCACCAGACAAATTTATTTATAATCAAGTCTAAAGAGATACCGAAGCTAATTCAATTTTAGAGATACTCATTTTAACTTGCTTTGCACCGTGGATTGTAGAAACATGGTGCTTCTACACAAGTGGTATGAATTATTGGAAGGCCAAATGGTCGAGGATAGCATCAAAATGTTATGCAAACGCAAGAAAAATAATTTAATAAATAAAAAGAGAGCATAAAAGAACACACACAACACCCACACACAAAAAAAAATTATGTACTTAAATTTTAAATTTTATAAAAATATTTTTTGTAGAATAAAGAAATAAAATCTGTATTTAAATGCGAATGCAAGTAAAATAATTTAATAAATAAAAAGAGAGCACAAAAGAACACACATGAATTAAAGTGCAAAACCCCCACCCAAAAATTTTAAAATCTGTATTTAAATTTTAAAGTTTATAAAAATAATTTTTTTATAAAATAAAAAAAATAAAATCTAACAACGAATTTCAGAACCAAATTCAATTCAAATAAATCGGCTGAGTAGCACCAGAGAGAGAAAGCATAATAATACGGTGTAGCAAGCATACTTTAGTGGTTGACCTGGTGCTTAGCTCAGCCATGAATGTGCTTAACAGGCGAAGGTAGTAGAAAAAAACTCTTGTCGATTCACCGACTTTTTCTTCCACCATCACCACCACTTGAATCAATCCAAAATTCTCCTCACTCACTTTTCTTATCCGTTTTTTGGACTTTAGCTTCCTCTGCTACTTCTTCTGTGCATTCCGAATAAACAAAATGGCTGATTACTGAATTATTAGTTGTTTTTTTTATGGGAGAATTAATTATATAATGCTCATAGAGGCAAACTCCATTAATGTATCCCACCACCCATACCGTACACGTGGCCCACCAAATTCAATGATCGACTTTGGCGGGCCACCCTCCTGAGTTGCGTTTTCACCAAGAAGCCCAAAAGTTGCTCGACTTCGTTATTGTTCTTGAGATTTTTTTCTTTTATTTTTTAATATTTGGGTCAGCGCTTAATTTCGCATTGGTGAAAACGATTATTTTGGTAAAATTTGCTGTATTATACTCGTCCACACTCTACCCGAAGAGCAGTAGGTCGAATGGGTCTATCAATGTGGTCTTTCTAATAGAGTATGGCTAAAGATTGAAAGATGCTTGAGCTTCTGTCCTTATTTTAAGGTCATTTTCACTGCATTTTTCATCATCTTTAAATCACTTCCCTCCTCCTTGGACAGTAAAAACAAGAAATTTGATCTTTGCCAACATGCGAAATGGATACTTAAGTTCACCATTATATTTCGATAATCGCTATTAGATGATCGTAGGACATTGGAGCATATGAAGAAGGGAAGGTCGGGCACAGAGCAAAGCAGCTATTGCTGAGACTGAGAAGGATGATTCAAGAAGATGAATGTGGGTTTGCTCCACTTTACCTACAAATTGTTAGACAAAATAGGAAAAGGCAAACTTGCTTCCCATCACTAATCAATTGCATACTCAGATCCCACTTTGAAGAGGGGTCTGTGTTCTTGCTTTTTCACCATCACCCGTTCCTGCCAGAGTAAATTCTAGCAGAAATGGATTTCCCCTCCCATTATTACAAGTCACACAACTGAGACAGCCTGGGACACGGTGAGAGAGATCCATAACTACAGGCTTTGATAGAAGAACATGGAGTCTACTTTAAAAGGGGGTGTGACAAATCATCAAGTGATCGGTCCCACTTCCTTCCACCCATGAGGATCCTGCTCAACGCAAATCAATACAGAAACGCAGATCAGGCTCAAGACTCTATCCAAAAGACTCTATTGTTCAAAAGAATCATCATGAACTTTCAGGCAGGGGGCCTTTCCGGTACTCTGTCGAGCATATAACTCATAGTTCAAGTAGAATAGGTCCGATGTATGCATGAAATACAGGAGTAAAAGGGTGGAGAGAGAATCAGGGCCATTCACAGGAAAGAAAACAGAAAAGCAAGGAAAGGAAGTCCATCTACTCATGCAATGGAACCCCACAGGGGTGGTCCTGCATTTTGTACTTGTACAATGCTTTCCATACATCATTAATGCGGCTCGCTATCAAGCTGATCATTCCACATTCAGAAAAGGCAAAGACACACACAAAATTGCATATGGTCCATATGCATATTTGGCAGTTACTATCCATCTCAATATTTCTAACAATAACAAAAATAAATTCAACAGTCAAGTGCTGAGAACAACGTATCTGAGGAAAACAAACATTTCTAAAAAGATTTAGATGGAGAGTTCGATTGATGTATAATTCCGGGCATATTAGTTATCAACGCCTACACCTTGGAATCTTAAAATCTAAACATTTGAATAAGAATAAGCAGAGGCTGAACCTATCGAACATATACATATAATCTCGCTTCGATCCACTACCCAAAGCATTTTATCCATATCTTCACTTCTCAATCTCCAATTGGCGAGTACCCTTGTCCAAAATTTTCTCAGGGACACGATCCCAATGATTCATGGCACCAGCGTCATCAGTCCTTGGTGCAGCTCAACAACCCCTCCCAATTCACGACCTTCAAAGGCTTCTTTAAGAAATGAATATGAAGCAGAAGAAACATAAAATTTTTAAAAGCGTACCAATACAACAACACGAGATGGTCCATCACCTTTCCCAGCTAAAAAGCTTCTAAATTTACTCCATTTTTGTTGACCATATGTAAGTACCGTATTGAATGCTGCCCTGAGATGCTCATCATGAACAGAAATGGTACACCATCTTTGCTCCTGAAGGTGAGGACCTTCGTGTTGTGGGTAATAAAAGCTACCCACAGCATAAGAGATATACCATAACCAAGAGTCAGGCATTGCTTAAAAGTTCAACTTCAGTGCCAGCAGTTACACCTTTCCTTCTTGCAATTTCACAGGATATGCACAAATCTTGGTGCATCAGCTCTTGGCCCATCAAGAGATCTATACATGTATAAAGTCCCAACATACTCATTAGTTTCCCCTTGTCCTGGCTCATCCAGACTAATAACCTCCACTACTAAGCGAGGTAATTGACGGGTAATTCCCTCACAACCTGCCCAAGTTACTCTACAAGACGACATCCAGAGAAACCTCATGTTGTAATAGTGATGCAAACCAGAGAGCAATGCCGAATCTCCAAAGGGACTATCTCTTATCTCAAGTTTCTGCAGCTTGGGGCAGCCCTCCAATACATACTTCAGGCCCATGTCACTGTCCCCAGCGAAAGCAACAGACAAAGTTCGAACTAGTTTCCCATACTGTCCAATATAACTGAAAGCCTTATCAGTCAGTAAACCAGATACAGCAAGCCGAGTAAGCTTCTTGCAGTTCTTGACAATGGCTCCAAACCCTTCATCCATTGGTTCTCTAGTAGTGTGGTCAGGACGGTGTCTTCCCATGATACAAAGACGAAAGACCACAAGATCCGGACAGTTCTTTGACATTGCTATAACAGCTGCATTTGTCATGCGCTGGCAGAAATATAGAATGGATTGCAGTTTCCGACAACCCTCAGAAATTGCCTGTAGACCCACCTCAGAGACAGGTCCATCGACATCCTCTCGAGCTTCTATAGGGAAAACACGAAGCTCTCGCAGGTCCTTACATGTAGCAGCAACTGCCTGTAGTCCTTCATCACTTACTGAATCAAGTACCTGAAAGAGATTGCAAATAAGCAAAAACTAAAATACTTATAGTAAAATTTTTGGCAAAATTCTATCACATACCCAGAAAGTCTGGAGCTTATGGCAATGGCAAATGACTGATTTGAGTTGCTCAGCACTGATGTTGGCGTAGCTAAAATTAAGAGAGGTAAGGTTAGCACAGACTGGAATTATTGCAGGCAGATAATCGGGAATACTTCCCTTGAATCCAGAAAGGCAGGCCAGAGACTTGCAAGCAGCAAATGCAGAAAAGTAATCCGGTTCTTGTTCACCCTGAGCAAGAATCTCTGATGAGAATGAACCAGTCCCCAAATGGGTGAGCTGCGGAGCTCGAATCATCAAGCGGTAGAGTTGCCCAATGGAGATATATCGATTCAATCTGAGTTTCTTCAATGAAGGGGACCTAATAACCAGACGCTCCAATGCCTCAAAATTAATGGGGCATTCCACACAGTCAAAAATTAAAGACTCGAGACATGTTACACTCTCAGGAAAGCATGAAACCCAGTCCACTTCATCGTCTGAAACCTCTGACTCAATCAGATCAAGCACTCTAATCTTGCTGCGAACAATGAAAAACAATCATTTTTTGTTAGACGAAGGAAAACAATATTACTCCATTACTGTAAGTTCACACAAATAGGATAAAACTCTCTACTTCAAATTTCTATTTCAATTCTAATCCACTCGATAAATTCATCAAATCACTAGCAACAACTATAGAAAACACACAACTGAGTTACGAGATTGATTCAGCAAACTGATCCAGAAAACGAAAAGCTGAAGAAAGAGGGTAACAGAAAACAGCAAAAGAACCAAAAGACAACAGATCTAAATGTCATACGAAATAAAATAATTGAGTTTCATTGAGTCAGAAAGCAGAAACCTGTTTAGCAAAACAAAATCTTCAGCTTAAGCAGAAAAAAGCCAATCTTTCCCTCAAAACCACAAGCTCACAGACAATAAGCAACCCTTAGCTCAAGGGACCTCACTTATTTCACAAAACTGTATCACTAAGTCAAGATTAGCAAAATCCATTGAAGCAACCAGCACAGAGAGCAGATCTAAGTATCCATTTCACCTTAAAACCAGCAATTAGGAAGAAAAAGTCAACTAACCTGCACTCAGTAGCCACAATAGCAAGTCCATTAGTCCCAAACCCTTCACAACAAACCAAAATCAGCTCTTTAAAACTGGGGAAAGAGTGAGCCAACACAGCCAGATCGTCATCCGTAATGGACATGCGCTTAAGGTAAACTTTCGTCAGCCCACGATAAGCCTCCGCCATGGAATTCACCCAGGGAGCAAAGTGGGCCCCCCAGTCCTGTGGCAAGAGGCTAAAATCCGCAAACCTCGGCTTCCCTTTGATGGCTACCGAGTTGATTCGCTTGAACCGCCTAATGACCCGGCGGGCCGACACGGCGTAACAGTTGCCAATGAAGAGCTCGGATCTGGTAAGAGCCTCGGCACGGTACCATGACTTGCAAACTAGAGAAGCAGCGTTCCGATCCCTCCTGGAGGTCAAGAAGCAGAGCACGTTTTCCAGCACATTTTCTAACACTTGATCTGGGTTAGGTGAAATATAGCACCCCAAATCGCCGTGGGTGGTGGAAGCGGAGGTGCTAGTGGTGGTCGAGTTCCGGGGCTTGGCCGCAACACCGCCGAGATCTGACGCCGCAGGCCCATCGTCGTCCTCGGACATTTCAGAGCGATCCCCACCGCTCATGTGAGTACTGAAACTGGCTTTAGTTAGATTTATGAACCGAGGCGATAGTGCTACTGCTACCTATATTTATATAATTATATATAGAAACCATATAATATATTATTATGTGTTTCAGATCGAAAAGCAAGAAGGGGTTTTGGTTGATAGTGATTTTAGAGTGTGCTGGATAAGGTTTCGCACGAAATTCAACATAGTTTTTTATCTCAAATTTCATTTTTTCTTTCATAAAAAATTCTCTCTCCTGAAACCCAAGACAAAAAATCTCAAAACCAAACTCTATCCAATCACACCCTTAGTGTTTTACCCTTTTTCCCACAGCAAGGGTGCATATGGTGGGAGCACTGGGGTTAGGGTAGAGATGGGGGTAGTAGGGGTGTTCAAACGGATTACGGTTCAGTTTTCAATTTTACTATTCGGTTTTTTGTTCGATTTTTTTTTTATTTTTTTGAAAATTAAATCAAATCGAAATTTTTTCGATTTTACTATTCGGTTTTTCGGTTCGGTTTAGAGTAAAACAGAAAACCGAACCGAAAAACTGAAATTTTGAAACATAAATACAAGAACGCATTATGATAATGCGTTCTTGTATTTTTTTAAAAAAAATAAATACAAAGAACGCATTATGGTAATGTATTCTTGAATTTTTTTTTAACGTTCTTGTATTTTTTTTAAAAAAAATAAATACAAAAACGCATTATGATAATGCGTTCTTGAATTTTTTTAAAAAAAATTCGATTTTTCGGTTCGGTTTTCGATTTGATCACCTAAATCTAAAACCGAACCGAATTTTTTTAGAATTTAAAAATAGAATCGAACCAAACCAAAAAACTACAAAAACCGAATCGAACCGAAAAATTCGATTCGATTCGGTTCGGATTTTCGCTTTAATCCAAATTGTGAACACCCTAGGGGAGGGTTCTTGAGTGGGAGGAGGACTAAAAACAGGCTCAGTTCAGCTGTCCATGTCTAATGGCTACTGTTTTTTGCTCTTTTCTTTATCTATCGGAAAGACTATCAATAATCAATCTGTGTATCTATCTATATTTCTTCTCTCTTCTCCTTCTCCTCTCTATATATGGTGTTGGTTGGCATTGGGATTCTCCATTGGCTTCTTTTTCTTGCTATAAGTCTCTCTGCAATATCCAATGGCTCTCTGCACACATCTGCTTCCATTATGTGGGGGCATTCTTTCCTTTTTGCTCATCATCTTTTGTCTTTTTTTTTGTCTTTTTTTCTTTGGTTCTCTCTCTCTCTGTGTTAATCTTTTGTTTGCTGTAACTCTTTTGCGGTTTAAGAGGAGTAGCAGCATTATTGTGCAGACAAGATCTCTGGTTTTTGGTCAAAGATCCTTCTATTTCTTGCTTATTGCTTGAATACCCCAAAAATTTTCAAAATTAAGTATTCATAAGTAAAAATGCTAACTTATAAAGTTCCTCTCATTACCACTCGATGGCGGTTCCTTCAAATTACAACATTTAGTAACATTCTTGTTTATTTAGTACTAATTTTTATAAAAAAATTAAACTATCTTTATTATAAATATCAAATATTCTCATGCTTTTTATAATTTCTTTTACACAATGTATCTACAATTAAATTACTAATATATAAATACTATGATATTCTTTTTAGAAGAAAGTTTAAGTTATAAAAATAATATATCTCTAATTAAAGAAATTATATTATTTTAATATTTTTAAATATATTACAATAAATAAATACAAACCCTCACAGGGGTAAGAAAAACCTTGTAAGAGTGATGCATTATTTTGAAATTATATAAAAGAGTTGAATAAATCTACAAAATATCATCAATATATTTTACACAAAAAGTTGCAAAATATGGCATGGCGCAGTCTATAAATTCTTAAAATTGTAGTGGTCTTTTCGCCATTCACGGAGAACTCCAGATTTCGGACAAAGTTGAGTTTCCGACAGCTCAAAAAAGAAAAAGAAAACCAAGGGAATTTCTACTCTACGCTATCCTACAACAAGTGGGCAGCACGATCCAATTAAAAAGGTCAAAAAAAACAATCACTGGCTTTGGCATTTGAGTACCTCCCATTGCCCGTAGGCTAAGGGTGATTCTTTTTTTTTTTTTTTTCCTGCTGAATAAGGGAAAGGGTGATTCAGTTTCACGAAAAACTGACATGACACTTTTTATAACAGTTGATTTTTCAACTGTCACTCCCACGCGCTCATAAACGACTGTGATTAAAGAAAGAGAGCCTTAAGGGTGTAAGGGCAGTCCCTCGGAAATATTAACCCGACTTGGTACGCCATGCCTCCCTCTTCCCCACTTTAAAAAAATTAAAAGAAATAAGTGGAATATCTATTTCCTGCGTTTTTACTTTTTTATTTTCAATTTTCATTTTGTGCTTATCCCTTTGCTGTTGTTAGCACTTAGCGACTTTTTGTGTTAGTGTAATTTGGATCTACTTGTGATTATTATTATACAATTGCTAATTAAAATAGAATTAGATAATATTTAAATTAATTTTTTTATTTTAATTTTTATAAAAATAAATTATTTATTAAATAAAAATATAAATAAAAATAAAAAAATATATATTAAATCTGTAACAAAATCTAATCTAAATATAGCTTTAATTTCTTGATCTAGAGGAGTAGGATATTATTGCTAACTCCATCAAGAAAAAGCTCTCTATGTACGGCCAATTTAAGACTCTAAACACAATGAGGGACCCACAAGTGCCTAATAAACCAAAATTTTATAGTAGGACTGTCAATTGGGTCGGGCTAACCCGAGCTCGGCCCGACTCGATCCGTTTTTTGAGGGTTGAGCTTTTTTCGGACTAGGACTGAGCTAGAACCTGAATTTTCGGTTCGTTTATGAATCGGGCCGAGCTCGATCTTGGCTAAGCTCGGCCCGATTATATATCTAATAATAATTTATAATTATATATTATAATTTCTTGATATAATAGAAATTTTTTGTGTATAATACTATATTAATGTCATCATAACTATATAGATTAAAATTTTATGTGTTTTGATATAAATAAATTTGTTTATATTTCACTTTCAAAAAAATTTAGTGGGTAAAGTTTTCACTTCCAACACTTTAAAATTATATTTTAGAAAAGTAATGTGGTTTAATAGTTTTAATTCTTAGCAGATTTGGCAACAATATGCATGTTATTCAATCATAGAGTCTATATATGAGATTGTAACTACTTATTGAGCTTATCATAATTCTAATGATATTAAGTATTAACACAGTAAATGCGTAGGTATGAATATTATTACATTTACTAACACGAGAAATATAAATCATATGAAAGAAGAAGATAAGATCTTAGCATAGTCTTCCAATTGATTTTTGCACTTGTAATTTAGAATATTTCAAAGTAAATATTTAGTTTTATAAAATAATATATTCTACATATTCACTTTCGTAATTAATATATTTAACTAATTTTACAAAATATATTTTTTTTCACTTCTCAACATAAATTTAGAAAGAGAAGAGAGAAAATTATCAATTACTTAATGGTTAATACTTATATTATATAACTTATAAGGTGATTAGTAAAGTGATTAGTAAACATTGTTAAAAAATCAATATTTATTATTAGGGCACATTAGAAGATTGTTTTTTGTGTATTAATAACTTCATATGCATTCAAAATATTAAACTGCTTACTATACAGCAAACTCAGTGGTGTATGCTGCAAATTTGGTTGATTCTCTATACAGCAAACACAGTGGTGGTGTGTTTTAGTGCTTTGGTGCCTAGTTTCATCGTTGGAAATTCACTGATTTCTGGAGTTATAGGATCATTCTTCCTCTTTTCCGGTTACTTCATATTGAAGCACGACATACCAGATTATTAGATTTTAATGCATTATATATCTCTGTTTAAATATCCATTTGAAGGGTTCTTGATCAATAAATTCTCAGACTCTGGTAGTTTGGTGCTCCACTTTTGTTGATTTGTCTTGGTTGAAATTTAATGTGGTTGAGATATTGTTACAATACTTTATTTTGCTATGGTGGTTTATTTTTGTTGATTTTCAGATAGACGTTTGCTTAGTTTCTAGAGATATTGTTTAATAATATATGCAAATTAGTTGAAAGTCATTGTTAGACAAGTATTAAGACATTAATTTGTGAAGGCAATCATAATTTGTAATGAGAGGATAATTTGTGAGAATAATAAAAAATGAATATGCATATTTCGGGCTCAGCCCGAGCTCGGCCCGAGCTCATAAGAGCCGAGCTCGGGCTCAACATTTGTAAGCCCGTTCGGGCTCAATATGATGTTACTCGGGCTGAGCCTGAACTTAGATCGGCTCGGCTCGTAGAGCCCAATTGACAGGCCTATTCCACAGTTATATGGGATTAGTTAACTGATTAAATTCCACAGTTGTATGCGTCCTCTTTATTTTTTATTTTTTAATAATACACTACCAAATTTGTGTTCAGCATCATCAAATTACCAGTGATGGACAGAGAATAATTGTACCATCTTACGGTAAGGAAGTGCTTGGATTGGTGTTTAAATAGAAAAAAAATATTTTTTTATTTTTTACTTTAAACCTATTTCTATTCTTAAAAATAATTTATTTTTATAATTTTTAATATAACTTAACTAAAAAAACTAAATCCAATCTCACCGTAAGATATTTAATTAGAGTTAGAGTGGGTAAGAACTGAAAGACTATCATCATGTTAATATAATATTAAACAATCAAACTTTCTCTTTGAATATACAAGTTTAAACCTCATTAACAAAGAGTGAAAGAAATATTGCACAAAAATGAGGTTATTACTCTAAAATAGCCACCGGAAGTTTCACTTGCTATATCCTCTAATTTATACTTCATTTGTTTCAAAATATAAGATCTTTTTTTCTTTTTACATAAATTAAGAAAGAAAAAATAAAGAGTATTTTTTATTTTATCATCAATATAATAAAGAATTAGATAATTATATTTATAGTAATAGTAATATTAAAAAATAATTTTTAAAATCTCAAAAGGCCAAATATTTTAAAAACAGAAGAAAATAACTAAAAAGTCGTATATTTTAAAATAAGAGGAAGTATATAAGAAAGAAAATGGGTTAACTTTAGATACCCCATGAAGTTAAGGGGTCGTCTAAAAAGATAGCTTTTTTTATTTTGACAATTAACTACTCTCTCATTATTTTTTGACCAAATCAATTTGCCAAACATTTGAAGCAAATATGTGATACTATCTAAAAAGGATCTTAAATTAATTTAAGACTTTATTTTAAACACCCTCTTGACATCAAGGATATTGTAGATAGACGTTTTAACTTTTGAATTTGACAAATAGTTCTCTCTCCTCAAATCTGGAAAAAAATTTAATTAAATTGACACACGGGTCCTATGTGTTAAATATTAAAATGTAATCCTCATTTTTTAAAATAGTTTGTCAAACAATATATTTTCACTCCTCATACGTCTAATATGTTTTCTTTCAAAAATATCTTCGCGTTTCATTTGACAGGAATTTGTTAAAAATTTTGAAGATATTTGTTCATAATTCCTTTTTTAGAAATTTGATGAAAGACGTGAACAACAGTTAAAGCTCTTCTTTTTGGAAACAAAAATTCCTAACAACATTTTAAACAAAAATTTTGAACAAATTTCTTGCCAAATGAATTTGAACATACCTTAGAAGAAAAAATATTAGGCATATGATAAGTGAAAATATGTTATCTAACAAACTACAAAAGAATACGTTACATTTTAACACACACTTGACGCATAATGTCTATGTGTAATTCTAATTAATTTTTTATTAAATTAAAAAATTAGTTAATTGTCAAACTTGAAAATTAAAATGTCTGTTTGACAATATTCTAAGTTCAGGAAATGTTTGAAATTAATCCTAAATTGATTTGAGTTCATCTTTTGACATTTCATATTTTCCATCAATGACCGGCAAATTAATTAAGCCAGAATCAGGGGAGGGGGTCTAATTGTCAAAATACAAAATTAAAACATCTATTTAACCGAATTGTAACTTGGGGCATTTTTCTATTTGGAATTAATCCAAAAAAAAAAAAAGAGAGATGGAGTACATTTTAGCACAATAGTGATGGTTGGAGAGGATGGGCGGGGACCAAAACATAACAGCCAGATTGTGAGTTGGGAGAAAGCAACACTGAAAAAACTTACAGCACCCTCGGTTTAAAAGGCGACTAATATATGATAATTAACTCATAAATGATGGTACGTACCTTATCAGCCCATCAAATTCTGGAGTTTTATTTTTGTAAAAAAATTATGCATACAAAAAGGAAGATTTTCTGCCATTAATTATTCATAATAAAAGAAACAATTATAACAAGATGGCAATGTTATCATTGATCCCACTTCAGTTACAAGCATGTAAACCATTGACATCATTGTGTTCCTAATTTACTGCGTTTTCTCAATTAAACTAAACCCTAGGTTTAGGCCTTCAAACATTTATTGCTATCACTCCAAATCTCTTCAACATTTTCTCCCTTAATCCATTCACCCTGTTCTATACTTACATTAGATTTACTAGATGCAATTCTCGATACAAGATTTATAATTTAATTTTAACAGCATTTTATACTATATTTATAATACGCAATTCTTAACATCAATTTTATCTGACATTAGCGTGACATCATAATCTTGTTTGTGGGGATATTAGATGCATAAAATTGGCTTTGAAAATGCTATATACCACTTTTGCAAAACATGATTCTTGAAGATGAACTTCGCCTCAAGTCTTGACTTTTTTGGGTTTTTTTCTCATTATCTTGATAGGAGTATTTGCAGCGTTGCTGTTTGCCCATTCCACTGCAACATCAACAAGGAAGAAGAAAGTTTGTAAAGCAGAAAACCATTTGCTCAACAAGGATATAGTGGGAGAAATTCGTCTGATTCTCCTATAATCATTCATCGTATCATGAGAGCCCTATTGTGTATTGTAAGCATATTATTGGGCAGGGACCAATTTAGAAAAAATGTGAAGCTTATTTCTCTATGGACTCATGCATAAAGATGACAGTGACTTTACAGCAAATAGAATCTCTCACTGATTCAGCAGATGTAATTTTTCCCCCCAATACTTTCAAAAAAAAAAAAAAAACAGCCTTGATCTGAATTTTGGTCCCCGTTAATTAATGTATGATTTTATCAATGATTATGACAGTCTTATTTAGAGAGAAAATGGTAAGTTAAGTAATAAGATGCATTTCTTATCCGGTAAAAATACTTAAATTTGATCTATAGCACTTCACGCATCAATAATGATGGAAATACACAAAGACGAAAATACGGTTTAATTAATTAAAGAACACACTTGGTACCATAAAAAAGATGATTAATTTGATATAAATCTAATTTTGAAAGTTTAGAAGAAAATGTAAAACCACCCTATGATTGAAATGGCAGAGTGATTTTTTTTCCCATAAAAAGAAAGGGCACATAAATGGACACCCTCTTTCTTGCTAACTCTTTATCTTTGTGTGTGGTGTTCAAATTTATGAAATGGGATTTTCAACAATATGATGGAACATGTTCAAATAGCAAAGTGGTTCTTTAACCAACACAACTCAACTAGGGGCTGGAGGAAAAATGAACACGAAAGTGGTTAAAAAAGGTTGAAGAAAACAAAAGGCAATTACTTTTCTTTTGCCCTTTAGATGTAGCCTTTTAAGCTATATGCTAGCAAAAGAGAGGAGCTACATGTGCTACGGGACAATGAGATGACAAAATGCTTGCCTCTTGTCTTAGTTCCAAAAGTGAAGATTGGAGAAAACATTTGTTTTTCTGTTTTTTTTTTTGTCTCCTTTTCTTGGGCTAAAAAAAAGGCCGTATCACTAGCGAGTCCCAGAGGTAGTTCCTGGTCGAATACCAGTGGGCTTCTGATAGATCTAAGTGGAGGACATAGCAGT
The DNA here is from genome assembly GCA_030512225.1 of Rauvolfia tetraphylla. Taxonomy (NCBI): domain Eukaryota; kingdom Viridiplantae; phylum Streptophyta; class Magnoliopsida; order Gentianales; family Apocynaceae; genus Rauvolfia; species Rauvolfia tetraphylla. The sequence goes on along the minus strand of JAJQKT010000058.1, from coordinate 5,104,746 downwards.
CTCATAGGGGCTTATTTTTTGGACAGAGAAGATATGCGTTTGGTTTGGTTTTCAGTTTTTTAAGAGTTTTGTTTTAGGAAAATATAATTCATCATAAAACAGAAATTCTCTCTCTTTTTGTCCAAAATATTTGCTTTTTTCAAAGACTCAAATTCCTTCTCGTTTCTAAAACAAAAATTCAAAAAAACTCCTATTAAAATGCACTTCAATTGCCAAAGAGATAATGTCTTACACGCAGGTAAAAAAATCATATGGTAAAATTGGATTAAGTATTTTTTTTAGTCAAGTTGTATTAAAAATTATAAAAGTAAATTATTCGTGAAAGATGAAGTGAATTTTAAAGTAAAAAAAAAATTATATTAAAAGCCACTTTAAGTAGGCCCATAATTTCATCTCTGAAAAGTCTTGTTACCAAAAAAAAATTCCCAAGACGTATTAAAGAACAATAATAAAACTGGTCCATTTTGGTAATCAAAGAATTGTAGGACCATTTGTATCATCAGACTTCAAAGAAAAACTTGTCATTGTGGTTGATGTCACTGACCCAAGGTAATGCTTTATGCTTTGGGCCAACGGAGGATCCATCGTAATCTCGACCATTACGTTACCAGTTTCTTGGGCAGGGTAGACTTGTTCTGGTCCATCATTTGTGACAAAATGCATTTCGTTTCTTGGGCACGGTAGATTTAGAAGTCTTTGTTTGAAATAATGTGAGATTGGTAGATAATAATGAATACTCGAATTTTTTTTCCAAATAAAAAAAAAAGAATACCATATTTTCTTTTTCTTAACACGCTTAAGGAAACAAAAAACAAAAAAAACAAATGAGGTTTGCTTAACACGGACTCACCGGCCTGAGAGTATTCATTCCACGCGGAGATGCCACGCAATAGACTCGGATCGGCACGTATTTGATTTCCGTTTCAGTTTTAAATTAACTCCTTTTGTGAATAAAAATCAGAAAATGTGTTTTCAACCATTCTTGACATCTCTCAATCGATTAGTTTTATGATGGTATCTATATAATTAGGCAACATCTCATAAATTATATTTCATTTAATCATATTAAGTCAAGTATAATGTGGGTTTCTGTATTAATGAATTGTATGACTTACAATACACTTGACTTAATATGATTGAACGAAGTATAACTTATGGGATATAATGTGGGTCTCTGGTATGACTCACAATATACTTGGCTTAATATGATTGAACGAAATATAACTTATTGAATACTGAATAGTTATATAACTATTACCATAAAACTACTCCTCTCCATCAAAGGTCAGAATTGTTCCTCTTGTGTGATATCCTTTTTGACAGAATAGCTTGTCGATCGAGCTAATAAATAAATAAATAATGTATTTAATTGAAGCAAGAAAATGAATTATTTCTGATATAATCATGTTAGCACTTTAGTGAGCATTTTTCTTTTTAGGAATTCTTTTTGTATTTAGATTTTTTTTATTTGAAGACTCTGAAAATAAATTTTTGCTTCGAAATGAAGTGGAAAAGCGAGTCCAAGTTTGAACCGCTAGTATATTTACATCGACTTGCCATTCAACGTTCGAAGATTCAAAACAACCAAAACCAACGGTGAAAAAGTGTCGCCATCAGATTCCCTTTCCCCTCTCTCTTACACAGACCCTATATTTCGTTCGCAGATACAAATCCCTTCTCCCTTATTCTTCCGTCATTCCCGACCCGAAGAAGAATCCAACCAAACCTTCTCGATTCTTCCTCCCTTTCAATTCCTCTTCCTCCTATAAGAACCATGAATCCGAACCCATCGGAATCTTCCAAACCCCAGGATCACCCTCCTGCTCACTCCGCCGACTACGCTCCCTACCCCAAGCTTGATCCTAAGGACGTTACTCCTCCTCCGTCTGCGGCTGCTGAGACATGGACCTCTGTTCCCGTTGGCTCCGACACTCCCGCGACGAATACTGAATCCTTGCCCGAGCAGCATCAGGAACCCGCAACTTTTAATACTCCGAGGTCTCCGTCTGCGCCCGAAGGTCCTGCAGCTCCGCTCTCTGGCAGTTCTGCTACTACCATGCCTGCCGAATCCAATCCCTATGTCTCTCCCGGTCCCGCCCATGGTCCCGGTGCCTCTGTGAAAAGTTTGTCTAAACACTAGTTTTCTGTTTTCCTTTTTTCCTTTTAGTACTTCCATTGGTTGATCAAATTTAAGGAGATTATTTTAGGGTTTAATGGAAATTGTAAACCTAATAGTTTAAAATTTACTAATCGATGAATTCCTGAAACTGAGAAATTTGACTATCTTATTATTCTTATATACTGATTTGAAAGTTTCTAATTTCAATGTTTGTTCTTTCTATGTTTACGTCCAGCTAATTCTTTTTCACTGTTCGTTCTTAAATTTCAGATACGATGGATTCTGTAAAGGATGCGCTTGGCAAGTGGGGAAAGAAGGCGGCAGATGCCACAAAGAAGGGCCAGGATTTGGCTGGGAATATGTGGCAGCATTGTAAGTGCCAGTGCCTGCTTCAGCTGAATTTTGCTGCAATTTTTGCAATCTATGGCTGATGACGGAGTCTGATATGCTATATGTTCTGTTTATTTGATTTTGACCTGGGGAGAGTATGAATTATCTGGTGAAGGAAATCTTTTGGGATTCCTCTAAAGGAGTGAGTATTAGTTGAGCCTGCAAACTTAAAACAATGGCGATAATTCATAATAATGCAATAACTGACTACTGCTGTTACTGGGTTTTCTTAAAAATGTTGTTCAGGAATTTTCTATAGACAACACTGAATCCCTTTTTTCCGTAGATAAGATTGTAGAGAATTAATTTCATTATACTACTACAATGACCTTATGAAGCCTCTGGGAATTGATCATAGCACTACAAACAAAATCAGAAGTATGTCTTGGATATTGGAGTTGATTTTTTCTTAAGATTTTCAAGTGAGATTTCTATCACGCAGCATCTCAGTATAGTTTTAACCTCAAGATAAATTTTAAAGGGCAAAGTTAATCAATTCTATGTTTATAGTTAAGCTTCATTTATGCAGTTTCTACTGGATGGTCTATTATTAATTTCTTTTTTCTCTGTAGGGATCCTTGATGTAGCTAGATTTCTTTGTGCCCTTGGTGCAGATAATTGTTGAAACCTCTTGCTAACTCTTGATCTTCTGATTAGTATCTTGGTTTACACTCTTCTGGTCATTTGCTTCTCCATTAACTTAAGGGCGTAAACTTAAATTTCCATTTCTTTGTTGATTACAGAATTTAGTAACGTCTTCTATTTTTGTTGAAGTCTCGTATGTTTTCGCTGTTGAAACTATACAAGCTTGGTATAATATGCAATATAACTTAAGTAATTCCTCCTCTCCTCTGCTTATTTACTTATTGAATGTATGTTTTCTACAATTTTAGGACCGTGTCAATCCTCTCTCTCTCTCTCTCGTGTGTGTGCACTCATATACACACAAAGCCAAGTCTTAGTTGGTGTGGTTGATTGTAACGTTGGCTAATTGTTACTTTAAGATGTACTTGCTTTCTGATACTTAATGGACACTTTTTGGATTTTCTATCTTTTTAAATTATTCTGAACTTACCCTGTTCATATTTGTAAATTAGTGAAAACTGGCCCAAGTTTGGCTGATGCTGCTGTTGGAAGAATAGCTCAGGGAACAAAGGTCTTGGCAGAAAGAGGTTATGAGAAAGTGTTTAGACAAACCTTCGAGACTGTCCCAGAAGAAAAACTCATAAAATCCTATGCTTGTTACCTGTCTACTTCTGCTGGTCCAGTCATGGGAATCTTGTATCTGTCAACTGCCAAATTAGCCTTTTGCAGTGACAATCCACTATCATACAAAGTTGGTGACCAGACACAGTGGAGCTATTACAAGGTATGTTATATTTTTCCTCTAGATTTTAATGGTCCATAAATATGTTTATCTACTGATTAGACTTATTTCCACAATGTATTATTTGCTGCTATTGCAATAACAATGTAAGTTTTTAGAAATCTAATCTGTCACTGCAGTCTAATTCTTCATTTGACAAGCAACGACCCACTGGTGTGTTCTCTAATTTAGAATCCTCTGTGAATTACCAAAGCATCGAATTGGGTTATGCATTTACTATTTTGTTGAATTGACCATTCTCTGATCATAAAGCTATTACTAGTTTGGTTGATCTTCTCCTTCTTTGATATGGTGAGCCTATGCAATATATCATTCAGTGGCAACCCAAGAGTTGCTTACCATTCTTATCATAGGCTCAGTCTTTACCAACTCTTTTTCTTTTCTCCACTTTTGCAAGGATACCTGGCTCAATCTTTAATTTACTCTTTATGCTCCATTGTGTAAGGTTAAAGGTGGTTAATCTTTGTTTTGCTCCCTTTTATTAATTCTGGTGAAGCTAGGCTTTTTGATCACGAAGATTCTTTAAGAATCTAGATTTGAATTCTTCCAAAACGAATTATTGATCCAATTTAGTAGTCACTGAACTGATTTTGACTGCAAACAGGTGGTTCTCCCCTTACATCAACTTAATGCAGTTAATCCTTCAACAAGCAAAGTCAATCCAGCTGAAAAATACATCCAGATCATCTCTGTTGATAACCATGAATTTTGGCTCATGGGGTTTGTAAATTATGATAGTGCGGTAAAAAATCTTCAAGTTGCGTTGCAGCCAGATCATCATTACTCAGCATGAGGATGGTCAGAATGGACCATCTTGTGGCTTGCATATCGTGTAGATATAAATTTGGTTGATTGTGGTTGTTGGGAGCATAGTATAGATTTGTTTTACACTTAATTCTTGCGTTGTGGTTCTGTGCATTACACGTTCAATTTATTTATCTTGGTTCCGAGTTGAATGATACTTTAGGTCATCTCAAGGCAATAAGCATTTTCGTGCATGCTTTAAAATGTTGTATTGCAACTCCAGTATGTCCAGTATATACTGCTCCTATTTACTCTTGATAGTGAATCAATAGTTTTTCTAGAAACAGTCTGGAGAATTGTTTCGCTTAAACTTGACTTGTTATTATCATTATTTCTTGAGAGTAATTTTTCTTATTTTAGGGTTGAGCCTAAAAAGTTTATGAATCAAAAGTGCACTTATGGTGCCATGGCAACTCTGTAATAGTTCTCAGACTGGTTGCTCTGAGATGGTATGGGCCGGGCGTCAGGGGGCAATAGTCCAGGTCCAGGACACCCGAGCCCATAATGAAGCGACTTCCACACTTGCCATGAAGGAACACAAGTGTTACATGTCTTGTCATCTTTGTCAGGTGGTCCGTTGGGTGGCCCATCTTGATTTTTTAGTCCTTTATTGTTCCTTAAGAAATCGGATGTAAGAAAGTGATTTGAAAAAGCCATGATAAGAAAGAAAGGCTTCTTAATGAACTAATCAATAGCTAGGGACCAGCCAATCCTGAGAGGACGATATGCCAATTTATATGTGTGGTGGGGGGAGGTCAATGAAGCACTAAGTGTGTCCAAGACACTGGGAGCATAAGGGCTAAGGTCTACAGTTCATTTTTATTACGTGCAAGCTCTCAAAATTTATCATAAAGGGCCTAGAAGAGAGGATTTTGTTGTTTCGATGATCCGGTATTTTACTCGTAGTTAAGAATCATCTTGAGATATAGAGAGAGAATTTTAACATTATATGTCCGTTTCTTGGATCTTACAGTTATATTTAACTATGATACTAAAATGTGAAGATATGAGAGCGCAGGCGAAGAGATTCTTACTTTTTGCTTCATTTAGATTTCCTACTTTTTCCTAGTATGTGAAGGTATAGGGTACATCCAGATGTGTTGGAGAGAAATGAATTATATCACAACTTTAATGAAATGATAGTAGTAGCTTTTCTAGCTTTCGGACTATGCCCGCTGCCAACTTCTTTTTCTTTTTCCCCTTATGATTTCCTTGAGGAATTCAAATCTACACTTGAAGCTCTGAAAAGTGTTTCAAACTTTAACTCAACATCTTGAGAAGAGAAATTATTAGAAAAAGACTTCTGTTTAGTTTTAAAAGAAGAGGGTCTTGTCACTTAACAACGCCATTGTATTTAGAGTGACTATACAAATGAAAACGCTGCATATTATTTTTTAAAAATATAAGATTATTTTCACTTTTTTTACATAGGTTAAGAAAGGAAAAAATAAGGAGTAGCTCTTTTATTATATCTTTAACTAACTCTACTAATATATTAAAGAACTAGAAAATTATATTTGTATTAAGGATAATTTTAAAAATAATCTTTAAATTTTACACGAAAAGTAAAATATTTTGAGAATGGATAAAATAATTAATTTTTTTTATATTTTGAAACGGAGGAAGTACTTAACAGTGAAAAGGAAAATTATAATATTTTGTGCTATATCATTACTCTTGATTGTGACCAAGGGATAAAATTTTTGATTTAATTAAAGAAATACATCAACCTATTGTAGTGCAACAGTAATATGTGATGCCTTGAATAGAAAAGCAGAGATTAGAAATGGAGGAAATGTGTGCAGAACTACTTTGGGACTTTCCTTAGGGTAACAGCGTTATCTTTTGACGACAAGGCTTTGCATTGCAATACTTGGAAGTCAACTATAGGCCTGAAACACATTAGGTGGTCCAAAGCCTCTCCCTCAAGTCATATTGTGGGGTAAAATACGCCACACCACTTTGGATCCCTTCAAATTTTAAAAGACTAATAAGTTCTCAGATAGCACTGACCTTTTATTTTTCTTTCAAGTTTTGCTCCAATTTTTTTATTATTCACAAAAATAAGGGTCTGAAATGCGCTTGTGATACATAGAAAGAGAAATGTAGTTTTCTTTGGATAACTTTGTGAAGACCTTTTCTAAATGGATCCACTCATTAAAGGTGCTCATGAGAAGCTTGTGTTTGTGATAATCTTTGCCAGGTTAATAAGAGAAAACAAGAACATGAATGCCATGGGGTGAGAAAGGGTCCACTATAGTAGGTGGTAGAGAAAATGCCAGAGAGAAAAAATGGTTGCTACTAAGAATTTAAGAGAAGAGAAATAATAATACAGTAGCAATCCATGATTCATTTATAGAATTGAAAAAGAAATTTGAAGCCAAAAGGCTGCAAAAAACAGTGTGGCAATGGAAAACAAGGTCAGAACTCAGAACCCAACCCTACGCTCGTCCTCTCCCAAAGCTCCCAGCCCTCCTTTTCTCGTCTTGTCAACGTCTCTGTGCCCTTTTCCCCGCATTCTTCTCTCTATCGAACAATCTCAGCAAATTACACACAGAAACACACACTAATGACTCTAATGTAAAAGATGGAAAGAATCTTCACTGATAAAAAAGGGCTTTTGCTGCTCCACCAATCTGCACGGCAAATGTCACGGAACGGGACGGGACTTTGAGGACGGGGTTCTGCGACTTTTTGGACCTTGGAATGTCTCTAAATTCTCTCGATTTGTGTACTTTGTAGTTTGAAGATTTTTGCTTCTTAAAGTTTTCTTTTAAGAAATCAAATTCCTTGTAAATATGTAATGACGCTTTGGGCCTTGCAGAAACTTTCCTCTTTAGATTACCCATACAAGTCTTGAAAATCTCCAACTGTGAAGTCTTGAAGTTGATACTTAACAAAAATATATTCATCCCTACACATCTTAGTAATTCGAATATGGTGATATATATATTTACACAATCTTTTCTAAATGTCTCAGTTTTACGCCACATTTGCAAGACAATCTAATTCTATCAAATGGCTGTATTTGAATTGAATTTTGAACCAAATTTTTTATTTTTAGTTACATATTTTCTTTCACAAAAATTCACCTTTAAAAAATTTTAAATTCAAACGTTATTCAATTTCACATTAAGTTTGCACAAGACCTTTTAGAGTGTTTCAGAGTTCATTTGAATTGTATCTCTCCCAATCAAACATATAATTGGACCACACTTCTTATTTTACAAAAAAATCACGTTCTCAAAAGCTAAAATAAAATCTATATCAATCAAACACAATCTAAATATACCCTTAATTTTATAAGACACTCCTTGAATTGGAATGTCTAATCAAAGGAATAACTTAGGACATAGTTAGCCTTTATTTTTACTTAACACAAAATGGTTTACAAAGAATCTCACATTCAAATCAAACATTTATATTTTACACCGCAAACAACAAATTAGAAGAGCTTTTCAATAGTTACCATAATTTATTATATTAAAAGTGTATTTGGATATAATGTGATTAAAATTTTCAGTCTTAAATTTTATAAAAATAAATTATTCAAATTTTTGTAGTTCAATCATACACCATAAGTACTCCAAAGGAAAGAAATAACAAAATGAGAAAATAAAACGTGTTTTCCAGTTGGTTTTTGCACGGTTGTAATGGTCTAAAAGTCATTGATAACAACTGCAAGAGCAGCAACAAAAGGATTATAAGATCACACCAACCCATCATCCTTTTTTCTTTCTTTTTTTTTTTAAACAAACTAACCCTCAACTCTTTGGATTCTCCTTTTCCATTGGTGTCGGTTGACCCAGAAACCCAGATTCTTTTTGTTTTTTTGGATAGGTGACCCAGAAACCCAGATTCATAAATTTATGGACTAGACAGATTAATAATTTAATTGGTAAAAATGTTTTTTATTGTATGATTTATATCTTCTCACAAAAATTATCAAGAAATAATAGAGAAATAAAGAAAAAAATTTAACACATATTTTTTGGACTGTTTAAATCAAGTAATTTTTAACTTTTTTGAGTCAAAAGTTATTTCGAAATTGTTTTTGTTTTCTATTTAGCCTTAAAAAGTTAAAATAAAAATCTAGTTTTGAAAAAGTTACTTTGAGAATAATTTTTAAAATTACTTTACCTTATTAACAATATTGAAAAAATATTATTATACTGTGAATTTTTAAAACTATATTTTTAAAAACACTTGTTTTTAACAATTTAAAAAAGAAAAAAAAATAGATGAAATTAAATAAAATTTAAATTTTAAATTTTATAAAAATAAATTATTAGTAAAATAAATTGCAAGATGCAAGGAAAGAAATGTTGCCCAGTATAACCCTGAGCTTCAAAGAAGAGGGCGTTGAATTTGGTTTCAAACTCCCTCAGAAAAAAAAAGAAGAGAGAATTTGGTTTCTGACAGAGTGAGAACAGATGGGGTGAACCGAAGGGGCCAATTCTACTGTGCTGCACGTCCTTCGGAATGGTTTTCCCAAATGCAGGGCTGTATCTGCCTGACGTACGGTGTCAGGCCGTCGCGTCAGGCATACTCTCAAACCTTTAGACCGAATTTGGATCCGGTCGGTCCTGCACGTCCTTTTTCTTTTTGCAGGACGTGTAAGATCAAATTTGATCCGTTGGATCAGATGTCAAATCTGATCCAACGGACCATATATTTTGACCTTTAGACCTGCCTCTCACCTGTGCCAAGTTTTTTATATTCTTTTTATTTTTCCCCCAACAAATAAAATTGTCCTATTACTGTAATCAAAGCCGAATGCCCGAAAGGAAAGAAAAAAGGAAACGAGTTTTTGGTGTGAGTACCATTTACGCTGTGTTTGGTTGGAGTCGAAGGAATGAGAAAATGGGGAGGAAAAATAAACATCTATGTATTTGAAAAAAACACTTATTTGGTTAGATGACAAAAGGGGAGGGAAGTAAATGTGAAGGAGGAAAGTTTTTCTTCCATATCAAACAAGACTAATTTCCTTAAAAGTGAAAGGGTTAGAAAGTATTTGATGAATTACAGACCAAATACTGCTTGAATTTTTTGACAAACCCCTTCAATTATTTTCGTCATGGCTTCTTCTTCATCATTGTTATAACAATCCTCTTGTTTGTGCCACTAACTTTTTTTTTAAATAAAATTTTTGCATATGTATACATAACAATTTTACTCTCTCTCATCTTTTAAAAGTCTTCGAGTTTTTATTCTTATTTTTTAAAACTTAAAAATTTTTATTAGATAAAAAGGTTATGATTAACTCAGAAGGTCTATATTTTTTAATAAAATAAAAATAAATTTTGAACCCACTTTCTTTCATGATCTCAATTGTTTTTATCACACTTCCTCATAATCTCAATTACCTTGACTCTCTTCTAAATCTTAAGATAATCAGAACTAACTCCTTTTTTCAATTCAGGGTTGCATTCCCATGGTAGTCCTATTATGTTCTTTAAGTTTGTATATCTTTGCAAGGTGATGAATTAGAAGGTCTATAACTACTAAAGAATTGTGACAGGAAGAGCAAATGGTTTGTTTCTTTTCATATGTATTTTTCTATTTGCTCCAATGTTCATCTATCTTTTTGGTTCAACTTGATTCCTACGGATGGTATTTTCATATGCACGTATTAATATTGCTTTCTGAAAAGGTTATTGCTTCAATTGCTTCTGATCCCAATGTTTGGGATGCAGTATTGTGCAATCCAGTACTTCAGGGTTTTCTACAGTCGTGCGGTAAGAAAATGAATATTTTCAATTATCGTCTCATTTTAGATAAATTTTCCACTATTATGTTCTTTAAGTGCCTTTCTCTTTTATGTTTGCAGATATGTAGAAGGAGATGATAATGAACAAATACGTGGCCTCAAGTGGTCCTTCAACCCGAACCCAACCAGACCCATCTAGACCCACTTAAAGAAGAAAAAAAAAATAATTACTAAATAACCAATCTCTATGATATCAATGGTTGTTACTACCTGCCTTTTTTCTTTCATTTTTTTTAAATTTTCTTTTTCAAAGATTTTACTCAACATGCTAGTCACCAGTTTCATATCTTTTGTTTACATTGGCATACATATAGAATTGTGTTATTTTATTTTATTTTTTCTGGGAGAAGGGGAAGAGGAGAAGTGTACACTTAAAGAAATAGGGAACCATACATATTAATATTTTATCTAAAAAATATTTTTTTTCTTTTAACATAAACTATCTTTGAGATCCTTAATATAGGGTGTGATTGGATATAGTTTGGTTTTGAGATTTTTTGTCTTGAGTTTTGGGAGAGAGAAATTTTTGTGAGAGAAAAAGTGAGATATGAGATGAGAAATTTGCATTGGATTCCGTGTGGAACCCAATCCAAGTATCCAAAATTTTTATTTTTGGGGTAGGGTGTAGCGGAAGGGATCCAAGCACACCCAACTTTTTGCATTTATTACAATAATTTTATCTAAATATTTACTAAATCATGTAAGTTATCTCTTGGTTTTACTTTTTGAGTACTAAATTTTGCATCATCCTTTCTTTTGTCAACAATTAACTCTTGGAACACTAAGAGAAAATTGTATAAGGTTGCAACACATATTTAATCTTATTTTCTTATTGTTTGAGAAGGTAGGGGAATGTATGGGTGTAGAGCAAGGGTTGTTAAGTGAGAAAGAGAATTTATTATACAAATCTGTAATAATTAACTTTTTTTTATGACTCAATTAACTTAAGTAAACTTTAAATATTGTAAGAAATCCATTGTATCTTCTTTGTCAAGTTTAGGCATTCTTAGAAATATTCAAATAAAGTGAAAGAATTAATTTTAATAGTTTTCTTATAATAACTATCATTTTAATAAATAATATTACATACTAGTGAATTGTATTTGCTTTTTAGGCAAGTAATTAGAAATATAATGCAAATGAATATATTAACGAAAGAACCGTAATAATATAAACAGAAAAATTGAATAATATGAATAAAAGTTAAAAAGAATAATAAATATATACAACTAGTAAAATAATAAAATTATTATAATATAATTTTCTTTCCTTTTATTTTTCAGTTCAATCAAATAAATAAAAGTATTTTTAATTTATTTTCCTTCCACTCAGACTAAACAAAATAGAAATAAATAAGGAGAAAGTAAATGTACACTCTCCATCCCCTTTCCCTCCTCAAACCAAACAAAGCTTACACTTCCGTGAAATATGTAGTTTGGTGGTGTAAAAGTTAACAAATGCATAAGGAAATGAACCAAAATTTTAAAACTTGACGACAAATGTACGGATTAAAGATTTTTTGGGGCGAGTCAAGAATTCAAGACTCAAACCCAACAACCTAACATTGTTAGGTGAGACACCGTTGAAAAGTTAGCTGACAAAGTAATTTCTACTGCAAATTACAATTAAAGAAAAGGAGAGAAAAATGTCAGAGAGAAAAGTAAATCCAACATTAATGGGATGAACAAAAAGGTTCGATACCAAATGCAGAATTTCAGGTTCAGTTCAATAATTAGACGTATTTGAATTAATTTTTTTAGTTAAATTATATTAAAAATGATAAAAATAAATTATTTATAAGAAAAATATATTATTTAAAATAAAAAATAAAAAAGTATTTTTTTAGTTAAGTTTTAATTCAAATACCGTTATTCCTCCAAATTTAAACATTCAAAATTGTTGGATCTTTTTTGCCTGTAATTTCATCGAGGGTCAAACTGATGGAACCAAAATTCACCTGGAGCCAAACTTTTTCGTAGCACTTAATGAAGGAGAACGCAAATCTCAATTCAAACTGGGTTGTTTTTTTATTTTTGAAAATGTTGCATTTTCTGCCAAACTTGCTTGCAGAATTATCCATAATCCGCATTTTCGACACGTAACAGAATGTCCTCTTCAAGATTATGAATTTTGATTAACTGGTCAACGAATAAAAAGTATACTTTTGATTGTTGACCTAAGCGAGTAGGGTGGGGAAACATTCAGATTCCCACTGACTTTGAGAAAAATCAATTCCAGACTATCATTTCTGGAATTTTGTTCGGCAATCCCTACTGAGTTTCCTATTGCTCCACTTTGATTATTAGTTTACCTCCTAACTTATTTTACTTTCTCAAGTAGTTTATCCCGTATTTGAATATAATTTGAGTTGGAATTTTTTATTTAAATTTTATAAAAATAATTTATTTATAAAAAATAAAATTTAAAAATAAAAATTATAGAACCAGATCAATCCAAATACATTGCGAAAAAGCTTAAAAAGAGATAAAAATATACTCACAAATATCAAACTGGAAAATGCACCAAGGAAGTAAGTGTTTTTACTTGTTTATCTGACATGGATGGACTTTTGCTTCTATCTCCCTCTTGTAAGAAAAAAGGAATGTACATGGAGAGCTTCTTGTAGTATAGGAACTAATATCGACTGCTTTCTTGACTCCATAGATTCCATCTTTTCCCAGATGAATGTGTGTGTGTGTGTGTAGGGTAAATATTGATTATACTTGCACCTACTTCTGTGTGATGGATTCAACCAAGTTTAAGAGAGTCAAAGGAGTCATTCAACAAGTTAAGTATATATATGGGATTAAGCGCTTTCTACAAGTTTCCTTGCTCTGCCTAACACCTTTGCTGAGAGATGAACAATGCCCTCATCATATTAATGGCTAATTTGACTACTTCGAGGCTGGGGAATTGTTGCAATGCATCAATCAAATGAAATGATAAGCTGTGGATTGTAATTTCGACATCTATAAGCACTTAGCAGTTTTGCTTTTTAGTCGAGAATTGACTTGTAATTTGGCGCATGAATCCAACTCTCAAAGAGATCTATGTGAGTATTGCATGCCGGCACATTTTATTCCAGTTTTGGGGAATTTGACACGAAGCAAAAAGAAAAATAAATGAGTTCTTGATCCCGTCAAGTGTGTGATCATATTCATGATTCATGCCAAGGAAAGATCCAAAATCTAAATATTAAAAAATAATAAGTTATTTCTTTGAATGTGTTTAATTCTATATTGACAATTTGAATAATTTTTCCTCTAAAACTCGTATTACAACCTAAGAGAAAATCTCATAAACCATTCATGTGAAAATGGGAACTACACTATTTGTTCCGAGAGCAAATGATTTGAAATACTTAATTTGTCCTTATTAACTGTCGCATTATGAAGTGTGTGGTTCGATTTTGTCATAAATTAGATAATTTAGACCATCAAATTTAATAAAATAATTTTGAAAGCAATGATTAATGACAATTATAAAACAGAAAATAGTTTAGGAATTAAACTTGTCAATTTTCTCAAACAAACTAGAAGCCTTTCTTTTTTTTTTTTAAGAGAACTAAAAACAAAAATTCAGAGCTAATTACTCACCGAGAAGAAATAATAAGGGAAGAGGACGGTTGCCCTTAAATGCTAAGCAATACTGCAACTTTGCTTAGATTCAGAGCTTAAAACCGAAATGCTAGAAGGGGATTGCCCCTGGCGTCAGCATTTCGTAATAAGCTTAGTAATTGCCAAATCTACGAAGGAAACGGTGGTGGGAATTTTGGCCATTTTCAGCTAAGTTTTCTTTTTCTTTTTCTTTTTCTTTTTTTGGTTGATGCACGGAAATTCCCAAAAGGAGACGGAAGAGAGGTGCGTCACTGCTGTCGGAGAAGAAGGCACCGCCAGATGAGCATTGAGCAGCATCAATAAATGCCGACAAGTTCCCTCGAATCCTAGACCTCCTTCGACCCATTGTTTCCTTACACCGTAGTATGATCGAAGGAAAGAATGCGGATGCGAGCGAGTGAATTTGATGGCTGTCTTTTGGCATCGACTGCAGACCGCATAATGGGGCAGTCCCCGATTTGATTAGGCTCCTCAGTCCTGACCTGACCAGTTGAGGAGACCTGCCCAGTGCCCCGGTCCCCCAGCAGCACCATCCCTGCCTCTTCCGACCGCCACTCCCTTTGAGCACTCTTATACATTCTTCCCATTTTTCAAGAAAAATTACCAAATTCCATGATAATTCTATTATCTTATGTGTTTGTTAAATCTACTACTGGCAGCCGCAATGAGTCTTCAACTATAAAATGTACTGCCTAATCAATAAGGGGAGTGTTCTATAGTTGAGCTATTAATTCAACCATTATCACCGCTAGAGTTGAAGAATATCTGTATAAAGAGCGTATTTAGTCCCCCCCCCCCCTCCCCCCCAAAAAAAAAAAAAAAAAGAGCATAAAACTTCCGCTCAATTTCTATAAGTTGATTGTTATATGGGATTGAAAAATATTTACTCATCACTAGTGGTAAATAGTTTAGAAGATGAGACAAGAGATATGAAGGAATAGGTAGGATAATACAAACCTATACTTAGGTGATGTAGGATTTAAAAGTTTCAACATCCTTAGCTCACGGTGTACCCATTTGTTTGCACTTCTTCGGACAATTTTCTTATGATTTGCATTCATTCAGACATGCTAAGCTAGAACCACCAATATTAACAAATGCTATTGAGTGAGCTATAATTTACTGCTTACTTTGGAAATATTACAATCAAAATTCATGAGAAGCCTTCAAAATTCAACAGTCCTAAAGTTCTTAACCCGTTTCATATTAACCTATTAATTTTTATTCCATAAGTTTTAACAAATTTTTTTTAAAAAAAACTCCATTAAATTTACTTATTTTTATCGGAATACACAAGAAAAGTCCAAAACCAGAGCTACAAAGAGGCGGGAAAAAAAAAAACAAAAGAAGAAGAAGAAGAAAGATGTGATATAGCAGAGGTCAGGCTTTTCAGTTTCAGGTTAAGCAGACGTCATAAGGTTGACCAGAGTCACCAGAAGACCCGCCATCTTATTTTCCGTTCTCATGCTTACTGAAAAGTAAAAAATCAACGTCCTTAACTTTTACCATCGCGGCGTAAGGCTAAGATAAATGGCTATTGTTAAAAGCCCAAAAACAGCAACAACAGTGGATGCTCTCACTCAAGGGAGCAAAAGAATTTACCATCCTTAACCAGGTAAATTCCAATTTCTTCATTTTGATGATATCATCATCTCTGTATAAATTTCTTATCTAATTATAGAGTTAATGGATCAAAGAGAGAATCTATGGTGAGAAAGAGAGAGAGAGAGAAATCAAGAATTCAGACATTGAAAGCAAAGCAACACATAGTATCAAAATAAGGTAAAGAACCCTCTCCCCATCTTTCTTTTTTGCAGGCGGGTAATTGATGTCCACACCCTCCTCTTCCTCTTATCTTCTTCTCTGATCATCAATATTCATCATCCCCATCACTAATCATTTTCTGTATCTCTCTCTCATCTCTCTCTCTTTCTCTTTCGCTCTCTCTCACTTCCTCTCTCTCTATTTATATATATAAATATTCATGGCGGATCTGCTGATTAAGTTCTGTTCAATCATGTAGATCTTTGTTTTCTTTTGTATGATAGCTATGTATTAGTATAAACACCTTTAGGGAAAGGGCTCTATATTTATATATAGAGAGAGGGGGGTGAATCGGGAGAGAGACAATTTTTTTTGTTTTTAGCTATTAGAGGGATTGAAGAAAAAGAAGGGAGGAAATGGAGTTTGATGAGCATGAGGAACAAGAGGAGGAAATTGGGATGCCTCAGATGCAAGGTGGAAATTTCTCGACAGTTGGGAACTCAGCAGCTGGGAGAGGAGGAGAGGGCGTTTCAGCCGGAGGCACAGCAAGAAAAGGAGGCGTTGGAGGTGCGGCCACGACGTATAGGTATAGAGAGTGCTTAAAGAATCATGCTGTTGGTATAGGCGGCCACGCCGTGGATGGCTGCGGAGAGTTCATGCCAGCTGGTGAGGAAGGAACCCTAGACGCTCTCAAATGTGCTGCTTGCAATTGCCACCGCAACTTCCACCGGAAGGAGACTGAAGGAGAGGTCTTTCACCAGCCCCACCTCACCTCGCACCACCACCCTCACCATCCCCACCACCAATTCTCTTCGCCGTACTCATTCCGTTCCCCTCATCCGTCGGGTTATCTGCACGTCCCTCCGCCACTACATCAGAGGACTTTAGCACTGCCTTCAACTTCCAGGGAAGACGAAGACGTGTCGAATCCTAGTAGTAGCGGTGGCGGCGGCGGAAGCGGTTTGGGATGTTCCAAGAAACGGTTTAGGACTAAGTTCACCCAAGAGCAGAAGGATAAGATGTTGGCATTCGCGGAAAGGCTGGGGTGGCGTATTCAAAAGCAAGACGAGGCAGCAGTGCAGCAATTTTGTGCAGAGACTAATGTGAAGCGCCACGTGCTCAAGGTTTGGATGCACAACAATAAACACACTATTGGTAAAAAACCCTAATCTTCTCTGCTTTCCCTTTTAAGGGGGTGCACCATTTTGGGCATTTGATATTACATGTAATGACATGGTTGAAGGGTGTCAAGGATAATTTGGAATGTATTTCATTGATGATTAGAGATGGTTGGCCATTGGTGTAACATGAGATTAAACAATCTTGAGTCACTTCGCTTTGGAATGATTTAGACTTAGTTAGGGTTCCTAGATGACTTTGAATTACTGTTTTCTTTCTTTCAAATTTTCTCCTGATAATTTCATTCTTATCTTGTTCAAGATTCTGTCTTTGCAGAGATGAGTTCAAGATGACATTGCCTCCTTGACTAATTGTATTTCCTTGGACTTTAATTATGATATTAACGTAGTTTTACCTGTTATTAATCTGCTTGTTCTTTTTACGCTTTCTAGATGCTTTGAAATATGAGTAAAATGCTGCTTCACCTTTGCTACTCCTGAATCGATCTTCTTCCCCAGTACCCCTCCCCCCAGCTCAAACGCACACATTAAATTCCACTCGGAAGTGCACATTGGGTTGAAGTTATGACGAAGAAAAAATGATGATATCAGTAAATTGCGTGTAAAATCAGTACGTGTTTAACATGCAAGACTGCAATTCTTTACGACTCGCCACATCTGTCATCTTCTCCTTCACATACTCCATTTGGGTTTTACTTTTAGCTCTCCCTAAGCTCATTTTCCCACCGGGACATTAAATTCTCTCAACTTCCTCGTTGCATTTTTTGCTTTGGGACTTTTTTGGTGTTGACGAAGAAGCCATTATTAAAGCTGTCAACATGTGTGCATATCCCAGGAATGCATCAGATGTGTATTATAAAGGTTTTTCTTTCCCGTTATCCACCTGGATTTCACCCCATTGTTCATTGTCCTCGACTCCTCCCATAATTCGCACCTTGGTCTCCATTTAATGTCTCCTCGTTATTGGTTTCTGTCTGCAATGTCTTCAGCAGTCAGCTCTTGGTTCCCTTGTTTACTTATTATCATACGGCTTATACTGGATCTTTTTTGTTCCCTATTCTCCCAGCTATAGGGGTAAGAAAAATACTACTAAACTTGTTAGTTGTTACCCATTTTCTGGCTTCCAGCAGTACTCTTGGGTGCTTGCATTTTTTGATATTGAAAGGGTTTGCGATATATTCTGTCTAGATTTCGGAGTAAATAGATTCTCTTGATCATCTTCAATATCAACTTATTGCCTCGTTCAATCTTTCGGAGCTGGAATAACTTTTTTTCCATCAATATTCGCTTATAAATAGAGGAGACTTGTTCGTGGATCTTTTAAAACATGTGTCCAGAATCCACTGCGTATCAAAGTATACAATGAATGAAGAACTGAGAATCAAATACATAAGCTTCTCCAGCACATGTTAACACAGTTCACAACGTGGATGGACGCAGACCACGTAAACGCAGAGGGACTTATGTATATACATCCAAGGAAGCAAGAATTTGCAGTTCAGAAATATATATATATACAGATGGATGGTGTGTATATGTGTGTGTGTTTTTGCTACAGTGGACAGGGAAAGAACACGGGAAAGATGTAGATGTTGGAGAAAAACTAGTCTTGTGAGGAAGCTGTCGGGAAAACAATCACAAGCTCGGCCTGATGGTTGGCTTTAATATTATTCTGTTCCGGTTGGAACATGTGGGCTCTCTTTCTTATTAACACAATAAATCCCCGACAGACATAACAGCTCATCTCTATTTTTGATTGTCTTCTTCTCTACTGCTTTCCTCTTGTCTACTCACAATTTCTGCCTCCCTTTCCTTCATCTCCTTCGGCAGTCTTCATTACATCTTCAATGCCAGTCGATCAATCGGCGCCAAAGGGGAGGTGGAAGACAGGGAGGAAGAAGATGAAGATGATGAAGAATTTGTTATTGGCTGTGAAGTATTGAAATGGAAAATTAAAGAGGAGTTAATCAAAAAGCTTGTTTGTAGAAGTGGGATGATCAAGATGGGGCCTGTTTATCTGCAAGAAATAAATGTTGAAACGCTGTGGGGTTTTGGAGTCAGATGATGGAAACAAAAGGTGACTCAAGGCTGGGACAGAGCAGGGCATGTGCATCAATCCCCAGCTCTCTTCAAACAGTAGCAGATCATCCGAGGGGTCATTTACTCATTATAGAAAGAAAACTGATAACATAACCTTTCTTTTTCTCGTGATGATTTTTTTCAAAAAAAAAAGAAAACTTTTCCTTAAACAATTACAATAATTGGTTGCTAAATTGAGAAGTGCTGAATCATCTGAGTTTCTAAACTTTTGAAGACATCATACTATGTTGAGTGTCTTCTTCGGAGCAGCTCAGATGGTATTGTACTCGAGGTTCAAGAAATAAATCAGACTAGCGCTCTCCAGTTACTAGCCCTAGTTTGGATCCGGATTGAGCAGTCCAAAGTGGTTGCCTTTCCTAGGGTTTCAGGTGTGGAACAAAGGTGAAAATGGCATAATATGCAAAACTCATTTGTTTTGAGCAGTTCTCCATGTAACCATGTTAAGGAGACCTAACTCTTTAAAAAAAGAAAAAGAAACATGGAGAGGGAGAGACCTAAAACCATCAAATGCGTTCAGGGTTGAGTTTTGTCTCGTATAGAGCGATTTATGTATCGACAAGACAATGGGATTACACTATTTTAACATGCGGAGAATGACTTGTGCGTCTAATCGAATATTTACTTTCATTTTACATGCAAAGGATGGGATGGGATCTGAAATGTAAATTATGACTTTGATATGGATTAATTTTAATTAATTGTATTATCTTCTTATTAATAACCAATAATTTGTATAGTATTGCTAATAATTTTGGAAGCCCATTAATATTGCTAAACGGGTTCAGCCCATTAAAATAGTGTCGAGAATTATTGAACAAAGTACTCTTTGAATGGGTTCAAAACTTTGCCTTGGTCCATTACGCTTTTTCTTTGTGTGCTGAAATTTACAATTGGGCCGATGGCTCCAATTAACTGTCTGGCATTCACTGCAGGTTCTTTTTGGGGGAGTTTGGGGGTAATATCAAGTGCAAAGTTAGAAATTCCTACAGAAAAAAAAAAGTGTAAAGTTTGGCAGTGGCATTTCTTTTTACTCATATTTTAACAAAAGAAAAAGCTTCGATATATTCTCACCATAAATTTTTCATTCTCAAATGCTTTTTCACATAATAGGAGCAGAAATATAAATGAAACTCAAAATTTCTCACCTTGCAAGGAATGGATTTTCCAAGAAAGATACTACTTTGCCTCACCAAGAGTGTGATTTTCTAAATAATAGGGGGGACGGGAAGAAAAAATAAAAGTGAGAAAATCCCTCTGGTTTATTATTATGATTGAGTTTAGGTTTGAAAGTTTTAGCATAAGTTCTACAAGAATAATATTTTTTGTTAAAAAAAAGTAAGACCTAATTTCTATTCTATTCGTACCATATTTAATCCAAATAAATATGTTACTACGGCCACTGATTTCGCAAGATCTAGAAATGTGAGTGGTTCAGCCCAGCCCAAAAGAAAATGAAAAAAACCTTTGAACATGTACATTCAAGAATATAACAAAATAAACCCTTAGATATACCCAATAGTTATAAACATCATGTATAAGCAAATTGCTCCTTTGTAAGAACGTACAATCATATTTCATTAGGTACAAACTTTTTTTTTTTTTTTTTTGCAAAGTAAGAATTCTTCAACGCAGAGATCTTTAAATATGAAGCTTACATAAATCATTAACGATGGAGTAGATTTCATTGTCAAATAATGTCCAATCACATGAGACTTTACGATTATATTTTTCAATTTTCTTTAGATTTTATTTATATAATATTTAACTCAATCAAATATACAATTAGATTTCACTCCTTATCTCACGAAAAATTCACTTTTACACAGAATCTAAGACAGAAACTCTTTCAATAAAATACAATACAAATACACCATTAAGTTCTTTCTTTTTTTCCCTGTGTAAACCAAAAAGAGATCTACTTAGCAGTCCATTTTTCTCCAAAAATATTTATGAAACCAACTAAAGATGCAGTGTACCCTTTGGGAGAAAGGGACTTGTGAGAAGCCAAGAGAGGTCCTATCATAAATACTGCTACTACTACCGCAACATATTGTTCCCCAACGGAATGGAAGTAAAAGTACGTTTCAAAGGCGGATCCAATGTGCTCTTCAACTACTTTAGGCCCCAGAAGAAAAGGGAAAAAAATATAGATTGACTTTGGACAACTGCACGTGCCAGAAAATGTAAGAACTAAAGTCTTTTGACTGCCTACATCATCGCTCTACAACAGGAATTCAAGAGATATGATCAAATCCTTAAAAAATCGAGATCATATGATCAGAGTGTATTAACAAGATTGTCCGATACTTCAAGAGTCACTACAGAATACTACAAATTCATGTGCATTAAATTAGGATGATCCAAAAACTGGAAAACTAACAATGAGTTTCACGCCACAACTTGCAAGATTTTAACTGCATAATAAGTCCACATACCATTAATGCGAAATTGTTTCATCTTCCGTAAGAAAAAGGAAATCACCTCTGGTTACGGAGGGCTCTCAAAACGCAGAGGATGAAGCGTTTAACGTGTTCGCCTCCCAAGAAACTTAGGCCCTGTTTGGAATTGTAACTAATGGTAAAATATTTTCTAAGGGTGTGATTGGATGGGGTTTGTAAAATTAGAACGCATCCGTCCATGAAACCATGTTTATCAATGAAGCCAAAATGATTGAATTGATCAAAATCATTTCTATGGTAGTTTGCATATAAATATCACTAGTACTTCAGCTTGAAGAAAGTAGAAGAACTAGGCCAGATCATAATGAGTCCTCTTCGGCTCATGATTTTTCTCTTGGCGTCTCTTTGCCTGAGTCCACCAACAATTTGGACTCCTCCAATTCTTTACCATTAGGACTCTTCACGGGCTTACCAACAACAATGTTACACTGATTGCTCTCCATTCTTGAACTTTGCAACATTCCCATTGATCTTGACTTACTCAGCCTTACTGTAGGCATCTTCACAGCCAATGCTATCCTCCTCCGACCCACACCCATCCCGGTCCCTGCGTTTTCAGTACTCAAATCTAACGATCCACACTCAATCTCCCTAAATGAACCAATAGATCTTGACCTCCCCACACGATCAGTGTTTTTCCCACCAATCACATCGCTTCTCACTTCTGCACTTGCCACGTTGGATACCTTCCGGTTTCTCCTGCTGCTCCCAATTCTCACCGTCTTCATCCTCTCTGTACTGTCGTCCAACTGTTCATACCTGACCACGCGCGTAGAATCTCTCACGCAATCCACGCGCCGCCCCAAGTGGTTCCAGATAGGATTCCTGATCCTTTTGTACACTGCTTTCAAGCTATCCTGCACCTCCGCCATTGTCGGCCGTTTCGCAGCCGTTGATCTCACACACCTGGCAGCCAACAACGCCAGCTGCCGCATTGCCATGTCTTCGTCCGGTGAACCCAGTCTCGGGTCACAGATTCCTGCAAAATCTCCGGACTTTATTATTGGCGCCGCCCAGTCGACCACAGACGGCGGACTGAAATTGACGTCAATGGCATTGCGGCCACTGATAATCTCTAATAACAAAATTCCAAAGCTAAACACATCGGACTTGGTGCTGAGATCACCTGGAGCAAGATAGCCTGGATCGAGGTATCCCAATGTACCCGCCGGCGGAGTGCACTTCACTCGCACATCCTCGACGTGTCCTCTCAATGCCAAGCCGAAGTCGCTGAGCCGAGCATTGAAGTTAGCGTCGATTAGAATGTTGGACGACTTAATATCCCGGTGAATAACCGGCGGGTTGGACGAGTGCAAGAAATCAACCGCTTTTGCTATCTGTACAGCGAACCGAACGCGCCGAGACCATCCCGGCGGCCTGCTCGAACTGTGAAGCAAATCGTGTAATGATCCGTTGGGCATGTACTCGACGACGATCAATTTATTTTTGTTGGGATCAACAGAGTAGCCCAGAAGATTAACGACGCGGGCGTGATTGAGCCTGGAGAGGATTTCAATCTCATTCTCAGCCGGAGTGTTATTACAGTTGGTGGCCACAGTCGTGGGCTCCGTTTGTTTTGTTCTCTTAACTGCGGCAATGAGATTGCGTTGGTTGAGTGTGAGATGGGCTCTGTAAACGCTGCCATGGCTGCCCTTGCCTAGAAGATGAGACTGTGAGAAGCCATCGGTGGAAGTGTGAAGATCAGAATAAGAGAACTCGATGGGTTTCTTGATCTCAGGGTTCTTGGAAGTTTTGACGAAGTTCCAGTTGTAGGAGTCGCAGGTGGCGATGGCAGTCTCAGCGTTGCATGACAGAAAGCCCATGAAGGAAGGAACGAATACAGAATATAAAGAGGAATGAAGTTTGGAGTTAAGGAGGGGTTTTCAAGGTATTGGCTGGGAGGGAGGTATTGAGAGAGAAAACGGTGATGAAGAGGAAGGCAGAGGCAAAGGCCCTAACTGTGGAGGGTGAAGGGAGGGGGTGAGATTTTGTTGGAAGCTCTGGCGTCGTAAAGACATGCGCATAAGCTTTGGCAGCCTTTTCTAAATAGTAGCTTCTTTTTGCTTTTCTCTTTTTTTCCTTGGGCTAAGTTCTTTTTGTTTTTCTCAAGGAAAGAGAAATGGAGAGTGGCAAACTTCACTTGGAGATGTCTTTGTTTTTAATGTTTTAAAAATCATCTCAAGGCTCTATATATATATATATATTTTTACAATAACTATAAAAAAACACCACTTATTCTGTGGGAGTACTCGCCTTGGTGCTCATGTCAATTTTTAAATAAGATATAATTTTATTGTATCAATAATTTATATTATTTTATTTAACAAATATACTCTCTAGTAGAATAATTACCACAGCAATAATCTTCCCCGTAGATGAAATGATGACCTGCGAGCTAGAAGAGTAGTACTAGTGTGAGAATTGAATGAATGCAGGGGGCTTGAGAATTGAATGCGAGAGCTAAAAACCGTTGAAATTCCAGAGGTGAAAAAGGTGAGGAGATGTCGGTAGTTTATTAATCGTTAAAATGGCATCCAAAGGTGTGCATATGAGCTTTGACAGCGGGCGAACGAAGTAGGGAATATCTCGGGGATGGGCTTCAAATTTGTGGGGTAAACACGTTTGAATTAGTTTTGCATACTGCTCTTTTGCGTTTTGTTTTTTTTGACCTTTTTTTGCCCCCTTTTAGTTTTGGTATGTGCCTGTCTATGACCTCCTCTTCTTTGATGCTAATACTATTACCTTGGTACAACTTTGCCAAGCGGGGGGAAAAGTTTGTCAACCTTTGGAAATTCTTGGTAAAAGTTGCTTACCCCAATCATGGCATTAAATCTTTATATGTAGTAGTTTGATGTTTTTATTTGAGTGAATTTTGAGTTTGATAAATTCATTAGATTTATAGTTTTTTAAGTTTTTTATTTGTAATTTTGTAGAGCATTTAGATTGGATTAACATAATATAAATTTTTTATTTTAAATCCTACTAATTTTCTTATAAACAAATTTTCTTATATAAAACTAAATACAGAAAATATAAACTCAAACTCTATCTAATTGTATACTTATTCTTTTCAATCCGGGGTCATTTGTGTTCACGTCAGACTTTTGCATATTGTAAAATTGACTGGATAAGGAGTTTTAATTTGAGAGATGAAATGGTTTAGATCTTTTCTCCAACTAAGATGATAACTGCACATTCATCAAACCAGCAATTTGATACACACAAAACAAAATTTGAAAAGTATATAATTTTTTTACGAAAAAAGGGACGACCATACAAAAAGTCTAATGTGCCAATTTGACTCTAATACCGACCTTGCCTTAGAGGTCACATCCTCCATATAAAATTGATTCAATTTACAGAAATACTATTTTTTTTTTGGATAAAACATGCATATTTTTGTCATGAATATGAGATATCACATCCTTCTTCAATTTGCAGGTCTTATCTAAACAAAACTATCAATCACAATCGGCAAACTTGAGTAATTTTTATTACTTCTTTACCTTTCATTCACAATTATGCAATAGCTTAATTCTAATGCTTGTTAGGTAGTTGTGCTTTGGAGTTTTGCAATGATATTAGATGCGAAAGGGACACGTAGTTTAAGCTTATGGTACAACTTGATCATGTCTTTGTTTTCAATTGAAGCTGCTTAAGGTATTTCCTACCTCCCTCAATGGTCATTAAGAGTGTAGTTACATTGAAATTCGAGGTGAAATCTTTTTAAATTATATAAGATCGAAGCTTGAATCTAAAAATTTTTAATTTTACTGAAATATACATTAAATTTTTACAAAAGAATATTCATAATAAAATAATAAATTAAGTTTGAATTGAATTGCAACTTTTTATATAACTTGGAGGAACTTGAAAAATGGATATGCTTAATCAAGATGGACTTGGTCGAGAGATGGACTAGTAGGTTTCTTAGACTAGAATTAGCAGAGTTTCCAACCTATAATTTGCTCCTCCTTTGATTACCATAGAATTCTCTGGGTGCAACAAACTATTGAAAACACCAAATTAACTAAAATTCAAACGCAGCAGGTTCTCACCACCTAGCCATATGACTTTTGTACTTATCAAAGTTTTTGAAAAAAATATACCTATGACTTTTGCACGATTGAAGATGAGGTTATAGACTTAAAGTTTAAATTTAAAATTTTATAAAAATAAATTATTTGTGAGTATGAAGGTAAAACTTAATTTTTTAAAAAAAAGTTGAAATTGTTGATTATGCAATTTGGTTGGTTTGGATAATACCAAGATTTTTTCCCCCCTTCAAGAGGACCAAAAGGCTTGCGCATAGATTGGTGTTTGCCTGTGAATTGGTCTACAAGGAATTGATGGAATGGGAATTCGTGTAAGTGATTACGTGTAAAGCTCAAGTTTGTGCACTCCCAAACGCCTTTTTCTTGAGGAATGCAACTCTTCCCCCAGTTGAGCTTTGGATGATCTGGACCGTGCTATTTCGCTCGAATTAATCTAAGATTTGAAGTTGGCGGGGTAAAAAGGTAATTTAAATTGAAAATCTTTTTAATTTTTGAATAATTTTACTCCTTTTTAATTTAAGACATTTTGACTGAATTTGAGTCAAAGGTCGTTTCCCTTAATGGTAGTTTGTAGGCTATGTGGATGCGTTCACTGCTACCTGACCTCTTTTTTCAGCATATCTCTCACCATTTTTCACTTTTTCCATCTTTTTTCTTAAATTATTATGTATGGAATATGAAATTTTTTATTAGAAAAAAGTAGTAAATGGTAACAGTACATGTAGAATATTAATTTCTATTTGTATCTTTTTCTTTTTTTTTTTTGGCGTTATAATAGTTAATGTTAAAGTTTCTACGGCTGTCCCCTTTATAAGTAAAGTTTCTGGGGCTGTCAAATAATTAATTCCAATTTGGCATTTTCAGAACATTTCTATTGAAATAGGTCGAATGCCACTTTCCAGAGATGTCCACTGAAATAGGTTGAGTTGTTTGATTTATCTCCCTCAACTTCTGCTACTTCTCATTAATAGTCGCAAATAGAAGGTTTTTGTTTTTGGTTTTTTTTTTATACATTGGGAAAGTGATGTTGACCAAACAAAAAAACATACTCAGAAGATAATACTAGTAAATATAATAAATTGAACAATCTCAAAGGTTAGATACTAATGTAACATTGAGGCTACAATGTAAGAAATTGATGAAAATGGAGTTGGTGAAGTGAATATGTTTGCCTAGGAAATTTGTGGAATTAGACCTTAAATTACTTTTTTCTTTAATATTACTCAATCAATTTCAAAATATATGACTTTTGACTATTTTTACATATATTAAGGAAGAAGAAAATAAGTAGTTATTATGTCTTTAACTAATTTATTTAATATAACAAAAAATAAAATAATTATATTTATACTGGGGTAATTTTTAAAAAATAAATTTTATAATTAAAAAAATTGAATATTTTAAAAAAGAAAAAAATTAAAAATCTTATATTTTAAAGAGATAATTCCTAAATATTTTTGTTTTCTTTCTTTTGATAAGTATAATGGTTCCTAAATCATTATCATTATCATTGTTCCTTACCTTTTCAGTTCTAAAGGTGCTTTTGAGTTTTGAACAGCTATGGTGGTTCTCAATCAAAGCTCGTTTTGCCATATTTTTTGACCCGATTGTTTTACCAAATTGACTCGGGGGATACGAAAAGTTCTGGAATGAAAACTCACTTGGAAAAGACTTTTTATTCCATCAGTTTTAGAATATAAGATTTATTTTGTTATATAAAAATTAATATTTTAATAAATTTTATAAAAAAAGTTAATAGATGTCTAAAATATTTTTATTTAAAAATAATTAATTACTGTATCAAATTTAAATTTTAATATTAAGTATTAGTATTTTGAGTAGTTGGTTGAAACACTAGTGATTTTTAGAAAATAGAAGCATTTTAATTGTTGGTTAGCAATAGAAATAAAATTAAAAATAAAATAATAAATTAACTCTTTATATAGAAAGATAATATATACTTTGAAATAAACTAAAAGATACTGCTAATGGATCAACTTGATCTATAAAATTGTGGATCAATAAGGATATTTGAGTAATTTTATTAACATAATTTATGCGCTATTACGAAATTACCCTTCATTCACTTTCAAATTAAATTGAATTTGAATAACTAAAAAATTTGAATTTGACACAAAACACTCACTGGTGTTATCAGTTTTCAAAACTTTTGTTTAAATAACATTTACCTATGCAAAGCTGTGAGAAAAGGGAAGGAAAGATGATGAAATGTTTCTCCAATTATCACAGGACTGTTTTAGTAATTTTAAAAGAGCATTTACCCATTGATGTACAATTAATTAGATGAACATTGATCCAAAGATTACTAAAAACAAAGTAAGACTTATATTTTGAAATAGAAAAAATAGTTTCAAGAAGGTTCAAGTTTCTTATAAATCTTTTTATTTTTTTTCTGAGCGATTCTCATAAATCATATCTATCCCTTCACTTCACCTGCATTATTATATAAGTTCTCTATAAAATCAAATAACCCACTCCATAAACATGAATAAAAATTGATTCTCGCCATATTCCGATCAAAGGTTTGATCCATGATTATGGAGTTGTTCATAAAAATCTCATGTCCAAGAAAGAATATAGGACAGGAATGAATAAAATTTAAGTTTGAAATTTTATGTATTAGATTTTGTAAAAATAAATTATATATAAAATAATAAATAAAACTCAAAGTGAAAAAATTACATTGAGTTTCACAATGAAACCTAATCCAAATACACTCTAATGTTTAGTTTCACAAAAATAAATCATATAATTAAGTAATAAAAGATATTTTCTAATATTTACTTCACCTCCTCTAAGCATGTCAAAAAGAATGGTCGTATATCTATTTACTTCGTTCAAGAGTAGTGAAGGGTAAATGTACTACTCCCCCTTCTTCTCCCCTTGGCGAAGCACACTTAAGTTCAAAGATTACAACATAGCAAAGACTGCAGATGTTATAGGAGATCATACATGATACATCGTCTCAAATTGATCCGAGGATGATAGCGATATACTCTCCTGAGTCGACCTAACGTAGGTGACATTTACTAATAATTGCAGTTGATTTCTTACTTTATTGTCAGATGGACCAAAGCAGGTATGGTCGTAGGATTCTCCTGTGTTCTATGGAAAGCCTCCGGAGGAAGCACCAGAGACACCAAAGAAACCGACGAGCGTGACTGGCGGCATCTGGTTGACCTACGACGACGATGCCAATCCAATAAGAACAATGCGCTCTCCATCTACTTCGTTTCTTCGCAATTGGATACCGCTCAGGCGGTCCTGCTGCTCGGAGTATAGTAATATAACTCATTCCCAGTCAGACTTGGAAATCATATCTTTCGGATTGGCACGTTCTACTACATTGTTAAAAGAGAGAATTTCAGCATTACGTTTCTTTCCAATGTAATTAATACTTTTAGGGAAAATGTACAATTAATTTTATCATCAGACAGAATATTTAGGATGTAAATTTTATAACCAGACAAATTATCAAGCAATGATAATATTTACGTTGCGAAACTCAACGTAAATATTTTACTCTCTTTCACAAACAATTCACTTTTATAAAATTTAATATAAAAAATTTTAAATTTAAACCCAATTTAATCACAATCTTATTTTGAATTCAAATCAAATCATCTCTATTGATTAGATTAAATAAGACTGAATAGAACGTGCAGTTATTCTTGACCCTTTGGAAAGTTGGCTAAAATCTTATCACGGGACGTATCTGCTTATATAATTTCTTCATTAGAAATTTATTCATTCGTCAATCGCTGCTTTAGTGAGGATGTTATTAAATAATATTTTAATTTAATATTTTTATCTAAAATTTATAAAAACGAATTATTTATAAAAGAATGAGTAAGATATAAAGTAAAAAATTTATATTAAATTTCGTAACGAGATGTTATCTAAATATGTCCTAAATCATTTTTCTTTATGGAATCGCACTCATAAATAATAACAAAGTAGTCTAGAAATTCCTGTTCGAATAATGTTTTTGTCAAAAGTAGAAAAAACTAGCAATTGATCTATCTGGCTGATTCATTGAATAAGTGAAGAAGAAGCTTGAAATCCAATCACATGGTCAATTTTACCGACGTTGTTGTTTGATTTTTATGCTCATGTCATGACATTTCACAACGGTAGCAAATGAAGGACAGCTACTTGGAATCGCTCAACCGCCTCCTACCCTTCAACAAATCAATGTTCCATCACATCGTTTATTTTATACTATTAGCTAATTATTGTGTCAAATTCCAAATAGAATTCTTTTTGCCAGCCGAGTTTTCTTTTTCTTCTTCTTTTTTTCCCTAATATAAAGTTCATTTCGCGGAAAATTTAAAAAATATATATGATTCATAATTACAAACACTATCCTTCATGTTTTTTGTTTGGCGTTTAGATTTTGAATCCGGTCTAAATAGTTGGTGTTTTTGGTGTATTATAAACAAGTGGATTCCCTTATTAATAGTTTGCTTGATGTTTCATTAAAGACCGCGCAACTTGTTCCTAATTTCCATTAAATCTTAAGGGCCAAGTCCATCCCACCAAACCTTGCTCGGTATGTGCCCACAGCTTTCTTTCCATACATTAATCGGAATGTCTATTCATCTTTTTTACCTCAAGGAGTAATCGATATGTCTATTATTTTTTGGAAAAAATTAATTTTAGGAATAAAGTACTGAGATTTTAGACTTTAGGGAGAAAGAATTGCCTAATGTTTTCAATTCTAAAATTTTCGATTTTCTACCTTGATAATTTGTTCAAATGAATTAAGCTAATTTAGCCAAAGTGTTCTTGAGTTTATAGGGTATTTGTCGACTTTTATTTTCCCTTGTGCCTAAGATATTTTTCCAACTCTTAAAATTTCTCATGAGTTTCCTCAAAAAAAAATTTGTCGCGAGTTATAATAGTCGATCAACCGTAGTCTTCAACTAATGAGTTTCGGACAACCCAGCTTTCCTTTTGAGAATAGCCCACTAAATGGCTATACTATTGGTCCATTATATTGAAAGAGCCCACCGCAGCCGGGTCCTTTGGGTTTATGGCCTTGTATTCCGTTTATGGAATTGTTGCTCACATTAAGAAGCAGCAATGGGCTGTATATTTGCTCTTTTTCTGCATCTCAACATTACATCAATAATTAAGCTAAAAAGCAAATAGTTGTCACCTCAAGGGAAGCTGCTGATAAAAATAATTTGGAATTTTTATCTATTTTATCAAAATATGCATCGATATATTAATTTGTATATATAGACACACACAAGCATCCTCGGCCCAGACAAATAAACCAACAAAAAAGAAAGTGGTTTGATTGCAAAGACTCTTCCTTGATACTCCTTTGACAAACAAACAACGCGAATCTGCCTTTACGCATCCTAAACAGTCCTAAACTATAGCACCGATGTAAGCTTCAATAAAAGCATCTTAAAAAAAAGTGCTTTGGCTCGGAATCTTGAACTGGTAAACCTAGTATTGTCTCAAATTAGGAAAAGCACGATAAATGCTTTGCATGCAAACAACGCTTGTCGTCTTAATCTAAGTGACGCGCGTGTTTGGACTTACCAAAACCATTGGATCAGGATTAGAACAAACTCAAATCTCGAGAGAGGAGAAGAGTAGAGAGACATCTGGAATAAAGCAAAGGTCCCCCCCACGGGCACCCCACGCCACCCCACCAGACAAACATACCATTGTCTGCTGCAAGAGACTAGAATCAAACATAAAATAGTAGTAGCAAAAGAACAGTAAACTAACCACTGCATATGCTTAAACTCTTGGCTAAATTTTGCGAAGAATTCCCTCTGATAGTCGTTATGAGTTGTTCTTTTCTCTGATCACTCAACCCCAACTATAATTAATTAGTATGTACTCTCTTATTTTATGATTATGGAAATTTCCTAATGAAATCCCTCGGAGGTGGTTCTCGTTCAACATCTTGATCTCGTAATGAAATTAACAGCTGATTCTAGATGACGATTGCACCATTTGTTGGAAGTCTGTGAACATGGACAGAGTTCTAACTAAAGCATTATCTGTAAATTTAGTAAGTGTTAGGTCAACATCAAGAACTGCAAACCTTAATTTTTCAGATCCCAATGGGATTTTGGTCGACCTAATAAAACAAAGAAAGAAAAAGTGCAAATTTAATACTATTGATTATTGAAGGATATGATCCTCCAGCATTATGAACTACTCCTATGATAGATGGAGAAGTTCAAATTAATCATAACAAGTAAAAACTGTAAATGCATTAGTGCAGCCATGATTGAAGCAGAAAGAGGGCTTTGTCAACTTTCGTCCAATAGTAGGGTCTCTTATTCTAGAAGGATCGCACGGCTATTGCGCAAAGATGACCGTTATTTGTCAACTCCAGAGAGATAAGTAGCAAATGAACTGGAAGATGGAGGAAATTTCCCTAATGATTGGTAGCATTACGCGTTGTGAGTTGTGAATTATCAACTGTTGTACGATGATGATGATGATGGTTGGTGGTTACCATCATTTATACTGAATTAAATGTACACTCCACACATATAATTTAATTTTGAAATGTTAGCTTTCGATCATAAAAGAATGGCCTCATCACCTCCATTCTTGATGCAGATAACAGTACTTTATCACTGTTTTGGATAGTCTGGGTTGGCATATTGAGGGATTAGGAGAAGAACATTCTGCTCTTTCGGCAATGAAATCAACCACAAAATGACTTTCTATTAACAGTGGTTCTCAATCTCTGAGTCTCATATCAAGGGCTACAAACAGTGAACGGTATCTCTCTCTGTGTATCTGTCGACAGATGACTTAGGGGACCATCAAAAACACCAAAACGAAAGGCAAAACAAAATGAGCATTCATAAGAGAAGGCGTATCGTATTTTCCTTAGCTATTTACTACTGGCTAGAGACTTCATCCAAAAGTTTATACCTTCTCACCTTGTTTCTGAAAACTGGTTTTCTGCTCATCCTATTTCCACCATTTGATATCTCCTCAGACTTTGTTCTTCTCAAGTTATCCTCCACTGCATCACTACTTGTGGCGGTTGTGGTAGTTGTGATCCTCTTTCTAGCTTCTAACAGCGGCGATCGCTCCGGCATCCTTTGTTTCTTGATGGAGTTTCTGATCTCATGTAACTTCGCAGCACCCTTTTCATTCTTCGGACCTCCATGATTCCCATTCTTTTTCTTGGTCGCCTTCACATCTTCTTCACTTGCATTGGTTCTATTTGATGAAGAAGAATTGAAAGAATTCTGGGTTTTATCTCCCGATTCATCCTTTTGATTCAAACACCAATTGCAAAGACGATAAGCCATAGCTTTCGGGTACAGATTGCTGCAATATCTGCAAAAAGTTTCCACAAACAAACAAAATTAGAACGCATTCCAATTGCCAAACGTGATCAAAACATTACATGAGATGATGATTTCACGAAATTCTCTTCATCTTTTCACCTGTGCTGTGATCTGAATTGGCAAACTTTACATCTGAAAAGCTCAGAAGATAAACCAAAATCTCCACACATGCAACACTCTTGGCCGGGCCGTAATGTTTCAGCAGCAGTTCCTCCTGCATCTGCTTTACTTCTTGTCATCTTCTTGTATGGTGGATGGGAGGGAGGCGTATAGTGGGGGTAAAGGGGGTATATGTACGAGGGATGGGCGAGGCTCTCCGCCACACAAGAGAAAATAAATCAGGAAAAGATGGAAGAGGGACGGTGTTGTATTTCTACTCAATATTTGCGTGCATTGATATAAGATATCATTTTCATGTGTCCCGTGTGTGACAAGTACCTAATGCTATAATAATAGGAAAGCTCGTTGCCCAAAAGGCAAGGTGGGGACTAAACCGGGTAGGGGGGCTCAATTCTATAATGCTTGGGTTGTTGTTTAATGAGCAACAATATTTTTAAAATATTCTGTTCCAAATAAATAGTGTCTTGATTAATTATACAGATTTATATTAAATAATAGACCATAACAAAGTTGATTACCAACAACAATTAAAAGGCTGTGGAAAATTTTGCATGAGGAAGTTGATCTACTGTGATTATAAATCTTAACAAGAACAGTTTCTCCGATAATATAGTAATTCAATTAATTAAAAATATTTTTTAAAAAAATGAATGTATTTGGATTCACTTTACATCCCTGTTTCAGTACGTAATGTTAAGACAAAAAGAAAAATGAAAAAGAGTTTTTATATATTTATTTAATTTTTATTTTTTTAGGGAGGAAGGAGGTGGGCTTCATTTTATTCCAGCTTTTCTTGCGGTCTTCTTGCACAAGGAAACCGATCATGAAGTTATGATTAGATGAGATTACTTCCATATATCACAATAACGATCTAATTATTCCTACATGTGATTTTCCTCAAGTCTTCTTCTTGGAATTACGTGTCTTTCAAGAAAAATTATTGCCAAAAAGACAAAATTTTAGTTGTTTGAGTGATCTTAAGAATTACTCTTGTTCTACTATTGTCCTTCTTTCTAATTTGGTCTTTTCTAGTAAGAAAATGGTCATACAGGTCCAATGAACGTGAAGCCTACGACTTCTGAACATAAACGTTCTTATCGCAAAAAATTTTTATATATTTACCTAATTCATATGTCAAAACATTCATTAGTAAAGATATATACTCTATTCTGTTCGTCTTATTTTATTTGATATTCTTACTATATTAGACGTTCCAAAATAATTGATATTTTTTATAAAATAAAATATTTTAATATTTTTTATACTATTAATTAATTACTAATATCATTATATATTACTTTTATATATTTAAATTTGACATGAAATAATTGCTAACCCACATATTTCTTACTTTTTATAATACTATATTACTTTTATAATGTAAAATATAAATTTTTACATAAAACTCTGTGCTCGGTCAAATACTGTCAAATAAGGATGGAGTATTTCCTCAATCTCATAATTCTAAACTAACCGAATGTGATAAACCAACATACTTTATTTCCTAACAATTCTCTTTATAATAGTTCAGATTGGAAAACGTTCAATAGGTTGCAACAACAATGTTCCTCTCTCTATTTCAAAATACAAGATCTTTTAATCTTTTGTATAAAATTATATAATAAAGAATTAGAGAATTAATTTATGATAAGGATAATTTCAGTAAATAAATCTTTAAAATTCGTAAAAGATTAAAAGTTTTTCTAAAAAAGAAAAAGATAAAAAAGGCAGATATTTTGAAATAGAGGGAGTACAACTTTAGAACCCGAGCTTTACGCAAATCGATTTTGTTGACGGGGCTGTTAAGGACTAAAAGAAGGTGTATTTTCCAATAGAATTCACTAAAATGAAGAAAGCAAAGACGCGCATCAATTTATATACGTTTTGAGCCCGGAAAGCGTTCGAGACCAAGTGACGACTTTCCACGATTTCGGACAAAAAGGTACGCGATTTTCTTCAAGTGGAAAACTCCATTTCTGCTATTCTTTTGGTTTCTGCTGTCTAAAGCAAGACATGAAGTGGTCCACACGTATATAATATCAAATGCATTTTCCTCTCATCTGTCTTCTTAATTTCAAACTCAAGGACGCGCTCAACGTTTCCCCATTCCTTTCATTCTTTTTCTTACGTGAAAGAAGGGGAGAATACCTGTTTAATTTTTAAAATTTAAAGTAAAATATATTAATATTTTTTAAAAAAATTTCGACCGTTCTAATAAATTTTTATTCTGTCAAAACATACCAATTATCAATTTTTGTTTAGATCTCTAACTAAAAATAAGGTAAAAACTAAAGAAACAATAATTTAATATGATCTCGTATTAGGTAAGTAAGATTATTTTAGATAAAAATGAGGTGAGTTAATTTATTTTTAAAAAATTAACAAATGAAAACGATATGTATGTTTCTAGCTTGAGGTCTGAGAGAAAATTAGTAGTTGAGATAAGAAAAAATTTTATTAATTTCAAACTTTAATAATTAAATAAAATATTCTCCTAAAAAAATGAGAGAAAAGCTTGTATACACTAGTTAACAAGTCATTATTAAAGCTCTTCCAAGTAAATGTTTACTCGTAGTTCAAGTGAAATGGGCCCTCTCTTATAAGTTATAAATAATGTGCACTTCTTACACGTGTAATCAAACAAGAGATGTTATGATTAATTTTTCATCGACGAACCACATCCTCTATCTACTATATATATTGGGGGAAACCTGGGGCAGTTGGGGGGTGGGGGTGGGGTTGGGTGTTGTGGTGTAGAGGGAATATAATTAAGAAGGTAAAATGTGTAGTACACTAGTATATTTGCATTGTATGAACGTTATCAAACGGTTGTTTTTGACCTCTGATGAGGTCAAGAGAAATGTTCTTTATCGTTTACCTGAATGCCTGATGCAATGGCTACGTCTGAGTCTCAGGTCAAGGCCACTCTTGACGATGTCTTGCAGGTGCTGAAGAAGTCTTTCGGGCTTCCACATTGGGCAAAGCCCTAGTAATGTACCAACTTCTGAGGAGGAAACAGCTAAGCAACCGTAATTGACTCATCGAATGATTTCTTTACTCTGAAAAGGGAAAAAAAAATCGAATGCTTACATTTTATGGAAGTCAAACATTGCAGCAAAGACTTCTTAACTTTGCTATGGGAAATTAATTTCTATATACTCATCACGTATATAACTTGAAAACCGATCGGTTTTGAAGCAGCCCTTAAAATATATAGTCAAGTCAATGATTTGTTCATCGGAAGAACAATTGAATGGAATGGGAGTCTGGTGGTGTACGTTTGAAAGCTTACCTCCTCCATGGAAATGATGGCTCCATCTTGGCTGGCTACTGGGGTCACGGGTTCTATATTTAGCAGCAAAGCCATCTCACTATACTCGCCGCGACCAGAAAAATAAGGAATCAAACCTCCACCCGCATGGATTGAACAAAAGAAGTTTTATAATTCGTAAATCTTGTCTGGAGAAGAAGAATGATATCTTATCTGGACTAAATTCAAAAATTAGACGCGTAGAGTGCACGCAAGAAAATAAGAGGGGGGAATAGGTGGCTGATATCATCCAATCACCCAGTAGTTGAATTTCAGGGTCCGATAAAGAACTCTGATATATACATATGAGAGATTGTTGCTTAGACAAAACCTCGACGCACAGAATACAGATACAGAAGTCAAATTAAGTTATTTTGTTTATAATATGGTGCTACGATTTTCAAGCGTCTGATCCCACGATTCTCTTGGAGTTGCAGGGACGGCAATGCGTTGATGCACACTGTTTAAAATGATGCACATACGTGCCTCTCACACTATATTAGTTTGACCGCTGGCTTTTATGAACAAGTGACCGAAGAATAACTTCAAGATTGTATAAGCCGCCGTCCACCTTACACGCAGATGAAGATCGATCCCAGTGGCACTTGGCTCTCCGTGAGTTTATACTGCAGCACCATACCACAACGGTGAAGACCATTTCTTACCCACAATGCTCTTGTATAAATCAACCCAGGCTTACCCAATAACTCCGATTGTGTAATTTGCCCAAACATAGAGACTGCACTTTCTCGGGGTATCATTCATAAGAGGCCACCGAGGCACATTAGGATTCACGAAGCTCCCCAGGGGGCTGAGTCTGGATATTTCTTTGGAGACAGCACACAAATGACGCGACCTAAAACTCCGATAGCTCAAATCCTATTGTAGAAAGACTAATTCCAGGGCACCTGGGCTGGCTCAGCCATCTAGACCACAACATGGAGGTGCTCATTTTTGGGGGTTTCAATTTCAACATTGAATTTAAGCGAACAGAGGCCAAAACCAAATAACAAAACGCTTCAACTGAGGTTAGTTTTGGATGACTATTTCATTGGACTAAGCTTGAAGAAAGTGATACCGCTATCCCCGGAGGCCACGAAAAGCAAGCCATGCATCACAGAGAACAATACGTGCACTTAAAACGCTGTCAATATAAGGTAACCAAAACGCCAACGTAATTTCAGACCCATACATGGCCAGTTCCATCTGATGCCCAGATCCACAGGCACGATACATTTCAGCATTCGCCGAGCAGTCCGCAGAATTTATTGGCACAATGCCACCGCCACCCTTCCGCATTACCCCAGAGAAGCTAATGGCGGACTTTTTTGCAAGGGGTTTCACTCTTTACACAACACGCGGTGTAACTAAGCAAAACAGCAACTTAAAGAGCAGTAATTTTGTATCAGCTGTACAAAAATGCCTTTATGCACAATGCGGTATCAATTACAAAAATGAGGTTAAAAAAGAAGACCAAAATACAACGACTGGTTACCACCAAGATCTCATAAAACAAATAAAATTTTCCACGATATAAGGAGACGAGCATGTTACAAATTCGAATTTATTTTTATACCCCGATAAGTAAAATCAATCTAGTGGTCTCTCTCAATCTTTAGACTCCAGTCGATGCTGAACACCACCAGCAGCCCACATCGAATATCTGGGAAAACGTGAAAGGTCAATGAGGAGCAGAACAGAGCCATAGCATTATCCCCCAGTAAAATGTCCAAGTTAGACACTCAGTTTTGCATGGAACACACACACGCACACTTAAATATATATACACAAAATTTTAATGTTTGTGTGCACCACCAAAGACAAGAGGGCATGGGAGATGCAATAATGTGCTAGGTTCCTTAACTTACCCCAGAGGATCATATAGCAGCTCGTTCAACTGTGCAGCTCAAAAGGTAAATCACTTAGCTTTGTGTGCACTCAAAAGGGTGCAGAGCTCCTTCTGTAAATTCAGGCATCCGAAACCGTTCGAAAATTTCGAAAGGCCTGTAGAGCACATAAGTTTAAGCAAAATTAAAAGTAGAGCTACTACTGAGAACTTTGCCTTTGCCTTCACGTTCGCCTCCCCACTTCAGAACACACACCCAAAAAAAAAGGGGGTTTCAATCATCGGTGAGCAATTGTGCAGCTCGAATGAGAGTTACAATTCCATGGTACTGTGAATTCCAAGCTTTTATAAAATGTCATGTCGAGACAGCCTAAATAGTAGAATAAGAATGCTAACACAGACATCAAATCACATTTCTGAAAAATTAAACCTCACAGAAATAGCAGAACCTTAATGAATGTCAAAGAGAGGTGTAAGATATGAGAATTTCACAAGTTTGACCAACATTCAGCTCTTGCTATACTTATCCAGCATAGTTGGTGAGAAAGATGTGCCACAAACAAAGAAATACCATGCAGGGGCTAAAACAAACAGCCTGCTTGCTATGAACCTCAGAAAGATTGCAAATGTGAGGGAGAGAGAGAGAGAGAGAGTTCTAGAGAGCAAGTCTTACAATATTGTTTCACGAGTACGACATAATCTTCGTTGATTGGCTTCCATTGCATCCAAAATATCTGAAGTTTCTGGACCAGCTGCTCCACCTGCTACTACAGATGGAACTGAAGCAGTTGGCATCCAAATCTGGAAATGTACAATGATAATTTAGTTACTGAAGCCACATGCAATGCAAGCTAATCATTTCGGTCATTCTAATATTCCCACCTTTATTGTCATATCAATCCCGCTGGTAGCTACAACACAATCATATGGATGGGACTGAATGCAGTTGACAACTGCAGAGAGGAGAATCATGAGAGTTCTAAAGATAAATTAAGAAATGCAAAAAGACCAGATAAATAAGTAATGCTGATGCTGGCAGACAAGTCCTTACCAGCATCATCTCCTTGAAGCATTTTAACTATTCTGCCAGTTTTCTTCTCCCAGATAAACCATCTACCATCATCACTTCCACTGGCAATATATTCACCTGCTCATGACGGAACACCTCTGATGACTACACGCACCTTCCTCAAAATCATGAGAGGAATAGTAGCAATTGTAGACCTAATCAGTGGCTCAGAATTCAATGGCACTCACTCCTTCAAGACTTCCAATTTTAAGTAAATGATATTGCATTTTGATCCCCAATACACTCAAGATATTTCTCAACTTTCTCAAGCCACTAAAACAAATACCTAGTAACCAATCTGAGTCTATCTGTAGATGAGGGAAAACTGAAAAGGCATTCAATCATATTAAAGACTAAAGTGGCAAGCCACCTGGAAAAGCCAATGATAAATCGTCACAGAATTTTCAGGAATTTTCTACATAGAAGGTCCTATCGTTAAAGATACTTCCAAAAATTGAAAAGTAATATGCAAGATTTGCCTGGACCATGAGAGTCATAGACTAGGAAGAAAAAGTAAACTAATAAGGTCCAATTAGTTTAGACCTCATTACAGCCTCACTCCTCATCAACTTAAAAAGCTTAAAAATATCAAAATGTTCAATCCTTTCATACAGTCAAATGATATATGCGAATGCTTAGATAAAGAAAACTTTCCGAAGTTCGATCAGAATATATACCTTTTTGGCCAAGAAAACTGGCCTGCTTTATATCTGTTCCTACATTACAATGGCCAACATATCTTCTTTTCATGTCAATCACAGCCTCAGGCTACAAAGTCAGCAAGAGATCAATGAGAAATACAAGAAAAGCAAAGAAACGAAATGTCACATGACATCTCTAGTAGCTATTGAACAAATGTCACATGACATCTCTAGTTCAAATGTCCTATCAGGTATAAACATTGAGGACGAAAAGGTAGCAGGGAGAGAAGAGAGATT
The DNA here is from genome assembly GCA_030512225.1 of Rauvolfia tetraphylla. Taxonomy (NCBI): domain Eukaryota; kingdom Viridiplantae; phylum Streptophyta; class Magnoliopsida; order Gentianales; family Apocynaceae; genus Rauvolfia; species Rauvolfia tetraphylla. The sequence goes on along the minus strand of JAJQKT010000058.1, from coordinate 5,064,495 downwards.
GCTGTGATACAGCAGCCAATTATTAAGATTGCAGCAACTGACATCAACAGAGCATGAAGAAACTAAACAACAGCGACAGCTAATTAGAAAGGAAGATCTAAACTCAAACATCTGCTTTTGCACAAAGAATAGAGGGAAGGAAAAGGGGAAGCAATGTGATTAAGATGGAAATGTCATCTTAGAAAATGGCCACACTGATATGAGGATGGGAACAAAAATGAAATTCCACATTCAAGAAGAAAATGACATCAAAATAAAACCTGGTAAGCTGCATTTTCATTTTGACATGAAGATGATGGTGACTCACAAGAACCATTTCCTCGTCCAGACCCAATATTTGAATCACTTCTTCTGTGAATTCTTAAATTTAAACTTCCATGAAGAACATTGGAGTCAATGTCACGGCCTTCTTCATCTGGCAATGCTGTTTCAAAATCCAACTCCAGTTCCTCATCATAATCGGAATCTTCTCTCTCAGACCTAGGACCATCTTGTGAAGCCTCACTGTTTCCCTCTGAACGGTAAAGTATGTCACTGAGTGACAGTATCCTTGAAGACCGGGAACCAGACTTCGATTCCCCATCACTACCCTTGTTAGTTTTCTCAGCTTCAGCTATTAATTAAAGCACAACAAAATTGGACCAATTAGTGATACATAAAAGCTCCACTAAACCATAATGGGAAAGCTAAATGAATCCACATTCCTGCTCAAAAATTATGTGAAGTTTCAGAAGACCAAAAGTGGAAATGGAAATAAGAAGGCTAAGAGTCATGACTTAGTGTATTACCACTAACTAACCTGCAGCAATTTGCTGTTTTATACTTTCCAACTTCTGCAGGACTTCAGAATCTGAAGGAGCCAATGACTGTGCCGCAATAGCAAAGTCTAGAGCTTCTTTATGCTTCCCCAGCTTCAAGAAACAATGAGAATTAGCAATACGGGTACGTGTTTTTTTCTAATCTACTTTGTGCATTTGTGTTCATGTGTCTGATGTGTGTGTGTGAGAGAGAGAGAGATAAGAGGGAAAGTGTGGTACAATGAGGAGTGTACAAGGTTTAGCCCAACCTCACCCTCACACCGCTAAAATCAAAGTGCCTTAACTAATTCCTACTGAATATCCCAAGAAAATATTTCACTAACATAAAAACCATAAAATAAAATGCAGCCATGATAAGATAAGTAGATGCAAGCTTATCTTGAAACAAGTGCGCATGAGATCGCCTACTTTAGTTTAAAATTGCCGTGTGAAATTCACAAGACTTATCATTTCCATTACCTGTGACAGAGCCTCAGACATGCAAAGCAGCACCCTTACTGAAGAAGAATTGATTTTTCTAGCTCTATGACAATCTCTTACAGCCATGTGTACATCATTCTTCCATTTCCGCTGGGAAAAGGGACGGCTAGAAGTTGAAATAAACAATGGCAATCAGGAATAACCAACTAACAGTTAGATTGGAGTTCCAAACAAACCTTAAGCAACAAAGCCGCACGTGTACAAAGACATTCAATCATTAGTTTGGGTCCTATCTCATTCCCATGATTATGCAGAACCTCACTACAAGCCTCAATTCCACGGTAATAATTTGTTTCCTCCCTTAAAGCATTTTCAGCAATCTGAACAAGTTTTCTGCACTTGTCAAGCTGCGAAAACAACAATAAGTACATGAGCTAAGTTTCAAATTGATCCAAGGACCAGTAAGAAGGATACAAAGACAGTGAAACCAAGCAACAACTTTAGAATAGTAAATAGAAGCACACCATAGCAGCATCATGGCTTCTTAAGTTGCATCCATCCAAGAAAGCACGAGGAACTGGTGGATGCAGCTCAACTCCATTGACTATGGGCGTAAAACTTGTAAGTTTAGCTACATCTCCTGATGTGTATCGCATGTTGCTTCCATTTCCTGCAAGCAAATAATGGCTTCAGATTCTATGTTTCTTCCTTTAAAGATTTCAAAATTCTCGAGGAATTAAGCAACAAATAAAACTTCTTTTTTTGGGGGGGGCAGATGAAGCATAAACCCTTTATTTGGCTTGAGAAGTGACCCAGCAAAACTTTCAAAATATAGATTCCCTGTATCTGACGACAATTAAAGAAGATCAAAGGTTAAACTTTCCAGGGATCTCCTGGCATTTTCTTTAGAAGTGATGACCAAATGTTATAACATTTCCAGAACTATTGGCACACACAAACTTGCACAGTGCACTACTTGAACAAAACAAGGACCAAAATTTGGAAGTAAATAGCTCGAAGTAGCTCCCTTGTTTAGCATCATTAAACCCTACACTTGCAATATAGAATTGTCTTCATAAATTTTCCAGGCAAACATTTTTCGCGACCTAGTGCCGCCATTTCTGGCCACAAAAATTCAATACTTCGACAAAGAATAAAAGCAGACCACCTTTTATACACAACCAACCAAAAACCTCCAAACAAGGAAAGCAACAACTCAAAAGCATGAAATTTTATTCGAGAGGAAAATTATTCACAGTGATGATAAGATAGAAGTTCAAAATTTCCACATACCAGGATTCACATCCATCAGGTAGACATGCTCCCCACTGTAACTAAGCAGAACCTCATCTGAGTTTGGACTAAATGTGACATGAGTCAAATGCAAGCTAGCACGTCCCTGGTAAAATAAAAGGACGGTGATCAAGAATCTTCACAAGTTTCATATCAAGAAGATATCCACAACTAGAGATGAACTAAATTATAATTTTGACTAGGACCTAAGCACAAAGAAATAACTAGAAGAGCAAGTTTAAAACTTCAAAAGATTCAAAGATGTGTTCTTTTCTTTTCGCCAGAAAGAAGCAATTACTGAATCAGGAGAGCTCCAAAACGTTCACGCAATATTACCCAAGTGAAACAATCAACGGTGTCGACATTCAGAAGATCATAAGGCTGCAGCTCATTCATGAAGTGGTCAACTTGGAAGACTTGACCAATATGTCATTATCTCTTTCCAACAAGCATAAAAATATTGATACGAATGAGGTGAATATCAACTAACCCCATTACTAGTATACGATCACAAACCAGTTCCTCAAACAATTTGAGAGCCAGTATGATCTTTAGTGAATTAATTGAACACAATTGACCAGCAACAATTATGATTTTAAATCAACTAAGTTTGAAAGGCAACTAACACGGTCAGAGAGATGCATAGGACAGAAATAGCTGACACAAGGAGGCGGTGGCTGCTTCTTTTGACTAGATGACAATGGTGGTAGCATTCTTCTGTCATACAACCTGGCAAATGCATCACTGCAGAATGCAAAATACTGGTTAAGGTTCACAAGTTCAAAAGCAAGAACAAGATGGACAAGAAAAACCAACAAAACGATAGTACCTCCCACCAACAAGAAGCAAATGAGGCCTAGAGGTACTAATATCACATGACTTCAAAAGAAGAGGCTGCCTAGGAGGATCAGCCAATGACTTCTTATGTCCATCACGCAAGTCAAGCTGCCATTCGATGCAAATTATAAACAATTAATCACACGAAGAAAGACAATAGGTCAAGACAAAATAAGTTACTTTTGGGAGTACAAACAAGTAAAATAGTTAAAAGAGAACCCCCCCCCCCTCAAAAAAAAAAAAAAGTGTAGTCCTGGAAACTTGTTAAATCTTTTGCAGAAAAAATCATGGCTTGTTGCAGTGAATCTCGCAACCAGAACAAGTTCTAATTTCCAACCTTTGAATCTAAACAGAAAAAAGAGAGAAGGAGGGAGGGGAGGGGAGGGGAGGAAGGTCTTAGTCCCACATTTAAAAGCTATTCTCCATAAAAGAAACTTTCAAGGAGCGTGTAAAATGATTTCTTGCTCCTAGAAATCAACAAACCTAACCAACTGAACTATAATTGACCAAATTGCCTAAAAAAGAAAAAGGTAAGGGCAGACAAGATTAATACATTTCAAAATTCCATTCCAGACATCTTCAAAAAGCAGGAAAAGAGTGACTCGAGTCTGAAAGCCACAGAGAGACGAAGCTTCTTAGTTTAAAGCATTATTTGGGAGGTGAATATGGATTCAGAACTAACTAGAATATTGCGACATTCTTGGTGAGAAGATCCAGCAGGGGGACACGAAGCACCTTCCCGAAAGTCGTGCTGCCTCAAAGTCCCATCTTCACTTGCACTCCACACTACATTAGGATTTCCAACCTCTACCTGTGTACAAATTTCAAAAATAGCCAAAGTTAGGGGAACGAAAATGATCTTCATCACCCCTGATCTAGTAAATGTCTAAATGACCAAACAACACCATCTCGTTCATACAAGGAAAGTTGCAATGATATCTTACAGCCAACTTTTTTACCCTCCTTGTGTGACATTGGAAAAGTGCTGATGGATTGATAGCCTGTTCTTCAGATCCTCTTCCCTTCAAACGAGACAAATTAAAAAGGCGCACCTGTCATATGAGAAGACCAACATTAAAATATACAGCGATGGTAATCATTAGTCCTACAACATGCTTGTAAGCAACAGTGGCCTGTGTCTGTGTATGTGATGATCAACAAACGGATAATTTACTTCAGCATCTCCTGCTCCAGAAACCACTAGCTCATCTGAAGTCTCCGGAACAAACTTTGTGCAGAATATGTTAGTAGTATGCCCAGTCTCAATTGAGTGCAAAAGCTTACGCGTTGAATAACTCCAGACATTTATCTGCATAAGACAAAAAGACTCCTCCACTTATATCGACCATACATATACTCTCACAAAGCAAAAACTACAGCGCACAGCATGCACACAATCATATAAGCTTAATAAAGAAGTACCAATGAAAACTCTGAAGTCACATCGTAACACATAAAACAGACACAATAGAAAAAGAACAAAAGAAAGAAAAAAGAAAGTTTTCTGTGACATCAAAAGCTTATTGCATTAGACGAAGTATCAAATTTTGCACCTGCCTTCCATACCCAACAGTGTAGATTATCACAAATATCTGAAGGACAAGATATCCTGAATAGAGCTCAGACATTGGCCCTAAACTTCTTGAAAGATAGAAGAGAAATCGCATGAGATCCATTGCTTTAGATTGTAAGATTAAATATTATTTAGCCTTTCACCCCCTCTACTCATACTTCTGACAGGTAGTTATTATAAAGTAGCCTAAAGTGGGAAATCCAGCTTAAATCTAGGATGTATGCACCTGCATCATTCTACTCAAGAACTTAAGAATTATCCTAACAAATTAATCGTTCAACATATTGCCGAAACATGACCTTTAAAGATAAGCTACTTTTGCAATTTATACTCTTCCCACTTTTCCATTTTAATGAACCGTACTTAGCATCCAATGCTTACCTGTGAATTGGTCATCAATTTCCAAAAGAATCACGCTTCAAACTGTCCTTTTCCAATAAGGTCATATCACAATTTCGACTTCCTTATTGTGCAGAATCTTAGATGAACATGGAAGTAAATCTCAATTGACACCTCAATAAGCAAGCGCCCCTAATAATTTTCTAACTGGGGAGTATTTCATAGATCATCACAAGAAAATTTCAACTTACTAATTAATCTAAAGGAACAAAAGCACAAAACCAGGACCTGGCTTCAAGTACTTTTTATCAACTATTTTAGCTGTGGAATTTTTCAGGCATAATATAACATAATTTGCTCAACTTAAATGAAAAAGGTAGATTTAGACATATGAACTGGAGACTGGCCGCTGAGAGCAGCTGTAAAGGTTTCAAACAACTAACGTACTCTATTCAAGGACATTATAGATAAGGCATCATTGATCATACCGATGTATCATCAGATCCAGATATCAAAAGTGAACCTTTTGAATTCCAAGCAACAGCATTAACACAGCCTTGATGACCCTGTGGTACATTAAGCAACTACAATCAGAACCTTTAAACATATATAACAATCCATCAGATTGTTCACTTTAAAGTTACCAAGAAAGTGAGAGAAACATTTTATCAGATATTTTTCTTCCATAACAAAAGGTAGGTGCCTAAATCATTATAGTGTTGAGCTCGTGATTTCAATGGTTAGATACTTTGAAAAATAACTTCCGACTACATTCCAAAACGAATCATTATGGTGCCTGCTAATATAAGAAAAAACTCTAGGCTCTTGATTGTGGAAAATTTCTTAATTTTTTATGAAAATCTGACATGGCTAATAACTTTACACAATAGCTTACTGAAACATATCTAAGTTTCCCAACAACAAACAAGGTACAGGGAACGCAGATATGGTAAGCTATTTCTGCTAGCAGATACAGTTCCAAGCTCATTTAATACAGCTATGTGTGCCCTGTCTGTACATATGTATACTTAAACAGAGTCAAGTAGATGTACAAATTAGAGAGAGAAAGAGATAAAAGGAAGCAAATTTTTAGGCAAAATCAACCAGAAAGAAAGAAGGTTTCATGTTTTACTGACCTCCAATTCTCTCTCCAAGGATAACCTTCGGACCAACGAGGAGTGCATTCGCAAACTGTGACTGTTATCCTATCATATCATGAAACAATTATAAGAATATATACATTCGTCAACCCTTTTATCCTTGACTTTTGCAAAACATGAGGTATAATATTGATGAAAGGGTAGGTAAGCAGCAGGCAGCGAGCATGGTACAGAAGACATATATCTTAGAAGCCACCATAAGGTTTGAATATAGACTTCAACTACAGAAAGTTGAAAGATAAAATACGAACAAAGAGCAGAAATAAGCCCACCAAGCTTTCTGAGAATCTTTTTTGTACAACAAAAATGTCCAGCAGCATGCTTAACGCATTATATTTTGTTGACACAGAATTGCAGGTACGCATTGCCAGTAGCAGAAAACTATTTGCGTAGCCTCCCCCGTTTGGGCTTTTGGACTTGGTGTATTTATATGGTAATAGGGAATTTGGATTCCTCAATCTATTCTTCCGCACTTCTTTTCATCCTAAAGTGTAAAGATTTCTCATTTTCTATCTTCATTAGCTTCTCTTCTGTATCTTAATAATAATTCTTCATTCTTGATCCTACAAGGTTCATCACAACCAACCTTTACATTGTACGAACAGTCAAACAGAAAATTTTTAACTTCTCTTTCAAATAAATTCCCATCATAAGAACGACCAAGCCTTTACAGTGAACTCCCGGCTCTATCAGTTACAGCAGGAGCAGACTGCAGACTTCAGAGTACCAGAATATCCCCAACAGCAACAACTTTAGATGGCAAGAAACCAAAGAAGCACAAACTTTCAGTCCTCCCAGTATATAATTTTGCAAGAACAAGAAGAATCAAATTTCCCCGTATTGCATCCACATTAACGCCCCAAATGCAAGTAAATTACAGGGTCAAAAACAAATAAAAAGACACGTAGAACCACAGCAGCAGAATCATTCCAAAAGTTAACAAAGCAGCACGATGACAAAACTGATTCATAGTTTCTATAGCTACTAAACGATCATCAAGAAGTAAGAAAAAAGAAAAGTCCCGGAACTTCATTAACGTACAAGGCGAAGGTCGAGAGTTCGATTATCGATCATCTCCGTAATGTTGCCATCGTGAAAACACAACGATTCCATATCCGGAAGCTTCCAGAGGCAATCTTGAATTCAAAATTTTAAAAAAAAATTACTTGACTACAAAAACCCTAGTTCAGATGATTGCGATAAAGAATCAACTGTACATAGGAATGATGAAGATGATTATCACCAATGCGCTCAAGATTACGAGAAACAACTGCAACGAAAGAATAATAGAAAAATTGTACAAAGAGAGTTGAGTACTCACTGAGTCGGTTGGCGGATCAATACGTCGACGTCTCTTAACTTTAGCAACGTCAGATGCTGAAATGCCCGCCTTTTCTGTTTCTTTTTTCTTTTTTTTTTCTCCGTTGTAGGCTTTACACGAGGGCGGAAGGTGCAAAGCGTCGAGTGCTTATCTGGGTTGATTGCGGCCCACCACTTTTCCCTCGGATGGATATCACTTATACATTTTTTAATATATTATTCATACACTAATTAAATTATATTACATATAATTATTTATTAAATCAAAAATTAATAAATTTAAAATATTTATATAATTATATGTGATACAATTTAATTAGTATACTAAATAATATATTAAAAAATACACTAAAAGACCCCAAATCACTTTCTATCCTATTATTTCTTGATAATTTATAAAGTCATATAAATTTCTTAAAAAATATTTATCATCAAAAAACAAGAATTTTTTAAAAATTCTTTCTCAATTTGGTGACTTACGAGTAAATTTTAATACTTAAGGAGTAGTGTTAAAGATAATTTTAAAAATCCTTTCTCAATTTGGTAGCTTACGAGTAAATTTTAATACTTAAGAGTGGTGTTAAAGATAATTTTTCTTTTAAAAAATTGAAATATTATTTTTTAATACAAAATATGTAGTCTTAAAAATACATAGAGAAATTAGTAATATTTGTCTTTAAATTATTTTTATTTTTCTCTTATTAACAAAAAATTTATTTTATTATTTTAAAAAAATTATATTTCTCAAATTTTTTAATGTCTCAATAGATTCTACTAAGAAAAGTCATATTATAGACATGAATTATTATTTTTAATGATAATTTTATCCATTCATGTCATTCTTTCTATTTTTTAAGATAAAAAATTAATCGAATCAATTATCTCAAGTACAACTAAAATTATATAGACAAAATAATATTTTTCCAATTTTCAAGCTATCTTACTTTGTTCTTTCTCCTTATAAGTCGTGAACGATAAAATTTTCCTTGTAAATTGTGGCATGTACTTGGTAACATAATTTTTCTTATTTAATTTTATTATTATATTTAAAATTTGATAGATATAATTGTCAAAAATAAGTTTATATATATATAAAGATAAAATAAAAATTTTTAGTTTAAAAAATAAAAATAATTTAAAAACAAACATTGTCAACTTCTCAACAACATAATATTAACATAAACAGTGGACTATAGTAAATATGTCATAATCAAGTCAATAATTCATAGGGGTACAAAATTCATTTAATGTATTAAAATTTTGGAAAATAGGAGAGAAATAAGTTTGTATTTTTCTTTTTCTTTTAATACATTGTATTTAACCTTTTTTTCTCTTTTTGCTGGATATTTTATGTAGCCAAAAAAATAAGGTAAGTCAGACACTCCACCATCAGGCGGTATTAAGTGAGGAACACCTTTTAGGATTGCGGGCCCATCTATGTAGATCCCTTAATATAACCTTCTCCTAAGTTTGGGCTATGGAGATGCATTCAGACCAGCCCAGACAAAGCAGCTTTTCATAGCAAACAGCATTGGACTATGGGTTGGCTCTGAGAGAAGCCCAATGTATTTCTGCTTTTTTTCTTTTTCATATTTCACCTACAAAGAGGTGGAAAGATGTGTTTAGCCCCCAAAAGGAAAAAAAAACAACTATTTTTTTCCTTTTTGGGATACTTCAGGGGATGAGGGGAATGTGTATTTAACCAACGATTTATCGATTGGTACATCTTGCACTGAAATACTTACTATTCCAATATAAATCTGCTTTATTAAATCGAAAATATTTTTCTTTTTCTTTTTTGGAGGGCCATTTGACAACTGCATCGAGTGATCCACCACGATGACATGGATTGAAAATAACAAAGGAACCTCCAGCCTAATGTACCATTTTCCTTCTTTTTGTACCACAAAGTTTCAAAAAAGAGGGGGAAAAGGACCAAATGTATCCATATTTAAGTCGATTTGTGGATTGAAATACCAAAGAAGAACTAATCTGAATAATGTATAATTTAAGTTTGGGATCCTCCATTTCCCATTATGTTGTTTTATTCATAAAACACTATCAATGTGTCTTCTTTTTCCTCTTAAAGTTTTTCTTTTTTATAATTTTATTTTTTAAAAAAAAATTATCACGTGATAACTTAATAATAATATAAAATAAAAAGTAATACGAAAAAATTCAGACTCTATAATTTATCATCTTTATGACAAAGAGCGCACGTTACAAATCGATTTGTCATTAAAGTTATATAGATTATATGTTGCATAATGTATAAAAAGAGAAGTTTCCCATTGATAATTCAAATAGGCAGAGAAGATTTGATTATTCAATCAAATAACCACCACAAAAAACTATAAAAAAATAATAATTTAGTGATAAAAATACTCTTATTACACAAAAAATCTTGAGCTTAAAGAAAATTCCAGTACTTTTCCTCCACTCCTTTTTGCTTTTGACTGCAGTGCCATAATGGGACTGCAATTCTCATAAATACTTTTACTAATTACTGCTTAATTTTGGACAGCCCCCATCAGCCTACAAAAACAACAGTAAAAAAAATACAGTCCAACGTTCCCGCACAATAGAATTTGTCAATTTGTAGAAACCTAACCCATGAAGACATCATTGTCCATGTCTTGCAATAAACTAAAATTTGACCAAGTCTAGACACGGAATGGCGTGGAATTTAAATAGCCCTAAAACCTCAAAGCCAGGACTTTGAGACAAGCACTACCTTAATATATTTTTGCTTTTTCTGAGGTTTCACATCTCAACTGTGACATCAAACAAAAGAGGGGCTTAGAAAGAAATGAGCAGAAAGCATTGAGACAAAGTAGGAGAGCCCTTGGGTTCTCGCATGCAAATGAACACCACATCTTCTCTCCTAAATAATGCAAGCATGTGGTCCCTTTTATCATATGCCATCAAACTTGTGCAAAACCAAAGGGAGTAAAAAAACAAATGCTAAAAATACATCACTTTCTTGCAATATAAATGAGTGCATGCGACGTAAGAACATAGGCATAAGGACAACAGCGATAGCACCAAAACTAGTTAAACATAGCATCCATCCACCCAATGCAGACATCACAAGTCACCAAATGTTGTTTCAATATAGTAGTAGAAAAACAACCCAAGATAGCTGCAAAGCACAAGCAGCAAGACCATAGAACAATTTTTATATAGATATTTTCTTCCCAAGGTCAAAGCCCTCGATGGAAAGATAATCTCACAAGAAAACATTTGATTAAAGTAAAGATCACACCATACAGAATGGCGAAAAGGGAAAGCAGTTTCCGCGATTACACGGGGATAACAAAAGGCCCTCAATTGATTGATCAAATGTAACGAAAGGATTGGTGGTCCTTTTGATGATCAAATCAACAGTCATTAGCACTTGATGAACCAACGGGGCATTCAACATTCACCACAGCAACTCCCTCCTCTGGACGCAGATAAGATGGGAAACCCCACAAAAAGGACCAAGAAGAAAGTGAGGGTGGGGACCCAAGTCACCCGCCAGGCGTGCACTCTCCCTTTCATGGGGCCCTACCAGTGCATCAAGTCGTCTTCTCATTCACACAGCTTACTAATATTACCATGCGGGCAATGAATCTTATGGCAATAGAGCAGTTACCTTTCTCTCATGCGTCAAGATACGAACTCATTAATTTCCACCCTTTATAGGAACATGATATGCACAGCCCTTTCAAATCTCCATGGCCACGACAGAGACACGAACACTGATTTCAAAAACCAAAAGCCATTTTGGTTTCAACTCAATCATTGAACGAAGACTTATAAGAGTGGCTCAAGCTGTATCTCCCCCGGGGACTGCTGTTTTCATTTGAAACGATTTCGAAGCATCTTATCGGTGACCCCAGCCCCACTTCAGAAAACTGGATTTGCGTATGATCTTCTTATTCTCGACATTCATTGACAACCTTCAACAGAAACTACTAGTACTAATTCACAAACAAGCTAAGAGAGAACACCACTTACACTACTAATACTATTCAAACCTATTGGTACCCGAATAAGGAATTCTAAAGTGCATCATCCAGTCCTAAAGCCTTGGCTTTAACTTTCAGGGTCTTCAAGTAACGGATTGCTTCATCAATAACAACCATGGTCTCCTTTCCCTTCCCACCAGGGATTATCCTCTGCAGAATGTTTACAGTCTCCCGTATTTTCTCTTTCCTCGACCTTTTTTTGCCAGATAAAGAATTTGATTCTTCAGAAACTTGGTTATCAAAGTTGCCACAACTAGATTCTGCATCCTCCTCGAACTCAGAGAATTTAAGGGGCTTCTCAGAGCTTGCAGCCTTAATGGGAGATAGCCTGTCATAACATTCATCCAACAGTTTCCGCCTCTTGGTTGGACCAAAAGAACTTGCCACTTCTTCCTCCCCTTCCTCGAACAACTGCTGTACATCATGATCAGTCATTGTACTAGGAGAATGTCCTGTGCTTGTTACTTCATCATCATCCAAGTAATCAGTATCGTCATCAGAATAGAGCAAAGCATTCAGTTCTTCGGTGTCTTCATGCATCTCACTATCTACATCCTTTCTGTGGTTATCTTCATTATGCTCGTAACTCAGGAAAGGGGAAAATGGAGAAGTCATATCTCTTTTAACCCCTAGATCTTCCTTCAACAAATCATGAGGAGCAGGCAGTTTTGACTTGAGAGACGTCAGGCACTGCACAGGAGTTCCAAGTCCAGAACTGTATATTAAGGTTGTCTGATCCCCAGATTGATCAAAAACAAGAAATTTCTTATGAGTACACCCAGTGCCTGCATTAGGACTTCCAGTTCCTCCACAGGTGTCTATATATCCAGAAGGATGCTTCTCTTTTGGCACAGAATTGAGTGGAGGAACAAATGCCTGCCTGAAACGGGGCAGACAATAGAACCAGTTACCAGGTTCATTCACTTGGCTAGCCTTTGACTGAGGCAGCCCAGAAAATACAAACGAGGGAAAAGTCCCATTGGTAGGAACCTCATTTGAGTAGGGGTTCATACAAGCAGGAACAGGACTCGGCCTCCCCACCCCCAGTGGATTATTCGAGGAATTCAGATGCAGTGATTGCCGATCAGAATGCTGGTAATGGAACCAGGATTCAGAACCCTTTTCCATTCAACCACAACAATCACCTATCAAGAAAGCACAGAAAACAATAACTAATAAGAAACTCAACATAGAACAACTGTGCTAAAAAGCTCAAATCTCAAGTACCTCACGACATACCAGTTTAACAATAACAGCAGTACAAAATAGCTGATTACTCTCTGTTTGATTGACAAATGATGGAAAACTAAAAAAGATCCTGCTTAACTTGAACGAGGCAGAAAAGAAACCAATCTACGTAACAGGCTTGAGCAAATGACGGAAATATTCAGCCTGTGACACAATCAACAAAAGAATTATAGATTCTCCAATAACAAATACATGAAAGGGGATAATAGCTAATGCAAAGAAAGGAAACTCCCACTGACCTGGCAATCCTGAAGAGGTTGAAAGCATGCTATAACTCTAACTATTATGGTGGCACACCCAGCAATTCCATTTTCATGTTTCAAAGCCCGAAATCTTGTTTGGCTAGCTGCTTGGCACACCATAACTACTTGTTCCCTATCCTTTACCCAAATAACACAAGTCTTCAAGCAGAGGTCGATCCGAACCGAGAAATTCACACTTCTTTTGGCCTTGAACGAAAAATGAAATCTTCGACAGAAAATGACTCGAAAGTTCAACTGGAGAGGAACTTTGAACTTGAGAATAAAAAGCTATTCGAGATAATAAAAGGAGTGCCTAGAGCTCACCCCGAAGGAAGAAAGATGTTCAAGCAAATGAAAGAAAGGACCAAGAACTACAACACAATGCTGAGAAAAGCAGAGAGAATTCAAGGATCGGAGGAAGATTCAGCTAATCCTGCGGACGTAGCAGGGAATGACAACAAAGCGAGTAGATCCCATGGAAATTACAGTAGAGATGGTTCTTGAGGGTATGAAGAGAAACTGAAAGGGCTTAGATATATAACCAACGAATTAAAGGTGCTTTACAGAATAACACGGCAGTACAAGTTCAGCGAGATGACTTTCCGAAACACATCAACAGAGAGACCATACCACCGCATGCTGTTCTTCACTATGCTCGATCGCCACGGCTGTTCCGTTTGTATATAACCTAATCTGTTCAAGATTTTAGATAAATCAGCCACTTATTAATAAGGATTTACTTTCTTTCTACAGACACTATGGTCCTGCGAAGCTTGAACAAAGAAATACTCTAAGATACTTGTAAAACATTAAAAATGTAATCTTTCTAAATCTTCAGCTAAACACGGCAGAAATTTGTTCAAACAAGAAATTCTGTCATTACGGCTCAAAAGTAAAAATTTTTAGAAGACTTGAATCTAATCACTTTGCTTGGGTTTCTTCTGAGCGAAAAACGAACTGTATAAAAGTAAAGAATCAGAAAACCCATCGAAATATCCTTGAATACAAGATGCATAGAGGAAAGATATTCAACATTACTAGTAAGTTTCCTTCAAAGAGGGAGAGACATTCCAGCCAATGATTTCCAAAAACCGTACATAATAATACAAAGATAGCCAAAGAATGATGAGAAAACCACAAATTCAGAGCTCATTCTGAAGGAAATGGCCGTAAATGAAACTACACCAAGTCACAACAATCCTCAGAGAACCCATATTCAACGGAACATAGCAAGAACACAGATTTGAGCTCCAAAACTTACATAGCAAGAACACAGATTTGAGCTCCAAAACTTACAGTGAGAAAAAGCCAAAGCCAAAGATCCAAATTTCTTGTCCTTAAAGAACCACAGAACAAAGCAGAGCCTTAGATTGAACCCCAGAAGCAAGAAAGAACCAATAGGCACAGCAAAGCAAAGAGGCGCAGATAGAATGCAAGAGAGAGAAACTTAAGATTAGAGATAGAGAGAGAGTACACAGTCAAATGAGAGGAGTGCACGGAGGGGGAGACTATATAGACAAAATAATTGACATGCGTGATGTCTCTTTTGGTGCGTGTTAATTGCTTCCTTCATACGTGTGAACCGCACGCTTGGCTTTGTTGCTTGTATTATTAGTGTACAATCATTTATATAACAAAATTATTATTGGCATTATGAATACTATAACATAAATTATTTAACGTATGATTTTAGATGAGTCAATTGTGCAGATAATAAAATAATCTTTATTAGATCAAAATATTTTAGATTTAATAAAAAGAAGCATATAGTAGCTAAAGAAAAATAAAGTACAATCTTCTCTATTTCTTTGTCACGAGCTGAATGTCAACGAGGTATTATTAGAGAAAAAAGTGATGAGGTATTTTAATTAATTTTAAAGTAAAATTACATAAAATTTGATTTTTTTGTTTTAAATTTTATAAAAATAAATTATTGCTTGTATTATTAGTGTACAATCATTTATATAACAAAATTATTATTGGCATTATGAAAACTATAACATAAATTATTTAACGTATGATTTTAGATGAGTCAATTGTGCAGATAATAAAATAATCTTTATTAGATCAAAATATTTTAGATTTAATAAAAAGAAGCATATAGTAGCTAAAGAGAAATAAAGTACAATCTTCTCTATTTCTTTGTCACGAGCTGAATGTCAACGAGGTATTGTTAGAGAAAAAAGTGATGAGGTATTTTAATTAATTTTAAAGTAAAATTACATAGAATTTGATTTTTTTGTTTTAAATTTTATAAAAATAAATTATTTATGAAATAATGAGCATGACTTAAAGTAAAAAATTTACATTAAGTTTTATAATATAACTCAATATAAATACAGTGTAGGATCTACTTATAGATATTGTACTCAATTGATGATTATATATAATTTTTATTAAAAGTGTGACACATTTTATACTAAAAAAATAAGGTATTTTTTAATAGTGAGATTTCAATCTTGATAAATTGTATAATGCATTTTTCTTATATATATAAGTATTATCATTTTGAAAAAGAAAAATTAAAATTTATTAATTAAGTACTTGAAATGATTTTTTAGGAAATTTTGAATTACTATAAAAGAGATAGGAGAAATAGGGTGGACATAAATTCCATGAACATCGAACCCGCGTAATTTTTAATTCGATAAAAAAAATATTTTAATAGATGAGTTATTGTTTTAGCTTTACTTAAACTAAATTTAACAAGAAAACAGATAACCCAATTAATTAAAATATACTTCTTTCCAAGATATTATTAATTAATTTTGCCTTTTCCGACATATCATAAGTTTCATTCCAGAGTTTGATCCGTGTGATAATGAAAAAGTAAAGAAATACACGCCTAGAAATTATGCGTTTAATGTGTTGGTGTAATTGGCTCTGCGGTTCCGTTCGTGGCTTGTGGGGCGGGGTGGGCTTGTAGGCCGCCGGTGGACCCGCGGGTGGTTGTATTATGATTTCTCCGGTGGCCAGTGCCAGTGATCGGTTGAGTCAGGGTTGGGTTTGTTGACCAGGCCCTATGGTTTAGGTAGTGGTTTGGTTTGGTTAAGTCATGACTAATTATAGTTGATGAGCTTTCTTTTTCTTCCCTTTTCTACTACGATTCTATGGAATATTCCACCGCCCCCACCCCTACCGCGGGCTCTTTTCCCTTTATGCCCCTCAGTTACTCCATCTATAATTCTTCCAAAAAAAAAAAAAAGTTACTCCACCTATAAATTTCCCAATTTGACTATTTTATAATATATTGGACAACATTGTCCTTATATTGAAAATAAAAAACATTGTCGTCCTTTTAATATGAGCAAACGTTCTTCGTTATCTACTTGGAACAAATTTGCATTATGTATTGGCATAAAAGTGGTGCTATTTTTTTTTTAGACTAGAGTCAGTGCTAATTTAGCCTCTTCTACTTATAAGTTTATTTTTTTATTTTTTTTAGTAATCCCTCTTATTCGAAACACCACGAAAGAGTTAGGGGCAAAAATATTTTGAATAGAACATTTGCAATGAGCTAGAATGACCAAATGGAACAAGTGATATTGACAATGTAATTGAATTGGGCATTTCATTTCCATTGCATGAAGTACTCAAGTAAAATAATTTAATTTTTGATATATTATAAATTTTTACTCTTATCATCTATAATGCTATTTGATAAAGAAAATATTGTTTCTCAAATAAAAATAAAAAAGAAAAAAATGAGAGAATATGTATCATATATGGTCTCGTTAGTGGTGATGATATATCTTTATTTAAAGTAACTCTCTAGCAGCTTCAAAAAGAAAAAGAAAAAAACCCTATAGATACTAAAATCCTTGCTCTTCATCTGCTAACTACACTAAAATAAAGCATATGCAATGAGTTGTTCATCAAATCCCATTTTTTCTTTTTTTTTCCCCCTCTCATATAGTATTTTTTCATTATTGTTATTTTTTTGGTATTAGGTCTCACCAAATACCTCTGACCTAATTCTTGAGAATCGATTTGATGTTTCAAGCTTATTTAAGAGAGTGTACATGTGCTTGAACAAAAGAGGATCCATTACATGTGTTAACATAGAATTATTTGGTAACCTAATTAGGCTGTCCAATAGTCCCATTCTCAATTGACCAAAACATTGATGTCCATACATTCATTTCTTTCATCTTGCAACATTGTTTTTTATAAATGTCGCTACTAGCATGTACTATCTTACAACTAAGCACATAAATTTAATTGTTGTTTCTAGATTCTAACATTAAAAAAAAAAGAAAATTATCAAAGTTAAAAGGGTTGGTATCCTATGTTTAACATGAACACCAATGATTTGAAGCTTGACCGTTCAAACCAAGAATCATATGAGCACAGTGTGGCCCCGAGAACCAGCTATAGTACATGATATCTAATTTCACACACACCACCTGACACTACTTTTGGTATTTAGACTAGGGGTATAAAAGGCCACAACCCCCCTCTCCTGCCCCCTATGCGCTTGATCCATCCCCTTCCAAAGAGTACAATAATACTTTTCTCTGATGTGATTTATGACCCCGTTAGGTCATCTAGAGAGCCATCAATGGAGACCCTATAACCAGGGAGAGATAAAGGGTAGTATTTCTTTTTCGAGTCTATATATTTTGCTATTCTATTGCAAATACTCAGCTCAAGAAGCTACTTTAGAAGTATTTATAATCAATACTTTTGCTTTTGACCTTTATAAAGTTTATCATTTCTCTTTCTTCTTGCTTTTTTTTTTCTCAGTACATATAGGAAATGAAATGATTATTAGGGCACAGCAACATAGTATACAGAGAAATACATCACAGGAGACATACCTAATGTATTTCCTTCTCCTTTAGTTTGGATTCTCTCTTTTTGTCTTCCTAAATTTAGCTTGGATTATCTACTAGAGTTATCCGGATTGTGTTTACCAGTGTCAAGTTAGTAGTAGAGCTTGTCATAGTTGTAGGCGGTCTACATCTTCTATAATATCTTTTTAATAACATTTCTTTTATTAAAATTTCATTTATAAATTTTAAAGAAAATTTTAAATGATAAAAGAGAAGCTTAAAATTTTAAAAAATAATCTCTAAATTTAAAATTTTGATAATAAAAAAATTACAAAAATATTATAGAGAATTTAGAGTGATTCTACCAACATTATTTTATTCAAAATAAGAAAAAAATTAAATCAAAATAGAAAATAAGCCGGCAAGCGAGTAAATTCTAGAATCAAATTTGACGTATTTGCTTTGCTAGCTCTAACTAACTAAACTAAATCGATACACTCACTGAGAGAACAGATTCCATCCATCATATCTCTCTTTAATTTTATTAACTGCGTATTATTTTAAAGCAGTAGGTACTTGCATGAAAATGATAGTCAAATATCAACCCTCCTCGTTCTTGACTATATATCCCTAATCATACAATCAATATGTCGGACATATATGATTCCCTATTTTTTAAATATTAAAGGTTTTCTCACAGTTTCCATTTAGTAGTTACCGGACACTGCATAGTGAGGAAGAAAGCACTGTTGAGTGACGAAGTTAGAAAAACTGAAAAAAACCAAATTTTAGTTGGACAAATAATGATTCATCAAAATTAACTAACCTAATGTGACATCCCACTAAAGATGGAAAAAGGAAAAAAATTAATTATAATAAAATATGGAAAAACCATTGGTTCCTAATGAGGCCATGTTTGGGAATAATAAAATAATTAGAAGGCCATGATTTTATCACCTGAAAGAAATCTTGTTCACAGATAAGAAGATCATAGGGAAGAAATTCTTTATTTCAGTGTTGGGCAAACAGTGGATAATAATAAGCATACCTTCATGCCCTATTGTTTGGAGTGGAGGGAACAATAACCACACGCCCAATCAAGTTCATTTCTCCTTCCAAATCCCATTGGGTCTTCCCTCTTGGTGGCACTCAAACACTTGCCCCGTATTTAGATGAGATGTGAAGTAAAGGATTCCTCAAGGCACGTCTTGTATGATTTTTTAATTAATCACCACACTATATGTATATACTTTGCTTATGCATAATGTATTGTTTAGTGTTCTTTGTTTGTGCTTTTCTCTTCTTCTTCTTCTTCTTTTTTACCCTAAAAAGTCTAAATCTTTTAAATATGGTTCGATACAGACAATGAGCTGTAGAATACGCGTCAAGCAATGATGCGTGGTAATTATGTATTGACCACTAATTCAAAATGTTCACAAACAAAGTGGAAGATTTATTATAAATCGCGAATTGAGTATTAATTTTTAACCAAAGAAAATAAATTGTTTGTGTTTGAAAAGAATTGTGCTAAGCCTCGACAAGACTTAATAACATCAAAAAAAGTTTAGTGCATTTTCTACAAGTTGTATAGATATATCGCAATAATGGGGATGGGGGTTGGGGCTGTATTAATGTGGTATGGTCCAATTATTAATGAGAATTATGCATAAAAATGGAATAATGGGTTTAGGGTATGATAAACAAATGTAGTACACACATGCGGACATCAAGGGTTTAATCTTTATGTCATGATCAGACTATCAATTCATCATAAACTGGCATTTCAAGTTTACTGGAGATGATGATCGATCGATCCCAGGTTTCACTTGTGGCAAAGTATAGCTGGGGTCTTCATGATTAGTGAACTAGTAATGTTTCCTCGATTGAGATCTTTCTCTTTACATTCCGCATTTAATTAATTAGGGTCCTTTCAAGCTCATATTTTGATTTGGTCCTATATATATATATTCAATATCAAACTTATATATAAGCCAAAACAACATCCACAAAATTGTAACAACTTGAGATCATTATGGAGATTAAAAGAAAGTTGAAACGTGGAAGGGTTATTTTTGGAGGGCCATGAAGATAAATGTGAGTTTGGTGGGGGAGTGTGGGACATAAAACCATGGAGCCATTTGGTTGTGGATTCTCCAACAAGAACATCCACGCTTGGAAAGCAAAACAATACCCTCTCCACCAGGCCGCACTAAAAAATTACTTGTTCTGCTTTTAAAAATACCCACAAACCCATATAAAAGCACCGCAAAAGCAGGGAATCCATGCTCTCTCCCCTCATTTTTTTATCTTGCATATCACCCACTTTCTTAGACTTTTAATCCACCATTACACTTTATTACAATTTTTAATTTTTTATTATATTATATTTGAATATAGTACGTCTATGTTCAACTCTCTCTCTCCCACACTCCTAAAAGAAGTTAAGGAAAAGCTCCTTTTTTTTTTACCCCATTACATCAGAAAGTGTCAACCCTCCATCCTCCTACCTATCTATATCTAGACTCGTTTACCTTCTTTCTATATAGTTACAGATAATCATGCATCGGAAAAATACACAGAGAGATGGAGAGAGGTCACTTGATAATTTCTCCTTAATCAAGCTTAATTAAAAATTATATTACGACAAACCAGAGACTAGGGGCGCGCGTTAGGTTTGAAATTCCATCATCAAACACGTGTGACGGACACGGTTACGACGCCACGGCGCGATTTAAGTATATGTCGGGGACAAATTTGAGGCCCCTCTGCGGATGCGCATGAAAAGGAGATTAACATTTTTCTTTCTAAGCTGTAAAATATTTCTCGAATCTTCATATTTTCCAACGTTGAGTTGTGATGGAACATCATTTTGGTACTGGTTGTTGCACGTTTCTATGTTCCTTGGCAGGCAAGAAAACTCAAAACCCTTCTCTTCTTTTCTTTGAAGGGATGTTCCCAAGGGCTGTTAGTGATTGGTTGAAGCCTCTGCAATATATATATATATATATATATATATATATATATATATATATATATATATAATTCTACTTTGGATAAATTCTTTCTTTTTGTTGTTGTGGGGTGGGGGGGGGGGAACGAAGATGGGAGTGCCATTTGACATTGGAAAATATTTTCTCTTTGTCAACCCAAGATAGTTGGATTTCAAGACTGGCACTTGGTGGAATGCGTGATGCCACTATAATTCCACTCCAAGTCAATAAGTATAGATACCTCCTTAAAGGAAGAAAAAGAAGTAGTGTTTTAAATTGAGCATAGGAGAGAGTGGTGATCTCTGAGCTACCACTTCATCAAGTTTTGCAGCAGAAAAAATAAACTAGTTTTTCCCCCAATTATTTATAAAAATAACGTGGAGGTCAAACTCAAAAGCACATATCCACTAGAGCCGCCTGCCCTGTTTTGCAGCCATATCCCAAATGTATACTGGCTGAAAGTTTGCATCTAGATTTTTGCCTAAACCAAAAGAGGCTCAGCATACTCTTCATATTTATTTATATAAAATTAATCGTAAGAGTTTGTTCTTTTTGTTTGTTGTTTAGTTTCATCATCGAAGAGTAGTCAAGAGGCTGCAAAATTTTTCACACAGATGATATGCAATATGTCATAAATTGATTTTTTGAATCATTTTGTCGTGAATTAGATTTTTATAAATCATATTGTAAAATATTATATAATCTTTTAAAACCTACATTATATAATATATATGGTACATATAAATTATTTAAAATGTATGTTTTGTAACGATCCAATTTATAACGTTATTTTTATATTTTATTGATGAATTGAACTGACAATAATAATTGATTGATTAAATTTCATTAAAAAGAGAGACTTATTATGGCATTCTTTGACATTAATCTTGCACGTGGTGAGCGATCCACCCCTCAATTCCTTAGCAAAATTAGTTGCTCCTCAAGTAATGATAGGATGTGATTTTCTTGGTCCATCACATTATATTACAGCTACTCCAGGAGAATTGATATCATCATTCAATGAAATTGCTATATATAATATATAAATATATATAGGCTTCCCAGAAAGAACAATACCTAATAGACTTAAGAATGGATTATGTTAAATTCAGGCGGATTTTAAGGCAAATCATAGGGTGTTAAAAGTAATTATGAAGGCATTAATACCATAATTAATATCTACATGATGAAACAGGCACTCTTTCTATCTTCTTCACCCTTTTCTTCCCAAGTTTTCAAAAAGAGGTATGGATTAGACATCATTAGGGTTGGTCATTTTTCAAGAATTTTGCATCAAAATAACTCATTGCTTGTTGAATGTAGTTCGATTTTACACTTTTCAGTTTCTAGGAACTTTGTCGAAATTAAAGTCAAATAATCAATTGATTGGCTTTAATTTTTCAGAAAAAGAAAAACATTTATCCCCATTCCCAAGCAAAAATCATGGAAGGGTTGTTCAAGTGCGTTCCGTACCTTGGCAGGTATGTTGGAGAATATGACTTCAACCAATTCCAGATTGGTAATTAATAATAAGGGTTAGGAGTACACCAATTTTAACCAACTGTTAATAATAATAGCAGTGGCCGTCGGACATCCAACTACAACCCTTTCTTTGCGGCAAATAATGACTTGGAACTAATTATAATTAAGCATGAAAAGTTTTTACAGGTATTTTTCCTATTATTTGCACAAAATTTTGGAGAATTTAGATGAAATTGAATACTAAAATTTATTTTTAAATTTTTTATCTCAAGTTCTATAAAATTCAGATTGTGTATAAGAAGAAACACGCAAGCCTCAGACTTGGTATCTTACATTTACATTATGACTTGAAATCGAATATTATTCAAATACACCATAATCTTCTGAGATCTTGTATGGCCATGTCTAAAGCCATCTCAAACATATACATGAATCTCTAGATACTATATAGGATTTATAACACGTTTTTTAATAGATGACAATAATGTTGAATGTTCGAATTAATAAAATATGTCCAACCATCAAGGAAATGACAAAATTTTGTGGGATGTTTCATTGATTTGTTGATTAAGAGATCAAATAAAAGAAAATCTAACATAGGGTATCTATTGAAGTGCTATTAGTTTGACTTGAGATTGCAAATTTCGCAATTAACTAGGGAAAGTAGTAGTACTTTCCCCCTTTGGATTTTGAGCGTAATGTTGATATTGGTCGTCTTCATGGTCTAAAAAGGACAAATGGAAAAGCAAATTAATTTCTTTTTCTGCTTCTAGCAAAAGTCTTAAAAAGAACAATCTTATAATGAGACAACAGATTTTCAACCATTGTGTGCAATGCTTTGCCGCAGCCGATTCCATGCTAAGTACTGCCGACAGAATTTATAGAACACGGATATTGCCCGGACACATTCATTTTTCAACTTAACTTTGGAAAATCACGTGTTTTAAGATAATATATTTTTCAGATTAGGGTTTTAATCAGTTTAGCATTGAATCTGATTTTACAAGTCTAGTAACGGTGATCAAGGAGGGAACGCATCAGCTCT
The DNA here is from genome assembly GCA_030512225.1 of Rauvolfia tetraphylla. Lineage (NCBI taxonomy): Eukaryota > Viridiplantae > Streptophyta > Magnoliopsida > Gentianales > Apocynaceae > Rauvolfia > Rauvolfia tetraphylla. Next base: position 5,040,940 of record JAJQKT010000058.1, on the reverse strand, counting down.
CAGTGGTTGGAGATTTTGGTATGAACTTTAAAGATTTGTGTTCAATGAGTAATGCTCACATCTACTTTTTACTAAAACGAAACTTATGGTGTATTTGGATAATATTTCATTACAGAACTCAATATAAATTTTTTATTTTGGTCTCACTTCTTTTTTTATAAATAATTATCTCTCTTGAAATCTAAAGTAAAAAATTTCAAATCAAAATATTATCTAATTTTACCCTTAATGTACCGGCTCACTTGCAGGTTAATGTAGCATCGACTACTGATTTATTTTCTTAATGAAATATGCCTTTTTTCAAAATAAATAAAAAAACTCGAGTTTAATTAAAACACATTTACGCATAAAATGCAAATCAAATTCAGAGATCATCCCTCCTTAATAAATATTTCTACTAGGATAACCACTATTAACGTTCTTCCTTATGTTCCGTGTTTTATTCATTAATTTGAATAATTATGTTATTTGCTTTTCACGTGTTTAGATGAAAAAGAAAAATTTTATTTATGTACTTTTTTATTCCCATTCCAATATTTGTTTACGAAATTAATAGCAAAGTTGACATTCATTTTCTTGGCATTGGGAGCAGTATTATTTTGCAACTATATCTAGTCATCTTATTTTCCCTTTCTCTAGTGGTGGTACCATTGTTGTAAAATGTTGTACGAGGGGATGGGGATGATGCCCTCGGACTCGGAGAGTCGGAGTACAGAAGGTGAGGGGCAGTGGAGTAATTTAAACTGGTCCTAACTAGAAACTACTATTAACTAATTAATTGAAGTAAGCCCTATAAAAATAAAAGGGCATAGGGCAAATCAAGACTAAGCAAGCATGTTTCCCCAAATTAAACAATTAAAAAGACACTAAAAAAATGCTGAGAAAATCTTTGAATTCCGACAGCCAAATCTCTGGGTACAGTAAACAACCTCAGACTTTAGTAGAAAAAGGTCCTCACGCTTCTCGCCTTATTTTTCTATATATATTTAACTATTTACACGCCGTCTCTCTTTCTACGACAGGAGCGAGGAGACTCCAAGCGATTTCTTACCCTTCTCACGTGTATATTTGCCTTCAATCATCGCCATCAATTTCCAATCAATTTTTTTTCTTTTTTTGACTATCCTGCTTTATTTTTCTCAAATTTAAAGACAAGAAAACCCTACTTTACCTTACATGGAAGAAACTAGAACTTTTTTTTTTTTTTTTAACAATGAAGTTTATCAAACTTGATCAACATATATCACGTGCATACTCATTATTTCTGTTAAAATTATTTAAAATTTTGTCTTGTTTATGGAGAATATATTTTTCTAAAATAAATCAATAATGTTAATTATTAGAGGGACACTTTTTTACAATAATAATTTTAGAAAAAGAGTAATTGTTTATATCTATGATTAAGATATAGACGTCTTACTTAGTTAGTAAAATATTCTTTATTTCTTATTAGATCGAAATGTTTAGATTTGATGCTCATTATATGCAGTGTGCCTTTTCCACTTTCCTTGAGTCTTTGTATAGAGTATGATTTCCTTAAAAATAGAGAAGAAAAAGATGTAGTTGTTCTTTTATTTTCTAATTAAAAACATGAATAATTACATTTTATATATTGATTACAAATTTAAAACACTCAAGAAAATAAGGAGCATTTATTTTTATTTCTAAAATGTAACTAAATATTTTTTAGTCCTTGAGATTTTATCCATAACCTCTTTATTTTATACATCGGAAGAGGATAATGTAATTAGAATCTAAAACATTCTATCTGATAAAAAATACTTTTATTATTATTAAACTACTATTTTATCACAATTTAAAACCTCTTAAAGAGCTAATATATAAATACTTAAAATTAAAAAATGAACAGGCACTAGAAAGAAAAGGAATTAAAACAAGGAGCTAACCAACGGTTGGATGTGTTCCAAGTCAGCCAAATGGACGAGCGGAGAAGCATCTACGTGGCAAGAGAGGCGATAGAATTTCGGCACGCCTCGATGACAGTCCAGTAAAAAAAGGAGCCTGTAAAAAAGATGCGAACAATCATAAGCGTGAAAAGAGGATCTCGTTTTTACGGTTCGTGCGATACGCATCACCGCTGGGATCTATTCCCAGTATCCATAGCCCCATAGCCCGCATGCAGTCTTGCACGCCTCGGCTCTTTTACCTATGACGGTAAAATTCAATGACCTAGCAATTTACCAAGAAGAAATTCGTTGTACAATAAAATATACTAAAGGTCAAAATTTCAATCATCTTCTTCCAAGAGTAAAAATTCTAACATAGGCAGCCCATATAGAAAATATTGTCCCAACGAATGTAATATTGTTGCACAAAAGGTAATTGGATACATTTTAAATTATATTTATTCTTTAATAAATATTTTATTTTTATTAAAATTAAAATAAAAAAATTTATCTCAAACTCTATTCAATACCACAGTCGAATTGTTATTGTTGTTATGTTATGGAATGAACCTGTCACTAAACCTCCTTACCCTCATGCGCTGAAGGCACTTTAATTCACTATAGAACACTATTGATCACAATGTGTTGTTATCTTAAAAAAGTTTGAAGTCGGTTAATAAGGTTTTTACATACAAATAAGAATTGAGTGTAGATTGATTATCATCTCAACAATTTAGTCAATACATAAAAAAAACACGAATCATATACTCTCTGCATGAGGAATTAAATGTATATAAAGTTGTTTTGAATTGAATATTTATTTTTTAAAAATAATTATATATTTTAATTTAAATTTTCAATAATAATATTCTTAGTATAAACTTAGATAGAGTTTGATTTTAAAACAAAATCTAAAATTTTAAGTGTGAGATCCATATCTCTTCTCATAAATTATTTAACTTTTACGAAACGCAAGATAAAAATCTCAAAGACACGTCATATCTAATCACATTAATAATTTAACAGAAGCAAAATTTACTAATATAATAGTCTTACAACTAATCTCTTATAACTTTTTTAATCTAAAGAATTTAAATCTTGCTAACATATAAGTCTAATTACTAATATTTATAATTAATAAAAATATTATAATAATTTTTTATAATTAAATTATTTTTTAAATTTTATATACGTTGAAATCGGATATCAATTCTTAATAGAATAAGCAATAGTGAATTTTGATTTTTTGGGTGTGAGAGAGTGTGGAAAATGTGTGTGGGTAATGGTCAAATGATAGTTTAGTGGAGATTCTGTAGGCATGCACGCCGGAGCTGCAGAAATAGATTTCGAGGGGATGTTCAGAGATATCACAGATAATAGACATCTGGAAGGGAAAAAAATCGTAGGGTCCACACAACTAGCGGCTATTGCGGAAGGAAGAGTAGTAAGCCGCCAGTGGCGTGCTTTCTTTCTAGTTTCTGGTGGGGTGCTGGGCGTGTTTTAACTGTAGTTTTCACCTTTTTAATTTCATTTGTTGACTTCTCTCTTGGTCCCCAACTTTATTCCTTATTTCCGCCCAAACCCCCGCAGCTTGTTTTTCCCTTGTCCGGAGTCCGAAATTCTTTTTTCTTTTTTTTTTAATGAATGTCCGGGATCTCTTCATCACGTGCGTTGTTAGTTTTCAATTTTGACTCTTCACATCTTTTGATCCCTTTTTGCCCTTGCTAACTCTTTTTTTTTTTGTTGCTGAATATCTTGCTAACTCATTAATGATTCATGGTATTAAATTCAGAGTTAATTAAAAAATTTGTTATCGAGAACTTAACAATTTCTAGTTGAATATTTAGTTTATAATTTAACAAAGTAGATATCAAAAGATGTATTCTCAAAGTCATTCTTGAAGTAAATATTGTACGTGTGATTTTGAGTTGCGCATGAAAATCAGCATTTTGAAGGAATTTCATGAGAAAATACTGTTTAGATTTTTATAGGGATAGCACAATTGACATAAAATAATTTATTAATATTAATTCATATTTATTTTTAACAAAATACAACGGTAGATATTTTAAATAAAAAAAGAGAACAAAAAAATATGGATACATCTATAAAAGTTGTTCCCTAACAATCTATGTGATTAGGGAATTATTCTCCATTAGTTTTATGTGTTTACCTTGTTTAGTTTTTACTTCGAAAAGGAATCGAAAAATAGTACTATTTCTATTAAAAAGGGAAACGAATAAAACGCACTTAAAGTCTTAAATGATGCACCTGCCACGTTCAAGTTTTTCATATCTTTTATTTATAAATTGAATTGAAAAGAAATAGAGCTTCCTTTATTTGAAATTTGATACGCCTATTTCAAAATGATCATTTGCATAGATTGAGAAGAAAATAAAAACTATGGTTCTTTAGTATACCATTAGTTTTTAATTAACAGAAGAGAGGACAAAAATATTATTTTTATAAGCGGAAGTCACTTTAAAAAAATCATTTTTAATATTGACAAAAATCAGATATTTTTAAGAAGACAAAAAAAAAAAAAAGTGAGAAGATGCTATATTTTGAATCAAGAATGAGTATAGAATTTGGGGAGAGTAGCCTTTTGCTGAGGCCGAAAACATAAGAAGAGAACATCCGGTGGAGTCAAGTGCGGGAAGATCTCCAATGCATTTGTATTCCATCGAAACTGCAGAATCACGCATGGGGTCAAACCCTGTCTGTCGTGTAGCTGCAAAAGAAGAGCACTTCCCCTCCCCCTCACCCCCTTCCCTAGTCCATCCTCCTACTGATCTCCCACCTCTGGTCCTCTGCAGCTCCCAATCCTATCACTTTTACTTCTTCTGATAGCAATAGCCATTAATACATAGGCCGACGAGGCCATGCATACACAGATAAAGAGGAGGAAAAAAAAAAAAAAAAGAAGAAGAGAGAAAGGAAGGGCCTTTCGCATGGACTTCGATTCCTGCGAACCACGTCAAACCTTTTTTGTGCAACAATCACAAGAAGGATCGATGTCACGTAGTCTCAGAAAACGACGCCGTGGTTAGCCGAAACTGATATTGTTCTGTGGTCCTCATACTCTTTATTATTTAGTTAATTTTGGAAATTTTATGGGCCATTTGTTGTTAAAGGTCCATGGTTTATGGCATCGTCTACTTGAGTTGAAAGCGATGTAGTCCTGTTAATTCAAGGCTCACTTTTTAAAGTTTAAGCCCATTCCATTCAATTCCCACTTGGTGACAACGTGCATTGCATGGACCAAAGTGATGTGCTTTTGTTATGGTGACATCGTCCCAATTGCTTGCTCTAAGCAAAGAGGAGAATAACCGAACAGACTGTCTTAGTCCAATAGGTTGAGTCACTTTGTCATCTATACTTTTATTCATTTCCTGCATAGCAATCATTTCAAGTGTAAAATTGAATAGTATTAGAATTTAAGATTTTTTGTTTTGAATTTTATAAAAATAAATTATTTATAAGAAAGAAAATGTTACATAAAATTAAAAATTCGTGTTAAATTTAGTAACGAAACTCAATCCAAATATTTTCTGCAGATTGGTACAAAACTTTCAGTAACTCAATTTTCTTTATGTCATTATTTCTTCAAAACAAAATTACTTCAATATTTCAGAAAAAAACTCTGTTAAACTATGTCTTCTAAAGGTTTGCTGAATAAACACTTGCCTCCAAACCCTACCAGATAAAACGTAGGAGTGAATCTCCGAATAATTTCTGTCTTGGATTGAAGATCTAATATTTTCCAAATACATGGGCCTCTGCGAACGTATAAGGAGTCCATAGTTTGTTGACCAGTAAAGCCCAAAATAATTCCGCGATTTCCCCAAAGAGCCGTTAGAGAAGCTCTGGAAACCTAGTGACTTTCATATGCTCTTCTCACATTAAACAACAATTTATTTCTTCTCTAAAAAAAAAAAAGAAGAATTTTTGTTCCTTTTTGACCTTCTTTATCGTCATGTATTTGGATCGAATTTTTTTTAATTTAATTGTATTGAAAATTATAAAAGTAAATTGCTTGTGAGAAGAGAAGTAATGTTCAAAGTAAAAAAGTAAAAGACAAGTAGAAAATTTTGGATAGAATTACAATCTAAGTAAGGCCTTAACTTTCAACTCTAAATGCAGAATTTTGCAATTAGTTGGTATAAACACTTCTTATTAAGCAAAATAATTGAAGTTAAATCAACATTTAGTTTCTTTTATTCTCAGATGCTTTTTAAAGAGTTATAAAATCCTTCCTTTCATTTTACACTATTTTTAACAAGATATGGTCATCGTCAATTTATAATTATAATAAGTGTACGGATCTTGAGTTTTACACTTTTTAGAAGAAATGTTATAGAGAACGATGCAGACAACCCTGAGTGTTTCAATAATTATGATATATTATACTGTAATCTACATATGTAAAATCAACAATCAATCCAATAGCATGTCATCTCTGCAGCAAGTGGATTTGTATAGACCATATTTAATTTCCCCTTCTGAACCAAAACAACCGGTAAGGTAAATACAACAAGTGCCTGATGCAGTCTGAGAAACCTGACCCACCACAATCACCATCTTCCCCCATCACCATCCCAGTCCCCTTGAGAAAGTTCCCAGGCTCCAGTGTATTTACAGTGAAAAAATAGAAAAAGAAAAAGAAATAAATGGACACTCGAACCATAGCTGGTCTGATCTCTGGCATTTCAACTCCCAATTGCACTCAATTTCCGTGATAATAGTTAAAGAACCTTTGAACATTCATCATCGTTTCAGAACTTTCATAGACGAAACACATGTTCTCTGCAGGCACTCAACTTCTTTAAATATATCAATAAATTTGTTCAGAAGAGAAAACATAAGAATTTATCATTGTACTTTCTATCTTGAATCTACCTTGTAGTAACCCTTAAAGTAGAATGGACGGAAGTTTGAAGATGGTACCAACCTAAAATTGGGCAAATATGAGGTATATTGTTTACTTTTTTCAGAAAATGGGCCATGTGCTAATAGTAATTTATTCATACTTATACTAATTTATCTTTCAAGAATGGAATGGGATGGGATGATGGCAAGGCAATAGCTCAGTAGCAGCAGAAGCACTCCTTATTTGATTGAATCTTTGTGCAAACTACATTCTCTTTTCTTATATATTTAAAAGAAAAAAAAAGAATGGAATGGGATAGGTAATTAGTCCTATAAGATGTATCCCTTAAGAAATGAATTTGCCAATTAAACTATTAACTTGTGATAACATCTCCAAAGTCCTTGTTAGCTAATTGCATTTCTCATTTGACATTCTTTTGTGATCTGCAGTCAAATGGTTAGAAACAACACCATTTGCCCACCGGAATCTCCAAAAGGTTCAAGAAGAAAAGTGGGTTAAGATACGCAGAGAGATAAGTCCTGAAATATACTCGTACTGAAATGAAATTTGGAGGCGTGGTAGTTTTATAGCCCCAAGAAATCTGTCGTCTGTTTCATCTCTTTTCTTTATTTTCTGCATACATCAGGATTCAGTAGTACAATTTTTGGTACAAATTTGGCAGTATTGAATACAAATATATAGAACCTTTCTTTTTTTTTTAATGATAATTAAATTTATTGAATTTTTTCATACTAAGTGATAGAACATCGAGGTTGATTTTCCTCAAGAAAATAACATGAAGCTACTAATGATCTAATGTCAGGATTCCAGTAATGTTCTTCCTCTGAATGCATCAAAGGCATTTCTTAACTTTTTTTCCCCCCTAAACAATTGGAGGACGGTAGAGAAATGTTTTGCGAATTTCGAGTAAAAACTCTATCGTCTGCAAAATTGATTTTTTTTTTCTCTTTTTGAGCATTGATTGCTCCCGTAAATAATTTTGTTCTTATAAAGTACAATATAATTCTTGGATACAAATTCTACCTAATCTCATCCTCAACCGCGGAGGCATGGAATTTGGGGATAGAAGGGGAAGAAACATAGCAGGATTGGACTTGTACAATCATTAGTGAGCGGATGTCGATACAAAGTTGACAAGGAAAAATGTTTGTCATTCATCTCTTTCTCGTGATTCAGATGCTTCTTCTTTCCTCTTGGTTTTTCCCCTGTCTCCACATTTATAATGTTGAAGGAGACAATTCTTGGAAATCCACAATTTTCTGTTCTTCAAATCAGAGATTCAGAATATCTCACCTACTGTTTTCTTCTCATTTATCTTGTATAAAAATTAAACAAGAAACAAATTCATCCCACTTGAAAATATTCCATAAATAAAACAGAAAATAAGAAAAAAAAAAAAGGATTGCAGAAGCTTTTATCATCTGAGTGGGTAGCAGTTAGCACTGGCTTCTTTTTGGAAATTCAAAATTCTGGCATCAACATGGGAAATTAACTGAGAAACCCGGAATCTGCAGAAGAGCATGCCCTTTTAATGTTGAGCACATGCCTCTTCCGTATACCTTTCTCCATTTGCCTCAAAGACTCAATGCTTCACCACGCTTTTTGGTAATTAATCTGCTTTTCTTTTTTCCTTTTTTCTGCTAAGAGCAGTCCGTTCTCATCAATTGATAAGAATAATTCTACAAAGTCTAATTCTTACACGAAGAAGACTTGTCCTAAAGTAATTAATCTATTTGGTTATGCTAATTACCACCAAAACAGGCTTACAAATTCCCCTGCCTCCTTCTTCCCACACCCGAATACGGAAATCTCTATTATCATGAAGCATATATTTCATTCATCTCGAGTAAAAAACCTTTGTACCTACTCTTGAAGAGGAAAGGAGTTTCAAGATCGCTTCAAACTTCCAAAAACTACGCAAATTATTTTCTTATGTATTCCATCTCATTGAAGGGTGTTTGATTCTTGCAAGAGATCCAATAAAGGGTGCAAGAGAGAAGCAGGCAGATCAATGCTACGCCTTCTGATCTCTACATGATTCAAGGGATGGAGGCAAAGAATTTCGGGTATCGAACTCCAAAAAGTCCCAATATGATATACTCCAAATTCTTTATCAGCTTAGCAGCAAATCCCAGGGTCTTACCAGACATATGGTCAACACAAGGGCTGGTTCATGTACTGCCCCAAAGGTTAATCATATGTCCACTTGATATTGATTTTAATTACCACAATGAAGAATTAAGAAACTAAAATTTGCCTTTCAACTATAAAAAAAAAAAAGATGGAAATAATGATAATATTGACAAAAACATCATGGATAAGTTTCTTCTTTTTTTACTCCAAAAATTCACTGTCCATTGCAGTGCAACTTCATAAGATAAACCAAAATTTTAAGCAATGTACAAAGCATTCCACAGAAGTAGATAAAAATGAAATATAGCAGCACTCAAAAATTTACTCCCATAATGCCTATATTGCGCTTATCTCTACTTCTCTCACTCTCACTTTCACTCTCTCTTTCCCCTTTTCCTCCCTATAGAATATCAAAATAATAAACGCAAGCTTCAAGACTAGGAGACAAATCTATTAGACGGAAAACATATCTACTATCCTTTCTCTTCTATTTTGCAAACCTTCTGCAATTTTCAGGCTGTTAAGATGTCTAATAATTAACAGCTGCAAGCTTCTCACTTGAGAATTCAAGTTCCTTCTTCCACTACTGGTGGATCAACTCATTTAAATTCAATTTACACCAGCATAATCCTTCATCTTCAACCACTTCTCCCATTTCTCTTTCAATTTTAAACTGTTGTTTTATTTCTTTTCTGTTGCTAGCCTTTTGGTTTTTCTTTTGTCATGATCTTTCAGAGACCACACGATTATGCCATTCAACTATTTCATTAAAAGTAAGATTTTGCACCCTTCATTTCTAAAGGTCCACAAGCTTCCTTCTCTTGGCCACTGGACTACTACGAGAAGAGTTTTCACATGACCCAACTGCTGTATCATCAGTTTTATAGCTCAAGCATGCAGCATCTAGCACAACAATGGGACTTTGGGGCACTGATGGAGCCCCAGCACTTGGACCCTTGATGAATCCATCAAATGATGACAACTCATTTATCATTTTAACACACTTGATCACTTTATCCTGCACATTATACAAAAGTAAAACCAAAAGATTATATCGGCTACGGAAGGTAATTAAGCTAAAATGATAAGATGATGGAAAGCAGATATATTATTTATGTCTCCTCTACTCGTTTTTTTGGACCACTGTGTTTACCTTTTGTGCATGCTGAATGAGGGCAGATATTGCTTTCTCAGTGTCTACTGCTTGGGTTTCTCCAGCAGCAGAAATTGCCGCCGCTGCTGCAATCTCAGATGGCCTGAATTCCAAGAAGTCAATCCCTACATTCAATTTCCACCAACCAAAATATTAGGCCTACTTCTTTATCTTTAGTCTAGCCATATTGCGGCAAAGAAAGGACTTATCTAGTTAAAGACTAATCTTAATCTTACTTATAGAAACAAACAGGACTAGCTATCATCGATATGATGCATACAAGCAGAGAAAACAAGAACCTTTGGTTGTGCCTAGTATAAGCTGTGTTGCTTTGTTGATCGATAGTCTTGAACAAATTTGATCAGCGTTGATCTTCTTGAGGAAATTGTCGAGAAACGAAAACGGGGTGACTGCTTGCATTCTCCACTTTAGAGTGCTCAACACAAGAAGCTCCATTCTCTGTATGGTTCTAGCTTCAAATATGAATTTGGACTCAGCAACCTGCCAAAATTCATGATCATCACAGGAACACAAATCAGAGATGAAGCTTGAATCGCATTTGAAAAGAGCATTTTGCATATGAGTTGGAAGAAGCTCATACCAAAAAAAAAAAATTTTAACACATTCATTACCTGCAAATCTAGGCATAGAGGAACTTCAGTCTCTTCCATCTTGGAAGCAAGAGATACACATGCTACAGCCAGTAATTGCATCATCCAGGCCTTGCTCTATTTCCAAAACAGAGAATGCATTAAGGAAACTGGAACCATATATAGACCAACCAAGACGCAATGCAGTAAAAGTTTGAAGATGATCTACTCCACTAACTTACCGGTAATTCATAGGCTGAAAGAAATCGGTCAAAGTAGTTTATTGAAGAATATAAACACAGAGGCCCAAACTTGAAATATACATGAACCTGTTATATAAACAGAACATCAAAAAGATCAGTTACCATAATACCATCAATCACAAAACACTGAATCATCTCAACCTAAAAAGAACTTCCATTAGGATCACAAAACACCAAAAACTAATAAAAAGAAACAGTAATTCAGCAAACATCAAAGCAGTGTATTCAATGAAATAGAACAAAAAGACAGCAAAACTGTAACTCCAATTTCAGACAGCTAGGAATTGGGTTGAAAAAGAAAAAGTAACGCCAAAAAATATACAATCAGCATATAAGAATTACGCTATGTCATAAGGAAAAACAGTAGATCCTACCTAATCCACCCATTACATGTTTCCTGAGAATGTGTTAAAAGAAGGATGCCATCACAAAAGAAAAGCATCCCTCTTCAACAAATACCTAGGACATATTATGGTAACATCAGCAATCATGTCCAGAATCAAGAACATCATCAAAACTTCGAACTCAGAATGCTGCTATGGATAAATTAGCAATAGATGGAATGGAAGATCTTTTTGCTGGCACCAAACCAGCCAACAATAATCGAATAATGAATAAGAGTACTCATCACTGAATTTAATCTTCTGAGCAATGGACGAACCTTTTGAATCCAATCAACAACCTGCTCTCTGGCACCCAAATCCAGTTCCCCACTTTTCAACCTGCCCAAGTAATCACTAGCAGGCAAATGTTCGCATTCCCTTTCGATCATCTCAGATAAGCACTCTTCGCTCTGCATTGACAGACCATTCAAAGCCTCCACCCCATGAAAGCTCTGGTTTTGGTTATCCGTTCGATGATTCCTATGGTGCCATCCATCATCGAATTCCTCCAGAACCACATTGTCAACACCATCATCATCAAAAATAACACTGTTGTCCTCTGCACACAGAAGGCTTGATACTGCACAATCCAAGCTTGGCGCCATTTTCAACTCCCAAAAACTTCTATCGACAGAAAATGTATCCCACTTCCTCTTTTCCGTGCTATATCGTTTGTCTGTTCGTACCCTTTTACTTGTTGTGCTTTAGCCCCTCATCTAAAAGATTGAATCTTGAAAGCAAAAAATAGATTTTTCTTTTCCCTCTGTTTACAAAGAGAGACCCGGAGAAATAATGAATGAGAAATAAATAAAGAATGAAAAATGGGAAAAACAAAAAATAAACAGTCCCTCCCCCTCTCTTTTTGTTCACCAAGACCCTACAAGGAGTTAATTGAAATGGTAACTGCTAGACAGAAGCTTTCATCAAAGTACTTCACATTCAGCGCAGGGAAAGAAAGAGTGAAAGAAGAGGAAGGCGGAGCTGCGGAGGCCGAGTGGGGAAGAGAAGACAGAGAGACAGTCAGACAGAGGTGAGAGGGGGGGCTTGGTTGGTTGGCACTAATGCAAGAAAACGAGAGGGCAAAATATAGAGAAGTGAATGAGGAGAGTGGAACTTAGCAAAAAAAAAAAAAAAAAATGAGGAGAGTGGAAAATTGCAAGATTTAGAGAGAGAGAGAGAGAGAGAGAGAGAGAGAGAGGGTGGAACTTTCGCACCAGGGCAGCAGTGTCCTAAGAGCAATAGATGTTGTACACGTGGATATACGATGACTGATAGGGATAACTACTGCTAATCGAAACTGCTCTCACACTCGCATAAATCTTTCTTTTCTTATTGAAAGATACGCTTAGCAGTTAACAGGGAAAAAAGAGGGTAGTGGGAAATAATTGTATAATTATGAATTTAACCCATTTTAGCTTGTTTTTGGAGTAAAACCCCATTTTATCCTTCCTTTCCCGAAACCCCCCATTTTAGATTGGTTAATGTAATTTTTTCATCCATAATGATTTCTTTCTTTTTCTTTGTTTCTTTGATAGATTGCAAGAAATTAAAGGCCTAAGTTCTATAAACACTTGATAATTTTAAATTATCAATTCAAGGATCTTCACGATTGTTGTTTATACATTCTATATTAACAAAAAAAGAATATAAGGAAATTATTTTTGAGCTAATATTAGTATACCTAATTTTATATTATATCTACGCTCATGAAATATAAAAATTATATTTTACTCTAAATTTTTTTAATTAGAAAAAGACTAATCTAACTATTGAATCATGTCTTCTAAAATATACTCAAATGTTATGATTTTTATTTTGCTAAGTCTCAATAAAAAATTACAAATTATATATTCAATTAAAAGATTGTTGTTAATTATATATTCAAATGGATATTAGTGTAATTTCCTAACCAAAAAAAGAAGTAGTGATCTTTTACTGAAAAGTTGTTCGCCATTCATCCAAGAACTGATTTTATTGAAGTAATTGAATGGTGACATCTAATTTCGCCCTAAAGAAGGGAAAAAGAAAAGGGAAGAGAGAAAATGACATGTGCTTTTTACTGGTTTTTGTATCAGGGATACAATTGTCCAACTGAAAAAGGTCGAGAGCGACCAAAGAGCAGTGATTTTTGTCTTCTTTGTAGGGATTTGCCACGTAGGTGGGAGTCCTTCGCAGTCCACTCCGCTCACGTACATAATACTAGTACTAGTATGGGTCATGTGGTACGTAGAAATGTACTGCTTATAAATAATCATAACCAATCTCTGTTTTTTCTTTTTTTTTGTTTCCAAAACTATATATTTATACTTATTTTGCAGTTAGCTAAGGCAGGATATTAATTGCTAAAAGTTGTTTGATAATCAGATCAAGAAAATTCGAGTTAGATATTTATCTTGCTAATAAATTTTGAGAAAATTGAGTTATTGGTTAAGCGAGACGATAAATATATCTTTTTTATAATTATCGTTTAATAATTTTGCAATAATCATAGTATTTTTTATGCTTAGATATACATGTATGGCTGTCGAGTACGATGTATTAAGCTTCAATCATAATATTATAAGGTTAAGCTCACATCTTTTGATGTAATAATGAAGCAAAGTCAATTTTATGTTTATCAACAAATGCATGTGAAAATTATTATAGTCCACATTACGTGCTTCTCATGCCAAGTTTACACACTAAAATCAGTTACGAGCCATATAACAATTTTTAGTTCGCACAAAAGGGTATTTTTTTAGGTAATCTTCCGTCCATCCTATTTGTTACTAATTATAAGCAAAAGAGAAATATATGCAATCCTTTCACTTTTTAACTAAAAGGAGAGTGTTAATATACTCTAACCCTCCTTACCTTTCCAACTAAAGGACTCAAATATATCATTGATATCTACAACATAAATATTATACGTGAACGATTTTTAAATAATTTTAATATTTTTATCCTTCAAATATTGTATAAGATCTATACATTTATTGGGTTATACTTATTTCCTTTGTTTTTTAAAAATCATTACATCGTAAAGTGTAATGGATATTTAAGATTCATAGTTGCATTCAAATAGTGTCGATATTGAGGTAAAATATATTAATTTATTTTTTTAAAAAATAAGTAAACACGGTGTCGTGTCAAAATCTGACAAGCTCAAGTTGAAGGCGCGCTAGAATCAAGGAGGGTGGTGCCCACGTAATCTTGGGGTAGCGCCAAAAGCTGGCGCAGACACCTGGGCCGTCTACAATTGGCGCATCATTTTTTTGTAATTTAAATTTATAAAAAATTAAAACTATTAAAAATTATTCTGCGTTAGTAAAATCATCACGTATAAAGTAATATCTTATCTATAATTACTTCTCTTCCACTTCTTTTACCACTATGTTTTGCTCTGACCAAATATAAATCATCCCTAGTCCTATATGTATTCACGGAGTGGAGATATTAATGCGTACTTATTAGTTATTTCTCCCGTGAAATATAAAATCAAAATCGTGGCCGAATTTTGTAAAAAGTTAGAATATACTATGTGCTTATCCATCAAAATAAGAAGAAAAAAGAAAATAAAGAAAAGATATGGATATCCAAGAAACTATCTTGAAGGAAAGAAAGCATCAAAACACAACAACTAGACAATGGGGTAGTCTTTTATAATGCAAATGGCCAAGAGTTTTTTGAAAGAAAGCATGGGTATGACCCAACTAAAGCTTGATTTACAATGATGGAGAAAATGAGAAAATCTCAAGAATGTCATCTGCGTTGGAGCAATTAAAAGGGCTTTTTTTTTCTTTCCTCTCTCTCTCTCTCTCTCTCTTTTTAACACTGACCAAACGAATCATCACTAAAAGAAATGTCCTTTTGCTTTTCTTCACCACTTTTGGGAGCGTCTCTCCTCCCCACTTTGCCCTGTGGTTTGGCGCAAAGGGACCTCTCTCTAAGTATTATCATAAGTACTTCTTTCTTTCCTATTATTCAGAGATATCACTGTTTTGATTTAGACAGTTTTGATTCCCAACTCGGTGTTGTTTCTGAATTATGATTCTTTACTGTTCTTAATCTCATGTTTATCAAGCCAAAGGCAATCAAAAAGACTAAAGCAATAGTTGATCTCATCACTCTTTCTTCTTTGTTATGTTGTGAGAACACGAGTTTATGAATCAACTAGTGATTTAGGTGCTTTGGATGAAGAGTTTACTTTTTAAACATGAATAATAATTATAATAAATAATATTTACAGAGTGCCACTTATACTTCGAGAAGTTATTTATAATTGTTATGTCTTTTTAAAAATTAATTTATAATCATACAAAACAAATGATTCGAAACTTAATTAACCTTTTCTGAAAATGAAAACAAATGTGATTAAGACTGATACAAAAGAAGAATTCTGAAATTGTCTTATACTTGCAACTGATTTTAGCAAGTAGTAATATACTCGTTTGGTAGCTCCCAGATGGTTGCGCTCATTTCTCTTTTCACTTCTTTTCAATATGAACTAGAAAAACATTCTGATGAATTGTGATTAAGACTGACACTGATATTACAATTCTACAAAATTCAGATATTTTCTTGTGTTTCCATACATGGGTTTTCATCTCTTGAGAAGAAAATAGTATCAGTTGACAAGTATATTGCCCCTCTAAATCTTATCTCATGAATCATTGCTCTCTTTGCAACGGAGAAGAAATTGGAACATCCCATCAGTTTGGTGATGGATTTCAGTCCTCAGATTCCCAACCCAAATATAATTGAACAAATAAAGGGGAGTTGCTCTTTTGACTGGAAATTAGCAATATAACTGTCCAAATTAGCATGATTAGATTGCATATCACCATTGTACTTGGTTGAATATATAACTCATAGCTATACTTTCAGGACGCAAAAGGGGGCCATAAACCCTAGTAAAATCTGAATATTTCATTTGATTTTGATAGTCTAAAAAATGTATTGCCTCCAAAACTGGGTAAAAAGTTTGGTGTTGATTCAACCAACCAGACAAAGAAATGGTCTCCAATGACATTGTTTTACTGACTGGTCTTGGAGAGTTCCAGCACAAGCAATGATGATGATGATCAATCTATGAAGAAAAAAAAAACATATGGTCAAGACTCAAGACTCAAGTCCCAGATCGTATGATCACATCTTATCTTCAATTGACCGAGAAATTTTAATTTTACCATTATTGAGGATCATAATGAGTTAATTCAACGGTAAAAATTGCGAGATTTGGACCACATTGCTCTTGGGGAGCTAGTAAAAACTTCGGATACTAAAATGGTTAACACATTTTTTCAGACATGCTTACAACGGATTCCCAAACTTAAAGAGACTTTAAGGACACAAATTTCTAACCCTTTTTCCTCAAATTCTTTGAATATCTATCTCTTTCTACACTTTTGAGTTCACCTTTTCATATCTCTGTTTCGCAGTTTTTTTTTTCCATCACATGAAATTCTCTTTGGACCAAAGACTGCATTTTAGCCATATGGATCATGTCAGGTTCTGCATGCAACTCTCCAATCTCAATGGCTGGTTTATTTGTTTAACTTCACTCTCTTTTAAGACCACAGAGAAAGATAGAGAAATAGAGACAGACTCCCCAAACACCCCCCCGCGTTCTCACCTTAAGACTTTTTCTTAAGAAAGATTGGTCTAAAGAGGGTCTATGACTATTAGTTAAGCACTGTTTGAGATCCGAGCTCTCCAGAGTGTCATTCACACCCCATCAGTCCATCACATATTTTTTAACCTATCCTTATGCTCACAGCTTCAATTGGCTTTCTTTCCTTTTTTTACTGCATGCTGCAAACCCAATGTAATATCATATATTAGTTGTGACCATCTTTCCCTTTCTCTCTCTTTCTCAGAGATGGACTCTCTGTATTTTTGGGTGAAGGGGTCGGTGCATGTGTTTTTGTTCCTGTCTGTTGCATGATCATATACATGTATGGTTTATCCTTGTGTCGTTGCTTGTGTTTGTAGAATTTGCAGATAGGCTGTTTACTTTTGCGCTCTTTGTGGCATTGTGTGGGTCGTTTATGTGATCACTGATACATCTCTTATTATATGTATTTTTGAAACCGTACATAATATTAACTGTGAACAAAATCGTTAACCAATCAAATCATAGTCATCCTCAATGAATACGAATCAAAAAATGAAGTTTACTTTTTAGATCTATTTTACATTTGATGTCTTTAGGGGGCAAGAATGGTTTTGGATTGTAGGGAGAATGATAGGGGTAGATAAAGATCTGAGAGTCGCAAATATTTATACTCGGCTAAAATGCCAGAAGAGACAACTTAATCAGTATCAGAAGCAAAAAAATAGAAATTTGCAGAACCCACTGTCAATGGCTACTACAAAAAGCAAGGAACCTATTCGACTGTGACTCGGATATATTTTTTGGGACCGGCATATACAACATATATTTTCAGTGGATACATCTCCATATGTACGATTCCAAACTTTTATTTCATGCTTATATTATTAGAAACACTTAAAAATTGATCTTAATTTCCTCATAAATAATTCAAATAAGTAAAAAATCAAAGTCTCGCTCATAAAAATCAATCGAACAAATATAAAATAAACATGTTACCAATATATGTAATAAAATTATATATCAAAGTGATAAAAAGTACTTACTAACATCAAAATTATGTTATTTCGACTCTGAAGGTCAACTTTAGCTATATATATTATACGGTAATATATAATTATCTTGGAAGAGTTGCATGCTAATACACAAGAGCTGAAGACTTGAAAAATTTTTCAGGGTTACAAAAATATCGTGGCTGGAATATTTGTACGACAATAACTTACAGAAAAAAAAGAAAAATGGAAGAATTTGTCAACAATAGGGTTAGAATAGCATTTTTGACATGTATAGGGAGGCATGTGCAGCTAGCTTCCCATCACCGCGGTCCGCCACCACGACCGCTCCCAAACATCCGCCGTATCTTCGGTGTCTCCATAAAAAATGTCCACCTCAAATAAACAAACAATAAACCCACCAGATTAACTTTTAAAATACCCTCTGAATTAAATTTTAAAGCACACCCTAATCCTAGAATTTTCATTGGCAATCACACTCTTAAATGCACTACTAAAAAAATCAGTTTGAGTTGGCACGTTTTTGTCTTACCTTCGAATCCATTTCTTTGCATTCTTAAGTCAAGTAGTTTTGTTGTGCTTCGGGGGAAATGCTTAGGACCACAAAAGGTAAGGTCTTTTGGTTGTAGGGTTGGGGGAAGGGAAGACACAGAGTAGAAAATGGTTCAAAATTAGGGGGTGTTGTCCCTATTGGAAGAGTTGATGGCCAAAGCTAATAGTCTCATGCACTCTTATTATCAAAGTAGTGAGAATCCATCTAAGTATTTTATAAGCAGTAGCTTTAGAAGCAAGTGTTCATCTGCTTAGTCCGAATTAAGGGATGCGTGTACACGTGAGTTCAGAATCTTCAATTTCTGCTGGTCCAACTCTTTTTGTATCTATCAACTATGCTTATATATACATGTATCATACCTTGATCATCACTTTTGAGTAACAAAGTGAAGGGTGTATATGGACAAAGCATTTTCCCAAATTCAATCAAAAATTTATATTTTGATATTATTTCTTTCTTCATAGATAATTTATTTTTTATAAAATTTAAAACAAAAATCTCAAAAAAAATATCAGTCTAATCGTATGAATGAAGTAAAGTTCTTTAATTTTTTTACTTTTTTTCTTTTTGGCAAATCATATAGTTTTACAATAGAAAGATAAAATGGATATGCCAAATGAATATTCAATTCAAGACTTACAGATCCACCAAGAAGGGCTACCTTGATTGTGGGAAAACTAATGAGAGATATAATTGAAATTTTTATTTCCTTGGGCTCCATGATAGGTGTATGGGTACATTCAGGGTATGGCCAAAGAATTCAAATAGCTCGTAAGCTTGTCTGTGGGCTGTAGAAATTGAACTCTATGGAACGCGTAAAGACTCTCAATGCAATGATGCTAGTTTTGATCATAAAAAATAACCGCATGCTGATGCAAGTGTAACTTGATTGGTTAGAAATACTTATTATTAATTAATTAATTTTTAAATTTAATTCTCATAATATGTCAAAAGAAATAAGAAAAAACAATCATAATACCATTTTAAAGAAATATTTAATATTAATTGACTAGATCAATATTTAATATGGGAGAACCTACTTCACTTTTCACAAAACATTTATTTTTTTGGAAATTAAAATTGATGTATTTTGATTAGTTTTTAATGTGAAAATATTTGTCTCTTTTTTTTTCCCAAAAAAGTCAACCTAAACTCTAATTTTCTCTTATAATACTACACCTATGAAAAAGTGAGAATTTTTCATTTTCAGAACCAAAACATTATGGTAGCAGAACTCCCTCTAAATCTTCCATAAGATTGCGGACTTAGGAATGAACATTAAGGGCCTTCGTATTTCAGTCCAAAGCCGAAGCGGATCATTCTACTTGAAAGACAGAGAAGAGAAAGCCCATAGATTACCGAACTGGGCCCACTCTGAGGTAACTTCTGGAAATAACCTTAATGGGCTCCATGCTTCATCTCCCATTTCATCAGCAATACCTTTCTTTTCTTTGTGGGAACTCCGAACTTTTAGAATGTCGTACTAGTACTATAAAACCCAACCAGATTTCAGTTCCTATGGCACTGAAACTCTCATCCGTCGTATCATCCACGGTGGTCCGTCGCCGATTACCCCTAGTCGGTGGCTTCTGTGTGCTCAGCTTCGGTCTCTCCAATCTCTGCCCTTCTTTTTCTTTCTCCTCCAAAACGGGTTGTGCTCAGTCCCTTCCCTTCTTGAGGTAATTCTATTTTACTTGTATGTATCAGCCAGCATTCATTCCTTGGTTCTTGAAGAAATTGTTATGTCTGGCTTTAGAAGTATTTTAAAGTGGAATGGCTATCTGGGATTTTCCTTTTTCAGATCAAAAGTTGATGGCCAGAGCCTGAGTCGCAGTGTTCATAGTACTGCAAGAATGGAAGCTGACACCAAGACTGCTCCCAGCATTGTCGTGTATGTTACTGTTCCTAATAAGGAGGCTGGTTAGTTTCTTCCCATTTATTTTTGCAATACGAGTTTTTATTCCTATTTTTTGTGCTGATGATCATATGTAGTTCCAAACAACTGGATGAATTTAAAGAGGACAGAGTGCATTGAAATTTGAGTGTTTTGACTACTTGCTTGATGTAAATATGGTCATTTTCATTTTCTTTTTATTCGTGAGAAAATGTATGTCTTTTTGGCTTCTGCGAAAAGCATGTATGCCTTGCGTATTCTTCTTCGCCAGAATGTAAGGACTGATCAATGGAAAAGGTTTTTAGAGTAGAATGTGAAGAGAGTGATCAAGGGACAATTTTCTTTTACCTTAATGATAAACTTTCTGATCTCTGGCTAGTTAAACTGTGTCCATCTTTATTACATGATATTTAATTCTATCAACTGAGGCTGGCGACACCAATCACCTCTTTCTGTCTAGTATTTAGAACTTTTTTTAACTTGTCTCTGTCATTATCTTCAAAAGTATGGTACATATTATGGTATCTTAGCTTGATAATCCATGAGATTGGTGCATATTTCTTCCCTCTACTGTTAATGGATGAGAATTTTGCATTAATTATTGGTGATATGTGTGTGCTTCTTCTCATCAATGCAGGTAAGAAACTAGCAGAGAGCATTGTCAAAGAAAGGCTTGCAGCATGTGTAAACCGCGTATCAGGTTTCACCCCCAACCTCTTATTGCCATGTCTTGGAGCTTTATTTTCCGTTTCATCTCTTTTAAAACTTTGGTTTAGAAGGTATGTTTTATGTGGCACAACTTTGATGCTTTTCAGCCTAAAAAATTCGTGTTTTTATGCTTCTAATTCGACTTTCTTCAACATACCATGATAAGTCCCATGAATTTGGAATCAAATTATGTAAATCCTAATGAGATTGATTAATACATTATGGGAAGTTCCTGTTCAACTTCGCAGCTACAGTTCCTACATGATAGTAGGTGTCCAAGACACCATATTCATGTGAGGAAAGGAAGAGTGCTTGTTTTGATGTTACTCTCTGAAGTGTTGATAAAATTTTTTGTGTTGGTTTCCTTCAAGAACTTTTGCTTTGGGAGATTCATGATTTGGCTGACTTTCATTGAATCTGATGGTTTTTGGCTCTAAGAGTTTATAGTTTGCGTAGATTCATTTCCTTAGCATTTGTGATTTTCATTTAAACTGTGAATAAATTGTACACTTATTGATGTCCATTCTCTCAAGCACTTCCATCATGTGTCATAGTCATATTCTACCATGTTCTTCTTGCAATGAATTCAGTAAGACCTAGCTCGTACTTTGTCAATGTTGTTTGTTCAGACGTTTGATTTAAAGGCAACATAGTATATAGCTTGATAGACAAAAGTGGAAATGTAATTGGAACCAAACCAATCTATGGTTAAGATTTTGTATGGGAAACTTTTGTTTTTTGGGGGGTTTGGGCATATTTGTGATGCCTTTTTGAAAGTGTTAACTTTTTAGCGACACATCACAAATTTTCAAATCCCTGGGGGTGGCTGCAACCCCTGATTCTGCATTTGTGGGGAAGTTTCCTTCTTTCCTACGAAAATGAAAACTCTTGTATATGTTGTATTACTACATTCAAATTGAGTTGTTTAACACATACTTAATCTAATTGATGCATCAGTTAGTTTTGAAGTTTCCTGTCCAGTGAAGTATTTTCGTGGTGGTTTGCAGGAGTGGAGTCTGTTTATGAGTGGAAAGGAGAGGTAAGATTTTTATCCTTGGTCATTTAAAGAAATTAAATCCACTGGTGTCCTCAAGAGATTGTTTGAGGGAGTCTTAATCCATTATATGCATGAAGTCGTTTGCAAAGAACAAATTCTTGTGTTGTTGAGTGCAGATACAAACTGACTCGGAGGAACTGCTCATAATCAAGACAAGGGAATCCCTTTTGGAAGCCTTGACAGAGCATGTCAAGGCAAATCATGAATATGAGTAAGCCATCCTTTACTTGGTTCATTTCTTTTTCTCAATATCATACATCAATGTCCTTCCAAACAGCAAATAGGGTCAAGATCTCATTGACTTCTTAAGAAAAAATTCAAAAAACTCACGACTCAATGAGGAATTAGGATTTTGAAAATCCGATCTAGTTAATGTCCCAATGAAAGCAAACATGTGCCAAGTCTGGAGAATATTTGATTCACATGCTCAAACCATAGGATATAATGGCCAAAGAGAAGCCCAAAACGAGAAACGAAATTTGGATTTCTAAGCTGTGCTTATGAACACCTGTATTGATTTCATCCTTACCATTTATTTGCTTGTTTCGGAAGGGTGCCTGAAGTTATCGCCTTACCCATCACTGGTGGCAACCTCCAGTATCTCGAATGGCTCAAAAACAGCACGAGGAACTAAAATTGTTTAAGCTCACTGTTACTCCAGGCATGAGAAGAATGATGAGTTGAGATAAACTTTCCTATCCTATTGTAAATTTGAAATTGGTGACATGTATGCTCTTTTGAGTTGAATAGTTAGGCGCTTGTGTGTTGTAATGGGGCTTTGATTTATGGCATTAAGCATTTCATAGCTTGACTCATCCAATAAAGGCTTTATGGGGTGCCTGTATACACACTGCAGGAATTTCCTCTCTCCCTAGCAGAAATTGCAGAACCTGACTTCAAAAATCTTCTTGTCTGTAAGTCAATTTTCTGGGCTGTATATCTCATTAATTTTGTGAACTGGAAATTCTAAGCGATCGACAGGTGAGGGATTGTGCACTACCAAACATTCCGCTGTGCCAGGTTGTCAGTCGATAGATCAAGTTCTGGCGTTATTACCTGCGTTTATAAGCCAAAACCATGTTCGATGTTATCAAGTTCTCCCTTGAGGGATCGCCAAACATGTCTGGACCATAATGGAGTACGACATTACAAACCATACACGCCTGTCCATCAGCAAGTCCTCCACGAAGCAGGCAAACAAGTACATGATAGAAATATTGCTCTGATCTAGATGGCAATGAATATGTAAGATTGGATATTATTATTCGAAAACAAAGGTGAGATTTTACATTTAGGAAACCATACTGTTTTCATAAATAATTCTTCATAAATATAGATAATTTTGACTAGAGATAGATACACGGTTTGCTCTCATCGGGGGCTGCTCCCAGCCTGCCCCAACAGCACCAAAGGCTCGCGCCGGCAGACTGGAGAGTCCAGTGATGGTAGACAATGAATAGAATACAGACAAGCGCAGAAGGGCTCGTTGTATTGGCCTTGGCGCACCCATCCGAAAAAGAAGGTGATATTAGATGATCGGAATCTGTCCACAGAATGCCCCATTTGGCCCCTAAAGTGCAGTTTAATTGATTTTTCTTTTTCACAAAATCTCAATATTTTCTTGAAATCAACTCTCACATTCCCTCACTACTACTCAATCCTAGCAGAAAATGAAAACTTTTCACCAAAAAAAAAAAAAAAAAAGAGTTTCGCAATTGATATCTACTGATGAACAAGGTCAAAATCACTTTAATAATTTTGAACAAGTTCAAACTGTGAGAATAAAGATTGCAGCAGAATTGAGAAATTTTCCATTTGCATTAGTTCCGTCCCAAGACACTATTAATCACAAAACTAGGCTTAGTCTGAATAAGAAAGATCTGATGTCATATATTTTTTTTAAACAACACACTATTAGTCAGCACAGACAAATGACATTCCAGCCCACCTCCTTGAGGAGACGTTGACAAGCAATTGGCCTAAAGATCAAGGCTCATCTAACTGATCCTGCATTATGACAATGGAAACTTTAGTAAGATTCTTAGAATACCATATGAGGATGTCAAAAATTGAACTCCAGTGTGTCAAAAGCAAGAAGAAGTAATGGTAGATCTCATACACTACCTGAGCATCTGAAGTCCACAGAGTGAGGTTGTCCCTCAAAAGTTGCATGATGAGGGTGCTGTCCTTGTAAGATTCTTCACCCAATGTGTCCAGCTCAGCTATGGCTTCCTCAAATGCCTGGACGCAAAAGGTATAAAGGATCAAATATGTCTGTTGTATGACAAATGCACAGAAATAAGATGCAAAGTCACAAATCCAGCGGAGAACAAGTGGTTATGATATTTGGACAATAATGTGGGTAGCTCAATTATATAGAAGAAAAATGCAAGACCTCCTTATGCTTAAAATTTGCCAGCATCAACACTAAAAAAAGCACATGCAGCAAGGGCAAGAGGCATAGTGCCAAGGCAGCGTAGAGAGTCAAGAAAGCAGGTTTCCTAAACACAAGCTAGTGCAAAGCCACTAACACTTATCATCTGCATTCTAGATTCACAGATAGCTCTAGCTATTACACCGTAAAGCTGAGAAACCATATGAATCACAACACAAACTTCAACTGGCAGAAAATAGAGAAGCCTTTTTATAAAACAACCGGCGTGCAGTCATCACAGAAATTAAAATGCTTGAGAGCAGGACCAATGTAACTAATTAACAAAATTTAGCAGTGAAGCAATTAATGGTTGCCCTAGAGAAAGTTGTGGCATATTTGCACTAACAAAAAGAATGACAGGCACAAAGATACCATGGACATATTCTAACAGCAATTCACATGTTCATCTGCTTTCCTCTGTTACATTTAGGTAATTTCAGACTATTAAGTTTAAATTTATTTAAACCTGTAAATTCAAAAATTAACTTTCAGAAATCTCAAAAATCTGTGATTCCTTGGCTTAAACTAACCTCAACATGAGTACATTAATTTCTTTTTAATAATAATCTTCCACGCACAGGTATCGTCCTTCATCCAAAATGCCAACTTCCATTGCACAAACTAACCACAAACACTTTAAACTAAACAGTAAAAAAAATGCAACGATAAAGTTCGCAACACAAACAAATTGAATATCAAATCTCCTACCAATTTCACTAATTTTACCAAAACACCAAACTATTCCCTCAAATTTGTTTTAAATAAACATAAAATTATTATTATCTAAAATAAAAATAAAGGTAAGAGAACAAACTGATAGACAGAATAGCAATGACCTAAATATAAATTTCATAAGACATGACATATCAGCAATGGATTGGGCAGTTGGAGTTTACCTGTTTCGCCATACTACAGGCTTTATCAGAGGAATTAAGAATCTCATAGTAGAATACGGAGAAGTTCAGCGCAAGTCCCAGCCTTATGGGATGCGTAGGAGCGAGATCTGCCAGAGCGATTTCCTTCAATTATAAAAGTATCAAGAAAATCAAGTTAGAGCAATTAAAATGAAAAGAAATACATGAAACAGCAAAAATTAAATCTAATTAAAATACCAGGAAAACTTCCAAGTCTCACAAGCAAATCAACAGAGAGACAAAAAAGTTCTCCAACGAAAAAATAGCTAGGTATGAACCTCCAATCATTCCAAAACTATGTGCTCACAAACAAAGAAATTCCGCCTCAATACATTTAAACAAAATAGATTCTTGAGATCATCAATCAGATCTCGAATTGAACTGTAATCCAAGTGCATTAGCACAGTTGAATCACGCGCAGGTCCAAAACTTTAGGCAACTACCGAGTAAACGCAAAATAGAGGAGAAGGCATCTATATCCCCTGATTACAAAGTTTCCAACAAAATCGCAACTTCAGCCAACACGTCCACTAAGCTGGTTTCAGTAACTATATGTGTCTCCGGGTGCATGAAAACTCATATGCAAATAGCCCTAGTTCCAATTCAGGAATAAACATCTCAAATATAAGTGAAAAAAATTCATTTCCAGGTCAAAATTTTTAAATTCAACAAATTAATAAAAAAGGAGCAACGTCCCAAGTAAGTGGAAATAGAGTAAAAACATGTATACCTGAGCAGCCTTGTATGCACTCATGGTATCATCAGCAGCCTCCTTGCGCTCATCCCCAACCTTAAACTCAGCAAGATACCTATGGTAGTCCCCCTTCATCTTCAAGTAAAACACCTTAGACTCACTGGTTGAAGCAGACGGCACCAGATTCGACTCAAGCAGCTTCAAAATCCCCGCGCATACTTGACTAAGTTCACCCTCAACCTTAGATCTATAGTCCTTGACAAGAACCACATGGTCATCATTCTTCCTGGACTCCTCTTTCTGCTCGATCGACGACACGATCCTCCACGCAGCGCGTAGCGAACCAATCACGTTCTTATACGCCACGGAGAGCAAGTTGCGCTCCTCCACCGTCAACTCCGCGCTGGGAGTAGCGCTGAGCACAAGTTTGTCCATGAACTGCACCATCTCTTCGTAGCGCTCCGCCTGCTCCGCCAACTTGGCCATGTACACATACTGCTCTCTCGTCAGATTGTCCGGAACGGCGGCGAGCGTAGCCATTTGCAGCTGCAGAGAGGAGATGAAGAGAGAGATGGAAAGCCAGAGAGAGAAAAGTGCGGAATTTGCGGTGTTCGATGGTAAATTTTAGGTTGTTTATATTAAATTCCCGTTGTTGATAATGGAAAAGGAAGAAGCGTCTGCTTAGGGTTTGTTTGGCATTGGGAGTTTCTTTTTCTGTTTTTGAGATCAAGTATGTAGTGGTACCTCCATTTTTTTTAAGAGTATAAGGGGGTATTTGGATTGTATTTAAATTAAAAAAATTTATTTTTAAAATTTTTTTAAGAGTATAAGGGGTATTTGGATTGTATTTAAATTTAAAAAATTATTTTTTAATTTTATTTATTTTAAATTTTTTTTATAAATAATTTAATTTTATAATTATTAATATAATTTAATTCAAATACGTGATATAATCCTGCTCATAAAAGTTTTTGCCATATTATAATTAAAATTTAATTTAAGAATTTTTATTTGAAAATTATAAAAGATAATTATTTAAAGAAAATAGTAAAATTCAAAATGAGATTTTTTTTATTTGAAATTTTTTTTTAAATATAATTATTGTTTTTGTATTTTTGCAAAAAAAAAAAGAACAATAATATAAATAATAATTCAAGTTGCATTCTTATTATTCAATAAAAAAAAAGTTGCATTGTTATTAACAAATTAAAATAAAAATAATTTAAATTCAATATTGGATTTTTTTTCTTTCTTGACATAATGTAGACATGAAATGAACTGTTAGAACAATGTCGTACACAGATTTTAATTGCTTTGACATTTCACGAGTTTTGACTTAAAAATTGTCACTTGTGTAATAATATGGCATTTTACAGTCACGAACCACTTTTTGTTTTCTTCTTCTTCTTCTTTTGTTTGGGACCCGGGGGAGGAGAGGAGAGGAACAACCATACAGTAAAAATTGATCCTCAAATATTTCTTGGCATTTATCTCTACATAAATCTAAAATAAAATGATCATATTTCGCACAAAAACAATATTTATCATATTGCGTAATTCATTCTTTAAACGTATGACATAACATGTTAATGTAAAAATATAATTAATGTGCAATAAGCCTAGCTAAATATCATATTTTTTATGAAAAATTTTATTATGGTCACTAAGTACATTGTAAGCATCTCACAAGTTATTCACGTGTCAATAAAAATAAAATATATAGATAAAAAAGTCACATTATTAAAAAAATTAACTACCTCATATAATTTTTTTTGTCGATATGTTTTACCTTTATTGGCATATATAACTTATGTGATACTTACAAATTATTCAGTGATCATAATAAAAATGATATTTCTTTATAAGCACATTAAGCTTAATAAATATACTTTTAATTTTGATAGAAGCAAACTGTGGTTAGAATTCGATAGAAAATTTATTTTATCAATTTATTTTTAAATATTAAATATCTTTGAATTATATATTTCTCAAATTAGTACTAGAAGAGGTTATGACAAATAAATTTATTTTTATTTATAAATAAATTATATTATTATTTATTTTTTATTTTTATAATTAAAAAGGCTTTAATATGTAAAAAAACTTTAAAATTTCAGTTCAAACTATATTTTTTGAACAACTAATTATGAATATTTAAAATTTTTTATTTATAAAAAAATATAAAAGATAAGTGAAAAAAGTTAAAAGCTGAGTGGAAATATTGCTTTTCATTTCCAAACAGCAATAAGATATAAAATGTTCAAATCAAATGTATAAATACAAATGAAAAAGAAACAAAATACAAAACTAATCAATTTAAACCTAATCTTAACCCTTAACCACATACTGACACAGTTCATTCATTCCGAAGCGCTTCCTTGAAACTGCGACCAACGGAATATTTTTTCACAAAAAAAAAAAGAAGGAAAAACAATTGGTGTTGGACTCTGAGGGGCAATAACGGCATTCTAGTCTAAATTGCTCTGCTAAAGTCATGAACGCATTATGCATTTGCGGATGTGGCGTGACACTAATAATAAACAAAGGGGAAAATAGAAGGTAATAAAAACGCATTTCGTAAAAATGAACATTATATGATGATGGGTGGGCCGCCGAAACGCTCCGCCTCAAAGAGCTGGTTCTTGTAGAAATCCCAAAATCTCACCCCTTTGGCGGCGGCTTAACGGCATGAGCTGCCTCCTAATGGTACGATGTGCTACTCCTCATGATTATGGTTATGCTTTTCCTTCTTTTTCTTTTTCTTTTTTGTCACAATTCATGCTACTAAGCTTGCATCACTATTAGGATGTCTGATTGTTTTTCCTTTTTTTTTTTTTGGAGGAAGTTTTCCATTGGTTTTGTTTCTTGTCATTTGTTACCAGCAATTATTCTGTCTTGTGTCTGTTTGGAGACATTAAAATGTTCGGACCAGGAACCCAAGGATTTCGTACAGAAGTTAATTTGGCACTGGAACAAGAAAGCTTTGAAGCAAAATGCTGGTTTTTCCAGTAAAGGGATATTTGGATTTCTTTTTCTTCTTCCTTTTTTTTTTTGTGGGTAATGTGGACCTTGGCATTTGGAGAACTGGATATGGCATTTGAAAAAAACTTGCTTTCCAGTGGTTCCTTTTGGAAGAGAGAGGAAGGTAAGTGAATGATGAGAGTCAGGAAAGATGGCTCCAATTGGCTTTTTTGAGCTATAACTCTAAATGTTAGCCTACATTAGTTTCCGGTGAGAGCAAATAAGGGAAAGTCACTATATTTTGGTTTTATGTGAGAGTAAGTGTGAGGAAGCCGCTTTCTTTTTATTATTTTCAGGATCCAAATGAGGTCTTTGTTTCTTCAATGGATACCTTCTAGTGCGACAAACATACACTTAATTGTTTTATCGCGTTATAGTGCAACAAGTACTTGTCACGGGCGAAGAGATTGTATATGGTCTGGATTTTTTTTTTCTTTGAGGGAGAGATTTAATATTGGATTTGTTGGAGAAATGTGTGCTTAACTGTATCTGCACTGCTTTTGTTTGAGGGTGAACATTGTCCCTTTACTTTGCTTCTGGCTGTTGTGGAAATTCAAGAAGATACCTATAAGTCACTGAATGTCTGTTTCATCCAAGTCTCTCTATGCGAGCACCTGTCTTCAACGATCTCACTCAACTAGCTCTTTGCAGGTGGCATCTAGATCGACATGACAATGAAATTCTGGAACCCGTCTAGAGTTGTGCTTGTGCTCGATGAAAGGTATTCTTAGGAGTCGCTGTTTTTCATCCTCTTCTGAGTCATCACTATCTTCAGTCAAATGGATCTCCCCTCTTCAGTATTTCAAAGCACAGAATCCAGATTCTCCAGCCAGAACCTCAGACACCATCAGTGGAGTTCCAAGAAAACGGAGATATATGTCACATGAGTATGCCATCAACTTGATAAATCGCGAGAGAGACCCAGAACATGCCTTAGAAATTTTTAATAAGGTCTCAGATCAGAAGGGTTTTAACCACAACAACTCCACCTATGCTGTAATTCTCCATAAGCTTGCTCAGTGCAAGAAATTTGGATATATTGACAGCATTCTTCATCAAATGACCTATGAAACTTGCAAGTTCCATGAGGGTATATTCATCAACCTCATGAAGCATTTCTCAAAATCACGTCTGCACCATAAGATGTTAGATATGTTCAATGCAATCCAATCAATTGTCCGTGCAAAACCCTCCCTCAAAGCCGTCAGCACATGTCTAAATCTCTTGGTTGAGGCAAATCAGATTGATCTGGCAAGGATGTTTCTTTTGAATGCCCAGAAGAGCCTCCATTTGAAGCCCAACACATGCATTTTTAACATCCTGGTTAAATACCATTGCAAGAAAGGAGATCTTGAATCTGCAATTGAAGTAGTGAGAGAAATGAAGTCATCTGAAGCATCTTATCCTAGTCTTATCACTTATTCAACACTGGTTGATGGTTTCTGCAGATATGGAAGACTAGAAAAAGCGATTGAAGTATTTGAAGAGATGGTTTCAAAAGATCAGATATTACCGGATGCATTAACTTACAATTTGCTAATAGATGGGTTTTGTCGTGGGGGGAAAGTGGACGGGGCTAAGAAGATAATGGAATTCATGAAACAGAATGGTTGCAACCCAAATGTGGTTAACTACTCAGCCCTAATGAATGGGCTGTGTAAGGAGGGAAGACTGGAAGATGCTAAGAAAATATTTAATGAGATGAAAGTTGCTGGTGTGCAACCTGATAAAATTGGCTATACGACTTTAATAGATTACTTGTGCAGGTCAAGTAGAGTCGATGAAGCTGTTGAATTGCTTAAAGAGATGAAACAAACAGGATGCAGAGCTGACGTGGTGACTTTTAATGTTATACTTGGAGGACTCTGCAGAATGTGTAGATTTGATGAGGCACTCAACATGCTTGAGAAGTTGCCTTGGGATGGTATCAATTTAAACAAGGCAAGTTATAGAATTGTGTTAAATTCCTTGTGCAGGGAAGGTGAATCCGACAAGGCTACAGAGTTGCTAGGTCTTATGTTGGCTAGGAGAGTGCTGCCCCATTTTGCCACTTCAAACGAGTTACTGGTTTCTCTTTGCGAGGCTGGAAAGGCAGCCAAGGCAGCTGTAATGTTATTTGGGTTGGTTGAGTTGGGTTTTAAACCAGATCCTGATACATGGAGTCTGTTGGTTGATGTGTTTTGTAGAGAGAGGAAGCTATTGCCTTCGTTTGAATTGCTTGATGAGTTAATTTTGCAAGACCAGTGATCCCTGATTGTCTATATGCCATTGAAGTATGTTGGCTCTTTGTATGCTTATGAATGTATAGGCTAACGTCTGCACCAGCATATCTTCCTAATATAATAAAGGTAAGTCTGAGCGTCAGATGTGCGATGTTACTTGTTCTAATTCTAACAATCCTTATAACGAAGTACAGTACTTTGTATTTTATGCTTATACTGCAGCTGAAAAATGATGTCTCAATGTCTAATCAGGATCAATCAATCCACTGCAAGGAGATGAATGATTATTTCTCATCGTTTCAATGCACCTGTCTGATTAACATGTGAATATTCTAAAGGAACTACAACCGATGAAGAACGAAAATGGAACTTGCAATTTGAAGGGACAAATTAGTTTGCTGCTGAAAGGATGGAAGGTGCTGAAATACTCTCGTTGATTTCTGAGTGATGTCATCAGACATAGGGGGTAAATGGCTGATAAGTCATTTTGGAGCTTCCGATCTGTGACAATTCAAGTAGACAATTGCATCACTAAGTGAACTTTTTGCTAGACAAAGTAGAGGACCTAAATGAGCCATGCACGATGATGTTATCTGCCTCTGCAAGAAGGCATTGACGGCCACCAGTTTAAGCAGTGCATTTTAGTTACAAGGGTTCGATGATAGAGCAGGACGCGAGGATCGAATTAGTGCGGCGGCATTATCGTGCCCCGAGTAAGTTCTCCGTAGGTTGCTTTTGGCTGCTGCTTCAAGACTTATCAGGCAAGCGACGTGCTCCAGCTGCGGTGAGTACCGGCAAGAGGCTTCAAATGCACTTCTTTCCGCCTTAACACTATGTTTGGTTAGGGTGGGAAGAGGGAGTAAATAGAGAGATGAAGTAAATAGGGAGATATCTGAGTAAGTATGCTTGTTTGGTTTGAGTGTTGGGAAGTAAATGTGGAGATGGAGCCTTCTTCTTTCATATCGGCAAAACCAACCCCTTCAAAAGTGGAGAGGTTGGAAAGCATTTGGTAAGTAAAAACTAAATAGTTTTTGGAATTGTTAGCAAAATTTATAATAATAAATATATGTAATAGTTTAAAATAATAAAATTATTACAGTCTTTTATATTTTTCATTTCAACTAACCAATAAAATGTATTTATAATTTATTTCATTCTTACTTAATCAAGTAAAATTGAAGTAAATGCATTTAATGATGCCACTGCCCTTCCCCTTCTTCCCAGCGAACCAAACAGACCCTCAAGGTGATACGAATAAGTTCCTTATTTCAGTCCATTTGTATATTATTGTGGCAGGATGATGTTTCATTATGGTGCTGGATTCTTGTTACATACTTCCATTTACCCGACATTATAGAAGAGGATTGTTTCTTTGAAGTGCACTTGCTGATTCTGTAGTAAGATCTTTTACATTTTTTGTCAACATGGCTGGTGACTTTGGATGTATTTGGATTACAATTTGATCCAAATATAATTTTTTTTTCTATTGTAAATCTCATATCTTTTCTCACAAAAGTAAACTACAAATCCAAAATTAAAAAACCACTTATTCTTGAAAGTCGAAAGTACACCCACAAAATAGTAGGAGTAAACTTTCTTCATTTTGAACTTATCTTCAAGTTTTTGGCTCCTCGTTCCCATTTGACTATCGCTTAATACAAGCATCAAAACTGAAAAAGCAATTTCAACCGCCCTCTCTCAAAGAAAATAAAGTTTGCTGGATGCATGAAGAGTTCAGAACGCTTAATTCACAGGCAATGTCGTAAAAGGTCTTGCAGCATTATCAAACTGAGTAGAATGACCTCCCCACGACTGCCCAAGTCAAGAATTCATAGTTCAAAGACATGAGTAACCAACATAACGTGTTTACCCTTACAGCCCATGACCAATCTCTCTAACCATCATCCAGCATCTGTTTTCTATCTGCAGATTGTAAATCCAGGTAACAGCTTACGATATAACCATATGGGCAAAGTAAATGCTTGAACCATGCAAAATTAGATTGAAGAATTATTCTGAACAAAGATTCTCCAACACCATAAGCTTGCACAATGATAGCTCCACGTGTTACACATTTCCTTTTCAATGATCAGAGAAGATGTACTTTTGATATCATAGTACGCTAGAAAATTTGTGCAGACAAGAGGCTCTCAAATTTCTCACTTCAGAACCACCCAGAAA
Organism: Rauvolfia tetraphylla; assembly: GCA_030512225.1. Taxonomy (NCBI): domain Eukaryota; kingdom Viridiplantae; phylum Streptophyta; class Magnoliopsida; order Gentianales; family Apocynaceae; genus Rauvolfia; species Rauvolfia tetraphylla. Next base: position 5,007,336 of record JAJQKT010000058.1, on the reverse strand, counting down.
GAAGAGATTTTACAGGGACTGCCAATAAAAGAGGCTATGTCCTTTTTCATTCTTGTACATGCTGATACTCAGAAGTATCATATTACATGGAAACTGTCATTCCATATCCAACAGAGGCCTTGTAGTTCCACCAAAAGCCTGCTGCACCAAGAGTGATTGCTTGTTGCACCTCTAAACTCTCAAGGATATATCCTTGCATATTTAGTCTTACCAAATTGAGAGCTTCATTCCAAGCCCATTGCATGTCAAAATGAGACCTTTGTAACGGTTAAGATAGTCCTGCATAACGTGTGTAAAAATCAGGGCAAGGAACTTACAACGAAGGTAAACAAAATAGACATTGGATATCAAACTAATACGAAAGTAGAAAGGACTTTACAATTAAGTTGTTGTCATAAGCACGCAACATTCCCTTCTGGTCATATTCATGCCTCTTTCCAGGATCACTTAGAACTGTTCACATCAGTAGAACATTCAGCATTAGCAATAATTTTACTATCCAACACTAAGAAACTGCTCATTCCCAACACAGAGGCATGTGTGCGCACACACAAAGAAAATAAACTAATCAATTACCCAGCAATCTAGACTATTACTGATATAATGTAGCCAAGATAACCCATAGCCTGCAGGTGGATGTGGAATTTGAAGTATGGAAAATAAAGAAATTCATAGCAAGTATTCAAGGTTAACTGGCCCAATCAGACCTCTATAACAGAGGATCAATGTCAAGTTATACAGCATCCAAAAGGACTCAATCCCAATAGTCGACTTTTCAAGGTTGGCTACATGAATCTAATTTCTCAAATTAGCTAACTTTCATGCCAATGCTTCCGTAGCATAGAAGTTATATTGAACCTCCAACCCCCTTCCTTTTCTCCTTTATGTTACTTCTAGTCATCCTCTTCTCTAGTCTTTAAGCTATCAGCTAAAGCAATTACATTTTATTTGCTTTTTATGTATATCAAGGACATCTAAAATAAGGCTCATCCCAATTCTCTGGAAACATCAAGTAGACACAACATAATGAAATCAGAGTTCATCAAAATTCTTTGGTAGAAATACATAAACAAGTAATACAACAATATAGCACATCTCATCACTACTAAAGCTTAGGTTAACCAGATGCAATTCAATCTTTCCCCAATATATAAATAAAATCTTACAAAATGCAATGCAGCCACATATCCTCTCCTGGACAAACAGAAACTTCATTATTTTCTTAGTTCCCGAAAAATGTGATGCAGAAATATGCATCGATACATCATGCTTTCTTTTGTTTATTATTCTTTTCGCAAGGAGGCCACTGTACAAGAGATAATTGGAAGAAACAGATACTAATTAGATTCCTAGTAAACAAAACGCAGGAAAAAGGCACTCTCCTTCTACATCACGCAACAAGCCCTCCAACAATTGTATCTTGTTGGGTTCAAAGGAATTTCATCTGATTTAGAAAAGCTTTGCAAGTTTGATTTGGGAAAAACATTTAGAGGAACAAATTGGAAAAACATTAATAAGACCATTTTCAAAACACCATGATGATACCCAAATGAGACCAGCACAGGAGAGAACTCAAGCACTAGGATTGAATCTTTCTATTTTTAAAGGTCTACAAGGTCACGGTTATCCCATAGGAGGAAGGAAGCAATGTATACAATCAGCAACAAGCAAAATAATAAACAGAACTTCAGTCAGTTTGTCCAAAACCACTAATCCTCAAGGGAAATTGAGACGCTCTGATATGTTTCATCTGCTAAAACAATCAACAACTTATACATCCAAACTTTAGATTCATTTACGGATTCCAAAACATTAACCACATGCTGTTTCGGGGGTTTCCATTATTGTAATCAAGATGTGTCCCTACTTATGGCATCTAGTTTCTTTCTATTGTGATCAATAAAGCTACGATTACTATATGAAATGAAAAATGCCTATGGGACGGTCACATATGAATAGCTTTTTATTGGCCCTTTTCCTGTTTAAATGCTAACCCATACATTATCCTCAGATGGGGAATTAAACTTTTTCCCTGATCCACTTCATTTGAAAATAACAATAAAACTGCACAACAAAGCAACATCTAATACAAGAAAAGCATTCATTTTAGGAAACAAAATATTTTTCTTTTGGAAGAATTACTCCATATTGCCAGATGTAGTAATGATCAGACTATCAGAACCCTCCCTCCTCTTTTCTTGGAACTGAGATATAGCAAAATGGGTAGACTCTCCAACAACTTCACAGTATTTCCTCCCCATTTGATGTGCTTTCACTGCTGATAATATTTTAACATATATAGACGTGGATATTGCTAACTCAGTAATCAATATTCTTCAGCATTGTTCACTCTAGCACATGTAATAGCAGCATATATACATAATGTTTTATCTGCTTCACTAAAAAATGTCACAATGAGGCAAAGCAATATGAATTTTGAGCTGCAGCCTCATTAGAGTCTCCATCTTCAAGGACTAGCTGCAATTTTTTACTGAGTACGTACACGTAGAAATCCAGTTGGAACTGTTTGCAAGTAAATTCATCAATCCACACTCATGCATTCAAATACTCATTAGCAAACTCTCCCAGCCTTTTTGCCTATTCCAAACATTAACTCTTTCAGATGTGTAAGCAATACATCCAAGTCCAAGGCAGAAGATGCAGACTCGAAATGAAAAAATATTAGTAATACTCGAGTTGCGAATCAGTCAAATAAACCAAGAAAACCCAGAAACGCAAAAAAAAATTAAGAGAAAGTTGCCAATCAAAGAGCAAAAAGATTGCAGGAGGGGGATTTAGAGATAAATTTACCTTGATAAGCCTCATTAATGTCCTGGAATCTTGAAGTAGCATTGTCTTGGTCTTTTTGCTTATCCGGATGCCATTTCTGTCCATTAAAAACCCAAAATTTTAAACCCAAAACAAATAGAACAAACATTAACACAGCCCACCTCAAAATTTCAGCCAGAAACATTACCAAAACCGAAACTTGAAACATTCTTTGTATTAATTAAAGAAAAGCACCCAGACATACCAGCAATGTGAAGAAAAAGAGAAAATAAACGAAGGGAAAGCAAGTGCTAACCAAAGCTAGACGGATATAATTGGACCGAATAACATCTTCCGTGGCATCATAATCCACTTCCAATATCCTGTAATAATCCTGTAGCAAAGCATATCAAACCCGGAATTGAACAATCCATTCAAATCCAAAAAAGATGAAACACCAAAAACCAAGAAATGTCTGGAAATACCTTAGGCTTCGATAAAACAGAAAAGAAATCGAAATTGAGGAAAGAGTCTCCTTGATTCTGTTCCTGCTGCCCTCCCGATTCTTCATGCTCTTCATCTCCATTCTGCTGCTGCTGGTGCTGTTGTTCTTCAAATGGGTTGCTCCACTCATCCCACAACATTTTCTCCTTTTATGAACTCCGGAAGAAAGAGAGAGAGCGGAAAACGGATGGCCGAGAAAATGGATTCTTCTAGATTATCTTGCAGCCGTGAGACTCGGCGGCGAACCGCATGGGGATAACCTGATCTTGATGCGGGCGTAGAATCTCCGTGTTATGTTCTTTCCCAGGCTTATAGCCGATTATTGTACGCGATTCTATTCTCCTTTTTCTAAGAAACAAAAGAGGAAATCGAATTCCATTTTCGGCGTAGAAGAAAGGTGCCACGTAGCCTTCGTGTATGCTACAATCTGTCTCATCGTCCTAACGACCAAATATCATCGTAATGAAGAAAAAACCAAAACAAAATCAAATTTTTATACGTTAAGGTTTTGCTGAAAGTTTTTTTAAACAATTAAAAAATAAATATTTTTAAAATTTTGCACTTAAATTAAAATAAAATTTTTATTTTAATAATTTCAATAAATAAAAATTATTTTAAAAAGTATCCTTGAGTACCTTCTGAAAAATATATTTTTAATTTATTTAAGTTAATAAACAGTTAAAAATAACTCAATTTTTAATTTAAAAAATTTATAAACAGATTATTTTAATTAATTAAAAACAAGCACAGAAAAATAGTATGACATAATAATAAGCAATATATTAGAGATTTTTTATTATATATGTATAGTAAAATTGAATATTATTTAAGTTTGAAATATTTTGTCATGAATTTTATAAAAATAAACATTTTACTTTTAATTATGTTATATCTTGAAATCAAATAAAATAAATTTAGGATGTATTTGGATTGAGTTTTTGTTTGAGTTAAGTTATATTGAGAATCATAAAAATAAATTATTTATGAGAAGAAAAGTAAAAATTAAAATAAAAAAAATAAAAAAAAATCTAAATTGACCCTTAAAAAGCTCACGACCCATCTAAATACGAGAACATCACGGCAGAAAATGGACCACCATACAGACCCATCTAATGTATTAATGAATTTACTATTTCACATGTAATGACAGTATTGTAGTAGACGACGATGTAATGGATTCCTAACTTCCTCTCCAGCTTTAATTTAGATAAGTGCTCACCTAATCCACACAATCATTTGTTAAATGTATTAGAAAGAGATATGAAATCAGCTTGCATAAAATTTCAATGTTTCTTAGGATAATTTTTCTTTCAATTAATCAAAATGTTTAGTGAGATTTATTCCATTTCCCCTCAACATAGACTAAGGGTATATTTAGATTGAAAATTTTTAATTAAATTATATTAAAATTTATTAAAAAATAAAATTATTAATAAAATAAAAAATAAGATTTAAAATAAAACATATGATAAAAAAATAAGAATTTTTTTTTATATAAATCGAATCCAAATACAACCTAAATCTAGTTGTATACGATGGGAATTGAAAGTCATGTGCTTATAATTTTTCTCTTTAGTATGATCCATGCTGTCTTGTTCTGCCCTTTTGACTTCTATAATTGACGTTAATGTCATCTTTTTGATAAAAACCGGAATTTGGGGTTCTATTATTTATATGATATTCCATCCTTTTTTTTTTGCCCTTTCTCAATATTAGTACCATCATGGAGAGCGGGATTTATGTAAATCAAATACTGGCGCTCATTAACTATTTTTAAAAAATGTAAAATTTTGAAACAAAAATATTTAGATTGGATTTTATTACGAAATTTAACATAAAAATTTTCAGTTTATGTATCGTAAATAATTAATTTTTTATAAAAATCAAAATAGAAAATATCAAACTCAAACTGTATCAAAATACACTCTTATTATCAATTTACAGGATTACTCCCTCCCTAATGTTTATGAACCTGTTTGAAATAAGCCCCTCTTAGTTTGTTCTTTCACGTTAAAAAAAATAAAAAGCTGTTTTGTTGCTTTTTATTTTAAAATTTTAATTTTAGAAAGTTGAAAAGTTGTTTTTATCAATTGCAAAGGTGCTTTTTAAAATTAATTTGTTCATCAATATTGTTCAAAATTAAAATATTAAATTAATTTGTAAAACAATTAAAAAACTTTCCAACACCTCCACCAACCCCCCCCAAAAAAATGCAAATGATATATGACCCCATTACAATTCATACAACATTATGTATATCGGTTTGTAAAAAGACATTATCTATATAATTACTGCAAACAAAGTCATAGCTGAATCGAAGAATGCCCTTTGAGAGAATCATGTTTTACCGCTCAATTCCTTCCACCATCAGATATGCACACTTCCAACTATCAATATATATGCAAATGTTCGCACCAAACGCATTCACTTTACTCTCTTCGTTCAAAATATAAAACTTTTTGTTTCTTTTTGTATAAATTGACAAATAAGAAAATAAAAATTTTAATATTTTTTCAACTAATTCAATCAATATAATAGAGAATGAAAAAATTATATTTATGGTGATAATAACTTTATAAAAATAATATTTAAAATTTAAAAAATCAAACATTTTAAGAAAAAAGAATACTAAAAATAGGAGGAGTATTTTTTAAGATGTATTGGAAGGTAGACATGTAAATGGAACAAGAATGTAAGATGTTCTTATCCTTTTAAGTCATCTAATGGTAAATTTTTTACAAGGGTGTTTTTGTAGGCTTGGTTTGGAAGGAGAGAAATGGTGAAAACAATAAGGTATTGGAGGAGAAGTTTGGGTGGAAACATTTTGGAAGGGAAAGAAATTGAGAGAAATGAAAGGACCAATAGCGCTCCTTCTCTCTCTCTTCCTTCTTTTTTTTTAGTATCCAAAAATATTTTTGAATTGATTTTTAAATAAAAATTTTTATTTTTAATTTAAATATCATTTTTATTTTATAAATAATTTATTTTTATAATTTTTAATATAATCAATTCAAACCAAAATTCATTCCAAACTCTAAACTTTCTTCCCTAAATTGTAAAGCAAGAAATGGATTCGAGGGTGAAGCCATGGAGAGCCCACGTGGATACCATGAAATGACCAGAGACCCCTCAAACGTTAAACATAAGCCTTTTTAAGGAATGAATTTGACAAGAGGGTGAGTTGGCCGCCCCTTTATCTGACTTGTTAAGTAATGGGTAACAGATTTAAGTTATTTTGTCGGCTATATATTATAAATTTAGAAAGTCTTCCTTAACAAGCTCCCACGATAACCTATATACTTGCGAGACAAAAAAAAAAAAAGAAACAAAATTACTTTTATCCTAACAATATAAATAAACCTTCTCTTCTCTTATCTTCTATCCTCTCCTTATAAATCATCTTACTCCTCTTCTTTCCCCTCAAAAACTCACAAGCTAGCCCAAGAAGTTTTAAGTGGAGAGAAAATAAGGGATAAATGACCCTTCCTTTTTGTCCTAAAACTTCCTCTCCAAGTGTGAAAAGAAGAGGAGATAGAACATGACGTCAGATGACTACTAATTAAAAATTTATACTTAAATTTGATTAAATTCTTTTAAAAATAAAGTATAAATTTATAAATTACTTTTAAAAATATCACATCACTTGTTTATGTGAAAATCACAAACAAGGGAACACAATTATTTGTTTACTCTCACTGTCTTATCTTCGTTTTTCTCCTCATTAATCCCTTCTCTCATAAACTCAACCTTTATGTTGCTCACTCCAGATTCATTCTCCAAAAGTTGTTCTGTTACTATTAGAGGATGGAAATGGGAGAGAGATTTGGGAGAAATTATCCCAATTCAACAATTATGATGTCTCAATCAAGAGGAGAAAAAAATTGAACATCAAATAGAGAGGTCGCTTGTCTGATAGAGTTAGTTTAGAGGCGAGATGGCTAAAACTTTTTGTTTAGTACTAAAATTTCTCTTATCTAATATAAGTTCCATTAACCTAATACGGCTTACCTTCTCATGTAGTTTGTTAGCTACTGCACAGGATGCAGTTTGCCTGATGGGCGCTTTCGGGTGGGTAGTAATTGGGGCTTATCTATAGAAAAAAAACAAAAGAAAAAAAAAAGAGTCACCACTTTCAACCAAGAAAAAAGAAAAGAGACAGCCATCAGAATCAACGTCAGAATATCTGGGGTGCGGGAAGCCATTTACCTTCACCAAAATACAGGGACCCACCAGTCACCACAAAAGACACGCCCCTAGCCTGAGCCCGTCGCAAAAAAAAAAAAAAAAAAGAGGGCCAAAAACCATCCAGCCAGAAAAAGACCCATTTGCACCTACCAAGTTGAAGCCGCGATGTGATCGACGTAAACATAAAGCCCCCCATCCCCCGGCCACGAGCCCCACGTGAATCACCTCAGCAATCACCAAATAGAGGAAAAAAATCTCTCAGAAAAATCGAACTTCCACCGTCGATTGTTAAATACAGACAGCCTGTGTATCAGTTTCCTCGTCACATTCAACTTCTTTCAATTCCATGGCCAGAAAGCCATACAGTATGTAACATTGTTTTCAACGATTTCTTGAATTCTTGATTATCATGGCTTCGTCACTCTCAGGCATCTGTTTCAACCCTCAAAAGCTCACTCAAAAACCCACTCAGACCCCTCCTTCTTCAGCCCCATCTGGTTTCCAGAAGACAGCAGTTTCATTTCAGTGCAAGTCGAGCAAATTCCAAGTGCAGGCTGTGGCGCGTGAAGTCCAACCGCAACTCTCGAAGTCAACTAACGACGTCGTGCCCATGTCGTCATCGTCACCGGCGAATACGGGAAGCTCTTTGGAGAAAGATCCAAAGGCTTTATGGCAGAGATATGTGGACTGGCTATACCAGCACAAGGAGCTGGGACTGTACTTGGACGTGAGCCGGGTTGGATTTACCGACGAGTTTTTTCAAGAAATGGAGCCTAGATTGCAGAAAGCTTTCAAGGACATGGAGGAGCTCGAGAAAGGAGCAATTGCGAACCCTGATGAAGGGAGAATGGTGGGCCATTATTGGTTGAGAAGTCCCCACCTTGCACCTACTAGTTTCCTCAGATTGCAGATTGAAAATACTCTTGAAGCTGTTTGCCAATTTGCAAACGATGTCATCAGTGGTAAGGTCAGTTTGTGCTCGATCTTTTTATCCGTTTCATATTGAGCAAAGATCATAGTGGGAGTACTTTTTGTTTTTTGAATTCTTTTCCCAGATGATAATTTACAAGTCTGTTTATTCGAATTCTAAGTTTGAGATGAATATTTGCAGTTTGAAGGAAATATTAGCCAAGAGTCTTTTCATTTTGCCTCCAACAATAGCTTGATTGCTTATTTCTATAACTTTGTTTGAGATATCGCTTGAATAAATTTCTTTAGTGCATAAAAGGACTTGAGTCGAAATGTTTTGTAATTTTGAATTTGCAGATCATGCATGCAAATTGATTTCCTTTCACGGTGCACAATCATAACTTTCCCAATAATTTGAAAACACAGGATGGTTCTTGCTGTTTCATTGGGTAGACAATGGTGGAATGAGTGTGAATGTGTGATTCAGAGCTACTGATAGGATTTTGGTTGCTATTATAAAAGATGTTTTTAAGTTGTGACGGCAATGTCCTTGCACATGTGGATGACTAACGTTAAAAGAACTTTTGATCAAGGATATTTCCAAATTGAGACTTTTGTATCGGTGCTAATATGGGGGGTTTTTGCGATTTGCAACTTCTTTATTACTGATCATTTAATCCAATGGAAAGAATGTGTATCTTTTACATTTCTTTTTGGACTCTGATATATTGATGTTTGAACTTCAGATTAAGCCTCCTTCTTCACCAGATGGCCGATTTACACAAATTCTTTCCGTTGGGATTGGCGGTTCAGCTCTCGGACCACAATTTGTGGCTGAGGCATTGGCTCCCGATAATCCTCCTCTCAAGGTAAGAAATGTTATAGTAGTCAAATATGGTTTATTTCGTTCCTTTTTCTCAAGTTTTATATATTCTAATTCTATTTATAGGAATGTTCCTTGAAAATTTCTTACTGACAAATCAGAGTTAAGAATGCTGCAAGTGAAATACTTTCTATTGCTAATTACCGTTTCTTATTAACAATTTCTTCCTAGCTGCTGACATAAATTCTGATTAGATACTTTTCTCAAAATGTTTTCACTCTCTGAGCAGATAAGATTCATTGACAATACAGATCCAGCCGGAATCGATCATCAAATTGCTCAGCTGGGTTCGGAGTTGGCATCTACACTTGTTATTGTGATTTCAAAAGTAAATATGGAACTCTTTATCCTTCATTTTCTTCACTCGCTTCTTGTAGTTCATTAAAATTTCAGTTGTTTGACACATTTTTTGCTCTTTTCCTTAAGAGTGGAGGCACTCCTGAAACTAGAAATGGTTTGCTGGAAGTCCAGAAAGCCTTTCGTGAAGCTGGTCTTGATTTTGCAAAACAGGTTTTGATCTCAGGTTTTTGTTTCTGATTCTATTTGTTTTTCCCATCTAGAATGGAATGGAGCATCTTCTGTAAGTGCTTGTGCGTGCATGTGTGTGTGTGTGTGAGAGAGAGAGAGAGAGAGAGCATTCACAATAGGTACGCTCATCATGACTAATCTGTTATCATATTCGCACTACATATAGAGAATCTTGCTTTCTCTTTAGTTTACAGCCTTATGATTTTTAACCATGTCTCATACTGATTTGAGAAATTTCAACATGAAGTACCTCAAAATGCATAACTATTTGTTGTAGGTATGCTATGCGAGCACCAACATTTATGCAGTGAAGATCTGCATATTCAATTGTTTAGGTCAAATCCCACGAATTTTCTCTTCAACAAATCTTAACATGCCATGTCGAACTTGCTTTCTCTATTGCTACTAAACACCTTTCTTCCATATGCTACTAAATTACTCATGCATATTAGAGATCCTCAAGTATATCTAGCCACAAAGAAGAAGTGCCTTAAATTATAATAGATGTTTCTGAGTATATTTAGCTTAAATATTGTAAGGATTTCCTTCAGTTAATTGGAAGGTTAACCTGCAATTTCTCTTTTAAATTGGAATTTATTGCTAAGTTTGATCAAATTTTTTGTTCTGTAATTGTTTCTTAATGCTTCTATTTAGTTCATCCACACAGTTGTTGCAGTCATAAATTGAATTCTCCAAGTCTGTTTTATCTTTTATGGAAAAATCTCGAAGTCTGACTTGTTGAGCAATAATAACCTAGTGGCTCTTCACTTATTTGATGAGTTTATAGCATTTTGACCGTGGGGATAATGGATAACCTTATGTGAAATATGAAGGCATATGTGGGTGTGAAATTTTCTTGTATAACAAGAAGTATAACTTGTCTCCTGCTCCTGTTTGTTTTCAGGGTGTTGCGATTACTCAAGAGAATTCATTACTTGACAACACTGCAAGAATTGAGAGGTGGATAGCTAGATTCCCTATGTTTGACTGGGTTGGTGGTAGAACGTCAGAAATGTCTGCTGTTGGTTTACTTCCTGCTGCATTACAGGTTTGCACTTGAACTTGTTTACATCTTTCATGTTGTCGAACTTAGGGGCTCCCTGTAGGAAGTATCAGTCCTTATTCTTCTCACTTCAGGGCATTGACATAAAGGAAATGCTTGCTGGTGCAGCATTGATGGATGAAGCAAATAGGAGCAGTGTGGTAAGCTCATAGTCGTGTTATTTTAGAAACAATGAGTTAGTCACTAACTTTCTTGGCAAAGTTTGTCATGGTTTGAAATTCTATTTGGTAAGAGCATTTATGTCCTCCCCTTCTTTAGGTGAAAAACAACCCTGCTTCTTTGCTAGCTCTATGTTGGTATTGGGCTACTGATGGAGTAGGATCTAAGGTTTGTCTAGCATTTTGCTTTGTTAAGTACCATTTCATGTCAAGTTTTCATGCCATAAACATGATGGATATTCCGGAATTTGTGTACGCCACAGGATATGGTTGTTCTTCCTTACAAGGACAGTCTATTATTATTTAGTAGGTATCTCCAACAGTTGGTCATGGAATCTCTAGGCAAAGAGTTTGATCTGGATGGCAATCGGGTATGTTAAACAGCCTAAGTTTTTTTTCCTTCTATGTTATAATGACAGCTAAATATTTTGTCTTCCTCTTCTGTTTGTTCTGGGAGCTATTTATTAGCTTATTCATGGTGCTTTCTTCAATTATGTAAGCTAACAATTTTTAACGTCCAAACAAAGAATTGACTTTTGGGTTGTTAATCATGTTCAACTTGTAGAAGGGAACATATTGACAGTTGATGTGTTTGCTGTACCCTGCTTGCTAATTGTTCACATTAGGCACATACATTGAAGAGAAATTGATCCACTAGGATTTAAACTTCGACATGTCATACGTTCACCATGTTAGACCATTGAATTAAAGCAACTGATTTTAGTTATCATCTTTTACATATACTCATATTTGCTACGATTTTTTCCTGAGTAGTATTGTTCCAGAGTAGCGGTGTCTTAGTGACCCTTTTGCTTTATTCACTTAGGTGAATCAGGGGATCACCGTATATGGAAATAAAGGGAGCACAGATCAGCATGCGTAAGTTTTCGTTCTAGTTTTTGAAATTTATAATGCAGTAAAACTAGCATGCATTCATGATAAGTCCTCAAATATATCACTTGCAGCTATATCCAACAGCTACGGGAGGGTGTGCATAATTTTTTTGTCACCTTTATTGAAGTCTTACGTGACAGACCGCCTGGTCATGATTGGGAACTTGAACCAGGGGTTACCTGTGGTGACTATCTTTTCGGAATGTTACAGGTTGGTTATTCATGCTCATCTTCTTTATGTGTGATAAGTTTGAATTAAGATTAAACAAAAGGATAAGAGCCATGTCCATCTAGAGTGCTAGGTGGCTTCTATTAATTCTTGTTCATCAGTAAATATGGGTTGAGTTTTTGAAGTGTTCTTTCTGAAGTTGGTCTGGGCTTTTGCAGGGAACAAGGTCAGCCCTGTATACTAATGACCGTGAGTCAGTTAGTGTCACTGTGCAAGAAGTGACACCTAGATCTGTTGGAGCTCTAGTAGCACTTTATGAGAGGGCGGTTGGGATATATGCCTCGCTCGTTAACATTAATGCATATCACCAGCCTGGTAATGTATTTTCTTCAAACGGAAGTTGATCTGGAGCTGAATTTAAGAATTTCTTTTTGGTTACTAAGTTGAACTTTCTCTTAATGTAGGTGTGGAAGCAGGCAAAAAAGCAGCAGGAGAAGTTCTAGCTCTCCAGAAGCGCGTCCTTGCAGTACTTAATGAAGCCAGGTATGCTGATAGTTCCTCTGTTGAGGAAGTATCCTAGATTCATGACGTATCTACTTCTTGAGAGTTTTTACTTTTTTGAGTGAAGCTCAATTGGATCCAGAATAAAATCGAAATTCAATCAATGGGGAAAACTTTCTGACCTGTCTACCTATTCAGGTAGGAAAATTTTATTAGGAGGCTCTTTCTGTTTTGAAGGCGCATAATAGGAGGTTAAAATGTGTCCTGGACTCAATACACCTAGACAAATAGGAGAATATTAAAGTGCAAAGGATAACGATTTATCCTCCCAAATTATGAAAATTTATTTTTTCCGAGTTTGGTTGAAAAATGACTATGGTGTTATTGATTTTTCAGCTGTAAAGAACCTGTTGAACCTTTAACACTTGAAGAGGTAGCTGAACGTTGTCATGCAGAAGATGATGTAAGTCCCTCCTCTTCTCATGTACTGCAGCCAGGGGAAGCTATATCTTTTTTGTTTATTTTGCAACTAAGCCAGACTGATTAGTTCCTGGTGGTGGCAGATTGAGATGATCTATAAGATCATTGCACACATGGCTGCCAATGACAGAGCCCTTATAGCAGAAGGTAGTTGTGGTTCGCCCCGGAGCATCAAAGTTTTCCTGGGGGAGTGTAATGTAGACGACTTGTACGCCTGAATGAGCTGACGATACGAACTCATTCTATTTTCTACTCCCCCCTGAGAATCCATAGTTGTCAATTAGTTGGTGCTTGACCACAAGTTTTTCCTGGTTCTTGGTTGCTGAAGTCCAAAGGTGCTTGTTTTTATCAATAAGAAAAGATCTTTCCATTTGGAAATAAAATCTCCTTTCAGTACCTCATGTCCGTAGTTGTATTCCGAATTCATCCCATCTGCAATGTGCTACTCCAGCGATCCCGGAAGATTCTGTTTGCCGCTATATCTCACGTTGTGGTTCTTCAGACAAGTGCTGCAGAGAAAGATAACAGATTTTCCTTTTTTCTTTTTCCATTTTTGTGGCGGGCATTGGGGGCTCCTGGAGAATCCTAATTGTTTGTTGAAGTGAACGTGACTATTTTTGTGGCCCTCTAAAAAAATTGTTGAGTAGTGGTCCTTCATTTAAGCTACTACTTATATTTTGACGTTGGTTGCATTACCCATACCCAATCTTTCGCTATAAGTTTCGTGAACTTTGAGAAGTACATGGGCAGGATCCTCTTGCAATGAGAAACATAGACCGATGAAGACGGAAGACCCGAGTACCTATTTACATATTCTTACGTGGTACTAAAGTACTCATTTTGTTTTAAAATATAAAATTTTTTATTTTTAAAAAATATTTAACTATATGTGAATTTTAAAAATTAAATATAATTATTTTTTAATATATTAATATAATTAATTTAAATATATATTTATTATTTTTTCTTTATTTATATAGAAAAAGTTAAAAATTTTTGTATTTTGAAACAAATCTAGTATACTATATGCTATGATTAAGGTAAGCTTTGTGCTAACTTGATTTATAGAATGATTGTGAAAGTTATATGGTGAGATTGGACGGTGTTTTATTTAGAGATTTTTTGTTTTGAATTTTGGGAGAGAATTTTTTGTGAGAGAAAAAAATATGACTCAAGTGAAAAGTTTGTATTAGGTTCCTTTATAGAATGATTGTGAAAGCTTTAGAGTGAGATTGAATAGTATTTTGTTTTGAAATTTTTTATCTTGAATTTTGTAAGAGAATTTTTTGTGATAAAAAAAATAGAACTCAAGTAAAAAATTTACATTAGGTTCTGAACGGAACCTAATCTAAATACACCCTTAATTTGAATTGTCGCATACGACCAACCAGCAAATTTCAAACATTAACAAAGAATCTTTACGCCACCACATGCATAGTGCGTATTGGCATGAAGTTGTTAGACCGAAGTCACGGAACGCTTGTTTACTCTTATTTGATACAGTCGATTTTAGTTTTTTTTATTTATTTTATTTAGTTGATATAGAACCGACTGGCTAATGATTTGGGTTAAGAAATGCAACGTCGTTTAGAACAAAAAAAGAAATTCAACGTCACTTTCGGACAGTTTGAAATGGCAAAGATAATAGCTGTATCCCTGAGCTGTTAGTATACCTCTATCCTTGTTTATTTGGTCTGTGACAAAGTAACATTGACTTCGTCAATAAGGCATCCAAGAAAAATTTAAAAGAATTTTATATCTTGTTTCCTTGGGTCGTTGCAAAGTACAACTTTTCCTTTTCAAGACTTGGGAGATTGTAAGCATAGAAATGATGTATTACTACTACTCTATTCGTTTCCCTTTTTTTAATTATTTTTTTTAAATATTTAAATTTTTAATAAAATTTAAAATTTATTTTTAAAATTTACTGTAATTATAAATATAATTTTCTCATCTTTTATTATATTAGTAGATATAACAAAAAATACTTATTATTTTTTATATAATATAAAAATAACACGAATACCTTATATTTTAAAATGAAAAGAGTATTAATTATGAGGTATAGACTTTTATTATTACTATAGAATATGATTTTTTGAAAAAAGAGTTAGTACATACTACTAAACATAAAATGCAAATTTTCATTTGTTTCAGATGAAGTAAATGCTGCACTGAAGCGTACACTTGTTTTTCTTCTTACACCAAGAAAACGAGAGTCATGAACGATAGGTACAATTTATCATTACATCCAAATTTGTCTTATCCTCAATTTTGCTTCCTTCTCATATGTCATTATCAATTTCTTTCTTCTACGAAAACCTCGTTTCTATTGCCAATTCAGCAGAGTCTCAAATTTCAGTAATCCTCTGATTGGATTTACCATATCTTGCTTGCTTTTAGGAGTTGAATGCTAGCTCCAACCGCAAGGGGGGGTGGGGTGTGACCAGGTTGGTGTAATTAATCAAGAACCATGCTTATTTACAACCCCACAAAAAAAGAAAAGAAAGAAAAACCAAGATCCTTGCTTGGCACTCATTTCTTAATTTTTTTTCGTTCCTATGTGAATGTATTTATCTTTTTAGGAAATTCTATATTATTACTCCTATGAGAATGTATTATTATTCTTATTATATTCAAACGTCCTAAATTAATTGATACTTTTTATAAAATAAAATATTTTAATATATTTTATATTATTATTTAACTACTAACTTCATTATATATTACTTTTATATATTTAGACTTAACATAAAATACTCGCTAGCCCATACATTTCTTACTTTTAATTATATTATATTACTTTTATAATACAATTTAAACTTTTATATAAAACTTCGTATATAATTAAATAATGTCAAATAAAATAAAATGGAGGGAGTACTAGAAAGAGAGATAAAAGTTACTACGAATATAAAGTAACCTAATTTTTTTGAGTCTTTTTAAAATATTAAAAAATTTTAATTATATAAAAAGAAAAGAGAAGCAAAAGAAATAAAAGAAGAATGTAAATATCACTTCTCTCCGATTTTATGTTGCTAAATTACTATAAAATTAATACACGGCAGTTACACCATATTACCAGAGCAAGTGATAATATTCCTTTTATTTTCTGAAATTGATTTACTTTCTTACTTATTTTACAAATGAAGTATCATTGGTTTTGTTTGGGAAGAAAGAAGAGGTACAAGAAAGTTCTCTACAATTGGAGAAAAAAGAAAGTCTATTTTTTTTTTTTTTGTGGACTTATCATAATATCATGGGACCTTAGGCAGGCCCATTCAAAAATTTCAAATAAAGAATGTACCAAACAAGACTACAAAAAGGGCTGGTTGTTTTGGGGTGGGGGCCCGCTATACCATGTGCCCATTCTTGCAGGAGCGGCAAACCAGAGACTGCGTGTGAGACCACTAGCAAAAGCGTTCCCACTCCAACGTTCGACTCCTATACTAATAATAAATTAGTGTAAAAAGCTTTAATTTAAGCTAAAATGTCGGACCCACCTTCCGCCACGTCGGCCTCCCCCTCATGCCTTTCTTCCATTACGTGCTCTTATTTTTCGGAGTCAAAACACACATTTAAACCTTTTTAATATATTTTTTAATTTCCTCTAAAAAAACAAAAGAAGAAACATCATCGTACTCTTACAACAACGTTAGACCTGCAAACGACATCGTATTCTCCCAATAATTCAAAAAGAAAATCTTTTCTAACAGTTTCTTAATTATTTTAACTATTAAGACAAGAATGGAATTTAGCAGCAGAAACGCAGTAAAGCACAGCACACTGAGTGGGTTTTGGGCAGTTCAGAAGCTCTCCCTCTCTCTCTCTCTCTCTCTCCTCTGTGCAGTGCTTATCAGAAAAAAGGGCTTTTGGGGGGGAACGCTCATATTGGTTTCGAAATCTTCTTGTAGAGTCGTCTCTTTCGAAGTTGATTTAGCTCTGTTTCTGTACTTTGTTTTTCTAGATCAGATCCTTTGTTCATGGTGAGTGAATGTAGTTATATGAGTTTTCTTGTTGGTTATTTATGATTTTTTTCAATTTTTTGTTTGTTTGTTATAGATACATTGCGGTTTGATTTTTGGGTTGGATGCAGGTGATTGGCTGGGGGGACTGAGAGGTGAGTAGATAAGTATGTTTACTGAAGGTCTTGATAATAATGCCCTTAAGTGGGTTAGAGAGGTCAGTTTTCTCCAACACAATTAAGCGTTTTCCGTTGTTTTGTTTTCAAAATGTATTGGAAACCAAATGCGTACTCTGCCTTTGTTTTAGTTTTGGCAATTAATTCTGATGTATCTTTTCTCCCTTGCTCAGTTTTCATTTCGATTTTCTTTCAAATTTTCGAGAATGCGCTTCTGTTTTAGTCTTTGAGCTAAACTTGTGTAGTGCAAAGTCGCAGGGGTCTAGATAAATCTTTTGCATTTTTTTGATACTTTGAAATTTCCAAAATTTTCAAATTCAAACTCTAAAATTAGCATCTTTTAAATTTCTACTACAAGAATTGTCTTTCTTGGCGAGTGGTACCGTTCATGGTAGATTGGAGAGTGAATTTGTATTGATCACGTTTGACTTGGTCCTGAACTGTATGCTCTTTGTGAGAGAAGCGCTAGGGAGCTCAGGAGCAGAAAAAATTTGGATACAGAAATTTAAACGTGTGTGGCAGCTAGTTATACTCGATATAATGGTTACAGACTATGTTGTTTGTGAAAATTCAGGGTACTGCTAATCGGAGGACGGAAGTTCCTTACTCTGTTACAAACGGAAGGCCTAGAATTGATCCTCTCTCCAGTATAAGAAATGGAGGACGGAATGTTGGACTGCCACCACCCTCAAAGTTCCGTAGCGGTCACTTATCGGGTGTAATTCCAGTGTCCAGGGTCATCCCCGGTGATCTAGATGACAGTGGGTCAGCTTCTGACAATGATATGAGTACGGATTCTGAGGAGATATATGGCGGAAGATATTCCCTTGACTCGTCACCACAGGATGATAGAGTTCCCAGCAGTACCACTGCCTCAAGATACCACAATCCACTGCAAAGGCATGCACCACAATATGCTAGTGACAGTTTGTATTCTGATGATGTTAGTTCATCGAGGGAAACACTTGGAAGAGGGCGTGGATATGTAGCTGATAGACTAAAGAGGGGAGCAAACAGACATCCTGTTGGAAGTAGTGTCTATACAGAGGATGAATCTTCTGATTCTGCTGCTAGCTCTGAGTTCTCTACCACTCAAGTTGGGAGCATTAATGGGTGTATACCACCTGCTAGGACTTATGTGCCTGAGGGTTACACATCCAGTGTTCCATCGAGATTGAATGCGGAAGGTGGCAAATACAAGGTGCTTAAATGGGTTTTCTATTTTCTATTTGTTTATGAAATTCTATTTCTCATATCATATCTTCAGTTAAAAAATTTTATATAATGGAAATCTCATGCATCTTACAATGTTATTTCAGCAAATGTATGATATCAGGCAGTGCTTAAGTATAGACATACACTCATTCTTAAAATTTTTTCTAGTGCATGATGTACTTTATGTGTCTGTTGGATCATATTCAACACCAAGATCCGTTTATATGCTTTTTCTTGCATCATCCTTATATTCATGATTGTTACTGTATACTTTTGTATATTCAATTTGTGGAATTAGGTTCTTGCTTTCTTAAGCAGCTTCTTTGCAGGATGTTACAGCAAGAAACTTGCAGAACCAGAAGTTCTCTGATAATGATATTCCAAGTGCCCCCCCATTCTGTGGTTCTGGTGGTGAAACGAAGCCCAGCGAAGAGAAAAGTCCAGCCGCAAAAGTGGAATATGCTTCTCCTCTGGCAGTTGAAGAAAGCAATTTAGAAAGCGTTTCTCCAACTATTAGTGCACAGGATAATATCACTAAGGGCACTTGTGATTCAAGCATAAGGTATGTACTACCTATTGTTATATATTTTGGCAAGGATTATTTTCTAGATATGATCCCCTGGTTACTGGTATTCAAAAGACATTAGTTCTATTTCCCCCATTGAAAGTGACTGCATTATACATCTTTCCCTAGGGTTGCTGCCTGTGGAGAAAGTGGCGTGCCACCTAGTTCATATCCTGCTCGACTGCCCACATTTCATGCCAGGTTCGTTTACCTCCAAAAATATGGAATGGCAATTGAAATTCTATTTCATACTTTGGCTTCTACTTATTCTGTCAGTTGAATCCAGTGCGCTTGGACCCTGGCATGCGGTAATAGCTTATGATGCATGTGTACGGCTTTGCCTTCATGCTTGGGCAAAGGGTTGCATGGAAGCTCCCATGTTTCTGGAAAATGAATGTGCTCTGCTGCGAAATGCATTCAAGTTAGTATTATATTTTCTACTGTTTCCATTCACTAACACAACTCTTTTAAAATAACCTTACTGTTAATAAATTATCTTGTCTTAGTCAAGGAGTTCCTTGTTTCTTTTGTTGTTGAGAAGGAAACTGATACAGATGGAGACATTCCTTTTAACTTGAGATTGAAGAAGATGTTGGTCCTTGATATTAATCTAATTCATTCAGAGCGGCTAGAGTACCTAAAGTTTTTTTCTTTCTCAGGACTCTACAGTGATATTAATCTAATTCATTCTCGGCGGCTAGAGTACCTAAAGCTTTTTTCTTTCTCAGGACTCTACAGTCTCGAACAACCTCTGACTTTCAAGTCAATAGCCTTTATAGAAGCTGTGCCTCATGGATAACGATCTATTTTTTAATTCCCTTTGGCAACTGCAGAGATGATTTGAGCTTTTCCTAAAGCTACAAAATCTTCTTTAGTTGGCTTTACATGGTTTGGGCATTAGATATTTCTGCTTAATAATATCTGTCTTGCAGTTTGCAGCAAGTGCTATTGCAATCAGAGGAGGAATTAATGTCAAAGCGGACTTCTGAGCTTCCTACAGATGGTGCTGCTCCTAAGCCTAAGAAAATGGTTGGAAAGATGAAAGTGCAAGGTTGATTTCAGATAAGACATTTGTTAATCTACTTCAAATATGTAAGATTTGTTTTCACATTCTCTTCTTTCTGCAGTTAGGAAGGTGAAATTAGCTCTGGACCCACCCACGGGCTGCAGTATTGCATCCCTCAAAGTGCCAAAAGTAAAGATTGAATCAATCCGGTATCATATGTCCAATCTGCGATCAACAATCTCTTCTGGATGGCGAGCAGTTCGCAACGTCCGATTTGCTCCTCGTGTGCCTGCAAATGGTTCTTTTTCACGACAGAGCCTGGCATATGTCCACGCCAGCACCCAATATATAAAACAAGTTTCTGGGCTTCTCAAAGTGGGTGTGGCAACTCTTCGGAGCAGTTCATCTTCTAATGAAGCTGCTCAAGGTGTGATAAATTTTTTGTGAGCGATTCTTATTATTTACCAACTTAGTGCTCGTGTTTTTAATTTCTCTTGAACATTTTGCATTTCAAGTTTTCAAATGCTTATTAGCATCTGGTTGAATCAAGATTCTTGTTGTTTGAGGAGGATTTACTTTCTGTCTATTTATTTTTTTTCTGATCAGAAATATTGAATATGACCATCCAGACAGCATTTCTCCAGAATAAAAATCAATAGAACATAAGGAGAACATCTGATGATTTTTCTTATCAGAAGAATCTGCTATGAAGATGTTGATCAGTCTCATTCACTGATAGGATAATTGCATCCTATACGAGTGCTGTCTAGAAATTTAACATTTGTTTTATGCATGTTATCAGAGATTTACTCCTGTTTGTTGCGACTCAAAAGTTCTTGTGACGAGGACATTGTCAGAATGCAGCCTGGATCTGGAGAAACGCATGTGTTGTATGTTCTTCTCACTCTTTATCCCTTTTCTGACATGTTGCTTAAACATCACAGTTGACAACTTGACAGCTTTCCAGATGGTCTAGGAGATGATCTAATTATTGAAGTTGAAGATTCCAAGGGGAAGCAGTATGGTCGTGTGCTTGCTCAAGTAGCTACTATTGCAGAAGATCCGGTGAAGTAGTCTAAATCCCTTTGGATGCTCTTATTGAGTGGCTCTTAGCAGTTACTTTCTCACGAATCTTACATGGGGAGGGTTTTTGCAGGGTGATAAGCTACGCTGGTGGTCCATTTATTGTGAACCAGAGCATGAGCTTGTTGGCAGAGTGCAGCTATTTATTAATTACTCAACAAGTGTTGATGAGAATAATCTTAAGGTTGGCTTTTCTGATATTATTAACATTTATTTTTATAGCTATTACTGAGTGTATTTCTTTGAAATTGAACCAAAATTTTGAAGTTTAATCCCTCTGAATTCTTTTATTATTATTACTTTTAAATAACAAAAGAACCTATCCTTAAATGCTGCCGTTATGCATTTTAAAGTGAATGTTGCAAAAGATGTTGTGTATAGGCACAAACACAGCAAAAATAGAATTAACAAAATGCTCATACTATTTAATATCCTTCTTTCATCAGTCCACTTCGCAGTCAGGCCTATGGGACTGCAATCTGACACTGCTGTTTGTTCTATTCCCAGTGTGGTTCAGTTGCAGAGACAGTTGCTTATGACCTGGTGCTAGAAGTAGCAATGAAGATTCAGCACTTCCAGCAAAGGAATTTGTTGCTGCAAGGTCCATGGAAGTGGTTACTGACAGAATTTGCATCATATTTTGGGGTTTCTGATGCATACACGAAACTTAGGTAAAGGGAAATTGGTTGACTGGTCGCTGTTATGTTCAGTAACTAATTAAATTTACAACCCACTGGCTTGTTTTTGTCATTTCCTTTGATTGTCTATTAACTTATGATATGCTGAAGTTCTATTTCAAACCTTCATTTAAGAATATTTGGTGCTGAACATTTACAGGTACCTTGCTTATATCATGGATGTGGCTACACCCACAGCTGACTGTTTGACACTGGTATATGATTTACTTGTGCCTGTATGGATGAAGGGACATAGTAGAACCATATTAAGTCATCAAGAGGTAATACTATCTTTTACTCCTTTTTGGTTGTTATTTCACTCAGCACCTTGTCGTGAATCTTGTGTCTATCCTTGTCTTAGATTTTAGACAATTTATCTATAGCTGAATTTTCATCTGACGCCTTTAACATTGTTGATTACCTGCTCCAGAACCGGATATTGGGGGATATTGTGGATCAGCTTGAACAGATCTTTGCTCTTGTTTTTGAAAATTACAAATCCTTGGATGAATCGTCTCCTTCAGGGATTATGGATGTTTTCAAACCTGCTACTGGGTTCGCAGCACCTGTACTAAAGCCAGCTGTTAAATTATACTCGCTCCTTCATGATATATTGTCTCCCGAGGCACAGAACAAGCTCTATAGCTACTTCCAGGCATGGGAAACTGAGAAACTTAAGATACTCTTCTTTTATGTATTTTGTTTTTAACTTGCATTTGATGGGTTTGATAATTGTTTCAGGCTGCTGCTAAAAAGAGATCAAGAAGACACTTAACTGAGACAGATGAATATGTTACTGGCAACAACGAAGGGATGCTGATGGACGCTGTTACTGTTTCTACTGCTTATCAGAAAATGAAATCACTTTGTCTTAATATCAGAAATGAAATCTTTACGGATATAGAGATTCACAATCAAGATATCCTTCCCAGGTATAAATTGATTAGTAGTTTGCGTATCTCAACAATAACAGGAAAGATCACGAAAATGATCAGCTTGCCTACATCATTCTTTAGGATATCCGCTGTTATTTGGGCCCTCCAAAATCAATAACTTCTGCATTTAGTGTTCTTCCTCTTCAAATTTCAGATTCGAAGAACTTAGAAATTTGCTTATTTTCCTCTTTTTTGCAGCTTTATAGACCTGCCAAACCTTTCTGCGGCCATATATAGTGCAGAACTTTGTAGTAGATTGCGTGCCTTCCTTATTGCATGTCCTCCTGCAGGCCCTTCACCTCCTGTAACAGATCTTGTTATTGCAACAGCGGACTTTCAGAGGGATCTTGTCAGCTGGAATATCAAGTAACTATGTCCTGTAATCCATATTTATTCATTCAGTTTTGTTTCCTTGAAAGTGGATGATTGATGGAATTATTTTGTTTCTAAGACCTGTCAAAGGAGGTGTTGATGCAAAGGAGCTGTTCCATTTGTATATTCTTATCTGGATAGAAGATAAGCGGCTGGCTCTGCTTGAGTCATGCAGGTTAGACAAGGTAGGTATAACAAGTCCATATACTATGCATTTTCATGTTAAAATATATATGGTGTCTTAGATGGTATACAACAACAACAACCAAGCCTTAATCTCAAATTAGGCCAGCTATATGAACCAAAGAAAGGATTACATGTGGTCGTCAACATGAATATATTCTTTCCATTTTTTCCTATCTAAGTCTAGCGAAGCCTTATTACCCTTAATCACTTCCGTCCATATCTTCCTCAGCCTCCCTTCTTCCACTTTATTCTTCTGACAGGAGTGTCTTAGATGGTATGTGGATAAAAAATTTCTAGCATTAGATATTAGCACATTCCCTTGTATAAGTCAGAACCTTAGAATCCACCTTTTGTTTCCTTGTCTCTGGAATTTCAAACCTTCAGATTCCTCCATGTTTTCATTCCTAGAGGGAGAAAACTGAAGCTATTTTACATACATATTTACTTCCTCAAGGTGTTAGGACATGTCTCTTATTTTTGTGTGGGTGTTTGGAAAGAAGAATGCAATAATCTAGCTAATTTCTGCATCTTCTTATTTGACCCTGTTGAAACTTGGTTTATCCATTGTTCACAAAAATTCCCTGTTGGAGGTCTGTAAAGTATTAATATCTGGTATGTCTTACCTGGCTGGTTTGTCATCTATCCCCATTGGCCCTCAGAGTAATTTACTATCTTGCAGGTGAAATGGTCTGGAGTTAGGACACAGCATTCCACTACACCTTTCCTTGATGACATGTATGATCGTCTCAAAGAAACTTTGAATGATTATGAAGTCATCATTTGTCGGTGGCCAGAGTACACATTTGTTTTGGAAAATGTACGCACGGATTTGTGTTCTTGTCCAGTCTTGCTTAATTCTTAGGTCAAAATCACTAAATATGTTCTTGGGCTATTTATCAGATTATTTTCTTCTTTCTTTTGGGATGGGGACAAAGAATGTGGGTCTGCAGCAGCTTGGTATTCCCACTGAAGCTTGCCAGTCCATCTTAGCTTCCTTTTTGCAGAAAATTATGTTTAAAATGTAAAGTTTATGACTCCAGATTGTAGGATATTAATGGAGTCTTATTTCTTTTCTTTTCTTTTTCATGGTGGGTGGTCATTTTCTTTGTTTCCTACTTTGGGATTCTGGAGTGGTGAGAGTGGGGAGCGGTAGGAGTAATCTTGTAGTATGAGGATTAGTGCATGCTAGAGAAACAGAAATGTCCTTGCTCTCAAGATGATTAATATGTTTGACATGCCACTTCGTGCAATGGAAGTCTCTGAGCAGTCCTGGAGTGAGTGCGCAGAGTGGAGCATGACGACCTCGTCTGTTCTCTCACACTGCCTCCAGCTTCATCAGTGGCCAAGTTGGAAGCTTTCTGCACAAAGCAGACAAGCACTTTTTATTCATTAATAGCTGTTACCCTTCTCAGTCTCAGGCTTGTAACTTTGGCAGAAGAACTACCTACCTAGGGCTATTCTGTTTTTCCTGTTCTGCAGTTTGTTATTTTACAAGATATGCTATCATAACTTGTTTCCACAATGAATCTTAAATAGGTCGTAGCTGATATTGAGAAGGCAATTGTTGATGCCTTGGAAAAGCAATATGCTGATGTCTTATCACCGCTGAAGGAAAATTTGGCACCTAAGAAATTTGGCCTGAAATATATGCAAAAGCTTACCAAAAGATCGGTGTGCCCATATGTGGTTCCTGATGAGGTGAGTTTGTTTGCTGATTAAGTTGTTTGATTGCCTGATATATTTTCACCTAAAATAAATTTGCTTTCACCAGCTTGGCGTTCTTTTAAATTCAATGAAGAGAATGCTTGATATTCTGCGCCCCAAAATAGAACAGCAGTTGAAGTCATGGGGCTCATGCATCCCTGATGGAGGGAACACAGCCCCTGGAGAGCGTTTAAGTGAAGTAACTGTAATGCTTAGAGCCAAGTTCAGAAATTATTTGCAAGCTGTTGTGGAGAAGCTTGCGGAAAATGTGAGTGCCCTTCAGCTCTGAGCTTATTCACTTAGTCTTATCAGTAAACATCTATTAAATGGTTGTGCCATGTATAATAATGTGAAGGCATGAACTTTGGAACCTTTCTTAAGCTGTTTTTATTATTTATTAGATATTTGTTATACCTCAGACTGTGTAAACAAATACATGTATGAACCTCAACGTGGATCTTTTTATTGAAACATCTGGTCACTAACAACGAATTATGCAAATCCGCTGATATAATGGCTAGGTGCAAGGTCTGTATCGGAGCTGACCATCATATCTAATTTATTTACACAACCAATGAAGTAGGATCTTTATTTATTTGTTAACATTAAAATATAAAAAGGTACTGCTTCATACCACCATTTTCTCATCTTTGTGTGCAATGATAATGTATAAGAGAAATAATTTTCCTTGGGCAAGAGCAAGAAACTCAATTTAAACGGCCACATAAGAAGTAAAAAAGCTCATTCATTTTATGTTAATAGTTTGAGAATTGCAGCTCTGTTCCAACATGTGAATCTGTTATGTGCTATGCAATAGTTAGACTGGCTAATGCAGCTCATTCTTTCACTTCATGTCCAGCAGATGTTTCATTTACTTTCTGCTTTTCTGAATTGCAAAAATGTCTCTTTACCCAAATAAATATAACTTTTTTGCTTTCTTTTTTCCGGTTGACTTCCAGACAAAATTACAGGGCAGTACAAAGTTGAAGAAAATTTTACAGGAATCTAAGGACACTGTCATTGAGTCAGATATAAGGAGCAGAATGCAACCTCTCAAAGACCAGCTTGCAAGCACAATTAGCCATCTGCATTCCATCTTTGAGTCTCATGTGTTTATTGCATGTTGTCGAGGTTTCTGGGATAAAATGGGACAGGTAACCCGATTGACTTGGATCCCTACTTAAAATTCAATATCTACTTGGCAACTGTTTCACCCCTGAAATTTTATTTTGCTGTAGGACGTCTTGGGCTTCTTAGAAAGTAGGAAAGAGAATAGGGCATGGTACAAGGGTTCCCGAATTGCTGTATCAGTAAGTATCATACTTTTCTCCACAATTTTTTTATCCATATGATTATTTAATCTAGATTCAGGATGAAAGTAGTTAACATCATCTTTCCCGAACTGAGTTAGCTGGGCAGATTCGCCTATGCGGTGCAAGTTTATGCATTAGTACGCTCAAATTTGTTTTCCAGCATTTACAATTTCATTTCTATCATTGATATTTGTTTCTTTTTTTCTTTTTTTTGTGAGATGATGCACAAACCGTCTGTCCTATGTGCAGGTTCTGGATGATACATTTGCATCACAGATGCAGCAACTTCTTGGGAATGCACTTCAAGAAAAAGATGTGGAGCCACCGCGGTCCATAGTGGAAGTCAGATCAATTCTCTGCAAAGATGCTCCAAGCAACAAAGGCAACTACTATTACTAGATCCTATAATCTATAGGCAAGAGGATATAGAACAAGGAAAGATCTCTTCAACCTCCCTGCTGCAAGGTTGGGGGAATAAGCAGGTTCCCCTTCTTTTATCCCGACATATTACATGCTCCAAATAGAGACGCCAGGCTCAAATGATTCTGTTCGTCTGCTCATTGGTAGTCTCAATCTTCCTGAGACAGTCGTGACTTCACTACGAGGTTGGTTGGCAGGCAAAGCAGACAACTCAGCTGCTCCACATTTGCCGATAGCCCTAAAGAATTATATGTGCTTTACTCTGTTTACTTTTTGTCTGGCCAACTGGCATCTTTGTATACGTAAATAGGCATGGCTCCTTTTGATTAGATGGAAAACCACATGTAGTAAAGCCGCAAACTCATTTAAGGATTTATATATGCAAATCACTTCACAGTCCACAAGGCAAATAGCTCCGTATTGAATATTTAGAGAGAAAAGTAAGAGCAGATTGCTGAAGGATGCCTTATTTCACCTAAGGAAAAAGCTAAACGTTTTCTTAAAATACCCTGCGAATCATCCAGCATTTAAGGATTTCAACATTGCTTCTTGTCATGCTGCGGATATAGGCCCTTTGGAGATGGACTACAATTTATTTTCGGCTGCTCCCGTGCAACATTTCTCGTTTTAACTTCAAAAGAGTTTAAAAAATATTTTTGAAAAAGATAAAGGAGAGTTCCTTAAAACTGTTTTTACTTGTTAATCTGACAAAAATAAATTGTTACATTAAATCTCAGAATAAAAATAGCAAGCTCAAGAGAAAAGTATAACATTGATTGTTTCAGCAACAACTGATCATTAAAAGCTTTACATGCATAACTGCTTTTAATTAAAGGAATATTTACAATATCACATAGCGTGAGAGCAATCCAGCGTAGCAAACGTAATCAATGGCATTTATATTACACAATTACAAAGAATAGGGAGCTGCTCCGGCAGCACAAGCACAATACAAACTCTCCCAAGTGAAGACAGCTGCTTAGAAAAGCTTTGATATTACATGGCAGGAAGTCCAGAATGCTGCTGAGGCAGCCTTTAGAATGGCTGGGTTCTGATAAATGCTGAGAGGCGACCCAAAAAAAAAAAAGGAATGCAAAATCAGTAAATGTCCACAATGATTCAAGATGGCATCGTTTTTCAAAGTCAGCAGAGAGAAACGATTCAAGTACATTAAGAGTGAAAGAGAGCCATAACAAGTTCAGAGGATAGGAAAGGACAGAAATATGATGAAGCAAGACCACCACATACAACTAACTACCACGAAGAGATTAGGAGGAGCTTACTAAGAAATTTCTTCTCACTTAAATTTTCCTTTTTCACCATATATTACTGTAACTTAACAAGGGAACATGATTCATGTGTTGTGTATTTCCATTTCAAGAACTGGAGAGCATAATTTCCAAATTCCAAGCAAATTTTACTAATATCAGAAATTTCAAAAGATCAACAAACGGTACATTAAAAGAAGCACCAGAAACCAAATATAAGGCTTGCGATTTTAAGCTCTTATATTCTATGAGAATCTCGTTCTTTTTTTTTTTTTTCCTAACACGAGAAGGATTTGAATATCCCCTTTTTTCAATAATGAAATCTGTCAACCACATTGATAAATAGCTCATTCACTACCATTAACATTTTCCGGTGCTGTCTTATTAAAGATAATGAATAAAAAAACTTTCTGTTGACATGACTTGAATGCCAGAAAACCCATGAAATATCTGGAAAATACATAAAGATGACTTACCCAATGGCTGTAGCCCCCCAAGATGCAACATTATAAATTACTTTGCTCCCATCCCATGCCCTTCGGAGCTTCCCTTTCTTCTTTTTTAAAGAAAATGTCTTGCTAAGGGCTGAAAAAACAATCATAGAATATAAGAACTTTAACAATTGAAACCTTCCCCCACAGCTTTCACCATAGGAGGGAAAGAGGGGGGATGAGCTAATTAGAAATCTCACCTTCCTGAAGTTGGTTTGGTGTCAAATCCTGTAGGTAATAGATGCAAAAATAAGTCTAATAGAAAACCCAAAAAAAAAAATCATACATGTACATCTTCTCTTTTTTATTTTGGAGGGGGGAGGGGAGGGGAAGCGGTATGTTGTATATGCACCAACTTGTTAATACAGATATTCTATTTCAGGAAACGGAATATAGAGAACAAGAAATTAAGCTCAGTTTTAAATTTCTGATAAATTTTCTTCTGATTTCAGCATCAGTTTATTATCCATGGCCTATGATGATGGAAGCATGGAACAGCAGAAAAGAAGAAACATGAATCCATTAAGAAGAATTAAAAAGAAGTGTATTTTCGGTTGAGTTCCAAGTAAAATTGGATTGAAGAATACGTAATCAACAAATAAGTAAGAGCAGACACCATTATAACAAAAGCATTGATCATAAAAGACAGATGCTCCTAGGTCAGCACAAAGGTGAAAATAGAATGGGTAAAGATGCAAAAGAAGCTTAAAACATAATGAACATACCTTAGTCTGCTTAAGGGACAACAGATATGCAGCCATGAAACATGCAATGCCATCTATTATATCTTCTTGCCTAACTAAGACATAGTCTTCTTGGTCTAACTCGAAATTTCCGCCTTCCCAAAGATCCTTTTCATTGACAACATCCCATGAACTGCCTTCTTCTGCATCAAAAAAGGATTTCATGGAATTCACACCATCCCAGCAGGAAATAAGACCGAAAGAAAAAAATATACAAAAAACAACTCAGTTATATTTCAAGACACTTAATTTTTCTTGTATCCGGCAAATGATTATAAAATCCAAATTAAAATACTTGAGTCAATTATCAAACTGAAAAATGCATGCATAATGCTTCTGAAATTGCACTGTTAAAAGTAGGTTCTGAATGAAGCATGTTAGCAGAGTGAAATGAGCAAGAAATGATTTGGATTCATCTCATAAAGCAGCAACCTAACCATGCTATTGTGTGCTATCATACAAATAATAAACATTCTGATCCAAGTAGATTCTTGTTTATAAAGTTCTGAAAGCTACCTGCCATATTCGGTGAAACTGAAGCCTGGACACTTTCAAGTTTTTCGAGGAATTCAGGGCAGTCTAATCTAGATTTCAGAAGAATGCATAGCTGCAAATGACAAAAAATATTTATCAGTTACACTGACATCGAAAGATGACTACAAGATGCAACAATAAATATATTTGAGCATTCTTCACATCATACAAATTCTTGCTCTTCTAAGTTTGTAGCATCATACTCATACCGATCTGTTGCAACTGCAACTCTATGATTAAAGCAGCAAATGTCTGGATGTGAGAGTCTAAAGAAAAACATTTGCAGATCATATATAAGTCTAAACCTCTAAGCAGTATGAACTATGCTGGTTAAATCTAGATACTTCTGTGGCCTACAATAACCTGCTGTAGAAATTACTGCATGATTCAATAAGATTTGAAAAAAGCCATCTTCTACACGTCATACAGAAAACTACATATGCATTTACTCATATGCAAGGAAGGTTACACACTGACGACACAGCAATGACCAAAAAGAATCACGAGAATGCAATGTCTCCTAAGAGACATATATTGAATGGTCAACTGAACTAGCTATTTCTGCACAGAAAACCTATAAGCAGTAGAGGTTAAATAAGCATCACTCAGTGGAAAGAAGAGGAATTTTTCCAAAAACACTTCAAAGCAGATCATGTAATAATTCTGTTCTCGTTTCCAATTTGCTCTTGCGCTCTCTTCCACTTTAACTTCTGTTAAGCTAATATTCATTGTCCTAAACAATGTCCGACTAGCCTTAACATCAGACATCTTCCAGCAGAACCATGCAAACATTTTTCTCCTATAGATCCTTCTATTGTCATATATTCCAAAATTTAAGTAAACGGCAATCTTCGAGAATAGCAATAGTCCGCTAACCACTCTATCTTTCAGTCCAAACTAACTTGAAATCTTACACAAATCAGAATTTTCACAGACAGAGCCTGAAGACACCCAAAGTACAGCTCTTTCCAGCTCGAACGACCAAAACTAGGCAAAACATTGCGCACAAGTACACGACTAGATAACAAAATCATCCCCATAAAATTCTAAGCATCAAAGCCTCGCCTTATATTTACCTCATCAGTCTCTTTATCGCGGTAAGGCGGCGGAGTAGAGCTCCCGGCGCTATCTTCAGCTCCGTCCTTTAAGCTATCTTCATCATCCTCAATTTCCTCATCTATACAGCCCGTAGCACTAAGCAATTCAAGAGCCCTCTGGCACTGCTCAAGCACCGCTTCTAGGGTTTTCCTCTTGACCGGAACCCGACCCCGATCCCCCTCCGAATTCACCCTTTCCAATCTGACTGCCTTATCATCCGCCGTCACCATCTTCTCGACCTCCATAAGTTCCTAATTACAACCCATACAACACTGTCTAGATGCGTTTACGAACGAAAAAAAAACAGTCAAATAACTAGGGATTTCGACCGATAACAAGAATCGATCTTCTCGGTGACTTGTTTGATTTGGATGGCGCGTGGAAAATTGGGGAAGGCGGATCTGAGGTTCGGGTTTGCGGTGGACGAAGAAATGATTGTTTAGGCACGTTTTATAATTTATTTTCTAAATAAATTCTCCTTTTTATTTCTGGGTGTTTTTTGCGTGAGCCTCCTGCGTTTCGTTCGTTTTTGGGTTTCGGCGCGGCGTGGCTGCCAGGTTTTCCTAATAAAGTATTCTTTTCTTCTTTTTTGTTTTTTTTTTGAGAAAAAATATTCTTGACATGAATGAGTGATTTTTCTAAACGTTTAAAAATATTATTTATATTTATTAATTAGAGGAATTGAATAGTAGTATTATAAATTAATAAAATTTACACTTTTACATTTAAGAAAGTATAATATATTTAGATTAAATTTTATTTCAAAACTAAATATAAATTTTTTATTTTTTATAAATAATTTATTTTTATAAATTTATGATAAAATAATTTAAATTAAAACTCTATTTAATTACACTACAATTAAAATTGTTGGAGGCCAAAAAAAGGTAGACCTTTTATGCTTTGGTACGGTGAAAAAGGTTAAATTGCCAAAAGATGCATTCGTTTCCAGTAGTAACTTATTCACAATTTCTGAAAGAGTAAATTGAAAAAATTGCAAAGAGATGATCCCTCTCAAATAATATCTTGTTCCCTCATTCATTCCTATCTCCAATCAAGAGAAGAAGAGGAAAGACGTAAAAAAGATGGTGGCCACTTGGCACTCAAAGTTCAAATGCCGTAACCAATCAACACGTTTATTAATTATACAAGAATAAATTTATATATTTATATATAGTAAGATTAAGATACATTACAGAAAATATATTTTGACGCGGTTAAATTTAATAAAACTAACCATTTTAAGTGCAATTATGCCCAAATTCAATGCGCTTCTAGCTTGAACTTGGTTAAGATTGTCCAAAGGAGTGGGAATGATGATCATGGCTATGGATGAGATTATATGAAATTTGAGTTTGGGATTTTTTATTTTTATTTTTTGTTAAGAAAGGACTAATTTTAAATTAAAAATTTTATATTGAATTTCATAATGAATACTATCCAAAAATTTTCATGGAACACATTGTTGGTGTTTGGATTAATTTCAATTAAAATGCTATGTTTCTCTCATCCTTTTTTTAATTTTACTCTGATACATCAAGAATGAATTAAAATCAAACTTAAAACCTATCACGGAATAAATATAATTTGTAATCAAATTATTGAATATATCATTTTTCTGGGGACTCTTTGTGTATGCTGAGTTAAAATACAAAATGTTATGTTCAAACAACTCTTCCATTGTATGGACCTTTTTGCCTAGTAAGTATTATTTTTTAGGACTAAAAAAAATTAATACTCCATCCATTCACAATTATATGTTCTATTATGACTCAGTATAAAATTTAAAAAAGATATTTAACTTATTTAATTTGTCAATTTTACTCTCATTAATCTCATTATATCTTTATTAATTAAAGATGTTAGTGGTATAACTTATACGTGAAATTTAAATCTCTTCAATCGAGAGAGTTAAAAGAAATTAATGATATGTCTATGTATTAGTGAAACTTTTTTAAAAAAATTTAAAAAATTAATAGTAAATGTTTAAATAAAATATATAATTATTTTTAAAATAAATATTTAATTATAAATATATTAAAAAATATGAATATTTATAGCAGAAAAAAGCATTATTTCTCGCGCGTGCGTCACGAGGTGAAGTCATGCCGCGAAGAGAGAAGGAGCGTTTTGATTGTGGGAAAAAACCAAAAAAAGACAGTCTGTTGATACTGAAGAATCTTCTCTTCGGGGGCATTTTAGATACCATCGCCCGCTGAATAACAAACGTATTTAAGATCAACGTGGTCAAACGAGCATTTAGAACTGAGTCATTATTTAAACTTTTACTTTTAATTAAAACTAACTTCTCTAATGCCTCACTCCTATCATGAATTAAGGTTGTTTTTAAATTAGATTTATGTTCGAGATTTTCTATCTTAAATTTTATACAAATTAATTTTTTAATAAAAATAAAAGTAGAACTCAATTATTAGTTACGAAAACTAATACAAATTTTTTATTTTTAATCATATATTTTTTCTTATAAATAATTCATTTTTATAAAATTTAAGACAAACTCAAAATCAAGTCGAAAAATCTCAAACTCAAACACTATCCAATCCCACCTTTAAAGTTTGCAATTATTATCTTTGTTTCTTTGCTTTTGTTTGAGAATATGTTATATGTGTTGTTAGAATTAAGTGATGTTAATTCGTTGATAAATTAATTTAATTGATTCAAAGCATAATCGCAATCAAATATCGCATGTTTAATTAATAAGCATAATAGAAGATCACCAACAGCCAACAAAAGGGGGAAAAGATCATTATTTACCTAACACCGGATACCAACAAAAAGTACAAAAATTATTCTCAATTGTTGTTATCTACCTTATACTATCTTTACTTCAAAATATAAATTTTTTTATTTTTTATAGATTAAGGAAAAAAATAAAAGTTAGAGAACGAGATAATTATATCTATTATGAATTTAATTTAAAAAATAATTATTAAAATTGATAAAAATTAAATATTTTAAGAAAAAATAAAATAATAAAAAAACTTAGGGTGTATTTGTATTGGGTTTTACTACGAAATTCAATGCAAATTTTTTATTTTGAATCATATTTTTTATTTTATAAAAAATTTTCTCTCTCAAAATTTAAAACAAAAAATCTCAAAATAAAATACTATTCAATCTCATCCTTATATATTTTTGAAATAGAGGAGGGAGTAGGTTCTTGTGGCAAAATGAGTGGCACTGCCATAAGGATAGTAGAACAAAAATGCAAGCATGGTCACTTTATGCTAGTGAACTTGTTTTGCTTGTTTCACGTGGTCACTTGCAGAAGCAGAGACATATTGTGATGTGATAACTCAAGAATTGGACAAACCATCAACTTGAACTTCTTTTGGTGTTTCAGTGCCACTGTGCCATGCTAGGTTGTCTTCCACAGAGGTCACTCTTTGCATTATTAACAACATCAACGTGGGCTCCTTTCAGGTATATTTGAATTGTCTTTTGGTTTAAGTTTTTTTTTTTTATTTTAAAATTTATAAAAATAAATTTTAATTTTAAAAAAATATTTTTTTTGAGTTGCAATTCAGGTTCACAAAGGAAGAAAACTAATTTCTGATGTCAAGAAACGTTCTCCTTTTTGTAATGGGAGTTATCCCTATTCCCTCCTGTCTCTTACTTATAGGATAAGTAACTTTATGTTTCATTGGTTTTATTATTTTGCCATATAGTGTGGTTCATTTGTATTCAATTTAAATGGAAATTATTAACTGTAGTATATTAAATTAATAATTATAATGTATTATTTTTTTAAAATAATAAATAGAAACCTCGAATAGTGACATTAGGACCTCATTTTAAAGAGGCCTGCTAATCTTGCCGGGGATTATTCTCCAAGATGCCCGCCAAGATTGGTGGCCTATGTGTCTGGCGGGACACTTAGAATATTTGTTTTTTTTTATTTTTTCTTTCTTTTAATTTTCTTGCATTTTTCTTTTCTTTTGTAATTTTTTATCTTTTATTTTGGTTCCCATTGCATTCCATGCATTTTTTTTTCAATTTTTCTTTTTTAATTTCTCCTGTTTCAATTTGTTTTGAAGATTCTCCTTATATATAAATTTTAATCTAAAGTGTGGATCTATTGGGATTATTTCAAATAAAATTAAGTAAAATTGAAGTTTTTTAAAAATAAAATCAAGATTGAAACACTTTTCTTCTATGTTTTTAATTAACGTACATTATTTATTATCCATACAATACATGTACTAAAATATTTTTAAAAATTTAGAATCTTCAAAATAGACTTAAATTTTAGAAAAAAAGTTAAAAATTTTTAAAATTTTTAAAAATAAAGAATTTAAATAAATAAAAATAGCGCGCTAGTGTCAACAAATTTGTTTCATTTTTAACCATTCTCCACGAACTAAGAAAAACCAGAAAAATGAAAAAGGAGAGTAGTTTAAAAAATAAAAGGACTATTCTTTCTCTCTTTTCTCTTCATTTGACATCTCCAATCTTCTTTTATAATTGACCTCATAAATTGAAAAGAGCATAACGTTTAGGGAAAGAATTACTGAAAGATGGTCATTCGGTTATTAGATATATGATTAAAATGTCAAAAGAAAAGAATATGAAAGTAAAATTGAGTTAGGTTTGACGCATGAGATGAGATAGTATTTAGATTTAAATTTTTTATTTTAAAAATTTTAAAAATAAATTATTTATAAATATAAATAAAATTAAAATAAAAATTTTGTATTAAATGAAATCAATCCCGTCAAGAATATCAAGCTAAAGTCAAAAGCAATAATATGATCCATATAAGTGGTGAGTTTAGTAGTCTTAGCCTTTTGCAAACAAAATCATATTACTTTGTGTCCTTCTCCCATCATCATAAACCTTTGTCTCTTTAACAAAGCATTTTCTGACATTAATTTAATTTTTTGTCTTAAGGGGAAAATTTCTGCTACCAAATCTACAGGAATTATAGAAACATTCAAAACAACAGCGCATCAGAGTTATTTGGTTATCAAACCCAAAATTTTTCTATTTTTTTAGAAAAGTTAATTATAAAATTAACGTTCTTTTCTCACAACAGTTGAACATGAGATCCCACACAAGAACTGGATTGATTTTAATTTGCAGGCGAAAGATGGGGAAATGGACCATTGGTGCATGCTGTTTCGATTGTCGCTTCTTACTCTTTGATTTTGGAGGCACCGAGTCCTCCGCAATGATTAAAGTTCTCTTCCTCCTCCTCCACAAAAATGAACATGAGATCCCATAAAATATGAAATTTGAGTGGCTTGGAAGTTTTTAAATTAAATATTGTAAAATTTAATGTAAATTTTTATTTTAAATTTTATTTTTTATAAAATATAAAATAAAAAAATTTAAAATATAAATCTTATAATTGGACAAATTCTTCACCGACAGAAAAAAAAAAAGATTTGACTGATAAAATAAATACAATCGAAAATTAAATAAAAAATTACAAAAGAAAAAAAATAACCCCAAAGTATATGTTAGTCCTACCAAAAAAAGTTATAATGTTTAAAGATTCGAACTACTAGTAAATATTTGGCAAATATTAAAAAGAAGAAATGTCCATAAAATTTCAAATATATAAAAATCAACCCAAAAGATGTTCAAATGATTGAAAAATGCTCAGCTATGTGGAGCACAATGTCGTTATCTTTTTTGTTTGGGAACACGACGTCATCTTAACTATTCATTTTCTTTTTTTATTTTTTTTTATGAAAGACTACTCATTTTCTTAATTTGTGTTCCTAAGCCAAGTTTATATACCAACAGAGCTATTAACTGCCACAACTACTTATTTTTCATAGATACAACTTGACAAATATTCGTAGAATAATGGAACTAATATTAACCGCATCTCGTATTATTAAAAATTTACTTTTATAAGATTTGAAATAGAAAAATTTTAATTTAAACTTTATCCAATACACTTTAATACTGAATTAATTTATATTCAAGAAGTCTAAATAATTTTTATGAATTATTTTTTACAAACAAATTTATGAAAAAAATATCCATAAAAGAACATAGTAAAGTGAAAATTTAATTTCAAATAAATGAAATATTAAGTAATTTCTTCATTTTTGAGTCCCATGCAATTTCTTTGTTATACTATATAAAAGGCATTGCTAAAATTCATGAACCCTACCTAAAAATACATTAAAAACAAAAATAGAATAGTATTCTTACCCTCCTTTTCTTCCACTTAGATAACGACTAATCACATTTTCCACAAATAAAAAAAAGAAGAAAAAACAGTACCCTGCGAGCATCATGGCGTACTTCCACTTCTGCAAGATGTGAACAAGCAAAGTAGACAAAGGAACAGAAAGGTCTTTAAGGTGGGGAAGACGGGATGAAATAATTGCTCTGTGAGCATGGGGGCAGGGTCGGGTCGGCGGGGTTGTGGTCTGGTGTGGAACATTTTTCTTTTTCCCTCCAAGAGATGCGGTTGACGTGTAAGAAGGAAGAAGAATAGGACCAAATTAATCAAAGCAAAGAGCAGCACCATCTGCGTCGCATTCTCAGTCGCCCGCTCTATTTGGAAGCGCTGAATGCCACGCCTTTGCCTTTGCCTTTGCTTCCCCCTCGGGTTTCCGTTAACCCCTCCCCTGCTCCCTTCCAAACTTCTTTCTTTCTTCCCTCAACGTGACCTTCATCACTTTCTCTCTTTTCAGTCTCTCTCTCTCTCTCCCCCGCTCTGCCCCCCACAAACAAAAAAAAAAAAAGGAAAAAGAAAAAAAGGAAGGAAAAAAAATAAAAATTGAAACGCCAGAAAGTTTCCACTTTTTCTCCTTTCATCATTGATTGTCACATTCAAGAATTTGTTTTCTCTTTTGGTTTTTCAATTACTCAGATCAAATAAAATCATATAATATATATATTTGTTCCTGTATATTTTTTCTTGCAAAGGAGGAAGAAAGAAGAGGTACATTTGGGTTGCTACATTTGCGCTGATCCACATTTTCAAATATCGTCCGAACCCTAATTTGAATTTGGTTGATTAATGGGTTTCAATCTAGTGAAAAATGTGAATGATGCTGGTGATGGTGATGCAGGTTTTGTTATTTGAAATGTAACATTCAGGATTAGAGAATGACTAATCGGATGGACTTTTCCCAGGTAATGTGGGAGCCCATCTAGCATTGATCATCAGGTTCCTTTCTGCGTATTAATTTGTGACTGTTTTTGCTCCTGCACATTTCAAAATTCATTTGATCGTGTACGAGACTTGATAAAGTTTTTGGCTTTTTGAATCTGCACATGCATTCGCGTTCTGTATTGCCTTTAACTATGATGGCGAATCCATGCGTGTTTCAGGGAGACGGTGGTGCCTGTGGTAAACCGCCTCCACCGGCTGGGACCAATGAAAGCTTGTTTTCACGTGGTAATAATAAGGTAAATTTTGATCTTGGCAATTGGATTCTTTTTTTCTATTTTTTCCGCAGAGGTAATATTTTGGGAAGAAATCCTTTTTGGTGATTCTGTTTTGTATTTTGATATCTGAATTAGAAACTCTTTATTTTGCTTGCAGGTTTATAAAAGTGGTCCTCTGTTTTTGTCATCCAAAGGTGCCGCGTCTCTTCTTAATTGCTTGTTTACTTTGGGAATGAACAACTTATTCGTCCTAAAACAAGATTTTTTTTTGGCAGTAACATATTCCCATCTCCAGAAAGTTTACTCATTTGTTTTCTTCTGATTCCTTCTTGCGGGTGCAAAATTTGTTGAATGTTGGATCACCGCTGTTTCTCCGGCTTTATAATATTCTGATTTAAGAACTGAACTAAAATTTAGAGCTTGTTGTTTTGCACCTCAGTGAAAATTGTTCTGCTGGCTGTGTGTCTTAATATGTTCGAGAGGATACTGGGAACTTAGTTTATTCAAAGTATGATAGTGGTGGAATTAGAAGAATGCACACGGAAAGAAATAAGAAAGGAAAATAGTAGGGAAGGAAAACAGTGCAGTTGGAAGTAGGTCTTTCGAAGGAGGAATGCCATGTCTGAGGGAATAGGTATCCTTCTAGCCTGTCAGCACACCAATACTTTGTGCAAGAATGACCTTGATGGTGAGAAAAACATGTCCCTTTTTGTAAGGCCTGATGAAGTCTCTTTTCTAAGCTAGATCCAACTGTAACCAGTTGAAATTCAACAAGAGCCAACTAGATAAAGGTCCTGTATTCAAGTCTAGCCTTACCGCTCACTGCACATAGGCTTGGCAAATTTTCAATTTGCTCTTATACACTGAATTAACATCATATTATAACTGACATCTTTTACCCAATAGGATTATTATAATATTTGCTGTTGGTGTGCTCTTAACCAGTGCTGATGAACCTTTTTCAGATTTTCTCGAATATAAACTCATTTCTGAAGGTCTTTTGCTTGGTTTGCATGCAGGAATTGGGTGGACATCATGGAAGAAGAGATGGTTCATCCTAACACGAACATCATTGGTGTTCTTTAGGAGTGACCCTGTAAGTTTCCATTTTTATATTAAGTTGGACTATTGTTTGAGAATAACCTGGTTTATACCTTTTCTGTGCATGTGTGATGTGGGATATAAATTCTTTTATATGGCTATATGAGCCTTTTTGACTTCTGGCTTCTGTTTTCTTCTGATTGATAATATGCTTAATTATCTACTGTATCATAATATTTCTTAAGAATATACAGCTAGTTGATCTTGCATCTATTGCTGATTCTTCTTTTATATGGCTATACGAGCCTTTTTGACTTCTGGCTTCTGTTTTCTTCTGATTGATAATATGCTTAATTATCTACTGTATCATAATATTTCTTAAGAATATAAAGCTAGTTGATCTTGCATCTATTGCTGATTGCACTGACATAATGTTATACTGAAAATTTATTCTATTTTAAGGTGAAAATTCATACTCCCTCTTGATTCATGTGCTTCAGTGATTAGCTACATCTTTTTTTTTAAAACTATGGAGTCTTCTTCCATGCCTATATCTTCGTTGGTAGTGTTGTATTTTGAAGAAACTACTGTAGTGGATCCTTTACAGCACGGGGTGGACTTTGTTTAAGCTTACTTGCATTTATTTAGCAATATGTGAAAAAATTATACCTCCTCAACACATTCGATATGGCCGTATGGGCAGTTGATTTCTCTTTGGAACTGTTTTGTCCAAGTCTTGGTCCTCATATTTGCTTCCCTTCCTGTCCTTGTAACCATAAAGTACATGAAGTAGCAACGGTTAATTTTGGATAAATAGACTTCGACTTTGATCTCCTTTAGTGGTTTGGTTTTGGATAAAATTTGATTTCCTTAAATCAGCTTTAACTTGAGAATAAAATAGAGCCATCTCAATTAGCTTAAATACGTGACTTCCAATGTCATTGGTAATGAAATAAGCAATATACCTTGTGGAGATATCAGAACCTTTAAAATTGCTATAATCTTTGGTATTAGATTGAAGAATGCTTAGAGATTTTCCTTGATATTCTCAGAATGCTATTCCTCAGAAGAGCAGTGAAGTGAATTTAACTCTTGGCGGTATTGATCTCAACAGTTCAGGCAGGTTGGCTTGTTCTATACATCTATTTATTTTACTTTCTCGTTTTTCAGCATATCTTATTCAATTTCTCTTGTAACATGTGTGTGGAATTTTTAAACAAATATTAAAATTTTTTAGTTATTTTTATAGTGATAATTATTTCAAATTATGCTGCTTATCATGTTATTATTAAAACAAAATGCTCAGTGTGGTTGTTAAAGAGGATAAGAAGCTATTGACTGTGCTCTTTCCTGATGGTCGTGATGGGCGAGGCGATGGGCGAGCTTTTACTCTCAAGGTACCTTTGCCTTCCCCTTTTCTTTGAGACCTACATGCTGAATATATATCAATTCTCATTTTGAAGGTTGCCTGCTATGTTTTATTTTCTTGATGATGTTTCCATTTCATATTTCTTGCTTTGAAACTTTATCTTGATTAGCTTGGGAACTGGAAACTATAATCTGATTCCTGTTCTGTTTTATTGTTTGACTTGCTAATTCCATTATACATATGGCATTACTGCCTGACAAAATCTTCAAGCTTATTAAAACTTTGTTCTGATGCTTACTTGGGGAATTCTAGATTCAATACATGGTTTACTTGAAATGTAGCCTGGATAGTCCATTTTTGTTTCACGCTAGGGCTTTCTTCTTAGATTCTTGTGAATGGAATTTAAAGTAGAATTCCTCTTATGCGTTGCTTTCAAGGATCTCTAAATCATTTGATAAATACCACATTTAATTATGATTTATTTCTTTTTTGTTTCTTTTTCCTTTTTCTTTTTGAAAATTCTTTCGGTTTGTACTTTTTCCATAGTCTTGGCTATACAGCTATTCTGCCTGCAGTCAATTGAAATCAATAGATATAAGTTCTCTTACTTGTGACTAGTTGTGAGCGGGCAACCCCAAGTCTAACATCTACCACGTCAATTGTTATGTTAGAAAGTTTCATAGTATTTAAGGCCAAGAACAAATAGATATCAGCAGCCAAAATAATATGTTTTCTTTCATAATAAGAGATGTTATAGGCATTTAATTTGAAGTATTTGTGTACAATTGTGAATGAAGCAATTTAAAACATAGTAGTTCACCTGTACATTGCTATTAGCAATATCCTTCCTGAAACCCCTATCCTGACCTGGTAGGAGGAAAAGAGAGATCGGTCTTTTTCTATCTGATTACTTCTGGATATGCATCTATAGCTAAGCAGTAGTATATCTAGTTGGTGTCAAATTTTACTCATCAACTCGAGGAAACTTGTTTTCATGTGGAGAAATCAAAAGCTGAGGTGATGACATATAGTTGTCTAAGTTAATGAAGCCCACTGTTTGGGAATATGATGATAGGCTCCTTCTCATATCTCCTTCTTGGCGAAGTATCTTTTTTGACTAATGACATACAGCAGAGCTGATCTAGCACTTTGAAACACATGCCTTTTGTGTTAATCTTATTAACAGTTGCTTGTATTTGAAGTGGGTGGTCCACTATTTTTCCTGGGCACTTTTGGTATTGCATGCTGACATCTCGTGTTATCACAGGCAGAAACGTTGGAAGACTTGTATGAATGGAAGACTGCTCTTGAGGAAGCTTTGTCAAGTGCCCCAAGCGCTGCTCTTTTTGTGGGCCAGAATGGAATATTCAGGAACGATCAGGGCAATGCAATTGATGCTTCTCCAGAACAATGTTAGTTTTTTTATATTATCTTTATACTTTCTCATGTATGACTTTTAATAATATTCGTCATGTATATATGTTGTCTTTATTTTGTTTTTTCTTAATAGTTTATTGCCAGTAATCAGTCACTAGCTTGGCAGTTTTATGACTCGGAGGCTTTGCCATTTCTTTTCAGTGCTTTATTATGCTGAATTCTGCAATATGTGTCCATATGCTTCTTCCAATTTCCAATGAAAACAAAAAAAATAAGCTTTTTACCATGAGTTGTATACTTCTTCTCAATCTCGCTAGTTTTTCGATTCATCTGCTACTGCTTCACATCTTTCTTCCTATATCTAGGACATTATAAAAGAAGCAATTAGTAACTCGTTAATCGGAAAATATTGAGATCTTTAGAGTAATGCCAACTAACAACATACTGATAGCATTATATGTGTAATTCCATTCTAAACATGTAAGTGTTATAAATAATTCATCTGCTTCCATGATTTTATAGAAAGCAAATTCATGACATTCTCTTCAATATAAAAACCCTTCAAACATTTGCACTCTTATAGCTTTATTTCCTTTGGGCATTTCTATATTAACTGTTACTACTATTGAAAGATTAGTTTTGTGCCTGAATTTATCGCCACTGTTACTACTGTTGAGTATGATCTGCTTTTTAACCCCAAGCACAGTGAAGGATAGACAACCAGTGAAATCCTTAGTCCTTGGTCGCCCAATTTTACTCGCCTTGGAAGATATAGATGGAACTCCTTCTTTCTTGGAGAAAGCCCTCAGGTTCATGGAAGAACATGGTAAGGTTCTCTTTTAAGATCAGATTATGCTTTGTAATCTATCTTATGTTTATTGCTGATCTTCTGAGGTCTCAATCTGAATTATCAAATTTGCACATTTGACATCCTGTTCTTTGCAAGAAAGAAGTAGAAGTTGCAGCTTCTAGGTAGA
Organism: Rauvolfia tetraphylla; assembly: GCA_030512225.1. Classification (NCBI taxonomy): domain Eukaryota; kingdom Viridiplantae; phylum Streptophyta; class Magnoliopsida; order Gentianales; family Apocynaceae; genus Rauvolfia; species Rauvolfia tetraphylla. The sequence goes on along the minus strand of JAJQKT010000058.1, from coordinate 4,964,402 downwards.
CTGCCTTTGAATATTACAAAAATTTAGGTTCATTTGTCCACAATTCTTAAGCTGATGGAGAATTTTAAGAATAATGTATTGTGAGATCCTTGGATTTCAAAATTTCCTTCCTATTAGCTTCTTCTACTTGAAAAAGCAGTATGAAAAACTGGAAAATAATCTGACACTAGCTGTTTCCAAAGTGCATGATGCTGGAGTCTCCCGCAATCAAATTGTCTTTATATCAGCACAAGATGATCTGAAATCTTCTTAGAAGTTCATGATGAAAAACTGGGGTTGTGGTAAAACACTTCATAGTTGGTCGACTGTTAGCTTCCATGCATCTGGTTTTGTTTAACTTCTCCTGTTCACATTCTCCTGTAGCATGGTAATTGCCTGACCAGCAGCAGATCCTATTCTTATGCTTGAAAAGAATTATTTACAATAACTGTTGGCTAGAGATCTTTTGAGCAACTATTTGGCATATAGGAGAAAATTTCTTTATGTCAGTTGTTCTTTAGCCTTTATATACATAGAAATGCTTCTGATATGGAATGTCTGCAGGAAGGATGGCCAAATTATGTCTCACTGAGAAAAAAAGAAAATAAAAGGCAAAACACCTACTTTACACTTGTATCACACCCTTCAACAATGTTGGAAGACATGAAGCCATAACCATGACGGCAAATTCTGCTATTTTCTTGACCACACACCTAATCATAATTACCTAGTTCGGGATTCATGATATGATAAAGACATCAAGCATTCATTATAATTAAGACCAGGCACTCAGTAGAAGGCATGAACATGCTACAAAGCCGCATACATGCATTCATTGCAGGGATAACCACGTTAAAAGTAGAAATGAGTTCTCACAGAGGCTTTGTGAAAAGAACCATTTGAGATGGCCTTTAACTTGCCCACTTTTGTGGATAGATCATAGAGTGCATGATAGATATTAACATGGGGACATGAAGTAGACAACACTTAATACTTGAGCAGCTAGTATGTATAGATGTATTCTTCCACGAACTGGTCTGGGTTAAGCCATGACTTTCTCTGCCATTCTTCGTGTATGTTGATGTATGGATTAGATTAGTCTAAAATTTGCATGGGAATCTCTTGACATCAATATTCTGTGTTTTCAGCTTGATCTGGATGTATAGGATATATACACCTAGTCTTTTACTTCATAAGAATGGAACAATATGCGATGTGTTTCCCCTTCGTCCAAGGTTGTCATTTCTGTTTTATCAACCTATAAGGTTCTTTATCTCCAATTTTTAGATTTTTCAAGCTTTCTGATCTCTTTTTGTTGTGCTACTGTTCTATGTGTGTAACCTTCTTGAAAAGCCTGTGTCTTGCTTTTATGCACCCTGCCTTTGGAACTTCCTCTTATAGCTGACATAATGGTCCTTAAATTGCATACATGTCAGGGATAAGTCGTCTTCCCCTCCATAAAGTAAGAAAGACAATGTATACTTGCAGTTTTCTTGATAAGTTCATCATGCTTATTTAACAGTTCTCATTTCAGGAGTTAGAGTTGAAGGCATCTTACGGCAAGCTGCAGATGTTGATGATGTTGAATGCCGAATTCGTGAATATGAACAGGGTTTGTAAGCTTGAGTGACTGGCTATCATATTTTTAATTCTGTTGTTGGTTTAGCATTGGAAAGAATTGTTTGATGTGTCTCTGAATTACTTTCAGCTATATAATTTAAGCCCCAAATTTTATGTTTGGTAGTGGTTGACTGATGAAATAAATTTCAGTTTAATTTAAACATGAAATCCATCAGTTTTCTCTGTTTCTGCTAATGTGGAAGTCTACCATCCTTATTTTGCTGAATGCTCTCTCAGAGCTAATGGGTTGTCTTTGGATATCAATACCCCTTGTTCCTTTCGCTAGCTTATCAAATGTTTTTGCCCCAAATGGAGGCAACAAATTCTGGAATACAAATTAAAGCACCCTTAGTTTTCTGTTCTTTTCTACTCATGCAAAATCTGTATCACATTCTTAAGGTAAGCAAGATGATTGGTGCAGAAACTGATGAGGTTAATGTGGAGAGTAAGTTGGTGCCTTTTCTCTATAAGTAGTTTTCCTACGTTTCTCTGGAAGCTTCGAAATGTAAATGAAGAACTTTCCCTGCCATTTCCACCTTTGGAACCACCCCCACCCCCACACCCACAAAAGGAAAAAGGAGAGAAAAAAAAAGAAAAGGAAAAGTGCCTTCTCTCTATAAGGTACTTCTTGCTGAAACAGTTTGTAGTTTGGTAATCCCTCAAACATAGTTGAAGAGAAGTTCTCGACCCTTGTGGCACTTCTTTAGAATTGTCAAAACCTTGAACAACCAAGATCTTCTTAATTAGAAACTGTCCAGTTATTTCTTCTCAGTATAAATCTTATTAAAGATATTGTGCCACTTTTAGGGAAAAGAAACACTTCTGGTGTATATCAATTGTGAAAAGCTAACATGAATATATGTTTGTGTTGTTTTTATTATAGGGAAAGTGGAATTTTCTCCAGCAGAAGATCCACATGTTATAGCTGACTGCGTGAAGGTGTGTTCTTCAGTTATAACAAATTTGTATGTTGCACTTGATATTTTTCACTGTCTTATGAGTGAATTTCTTGTTGTGCTGTGCAGTATGTTCTCCGTGAGTTGCCATCATCTCCAGTTCCTGCATCTTGCTGCAATGCCCTACTCGAAGCATGTCGTAAGTAGTCATCGTAGAGATAATGCTCTTTGCTATCTTTATCATTTCTTCCTAAGATAAAATTGTGAATTCTTGCCTCAAGGAGAGAAGAGAAATATTTCTGATGATGATTTTCTTGAATTATATTGTTTCTAATGCATTACATTGAGCCCCCCTTCCATGGAAAAGAAAAGGTCAGTATATATACTTCTCTGGTCAGTCTATCATGGTAGTTCTTAGAATCATTTATTCTAACCTAATATCCAGAAATGAGTTCTTTTTGCAAATATGCTTTTTCCAGTTTTAAGCGCATTAGAGGGTTTTATGATATTTGTGACCATTGTCATGCTAGCATGATCCTCGTTCAACCATCTTGCTTTTGGGAGATTTGCCTTCTTGTATAGGAGAGGAAACTATAAGATATTCCACTACACCATCATACACTGTGAGTTTGCATGTATCCCTTGTAAAAGCTTCATGCTTGAAAAGAGAGAGAAGATAGTTGTAAACTTTAGGACTCTGGCTTACAGGAATATCGGTGGAAGTGTTAAGATATCTTGTGCATGTCATATCAGGTGGTTATAGTAAACCACCATCCAAAATACTTGGAGGGCTCTATAGAGTGGCTAAAGGCACATGATCATTAGTTTCTTGATCTTCTAGTTTAAAATTGACATGGTAAGGTTCTTGTAAGAAGAATTATTAAACCTTATAAAGAAGTGCTGAGACCAGCTTTGTCTTTTTAGGAGGAGGATTTCTGGAAATGTTGGGCTGGGAACAAAAGCTTATTTTTCTTGTTTTTGTACAACAGTCTTCCATAACTAGACCTGAATTTATAGTCATTTCAAGTAGTTGAGTATCTATTGTGCTTTAGGCCTTCCCATTTTCTCATATTAATTTGTTACATTACTGCTGGAATTTCTATTTGACTGAAACATTGAAGTCACTTACCAAAAAAAAAAAAAAAAAAAAAAGAACCATTGTAGTCATCCACATGATGAAAATGAAAAAGTACAAGAAAGAGGATGAGACAATGTGAAATCTCAACATGTAAATTGAATTTCATGGAAGCAACTCAAGCTCTTTGTAAATTTGTAAATGTAATGTCTCCTAAAACACCTGAGAATAAAGAAAAACAGCTTTATCCAAAGTAATTCAGTAGGCATATACTTATCTTTAAAAATCTTGTCATTCTTTTCTTAACCGTATGGTCCAAAAAATTGAGTCATCCACTTAGGACTTCTCTCAATCACAATAGGCAGAGAAAAGCCAGACAATCTGCATGACCTGTTGGATCTTCTCTCTCTAAGAGTAAAATGAGATTTTGGTTAAATAAATGATCTATCTTTATTGGAATGAGCAAATGGACAGGCCAAAACAGAAAAGGGATATGTAAATCTTCCCTGCTGATGACCCTTTGTTCAACCATGTGATAAGAATATGTCAATCTAGTCCTGCATTTACATGAAGTTAGCTGCCATGATGCTTGGTATCATACATGGCATGGAAGTTGACGTGCTGGAAAAATTTCCCTCTGGATCTTCTTACCAAGTAGAATTCCAATAAGAAATTCTTTGTTTAAGCAAAACACCACAAAATGGAAGTTATTATAAGATTGTAATGTCCAGGTATAATACAAAATTTGAAGGATATTGCAAAAGAAATACCTTTTAAGAATGCTTTTTAGTTATTCATGAAAGTTTTGCTCAATCTTTAACAATCAGAATATCTGGCTATGTGTTTCCCTATGTATTTGCCATTGAGTTTTGAAACGAAAATAGATGAATGGCTAGGTTTACACCAGAAATTGCCGTCAATAGCTTCATTGTGATCCCTGAGATTAATATTAGTATTTTTGGTTGAAAGTTTGAAGAACAGTGTAGATTCTCATTCTTCTGTTTCTCATAAATGTTTAGCAAATAAAAGAGAACCAAACCCTAACTGATGTTCTGGGTATTCTTCTTTCCCCTGGCCTATCAAAGTGGGAGTTACTTTAGTGTATTATGTCATGTTAGTTGTTTTGTTTGGCAACATAATGATAGTTTTGTGTCATGTCTAGATGCTGAATCATGTTGTTTAACATAAAATAATTTTATGTTATGATTTAGGAACTGAGCGTAGCATGAGGGTCTCGGCAATGCGTACAGCTATATGTGAGACATTCCCAGAGCCGAATCGTCGCTTATTGCAAAGGTAGCTGAAATGGCTACAGTTTTGGTTTCTTTTTTCCTTTTATGTGTCATGTTGGGATTTAATTGACTGCTCAACTTGGCTGATTCTTTGATCCTCTTTTCTCTTTTGTAAGTTGATGCTCCATATCAAATGGATATATGCATAAGCAAGCAAACCTCTGCCATTAATTTTCTGTTGTCACATTATCTCCCTGAAACTTTCAAATTCAGTTGTGCTTTAGTCATTGCTCCATATAAACCAAACATAGGCAGAAATAAGCAAGCCTATATCATTAATTTCAATTTTACCTTTTATTCAGAAAATTATCTATCTTTGGATGTTTCTTTGAGATTTTTCAAAATTTTAAAGCGGCAACAAAGTTTCAACCCAAAAACTATAGTGTAATAGCACCTACTTGTAATTTGAAGCAATAGGCTGCTGAATGATGTCAAAGAGAGGAAACTACTTAAATTTTGATGGCAAGCAAAGAAAAAACATAAGCTCCAAAAATCCAATTCCTTGCCTGTAGGAGTCTAGGAATCTGACAAAAGCTACCTGAAACTCCAAAATAAAATCTCCATCTATATGAATGCTAAGCTGGTCCTTAATTGCCCATAATTTCCTCCTAATATATAAAAGGACTCCTAGCATAACCTGTAGCTGATAGAAATTTGATTTTGAAGAAAAATCTCGTCCTTAGCCTCTCAAAATATACCAACTATAAGTCATCCTTGAGAGACAAATTTTATTGCTACTTTGCTCAGTCATTGACTTTGTTGAGGATACTTGGGATATTCAGGTTGTAGCAGATCTAAGATAAAAATTTCTTTCATTTCTCTTTTAATTGGATTCTTTGACTCTTGAGAGTTTATTCGAATAATAATTTAACCTGTATTCTTTCTTCCTCTCTCTATTAAATAGTGAATCATTAAGCAGCTGACAACATGTCTAGTTGCTCATGCAATTTACTTTTTAAGTAATCCTGTTAATATGTGGTAAGTGACTCTAAAGAAGCTTGTTTTTCTTTCTTTTTTCTTTGTTAGCATCAAGCAATTTTACCCTTTATTTTCAGCTCTCTGTTCAGTCATCCTTTCTTTTGTCGTGAAATTCCATTTTCAGGCATGTAATTTGAGAAAGACTTGGGATTTTGTGTTCATTTTCATTGGTTTTATAGGATTAGCAGTAAAGTATATAGGTGTTGAAGAAGGGAAGCACGTTAAAATAAAGCAGTGGCTATGTTGGCCAAAGTACTTGCAGTTTTCCCTAGACCTATTATATTCTCGGAGCTCATCTCAGAAGTTGAAGCTTGTTAATTATAGGTCAAGAAATATATTGTCTACTAAACCTTGTAACACAGGAACTGTTACAAGAGCTATTTGGTTGCTTTGTTTTATCAAATTCCATTCATCAGATTACCATTCATGCAATTTCACTTCACCTTATTGCAATTTTAGTAGAAACATCAATGTAGTTTCTTTATCCCAGAATTCTTATGATGATGCAAGCTGTGGCTTCTCACAAGGCTGAGAACCGGATGAGCATTTCAGCTGTGGCAGCCTGCATGGCACCTCTGCTTCTTAGGCCCCTCCTGGCTGGTGATTGTGAACTTGAACATAATTTTGATATGGGGGGTGATGGTTCAGTTCAACTTCTACAGGCTGCTGCCGCAGCAAACCATGCACAAGCAATTGTTATCACTTTACTTGAGGAATATAATGGCTTATTTGGGGTATGCTTCTTATCTAAGTAAAATTATTCCGTTAATATGGAAGTGAAGTGTTCACGTGAGACAAAGTTTCGCATGCAAAAACAAATAAAACAAGACAAATAGCTAAGATAACATCATCTAGCTTTGCTGACAGCAGTCTAACTACTATTATAACTCAAAGAATGTTACCCACTGACTTGGGCAGAAATTTTCTGAAATAGTTATCCAGTTTTGGAAGCTATGTCCCAGGAATATAATTATACAAGCTAAGACAGTGACAGCATTTTGAAGATGTTTTATGCAACTCTTTGTCTTTTGTTAGGTGGGAAGGCTTGTAGGCAATCGTTTTGGGATCCTCTGAGAAGTGGAAAAGATAAAGGCTACTAGGTCATGAATTACAGGAGGGTTGGGTTGAAAGTTCTACTGAATGACGGCTTCCAGTTTAATTCTTAGAAAATTTCTAGTCAATTATGAGTCTATGACATGATAATGAAGAGTAAACATTATTCTTCAATATCTTTCTACAACTGAACTTGTTCTAGTGTTCTTCAATTCTTTTTCATACAATCAACTACTGGAGATATTTGCAGGAAGGCTCTGTTTCAGCAGGCATTTACTCTGATTCAGAAGAGAGTGGTACTGAGACTGAAGAACTTACTGAAGATGATGAGGCATACGAAGATGATGAAGATGATTATACGACAGAGGACTCTGACGCTGATGCAGATGATTACATTGAACATGAGTCCAATTTAAGTGCAATTAGTACCGGGTTTCGTGGAACAGGAGAGGACAATAAAGTGAGTTTCTCTATCTTTGAAACTGAGTGTCTACGTGAATAAAAAATTCACATTTTTGCTGTTTTTCTTGTCCCTGCTGGTCACCTTGTGAGGGATAGTGGGAGGGGAGGGAGGGAGTGGTTTACTGTATTTTCGGTGTACATTTGCAGTTTTAATATGTATGTTCTGGGATCTGACAACCATGTTGATTTTGAGTGCTTCTGATTTTCTGATATTATTTTTTTCTTCATTATAATTGTTCTCGTCCTTTTTTTCTTTTGGCCCCCCTTTTCTTTTGTTACTGCATCTAGCAATTGCTGTCTAATTTTCTGTGATCCACGTTTAGATAGGATTGAAGCCTATCATGTTTTCTTTTTATGATGCCTCTGGTGACCCAAGATTAAAACTGCTGATTCCTTATGCACATATGACATTAGTTTTTGAATCTTTCTTTCTTCCCCCCTCTTGGTTAGTTATCCTTCGTACATTCAGTAATAGAATATCAATCCATCATCAGCTGATGCGATTGATCTTGCCCATAGGTAATCATGGCAACACTGACTTCCTAGTTATGGGACATTACTCAGTGAACCAATACTGTCTACTTTTAGTCACGTTGTCTGAACTTGGTATTAATCCATCAGTTTTTCCCTTTTTTATATATGTTTACTACAAGAAAATATTCGGTACTTCTTATCTATATCTTAGAACCTAGGGTGGAAGACAAGTGTACATGGTATGGGTCTTCTCAAATTTTATAGTTTACATAAGTTGGCACTTGGGGTCTATGTCTATTTGGCAGACAGCTACTAGAAGTTCTTAATATTTTCTTGTCCAGTGTTTCTCCCACTAAATTTTTGTCATTTTTGTTTGACATTCCTCTTCTTTTTGCTGTTAACTAAGATGTAATAGTGAAATCACCATATTTATAAATTCATCTGTTTCTTTAAGAGTATTTCCAGGACTTGATTTCTGTTTCTTTATTCACCAGTTCTCCCCTCCTCCTCAACCCTACCCTCCAAACCGAAAAAGAGAAAAGGAGAAGCAATTTAAAAGAAAATATATTATGTTAATCCTTTAAATTGAAGCTGCAGGGATCTAGATGTTCAAATTCAGGTTCCATTTCTCCTGAAGTGGATAATGCTCATGTACCTAATCAGAAATCGACACCAAGTCCGCCTTGGACTGGTGAGCTCCAACAGGATCGCATGAAAATGAGTAACAATCTTCCAAGACAAAGTAATGATGTTTCAAGAAAGGAAGCTGATAGGTCAGATGACCTGTCACTTGCTGATCATTCTGAAACTTCTAAAATGTCCTCAGATGTATTAATTGGACCAACTAGCACTGTTCATTGCGGAACTGTCTGGGGTCATGCTACTGTGAGTATTTTGATTCTCTCTTCTTCCCTTTTGTGCCTTGCGATTTAAATTATTTTTTCCTTTGTCTTCTTGAGTTACATGGACTTTGTAATAATGCCTATCCCAGTTGAACCAACTTGCTCTTCTAAGTAACTCCTCTTTCCGGGTCTTTATTTTTCCACGGTGTGACATTTTTCTTTTACTAACAATATCTGTTGTTCATGTTTTCTGTTGAGTCTAGGGACAGAAGAACCTTCCGATGGAATCTATTGATCATCAGTTTGAAGATCAGTAAGTCATGCATTTACAGCATTTTTAAGGAAAGATCATTATACATTCTCTATTTGAACTTTTAGTCTCATATCTAGACTGGACTTTTCCTTGTCATGCTTATTCTTGATTAAGTGATAACTTTGTAATATGCTGGAGGGGATTTCTTCTGTATTTCTCCTGCATTATTAGGGGATTTATGTTATGAATTCTTGCAGTGTCCTTGTTCAATTTTGAAAACATATCCATCATTATCAAACACAAAGTTCATTATCTACTCTGGCTCAATTTTTATGAAGCATAGATGTTGGCTTTTGATACATGGGCATCATTTTGTCATAGTAATTTACTTGGGAATGGCTGGGTAAAGTATAATCTGAAGGGTGTGGAAATGCAGTTGCTTATTCATATGAAAAGTATTGTGTTAAATGTGGAATGTATTCTAGCACCCATGGTTGTTTTACGCATGCTGGTGATATGAACATAACCTTAATCATACATAAAACACTAGTTTCCCTAGTTTTCTTGCAGGACCTTAGGTCGCAGAAGCTTGTAATTCTACTGCTGTTTTTTCCTTTTGATTATTAGGATAGAAGATTCTATGTATTCAGAAAATAACTTGTCAATTGAATGAAATTGCTAACCATTACTATGCACATTGCTTAGTTGTGTTGTGAGCTTCAGAGTCATTGATATGAGGTCTTATAGATATGGCAGATTGTATATGATCATTATTTCCCATCGCAGAAAGCGAGATTTATGTTGGTGGCAGATGCTATTGAAGTACCAGTGCTCTTAGATGTTAGTTATGAGCTGCTTTGTGTGCACGACTAAAAAAGTGGAGCCTCTGTAATCTTTGATCTTTATTATATTCTGTGTTCTTTATGAACAATACAGAAGAAATCTTCAATTGAGTTTCTGCCTGTTATTTTGGAAATCTGATGATTTTACTAGAAACTAACCTATCTGGCTTTAGCTATTGCATAGATCCTTCCAAATATATTAAATATTGTTCTTGACTTGGACATGTTATTTTCATTTTATTCTCATTCTGTTTGGTCAGAAATAATCTGAAATTTGAACATGTTTGTGACTATTCCAATTTAAATTCTGATTAGAGCTGAAATCAAAAAGCTTGAGGCAACCAAGAGTGATTTGCAACGGAGAATCACAGAGGAGGTAGCTCTTTTCCATTGGTTCATCTGTGAAGTCCTTATATGCAATATTTTGGCAACTACTAATTTATTGACTTATTGCTATGTAGACTAAGGAGAATGCACGTTTGCAAGAAAGTTTGGAGAAGCGGAAGAATACCCTGCATGAGCATCGTATAGCTCTTGAGAAAGATGTATGTGCTAAATTTTTTGTTCTACCCTCTCCCTCTGTATAACTTGGTTGGTGCACTATTACTTTAAAGGGTTAGCTATCAGATAATGCAAGAATTGATTTTATTCTCAACCAGAAATGGGCTTGCATGAAACATTTCTAGGGCTTGTAACTTTCAGTTTTTCTTTTATCTCTTTGAGAATTTTAAAGGGAATGATGTTTCAGCTTGTAATATTTATCATTTTCCTTTAGGCTTTAAAAGAGATTATGAAATGTAACTTGTTGCCATTCTCTTTCTTCTTCTTCTTACCCATTATAGAAGGCTGGAAAGTTCTTACCCTTTGGAGGGGGAAAATAATTGACATGGGTGTAATGAACATTTCCATCAAAAAGAAGTGTTTACATGATATACGATATCATGGAATTATAGTAGATTATAAAATTGACAATAATAACGTAATAATTTCTTGAATCTGTGGACTGATATGAAATCTCTTTACTCCTCCATTGTTACATAGATTCTCTTTGTAGTTTATGAGTTACTAGATTGAATTGCATGGGCAAGATGGCTATTTGTTTCTTGGAAGAGTTCTAAAGTCAACCACAATGGCAGTTTCAGAATTTTACGTGTGCAAGCATACATGTTTAGCACTTCAAAATATCATTGAGTAATTTGTCTCTGTATATACCAGGAGACTGCAAATTGCCTGCAGTTATACAGTCATTTCTCCAGTAGTCCGGTATGTTCAAGTATAACTGACTGTATGTAGTTGTTGGAACATGTAAAAGTTAAAAGCATGTTATAGATGTCTATGATTTGGTAAAAGACCTCCATACCCTTCCTTAATAAATTTCTCAAGCTATATCTTCTTGCAGTTTACTCCTGTCTGTTAAAGTCAATGGTTTCCCCTTGCATTTCAAGCTGTATCATTACTGAGTTTGATGCAGATTGAAATATCTACCTCTTGCTATTTGTTTTCTTACAGAGAAAGATAGGAGCAGTGTTTCAGTTACCATCCGGACAGTGGCAGAAGCACCACTTTACTCACTATCTAAATAATGCTAGGAGCATTGCAGCCTTTTTTAGTCACTAAGTTATAGTATGAGCACCACTTTAGTCCCTATCTAAATACTAGATGGGAACAGCATTTTTGCGTAGAAAAGAATGCATCACTTTAGGGTTTCTGAAATGTAGAGTACAGGTAAAGCTGTAAGAGCGAGCTTTGTTTTTCTTTCTTCTTCTCACTGCTTTTAAGTGTTTCTGCAGAACAGCTTCCGAAGTAAGTCTCCCGATTGTAACTGAAAAATTACGATGTTCCACTGATTGTAATCTAGTGAGTTGGTCTTTAAGATTATAATCTATTAGAAAGTTATCTTGTAATATTTGTCACACATGTATCCTAGTTGCCCCAGAAAAGCTTTTCAACATCAATCTCTCTGGAATCATCTATTGCCATTTCATAGCAACTGCAAGCATAGATCTTTTCCCTCATTCTGTTTTAACATTTATACTGCCACCTTTCAAACTTATAAGATATAAATGGATGGAATAGTAGCCTACTTTCATATATCTAGTGTCATAGATGGAAGATTAGTTGGTTGATTTTATCTATTCATAACCTCATAAATGCCTTTCTGCACATTATACTAAATTAGAAGAAAGAGATCTAAATAAATGTGTGCTCTTCACAGGTAGCAAGATTACAGGAGCAGCTGGAGAAAGAAAGGGAGTTAAGAGCAGCCCTTGAATCTGGACTTAAAACATCCCATGGACAGATAGCTGCCTCATCCACGATTACTGAGAAGGTCATTATACTGCATTTCCTGGATAGATGATTTAATTATGCAGTAGATAATCAACTTGTGAATGTATCACAGGTGAGGGCTGATCTTGATGAAATTGCTCAAGCAGAGGCAGATGTTGCGTTTTTGACACAGAAGGCTGATGATCTTGGAATGCAGCTAAATCAACAACGTGAACAGAACTCAAAGTTCCAACATGATACCAGCGGTCAACAACAGTTCAGTCCTAGGAGTAAAGCAAAGAAGTAATATTGCGGCTTGTTCTTGTCACAGTTTTATTATATATGGCTGATGATGTTTCTCCTGTCAAGTGTTATCCTTTCTGTTTCCTAAGATTCCTATTTTTAGTTTATGTATTTCTCTACACTGTTGGACTAAGCTATATGCCTATTGATGCTTAGAAATGGATTCGAGTTCGAGTTTCTTATCTTTTATCACCTTCCGTGTTTACAGCAAGGATAAGCAGAAAAATGCTGAAACTGGAACTACTCAATACATTCATGAGAAGTCTGCAAGAAATAAGGTATGTATTTTTCTGGTATTGATTTTGTACCAATCAATATTGATTTCTTTGAGACATAGCAAGTAGATAAACAATTGCGTGAGGTTAACACTGCTATTGTGAAAAATACTCTTGGGCAGTATGATACTCATTTGGAGAAGACCAACAATGACAAAGAAAGGAAGCAAGAACCCACTTTTTCTGCAAATGAAAAGTCACTTCAGAACCAGCAAATAGACCAAGTACAAAATCAAAAACTTGGTGGGCCTTCGGTTACTACGTCTTCTTTGGATCAAGGTTCTGGCAGACAGACTTCTACCAGCTCTAGGAGACCTGGCGGCAGGAGTGAGGTTAGTTTTAGATTTTCTGCAAATGCATGTTGTGAGTTTCGTGCTTTAATAGATGATCTTTCCAGATTGCAAAGATTTGGAATGAACTATTAGGCAGGGATTCCTAGTTTGTCCATTATTTTGCATTATTGAGAAGTGGAGTTGTAGAAGTGAACAAGACTGCTAATAAGATATGATATCCAAGTGAAAGAGGCAACAGTTGGGGGGCAAAGCGTAAGGAATATGTTCTCTAGATAAGTAGTTCCTTTTACAAGCTTGATTCGTTCCCACTTAATTCTTGGGGCTTGTTTTATAATCATGCTAAGAAATTACTTGCACACTGTATCGAAGATTAAGTTAAAGAAAATGTGCAGTTCTTGTACAATACATGATAAGAATTCGCTGTTTCTTGAATTTGCCTCCCTTGCTCCACGCCAAGGAAAATGTAGAAACTTCCATATGACCTATTTTAGCTTGTCTAATATTCTGACCTGGAAATTCACTCCTGTCGCATGTTCTACTGACAGGGAGTAAATTCTACCTCTTCTGCATTGTCAAAACTTACCAACCGACTCAACTTCTTGAAGGAACGACGTACCCAAATTGCTAATGAGCTCCAGAACATCGATAAAAGCAGGAATTCAGGTCAGGCCAGCCAAAATCCTGAAAAAGTTAGAGGATCAGAAGCTCGCCAACCAGGTCAGCATATGGATACGATGCAAGGATCTGAAGGTCAGTCACTAGAAAATACAGAAGGATCAGGCTACTGTCCCCAATCACTTCCTAGCTCTGATAATCAATCGGATAAAGGAAGAAGAACGGACTGCCATCCAAACCTGGACACAGGGAAATCTGAATACTTCCCACTGGGAGAGAGAGGCCGATCAAAAGTTTCTCCAAGAACATATTCTAGATGATGAGGCATGGTTGTGCTCTGAGTTTGCTGTGCTGATCTACAAGTTGAGAGAAATAGCCTACGTAGTTGGAGAGTTGAGATTCAGATTGCCAAGCGATGAACATCCTTTTACTAGAGATCTTGGTGTTCTTAACAATGATTCTCAGCAGCCATGGTGAGCTACTAGCGAAGGCATTCTCCAACCGCCGTATGTAGAAAACCAGTCGTCCTTGGGACGGAAACAGAATGATTTGAAATGCTGACTAGCTGGTTTTCACTTATTTGGAAACCGCCTAGTGTATTAGCAAATGCTAATTTGCATAAACTTTCTTGTACTTGAAACTCGTACTGCAATCCTCCTTTAACCGTTGTAGGTTAACCTTTGGCTCACTGAGCAAAAGGAAATGGAAAAGTTTTGCCCTACTCACTTTGTCGGGTTTCCTTTCTCATCTTTCAGTTGTAAAGATATGCAGATGACTCATTTAACTTTGCAATAATATAGTCTGATGTCGTTGGAAATTCTGTTGTCCATCTGTGATGCCTATAGAGTCATCAAACATTTTCAAGGTTATTTGTGTATTCTGATATTTAATCAGAATTGTTTAGCAGTTTAGAAGAATCCACAATTCAGCATGTCTAAAATGAATTTAATGGATGAATTTGTGTAAAGAATGGCATTCTTGTTCAATAAATCATTACCAGTACAAAACTTGTCCTAAGAATTAGAACTCCTTAAGGATTTTCCTAACTTGCTCTAGAGTAACAAACAAAACCACAGTGAAAGGACCCTGCCTAGAAATTGTGGGAATGAAGCCCTTGTAAAGGGCCATCGGTCCTTCAGCCCTAATAGTCTTGAGGGCACAATCAATGGCTCCAGAATACGGTGGTGCCATACCTGGCTCCACCTTCATGTTCATCACCCTTGTCTTGATCACATCCACCGGGTTCGACGCCACCGACGCCACGAACCCTGCCGCAAAGCTGGCAGTCACGTGGGTCCCCAGACCATCACTCATCACCCCATGATCCAATATGGCTTCCTTAATTTGATCATATGATGCGAGCTGTGATGCAGTGACTATCATCGCCCGGTTCACTGTAAGAGTTGAACCTCGCCACAGGCTAGCAATCCCTTCTTCCCGGGACATTTTGGTAATTGCATCCACAACACCGGTATAATTCCTGCGCTGAGACATTGGAAGCCTCCCATCAGCTTGCATACGCACCATGGCCACGTCGGCAGGGTTCCCCACTGCCGCGCCGATACCGCCGGCGAGCAATCCGGCGGCGATCTTCTTGCTCAAAGGAAAATGTCCGGATGAGGGATCAGACCATTTCTGCTTAAAAACCTCGTACAAGCCCATTCTAGTAGTGGAATACAAAGTCTGGCGGAGCACGGTGGCGGAGACCCCTGAAAACAAAGCAGCGCAGCCTTCCGTCTGCAAAATCTTCATCCCAACAGACAAGGGCCCTGCTTTAACTTGCTGCCGAGCAGGCAGTGGCACTGGGTGAATGTGCATATTGTTGGCAGTAACTGATATGGCCTGAGAATTATGAAAAGCTAGAGCAGGGCGAAGAGAATAGACTTCTGGTTGCACAGTTTTAGCACTCGGAGCACTCTGTTCACCCTGAAGTTGCATCCGAACCTTAATAAGATCCAAAGGATGAGTAGTGCACCCTGCAACAATGCTAGCAATACCACCCTCAACAAAACCTTTCAAACCCATGATTTCCTTTTTCTAAATCAATGCAAAGAATGTGTCTTTTCTTGATAAAGAATCAAAGAATGGATCAGAAACTAAAATGAAGTTGATTCTTGAAAAACTATGTTAATACAATGAAGTAGAACGAGTCACAAAATGCAGTAAAAGTTGCAGGAATGGGGGCCAAAAGCCTAGGAGGAAGAGCGTGGAACGCTTAAGGTTTTCACCACATGTTCTTGGAAAATATTATGTTGAAGTTGAATGGTGCTGTGAGGGAAGAAGGTTTATGGGGAAATAATATATAGTGGTAGTAAGGTGGAGGATTGGAAACCATCCATGGGGGAGAGGAAAGTGGAAGGAAAGAAAATCTGCTCTTGTGCGCGGAGAGAAGACGCGCAGTTGAGGGCCCATAGAGTTCCTAGTGGAGGGAAATTTTGACTGCTTTAGGACCAAAAATATGACCACTGCCAAGTCAACTACTTGATTGGTAAAATTATTGCACAATGATGAGCAAACTTGATGGAATTTCAATCTCTCTAAAATCTTGTTCAACATACTAAAATTTTATTAAAAAAATGAAGAAAAGATATTTAGACCTATGTTGGCCACGGCGCACTACTATATTGATGTACAAGGTGAAAAATAAATGTAATTCGAATTATATATATATATATATATATATATATATATATTAAATATATAAATTAGATGTTTATCTTTTTTAAAATAAATATATTTCTTAATTCACATAAATAATCCTCTTGAATTAAGAGGAGTGAGTTTTGCTTCTCAAAATCAAAAAATTATGAGAAGTAGATTTTAATAATACTAGTTCTACCATTTATCTCTTTAATTAATAAAAAATAATTACTTGAAAAGAATTAATTATTTTTAATGCTAAGTTTAAATTAAACCTTCAAATTCGAACAAATAGAGTAACATTTGAAACTGCTTAACACGATTATTTTTTGCAAGAAAAATGAGATCACAAACTGCTTCATATTAGTACTCTTGACTTTGGGGCTTATTAAGAGGCCATAGAATTTAGCCTTTCCTTTTCTTTTTTTTAAAATAATATTTAGCATTTCCTTGAAGAAGAATACAAATGAGTAATGGGATAATCAGCTTTATTCGATGCCAAATGGAAGCTCAGTTCAAATTTTAGGGCCATAGTTCACTTTGGTCCAAAAAACAAATAAACCATTCTTCAAAAGGAATAAGCAAATATATGGGTGAGATTCAATAATATTTCATCATAAAATTAAATTTAAAATTTTTAAGTATAGTATTTACATATTTTTTTATAAATAATTTATTCGACGGTGCCGAGTGGAAGAGTTGTCGCTCAACGGATAAAAGTTACTCTAGGGATAACAGGCTGATCTTCCCCAAGAGCTCACATCGACGGGAAGATTTTACATATTTTTTTATAAATAATTTAACTTTTATAAAATTTAAAATAAAAATTTTGAAATAAAATTTTATGCAATCACATTAAACAAATGAATTACATTAATTCTTAAAAAAAAAGAAAGAGTGAAAGAATCAGTTAAGTTATGGCCGTCCAAAATAATAATAGTAAAGAACTGTCTTTACAGGCCAATTAATCACGTGGGGCCTAATTTTTGGTCCGTCTTAAATTAAATTAATGATCTTTGAACTTTTGATTCTTTGAATTAGTGAAACGCTTCTTCTTGGACCACTCCACTTGACTCTCTCTCCAGTCTAATAAAAAGGCTTCCAGTAGGACGACGACAAAGTCAAGTTTTTTCCTATTTTTCGCATCATCAATCTGGATTTGTTTTCTCTTTTTTTTCTTTAAGAATACTCGTTCTATTTTAAAATATAAGTTATTTTTTATAAAAAATAAATAATTTTTAGTATATCATTAATTAATTTTACTAATATAATAAAAAATAAAAAATTATATTTATAATAAAATTAATTTTTAAAATTCTCAAAAAGCTAAATATTTGAAGAAGAAAAATAAAAATTAAAATGCTTTATATTTCAAATGTCATTTCTAGCACCTAGGATTTGAGCAATTCTTTAACTCAACACCTTGATAAATAAACTATTAATGCCAATGTAAGATCATCAATCGATTTTTTTGTAGTGTCAATGTTAAAAAAGCTTTGGTTAGACCTTCCTTAGAGTAAGAGTCCAACTCTCTGCATATGCAGCCCGAACTGAATTTGAATTAGTCTTACTAATTAGCAAGGATACTGTGTTCTAAGAAGAAAAATGATATTGTGTTATGTTGCCAATGCAAGGATACAAATAGCTAAAATTGGATTTGCAAAGAAATAGTCCAAGAATCCAAATCTCTTCAGCCCAAAAAAATTGAAAAAGAAACCGTCGCCTGAGAGATTCGAACTCTCGCGGGGAAACCCCATGTACTTAGCAGGCACACGCCTTAACCACTCGGCCAAAGCGACTCACATGACCGTCGGTACAATTTGAACAATTTGATCAATTTATTGGGTTATGATTATTTTAATGACACTTTAATGAAAGGTAAATCAAAATAATTATTTGATATGACTAATTACAACTTAATTTATGTTAATAGAAACCACATAATCGAATTTGGTATTGTAATTTGAGCTACAGATTTAATTTGATTGGAATCTTCTTTTAAGTTTCAAGATGAGCTCAAACTATTGAAGCATCCTAATAAAGATTTTTTTAATTCAATATTAATAAGGATTTGGACACACGCTTGCACGTGTTACACATTTTTTCTCTCTAACTAATAATTAGTTAAAGAAAATTAATTGCACATGTGAAAAATTACTCTATAAACAATACTTATGGGATGGTCAAATCTAATCATTGGGTGTTGTTTAGGTAGCGGCGGCTCTCTTTGAGGATATGTATTGTGGGAAAAAAATTAAAATGTCAACGTTTTAACTATTGTTTCTGCTTTTAAAAAAACACCATTGTTTATGATATATGTAATAAGAATAATAATTATTTTAGGTAATAACACAAATATCCTTATTTGAATTCTAATTCAAGGTGAATTTTTTTTTAATTTTTTGTGTTTTAGTAGGGTATCCTTTCGGATTGCGTTTTGTCCCGACCAAACAGTAATTTAGTTTTACTTTTTTATCTTACAAAAAATTTACTTTCTCAAAATTCAAGACAAAAAATTTCAAATACAAACCTAATATAAAGAATAACTTTTGTGAGAAGAAATATGAAACTAGAAGTAAAAAAAATAGAAAAAATAGAAGAGTATTTAGATTGATTATAAGAAAAGATAATGATTTTACATTACAATAAAAAATAAAAATTACAAATTCAGAAAAAACTCGCATATTCCAAGAAATAAGAATCACATACAAGATTAGTGATCTTAGGACCAAGCCCCTTAATTAATTAAATCGATATTAACTAAATGTATAGCCATCGTTTATCATTTTTCTTCAAAAAAATAATATAAATTCTTTGTATTTTTAAAAATTAACTCTCGTAACATTCTATTTGGAGCGGAGAGGTTATCGTGAGACCAATCATATGCCTAGCACCAGCTTTTTCCCATTTTCCTATTCACCACATTTGATCCTTTTCTTTTTTTTTTTTTTTTTGCTGAATTATTCACCACATTTGATCCGCTCTTATTGTTCAAATTCTCAAACCCTCTACTTCAATTAGTTTCTTCATCTAGAAACCTACGTTCCTAGAAGTAGAATAACTTTAAAAACCAAAAAAAAGAAAAAAGAAAAAAAAACTCTCTATCTCTTGTCACCTCCATCTTCCTTCGCGTCAATCGGTAGCCCAAGTGTTGATCCATTCCCTTTCTGATCATGAATCGCTAGAGTAGGCATCAACAAGAAGAAATCTCATTATCATGAAGAAGCTGTCGATCTGGGGACGTTAGAAGGAAGAATTTCAGTAGTATTAGGAAATGGAGGTGCAGAGAATCCAGGAGTTGCTGTTACTGTGCACGAGATTACACGATAATCGTGTTGCCCTCGTGGGTGGTAATCACACCGCCTCCCGATTTTGCACCCGCTAATCATAGCCCTCAACCTCCTCTCTCTCTCCCTTCCTTTTCCTTTTGAAATTTTGCATGAATTCTTCTTCTTCTTCTTTGCTGAAACCTTCCTTCAAAGCTTTCCGCGATCTCCAAAATTTTGCAGTCTTTTCTCCTAGTTTGTGGTCGATTTGATTCTGTAAAAGATGAGATACAAAACCATGGATTTGATTCATGGCATTCAAAACAAGCCTCATAAGAAACTGGAAAATTTACATATTAATGCCTTTGATTTTGATGCTGATTTGCATTTGGTGATTATCAAGCTACCCAATTCTTGGGTTTTGAAACTGATGACTCGGGTTTTGTTTTTGACATTAGTTATTGTTTCTCTTCCTTGGCTCAATATGATCGTCGGCGACCCTCTATTAAATGCCAAAGGAGCCAAAGCTGATGCTGCGTTTGGTCTGAATCCTTCGAATGCAGAGCTCTTGCGCCAACTGTTTCAAGATTTGGTTAACGAAGGCCTTGTGAAAATGGGTGACAGAGCCCTTTTTCTTACCAGTGGCAATACTGATCAAGTTCTCACCAGTTATAGCATGGACATCATCTCTTCTTCAGATTTCGAGCAACAAAGCTTGATCTCTGATGAGACGTATGATTTCGTGTTCGTCGATGATTTTCATGCAGCATCAAACTTGATCAATCGTACACTGAAGAAAGCCGGCATTGTAGCCGTCCAGATAGGCGAAGATTCAAGAAATGCATTTCATAAACCATCAAACTACAAGATTGTTTATCTTCGACGGTTCGGTTCCACCATTGTTGGCATGAGAAAGATGGGCGCCATGGATCACATAAGTGCAGCGAAAGGAAGACGTTTATTAGGACTTCCTGCAGAAGCAAAGAAAGCAGCCCTTAGCAACCTTGAAGATGTGCTACTTGAACCACCAAGGGCAGCGTCAGGTAAATCCAAGAGATACTTGAAACGTACTCGATATCTTCCTGATCTGATCGGCTATTCCCTCGAAAGCTATCCACGACGGGTCTTCATCAATGTTGATTTATCAGGCAAAAACGATGCCTCATCCAACGATCCGAACTGGTTCTCAAATCATTATCCTACTAGGAATACTAAGTTTGACATGTACAACATTGAAACTGTCATGGAAGAACCAACATCTGGAAGAACAGTAGCCCAGGTTGGAATGTCTGACTGGCTAAGGAAAAATGTACGAGAAAATGAGTATGTGGTAATGAAGGCAGAGGCTGAAGTGGTTGAAGAAATGGTGAAAAGCAGATCCATAAACTTAATAGATGAACTGTTCTTGGAATGTAAGCACAGAGGCATCAAGAAAAGTTCTGCAAGGAGTAGGAGAGCCTATTGGGAATGTTTGGCTTTGTATGGAATGTTGAGAGATGAGGGCGTTGCTGTGCACCAATGGTGGGGTTAATAATTTCAGACCAAAATCTTATGCAAACAAAGATTAAGAGAAAGAGATGAAAGTATATATATGAGCAAGAAAGTGTGTGAGGATCACTGATTCGTCGGGGATCAAAACTGTCAACTATTGCTTGTATTTTTTATTCGTTGTTTTTCAGGTAATTTGCTATCCTCGTTATATATATGGTTTGAGGTTTAGTTCGTGGTAATTTATGGGTCATGTGATTGTGGACGCGTCGAGAAAATTACAAGAGGGAGTTTTTTTATTTGTTAAGACAATATATATTTGGTTTATTTTTTTCTTTCATTCTTTATTATTAATATATTTATTTAATTTCTGTATCTTATTATTAATTGTTAGTGAATAGAGATCGGAGATTTTTGTTTTAGTATTATTTATTTTTGTATGGGTATCATTGTCATTTTTGTCACTTTAAGTGAGATGGAATTCATTAGTCTTTCTCTTTTATCATAATAAGCAGAGAATACTTTCAAATTGAAGTATTTTAAACACAAAATCAAATATATTCATCAAACATAAAACCTTGAACTCTGGGGGTTGTACAATGTGCTTTGAATCAAACATATATATATATCTAGAAATACTAACGTCTGGCATGAATTGTTAAACGAAGATAAAGTATAGTTAGCATTGAAAATAAAAGGAATATATATGAGCATGCTTAATGTGTTATTAAATGAAGATAAAGCATATTTAGCACTAAAATAAGAAAGTAATATAATCGTGTTTAATGTTAAGTTCATAAATTTAGAAGACTGTAAACATGTATTTTTTTACCGTTAAAATAAAAAATTATTCTCAAAAATATTTGTTATATTATTGTTTTTAACCAAAGAATAACTTCTAGATTGCCTAAATTAGGTCTAAAATATCAATATTATAGTATCTTATTCATATAACGGTTAGATAAAACTTCTTTTTTTTTTTTGGTTTTTGAGGGAAAAACATACAGAAATACAAGTCAAGGGTGAGGAGCCCTTTATGCATATCTGCAGCAGCTAAAAATTACTCAAATCTATGATGCAAGATTAAACATTCAATAATATAACAATATATAACGGATGCTTTTTTTAAGGGGGGTTTGTTGTTGGATTAAATATTTAATTACCTTTCTTTTTCTTTTTGCATTTATTTGTATAAAAGTAAAAAAATATTAAACACATGATGATTTTATTAATACATGACGATTTTTAAATCATTTTGACTTTTTTATCCTTAACATACTTTATAAGATCTTGAAGTTTATTATATTTACTTTATAATGATTACTATATAGTGAGATCTAATGAACAATTAAGATTTATTGTTTCATTTAAATTGTATTGACATAGAGTTTTATTACCTATTTAAATTTTTAAAAATTAAGAGAGAAAAACCGAATATTAAAAATTATAATTAATTGTAATCAAAATGTAAATTAATTTTAAATTATTGTAATTGAATTATGATTATAAATCTTAATATAAAATTTTAAAAACTTATAAACAAAAAATTAATAAAATAATGTTTATTAAAAATAAATTTTTATTATTTTTAAAAATATTTAACAAAAAAGAAAAAAGAAAAAAAATGTAAAAAAAATGGGGGCAAGGGACCGGGGAAGGCCCAAGCTAGGTGTCCCTTCCCCCGTGCTAGCGCAACCAAATGTATGGGTTGTGCCAAAAGTTGGCGCAACCCCGGCGACGGGAGCCCACTTTGGGCGAATCCCCTCCCCCCATTTTTTTTAAAAAATTTTTAAAATTAGTATCATACATTAATAAAATTATTTTGTATTGAGTAATCTCTTAAAAATATCATCTTGCACTATTAATTTTCTCCACGTATCTCCTGAAACAACTTTTTCCTTTCATATAGGCATTTATACAATTATTACAAGAAGAAAATTTTAATTATTACTTGAAAAATAATGTAACCAAATAAGGATTTTTAGTTATCTTAATTTTTTTCTTTTCCTAAAAAAATGCTTAGCAACTCAATTACTTTACATATATATATATATATATATATATATATATATATATATATATATATATGAAAAAAACCAATCACCTTAAAGATATTATAATTATGACCTTTCTATTGAATATAAATGGCTGGTTTTGAATTTATTAGTCTTTGAAAAATAAAAAACTCACTTAGAATTTCGCATTTCAATAGCAAATAATTTTCAATTTGTAAACTTTCTATAAGCATAAGAACGTCATGATAGTATATTGGCTCAATTATTTTAGGCGCTATAGATAAAAATAGCTTCAAATATATGATATTATCAAATTTGTCTAATGAAAATTGAAACATATATACAATTAGTTCACAACAAAACAAAAAAAATATAAATGAAAAAAATTTAACTAAAGAGATATTCGTGTAGACCCTAAAAATGGAATAAAAAATATGCGGGTGAGACTGCAAATGTAACCGGGTCGGATTATTGAAAATATCGGTCCGGCCTATAATTTTGTAGAAGTTGGGAGTTTGCATGCCGCTGAGGAAGGCCCAAGCCCTAACCTCTAGCCTCAGTTTCTAACGCCAAAACCCCCACTCTCCACCACCGTCCCCACCAACCTTCATTTGCCATTTTCTCCGCCCACCTTCTCCCCCACTTCTACCCTCGTTTCTCCTCCGGCGAATCGGAAGTTGTTCCAGTAGTTGACCCCCTCTAAGCCACGCAATTTGGAATCTGTCACTCTGCTCTCCAATTCAGTTCTTTCATTCTTGCTTGGTAAGTTTTTAGAAAATTTTACACAGTTTCTGTTGTATTGCTGACCGACTATGCTTATGCATGTAATTTTTTTTGAAGGTTTTAGTGTTTTTCTTTATTTTGGGAATTAATTTTGCAATGTAATTTGGGGATATATTTAAATGTTCGCTGTGATAGAAGAATTGCCATGGTTTTTGGATTCTGAGTTTCGTGGATGGTTTACTAAAGCCTTCTCATACCTCTCCTTGCTGTTGCTTTTACTATGTTATCTTACTTTTGGTTCTTTGTTCGCTAAAATGAAAACGAATCAAGGACTTGGGTTCGCAGTTAAAGGAATTCTTGCCTGCGATCATTTCTTTATGATTTGGCTAAGGAAGGGCGTTGTTAGGGGCAATATTGGAATTTCATTTCTCACTGTTCATCCAGTTTTATATCCGTCCTTGGGGCTGCATGATCTCTGGGGTACCGTCATCTTCTGAATATGCAAAGATTTTACTTTTCAGTTTGCTTTCTACTCTTTTAGTGCATGCTACACATGGAATTTTATAGTTAAGAATGGCAATTTTTTTTTCTTTTGTTAATTTCTTCCCAAATGGTTGGGACGGTGTGACAGTAGAGAGTGCACCGAGTTGAAGGAAAAGGAAAGAGGAAAACAGAAGGGTACTCTTAATATTTAGAGCATAACTGAAATTTAAATTTCAGTGATGTAATGTCCAAAAAGTAAAAATTACCGGATACTGCACCTATCCTTTATCAGAGCGTCAAATGGTTGCAGTTGTATTCTAGTGCTTTATAGAATCTAATGGAAGGTGCATTGAAGTGCAAAGAGGCCAAAGAAAGATGAAATTTTAGGTAGGTAATGATAACCTTAACTGAAGGAATTGTGGAATAGTATTAGGCTTAGACATCTTAAGAAACAGCATTCAGGCGTGAAGCAGCATTGTCTATCTGACTTTCAGCATATTGAGAACAAATTTGCAGTAAATAAAATATAACAGTCAAAACTGATTGGGAAAAGAAACAGAGTTTATTAGCACTTCACCTTCAGATTCCAAATTCAGCACTATACAAGCTTGGCACTTTCATTGTTATTCTTTCGCAAATAAAAATTGTAGAAAATATGTGCAAGTTTTTGAGTCGGAAATTTAACTGGAAGCTGCAATAGAGCTAATTCAATAAATTCAACTTATTAATGAAACCAGGAACTAGAAGAAATATCTAGTAGCAAGAAGAAAACTGGACGATTTAGCTTTTCAATTCTCTAAAGAGATAGGAAGTGTATTGTGTATGCATGTATATTTGTTGGGCCGGGGCATCTACCTATCAAAAAAAAAAAAAAAGAAGGTATTTGTCAGAAAAATGGCTGAACTATGGCGGAATTATATCCTCTTCTGTTATGGAGTTTGAGTTGGAATATAAATAAGGAGCAAATCAAGAATCTAGTTATGCTAAAGAGCTTCTTTTCCCTCCGTTTTGTCCATGAGAATGTTTTTTCTCCCCGTTCACGTCCCTTTTTGGTGATTGGGGGGGGGGAGTTTCAAGAAGGGTGTCAGTTTGGAGATTAAGGATCCTTTTGGACAAGAATAAGGAGGGAGTAAAAAATGGAGGGTTCTATGTGGTGGTTGAGCAAGAGTAGGAGGGAAATAAATTTCTCCCCCTTCCTTTGCTGCAGATAAACTAAATACTTCATTATTTTCTTCCGTCCTTTTGTTGATTTTAATGGCTGAGGTGTGTTTCAGAAAGGCTAGATGATGCTTAGATTGTATCTTTGATTGACATGGTGCAGAGTAATTCTATTTAGGACGTCCCGGAAGAAGTAATCACCGATTGGTTTTAGACCTTATGTGCAATTATGGCATGTGTGAGAATATCTCTTTTAAATTACAAAAATTGAGATGGAAGGAAACAGAGAAACCTACTGATCATCCAAATGGTGCATAAAATAAAGGGAATATGAATGTATAATTGTTGATGAATGAGTCACAATGATTTTCCATTTAAGGTTTTCTGGTGTTAATGGAGACTTGACAACACTTGACAACATCTCAGATAAGATTATTAGATGAAACACTTTCTCTTGTTGAGTTGCTTTGTTTTCTTTCTTTCCCAAATGACTGTTGGCATGTGTGGTTTTAGTTGCAGAAACTTGAGAATTATCTGAGTTGAATCCTTTGTTATGTGCTATCATACTCATGACAATTTATAGTATATTGCTTTCAATTTACGCAAAGAATTAGAAAATAGGTCCTGATGACAGTTTAAGATCCTCTGTAACTTTGTTTTCAAGCCACATTTCAAGGTTACCTATCAGTGAAATGATAGTTCTTAGGTTGAATCCCGAAATAAGGTCGAATAGATGCCTAATGAACATGAGGAAATGGATCAAATAAGAAACTGAAGGATCCAATCTCCAACCAAACCAGT
Source organism: Rauvolfia tetraphylla (assembly GCA_030512225.1). Classification (NCBI taxonomy): domain Eukaryota; kingdom Viridiplantae; phylum Streptophyta; class Magnoliopsida; order Gentianales; family Apocynaceae; genus Rauvolfia; species Rauvolfia tetraphylla. The sequence goes on along the minus strand of JAJQKT010000058.1, from coordinate 4,938,308 downwards.
GGCTGATGGCCAGCTGCCAAAGGAAAGTGATTTAGCTAGTTCAAAATGGATCAAACAAGAAACTAAAGTATCCAACATCCAACCAAACCAGTGGCTGATGGCCAGCTGCCAAGGGAAAGTGATTTAGCTAGTTCACGAGTTCATTGGTGCATCTTTTAGTTTGGAGGGTAGGCAATAGATATGTTCTGAGTTAAAGCTCCTTGGCAAACACACTGGATAAAGTCAGTGGAGATGCTGTAGTTAATAAAACCAAAATCCCACTTGAGTTAAACTAAAGCCCTAGTGCTTGTACTTGGTTCCTTCATCTATATTGTTGTGATTTTATTTCTTAGAGCTCTGATGTTAACTTTGTTTGGCAATCATTAGAAGGATCAAAATGTTTAACCCCTTTATATTTGAGTGATATTAGAATTGGCTTACTGGATGATGAGTTCTATTAGGCACCTCTACAGATAAATGTCTTTTGTTTTGCTATCTACAGATGAAAACCACTCAGAGACAAAAAGGAAAAAGGGAAGAATTAAAATGATGATTGGTATTGCAATCTGCACTAGCATGTTTATTTAGTTTAACTGACGTGAATTTTTCCTTCATCTGAGAGAACGAATACTCTTTTTATTTTTTTTTTCCCAGCAATATATTTTGGGTTTAGATTTACGTTGCTAGAGTTAGTATGACATAAGGTAAAACTTTACTTGTACAGTATTTACATTCTTCCTTTGTTTATTGCTTAATCGGGTGCATACTGATGTTTGTTCTTTTTATCTAAGTTATCTCTTTAATGTTCATGGGAACACACTAGTAGCTGGTAATGCATTCAAAGCAATCTGCCGAAGATGATGGTGCTGTTTCTAGGCCTGTTCGTACAAGTGACAGACTTCGGTCAAGGCCAAAATTATATGGTCGGCCATACTTGTATTACACTCCGAACATTATCCGTACAAAGAGAAGGAAGACCAAAACAAGGACTGCAGCTTCTCAGATCGCAAAGATGTTGCGCCCTGGTAATCGGCCATTACGGGCATCAAATGCAAATGTATGTTGTACCCTAGCTTTTCTTTATCCCATGCTCTTCAGGTCATTGTTAATGTAGATGAACTTGGCATCTTGAAGTTCCATTTGAATGTCTTCACTTTAACTATCATAGTTTGCTTTCCATGGACCTTCATCTGTGATGTGCATAATTTTGTTAATGTTTAACGAATGATTTGATAGTATGGTGGAGAATCAAGAGGACTCTTTCAAAGTAATTGAGTCTGCATTAATTTCAGATTGCTTCCGTAATTGTTGTTTCTCTCTCATCCTAATGTTTCTCCAAGTTGCTGATTGGCTATGTTCCCTCTATGTGTTCTTTGAATTTTCACCACTGCTATTCTTGCAATGGTAAATATTCAGCTGCAGCTGTTGGTAGTTAGATCAAAGTTCTGTATATTGTGATAAGGTCTTTTTAGGTGGTTGTTGGCCTTGTGAAGAGATAATACTATAGGGCATGCCATAACAGTACAAGTATGCTTAAAATACCTGGCCGATATCCGTCCTACCAATTTTAACTGAAACAAATGCAAGTGTTCAGGACTATAGACTCTGAATGACCTTGTACAGATATTCTTGCTTCTTGAGTTATATCTCCATGCTTACTGTTGAATGTTATATTGCAATTCCCTGTAGACATTCATATGAGTAGTGGAAAAATGAAAGTCAGAGCAAACACCTAAATAGTTGCTCAATTTTTTGTTACCATATTTGTCATACTTGGCATTACATCATCGTTTTTTGTATTTCTTAATCTTGAGGTAGACTCAAAATATGCTCCTTGGGAATTTCTTTTAAGTGATATATGTCATTGGTGGTCTGATTGCAGTCAGTTGTCACCAATCTTCGGCGTTCTACCAGAAAGAGGAGAATATCTGTAAATCTAGAAGACTACACAGATAGCTCTGGCACGGATGACAATGATCTGATGGTAAGGTTCTATGCTACATTGGTTTCTTTTCTTGTGAAGGTAGTTTAAAGCTTCTCTCTTCATCACAATTGAGTAATATGATTTTTAGTTGCTCCAGAGACTGATAAGTTGCTTAATTTTATCTCAGAACCCCAAGTATCGGAGTCCTAAGTTCCGAAGTGTTAGGAATCATGTAGATAACAATAGTGCCAGTCAAGATGAACTATTGCCGCGTCGTGAAGGTTTGCGCCCTCGACGGGAAGGACTACGGCCTCGCCGTAAGAGAAGAGTTTCAAGCGAACAACTAAATCTAGACTCTGAAGATGAGCAAGGTACATCTCAAGAGAAGATTGGTGAAGATGAACCAGAAAACGGAAATGATGTAGAGGATAATGAGGCCGATGATGGCGAGGGTGAGGACGATGGTGGGGGTGAGGGTGATGGAGAAGATGAGGGTGAAGATGATGGAGAGGAAGATGGTGATGATGAAGAGGGCGAAGAACAGGAAGGTAGAAGGCGGTATGATCTTCGTAATCGTGCAGATGTTCGCAGACTTTCCATTGAAGAGGGTAAACAAAGGGCAAGATCTCTTCGCAGGGTGCTTCAGCAAGGAATGGGGACTAAGGTTAACAGGGATGTGAGAAGAGGGGGACCTCGCGTTCACAAACGTCATCGTCTAGCTCGAACTGAAGACTCCGATGATTCTCTTCTTGTAGATGAGTTGGACCAAGGTCCTCCTATTCCTTGGGCAAGAGGTGGGAACAGATCTGGACCACCTTGGCTTTTTGGGGGCTTGGAGATGCATGGTGCAACTGTGTGGGGGTTGAATGTTGCTGCTTCTGGATGGGGTAATCAAAATGATACCCTTGCTAGTTTGACTTCTGGTATTCAAACTGCTGGGCCAAGCTCGAAAGGTGGGGCTGATATTCAACCTTTGCAAGTTGATGAGAGTGTTAGTTTTGATGATATTGGTGGCCTCTCTGAATATATTGATGCCTTGAAAGAAATGGTGTTTTTCCCGTTGCTTTATCCTGACTTTTTTGCAAGTTACAACATCACCCCACCAAGAGGAGTCTTGTTGTGTGGTCCTCCTGGCACTGGGAAAACACTTATTGCAAGAGCTTTAGCTTGTGCTGCTTCAAAAGCTGGTCAAAAGGTTAGTTTTTACATGCGAAAGGGTGCTGATGTGCTTAGCAAATGGGTTGGTGAGGCTGAAAGACAATTGAAACTTTTGTTTGAAGAAGCTCAAAGGAATCAACCTTCTATTATCTTCTTTGATGAGATAGATGGTCTTGCTCCTGTTAGGTCCAGCAAACAGGAGCAGATTCATAACTCCATTGTGTCAACTTTGCTTGCATTGATGGATGGCCTTGATTCAAGGGGACAGGTAGTCTTGATTGGAGCAACAAACAGGGTTGATGCAATTGATGGAGCCTTGCGACGCCCTGGAAGATTCGATCGGGAATTTAACTTTCCATTGCCCGGCTGCGAGGCGCGTGCTGAAATTTTGGACATTCATACGCGGAAATGGAAGCAACCTCCTTCAAAGGAGTTAAAGTTGGAACTTGCAGCTAGTTGCGTAGGATATTGTGGGGCTGATTTAAAGGCCTTATGCACTGAAGCTGCTATTCGTGCTTTTCGTGAAAAATATCCTCAAGTTTACACCAGTGATGACAAATTCCTGATAGATGTTGATTCAGTAAAGGTGGAGAAGTACCACTTCATAGAAGCCATGTCAACAATCACTCCTGCTGCTCATAGAGGCTCTATTGTGCATTCTCGGCCATTGTCATCTGTTGTTGCTCCATGTCTACAAGGACAGCTCCAGAAAGCCATGAGTGTTGTCTCAGATGTTTTCCCTCCTTTCACAGTTTCGTCCGAATTGGCCAAGCTTTCAATGCTTTCATATGGCTCCACAGTTCCCCTTGTATATAGGCCTCGACTTTTACTATGTGGTGGTGAAGGTGTTGGGCTGGTAATTATCTTAAATATCCTTTCCGAAACCTGTTGATGAATTTTGGAAACTGAAAACTAAGTGTACTTACTGGTTTAGTTCTACAGGACCATTTAGGGCCAGCAATTTTACATGAACTGGAAAAGTTTCCTGTCCATTCGCTTGGACTTCCTTCGCTTCTATCTGATCCTGGTGCAAAAACTCCAGAGGAGGCACTAGTTCATATATTTGGTGAAGCAAGGAGAACGACTCCCTCAATACTCTATCTGCCACAATTTCATCTTTGGTGGGAGAATGTTAGTAATTATGCTGATATAATTTCTTTACCTGCTGCATATCTGCAGAAAATTAAAATTGCTTGGCTGGTTTTCCATATGTGGAAGAGTACTTATCTAATGTACAAAGGAATGTTGTTTGCACAGGCACATGAGCAACTTATAGCTGTTCTACGGACACTATTGGAAGAACTGCCCTCTGATTTGCCCATATTTTTACTGGGAACATCCTCGGTGCCACTTGATGAGTTACCTGAAAATCCTTCTTCAATATTTCCTTCTTGTAATGTGTGAGTTCTGTGAACCATGTCACTCTGAACTGTCTTCTTTGTTTCTAGTGTGGATGTGGCCAAAATTTTTATTCTCTAAGGTTTTTATTTTTTCCCCTCAACATTCTCTAAGATTTATTACACGAATGAATCGTTAGATATATTCTAACACATTAAGTTTGGGCAAAATAGTATCAATTATATTAGTTGATTTGCGGACTTTTGTTCTTAAGGTTTGAGTATGCCTGATGTTTGTAATTCAATATCTGCGTGTGAGATGTTTTCAGGCTGGGAGTGTTATGAATCTGTTATGTTTTCTTTGGCACAGTTTACTTTTAAACAGACCATCCACTGAAGATAGGTCTCTGTTCTTTGATCGTCTGATTGATGCTGCATTGTCAATACAATTTGACGATGTGAACAAGAAATTGAATCGATTGGAATCCCTTCCTGAACTCGCAAAGGCACCAAAAGTGGCTTCTGGACCAAAGGCCTCTGAATTGAAGGCCAAAGCTGAAACACAGGGACATGCTCTTCGGCGTTTGCGTATGTGCCTGCGTGATGTCTGTAACCGGTAAGAAGGACCTCCCTGAGATGGATTCTTTATATTTGAATTTCACATGGTCATTTTGTGCTCAAAACATTTGTGTACTTCAAATTTGTGCACAAATTAATTTATAAGATGATGTGCTAAAAGGTACTTTTTGGTATCAGTTTGTACTAATTGACAATGTTTGGCATTCTGAATCACTTTTTGTATTCTCTTTATGAATGTTGACCCTCAATAATTGCTCTGGTATCTTTGCATCTTCTACCTGGATACTGACATTGATATAGAAGTGTCAGTACGTCATGAAGGATTGCGATTTTTCCCCCTTCTGTTGAAGTGTAGGTTTGTTTTCTGCAAGTTGAGAGAAATCCTTGAATGTCCATGATAAGGCTAACCTGAAGTTTGAATAAAGCTTTTGATTCTAGCAGCTTTATAACTTATCTGGTAGCAAATTTTTAATCCCGGAATTTATTATGCCAAATCAAAAGAACATGAAAGTATAGAATTTATCAACTATTCTTGTATTAGCATATCTAGTTTTGCAATTAACTAGTGCTTTTGTTTGATTAACCGTCACAATCTCGAATTATGACAAATTCCTAAAATAGTTGAACCTCAACTAGCAGTAATCTGGAGATTGTGCCTGTTTGGCGTAGTTGTTTTCTAGAATGCTGCTAATGACATGGTGTTTCTTGTTTCCTTGCTTTTATCATCTGCATGTGTGTGGACTGAGAGTTAGATTGCTGTTCTTCTTTATGAGAATTTTCAGTTATCTATTGGAAAGATGTTCCAGAATGCTGGTAATCATCATGTTTTCTACTTCCTTTTCCCCTTCTTGAAAGTGGAGCTTTAGAAGTTAAAATTGGTGATCTAATTAATGAAAAGTTTTGGGAAATATAAAGAGAATTATTTTCTCAAGGTATGTTAATACTCTTGAGAGACGAGATGCTTGTCTTAACCTCTTTAATATGTCAAAGTCATCTTACTATTTGTGCATGATTTGCCGCTATTGTCTAACACACAATTCTTCAGCGAGACATCTACCGATGCAAGACTGTTGTGTAAAATTTGCTTCACCTCTCACTTTGTATTTTGATCCAGGATTCTGTATGATAAACGATTCAGTGTCTTTCATTATCCTGTCATGGATGAGGATGCGCCAAATTATCGCTCAATTATACAGAACCCCATGGACATGGCAACCTTGCTGCAGCATGTGGACAGTGGCAAATACATGACTTGTAAATCATTCTTGGAGGATTTTGACCTGATTGTGACCAATGCCAAGGTCGGGACAAAGTAATAATTGTAGATTTTGTTTTCCCTGCTGTGCAAATGCTTGCTTTCTCTTTCTTATCATTGTGGTGTTCCATTATCTTGTTTGCTTGAATTGCATTCCTCTTGCTGTTTCTGAAGTGTTTGATGCCGTCATTGCAATGGTTTGAATTTTAGATGGTCTGCAGACCACTGCTTCCTCTATTTTGAAGCTTCCTTCTTATAGATAGTATATCTCAAAATCTTTGTAAGTTGGGATGGAGGGTCCTGTTTCCATGTTATTTTCGTTCCTTTTTTCAACTTACATATTTTCCTCTTACTCTACCGTTTATCTGTAATGGATATAGCTACATATTATTTACTTAAATTTATTTAGGGTCTTATGCTAGAGGATGATGAGAAGGGAATAGTGTCTGTGAGACGAACAGCTTTTAGTATCTATGTTCAACTGTTAATGGTTGACCAATCTGCTTCTGTTATCACTTAATAGAACATCTTTGTATGGAAGAATATTGGATTTAGGAGCATATGTATCTAAAATATCGTAGGCTGAATAATTAAAGATGCAATGCATGTTTGTTTTTGATAGCCAACTATTGAGGCCCTGTAATGGAAGTAATTTCTCTAGAATTTCAGTATTTCTTTTCTTCTCTTGCGATTCTATTTGCTGAGAGCAAGAAATAGGCATCCGTTATTACCTTGCTGCAATTTGGTTCTTTTGCAGTGTAGTTAACGCTTTGTAAGGCAATGTTTTCAGTACTATAGGAATTGACTGAAGCTACTTGACAGTCCAGAAATGAGATCCTTCTTCTCTTTGGTGCAGAAATATAATGGAGATGATTACAATGGAGCGAGGATTGTGAGCAGAGCTTACGAACTTCGAGATGCAGTATGTCTTACATTTCAGGAGTTTGAGGGTTTCTCCTTGAAACTTTAATTGCTTTCTCTAAAGAATATTTTGTTTTCAGGTTCACGGGATGTTATCTCAAATGGATCCTGCGCTGGTTGCATTCTGCGAAAAGATTGCTGATGAAGGAGGTCCAGTGTCCATACCCGATGAGTTTGGGGTCTCTTCCTTGCCTCAAACTCCTGTTGTTCAGATGACCACTATGACCCGAGCTAGTGCCCGTCTTCGAAATGTTCAGCCTGATGTTAATCTAGATCGAAGCTATGAAGCACTGAAAAGGCCAAAAAAACATATTGACACTGCACAAATAGGTAAGTTCTTATGTTTTGTGTTGCATAATGATGGTCTATCATCCCCTCTTATGTTTCATTTCATGGCACATGAGATCATTAGTTTAGATTGGAGTCTGTCCATATTAAAATTGCAAGAGCCAAGGACCCAGAACAGAAGACTGAACAGACTTCCCAAATCTTGAATCCTCAAGTAACTTTGCAAGCCAGAGTGGCAATATTAGCAGATGTCAGAGGAGAAATATAGGCTCAATTGACAAATGCTCCAGATGCAATCTTTTAATTTCTAAAGGGAGCTGTTGAAAAATAAATGTTAAACGATAGAACTACATGGATCTGCAATGCTTGGAGGAATGGGGTGTTGGATAGCATTAAAATACTGCTGTGCTGTCTTCGTATCCCAACACATGGCATATGACATACCTGGATGTGTGTTTTGTATTTATATTGTTAGGATTTCTTTTCATTGCTTGTGTGTCTTCCCAATTAGCTATATTGCTTGTTAACTTGGAATATGTGGAAATGTTAGCTTCAATAACAGAGGAGGGCTCACAGCCTCAAGATCCAGTGCCTCCGAAGTCATCTCAAGAATGTGAATCTGATGTTTTAGATCATCAAAGGCCAGAAGACATGCACGTTGATTGTAGTCAGCATGATACTCCTGATCCTACCATTGGGTGCGCATCACCAAATATTATTATGTCAGATGGAGAAATGTCTGGTAAAGTTGAGACCATCAAGCAGCATTTTGTAGGGGGTACAAAAGCTTACGGAATTCCTCAGCTTGAAAGATTATATACTCGTATTATGAAGGGCATTTTTGAAGTAAAAAATGGTGTTGAATCTGAAGATCTCAGGTCTTCAATTTTGAACTTTTTGTTAAAGTTTGCAGAGGATGAATCAAAATTTTAATGCAACACCAATTTTTTAGGAATTATTTTTTCCCCTTGTTAGTCAGTTGGGCTTAGAAATGAAACTCTGCAATATGTAATTTAGGGAATTTTCAGCAGCAACGAAATTGAGTTCCTCTCTCCCGCTTTCCTAGTCGCCTTTGTATATGCACACGGTAGGGATACGGGGATTACCTTCTCTTCGAATGTACTGGCCTCTTGTTTGGAGAGTTTGATACAAAAGCAAAAATGACAAATCAAGCGCCTTCTTGCTCTGTGTTCTCGAGTTTGCATTTCTATGTATTTTATGTTCTTACTTCACAGGCAGTTGAAGGTTTTCATATGGATCTTTCTTGTTCTATCATTTACTATGCAAGACCAGAGCCAAATAGTGATTACAAAAAATGTAGTTCTTGGGTTCAAATCACCAAATTTATCATAGTACAAAATAGGAGTACAAGAAGTTGGAGGCGCATTCGTACTTATGCAAAGATATTCATCTACTTGTAGTTAGTAAGAACATCTGATCTTGGACAGTAGGGTTAGAGAAATTATCAGATACATTTAAGCAATCTTATATTCTACTAAATCTAAACATTCCGGCAGATGAAGGTAAACAAGTTAGCACAACCAATTTTGTATTTGCAAATGAGTTGGCTAGTACGCTTGTTCTTTGACCAAAGATTCCAAAGGAGCCTTTGAGGAGACTAGCATTCTGATAACATTATTGATCAAGTCATCAATGAGAATCCAGGAGTATAATTAGTTGTTATATTATATCTGCTTGATTAATTCCAAAAATGGCTCTAAGTGGTGGAGAACTCTTTGTACTTGTATCTCTGCCTCGTTAGTCTAGATCTGCTACATCATATGGACAAGCGAAACAATGAAAATACCTCATCTTCTTCTTTTTTTTTTTTTATTAAAAAACAGTATAGTTGGAGAACTATCGCTTTTCCTTATTCGCTGTAGATGAAATGATTGTGTGTTATTGAAGACCATTAGTTTGGAAGCAAGTCTTATAAGTAGAGGAGAGGATCTACATTGTGTTCATTATAAGATTACATATGTTTAATTAGATATAACGTCATAAATACTTATCAAGTAGTACAATGATATCTATCAGTTTTACTTTGAGGAGTCTGTTAGTTTGGAAATAGAAAGAATGCTTCAAAAAGTTTCAATATTCAATATGAATTAGAACTTTTTAATTTGCAATAATCAGTGTGATCATTTCACTATCAACAAAAAGGCAGTAGAAAATGGTGCAACAAGCAAGAACCTCCACTTTTAAATTAAGTCAGCATCCACAACAGATGAAAGACTTTCTTTTACAATTGCCCAAACCCTTAAATAAAATAAACTTTATTACAATCCCAAAAAAAAAAGAAATATGAGACATAATAATTCTAGTTACATAGTTCACGTGAAATGCCTAAACGAGAGTTTGCAGTGTCAAACAAAATCCTAAGATTTTGCTGCTGGAAATTGGCAATGACATTCAACACAGAGTTCACATTGCTGGGTGCAGCTGCCATAGCCAAACATGCCAAGGAACCAGCACTGCTGTGTATCAAACTGTTCTCCATTGGCAACACTAAATCTAACCCTTGAAAATGGAATGTAATGGCTGGTGCTATCTCTTCATTTGTGGTAGGGAAGCATGTGTCAAATGCTCCTAACGAACTAAAAGGTCCTTTCACTTGCTTCCTAAACTCATCTCTCATTGCATTGTAAATGGGTTGGACAAACCGGGTTATAACCGTGCCCGAGTCAATGATGGTACCCGCACCTGTGTTCGGGTCAAATGCTAGGAGCTCAGGAGCAATGGCGACTCGAACCCGGCCCACACTGATACCGGTGAGGTTCACATAGTATAAAGATGGTCTGTGTGGGTTTTTGAGAAGTGGGGTGGCTTTGATGCTCTTGGGCTGACCCACTGGCCCGAGTTTAAGTGAGCCGGAGAAGTAATATGATTTGAAACTAGGTAAGCAGTATGAGAATATGCCCAAATAAAGAGATCCCGATTGTGAGAGCAGAGACATCGAGCCCCGACCCAAGCCCAACAATCCCTGGGGCGGAATTGATCCACCTGACACTGCCTTGATGCATCCAAAAGCATAATTTGGAATTACGTCATCAGCTAATCTAAGGGAATCGTGGGACAACGTGGCAGCAAAAGAGGAATCTCCACCATAGGTTTGGTTAAAGAAGCACAAACCGGTACCCGTGGTCGGGCAAGAAAGCCCACGAACCTGAGAGCATTCGGGCACGGAGCAGTCCAAGGACCCAAAAGTGGTGGAGGAGTTGGGGGCAAACATGGTGGATGAGCAGCCAGTACAGCCTATGCATGGAACCCATGCAACATCATTGCTGGTATCCAAAACCATGAACATGAGCTGGCCCGGAGTCCCAATCTTGGCTCGAAGCGCATAGTTGCCCACATTCAAGACCTGTTGGCCCGAAGCAATCGGGACAGAGGAGCCCTTTTTGGCAACTAGACTTGACAAGTAAGCAACCCTTTGAGGGTCTTTGGAGGCCATGTCCATGACTGTGTTGATCAATGTTGAAGCAGGTTTGGGAGAGTTGAAGGGTGAGCATTTGCCATAGATGTTTATGACTGAGAGGTCTGATTTGGAGGAAGCACAGGGATCAAATGCCCTTGTGGTTGCAATGAGAAAAGCGAAGAATAATGCAGTTTTAGCCAAGTCCATGGCTTAGATTTTGCTTTCAGCTGGGATGGATTCCCAGTGAAGCTCTTCAGAAGAGGATAAGAATGTTGACAGTATGTGAGAGAGAGCAAGAAAACTTTGGCTTGTTTGAGTCTTTGAGATATGGAAAATAGAGGTATATATAGGGACTCAGTCTGTGTGTGTATGTGTGTGAGTTTTTTATTTTTATTTTTTTAAAAAAAATTGTTTAGTTTACTTTTTCATGGTTTGCATGGAAGAGAAGATGGCAACTGAATAAGAACAAAGTCATAAGATGGACATCACAAGTTTTAGAAGATAACGATGAGAATTGATCAGGTCTGGTTACTGTACTCTGCAATGATGAGTGCAGTAAAACTAGTATGGTTCCAAAAGACTATGGTTGTCCTGTATCAACAATTTTGTTTCTCTGGAATCTTGAAAAGGTTAACACATTCCTATCCAGACCTTTTTACATTTTTGAATCTGGCATTAAAATCAAAGAGTATTTCTTTTGTTGATTCATAAATTTAAAACTCCAGTTCTTAATTAAATTTCTGGTCTCCATCGAATTCCTGGTAAAATAGCTACAAACAATTATACACATACATTACCATTATGAATCTAATAGGCACATCTTGTACATGTACAAACATATAAAGTGATTGTTCTATAAAACAAAGATTCCCGTAACTATTTCAAGCCAATGCCCATTTGTCCACAAGGTCCAACAAATAAGGACCATAGTTTGTGCATAAAGATGCATATTGATGGTAAAAAGTAGTTGTATTGATGCAAAGACTAGTAGTGCTATTTATCATGTAATAAACTATGTTTAATTTTTGCGTCATAATAGATCACACTAAAAAAAATTATTATCAATAAATGAACGAAAGTCTTGTTATACTATTTATCCCAGAAACAGAGACTGCTAAATCAACAGGACTTGGTTAAAACTATCTGGAATCCTAAAACCAGAACACAGCAGTAGAATAGTTGGACTTCAGAACATCAGAAACCTCTATTGCAGCAACAAAATACTAATAACAACTTGTCTAATAAGGATAAAAATGGACGGGTCCATGTAAGAAGCTCGTTTTGACGACAAAGTTAGCAGAATATCATTAGGATAAGTGGATAAAATAGAAGAACTCGTGAACTCTTTGAGGTGCAAAATGAGCTGACAAAAACTGGGAGTCTGTGTCTTCGTACAAGTGAGGCACCAGCTGCGGCCAGTCACGGGCATACAGTGCAGACTAAACAACCATCTAAAGAAAAGAAAACTAACCTTTTTGTCACATGCAATTATGGCGACAGAACTATATATAAAGAGAATAAGAGATGATGCATTATGCCATTTTTCTTCTCTAATGTATGGCCTATTAAAGCCAAAATACAGCTGCTGTATATCAGGGTTGAGATCTGAGGAGGGTTAATAGGATCCCCGACAACTATGATCTGTGAAAGCCCACCATGGATGTTCAAGGAAAACAGAGCAAAAGAATGTGATTTAATGTTTGAATAAATCAATACTCAGTATGGGATTCAGTCTAAAGCAGAGATGTTGGCTGCTTTAAGTTTGAATCTACTCTTTGAAACTAGTCTTTGTGGGAAAATTATTTCAAGAATTAAATAATTGCTCTCAACTTGTAGTAAACTATTAGATGACCAGAGAGAGAGAGGGAACTCGGAAAATTATTGATGGTCAATCATTGCAGCCTTAAAGTAATAGAAATGGTGGTTTCATTGTAATGTCTTGAACCTTTGCACACAAGCACAAATCATATTCTTTTGCTCTGTTTTCCTTGAACATCCATGGTGGTTTTATTGTAATGTCTTGAACCTTTGCACACAAGCACAAATCCTTCCCTTTACATTTCCAATATATTTCTCGAGGAAAGAAGTTTGCTCTCGAATTTGAACTTAATTAGTTGAAATTATCACAAAGTCGATAAGAGAAATGCATTTTGGAGTTAGAATATGGAAGAGCGGTTCCTTAATTTTAAAACACTATGTTATGATTCAAACAAGAATTGCTCTCTTGTAACTAATTTGGCACACATTAACGTTCTTTACATTGGATGTGGAATATTTTGCTTCAGACCTTCATATGTGACGCCTCTCCTCTCCATGATTTATGAAATGACAGAAGGACAAAACCTTTCGCTCTCAAAACTTTAACAATGTTTTGGAACTGTCCCACTGAACTCACGAGATCCCTCCTGCTGATTTTTTTATGTCAAAAGCTGACACCAATGTCTAGCCATGGATCAGCATTTTGATTGTAGAATCCAAGGTCCGAGTGAACACTGCAGTGATTGTTATATCGGAGCTCTAATTCAGCACTATTCTGACTGCATGGAATAATAATAAGCAAGATTATTTCACCTAAAAAGGTGACAGAGCAAGGCACTCACCCCAGTGGTTAAGATCCCACCCTTAAAGAGACCAAAGTTAAAAGTTCGACTCACTTTGCCGCTCCACAAATTGTGATAGTTAGAAAAGAAAGTAAAAATTGCCACCATTTCCATCAAACTTGAAAGTAGTGTAGTGTCATAAATCTTTCGTAGAATCTTTGCTCCAGAAAATGACTTGAGGGGAGGGGTGGGGGTGCCAGAAGTATTAGCTGGCATCCAAAAAGAAAAAAAACCATAAGACAAGAAATTGTTGCCAGTTGAAGGGGTGCGTCCTTTGTGGCTGATGAATAGACAAACAAGTGACAGAAAATAAAGGACAAGAAATGCACACTGAATTTCACACAAAAACCACCCATCGTTACACTGAAAGATCCAAAACATCTTGCTCTGTGCTCAGAGAACATAAAGAAATTTTGTCCTGATTCTAAGGAGTAATACAACACCTGAATTTAATGAGCTTCACTCTCAACTGACAAAGTAAAGAATAATCTTCACAAAATATGCATACGAACAGTGCTGAGTGCTGTGGAACTGAAAAAAAAATCTTGAGAGCACAAAAGCCCTTATATGCACAACCAGAATAAGCTTCAGTATACTTGTCAATCGTCACACCCTGGGGAACAACAGTAGAAGTGAAAGACGTTCTACCTCAGAAGCTTCCACCATTCAATGAGAAATGCTGTCAAGATGCTCAACAAAGATTACCAACTAACAGAACTTGCCCTTTATGAGGATTCCTTTACAATCATAACTGGGCATTGGGCATGGTTACTGCAGTAGTTGCTCACACTTCCCAAAAACATCCTGTTCAAGTGATAGGAAAAAATGAACTCAAAGATTGAATACGATTCACAGAAAATGTATTCCACAATCTAGAAACGTTGACCTGTTCAAAGGTTCAAGCAGATTTAGTGACACTTCAGTTCTTCTCTTTGGCGCAAAACTTTAAGCGGAAATCCCCATTACGTTGTTTGTGGTTGGCTAAAAACTGACAGAGTTAGGGTTGTTCTTAGCTTTCCCATCTCAGAGCCTTGGCTCAGACAACTATTGTGACCAATACTGAAGGAATTATATTGATGAGTTAAGACTACTGAAGTAATGGATTCCTTCCAGGTCAGTCCATTAATAATGTAACACATTCTTTAGTACATAATTACTTCTATCTCAAAGCATTGCTACAAATGCTTATGTCTTAGAAGATAACCTACCTTTTCATGTTCATGTATTACTCAATACCGCACAGTCCTCCTTAAACAGTCAACACTCTAAACCATATAGGAAAAGAGGATAATTCTCAATGCAGAGATCCCAGAAGTCTTATATAATGCTGTGAGGATAACACAATCCATAAGAAAGGAATATAAGATGAGCAGATTCTGGTACAGGTAGAATGGAAATTCTCTCAGGATAGGTTATTATAGTTGGAAAAGAGAAATGGAGAACTCTTGATGGCTGATTATTGCAATTCATATTCTTCAATGCCTATTGGGCAGCATATATGCAATGGAAAGAAAATAAGTTTTGGCTCGGAGGGAACTGGTACTGTGATTACTGACATGAAGAGTCCTCTGAGACTAACTAGGGTAATTTTTGTGATCCGCAGTCAATACATAAACTTTTAGGTGCATAATGGTTACTCGGTATATTATCAGACAAATCATGTAGAAAAGAAATGCAAAGCAAAGATGTGCTATCTACAAGCGTTCATAAATAACAAGTTGAGCTCATACTTCAGTAACCTCCCTCCCACAAGTTTGGAAGTTTAAAATCCTTTTCTTGTTTTTTCAAAAGGGAAAATAGGTTAGCCGAAACTGCAAACCATTTAGGAAAACCAAGTTTCCGTGCCGAACTCCTTAGGCACAGAAACTTTATCAAACAAATTACCAAATCAAAGTAATATTTCTATTGCATTACGAGTAACACTACAAAATATAAGTAACCTCTAAAAATTCCATCTTTCTGAATAATTTTAGCACGACTACTATGTTCAACAACTTTCTCTTTGTAAAATAAAAACAGTTCTTACTCACAGTCCTTAGTATACACGTTTGATCTTTTTCCCCACCCCCAATGAATTGCCCAGTGCATCGATTTGCAGTAGTAGGACTAGGAAAGGAAGATCAGTTCGCATCATTAGTGCAAACCTTAACAGAATAAAATAAAATCCAATAAATTTCAACAGTCAACCCTGATGGAGGCTTGTTACCCAATATGAAAGTTTAAGACAATCATACTTAGCTGACAGCTTAGTATAGTTTGCTACTTGAGCTTTTCGTTATTCAGTTGTATTTTTGAAATTGATCCATTGGAAGTTCCATCTCTGATGTAAGCAATGACATGAATCATTATATATCCCCAGTCTGAGTTTAAAGAAGCATTCCCCACTGAAAAATGGAAATGGAGCACTCTAAACATGTCAATGGAATCTGCTGCAGGTAAGATAAACATCCTAATTGAAGTATTGGAACCCCATTCTCCGAATGAGCTTTTCTGGCTAAAATTTATCAGTTTTTGATGCGTACTTGATTCTCATAAGCACTGGTCTGAATGTAATAACCACAAGTAGGAGACTTGCCTCATCCATCTAATAACTACTTTGTCTGTTCCTAACAAAGTCAACTGCCTATTCACTGTCATACCGGGGAATCCCAGCTCATCATGAATGTCCTTTCGTTCAAGTGGAATAAGATCACTTTAATTCTCAGTTACTATTTTCCGGTCTCACTATTACAAGACTACCTAAATTATTAACCGCCAATCTGTAAATGTAGTCACATAATATCTTTGAAATTTTCTTCCATTTTTCCCCTAAATTTTGAGTCCGATAAGCAACTGTTAACTATTAATTTGTAAATGAGATATTGCTTTTGAATCCTGAAAGAGGAAAAAGAATATAAACAGGGCTCTTCTTTTTTCTTGCTTAATTGATTCCATAAGAAAGAGAAGAGACACCAAATAGAACTGGATCTTCTGGATATTCTAGATTCTAGCAAATGAGTTTCTAAGACACTGATCAGGTATGCAGTTTAACCAGAAACATGGTAGTTTTACTGATGTTAGAAGAAGCAAAAAAGCATAATGAGGCTTGAAAAATTGTTCAGTTTATGGGGACACATTTATATGCCAAAGTCCATGTAAAATGTGTTTTCTATATCTACTTCATTTTGATTATAGCATTTGTTCTTGCAGTTGAAAGTTGACTGTTTTAAGAACATAAGATGATATGCCGCCAATTCCACAGGGGAAACAAAATATGAAACTTCTGCAGTAAGCAATACGACTTTAAGTAAAAATTTTAACAGCACTACTATTGCGACTATTTAAGTTGTCATCTCTGAATTATATTTGCATACGCAGTCATTACCTGCAGCACTTTCAACAACCATACCAAGTCAACGATGTAGGGCAGCCAACATTAAGAGAACTTTCCCTAGTTGGCTGCCTGTGAAAATTCATTGATGACTCCAATCTTCAAATGGTCATCTTGTATCATTTCATAAATGCAAGAAAAATTAGTACCACAACTACCTTTTGACTGTCTACTAGTTAACTTTATCATGTCAAACACTTTTACTTCTTGAAGAAGAATTTTACCTTTTAATTGGACCAAAAGCACGGGAACCCATCAGCAACAGATCAGCATGCATTTCCTCAACAGCTTCACAAATTTTTTCCTTCGGGTCGCCAATAACTATTTGAGTTTTGACATTTACCTGTTCCATGGGATGACGGAATTTATTTTAAAAGAAAAAAGAATAAGAATAACTTCCACTCCCAATCAAAACAAAAAACAGAATTTCCTTATTTTCGTTGTTAGGATTACTATTAGAGAAACGAAACATGATAGCCTAATTATTGGAGGGTACTTGTAGCAATAAGAGGAATATATTTAAAACATGAATGGCAAAAAGAATTTTAAAAAACAAACAAAAGAAATTGTTAATCCTCACATTTTTCTCAGAGCAAATCTTTAGAGCATGATCCAGAATCGCCCTAGTAATTCGTTTCTGATGCGCTTCAATTGCAGCATTAAAAGCAGGCACCTCAAATTCACCTGTTAATCAAAACCAATTGAGTCGACACAAACAAATCATAGATATAACTCGACTAATCATCTCTATACGCAAAACAATTCAACTTGTAGTAGGAGTAACAAGCATGAAAAAATAAAAATGAAAATATAAAAGTTGACTTTCTTAACTGGGACCGCCGAAGGGGATCGCACCGGGATTAAGACCAGCAGCGATTGACGGCGGAGACTGAACATGAAGGATGATGAAAGAGCTCTCTTCGCTGGACTCGCCAGTAGACGATCGGAGCTTGAGGTTGTCGAGAGCCCATTTCAAAGCTTTCATACTCTCTTCGCTTCCATCAACGGCCACGATCACACACCTCAAGGAAGAACTCATGGCGCTACGATCGGTTACTGCAACAGTAACGAGGACAGTAGGGTAGGGTAGAAATTGTCGATTGATGACAACGATAATCTCGGAGACTAGGACGTTTTTTGTACGAGAAGATATAATCGTCGTTTCATATGGCACTGCTGAGCTAGCTGGCGATGGCTATTGGGGGGTGACTAAATGGTAAGAAGCGGTGGTGGATTTCAGCTGGCTCAGCCAGAACCGTTAATATTTTACCGCGAAAATTGGCGGCCTTTTCACGCGCCAACTTAACTGATTATAGGGCCACTACTATATGTAGTTTATTTTTGGACTATTTGTAATGCGAAAAATTTTCATAGTTTTATTTGAATTTCGAAAAATTTTTAAAATCCTCTGAAGCATTTAGTGAGAAAAATTCAGATCTACGAAAAACGACATCGAATTTTAGCGTAAAAAGGTTAGTTTTTCGAACTATTCATTAATTTATATTGTTTAATGTTAAAAAAACATCAAAATCGGCCAAAAAACGACCAATTTTGATGTTAAATTCTTCCTGCAAGAGTTCCGCCAACTGAGTGGCGGAATTCTTCAGAGAATTCCGCCAGCAATTGGCGAAACTCCAGCAGAAAATTCCGCCAGTATCTGGCGGAATTTTCTGCCGAATTGTACCCAAAACGGGTACAATTCGAAGGTAAATTCCGCCAGATTTCTGGCGGAATTTACCGTTGAATTCCGCCAGATTTCTGGCGGAATTCCTATGCGCGATTCCGCCAGGAATCTGGCGGAATTCCTATGCGGGATTCCGCCAGGATTCTGGCGGAATTCACGCCAGAATTCCGCCGGTGCATGGCGGAATTCTGGCCTAGAATTCCGCCGGTGCATGGCGGAATTCCTGCTTGAATTCCTGCTTGAATTCCGCCATGCACTGGCGAAATTCCGGCAATAATTCCGCCATGAACTGGTAGAATTTTTGCCGTGAATTTTAATTTATCGTAGTTTTAATAATTTAATTTATCTTAAGTTAGTATTAAATAATATTAGTTTAAATACGTTTATTTATTTACCTGGATTGATTATTGTTTAATTTAATTATCACCGACAGTATTTTTTGTTAAATAAGTGTTGCAGATGACGGATCCTTCTCAGCGCCGACGCGGTGTATCGCAAGACTTGGGACCAGTTTCAGACCGCAGCGGTCGATTGCACGGTCGTCATCCTATTACTGCATCTGCCAGACAGAGAGTGAGTGCGGCGAGGCGCAGTACCAGCGACATCCCCGCCAGAACGGCTGACGTCACACCGGGTATTGATTCGACGAAGGTCGCCCCACATATGCCGTTGATTCCCGGGATGTACGCGCCCATACCGGGATATGTACCGTATCCTTGGCCCCCGATGACGTCGCCAGCTCCGGTCGCACCGGGCTATTATTCGGGGGGACCCTCCTACCCGGTTCAGACACACAGCGGCCACGCCGAAGATGTGGCCCCAGCATACTACCGGCCACCATCGGTCCCGGTTACGCCGTACAGACATCCGGAGGATTACGACGAGGGATCAGGCGCTGCAGATGACGTGGAAGATGGGGAAGAGCCGGCGACTGATGCGGACTATGATATGGATGCGGGTGAGGACATCCCGCACACAGCTCCGACGACATCTTCCGCACGACCGCGGAGAGGTTTTCTACGGCGCGTTGCGGCGGGGGTAGGCAGCCTCGCTCGTTCGGTATCCGGTTCTGGAGTTTCAGCCCGCAGGGATAGGTCCCCGGGTCCTATTCCATACGGTGTCAGTTCATCGGCGCGCCCACGCGTCAGCAGATCATTCCGGGACGCTCCAGGAGTACCTCCCACCGCGAGTAGAGTTTCAGTCGACGATGTGGAGAGACCCGGTCCCAGTGCAGGGCGACAGCCGGCCGCTGCCGAGCGACAGTCACAGCCCACACGACGTCGAACTTGCCGAAGCGGGAGCACCGGCACTTGGGGGCCCGCAAGATCCATCCCTCATTTCATTATTTTCCTGCCACATTGTCAGCCTTATCTGGCGTGGCGAGGTTAGTAGTGCATTCTTACAATTAATTGTCATTCGCGAAAAATTTTATACCTTTTTTGTCCCGCGCAACTGTTGAAATTTGGTTTTTCCTTGGGCAGGAGCGACCGGTGCTGACGGTCCCGTGGCAGCAGCTGACCCCGGCACAGCGAGATGCCACGCTTCAGGATGTGATACATATATTGACCGAGCGGGAGCATTGTTTGGGAGGTGCGGAGCGCGCGGGCCCGTCCGGCTCGTAGGGGTACACCGAGAACCACATGTGTTCTTTTACGTTTTTTAAACCTTTGAAAGATGCTCGTTTTGTAATATTATAGTATGATGAGAACGAGTAAATATTGACGCTAAACTATCACAAATTTGATCAAAAAATTCAACAAACGAATCTGATGACGATGAGGAGGGGCCTTCACCGTCTCTGTAGAGTGCTCGATGAAATCTTGCCTTCCGGCCTCTCCAGTTTTCCTGCAATACATAAAACACACTAGTCCAATGTCAGTTACTACATTACGTGACTCTTGGTTATTTTTAAGACATCAAGAACCGTAACAATAAAGTTATCTACGATGTGTAACCTAACATATGATATAATTATCAAGTATAAAATTATACAACAATACAACTAACTACACAAAAAAATTAAACAAGATTGAAACTATATCATAAGAATCTGGCGAAACTGTGATGAATTTTGCCAGAATCTGGCGAAATTATTCCACAAATTTTGCCAGATCTTCACGGTATTAATCCAAGAATTTCGCCGAAAGCTGGCGAAATTTGTCGGATACTTCCGCCACTTAGTGGCGAAACTATGCAAAAATTCAACAAACTAAGAAAATATGAATTTAAAGACAATGTAATAGATTTTTACCTCAAACTCGAGAGAATCCTTCGTAGAATCTTTGCTCATTGCTATATTGCGATAAAATTTGAGTGTTTTTGCATGAAAAGTGTGGACTTTTAAAAGAAATGTTAGAGAGAATTGTTGGAAGAGAGAGAAAGAGAAGTTTGAAAATGAAAATTTGTAATACTACATATAGTCCAAAAGAAAACTGTATATAGAAATCACGGATTATAGTTGTTAGATGTATTTACACAGGATACCCTTCGATTTCCGGCGAGCTTCATATTTGCTTCTGTAACCCACTTAAATTATTAAATTATTACCTTCTTCGCAATTGATATTTGCTCCTATAACAGCAACATCAATTATTCAATTATAACAGAAGAATTTCGCCTCTACCCAACTTTTCTTTCTTTCTTTTTTTTTTGGGTAAATCTCTACTCAACTTTCACGGCCACCGGAAAATCAGTGAGAAGAAGTAAAACAATTTGCTCAAACTCCTGAAGTCTGCTCAACTCAATTACTTGTACTAATGAAGGAAGAAATCAATCCTTAAAAAAAAAAAGAAAGAAGGGCGTAAGATTATAAATAAATAAACACAAGATTAATTATAAATATCTTACGATGAATTTAGATTCATTTTTAAATAAAAAATTATTTTTATTTTTTATTATAAATTTTATTTTTTTATAAATAATTTAATTTTATAATTATTAATATAATTTAACTCAAATAAAAATATAATTCAGACATATCCTTATATTTTTATATTATTTTAATCCCGAATATAAATTTTCAACTATAATTGCATTAATTAATTAGAGAGTGCATCTCGTGGGAAATCCACAACTTTGGAAATATAAATCTATTTTTACTACCTCAGTAAAAAAAAGTAATTTTTAAATTAATATATACTATATTTATTTTAATGTTAATATTATTTTTATTTACAATCGAATATCTTATTTTAATTTAATAAAAAATTAAATAAAGTAATTTTATTATAAAAAATTATTATAATATTTTTATTAATTAAAAAAATTAATAGTAATATTTATATATTTATAAAATTTAATTTTTTTAAATAAAAAATATTTAATTTTATTAAACTAAAAAGATTATTAATGAAATACATAATTATTTTTAAAAATTAATATTTGATAATTATTATTTTTAAAAAGAAATGGGGATATTAAATTGGAGGCTGATCGACCAATATTTATGAGAAATAGATTGCCATCAAGTCATAATCTCACCCCCCGCCGCCCAGCCTCTTGCATGTCCCCAAAGTCTGACACAAACCCCACGTGACTGTCGCATGTCAATCAAAATTTATTAGCGACCACATGAAAGCACCACGGAAGCCAATTCTTTTTGTCAAGAACTTCGTCATGAGAAATCAAATCCACTTCTTTTCCACGATGAACGTTTGAAAAATCAAATAATGCAAGCTTCAATAATTGTTTGCAAAATTAAAATTACCTATGATATATTTAGACAATATTTTATTTTAAAATTTAAAATTTATTTTAAATTTTATTTTTTTATAAAATTTAAAATAAAAAATTAAATTAAAACAATATTTAATCTCATTTAAAGAAAAGTCATATTCTAATACTATTAGCTGAGTTACATTGGGAGAAAGGATCAACCCCAACGAAAACTAGCTCTAAATTTGAGATCCTATTTTATAAAATAAAAATAAATTATTTAAAAATACATTTCATTTGCATATATGTATGCTTTCCAACTTTCCAATTGTGATACCTTCAAAGACTAGCAAATGCCTAGTTGAATGTACTGTTTAAAGACTTTTGCATAGTGCTTGAAGAATAAATGCTAATCAAGTGGCACTTAGGCTTGACCTTTAGTCACACCATGGGCTAGGTTTTGGAAAATTTTACTTTTTTTAACATTTATTTATGATAGTAATTTAATAATTAAATAATTTTTAAATAATTATTCAGAATTTTAAATAATTATTTAAAATAATTATTTTAATCATTAAATTACAATTAAACAATTATAAAAAGTCATACATTGTAAAAAAAATAAATGAATGAATCTTCTGCTAAGTTTCTATTCCCATCAGAATATTTTTCTTGGGGCAAATTAGCTACTTTAGTCCCTTAATTATTTTTATTTTCCAAAATGGCCCTAAAATTATTTTTTTAAAGTTTTTTAATCCTTATAACATTTTTTTAATATTTATTAATCAGGCCACCACTCTACTTGGCGGATTTCGGAGGAAGAAAAGTACTATACTTTTAATACTCGTACAAGTGATCGCAATGTGCTTTTCTTCTATCAAAAACTACCAAGTATAGTGGTGGTAGGAAAGAAAGATAATTTAAGGGTTAAAAAATAAATAATAATTTTAGAACTATTTTAACAAATAAATAATAGTTAAGGGACAAAAACAATTAATTTCTCTTTCGTTTTCCTTTCTTTTGAAACAACTATTATTGGTTATACAGCCCAAAGACTATTAGATCATGTAGAAAATACTCAACTCCATCTAACTTTAAAAGTGAGATTAAATAAGATTTAGATTTTATTTTTTATTTTTAATTTAATAAAATTTAATTATTTATAAAAAAGAAAATAAAATTTAAAATAAAAAAATTATATTAAATTACGTAATCAAAAAATTATCATAGAAACAAAACCTCATTATTCCAATCAAAGAAATCACGTCCTTCACGATCTCATTCTTGAAAAGAATACCAATTGCTTGTTGATTGGTTAGTACTACCAACAACATAGAATCTTCAAAAATTCTCATTTTTATTGCTAGTGGCTCTTAGGTAAAGTAAATAGGTGTTACATCTCCTAGGAATAGTTTAAAACACTAGAGTTTGATATTTTAATATAACTACCCATTATTATAATATATACGTGTGTATTGTTCACTCTCTCTCTCTCTCTCTCTAGGGTCTAGCTACTCCTTTGATGCAATTCAAATGCATTTTCATTTATGGTGAAAATCTATAAAACATGTAATACATGAACAAACAGGTCCATCTAACAATTTTACGTTTAATTTGTGTACATAATAAATCAACTAATTTTCTAGCATTAGCTGTTGCATTCTGCCAAACAACGCCTTTCTTCCCCCACCTGCTTCACTCACATGCGCTTCCTATTTTGAAGCTAAGAACCATTTGCCTCTCATCATTTCATGTATATTATATAGAAAATCATGCATAATATATTAGTTTCCTCTGCAAAGAGAATACATAAAAAAGGTTCTATTCTATTTTACCGCAAATAAAAGAAGAAGAAGAAGATAATTTTAATGCCATATAATTAATTACTTCTAACATCCGAAAGTACCTTTTCTATTTCATAAAAAAAATGTATTGACAGTGCATTCTAAAGCCGATGTGGAGTCTGGCAAGAGGATGACAGACATGCTCTCCTTCAATTTATCTATCGTATATTTGGATTGTGTTTGATTATGATAATTTTTATCTTGGACTCTGTAAAGATACATTTTTTTAAAAAATAATAATCGAGACTTAATAATATATTTAGTTGGACTATCTAAATAAACCCCTAAATTTTTCTAAACAGGATTGGCTTTCACTGCCTATGGGTGCTAAATGGATGAGGCAACCCGCTACTTCTTTGTTAAGATTTTATATATTATTTGGTTTCGATGGAGAGCTTTTTTTGATATTGTTGCTTGAGATTTTTTATTTTTAATTTTGTAAATATAAATTATTTGTAAAAGATAAAAATAAAGACAATGTAAAATGTTTGTATTAATTTCGTCAATACAAACAAATACATCAATAGTTTGATGCATGAAGGATATAATGGGAAGAGGACAAGCAAGCGAAGCAAAAGTTTTGAACTTGGTGTGAGATTTGAAGTTGATTGTGAGTGCACTTAATTCGGTTGGAATTGATTTATCTGAATTTGGTTCTATCCATTTTAATTTTTTAAATTTATAAAAGCCTGTTTGGTTTATTTTTATCATATTAATCGAGTTGAGAATACTTCAACTTATTTATTGACTAGAAAAGCTTTTGATATTTCTAAGCCTATTGTGATTTAAGGACACTCCTGAATTCTAATGATGTATTTCCAACAATTTCAATTGATTTTATATAATAAAATTTTCTTCTTTTGCCTTTAAAAAAAATTAATAAGTCGTTAATTTCCTTCTTATATCACGTATTTACAATAACTTTTCATTTTTTTAACTACGAAAAAATCATATCAACATTTTTTTAAAAAAAAAATTCCCATTGTACATTTTGTTGAGTCTTCCCTTTCTCTTGTGACAAAGGATAGCCATATTGATTTCATGATTGAAAATACTGTGAAATTCATTTTTCTTCAAATGGTAATAATAAAATTTTTGAAAATTATATAAAAATAATAATAATCAAATACTTAGCTTTCTAAAACTGTTCAAACGCTCCCTCGTGTACATTTTCTTGAATCTTCCATCTCCCTTCTGAAAAGAAAAAAAAAAAAGCTTATAAAAAAGAACACCATCTGCCGCGAGGCCCCACACTAATTGAACCATCCCAAACCGTCCTGACGGGAGTCAACAAAAACACATTACCGGCCAAACCGGTCCACGTGGTGCGAATATTTTTTATGACCCAAGAATTCACGTCTCCCCAGATACCCCGGAAAAACAAAATTCATTTCCTCCGTATCCGTCCCTCTAAAATACTGTATTTTAAATTTTCACCCCTCCAATGACAATATTTTAATTTTTAACCCCAGAAACAACAAGGACAGTACTTAACGACTATTCCTCTTTGGGACGGTAAGTTTTGGCCGTAGCTCTCTCTCTCTAAACTCTGATTTGCCCTTAAATCTCGATCTGGAAATTCTTTTTTCTTCCGGGTCAGAATCTTTCTCTGTCTTGTCTCTCTCTCTGACTTAAATGCTTCCCCAAACGGCACTCTCCTTGTTCAGGCAATCTGTAGATACAGTTTTTGTATCTAGAGGTGGTATATTTACTGGCTGAGATTAAGTTATATTCTCGAAGATATCGCAGGATCACCGAGTGATGAAGGAGTTAATTGGGAGTGTTTTCTGGGTTTGATTGCTGCATGCAAAGGATTTTGGTAATTGGAATTGGGGCAGTTTGAATTGGGATTGAATGAGTGTGGGAAAATTAGGGTTTGGATGTGATTTGGAGGGCCTTTTGTGGTTGCTTTTATTTCAATTTTTGTGTAAATGCTCGTGGGAGGGGATCTAGGGTTTCCAGTGATAGGAGTGGTGACTGGGTTGTTGGTGATATTTGGCTCTGTTGTTGTGTTTGTGGTCAACCGTAAATGGCGGAGGTCGGTGGCTCGGAGGGAGGAGATCAAGCGGTTGTTGGTATTGGCATCGGAGGAGACTGCTAGAGCTGAGCTTGAAGCTACTGCCAGTTATGGGTATGGTGGTTACGACTACGAGCCCGTGGCGAAGGTGGACGCAGAGCCTGATGGAGCTGATGTTTGGGTGGAGGCAGAGGAACCGGTGGAAGTAGAGGAGCAGGCATCCCAAGCCGCAGTAAAGGCGCCCAGGCGATTACAGTACCAATGCGAGGTCTGTTTTTCCCCAACTACAACTCGGTGTAAGCAGTGTAAAGCAGTCCATTACTGGTACGTACATCGGACAGCCCTTCTTGTTTGATAAGAGTATTTTTCTTTCTTTTTCAATTTTATGTTCATTGGATTTGGCTGTGCGAATTGGCTGAATCATTTTTGACGTGGTCAGATATTTCGTGCGGAATTGGTCTTTTTCTCTAGGAATTTCTGCGGCTGTAAGTTCGTCTAGGACAAGTTTGAGGTATATTGTCTATTCAAGTGCGATTTAAGGGAATGATTACTCTTAAAAACATTTACTCTGGAAGTTGGTAAAAGATTTGATCTTTTCTCAAGGATTCACTTGGGAAAGCAGAAAGCAGAATAGTTGATGAGGCTAGGAGGAGCGAAATTTGGTTGGAATGTTGAATAAGCTGTGGGATTAGTGAGTTAGGTAATCGCTTTCGTTGTGGAAGGTCATTCTTCCTGATAGGTTGTTTTAGGGGAGGGGGATTGAGTTTATGTCACTTTGATTTGTCGTTAAGCATCAGTTAATTGGACCAGATTAGTGTAGTGGATATCTGGTATGTCAGCATTGCTAGGTTTATCATTGAGATCTATGATTCCATTGTGCTCAATTGCTGGAATGTTTACTGGTCAGATTGTTGTTTGGAGCCTTCAAAGGGATGTGAAGAATGCTTGATGTGAAAGACAATTGACATGAACAGTTGATTTTATAGATTCTAACTTTTTGTGTTTCAATTATAATACCTGTCCATATGCCAATTCTTTTCCCAGATTAAATAGAGGAAAGGGATCTTGTTGAAACAGTTAAAAAATCTTTGAAGGTCCTGTATGTTTTCTGAAATAATTACAAACAGGCTATAGTGTCTTGTTTTTTTACCAATTACCATATTCATTGCTTCTTGCCCCGCATAGGTAGTGTAATGTCTATGTTTCTGGTCATAATTAGGAAATCTTTTATCCCAAGGACACGAGGAGCATTTGGTAGTGTCCTGATTTTCCCTGGTTGCTCACTCTACTAAAATGTTGAATATAAACAGTGTCTTCTTTTCATTCAGGTCGAATGGCCAACTATGTGTTTGAGTTATCAAGGCAAACAGTATCATTATGCCAGTTATAATTAGTTCTCGCATTTGGCGTATATTCGTGGGATGAGTTGGTATTTGCCCAGGAAATTTTCTTTATAGTAGGTTTCTCGTGTAATTTGATCTTGATAGACGTTTCCAAAGTGAAGGAATCACTGATTTTCCTTTTAAGCAAAATACGTTCTGAGCTGTGGAGATCAAGTCAAAGTCTGCTTGCAAAAAACTAAAACTCTACTCATTGATTCATTTCCTTTTGATACTAAATAGTTGTGCAAATGGCATTAGGAATATGCTTCTTAATGGTGGTTCAACCATTATAATTGCACCCTCATTTCCTTGAGGAAAGCAATTTTCTAAATATTATTTTTATGGAACCAAAAGATTCTCAAAAGTATAGGTACTGCGATGGAGGTTGAACATTGCTCACTAACCTTGCCCATGTTCAAATACTTGAAACCCCTTTCTGATTTGTGAAGAAAGAGGTAATTTTTTCACTGTAAACTTCAGTATTTTAGCTCCGATCATGTAAAATTCAGGGTAAAGACACCTATCCTGTTTTTCCCCTGCCTACTGTCTATTTCAAACTTTCGTTAACCTTCTAGCTGTGTGCTCATTATCGCTTTCTTTTGAGGCAAAGTTGATTGCTTTAATAAGAAAGAAGCAGTAGAAGGTTTATATCTATGAATTGTTGTCGACAAAAAGCTGCAAAGGAATTCAAAGATACTATTGAAATGCTAATGTTCCTGCAAACCTTTTTCTTTAGTTGGAATTAAGTGTTTATGACGTAAGAGTTGTATGAAGAAGAGAGACCACCAGTAAGATGACATGGAAATTGACATACTGAAGTCCTCATTTGCACAAAAAATATGTTGGTGCAACCTTCAGTGCTTTGTGTACTCTTGTTGCAATGCATAGTTTTGTTGTGTTTACAAAATTACGCTCTCCTTAAATTGAGGAATTATGATAAAAGTGAAAGTTGAGGGCATAATGGTTTTTAAGTATCAAATACCTCCCAATCCTTTGAAAAGTGGAAGGATTGGAATTGCTGATGTGTGGGGGGAGCTCTCCCCCTCCACATTTACTCTCTTCCTTTCTCTCCTTCCAACCAAACAAAGTAAAACACCAATTTGCTTCCTCCTTTACTTCCCCTCCCCTTTACCTCTCTCTATTCCTTCCAACCAAACTAGGCCTTAGGATATTAGCAACGTATTTTCCAAGATATGCCTTGGAAGTCCCATTTCTTGTCTACTTAATGCCCTCTGTCAGGCCATGATGAGAAAGATGAACTTTTAGGTGAGTAGAATGAGCTTTGTTAACTAGGCATCAGTAGGGTGCAACCATTTTTTCGTTTTTGTTGGATCCTTTTGTTCATTGGTTATCTCGTAGATGTTGGTACAGACCATCAACGAGAAGCTATAGTCGTTGCACCATAGAATAGTGAATGATTTTATTTTGATAGATAGATGGCTTCATATGCTTAGGATGGTTTCATGTCTGGTACTTTTTGTTGAACAGGCAGGTTGCTTTACTTTTTGAATGCATACGGGCTATCTAATAGGTTCTACATTATCTTGGAATTTGTTATCAGTATTCACTGTACCTACTATTTTTACCCCCATAGACATTCACTGTCCTCCCTCCCCCCCCCCCACCGATCTGAAAATAAATAAAAGAAAAAGAAAAAACAAATATCCTCCTTCCCCCCTCTGGAAAAGTACTTAAGGAATTAATCATCAAACTTCTTATGTCACATGATCTCAGAACCATTGTTCTATCTGAACATTCCAGGAGATTGGCTTATTTGCTCTTTTGTGTATTTATGAATCTTAGGCCCCTAGTAGAAGTGTTTGTTTTTATATGTTTCGGCACAATTGATGTTTTTATTGTTCTCAGCATCAAGTTGAATCCATTTTTGTATGTCTTAGCTCTGGTAAGTGCCAAATCATTCATTGGAGGCAAGGTCACAAGGATGAATGCCGTCCATTTTCCTTCAGTGAACAAAGTGACGACATGGGAGACTCTTCTTGCCGGAACCTATTGAAGCCATTAGAAAACAGAATCCACAGTGGAAGTGTCGAGATTGAAGGGAGAGACCCTGCTAAGCCAGTTGAAATATCCTCTGGAGGACATGGAGTTTCTTATTCTAGTTTTGCCAAATTACCCAATGTGGAGGATGATGTTGAAGTGGATCATCTTACAGACAAGAAGGAACCAGCTTCAGATTTGAAGGTCGTATCTCCTTCAATCTCAAATAAATACTCTGGAATGATTGCATCAGGTGGATCACCAGGCAATGCTTCTGCTATTGATATCAATAACTTGAACATATCTGACAGACATCAGTCCGTTTATTTAGTCCCAAATAAGATTAAGGGTGATTGTGCAAATATAGATCGACCTAAGCCTCCACATCTTCAGTATCCCATTTCAGTTGATCCTATGGACAATGTTGCTTCTCCATTGAAAAGTAACATCATTAAACCTGGCTTTGTTCATGTGGATGCTCGTTGTGGATCATCAACTTCATCAGGTTCAAGTATTGATGGATCCAATGAGTCTTCTTTCTCTGAGCCTTCGACACCCTCATCCGGATTTTGGGAAGGAGCAATCAAGTTTAGCAAGGCTAGAGGTCCCATTAATGATACTTCTCCTTCTTGTTCAGATGAGGCAGGTGATGTTGATCTTTTAGATTCTGAAACTTCTTCATATTGTTCCTCTGAAATGGCCAGAACAGTTCTTCCTGGTTTGGATAGACCTGGTTCTCATGCCAAAGAAGTGTTATCGGTTGATCGGCTTTCTCCTGTTCCTGCTATTAATACGCCAAGCATTTTACTTGCTTCATCAGGGGAAGTCAATAAAGAAGGTTTCATTGCTCAGAGGTCATCATTGAGTTCAGAGAAGTCTGATCATCTTGATTTTGCTGATTTTAGCTCCAGAAGAGTATTAACATCTAGGCAAACAAGGGAGCCTGCACTTTCTAGAGATCCTAAGGGCTGTAGTTTTTCTTCCCCTAGCTCTGAAAAGTCAAAAAGTCAAGTTGCAGGAAAAATTGGTGTCTCCCAGGAGAAAAAATCAATGGAACTTAATTATTTGTCTTCTAAGAATAAAACTTCTGATGAGCATTTGTATTCTGGCAATGTTAAGCACACAGAGACTATACGTTCCTCAGATTTTCCTTGTCATTCACAAAATGCTAAGAATAGCTCTAAAGCTTCTGTATGGAAAATGGTTGACCAAATCAAAGCTTCTAAATTTGCACGACTTAATTCTCTAGGAGCTGTGAGTGATGGTGTTGGAAGATACAGCAACAAGGTATCACTTACAGACTCTTGTTTCAATATTGTGCAGTTAAAATTTTAGCATGAAGAATGGTGCAATTAAATTTGTCTATCTACAGGGCCTATTTCCCTATGAGTTATTCGTGAAGCTTTATAATTGGAACAAGGTTGAACTACATCCTTGTGGTCTCATGAATTGTGGGAACAGGTAATCTATTTTGGAGATGCCTTAGTACTCATATGATATATTGGAGCTGAGTTTCTCATCATGTCTATGTTTGTTTTGGTGGTGGTTAGTCTTTTGCATTTTTGGCTCATCAATGATTCCATTATCTTGATCTTTGATATGTTACACATTATTGTTTTAACGAAGGGGTCATGATAATCTATTCTTGCTGCATTCAATGACTAGCTGCTGATGGTATCTTGAGTGTGTTGACCTTTATTCTTTTCGTTAAACATTAACACTTTTTTACAATCTTGTTGCACTTGCAAGTTGTTTGAAACTTGAAAGTCAGCCCACCAACCATGTTTTTTGACCTTTGTTTAGGAGTGTGACAAGCTTCAAAATAAAGTGTCTTGAGACCAAGTATTAGTTGACAATTATGTGTTCATAGTGTAAGTCATCAACCAAAATGATTGGCTTCTGAAATTGAAATTCCTTGTGACCCCTAAAGTCTTTCTTTCATCCCAGATACTTTTTCTTTTGTGTGAAATTTTCTTTCTTATCATCATTGTCAATTTACTGTGCTACCGTTGGTTTTGCTTGTGTACATTTTCTGATAATTCTTTTTGTTTTTATTTCTTTATTTCTTCTTTTGGTTTTTGGGGAGTTGGGGGGGGGGGGGGGCTGGCAGATAGTTGTGCGCGTGCATTCACTTCCTCTAATCTGTTATCCTGTTCCCATGTATACTTATCCATCATCTGTTGCTGCTTTACATTATTATTTAACCTTTTGGAATTTCTGCAGCTGCTATGCTAATGTGGTCTTTCAGTGCTTGGCATTTACCCCACCTTTCACTGCTTATTTTCTCCAAGGAATCCATTCCAAAGGATGTATGTCTCATTATAACTCTTCCTGTTTGACTTTTCTATTTTAACACAAGTTATTCTAGTATTATGTGTTACCAAATTCATTTTCTTGTATAACAGGCAAGAAAAGAGACTGGTGCTTCACTTGTGAGTTCGAAAGTCTTGTTCTGAAGGCACATGAAGGAAATTCTCCTCTCTCCCCAATTAGGATACTATCCAAATTACAAAACATAGGGAGCCATCTTGGTAATGGAAGAGAAGAAGATGCACATGAATTTCTTAGGTAAGCTGTATTCTTTGTCAAAGGAGTATGTTTTAGTGGAAGGAATACATTTTGTGCCTTCAAATGAAACAATTTTGCAACTTCGAGCTGATTGCATTGAAAAACTACAGGTGTGTCATTGATACCATGCAATCTGTATGCCTGAAGGAAGCTGGGGTTAGCTCTTCAGGCTCTTTTGAAGAAGAAACTACTCTTATAGGACTTACATTTGGGGGTTATCTGCGTTCAAGGGTATTTTATTTTCTTCCAGAGAAGTTGCTTTACTCCTTTTGGAGAATCCATTTTCAATTTTTGAGTTTAGTTATGTTTTTTCTTTTTTTCCTGTAATTTCAGATAGAATGCATGAGGTGTGGATGTAAATCTGAACGACATGAAAAAATGCTGGATCTTACTGTGGAGATAGGAGGAGACATAGGCACATTAGAAGAAGCTTTACGACAGTTCACTCGTACGGAGACATTAGATGGTGAAAACAAGTACAACTGCAGCAGGTTGGCCGATTCTGTTCTTTTTTTTTTTCTATTCAAATGCAAATGTTCCTCTTATATGTCCATATTTTGCTGAAAGAGGAATTGAACTTTTCTGCATGCATTCTTACTTTAAAAAGTTCCTTGCAGCTTTCACATTTGTGCTCTTTTATTTCATACATACCTTGGTCAACATCATATCTGCACTAGTTGAGCTTAGGTACTCCATTTGTAAAATTGTATGGCAATAATGTTACTGCAAATTTCATTTCTGGGAAAAAGCTTTAGCCTCTTGTTGGGCTGCTTTTGCATCCAAGACCCACGGTAGTCTATCTCCTGCCCTGTATTGTGAATCAAGGAATTGGGCTTCAGATACAGAAGGCTTCTCCTTGTTTGGTAGACCAAATCTGTATTCTTACATTTTTAGGAATCTTTATTCTCCATTCATGTCATAAAGTGGACAGGAGATATACAAGTACTGCTCATGTGGGGCTTGGCTCAACTAATTCCACCTTTTCCTTTTCCCTACGAGTGTTTTGTGTTCTCTCTCAAAAGCTTATTGCGTTTTGTTTGCTAAGCTTTCTTATTCTTTTCCCCGCTTCCTCTTCTTCTTGTTTTTCTTCTTTACCTAGGGAATCTTGCACTTATTCATTTATCTTTTTTCACCCCTTGGCATTCCCTTTGTAACAAATTCTGCATTATTGTTCTTATCTATTGTGTCCTGGTTCTATGCTCATGAGCCCTATAATTTGGTTTTCACTTTTTCTTGTTCTATTGATTTTATGATTGTCAATGTACTTCATTGTCTTTTAATATTAGGCAGTGGATAACATTTCAATTGATGTCACTTACCTCTTATCAGATGCAAATCCTATGAGAAGGCCAGGAAGAAGTTGAGAGTACTTGAGGCACCAAATGTTCTAACTATTGCTTTGAAGAGGTTTCAGGTAATTTTCATTTTGGAATGCTGCTAAATCTTTCCATGTACCTTTACTGTTGCTGTTTTTCTGATTCTGTATGGGTTTTGCAGTCTGGTAAATTTGGGAAACTGAATAAGACTATCAAGTTTCCTGAAATTTTAGATCTGGCTCCTTATATGAGTGGAACAAGTGACAAGTCACCAGTATACCGGCTTTATGGAGTTGTTGTTCATCTGGATATCATGAATGCTGCATTTTCTGGTCACTATGTTTGTTATGTTAAGAATGCTCAGAACAAGTGGTTCAAACTTGATGATAGCTTGGTATGTGTAACTGCTCTTTTTAACTTTATTAATCTTTCCTCCCAGTAGGTATACTGTTAAAAGAAAGGGCATCATTCTGGCTTTGCCTACCATTTTAAAATGGATTTTACTTTTAGATCTGGGAATCTGATTCTAGGATCCTGCCACCTATGTACGCTCTTATATGGATGTATAGTGTTCATGTGCCAATCTGCAAGCAGGATGTGCACCACAGTTTAAAATATCTGTTTCTGTACCTCTAATTTGGACATAATCTTGTTTATCTGGGATATTTTAATCCTTGCTTTACGTTCTAGTGAGAATCTCTTCTTTCAAAACTTCATTACTATCTGATAGAATTTCTCATTGAGCATGGATGTGTTCGGGCAAATTAGTTAATCCTCAAAGCAGAGGCTGTGAATTTGTTGGTTGGGCTTATTAGTTTCTAGTTGGCTGTTTACTTGGTGAGAAATGATCTTGGTGCTCTGCACGTCAAACACATATATTTTTGTTCTGCTTATCATTAAGGACGAATCATATGGTCGTGATTTTATCGTAGTATCTTGTTGGGCACCATGCTCATATAATTATTTATTCTTTATTTTAAGCATGTACTTTTTTTTTTGCATGATGTGGAGCTGGTAGCTGAATGCTTGTGCAGTTCTAGTATTGTCTTTTAATTTCCTTCTCTTATCTTTCCATGCTTGTAGGTAAAAGCTGTGGAACTTGAAAGGGTCCTGACACAGGGTGCGTACATGCTTCTTTATGCAAGGTAAAGTTCTGCATTCCTATTTCCTGGTTAAATTGCATAGTCTCTTTTGTTCTTTCCTAAGTCAACTTATCTTTTTAGGTGCTCACCACGAGCCCCTAGACTGTTACGGAGTTCACTAAATCTTTGTGATGTAAGAAAAACGAAGGAAGTGGATTGTAAGACAAGATATCCTTCTAGGGGTCCATGGGATGTCTCCATAAGTGATTCATCAAATAGACAGCACTATAATGAAAGCACTTGTCCAAGCTACTCAAGTTTCCATCCGTTTCGGAGAATTTTGGATGAGGATTCTTTGAGTGACAATTCATCCTCTTTCTTCTCTGAGGGTAATTCTTGCAGTACAGACAGCACCAATAGGGACTCAACAAGCACAGACGAGTATTTTGATCAAATATTTGGAGATACGGGAGTATGTTGGAATAGTTCATGGAGAAATTCCTCAGATTCAGAGACTTCATCTTCCTCGTCATCTCCATCTCCCATGTACTTGAGGCATTCCAACTCCGACCATTATGCTGGCATCTATGGCACTGATGCTGTAGATTCAGAAAGGGGTGGAAGCATCCATTTTTCGTGTTCTGATTCAACTAAACACTGTAGAAAGTTAGATAGTAGTAGTTGTTGTTGTAGGGAGTCCAGCTCCAGTAAATTAGGTCAAGTTAACCCTTTTGACGACGTGAAATCTAGCATATCTTGTAGAAATCGATGAGCGAAACAAACATCTTCCGATTAAGGCTTTTAGTTAGAGGGCGGTTAAATAAAGGGTTCTAAGGTTGGGGTGGGGTTAGGGAGTGGCTGTATGTATTATACTCTTGCTGTTGGCTTTATTCTGAGCCATCATTTTGTCACTCTCTTCCCTTCATATAGCGATATAAACTGTTGTTGACTTAAAAGATCTATTTCAAGTGAGTGTACAGTAGTGGGGTTTGGGACCTCCCATTTAACAGTCCCTCAATTAATCAACATGTCGGTGCATTCAATTTCCAAATGCATCATCTTCTTTCAAATGTTGAAACAACAAATATTTTGTGCACTACAACTCCACTGAAAATGTGGTTAAAAGGTTACCCAAGTCTCAATAACCCCTTGAAGTATCTGTTGGCTACTGCCTAAGGTTTTACAGAATATTGCAATGCACCAAAAAAACAAAATCTAATTGCCAGTTGAGATCTTTAAGTTGTGGCAACAAAATCTTCTCTTTACATGCTAACAATCTCAACGAGGAAGAATTAGGAGTAAGTGGTGTTTAGTAAAACAATTTGGAGATCGTTTTCGCACTGAGGATGTTAGCAGTTCCCCCGCACATGCAGAGGGAGAGAGAAGTGTGATTAAAAATAAAAATTTATATTGAGTTTTGAGGTGAGAGGGTATCCAAATGTACGAGGCACGAAGAGGGAGAGAGAAGTATGATAAAAGAAAATTTTTGTATTGAATTTTGCAGTGAGATGGTATCCAAATGCGCGAGGAAAACAGGATAGATGTATGCAGTGTAGAACACGAGATTTACCAATAGGGAGGGAGGTGTGGGAAAGGGACAGTCAAGTGGCAACAATCAACCCAAAACCAAATTGGATGCTGAATGGGCCGACAGTGACAGGAACCCCCAATTCACATGGCACCCCTCTCCTGTTTTTTTCCCTTATTGGCAACTTGACATCCATACAGAGTACCGGCAAAGCAGGAAATTCCAAAAAAATTCTGCAAAGTCCTCAAAGACGACTCATGTAATTAATGAACGTCAAATGCGTGTGTCCTACCATTTTGTACTTCCTTCGTTCTTGACCTGATTTTCAAATTCCAGATTTTTACCCAATTTGGTAAAGAGTAGCAACTGCAATGTTTGACTAGGATTTCTAATAGTACAATACAAACACAATTGGTTTTACAAATTAGTGGTCTTCGTTTGGACACTAAACAAAGTTGAACTGGTTTATTTGTCTCAGAAAAGCATTTTGTGTAAAAGGATCTCCTGATTTTTATGCTATTATTTAATAATCGAAATTATATTTTTCAAAAGTTGATTTTTTTTTTGAAGTCAAGAAATGAATGTGCCTCAATTCAAATATCATAATGGAAGAAGTCAAAAACATTCATTGCACCCAAAGTTGACATACATATCCATTGATCAAAAGTCTTTCTATTGAGATATCTTTATTCCCTTTTAAGTCAAATACAGGGGGCTTGGTTCATAATCTCTTGAACTATGAACTATAAATTAAATATTTGACCAATAATGAATCGGGTTTTAAACCCGATTGGGCTGGATTCGGGACAAGTTTGGTTTGATTTTTTTTATATAGACTTATTTTACATTCTTATTTTTACTTTACAAAAATTTTCTAATTTTTTGAGAATAATTGATGTTATACTTTTAAAATTTCTTTAACTAATATTTGAATTTTAAATGTTTCTTAATTTAGGTTTCAAAATTAAGTTCGAATCTTATTAAATGGCAGTTGAATGGCCAGATTTTGACCGGCGGCCGAGC
The DNA here is from genome assembly GCA_030512225.1 of Rauvolfia tetraphylla. Taxonomy (NCBI): domain Eukaryota; kingdom Viridiplantae; phylum Streptophyta; class Magnoliopsida; order Gentianales; family Apocynaceae; genus Rauvolfia; species Rauvolfia tetraphylla. The sequence continues at coordinate 4,901,383 of JAJQKT010000058.1, read as the reverse complement.
ATATTAACAGTCCTAATGATAAGAATAATAATTTCTCATCCACCATGTCAAGGACGGAAAGCCAGTTTTGCCTAAAGAAGAAATCTTTGTTGCTACGAAAAGAACTATTAGGACCTTAGGAAAGAAGTTCCTCCGAAGTAAATTCATACCAAAAAGACATTTGAAAATTTCAGTTATGAAGTTAGTGACATGATCAGAATCGTTTACATTTTTGACAACAACTTGGATATAATACCGCTAACAATCTGATCTTCACTCTTCAGCCTCCAGAATATCAGCTGAGAGGCCCACAAATTGTGAACTTCTCTTGTGCTCGGAGACGAAGCAATGCATGGTTGCCCTTCCCACTTCTTGCAAGCAGAACTCAATTTTGCTCAACTTCTTTGAGACAATGAAGGACTCATTAGAGAACTTCTTTTGCTCGGAAAAGCAATGGGCAGCGGCAGTAGCTCTTTCTAAAATAGAGAGCGTGATAGAAGATCCAAACTGAATTCTACTTCGAGTGCATAATAAGATTCGTTTTCGCAGAACTTGAACTCACTAGCCCAAATCATAAGCAGCCAAGAATTTGGTACGTGCACGTCCAAGGCAAAAAGCAGCCTCCTACTGTATCATATCTAGTGTCATGTCTAAACTAATTAGCCAAAAATTTGATGGCTTTTGTTATTTCTGAGTCATTTCTTCTTTCGGTGCGCAGTGGGAAATGGCAACGAGTATCGAACATGAAATAGGGCGCCGCAATATCAGTTAAAATTATTGTAGTATTCGAATTTCTTTTGATTGCCTTTTCCGTTTTACCCTTTTTGTTTGTAGAAGCCTGTGATAGTCCTATCTGGTAATGAGCACAAAAGGGACCGCCGCAGCGGCAAAATTCTCAATTTTCCAGCCCAGGTGGATGTTTGTCCAACAAAGCACCAACATATCATATCCTTCAGATCCACATTCTTTAAATCTTCAAACCAAAGCTATTATTGGCTGCATTAGTTGTATCATGTCATCTCCTATTATAATAAATTATTATTATTATATATTAAGTGCAGGATACATTTTGTTAGACAACTAGGGGAGATATAATCACATAAAATGTTTATTTTTTTCTTTTCTGATTGATTAAAATGTTAGGTGTAGTTACGGTGTATTTGGATTGTGTCTAATTGAGAGATTTTATTTTAAGTTTTGTAAAAATAAATTTTTTGTAAGAAGAGAATTGATATGTAATTGTGTGTTTGATTAGGAGAAACATAATCTAAATATAACTTTAAATTATGTTGTGACCACCCAACTAAAAAAACTTAACCGCTACATAATGTTCCTTCCGGCTTTCTTCATAGTTTGTGGGGACCGAGTCCAACATTGTCATCGGAGCTCCACCAACACGATAATGAATAAGTTGAAGTTTCGCAGTATGGACTAGCTGCTCCACCGAGCATTATAAATTGTTGTGTTGCATTGCATGTAAATGTGGTGGTTGCGTTATCTCAATTTATTTCATAACTGAAATCTATCTAGTGATCCATCCATCTTCACATTCTCCAAGTCTCATTATAAATATTACTTCATTCGTCTCAAATTGAATACTCTATTTTAATTTAACAAAAAATTATAAATAGTAGTTTGATTATAAATAAATTATTATAATATTTTATTAATTAAAAAAATTAGTAATGATACTTATATATTAGTGAAATTTAGTCTCTTAAATTAAAAAAGTCTAAATAGTTAGTGGTAGGCGGCATTGTATTAGTGGGACGCAATAAGCAGAAATCTCACTCACGGGCCTAAACGACGAGCAAACACTCGAACGTGAGAGCAAGGGATCACCCAACGAATGGACGAGCTCAAAGGGGGAGGGGGGCAAGAACCTTGCTTTCAGAGAAGTGGCGGTCCGAATCTTATCTGAACTGCTAGAATAACTGACTAAGCCATACCATAAGGGGTCATTCCCCAAACGGGACCGGGAAAGGCCTTTAGGTTGTTTAAGTGGGTTAGGTGACAGATTGGCCATAGGAGTACTCCGGGATATAAACTAGGGCAAGAAAAGTGGACCATACGACGATGCCGCCCGTTTTCATTTCGTGGAAGTCCCCGGCAGAGGAAAGGGCTGTAGGTGATAGCGCGTTCTACTTCCTTTAAATTAAAGAAATTTATAATAAAAATTTAAATAAAATATATAATTATTTTTAAAAATAAATATTTAATTTTAAACAGAGTGAGTATAATTTAATAAATCTAAATTCTGACTCTGGATAGAATGTTTGGTAAGATACTGTTGTTTTTTTGTTTTTTTGGTAGTTAAAAAGATACATGAATAGCATTGTGGGCTACGCTTTGCAAATTGCTAAAAATTCATCCCATTTAGACAAGAAAACACGCTTTTGAAAGGGAAAGACAAAGAACAAGAGAATCTTTTTCCTTTCTATTTGCACCAACGATGGCGGGTCAAGAAAGAAACTATCTAAAATACTTATGTAATTTCGGTGCATTCAAACCTTTTTCTTTTCTGCCATGTAGCAGACGCGGATCTGGGGTGGGGTTGGCCGCCGCCCCTGCATTATCAATGGATCTCTTTATAGGAGTAAATTCTTTGGAATTTTGTCCCCTCCCCCAAAAATATATAAAAATTAAATAATTAGGTAATATTTCTAATTTTTTAAATAATAATTTGTTCATATTTTTACTCTCCTTTCCTTCTTCAAAGTTGCAAAATTATTCTTTGCACACGAGATTTTATTATATCTTATAATTTTATTTTAGTATAAGAATATTTTTATTATTAAATTTATTTTTAAAATCTTATATCGAATTTAGCTGTTGTAAGAATATTAAATCTAAAATAAACTATAAAATGTAAAATTGTCTCTATAAATTCTTACACCAGCGATGAAATCAAATGGATATTAGTAGGATTTGATAGAATTTATTTTTAAAATTTACTGTCTTAAATTTTATAAAAATAATTTATTTTTTAAAAATATAGAATTGAAAATAAAAATTATATTAAATCTTGTAATAGAACCCAATTTGTTTTGCTAAATAAAGATTATCTATTAATTGTAAAAATGATAGGGTCATTACAACTAAAACAGTCTTCAAATTCTTAGTCCAATCCATTAAAAAAAGGGAATTGAGATATTGGAATAATCTAATATAAAGAACAATAAAAATTATACAATAGTTCAAAAATTATGTTAATAGAAAATATCTCATATCCTGGATATCCAAAGTGGGTAAAATACAATATTACTAATACTAGTAAAGAAATAAGCAAATATACTTCAATATTTTTCGCTACAGCTGCATCGTCATTCTTGAAACACATAGACACGTAAAATTCAGTATCTATCTCTTCTTTAAAGGATAACAATTTTTAAAAATCTTAGGTGAATCAACGATTTTAAAAATTATTTAGGAAAGAGGCAAAACAATGAAAGATAACCCATATTAAGTCTAGGTAGATAGATTCCTCTAAGGCAGAGGAGAGAAACAATAGGATCTGTAAAGATCTGTAAAAGAGCTCGTATGTGCGTCTTGAATATTGATGAAAGTTATGTAAAAAAGATTTATCATTATTTGCAGTCAAAATATGGGATAGAAACATACAAAAAGGATAAATAAAAAAAATATCCGGTCATTGGTCAAGACCGGTGGCCAAATCTGGCCGGAGAAAAAGGGTCCTGCCAAGGTCAAAAGCCAAATCTGGCCAAAGAAGAAAGGCATTAATGTTGCGCTAAAAAATGAGTAGAGAGAAAGTGGGTAAAGAGAGAGGGTAAGTAGAACCCAATCTGAATACATTATTAGTAACTAGTGTTGTCAAATGGGATGGCTTACTCCAACCCTGCCTAGCTCATCATGGACTGGCCTTAAATGACCATATTTTCACAGGTTAGGAAACCCTCAGGCCATATCCCATTATCCCTCATAAGTGACCCACAGGCCAAAATTTTTTTAAAAAGATTTTTAATTTTTTATCTCTCTTTTTTTATCTTTATCATATGTGAAATTATATAAATTCATAATTAAGATAAACATGATCTTCAATCAATCACTAAAATTTTTTAAAATATAAAATAATCATTAGTTATATATATATATATATATATAATTATTAATTTATATAATTATATATAAAAAATATTTAATAAAATTAAGTCGATCAATCTTAATCTTATATATGTTTTTATTTTTTATTATATTTCTCACATCTAAGAATATTTCTATCAAAATTTAATTAGATTATTTAATTTTAAATTAATAAAATTATATATTTAAATTAATATTAAAACATTTATATAATTAAAATTATATTAAATATTTAAATTAAAATAAATTTTTTAAAATATTAAATTAAAAGTTAATTTTTAGAACAAAAAATACGGACCAACTTGCTCCTAGACTATAAAATAAAATCCAACCCATGTTACAAAACAAATAAAATAAGTCCATATTTAAGCAAACTTAGATTAACTATATTTAGATTTGTCTATTTATAGGGTTCTGCTACAGTGCAGAACATACGGATTGTCCGTACGTGCTGCATTGAAGCAGAGCCGTCGGATCAGATCTCAGATCTGATCCGACTACTATCAATTTTTAGAATAAAATAATAATTTTTAAAAAAATATTTAAGAAGTAAAAAATTTAATCTGTTAACAATTTGATTCGATAGATCAGATTGGGTGCTGCAATTGCGACAAAAAACCCGGTGCAGCACCTTAAGAATGACCCTATTTATATAGACTAGAAAGTGACACGTGCTTTGCACGTGAATTTAATTTTTTGAATCTTTTTATTATTTTAATGATTTAAAATAATTATTATAATATTATTAATATTGTATATATTGATTATTAATATATATTAATATTAATATGAAATATAATATATATTATATATTATTATTAAGGTAATATTTAATATTAAATTGTTAAACTTTGAAATTCTCAATTAAATAAATACCTTTCTAGATATTCTTGAGGGCTCTATTTTCTTAATTTTTTTGTGATAAAGAATAGAATATTGTTTTATTTACTATTTTTGTCCTTCTTAAAATATTTAGCCTATTATCAGCTAGTACCATTGCTATTCTATTATGATATATTCTCTTGAGGAGTAATTTTTATTATATTCTTAACTAATTCTACTAATATAATAGAGAATGAGAGAATTATATTTATAATAAGTTACTATAAAAAATAATTTTTAATATTCATAAAAGACTAAATATTTTGAAAATGGAAGAAATTGCTAAAAGGCTTTATATTTTGAAATTAAATTAGTCCATGGGCAAACATTACGAATTAGACCATATCAAAAAATTTCAGTGTGTTAGGAAAATTCTGTCTTTTAATAATTTATAACAAAATATTGGAGGAGGAGTACTTTAAGAGCATATTTGAATTGATTTTTTTAATTTAATTGTATTGCGAATCGTAAAAGTAAATTATTTATAAAAATAAAGTAAAATTTAAAATAAAAAATAAGAGAGAAGTAAAATTTTTTAGTTGAATTCCAATTCAAATACACTTATTTAATTGATGAAAGAAAGAAAAAAATCTTTTAGTTATATGGCAAGAATCAATGAAGAATCCTAGTCATGATTAGTATTTATAAGTTATAGAATATCAATGTTTAATATAATATTTTTACTTTGTGTCCTACTTTTTCTCTCACAAATAATTCTCTCTTTTGAAATCTAAGACAAAAAATTTTAAATCAAAACATTATTTAATCGTATCCTAAATCTTTAGTTACGAGACAGAAGAGGTAGATAGAAAATTTAGAATGACCTATTGATAAAATTACTGTCAATTTTATTTTTAAAGAGAATAGTGATAAAAAATAAATGAACTTGCTCATTAAGGGACATACTTTTTAAGTGTAAAACAATAACTTTATTAAAGCATACCAAAATCTACAAAGGAAAATTTAAGATCCAGCAAAAAAAAGGAAAAATTGAGAGCCAAGATTTAGAGCCATAAAGAAATAAAGAAATTTCCACAGTTCTAACTTCGATACAGAGGAAGATCACTCAGCATTCTTTGTTCAAAGAGACGGCAGACGCAAATAAACATATGATTTCACTATGCTGAGATCGGAAACTTATAGATCACAGCTGCAGTCAGTTTTTCTCCCGCCAGAACCCTTGTTCATCGCTATTTGTGGGACTAAGAATCAGACAACCACTGCTCTCACTTCTTGTCAGCCGTAAGTATTTGTTTTCTTACTAAACTCTTCTGTTCTGTTGTCTTATTGAAGTCGGTATACATCTGGTGAAGTTTCAAGTGTAGCTGATATCTTAACTTTCCTTTTCATGCAGCTTCATTTTGTAAAAAAAAAGTCTCGTGGGGAAAAGTTTTTAACATTAAATTTTAATGTTAATTGTGTTTTATTGTGATGTAAGATAAGTGAACCCAGTACACAAAAACAATGCCCCGAGCTTCCAAGAGAAAATCCGAGCCACTTCGCTCAACTAATGCCAAATCTGTGCGAGTTGATCCTTCTACCGCTGGTAAACAATCCCTTAGAACGTCCCATTTTCTATGTTCTTCGATTCATCTGTTGACGTATTCTTGTGAAGGTCTATTAAATAATTGATATAATTTGGACTTTTGCATATGTGTTTTTGATGTGGTTTGTTAGAGGTAGGAATCGGAGGAGGGTTTGTCATTGACCATTTTGAGCATTTGAAATTGATTATATATATGTGTAACTTTTGTTGTTGTTATGATTATTTTTGGTTTGCATACTTGTCTATTATGGGTGAGTAGCCATATTCCTTGTTACTGTTCAATTAATCTGTTCTTGAACTTGGTTGTTTTCTTTATAATTTTTACTGGTTGGGATTTCTAAGCGTTTGAATTTGTGGAGCAGTTGTTATTTCCGGGGGAAAGCTGCGATTCATAAATGTGTTTAAGAAATCCTTTAGTTTGACTGTCATTAATTAAAATGGTTTGCATACATTGGACTCAGGCTTTTCTTTCTGTGTTGTGATTGATTTGACACACATTCTTCAATTGCTTGCATGTTTACCTGTATCTTCTTTTGAGATGGTTTGAAACCACAACTATTTCTTCTGGAACCAAAAAAATAATAATAATAAAATGAGGGGTCTGGAGGTCATTTTGAGTTTTTCATTGCCCTCTATGTTGTATTGCTGTCAGTCTGGTTTCATTCTGTTTCTCAACAGTAGTTTTTCATGCTTCTCTTGTTCTTGAATCTTGATCGGATAATAAAGAAACTACTATATATTTACCTCTATCTGCAAAATGTATGTTAGGTCAGTTTGAGTTTTTCATTGCACTCTTAACTATGCTGTATTGCTGTCAGTCTGGTTTCATTCTATTTCTCAACAGTAGTTTTTCATGCTTCTCTTATTCTTGAATCTTGATCCGATAATAAAGAAACTACGGGACATTCATCTCTATTTGCAAAATATATGTTAGGTCATATCAATCACTAAAATTTTTTTAAAATATAAAATAATCATTATATATATATAATTATTAATTTATATAATTTTATATAAAAAATATTTAATGAAATTAAGTCGATCAATCTTAATCTTATATATGTTTTTTATTTTTTATTATATTTCTCACATCTAAGAATATTTCTATCAAAATTTAATTAGATTATTTAATTTCAAATTAATAAAATTATATCTTTAAATTAATATTGAAACATTTATATAATTAAAATTATATTAAATATTTAAATTAAAATAAAAATTTTAAAATATTAAATTAAAAGTTAATTTTTAGAACAAAAAATACGGACCAACTTGCTCCTAGACTATAAAATAAAATCCAACCCATGTTACAGAACAAATAAAATAAGTCCATATTTAAGCAAACTTAGATTAACTATATTTAAATTTGTCTATTTATAAGGTTTTGCTATAGTGTAGAACGTACGAATTGTCCGTGATGCATTGAAGCAGAGCCGTCGGATTAGATCTCAGATCTGATCCGGTCAATTTTTAAAATAAAATAATAATTTTTTAAAAAAATATTTAAGAAGTAAAAAATTTAATCTGTTAAAAATCTGATTCGATAAATCAAATTGGGTACTGCACTTGCGATAAAAAACTCGGTGCACACCCTAAGAATGGCCCTATTTATATAGATAAATAGATCGACTTGCGTGTTACAAGTAACGGCGAAGTCCAATGATTAGTGCAAATAATGTATCATGGTTTCCGGCAAATGTGTTGGCGTTCTCCATTCTTCACAGGGAAGGGGAAAAAAAGTCTTAGATAAGAAAGCCATCTCAAATCTCAATGATGATGATGATGCTGCGTTAGACAATTGCATCGCAGCCAAGGAAAGAAACTCTAGTCAACACCGTTGATCAAAAGTCAATAAAAGGGGCCAAAGCGTAAAGCACACCAAACTTGGTTCCCGCCTTCTTTTACAATCGGTCCGATTATAGTAAGGACAGTAATTTTCTTCAACAACACTATAATATTATTATTTGTAACTAATTCTAACTGAACTGAACTAAATAACACAAAAAAAGAGAAGAGTTTAAAAACAGATTTACTTGCTTCCGCTATTACTAAAGAGTTTCTCTTTTTTTTTCATCTTGAGGAAACAAGTAGAACCTCAACGGTCTATCAAAAAAAGGAGATTATTAGGGTGAGATTAGATACTGTTTTGTTTTGAGATTTTTTATTTTGAGTTTCGAGAGAGATAATTTTTTATGAAAAAAAATTTACATTGAGTTTCGTAATGGAACCTAATCTAAATACACCCTTATTCTTTTTGAAAATTTTTAAATTTTTCTTCATAAGTCGATTCTGATTTTCAAATTTTCTTTTACCAATAATCAAATTCTAAATTCTACAAAAAATGGAAAAAAATTTCAAAGAAAAGAAAATGAAAAAGCCAATCCAAGTTTAGACAAATATTGGGTAAATCAATTTGCGGGTGAAAATGGGGGGAATTACTGTGTAAAATGCCACACTGTTTATAAGAAAATTATCTCCAAATCAATTGTAATTTCTCTCCAATTACATTATTGGCAACGCCTTCTTTTTTGTTCTTCGGAGAAAGGAAAATGAACTCATCCAGAAAATAAGATGCATTCTCTCTTCTTTCAGCACCCTTTTCGTTCTGGAACGATAGAACAATTGTTAAACCAACATTCGAAAAAAAAGGCCGAGAGGAGGAACATTTTTTTTTCTTTTTTGAGAATAAGAGGAACAACATTTTTTATCTTATTCAGAAACAATGTCATTTTTTTTAACCTTGAGGCCAAATCAAGAACTTACCACTGCTAAAAACTATTTCTATTACCTACTAAAATCAAGAACTTCATGATTTTAAAATCCTGGAATTTTTTTATAGCACATTTCGCTTTTAAGCTTCATTTCAACTTTTTACATACTTGAAGAAAAGCACAATGAGCTCCCATTAGCCACGCTGGGAAACCCAAGTTGTTGGGGCAGTTTGTGCAAGTTGTTGTCCAAAAGCCAAATTTTCAATGACTGGCATCAAAAGAGTGCCGCCCATTTTTTACTCCCACCGCCTAAAACCAACCCTTCTCATTTCTAGCGTTCATCGCTAGAAACAAAGATTAGCATCGACATGTCTTCTACTCCGGATGGTGACAAAACTTCTTGGATAATTTCATCAAAATTAACTCAAGCCACTATCTTTCCAAGAAGAATTGAATCCAATAAAGCTCAAGAAGCAAAGGTAACTTATCAAAACCAAGAACCCGAAGGTTAAAGACACCGATGGCCGAGGAATGCACAATGCAAGTTGGTTCGTTTTGCCTCTTTGTGATCAGCTCATGGAAACAAAGAGAAAAGACCAAAGCAAAAGGACAAACCAAAGTACAGGAGTGATCAGAGTGGAAAAGAAATATGATAGAAAGGTGAAGTTCGGGCCTCTGAAAGCTTTCATTCATTCATTATATCGGATAAAGCAATGCCTCTTGCCTACTCATGCAGTCATGCTAAGCTTCTCTCTCTCTCTCTCTCTCTCCGTCCCTGGACTCTGGTGCAGCACTGAAAAGAACTGGCCAGGCACAACCCTAGCCACGTTCTTGACTGCCAGACGCACTTTATCCATACGAAGCAAGAAGGCTAAGAGATAGACTGCAGGATAGCAAAACAATAAGACGAATAATCACGAACTGTAATCTTCTCTCAGGACCAGCTGTCTCCATTTGCACCCAATTAATCCAAAGCACAGCCACGGCCCCGATATTATCTTCAGGCTCAGACTTCTGCTGTTCATCAGATTGCCATTGCACGCACAGAGAGAAAGAAAGAAGCAGAGAGAGAGAGATGGTCATGGTGTGTCTCGAACTTCAAAGCAATCTCGACCCCATACCAAATCCCTATTCACCATTCCCAGACACACACACTCCCAGCACCATTAATTCCCACGCTATCTAGTCACCGTCCAACAGCAACTTGTTGGCATTTTTATGTATGACTGCAACCCATAATTGTATTCACATCATGCTTCTTCATTTGATCCAAGATATGGAAAACATAATGAAAATTATCTGGAATTTAAATGGGATTAGAGGAAGATAACATGGTCATGATCAGCATTTGGCAACAACTATTCATTTCCTAGATCTTTCTTTTGTTCAAGAAATAAACAACAAAAACTAGGGAGTGCACAACTAGGAATTACTAACAAGAACATCAAGTGTTAACAGAAGATACAAAATACAGCGGATTTAAACTAAGTACTAACAATAAAGCAAAAGATTTTCACAGTACCGTGCGAACGATGCAGACAGAGAGAGCAAGAACAGAGGACCAGAATCAGAAAATTAACCAACCAAAACCCGTAATCATTAGTAAGGCGGCGGCTGTCGAGCGGTGGGCGTCCAAATTACGTCAGAAGGCAAGTGGCAGCTGTATAACGACACCCCACAAGACTCCATACCTGCCGAAGCAGCCGTCGCAGGTGAACGTCCATCGTCACCTCCGCCAGAGACTGCCGATGGCGATTGGTGACGGCCCTCCTGCCCCCCACCAGCAGAACCAGAATTCCTCAGATCATCTTCCAACGGCAACCTATGATATTGAGGATTATTAAACGAAGCCGCCATTAAGTACACAGTTCCCGCTGAAAATAACGAGCCCACGACGGCTCCGCCAACAACCTGACCTTGCGGTCCCGATAGGGAGATGGTAAACCCATTGGCGATGCCATTGCTTAATGCTAGCGAGCTCAGCGTGTTAGCACTCGATGGAATTACAGTAGCAGAAAGCGATAAAATGTCGAAACGTCCATGAAATGTCACGCTTGCCCCTGGAGTCGTCGAAGGCTGACGCAAGGTCACGTTCGTAACAGTTCCAGAACCGTTGAGTATGCACAACCCCATGTTCCGTTTCCTGCAAAAGCTCGTGATGGATTCGACGATATCAATTCCACCGGGGAGTTCGAGTATGTAGGGGCACATGGAAGGCTCGGCATCGCGAGTAATGATAACCGGAGGCTTGGGTCTATTCTTGGAACCAGGCGGGCGTCCGCGAGGGCGGCGGAGGACTTCTATGGTGGCCCCGTCATTCCCGGCCGAGGAAGGCGCAGCTGGCAGATGCACGGGTTGGGTTGCTGGGTCCCTTTTGGTTGAGGTAGGTGGGGTGGTCGGGCTACGGTGGCTTTCTACTTCTTCTGACGTCTGGCATTCTCGGGGGTTGGGGTTTGCGACTTGAAAGGTGTGGTGGTGGAGGATGGCGGGCTGTGGAGGCGAGGGGTGGTGCGGGAACTTTTGAGTTTGATGGAGCTTTGCAAACATGCTGGAGTGATTACCCTTTTCTTCTTTTACATATTCCCCCTTCATATTTTTTTCCTTTTTCTCCTCCAAACCTTGGCTGTTACTTTCTCTCTCTGTATCTGTATTTATCTGCATATAATTATATATACTGTATATAAAAATCTTGAAGAACCAAGATGATTGGCACTGTGTATTTGATTGAATTAAAATAGAGAAGCCATCAAGCTTGAAGAGAGACAGGGAGCTATGGAGAGATAAGGCAACCGATCGAGTGAGATAGAGAAGATGTGTGGGACTACAAAGGAAATAAAGGGCTTTAGATTTGGAATTGGAATTTTCCCTATATAGACATGTATGACATCAGTAATGCACCCAAGTATGTGACCCTATGTGAAAAAATGGGGCGGGGGAAAGTGGGAGGTGGGTGAGCTTAGAAACCAAGTAAAAGACTAATAGCGCCACTTCTGGTTGGCGGTGGAAGTAGGCTCCACTTGCATTTCTAGAGAGACAGCGGGGAAGGGGAAGAAGAAGAAGATTGTTTTGTTCCGGAGACTTTCTAGAGAGCGAGGGAGAGAGAGAAAGAAGGGGTATTAGAATTTGGTTAGCTCAACCTTTCACCGCCTTTGTTTGTTCTTTGTCCAGAGGGAGACAGGCATTGAAAAGCTTGGCTTACTTAGGTGGAGATTTTTTTTTAGATAATTTAAAACATATTTAGATTGTATTTTTAAATTATATTATATTAAAAATTAAAAATAAATTATTTATAAAAAATAAGATTTAAAATAAAAAATATAATTTTTTATTAAATTTTATCCCAATCTCACTCTTAAATTTTTGTTTTTAACATCTTATTTTAACTTAACTGTTTTTATTCATAATATATATATATATATATATATATATATATATATATATATATATATATATATATATATATATATATATATATATATATTATGAGACATTCCTCCGCTTTCGTTCCATTCATGTAAGTAGTAAAGGCGGAAATTATATCCTCAAAATTATTTCTTTAACTATTTTAGTCCCAAATGAACATATTTGACTTTGTGAGTCTTTGAAGTTCTTTTTTTAATTATTTTTCTAAGGTATAAAAGTCTACTAAGGATCAAAATAGACAAATATAACATTATATTTTAGATATCATTAAAATTTAAACATATTTTTCAGGTAATCAAAGAAAAAAATAAACATAAAACGAGATTAAAAATATTAGTAAAGATTAAAAAAACCAAAGAAAAAAACTTCTACAAAATATTATTGCTATTTGCTAATTTTCCAAATATTTACGTTGTAGAAGTGAATGCTCCAAATATTTTTACCCAGAAAAAAAATGTCCAAAATTTTAAGAGCGAGAGAGAGAGGTGGGGGAGTCATGTTAGAGGCACCTCTCGACCGAGTGGATTGACAAAGACTGGTTGATGTTGTTCCTTTCGGGATGGGGGAGATGTGGATCTCCCACACTCTTCGACATCTATTCTAGCAAAGAAAAGAAAAAAAAACATCAATATAAAGAAAGAATAGGAGAAAAAGGCGTTTGATTTCATCCCCAACCGCAAATGGGCATCATCTTGTTGAATCAACCTTCATCATCTCTCTCTGCTCTTTTCTATCCAATTTATGCATCTCTTTCTGCTATCACCTATGGTGATATATGCCCACCTTGTGCTGATATGGTCTGTAACTTTGTCTTCAAGTGCATCCCCGAAGCTAATCCAATGTCTTTTGCCTCACTTCCTTTGATGACAAGGCACTGCTTTCCTCCTTTTGAATCTTTCTTCTTCTAGCGTTTTCTTTTACAACCCTTACTTTTCTTTTTCGAAATTTAGGGTGTGATTGGATAGTATTTTGTTTTGAGATTTTCTGCTTTGGATTTTGGGGGAGAGAATTTTTTGTGAGAGGAAAAAGTGGGACCCAAGTGAGATATTTGCATCGTACTCCGTGCCGAAAAATAATCCAAATACACTCTTATAGTGTAAAATTTTTTATTATGTATTTTATTTTTAAAATAATTATAAAATAAAAAATTAAAAGAATAAACAACTCGATTGGATTACATTTGGAATTGGTCATGACCAATATCTAGTCAAAGGAGAACTTGCCTTTGAACTTGAAGAGATTGGTTCAAATGAATTGATCAATAAAAGGATTTAGAAATTTTTTTAAATTATATAATTCACTTGTCACAATTACTATAAATAAAAGAATAGTGACATTTTATGAAGGGATTCAATGTTTGTAATGATTTGGCTTAAGAAGTACGCGTGGATCCAAATACTTGAAAGGGTAATTTAAGTCAAAAGGGTTGGTGAATGGCGATTCTCTCATCATCCTTTTTCTCTGCTGCAATTCAATTTTGAAGCTATTTTTTTCATCCCTCAGCTATCGCATGGCCAGCATTGCCCATTCATTACCAGACGGTGCGCGCGTTGCCTGGCTCTATCCATATAGTAAATGCTACGCTCTTTGTCTTTTCATATATATATATATATATATATGATTAACGAAAAGAGAAAAAATGTCTCGCTTACACTGAGATCTTAGTTAGATCTCCTCTATTATTGCTTTTCTTTTATGTTTTTACACTTTTTATTACAAATTATTATATACCTCTATTTGTATAATTTTTGTCAAAATTCAAGACTATAAGGTGAGATTTAATTTAGATATTTTCATATGAATATTTCATTTCTCTTCTTTTTGGAGGTTCTTCCAAACCGAATTAGCTCTGAGCATTATCTTAACCTTCTACTTCTTTTCAAGATAATTTTTAAAATTATTGATATGTCTATAGTTTTTTAAGTTGTTGATTTTTAAATAAGATATGTAATTAAAGGATTGCAAAAGAGCTGTTATAAAGAATATTATTATATATTTATTTATTTTACTAGTATTAATACCTATCATCCACTTAAGATTAGGGTTAGAAATGTAAGATATTATCTGTTATTTTATGTAACTTTTATTTTTTAAAATTTTTAAAATTATCATAATCTCTCAACTCCTCCTTTTTATTGTATTAGATGAGAAGTTTGAAGAATTTTTTTTTTATTGTACTGGCCATAGCCATTTCTATATGGGAAATTAGTTATGAATGCAATTAAAGAAAATGGTTAATTGCTTGTTTTGCTATTTAACTTTTTTTATCCTTTCGTGCCGTTAAACAATTAACTTATGGTTAATTATACTATTTCATCACTAAATACGGTGAAATTCGATGAAAAAATGACATGTACAAATTATTATATATTTTATAAATATGGTACGTAATATAAACATATTATTTTTTATTAGAGTTTGTCATATTTAGTAACGAAATAGCATAATTTATCATAAAGTAGTTATTTAATGATATAAAAAAATAAAAAATTTAATAGCATGACAAATAATTAGTTCTTTCTTTAATAACAATCATAGTCAATTTTTTTCTATATCAACGATAATCTATTATTTAAGGAAAAAAAAGAATAATAACTAAGTAGTTTTCTAGACAAAGTCTGTGGGGGCCCTTTTGCAGGTACTTGAGTGTTGAGAGAGAGGAGCCCTGCTACATTCTCTAAAGACTGATTAGGGATTTTTTTAAGTTATGTAAAATTTTAATTTAAATTTTATATATTTTTTATAAATAATTATTTTTATAATTTAAATATAAATAAAATTAAATTCTATTTAATTTTATCTGACGTATTTTATTAGGAACCCTTCAAGAAACTCTTTAAAAGAGTGACTACTCTTTGAATTTTGTTCCAAAAAGAAAAAAAGAAACCCACTATTTTCCAATTTATATTCGTTTGAATCATTTTGTGTCTTGAATATATCTATTTATTCTCAAGGTAAGTTTAGTTGGATATTCAAAGTAAGGGAAAACGCATCCTACAGGTTTCGAGTGAGCATAGATTGGATTTTAGAATTAAAAATTATTTTTATTTTTAATTTTATTTTTTATAAATAATTTAAATTTATAATTTTTAATATAATTTAATTTAAAATAAACTCCAACCTTAAAATTTCAATTCTAAGCAAAATCAGCCTCCCTGGCTTTTGTTGTAGAGCCATCCCAAATTTGTCAATGTTGCTGCCGCAGATCGCAGTGCATCTTGTCTACCGTACCGTTGACATACTAAAATTTTGAAAATTCTATTGCGACAACATTAAATACTTCTTCCATCAAAAGATATCCATGTTTCTGTTCAAACATGTTTCAAACTACTAATTATTTATTTTCACAAGATATATATATTTTATTTAAATTTTTATAATTAATTTCTTTAATTCAGCTGATAATACTGAAACTATCACTATAACAAATAACGTGTTAATTAAATACTATCAAATACTTTAATTTTATATCAAGTCAAACATAAAAGTTTAATTATGTGCGATAAAATTTATTTATGATTAATATAAATTATATTTAAAATTTAAAATTTTTATAAAAAATAATATTTAATTATATTTCTGTCCAAACAAAATCTTATTTATATACCCCTTTAATCAACTATTGCCGCTTGTACTTTCTCGAAATTAATTAACTCAACTTTGTGACATGGCCATTTAAAGATTTTTGTTGAAAAAAAAAAGAAGACGTTGGAACATGAGCTCTTACCGAGAGAAAAATCAAAAGCTTTTGTCAGATTTTTAACCATTTAATCCTCTTGTATTTTGTTTTTAGCTGCTTAATGGAAAAACACCAAAAAAAAGTTTTTATTATTTTTCTATTCCAAATAAAAGAACAATTAGACGTCTAATTTCGAATTAAAATAATATTAAATTATTCTATTTGATGTACAGCTGAGCCTTCCTTTTTAAGAAATGATAAATTATTACGGCTATAAGGTGAATGGTCATAAAGCATGCTTTTGAAAATTAACAATCCTAAAACCTCTTGATTGATAAGGAAAGTAGAACTCAACAGCAAGCTTTGATTACAAATGAAAAGGACAACAGATGGAGCAAGTGACTTTCCCCCTCAGCAGACTGGAATATTTTTAGGGGGCAGATTGAGTGCCATTATCAACCCAAATTTGGCAATGGAAGATTTGTATATAATTCTAACTTTTGTGCTGCTTAACTTTCTATTCCACAGTATAACAAGACAACACTAAGCTTTATTCTACTTTGGAATCCTTAATCTTAATTAGTGCACTTAGTTGAACTTTCTTAAGCATGGGGATAGGTGGAATGTATTTCTCGCCTCTCAAATGGCAGAGGAGTTCTTTGTTGACCAAAATCAATTTGCCAGTGTCTACGAGTATGCCGCATTAAATCTTACCACGCTGGTGATGAGTAGAGACGCATTTGAGTAGTTTCTTGCAAACATACATTATGTTGATATTCAACGTACATTTCACAATTAAAAAAGCTCTTAATTACTGTATCATTTAGAGGGCTTTGTCTCCTGTTGTTTATTTGAGAAAATAATAGTTCGAATCCTGTGGTTACTTCTTAGAAAAAATAGTATAAGAACTTTCTTCTGTTTGAGGTCTTCAATAGAAAAGGATAATTAAAAAGGGGCAACTGGTAAAACTTTAAATACTTTTTTGGATCATCAATACCTGAGCTTGGATCTTCCAAATTTCAGGATTTGGAAACACAGAAAGATAAAAGTTAAAAGATGAAGTATAGGCTCAGGCAAAGTGGCATTGCTGGTTCAGGCAGTAAGGTAACTGCAGAGCTTAATGTTTTTTGTTCTCTCTTTTTCCTTTTTCAAGCTGAGCATAAGCAAGTACCTCTTTCTGCAAAGCGCAAGAGAACATAGCTCAAAACAGGAAATTCAAGCCTCAAAGGTCTGCCAAAGAGGAGGAATCATAGATGGGGTATCATGGCATTCGACATCTTTTGCTTTTGTCATTCTCCACAAGAAGCAAAGTAACTTACGGTGGTTAATATTTCCTGTTCTTTTAACCATGGTTAATTTTCCCAATTTTATTACTGAAAAAGGGAATCATCTCTTGAAGGAACATTTCATTGTGTTTTTCTCCTTCTGGTTTGCCCTTTTGAACTTCACAGGGCACTCCGAGGCTTGAGACTGAGAAAAACACCAGCAGCAGTTCAAGCTTTGCCTACACTGCAAATCTGCCACGATCCTTAAAGGTTTATCCGCACCGGTCTGTTTGGCAGCTCTCGTTCTTCTGTATATCAGTGTGTGTGATTCCTTGCATTTCTACTTAACCATTTCCCATAGTTTACTTGTTAGTGCACAATTGATAAGTTCGAAGGCAATTTGTGTACGCCCTAGTTACGAAGAACTTCGGATCCTATCCTACCGCACTCCCCTCGTACACCAAAACCCCCCCCCCCCCCCGGCTTCAGGCAAAAAACCCAGCATCCGGCCAAAGAAGCGTAGATTCATGAGGAGGTAACATTTGTTATGCAGTACGATTTCACAGCGTACATATGATGAACCATATTTCAATTTCACTTTCTCTTCTTGTTTCGTTCAAGGTCAGTCAATCTATAAACCAGCAACACAGTGAAGCAAATTATTTGAGCCTCAGTTTGCCTTCCATCTGTTACGAGATTTTATATGGTTTCAAAGAACTAAACACAGTCAATGTTATGGAATAACACGAAGAATGTTTTAGACTGCAACAAGGCTCAAAGCTAGTATCTGTCCCATTCTCCTGCTCATGTATTTAATAAGCGCCACAAGTAGGAAAAGGTAAAATCTATAAGGATAATGCCAAAATTAATGTTGTTAATACATAAAGATTACAGTTATTCCAAGTGTCCGGCTCTAAAAACTGGGGGAAATGTAGGCAAAATACAACCGAGAGAAAGAGAGAGATTATCAAGCATGAGAGCGACATAAACGGGGATAGGATGTCAAAGCTCGCACAAGGCTCTTCTATTATCATATGCGAGCAACATAAGAATTGGCCTGAGTGACATATCGCACCCATCTATATGGGTTGTAGGTTTTGGATTTCTTTGCTATCTGCAAGTATTTCACCTGCATCCGAGAGCCATTGCAGATTAGTCAACCATGAAGGATCATACTGTAGCAAAAAGGAAGTTGCATGCTAGAATTGTCAAGCAAACATGAAATGCTAGACTCGATTTCTTGTAAGTCTTACCAAACAAGAAAATCAGGAACAAAATCACTGCACATTATATTTCCAAAAAAAATGCCATACTTGAACCTTGCTGTAACTTTACCCAGAGACTGGATAAATAGTAAACATTTCGTTTGTTTAAGTACCACCATGCTCGAAGAGCAAATTTACCTGGAGCCTTGAAGGATTATACATAGGTATTGTGAATGTCATGCTCACAGGACCCGCTTCCTTTGTGATATTTCCTGTATTAATCAGCAGAGACCAAAAAAAAATTTGTCTGGTTTAGCACCGAAGCTATATATATATATTCTCAAGCAAGAAACTGATTAGGTAATCCCAACAAAAAATTTTCAAGAGTTTTCCGTCATACCATGAGATTCCTGTGAAAAGGTAAGCTTCGCACGCAGTGTATGTTCAGATCCACCAACAATCTGCAGCACATTTTACTAATCAGTAAACACATATTACATAAATTAGTCAAAATTTTCAGGCACAGGTATTTGATTTTGCAGTAGTTGAAAGATTAGAAGTGCGAAGAAAGCATTGCCTTCTTCAAACTCCACTCCAATCTTCTATTTGATTCCTTGAAATCAGTCGTTTGTCCAATTGCTCCAGGTTCCAACTCAAAACTTACTCTGTATCAAGCAGGGTAAAACAGTTACCATCAATTCCAAGTCATCTTCAGTTTCATAAAACAACTATAAGATAGTTGTTCTTTGATGGTTTACCAATTTCCTATTTCCTGCGCAGCTTTTACCTCAAGGAGGAAGTTTTAAACTCACCTTGTTGTGTATTTTGGCAAGGGCATCTGGACTATGATTGTGTTTGCAGTGATGCTAGATAGAAACTCAGCACGGATTTTCAGAATCACTTCAGCCTACACAAGCAGGATCGTTAGAGTTATTTATAAAATAAGCAGCATGATTCCATAACTCAAATCAAACAATCTCCAAATATCCGATTTCATTCAGGAACTAATAGAAAATTGAGAGTCCTGCAGTCTATCGACTATAACAACCCAAGAAAATAATTTTGAAAGCCAAAAACAAGCTCATACACATTTAAGCATCTAAATGCGGAAAGAGGGAAGTCTACCTTTAGCTGGCCGGCTTCTTCAATCAAAGTGTTAATGCGAAAAGGAGGCTTGAATTCCTGGGTTATACGATAATTCATAACTGGAAATTCACCATCCGGTGGGACCTAATAAACAGATCAGTAAGTATAAAATCTTTAGTCAAACTAAGAGCAAGGGAAATATGTAAAAGATAATCAGAACTCATTTTCAATAACTCACAAGACTCAGGGTCCTATCCACATCAAAACTATCCAAATGCACAGACTCATGGAAATTGCAGTCATCCAGTATCACTACTCCTGAACCTGAGGAACCACCATAATCTAAATACAGAAAATTACACTTAACAAGTTAGTGACTCTCTGTTAACATTAAGAACAATTGCATCTCCGAAGCATGAAAACAAGAAATTTTATATTTTACATCCGACTATTTTGACATCATAGAAAAGCTTCAGGAGGATTTAAGTATTCTAAAGTACCATTTATTGACCTCCCGCCTCTTCCAATGCTCAAATCATCATTTAGAGCTAATCTGATCTCTGGATTACCAGTTAGATAACTCTTCATTTGAATGGTGCCATCAATTTCAGAAGTTAATATGTATCCCTGATCAACATGATTTCAACAACAATATCACAATCTATTCTTCCAAAAAACTGGAAACCAATTTATTATTGCTGAATTGCCAAATATAAAGCAAAAGGAACAGACAGATCTGAACTAGTTTTTATGCCATTTAAACCAAGGTTATCTCCAATGCCAATTCCTTATGAAACCAGTTTTACAACAGAGACAGACAAAGAATGATTTCAGTACTCAATGAAATATTACTCACGCTAGAGCTAAATGTGACACTGATTTTCTCAATAATGTCCACAAAGATCTCCTCTCTCTTCCGGCCCCCTGGTTCATTTGCCACAACAGATTTTGTGATGGCTGTCCCTGGCATTCTTTTGGTTCCTTGCTGCACATGTTAATGTTACAGGAGTCAATGACAGCATACATCAAATTATACTTAATATGAAATGGATTAAGTGTTTCGTTTATAAACAGGAAAGTAATTAGATATTGGCATATTTCCATACCATAAAAAGGGAAGCAGGACCAAGAGGTGGTAAACGGGCAGCATCAACAACAATGGGCTCATTGAACACATAAGACTTCAAGACTTCAGTTGATGTTGTTTGAACATAGCCAAAGTCCTGGAGTAAAATGAAAAATATATAAGACTGTTCAAGTCACTCCTGAATTCCCCAAAAGACAAAAATAAACTAACAAAAGCCTTTTTTAAAGTATCAAAACTCATAAAAATAACAGCTTATCTCAAAAGAGTAAAATTGTTTGAAAGCATCAACAGATTTAGCTGGGTTGCAGCAAAGAAAAGCAGTGTCAAGATACAGATACAGTGTATTTATGACACAGAAAGAATGATTTGGAGAAATCGGAAGATCTATGATATGGTGAGAAAGTTAAGGTGCTAAAGTATCTGTACTAAAGCCCCATTTATCAAGTCATAAGTAAAACCAGAAATTCAGAGGATATTTAATACTCCCTCTGTCCAGAATTTATTGTGCACTTTCCCATACAAAAGGAATTGGAAAGCAGACATTCAGTTTGGAATAGAGCGAGCATAAAATAAGGAGAAACATTCGTGCTAGATAACTAGTTGAATATCAGTTTCAATGATTGCATGTAGAGTTGGCATATAATGTACATACATTACCAAATACTTACAATTACTTCATCAAGAAGCTCATAAACCAGCACAAAGTTTTTTCGCAATGAATCTTCATTAAGGACGCCAAGGTAATCTTTGATGACACGTGCAATCCTCTGTAAAAGCTCCAAAACAAGAGAAGGCGAGGTGTTTGTTCTTGTGGTTGCAACAAACAGCAAACCAACCACCTTTACATGAAAGTAGTTTACACCATCCACATTCTATAGAAGAAACAAATTTGGCAACGTAGCTTTAATTACAACGTGAGATATCACTAGCTCAATATGTACTAATAATAGAGAGTGCAGACTGAGATGAAAAATCAGAGGGATGGAAGACAAGTAAATGCACAGTAATATTCAAGTCTAATTGTTATCATTATACATCTATCATGTTTGGTGCCTTAACATTGCAATTCCGATAATACTTCTCCAACATTGCAATTCTGAATTTGCATATCAGAAGTACTCAAAATTTTTATTTTTTCTTTTTGGACCCCCAGGGGTGGCTGATGTGAGGCTACAAGCATCCTTAGCCACTTGATGAAATAAATTACGAAGAGATTTAGTTATGAATTATTAATTTTTTATAAAAAAAAGACAAAAAGAGGTTCAATATAGTAGCAAAGTTGCTAAGCTTCTGCTAGATCCTACTTAACTATAACTAGTTTCAATTGGACAAAATACCTACAAAGACAGGTGGAGCCTCCTCTTCATCATCTTCTTTCCAAAACTTCACTTTGCGGAAAAATATTTCTGCAGATCCTTTCTGCACATCACCCCTGTCTAATGATCATCCCAAAAATAAAGTGACTATTAGAACAACCCGTGAAAAGATTGATGAGTTCATTTCCAAGATCAGAATCAAAGTCAGTAACAATTTGTCTTTTGTTCCTTCCCTACAAGACACGATAGATCATATCATAACATTTTTTTGTATATGTCATTTGAAAATGGTATATTGAAAAGAATGCAAGCTAACACTTAAGAAAGCATTTAATCAGTAGGCAATGGACCCTTCAGTTAATTCCATGTATGAATACCAAGTGCAATCACAATTTGAGTTAGAAAATTAACGAAACCTCCCTCTTCAAACAAAATACACTCACCAGATACTCATTGAACTTTTCTGTTAATCCAACATATAAATGGTAAATGCCATCCCATGTCAAATTAGAAAAAACTTAACAGAAGCTGACTCTTCAAACAAAGTACATGATCACCAGTAGAAATTGAAGTTTTTCATTAGTGCCAGCCCGCATTGCTTTCAAACCAAGTATACAGAATCATCAGTCATTGAAGTTTTCTTTTAACTGTATATATAACTTGTGCGTATGACTCCCATTCCACGTCAAGGAATCTAAGAACCCAAAAACAGACAAAGTTATTCCCTTTACCATCCTTGAGCATCTGCAATAGCTAAATTGCAGCTAAAACAACTCCTTTAGGAATATGCAATTTCCAAAACCTAAGGCTCAACTCACAATTACATGGAACCTAAAAGAAAAGAATCATGCTGGTCCATTCATCAAGAAAAGTCCTCTTAAAGACCACATTGCTTCTCCATAGCCCCCCTTCAGTGCTCCCCTCCACCCCCCTCCTGAGCCCAGTGCGGAAGTGAACATAATCGCATCTTGTCAGAGCAAGTACAGTGCCAAAACTTAACTTCATCGCCAAATAACGTTAATTGAAGATTTGGCTCAGTCAAGCAAATGAAAATTCGGTGCGGAATCACACGAATGCAATTAAAATCAGTATAATTACGATAAAAAATGAAGAATTAAAGTTGGAAATCTTAAAATTAAAAAGTCAAGTAGTTGAATCAAGTCATTAAGATCTGAAATCAATAATTAGCATTGCTGCATAGACCATGTTCGTCTATTACTTGCCAATCTAAACTCGACGCAAAGGCATAGAAACGTATAATATGCAATCATAGATGAAGAAAAAGAGAGAAAATGAGGACTCACAATCGCGGAAGACGATGTTGTCTCCTCTCTGAGAGAGCACAAAGAACTGAGAGATCATGATGAAGGAAACTACTACTGCTTCAGTAACACTGAAAAACCCCTTCGATTCGAGCTCCGCTATGCTAGAGCTCAATTTTTTCGGTTATTCGTCCTGCAATCTGACCTTCGGTTGCACACAAGGTTTTTGTTCAATTTTCTTTTGCACCCGAAATTTATTAGTACTTTTTGTGAAGTACATCACGCTTTTCCTTCCTAATATTTTCTTTTCCTTTCTTTTTTTCACTATTGGGCCAAAATATAAAGAGAAATTAATTATTTTTACTCTTAAATTATTTTTACTTTTCTCTTTTTAACTAAAAACTTTTATCTTACCTTTTCACATACATAAATTTTTTTCAAACAATTACATTTATCAAAATTTGAATATCATTATAAATTCTGCTAAAAAATCATGATACAAGCACGAATCATTATTTTCGAGGGTTAATTTCATTTTAGTTAGGGGTGTTCAAACGGATTACGGTTCGGTTTTCGATTCGATTTTTTTTTATTTTTTTGAAAACCAAACCAAATCATTTTATTTTCGGTTTTACTATTCAATTTTTCGGTTCGGTTTAGGGTTAAACCGAAAACCAAAATTTTAAAACATAAATACAAGAACGCATTATGGTAATGCGTTCTTGTATTTTTTTAAAAAAAATAAATACAATAACGCATTATGGTAATGCATTATTGTATTTTTAAAAATAAATAAATAAAAGAACGCATTATGGTAATGCGTTCTTGTATTTTTTTTCAAAATTTCGGTTTTTCGGTTTGATCACCTAAATCGAAAACCAAACCATTTTTTTAATTTAAAAATCGAACCGAACCGAACCGAAAAACTACAAAAACCGAACCGAACCGAAAAATTCTGTTCGGTTCGGTTTTTCGGTTCAATCCGAATTGTGAACACCCCTAATTTTAGTACCTCAAAGTAGAAAGAATTTGTTAATTGAGTACCACTTCTTATAGAATTATCAATCAAAGGATCAAAAGTATAGGAGATGTGTCAATTGAGTACCACTTCTTATAGAATTGTCAATCAAGGGACCAATTTGGTCAACAGTGAAATAATTTGATCATAAAATAATTAAATGTCTAATATACCCTTTAAAATTAAAATATAAAATCTAAAATTTCTTATTATTTATCTAATACTTAAAAAAAAAATTATCATTTTAATTCCCCTTCTTAATTTTCTTTAAAAAAACTCTTTCTAACTTTTTTTTCTTGGTCCTCTTTCTAACTTTTTTTAAAAAAATTCTTTCTAACTTTTTCTTTAAAATTGTCATATTTTATTAGGGTTAATTCCTATTCTCCTTTTAACCTTGTTATTTTGTTAACAATTCGATAAATCTTCTTCAGAGGCCACACAGATTTTGGCTCAAATTCAGGAGCAGAAAAGTTTACTCAAAACATATGAAATAACAGCGAAGAAATTGGATTCTCTAGTTAAGCTGAAAGACTCTGAAAGATGACCAAGAAAAAAAAGTTAGAAAGAGTTTTTTTAAAAGAAAATTAAGAAAATGAGTTAAAATGATAATTTTTTCTTTTAAGTATTAGATAAATAATAAGAAATTTTAGATTTTAGATTTTAATTTTGAAGGGCATGTTAGACATTTAATTATTTTCTGATCAAATTATTTCACTGTTGACCAAATTGGTCCCTTGATTGACAATTCTATAAGAATTAGTACTCAATTGACACATTCCCTCTACTTTTGATCCCTTGATTGACAATTTTATAAGAAGTTGTACTCAATTGACAAATCTCCTCTACTTTGAGGTACTAAAATGGAATTAACCCATATTTTCGATGACAATTTTATTCACTTATGACATTACACTTATTCTTTAATGTCATCTAAATTATATATATCAAAAATTAGTTTGACCAATTACTTCAAATTGGAGTAAAATTGTAGGAGTAAAATTGTAGAATAAAGTAGCATATTTTTAATTTTCAAGTCATCCTTCCTTGTTCCTCCTTCTTTTAAGATATAAATGGACAAAATTATCCTTGAAAACTGTCGCATGTGTTTGTATCATAACTCTTCTAATTGGATTCCGCTTGAACATTATAATTTGAAAATTATAATTATTCAAAAAAATTATGCATATAAAAAGACAAAATAAAAGTTTCTAGCTAATGAGAGAAAAGCAAAAATATTTTAAGAACAAATATAACCAATTTCTCAAATATAAATTTTACTCCAAACATAAAGATGTACTTAATCATCTCGACCATCATCTTAAAACTCTTAATATTTTCTTTTAATTTATCTATCAAAATTTTACATATGTAATTATAATTGTGCGACGCTTAATAGAGAGCGGGAGTAAGTCATGCAATCATATGATAAAATTTAAGGTGTATTTAGATTGTATTTGGTTGGGAAAGTTTTTGTATTGAGTTCGGTAAAAGGAATTTTTTTGTGAGAGGAGAATTAATACCCAATTGTATGTTTAGTTGAGCCAAATACAATCCAAAGATACCATTAGAGTAAAGTGTTTCCGTACCAATTTTGTATCACTTACAAATTAAAGAAGGAATTATAAGCATATCATAATTTCAAAAAAAAGTAATAAAGTTTGTCCAATAATATCACAAACAGTAAACTACACCTTTTTAGTACATTAAAACGTTAGAGATGTGAAATATTAATAAAAAAATATTTCATCTATTTTAAAATATAAAATATTTTAATATTTTTTGATAAATTAAAGAAAGATAAAATAAGAAATTTTTTTTCTATATTATCCTTAACTAATTTAGTTTTTCCCTTCTAATGTGAAAGAGAATTAAAGAATTCATTTTATAATTAATAGTAACTTAAAAAATAATTTTTAAAATTTGTAAAAAATCAATATTTTAAAAAATAAAAAAAATATATTTTGAAATAGATTGGGTAATATTTATATAAATGACAAAATTTTCACACTGAAATCAAATTGAATTCAACATATATAATTTTGATCCAAACATTACCTCAGACTCAATTTTACATCGTATGTACACGTGACAAATGTTCCAATTTTACAAAATTAATTGCTTACCCAAGTATTTCAACAATCTCGCCCTAATTTGTGTGATACATTGGATAAAAATTAGATATTTGTAAGTTTTTAATAAATATGACTCTCTCTCTCTCTCTCTCTCTCTCTCTCTCTCTATATATATATATATATATATATATATATATATATATATATAGAAAATGAGATATAAAACAAGGGAATAGGAAACAAATATGTGATTTTCATACAAGAATTTTACCCACTCATTGCCTTAAAATGAGAAAGTAGATAAGATTAATCAAAAGTAGTTGTTTATTTTTTATTTTTTCACCTTGTGATTTTTGTTTTTTCATTTTTATATAAATAGAAAACACGAATTTAACAACAGTTTTGCAAAAGGAAAAGAATAATTAAACGTAATGAACTATAATCGTTTCGTATAAAAATATATAAATTATTGAACATTAATTATAAGAAGAATAGTTTCTAATTATGGCATCATTTGGACATTAATTAGAAGAAGAAATAGTTTCTAATTATGGCATCATTCTGTTCCAGAATTACCTCTCTTATACATATAATTATGATGATCATCATTAGGACAATAAAACCAAAACCACGATTAAATGCTCTTTAAATTGAGATCATCGACGATGGGCCTTCCAACGGAAACAGATCCACAAGCGGTGGTCAGCTTATGGCTCAAACTAGCCCATCTTGAACTCAGCAAGCTCGAGCCCGAAAATAGGGAAGAACTCAAGGCCCTATCTTCCGCCACCGCCTTCAAGGCCATTCTGAGGGATCCAACTTCCTCTTCTCGACCACCGCTACCTTCTTTGCTCAAATGCACCACCAGCACCACCTTCGTCCGCCCTCCAATGGTGGCCATCTCCGCCTTGACCAGCCTCCCTTTAACAGAACGCACCGCCTCTGCTAAATCTCCATTCAGCCTCTGTCTGTCCTCGCAACATATGGTGGCTTTCACCATCCTCTCACCTCCTGTTTCTCCTTCGCAGTAGCCGATGATTTCCACCTCATCTTTCTCCCCCGGTAAAAACAACGATCGGCCTCCACTGCAGAAACCCTCTTCATCTTCTTCCAATGCCACTTGGTCAGCCACCTTCCTCCTCAGCTCCCTTAAGCGTTGAACCACCTCCATCAGCACGCTAGCTTTCTGTTTCTGCAACATTTACGATATGAAAAACCTCTTCATGATAGAATCCAACTCTTCTTTGACAACAAGAGATACACACATACAAATACCAATCATACATATTTTTTCATTAAAAGGTAAATTTTGATATAACAGATTCATACAATCAAGAATTTGTGTATGCAACGTGTGCATGTATTAATAGGCCTAGCAAAGAAGAAGCGAATTTCTTCCATCTGGACGACAGATAATTGTCGTATTTTTCGTGAACCATTTGTAGGACCATTCAAGGTTGAAAAACATAAAAGTTGATGGGGTGGAAGAAATATTGGAAAAAAAATTGGAAATCCCACAAGAAAGATCAGGAGGAGTTAGAAAAGTACTTTGGCGAGTTCAGGGAAGTGCTGGCGGAGAGTCTCTAAGTGCTGATTGATTCTTTTTCTGCGTCCTTTCTCGGCCAGGGCATGGAGAATGGCGGCTTCTTTTGATTTTTTTCCTGAGGTCGTGCTTGAAAACCCTCCAACACTCTTCTGTGGTTTCTGAACGAGTCCATTTACTTCGGAAAGAGGCTCCAATCCGTTGCGACCCTGAATTTGACGCATTTTCGCCCCACCTATTCAGTCAAGAACCAAAGAGACAGATGAAACGATGTCAAATAGGCAAAATATCTGAGGAGGAAGAAGAGAGAAGTGATTCATTCATTAATGGCAAATGAATAAGCAATAAAGGAAAAAGATATTAGGGTTTATTTGTATATGTATACACAATTATTGTCATGTGTTCATACATTATTGGAAGCGAAGATTTGAAGATATGAAGATCTCAGAGAGAGAGAGAGAGGCACACTTCAGGGTGATATGGAAGGAAGATAAGAACAGAGATTTTTGCTGTAAAAGCAAAGAAAGGTTGTTGTTTGTGAAAAATGTGACAAGTACTGTAAGAATGGTTGTAGAAATGAAGGAGAGGATTTTCTACTTTTTACCATTGACGGTTTTAGAGGTAAATCATTGCTTCATTCTGGGATTTGCAGGTTGATGATGTGGGAGAGATCGCAGAGAAAGAGACTGAGACTACTGAGGAATTGATCACTTCACAGATTCCTTTTCTTTCTTGACCGGCTGTTAAGATCCTCTCTCTCTCTCTCTGCTACAATGGTGATTATTGCATTACTTATTTAATAAATAAGATAACAACAAAATTAATTGTATTACAACAAAAACTTGAGAGCATCACAATGTGAGCTAATAATTTAATAGTTCAATCTCCAAATCGTAGATCATGCACATGAGTTTAAACCCTAAAAGAAACGTATTAGAGATCATGGCACGATAGACATAATCACAAGAGTGTTGGTTGATTGATGGCACAATGACTTGATTCTAGTAGTAGTAGATAGTCTTTTAGTACTCTCACATTTTAAAAGAAGATTAAATTCTTAAATGCGTCATTGATTACACCAAAAATTTGTAGCCCCCTTTTTTACAATATTGCATACATGATTTTACATGGATTGGATCATTAAACTAAAGAAGTCTTGTTTTCTTTATATTTGGAAGATGAAATTTTATAAGTAGTTTTTTGACTGGGCAGGTTAAAAGGACTGCAGTAGTCATATTCAAGAATGTTAAGAGGTTAGAGAATGAAACAGTTCTACAGCCTTCTGTTGCAATCAAGAAGCGACAATCCCATTTTTTATCTGTAGAGTCACAATCCCTCCTTTTGCCACAGGTCTAACTCATGTAGCCATTGCCATTTCCAGTCCTGCAAAGTTTCCAGACTATACCTATTTGTTTGTTCTAGTTGTTGTCAATCAAAATTATCCCTTTAGGGACAAGTTGAACAAATCTAAAATTTTATTCTCTTTTCTTTTTCAGGAATTCTTTTTCTTCTTGTCTAGTCCATCGCAAATTGAAAGAATTCTAAGACATAAACTTTAATTATTAAAAAAATAGTAATAGTAATTCAAAAATTAGATACTTACGTCAATAATTATCTCGTCTTTTGGAACTTCCATTTTATTCCTCCTAAATCCTAATAATATCTACCTCTCAAGTCTTATAGTCCATTGGAGAGAAATAGTTGGTCTTTGTCCAAGGTGGAATTCAACCCTGATGACCTATTTTCCTCCTTTTCCCCCTCCAAGAAAAGGATGATGAAAAGATAACTTCCCTTTTTTTTCCTTCGGTCAATATACTTTAAGATAGATAATTGATTGTGAAGTTATTAAATGAAAGGCATTAAGTTGCTATTGGTGATCAAATCGGTTAAATGCTAGCTTTTCTTTGTCTTTTGAGGGGGGAGAAAAGCAGAGAGAGTACATTTGAATTCTTTCATATACTGTTTGTTCACTTGTAATAGATTATTACACATGTACCACAAAGCCAATTTGCAATATGCAACGTTGTGCTAGACTGACCCAAGATTGTTGAATACAAAAACTAATTAGTAATTCCCTTCATATCATAAGCAAAGTATTGCTCATTAATAGCTCGAATGTGTTTGAAAAAAGTACCAAACGAATTAGTTGGCAAAAGGGGCACCAAATGTCTACTCAATTTGACAAAGAAAGATCAACATCAGATAGCAGAAGTGTACCACCAAAGAAGCATAGTAAGATGAGAATCTGATTTAGAAGAAGAGTTGGAAAATCAAGAATATATATGTTTCTTCAAAGCACAAAGTGAAGAATAAGACAAAAAGGCAGATGTTTTTATCCACACTGCAATAGGCATGTTTCCAGCAATTGTGGCAGACCTTATACTGAACAATGTTTCAACCAATTTTGTAAAGACAAAAGCCAAATGCTGCTCAGCTCTAGGACTCCATTTGGCCTTTTCGATTTTGATTTCGGGTTGGTCCCCACTGTGAAATTAACTACTCACATTGCCTCCTATCTTCCTCCCAACACCAAAACAAACTTAACAGCATCAGCTTTTACCTTTTCCTATCTTTAGAAGTTTGAACAACTCCTCTTCCAATTGCAACAGATAAAAAGCCAATTTTAGCACTACTTTTGGGTAAGGTGATTGCTCATATGTTTAACAAAGATTTGTAGCAAATAATTTCTTAACAAATGAAAAATTAGGATGCTTAATGAGCTACTTACTTATAGCTTTCAAGAAGAGAAGTCATTTTTTTTCTTTTTTAATATATTGACTCGAAGAAAATGTTAATTAAACCTAAGATTTACCACCTAGTAAAAGATAGTTCTAAATTCTAATGGATAAACTACCACCATGCCATACCTACCACACTCACATTAGACTTGTACCTATCAACAAGAAAAATCAAGGCCAAAACTTAAGTCCTTTGAATAGCCAAACACACGCGTCAAGAAATGCGGTCCAAGTTGGTCCTTCCTAAGAAATTAATCGAAAACTCATGATTGGGTTTAGAATGTTTATTTCTACTGCTTCTGTGACTTTAGAAATTTACTTATCTGGTATTTTAACTGCAGCGAATATGTTTTTATGCCAACCACACTGCACCTGATGAGTACTTACTAATTACTTTTAGGTAAAATTCAAAGCATATCAGCTAAGTTATCCTAGCACCAAAGGCAAAAATTTATCTTTAAGCATAAGAATAGACTCCAGGAGCATCTTTGCAACCTTCCAATTCACTTCTCTTTGCCTCCATGCAATTTCATTATGAAGCTTTTCGATCAAGAACATCGATAACTAGCAGAGATGCAAGAAAATAGCAAGTTGAAAATGTAATTTCATAGTGAGCATTGCTGCAAAGCTTTTCCTCAACCGACAATGAAGCTTCACAATAATGTCTACTTAATGAAAAGGAAAGTAAAGCCGCTTAGTACATTATATACAGTTTAATGGCCATGAAAGCTGCAGCCTATCACTGTGGGACAGAGATTTCAGTAGCTACATACTTTTACCAAGGTAATATGAAAGGACAGAAATCTCTAGGCAGTTAATTGTGCAGCACTACAGATGGATCTGTTTCGGATGAACGGAGACCCAGCAGGAGCAATCAGACCAAGAAATCGCATAACCTTTAGTTGGCGTGCACTTGGTTCTTTAGCAGCTTCTTCCAATGTTGTAGACTGAGATTTACCATGTAAATATACAGTTTCTCAAATGATGCCAAGCTATTGATACGAAAGGATTTGGTGAAGAAAATGAAATACTTAAGAACTTTACCAGAATTTCTAGTTTACTTGTTTTTGCATTTTTCTTTCTTCCAGCATCCTTATCTGCTTGTGATGTCTTGGCAGCAACCTTAATTAATAAAATATGACCTATATTATGAACAGAAGAATAGATTCATGAAATACCTGGAAAAGAGGAACAAGCAAACTCACACTCTTCCCAAGCTTTCTCTGCACTGTCTTCTGTGTCTGCACTTCAGTCTTTGGGGATCCCATATTTCTAGATAATAAATGGACTTGATTTGCATTTCCCTGTGGACTAGTGAGCTACTGGCGAAAAAAAATATTCCAATTATTTTGTATCTCCAAGAAGATCAAGGCATAAGCAAAATCCTGTGTCAAACTTTTGACATGGACACCAATTACTTACAGAAATTGGGCTATCTGTCCTGAGATTTACCTGTGTATCACTTAGTTTTTTCTTCTTGTTATTTCTTTGTTCAGACCTATCTGATGAGCTGGCCCTTTTAAGTGAGTTTTTAGATGTAGCGCCAGAAGAAGCTCTTCCTGCTGAGGTTCTTGGCTGCCACAAAGTTTGGTTGATGAGACAACTTCAACTATTTCGTCATTCTATAGAGAAATACTAGATTTTTGAAGATGTACAACAAGAAAAGCAGTAACTCACAGATGCTGCATGATTGGTTTTGGATTTCTTGTGTTCCATATCTTGCTCTTCTTTTTTGCTTGCCTAATAATAACAAGTTTCTGTCAGCTCTATGACAAAAT
Organism: Rauvolfia tetraphylla; assembly: GCA_030512225.1. Classification (NCBI taxonomy): domain Eukaryota; kingdom Viridiplantae; phylum Streptophyta; class Magnoliopsida; order Gentianales; family Apocynaceae; genus Rauvolfia; species Rauvolfia tetraphylla. The sequence continues at coordinate 4,868,692 of JAJQKT010000058.1, read as the reverse complement.
GGCATAATTGATAAGGAGATGAAACCTAATAGTACAAGTCACTTATATTGTGGCTCTATTTTCCTTTCTTATCAGTTGCTTTTTCTTCAGTTGCCTCATAGATGTTTGTACATCACAAATAAGTAAACAATAAAAGGTCTTAGTAAATCAGTTCATGACAAAGCAAGAATAGCTAAGAAAGTGAGAGTCTACTGACAGATTTTGTGCTATTTGACTTGCCTTTTCTGTTTTCTTTTTTTTGCTATTGTTGTCCTTAGTTTTCACTGAACCTAAGCTTGCTTCCTTTGACTTTTTGGCAGGACAGTTGGCATCTAATTCCCTTGCAGAGGAGCGCCCCTGAGATACAATATTCCAGATGCACACGAAAAATTACATAGGCTATGAAGGCCATCAAAAGACCAACAGAGGAGCTTTGGCGAAGAAGCACAAGTCTCCATTTAGTAAATGAACCAAAAGGCTTAAGACTCTCTTTCAGTTTTTTCTCAATCTGCATTTACTTTGTTCCTTTACTCCCTAAATAACTGCAGCATCTTAGTCAGACAATATCTCAGTCTTCCCTTTCTTAACATCCTAAAGAATTATGTTACTTCTTTCATCTCTAATCAGCCAGTAGCATTCCATCAGATAATGTCTCTGAGTGAAATTGGTTTATTTCGTTGCCAGTAGAGACCATTAGCCATTCAACCAATCAAAAGATAGGGAGCAAAATACTTACGGAAAGAGGGATTTTCCTGGTCTGAGTTTTGCCAATCACTTTTTGCTTTTGCTTTTGCTTTACCAATCTCTCCTGAGATGCATCAGCTCCAACCTTTCCTGTTTATAAGGCATGCAGTTTGGGCAGATATTAAGAAGATGTTTGACTGCTTGGAATCTTGCTAAGATGACTGTTAGAAATAATAAAAAGCAACTTGTCATCCCAGATAAATGCAGTGCCTCCAAAAACAAAGAAGAATTTCAGTATTAATGAGTCTGGAGAAGTGAAAACATGAGTCAACAGGTTCCTGAATCTACCTGATCCTGATGACTCATTATCAATTAATTGTAGGAGAGGATACAAAAAGGAAAGGCAGCAAGCTAACTAGCAAAATCCATAAGGATCAAAACTCAAGTTACATTAAAGCTTGAAGTACAGTATTTTATTGCAAGAACTCTTTCTAGGAACCGCTAATCTTATAGGACCAAAATTATTGAAAACCATTATAGGATATGCCGTGTACCAATTAAATGCCGAGACAGGGATTAGTTGGCATAACACAAAACCATACGCTTGCTAATGGGGCTCCAAAGCTGCATGATACGTGGCAACTGTCTTGTACGCTTGGAGGCAGGGAAGGTCTGGGAACTGGCATACATTTTATTTTATTTTATTTTATTTTATTATTTTTTTTGGAGTGGGAATTGGCATATTTCAATCGGCAAGGGAGGAGAATCTACTCATGTCAGGTGATTTTTTTAACTAAATAACCAGAGGAAGATGACAATGAAGTCTGAAAAAGCGACACGCTGGGTCCAAAAGGCAGAGCCAAGGAACAAATATTAATTCTTTCTAGTTTCTTCCATCCATAATGAAGCAGAAAGGAAGATTCAAGCTGCCTTTGCATCACTTCAAATAATAAATTTTCTGAAAGAAATATTTTCCAAATAAAAGTGATAATTAAAACAGTTAAAACCAAGAAGAAAAAGGCGAAGGCAGAAGCCAAAACCACAGAACTGGCTGAGTATGTTGCTTGTACAATTCAGGTAAAGAAGCAGAATAAATATGATATTGTCATCCATGACAGAAACCGTAATAAATAGCTAACCTTTCATTTTCACCAGTTTCTTCTTTGATGTCCCAAATTTTAACTGAAGGAGATACTACAGCCGAAATCAGCCGTTGCAGAAATATGAATTTTGTAAAATGCCAATGTATTGCAATATTGCCTTTGATAAATTACAAAAGCTTACCTGCTTCAGAGATTCCTCTAATATAGCAATATGACTGCCATTATACTTGTTAAGCGTCTGAACATTTAAGCATATAAAATTCTCAAGCACCTTATGATTTGATGCATTGATAAGATACATGTTCTTCATATATCAAGAATAACATAAGAAGATCTTACATCCTCAAATTCCAAGCATGAACTGATAGGATCTACAAACAAGCTGCAACAGTATCACACAAGTAACTTAAACTAGCAAAATGAACTGGACACTCTAGATGCAACCGAACAAGAGGCAAGAGCCACTTACTATTTATAGCTTCCATACAATCGAACGAGAACTTCATCTTTTCTTCTCTCCCTTGACTTATGATTTGCACTTATAGTGCTGTCATCCACAACCTACCAAACAATTTAGTTCATAAGTACCAATTACTTGCTGAAAACTACAGAAATTAAGGAAGAAAGATAAACCTCGATACACTTCTGCCAAAAGCCAGAAAAATGCTTCAGTTTCACACACTTACCTGTGCAGGCCACCATGATGAGCCATGGAGCTGAACCCATAGCAGATCACCATAGTAAGCCTTCCTGATTGATTGATTAATTGCAGCATCTGTCTTACCTTCTTTGTCAACAGAACTTCCATTACTGGCACGAGTTTTACCTTTCATAGGTATCTTTTGCAGCTTTAACGATCTATTTTGCATTTAAATAGGAGAAAATCTAACTCACACATTACTCAATTGCTATGACAAGAGTCACCATAATTCACGGGTAATATAAAATGAGCAAGTATACATGAAAATTATACTAAAAACAAGAGAAATAAGAGTGGAAAAACTTGACAACTACTGCTTCATAACTTGTATTTCTGGAACAATTTGCACACTCCTAGATGTAAAGTTCACAAATATGTAATTATTCATGTAATAACATATTCAGAAATTTGAATTCACTATGCAATAGAGAAAAAATGACGACCTGCACGCCGTATCTATGTTTTGCTCCATACAGGTGAAGCATCTTAATGTGTTAATTTTCTGTAACTATCAGAAATTTTAAAAATAATATACCATCTAGTATAATTATCCATGTCCAGTGCCAAAAAAGCCACTAGATGTCCCGTTTTAAACTAGTTCTATCATCAAAAGAAACCATTCCATTAAATAATTTCTTGTTCGTAGAGTAAAATCAATGAGTAAACAGAGAACAACTTGAAGAAACTGCAGCATATGATAAACTTATTTGGCTCCAAAAGAACCTCACGACATGCCACTACCTTTCTCCCTTCAGACTATGATCCGCTGCAATTCATCTCCACTCATATAATACAGACTTAAAAAATGATAACATATTTCAGTTAAATCTCGTTAATCATACATTTTAATTTAAATTAGTGTCACTAGACATTAACAATCTTTTAGATTCTCACACATTTAACACTACCACGATAAGGACCTAAAGCCTAACGGTTGAAATTTTCAGCTCATTACATAGCTCTAAAGTCAAATGCCAATCAACACTGAATTTCACAAAGACTAGAAACTGTCTCCTGTTATAGCATTTTACCCATATCCCCGGGTTCCATAATGTTCCATAATCCAGACACACAACTAAGTTAAAGTTCAAGTACCATTAGCTGATTAAATACTGGATATTTTCTCACCAACAACATCCCAAAAACCACATTCTGGCCCTGATAAATGGATATCCGGATCCAATACAAGCAGATAACTTTCAAGCCTTAAAACATGTAAAACATAATCCACTATAGAAGAACAGAGAGAAATAGCCTTAAGATCAAAAGAAACTGGAAAATCACAAATTAGAATGCAGTACTAACAAACAAACAAGGGGGACGCAGAAAAAAATCTTCAAAAAGAACAGAAAATGAGTTCAAAAGAACATTCCACCTGTAGTTTCCAAGTTCAAGAAAATTAACCCCCCATCCCAAGATCAAAGGAAACCAATCAAAACTAAATAAAGGCCAAGAATGTTGTTAGAAAAACGGGGAAAAAAAACTCACATTCAAAGTGAAAAAACTCCAGGAACCCAGCAAAGCTAAGCTTGACACTCAATCAAGAACTCTCCTTCTCCCTCTCTCTCCGGCAAGTTCACGCAGAACGTTATGCCACTATGACTGGATACTGAAAGTTGCTTCCTTTGTTTTTGCTAATCTGAAGGTGCCTCCACATTTGAGCACACTTTCCCATATGCAATTTTGACAAGACGCCCTTAACTCGCTAATAGCGTTTCCGCTGCCTGCCGCTTATAGTGAAAGGAGTCCCATTTTAAGCGTTGGACTCTAAAAAAGCGCTTTATGGTTCGTGGACTTCTATTAGGACACTGGTTAGAAGGGTTTCCGTCATAGGCTGGTTGACCTGGTAGCTAGCGTGCGCCATCTGCTTACGTCATATTTCCAATGCTAACTTACGCTTTTATTTTCCTGAATAAATTTGAAAAATCACATTTGAGGCACCCCTCATGTTGGTTAAACCCCGGGTTCTCTTCCTCTGCGGTCTCTGACACTGGGTTTTAGTTTAAGGTAAGTATTTCTTTTGTTCTAGGTTTTCCCTAAACTACTATTCTTGATTATCAAACATTCCCGATGTTCAATTGTTAAATTTCTCTTTGTTTTCCATATTTTGGTTGTTTTCTAGGGTTCTTCCCAGTATATGTCATTGCATGAATACATATGTAATCTGATCTTACATTTCTTGTGAGTTGGTTTGTTTCTTTGTCTTGTGCGTAGTTTTGCATTTATTTGTTCTCCAGAAAGACATAGTATTTGTGACTTTAGGAACATCTATGGGGAATTCTGTATCTGTTCGTTGGAGTCCTATAGGCTTAGGCTTGTTTTAGTTTCCTGGGAACTTGCTTGTAGGATAAATATGAGCATGTAAATTTCAATTCTTGTTAGTCCATGTTTATAGTTTGATCATGCTTGTATAATACTCTCATATTCTAGTTGCCAAAAGTGGATTAGATTTTAAGAATGCGATTTCCAAGTGTAAGCTGTAGCAATCATAAAAAGTGGATTGGTACTCCCTCCGTGCCAAGTTACTTCTCTAGTTTGGAGCTTTCACACGGATTAAGTAAATGATTAATTTGGTTTGACTTATTGAGCTAAATGACCAAAAAAAAAACTATATTGAGAATTGAATATAACTATGTTGTGTTTGTGTTTGTTGAATTAATAAATGTAAAGGTAATGTCAGAAAAAAGTGGTTAAATGCTTTCTTGAACTAATGAATTGACAAGTATTTTTGGAATAAAATTAGCAGTTATTTGACAATTAATTCGGGCGGGAGTATGATGTTTTAACACAAACAGGAATACTATCTCTGCCTCGTGAATTGTTACTCAAATGCTAGAAAACAAAGATTTGGAGTTTTGAACAGGGGCAAATAATTAGGTCCCTGAAGACTAATCTTTCAACATTCATTTTTCTTCTCCGGCATGAAAATCATTCTGCTTATAACAATTCTTAACAGATAATGCTAGATAAGTACATTTTAGCTGACTTGCATTCTTTGTGCATTGGCAATAAATGCTTTGAAATCAGAGAACGTAACTTGCTTGTTTTATGACTTCAGGAATGCAATTCTGAAACTGGGTTTTCTTTCTCCATGTAGTGGAAAAATAAGGCTGAAAAAGGATAGGAAACAGAATTTACAAACATGGTGGAGTGGTGGTGGTCTTTAGTTGGAGCTGCAATACCAGCAATTGTTGCAGGGCAAGCTTTCAGGATGAAGAATAGGCGAGCCGAGGAACAGAGGCTAAAGAGTGCACGAGGCCGCGAGAAGAGCTCAGATGAAATATTTGTTTGTGAGAGGGTATGTACTTCAAAAAGAATGCTCAAGAAGGTTGGTGCATTTTCTAAAGACCCAACACCTGACACTTGTGTCACTGTTTGTGGTGTTTCTGAGCTGGATGCTTGTGCTGATGCTTGTGCTCGTACAGTCTGTGTTAATCAACATCAAGTGCCAAATTGGAATGACATTTGTCTTAAGAGGTGTCAAAGTGAGTGCCTTAGGCTCTCAAGCTCTGCTATGTCTTCATAGCACAGACTACCAGTATTGAGTAGCTTCAAGAATTTTGTTGTAGTTCACCTTCTGTTTTAGGCTATCATCTAGCTATTCAAATGTTGTTTATTACTTCTCATACTTGATAGTGTTCATTCCTTGCATTTTTAGATTCCCGATAATGGTACAAGATTTTTTCTTAAGATATTGTTGTTCATCCACTTCTTTCTGGTTCACCTTTTTAGGCAAAGCCTAAACTCATAATTGAAGACCAAGTAGTTCTGCGCTTAAAGGTTGTGGGGAAATTTGCTCACAATAGAAGAACTGAAATAAATATTTCTTTTCTTTGTTTGGATTCCTAATGCATTAAGGTTGTGATATATATCTTCTTTCCTTATCTTTACATCTTGTTGTATTGATTTTTGTATTAACTTCTGTAACTTGATATGTTTTAACCTGTTAAGGACAGGGCAGAAGACTCTGTTGCTTCATGCTTAGCTAGAGCTATATTTCAACCTTACTGATGCAGTACTGTTCTCCTTCCCCTGCAGAAATGCTTTGAACACCTTTTCGTCCTCTTTCTCTTATTGGCCTCCTGCTGTCAAATCTTTAAAAGAGACATGCATGTCCTACATTCTTCCATTAAAAAAAACCCTACATTCTTCTGCTATATACACAGACGAGTGTTAGGAAACTCACCTTTTTAAGCCATCTGGTTTGGAAAACGAGCATGATAGTTGGATGATCTGAGATTTTCTGGACACTGGGCAATGAAAAAGCATTTGCTTCAACTCAGATATTTTCAGTCAGACCTGATGCCCTGCACATCCTCTTTTTTCTTTCAATGGTTAGTGTGATTCTTTTTTGTCCATTGCAGAAGATTCAACCTCATATCTGATTTTCTAACGCGGATCCAATTCCATTTGGATTTTGCCCTGCAAAAAGCTACCATTTGCCCATGATGTACCCGCGGTATGTATTCCTACGGACACCAGAGGGATATTTGATTCTTTGTGGCTAGAATTTTCATAGCCAAGCATACTTCTTTCGCTCAAGGATACCAGAGAATTGATTCATTCTGATCATTCAGCCAAGCAGCAGCAAGTGAAAAGCTACATTTTGAATGACATCTAAAGAGACACAGAGAACCCCGCCTCCAGTGGAAAAGATTGGGATGATATTGGCCGTGCTTGTAATGAGATCTCATGTATCAGATCATTCTGTTGCTTTATCAACTTCGCACTGGCCTTTTACCCTGATCCTGAGGTCTCAAGATTTCTCGAAGTGGATCTTCATAAATGGGCTGGAGAATACATAAAGATCATCAGTAAGTGCAAGCACCAAGTGATGTTGTGGCGAAGTGCCATCAAAGAAACTGCAATAGAAGTCCTATGATCGCATCCGTGTAAGAAACGAATATAATGTCTCATGTCAGTCCCAACTCCTTGGCCCCGTCCTGTTGTTGCGTATTAGGCCGCTGCAGAAGTATCCCTTTCGGTCCATTTAAGATAGCAAAGAAAAGCCACAACAACTGGGACAGCAATCCCTGATCAAACTAACTGAAACGTCCCCTCCCCTCCCCCCCAATAACAAAAGGGGTAAAAAAAGTAACGAAAAATAACGCCCATTCGTGCAAAATCTTAGCTGAACTTTTCCGAGGATGATGACGCAGAAAATTATCATCATATATGGCTTAAAAGAAATTTTGCTATCAGAACAAAGACTGTCATTCTTCCTCTTGAGAATGCTCAAGGCTGCTCGATTTTCTAAGCGTCCAGATTAAATAAGTAGTTTCATATTCAAAATAGCATCGCCGTAGGATGCAAAGCAACAGAAAAAGAAGCATCATAACCCTCCTCGATTACGTTAATCTTCAAACCCGAGTTACATTCTGCAGTGTATGGATTCTACAAACATTTAAAGGTTGCTTTCTATTGTCAACCCCATAGAGCATTCACTGTGGTAGGTACAAGAAAATACCAGTTACTAATCATAGAAACCTGCAACAAAATATGCACAAACATTTGGAACAGTAAACATTGCCAATACCGACAGCTGATGGCCTCCAGAAAATGGGAAATCATACATATCACCCTAAAGAGATTCTATCATCGTTATACAAGGAAGTTAGTCAACTATGATTTCCAAAAATGAGAGTGCAGGTACATACTGAGCTAAAAGATGTAAATCAGTAGCCCAAAAGCTTCCTCCTGCCAAATTTAACTTAAAGATTGTCTGCATTCTACATGGAAGCCAGTCCCAGACTTAGTGGGACAACAAACAAGATATACAAATATCTGAACATTCTCTACAAACAACTGACAACCTACAACAACAATCTTAACCGCATGAATCCATTTTGAAGCAGCCATTACAAGTTACAGTTCAAGATCAAGCTCTAAATCTACAGCATTTATCCCAAAAGACGCAGTTTTCGATCCCTAGTACATCAAAACATCACCACCATTACCATTCACGGGTTCTTCCTTGGTCTGCCTCTCTTCTTAGCCCCAGGTTTCACCACTTTAGCAGGCGCACTTCCCTTATTCCTTACACCATCTTCCTGCACAGCCAAACCTACCCCACGGCCACCACCCCCACTGCCGCCAACACCACCACCAGGGAACATGGGTGGCATCCAATTTGGAAAACGACCAGCATCACCAGTCTCCTCACCATGAGGATCTCCGGCCACAAACCCCATTGGAAAGAATCCCCAACAGCAATAATACGCCTCCTTCCCCGGCACCCTCGGTGGCATTGATGAAATCTCTATCCCAGTAAATGCCCTCTCACAGTTCTGACACCTCAAGCAGCACCCTAAGTACATCCTAGGATACTCGTACAGATTATAACAGTATGGACATGCTGTCCAAAAGTTCACCCGCCTGTCCTCTCTAATCCCGCTATCATTATTGCTATAGTTACCGGCTAAATTATTTCTTCTCTCGGCGGCACTACCAGATGCGGATCCTCGACCGGCATTACTGTTGGTGTTGACACTGCTGTTGGTGTTAGCGTTACCTCCCCTGGGGCTTCGCCTCACCGGTAATTTCTGTTGCAAGAAATCATCATCCGATGGTTTCCGAGGAGTTTGCTGTTGGTGCAAATCCTTCTGCTTCTTCATCGCAACTAGATCTACTTTAGTGAAAAGAGAAAACTCGGTATCATAAGCCGATTTTTTACGGGAATCGGATAGAACATTCCATGCATCGGCGACGAGGCGGAAGGCGGAGTCAGCAAAGGCGAATTTGTTTTTATCAGGGTGTAGAAGGAGAGCCAGCCGGCGGTACTGTTTCTTGATCAGCTCAGAATCATCAGTTCGATGCCCGATTTGCAGAACTGCATACCAATCATGATGGTTGTTTACACGCTTCTCCGCCGCTAAGAGGACCTCCGCCACTGCTAAGATCTGGTCGGAGCCGTCCAACAAGGGCTCTGTTTCTTGGGCTAGAACAGCAAAATCTCTGCAACTCGTCAAGTCTTTGTTCCGAAGGAGCTTCTCGGCGATTCCTAACAACCTTTCGGCTTCTGCTCTACTGGTGGTGGTGTGGTGTTCCATTTCTTGGTTTTTTTTTAATTTTATTTGTTTGGTGGATTTTGTTTTAGGTTCTTTTCAATTGGTGTGGACTGCGGTGGTTGAGGGTGGTGGGTTTGTCGTCGGAAATGGGGAGTGGGACAGAGGTGACGACGGTGTATAGTTTACTGTAGTATCTTTTTGGAATGTACAGTGGGGACTGTGTAGATGGACAAAATGGGGTATGGGTTTTGAGGAAATAACATGAATTTCTTGAATATGTGTGACAATGGTTTGGGCAGTCTTGTCCTTTTGGTTATTGCCATGCTTGTTGTCAGTCAAATTATTTTTTGGAGTTTTAGGAGAAAAATATTTTTTTCAATTAGTTTTTGTTTATAAAATTTTAGTTTTAAATTTTGAATAAAAATATTATTATTTATGAAATAATACACGAATTCTAAATTAGGAAAAAAATAAGATGCTATTCAAGTGCACTATATAAGTTTGGCTCATAAATGTCTTAATAGTTTTGGAGTTAACTATTATTGAGATAAATCCTCAAGAAAAAATATTATGAGAAAAATAAGAAATTTTATTTTATTTTATTTTTTAAAAAATTACTTAAAAATTAGCTTAAAAGGATTTGCATCGCCCTCGATTCCGTTATTCTGTCACGTTAGCGAATTGCAAAACGCAACACAAAGGTTTTCAAAAGAAGGTTCATGGTTTCCAAATTATTCTGTAATTTTTTTATTTTTTATATTAAATTATCTCAATTCTTTAATTCTTTTTCTTGATATATTGGAGCAAGAATTTGAGGATTATTTTAGTTGTAATAGTTTTGACTATTTTCATGATTTAGTTAAAAAGAAAAAGAAAGGTTCTTGCTGTAAAAAATATTTAAAAAATCAAAAGCTCAATTCTTGCTTAACCAAAGTTTTAATTAATTTTCTTTTATAGGGATATTTTTTCCCTTTTCTGTGAGTATTGCCTACTTGTTTATAAGTCTTACACTTAAGATTGAACAAGGAAAAAATATCCTTTTGTATTAATGTGTGTCACCTTTTGTATCAAAAAAAAATATGAGCTAATTCTCCAAAGACAATTCTAGTCTAGGAAGGAATCAAAATGAATGGTAGGAAACTTTTGATCACAAACGAATCCTACTCGCATTTTCTCGAATTTGATACTTTATGTTTCTTTAAAATGGTGTCTAATAATTAATTATTACAATCCGCTAATTGCTTGGTGGTATTCGGTTACTAAAATTCGATCATCATGCTAATTATGGATTATCTATCTGGTGTTAACTAATTATTACACTGGTATAGAAAAATTCTTTTGAAACTGACTTGAAAGTTCAATTCAGGAAATCTCAAGCTAAATTAGGAGAAATTAGATAGAGTTTGATTTACAATTTTTATTTTTAATTTTATAAAAATTAAATTATTTATAATAAAATACGTGAATTTCACATCTAAAATTTTATCTTAGAGTGTATGCCACTTCTCATTTTGCATTATATTTGATTATTAATTGTGCTATTTTTACTTATAGCATGCCAACTCTTACGTTAAAAATAATAATAATAAATGAATATGATCGAGTTTGGACTTATTTCACGAACTTGTTGGGCTTGACGTAGAGTCAAGCTAATACTATTAAGATGATATGTCTGATGTGGCATGATAAGTGAGGTGGAAATGAGCTGGAAATAAGCTGGCAAGTGCTTGGCAAATTCTTGGATGACAATTGGATGCTGAAGTGGATTATTGAGCTTTGCAGCAGTGTTTAGTTTCAGTTAGTTAAGTTAACCATTTTTTTCTTCTTTCCTCTCATTACGTGATCAAGTAGCTAAGCTACCGATTCCCGCTTATGTGTAAATACATTTGATACACTGCCTTGAGAAGATTGAGTAATCAAAATTATTCTTTTCTTCATCTCTCTAGTAGAGAGTTTCTCTTTCTACATTTTGCTCTGCATTTCATTGCATGGTTGAAACCTGCATTCTTGATTCTGCATTTCGACATGGTATCAGAGCATCTTTGTTGTGTTCTCTGGTGATTTGAGCTTCGGTTCAGTTTTCTTTTCTTCCTTTCCGAATTCTTTTATTGTGTAGGAGTTTCCTTCGTGAACCTACAACAATGGCAGGTCAATCTGAACCAATACCTACAAATCCACTATATTTGAATCCTAATGACAGTTTGATTCGACCTTTAGTTCGACCAATTCTCACTCAAAAGAATTATCATTCTCGGAGTCGTGCAATGAAGATGGTGCTAATTTCAAAGAATAAAATTGGCTTTGTTGATGGCACGATTGAAGCACCACAAAGAGGAACCAGAAATTTCACTCTCTGGCAACAGGTAAACACCACTGTTTTGTTCTGGTTGATTAATTCAATGGATCCTACAATAGCACAGAGTGTTATGTGGCTTGATTCTGCTAAAGAAGTATGGGAAGACTTGTATGATCGTTTTGCCAGTGGAGATTCATATCATTTGTCTGATTTAATTGAAGAATTACATTCTATAAAACAAGGAGATAAATCATCAATGAATACTATACACGATTAAAGATTCCGTGGGATGAACTACGTGTGTTGAGACCTCTCGCCTAAGTGTGCATGTGATCCTACCCTGCAAATGTGGAGCAATTAAACGAGATAAGAGACTATTATGATGAAGATTGTGTCATACGATTCTTAAAAGGTTTGAATGAGCAGTTCAATGGTGTTAAATCACAAGTGTTAATGATATCTCCTCTGCCTTCAGTTAATCAGGTGTTCTCTATGGCAATTAAACATGAAAGACAGTTGAATTATGCTTCTAATCAAGGTTCAGAATTGCATGTTATGATGGCTAAGCCAGTGGCTAATGTTGACTTGTCTGTTAATGCATCTGTTAAGGATATGTTTTCTGGTATACAATCAGGCAGGAATGTGGTGAATGCATTAACAGGAAATCAGAAGAAAGGTTTTGGATACAAAAATATAATCTGCACATTTTGTGGGAAGAATGGTCATACAGTGGATAAATGCTATAAAAAACATGGCTATCCACCAAATTTCAGGTTTAGAAATAGAGATGGTGGATATACTGGTAGTGGAAGTGCAGGTACAGGTTTTCGTCCTGTGATGAAGGGAAATTTAGTTGTGAATTCTACTAACAATTTGCCAGTGCAAGAATCTTCAAATTATCCTCAATCAAATAGTGCAGTAGCCACAGGCATTGGTGCAGGAATTACTCAGGAACAATATTTTAATTTGATGAAGATGCTTCAGACTGCACAAATTCAAAGTTCTGGATCTACAGTAGCTAAGTCACCTTCAGAACATCAAGTAATGACTTTGGCAGCAAAATTTGATGATCCTACAGATTACACAGGTACATATTTTTCTGAAACTAAAAGGCATTGGATTTTGGACTCAGGAGCAACTGATCATATTGTGTGTTCTTTAGACTTGCTTGACTCTTTTACTCCAGTCAAAAACCTTTCTGTTCAATTGCCTAATAACAGTTCAGTACCAGTTACTCATAAAGGACATATCATTGTTTCTGATAAACTCCAATTGCATGATGTCCTTTATATACCTTCTTTCAGCTATAACCTTGTTTCAGTTGATAAGCTAATTCAGCAGAATTGTTGCAATATAATCTTTCATTCTGCTGGATGTTTTATACAGGACAATATATCCCTGAAGAAGATTGGATCAGCTAAATGCTATCATGGTCTTTATCATCTTGATGTTCCTTCAACCAAGACTGTTTCTGAATCTTATCATTTGTTTCCAAAAGTTCAATCTGCTGATGTTTCTCCTTATTCTAAGCATGTTTCCAGTTCTGTTTCTACTCTAAATTGGCATATTAGGTTAGGACATCCTTCTGATCAGCGTTTACATTTACTCAAAGGCATTTGGCCTGACATTTCAATTCCTGTGAATTGTAAATGCACTGTTTGTCCTCTAGCAAAACAAAGAAAACTCTCTTTTCCTTTGAAACAGTCTACAACTTCCAGATGCTTTGAACTTCTTCATATCGATATATGGGGGCCTTACAAACATCCTACTATTCATAATCAGAAATATTTCTTGAGCATTGTAGATGATTTCAGTAGGTACACCTGGATTTTTCTGATGAAAGACAAAACAGAAGTTAGACAACTTGTTAAAAGCTTCTGTTGCTTTGTTGAAACTCAATTCTCAAAACTTGTTCAGAAAATCAGAACTGATAATGGTTCTGAATTTCACATGCCTACATTTTATCAGTCAAAAGGCATACTCCATCAAACTTCCTGTGTAGAGACTCCTCAACAAAATGGCATAGTAGAGAGAAAACATCAACATATTCTCAATGTAGGAAGAGCTTTAAAACTGCAGTCAAATGTCCCTATTTCATATTGGGGCTATTGTATTCAGCATGCAGTCTATTTGATTAATAGACTTCCTACTCCTATTTTACATAATCAAACTCCCTATTCAGTTCTTCATGGGAGAAATCCTACTTTTACTAATCTGAGAGTATTTGGTTGTCTTGCCTTTGCATCAACTCTAGAACAAGGAAGGTCGAAATTTGATCCTAGAGCTAGAAAAGCTGTTATGCTAGGAATTTCACAGACTAGCAAAGGGTACATTTTATTAGATTGGATATCAAGAACTATTTTTGTATCCAGAAATGTTGTATTTTATGAAGCAATGTTTCCTTTCCATCTTGTTACTTCTTCCTCTAATTCTGATGATTCATTCAATGCATCACTTCCAATTGTTCTGCCAAATACTTCTTCTGAACTGGATACCTCATCAGCAGAATTTACTTCCAATAATAATCGCATCCTTCCAATTCTACTTCACATATTCCATCTTCAGTTCCAATTAATTCTTCTCCTTCTTCTACAGTCACTCTACCTAGAAGGTCTTCCAGACCAAAAACTATACCTGCTTATCTTACTGATTATGTATGTAACCACATTCATACTACTCCTCACACTTTGGACAAAGTACTCTCATATGATCTTTTATCTCCTGTTTACAAGTCTTTTGCTTTTAATGTTTCACAAAATATTGAGCCAAGAAGTTATGAAGAAGCAGCTAGAATTCCAGTTTGGCAGGAAGCTATGAAAAAGGAAATAGAAGCTCTTGAAAACACCAAAACATGGACACTTATGCCTCTTCCCCCTGGCAAACAACCTATAGGCTGTAAATGGGTATATCGAGTGAAGTATAATTCGGATGAGTACAGTAGAAAGACACAAAGCCAGTTTGGTAGCCAAGGGTTATACTCAACAATTGGGGATAGATTATGTTGATACTTTTTCCCCAGTTGCAAAGATGACTACTATTAGGACAGTTTTAGCTGTTGCAGCATCCAAAGGTTGGCATTTGCATCAATGTGATGTGAATAATGCTTTTCTTCATGGAGATTTAGATGAAGAGGTTTATATGATCCCCCCACCTGGTTTTCAATCTCAGTCCTTGGTCTGTAAACTAAACAAATCTCTTTATGGACTTAAACAAGCTAGTAGGCAGTGGAATGCTAAGCTCACTGCAGCATTGATTAGTCTGAATTTTCATCAGTCCAAGAGTGATTACTCCTTGTTTGTAAAGGTCACTGCTACTACTTTCATTGTTGTTCTTGTGTATGTGGATGATGTGGTACTTGCCAGTAACAGTTTGACAGCTATTGAAGAAGTAAAGTGTTTTCTGCATGAACAATTCAAGATCAAGGATTTGGGAGAACTCAAATATTTTCTTGGTTTGGAAGTGGCCAGAAATAAGACTGGTTTGAATCTGTCTCAACGAAAATACACTATTGATTTGCTTACTACTTTTGGTTTTCTGGGATGCAAACCTTCTGCTACTCCTATGGAAACTAATGCAAAATTTGAACATTTTGATTCCCCTGTGCTGCCTCATTCTACAAGTTACAGAAGTCTCATTGGTAAGCTTTTATATTTGACAATCACAAGACCAGATATTAGTTATGCAGTGCAACAGTTGAGTCAATTTCTTGACAAACCAACTGAACATCATATTAAAGCTGCTCATAGAATTCTTAGATATCTCAAGAAGGCTCCTGGTCAGGGTTTATTCTTTCCAGCTGCCTCTGACTTGAAAGTAACAGCATTTGCAGATTCTGATTGGGCCGGTTGTCTTGATTCTGCATTTCAACAAATACATCAAGCCCAATATTATTTAGTAAGATGTATGCGTTAATACTGTTTTATTCTAGTAATAAGAATTAAAGTTCCTCTACAGTAAAGTTCTCTATTTGACACAGTGTTTTATTAGTCTATCCTATAGGGGTATTTCTTACAAATTTTAAGATATTTTTTACATGTATATGCATTGTAACTAAGAGGTTCGCGATTATGTAACCTTGTGGGCATTTTTTTTATCATTTATATGATATTTTCTATATGTATAAGTATTGTAATTAAAAACTTATTCTTCATAATTATGTAATCTTTATTAATAATGCAGTACTTATTATATAAATAAATAAGATAAATGTCATTAAAGTATTAGAACCAATTAAAATATAAATAATAAAGATAAAAGGAAAAAATGTACTTTAGTTTATTGAAATCGATTCTTAAACTTATTTAAGTAAACTAACTTAACTTTGACGATTCAGATAAAAGATGAGCCTATTCAAATCTAACGTTAAAATTATCAGTAAACCGACAAATTCACCGAACAATTCACACTTCGATTGTCGGGCTCCAGTAAGAGTGACAGTGAAAAAAAATAGAAATGATAAAGTTTGGAAGGGCTAAATACTTGAGCCCAAACTCAGAGCAATGACACCAAATCGAGCACTTCTTGCTACCTTATTAAATCCAGCTACAATGGATCCAAACATTTCAAGGGTAAGTTCGGTCCAATTCCACAGCATCTCCCTCCTTTTCTTTTGGAGGAGAGTGGGGGGAAGAATTTGCAATTTTTTGCACTAAATTGCCCGTCTTTGAATTACATGGTTTATTTTTAAAACATGAATACACACACTTTCTTTATACTTGTATGTACAAAAAAAAAATCTATTTTGAATGCAACTGATCATAGTGTCTATTTGAATATATTTAGCGTGAAATAAACACCATATATTCAATATATAACTGCGTATTTGAATTAATTTTCAATGAAGATTTTTACTTTTTCTAAATACGAGATTAATTTTTTTTAAAAAAACTAGGATTCAAATTTAACTTTTTAAAGAAAAATTGAAAATTTTACTTTCAAAACCAATCCATATATATTTTTAGATACACAACCGATATTCTCTTTAAATATTGGGGGAAAATTCGTGTAATAATGATAAAGTTCAAGGATGTTTATGTAAACTAATCTGTCCCATATACTATAGAATAGTTTCTTACTAAGTTAAAATTTTTTGTTTAATTAAAATTCCGCTACCCTATATTACGTGTTCTCATCTTTTTCTTTGCTTCTTCTTTCAAAGGATACAAAAATATCTTTTTTTATTTTTTTATATTTACACTAGAATTCAACCTCTTAATTATTAAAAATTACGAAACAAATAAGTACAAATATTTACATTAAAAATAAAAAATATTAAATATATTCAAAAAATATAAAAATAAAATCTTACAATTGATATGAATCTAATTCTCGGAAGTGTTGCTTTTGGGGGGCTTTAGATATTTGCTAAATAGAAGATGCGTTCGGAGAAATCGTGAAATTTAAAATAGTGCAAGTGGTATTCTCCATTGTGGCGATCATTTGATGAAAGTAGAATAAGAGCTTTATGTCTGAGTTCTATTCCATAAGAGGCCAACCCTGCCACGAGCCTAAAAATAGTAAAAGAGTTCTCCAGATTTCTGAGAAATCTAGGAATACTACTTTGGACCACAAACATATATTTTTTATACCCTCAAGAAATATTTTGCTTTAGAGAGCTTTTTGTGGCATCTCAAAGTTACTATAAAAAAAACAAAAAAGAGGAAAACGGATAAGTGGTCCAACTCTAAACTCTTTTTTTTCTCCCCTTAAAAGTAGGGTGTGATTGGATAGAGTTTGGTTTTGAGATTTTCTGTCTTGGGTTTCGGGAGAAAAAATTTTTTGTGAGAGAAAAAAGTAAAATGTGAGATGAAAAATTGCATTGAGTTCCGTGTAGAACCCAATCCAAGCACACCCGTAGTCTTGGAAAATGGCAATAAAAGACATGAATCAAATCTTATCTGGAAATCGATTGAGTTTTTAATTAATGTTTTGGGTATACCACAGCATCCCCCTAGCTATATCTAAAATTTTTTAAAGAAAAAATAGTAAGAATGTCTTATATTTTAAATGAATGGAGTAATTTCTTTTCATTTTTTGCTAAATAAGGTAAGTGAACCGCGTTACTAATTTGAGAAGCCGATATAGTAATTCTTTTCTTTCTCAAAAATTGAGTACAGTAAAGTACAGTGCCGCTTTCTGTAAGAGAGGTGAAAAGAAGCCTTTGGGCATATAATAAAACTTTCACTATTAATGGCAAAATCAGTATATATATGATCAGAATAATGAAGTATACTACTTTCTTTTACTAATGGTGAGATTAACTAGTGTTGCGGGTTTGATTTTTTTTTAATTTTATAAAAATAAATTATTTATAAAAAATAAATAGAATTTAAAATAAAAAATTTATATTAAATTTCATAATAAAATCCAATTCAAATAAAAGTGGATAATGTCACATTCAAAAATAATATATTTTTTAGCTAAGTAATTTATTTATGTCAAAGTCAATTTATTCTCGGGAAATAGCTGCCCGTGAACCTCCTTTCTGCTGCTACAACCGTAAAAAAAAAAAAACAAAAGGAAAGATTTCTGTTAACGAAAGAATAACAAAAAGGGTTCTCCAAGTTCCGTTCTTGACTTCTCACACTTGAAAATACTCCAAGGGTCCTGCCCTTGTAATTTGCATTCACTAGTTGAATATTGGTCTGATTTAAAATATAAAATATTTTGATGTATTTTATATATATTAAAAAAATTAAAAATTTTTTTATTATATTATTAATTAAATTTATTAATATAATAAAGAATAAGTAAATTATATTTATAATAAAATTATTTTATAAAAATAAAATTTTTAAAATATTAAAAAATAAATATTTTTAGAAATAAAAAATAATTAAATGACCTTATATTTTAAAATTGAATGAGTATTTGCCTAGTAATTTTAAATCACCTTTGGACAATATGTTGTGTTAAGATTTTATTCAAATTCTGATTTGGATTAAATGAGGAAAATAGACTTTTAAAGACTCTTGTAATTGTATTATTTTACAGCTTATAGTTTAATGATCGAACATTTGCTTTATGCTCTATCTATTTTAAAATATAAAATTTTTAATTATTTTAAAATATTTAATTTTTTAAAATTTTAAAATATATTTTCATTATAAATATAATTTTGTTATTTTTTAAATAATATAATATAAAAATTAGCCCACGTGACATATATTTATCATTGATTAGTTAGATGCGACTCCTTTCGGACCACACGGGGAAGGGACAGTGATTGCCAAAGGAATGGACGAGAAGAGTTTTTGAGGTTGTTCGTCTGTCTTTTATTCTACTTGTATGGGAACTGTCCAACGGCCCAAGTTTCCTTCGTCTATTCGTCAAATCCTAGAAGGGGGGCATTGTAGTTTTTGGACTTTGCCTCATAATTGATATACACAAGCAATAAATATGCTAAAGAATTTTTATCAATAAAGTATCATAAATTTTCTATGATTTTTTTTTTATTTTCACATTAAAATACCATATTTTACTCATGTCATGAAAAGTAATATTTGATATTTATTTTTTGTTAGTTATTGGTATTTCATAGATAAGTTTTTGAATTTAATTTTTCATATTTTATTTATAATTCTTCAAAAAAAATTTTAAAATATCCATTCTCTTCTTACTTTATCTAATCTAAATAAAAGAATCTTTACATTTTTTTATTTTTTCACAAATTTTAAATTCAATTCACTTGAAAATTTTACAGTTTTTCTCATTGTAAAAGTTACAAAAATAATCAGTAGTTAAAATATCGATATTTAATAGATAATAAAAAATATTGATAAAATAAGAATAATTGTTGTAAACTACAAATATTTTTTAAAAGTTACAAATTGGGGTTGAAATTTTGAAAGACTATTATTCGTTTGTATTTAACAAGAAAGGGTGTTTTATTCAATAAATTGTGACATTCATGTACGAATAAGAACTACTTTTTTTTTTCGAGGCCAAAAAGACTTTTTTTTCATGACAACAATAAAATGAGGATACTTTAATTAGAAAAAAAATTAAGGTATTAAAGTAAAAATATATATATACAAAGATCGTGGTACTTTAATAATATGGTAAAATGGCTAATCAATAATGGGCCCTTCTTCCAGATTTCTCTGCAGATATTTCCGCGATTGGAAGCAGAGATTTTCCATGAGATCAAAGTGAGGTTCAGACATAGATACAACGATTGAAAACCACAGCAGCAAAGAGGGAGACATTTGATATTAATTGACTTGCATGTTTTTCCTTTTTCTCTTCATATCAATGAACGGTTGTGTCCGTTCAGAGATTGGAAATTCCTCATAAGAAAACTAATACTACAAAGACTTGCTACCTCATTCATTTCAAAATATAAGCCATTTTGACATTTTTACATATATTAAAAAAAATAATACGATATAATTTTTTATTATATTATTAATTAATTTTTTAAATATAATAAATTTATTGGCATGGAATAATCTTCGACACAATAAAATCGTAACAGTAATATAGAAAATTAAAAAATAAAACTATAACGAAAAGAATATATAAAAGTTATAGAAAAAAGATATAAATAACACAAGAGCTTTTATTGATTTTCTGAAAATAAATGAATGAATCAATGAGTATATCCATTGCATTAGTCTAAAGTCCTATTTATAGGGTTCATGGATACATATCAATAAGAAGAGATAGAAAAAAATCAGAGAATAAATTCTATCAATATTTAAAAGTATGACAGAATTCTATTATCTATCTTCTGGTAGGATAAATTATCGCTACCATCTATTTTCTGGTAGAATAAAGTATCTCTATATTTGATATATCTTTTATATCAGATAATGGACATTTACAATTATATCTTTTAACAAGAATTATATTTATAGTGTATAGTGATCCTAATTTTAAAAAATAATATTTAGAATTTTGTAAGAAACAAAACATTTTGAGAATGAAAAAATAATAAAAAACTTTATATTTTACAACAGCTTGGATATGTTATAAAGATTTGAGATTACTTATTGGTTCGCATGCACCCTGGATGAAAGTTTTAAGTACCAATATTGAATATGCTCTCTCTCTCTCTCTCTCTCTCTCAACGCTTTCTGAAGTTGCTGAGGGACATGATTATTTAAAAAAAATTTGAATTGATTCTGATGGGAAAATTGTATTTTGAATGCCATGAACTCGAACTAAATTTTTATCTAATTCAAAGAAAATATCTGATGGGAAAATATCGAAGAATTCAAAGACTGAAACCTTGAACATCTTAATTCGGGTTTTTAACCACTGGGTGGGGACTTGGGGAGGCGGCGGGGGAAGAGGGAGAGAATTATCAATTAGTGACTTAGTGTCATAACAGATTATGATGGATGCAATGTTAAGTTGCAGCCACGGTAAGAAGCTGAGCCTCCTATCATCATATATCTACCAAAGGCCAATTATATTACATTGGGGGAGTAAGAGCTAAAGTTATCTTAAATTCTTAATCACTAGGTTGGCAGTTAATTTTTTATTAAAGTATTTTTAATATCTAATAATTTTTTGGACAGGTAATATCAGTACTAATACTTAATTAATTGTATAATTTCTATTAATAATATAATTTACTTTCACATTTATAAAAAAAGTGTTCAGTTTATAAAAATTTATCTGCATTTCTCTTTAAAATTCTCTAAAATTCTATAAAATTTTCATTTCAATTACATTTCTCTTTTACATATATATTTACTTTTATATATACAAAAAATACAATAATTTTTAAGTATCATCATTATTGAACGTCTTACCTGAGTCGTCATAGTTATTGTCGTAAAAAAAGTTTAATAAAATATATTAGTTATAAAAGTATATATTATTATTAAATGTTTTATTTAAATCGTAATTATTATCAAAAGATAAATATATCATAAAAAAATTTATGACCTGATCATTATGAGACTAATAATTTCATATTATTAAACTACTGATATAAATAAATTACAAATTAAATATTTAACAAATATCCCCATAACGTTTTTTTTTTGTTGCTAAACGAATATCCCCATGAAACCGAAAAAACCTTGAGGAATATTTACCACCCCAAAAAAATAAAAAATAAAAAAGACACTGAGAAAGTGAGCAATGATGCAGAGGGCAGAAATAAAAGTCATCATTCTATGACAGTGATCCAGCGTGGCCTATCTGTACGGACACCCATCCAGTCCACACATATACTGAAAGGGAAAAGAAAGAAAGGCACACGCAGTACCCAACTCCACTGTTGAAATAGAAAAAAATACTATTATTCCCTACTTACTATTAGTAGCAAGTCTTTTCTTCCTTCCTTTCTTACCAACAAAAAATATCGTGGTGTCCCAGAAGAGTCACCCCCTACCCGAGAAAAAAAAAAACGAATTCCTGGAAGACTACTGTTTCTTAAATTTATTACACTATTTTTTCTCTCACACACAACGCACACACTTGCACCGAGCCTATATACCTACATTTCCTTTCCTTTTCCAGTTTTCCCTCATTCAACTGAGTAGATTTTTACAGGCAAAGAAAGAAGAAAAATGTGGATAAAAAGAAGAAGCCTTCGTTTTGCTATAAAAGGGAAAGTGGACTTTCCTTTCTTGACCTACGTTTCTGAAGTGAAAATTCTCTCTCTCTCTCTCTCTCTCTCTCCAATATATATCCCAATTGGTTTTGTTGGTTCTCTGTATTCGTGTGTGACTTTTTGTGGAACTGAGCTTCACCAGTGGAAGCATTTGCTCAAGAAATCCTCATTTTCACTCCCGAGAAGGTAAACAGTACCGATCGGACAATCCAAAGACCATTCTTGCGAGGTCTGCATGTTCATGGATAACAATTGGTCGACCTTTTCTGGGTTTTTTCGCCCAGATCTGTACTTGCCGTTGTTCTTTAGGGTTTCTACTATGGTCTTCTTCTCCTTTTTCGCCTCTTTCTCTTCCCATTTTGATTTTATCTGGGTATATGTCTCCGTATCTGCATATAATTTGTGAAAGAAACTCTACCCTTTGTTACATTCTTTGTCTGCAGAGCCCGGTAGCCCCCTAGTGACCAGAAATGGCAAGGGAGAAGATAAAGATCAGGAAAATTGACAACATCACGGCCAGGCAGGTGACTTTCTCCAAGAGAAGGCGAGGGCTTTTCAAGAAAGCCGAAGAACTTTCGGTTCTTTGCGATGCTGAAGTTGCTCTCATCATCTTCTCAGCCACTGGCAAACTGTTCGAGTTTGCCAGCTCAAGGTAAAGATTTCATCTCCGTACAAAGATTTTCATCTCCGTACTCTTCACTCTTCTTCATCATCACGTATATATGTCTGTTTCCTTATCAAGATTGTATGCCCTTTCACTTTACAATCATGGGCTTGCTTTGTTTGCTTCTATTGTCACGTGATAATCATCTTGAAGAATGAAAATGGTGAGATGAAGAGAGCGTCTGGGCTATTCTATGGCATCAGTTTCTGCAAGATTGCCTCTTCAACTTTCAGATTAGCTCAAATTTTCATGTGCTCTCTCAACAAAACTCCTCGTGTTTTACGCTGCTTTACTATTAATGGGATTTTACTGCTCACAATCTTCTCAAAAATGCTTAAATTAGAAACCCTAGCACTGTTCCTTTTCAATCTTCAACAGCCATAGATAATTTCTCGAAATTTTACTCCACCTGAAGTTAATAACAACCCTATTCGGATTGATTACTGTCAAATTTCTTCTCCTTCTCCTTCTCATCCTCTCTTGGTTATTTTATTCAGCAACATTTCTCTATTGCCATATAGAGGCATTTGTCTCTCTCAGTTTAACTTTGTTTTAAGAGTCTCTTTACAAAGAATATGCAGTTCCTTCTGCTCGAGCATGGACTAGCTGCAAATGTTGAGGCACAAATCTCAATATATATCATCACTAATATTATATATTCGCCCCTTCTTTGGTGCTAATGCGACGCATATAGACTCATAGCTTGTTAATAAAATCATGATTTGACTTTTCATGGAGGATAAAACAGAAGCATCTAGTTTCACTGTAGTGAATTGCTGGTAACTTCTGATCATGGAATAATACTTTTTAGGCCTACTTAACCACAAAAAGAAAAATACTTATTAGGCCTTTTTGAAAGTATCATCATTAAGGATTATAGAGTTAGAAGGAAAAGAAGCTAATGATTTTGATGTCCTATTAACGGGAGATTAATGCTATAATTTCAATATATACTTACATGGATGATATATATATATATATATAAGTTCAAGGGGTTTATTGTACTGCAGCAATAGATGCAGTTTCTAAACGTTTCTTGCTTTGAAGATAGGGAACTTTGATCCTCCTTTGGGGAGAGAATCTTACTGTTGTTCTATTATACAACTTCCATGCACAATAATATAAATAGCACTTGAAATGACCAATGCATGTAGTTTGTCTTAATCATTTGTTCTTTTCGTATTTTTGAGACAATTTTCTTTCTAAGATTGAATTACTAAATGATAATAGTAAAGATCATGAATTAAGATAATAATGATTGGTTCGACTAGCAATTGAAATGCACCAATAATTGTCATGACAATCTCGTTAATTTAATTAGTTTTCTATATTAAATATAGAATGCGGACGGTATAAAAGGTGTTTGTGTGTGTCCCCCCTCCTCTTCCCTTCTCTTTCGATTGAGTCCCTTACAAGTTCATCTATAGATCTTGAGTAAGCTATGATTTTGAACTCTGAGAATAGTCTTTTCTCTTAAATATATACCAAGTATTTGTTCTTTTCTCAGAAAATATACCAATTATTTGATCTTGGATATTGTCATGCTAATTACTGAATTCCAAGTTTTGATGGAATTGGAGGTTTGATATGTATTATGCGAAAAGAAGACTTGTGCAACTTTTCTAGTAACTTGTTCTAATATTATCCATTTTGTTTTCTTTTTGTGTGATTTATGCCGATAATTTAAATACTCATGAGAGTGTGTATTTTTTTTTTTTACTTACTACTCCTTATACTCGTAGAAAGATTTTAATTACAAAGATTTCTTCATCTTTTCCTTGGCTTCCTTATTTTTTTCTTAATTTATAATTTCGCATTTCTGAAAATTCTCAGCCAATCATTCCTTTTTTTGGCTAGTAACTAGAGGTCATCTTCCTTTACTTTTATGAACCTTAGTTATTTCTGTTCTTTGCAAAACCGTCATTAGCTTCACAGGTCTGTTTGTCTTTTTTTTTACTATGCTTACCGCATATATATACCCATTCTTTTCCTTTTCTAAATTTGGGATGATACAAATGCAATACACATCTATATATATATATATATATGTATAGCAATGTATATATAGAAATGTAGCATTTCAATCTATGGCACCTAAATCTCCCATACTAATTTTCTAGATTTTTTTTCTTTTTTAATAAGTAAAAAATTCACTGGATCTATTTAATTGGTCAATTTAAAATGCAAAATTTATCAAGGATAAATGCCATAAGAAACTCTTAAGACATTTCCCATTTTCTTTTTTATTCTTTCGGGAGGGTTTTCAAGGGACAGGATGGACTGATGGCGATGGGCATGTAGAACTTCTATTGCTATTACTTCAAATTCAAATCATTATATCAGATAAACAAAAATATAATTTCAAAACATATGGTCTGACATTTTAGCATCTTTGGTTTTGTATTCTTATTTTTAGGGTTGACCTGAATTTTGCCAAACCCAATTCCCCGTCCCCCCCCCCCCCCCCCTCTCCAAGAAAAATGTAGTATCATCTTTTGATTTTTAAGAAAAGATAGCTATTAAGGCTATAGAATGAAAAGTTACATTTCTATATATGCCGTTGCATATATAGATTAGATAAAATTCTCTACCTTTCTATTTTCCTCTTAATATTTCTTTAATGTTTTCTTAGTAAGTATTTTTTAACGTTGAATTCCACGAGCCTTATGCTAGTTAAATAATATAAACATTTATCGTAGATGATAATATTAATTCAAAACCTTTGATGTTTTCAAATGACCTGGAAGTTTGCTAGATTAGTGGATTGCTAAATCCAAAAGCAAATATTGTTTCACCTTCAAAAAATAGAAAATTTCTATATCAGAAGCCTTGAGGGTATATTCCAAAATATCTGGATATATAATGTCCTAGGGGTGCCAGATACCATTGGTAGTTGAGATATCTTGTACGCAAAAGCTTAAGGCAAAAATTGTCTAACATTACTCTATATTTTAGCAAATTGAGATCTAATTGATTTTATAAGAAACGTTTACTGTAGGATTTTATATTTTTTTATATAATGAAACTTGTGGCAACATCATACTGGTGGAGAGAAGATGGGGGAAAGAACTTAGAACCGATTTCTAAATTCGGATTCAAGATATGATGGCATTTTAGTATATATTATTCGTTGGAAAGGTCTGCAAATGCAACAAACCAGTTATGTTATAGCTATTGTTATGTTACAACAAAAAAGTGGGAAATTGCCCTCTGCTTCTACTTAGTTTATGTATGTGTTTTCTTGTTGCTAATAAATTTTTTTCTCGTTATACTGAATTTTCTTTTTCTTTCTCCATTTTCACAAATTTCGATTATGTTTTCTTCTTCTGCAGCATGACTGATATCCTTGGCAAGTATAAGTTGCGCTCAAATAATCTTGACAAGACCGACGTACAGCCATCTCTTGAGCTCCTGGTATCCCATTAGTGTATTTGTTTTTATTTTTAATGATTGACTTGAAAGGGTTCGTTCTTGTTATAAATAATGAGAATTTTCCTTTTCAGCTATTAGAATAAGGTACCTCTTCACTTTGAAACCTCCTTTCTTAAGAGAAGTTTTATTTTGGTAGTTTTGTAACTTGTGTTTATCACATAAGTTACACAACTACTAATAAAAATAACACGTGGATAGAAAATATCATATGAGTATTTAATTTTTTTAATGAGTTAGTATTTTTTATTTATATATATTATTTTTATTGGTAGTTGTGTAACTTATGTGATAAATAAAAGTTTCAAAGCTCCTTTCCTACGCTTCCTAGTGATTGATAAACAAAAATTATCATGTTACAAAGTAGTAAACCATGTACATCGCTGCAACAAAGTGGACATAGTTTGATCAGTTTAGCTTAGTTGTTTTAAGGTATGTTGAAATTTATATTTTAAAATGGATGGAGTATGTATTTTTAGCTCTATAGAATCGTGGAAAAAAATCGATGATCGTAAAAGCATGAAGTTCTTAAAATCGAAATGATATTTTTAAAAGATAAATTGGCATGGATAGTTATCCAATATCAACTTTGCTCAACTTGTTTGAAGTTGAAAGTAAAGGGAAAAGAATATAAGAATACCTAAGAAAGCTACCTTTTTTTAATTGTTAATCTTTAGAGTTGGTTTCTTTTAGTTGTTGATCCCCTCAGGTGTGTGTTATTGCTCATTTCAGCTAGAGAACAGCAGCCATGTCAGATTAAGCAAGGAGGTTGCTGACAAAACTCATCAGCTAAGGTTTTAACCGACTTTTTCTAACAAAATGTTCCCAATTTTCCACTTTGCCATCTCCAGAAATCCTTAGCAAGATATAAAGAGTTTCTTGTGCCGTTCTTTTCAAACAGGCAAATGAAGGGTGAGGATCTTCAAGGAATGAGTATAGAGGAATTACAGCAATTAGAAAAAATGCTTGAAGCTGGACTAACCCGTGTGCTTCAAACAAAGGTTCGTGTTCTTATCCATCGTTTTCTTCTGCATACAAGAAGCTGTTACATAAGCAATAGACAAATCGATCCATGTTAACAATCCTCGTTTTGTTCTATTTGTTTCAGGGGGAACGTATAATGAAGGAGATCAGCGCCCTGAAAGAGAAGGTTCGAAATCCTAAACGTTATCAGAGGTTTTTCGTAGCTCAACATGTCTCTTTAGTTTAGAACCTATATACTGCTAAAATCATCTGTCATTCTTGATCGATGTTTTTGTAATCTAACTCAAATGCTAGCGCCTGTTTCATCATCTCAACTACTTTTAAACACTTGCAGGGAGCTCAACTGATGGAAGAGAATCGAGAACTGAAACAAAAAGTAACTAGAGATCCTCTCATGATAAAAGCTGTTGAGAAACTCAAATTGAGATTTTCTCTAATCCATGTTCTAAAACAATGCTTGCAGATGGCAATAATTTATGACGGCAAGAGGCCAGTGGTTGCAGACTTGGATAACGTTGTCAATGTCGAAGAAGGCCAATCTTCTGAGTCCAACGCTATTGTCTGCAGCTGTAATAGTGGCCCCCCTACCGAAGACGATTGCTCGGATACATCTCTGAAACTAGGGTAATAAAACCTTTATTTGCATGTTTGCATGCATGTAGTATCTTAGAATAGCTATTTATAGGATTTTAGTTTCTGGGTTCAATAGTAAGGCGTCTAAATACTTACAAGATTATGCCGAACTTGCTTCGTTACAGAGAATAAGTGAACCGCTTGTCTTAGTCGCGAGTAGATAACTGTTGCTTCTTTTTCGTGGATCTCGACTTAAATTCTTCTCTCACCTTTTTATAAACTGATTTTCTTCCTCAATGCAATGTTTTCAGGCTGCCATTTAACTAGCTGATGCAATGACGAGAAGATGTCGGATGTGGGAGAAGTTTCGGAATAAGAAAGGGAGTTCTACCAAGTATATACTTCGTACTATAAAATGTATTCTGCTGAGGTTTTATCTATTGATATATATATATATGTAGCGTTGTTATAGCTGGTTGCTTGGTGTTGGCAAAAATGATCCAATTCCACAGACCGATGTGTACCTTTAACTTTCTTCAGAGTGTGCATGCAATCGAGAAGAAAATCTGTGTTAATTTCTTTATTCGGTTTTATTTTATTATATGTTTGAAATCGAATGGTTTTTTTCTTACATATTTAAATAAAAAGGAGTGTATTTTTATATTTAAAATGGAAAAGATTTTTTTATCCTATGATGCAGGAAACAAACAAAAGGGAAAATGATTTTAGTTTCATAAGAGGATCACATATAATTTAATTTCATTTCATAACCGGATTTCTGTTTATGCACTTCTTCTTTGATTTTTTTAAAAAATTTATTTTAACAATATTTTTATTTTAAAATATAATTTTTTAATGCATTCTGTATAAATTTTAAATTTTATTTTAAATGTATTTAATTTATTTTCTTCTAATATAAAGAGAGCAATGATAAATTATATTGATAATTTTAAAAAATAATGTTTTAAATTTATAAAATATTAAATATTTTGAAAGAGAAGAAAAGTGTAAAAGATTTTATATTCTAAATATATAAAATATAAAATAAAATTTTTTGTATTGATTTTTAATTTATTTTAAAATAGGATAAATTATACTTATATATTTTGTGATTTGATAATGTACTTATATTAATTTCACTTCTGAATTGTATTTATGTTTAAATGTTTTATCTTTATTTTTGTAAAAAGCAAATTATGTAAGAATAAGTTTTAAGACCCAAAATAATTTTTTTCTTGAGTTTTGTAATAAAATTAAATCCAATTACACGAATGTCAGCGAACGCAGGTGACGTGTGGACCCTTCAGGTTTCACCCTGGCCTGGACCAAAATGAGAGGGTTCTCGATCTGTCTAACGTGCTGCGCTTCTGAAATAGCTTGAACGCAGGCATAGAATGCATTCATCTCTCTTAATAACGCATATACTCATTGCAGCGCGCTAAATACATCTGTTCAGAGATGGGCTCCCCCTGCTCCTTGTGTGAAGCAGGTACAACAAAATGACGCAGTACTAGAATGGGTGCCCAGCTATTCGCGGAGCCCAACAACAAAATCCGACTATCATTTCCAAAGCTATCCACCCAGGATTTCCAAGTTTTTTTCCCCCCTTTTTTTGGCAAGTGATCCAAGATCTCCAAGTTGGAACCCAGAGGACCGAACCTATTAAATGCACAACACATACAAGTTGCAGAATATCAGCTGCACAAGAATGTAGTTTGGAGAGTTTTTCTTGTTTTCGTTAGTGGGAAGTTTTTTTGTTTGCAATAGAAGAAGATATGCGTAGACCGTAGGAAAGAGCAAGAAATGCATTCTCAAGTTCGAAGGTGGGCATTTGGAGGCCTCTTTGTGCTCCTGCTGCCAAATTTCTTCCCTTCCCTCTTCACTCCACTTGGTCGTGCTTATCCGTCCATTTTCTCTGTATGTCTTTCTTCCATTTTTGCTGAATGTTTGGGCGTTCATTCATTTCCTTGACTTCGAAATTGGGTTCCTTTTTGGAAGTCCTTTGGCTGCTTAAAGATTAAATTTTGATGTTTTCATCTCTAGGTTTGTCTGATTGCTGAAATTAAAAGAATATGGTTGTTGGTTTTTCCCCTCTCTTGAGAGAGAACATCGTTTTCTTGGTTACCAGAGTGAGAAATTTAGACTTGAATCTGATTCTTGATTTTGAAGGGCTGCGTTTTTGTAAATATTTCTTTTTTGGGTTTAATCTCTGCAGCTTCTTCAAGTGTTTTTTTTTCAGTCCAACTGAATTTAGAAGGCTTGGCGATGTTTTCTTCGCCTTTCTTTTGGTATAATTAGTGTGCTGTTTACTGTGAATCTGGAGATTCTGTTTCGAGACATGGCATCTAAGAGTCCATTGTGAAATATGGCGTCCAAGAGGCATTGACAATCCCCCGTCATCAAGCACGCCAACAATGACCATTATTATAATGGCTGATGTTGTACCATACCTTAAGAATTTGCAAATGGGTTTTTGTATCTTTAGATACATTAGTGCTGTAGATAAATAGCTCGTAACTCTAAAAAGGAGTGCACTTCCATTTCATATGGCAAGTATGTGGTAGTCTTTGAATGACAAGGATCATCTATAATTATTCAATAACATAATATAATGATTATTCATGTCATGACTCTTCTGTACCAAACTGCCATTTGATCAGTTCCAGATGCAGTACTTACAGAATATACAAGTTCATGACATCTCTTACGGTGTGCAACTTTCTGCTTGCAATTGTATCGCTAGAAAATTTGAACACGAGGTCTCAACCTTTGACATGCTATATCACAATTGATTTCTTTGATTTACAGGAATGGAATGCTCCAAAAGCAATGCACTTGAAATTACTAAATGGTGCTTTGAACCGACTAACTGTGAGTAGGTGTTGAATACATTATTTGGCTTCCCAAATGGATATGGAACTCGAAAGAACACTGGTTATAACATGTTTATATTTGTATTCTTTCAACTTTCAGTCTGAGAAACAAGAATCAGAGCTCTGGTCTCCCTTGCCCTTCCAAGGATGGAAGCCTTGTGCTAATTCTCATAGTACCCAATGTGAGTGCATTCAGCATTGATCATTTGTTGATCTTCAGAGAACTAGGATTACACCTTTCCTGATGAATTCTTAAACTGGTGTGTTTTCTTAAACTTTTGACTGTTTGTTCTGAAACTGCTTGTGCTTTTCTAGTTTTACCAGAGAAATCAAGGGGTTATATCCAAGTGTTTCTTGATGGGGGACTGAATCAGCAAAGAATGGGGGTAAAGTGATTACAATTTTCATCTTTTTTCATCATAAAAGAGCTTGAGCTCCATCAAATAGTATGTTCACTCAGTGAGATATTTTACTTGATTTGCTCTTCTTTGAAGATTTGTGATGCAGTGGCTGTTGCTAAGATTCTAAATGCAACACTTCTGGTCCCTCACTTTGAAGTGAATCCTGTTTGGCAAGATTCAAGGTAGTGTGCACATGAAAATTCTGTAACATCCTCAAGCTCAAGAAGACAACTCTGACATCATCTTTTTTCTGAAGTTCCTTTACAGATATATTTGATGTTGATCACTTTATTGATGTCCTTAAGAATGAAGTTTCTATAGTTAAAGAGCTGCCAAGCCAATACTCTTAGAGTACCAGAGAGTACTATGCAACAGGCATAAGGGACACTAGAATCAAAACAGCACCTGTCCATGCATCAGCTGATTGGTATCTTGAAAATGTTTTGCCCGTAATGCAGAGGTTTGTGGAAACATAATTGGACTTTAAATTTTGTGATTAAGCTGGCTTATTCGAGGACTTCTTGACTGCTATATTTACTTAGTTCTTTTTGATCAGTATGTTTCTTCTTTCCTCATATTTGTTGTAATATATCTTCTTTTCTGGTAATTGGTCCTCTAACCTCTTAACTATAATTCCAAAGAGCATGCCTCTGCTAGCACCTGTAGCATGAGAAGTTCATGATTCTTTAATCAATTCGAACAGAGAATTCTTTTATATCCTTACAAACTAGCTTATAGGTTTACATATTCCCAGAATAAGGGCCTGGAGAAAATATGAGATGTACGATCTGTCTTTCGATGATTTAGGAACGCTTTCCCTATCTTTAAAATGATACCATAATGATACTATGTTGGAAAAATCTATATCGGTGGATCTAGATTTGTTATTGGTGTTGTCGGTCCTTTAAACTTGGATTTCAGAAGATTATTTGGCATGAGGTATCATTGTGTTGTATTACCATGATTTACTTTTTAGTGCAGTTTGATTCACTCCCTAATGGTTGTGAAGTTATTTTTTATGGATAATTATTGCATGATTTTACCTTTAACATGTATGCTATATGCAACCGAAATTTCTAGTACCCAAATTTTATTTACTATGTGATACAATTGAGAGCACGAATCTTCCTATCCTCTTCAAAAATTTGGCTCATTATGTCCCTTTTTTTCCTTTTTCTTCTTTTGTTATTTCAGTTATGGGATTGCTGCTATAGCACCATTTTCTCACCGTTTGGCTTTTGACAACCTGCCTTCAAACATCCAACATCTTCGCTGTAAGGTTAATTTTGAGGCATTGGTTTTTGTTCCCCATATCAGAATGTTGGCAGAGTCTATCATCATTCAACTGCGATCACCTCCTAGCAACAAAAGGGGATCAGATGATTCTTACCTGCAGGAGAGAAAGGATAGTAAAGAAAGAGCTGGAAAGTATGTTGCATTGCATCTTCGTTTTGACAAAGTATGAACTTTTACCTCTTTATTTGTTTTATATTCTCACCATAAATCAAATCAAGAAAATGAAGACATAAAGGAGGATGCACATAAGGAACAACAAGAGACCACTATTAAGATTATTCTGCCACCTAATTGTCAGTTTTGATTATTGCAACATTTTTGCATTTTCGTTTCAATTTCTTCGACTCTGCAGCTATTGTATAATGTTCGACTTCTCACTCAAAACCTGTCCTGAACAGGATATGGCTGCTCACTCAGCTTGTGATTTTGGTGGGGGGAAAGCTGAGAAATTGGCTCTCGCAAAATACCGCCAGGTACTTTGGCAGGGAAGGGTACTGAACTCTCAATTCACTGATGAAGAACTAAGAAATCAAGGGCGTTGCCCGCTGACACCTGAAGAGATTGCATTTCTTTTGGCTGCTTTGGGCTTCAACAACAATACCAGATTATATCTTGCTTCCCACAAGGTTAATTGTCCATGTTATTCCTGTGGAGACTGGAACTTAGGACCCAAAAACTCATTCTCTGGAAAAGAGTTTGTTTGATGCTTTGTATTTAATGAGCATTTTGCATGGCACATAAGTTATGAATATTTCTCTTTTTTGTTAATTTTCAGGTATATGGAGGTGAAGCAAGAATCTCAACTCTTAGAAAACTGTTCCCGCTGATGGAGGATAAGAAAAGCCTTGCCTCTGCTGAGGAATTGGCCAAGGTTGAAGGCAAAGCTTCGCTGTTAGCTGCTATTGATTATTATGTAAGCATGCAAAGTGACATCTTCATTTCTGCTTCTCCAGGAAATATGCATAATGCACTGGTAAGACACGAGAACTTTTAGTTAACTATTTCAATCTAGTTCTTTTATCAGTTCTCATCAATAAATATGTTATATGATCGGTAAAAGGGTGCAGTACTTTTGTAGATCTGATAAATGGAATTTCATGTGCCTCTGATTGGATTCTCAGGTTGCACATCGAGCATACTACAACCTAAAGACTATTAGACCAAACATGGTGCTTTTGGGCAAGCTTTTCTTGAATAAAAGCTTGGAATGGTCAGAGTTCCAGCAAACAGTTCAGATTGGCCACAAAAATAGACAAGGGCAACTCAGGTTAAGGAAAGAAAACCAGTCCATTTACACCTATCCTGCACCTGATTGCATGTGTCAAGCTTAGCTGATAGTTTTCACTCCCTTGCCCCCCCCCCCACAGCACGCCCCCCCCCCCCCTCTCTTTCGCATATTACATTTTTGGAATCTTGGCTTTATTTTGTTTAACCACGAAACTTGTTAACCGAGCTGCACCTTTTTGCTTTATGGCCAAAATCAGCAAGATTCACAATTGTTCTTGCCTCTGGCTTGTTTGACGAGGTGATGCGGGGGGCTTAGTAAAGTTCCTCTAGTGCTTATCAATCTCGCCTAAAAACAATTTCTGAGATTACCTTCACCGTCGAAATGAGTCTGATCCCAAAAGCCTGATTTTGGTATTTGTAGTATATTTCCTTATCTTAAGGTTCATTTAATAAGTTCTGTAGGAAAGGAATTACAATGCCAGAACAATTTTGAGATGCCATACAAATTTCTAAAAGAATGATTATTTTGTTCATTTCTTTGTGGTACAAGATAGCTACAATAATAGAACCCACCATGTACATTGAATAACTATTTACAGTGCATAATGCCAGCCTTAAAAAAAATAGCTTCCTGCATTTGCACATGGTTAGACCAGTAATAGTGACGAATTATCATGAAAGACATCGATCAGCATCCCTTCTCTCGCTGATCACTGGGTACTGGGTTTGGCACCGCAGTCCCCTCTTCCTTATCTTTGCCTACAACAGCCAACTCCTTTGCCTCTGCAAGTGCAGGAGGTGACCCCAATTCTTCATCAATTGGGAGCGTCCTCTTAGATCCTTCTAGGGCAACACCAAGAACAATGTTATCTTCCAGGATAGTCTTTGATGGTGATGAAATACGTCTTTCACTGTCTTGCTTTGCTGGTGAAACAGGAGATTTATCTGTCTCATCACTGTCCAGATCAGGACGTACGGTAAGCTCTTCATCTTGAACCATCTCCTCAGATGCTGTCTCCTCCAAATTCAGTCTAACTTCATCTGCCGAATGCTCCTTAGCATCTGCTTTTCCAGATCCTTGCTTGGCAGAGTTGTCTTGGCCCATTGACAGCAGTTCAGCGTCTGATGCTTTTGTTGTCACAATATTGGCCTTTCTGTCGTCATCAGAAGTCGATCCTGATGTTGTGGTTGCTTTGTTCTCATCTAGAACCACTGTTTGTCCAGATGTTGTGGTTGCTTCAACTCTCACATCTTTTTCTTCACTGGGTTGTACTGAGCTTGCCGTAGTCTTATCAGCATTGTTGACTTTATAAGATGGCTCAATCAGAATGAGAGGTCGCTTAGCTGCTGCACTTGTTCGAGAGAAAATTGACTCAGTCAATGGCACTGTTTCCACATCAGATTCCGTATATACCTTCTGATATGTACGGAGAGGTGTGGCAAGTCGAGCTCGATGATGACTGATCACTCTCAGCAGATCCAGCAATATACCTTCCTGCATAAACGGACTTAAACTAGTAACACTAGATTTATTCTGCAGCAAGTTCTTAAATTATAGGAAAGTGTTGGGATGGAAGACAAAAAGGTTGTATGAATAACGTGCAATACGGACTCGTTCATGGGACCATTGTCGTGGACTGGCTGGATCTAAAAGGCGGCAAATCAAACAATGTAGCACGAAGAGGAGAAACAAGTATCGATATGCCGAAATGTAGAAGGTTTTGAAGGAGATCCCTAGGACACGTTAAGCCAAAATCATTATCGGCGTGTATGTATTTTTGAAGGCCAGCAGGAGCCACAACAGATGGGCGATAAATGCATGCCAAAGAAAAGTACTGAAGGACAGATAATCACAGAATCAGTAAAAAGGCAGAAGACCAATATATTAAACATCTGAAATGTCAGCTGTGCCAAGGATTTCACGAGGAAAGAGGCATCTCCTCAAAGATGAAATAGCTAGGTCAGGAGAACAATTATCATGCAGAAGCCAAATATTTTAAACCGTATCCAAGTAATTTCTGTATAAGATACAGGAAAAACAGATTGCAGCTGATCCTGAATATTGCAGTACCAAACAGCTTATAGTCATTTGTTTATTCCTCCTCTTGTTACAAATAGCACGTAGATCATGTTTTTAATGTCTTGACCACAAAAATTACCCCTCTACAGTTGTAAGTTTATTTCACTCTATTACTCAAGGCAGGTTAAAAAACAGTTAAAGCTGTGGCTTAAAAATTGCCAACAATGAAATTAAGGCAACAAGATATAATTGGCAGATGCACATATATAGATAATATGCATTTTATAATCCATTTCCTTGTACCATCAAGTTGTTAAGAACTGTTTACAGCAAACAATCCTTACCTTGACGCGAAGGTATTCTTCAAAACGTGAGGTCTTCACAAAGCAAGAAACCATAATCTGTTCAATCATCCACACCATGAGAAAGAATGCATGATCAAGGCATTACAGACAAGTAATTGTAACTTGAAATCACAAACCTAAAATTACAGAGGCCACTAGGGGTTAGAAAGTGTATCTATAACAATCAAACAAGCAGCAGGGGCCAGCCAAGTGCCACCAAATCACACAATATGTTGTACAAATCCCTTTCCCCCGCCGCTCTGGGCACAAATCACCTAATGTTATTTACTGAAAGTTCTACTAACGTTTCACCTTAATGCTACTCAATAAGATGATTGCCAATTCAGAGTGGTTAACTAGGTAAATATAGAAACTTTAAAAGTGAAAATATACTCCAGGGTCACCAGTACATGTTTCTAAGTGACAGCATATTATTAACTTTAACTAAGCATAAAAAGGATCAAAAAAGAAATGATCCTTAGGTGGACTGATACAAAGGTATTCCATGTTCAAACTTAAACCTTCAGTGCAGTATGCGGATTCTTTCAAACTAGAGTAAAACAACAGGACAAATGTTCCAAATAACACATGTTCTTTGCCAAACAACCCAATGAAAGGCTTTTGAGGAAAATTAAGAACCAATAGAATATAATATTTTGGGAGCAAACACCATACCATAAGTGCCTGATTCTCAGGATCTATATTATCTAGAAAGATCCGTCTATGCAATTTTTGCTGCTCCACTTGAGGATTTTTTGCCAAAACCTTGCGCATATCAGCAACAACATACTGTTCAAAAATAAAAGAATCAAACGAATATAGCAACAACATCCACATCTATAGCAAAGTTAATTAAAGGGAAGTATAAACTCTCACATTGATTTTATTCACATCCAAATAACTGATGGCTAGGTGGGTTTTTATGCGCCAATGAGTCTTCTGACTAAGATTCCTGACTACGGTGACGGTAAATTTGTGATTAGGAATATGAACTGCTTCACGATCATCGCCTCTTATAACTGTTGGAGACCACCACCCAATGTGCTGGATTAAAAACATAGATTAAACACAAGATTCTAGAGAAATCATTTGTCTAAGTGGCTTCTTGTGCAC
This sequence comes from Rauvolfia tetraphylla, assembly GCA_030512225.1. Taxonomy (NCBI): domain Eukaryota; kingdom Viridiplantae; phylum Streptophyta; class Magnoliopsida; order Gentianales; family Apocynaceae; genus Rauvolfia; species Rauvolfia tetraphylla. The sequence goes on along the minus strand of JAJQKT010000058.1, from coordinate 4,831,429 downwards.
CCAAATATATCCATGATTGAATTCATCGAAACAAACAGTCTGAGGCGTAGATCTAATGAGAGTGCTGTAGATTGATAAATGACACCCCAAGAAAGAGGGGAAAAAAGTTCACAGAACTTAGGGAATACAAACCTCAACTGTACCAGAAACTTCATAGCCCTCAATCTTGGTCTGAATCCAATCATTCAGAACAAATGGACGTGCAGCGTGGATCATTGTACTTGAAAGGAAATTTGTGAAAATCTGGAGAATTAGAAAAAAAACCAGTAAAACCCAGATGAAGTGTGAAACAGATATCACATTGTGTTATAAGATGGAACTTTTACGAAAACCATCTACTTTTAAGAGAAGCCATAATAGTTCAAAGCAATTGCTATAGGCAAGATACACAGAAGGAACAGCACTTACCTCACGACCAGCAAGGGTAAGCAATACTGTACCAAGGCCCCCGGCAGTTAGCCACTTCTGGGTTGAAAAACCAAGCAACTCCATAAACAAGGAAAGAGCAGCTACCCACACTGCAGTATATACAGCTTTTCCCGCAAACTCAAAGCCCATCTAAAGGTTAAGAAACCATACAAGACTGTGAGAAAGAAAATAAGATAACATTTATACTAATAGCGACAATATAACAGAACCAGAGAATCAACCAACCAGCCAACTAAAATGATAAATAACTGTAACGCTCTTTCAAAACAAACATGAAAAAGCACATGTATGTTAACATGAGTAACATTATCAACAAATTTCATAAAGGGGAGAAAGAATATACAACTGCATAGGAAGTAATAAGAGATTCCCCAGTATAACAAGTTTAACCTGGAACTCCAGAAAAGAAAGCAAAAGTTTCACAGTGATTTGTGAAAAAGCATCAATAAGAGATAGGGAATCTTTTGCAGAAAAGATATTGCCAACAATATCTGGCAAACAATGTTACCACCACCAAAAGGCTACTCCAGATTTAGTGTAGACCAGTGTATTTTTAAGCACAGAATAAGCTGGAGCTCCTATTTGTGAGCCTCCATTTAAGTTTAAGATGAATATGCTGTGAGCAATTAAAAATCAGATTAAAAATTGCAAACATATCACACATATCTTGAAAGTAAGGAAAACATACATTTCTTGCATCACCAGAATCTTTTGTCTCCACAAGGAACTTTTGTGTTTGCTGAATCAAGCTGCCAAAAGAAAATATGAGAGTGTTTAACATCTAAATCCAATGTAAATAGTGTAATTTCAAAAAAGCAAAATAAGTACATTTGCAAGTGCATTTGAATCTTTTACATATTTGCTTGTCTGTGCAGATAGAGAGATAAACCAAGCATGAACAAGGAAGACTATGAAAGCTGCAGATAGACATTTTTAAACTAGAAAACATACAAGCTAGTCATTAGGAATACCAAATAGTATATAATACCAGGATAATAGTACATCAGAAGCAGCTAGACAGAGAGATATCATCATTATCCTTTACCGTCTACAGTAAACACAGAGACACAATGAAGGATTGGATTCTCTGTCTCACTAAATCTCCTCATAATCAAATTACCTTGTTAAACAGTAGGCAAAGGCTAGCACTGTAGACAATGATCGTGTAAAATTCAAAATCCGTTGCTTGACAACTTGGCTAGTGACTGAAGGTAGAATCACAGGATCTAGTGCCCTGCAGAAGTTCCAGCAGAAAATATAATGAATAAGGCGCCAGAATTCATTTGTTTTAATGGCAAAAACAACAACTGTGATGTGTGTGATCACAGAAAAACCAACAATTGAAACCTGCAGAACAGTATCACTCCAGACCACAGAAGCAAAGGTTGAAGGTAGGAAGTCAAAATATAATTTGTCCCACTTCTTTTCCAACTACTATCACTCTTCTGCAATAGAAATTTCACAAAGGGTGTTAGTAACATAGCAAAACAACTGGAGAAACAACAGACAAGAATGGCCCAACAAGGGAAGCACGTACATGAAACAATAGAATCCGTCCAAAACGCGTTAATGGCCCGAGAAACCAAGCAGTGAAAACAATGATACCAATGGCAGGAGCCAGCTGAAGAACAATAGGACTTTGTTTTAATGAATCACAAGATCTGCATGTCAAAAGATTCTAGATAAGATCTATATATTCCTTCCTCTTGACTAAATGAATGGAGTTAGCTACAGAAGGCAAGATATATGAATTCTTATACAATAATCAACTAGGAAGGAGGTAGAGGGCTAAAGCCCATATTAGGACTTCAACAGAAAAAGAACAAGCAAGGTACCAAGATTCAAACCACAAACCTTGAAAAAATAGCAGCAGCTGCTTTCAGAACAGGAATATCACTTCCTCCTCCAGGCTTTAACATGCAACGGCATAACAAAACTCTCAATCTAGTGCACCTTGGACTTACAGGACCATGCACATTGTTCCAAAGATGGAGACTCCAAGCATCGTGACGCTGCATGTTTGAAATTCAGTATCCACCTGGTATTAGATGTTTAAGAGGTTCCAATTGATCCAAATATATAAAGAAGTGAAGATTCAACGAGAAATTAGTCTCGCTATAAATAACTCTCTAAAATTTAAGTAGCAGAATAACATGCAATAGCACCAAAAGGTTATCTTTTCTTCTTAACTAACAAGGTTGTTCTCTTTTCTCCCCCAGATTCAGAAACTCGTCAAACTTTCCTCTTCTTTTATTTTCCCCAGTACTATCCCACAAGTGGAGTTACTGGGGAGTTTCAACTTCAAATCCCAAAATTAATACTAAGAGATTCAAAAAAAAAAAAATTCCAGAACCAACCATATAGAAAGAGCATAAATCGGTTAGGTGAAGAAAGCACTAATAAAGCAACATTCTTCTCTCTGAATATAATTGCATCACACTGTTCATTTTTTTTTAATTGCAAGATGTAAATGCATGCCATGCAAATGAAGCAAATAAGAAAAGAAAAAAGCAGAAAAGTTAACAGTGAATGCCGCATTTAAAGAGGAAGATACCTGAGAATGTGACGAGAGCAAGAAGCTCAATGTGTGTAAGTGGGTCTTATCCGTCATGCCCTATAAAGAGGGGATATGTGTTTAACTAATTAAGGATTATTCATATTAAAAAAATAAAAAGATAAGGAAAAAGCATAAAAGGGGCAGGTCAGAGATAACTAAGTTGAATCACACACCTTTAATTGGATATTGCATCCAAATTTGCCATGATTTCCCAATTCACGGGGCAAAAACAAGGAGCTTGCAGCTGCCATTTTCAGTAAATAAACCAAGAAAAGCCAGGAGCTGCACAATGCCAACAGGGCACATAAAAAGCAACACCTACATTCCGAGTTTGAAAACATCTCCAGGTTACAAACCAAATGAAAAAACAAATTAAATCTTATGGAGATTACCACCATTAAATCTCAGTCAACAGACTCAAATTAATCCAAACACCATTACATATGCACTTTTGCACATGCATGTTGGAATGACTCATATCTATGACTTCAGCCCCATGAAGCTCCCAGATTCACAGTTAGATGCAAACAGTTTCCCATTTCAAAATGCACTTTTGTTGTTAATTGTCTCCATGCTGATCTTACAGGAGCAACTTTGTACGGTGGATTAAATCAATGTTTGTAAATATGCAACTATGATAAATAAAACCAGCCTTTTATTATCCCAAAAAAAAAGAGAAAAAGAAATGCACCGCATTTTTAATAATAAATAAATTAACAATAAACATAATGCTGAAGATATATAATGGCTGAGATAATGAGCAACAAACTCAAGAATATTATTTAAGGGAAAAAAACAAAATTACATCTTTCCCTGAATCTCTCAGCCTATAGCGTCAATTTTTCCAGATAAAAGTAAAAGAATGCCGATTTCTTCATCTGCAAGTCTGTACTACCTAATTAAAAAAGTTACCTTATCAAAATTTGTTATTTTTCCTCCTCGTTTCAGGTAATTTTCTAGGATATTTAAAAAATAAGAAAAAACAAAAATTGAGCTTCGCAATTGTAAATTTTAAGCAAAACGGCACAAATTCTACGATAGGAGAGCAAAATTAAGCTATTTTTCCATTAGAAGGAAAAAATCAACAAAATATTATTAAATAATAACCTCGTTATACCTTGAAATATTCAAAATATTACAGCTGAAAAAGATGCCCGAAGCAAAAGCGAGCGGCGGAATGCAGAGAGGAGGAGGAGAAATGGAGTTGGAGAAGAAGAAGAAGAAAATGAGAATGGAAAGAGGACAAGCGGTCGGTGATGAGAACTTGCTACGGGCGCAGAGGCAGAGGATGAGTCGGAGACGTAACTGAGACGTGGTCAAATCCGATTACTGTAGTCTATAGGAGCTGTAGGAGTCGTACTGTTTTGGATAATCCGGGAGTTGTGGACCTTGTGGGCGTGACGTGGCTGTCGGAGAGCGGCGGTCTTTTGCTTTCTTCTTCGCTATACCGAGTCCCACCAAAGTGATGCTCTGCTACAGCGTTAAAAACGTGGTTAAAATATCATTCCGCTTCCATATGTAAAATTTGTGTCTTCAAATTCAAAATGAATTTCTTGATATTTTTAAAAAAAATTCACTTTTGAAAAAATATTCAAAATGAATCATCTGTGTTTGTCACGATACTTTTTTTTTTTTTTAACTTTTGAGCTTTGAGTAATCAGGAAAATATTGGGAAGGGTTGGCCCAGGCGGTGAAAAATAATATATACTTAGAGTGAGATTGGATAGTGTTTTGTTTTGAGATTTTGGTTTCGGGAGAGATAATTTTTTATAAGAGAAAAAAGTGATACCAAGTGAGAAATTTACATTGAATTCCGTAGCACAACCCAATCCAAATACACTCTTAGATTACGTATTTGTTTTATAAATATGACATTTATACCATTTTTAAATAATTTTAAAAATAAAAATAAGAAATATTTTATTTTTCATTATATTCTTACATCTATGGTTAACTTGAATATGGTTTGATTTCAAAATTAAATTTAAAATTTTAAGTGTAGAACATACATTTCCTCTAACAAATAATTTAAATTTTACGAAATTTAAGACAAAAATTTCAAAATCAAACTCTATCTATCCTTAATATCACTCATATAATATAAAATAAGATAATTATAATTATAATAAGAATAACTTTCAAACGATAACCTCTAAATTTTGCAAAAAATAAATATTTAAATAAGAGAGAAAATAAATAAAAAATTTATATTTTGAAAAAAAAAAGAGTATTAACTAAAGGTTTAGTTCAAATTTTTTTTTCCTTTTAACCAAAGAATGATAAGTTATTAATAAAAATATTTAATGCATTAAAAGTAATTAACTTAATAGGATACTTTATAAATTTAGCTATTTACCTTAATTTGGTCGAATATGGTGTAGTGTTCGGCGGCAATGTTCCAGATAAATAGCTCAATGCTAAAACTATAGAGACGAATAGAAAATTAGACAATTCTCTAACTTTGGAACTTTACAATTTCGTTATATAAAGAATCTTCACATCAAATATTATTGATAGAGATTATTAAAGGAGTAATAATATAAATATCTACTATCAAAAAAGAAATAATACAAATTTCATGTGTATTTTGAGAGGGAAATGAAGGACGCAAAATGTTCCGCACTTGTCTTTGAGAGGGAGCATTTGTAATTGCTCACTAGCACCAACTTTTCTTATCTAAAAAGAGTTGCTAATTGTAGAATATTAAATTTTATATTATAGTGCATTATTTTTTATTTTTAAAAAAATAATAATCGTGGCAAAACATTTTGAGACAAAAGTTTATTACAATTAGATGGGACACTTAGGAATTTTTTTAAAACAAAGTCCTTTGTGGATTTAAATTTTGTATTTTAAACTATTAAAATACTTATTCATAATTAAGTTAATAATAATTAAGTTAGTAATAATTATTTAAGTTAGTAATACTTATTTATATTTAAGTTACAAATTATGTAAAATGTTAGTTCTCAATATTTTGTATGAATATATATGAAATAAATAAGGAGGATTAAGAAACTAAGTTTGTTTCATTCAATTTAATGTCAAACAATGAGTATGTATGAAATAAACAATGATAATTTAATAGACTAAATTTATTTCACTCAAACCTAATATCAAACTGAAGAAATTTATTTATAAGTGTAGAGAAAATTATGAATAAGAGAGATAAAGAAAAAGTAAAAAGAAAAAGAAATAATGCTCTACAGTCAATAATTTAACACGTTATAATTAAAATGTGTGTTTAAAGGAACTCTCAAACCAATAAAGAGGTTAAAAAAAAGTTTCTCAATCATTTTTTCTTCGTGCATGAACAAAAATTTACTGTGAGTTGAAATCACCTTAATCTAACTTTCAAGGACGGCTAAAAAAGCACAAATTTTCAACATAAAATTCTATAAATAAAATTCAGATCATATTACTTATCTGGTGATAATAAATGTCCCGCTCTTATGAAATCACCATACACGAAAAATAACCATTGAAATTTTTACATTGTTTATTTTTCAAGATATTCATAAAAACTAGTTCGATGTTAATTGACTTTTTTTTTCCATTGTTAAGAGGCTACATAAAGTAAATTGAGCCATTAATTGTGTGGTTGATACTCTCTCTTATTAAATAATACCTTGACCCAAAACAAAAATTGAGCCATTACTTTTTACATTCGACATATATTTTATAGAAAATTTTATAAAAAATTTTGATAAATATCTAAAATTATTTTATTTTAAAATAATTATTTAATATTTTAAATTTAAATTTAACATTAAATATTAATATTTGAATGGTTAGTTAAAATTTAATTATTTTAAAAAATAAAAATTATTTGAATATTTAGTTGAAGATAATGATAAAGTTATAAATGAAATATTTATATAAAAAATAACATATATTTTGAAACAAACAAAAAAAGTATTACATATATCACCATTTGAGATATATGTCAAAGTTGGAATGCCTACTTTCTTTCTTTTTTATCCTTTTTGGGGGAAAAAGGGCAAAAGCGCAAATTTATATCACCATTTGAGATATTACACTGGGATAAAACGGGTGATGGTACAGCCTCAAGCCAAACATACAAATCTTATTATGAATACTAGTTTAGCAGGCAAATTTGGCTTAATTTGGACATTATCTGATTTCGAAACTAAACTTAAAATTTCAAGTATGAACACATATCTCCTTTTACATATAATTTAAATTTTACGAAATCTAAAACAAAAATTTTAAAACTAAATTTTATTTTGACTGATTTTTACACGAAAAATAATTTTATTTATTTTTATTTTAAATCTTACATGTTCTGTTATAAATTAATTTTTTATTATTAAAAAAATAAAAGTACAACATGGTACGAGAAGGGAAAAAAAGAAAAAATAGCCCATAAGACTGCAGTGACAGAAAATGAAGTGTTTGGTGGCCCGTTAATTTTGCGCTCCTTCTCCTTTGGACTTTTTGAGTCGTTGATGTTGAATTTTCCCCTGGCCCATATATTGCTGTCTATGGGACGACCGACGATGGGTGAAAGAAGGGTTAGCCATGTGAGAGTTGAAAAGTGAAAGGACTGATCATTATGGCTGGAATTCAAAAACCAAGCCGCCCCATTCATTTGAACACTATTTGCCCCTTCTCAAAAAAAAAAAAAAAAAAGTAGTTGCTTGGGGCCTCGGGCCCTTGCATTTCTTTCTTTCTTTCCTTCTTTTTTTTTCATTTATTTTAATCCATAAAATTTTTCCGTAGTTTCAAAATGGTCATGTAAAAATTTTACTTCATTTTTCAATGATAAAATACCTTTACAATTAATTCTCTACAAAGTTTCTCACCTATCCCCATTTAACTTTGCCTTGTCACCCCCTCACAAACAATCTCTTATTGGCTACTCTTATCGAGTCATCCCCCATTACCATAATCATTCTCATTGCATATTTGACTTATATCATACATAACAAGTTTGTCCCTACAAAATTTTTAAAATGTAAAAGGTTTCATAGTAAATATTACATAATTAGTCAATGAATAACAACTTCTTAGTTATAGGTAAAAAATATATTTATAAATGATAAAAATATCTTTATAAAGGGAAGACTAATAAAATATTACACTGAGTAGAGATTGAACTCTCAATTTTTGCCACTAGAATAAGGCCTCGTACCCCACATATTTTTTAAAAGCCACTAAAAGTTTAGTTAATTGTTATAACGGTCATTCATGCTATAAATACCAATTTTAATTGAGTGTACAAAAGAAAGGGACCATGGCATCATTTTTGCCAATAAAGCACCATAAGATGTAAGTTTTCATGTAAGTGTTTATTTTGAGAATTACTACATTAGGAATGTTTAAATCTACTAGCCTTTATATTGTAAACTACTCAAACTTGTAGGAGTATTACACCATTTTAGAGGTAAGAAATGCCTAATGGCTTATTTGGATTGATTTTTTCCTAATTTTTTTTGCATTATATTTTGTGAATATAAATTATTTATGAAAAAATCGTGTTCAGTTATGCAATAAAATAAACTATAAAAATATTTCAAAATAACAAAATTCACTAACAGGCAATAAAGTTTCCATTTTTTGCAAATACGTCAAAAAAACACCAAAAAACAAATGCCTAAGCTTAGCTTCAACTAGTCAAGGTCTCCCACGCTACGCATGGGGATCGATCAGTGATCAAATTAGTGATCTTATGGATATAGTGTTCATGGTAAGACTGTGTATGTATATTTTAGTTATTATATAGTAATTTATGGATTAAAACAAAATTAGAAAAATAATAGACTAAGAGAAATAGATATTGAAATTGTAAATTTAATACTAAAAAATTGCCATATGAAATTGTTTTCATAATATATTGTTTCGATAACAGAAATATAGCTATTTTTTCATATTTTTTTCACATAAAAAAAACTTAGTATTTAATCTAATTCTTATTCACATTCATTGATGTAAATCTTCTTCATGTGTAGGGATTGATCAGTGATCGAATCAGTGATCTGATGAGTATATGATTAAAATTTGTATGTATAATATGATCAAACAGAATCAAATATTAGAACAAAATTTTATTTGCTCTTTTCTAAAATGAAACAAATAGTAAGGAAAAATAATATCATTTACAATCAATTTTAATTAGGACTACAAAAAAAGTAGTTAAAATAAATTTATTTACCAAGAAAAGGAAATCAGATCAAAATTTTATTAAATCATTTATTATTTCAATTTATTAATAATTTATGTATCAATGAAAGATAAAAAAATAAAATTATTCTTTCAAAAAATAAAAGTATGTTCTTCTAATCTATTGTGTATATTATATAGCAAAAGTGACTTGGTATAATAATATATTGGATTCTAGAATCAGATTAGTCATCCTCTTTTTTGGATTCTAAAATTAATCATTTTCTTTTTTTAATTCTAGAATTAGCCATCTTGCTTTGCATTTAGATTCTAGAATTATCTAAGGAAAAAAAAAAGAAAATCTTTAATAGAACATTTATATTACTACAATTGTCATTTTTAGTTTATTCATTAGTCATTATATTTTTTGGATTCTAGAATGAACTATTTTTTTTTAATTCTAGAATTAGGTATGTTCCATTTCTATTGAATTTTAAAATTAATCACGCATGAAAGGAAAAATAAAAGAAAACTTTTAATGGAACATACATATGACTATGATTATTATTTTTGTTTATCTGAGTTTGATTTAATTATACATTGATAAAAAAATTTTAAAAAAAGTAGCAAGTATTTTCAATAAAAATAAATAAATCAGTAATTCAATTTAAATAATTTTGAATTGGCTAAATAGAAAGTAGAAACAAAATGGAATAGAAATTCTATTTCTACTATATTTCATTTTAATAATTAAAAAATAAGTTTTGGTAATGCGATGTAAGAAATTCACGCATGCATGGCTAAAAAGTGCATGATCATAATGCAGACTTAAATTCGATTAATTTTTTTAAGATGATGAACAGTGAAACAGTGCCGCTATTTCAAACCAGTTCTGCAGAACTAGAATACTTAACTACACAAGAGTTGAATACGATGTCAGCTGTTGAATACATTATTATAATGTGTTCTTAATTTAGAACACATCGTTGTAATGCATTTTTATATGTCACAAGTAAAAAGATATTTGATAGCGCATTAAAAGAATGCGTTGACGACGATCAAAATTCATACTTAGTATATCACTTATATTAGATTAGACTATTCCTATTCTATTTTATTTTAATAATTAATAAATAAGTCTTCGTAATGCCATATAAAAGTTTCATGCATTTTTAATTAAAAAATAAATAAATTAGCAATTCAATTTAAATAATTTTGAATTAGATAAATAGAAAGTAGAAACAAAATGGAATAGAATTGCTACAGTGATACAAAACGCATTATGATTATGCACACTTATTTGAATGGCAAATTAATAACGCATAACGATCATACGACGATCATACATTCTTATTGATAACGCGTGATAGTAATACGTTCTTATAGTGATAACGCATAACAATAATGTGTAATTGATAACGCATAATGGTAATGTGTCCTTATGGCACAAAAGTAAAAAAAAAAAAGAATATATGACGATAATGCTTTGAACAACAATCAAAACTCATAATTAGTATATTAGTTAGATTAGATTAATTAAACTAAGTGGCATGTCCACATCAAGTCTTGGGTGTTTGTCTGCCTCTCCTTATGATGATATTAATATTGTAAGTTAATAAAATTCTCTCTCTAATAAGTTTCAAATTAAAATAATCTATTTACGTCCATTTATATCCTTATAATAGAAAAATATTTTGTAACAAAAGAATGTACAAATCAAAATAATTATAAAATAATACTAAAGGTGAGATTTGATAGAATTTGGGGTTTAAGATTTTTCTATCTAGGGTGTATTTAGATTGTGTTTGGTTGAAAAGTTTTTATCTTGAATTTTATGAAAATAATATTTTTATGAGAGTAGAAACAATATCCAATTGTATTTATGATAAGATCAAATACTGTCTAAATATAACTTATGTTTCATAAAAATAAAAATTTTATAAAAAAATAAATATAAATCAAAATGAAAAATTTGCAGAGTCCTGGGCTGCCCATAACCTAACGTCTCACGAATCACCTGCTTCGCACGTGAGGGTTCCTCATTTGAATTTCGATCTAAGCGCCTTTTCTCCGTTTAATACTACACTCAAATCTTGTGTCTTTTTCGTTCTCTTCTCTGTCCTTCCGAATCTCCCATTTCAAATTCAACACCCATCCCCACCCCCACTCCTTCCCCTCCACTCTCTCATCCTCAGGTACTCCATCTTCACAGTGCTTCTCAGCTAAAGCTCTTCAAAGTTTTTGTACATTACAAATGAGAGCAATCTGTTGCATATTCACTATTTTGCCTGGTGTTGATTAGTTTGGTTTGAATTAATCGAACTGCTGTAGATGAAATAGTAACGGATTAAGTCACCCTTTTTTGGTTCTGGAAAGGAATTGAAGCCTTAATGTTTGACATTTGATGTTTTTGTTTTTGTCTATTGAATCAAGCTAGGGTTTTTTTTCGAGTCTACAGATTCGAGTTGCATTGGGTGGAGATGGAGAATTCTGAAGTCAAAGACTCATCTCAGTGTGTTAGAGTAGCAGTGAACATTCGACCACTTGTTACTCCCGAGCTTCTTGTTGGCTGCACAGACTGTATCACTGTAGTTCCCGGGGAACCGCAGGTACTTAAACCTAGAGGTTATTAATACGAGTTTAATTCAAAGTTTAAAACGGGTTAGGAACTGGAGTATGATCTCATGCAATATAATTTGAAGTATTCGATGCTGTATAGTTTAGTTAAAACTTAGTACTAGAACTTTATTTTGACGGAAAGTTTGAGTTTACATGCATATCAATTTGATTGATCTACTTGGGTATACAAACAGGTGCAAATTGGGTCACACGCCTTTACATTTGATTATGTGTTTGGGAGCGCTGGATTACCTTCTTCACGGATTTTTGATGATTGTGTGGCTCCATTAGTTGATGCTCTCTTCAATGGCTATAATGGCACTGTTCTTGCCTTTGGGCAGGTACATGTTTAGCAAATGGTCAATGCCAGACTGATTATTTCCTTATTCCTAACTATTTGGGGAATTGTTAACTTGTTTTGCATAAATTTAGGTCATTGTCGTACCCTTTTTTTTTCTTTTTTCCACCCATTGTATATTAGGCAAACCAAGGTTTGCCTTTTAGATGCATAACCTTACATTGCTTTATATTTTCATGTTGTGACAGACGGGTTCTGGAAAGACATATACCATGGGTACAAATTATAATGTAGAAGAGCACAAAGGTGGAGTTATTCCTAGAGTGATGGAAACGATATTTTCACAAGTAGAGACAATGAAAGAGTCCACGGAGTTCTTAATTAGGGTGTCTTTTATTGAGGTATAACACATTAATTTGAGACATTATTTTCAAAATCTAATATTGCTGCTGAATTTTTCTGTTGGTTCAATGATTTTGCAGATTTTTAAGGAAGAGGTTTTTGATTTACTAGAGCCAAATCCACTGGCTTTCCTTAAAGGTGATGGGGCACCTTCAGCAAAGCATGTAGGGCCTGCTAGAGCTCCAATACAGATTAGAGAAACTGTGAATGGAGGGATTACACTTGCTGGCGTGACAGAGGCCGAGGTTAAGACAAAGGAGGAGATGGCTTCTTATCTCTTGCGGGGTTCTGTATCTCGTGCTACTGGGAGTACAAATATGAATAGTCAATCAAGGTGTGTGAGTCTCTTATCTCACAGGTCAAGAAATATATTGCATGTAGAACTAAAATCTGTTAGGCTGTGTTAGGATTGGAGGAAATGAGAAGAAAAGAAAGCAGAGGAGTTAAGAGGGAGAGGAAAGGAGAGAAGGGGAAAGAAGAAGATAGGGGGTTTATTGTGTTTGGATAACTAATAGAAGAAAAGGGAGGATATGCTCCTACTGGTGTTTTTATCTCTGTCATTAGTTACATGAAATTCTTTGGGACAAGGGTAATTTAGTCAATATAAAAAAGTTCATTGAGTTGATCTCTTTTCCTTCCTTTTCTGTACACATTTGGACGGAAAGGAGACCGAGAATGTAATAATAAAACCAATCCCTGGAATTCCCTTTCAATTATTTTCTTTTCTTCATAAAAAAAATCAGTCAAATGGTAAAAGTTTAATCCCTTCATCTATTTTCCTTTCCTTTCCTCCCATTTCCTTTGATCCAAATGGTGCCTTAGTTTTTTGTCCACACTGTACCTTAATTACAATTTGATTTTGTTTGAGATTTGGCATCATCTTCCTGTTGACTGGCATCCAATTAATTTTGTTGCATTTTCTGATTTTCACCAAAATTTGCGCATCAAAAGAAAAATTCAGTTTTTATGTCAGGCATCTGATAGTTTGTCCTTTGCAGTTCAGTTTCTCATCTAAGTTAGAAGATACAAATACATTCCAAGTAATAAAATAAGCCTTATTCTTTGATTACTTGCTCAAAACATCACGCATGATTCAATAATGTTGGACAAGCCTTACAAAAAGGAACTAATCTAAGTAATAATATCAAAAAAATTTAGAATTAATGGATGCTACTGCTTTTACCTGAAGGGTAAAGGATAAACCATTGAGTTACTGGTTTGTTTAACCACCAAGAGGTACTGCTAACTAGCACTGTGACAAGTAAATAAAATCATATATTGCTTTCAATTTAGTAAATTGCAGTGTGTAATGTCATGTAGGGTTGTTTAACTGAATTAGATTTTTGCTAGGGTAGCAGCTCCTGCTTTCACATGAAGGATAAATGATATGATGTTCATTTCTAAACACATAGTTAGAGCTGTCCGGTAATGAAATAAAATCATGCCATTATTCTGCATGAAACATGAGTTTCTGAGTGCTTTAACTTATCTAGATCTATAATTGTCTGAGGAGTATGACATATCTATTTGTTGATTGCAATTGCTTATTTAAATTACATTATCTTTCCAAAGAAGAAGAGAGACCTTGTCTCTTGGTGTCATGCTATTTTGTTCTGATTATTTGACAAGAACTTGCTAATGTTTTTGACCTCTTGGCAACTTACTGCACTCTCTTGGATCCATACCAATGAATAATGTAGATTAGTTGTCTTTCTGACTTCCTTTTGAGTAAGCAATGACGGCATTTTTTCTCCTTATTTCACTATCTTCACCGAATGCTAAGGTGTACAATATTCAACTCTTTCATACTAATGTAGCAATTTTGCTTAGTCGCTCACATGCCATCTTCACTATTTCGATGGAACAAAAGAGAACGACCAGTCCCTCAAATGGAGACATACGTGATGATGTTGGCGAGGATATCTTGTGTGCAAAACTTCATTTGGTGGATCTGGCAGGATCTGAGAGAGCAAAGCGAACTGGAGCAGATGGAATGCGTTTACGAGAAGGTAATCACATCAAAGATTGTTGAAGTTTTAACTGAAGTAAAATTGATTTTCTCTACTTGTCACTTAGCTGCAAAATTCTAGTCTCATTTTTGCCATCATAATCTTCTTGATACCAAGATTTTTTGTTTATATTTATCAAATCCAAATGTTGTTTAGGCATCCATATCAACAAGGGATTGCTGGCCCTCGGTAATGTTATTAGTGCTTTGGGTGATGATAAGAAACGAAAAGAAGGAGGCCATGTTCCTTATCGAGATAGCAAGTTAACACGCTTGTTGCAGGTAATTCAATTTTTTTCCTATTTCTTCTTAAGTCAACTTAGCAACATCTCCAGGCCCGATTCATCATTATCAGAGAGATTTTTCAGGAGACTGCTTGTTATGTTCCATCATTTACTTCAAAAATTACCTCAAAAATTTTCTCAATTTTTTTTCTCTACTCTTGATTCCTGGCTTTTGCACGAAGCAGATGGCCTGGAGCTCTATCATTTTGGAAATTGAAAGATTCTTCTCTAGAAAAAGAAACCTCAAAATATTTGCTTCTTTTTCTTGGTTATAACACCTTAACAAATTTTACTTGGAAGTAAATCTCTTGTCCTATTTCTTGAGTCATTCCATTGATTCTGGGTATCTGATTGTTCGCAATTTCCTAATATAAGCATAGACTCAATTCCCATCCGGAAATGTGGATTGCTTCTTTAATGTAATAGTTGAGAGTAAAGTTGGGAAATTGCATTTCTGCTCTTGGTATTGTTACTAGCTGGTTGCATATTTTTCTGGTTACGTAGAGGCCAAAGCAACTTAGCGTAAGTACCAGTAATGCATGTAGTGTAATTTCTAATGAAGTGGTTTGAACCACAGATGAAGATGATTATTCAACAAAAAGCATTCCATTCTAAAGCTTCTTGTCTTATTGAAGTGAATTATCTTTTGGTTCTTGTTTCTGTAGCTGTTGTTGACTGAGTATTTCTGTTCTTTTTCTTTTCCCTGACTTGGTAGCTCTTGCTAGTGCTCTAGTCAGTTTATATTCGTTCTCTATAATTCATTGAGCTATTTATGAGTTTGAAATTTTCCTCCGTGTCCAGATCTAATTGTTGTCAACCTGTTTTCATTTCCCAAGAACTAATTGATTTGTGGTTAACTTAATCTTCTTGGAGCATCTGCATTGTGTCTAGATCCTACTTTGTGATGTAAGAAATTGATTCATATTTACTTTTTATGTGTTCTCTTTTAGGATTCTCTTGGAGGGAATAGCAAGACCGTAATGATTGGTAAGCTCGTTTAAACTTTTTGACAATATTAGATACATTATGCCTTATATCTATGGAGATGGTATTTTAATTTAGGGCAGCTTTTATCAGGCGTCTCATGTCTATTATTATGTTAATCAATTTTCACGACCCTTCTTCAATCCTGTTTTAGCTTGTGTTAGTCCTGCTGATACAAATGCCGAGGAAACCCTAAACACTTTGAAGTATGCAAACCGTGCTCGTAATATCCAAAATAAAGCAGTTGTAAGTTTGCATCTATTTATGCTCAATATACAATACACACAGACATACTGACAGATGTATATTGTTGCTTTATTGGATTATATCAAATGGGTGATTTACTTTAATTTTGTAGATCAATCGTGACCCAATGGCAGCTCAAATGCAAAGAATGCGAAATCAAATTGAACAGTTGCAAGCTGAACTTCTATTCTTCCGTGGAGATTCCTCTACACCATTTGAAGAACTTCAGGTACACTTTCTGCTTTTGTCTGATTAGCTTATTACACAAAGCAGTTAGACACCATCCTATCAACAAAAAGGGAAAAAAAATCTAGATCCAGAACTAATGTTGAATTTGGATTGGAGGTGGCTACTTTTGGAAAATACAATCAAGTACTTTTTCAACTGTTATATTAACTAGCAGGGATGTTGGGGAGACAATAGTTGTTGTTGCCCTTCTCTTCCCTATAGTTTGCTACTTTTAGAAATTTACTGTATCTTTTCTCTCGCAGATGCTTAAACAAAAAATTTCTCTCCTTGAAGCAAGTAATGTAGAGTTGCAAAGGGAGCTTCAAGAACGTCGAATTAATTGCGAACATCTGACACAAAGAGCTGTAGATGCTCAGGTTAGTCTTTTTTGGATAATTGGAAAAGGTAACATTATCTACTTGGAATCTCTTTTTCCCCTTCCTGGTGGTATCCGAATGCCGCTGTGTAGGGATATCTTATCTATTTCTCCAGGAAAATGGATATTTCCGGTAAATATTTTAAGTTCAACTCCTTTTCCGTTCTCCATCCAGACCAACCTGCTTACTCGCCTTCTTAGATTTATAGTGATATGTGTATCAACCCTAATAATACTATTGTTCTGTGCCATTATGGGCGAAGATCCATGTAGATATGAACTTCCTCAGGAATGAAAAAAAATTGATCTACTTTAATTTGGTATTTTGCCCTAAATTCCGACCCCTTGATTTTCAATCAAATTCTTCCATTTTAATGATATCTGCAACACACTTTCTCCCTGAAGTAGCTTATACAAATGTTTTGAATCAGGTGGAGAGGGATAGACTTATCATGAAGATTGAATCAGCTAGGAGTGGGAAACCGTGGAGTGAAATAGATTCCAACACTTCCCAGGTTTGTTCAGTTCGTGTAGCTAGTTGTTGTTTAGCGAAGGAGTGTCTTGCTGATAGGTTAGAAAATGTCCACAGGAATGTGACTTGCTGAAGAGTTATGTCTCCAAGATACAAGAATTGGAAGGGGAATTGCAGAGGTTGCAAAGCTCAATCATTTCAAAACATAATGAACATGTTGATTATAATGGGTTGGATGATTGCAGGCTTCCGTCAAAAGATCCCTATTATGCAGATCAGGATATTAGAGCTGCTGATTTAAGTGGTGAGCAGCTCTTACTATGGAAAATTATTGCAATAATTTCCTTTTTGGATATTAATATTCTTCTCTTGGTATCATGGGTTTCAATAATTTCCTTTTTGGATATTAATATTCTTCTCTTGGTATCATGGGTTTCATTTTGTTAACGCATGCTTCTAATTTTATCCTATCAAACATTTCTTTTAGATATTTACATATAGATTTAATGGGAGGGAGAACATTGCTTTGATTTTATACCTGCATCATTGTTGATCTGTATTCTAATTACTGACTATTTTTGGATATTTGTTAGGTGAGTTTGGAGATGAGGAGAAACAAATTGAACATTCTTCTCTTCAAGAAAAATTAGACAGGGAGCTGAAAGAATTGGACAAAAGACTTGAACAAAAGGAGGTATACATTTATTTTTCGTAACTGAATGATCATCAGAGCTGCCACAATTTATAAGAGTGGTTAACATTTTGAAGCTGACAAAGAAAATAGTTGGAATTTTGCACTTTATTCTTTTCTTTCTGGCTCCTTTCTTGTCACAAGGTGCTGCCTCGAGTTTGAATATTTGAATCAAATTCTAGTTAAAAAAGATACTTGAACATATTTTCCTTGCCAAGCACCAATGGTGCCGTGGGCAAAAGCCAATTTCTAGTAAGTTGGTGCCTACTCTGAAATTTTACTTATTGCCTTCCATGTTTTGGCTTTGTTTTGGTTTCTAGGTTTTAATGTTTCCTAATCTAGATTTGGAGAAGTTATCTTGTGAGGTCAGACTTTAGCAAAAAGAATATTGAGCGGATACTGATCCATTGTCTGGAAATATTCTCTTATGGTTGTCTGGAATGATGCCAATTGTACTTGACTTTTGGATCAAACTGAACTGGATCAATATCTTTCATGGCAATGATCATAAAAGGGAAAAAATAAAATCCTCTGCAATGGAATGTTTTTATACAATTCCTAGCATTGACAATCCCATGCTGTTACATTTCCTCCTAACCTCTGAATCTGTTACAGGCTGAAATGAAGCAATATGCAAATGTTGATACTTCAATTCTCAAGCAACATTATGAAAAGAAAGTTCAAGATTTGGAAATTGAAAAGAGAGCTCTGCAGGTATTTTTTGTGTATGATGCAACAAGTTTCTTCTCGTAGATATTGCATCTGAATTTTTTATTATTGCAGAAAGAGATTGAGGAACTGCGGCACAATCTTGCAAATATATCATCTACTTCTGATGACAGTGCCCAGAAGCTGAAGGCTGATTATCTTCAAAAATTGAATATCCTTGAAGCTCAGGTAATTATTCGCTTTCTTTACCTGCCTGAAATATTCTTTTTTTTTAATTTCTGATACTCTGCAGGTCACCGAGTTGAAGAAGAAGCAGGATGCTCAAGCTCAACTATTGAGACAAAAACAGAAGAGTGATGAGGCTGCAAGACGATTACATGACGAGATCCAGAGGATAAAGACACAAAAGGTACTTCCTATAGCTATTTCAAGCTCTTTTGAATATAAAAAACCATGTCTGTTCTCTTTGCTGCTGAGGCCACTTTATTCTCTCTAAGGTTCAACTGCAACAGAAGATAAAGCAAGAGTCTGAGCAATTTAGGTTATGGAAAGCATCACGTGAAAAGGAGGTTCTTCAGGTGCTATTTCCTTTTATTCTATTTTCATTACTTCAACAACATTCCTTTGTTTTATGGTATCTTTATACTACGATGCTGCTCCAGATGGAATTTGTAATGTTTGTGAAACAAAAGGAATTTAGGTGTCTTTTAGTGGCTTTCTATTTTCCACTTGACCTGTTTTACTTTGAATAATCTTGTTCCTCAAATGATTGTTCAATATATTGATCAACCTATTTTTCATTTTTCAAAAAGTCAAGAGTTTGGTGCTTGATATGCAGGTCAATACTTACAATGGTGGCCAGTTGTACACTTAACAATATTTTATTGGATCTTCTGGCTTCTCTTTTTCACTTTTTGATTGTCATAAGCCTTTCTTTTATTGTTGAAAAGGAGTCATAAATTTACAATAATTTTGATTATATATATTTTACTTTTGCATGTTTGCATTTCCATTTTCTAACAGCTCAAGAAAGAGGGGAGAAGGAATGAATATGAGATGCATAAGCTGTTAGCACTCAATCAAAGGCAAAAGATGGTAAATTGTCTTTTACGGACCAATGTTAAAAGTTCTCTTGCCAATGTTGTGCTTCTCACTTCTGTCACTTGGTACATTAGGTGTTACAACGAAAAACAGAGGAAGCTGTAATGGCTACTAAACGTCTGAAAGAGTTATTAGAATCTAGGAAAGCTTCACGTGAACTATCTGGTCAGATGCATTCCTTATAATGTTTGTTCTGTAGAATCCTGATTTATTTACATTCTACAATTGATTGAATTATTCCCTTTTGTTTGTGTGTTTTTGTAGGAGTTGGAAATAGCAATGGTCCTGGATTTCAGGTATCTCAATTCAAATATGACACAGATATATTAGTGTTTGACTTGATAATAGCTTTTATGATATATGAAAACCTCTTAAATGAGGCTGGAAGGGGAATCTGATTTAGGAATTGAATGGAATATATTCTTCATACTTTCTACTTAAATTTTTTTTGTTTCTATTTGAAGGCATTAATGCAGGCAATTGAACATGAACTCGAAGTTACTGTACGAGTACATGAGGTTCGTGCGGAATATGAGCGTCAAATGGAAGAGTGAGTTGGAATTGTTCATTCATTTGTGAAGAAACCACAAGTTTTACCTATTAGGTTTGATCATCAAATGTATACCAAAAGTTGTTGGTGTTTGAACTTCTTTTATATCTGAGTTTTCTAATATAATTTTAATCAGTGTGGTGCCATAATTTTAACTGATACTGCAAACAAGATAGCATTTTGTTAAAAGGCCTGTTTACTCTAGCTTGTTGGAGTAGATCTAAGTAACACGCTTTTGTGATTGGAGTTTTCTGTTTTGTCTGCTTTCCATAAATTATTGTTAATTATCCCGAAATATAATCTGGTCTGTCTCTTCCTATGGAAATTAATAATTTAGTTTATCTATTTTATACTATTGTCTCAATAATAAAGATGCTGAATTCATTCTTGTATTGGAATTTTCTTTTATCAAGAATATCCATCTTATTGACCATCCAAGACAGATGCGTAGTTTTGTGTGGATTTAGACAACCCCTCCTTTGGAATGATCAAAGTGCAATTAGAAAGTTGCTGGTGTGATTATTTTACGTTTGGAATGATTGGTTGAGGAATAAGGAAAACTCGGGAGCATGTCTATTGGATGCTTGTCAGTGTTTGGTATGAATAAGACGAAATGTTGTAATAATCTACATGATTACTGTCCTGGCAACGGCTGGGTTTAAGCCTTATGACAAGTAAGAAGGGGTTCAAGAACTTGAAGGTGGATTTCTCCAGTATTATCCAGCTCTTTTTTCTGTGTACTTGAGTCGTAGTTCATAAGGTCATCTTAACACTGATGTCCTCTCTGGGGCTTAACCTCTTATCAGAAAATAAAAAGATGACTGCAATATCTTCCCTCTCCATTTGGGCAAATTAAGTTAACAACTAATAGTTGTTGGTGAATGGTCTTTGCCGGGAGGATTTCGTATTCTGTGTATGATATTGATAGTCATAACTAACAGAGATTATTTGCTTGCATATGTTATGATCAGAAAGGTTCAAGTTGTAACTCACTGCTGTTCTGGTAAAACTAATGCTTTCATGGTTAAAGTTTCTCATGTAATTTCTTCTTTCTCTGTGATTTGCAATCTTTTCAAAACAACTAATAGTTTGCTGAGTTTCAACAAAAAATAAAGGAACTTATATTTTACTGAAATGCTGGACAATTTAAGTAATTTTTTGCTATTAAATTTGACGTAGCCAAATCATTTTATAATTCAGGAGATCAAGAATGGCCAAAGAGGTTGCTGAGTTGAAGGAAGAGGCTCAGATTCTTAAACAAGGAAACTTGAGGTCTGGCACAGTTTTTATGAAATATGCTTTTCAAATTTTTTGCTGTTGTGTACTCATGATTGCCTACAAACTTTACAATGAGATTTCTCCAACTGCAGCAATCTTAGACAGACAATGTCTCCCGGTGCAAGAAATTCCAGAATTTTTGCACTTGAAAATATGCTTTCCACCTCATCCAGCACTCTTGTTTCCATGGGCTCGCAATTGTCAGAAGCAGAGGAGCGGGAACGGGCCTTTAGTGGTAGGGGTAGATGGAACCAAGTCCGTTCTCTTGCTGAAGCAAAAAATGTGATGAACTTCTTATTTAATTTGGCTTCATCCTCAAGGTAATAATATTTGCTTTTCAAACTAAATGTCCTTTCAAGGATGTGATTATTTTTTATGTTCTCTAAAATGAATCCCTTTGCTTGTCTTCCTGAAGATGTCAACTAAAAGATCGTGAAGTTGACTGTAGAGAGAAGGATATGGAGATCAGGGACCTCAAGGAGAAATTATTCAAGTTACATAAACAGATAGAATTGCAGAAGGCTGAACTCGCGCGTCAGGAGAAGTTGATGGTAATTTTCAGTCGAAATACTTCGCCATCTTTTTTTAACTCAGGGATACATATTCAAATTGAGGTGAATCGTCCATACAGGTTATTTTAAGGTTGTATTTTAGCTAGTTGGTATATACAAGTCCACTGGAGCTGAACGTCAAGATGTCTAATTCTGGTTTGATTTCTTAACAAGCATAAATATAATGTTCAGTCTTGGCTTTGAACTAAGTGCTTAAAATAAGATTTAGTCAAGCTCATCAGGAAAGTTTTGTAAATATTTCTTCTTCTGTGCTTTTTGGAGCCTGTTGTGCTGAGCAGAGTCAACTTTAGTAAATTATTTATGGATAAAATATATGCAACTTAGTTTGAAGAACCAAGCTCAAGCTAGAACCAGGATTTGGCTCTTTATCTAAAAGTATTGGGCTTTTTTATGACTTTGAAATGGAATGTTAAGTTGTTTAACCTCCTATGGGGAAAAGCAGGCAATCGAACTCTTGTCACAGGATGTAGGTTATTTTCCATTTAAGATTTAGCATGAAAGTTGGTAGTCATTTATTATTAATTGTTGTATCTTGACAGAAGTTGCCTACTCAGAGACACACCAAGGAAGAGGCAAAAACCTCAGAAGGTGATCTGCTAAACAATGGTATCGAGGGGCGCATGTATGACTTGAGACCTAAGGTATTCCATTTGCACCTCATACATGCCTCTTGCAGAAAACGAGACATGATGTTTATTTCTCAGTAGACATAGTTTATTATTAACCGCATCTTACAAACATCATAAGCGTTGGCCAATACATAAATCATCATCTTTCCATGATTAGGGAATCCGAAATTCGGTCATCTTCAATGGTGTAAGGAATAGCATGCAGTTACTGGACATGGACATATCTGATCCGGAGCAGTCTGACATGGATCAGGCTGATGATGATTATGAATTGGAGCATTCTGATGATGACCCTGAGTGGCTCCTAACTAAAGGAAGAAGAAGGCGCCAAACAAAGAGAAAGAACTCCAAGACCAACAGTAATTCAGGTTCATCGAACCCGATAAATGCCTGTGATTCAGAAGACTTGATAATGACATCAGGGGAGGGAGATACTACTGCGGTTAATAAAAGTGAGTCTGCTGTCTGCTGCACCTGTAGTAAGAAGTCGTTATGTAAGACAATGAAATGCGAGTGTCGTGCTGCTGAAGGCCATTGCGGGATGGCATGTGGCTGTGATCTTATAAGATGTTCGAACCGGGAAGTGCTGCCATCAGAATTTGGTGACAGCGCTGATGAAATAGAGAGGAGCCAAATTCTTGCATCTCGGGGTGCAATGTTGCTGCAGTCAGCACTATCTGAAAAGCCAGTTAATACAACTGAAGGTGGAACAGGAAGAAAGCCTTTATCTGACATTGGGAACACAGTGGTATGCATACCATTCTCCCCATTGCTTTTGTACAGTTTCCTGGACTTTCAATCATTTCCCTCTAGACGTGGGGCATCAATTGAGACTTATTTAGTTTTTCCTTTCAGTTTTGCAACTTTACAACTGAAGTAAATTTCGAATTTTCAGGCCAAATCAAATGCACCAAAGCCTGGACAGAGGAAGAAATGGCGGAAATCCACCATTCAACTTGTTCCTGCTCCGGCACCTCCCTCAGAGACTGAAAATGTTGAAGGCCAAATAAAGCCAGAAACAAGCATGTCAGAGGGTGAAATTGCACTGAGATTACCCAGGGCTATGAGGTCTGCTATTCCAAACAATAATCTCTTAAAAGAAAGGAATTCTGATCATAGCGATTTTATTACTAAAAAGGAGAGTGGAGGATCAGCTCCGGCAAGTCCTTATCGGCAGGCAAAAATAACAGATGACAAAGAAAACAAGGAGTTCAAGTTCTAGATTGTTCTGATGCTGTTTGTTGTCTCTTCATCCAGAGTGGTTTAAAGTTGTGTCTGTTCTTGATACGATTTAACAAAGAAAACAAGAATTTCAAGTTCTAGATTGTTCTGATGCTGTTTGTTGTCTCTTCATCCAGAGTGGTGTAAAGTTGTTTCTGTTCTTGACACGATTTAATGGGGAATTCTGTAAATTTTATGAAGTGCCTCCATTATTGAGGTTCTTGTGATCTTCTATTCTAGGTTTGACTAAAATCATCAGCAATCTGTTTCCCTATTGCTCATTCTTACATGTATTTATCCAAACTCTGAAAAGAAGTGCTTAATGCTATCCATTAGTTCTCGTGTCCTTGTAAATGCAAATTTGCTTCTCCCGACACATGCAATTTCTCATTCTTTGGATCAAAATGTTCCCGAGGAATTTAACGAATTATTAAGGAAAACTTGATGCATCAAAAGCCTTACCTAGGCTTTTTATGTGTTTATCTTGAAATTTAGACATCAGTTAACCTAACAAAACGGGTTTCACTTAGTACTCCGATCTTGAAATTTAGACATCAATCATATATGAAAAGCACATTGATTTTTTAATATATTGTCTAGTTCATTAATAAAATTACACCATATGAGATAATCTTAGTAATTCAAGTTCATTTACTGTCGCGATGTTACACGCGGAATGCTAAAAATTTCATAGTATGAGTAATTTGTAAAAAAAAAATCTCATAATTACTTTATTTATTTTAAAAATCTCTTAATTTTAATTTTTATAATTTTTTTTTAAAAATACAATTGTAGCCATCCCATAACAAAGTTAGACTCAAATTCAGTAATTCACGTGTAGCACAGTAAATTTCATTTAAAAGATCAATTCATTAAATTTATCTATTTTCATAAAACAACTTCATATAAATAATACTTATAACTATAATCATAATTTAACTCTAAATTCAACAATAAATCATTCAATTTGATAATATTATATTTGAAAAAATACACAATCTTTATTTTCAATCATTTTAAATAATATTATGAAAAATATGACAAATTTATACTTTAAATTAAATTCATGTGTGTAAATTTCAAGTAAATTTTACCGTAAAACTAAGAGTAACAATTGTATTTTAAAAAAATAAATTGAAGATTAAAATTACAAAAATTAAAAATTTAAAAATGTTTTTAAAATAAATAAAATAATTATAAAACTTTTAAAATAAATGACTCTTTTTACTATATTAGACTTTAGTGTTGAAAAATCAAATAAAATCAGCAAGTACTGCCACGAAAAGTCGGAGAATAAACTATTACAGTAGCTGTCTACTGTCAGCATTACATTCATCTGAGGATTGCAAAGAACATCTAAAATTAGAGCAATTAAAGAACCCACTAAAAAGGCTACAGTATCCAACGAGCAAATAGTTGACACAACAAGAGGGATGACGGAATGAATTCATTTGTTCGATCAAAACTTAGCACCAAGTATTTCGGATTAATGGTTGATAGCTGCAAGGGAGGCTGATATATGAAGCAGTAGCAAATCTTACTGTTGGGCACAAAAGAGATCAATATTTTCGAGCATCTACTGACTACTGTTGCTAAATTGATGCCGGAAAGCTACAAGAGTATCTTACTGGATATCAAGCTTACCGACCCAGTAGTCAATTTGGGCAGCAACACATTCTGAACCTGTGGAGCCATATGAACTGAACTTCTTGATGGCATTCTCAACGCCTAGAAACTCGTACACATCCTTGTCAATGGCTGGGGTTATGCTTTGCAGATAGTCCACGCTTAGGTCCTGAAGTTGGCAGTTCCTAGAAACGCACAGGGCAACTGACCTTCCGGCAATATCATGAGAAGTTCTAAAAGGAACACCCTGGAGATGAAATCCACAACATTTTCTTGAGTAAGAATATCAGAGGGTATTACATACTAAAGTAGAAATAACAACTACCAACAACTGGAGAAGAATCTAGAGATTTCATGGAAAGCAAGAGGTTACTATAGCTATTAGAAGAAACTCTTTAATTTCTGCTACTCCATCATAAGTGTGCCTTCTTATCGTCAAGTCATCACAAAGTAAGAGCATATTCTGGTTCTGTGAACCATCATAATGTTTTTGGTCGAATCTGAATTCCATATACTAACAGAAATTATCCACGTCTGATATGTTGACACTTGAGTTTTTTCTTTTTTTTCTTTTGAAATTACAAATACACAGTCAGACATTTGCAGTATATCCTTCTCATACGAAAGACAGCAGTAAACTGAAGCAGATCCCAAGAAAGTCATACTAAAGTTTATTTATTTCTTTATTTATTCTTCTCTCCTTGAACTTTATGAGAAGATGTTCACCTTTTTCACAAGGTAATCTGCTAATGTTGTAGCATCAAGATGACCAGCGGGTAGAACTTTTTGTATCCTCTCTCGATTAAAAGTAATGTTCTGTGCAAACTCAGCTGAAACTTCGAGCATCCCTACTACCGTTTTGACACTATCAAATACAGGTTCCTTGTCTTCCTGTTAGGGAGACATGATTAGATACTCTATCTAATGAATTACATCAAACTGTTTTATTAGACAAAAAGGACATGGGCGATATTAGCTCTAGGGAAAACAAAAACGTTAAAAGACTGTTAAACAGGATATTTTCAAATATGGTTAATTTTTTTTTTAAAACAATGTATATTTGAGTTCCAGTTTCATGCTCTGAACTTCAACAGATTGAGCTTTATTCTTGACAAAGCGGTCAGTGGTTAATGACTAATGAATCTATGTAAGAAACGTTACCTGCAAATCGCGGTTGTATGCATGAGGAAGTCCCTTACATAATACAAGAAGTGAAACCAGATCTCCAACAACTCTAGCAGATTTTCCACGTACAAGTTCCATTGGATCTGGGTTTTTCTTCTGAGGCATTATACTGCTTCCAGTTGAAACTGAATCACTAGGAGTGATGAATCCAAATTCTTCTGATGCCCACAACACCCATTCTTCGCCTAGTCGAGAAAGGTGAATTGCAGTAATGGAGTTTGCAGAAAGGAACTCCAAAACAAAATCTCTATCAGAAACTGCATCAATGCTGTTTGACATATTAGTGTTAACAATAATTTGAGGTGGAACAGATAAACAAAGAACAAGATATTGTTGGAGGAACATGCAAATAGAGTAAAACACACTCTAGTTTGCAATGATGCTGTGCGGTTGGCCAACGTTGCGTAAGCAGCAAAATCAAACAGATGTGCAAAGACTGCAACATATACTTCACTTGAAGATTCATTACTTATTTGTTTCTCCAAATACATTAAGTCACCAGCAGAACCAAAAATGAATGGCTTTCACATAAGAGTAAGAAAATTTCCTAAAACGATAATCAATCAAAACCAGGACAAGAACTACTGAGAGTTTTTTTGGTTAGAATATAATGGACAAAAAACAATTAAAATGTCCATAGAGTGCTAAGTAGATCAAATAAGAGTTGCAGAATATGAATCAAGAGAGACACAGGCATTAAACCTTCTATACTTACCAATTGGATCATGCAGTCCAGAAGTCAACCACATAAATCACTAGAGTTCCTAGATTACAATCAAGAGGCTACGCATAAGCATTTAGAATTTATCAAGCTCAATAAATTGTATTCTCAATGCATTATTTCATAAGTACATGAATTACATTGCAGCCACATCCAGGGCCAAACTGTTCTACAAAGCAAATATGGCAAAGCTGATTCAGCTAGTACCTGTTCCTTAGTGGAGCTGTGAATTCCAATGCACTAGATGTCATAAATCTATCAATTGGCAGACCAGTACCAGCTAATGCACATGCACCAAGTGGGCAGAAATTCAATCTCACTCTACAATCTTGTAGACGACCAAGATCACGTTCAAACTACATATTGACATTTATCATTATTTTGATTACAAGATAAGAGCAGCTGAATGAGAATCACATATCACTGAAAAGCAAAAGATCTTTGAGATGCATTTGAACAAAACAGCTCTGCCCTTAATTGTTGCAGACAATTCTTTAATGAAACATGTAATTCTAAACTTTGGTATATTCTCCAGGCAAAGCCAAAAAATGTCTAAACAGAATCCTTAACATAGAAGAACAATCCTTTCGCAAGGAAACATATGGATGGTTAAAGAGATCAATGTGGAAAGAATTGGTGAGTTGAACTCTAGATTACACCAGATAATATTAATATTACTATAGTATTGTGGTATTCTAAATACCAAAATTTTTATACTGGACAAATTAAATTGTTGCCAACCTGTAAAGAACATCAATAACTCTAAGAAAGCAAGCAATTTACTCCGGTATGTGTTGTGTTATGAGCAGCTATTTGTCTCATCAAGATTTTCTACCAAAAGCTACCAAGATTAGAGTTTGCTCTGCACTAGCAGTCAAGGAAGGTTAGATGCTTTCATACATTTGTGACTGATTCCTCAACTTTTAATATTTCTTTACGATATTAAATGGCTAAAAATGAGCTAGATGATTTCAAATAGCCATCAGAAGCAGATAGATTATAATCCAAAAGATAATTCTTTTTTTTAGAAGAAATAATCAATCAAAAGGATGCTGTATCCGTGATTAACTACCTGCTCTATATAGTCTAAGAGAAGATGCTGGAGAAGAATAGGCTGTGCTCTTTGCAAATGGGTATATCCAGGAACAATCAATCCCTCATTCTTTACTGCAAGTTTCAGCATTGCAACCTGCAAGTCACATTTGGAAGGATATCTCATAAGTAAAAAGCCAAATACTCCTCTGTGCCCAAAGGAAATTATGAAGGCAATGGTAGTTTTGATGTATAACAGGAAAGAGGATACAAATTAGTATTTTTGACCCTTCACCAATTACATATTGCTGAGGCAAAAAATGCAAAAAGAATCTGTTCTGTCCTTATTTGATCACTGCCTAAATCATATGTAGCTCACACAGACAAAAATCTCCAGAAAGTTCAGTGGAAGTATTCAACAATGAGACCCCTACTAGCAAAATACTGATCTGATACTTTACTTGGATTCTTTGATCACATAACAGGCTATTTAAGATAAAAGAACAAAACCTTTGTGGCTTTTCAAAATGAAAACTCATAAATGTCACAAACTATAAATTGCAGGGGCTTTATAGAAGGCCAAGAAACCCATACGACCTGAAGACGCTTAATGCATGCAATAATTGTATCAATAGCATCGCGGCACCACAGACGAAAGTCAGTTGAGACTTGGTCATTCCGACTCCTGGCTGTGTGGAGCTTCTTTGCTGGTTCACCAATTAAGTCAGTAAGGCCTGCTTCAATGTTCATGTGCACATCCTCCCTATCAGTTCTCCACACAAATTCACCAGCTTCAATTTGCCCCTCTATCTCGTCAAGACCTTGTAAGATACTATCTTTGTCACTGTCGCTTATCAAACCCTACACATCACCATATCAAAGAAAGGACAAATTTCAATACGCTATCTTCTTCCTGTCACTGATTAAACTCAAGGTGAAATACAGGAACTCTTAGAACTAATGGGGATAATAATGGAAAAGGAACAAGCTAAAAAACAGAAACAGTATTTAATCAAGCACTTTAGGATTGACATTGTTTTGAATCACATTAACTAGTTTCCTGATAAATTGCCAAAGGATTTCCATAGCACTTTAGGATTGACATTGTTTTGAATCACATTAACTAGTTTCCTGATAAATTGCCAAAGGATTTCCATAGCATAAGATATCAAAATTAGGCTCCTGCAACAAAAGAAATCAAGCTTTGATTTTACTTCCTTCAAACTTCTCATCATCTATCGCAAACTCTCAGAAAGAACTCAACCCAAAGGAACAAAACAAAAATCTAATTTTGACACTAGCTAAAGAATTGTTCAAATAATATGCTACAGAAAGCGCTCGCTCCCTTCCATTGCTTATTTCTTCACCCTTATTGCAGAGGCAAGAAATCAAATAGAGCATATATTTCCAGGAAACCTAGTCCAATTTTAGCTCAATTTTATCTGGAGAAAGACGAATAGAACATTCAAAGAACTCGCAAGAGACCAAGAAAACCCAAAAGCTTTCTACTTTACTTCTTCTCAAATGCCCCGCGAATCATTCGATCAACGCAGTAGAAACTGAAAAAAGAAATGCATGAAAGAAGACCTGATGAGCAAGCATGGAGGCATGAGCTCGACTACCCATAATGTCATGCTTATAAAGAGCCTTATCAAATGAAATTGACTCAGTGAACTTTTCCACAGCATCCGTCACACTGTCTTCAAACCGCCCACCCCATAACTTTGCCTCCTTCTTCAGTGGCCCATCATGGACATGGCAGCCGCCGAAGTTTTCGGCTGTGGTGGAGGTTCTGTTCATGTTTTGCGCAGAACAGTGGACCAATGTTGGATTTGCTGCGGTCGCTACTCTTCTCGCTTTACTTAGGAAGTAGAGACTAGTATCAGTCTTTTCGATAAGGGCCTGTTTGCAAGAAGGTGAAGTGGTGGTGGCCGATGTAGCAGAAACAGAGGAGGAGACAAACAGCGCCTCCATTAAGCGGCGGCCGGCGAGTGGACACTCTGCTTGTATCCGCTCCCGTTTGTAAAAGGAGGAAATGAAGGAAATGGTTCCCATTCGTGGGGATTTTCACTCGTCCAAATGCATTTCATCAGATTCATCTTGAACGCATAACGTTAATGCGTTCGTTATCAACTTCCGCCCGTATGAAGCTGTTGTGTCTATTTATTCTAAAATAAATAACTTATACTTTATTATAACGTCTAAAATTAAGTTTTTATAAAAATATAAAAAGTACTTTTAAAGTAATATGTTATCGCATGTAGAATTCGTTCTTTTATAAAAATTAAATTAAATTGTTTATAATTGCAGAATGGATATTATTCTATACTTGTATCGATAGGAAAAAATTAAAAAAAAAAGAGAGAGAAGCTATTATATGGCCTTATTGATTATTGGTGCAGAATTCATTAAAATCTCGTATATGATTATAAGATTTATTTATGAGAAATTAAATATGCTTACCCTTCAACTATTTTAATTTTTCTCCTCTTAACCAAAAACTTTTTTTTTAACTTTTTATACACATGAACTTTTTTCAAACAACTATATCTATCAAATTATAAATATTGTGGTGAAACCTGATAGAGAGAATTATGCTACAAGCATGTGTTACAATTTTTAAAAACAATTTTATCCATTCATAGCTTAGAAAGATGAGGAATAGAGAAAAATGACTTAAAAGGTAAGAAAATACTATTTTATTGCTGATTGATTTTTTATCCATATGGCTTGTATACTATCAAAAAATAGAGGCAAAGTCATGAATGGACAAAACTATCATTGAAAATGATGGTTCATACTTGTAGCATGACTTCTTTTTGCCAAAATCCATCGGGACATTTATAATTTAATAGATATAGTTGTTTGAAAAAAAGTTCACGTGTATAAAAAGTTAAAATAAAAGTTTTTGGTTAAGAAGAGGAAAGCCAAAATAGTTGAAGGGTAAGTATAACTAATTTCTCTTTATTTATACAATAAACACATTTTTATTAGCTCTTGAATATATACTCACTCTTAATTCAATTTTCACCATGAAACTTTTGCTAAATGTACTTCTTAGTTCTCACAAATAACATAATAAGGAGTATTTCTAATGAATTTTAGTACATATATTTCTCGCTATTTTTGCAACTAGCCTTGAGTCATGATCAGCGAATTTGGATAGAGTTTAGGTTTAAGATTATGTACGTATCAATTTAAAAATTTTATTTTGGAATTTATAAAGTAATATTATTCAAATACATTCAATATTTGAACACAACTGCTAATTACATTGCATTATGTCTTTATTTTTAACATATCTTTCCTATTTTTCGAATCTCTCTTTATCTACTATAATAGATTTATTCAACTATTGATGATTCGTCAACAAATTTAAGTAAAACAAACTTAGTACCATAATTCTTTTCATCTATTTCATTAGTTTTCATTAAGAAAACATGAAAATCAACTTCAAAATTACTAATTTTAGAATGGAAACCGATCTGAGGCTCTCCCTAAGGATCGGCTGGGGAGAGCAAGGCTTCCCAGGAAGGATTGACTGGAGGGTGCTGAAGGCCCCCCACCCCTTGATCCTTCAAGACCCCCTAACTCTAATTTTTTGATACTTTTTTCTCATTTTACGTATTTTTATTTATAAATCATCAATATTTATTATATCAGTTTGTTTCTATGAACTTCAAATCTTTAAAATAAGCATACATTTTAGGAAAGAGAGGTTGAAAGAATTTGGCAATGCAGAGAGAGAGAGTGATATTAACGAGAGAAGATAAAACAGGGCTGCATTTAGCAACCTCTACATTTGAAAACATTAAAGAAAACTTTGGCTAAGGGGGATATGCATGAACATATGAAAGCCACATTATTTTAGTAGAAATGTCTAATGGTGTATTTGGATTGTGTTACGCTATCGAACCAAACCAAATATTTTATTTTAATCTTACTTTTTTTACAAAAAATCTCAAAACAAAATACTATCAATTTTACTATAAAAATCAAATCCCACGAGCCACGATAGTGCCATCTGCCCCAATTGAAAGACATCAATAATTTCAATAAACGATTAAACAATAAGCTTAAAAGGAACACATACACACACACACACACTTGCCCTCGTAGTGGTCAATTTGCAATCTGACAAAATTTGAAAACTAATTTTCTTTATTTTATGTCATTATCATTGCTTCATCCTCATCGCCATGACGATATTATAATTAAAGAAATGCGTAAACACACCTTATGGCTAATATATATACTTTTAAAAAAGGAGTGAAACAAAGCTTCACATTTGTTATCTGTTGCAAAGGAAAAATTTGTAAAGGAATGATTGATGTTAATTTGTAAAGGAAAAATTTTATAACAATAAATTTATTAATACTGTTAAACATATCGATCTGTTACAATTAGCGTACGGATCGAAACTTATTTTGACACTAATAAAGTTTATATATAATACAATATGAACTCAAATAAGTCGAGAATTTTAAGAAAGGGATAGAATATATAAATTTCTAAACCTCACTTTCTTTTTTACCAATATGTCCAAACAATGAGCAGCCTGAAAAAGGATTTATGGGCATGGGAGGAACCTCACCTATTATTATTCCTTTTTTCCTCGTCCGACAACCGATGAATCAATGGAAGTTTGTTAGGTACAAAGTGTCAGAAATATCACCGAAGCTTTCTGATAAATTTGGATATATTTTATGTCCACGAGTTAGATTTGATCAACGTGATTTATTTGAAAACAGTACAAATTCAATGAACATGAAAGTTGGCTCAACAACCAAGCTATGGTTTTGAAAATATTGAATAGCAGTCAGCAATTGACTGAATGATGTGAGAGTGTGAGTTTATTTTGATCTTGACTCTCTTTATCCTCTGTGCTCTGCTGCGTCCGGCTGTCCATGTAGTCTGTCTCTTCCCTTCCTAGTGTAATTATCTATCAAAAAAAAAGAAAAAAAAAGAAAATATTGAACACAACCAACAAAAGACTTGCATATAATCTAAAAAAATAAGAAATAAAATATTAATTTCCAGTCAAATATTTGATTTGTAAATCTAACTTTTTCAAAGGAGAAAATGTAAATAGTACTCAGAATTGTAATATATATATATATATATATATATATATATATATATATATATATATATATATATATATATATATATATATATATATAATATGTTATTATATTATATGTAGGAATAAATCTGTAATTTTAGGGGGGGATAAATCTGTCATTTTAACAATTTAGAGGTACTACAATCTTAAACAAGATTACAAGTGTCCCTTGAAAACCACCTAAGAGAATTACCCACCAAGTGGCCTTGTTAGCCTTAGTTATTAGTTACTTGAACCACAATCACACGCAAACGGCTGGTGACAGGGTACTCCACGTCAACAACGCGGCCCCACCCTTAGTCTGGCGCCACAATATCTGACCTGGCGAACACTTTAATTGAATTAATCCTCATCAACATCATTTCAATGCGACAAATTTTAGATACACTTATATGCAGTGCAGCGACAAAACAAGTCAATTAATATTCAGCAAAAAAAAAAAAAAAACAGTCAATTAAAGTAATGGACTCAAATATGTCTACTCTTCCCAGTTAAACAAAAAAAAAAAAAAACTATTCCTTCTGCTCCCATCGTCCAAGATTGAGGTGCAAATAATTGTTGAAGGACATACTATATTTTGAATTAATTTTATCAAACTATATAATTTTAATTTAAACTTTCGTCTTGCAATGCTTAGATAGAAGTTAAAAATAGAGGATCAAACAATATTATGAAAATAAATTAATGAAAAATATATATTTAGTTATATTTTATTTAGAATTATAAAAATTTAAAATAAAATTCTTATAATATAAAAAGACAAGAATATTTATAGATAAAACATAATTAATAAAAAAACAAAGCTGCAAACTTTATGCGTTAGCAAAAGTTTAACTACTTAATATTCACCCTCATCGTTCATCATTTAAAACCTCACATTTCTATCGAAGTAGGATAAGCACAAAAGTAGATAATCATGATATATTTTTTGAGATTGAAATTTTCTTAAATATAATTTTATACTTTTTATTATATTTTTAAATATAAAAACTTTATATTTATATATATTTTAAATTAAATAAAATAAATTTTAAATATTAATAATAATTATTATTAGTGATGTATTAGAGGATACACTAGAACATCCAAAGTCTCCTTTTGGAGACTATGGAAATTGGGTGGTAGGAGTATACATTTTTGTTGAAATTTAAAAAAATTAAATTAAAGTTTATTATCTAGTAATAAATAGAGATTAAAGATAAAATTCTTCTATAGGAGTTTTTCTCTCCGTTTCAAATTGAACTACTACTTTTTTTTAATTAATCTGACTTATAATTCAAATATATTAGGATTCAACCACTCTATCATAAAAAGATACTGTAGTTATGTTTTTTTTTTTTTTAAAGAACGTATTGCAAATATGTTAAGGGACCTATTTCCTATAAGAGTGGGAGCACTAACCTTATATGACAATACTGTTAAATCATTGGAGGCTGCCAACGTACAAGAAACTACCTCGTGATTTCTCTCTCTAAACCGCGCCGTTTCTCTCTCTAAACCTCATATCTTCGAATCTAAGAGAAAAACTTTGAAGGGCTCAAAGTTAATGAACAAGTTTTTTGGTTTTAGGACAAGCTCCGATCATCTGTATTCGAGTTACAAAAGGTACACAATGAACATATGTTTATGTAAAAATGGTTTTCTTTGTCTTCTTGTTGTCTTTGTCCATTGAATTTCCCATCAATGTTGAAACTTTGTTCACGAAGGAAAGTACGTGGCTTCTTCTGAGAAACCCAGATGAAATTCTTGAAAAAGTTGCATTCTTTGGAATGATTTATTATTGATTTGTTGTGTACGTGGTTGATATATTCATGTTTATTGAAAAATATCAGAACTTTAATTCTGATAGAATGCAGGATCAAGATAGGATATTGATTGGAAAGGTGGGGATTAACAGTAACGAGCGTTGGATTTTCAGATGTAGTTTCCTTTAAAAATTCTTTAGCTG
This sequence comes from Rauvolfia tetraphylla, assembly GCA_030512225.1. Lineage (NCBI taxonomy): Eukaryota > Viridiplantae > Streptophyta > Magnoliopsida > Gentianales > Apocynaceae > Rauvolfia > Rauvolfia tetraphylla. The sequence continues at coordinate 4,796,055 of JAJQKT010000058.1, read as the reverse complement.
TAACTGGGAATTTTAGAGAACGTGTCAAAACTGATTTTTGATTACTTGAGGTTTGGTCTTTGACAAGAAATGCATTTAAATGGATTAAATTTTCTGGGTCAAATTTGGCTTCTCCTTTTTCTCTTGGTCTATTTTGGCTAGTTTTACTAGCTGTCAATTCTTCTTCTTTTTGAAGTCTAATGTGTTGGACTGAATCAAGAAATTTGATAGACAATAGATTTTATTGACGTCTGTGACTTAAATTGGCAATCTTTTCTGCGAACTAAATTAAAGTTCTTGCTCTTTCATTGAGTTCCTCTGGATTTAGATCGTGCATTTATATATCGATGTTGTTTTTCATTTTAGAGTTTCAAATCAATTCAGAACATTCATTAATCCAGGTGTGATCGTCAACAAGAATAAGAGGATTTGCCCGATATTCTGCTTGATTCAGATCCTGAAGGCATATTGAGAGTACATTCGATTTGCTTGTTTTTTCACCTAAATTGCTGAGTCTGGTTTATGTTCCAGTTTGATGTGAGACAGTTCTTGGATTGAGATTGATATGTCTCTATCATTTACTCCTTTATCGTGGTTGCTATGGAGTAGCAAGAACCATCAAGAGCCTACAGTTCCAACTGAGACTTCTTTGAATTCTTCATCTGAATTGGGAATGTGGGAAATGGATACTTTAAAATTTCCTCTGGTCCACAGGGGAAATATGAAGTCTTCTTCTAGACGAGTTAAGAAAAAACGGCATAGTCGTGAGGAGAGGAAAGTTGACAAGGAGTATGATGTTGTTCTTGTTCCATCAGATGGTGGATGCTTTTCAGGGTCTGAATCAGATGATTCAGATTGGTCAATTGGATGGTTGGAGCCACATGGGCCAGGCTTCCAAACTGATGATGATTCAGATGATAGTTTCGCTGTGCTGGTTCCTTGCTATGGACGTGGCCGTGGGGATCAGGAAGACAATTCGAAGAATAAGTTTTTGAACACCATAGGCAACCTCCCAGATCTCTATGCTGCAGGTACCATTTCGTCCCTGCAATTGAATAGACAATTATTTTCCTCATAATCTCCCTCCAGTTTTCTTTCATCTTTTCTAAAATTGCAATTATATGATTTTCCTTCTTTTTCTATACGTATGGATCCTTTGTAGATAAGCAATGATTCTGATTGTTGGAGCTGTTTACAAGATAACCTGAAATGTGATGACTGATTTTCTAAAACTGCTGATACAAAACTAATTACCTGGAAAAAATTTTCGTCAAAATCGTTAATGAAAAATCATTAATGTTCATGACAAGGAGAATACAGAAAAAAATAGATTAGAGATTTTTTTGGGTCCATAACGTGTGATTGTAAGATGACAGACAGTGCCATTCAACTGATGAAAGCATACTTTAAAAGTTATCTGATCTATCTATGCCCTTGAAATTGAAAAGAAAATTCTCTATACGATAGTTATAATTTCATGTGTTTTATTATGTACATTGCCAGGAAATTAAAAAAGATGCACTGAGAAAGTTAGCACAAAGAAAATGAGAATGTGGAGATGGTTTGTGATAACTAGAATAGATAGAATGACAAAGTGATTGCATTTATAGAATAACCAAGGGTAGCTCCTGCAGGAAATTTTAGTGAAATTCTACTGAATGACTTGGGACCAGAGTAGAGAGGAAAGGTATGGCCTTTTATATAGCATAGATTTGATTAGCCTGGTGCATGGAAAGAACATGCCTACTGTTCCAAGTGTGACGGGTACATTTCAGTCTCCTGATCAAATTATCTGCCTGCAGAATTCTGTATTTTTGTCGCTATAGCTATTTATGGTGTCCTGGTTGTGTGAATGCTTTTAATGATCTACTACCATCCCTGTGTAACATTTTGAGATTCCTTTCTGTTCGTATTTGTACCTTTTCTTTTTATTCCTTTGCCCCTCCTCCTGAACTTAGTAGTCATTGTAGGGTTGATTAGAATGAAAATATGGAATTCTTGACCTTATGTCGTTGTATCCTCTTGACTGCTGATGATCCAAATCCTGTTATCCCTGTAAACTGTGTGAAGTTATTACATATGCACAAATTGAGGATGTACAGTAGTTTTGCTACTGTAAAAGTACATATCTTAGATTGACATCACGAATGCAATCTTTTAAGCATTCATTTTCATCTGGGTGCAGAAAACAAGAAATTCATGGAGCAGTGGCTCTCATCTCTGCGGAACATTTGATATCTGTGGCACCTTTATGTGCGAATATTCCCTCCTGCTGCTCTTGCTATATGTTAGTGGATTAACCTGTTGTATTAACGTCTTGCACGTTAAATGACCGCTGGAAAAAAAAAAGAAAAAAAAATCTAGACTTGTAAATGATCATATAATAAGGAGTGTGTTTTGCCATTGTCTTCATATTACTGGGGGGTCCAAAGCATAATAAACTACGGGCCTAGAAAGATGTTTGCTGTACCTTTCTGGAAGAAGCTGGTTAGTATGGAACTGGAAGGGGGAAAGCTGGTTGGTATTCAATGGGAAGCAGAAAAGAATTGAATGCTTTCATGTTGAAGATGGTATACTTAATCCAGAATTGCTGGGAAGAATTGATCTCAGCTTTTCTCCAGAATTTGGAACTTGAATCTGTTGAAGGAGAAAGGAATAAGGTGAAATTGAAAAGAAGAAAAAAAAGGGAGGTGTGCTTGTAATATTCTTTGATGTAAATAGTTTGTGTATATAACCAGAATTGCTGTAAATAGATCAAATTGACTGAGGAAATCAGATTATTGTAAATAATTGGACAATTCTTTGTATTAGTAATTTAACTATTAGTTCTGTTTATAGCAACTAAAATATTGCCCCTCTTGATGGATTACATGCAAATGCAACAAGCCGTGATACTGTATGTTGAATCCAGGGACACGTTTTTCACCAAAAAGGCTAGACTGGAGCTGTTTTAATAACCCTAGCATCATTTATTGTACGTATTTAATATTTTATTTAATTTTTAATAAAGTAATAAATTTTTATTCTTTTTTATTATAGAGAATAAACAATACTTTTTATTTGTTATTTAATTTTTTATACTATTTGAATAAAAATATTTTTTATTAATTATATAAATTATTTCATGAATATTATGTAATTTATTTTTACATCTTATGTCATTGTATTTTTATTAAATAACATTAATTTTTGAGGTTTTTAATTAACATTAAAATTTTATGCTATAATTTTGGCTTTTTTAATAATAATATTATTTTCTCTTGTGTAATGATAAATATTAAAGTTATTTTTATTAATTTTAAATTTATTTATATGATATTTGAATAAGAAACATATTTTATTTTTCATAAAAAGTTAAATAATCTTTTTTAATATTTGATGCTATTACTTTGAACTTTTTCATCATCCTCCATATTAGTATTTAAATTCTTAAATTTTCATACTTATTTTAGTTTTTAAAAATAAACATTGGTTTACTTTTTTTTCTTTTATCTAACCAATTCATTTCAATAAGAAAAATATTATTTTTACTAACTATAGAAATATTTCATGGAAATAACTTGATCTCTTGTTGTTATATTTTAGATTTTTTATAAATTATAATAATATTTTAAATATTTGATTAGTATAATTATTTCTCAAGTGATTTTAATTTTTTTAAAATAGTAACGCTATTTTTTTTATAAATATTAGATAATTTGTTTTTATATTCTATTACATTATATATATTTTATGGTAAAATTTGTAACTTAAGTAAAAGAGTTAATATGTATTTATTAAAATTAGTTATAAAATTTTCTATTAATTTTATATTAAATTAATAGTTAGTGGGATATATATTATTCACATTCTAGATGTTACTTTTAAATATTTAAAATATCAAAATAAATTATCTAAATTTTATATATAACTTTGAGCATTTGAATCATCAAAATAAAAATAATTGATCCAATCTAAGAGTATATTTAACCATTAAAAAAAATTTAAATCTCCATGACCCTTTTTATAGTTTTAGAAATAGAAATAGATAATAGATTAGGCAGGATGTAGATTGAAGCTAACAAGCCATTACTGTTACTTCAACAGTTTTTGACATCTTGCTTAGTGGTTCTAACCGCATCCCCATCCCCATCCCCATCCCCATCCCAGCCTATTCCCAACGAAGTCTTTCCATAGCTGATCACTTCTTTGAGGGGATGAGAAGTGTGCAAAATGCAGCTAAAAGAAAAAGGAGGTATTGGAGCTATAAACGGTCCTGAAAATGGATGAAAATTATTTCTGGAAACTGAAAAACATTATCTGAGAATTTCTTAGATGGCTGCATCGTTGTGCTATGCCCATCAGTTATGGGTTCACCAATCCCCTTCAAACTAACCTGGCCATCTGTTTTATATATACATCTTCCTATAATGTAAATCCATAGCATATTTAAGTTGTCCAAATCACAGAATAAAACTGATTTTCCAATGGGTTTTTTGATTGGTTTTCTATTTGAAAATTTTTTCTGTTAAGGACTTGAAAAAAAATGTGAATTGTCTAAGAGAGAAGAGTTAGACTTAAAATGAAAAAAAGTAAGAAAAAATGCATTATTTTTTGGAAATGAAATTTTTTGAGGGACGGAAAATCAATTAATATCAGCCTGTTTCAAAGCTAAATCTGTAAATTAATTATTGGAATAACGCCTTGGTGGATCTACAAGTCTTGGTTTCCATGTTCACTCAGGTATTGGGTGATGACACAGGCTGTTTATGTCTTGCGCTTATAATTACTTTTTTAAATATAAAATTAGGGAAGGAGATATGGAGATCTCTTGCTTGGTTTGGAATATTAGAGAAGGGGACGGTCATATACAGGAAAAATTAAGATTTTAAATGGAATAAACTGGTAAAGTTTCAATTGAAAAGTGTACTTCCATTTCCAGACAATTAACAACTTTTAAATAACAGAATAATAATTTTAATTTATTCCTGGCAATTAAAAACTTTTAAATAACAGAACAAAATTTTAATTTATTTAATGACTAACGGAAAAGTATAGTCTCTTGTACAATTTCTCTAATTTCTAGGTCTTATTGTAAGATGTTCAAATGAGCTAATATAATTGAATGTTTAAAATATATTCTTTTGACAACGTTAGGAAAAAAAAAAAAGAACGTGAATTGAATTTAAAAATTTTACCTAAAAAAATAATATTAACCAATTGAAATATCGCCTAAATGAGGAATTGAATGTGAATCATTTTGTATTTGAAAAAGAAAAAGAAAAAGTTCAAAAAGGTTAATTCAAGACATGCAGGACTCAATGCCAAGACCAACCAGGCAACTTTGAGAACATGCCAATTGGACAAGAAGTTAGTTGATGGAGTCCTACATTTGTGCTTCAATAGAGAATGATCCAACACCCGGGCTTTGACCAGGTATGATCTCCACCATTTCTGGCAAATATCAATCATATCTTCCCCAGCATTGCAATATTCCATTTCTTGGTCTTTCAGACATGGCTTCCATTTCTCTGGCTGCATATTCAAGATGAACAAGGAGAAAATGGCATATTCATGCCATGTTCTTTTGAGGGCTAATAAATAATGATTGAGAGATAGAGTATACAGAAGAAGAAGGAGGAGAGAATGTTGCACAGAGCTGCAAGAAATGCTTATTCATGGTGGTGGGCTAGCCATGTTAGAACAAAGCAGTCAAAATGGCTGGACCAGAATCTGCAAGGTGACCTTTTCTTTACTTGACTTGTCTTGAGAGCATCTTTTTGAATTCTGGGCATTTTTAGAAAGTTCAACTTCAATTCTTTTTCCTTGCCTAATCTTGTATTGTAAATCTAGGTGAAACTAGCACCATAATGTCTGTAAGGGCTGTAAAATGCAGAATTACCCATGCTCCACTAAACGCTTGTGGTTCAAGAGCTGCAAATTTCAACCAATTTTAAGATTATTAGATCAAGAAGAAATGTTTTTACTACATATCATCACAAATAGGAAAACAGGTATTTTGATCTTATATTAAGTGGTCATTTATCTGCTTGTGATGCTCATACTACGGACGCTATGAGATCCATCTTCTGCAATGAAATTTCGTAGTCAAATGTTGTTAAGAGATTGTTTTGGCTCAATCGATGTAAACCCTAGTTGAGGAGATTATGTAAATTACAACATGCATATTTTGAGTTGATCCTAATTTACAGAAAACTAAGACTCAAAATGTAATTCAGTTAACTGTTTGGTTGCAGATATGGAAGAGAAGGTTGAATATATACTTAAAATTATTGATGAGGATGGGGATACATTTAGACAGAAGGCTGAAATGTACTACCGAAAGAGGCCGGAAATTGTAAATTTTGTTGAAGATGCTTTCAGGGGATACAGGGCTTTAGCCGAGAGGTATGATCATCTGTCAAAAGAGCTTCAGAGTGCCAATCGAGCTATTGCTGCTGTTTACCCTGAAAGGATTCCTTTTGAAATGGACGAGAATTATGATTTTAATGCAGGGAAGTTTACTTACATGGCGTTGCCTTCAGATGAATCCAATATGCTCTCTAGAAAACCTCCTGCCGCCCCAAAATTAAACATCCCCAAAATTCCAACAGTTTCAAAGAAAATTTCCAAGGCACCCACCAGACTAATGTCGAAGAAGGGGCTGCTAAAGATTAATGCTGGTGACGGAGCAGATCCTGTTCCAAATTCAGGGTTGAACAGGTCTGAGGCACATCAAAAAATTGATAAGCTTCAAAAGGATATTTTGGCCCTTCAAACTGAAAAGGAATTTGCCAGAAGTTCCTATGAAAGTGGGCTTGAAAAGTACTGGGACATTGAGAAGCGGATTACTGACATGCAAGCGGAAGTCAGTGACTTACAGGATGAGTTTGGGATTGGAATGGTCATGGAGGATGATGAGGCTAGAACTCTTATGATGTCTGCAGCCATAAAGTCATGCCAAGAGACCTTGAGTCAGTTACAGCACAAACAAGAGCAAGCAGCTGATGTTTCCCGTATGGAGTTTCAAAAGGTTCAAGAAGCCCAAGAAAAGTTCATGAGACTAAAAGAGAAACTTCCCTGCAACCAGGCAGATCTGCAGGAGCCCTTGGAAGAACATGGGGTTTTAAGCCTAAACTTGGAACAAGATAACTTGGAGCATGAAGACAGCTGTGCGCAGCAAACCATCAATGACTTGGAAATATTGCATAGAAAAATGGAGGAGGAGTTGCAAGCTGATTTAGGAAATTCTCTTTCCATTTCTAGACTTGCAGAGAAAGTGGATGAACTTGTGGACAAGGTTATAAATTTGGAAAATACAGTATCTTCTCAAAGTGCTCATGTGAAGAGATTAAGGTCAGAGGCAAATGAGTTCCATATGCATATTCAAAGCTTAGAAGAGGACCAGAAAACACTAATTGACGGCTCAAGCAGCAAGAGCAACAAGATAAGAGAGCTGGAAGAAGCGCTGAAGAGAGTTCAGAGTCTCGATCTACACATTAAACAAGAAAACAACCATCTCCAAACTCGACTCATCAAAGCAAGTTATAATCTTGATTATCTCTCAGAAAAGTTGCTGAATGTGAAACCGGATCAAGAGGATGAAAATAGGATTTTGTGCACTCAAGCTACAGATGTTTCAGGTGTCGGTCCAATGAAGCAGATTCAGTTGCAGGAAGGGGTGACCACTAACAATTTACCAGAAATTTCTAATATAGAAGAGGTACAACAGGAAACTAATATGCTGGAGCAAAATACTAGCAATGTTGGGGAGCCAGAGTACCTTGCACAAACCATCTCAAGTTACCTGCAAAATCACAAAGTGATGGTCAGTTCAGACGACAATGGAGGACTTGGAGTTCCAGGAATGGAGGTTATAATTACTTCTGGTGGCACGTTGGTGGTTTCAGACGGTGAGGCAGTGCTTGAGGATGTGAACAGAGAAGGCAACTCCAGCAGAACTGAGTCCACCAAAAATGAACTGTCCAATAGAACCAAAAGCCAACTGAATTTTGCATCCGAAGGTACTATTATGAAACCAGAAGAATGGTTCGGGGAAAACAAAGACAGGACAGTCCGTGGATATGGTGCAATGGTTGTGCAGAAGCAAGAAAAAGAACATAATCGTTGGGATGGCAGCACGTCAGGAAAGGAAAATGACAAAAGCTTTTTCTTGGCAAGCCAACAGATTAACGTCAATGATTTTCACAGAATACCAGCTTCTTCAGAATGTAATGATTCTTCTGAATGCAAAAGAGAAGATATTATTCTGTCTAACCAAGGTAATGACCTTGACAACCAACTAATAAAATATCCTTTCGAATCTGGTCGTAGTGGTTCTTCAGAAAGACGTTTCAAGGAAGAGCACTCTGTTACAGCTCCTTGTGATTTATTCATTGGAAGGGATATGACAGCAGAAGCCCCAGAAGGCAACTTTTTTCTACCCGATAGAGGTAATCACAGTGATCTCTACCCATCTAAAGGTCAAGTAGGATATCTTCTGGATGTCAATCCAGGGAGGTCTGAAAGTAGAGATTCAATTATTCCAGCCAAAGGTATGGAAATGAAACACGTAGAAAACAAAGGAGAAATTCCTGGTCTTTGTACTTCCGCATCTGCAGAAGAGAGCCACTCCAGGTCTCTAAGAATGCATTCTAGTAATGACCACGGCAATTCACCAGAAGGTCCAGGGGAAGCTCTTCTTCGTGATGGTTTAGCAGGAAAGTCAGATGAAATTAGGTATTCAACTATTCCTGCTGAACATGTGGAAATGAAAGATGAACCAAAGAAAAGTGAAACTTTTGGTCACAGTAACATCAAGGCGGCAGATGAAAACAACTCAAGATGGCAAGGATATCTCTCTGGAGAAACAGTTGTTGACAAGGAATCTGGCATAGAGGAGGAAAAGAATGATATCCCCGCTAACTTGAGCCCAGAAAAACCTAATTCCGGTTCCAGACATCCTAGTTTGTTCACCCAGCCTAAGGATCTTCCAATGATTGATCGAGCGAGAAGCACTCCAGAAACCAATCAACAGCAGGAAGGGTTTAACCTAAGTGAAAATAGAACAGCAGATCCTAATAATATCTTGACTGTCTCAAGAGATGTGGAAATAGTACAGAATGTGAAACAAAGCAGCCTTCCAGATCAAGGTACCCTGGCCATGCCAAGTAAGAAAGAATTATAATTTAAATCTCTTTCTTTGCAGTAACAAATAGTTCTCTTGCAGGCAGTGATCGTGAACCAAAGAAGCAAAGTGTCCTGACAGCGCCAAGTGAAGTCACTAGAGATGAATTTGACCTGCAAGAAGATGATCAGCCCAATTGGAGAGAACTATTTCTAAATGGAATAGATGACAGGGAGAAGATCCTATTACAGGAGTACGCATCAATTCTTAGGAATTACAAGGAAGCAAAGAAGAAGCTCAATGAAGTAGAGAAGAAAAAACGGGCTAGTCTTTTCCAGTACTGCATACAGATAAAAGTCCTCAAGAGTTCCAATACCGCAAAGGATGCAGAGATTCAGTCGCTACGGGAGAAACTGAACTTATTTCAGGAAAATCAAGATGAGACTGCAGAATCAAAAGAAAGAGATACAACAATAATGACCCCCCATGTTTCTAATGATCAGTCTTTGGATAGAGACCTGATGGGACTCCATGATTTGTCAGGTGAAGCGGCTTATGAATCCACAGACACAACAGAAGAATCATCTAGACTAGAGCAGCCAGAGATCTTCCATATAGAAGAGGATGAAGGTATCAAGGTCAAAAACGTAGATGAATCTACTAAGGTTTCTATTATTGAAGAAAAGATTCGCTCAGACATTGACGACTTGCTGGAGGAGAACCTAGAATTCTGGATGAGGTTCAGCACCTCATTCCAACAAATACAGAAGTTCCAAACTACAGTCAGGGATCTGCAAGGGGAGGTGGCTAAACTGAAGGAAACGAAGCAGAAAGGTGATACCACAAATCATCAGTCACTCAGCTCAGATATCCGTCCAATATACAGACACCTGACAGAAATACAAACTGAGCTCTCACTGTGGTTAGATCACAACGGGGTCCTCAAAGACGACCTAGAGAATAGATTATCATCTCTGTCCAGCATACAGGAAGAGAGAACAAGATTGTCAAGTGCAGGGTCAAAAGAAGAAGTAACCGAGCTTGATGACTACCAAGCTGCTAAATTTCAGGGTGAGGTTCTAAATATGAAACAGGGGAATAATCAGGTTGCCAGTGAACTGCAATCAGGTCTTGAACGAGTGAATAATCTGCAAGTTAAGATTGAGAAGACATTGAAAGAACTTGATGATGAGTTTGATGTTTCCGCTAAGAATCTGCAATCCAGGCATACAGCAGTTGGCTCCAGGATCCCATTGAGGTCTTTCTTGTTTGGTGTGAAGCTAAAAAAGCAGAAGAGAGCCTCGTTCCTTGCCTGCATAAGTCCAGCACTTCACAAGCAGCATAGCGATCTCACGGCTTTACCATTATAGTGTTGTTCTTTCACTTTCTTTAGAATTAGCCAGTGTACATTGTTTACCGTTGTTGTTAGAAGACCTTATTTTAGCATCTTCTAGTGTCTCCTTTCAGCACATAGACGCCGTTGGCTAGGTAACGATATGTCAACAAGTATTGTAGATGACAGATTTTATACATTCCTGAGTGCTGTGAATGGTCAAATTCAACGAAATCCAAGGAGATATCATGAGATTGATGCTCAGAAGGATCAGTTTTACTCCGGAGTTTTTTATTGATTCATCAACAAATCTTCTACTTGAAACTAGGTCCATAACAATAACAAAGAATGGCTTCAAATTGAAGCTCAAAGATGGTTAGCAGACACAAAAAGGAAATGAAATTTAAACAACTAGAAAACAAGATACATCCCCAAAGAAGAGTTGGGGAAGTATAAAAGATTTTCCTTCATTATAAAGAACACAATTTGGACAAAAGCTTCTCCGCTAGAATTTTGTAGTTGGAACTTCTAAAAGCTTTCATTTACAAATTAAGCAACGTGTACCATGGAGACAAAGAAAAAACATATTGCAAATTACTGCTTACATATTTTCCTATCTAAATGATGGAAGCTGCTTCCTGCAAATTTACATACAACCAGAAAAGGGAGAAAAATAGAGATGAAAAATACACACCAGGCATTCTACGGTTATCAATTCAAAACAGCTAACGTCACACTGTAACACCATTACCGGTTCCTCGTTGGCAATGACTTTTTCCCCCCTCGTTCCCGTCTACAACCATTTCTTCTGGGCCCTCTTTTATCTCTGATACACTTCCATTTTCATTAATTTCGTCACTTGCAGAGGGTGTTTCGTGTTCAACTGGCAAAATCATTAACTTGTCATTTCCGTTGATATCATGATCACCATTGCCAGCTGCCAGACCTGAGCCTGGGAAATCATCAATCTGATCTTGCAATTTTGAAACATTGGCTGCACCAGAAACCTTATCTCCTTCAGCTTGCTTTCTTAATGACTTCCTTAATATAGGAGTTTCACCTCCCTCTACCTGATCTTCCATTGAATTTCCTGAATCATCCAAATCCATGGGTGTGTTGCCCAAAACAGCATTTTGATCCCTTTCCATTTGCTTACTTGGCACTTTGCCTGTAAAATCAGCTTGACCTTCCAGGCCAAGCTCTTTTATTGTCTTAGCTGCATTAAGGGAAGATTTTTCGACAGTTTGAGCATCAGACACCGAATGGACGACAGAATCCGCATCAGTTTTTGTCTCAGTTGGTGTACTTAAATCTGAAGCAGCGGCAGTTGAGTTAACCTGAATTAAAGTCGATGCAGGTTTTGCACAAGGGCCTTGCATTTGATGAGTTCCGCAAGGTTGTGAGGCATTCACTGGGGCTGTGGGGTAAGAAGAAAGTGGTCTTGATGCCAGGCCAGTACGAATATAGTGCACATTACTGGGAAATGAAGATGCACTTCCAGCAGTAGGTGGTTTAATCAAAGAACACGCAGGCATGATATGGACAGCATTCTTAGATTGAGCAGCCTTAAAGTGTGATGCAACGTCTGATGGCGTACCAATGCGGGCACCAGCAACAACTGCCGTAGCTTTAACCAATGAATCAGGACTGAGAGTAGACTTAGAGGCTATTGAATCTGCATTGACATTAGGCTTTGTAACCACTGATTCTGGGCTCGGAGTAGTCATCACAGATGGTCTTTTTGGGGCTACTCGTGCTTTTGATGACCCTGATGCTCCTAAGGCTGTTGTTGAAACAGAATCATGCTGAGTTGGAGGCAGGGATTGGGTACCACTGGATGAAGTTTCAGTACCAGCAGGTTGTCCAAGGCTATCGTGTGCAGCATTTGAATTTACTCCTAAAAAAATTCAACCAGATATAACAAAATGTTGCTGAGAAAAAAAAAAAACACGTACCAACGGCGATTAAAATACACTTCAAACAATTAAAATCTTACTTCACTCATCTGGAAGAGAGCCAAAAATGAAAAATAAAGAAACTCTTGGTACATATTCAACTAGTCTGACACTGTAGACCAAATACAAGACACTAGACCATCTTCCTATTTAAACATCTTATCCTAAATAATAAAAGTTATGGAGCATAGAGCTTTGATATGACACTGGGCATTGAGAAGTGCAACCCAAATTTACTACATGAGCCATATATCAAACCGAGCAAATATAAACATTATTATTGAACACACATTTTCCTTAAAGAATAACTATTCCACTGCCAAATACCAGCTGTTAGGAAGTGACACATCTTTTCATTCATGAAGGAGAGGCCAAATACCTATACCATCAAATAAAAGACAACAAAACAAGAAAAGTTTCAAGGCTAAAGTCTCAGTAAAGCACAACATAACAATTACCCATCAAAATGATAACAGAATCGAGAGTGCATCAATTTCTGATAGCCCTAGGTATTAAGGAACCATACAAGTATAAAGAAATGCAGAGAAAACTACCTTTAGCAATTAAGCAAGCTGGCATCGTGGACTTCCCCACAGCCATATCCACTGCCCTTCGAGCAGCCAGGTGAACATCAGAAATCTGTGAGCCAGTTCCCACTTTCACATTTTTTCTTTTCTTGATGACGTTCCACCTCTGCCAAAATTGATAACAAAATTTAATAAGAAACTCGAGCGAAAATCAAGACCAATAACATTTGTGATCGACAGAAACACAAGATAGACAGACTGGGAATCCAAAATGGTGCACCTATGTGTGCTACTCAAATGTTTTCTTTCTTCGTAATCGGTTTAGAAAACCTTTATCAGAATATATATATATATATATATATATATATATATATATATATATATATATATATATATATGTTTACATAAACATCTAATTACATAAACATCTAATTACTACTCCGTTGCCGGGATTTGAACCCCGAAAACCTGGGCAAAAACCCAGACATCCTAACCATACTAGATAACAACGGATTTCGGCAATATGATTGTCAATAGCTTTAAAATTGATTAATACTCGAACAGGATAGCAAAACTATACTGGTCAAAAATTGAGGAAATGCGTTGATCACCTTATCTTGATATTAAAATGCAGTGAAATGTATAAAACATCATAGATTGATAAAATCAAATACCTAAGCGTACTTCTAAACTTACTAAGGCACATTAGAAGCTAGAAAACTGAAAGACACTTTATTGAATAACTTAGGGCGTATTTGAATTGGATTTTTGTTTCAGTTGAATTGTATTGGGAATCGTAAGAGTGAATTATTTGTGAGAGGAGAAGTGGGACTCAAAATGAAAAAAGTGAAAAAAAAAGTGATTTTTTTTGGGTTTGAAAGCCAATCCAAGATCACCCTTATTTTCACAATGCTTCTCCATGAGTCCATTTGCAGACAATAGATTTTGTAAAAATATATAATCCTTTTTACTTGATTTTCTCAGAGAGTTACTTGTTGATTCCTAGGTCGATTCTTTGAGGAGTTAAGAAATCAGCTTTGACATCAAAAAGCAGTCGAATAACATAGAAAAGCCATCTGCCTGTCATTTCAATGAAAATGGTAAAATGACCAACATCTAAAATCAGAAGATCATGCTTCCAGATAGTAATATTTTTACCAGAAAATATATATTCTATATATTAGACAGATCTTTCCATCTCAAATGGCCGAACCTATGACACCCGAACTTCACAAATCTGGGAGCTTCCAGAAGCTTTCAGCTATCAATAAAAAGTAATGGGTAAAGTGTCCTGCCAACCCTTGGAACTTCTCCAGATTTTAATTTTTTCCCAACTAAAAAATGTCAAGTATGCGTCTTCTAACTTACGAAATGTACTGAAAATTGTCCTCCTGTCAGTATCACTGTTAAGTGCTATTGGAAAATGCACACATACGCTCACATTACCACTTATGGAGATATTTTTGTCAAGTAAATTGAGTTCATCTTTCCTTTTTCCTCCTTTCCCCCGTCTTTTTCCTTATCCCTTCTTCCCTCTTTCTCAGTTCTCCATCCCCATGTCCGACACCCACCATCACGACTTCAACTCTGCTGCTTGCATCCCCAAACCCCATCTCCGTAGCCAGCCAACCTTCTCCAGCCCACCATCTCTGTCCCCAGCCTTTCCCAGCTCAGCCTGCCACCCTTTCTCAACACTACCACTGCAACTTGCTACTGGGCGCCACTACCCTCACACCTTGACCCTTCTGATCTCCAGGCATCACCTCGGTATAGCTACCCCCTCTCCTACCCTTTCTATCTCCATAGCCAGTCGTCATCTCTGAGCTAATCAACCCCAAACCTTCCTATTTTCAGAGAGAATTATTTGGGAACAAGAGATTCAATTTGGACATCTTCGGAGGTTGGTAACTTCGATTTGATATATAAGTTTTGGAGTTTGGTTACAGATGGCAACATGGATTTTGCGAAGCCACTAAGATTGATGTCCTGTGCTAAATTTTAGCTATCTTCTAGTGATTTAGGTAGCGTAATTGGGTTCTATGCGACAGGAAGAACAGAACAGTGTAAGATTAGTTAGATTTTAGACGGCCCTATGACTACCGGTAGATCACCCACAGTGGTGATCAGTCTGTCAGTCGTAAGTGACATGGAGGAGGAAGAAGAAGAGAAAAGAGAAAGAGAAATGAAAAAAGAAAATAATAGGTTTATAAAATGTATAATAATGGATAACATATATTTGTTTTTATTTTTTCATTTAAATAAGAGTGGAGTATTTATCTATGATTTTTCAATAAAGATTGAGAGAAGGGAAATAAGGACATAAAAAGACTAAGATATCCTCAAAAATATTATTAAATTTACTTAAAATGACTAAGGCAACCCCAAAAATATTTTTAAGAAACCCTAACAGCATTGCTCCTGTTAGTCATTAATGGCTGGAATTGATGAAGGGGCAAGTTTAGATACATTTTGAAAGTCCAAGGGAGGGCAAAAACTAAATTCCAGAAAAGCCCACAGGTCACTGAGACACTTTACCCAAATAAGAAGCAATACTAAAAGGGAAGGAAGAATAGCGATATCTTAAATTAAATTAAATTGAAGTTCCTAGTATCAATGACTTCAGGTTTAAAGCTTAAAAAATTATCTATACTTTTTCCAGGAAAAAGCTAGAATAAACATTTTCCACTTAAGTTCACAAGTGTGATAGCAAAGGGCAACCACCCAAGAGGATTCATTTTCAGCAGTAACTAATCTATTGGCTAACTTAGTCAAGCATATCCCATGATAACATGCTTGGAATCCTTTGGTTAAACAACCCATCATCAGAGGCAACCTCCAATTTCAGCTACTACTTGAACATGCTATTCCCCTCCAAACCTGTATCAGAAATACTTACACTTTCTAAATCCCAACCTGTTAATTAGATAGCTTTTCTTATGCGCAAAGAAGCATTTCAACTATATCTATCTCCTCTTAGGAAAAGAATTGGTTTCTTACACATCAGTCTGGTTGTGGGGGATTACATAATTGATTAGGTCAAACAAATACAAAAATAACTGGACCAGATCACAAAGCACAAAACTTTGTGAGAAAGAAAAAGAACCTGAGACAATTGTGAGGCAGTACTATCACCCTTAAAGTCTCCTTTCAAAATATTTGCCCAATTTCCTTCACCACATTTTTTTACAGCCGCAATAAGCTCATCGTCCTCTTCAGTAGACCATGGTTTTCGTTTCCGTCGAGGCAAATTTGCATTTGCTGCTCCATTAGAATCCAATCCTTCAGCATTTGCATTAGAAGGAATTGGCTGCTTCTGTACAGAAATTGGAATAGTTATGTTTGTCCCGATGGTGCAATTAGTAGATTGTGAATTCTCTAGAGCTTTTGACATCTGGCCTTTGGGTATGCTTATTGTCAATGGAGCTTCAACTGTTGAGCCAGTTGGATCATTCGATACACCAGATGCAATCAATACCTATTCCAGTCAAGTTTTCCCAAAAAGAAGAGTAGATAGGAAGTTTAGCTCCAAATAGGGAACATCTGACAATCTGAAATTGAATATAGCTAATACTCCCTCGGTCCCATTTCATTTGATAGTGTTTGACTTGACACGAAGTTTTATGCAAAAGTTTGAACTGTATTATAAAAGTAATATAGTATAATAAAAAGTTAAAAACATGTTGGCCAAGGTACTTTATGTCAAATCTAAATATACAAAAGTAATGTATAGTGAGGTTAGTAGTTGATTGATAGTATAAAATATATTAAAATGTTTCCTTTTATAGAAAGTGTCAATTATTTTGGAACATCTTAATATAGTAAGAAGGTCAAATGAAATGGGCCGGAGGGAGTATGTGCTTACAAGCAAAATTGCAGATTGTAGCCCACTGCAAAAGGAGCATAGTAGCATCAAAGTACAACTGTCACCTAGCAGAGGTCAACTATGGATTCTCTTACTCAATATCAAGAAAAATCATGAAACCTTCACCAATACCATGTAGACAAGAAAAGCAACTGCCAAATCATCTTTTAACACGTCTCAGCAGCCAAAACAGAACATCTGATCATCATGAACGAACGAAACAGATCTTCTCTCAGAAGTTGTGAAGACCAGATATAAAAATAAATCACCACTCCTATAATGTACTGGTTTAAAGCCAATAGCAAACAGTTCGTAGAATTTCTTCCACAAAGGTTGTTTTGTTCAAAGGGAGGATAAAACCTTAGGTGGCCAAGTTCGTTTCTGCCTGTCGGCTCTTTTACTGCTTATCTACTCAAAAGTCATGAATCTTGCAAAGAGGTTAGAAGCATAAAATTTTCCTGTCATATTACAGGATCACCTCATGTTGATAAATAAAACCATGCTTTAGGTTATAACTGTCTGTCCATAGGAACTACCTTTGTACTACACCAAAAAAGAAGCATTCAAATCATAAAAGAATATCACTTCCATGCAAGAAAATTTGAAAACGCCCATTTCATGAGAAACTTAGAAGAAAAAGCCATGGAACCTTAAAAGACAAACGGCATGAACGAGCATCAAATGCTATTTTCCAGAGATAAATTCTACCTTCACACATGCAGCAGCCTCTGCTGAAGCTTCACTGCTTACAGCAGGAAAAGCTTCCAGTTCACATTCTAAGTCACTATCATCATCCTGCCAAATAAAAATACAGAGAAGTTGAGTCCAAATTGATCATCAATTCAAAATAAGAATACTGTTGCTAGAGCACTGATTATAACATGCACATTCTACACGATCAGCTCTCTATATACAAGTACAAAAATATCCATACACAAAATCATGAATCTTCATTTACAAACTAATGCACGATGCACAATCTGCAAGCCCAAACTTCCGATCTCAAGAACTAAATCACTTTCCATTCGTTTTGTTAAAATGATAATAATAATTTTAAATAAAAAAAGTCGCATCCATAAATCATCTACCAGAGGTTGGGCAGCATCGTCAAGCCTATCTATCAACGAGTCGCGATAAGCCAAATGACGCCACAGCATTTGGTACTCTCTGGCATTCGAAATTCCTGTGGTGGTTTTCTTCACCATCGCATTCCAATCAATCTTCACATCTTGCACCTGCTGCGCCACCTCTTGCAACAAAGCCAGCACCGTCGTGGCAGTATACCTTCAATCCAGGAACAGAGAAAATCAAACTTTATCTGTTTAAGAAACTGGAGAACTTCCACCGAGAACTCAAACAAAATGTGAACTGACCTCTGTAAAACAGTAGAAATATCTTCTTCGCTAACAGAATTCTTCTTCTGCCTCTTTGTTGATCTCTCTACCATTTTGAATTTGTTTCTGGAATCGACTAAACTTGCATGCTGAGATTTTACTGTTTTCCGGATTTGTTAAATCAAAATTCTAAAACCCTAGAGAGAGAAACAGAAGGTTTAAGGGAAACAAACAGAGGCGGACGGAGAGGGAGGGAAAGCCAAAGAAGATGATTTACACGACGACGTATTAGGTGAACGGAGCTGGAGCTGCGTGACCGACCGTTGAAGAGCGTAGACGACGCGCGATCCGGAAATTCTGACGGAAGAAACGCAGCGGAGAGTTGGAGTAGAGGATGCGCTGTGCGCGTGACGAAAGGAATAGGAAGGTATTTGGGGCTCAAGAAACCGAGTTTCCAAACGATCTTCGTTTTTTATTAGTCTCGAGTTCAGTAAATATAAATGTTGTAAATTATTTTTAGATAAATCGGTAAATTGAATCGGAAGTTATTTCTTTTATCTTAATTAAAACTTTTTTCTTATAATTTTAATCTCTATAATTTTTCTTTAAAAATAATAAATTTACTATCAATATTATAGTAATTCTGATAATTTTAAATACGTGCAGTCACATGACTTGAAACATAATATAATAATATTTATATTTAAAATTTTTTATTTTAAAATTTTTAAAAAAATTATTTATAAAAAGTGAGATCGAAAAAAATTTGTATTGAATTTCTTAATAGAACCAATCCAAGTAATTAAAGATAAATTTATCAAATTAATAAATTTTCCAAAATATGAACAATATATATGCATACCTTGTGCTTGCACTATTGTAGAACGCGAGCGACCATTCGCACCGGTTATATCTATCACTATAGAGAAAATATTATGAGCTCATACTGCTTAAGAGTGTGATTAAATAAATTTTAATTTTATAAATATTAATAAATTATTTATAAAAATATTATACTTAAAATTATATATTTAATTTTAAAATAAAATATTATCCAAATATAAACAATGCACCAGTACTCGTTATCTTCTCAGCTGATGCAACTTCAGAGATCATGAAAACCCACGACGTCAATACTCTTCTGGATGATGTAATACTCACATGGATGATGACAGTAATATAATTGGCAATGCCGCTATTTATTTATTAAAAATAAAAAATAAAAAAAGAGGCCAAACTCGAGTATGTCGGCTGCCAAGGACGTCGCATTCTAACCTTACGGTGGATATTGCAGGCAGGCAATCAAAATTGGTAAAAGAGTTCGGCCCAGATAAATGCTTCTTTAGAAATTAGAAGTAGGTAGAAATATTAGGCCCTCAAACGGAACCCAACCTCTGTAGCAGTAAAAGGGATTGATTGTCCGTGAACTTCATTTCTGCTAACCCAATCATCATTATGATTAACCTCCAAAAATCCCGGAATGGCATCACCAAAATCGCTTTAGAATGATCGACTTTGGTAAAATATTCATGAACGTATCAAAATACAGGTCCAAATAAATAAAAAATAAGAAAAAAAAAGATACAGTACCATTTTTGGTGCTGCATTGGCATTTGGCAAGTGTTATTACAGCTACAGTACCCAAGCGATGTATTAAATCCTGTTCTCTCACACCCACAATCCCCCTCCCCACCCCAAACAAGGGGAAAAAATGGGGGAAAGACGCATTGAATGTATTGAATCCATTGAAAAGCGAAGCAGGCACTATCTGCACATGTCCTTCAGTTCCGCAAGCATGTTCCTCCGCTCCAACAGAGGATGAACGAGGAATTGAAGATGGAAGAAACGCATCCGAGAAACAGACTAACAAAATCATATAATTAACCCTCAATTTCAATCAAGAGCATTATTCTTAACTTCCCTTGTTTACACAACTATTGTTACAAAACCATGTAAATTATCCTACACACTTGCTGCTCTGACATCAGTCACTAACTAGTATGGTGGTGTCCTTGGTATCGTTTATCAATCTGAAGCTAAGTGAGGGAAAAAATCCAGGCACGAGGTATATTATGTTTTTTCTTTCCCCAGTAGAAAAGAAACCCAGAACCTAGCAAACAAAAATTTGAAAGGTCACCAGGCATTTAGACCTCACGTTTTTACTGCTGTTTGTCATCCCTGCCTCTGGCACCCGACACAATAGGGAGGACCTCGATAAACAGGCTTCAAATATGGAAGAAAAAAGAATTTCTGGGCTCATAAGTGCTGCACCAAGAATTTCTACAAGGAACTATCACCAAACATCCCTCAAATATCGGCCATCCATTTGTAGTTTCTTCACAATGGCCTCCGCCTTAGAGGAATCCACCTTCTCCTGAATTCACAGATAAACAAAGATTATGCTAGAGTGATTTAGAAATTCCCAGCACTAAGAAAAGCATTCTTTCAGTGACGTAGCTTTTTCCACAGAGTCCAGATTACTTGCACAGTATAACCAACATTCTACAATATCTTTCACCTCATAAGATATATGAGTGGGCTATTCTTTAGAACTCTCTTGAGCACAGAAAATATGGTTCAGTGATTTAGCATTATGTGGAACTAGATTATTAACACAAATCAGTTCACCCTCAGCTCATGCAATTACTGCTGTTTTTGTTTAACAGAACCAAATGGTAAAATAGGGTACTTTGTTACTCTAGTCTCAAGTTTCAATTGATTTAATTACAAAAGTTGAATTATCACATATCGGAATGTTGAGCAATTACTTGTTAGAAAAATCAGCTGGATGAAACTTGATCAGGACTTCATGTTGAATCAATTTAGAGGGAAAAACAAAAAACTGCAATGAAAATAAAATTTCTAATTCCACCAACTTAGGAGGGTTCACAGGAAAGAACTTCCCTGTTAGCACCAAAGCCAGAACACAGAATAGAAGATAGGAAATAAATCAAAATAATAACTTATTCTTCTAGATTTGTTCCTAATCTTCAAAAAGCATGGAAAAACACAGGAGAGCATAGGTGTACTTCACACAAAAACTAGTTGAGTCATATAGTGTAGCACCTAACATCCATGAAAGACCAGAAAAGGGGTGACTTCTCAAAGGGATAGATGAAACAAGTGCACAAGAGAGCAATGGATGGAAGTGCCCCCCCCCCAAACCCAAAAGAAAAGCAGGTATCAAACTAATATGGTATTTTCCTAATATAATCATATGCACATAAGCACACATGGGCATGTCAGAGGAAGAGAGCATTTACCTGCTCCTGGACAATGGTATGCAGTGTACGATGTACGTCTCTTGCCATCCCTTTGGCATCACCACAAACATATAGATACCCTTTCTGGGAGATCAAACTCCATACTTGGGCAGCCTAACAACAATGAGCAACAAAAGTAACGTGATTGATTTACATAACAAGCAGCTACAACTCAGGAGAATCTACTGACCTTGTCCATCATCTTATGTTGAACATATTCCTTTTGTGGACCCTCCCTTGAAAAGGCAATAATCAACTCTGATATGACACCTTGAACCTCAAAATTTCTAAGCTCATCCTCATAAATGAAGTCCTGCGGTCAGATATGAAGTTAAAAAGTCAGGGAGAAGTGTCTTTGATTAGATAATAATAATTTTTTGACATTGCCAGGGTAGATTGCAAAATTTGATACCATTCTGCGATTTCTACAACCAAAAAACAATAGAGCAGGACCGAGTTGAGTGCCGCCTTCTTTCAGGACCAATCTTTCCTGGAGAAATGGAACCACTCATTCAGATCCTTTTCATCAAACAAGAAAGATCAAGAAACTGAAGTTTTAAATACCTGTAAGAATCCTCTAAAAGGAGCCAAGCCAGTTCCCGGCCCAATCATGATAATTGGAATTGAAGTATCAGCAGGTAATTTAAAATTAGATGTCCTGATAAAAATAGGTGCCTTGCTACAGTCAAGTCCTCTCTCCAGTGGAACTGCATTCTGTTTCAATATTCATACAACTAAAAGAATTCAGTGTCTGAGTTCACCAGTATAGCAATCACCAGCACCAAAACCAAGGCGAGGGCTAAAAGAGGAAGATTTTCAAAGACAAATAGAGAAATTGATTCTGCACTTATACTCCAACCATACCTTCATCCAGGTTGAACATACTCCTTTATGAATTCGGCCTGTAGGAGTAGGTCCATAGACTAGAGCACAAGTTACATGAACTCTATCGGAAGCAAATCTGCAACGATCAATGAGATGAATAAATTGATACGCTCATCATTGTGCTACATGGCATTTTTGTTGCATGCAGATGATTCAGATAAAAGTACTACCTTGGAGAAGATGAGATAGAATAGTAACGTGGCTGCAACCGAGGGGCTATAGCAGCAAAAAACACACCAAGGGGAGGTTTTGCTGAAGGAAACTCAGCCATAACCTCCAGGATACTTCTCTGACTTGCAACAACCCATTGTGAGAAATCATCCTAACACAGGCAGTATCAAGTTAGCACTCAAGAATAAACCAGATGCACTGATCACGAGTAATCATCCTAACACAAGGAGTATCATGTAAGCACTCCTGAATACACCAAATGCACTGATCAAATAGAACAATTATGCTTTGCTTTTTACAGCCCATCTCTATACACTATATACCAGCACAGAAAACCATAAAACAATTTCTGTTCACTATACACCAGCATGGAAACAAAGTACAACAGGAAGAAAAAGGAAGCAGATACACCAAGAGCGAACTAAGAAAATCTAACAAGAACTAGAGAAAGTAGCTCACCTTCCCCTGTGGAGATGCCAAGAACTTTAGCCTTTCTGCTTCACTAGGTTCCCTTGCATATGCACCTAAGGCAACTAAAGCAGCCTGAAAAATTATATGATTGAGATTCAAAGGGACAGCAAAATTGCCATCGGTTTGCAAACAGAAAGGGAAAGAGGAAAAATACATGCTACATTCTGATACCCAAAATCATATATTTCTAATTAAAGATGACAACAACAAAAACCAAAACATCTATGCATTATTTCAATTGGGGAGAAAAAGAAGGGAAAAGAAAAGAACCTTCTTAGGAGGATTCAGAAGATCTGCATAACGAGCAAGAGCAGTACGAAGACTGCAAGGGCCTGGAAAGGGAGGTGGCAACGAGCCTCCCAAACTCGTACCATCTTCTTTGTCAGCATGGATAGAAAAAATTAAATCTAAAGATTGGCCTAATAATTTTGCTGCTTCTTCAACAGTTTCGTCACAGTTTTCAGCATAAACACCCACATGATCTCCGGTTTCATATCTAGAAGACAGGCAATAAGGGGGAGAAGATGAATCCAAATCATACAAACATATACAACCCCATTCAGGGAAAACAGTAAAGAAAAGCAGCAAAAGCCTGACAGATGCATGAAAGGTGCAGGCTGGCTTAAGATGCCTGCTTGCACAATTCACATTCTATCGATAGAACAATCTCTCTTGATGTCACGGTCAGCTGGGGTACAAAAAACATTGCAGAATTTGTTACTTTAGTGAGGAAAGAAAAAAAAGAGGATTATCATTTTAGAAACAAGCTATTCAAAAGAAATCTTCAGAACATTCGATAAATAATCAACAAGAGTCATAAAAGATTCATCTGTTCTCACCAAGCCCAGCAATAATGTTCAATCTTTCAAAGATGAATACAAATTACTAAATAGGTTCCAGTGAAACTCATGAGGAAAAAAGAATTGAGAAAAGCTCTATAGAGATCCCAGATGCACATTACTGCCGGAAACAGAAAAATGAATCACAATTTAAGATAAAAAGCTCCGAGAATACTATGATGACCGAATATGTTCAAATGCGACCCTCCCAACCTGCCTATTCATATTTTGCATGACCATTTTTCACGTCAATTAACCTTGAAACAGATTAACCAGATTCAGAATTTTACCCCCGACCAAAAAGAATGGTGCATCCAGCCATAAAAATCTCCCCAAAATTACAATCACAGTACAAAGAATAAAAAAATAATAACTTACTTAATGCATACGCCAGAAATATCAAATTCTAGGTGAATGCATGAACGATCAGATTCAGATGTGTGAAGCTCTCTTTGAACTGCAACATTAACTCTGCAAATGCAATTCAGTGGTAGGAAGTCATCAATAAGCAAAGAAGAAGTTGAATAAAAAGAAATATAAAGACTACAAAGTGCATACATGCATGGATGATGAATATCATATGAAAGATTCCCATTAGCCATGTTTAACTGCTTATCATCATATGGTATATCTGCAGAATCATGAATCACTACTCTGTATTCAAGAATTGCAGCAGTATATGGGGTGGAAACAGTGTTCACATCATCTGCATCTCTGAGTATTTGATCTAATTCAGGCCACAGTTGATCTCGCCTAAAAACAACTTGGTTCAAAGAGTTAGCATTCTTAGAAGTCGAGCCGAAGAAACATATATTTTGAGAACATTTGATCATTGTAACATCTGGAATATAAAGCATACCAAGCAGCAAAATCATCCTCGATACATTGATCATCATCCCCAAGACCAATCGGGACCAACCTTTTTGCACCTGATAAAGCAGCAAAGTCATCTTCTACAAAGTGATAAATTTCCATTTTTCTTTCAAGTACTCTATTCTTTCTTCCTCTTTTATCTTCGAGGGTGGGGGTTTTTACTTCCAGGTGCTCTGTCTCACAAAACACAGAGGAAGGGGGGAATTATATTATGAATGAACCCATACCTTGTTCACTCAGTTGTTCATCGATCACCTTCCCAATCTGTTAAAAAAGGGTCTGTCAGACTGTAAAGCCGGAGACAGACAGACAGGCAGGCAGATGTAAAAATCTTTTGAAAATACCTTATTGAAATGTTCATATTGCCGGTTACCCAAACCAAATACACCATATGTGAGCTGCTGAAGCCAGGGCTCCCTCTCTCCCTACAGAAAATTCAAATGCCACCAACGAAAAGCTCTAGAGAAAATTAATTAAAGAGGATAATTTGACAGAAAAATTAATTCAATCTTGCAACTAACCTCAGTAAACCATTTATAGAACCTAGCAGCATTGTCGGTTGGCTCTCCATCTCCATAGCTACATAATGAATCCCGAATACTCAGACCCATATAGTTGGAGATATAGCCAAAAGTATCATAATATAAGCATCGTCTCCTCTGTCAAACACAAAGATAAACATATTCAAATAATGAAGGTAAAAGCTAGAATTTATCTCACGTTGCCACCATGAAGAATGCCAAAGTCTCCTTCTTCAATTTTTCCTCATACTGATCATCATCTGCAGCATAATCATCCTAACCCAGCCAAAAAAGAGCACCCTATCAAATTGGTTGATTTGGGCGACCTTATGAATACAAATAATGAATTCATCAAGCATACCAAGTCAATCACTTTCACAAGAGCCTTCTCATATCTTGCCTTGATCTCCTCTGCCAATGCCTAACAGTTGGACATTGCAAGAAGGTAGTTAATAGAGAATTGAAATCTAGTTATCCAGACCTAGACATACCTTTTCTCCGTTTCAGGAAAATTAACAGAAAAGATATCCAAATGACCGGTTTACTGAAAGATGTTAATAGCACACAACAGATGGGTATCATAAAATCATGCATCCGTACAAAGCCACTACACCTGAACAATTATCAAGGCAAAATGCCCCGTGATAACCTCAAGTATTGATTGCTCATGTTCTGCTTACTGGCCTACATGTTTCAAACAAAAAGGTCCTAAAGACATAACACCAATCCAAACCAATGTTTAGTGGGACCATAGTCTATGCAAAGAACATAGATGCATAAACCAAAAACTTTCTAATCTTGATGCGTTATGATAAATTATTTGGCTGCAGTGGATTTAGTAATGGTCTCCTTCATGATGAAGCCAGAAAATGTGTCGAAAGACATTTTCCACTCTAGAAAAGAAGAAGGACAGCCAGCAAGATAGATCTTTAACATTATAGAACTTCTGATCCAAGCAGCCACTTTTTTCACATTCTAGTGAAAATATTTAAAAAGATCAAAAAGAATATTGTTATATTAGCGTGACTTTAGCATGTTAACAAACAAACAATGTACTCTCTCTCTCTTGCACACACAGGATGACAGTAGGGGATCCACGAAACTACATAAATTAAGTTCTTTAATTAGAAGAGAAATTTGATATCCAGAATAACATTTCATACTAGGTTGGAATCCTGTTTCCAATCTAGATAATCCGTAATCCTACACAAAGATGCATTGTAGAAGAATGTTAACCATTTTTTTTCTAGTCCAGACAGAATAGTTAAAGTTTCTTTTAAAAACTTTCATAAAAGAAAACTTCACAGAAAGAATATGGTAGTCTGTTCTGTCTTTCTTTGGATCCCCTGAATCTCTTTCCCTTTCTCTTGTCTTTTGCTTTATCTGTCCCTTTTCTGCCCTTTCCTTTTAGGTACTGATATTGTTACCAATTAGTCATGCATCAGAAACATTTCAAAGATACAGCATTACAGATTCTCCATGCTTAAAAGAAAAAGTTTCTGTTTCCAAGGTTGTTCTTGCATCAGAGGTTCAGAAAAACCCAAATTTAATCTTTTAAGCTGAAATTTCATTGATTGTCTCAATGATAAATTGGATACCAATTCCAACAGTCCCATTTGACGTTCACCCAGCAAGAAAGAGAAAACAGATAGTTATCTTTGATTAATCACTGAGCACGCTAAACACACGCTACAGCTTAGATTCAATATTAAAAAAAAAAATGTTCTTAATCCAAATTTATCCATATCAAAATTTCACATGAAATTGAAAAGAAAAACTGCCTAAATTTTCCCAGCAAGATTCTTGCACAAAATTCAACTTAGTACTCCAGGAACCATGCAAAATATATGCTTGCTAACAGGAAAATCACATCCCAATCCTCGAATTCACATTGAACACCAAAAACACATTCCTGCATGAAAACTAACACCCAACACAAGCTCTGAATTATACCTCGATGCAAACTTGAACCACTACATAGTAGAAAAGAAATGCATATATACAACAGAAATTAAATCTCAACCGCCAGCAACAACCAGTACCATTAAAATTAAAGCCCCATCAGAATAAATTCCCCAAAAAAAAAGCCAAGATCTTTCTATATACCTTAGCAAAACCCTCAGCGGTCCCAGTCTGAGTACCGAAAAACACGGTGACCTTAACCTTGGAAGGGTCGACTTCCACTTGGTCCTCCTCCACAAAAGAAGGCACCGTCTTGGGAACCACGACGGGCTTAGTTTCTTTGCTCCGATCAGTCGATCTCTTCCAGAAGAACACAACTAAGCCCACGATCACAGCCAAGGAGGTGGTCAGCACCACTACCACTACCTTATCTTTGTCTTCCCCCAACGACACACCCAAAGCTGACTCTATTGATCTCACCAACTCCAACTTCGATTCCATCTTAGCAAAACTTCTCCTTAAACCCCTTATCCTCTATACAAACACAAGAATTATATGTATATGTATGAATGGATGGCGAGGGAGGAAGAGGAGGGGGGAGTTGGGAGCAAGCTGTTGACCCGTGGATTCAGAGGCTGGTGAATGAGGAGGAGAGAGGAGGCTCGAAATGTGGAAAGAGACCTTTTGAAGGAGAAAGAAAAAGGGTGGATCTAAAGGTATTAATAAAGTTTTTAAAATTTTTACTAGCAAATAGTTGTGGTGAAAAGTCAAAATAAGAGTAAATGTTGGGCATAGCATACGCTTTTTGTGGGGTTTAAATGACAATTGACAAAGAAGTTTCTTGGGGTTTTTTTTTATTATTTATTTTTTTACAATAATGATGTGGGATCTAGAAAATCCTACGTGGTTTGTAAGGGTTTTTTTTCCCCTTTCTATACCTTTTTTTATGCATTTTTTTTAAGTTATTTGTATTTCGAGTTTTTTTGTAAGAAATGCATGTTAACGAGTGAAAAGATCATTTTATTCCAAAGTAGAAGCATCTTGAGTTCTAGCACGAAGGGGAAAATATTTATAAATATATTACAAATTATGCAACTTTGTTTGCATTTTTTTATGCAACTTTATTTGGATCTCGATGGAATAAAAATCTTAAGAAATTATTTTAAATTTTTATAATAATCAAGTAATTGGTTGTTGACCTCCTAAAAAAAGAAATAAATAAGTAGGTTAACTTTATAAAGAGTTTAACAGGCAAGTATGGTTTATGAATTGAATTATATTAGCGAAAAATAATCGTTGAATAATTTTCAAGCTAACTATAGTTCAATTGGTAATCTAATTTGTGAATGACATTGAACAATTGGCTTACGTTAAATAGCTTTCACTAGATTAGTAATATGCTTTCAACTAAATGAAATGTGAAACTTGTTTAAATAAGTTTGTATATGAATTATGTTTAATTGAACAAAATTTTATCTTAAATTTCGTAAAAAAAATTATAAAAGGATAGTGAGACTTAATTATGTATTTAACATGATCAAACGCTGTTCAAATACTCTCTAAAAGTTGGTAAGGAAAAAATTTTATATGCTTTGACAATTTTATCCTTAAAAATTGTTCAAATAAACAGGAGTATTCTTGATTGGGCTAAAGACTAGAATGGTTAATGGTGATAGTACTACTACTTTTTTTCACTCCTGAATACATTTTGAACCATTTTGATTGAAATATATATTTAAAAAAAGCAAAAAGATTTTGTTTTACACTTTAGAAACCAACTGAACCATTTTTTAAAATTTGATTTATTCATAAAAAAATTGAAATAAACCCATCAATTATAAATTGTGAAGCATTTTTTATGGACTACATAAATTTTGCGCGGTAAATATGATCTTTAGAGCAAGAGCAAAGTTCGCATTGATGCTGAAAAGGTGATGCGATACTCCCACACTGAAAAGGTTACTTCCTTTTCCTTTCTGTGAGTCAGCAAATTGATTTTGAGTGAAGTTGGAAAATTAGATTTTGATTTGCGGCTCGCGATACTGCCAAAGCAAATTTTCTTCAGATGACGAGATTGTCCCTCTTGGTTAAATACGCATCTCTCCAGTATCCTCTTTTCCTATTCTCTCACTAATTTTCTCTCTCCTCTCGCCATACGAAACTTTCCCACTCCTCTTCTCTTCAAACTTCTCTTGTGCTTGGATTGTGTTCTACACGGAATCCAATGCAATTTCTCATCTCACATCTCACTTTTTCTCTCATAAAAAATTCTCTCTCCCGAAACCCAAGATAGAAAATCTCAAAACCAAACTCTATATAATCACACCCTTAATTCTCAAGTCTCCTGTCAATTCATCTAAGATGGACTTCTCATAGAGGCCAACTATTTAAGAATTCATGTAATTAAGGACATATCAAATGAAAATCTTTTAAACTTTTACCATTTGAATTATTATCTTGTCTCTAGAAATTTATGACATGTGAATTGTAAGATTTTAAAATGTCCCAAACCAGTTCTTGCACTGAAGTTTATTAATATAATTATTTTTTTCTAAATTTTTAAGTTGATGAAAAGAACAAGGGAAAAGCACATTGACCCGCTGGGTGTAGATTTTCCTCAATTTATTATTAAGAATAGTATCCGTAATATTTCATATGATTTTTAAATTTTATATTGAGAGTTGGTGCTATTTATTTTTTGTACTCAATCTATCCTCATGCTTGTCATCAGATGAGCAATAGATGGCTAAATTTTAGGGTTTATTCCACTTTAGTATCCTAAAGTAGACAGTGCTGTCAATTGAGTACCACATATTTTTAAATTATCAATTAAGGAAAAAATAAAGATGAAGTTTTCAAAAAATAAGTTAATAAATTATTTTTAAAAATTTAATTTAATTTTTTTATTGATTAGTTGAGTAAAATGATAAAATTAGAATATCTATTTCGATTCAAAGGGTAAATTAGACATTCATGCATTTTTAATCAAAATTATTTGGAGATCGGTTGAATTTTATTTATTAATTGATAATTTTAAAATATAAAGTGCTCAATTGACAGAGATTTTTAACTTTGGGCACTGAATTAGCATTAATCTAAGAAAGTAAAAGGCAAAAAAGACTTCTTATATTGTTTGGCAATTTAAATTGACATGCTGAGTCTTTACCTGACAATTTGGAAAAAATATAGTACTCAATTAATAGTATCTCTACTTTAGGATACTAAAGTAGAATAAATCCTAAATTTTAAGAGGATATTAAAATCTCAAATGTCTACAAATTGAATTTATAAATTCAAAGAGGGGGAAGAAAAAGTCAGACAAAAGCCTCCTTGACAAATGCTCTGCTAACAAGAAAAGAAAAATATCTTGCTTCTTCCTTCTGGTAACGATGCTCCGTTTTCTTGCTATTTTTTAGCGTTTATTTATTTGGAACAAATTGTTGTCTAAGTTGGCCGAAATATCTTTAGAATAAAAATGATTTTTTTAATTATAAATAATAAAAAAGAATGTTGGTATATTTTTAAAGAAATTCAAAATTAAATATTTAAATTTAGAAAATAATCATGTTATACCTTTCAAAACTATTTTGATTCATTTACTCAAGCCAATGACTCATTTACAATCAAACAATTCATCTTAATTTTCGTACGAATTCAACTTCAAACAGAAGAAATATATTCATCTAAAATTATTTTCCAAAAATACGCAAAACAACAAATGCAACGCCAACAAACTCAAATGAATCGTTAATAAACATTCCTTCTCCATCGTATCAAAGGAGGAGATTGTCTTCACTTTGGACAAAATTTCAACTTGATAGGGATATGATATGGGGCTCTTTGCTGCCCAACTTGTGAGTGATGGTTGTTTGGACGTGCAAGTCATTTTCTATATCCGTCACTTTTGATAGTGGTGAGACAAAAAATCACAAGACTCGTTTATTTTGTGTACAGAAATAAGACATTTAATTTGTTTGTATTAGAGCATATTGATGAAAATATTTTTGTATATATGCTAATTTTATTAGTACATTTTTTGTTCACCAAATATAGAACTTTTAATTTAAGATAAATTCCACAATTTTATAATTTCACTAGATCAAAACTTTTTCTCTCTTTTTTTTTTTTAAGTAGGATAGGAACACTTGATTATGCGAACTTATTAACTATAAGGTGAAATAGTGTATTAATTATTGGTTAAGAATATACATTAATTTTGAAAAATAAAAAAAATATGTAAAATGTGACATGAAAGTCAGTTATTGTTTTATTAATTGTTAGGAAAGGTGATATGAACATGTAAAAATTTTCACTTTATTACTATTCTCTCTATTTTAAAATATAAGTTATTTTTAATAGATAAAGTTATTTCACAATATAAGTTATTTTACAAATTTACAATGAGTATTTATTTATATTTTTTCAATTTTATTCCCTCTTTATCCGTATTTATTTTTCTCTCTTCTCTCTCTCTCTCTCTATTTATTAACAGTATAGAAGATATTTTATTTGAAAAGTTTCCTTGGTTTCACAACTTTTAATTATTGTGAAATTGAGGGAGTATAAAGTAATTTCCAATGTTTACGGGGGAATCATCCTCATCTTTATAACCTATAAATAAACAATGATTCAAAATGCCAAAAGATTTTTTAAGCATAAATCGCTTTTGTTTTCTAGATGTTCAAAAAATAGTTACACAGTTCTTTGGCTAGTATTAAAACTAGGTCTCGGTCCTTATCCCCACTCCCCCAAAAAACAAAAGGTAAAGGAAATGACTAAATGGGATTATTTGCCTTAGATAAAAGTAGAAATTGTTCGAAACTTATTATAGTAATTTCTTACCTAAGGTTGCTACCATTCTGTGAATGCAATGTGTCTTTGTTGTGGTGAATATAATAAATGCCTACCCCATCCATTTCAATATAAATATTATTATAGAAATTTTATTTTATTATAAAATAAATGTCATTCAGTAAAAACTTTATTTTATTTTCCTTATATACTCTCCTAATAAAGAAATAAAATTTGTGTTGTAAATAATGATAATTTCATATATTGTAGTATTTTAGGAGGAAAAATAATATCTAATTAAGAACAAACTAGTTAATTTTAATTAGTGTATTCATATGCATCTTAATATTTGTAAATATTTTTAAAATGATAATTAAATTGAAATGGAGTGAGTATTTTTTTGACAATAAATGTGTACTTAAAGGAACAAACCTAATGGCAATTTTCTCTCTCCACTTTCTTTGTATAGAGTTCAACTAACCTCTTCACTTTCTCTCCAATCTTCTTTCTCTTCTCCCTTATATGGAATCTTCTTTCCTCTGTTTAAACTTATCTCTCCTTCTTTCTCTCTTCAACCCTTAGCCTCTTTTTGGATTGAGGGAATGGAAGGAGAGGAGAGGAGAGGAGAGGAGTTGGATAAAAAGGAAAGGGAAGGAAAGGAGATAAGATTATACTAATTACTTTGAGTGATCAGTTAACTATGAAGGAAAAATAAATGAATGATTAATCAAATATATAAACTCTATATTTGTTAAGCGTATTTTTTACATATCAATAAAAGTTCATTAAAGCATGAATCTTTTCCTTTTATTTTCTCTTACTCTTGGATGGAAAGGGGACTAAGGCTTATAATTAGACATTATCTTTCAATTTTCCTCCTATTCCTTCCATTTCCATCCCAAATACTTAAAATCTAAACCCTCCATTTTCTCTCCTTTCCTCTCCTTTTGTTTCCCTCAATCCAAACAGAGGCTTAATGTCTCCTTCTTTTGGCCTCTCTTCCACTATCTTCTTTCTATCTCTCACCATAAGCTCTCCTCCCCGCTTCTTTTTTATCATAGTTTCTAAAGTTCTCTAGTCATTTTTTCTTTTTCATTTTTTACAAGCAGAGCCTTCTGATTATGAAGATAACAAGTGTGTTGTATTTTTTCAAATAAAAACTTAACATTTTATAAAAGAATCTCGACATTTGAACATAAATAATAATAAATTATCAAGTTTGTTAAATGATGAGAAGATAAACTAACAATAAAAGTAATTTTTTAGAAACTCTATATAAATGAGCGAAGTGAAAAAAAGATTAAACAAGATTGTAAAATCGTCAGAAAAGAAGGGTGAGAGTTTCTTGAGAGAGATAGAGAGAGGAGAGAGACAAGAGAGGAGAAAGAAGGGTATACATCCATTGGTGGTTATTGTTCAACCATCTATACCATCACAACTATAAGAAGAAACTTGCAACATGGGGGACCGTGTAACACCTCTGGTATTTTAGTTAATGCATGATCTCTTATTTAGTCAAAAAAAGAAGAAGAAACTTGCAAGAAAACAATTATCAAAGAAAGTGACAAACCAAATAAGAATCCGATTTCGTCCAATTTTGTAGTTTAAGAAGATTCAAAAGAGAGACCATTCTCTTCTGAGTTCATCTTTCAAATCTGCTGCTTGATTTTCAGGTAGAATGAAATTTACTACTCTTCCACGTTCTTTGCCACTAGCAGGCCCTGGCAGAACCAAAATAGTACCTTCATAACCAACTCCACTCAAATTATAGTTTGCAAGAACTGGTTTATGACCCTTCAATTCTAAATCATATATATTTGCTTCTTCCAAGTCCACAAAAGTGAGATTTGCCCCATATATGATATAATCAGACTTCCCCTCATCACTTTCCATGAATTCTTCAATCAAGCTTCTTTCATCCTCTTGTTTTCGAGCAATCAGATTCGCCAATTCTAGCAAATCAGCCTCCGCAACCTTAAGGTTTGCAGCTTCAACTGTGTTAATAGCCTGAGAATTGCTCAAGGGTTCATCCGTTCTGTCAAAAGAAGAATCATTTCTGCAAATTGTCACAATCTTTGGCTCTGATTCACCTCTAATCTTAGCCAAAGATTTCCAAATTACTGCTGACACAACCTCAAAAGGCTTCAATTTAGCTGGTAACTCTTTTGATCCTTCAGAAGCTTTTGACAGCATATGATTTAGCTGTTCTGCTGTGAGATGGAGAGAATGGATTGGCATTTTGCAGTTGTTGACGGTTAGCCAATGGTCTCCAACAGTGTCTACCATTTTGATGGAAAATGGAATCTTGGCTAATGTAGAAGGGAATTTGAAGTCATTCCTTGTGCTTGGCACGGTAATATGCTTTGAGGGCACTTGATCATTTGTCAAGATTTGGCCCCATGTATTGATGAAATCTGATGCTGAAAATGCATCTCCAAGAATATGTGACCAGCTCAGACCTACTGACAGCCCTCCACATTTAAACCAAGTAAACTGAGCAGAAGAAGAGGACTCATATGAATTCTACACATTAAAAAAATTTTACTGCAAAAAGGAATTGAATAAAGAAAGGAAAAGCTCATTTGCTCAAGAACCATTCCATCCCAAAACAAAACTCAACATATTAAGTGTGAGACTCACTATCTTCTCATAAATAATTTAAATTTTACAAATTCAAAACAAAAATTTCAAAATTAAACTTTATCAAATCACACCCTTAATCTTGTCCTATGAATCTTAGAATGAAGGTCCTACCATTATGCTCCAACTCTCTCGCGAATAATTGGAACTTAGGCAGCCTACTCCGTTAAACGTACACCGAACTGAAAAGTAGTTCGTGTATATGAAAGAGAAATGATAAAGAGCTTAGCAAACCAATTTAAGAACTCGTAAATTCTAATCTTCATTTTACAAATATACATTTATCATGTCCTTTGCATACTACAATAATCTTTCGAATCATTCCGTCATAAATTAGGTCTTTGAATCAAAAGATTTATGGATTTGAAATCTTGTGACTAAGAGAAAAAGAAATTGGTGCTACAAGCAGGGCAACGGCTTTTGCAGCGCAGGCCCCAACTCCCTTTCTGCTTGCTTAGGCAGGCGCCTACCTCTCTCTGCCACCAAAATCCAGCAAATTTCCTTTTCCAGCATGCAAAACTCTTCTAAAAGTCCAATCCAAATACAGCAGCGCCTACTATGGAAAGGGTTTTTCTTTTTCTTTTTTCCCTCCATTGGGCAGATCCATAGAAAGCTACTATAGCATCTATTTCGTCGCTAAATGCTGGAGTAAAGATGAGAGGGATTGTACGGAGAGTGCTGCTATGTAAATCTACAACAAGCATGGCCCCATGTTCTTTTTTCTTTTTCCTTCCATTTGGTCATGGGAGCACCAAAATATACTACTTCCGTCCTAAACTGTTTGTCACAATTGTCAGTAACAAAAGTGGTGAACGAAAAGCTCCCCTTTTAAGAGTTGGTAAAAAAAATATTTTTAGGCTTGTTTATAAAAATTCAAAATTTTAAAATTGAAGAAAATTTTGAGATAGAGTATATTTTATATTCTTAATAAATAAAAAATAGAAATAAATAAATTTAAAAAATACTTAATAAATACACTTTAAAATATATAAAAAGATATTTCTAATTTAAAAATACTTATATTTTTAACCAACTGTAGTACAAAACAATATTGGTTAGATAGTATTGCCTTCGCCCTTTTACCTCTTTAGTATAGATTAAAGATAAGAAATTTGAGAAAGTTTTTTTTATTATATATTTAATTGATTTAATTTATTTTTTATTAATATAAGAAATAATAAGAGAATTATATCAATAGATAAGAATAATTTTTAAAAGTTAATTTTTAAAATTATTAAAAATTAAAATATTTTAATAAAAAAATTAAAATATTTTATATTTTGAAACATAAACTTTATGCGTAACCAGAAGTTCTCAACTTCAAGAACGGGTGCAGTAATTTTGTCCCTTTTTTATTTTTTCAATTTTTCTCTTGTGAATTTTCGGTAGACAGATGAGGCTCTATTACGTTCTCATTAAGTAGTATAATCTTAAAAAACTCTATCTCTCTCACTTGTCCAAGCATTAATGTTTCGTGGCTCTTGCTGCTCTCCCTCGGCTCCAGGACAAAAGATTTCTAGTGAACCTTTCTTTTTATTAAAATAAAAACCGACCATTTATTTAGCCAAAAAAATAATAAAAGATAAAAACCAACCAAAAAAAAGATGCGTTGAAACAGTATTCAAGGGAGTTGAGAATTAATGAGTTACACACCTGAACAAACACAAGAGGTGCAAATCCCAAATCAGGGCCGAGCACGTGACTGTAAACCAGCTGATCATAATTGGCGGAAGAATCACGGGAACCAAGCCATTCATCCATTGTTTCGCTACATTTGGCCTCCACAACACGGACACCGCTGTCGTTGCATTTGATGAACGGCCGGCCATCTTCCTCAGCCTTTCTGATTCTCCCCGCCACGGGGCGGTATAGCTGTAGACACTCAAACAAGGGCTTTTTCAGGTTCGTAATTTCCAACCCTTGCGCTGCATCTTTGCCGA
Organism: Rauvolfia tetraphylla; assembly: GCA_030512225.1. NCBI lineage: Eukaryota > Viridiplantae > Streptophyta > Magnoliopsida > Gentianales > Apocynaceae > Rauvolfia > Rauvolfia tetraphylla. The sequence goes on along the minus strand of JAJQKT010000058.1, from coordinate 4,759,663 downwards.
AGAAGTAAACTCCTCTGATATAGTGCAGTTTCATGGCCAAGTCAATGTGTCTGAGGTCATGGACTTTGTCCTCCCCTGCGATGCTTGCCGGTACCACAGAGGAGAGCTTTGAATCGTAGACTAAGGTGGTCCCGGCAGGAGTTGAAACCATGGTTGAGGATGAAACTTGAAGAGGAACTGAAAGTTGGCTTAGTAATGAAGAAAAAATGGAGGGACCAAGATTGATCGTAGCACATATAAAGAGGGACGACTCTGTCTGGCGCTGAACTTTTGTGGGAACGAAAGTTAATTAGAGAGTGGGTAGTCTAAACAATTGGAAGTTAGGTGTTAGGGATGGGTCACATTTTTGTGAGCATTAAATGTTAGATTATGATCTGCGCGACTTTCAACCAATTGATGCTTGAGGCTACTTCACTGCATTGAGGACCACGCAGTCGCCTGGACATCAAGCGGATTAAAGTCATGCGATGGATGAATGCCTGTGTATAAAATCTCAAAGTAGACATCAAATTCGAATGCATATAATAGTACGTCTAATTTAAAACGGACGGAGCGTCAAATTTGTTGCGAACTCTTTTTTTTTTTAATAAATATAAATATTTGTATATCTGGGATAGATGAAGTTAGAGGCAGGGGTGGCTAAGGCCCCAAATATTTTAAATCGACCTATTTGCTTTAGAAAAATTAAAAAATTTTTGAAAAAATTCTTATGAAATCTTAATTTTCACTCCTATAAAAAGATTTTTAAATTTTATGACTTTATCATTTTATCATATTATCATATTCTTTTACTATACTATTTCTAGAGTATATTTCGTAATAACTGTCATAATTTCTTATTCGATCTTTTTAAAATCAACTATCATCTTTTTAAATACCTTAAGATAGTTATAGTTACTCCCGTCGTTTACCTGCGCTTGGTTGAATTTCTTCACTTTGTCATTCAGAGCACTGGACAAAAATCGCATTGCATTAGTATCTGCAGGGACCATCGCAATGCTTTGTTTTAATTAAACAGTTAGATTCCCCTTGTTCGTATCAATTCTGAGTTAACTGTTCGACGCCTGGGAAAGGCCACCAAGTGAGCCATTCCCAGTCCGTCCCTCGGCCGGCACTCGATGACCCTCTCTCGCCACGGTAGCAATTCAAGCAGTCCACCGACAGCAGGCGATTTCTTTTCTAATACCATCTCTACTTGAAACTATCTAATTAAATAAATTAAAAGTTTCCAAAACTCATAACCACTGTTCTGTTACGTTCCAACGGCAGCAAAGCAACTCATCAAGGCACCTAAAACATGGCCAAGATGAGATGGATAAAGGCTCTAAATTGTGGAAAAGGATTGAGATCTGATACAGGTAGGAAAACAACGACTTATTTGAAGAACTTCTCTCATGGAAGGGACCTATAAATTGAACTTTAGTTCTCCGAGTATAGGCGTTGCTATAATTGCTTCGTTGTGTTCTTATATTCAGATTCTTCTCGCTTATGGAGGTTTTAGGTTCCCCTTCGTTGGTTAGTCCCGAGTGAGATCTTTGCCTTGTGGACAAGGTTGCTCAAGTATTGTGGTCTTCTGTCATTATGTTCTTTATATTTGCTATTGTTAAGTTCTTTCTCTTTTTATTGTACTTAAATTGAGTTTAGTTTTAAAATTTTTTATTTTAAATCTTACGATACAATTAGGAAGTTACTATAAAATAAAACATTCTTTACCGCATAACTTGTTGCCAACTTCAAGTCTCTCATTGCGTCCTTAGCATCAAGACTAGTTGAAGTCTCTAGGCTAAGCTCAAGAATCGATCAATGATCTAATTAATGATCTTGTAAATACAACGTTCATAGTAAGATTTTGTATGTATATTTTTGTTATTATATTATAATTTATAAATTAATAAAAATTTTAAAAAATGATAGATTAAGAGAAATAGATACCAAATTGTAAATTCAATATTAAAAGATTGCAATATAAAATTTTTATTATAATATATTATTTAGATCACAAACAAACAACTAATTTATTTAATATTTTCTTGACATCAAAAGAATTTAGTATCTAATTTGATTCTTCTTCACATTTATTGACGCTAACCTTCTTCACGCGCAGGGATTGATTAGTGGTCTAATCAGTAATCTTATAGGTATATGCTTAAATTTTGTATGTATAATATGATCAAATAGAATAATATTAACATGTTGCCATTATACGGGCATATATGAACTCTTTCAGGTAATGCGTTCGTAGGCAAGGTTTTCATTGAGCATCAGAACACAATACCATATTGCATTATGTATTGCATTCTGATGTTGCAAAAGTCTAAAAAAATTAAGAATGCATTATGAAAATGCATTGAACGATGATAAAAAATATTCATCATAGTACATGGTTGAATAATGTGTTAGAAAACTAATGTCGTTCTCAACTTATAAATAAATGTGAGAGTTACGTATCCTAAGTCTTGGATGTCTTACCAGCAAGAAATTTGAGTGGGGAACAATGGTAGAGGTTAACTTGTAAAACATATTAATCTTGTGGAGTGTAATCTTGTGGATTGTGTTTAACACACTTTGAAAAAATTTAAGTCATACATTCAAGACAAAAATGATTCAAAGCTTATAATGGAAGGCATACATTGACGGCACCTCCCAACCCCTTCGTAATCGGAGAGATTGAAAAATCTGCAGTAGATGAAGCGCTTTCACCCTCCACATTTATTTCTAACCAAATCATGTACTAATAATTTATTTATATTTATATTTCTTTCTCTTTTACTTTTCCTCTTTTCACTCAACCAAAATAGGCCTTAATTTGCATCAGATACTGCATGCACTAACTAGTAATTTAATTATAACATACTGAATATTTATGGATATTTATCGATTAGAAAGAAATTAAATACATAGAGCATTAGTGAGGTATTTTAAAGGAATGCAATGTGAAGACAATTTCAGTATATAGTTTTCAGCTTAAAATATTTTAAAAAAGAAAAACCGAAAACAATTTATTATTATACAATACTATCACATATATCTTCTAAGGTTCTCGATAATATTTTGGGTTTGGTTTTGAAACTAAACCTTATCCAAGTTCACCCTATAGTTTGTCTCTAGACTTCATGAAGGAGGTGATTGATATTTATAAAATTTGATGGGAGGCAATTGATATTAACTCTCATAGAAATTTCAAGAGTTATGATATTATCCCTAAAAGCTAGTGCCATCCTAATTTCACTTGGATTCAAAAGCCCCCAAATCTATATTATAAATACCATAATGATTGGTAACTACTTCTTCCCTTTCAAGATATAAGACATTTTGGTTCATTTTGTAAGGATTAAAGAAGAAGAAAATAAATAATTTTTAATTATATTCTTAACTAATCTTACTAATATAATAGATAACAAGAGAAATATAATTACAATGATGGTAATTTTTAAAAAATAATTTTTAAAATTTATAAAAAGTCAAATATATATATATATATATATATATATATATATATATATATATATATATATATATATATATATATATATATATATATATATATATATATATATATTGTCTATACAAAAAGAAAATCAATGTTTATACAAAAAATGTAATGTGCAAACATTTATATAAAATTCAGAAAATACATATTAAAAATTATATTAAGACAAAAAATATGACATCATTTGAAAGTATTAACTGCAAAAATCATTGTTCTTGCTTGCCCCCTAACTCGTCTAGAATGATCCTTTGTTAGGAGTTCGATAACATATTATTACTAAAACAATTAAGGATCCTATTTTTATTATCAATCTCCTACTATTGTCAAACCTAACTTTTAAATCATCAACAGTTGCAATCTCCAGTCTATAAAGTTAGGAAACACCTAAAGACAGTGATCACCCACAAAAACATCAACATGAAAATCATTTTCTTGAAATGGGTTAGTGTTTTTCCTCTTTATTGACTACTCAAATATACAAAAATAGACTGTCCATTGAAAAACTCCCATCCGTCTCAACGTTATCTATTTATATTACAGACTATCAAAAGGGTTTGCTATATTGACCATCAACTTTAGTCCATCACAAATTAGCAAGTACATTGTTCATCTGTTGCCCCGGGGGGGGACAGTGATGGGACCTATTATTAGTTATGAATATGCATGCATGTGAGTTTTCCTTTTTGTGTGCTTTTGTGGGAGAGAGATCTGCTGAAGAGTTCCTAACTTGCATCTTCTTTACTTTATGGGGGCGGGGGGAAGGGGTAAGGATTTAGATAAAGGTTAGCTACAGCTCTCACCTGCTTCAAACTCAATAAATAATTTGAATGTTAATTACTGCCAATATTAATAGGGCCTATATCAGAGCATTTCTTATACTATACTAAAGGTCTAAGATTTGATGGATTTTTTTTTCCTAAGATTTGATGGATCGAAGAACTCGTTATTAAACCTAAAAATAAAAAATTTGATACTCAAGCAGTGTAATGCCTTTTCTTGTCGCCATCCTAAGAGAAAGAAAAATGCTCGAATCAAGAATTTTCACCAATAATATGGCATATGTTATATTCAGAAAAATTCTTTGGTATAATTCCACATTTATCGAGTGCTTGAAGGATTTGTGACGAAAGTTCATAAGAATTATTTCCTCAATCCCACACTTAATTTAACATGAGATTTAAGTGGAATGTTCTACCATACTAATGTACAAGCTTATCCCTAATGAGTTGTTATGGGCACCGTTTTGTTATTTATATAGAAACTCAGTGAAAGTTTCTATTGAAATATATTTATTTTTTAATTCTAAAAAATATACATTTTCCTTTGGTTAGCAAGAAAACAGACATTAGATTTTTGACAATTACCATTGAAGATATGGAAGAGACGTAAACCATCCCCTTCAAAAGTGAGTGGGATTAGGATGTATTTGGTGAATTTAAAGACAAAATAGTCCCTAAAACTTTTATCTAATTTTTTTAATACCATCAATCATACTATTTCTTTTGAAGATAAAGTATGTATAACGAGTAAAATAATAAATTTATCATAATATAATTTCATTTCATTTCACTTTTCACTCTAATTAAATAAGAAAAATATTTATAATTTATTTTATTTCTATCAATATCAAATAAAATAGAAGTAAATTGTGCTACTCCCCTTTCTCTTCAGTTTGATTTCGATCATGCACTTACTTTTTGTAGCATGTGCAGAACTGTATCTGACAATCGATCACGATCGAACGATCAAAAATAAATTTTAAATAATTATTCAGAATTTTAAATAATTGTTCAAATAATTATTTTGACCGTCCGAATATAATTAGATGGTCATAATACGATTTTACACGTACTGTAAAGATAATTATTTTGACCGTATAAAATTAAACGGTCAAAATTCAATCTTGCATATGTACTGTAAACGGTAAATGTATGACCGAAACCAAACTGCTCTCTCCTTCCCCCGCTCCCCTCGGCGAAACAAACAAAGTGTTAAGGCTAATTCTAGGCATTAATTACAACTTCGCCCCCACGCACATTTAAATGAGGAAAAGAGAAGTGCCAGCGTCTACTGTTAAGGCCCAACCTGTCAGGGCCCCTTAGTACTCCGTACGGGCCAATTACTGGGCATAAAGGACAATCCATAAAGAGTCATTTTACAGGTAGAGCTTTCTGGTGCTCGGCTGGCGAAAAGAAATTGCTAGCCTGGCCCGGTTGTTTAGGCTCCATTTGAGTTGGGAATTTGAGTTTAAATGGGCGACGGATATGTTGCAGTTCACTCAGTGCTGTACTGTAACGTACTTGGGTTCGTAATGGATATGTCGAATTCCAACTCAACCTATAGACTTCATATTTTCTTTCATAAAAGTTAAATATAAATTAATTCAATTTTTTTTTCAAAACATCACTCCTATACTATTTTGGGACGAGTTTACTTATACTATTAATAAAATTATTTTTTAAATAATTTAACTACCTACAAAATACTTCTTAAAAGAAATGGCAATAGAATATTTATTCTTTAAATGCGACATTCAATCATGGCCTCGATTTGATTTGATTATTGGTGTGCAAAAATCAAATCTTGTTTCAATCTACAAAAAGAAATATCAAATTTTCAACAGGTTAAAAAAGTGTACATTATATTCATGTAGATTAATATTTATTTCAATTTTACTTGTTTGTATCCCTGTTTATGAATTAGTATCAAATTAATTAATATAAACCTTTTGGTCTCCTGCACAAGGATTAAGGATTTAAAAAGCAAACTTTTCTTGTTTTACTATTACCCTCCATTTTGGATTGAAAGAGATGGAAGGAGAGGAAATGAGAGGACTCAAAGATTACTGTTTGAAAAAGTTTTTTATGAAGGAAAGGAAAGGATTGGGAGGGATAAGGATCTTCCAAAAGAGGGCGAAACAAAGGGAAAGAAAATTATCTTTAATTAATTATTTTATATTAATAAAATTACCCTTATTCTAAGATTATCATACTTGAATAAAAATACGGATAAAGATGTAAATAATACTTAAACACTCTATTTCTTCCTATTAATCATTCACACACAATAAGTATTTAATCTATCTTCTTCGCTCTCCTCTCATTTTACCCCCTCTTATTAATTTACCTTATTTTCTTTCCATTTCTCTTAGCCCAAATGGAGGGTTAATGAGTTAAACTTAGTTCTTCATAAGTATTTCTCACTAATGTGTTTAATATGAGAGAAAAAGGGAATTATAGTAAAATATCTTTATAGAAAAATATTGAAATTAATGAAAGATCCAACATTTGGAGTAGGATAAAGGATTTTATATGCACATGAACTTTCTCAAATTTTGGTTTTTACACTTCAATTTTAAATTGATAAATCTTTACCCTTCAACATTCCAAAAGTGGTAAGACTTGCTCTTCCGTCCATGATGCTCTTTAGTCATAATAGGAGAGCTATCATGTATTCAGATTTTGAATATTCTTGGAAGTATAATACATTTGATATTTTAAAATTTAAAAAGAAAAAGGAAGAAAAGCAATCATAGAATACCCAAAGAGACAATCAAATATTGCGAAGCCTTTTCTACTTCGTAAAAGAGAGAAGCTTTGATCTTAAAATTTGCAATCTTACATTTTGCTTCTTAAATCTCAATAGAAAGTTGAAGATATAGTATTGACTCTTTGCGCTAAAGGTTGAAGAAAAAAAGGGTGAGAAAAGGAAGCAAATATATGTTATAGAGTGGAAAATTAGGAAGAATGATGCATATTGTGATCATCTTGATGGATTTTTGTTAGTGCACAAAGTCTCCAATACACTTGATATACTGCAATAGCAATTTAGTAGGACTATGTGTGTTCTACTCCTTGGCATATTTTTACTCTAACGTTGACCAAAGGAAAGAAAAAATTGATCGAATGTAGTTAGAATTCCCACCTTCATGTGAGCACTACTTTTTGTGCTAATTTTGTTCAGAAGTCTAACATCTTAAAGGAAATTGTTGGCATCTAAAATATATCGTTGTGCTTTCAAAAATATCCCTAAATTTGAACAAGTGATGGCACCCGTTAGAACTAACCAATATTGTAGACAAATAGGTAAGTCTTATTACTTTTTGAAAGTTAAAGAACAAATATTTAATAATTTAAAATTAGAGTGTAAAAAGTAAAATTTGAGAAAGTTGAGGGGCAAATAGTATCTTTTACCTTTGGAGAATAAGAAATGTTTCTCACATCCTTAATTGCAGTAAATTTGTTATTTTTTGTAAACAAACATAACTGCAGTAATTGATTGCTTTAAAAGGCAAATTCCTTCTTGAAAAAAGAAAATAAAAGAGAAATTTCTCCCCATTTTCAAAGAGAGAAATCCAAAATTGCTGTCGTCGCGGTTGATCACGTGAGGGGACCAATTGCTTCGGCAACAGCGGATACGGAGAGCCTCCGATGTTCTCTGTGGAACCCGGGATTTGACTGCTCATTCCCCCCTTACACAACTCATGCGTCCACGGCTCCTTTGCCCCTCCACCCACCGTTCCAACACAGAAGTGTTCCACCGTCACTCTGCATCCGCTCTCTTCCATTGATTTTTCTAAATGTTTAATTTTCTTTTAATTTAAAATAAATAAAATTCAATCTAAAATATAAGAATATAAATGAGTAAAACTCACCCAACTAATGAAACTCTTATTACTTGAAAAACCTCAATTCTTATATTCGAACAATTTTTTATTGCATAATTTACTTCAAATTAGATAGGATTTAATTTAAATTTTATAAGAGATGAAATTTTATATGATCATGTATGAATAAAAAATTATGATCCTATTTTAAACCTTGAAATTGAATGATATTTAAATACACTCCTAATAGAAACTCAACCAAAATTATTTTTTAAATCAAATATTACTACAAATTTTGAACTCTTAATACAACATCTTAAATCTTGATTCACAAGTATGTGGTAGAATGAAGGCACTATACTTGAAGAAAGAGTCTTAAGAGATTATACATATTGTGCATTTGCTGGTGAAGCTATAGCATTTATATTCGCTATGAGAGACGAGTCATAGAAAAAAATAATATTAATTTAATTATTTTAAAAGAAGACTTGATGAATATCGCCTTTACAATCAATAATAAATAATGTCAACAAGATTGAACATATGAAGCAGTTATTGATGAAGCTAAAGAATTTATTTTACACACTAATCTTAAAAAATTTATTTTACACTTAAAAATTATAATAAAAATATTTAAAATTTTGATCAGTGAACCTAATATAACTCCTTCACTTCACTTGATACTTTTTCCCACCCTTACTCCTCCCTAAGGTGTTTTGTGATTGGGGGTGGTACCCCGTGGAGCGCTGATGTAACTTCTATTTTGGAGGATGAAATGCAAGGCTAAATATTTACCTATATATATATATATAAAAGGATATGATGGTTCTAAATTCCAAGGATGATAGGATCACTCTATCTCGTCTAGACTTCTCAACGAAGAGAAGAATCGTGTTTCGACTAGCGCTTTAATGGGGAGGGTAAAGCAGTAAACCCAGAGCACGGAGGAAAAGACGAGAGAAACCCAAACCCCAATGCAGAGCTGAGCGCAGAGAGGAGTTTGTTTACCACAGTAAAATAAATGGGAGCCTCCTTTTATGCTATCAACAATGGCAGAGAGTAATAGAGAGAGCAGCTGTCTGCTGCTTCTACTCATTCTGAAATCAAACACAATCTGACACCATTGTCAGGCAACAACCACCTCCCTTTCTTCCTTCTTCTGTTTCTATTTCTTCAATGCCACTCTTTTGTGTTTACTGTTGTTGCCCTTCTTCTTCTTCTTTTTTTTGCCTCTTTTCCTCTTTTTATAAGCTTTCTTGGGATTTCTGGGGTCTAAAGTTTGCGTTTCTTTAATCTTATCTGCGCTGCATTATTGTTTTTCTCGTGAAATTTTCCGCGAACTGGGCTTTTGGTTTTTCTTGAAAAGGATGAGGAAACCACTGGGTAAAAGAAGTTCTGCGGTTGATTCTGAGGCTTCAGGTAACTTTCAAAACTTTGATTTTCAATGGGTCTTGCGTCGTGTGTGTTTTGGGCGTTATAGCTTGAGACCTTTTTTCCTTTTTATGGTCATAGCTTGATAGATTAGTTTAGAGATGTACAAACTACAATGCAGGTTAGCTAACAATCGTATCGCCATTATATGCTTTTTGTTTCTTCGAGATTAGGTTCAGGAAAGATACTGCATAAAATAGTTGAGGTTGTGTTGAAAGTTGAAATTAATGCATCTTTAGCCTGGTCTTCTGATCGTTTTTATATGTTTTAAATCCCAATGTCTGTTTTAACGGTGACAAATATGAAGAAGACTGCTAAAAGTAGAATTAGAGCCTTGAATTTATATGCAGAAGACCTGCATTCTCTTGTCCATTGTTGTTTCTATCTCTATCTATGTTTTAGGTATATTGAAAATTTTCTGGGCAAAGTATATCTGTATTGTGTTTGTTTGATAATTTCTGGGGTGAGAGGATTTTCCCTGACTGAAAGTGCTTGTTCTTCCTGCTTGCATTACACAATGCATGTTCCATATAATCCTTTAGTGTTTTGACTTGGAACACCGGATTAAGAATTTTATTGGTTGGATCACTGGTAAATCTCATCAAAACTCTGAGAAAAGCTTGTTTATTTATTTACGTTTATGTGAAATTTCTCCCTCTAGGCGGATGAGAAGATGGGCAATGACCTCCTTTGATCTTCCATTGCTTTTGTCATTAAAACTACAAGAAAATCATGTATGATGCACAAAATCAGTGACTGCAGTGTAATTAGTGAGATTATATGGTTATACGGAATAATATTTCGATGTGTATTAACGATTTAGTATGCGTGGGTGCTTGAGAACAGCAGGGCAATGTCTGTTCTGTTTTTATATTTTTGTTGTTTTTTATATTATTTGAACATTGATCCATGTAGGATCTGTAATCTGATTTATTCAATTATTAAGCCTACCTATTCCAAGAAAAGGATAAAAAGACCACCAGAAAAAATGAAAAATGAAAAAAAGGAAAGAAACAGTATTTACTGGAATTTTCAAGTCCCATAGGAGATTGGTACCGTGTGCTGGGAAATTCAAGTGTGTATATTAGCAACAGGAATTGGCATACAATTCAGGATCCCACACCAGGGAACAGTTTCCTTGGGGCTTAATAAGTCTTGTGGTTTGCCATTTTGCATGAAGCAAGATCTTGATTCCATTTATAATAACTGTTACATAGTTCTGACATTGGAATGTCCAATATTTGATCCTCTAGAAGAACAATCTTATATCAAACTTGTCCTGACAGCTATTTCTCCAGGGTTCATTTTCTTCCGAAATTTGTTTCCATGTGAGTTATTTAAGCATTCTAAACCATTCATACGAATTTTAATTCTGTTTATTGAAATAGCAATTCCTTTGGTCCTCCTTTTCTCTTGAAATTTGTTTTCTGTTTAAATTCTTGTTGGTTGAAAATCTGCTGTGAGATGAATTGACTCTGGAACAGACTCAGGTATTTGTCTTGATTCTTGACTTAATTTTGACTTAATTTTTTCATATTGGGATTACAGGTTTTGAAGACCAACCTGAGAAATGTAGTAAATTGAGCTTGGAAGAGAAAAGACAATTAGTTCATGGAATTGCTCAGTGCTTAGAAGATGCCCCAGCAGTACTAAGTTCATTTACCCGGAGAGAACTTCTTGAAATAATATGGGCTGAAATGGGCAAAGAGCGAAAATACTCTGGCTTCACAAAATCTAAAATGATAGAGCACCTTCTTAAGTTAGTAACGAAGAATTGCAACAGCAAGACTACCACAAGAGAACTTGATTCTTCCCCCACACAAGATGACAGTATATCCAATAAGCAGCAGAAGAACAAATACCTTTGTCAACTCCCCAAGGAATCTGAGCATGTTCCTAGAGAAACCATGAGAGAAGACCCAAAATTACTACTATGCGAGAATCTGGCATGCAGAGGTGCTCTGGTCTCAGAAGATCCATTTTGCAAAAGATGTTCTTGCTGTATTTGTTATCAATATGATGATAACAAGGATCCTAGTTTATGGTTAACTTGCGAAAATGATTCCCTCAATGAAGGTATGCCGTGTGGACTATCATGCCACCTGAAATGTGCCCTTGACCAAGGGAAATCTGGCAAATTGAAGAAAAATAGTTGCATGAAAGTGGATGGATGTTTCTCTTGTTTCTCCTGCGGAAAACATAATGAACTGATGAGGTATGTAACTCTTGTTCCAACTTGGAAACTTATCTCTGTACATGTTACTGACCCAGACTCGCAGCAAACTTTCTTAAATGATACAAAATAGTTATGTCCCCTGGGGACTAAAATGATCCCATTCAGACCTGTATGCAAGAATCATTGGTATTGCATATACCCAAGTTGTATTGCATTAAATAACAAGACAAGCATGAACCTTTTATCTAATTCTTTGTGCATTCGCTTAATTAATGGTAAATTGTCATCTAATACCCTCTCTTTAGTAGTAAAGTTCAACTGTTCATTGCCTGTAAAATGGGAAGGTAGCCTGGCATTTTAATGCCATTGATTTATTTGGAATGTTAAGAAAGGAAATGTAACGTGACAAGACAATTCATTTAATGCTAAATGCTTGCAGAACCTGGAGAAAACAACTCATTGTAGCTGTGGAGGCAAGAAGAGTTGACGTGCTCTGTCTACGACTCTCTCTCAGCCACAAGATTCTCGTAGGGAGCGACAAATACAGGGAACTTCTGAAAATTGTTGAATCTGCTGTGACTGCTCTGGAGAATGAAGTGGGGCCTCTGGATCAGGCTTCAGAAACAATGGATCGTAGCATAGTCAATAGACTCTCTTGTGGTGCTACAGTTCAGAAATTGTGTGCCTCCGCCATCGAAGCTTTTGATTCCATGTCTGTTGGCCACTACTTTGATCGTGCAAATGAAAAAGACTTACCAGGTTATTTTCTTATGAGTTTTTCTGATGTTAGGACGCTGTTTTGGGTCATTATATAGAAGAAGATAATTCCTGGAATGTTCTACTTCCCTCTTAATATTTTGTAATATTTCTAGATGATTAGGATCCAAGCATCTAATCTATAATAGAATGTTCCTCATAAATCCTTCCCCCTGACAGCTTGCAAGATACGCTTTGAAGAATTATCTCCAACTGGGGTAATCATTGTGCTGGAGTATGATGATCATCTGTTGAAGGATTTTTTAACCTGCAGGCTCTGGCACCGAAGATCTATGATGGACTATCTTGAAGAACCAACATTCGCTGTGTCCAGACCAGCAAACCGATTTGAGCTGTATGACCTTGATCCTTCATTGGAGTATTTCTGCAAGGTTTCTTTATCCAGCAAGACTAGAATTTTGGGGGTTTGGGAAGCTAAGTGGAAAACCCCAGAACTCCCAGTCATAAAACAAGCAGAGAGAGAATATGCTATTGCATATGCTCACATGCGGTCAGAGTCGATGAATTCTAGTGACAGCAAAGTTGCTTCTAGTGATCATCAACCATCGAAGCAACAATCGGCGACTGATCTTGAAAACAAGAGTGATGATTTTCCTGCATTACCTTTTGAAGAAAAGCATATTCCTTCAGCAGCAAGTCCACCTACAGATGCTCCCCCAACACCTTGTAAATCTGATGGAACGAAGGGACCGATCCATATGAGTGGCAAGAAGCAGTTGAAGGAGAGTGATTATGAGTACTCTGTAAGAGTTATTAGGAAATTGGAACACGAGGGGCACTTGGAGGCAGATTTCAGAGTGAAGTTCCTCACGTGGTTCAGTTTGAAAGCCACTGCACAAGAGAGAAGGGTAGTGAGAGTTTTTATAGACACTTTCATTGATGATCCTCCGAGCTTAGCTGGGCAGCTTCTTGATACATTCATGGATGAGATTTGCTGTGAGAAGAAACTGGCTTCTTCACATAGATTCTGCACTAGATTGTGGCACTAGTCTCAGCTGTTTGCAACAAAAGGAAATAGCCTTTTGTCCCGATTTCTTGCAGCCTAAATGTGCAACCATTTGCAGCCCTGAGCAAGAGTTTTTTGTTATCACCATCCCAGCTGATAATTTAGATCTTAGTCAAATACAAAAAGTACAAAAGAATTGCCTTCCTCTTTTTCCTATGCCAATTTCTCTCATTGTGAAAGTAATCTTTTTGCTATTCATTGTCTCTGTCTTAACAACCAAAACGAGTGCAAAACTTAAAACAGGATCTCTGGTCGACGAAGTAAGGAAAAACACCAAAACTAATTGATGTGTTTTGCAATCTTCGTTCGTAGCAATAAGCAATTATTTTCTTTTTTAAGAAAAAGAAAACGCAGCAAGCGATTATCCCAGTTTTCAAAATTTTTCATGGGTAGGGATCCTAGTGGAGGGGGTATAGTCTTTATTATTATTATTATTTTAATATAAGAGATATCACACTATTGATAGAAATTATATAATCAATCAAAGAAAAATAGTTTTTTAGTTACATATTTATATAGGTAGAAAATATTCGGAGAGATTAATAAACTTTTACGCCGGGACAGAGATTGAACCCAAAACTGATATTCTCATAATTTTCTGAAGCAAGGCAACATCTAAAATTGCAAGTTCACAATATGATGTAAAGAAAAATCAAGTAGCTTAAGGGGCATTTGAATAAAATTTCTACCCAAAACCCAATGAATTTTTTTTTGTTTTATCAGATACATTCACTTAAGAACAATTCATCTTTGTTAAATGCAAAACAAAAATCTCTAATGAAAATTCTATCCAATCCACCTCTTAGTTAAAACACGTCTATTAACATTCAAAAGCACCATGTTCAATAGAGTAGCAGCGAGATGTGATGAAAAACTATCCCGCATTTTGCATTGCATTCTCTATTGCACCCCTTCGCAGTATCCTATACTATATCTGGTTTATTAATTCTGCATTATAATCATCCCCATTCTAAACGCACAATTCCATTTCAACAATTAGCTAAGTTGCTAGTACAAAGTGGCTAACTGCAAATAAGATTGTTTCGACCTGCTTCCCATGGCCAACTGTATATCTCAAATAAGCAGGGAGCACGGTACATGTTACAGTAACAGAAAATCTATATCTCGTTTCAACGTCTGGCAACTTCTAAAGATTTTAAGTACAAACTATATCAAAAACTCACTGCTGGATACATGTTTCAAATGCTCTCTTGAGCATCTTCGTCATCAGGTTCGTGGACTACTTCATTGAACGAGGCAGCAAGGTATTCAGCAAGGCTTTGCGTAGACTTATACTTATCCAGTGCTTCAGAAACACGTGCTTTTTTTGAAGCAACAGACTTTGGAAGCCAGGATCTCCTGGACTCGGGTGTATCTGAACTTGTAGGAAGAAATTTTCTCTGCCAAATAACAGGTTTTAATGTCTTCCATGGGTCTTCCATCATCGACTTGTTGTAATACCGATCAGGTCTCTCCTCTGCCGAAACATAAATGTGCGAACCTCTTCCACTTCCTCCACTTCTACCACTTCCTGGACTAGGATAAGGGGCATCCCTATTACCAAATCCAGCTCGGGGACTGTTAACTCTTCCTACTAGATTAGTGTAAGGGCTACCCCTATAACCAGCTCCCGCTTGGGGACTGTAACCTCTTCCTATATTGGAATACGGACTATTCCTATAATCTCCAGGCTGGGGATAGTGATTGAACCCATGCGTTCTACCTTGGCCATAACTAAAATTAGGACTACCCTTTTGTCCAAAGCCCGGACTGGGAGGGTTAATTGCTCTTGGCAAATTGGAGGGGTAGTTATATGTGGGTGAACCACTAGGTCCACCCCAAAAATTAGTGTTTCCTTGTGGGATTCCAAAATGATTGGTTGTTTGCATTGGACTCCCAAAAGGGCCAGAGCACTGATAGGATCCTTGTGCTTGAAACATTCTTGTATCTTGAGAGCTGTTGGTTTGTGCTTGATGCACTGGAGAGGGAGTCAGGTTTGGGTTTCTTGCTCCTGCTAAAACATAAAACACATTAAAAAGGGAATAAAAGGAATAGAAGCTTTACAATGCATAAAAATTCTCCAGGAAAATAGTGAACCACTGCTTTAAGAATGTAAGAAAGCTGCAAATTGCAATAAGAACTATTATATCAAACCCCAATAAACGGAAAGAAGCTTTACAATGCACATAAACTCTCCAGGAAAATAGTGAACCACTGCTTTAAGAATGTAAGAAAGGCAGAAATTGCAATAAGAACTATTATATTAAACTCCAATACACTATGGCATGACAGGTACAGAGGATATATAAATCACATAAGATTTTTTAACAAAGGCTATGCAGACATTCACTTAGCAACTCATCATAAAACCTAAGCATACAGGTAAAGACAGCAAGCTGCATAGATAATATAGCCACAATGCCCAATTGCTTCAACATAGATATTCTTAACACATGAATACTAACATATGCTTCCCACTCAATTTGAATCATGTTTCTTCTACAAACAAAAAGATTGCTGATTAATATCCCACCTCCTTCCCCCTAACATAAGATTGATGATCATGCACGAATTCAGCATCAGCAATGACATGGCACCTGACTTCGTTGGTTCCTGAAAGCTGTAAGCACCTACTTATGAGCAATTAAACTACCTTCACTATTACTTATCTCAAATGCTCCCTAAAACAGCAGCAAATGAAAAGTCCATCCTAGGGTAGGATTTGTGCTCCGCACTCACAGCACGGGGCTATGTGGGGCCCACATACACTGTCATTCAGAGAGGACACACATAATTTGGACTAGATTCAGCATTGAGAACTTTCTAAAACCATTAATTTTCCCTCGCAGCAATAAGGTGCTTCAGACTCAATCCAGTCCACCTCAACATTGTTGAATTACTAAGTTATTCAAATTGGAAAAGGTTTAAACTTCCTTGGGATAGAAGATTCTCATATTCACCAAAAGAGCTTTATGCAAGCCTCCCTTTCCCCCCTAAATGATTTTCAATGCCAAAAGAACATGCATGTGCGAGTGACAGAATTAGAGACGCTTATGATTTCAACTACATAATTCTGGATACATTACAAGAGATGCAACATTTTAGGCAGAGAGAGAGAGAGAGAGAGAGAGAGAGAGAGAGTCAATAATACAGAAGTAAATTGCAAAGGAAAATGAAAAGAAATAACAAAAGAGTTCCTTTTTGTTGAATAGGTAAAAGATTAAGAATACACTATTACTTGGAGGCGTGAAATAGTCTGGTGTATTTTGATGGCTGACCTTGCTTCTCCTCTTGCTTGCAGAGAATGCAGCCATAGGGTCTGTGTAAAAATCAAATCTAGGAGAAGCACGGGAATCTGCAGGCACAGATGGAGAAGCAGAGGGTTCAATCAGAGGGTTGGTGAGGCTTTGAGAGAGACCCACAGAATTTCCAGCGTCACTGTGCAGTCCAGCCTCAGCAGCTTCCATCCGCATAGCTTTCAGCCTTTCTTTTCTCTTTTCTGACTCGTCCATGATTTGTTAGAGTGACTGAGACGGAAAAAATTTAAACACATTATGTACAGGTCAAATAGAAGAACATAACCAAGAGGAAAGTCTCATATTTCTTAGCATGATAATTATATAGCCAAAAAGACCTTTAATAACAGTCACAAATAACCTAGATTATTTATGAAGAATGACAAAGTAAGTTTCGAGGCAGCTCCTTCTTCCAAGAGAGACAGAAGCATCTTTCTTAAGCCAAGACCTGGACTGAAGACCATCCTTGAGGCACAGACTAAAACAAGTGAAACTAACTTCATACTGTATGGTCATCATATATAATTAATTTGTGCATCAGGAAAGATAATGAAAAACTTAGCACATCGGATATTCCTGTCTAAGTTCTCTAAAAATAGCTAGATGTAGCTCGGTATCTTTTAGATGTTGCGCCAAGCACCCACGAAACCATAACGAATATGCCAAAAAAACCAATCACATACCAATCCTACCAATAACAATTAAAGATTCAATCTTTATACCTAAATTAGCTCACATGTAGCAGAAATTTCGCAGGAAGAAGGGGAAAAAGAGAGCCAAATGCATATAAAATATCAAAATAGAGCAATATCTTTCGCCAGGAATTCATCTAGCCGAAATTCTAACTCAACCAAATATTACCGAACAATCAAAATTAATGAATATAGGAAGGAAAACAGCGTAAGCAGCAGTGGAAATAACGAGGAGAAAGCGCCAGACTGGAAATTCTATCCCATTATCCAACCTTTCAAATTTTATTCCCGAATTACATTCTAAAAAAAATCCCAAAAACAAGGAATAAACATACATGCATAGCAATAAGAAACCCACGTTACAGAAACTTAGCAAGATAAGAAGATAGCACTGATTTGAGTTCAGAGGTGGGAATTTCCAGGGTCGAACCTTTTAGGTGGCAAGACCCAAGCTACTTTCGCTTCGCCGGAGAAGACGCGGAGGAGGAGACCGAACGATCAATTGGCAAACTGAAGGGGACGAAACGGAGCGGGACGGTGTGGCCTGGGGGTGTGTCACCCGCCTGACTCTATTGGTGTGATTATACGAAGAAAAGAAAAATCACGCATCAGAAGAATGCGTCCAAACTATTGGCGGAGCACAGACTCACCAAAACAAGCAGGTCCACAACGCGTGGCCTGGCGTGGCTTTATCTGTACTAGTCTAGTCTCACGTAGGGGTGTTCATCGGTTTGGATTGGAGAAGATTCGGTTTGATAATTTGAAGAAATTTCGGTTTTTAAATTTTTTTTCAGAAACCAAACTAAACCTAATTAATACTAAAACCGAATTTCTCCAAACCGAATTTAATTCAGTTTGGAGAAATTCGGTTTGGAGAAAACCGAATTTCTAAAAAATTAACCTACAATTCTGTAAAATAAAAATATAATAAAAATTACATGTTCAATTGTGATTCTACAAGGGGAAAAAGGAGAATTCAAAATCACAAGGAAGAATGAATCCAAGTTGTACAAGTTTCAGCAATAATCTTAGATAACAAAAGTCACAAAATATCCCACAACATAACCAATGAAGCATCATTATTAATCCATAGATAACCCTTTTGCTAATGCAATAAACTGCACTTTTTTTAGATTCCAGTGTGAGCAGCGGCAGCCTCATAAGTATTTCCATTGCCTGTCAAAAGACAAGAAGATTTCAGTGCCATAATTGAAACGAATGAGTCAAAATGCGATAGAAATGCAAGTTAAATGAGCCAAAATAGTGAAAATATATTAGAATACCTTAAAAGCTTTAATCTTCATAGATCAAGAATGGTTGATTCATGAGTATCCTTGTCAAATTCTAATAAAAAATAAACTGTCAAATGACAAATTAAAAGAAATCCTCATAAAATTTGAATGGATCATAAGAACAAAAAATTACCGTTATCAATTCTTTCGAGAAAATCAATATCTTCTTCAACTCTAATTAAATGTGCTTCATTACGCAACCAATCTCTAGAACACATAAGACATTGCACCATTTTAGGAGTTAATGAACTCCTAAATGTATCAAGAATCCGACCTCCCGTACTAAAAGCTGATTCGTAGCAACAGTAGAAAAGCAGGAATGCACCCAATATATCACGAGCCATTCTAGCAAGGATGGGAAATCTTAGAGCATTTAACTTCCACCATTTTAAGATATCGAATTCATCATCTCCCTCTTCATTCTCTTCTCCAAGATACTTGTCTAATTCACTTTTGTTATCAATCCCTCCTTCTTTTTTGTACATATTATACTCAAACCTACTGTCTACCCCGAAAGATCGCTTTTTCAATGGTGGAAAGCATGAATCTTGTGAATGACTTGGAATTGAAGTTGAGGAGATACTTGAAGATGATTGCAATGGAGATGCAAGAAAATTAGATACTTGGCAATGACTTAACTTCTTGTACTCCTCAAAAAGAATATAGAGTTCTTCCTTCACCTTGTTCCCAAGATCAATATTCTGTAGATACATTCTTTCAATCACCCATTTAACATAATCCAATTTATACCGAGGATCAAGAATCACCGCATAAAAGATAATGAAATTCAATTTTTCTACATTTCTCCAATATTTGTTGTATTTTTCTTTCATTCTTTTTGCCATATAACTTAGCTCAACATCGTCACTACCTTCCCATGTCCTCAATAATTTTGACACATCACTAAGTTCATGAACTACTTGATTAGAAGTCACATATAATGAACCTGAAATTCGCAATGTTAATTCATAAAAATGTTCTAAAAACTTCACAAAACGTGAAATATTATCCCAATCATCATCACAAGGCAGTCCATCATTCTCAACAAGGTCAATTTTGTAATGGGGATCAAGATCTTCAAATCTTTCAAATGCTTTTGCAAGCATCAAAGCTGTATCAAGCATCAAATAAGTTGAATTCCACCTAGTTGGTACATCCAAACACAACATCCTTTTACTTTCAATTTTTTCCATCTCAACACACTCCTTGAACTTCTTTATCCTACTTGGAGATTGTCTTATATATCTAATGGCTCCCCGAACACGAGAAATACAAGGTAGCATTTCTTTCAAACCATCCGTCACAACAAGATTTATTATGTGAGCCAAACACCTCATATGAAGATATTTTCCCCCAAGCAAACAAGTGCCCCAATTAGAAAACCTTCTCTTCAAGTAATTAACGGCAACATCATTTGAGCTAGCATTATCAACAGTTATTGTAAAGACATTGTCGATCCCCCAATCAAGTAAACATTTTTCCACCTCTCTTCCAATCGCCTCACCCTTATGACTATCAATTGGACAAAAATTTAAAACTTTTTTGTGCAATACCCAATCATCATCTATAAAATGAGCAGTCAAACACATATAATTAATCCTTTGTTCTGAAGTCCATGAATCGGTGGTGAGGCTAATTCTTTGGGCTGAAATTTTCAAGAATGTCTTCAATTTTGCTTTCTCTTGCAAATACAGATCATAACAATCTCTTGTAATAGTACTACGGGATGGAATTTGAAAGGATGGACATGCAGTAGACATTAGATATCTAAACCCTTGCTTTTCTATAAAACTGAAAGGTAGTTCATCCACAATAACCATATATGCACAAGCCGATCTAGTATCATCTTGATTAAGTCGCCAACTAACAATAGAACCAACTTTAGGACCCCCGCCAGTGATTGAAAGTTGTTGCTGCTTTAATTGAGTTGCATTAGCAGGATTGTTATGTGGGTTCTTCATGCAACTAGTCATATGATTCCTTAATGTACTAGTACCATGTGTATAAGAGTTCGCCGAATATTCATACTTACAATAGTTGCAAGATGCTTTTCGTTCTCCATCATCATTTGTGAATTTGGTAAAATGTAACCAAACATCCGAACGCGGTTTCATCGGCTTTCTTTGCTTTTTCACAACAGAGCTAGAGGAATTTGATCCTACACTTAGGAGATGACTCATATTTTCTGCTTCATTATTTACTTGATTTGACATCCTATAAAATATAAGAGAATATAATCAGTTTATATAAGGATGTAAAAGTAGTAATAAAGGCCAACTCATTTAACATAGTAAAAAATAAAATATAAGAGAATATATTATAAGATTTTAAATTGGATTTATGCCAACTCTAATAGTAAATAAATAAATTATAAGAGAATATAATCAGTTTATACAATGATGTAAAAGTAGTAATAAAGGCCAACTCATTTAACATAGTAAAAAATAAAATATAAGAGAATATATTATAAGATTTTAAATTGGAAAGAATAAATTTAGAATGAAAAGTTTATCTCTCCAAAAGTGTCACGTGAGGTGCATGCTTAAAATTTTGTCATAGATCATTATAACTCTTACTTCTAATCCTAAAAAACGTCCATATAAACTAGAGACGTATTATTAAATGTCACACAAAAATTATGTACGAATATAAAAAATTAAGAAATTAGTTGATTTGGGTCTTCAGTTAATAATTTATGAGTTTATTGAGGTATTTTTCCAAAATTAAAAGACGGATGATCTAAATAAACAGGATGAAAACTCAAAGTCCAGTGTTTTTTTCTCATATTGCTCATACGGCCTCATTGATGAAGGGCCCCCGAAAATAAGAAATGAAAGAGAAAGAAATTCTTGATGGAAAACAAAGGGAGGAAATGAAAGTAGCCGGAATTACAAGCCAAGTCTATTTGGAAACTCCGCCAAGGAGACCTATAAAGAGTTCAAATTATTGAATAGTGAGTAAGCCGAAAATAGATATATTAATAGTTGTACGACGATTGAATTATATGATTTCACGATAGAAGCTAAAATAAGCCCCAGCTATGGCTTTGAGCAGATAAAGAGAAACAAGAAAAAGAGAGATATTGTTGGAACATTGACGAGATCAGATCTCTATTGAGAATTCTCACCGATAATCTGCTGAAGTCCCACTGGCCACTGGAACTAAGGTTTGGACTAAAATGCACCTCAACCTATATCTCAGTAAAATGCAAAGTAAATATAACCTGCTAGTCAAACTAACCCATTCCCCCGCCCCGGCACTCACAAGTCACAACCCCTTACCCAGCTTTCCTTTTTCCCTTCTAAAGATGTCGGATGCTTTTCTCTTCTAGTAATTGGTCCCCATGTCCTGTCAAGAACAGAACCTTCTTTCACGATACCTAACAAAACTCCAGCACAGATCGAAGAGCCAGATTTAGGTTAGCCTCGGTGCTCCCTCAGGATTTCGGGGCGATTTCCTCAGTCGAAAGGGGTCCAAAGAGTACTAGGGACAAAGTAGAGATCCCACGATGTAAAGAGAGGCTTTTCAAAGCAACAACCAAGGCTCACATGCTTGTGCAAAATCATCAACCTATCTATCCACGTTCCCTAGATACATCCGCCGCATCAAATGAAATCACTAACAAGAAAACAGAAAAGAAGACGGTAAACATATCCATAACAAACATGGAAAAAAGAATGGAGATACATGATTTCAAGCGGAGTAATGTGATCAATTCTTCCATGTATTAGAAAGCATTCTGCACATTAAAATGCTATGGAAAAACCACTATAATTTCTGTTATTATCGAAACCATTTCGATGAAGGGAATCTTCAGGAAAGATGAAGAGGAGAAGTGGAAGATGAAGGGAATCAAAACTTGCATCGGCAGTTCGGCACACAAAGTAGCTCAAAAGATTAGAACAAAATCACAAAAAATATAAACGAACCTGGAGTCTGAAGAAATTTGTATTGCCCGCAGAACTCTAGCAGCGGCAGCCGACAGGAGGAAGAGCCGAAGAGTGAGAAGAAAATATGACTTTGAAGAGAAACCCTAGAGAAAAAGGCGATTGTCTGAAGTGATATTGAAGTCAGAAAATTTGACTGAGTCAACTCCACAATTCGGTGTTCGGTTTGATTCGGGTTGGGAAAATGCCAACCCGATCTCCAAACCAAACTTTTATTTGGTGACTAAAACCCGAATTAAACCAAAATTTTTTTGGAGAAATCCGAACCGAAAACTGAATTAAAATTCGGTTTGGTTCGGTTATTCGGGTTTCTCCAAATTGTGAACACTCCTAGTCTCACGCAGATCGATTAGTAATTAAATTGGTAATCTTATGAATATAGTATTTATAGTAAAATTATATATATATTAGTTATTATATTATAATTTATAAATTAAAATAAAATTTTAAAAATAATATATTAAAAGAAATAAATATTGAAATTATAAATTTAATTTTAAAAGATTGTCATATAAAATTATTTTCATAATATATTATTTAGATTACAGATATATAGTTAATTTTTTATATTTTTATATTAAAATAAATTAGTATTTAATATGATTTTTCTTTACATTTATTGATGTTAACCTTTTTCACATGTAGGGATTAATCAGTGTTCTGATAAGAAAATTGTTAAAATTTGTATGTATAATATGATCAAATAAAATTAAAATCAGAATAAAATTTTATTTACTCTTTTCTAAAATGAAACAAAGGGTAAGACAAAATAATATCATTTACAATCAAGTTTAATTATGACTACAAAAAAAGTTAAAATATAATTATTTATTACAAAGAAAAAATCAGATCAAAATTTTAATATATTATTTATTATTTTAATTTGTTAATAGTTTACATATCAATAAAAGTTAAAAAATAAATGAAATTACTCTTTTAAAAAATAAAAGTTACGTAAGAAAATTAAGCAGTGATCTAATTAGTGATCTTATGGTAATTTTTTATTAAATTGTACATAATTTTTAATTTGTTAATAATTTTAGTAAGAATGGAAGGGAAAAAATGAATTAGTTTTTCAGAAAAGAAAATCTAACGCTTATAGTATGCATTATCAGGCCAAACAAATAAATTAGTGTAGAACGCATTATCATAAAGTGTCTTTATATTAGTAAAACGCACTTATTTCAGAGGTTCAAAAGGTTCAGTAGAATACGCTAATGACGCATATCATAACGTATTCTTAATGCATAACGCATAATTTTAATGCATTCTCACACGTCAAAAGTCAATAAAATGTTGACGGTTCAAAAAATTTAACAGAATATAATAAGAACGCAATATAATAATGTATTTATAATTTATAAGTTCTTAAACTTCAAAGTCAAAAAAAAAATTGACCTCACATTAAAAGAATAAAAACTTATCCTTAGACTTTCACTTAGATTAGATTAGATTAGAAATCGAAGGCCAGAAAACTGGGATTGGGCCCCGTATTCATCCTAAGAATATGGCCCATATGATGCAGGTCAAGTTGAAGGTTTTGAATTGGGCTGCCGTGAAGATTGTATAAACAGGACTAACTCCAGTTTTGAATTGGGCAAATAAAAGTGTCCCTGTGGCTCTTTCATCTTTAAGTCAAGAATACATATTTACCAAAAAATTAAATGAATACATATAACCTTGGTTTTATAATATGTTACATGATATTAGGTGAAATTATTTTGCTAAGGAGGTTAATGAGTTACAATGAAGTTTCAACAAATTTTGAGATGGTTATTGGATTGTGTTTGAAATTAAAATTTTATATTTTAAATTTCGTAAAAGTAATTTTTTTGTACCAGAAAATGTAAGGATAAGTGTTTAGATTTAGAATTTAGATGCAAATCATATGTATCTTGATATACAAATTTGGACTAGAAATGTATTAAAAAGTACTTTGTGTAAATAAATACATTGTATTTAAAAAATATATATTTTAAATTTCAAGCATCTGACATAAGAAAATAACCTATTAGTTGGCGATGGTGAATTCATGATTGTATTGAAAGAAACTATGTGTTTTTAGTTTGAAAAACAACAACTGATATCAAATTCCAATTCAAAAATTATTTACTTATTCTCGTGATCCTAATTTTTTTGACTTTATTCTCTCAATTAACACAAAATTATGAAATTAGGTTTTATTTTATTTAGCAGGTTTATGACATATGATGATGCAAAATTTTTTCACATAGGTGAGTTGTATTAAAAATTAAATATTTTTGTGGAAAAAGTTATCAAATAGTTCATTATTCATTTGGGGTTTAACCATTGAAGGAATTTGCACTGCTTATATATCCTTTATGTAAATTGAATTTTATAAGAGAGAAAATTTTATTTTCATAGGAAACTTACAAGGGTGAAAAGTTGAAGTCTAGAGGACTGATATTTCACAATATTAAAAACTTTAGGAGTTATTGATACTTTTAAAAAAGTTAAGGGACTCAGGCAGCAAATAGTTTTGCCAAAAACAACAGAAAATTAAATAGCCTGTGAATTCCAGCGTTCGGACATTGTGGGAATTGTCTTGAAGAAGTCTCCTGCTGCACTTTACTACTTGGGATTCTAGAAAAAGGGTAAAAATTCTCCTCTGTTTCTAGAATCTATCGAAGAATCCCCATTTTCTTATCGGGTTAAATTTGGTTATCTGCCTCAAATGCCCACCAGCGACGCCTTCCAAGGTAGTCTGTATCTGTTGTATACGTTTCTATGAAATGTTTTGCAGTGAAAATTTTATATGATCAGGTTAATTTTGTTGTTTTCGATGGTTATTCTGTTTATGCTATCTGTACTTTGTGGGTTTTGTAAATTTGTTCTTGGGGATTTTTTTCCAGTTCAGGAACGTGGTTCAAATTGGAAACGAATCCCTTTTTTTTTTTTTTTGGGTGTATTTGAATTGAGAATGATGAAGCAGCTGAGTCGAGATTGGTGAACCACTGAATTTTGGGAAAAGCTCGAATCTTGGATTCTTCTTTGCTAGTTTTACGAGAGCTCTGCACATTTTAGGAAAAAAAAAAAAATTGAAGCGCGAGAGGATGGAAAAAGGGTTCTTTTTTCCCCGGGAGTGGGGGGTTGGGGGGAGGGGGGGAGAGGCGCTACCTTCAGGTCTTGAAGGACTTGCAAAAAGACTACAGAGTAGGATGTTTGAGGGCCTCTACTTGTTAGGGTTTTGAAGGACACAAAACCAATGACAGTGCTGTTTAATCAATGACTCAGGTGATGACAAAATTCAGAAGAAACGTGATTGCAATTTAATGAATTTCATTTGCGCATTTGAAACTTGCAAACATGTTTACCGTCTCTTTCATGTTACTTAAAATTCAGAACATCTAGTTAGAGTAGTCAACAGAGTTATTACATTGGGAATTTCGTGCTTTAACTGAATTAAAATACATAAATTCAGTTCCTCAGCATGGTAGTCAATAGTTTAGAGCATTTTAAGAACACTCGAGAGGGAAAAGAGGACATGGGGGGGGTTTATTGTCGGAAACATTACTGTTCAGTTATATGTCAGAGAAGATGGCAATTACTGCTACTGCCATTTTTCTTTAACTTAACCTGCAATAAATTTTTGCAAACTCATTGAAGTTGAAACTGTGCATTTCAACTGTCATTTACTGGAATTTTGGTGCTGAAAAAATATTCAACTCCATGCTTAGGACTGTCAATTGGGCCGGGCTGGCCCGAGCCCGGTCCGAATAATTTTCGGGCCGAGCTCGGGCTGAGGTAAGCTCAGTCCAATTTCGACCTGGCCCCTAAAAATAATATATATATATATATATGTATGTATATATTTATATGTATATATTTTTTTTATATAATAATAATATTATTATATTATTAAAAAATATTATTTATTATATTAAAAAATTAAAAAATCGGGTTAGGGCCGGCCTGAGCTTGAAAGGGTCGAGCCCGGGCTCATGTGTTTTTCAGCACGCTGTCAATCGGGTCGAGTTCGGGCTTGGCAAAGCCCGGCTCAGTGAGCCCGATTGACAGCCCTATCCATGCTTATCATGCTCATAGATAGGATTGTCAACCGCTTTAATTGCGGGCTCGGGCTGAAAAAATTCAGTACGAATAATTTTCGGGCTGAGGTAAGCTTAGGCCGATTTCAGCTCGGCCCGTAAATATATATATATTTATATGTATATATATTTTTTATATAATAATATTATTATTATATTATATAAAAAATAAAAACCGGGTTAGGGCCGAGCCCGGGCTCATGTTTTTTCGGCCCGCTGCCAATCGGGCCGAGCTCGAGCTTGGCAAAGCCTGGCTCAGTGAGCCCGATTGACAGCCCTACTCATAGATTTTCATGAAATGGTCAGTTTTCATTCTCTCATGGTTGTCATGTTGCAGGTGTCTCAAATTGTTATGTATTTAAGAGCCGCTTGCAGGAGTTTGCTCAGAAAGTGGGACTTCCCACACCTGTCTATGAAACTATCAAAGAAGGGCCGTCTCATGAACCCACATTTAGATCAACAGTGATTGTTAATAACGAAAGGTATGATTCTCTTCCGGGATTCTTTAATCGAAAGGCAGCAGAGCAATCAGCTGCAGAAGTTGCTCTCATGCAACTGGCTCAGACAACGGACATGGCAGGTTGCATTTCTCAACCAGTGGTAATGACACTTATCTTCCACCTTTGCCCATTATCTTATCTTTTATAGTTTCAACTTGTTTAGGTATACTATGTAATAATGTATAGGTGCTTTGAATGCAGCATGTAGTAAATATACAGTATAATATCTTTTGTGGCTCCCTTTGGCGCAATCAACTTTTACGGGGCTTTCTACCATTTGTTTTTTCTTTTTCTTTTTCTTTTCTTTTGGGGGTGGTTTATTTTTTGCATTCAGCATCTAACCTCTCAAACTATATAAGGACATAGGGAGTGGAAACATCTCACCTTTTATTGGAAGGCTTCATCACATAAGAGAGATCAAGAACAGTCATCACCAAGATCTATACATATATAGGAAGTAGTTATATATAAATAATTCTCAACTATCAGGTTTTTGTTGAGATCCCTAAAAATACTTTTGTATTTAATCTTGACTACAGACCTATCTAGTGAGATGAGATTTTTCATGCATTTTTTTCATGGTATTGTTGTTTGCCTATGGTTAAACCAATTGTAGGGAGTTTATTCTTTGGACAAAGCGGAAAAACTTCATGTGTTTGGTATGTCAGATAGTGACCACAAACCTATGAATTGGGAAGAACCGGAGTAAGTTTGATAGATGAATAGCTGATTGAAAGGATTGCTAGTGCTTCATTCTTCATCTAAACGTGATACAGTTGAACTTAACTGCAGAGAGTGACAAAATTTCCGGTGGTTCCAAAAGAAAGATCCCTGCATTTATGTTCATTTTGTTATTCTTGAAGGACGAAGACAGACTATTTGATCTGTTAGCAT
Organism: Rauvolfia tetraphylla; assembly: GCA_030512225.1. Classification (NCBI taxonomy): domain Eukaryota; kingdom Viridiplantae; phylum Streptophyta; class Magnoliopsida; order Gentianales; family Apocynaceae; genus Rauvolfia; species Rauvolfia tetraphylla. The sequence continues at coordinate 4,731,489 of JAJQKT010000058.1, read as the reverse complement.
TTTATCTTTTTTCCTTTTTGTAGGCTGAAGCCCTTTGTGTCTAGTATGTATCCCAATTGATAGGTTGGTTTTGATCTTGTCTTAAGTTGGGATTAGTTGAACTCTATGGGCCTTACATTTCTCACCTTCCAGAGATACTTGTTTCCAAAAAGGAGAAGGGAAAGTAACTTTTAGTTTATGCTGAAAGATTTAAATCATTAAGCAGTTGCTAACTTAAGGAAACATGTGGTTCGTTATGATACTTAGGTTGCTAAATATTAGTGTACAATAAAGGTTCTGCCAATTGGAGATCCTAAGAAGGAAGTTAATAGTAATAAAAGAAGTAGGTTTGGATTTTGCTTTGGACTTTGGTAATCCCAAAAATGCTTGTATGACCATTTCATTCTGTATTCTGCTTTTCAGCATGAAACAGGTTTGTGCAAAAATTTGTTGCAAGAATATGCTCAAAAGATGAACTATGCGATTCCTATGTATGAGTGTCGAAAGGATGAGCCACCTGGAAGAGCAGTTATGTTTTCCTGTACTGTTGACATTGGAGGTATTAAATACATTGGAGCTGCAGCAAGAACCAAAAAGGAAGCAGAGATCAAAGCTGCTAGGACAGCTTTGCTGGCCATCCAGGCTAATGCTTCTGAGTCTGATCCTAATGGGAATTCCATATATACTGTTGTTCCAATTAAGAAGAAAGTTACAGATACGGGTATCAACTCCAACGATACTGCAGCTGCACTGAAACCAAAGAAAGGGCGTTTCAAGAAGAAATCAAGGAAGAAAAAACATGCTTCAGATGGAACTAACTCTGTTCAAAGCCAAAAAACAGGCAACTTGGAGGTTCAGATGGTTGATCATGCGGGGTCAGGAATGGACATAGACGATGCCAACGGGTTCCAGACAACTCATTTTGGAATTTCTACACCAGAAGCAACAAGTGATTATTTGGGTTTAGGCTTTTTCAATGAAAATGTGGGAACTGCTCTAATCCCATGTGATAACAGGGATATTAATTCAGTGGCTGATTCTGTCAGTAATGAAGATGGCTCAAGTGCTTTGTTGGTTAACGAAGTAAATGAGACTCCTGGATTTGGGCAGGTAACTTTATCAGCAAGTGGCTCTAATTCGTGGAACATACTATCGTGAACCAGCTTGAAGCAAGAAGTATGGAGCAGCTTTTGGTTGATGAGTTTTGAAACCGTGGAGGCTAAATGCTAATTGACTTCTTGGAATGTGATTTTGCAGTTGGAGAAGGTTTTTAGAAGGGAATAGACAGGACATTTAGAAACAATTCTGAGGGTTTTGTTTTTCTTACTCTTTTCTATACATTATTTAGGTCATTTTTTTGAAATTTGACCTCATACACAATGATTTAAGGCGCACTCTTTCCTAGTAGCTGTGCTCAATTGACAAAGATATAGAAGTCGTACACACGTGAACTTCAGTGACATTCTATCTGCACTAGAAGAATTAGGGTGTATTTGGATTGTTCCCGGCACGGAGTACAATGCAAATATTTCACTTGGGTCTTACTTTTTCCTCTCACAAAAAATTCTCTCTCTCGAAACTCAAGGCATAAAATCTCAAAACAAAACACTATCCAATCACACCCTAAGTGTTATGTAAAACAGCTTTTTGGCCATTGATGTAATGTCTTTCTGGATTGCCTCTTCTTATCTACTTTTTGGCTTATGAATTGCCATTTTTACTTCATGCACAAGAACTTGTAGCCTTCTTGTTAAATTGTTTCTGGATTACTTTTTCAGAATGCTTAGCAATACTAAAGAGATTGCAACATTGGATTATGAATCCTGATAGACTATTTGAACTGCCTAGGACTCTGGTGTGTCTGTGAAGATAGCACCGAATTAAACTTAATAAATAGATAAGGAAGGGCGATACAGTACCGGACACAGTCAAGGGCTAACCTTCAAAGCTAAGTAGCATTGACTGTTTACATATAAGTTGTTCCCTTATGTAAAGTATCTGTTGCCAGAATCAAAACTTCAACGTAAAAGATTAACTTGTGCTTTAGTGCATGCAACTGAACTTATAATATTAAAAGTTCTATTTGAATTGGTCAAAAAGAGGAAAAAAGGAAAAGTCACCCCAAGGGTAAATCATTGGGGGCGCCTGGGAGCTGTCCCCAACATCGTCGGCAGGGACGTCTCCCAAACGCCCCGTCAACGTCGTCGGGGTGCTGCTGGGGCAACCCCGACGGTGAAGACGGGCTTCCAATCGTCCTGATTGCAAATACAATTTCTTTTTTTTTTAATCAGGAAATTCCCTTCTTCAATTTCATTTTTTCTTTTTTTTTTCAATATTTTGCCTTTTCGTGGAGAACCTATACGCATTTTTTAAAATTTTTTTGGTTCTCTTTGTCTAATTTTTTCATTATTTTAGTTTTTTATATAAAAAATTCAATTTAAAGTATAAAAATTTTGGAATTATTTAAAATAAAATTAAGTAAAATTAAAAAATTTTAAAATAAAATCAAAATTAAAATTAAAATTCTTCAAAAATAGATCTTTAATTAATATATATGATTTATTATTTATATAATAGATGGATTAAAATATTTTAAAGAATACAGAATTTCCAAATAAACTTAAATTTTTAAAAAATGAGAAGCGAATTTTAATTTTTTAAAAATAATTTAATTGAAAAAAAGTTACAGGGCAACAAACAACTGGTTGGTGTGGAAGGAGAACACTTCTCTCTTGTCCACTTCCAAGGAAACTTGGGCAGTGATGCCTTCTAATGTGAGCGCATAATTCAGACTCCTTAAAAAAAACCCTCTAAGTAAGAGAAAATCTTCAGCGCAGCAGCTCCACCTCATCAGCGTTGTATACGTGGTGCAGCAGACAAATCATATTTGTCCACCTAAGTAGAGAATCCACCTAAGCTGCACAACATGAATATATATATTGGTAAATAGAGAATTTGCAAAATCCAGTTTGCTACTCATCCTCTCACGGTTGTCGGAAGAATGGGTTGCCATCTGTTGTGATGTAAAAATATATTTTTTCTATCTTTTATTGGATAAAGTTTGGTTTTAAAATTTTTATTTTAAGTTTCGTAAAAGTTAAATTGTTTATAAGAGGAGATGTGAGTCTCATACTTGAAATTTTAAGTTTGATTTTGAAACCAAACCCTATCCAAATAGAGCTTTTATTTCTTTACAAATGATGACTATTGAATATATCGAGAATCATTTATGGTTGTAGCTAAGAATCATGAATAGAAATAAAAATATAGAACAAAAATTTACACCTCAAAAAAATAAAAATATATAAGAAATTTAAAATTTAATCTTCATTTTATGTTAATCTGAATTATATGATTAACATATAGAAATGAAATTTCCACAGAAGTCCTGGTATTAATTGCCGTTCCATGTCTAATGGAAAACCGATGGCGGAGTTCATTTTGAATACAAAAAGACAGATTTTTTATTTTTTCCTTGGACAGCTTATAGAATTCTCTGCTTAACTGGACGAATATGATTTGCCCGCTGCACCACACAAACAGAGCTGATGTGGTGCAGCAGCTGCACGAAGACTCTCTCGATAGAATTGATGTTTTCTTTGACATAAACGCATTTTCTTGTGTTCGGTTTGGTTCTGGTCTTTTATATTACTTTTTATAATACGTATATATTTTATTTATAATTATTTAATTTTATAAGATAATTATTTATATTTTATAAAATAATTATTTAATTAAATATAAATAATTATTTTATAAAATATAAATAATTAATTTTATAAATAAATCTTGCACGTTAAAAAAAAAAAAACCCAAAAACAAGCTTCGGTTGCCCAGAACATTACATGGACTAGTAGTAGTAGGATTCAATCCCAGATTTCCCATGTAAATGCCAATTCGATTCCATAAACCGTTTTGATCCTCGGTCTTTATCTTTCGTCTTGGGAAGGGGACTAAGAATTGTAAAACAAACAAGAAAGATGCACGGAAGGCCTAGGAAAGCTCCAACTGAGGAAGAGCAAGAAGCATCAGCTGTTAAAGCCGCCAAACTTCGTGCTCTCCAATCCCAATTTCTCCAACTCCATCATAGCAAAACGTATGCAATTTGTCCCAATGATCCGTGTAAAGAAATGATCTCTTTTTTTTTGGTTTAAAAATGGTTTTTGTAATCTTTTATTGTGATATCTTTTGCAGATACACGAAAGAAGCTATTGAGGTTAGTGCGAAGCTACTGGAGTTGAATCCAGAGTATTATACTGCCTGGAATTACAGAAAGCTCGCTATTGAACGTTATCTAAAGGGTGAAGCGGATACAAAGGCTGATTCGGAGTCTATTAAATCCATTTTGGATGAAGAATTGAAAGTCGTAAGTTTTAACTAGAAGCTCTTAGATCATAAAGGCTCTTACTTTTAGTAGTAATTTTCTCTTGCTTGCGCATTAAAGAATGCATTTTTTGTGGATAAATCGAATAGGTTGCTTCACATATTTCTTTCCTTAGCCCCTCTAAAAAGAACGCAAGAAGTGGGTTTTTGGCTAAGGATTACAAAATATTTGATTTTGTACTGTTTCTCTTTGCTCAGTCCCGCTTGGTAATTTAAGTTGGTGTGAAATCTGGAAAGAAAGAGAGTAGATGGGAAATCAGAAATCGGTCATCTCAAGTTCAGTTGCTTCCCCCGCTCCCTCCATTTTTTGCCCCTTTTGCCAAACTGCAATTTGAAATGTGGCAAATAAAGTTTTAAACTTGTTTTCTGAAATGCACATGGAATGCTAATTTTGAACTTTAGCTTTGCCTAACTATGAAGTTCCATAGTTGGTTTATGTTTGCTTAAGAATGTATCTTGTGTAGGTGGAGAATGCATTGAGAAGAAACTATAAGTCCTATGGAGCTTGGCATCACCGAAAATGGGTGCTAAGCAAGGGGCATTCTTCAACAGATCGTGAATTGATACTTCTGGCTAAGTTTCAGAAAGCAGATGCTCGTAATTTCCATGCATGGAATTACAGGAGGTAAAAATATGGATTCATGCTTGATCTGATGTAGCAAGTTATAAGAGTATACAATTTAAGTGATCTTGCATTGTATGTGCTCCCAGATTTGTAACATCATTGAAGAACATCCCAGTTCAGGAGGAATTAAATTATACCACAGAAATGATATATGATAACTTCAGCAACTATTCTGCTTGGCATAATCGAAGGTATGTTCGCTTGGAGATTAAAACTTTTGATTTGGCTAAGCATATAGCCATACTCCTGTTGGTATACCTTTTCTTGCAAGTAGTATTTAGCATAAGAAAATTCATATTCTTGATTAAATGGGTCTACAACTTCATGAGTATCTACCAAAAGGGAAGGCAGCAGGTGGCCATGATATTGCAGATATCTGTTCTTGTGTCTTACCTGTGGGCAGATTATTCTCTCTGTTCTTTAGAGTGTATGTGTCTACATAGTTCACTCGACTGAGAGGTTTGGCAGGTATAAGATATGAGGGGATGTCCAGAATCTCGAGGTTAATGAATGTGACTAAACTGACATGTCTCTTACATCCATTTTGAAATAAGGATGAAAATCTGTGCACAAGGTTTTTATTTCTTTTGTTCACTTACTGAGTGGGTGGGTTGGGACTTCCTGTCCAAGCCATATGATATTCTTTTTTCTAAAAACACTATTATACTGTTGTTAACTTGGAAATCTTCTAGATTTTGATGGTGTTATTATCTTCTCGGTTATACGGGTCTTTAACAATACTAAGCTTGTAAAAACTCTTCCTGTTATGTTTGAAAGATTTGTATTTTTGACCTCCATGGAACAAAAATACAGATCGGTTTCTCTTTCTTGCATTAATCCCTTACAATCCCCCCTCTATCCCCCTCTCTCTCTCTCTCTCTCTCTCTCTCAAGGAAGATTTAACTTGTGGGGATATATAATTTTCTCTGGTGGTGGTTTCCCCATATTTTTCTAACCAAAAAACATTTCTGCAGTGTGCTTCTGTCTCATTTACTGAAGGAGAAGGTAGAAGGTTATTTTCCCAAGGAGAATGTCTTGACAGAGGAGTATGAGTTTGTTCGCAGTGCCCTTTTCACAGATCCAGATGATCAAAGTGGCTGGTTTTATCACCTTTGGCTTTTGGATCAGACAGTTAAACTAGATCACCTATCTGTTTCTTCATGGCCACCTCATGGCTCTAATATTTATCTATCAGTAGATGGTTTGCTGGATTGTTGTGCTGTTTCACCAAGTTTATTATCTGATTCTCAAACTTTTCCACTTATCCTTTATTTTAGTGAAGCTGTTGAAGGTATTAGCCCTTCTACAGTATTTGTTGAATGTCAATGTAATGTAAATAATGATCTTATTTGGAAACCCATTCAAGCAAATAAACCTGGGCAGGCCCATGTATGGTTGACATACCTAAACATTCCCACTGAGGAAAGGCACCCATCAAAGGTGTACCAAGTGAAGGCTAGCATTGGCCACTGTCCAGGCATTGTTTCCTCAAGTGGGATTTGCTGTAGCCATTCTTCTTCTATTGTGTTCACGATCTGTGTGCCACCTTCTAATTCTAGATATGGTGAAGGGTATCACATGGAGAGAATTGATTGGGCGAAGGAAAACTTCTTTTTGCCCGAAACACACTCCCAGGATTTAGGCCTTGCCAACTCATTTTATCAGTTAAGAATCAGTGATGATCCAAAGGCTTATGAAAAGAATATTGACATCATAGCTGGTGAAATAGCTTATTGTCGACAATTGTTGGCAGAGATGGATTGGTATGCCCGATCTTTATTTATTTCTATGATACTATCTAACTGTAGGATGTTACAAATACTTTCTTACATATTTTTCTCTTTTCTGTAGTAAAATTGGAAAGCTTACTCTTGCTAGACTATTAATGGCACATGACACATTAATTCTACAAAATGGTAGAAACTATCAGAAGACATCCCATTACAAAGAAGTCCTCAAATTATATAATGATCTGATGATATTGGACCCACCACATCTGCAATACTACAAGGATCAGCACAGCTTGGTCTTGCTAAGACAGGTATTTCTCTGTGTGCTTTGTTCTTGGTCATGTAAAATGTCATAGAATCTTGATGCTTGCCTTCTTGTTCCCATAGCAGGCAATTCTTGTTGTTGCCTGCTTATTGATGTGCATATTCTGCAAGCATAGCGTATCACAATTAAGGATATCTGCTTATTGTCGAGTTTAATTTGCACTTTGAGATGTTCTTTTTCTATTTTGTTAAAAAAATTTTAAGCGAGAATGAGATTTGTTTTCTTTCTACTTTTTATTGTTTCATAAGTTTTCTTGACATTCTGCATGCATACTTTCACCTACAGGAGGTTTGTAATAAGGAGTCTCTACTGAAATACTGCCATCAATACAGAGATGCATCTTCTCCTACCACCAATAATTATGTATGTCTACGCTTAAATAATCTCTCAATATCACGAATTGCGTGTATTGAGCAACTGCTATGGGTCCAAATACTGGATCTCAGCTATAATGAGCTTCGGTCAATTGAAGGTACATAGTTTCCTCTGTTCTAGCCTATACTTGATTTGAGGTCCTGAAGCTTTTCTTAGATGTGTCTAAGCTACTATTGCTATTAATTACAATTTTTTTATTGAAAAAAAAGGTAAAAGAAAATCTACTAAATTTCTTGTTGGTGCTCTGCATTCACATGCTGCATCTATAAAAGAAATGAGTGAATGAGATGGCTGTAAGATTCTGATTGATAACTCACTGAAATTGGCAATTACTTGATCTCTGCAACATCCTTTTCATCTGGGAAGAAATGGCAAATAAACTATGATGGTTTATCAGATGCTCAGATCTATTTTTAGCTTGGTTTGTCATGCATTCAGAAGTTTGAGACAGTCAAGTGCTCGATCACTCAATCTTTATGGTCTAAAGCAATCAAAAAAGGAGTAATGGAACAAAAGCAATAGAAGAGAAGCTATTTCTGTTATAAATAGTGAGTAGAGGAGTTCAATCTGATTTTAGTAAGACAAGGATTAATCATGGAATAGTCAAGTTCAATGGTGCTAAAGTGCATCATCCTCTGGTAAAATTTTCTCCTTGACTGTTTCTTCTTTTCCTTTTTGCTTTTCCTATATCAATGTGGTTTATGCTGCCTGGTGAATTGATTCAAAGTACTAAAGTAACATCTCTTGCGCGGTTATTTGATTGGAAAGATACTTCTGACAATGATAAAATCATTTGTCATATTGTTAGAACTGTGAAAACTGGTGTCTGTTCTATATTTATGAATTCTCTGCTCTGAATATCTTGGACAGGCTTAGAGGCATTGCAACTTCTTTGCTGCTTGAACCTTGGAAACAATAAACTGCGTAGTTTTTCTGCTCTGGAGCCATTGAAACAACTGAAGTCATTAAAGGCATTAGATATCTCATACAATGAAATTGGAGGACATTCCATTGACACTAGAAGATATTTGTTTGCTTCTCCTTTGTCCCATATTGCTGAAAATGACAGGAGCAGCAAGGAGTTTGCTATTAGTGATCCGGAGATGACAAATTATTGGGAAGCTTTTGCAGTGTTTAGGGGCTCGAACTTGACTCAGTTAGATATTAAGGGAAATCCAATTACAGATGAAAAGTTGAAGTTCTTCTTTTGTAAGCTATTGCCAGAATTAAAATGGTTCGACGGTGAAAAGCTGTGATGATTATAAATTCTCTGAACTAGTCAGGCTTCATGTTGTTTCTTTTGATATAGAACCTACCAAAAAATGAAATTTGGTTTTTATGTGTCAAAGACACAAGGATCCGCTCGGAACATGATCTCTTGTTGATCTAGCAAAGCTGAATATTTTTGAAAGAGTATTCTCCCGGATTTGCTGATAATATGTTCCTTGAACAGAATATTTTGGTCATGGACTTGAACTGTACATTACGATTTTTGAAGGCTTCTTGCTGCATTGTATTCTGCTAATATGAAACTGCAAAGAAGAGTTTGCTATATTCTTGGAAGTTGTTTTGCTGTTAAAAGTTCGGAGAGAGCATCATATTTCACTAGTCATTTTCCTTGTTCTGGTTGTTAAACTTGATTTCTGGGAGCTCCATTTGTTCAAGGTTCTGGATTTGGTTGTACGGTTTTCTGTTGGGTTTAGTCTGCATTTAGGTGCTGTTGACAATTTTTTCTTTTGTAGGTATCCTTGATCATGTTATCTTCTGAATTTCATCTTGGCTCTTAACTAATTGTTTTGGGATATGTTTGCAAACAAATGGTTGAATCAATGTTCCAAGAAGTTTAGGCTATGTTTGGATTGAGGGAAAAAGGAGAAAAGGAAAGGAAAATGTACCAAAGTTTGCCCTTCCATCTACTTTTGCCCTTGGAAGCTGGAGGGGGTACTTCACATGACTTGCATGTGATCCTTTTTAGGTGCATTTTAGTCAATTTAAGTTATTTCTTTCCTTTTAGTCCTCCCAAATATGACAAAGTTTCAATTTGATCCTTCTTTTTTGAATATCTCATTTTATAAGGGTCTAATTACAGATCATATAAAAACTTAGGGATTGAAATATAACTTAACAAAATAAAAAGAAAAGGGAAAACCTAGTCATATTCATTCAACACCCGGTGGCAATTTTCCTTTTCCTTTCTGTTTCTTCATCTTTCCCCTGCTTCTTGGTCTTCAATTGCCGCAACCCCACCTCTCTAATTTGTCACTGTAAGCCGCCACCACCAAATTCCTATTTCTATGGCGACCCATTTTTCTTATCAGATTTAGATAAGGTAAGTATACATCAAAAACAACGAATCCAGCAATTACAGCATCAAATTCCCCCAAAATTTACTTGCTCCCGACAACTGCGCCAACTTCAATCATACTGCCAATCAAGACCAAGATTGCCACTTTCCCTATCAGTATTTGAGAAACTGTGTCTGTTTGCCTTGCTATTTATCCTAAATGAGGATTAAGATCTAAAGGAAATAATTTATCATTTTCTTTTTCTTTCTTCTTGCCTGGTTATATCTTGTGATATGAACTGTCAACCTAATCAGCGTCACCTCTGATTTCGGATAAGTATTTTGTGCTGTAGACTATGGCATCTGATGGGGAAGAGATGGTTCCAGATACTACTGAGTTTATGAAGCTTGCATTAGACCAGGCAAAGCTTGCCCTAGACTGCCTTGAAGTGCCTGTTGGTTGTGTCATTGTGGAGGAAGGGGAAGTTATTGCCTCAGGAAAAAATCGGACCACCGAGACGCGAAATGCTACCAGACATGCAGAGATGGAAGCAATTGATGTCCTACTAGAACAATGGCAAAAAAGTGGACTTTCACAGAGGGAGGCTGCTGAAAAATTTTCCAAGTGCACTCTTTATGTCACATGTGAACCATGTATAATGTGCGCGGCAGCCTTATCAATCATCGGTATAAAAGAAGTTTATTATGGATGTGCCAATGATAAGTTTGGAGGTTGTGGATCAATATTATCATTACATACTCGAGATCAGTCACGGAAGGGTTTCAATTGCAAAGGCGGAATAATGGCCTCAGAAGCAATTTCTCTTCTACGGACCTTCTATGAGCAAGGGAATCCCAATGCTCCAAAGCCTCATAGATCGCCAGTTCAACGGATATGAATCAGGTACTTCTTGAAGATTTTCTAGTCATGCTGTTATGGGGGTTTCTTTAGTTGTTCTGCAAGGCTGCAGATATTATTGTTCTTTTGATATTAAGTATGCATTGCCATTGCATTACAGGCTGCATCATCTTCACCATTGATTCTTACCGTATCCTCATCAAGTATTCTTGCTTACATGCTACCTAGAGCATTCAGATGTTTTTGGCGTCTGCAGTGGCATCATTATATTCTTTGTTGCTAGTATTATCCGTAGATACTATCCATGGAAAATCTTAAATCTCCAAATACCAATAATGTCCAGCAACAGTGCTATCCTAGTATTATACAAAATTTTCACTTTGTCATACTCTCTTACAAACAATTTATTTTTACAAATTCAAAACAGAAAATTTCAAACTCAAACTCAATCTAATCTCAGCTTACTTCTTCATCCTGATTTTTTTAGTTTCATTTATTCTCACTGCTTCACTATCTTCAACTTCCAAAGCACCGAAGTAATCTAGTACTACGTCTCTGAGTTCATCAATCATAATAAGTCTTTATTCTTTCTCTCGTAATAACGGACAACTACTTTTGGCAAAATGTAGTCTTGATAGTCTATTTGTTCAGATATTTTCACGTGTAGAAGTGTACAATTTGTCTGCATTTTATGCATCATGAAGGGAAAGTACTACTTGGATTCGGAGATAAAGAATGCCGACGCAGTAAGAAACATGATTCCTGGAAACTCAAGGGTTTCAAGGCAGCCAGCGAGAGGAGGAGGAGGGGGGTGGGTAAGAGATATCCATGCCAATAGTCTCTCTTTTTCATTCATCATTAAATTTAAGATCCACAATGAAGATGATTCCCGGAAACTCAAGGTTTCAAGGGAGCACCTGGTAATTTTGTTTTAGATTTTGTAAAAATAATTTTTTTATGATAGGAGAAGTAAGACTCAATTATGTGTTTGATTGAGAGAAATATAATCCAAATGAAACTTAAATTTAAGATCCACAAAATGCTAGCAGGCGGCATCAAGAGTTTTTAACATATTAAGGTCATTAAAAATTATTTTTAAGTTATCTTTAATTATTTATTTGTTTTTAATTTTAGTGTAAATAAATTTTAAAAAGAATGGTAAGAAATATTTTTTAATTCAGTTTTTATTTATTAAAATTAATTAAAATAAATTTTTTATTTTTATTTTAAGTACAGTTTTTAAAATATATATTTATTTTTTAACCACTTAACAAAATCTTCAACAATCGAAAATAGAAGCTAAAAACAAAGTTAAGATGAAATGATTATGGTCAAGCTTATTTTTATTTAAGCAGTAGATAGAAAACCAAATTGAACCGAACCAGCAGCTGAAACCGGAACTATGCTGTTGGGGATAAATGTCTTATAAGTGAAGCTCCACCCAAAGCAGAAAGATACATGTTTGAAGGTGAGGTATGCTATTACCACTGAGAGGCTTTGAACTGAGAGCGAAGTCGGAAGGTGTCAAACATTACTTCGGCAACTTCTACCGTCTTGTGCTGCCTATCATCATCCATTCTCAAGTCAGAAAGAACAGGATTTTCTCCAGTAACACAAACACCATTTGCCATATGATTTCAAGAGGTTACTCCACTGTACCTTATGAATCGAAGTTCGGTTTTTGAATTTTTGTTGTACGTTTAAAAGCTTGAGTATGATAATTTTGAGTTTTGATTTCAGAATAAAACTCTGTCCAATTTCCATTTTTCCAGAGTTGCAACTTTACAAAATGTAATTCTACAACGAAAATGTCAGAAGCAAGAAACTTCTCTTTCTAGTCAGACTTTTGTCTTTATTTCCAAACTGATACCATTTCCCAAACTAGCAGACTATCCATAATCCAGTCAAGCAGACTCTTCACTCGAATAAAACAAAAAAGCGGAAAATGAAAAGGCATGATATCAAGAAATTCATAACTGGACCAGACTAAGAAGACAACTGCGCCAGAGCCTCTTTAGCCACCGTGTAATTTGGCCGGAGACGGAGTGCGTCCTCGAAAGCCTTTTTGGCCTCTTCATTCATTCCTTTCTTTTTATAACATTCTCCTAACAAACAATACGCCATTACATTATCACCCTTCAGCTGCACCGATTCAACCAGGTCCTCAAGAGCAGAATCAACTCGTCCTTGTCGACCCACTGCGAGTTTCAACTCGGCCCTCTTATACAAACCATCCCCTCTCTCATCCCCGCTCAGCGACTTCGCCAGGGCCGGCGACAATGCGGCATCAAGAGAGTCAAGAGCCGACGTCTTGAATCCCCGAAGCTCCAAAGCCAAGGCCTTGAGAATGTGGGCTGCGGCATCCTTGGAGTTCAAAGCTATGGCTAGATCGGCTTCGACTTCGGCAGACTTGGCCAAGGAGGAAATTTCAGATCGGTCTTTAGCTGACTGAGCCTGAGAGAAAAGCTGAGCGCCCTTGACGAAATGACGCTTGGCTTCGACATCGGCTCGATTCCTGAAACGCAGCTTTGAGAAGAACTTTTGGGGGATGTCGTGCATGTAGAGGAACATGAACAAAGTGACCAGAATTATAGCTGCTTGGAGGAGAAGATCGCTCCACATCGTCATAATTCCCTCCTTCTGAGCTCTGAAATTGACAGATAGAAAAAAGCGGTTTAGCAGGCCGACGGTCAACGAGGCAGCTGCGGCGGAGCCCGGAGCAGAGTCAAACTTAAGCGATCTTTGGGGTCTCTGACCCCCCTGTTAATGCGAACTCCACAAATACGCAGCGGGGCGGTGCAATGCTTTTTTTTTTTTTCACAAGAACAATTTGAACCGTCTGATTGGCTGATCTAGTACAGCTTCGTTCGCATTAAAAGAATAATTAGCAAAATTAGTCCTCTCAACATGGGAAATTCTTAGGTGTACTTGATGCACGATCCCACCTGTAGGCTGAATTTATCCCAGACACATACTGCCATGGCCCATTTGAAAGAATAGAATACTAACTTAAGTTTTTTAATTTATAATTTAAGTACATAAATTAACAAGTCACATTAAAGTTTTTTAACTTAAATTAGTAATTCTTTTCTCATAATACTTGTGACCTCATAAAAAAAGAAAAAGAATTATTGTATAGAAAATCAGTCACCAAGGTTCAATCTCTCTTTAAAGAAAAATTTTCTTCTAAAATTATTTTGCTGAAAAGTTATTGGAAAGGAAAAAGAATAGCAATTATTGAAAGAATGGAATACAAAGGTTAACTTTTTTATTTTTTTTTTACTTTTTCACTTTAGACTCTATTTTTCTTTTCACAAATAATTTATATTTATAATTTTTAATACATTTTAACTAAAAAAATCTAATCTAATCTCACCCTAACACTTTTCACTTTTCACTTTTCATAAGGAAAAAAGAAATGACATGTCAAAGAGGACTAGAATTCATTTAGCAAGCCAAAGATATTACTCTAAGAAAGGAATAATTCCGGTTTCTTGATAACATATTAAAGGCAACTGCCATACTTAATAATGATGGTGAGGCAAATCACAGATTAATAATGATGGTGAGGCAAATCACAGACTGCCCCCGAATGTTGATGTCCGTTTCCTACCGCAATCTCAGCACAGAGAGAGATCTACAGATGGAGAGAGGGTCCGGTTACTGTGCTGCACGTGGAGTCGTGCAGCACTTGCTGAAGGATCAATAGCCGTCGGATCACCTCTCAATCTGATCCGACGGCTGCGAAAATTTACTAATTTTCGAAAAAAATACATGCATGGAGCTAAAAAATATGAACCGTTGGATCAAATTTTCATGCAGATCCAACGGTCCACATCTCGTCCAGGACGTGCTGCACGACAGCGCGTGCAGCACTGGAACTTTACTCAATGCGAGTCCGTACCACCAGAAGTCCGCGCTGCAACGGCATTGGCGGCTTGTTTATGATTATTTAACTTATAACAGCTGCATAACAAATTTCTTCCCATTATTTTCTCAATTTTCCTTGAGAATTTATCCTTTATGAGTTATAATTGTCATAGGATTATATCTATTATAATTGTAGCCTTGATTAGAATTTTTTATAATATTTAATAAATAACTCATTCTTTTATTCAGCCTTAATAATACATGATATTATATAGAGTCAATACCTTTGAGATCTTTTCTCGATGTAAGAGAACATAATCTTTATTGAGAAATAATTCTAATCACAATAAAATTTTGCAAACTGATAAGTTTGAAATTCAATCAAAAGGGCTTTTATTACATCTTCTGGTGGTTCTACATTTCTTTTATATTTTTCTAAAGAATAAATAGTTCTTTCATGATAAGACATTTAGCTTTCATGCTTCATAAAGATGAGCATGAAAAAAATCATTATATTAACATGATTTTAATTTGAATTTAAATTATTCTTTTTAATAGTAACTTCGAGACTCATTATATAAAAATGAATTCAATAAGAAACCATGACAAATAAACTTTCCCGTGATGTCAAAGATCACAAATTCAAGTTTGATAATGCTTGATATAATAACTAAGAAAAGAAAAAAATTATATCAAGAGTTTCAAAGGAAGCTTTTACCACTTCAAATAATCATACTATGTTTTAGCAAATCATATTGATAACGTATTATAAATTTAAAAACCAATAATGCAAAGTATGAATTTAACGAAGATGATACACAGTATATTTGAAAGAATAACAATATAAAGTGACAAATTGAAGAGAGAAGACTCAAGAAGCAAAACTGAAATCTCTTATTAATGTTATCGTATGACTTATATATATACACTTACAAGTGTTTCAAGAAAACAAAAACTTTAATAGGAAAAAAAATCAAAACCAATCATGAGTAATATTTAGAGATTTAAATTTCTTCAAAAAATTGATTAATTTGAACATCCACATATTATACATTATTTCATAACATTAATCATAATATTCCCATTTCTGATAAAAAATAACTCCCTTAACAGTAAGTTTTATTGAATCCACAAATTTTCACTTGAATACTCATCAAGCATGACTCATTTTCCTTCCTTAATCTTTTTCAGTAATGGAGTAAAATTTCTTTTATTTATATATAAAACAAAAAGCTCCCATAACAGCCCTAAAGGCATAGCATTTATTCAGAATGGCAACCACATGAGTGTCTCCGCTACCAATATTATGCCCTTAACAACAAATGACCAATTCATGGTAAAAAAAAAGGAAAAAGAAATGTCAAAAACTGATTAAGAACTCTAGTTTACTACCCCGACCGGGGGTAGCCTATTAGTAGGGAAAGCAACAACAAGAAGTTGCTACAAAATGATGGTATACAACAGAATTCCGTTGATTATTACATCACCAGGGGCCCAGAAGTGAACCCTTGAAATCTTGGCTCATTATAGCCCAAAAGTCAATATGCAAATGAGAAGTTCAGCAAAGCGTCAAGAACAGCTGACGTGATTTTTGTTTCCAGGACGAGAGAAGAAAGCTTACAGCAACGGAGGCTTCCTTAAGAAGGCCTGTTATCCCCCGCAAGATTACGGGCTAAGTGGATATTGTAACAGGCTTCACAATTTATATCCTTCGTTTTAAATAGATAAAGCAACATAATTGAAAGCCGTTGGCTAAAACAATCAAGGCCCCAAAATCGGCCACTGAATTTGTTAAAATGATCGTCAACTTGACGACTGAAATTGCCAGATAATGGCCAGAACATCTGACATGAAGGCACTCTAGAATATCCCTCATGAACCTCCCATCTCTATCAACCGGATTGGAGACTTCAACAACTTTTTTAACGTATCCACAATGCTACCGAAGGACGGACGTTGTTTAGGGTCACTGTCATGAAAACACAAGAGAATGATCAAAGGTAGAACCACAATTATCGAATTGGAACAGCAGATGCACAACATATTCAGCTTATATAGAGTATGCAACTTTTGTAAGATCACATGGATCATCATACTTTCACCTCTCTTCTTTGAAACTGCTCGGCAACGGGTGACAACAACCAAGAAACTTAAGTGCCACTGGAAAAAAATAAGTGATGAGCAACTAAAGTCACTAGCATGCAATCCAAGTGTGCGCTAGAGTTCTTCCAACTTCCCATATCCTGTAGGGTTCCTATTCTTTTAGTCAGACATAGAAAAGAAAAGGAAAAGAAATACCCTACACCTCCTGCTATGATCCTGAGACAAATGTCCACATTCCAGGTACAAGCATTATTAACTTAACTTTCTTTCAATTCCTTTTGTTTATCAGATCCTTCAAAATAACCAAATTCCCAATTCCTTCAAATGCATCCCTTCCCACCTGCTGTAGCCCCGAAAGAAAATGTCCTTGCCATCTTCTAAAGCATACTCCTAGAACCCATTCTTAAAAAATATGAAGTAGAAAATAAAGCACAAAGATCCTATCCATCTACCAAAGAAGACTGGAGAGTCTGGAATGGCAAAACATCTTCAAAGGACATGAATTACCATTATAAGCAATTTATAACCAAGAACACAAATAGTATGAAAACTTCGCATCATAAGAAGTTGAAGAAAGGAATCAACTAGACATCCATTCCCATTTAGCATATAAAATTCGCCCTACAATGTGGTAGTTAAGTCCAAAATAATTCTGAAACAAACAAAAATGCTTACTCGGCCCAGCATGACTCAATTAGAGATGCCAACATTGGAGAAACATTTGGCGGAACTACAAGCCTTCTGTTTTGGAATGCAACTGCACCAACAACCTGAAATTTTTTTCCAGCCAGTAGGAAGTAATTATGAGTTTGTCCAGACATACGTTGCATAAATATCAACGGACACAACATTCTCGAGAGCACTCGCGTATACTGAAACTGGAGATGGGAAAAGGATATATGCTAGCAACAGCAAAAGTTAAGAGGCTTTTTAGCCAAGGAAAACAAACCTGAGCAGGGCTAAGCCCACTCCAAGGCTGTTGCATAGTCGCAAGCTCCCATAAAATCACTCCAAAGCTATATACATCAGATTTCTCATTTGATGGCTCTCCACGAAGGAATTCAGGGGCCATCCACTCGGGCTGAAATGAAAAGCAATAGAATTATATACTGGTTGATGCAAGGTACCAATTGGAACATGCTGATTCTTTATCAAGCAAAGGATGGATTCCGCTGCCGGGTTCTGAACAAATATCCAAAATGGCAAACAGAAATCCAGAAGAAAGACACTGTTAATTGTAACAGGACTTAATACATGAGGCAATGAGCCCATAGCTTCTTTCTCAAGGTTATTAAAGTGTATGGCACAATTCCGACTCTAGAAAACCATCTAACGCAAAACACCCCAAAAAAGAAATTTCAAGTTCAATTCATCATTAAACGGCAGAACATGCGAACAAAACTTTAAAAAATTAGCTTCTCTATATAAGTTCATCACAAATCATCCTCTTGTACTTACATGACCACTAAAGAAACCTCAAAACTAGGGAAGGGAAACTCACATGCAGCTTGTAGCCATATATGAAGACAACAAACTCTGGTGCATACACCCTCAAAAAGATGTAGAGAGAGATGGAGAGAGACTTACTGTTCCAGCGACAGACTTTGATGGTATAAATGTGTTGGCTTTAAATCTTGACAAGCCAAAATCACATACCTGAGCCACCACATATAATGAAAATCAGACCACAAGCATAAGCTTGGCGTCAGCAGAACTGAAAAAAAGAAGAAAATGACTACTTGTACCTTCACAGTCCAATTTTTATCAACCAATAAATTTGGAGATTTAAGGTCCCAGTGAACTATAGGGGGGCTCAGACAGTGAAGGTAATTTATACCTTTAGCCTGCAAACAATGCAACCAAGATGCTTAACTGAAAGCAATAGAGATTAAGACATAGGGATCAAGATTTAGCACAGACCACATCCAAAGCCATTCGTAGCCTCCGCCTCTTGTCCAAAATTTCTCCAGCAGCTGGCTTGTGTATCAAGCGGAACAGACTTCCTCTGCATAGCAGATAAGATGAGAAAAGCTCAATATGAAGATCAGTTGCCAGTAACAACCCGCTTTTTCTGCTTTCTGAAATAATTTACCTTGGTAAATATTCTGTCACAATTGACAGATGTGGACGTTTTGTAACAGCTCCCATAAAGAGAACAACATTGGGATGACGAACACGTTTCATGATTGCAACCTGGAAGATGTACACAATTGTCACTCAAGAAGTGTGCACACAGATTTCCTATCCAGTAAAATTTCACTCAAAAACAGAAAAGATTGATTGTTGCATATGTACTATGCTAGTGCTCCTAATGGGGGTGTTGGCCTGTAATATTATTCCATGATACATGAGAATGATATACCACATGCTTTTCCCATTGCTAAAGAGGTAAGGTTGAATCTCATCCACAAGCCTCTGGTTACAATTAAGGATCTTAGCCGACATCTAGAATGATTGTTATTACGCTCATCTAACCAATATTTTTAACCACATGCTTCCCTTTATTACATATGAAACTCAATTCTCTTGTTCCATCTATGATGTTCCTGCATCCTGTATTTTCTACATTAAGTCAAATACAATCACAGAAACAGATAAATGAGAAAATTCTTCACCCCTCGTTCTAATTTGATAGGATATAGTGATGCATGCTGTCAGGACATACTTTACTAACTCAAAGGAGTTAACAAATCAAAAAGAAACAAATACTGCATCCAGATGGCAACAGATGCAATAAGAGTCGCATATTTTATAACCTGAAAATAGAGCAGATGATATACAAACAAATATAACATAAAGGCACGTAGAAGAAGAGCTTTAATAACAGTAACCAATTTGCCAGTTCTCAATAGATAAGCACATATCTAGACATACCTCCCTCAAAAATTCCTTCATCTGATCATCCTGAAAATCTTGGACGGTCAGAACCTTGACCGCCACATCCTGCAAATCAATGATATCCTCAGGTTCTGGGTGGAACTGGTTCAAAATAATAGTACTTAATGCTTCTTAAGAGTCTGCTAACAATGACACATTCCCTATGTTGGATTACATACAAGAAGTGAGATTTCAAAATACTTGATACAAAACAAGTAAGCATGTTCTCTGCCCAATCACGAAATTGCTTTCAAGGAAGGATTTACAAGTAATTAGTACTAGAGATATGCAACAGTGAAAATCAAATCTGTGAAATGAACTGTGTATAGCTTCCCTCAAAAGAAATCATTCATGGAAAGATGTGCTTCTATTTCTAAGAAGACGTATGTGTAGCTTCTAATAGAACTATGATATCAAGTGAATTAATAGGCAAATAAACTAACCGATCCATGCCATTCAGCTCGATGCACTGTCCCAAATGAACCTGCAAGAAACAATAGCAAACATTTTAAAAACAAGAATTACCATAAAGGTAGTTCACACTAGAACATTCAAGACAAGGTGCATCATTAACAAATAACTACCAGCCCCAACACGCTCCTTAACATGTAACTCATCCCAGGATATTTCAAGCCAATCCATTGCAAGCGAGGGCTCAATATTCAAGTATCTCGGAATGGCTTCAGCAGCATACTTCCCTCGACTCTGACGCCTGCTCTCAACCTCCACTATGTTTGATTTACCAGAGAATGGCAATATGGGTGGTTGCCTTCCAGCAGCCACTATAATTGGAGTTCCAGATGTAAGAACCCTGTTGTCATGCCTCTGACTGATTTCACCTTCAGCATCATCCCCTGTAACCCCAGGAGGACCACAAATTGATTCAGGCAATGCGGGGTCAGAAGCCTCACTTGGTGGACAGTAGACACAAATCTTCGCATTCCTATGCATGCCACTACCTTCCGCTGCACAATTTTCTTCCCTATTGCCTTCAGTGGACACAAGACTGTAATTCAGTGGTACATGATTATGATGTCTATGCAAGTTTCATCCAATTAATTACTTGCCTTTCACAGTGTTTGTTTTACGTATTAGATTTAGACGAATTTTCAATACTAAAACTAGCTTAGTTACAACTATTTACATGAAGGACAAAGAAAATCCATAACAAGAATCATGCAGCAACAAAAAGATGATGCACGAATTCTTCCTCCTCCCAGCAGGGGTGATAGCAGCAAGGAAGAAGAGACCCATTAAGCTAACCACCATTGCAACAGAACAAAGAGACAGAAAGAAGCATCTTAACACCAAGCAAATCATTTAACCGCACCACGGGACAGAAGTGAACAAAGTCTTGTGCTTTCTTTCTCACCCATCTGGCATGAATTTTGAAAAGAAGGCAGTATATATAAGCATTCATAACAGTAATGTAAACATGTCCTCAGGGACAAGATTCTGCATATCATTTCTTATTGTTAGTCCAGAAAAGTTGAGTTATTGCAAAAACACCACCCAATTTGCAAGAGACAAGCCAAAGCTGCTAAGGTTTTTAACCATAAGAAATAGAACCAAACAATTGACTCTCCTCCAAATTTGACTCACAAATTTAGAGTAATGAAAACCAAGATACCTGAATAACAAAGAGATTCAGGGTGAAAGCATGTGTTGTTTGAGGTTTGCCTTTGACCATAAGCATCATCAATCAAATCTGGTTGTTGATATTCTTTTAGATAAGAAATCTGAAATGGTGAAGGAACTGAGGAAAGAAGACCTCCGCTTATTGAGGAATCTGCACCGCGCACGTTTCCTGGTTCCCCAACTAGATCAACTACAAATTCCCTGTTCAGGAGAAGTTTCAGTAAGGCATGGAAATGGACAAGAATGAAAAATGGACGAAGAAAAAGAGGGAAGACTTTCTCCATTTTGGAAACTTGTTGCCTAATCCATTTATATGGACTTTAATCCTCATGACACAGTGGAGCAGATTGTAATTCAAGCACAATAAGTTTCAAATCAGAAACTACACAGTTTTGAAATTATTCAGATGATAGAGGCAATGAGAGAGGAAAAATCCAGCAAAGAAAGATTATGAAAGTCCTCAACCTTATCAAGGGCTCGGACTATGGTACAAAAACGGCATGTGACCAAAATAAAAAAAAAAGAAACAGAAAGGCTGTGTAAAAATTTTCCTCAGAAAATGATGGCAGCTAAAGGGAGGAAGTAAAACTGTGAACAAAAAGGACACAAGACAGATAATTGAGTGGAAAAATATCCAAGAAAAGCAAGCAGATGAACTGGCTATAAAATAAACCTAAAGTTTCAAGTACTTAACAGTCAGTAGTTTATCTCAAACAAAAAGAAGTTTCATCAAACAGAGGGGCTTGTATTTTAAATTTCTTATAAGTGCTTGTGATCTTCAAAGGCCTGTGACCAGGAAACCTAGAGGAGAAAGGAAACTCACAGCAAAAAGAGCCAGTCATCTTATCAAAAAGACGACGAGAGTAACCAAGTGAATAAACCGACATGAATAGTACCAAAGCTAGTGAGATGCTAAAGGAAATTACAGCTTCATTACCTTGATAACTTTCTATCATCTTCAATTTTCACAAGACAAGATGATTGATGATCTGCAACACAGTATCTGCACCCTCGAGCTATTCTGCACGGCAAACCTACATAATCTGCCAACTTCTGCAAATGAAAGGTAACCACACATCAGAAAGTGTACTATGCCATTGTCAAATGCTTATCAGGTGCCTTGCAAGCTAATGAATGGAAAAGCCAAATTGGCGAATACAGCACAGCCAATTTCAAGAAACACAAACCATCACAGAAATTATGCATGCTAGATACAGATTAAATTTTGACAGCAGGACACAGCAATAAAAAAACAGAGAAAATGAAATCACCCAAGAATGACAATGACCTGTCAAAAAATACAATTTAACTTGAGAATCACCTGCCTGTGACATCTGGCAGCCAGATGCAAATTAAGTACATATTTGGCCCCCCAAAAAACAGGAAAGAGAACTAGAGAATGAATGACCACAGAACCTAGTTGCTCTAATTTGCACTAGTTTTCCTCATTGGCATACTGGAGGTTAGGACAGCTTTCAGTTCTCACTGTTTAGCAAGCATGTTAGACACTAGCTTAACCATCCTTCAAAGACACTTTCAAGATGAAAACTCGACAAGGTCTCTTCCAACCCCTGAAATAGAAAAGAGAAAGGAGCCACGTGTGCTAAAATACAATACAGTTTCTCTTCCTCTAAAAAATGTAATTTTAGTTGTTCACTCACGATCAACGGCAATGCCTATCATTAAACCTCGAAACTTTTCTTATATTCTTAAGAAGCCAACCCTTTTTAATTCAATCAAGAGAGACCTCAACCAGATGCAAGGTTTCTGAATCTGCAAAACTTGGTGAGCAAGTGAAAATGATAGAAGGAGAGAAATGTCTACTTTCTCTTGTACCGTCAGAGATTATCTGAAAATTACCTTGAACAGAATTGCTCGGTGCCTGCAAAGTCCTGTTGATAGATTACCAATTGGGAGGACAATGCACTTCTGTAGATCCTTTAATCTCTTACTGACCAATGCCCAGCGCATTTGAAGATCACCTTGCTCCACCGGAAAAGAGCCCCTTAAATTTCAACAAACTTAGTAGTCTTATAACGAATTACATGACAACCCAAGATTGCATACGAGGATGAAACCAAGGAACCTACCCCATATTGACAGCAACAAGTTTGCCAAGCTCCTCTGCTAAAGTAAGAGTATTTTCAGCAGCAAAATATATTTCTTGAGCTTTATCTTCTAGCTCCCTGAGCCTTGAGTCACCACGCCTATCTACAAGAACCACCTCCATTGCTGCATCACTGGGATCAACAGCCTTAAGTGCCATCAAAGATGGCAATTGTCTGCCTTCCTCCAGTTGATTACACATGACCCAAAGATATGGGTTGATTCCCAATATATTGTAGAACCCATCTGATATCTTGTCATTATATGACAAGCTTCCATTAACCTGGGGAGAGAAAGGAGCGAACGATGATGAATGAGAGCAAACAGTCAAATACAGGTTGGTGGGGTTACAAAAAGAAACATGGAATTTCTAATGAAGTAAGTAAGAACAAGAATAGTGGATTAGATTTATTGACTGAACACTCATACGAAATCAGAAGGATGATTAAATGAAACAAAACTAGATTTTTTAAAAAAAAAAGATAGTTATCTATAGAGTATATTTCTTCAAGTATTCCAAGGAAATTTTACTTCATTTGTCTTCGAATCATATACTAACCAAGTGGGAGAACGAGCTCTACATTTCAAAGATAAATTGTTCCCCTAACTTCTATTGCCAACGAACAACACGAAAATATTGCAACTAGCAAATATAGGTTTGAATACAAGTTATACAACAGTCCAATACTGGCCACGCTATCAACGAAGGATTGGTACAATAAATCATCACAGCATCATAGGGTTTAACTCCGATCACGGAACAGAGATATGGCGAAAGCTAATGTTGGCAGGCTCCCTTGAATTCAAATCCCATAAGTTGAATTCAAATTTCCTGGGACAATTTGCTACCAACAATTTT
This sequence comes from Rauvolfia tetraphylla, assembly GCA_030512225.1. Lineage (NCBI taxonomy): Eukaryota > Viridiplantae > Streptophyta > Magnoliopsida > Gentianales > Apocynaceae > Rauvolfia > Rauvolfia tetraphylla. The sequence goes on along the minus strand of JAJQKT010000058.1, from coordinate 4,707,476 downwards.
AAAATATATAAAATAATTGGAAAATGAAAAGAGCGAGTACCCAGAGCCTGTAGGAAGCAGCCTGTGGATCAGAAGACGCAGCAGCTCTACACTCTTGCAGAAGCATTGGCTCACTAGCCATAGAAGCTTGTTCAGTTAGCCGCTTCGCAAACGTAAGCTGCAAGTAATAGCTTTCCTTCGACTTCTGCACCATAGGATCCCCACTAGCCCTTTCTCCTTCGACCACCATCTCTTCCACTTCCCTCGTCCTCGTGGAATCTTTAACCCCAGTACTGATGGTCCAATTCCCATCATACGTCGTCGTTCCGCCAGAAAACAAACTCCCTGCATAGCTAGTGCTCCCCAAACTCGACAGCCTCTGCAAAGACGTATGCCTCTCAATCCCCCTATTACCACTCTCCTTCTCACCACTGAAATTACTCCCACCACTCAATGAAACCTGGCGGTCAATGGCGAGCTGATCCGTTGGCTTCTGCTCAGACACTTGGCGGTTAACCTCCAGAATTACCGGTGGCACAGCCTCCGGAGTCAGAGGAAGCAAGTGCTCGTGTTCATTGTCATCTTCCTCGTCCTCTAGCTTGATCTTCACGTGACTGTTTTTTGACTTGATTTCTTTCTTTTTCTTGTCAGCCAACCAATTTACAAAAGCGGCCAATTGCTTTCCATGAATCCTGTCCCCCGTGAAGCCATAGTGTTTCTCAGGTAGAGTGGAAAACGAGTCGTTGGTGTCCTTGTCATCATAAATATTACCTGTGCCTGGACCTGTCTCTTTTGAAGACTTTGCGGTTTCGCAACCATTACAACAGTCGTTGTTGGCGGTGATCTTCTTCTCGTGATCCAGGAAAAACTTCGACGAAGATGCATCGAATCCGCTATCTGGAAATTGCCTCGGGAAGAAGTAAGTTGTTCTATGCGGCATTTTCACGGGGCTTGCGTGATCAAACTCAACTTCTACAGCTGCTCCACTATCAACGCCAACAAGAATCTTACCCGCACGCTTCGTTTCTCACTTCTCCCTTTTATCTCTCCCCCTTTATTGTCTGCCTCTCAAAACCTTATGTGTTTCACTATCAAGACTACCCACTGGCAACCTCGGTGAAAGCGACTCCTTTGAAACCTGATAGGCCGTACAATCTGAACAAAAGATATCCGCTATTCATCGACGATGATGAGCGACAGTTGATTTTCCTTCTTTAGACCTCTCTCAATCAATTCAGCGACACTCTAATGTCACTGCCACCGCATTAACACAACAATCTCTTCCAGTCACAACCGCAATGCAATGATCAGAAAAGCTTCCACTGTATTCTCACAAGAGAGCTCAAACGAAGATTTTTCTGCACAAAAAAAAAAACACACACACACACAAAAACATCAGATACACAGACAGCAGCTCCTAACTCCACCAGCTCTAGCTTCAGTTACAGCCGAAACGAAAGCAACCCACAAACCAGAGATCAAAATATTTCAAAATTGAATTCAGAAGCACCTCACTTGCGAAATAAAATCCTTCTGCAGATCGAAAGATCAATAAGAAACTAAACCAAAGTACCTTTTAGGTCACAAAACTTCTATAAATGGATTCTATGTATATAGATGCGGCTAAATATATAGAATAGTTTTCTGTATGCGCAGAGAGAGAGAGAGAGAGAGAACCAGGGTGGTGAAGACCAAAGAAGGAAGAAAAGAGTTTAGATGAGTACTCTAAAGCGCGAGTGGAAAGAGAAGCAAAACGGTGGGAAATTGAAAAATAAAGTGGGCGAGGCTAAATTGCGCCAAGACGTTAAGAGAGCAGCTTCGCGCTAAGCAGTCCACGTTAGGTCCAACGGTGCCAAAGGATTGACACGTAATCCAGAGGCTGTTAGAGTGCGTAGTGAACCTCCCGCGTACGTTAGAGCGAAGCGAGGTCTTGAAATTAAAAAGTGCGGGTTTCTGCATGTACACAATCCTAGTGGGAACTTGGATGGACCATGATCATTGGCCCGTGTTGGACCAATCCTTATCAGTTAAGCAGACGCTTGACCCCTTCAAAACAGAAATGAAAAAAAAAAAAGACGGTTGATCTGATTATCGAGTTAAGATGATAATTTAATTAGTATTATTATGTTTTATCTCCATTCCGTACAAAGAGCTATGTAAACTCTGTTTGGATTGAGAAGGGAGTAAATATGATAATTAGTAAATACACAAAATTTCATCCAAATGAGGAGGGAGTAAACGGTAGTATTTTTATTACATTTCACGAGACTTGATGCTAGTTTTTATTAAGTAAGATGAGATAATGAAGAAAGTAGTATTAGAAATAGCATAACAATTACTACATGAAATATAAAAAACAACTTATATTTCGATAGTAATAAATTTATGACTTAAAGTATTTCAAATATTACTTTATTTTTTTAAAAAATAGAGCAAGTAATTACCTTGACTCAAAATAGAAGGATAAGATAATTTCAAGTTTTAGTGTATTTAAGTTTAAATTTTTTAAAAATTTTTTAAAATAATTTGTTATAACGAAAGCGAGATACTATTATATTAGTTTCAAAAGAAATATAATACAAATCACTCTTGCTTAGTTTGGTTCACAAATAAGGAGAGGGAGAGGAATATATATAAAGGTAAAGGAGATGAAAGAGAATTATTACATAATTTTATTTTTTTATATTCTCTCTCTTATTTAATATTTTAAGTTAAAAAGTAAAACAAAATATATCATTAATATCCTCAAATTTATTTTTCTCTCCTAATTCCTCCAATTTAGAGGAAAAGAAAATACTGATATGAAAATGGAATGGTATTACCTTCTCAGTTACTTTTCTTTCCTTATTTACTTTCACATTACAATATAATATAACGAAGCCTCAAATATCTTTCACACATTAAGATTCCTTTTTTCTCATGAATACCGAACCTTAGAGTATATTTAAATAAAGTTAGAACTTGAGAATTTTTATGCAAAATTTTATAAATATAAATTAAAATTTAAAATAACAATTTTAAATAAAATTATGTAATAAAATAAATTCAAATACACCCACACCGCCTCACTTGCGACAACTATACGTTCTTGGAAAAATAAAAACTCGATCCTAATTATTGGGCGGCATTCAACAGCCACGTGACGGGGCTGGTGGAATAGGAGTTGACTGGGGGCTTTTCATCGGCCCTGGCCTGGCTAGAAATCCCAACCCCATTTTCTTCAATAGATGTGCGTGACTTTTGTCTCCCCTGTTCCATAATAATTGTGTGGGCCCGGCATTTTTGTCAAGTAATCGGTGTATGGTTTTAGGATTTTAATAAGTATTCATCCATTTTTTAATTTAAGTATAAATTAAAGAATTTTTATATATTAAAATATTATTAAAATTGATTAATTAATTTTATTTAATAATATTTATTTTATATTTAAAATAAAATTTTATAATAATACTTAAAATAGATATAATATTAATAAACTATAATATAAGACACAAAACATTTCAATATTGGCGTTTGACAGTTGACCTCGGAAATTGATTGGCATTTCATTCATTTTCTCATTTTTTAGTAACTTTAGCATTATTTTAATGTAATTTCGTTTCCCAACCCTATCCTTATAAAGAAGCCTGTCACTTAAAACAAAGCTTGTGTAATAACGAGAAATCTACGGTAGCAGCTACAAGTATATCAAGTGGGGCATCCCCCAACGCCTTATCACTATAAATACAATTTTTTTTTTTGTCTCTTCGGAGCGAGTCATTGCCCGACTAATCCAGTATGGAAGACTTGAAGTACAATGTCTCGAAGTTCTATGACATAAGGCCGACTGCAGTAATTGCTGCCTCCAGAGTGACTTGAACCCGCTTCCCTCACTTGGCAAGCCAGGTGAAGGAAACGCAGGCGGAGGGCCAATTCGGCCAATACTCCTTTGTCCAAATTTCATTTTTAATATCCTCTAAAGTGTGAGTATTGAGTTCTAAATGAGTAATAATAAGAATAGTACATATATATTATGTTATTAAAATAATAATTAAATATAGTACATATATATTAATTTTTCTATTCATAATTAAATATTCACATTTCCTTTTAAATATATTTAGAATTGAATGTCTATTTTTAAAATAATTATATATTTTATTTAGATTTTTATTAATAATATTCTTAATTTAAGAAAATTAAATTTAACTAATACAAGAGTACACTACCTACGTCTCTTACTCTCTTGATTTAAGATATTTAAGTTTAACTAATATACGAATTATATTATTAACATCTTTAATTAATAATGATATCATGATAATTTTTTTATGATTAAATAATTCTTTTTAATTTTATACTAAGTCAAAATGAAACATTCAATTATGAATAAAAAATTAGAACTTATGCCCGTAAAGTAATAATTTAGTATAGCACATATTATAATTAATTAAAGTCTATTGGTTCATACTTTGTTCATGCCGTGTATAGTATGTTTATACTTCATTTAAAGGTGAGAAGATTTCAATCCTCCAATTTCTATTTACGTATATATATGGAATTCTAAAATTGATATTATTCGATTGTTTACTATATATTTGGCACATTAAAATGAAAATATAATGAAATATCTTTCTACCTAGAATCTCTTTCCACCGAAAATGGATTTAGGGAATAGAATGAAATATCTTTCAACCCAAAATGGGTATAGAATGCGCTTTTCATTTTATTGTCTGCGAGAAAAAGTTACAATTGAAGGATAATTTATTTTCTATATTTGATAAAACTATTATTTAATATCAAAATAGAATATAATTTCACAATAAATTACTTAAATATCCTACTAATTTATTGTACCAATAAAGTCAAATCATACCCAAAAAAGCTAAATTAAATCATCTATAAAATATCATTTAAATAAAATTCATACAAAAATTTCAAAAATATTAAATATTTTAAGTATTGAAGCATAATTTAGTTATAAAGGCAACTTTTAATTTAAATCAAACTAAACGAAATACTAATAAGAGAAATAAAATAAAATTCAAAACTAAATTCTGATTTTCCTAATCGAATATTATGAGAGTATAATAATTATAATTTTTTTTAAGATTCCTGCTTCTCCTAGCCTTCCCTTAGATTTCGGTGTAAAAAATTCTCTTTCACTTATTTACAGAATTAGCTTTCCCATAAAAAGACTTTCTATACTTAAAATTTTCATATCAAATATTTAAATAAAATAATAAATTAAAATTGTCATTTCATTCAATTCTAATATATCAAACGTACCATTATATTTATATATTTTATTTATTTGACTCGCTCTTATAGAATCGTAACGTGCAGGTTGATTCACTTTGTCTTTGCACAAGACATCAGCTTTTGCTGTTGATGCATCATATTTGAAACATAATAAAGATGATATTTACTACAATTACAAACAATTTAGTCATGAATTTTTAGAATTGTGTTTTTGATTGGTTCAATACAAAGGCCAACATGTGATTTTCTTATGTATGGAATAGTTTCTTCCAAAAGCCCTAGAAGGCAACTATTTTTAAATGATTACTGTAAAGTATATTTTAGTCGTTTATAATTTAATATTTATTTTTTAAAAATAAAATTAATCTAAATAAAGAGAATAAAACAAATAAAATAGCTTTCATGTTGGATCATCCATGCTAGGTTATTGCACGTGGCTGAAGTCTTCAAACAAATTTTACGTCACAAAGATGTGTTGAGTTTTGGAGATTCGAAGAGTTGCTTTACGGCTATCTCCAAGACTAAATGCAAGGCTGGCAGCAGCCCTCAAAATTGTCAATTCTTTCAAACCACCTTATACCTAAAGAACTTTGAGATGTGGGATTTTTCTATTTTCCTATCGTTTTGACAAGGCAAAGGATCTACATTTGTATTTCTTTTTTTTTTTTTTTGGACAAGTAGTGCACGATTTTTTTCAATTACATATATTTTGTATTTCTCTTCCGGTGCCATAGGGGAAACACTTGTGTCTTTTATTTCTCCAATCTTTTGAGAAACCAATTGAAAATAGCGGCAAGACTATGATAATTTGTTTTAAAATTTTCTAAAAACAGCCTTAAAATTCCCCTAAATTTTATTTATTTTTGATACTTTTGATCTTACAATACGAGTACTAACAAAAATTACTAAAGGTGTATTTGAATTAAATTTTTAATTAAATTATATTAAAAATTATAAAAATAAATGATTCGTTTGAATTACATCACTCTCAATCAAACACACAATTGAGTCTCACTTCTTATTTTACAAAGAATTCACTTTTACAGAACTTAAAGATAAAATCTTTCATAACCAAACACAATCCAAATACATCTGAATTGTTTGTAAAAAAAGAATTAGGTCCCAAAGTGAGAAAATCAAACCAAAAACACCCTAAAAGATAATTTATCATTTTAACCTTTTACCTTGCCTACTTAGATAAGTACTTGTTTGTAGACTAAGAAAAGATTTACATACTGAAGAGTTATCAAATATTTTGTGCGGTTCCAAATAAGAACTTGTAATTCTATTTTCAACTCCTTCATTAGAAATAATTCAGGAGATGAGTACTTTGTTCGCATTTTGAGAAATTCAAGATATAAATGTCATACCCTTAGGAAAACACAAAGATATATGTATCATATATAATTTTCTTCTCTACTGCTTTCCATGATGATTGGAAATAAAATAAAGGCCAACTTTAGTTGAATAATATAACATGCAAAGAGTCTTCTAAAGAAATCCCGAACGAGTACATTGCAAGTCGTATAAAAGGTTTTTCTTGTATCTAAAATTAAATGTCTTATTTTTAATTTGATAAAAAATTAAAAATCACATAATCATAATTAAGTTATTAGTTTACTTTTATTAGTTAAAGTCAGTAACAAGACTGTTAGATCAGTGGAACTTATATCATTGAAATTAAAGATGCGACCAAAATTTAAATTTTGAAACCTAATAGTATAGTAGTAAATGGTAAAAATAATTTACCAATTATATTATCTAAGTAATACTAGTAAGCGAAAATTTTTTTCATTGTCGCATATTACTCTTACAAGATCAAATTTTTTTTTTGACAAGTCTTCAATTGATGCATTATGATAATACACAATTGATAATACGTTATCATTTTGCGTTATCCCCATAGGTAAGCACACACTTAGGGCAAGCAAACGCATAATATGATGAGTGCAGCTTGATTTTTCTTCGTAGATGTATTAAGGTTATGCGTTCACCTAAGAGTTTTTTGTTGCTTATTTATTTGAATGCGTCACCTAAGAGTTTTTAGTTTTTTGTTGCTTGTTCTTCCTCCCTTTTTCAAATTTCACAACGATCAGAGTTTCATTCGAACATTTTTTCCCTTTGTTTATTTGACTGCAGTAGAACTTCCAAAAGCTTTTGACACCAAGTCAATTTGAGAAAATCGTAATTCTAATATTCTAACTCTGGTAACTTTTTCTTCATAAATTGGCTTTTAAAAGCTTTTTTCACTAACACAAAAAATGTGTACTTGTTATGACAGAATTTACTTCAAGTTGTTGTATTGGAGATTGTGCAAAGCTTCTCACCGTTTAAATGCTTTCAAGGATCGAACACATCTAGAATAGCTAAAAACAAGCAGATCGTTGCTGGTTTTATTTATGGAAAACAAACTTTGAACGCTCCTTTTCTCTTTGTGATTAATTATGAGACAACTTTCAAATAAAAGAAGAATTTATGTGATTTGCAGGTCACATTTATCTATATTCTTAAACAATATTTACTTTTCATTATAAACTTGTTTTACTTTTTTGAATTAGCGTGCATTATTTGATACTTGCAAAATAATATTTCATAGAAAAATGTTAGCTCAGTCTCGAAAATTAGCTGTCTAATATATTGTGGTCCTTAATATTTTTTTTACCGTTTTAGTCTCAAAAGTTAAGTATCTAATATATTATGATCTGTAATATTTTTTTTATCTTTATATTCTTAAAAGGATTTTTGAATAGCTAATAAAGTTCAATCACCAACTGCCATTAAGAACTAAAATAGTAATAGCTACAGATAGTAGTCAAACTTTGTTTGTCGCTCAAAATTTTTTTCAGAATTATAATAACAGAAAACATATTAAAAATTATAACATATTAGATATTTAACTTTTGATATTAAAATAATAAAAAATAAAAAATTATAACATATTAAATATTAATTTTAAAAATTAAATTGATTATTTTTTATTTAATACTATCTTTAATTTATAATGTTAAACAGAGAAGGATCTTATCACTGACAAGACTTTCTTTGAAAAAAATTAAAATTTGACCTAAAAACGAGATTACGAACAAATATCTCCGCACGTAACGGGCTGACTAACGACTAATAATAATTATCACTGAAGCGGATGTCATCTCTTCTGGACTCATCTGCCTGTTTCGTGCGGAGATATTAACTTTTGCTGGTGGGCCTTTCGAGGACTCAATTCAATGTACCAAACCGTCTACTAATCTTGTTTTTTATTAAAATAAGCATGAATTATAGTCCACGAATTATCTAATCATATGAATCAATAAACAGAGAGGAGGGCTCACAGATCTCTAAGATAGAAGGGCTATGAAGCTTGGAGGTGACATTTCTCTCTTTTTCTCTCTCCCTCTCTCTCTTTCTTGCGTGGTTTAATGGAAAGTAAATAGTATAATAAATCTCTTGTGAGACAACAAATTAGTCAATAAACAGAGATGAGGACTCACAGATCTCTAAGATAGAAGGGCTATGAAGCTTGGAGGTGACATGTCTCTCTTTTTCTCTCTCTCTTTCTTGCGTGGGTTAATGGAAAGTAAATAGTTTAATAAATCTCTTGTGAGACAAAGAATTTTGAAATTTGTTCTTTTAACCGAATATAAGTAGAAAATGAGTGGATTGCGAGTCAAATATAACTGAGTAAAATTCATGTATACTTTTACTAGAAAAAACTATTTAAATTTTTATTGATACAAAAAGGATTTTAAAAGTCAAATAATAATTTTATAAATAACAATTCACATATATATTTTTTTCTTAAAACATGTAATATTTTTATTAATTAATAAAATTAATTCAAATTCAATTTAAATTCTACTCGCAAAATCTAACTCTTAAACTTTAAGTCGTGACGGTAGTTATTAGCTTTCCCTTGTAACATTAAGAACAATCGTTGAATCTGATACTCTGTTTAGTTGGGATTCTTAACTTTGTTGAGGGGCCATTAAACAAGAATAATGTTTGGTTTATCCAATCATAATCAAAATTAGTGGCCGTACTACTAAGTGGATCACCATTTGTTTAATTCCCTGATGGTGGATTTGGGGGTTTATAAAAGTGCCCACTTGAACAAGAATTGAGTGGCTTTTGGAGACCAAAACAAGGCATGAGGGTGCCATTTTATTTTCTATTACTCCTTCGGTTCAACATATATCCAATAAATTTTTTTGTCTGCTTTAAATTCTCTTTCTAATGATTCATTTATTATTTTTTTAAAAAGTAAATTACCTTTACCCCCGTTAAAGTTTAATAAAACTATATTCTTCCCCTACGCCAAAAGTCAAACATGCATATCCTTCCCATTGTAATCTGCTAAATAATTAACAGATGCGAATAAAAACAAAAACTTAAACCCAAAAGTGCCCTTCTTGGAAAACCCATCCTATACCTGAGAGTATTCACATTCAATCCCCAAGCCACAATAGCCCTTTCGCTGCCTGGCGTAACCCGAGTTGGGTTCTTGCAACAGTCAACTAATCCTCCATACTGGCCTACGTGCTCTAATAGGCAGATAACCGCTTCTTTCCAGCTTTTTAGTTTTTTTCCTTCTATATTTACCTCCTGAACAATGCCTCCTTGAACTACCTTTCTGCTTTCCTTGGCACCTCCTCCACTCTAACCCCAACATCCCTCTAACTCGAACAACAATCAATCGATAATTCTCTAATACAGTGCACCATCGCCCATGAGTGCAGCAACAAATTATCGGTGATGGCGGTGGCATTTTACCCATTGAGGTAGTCTGGCAGAGAAGAGAAGGATAATATGGGGAAAGGATTTGAGTTCAGTTGGGCTATGAATTCTAGATGGTCATTTGAATTAGGCAACCACGGTAACTTGACGGACGTCTTGGTCAAAGAGGGGAGAATGTAGTTTTCTTAAAATTAAGGAATGTATTCATAGTTTTGACAAGGGAGGTAAAAGTAATTAATTTTTTAAAAAAATGTTTTTTTATCCACAATAAATTATTTAAATATTTTTATTTTTTCAACATTATTATTGTCTATTTTTTTTTAAAATTTTAATTATCATATAATGTGATATATGTTTTAAAACAAGAGAGTACAAAAATAGATTTACTATTGTTTAGATAGCCATTAGGGGTAGATCTGGAATTGGACTATTACTTAACCAGTAGACAGCCACTGTAGAATAAACAAATAAATAAATTGCCATAAGTTGCTTAAAGTGCAAGCCAATTAGTTAAAGAGTTTTACCAATTGGGTAGCCAAACCATGCCTAAACATTAATTTCCCACAAATTGTACATCATTCTTATGAATAACTTTTAAGCTAATAATCTCAATTTGGGTTTTGGTAGTACTACTCTGATAGGACAGTGTTAAGCGTTAATTGTTTAGCTCATCTGATATGTTCGCGAAAAGAACACGCAAACCTGAACATTAGATAAGTTATTGGTCGCTATCTCTAAACTCACCCTTTTTATTCAGCAAAAAAAATATTTAAGCTAATAATGTTATAAGCAACTTCTCGTTCATAATTAAAGAAGTTTAAAATTTTATTTATGTAAATTTTATTATATATGGAAAAGAAATGTTAATATTTTGAATATTAATATAAGATAATCAAGTGCTCTAATGTACTTGCCTATGAAACCTTGCCAATAGCAGTAAGTGCTGGAGCCTTCCAGCCAAAGACTGTAAGGAGGTTGGGAGTTCTGAGTACTTTCTAATACAGGATTTGCCTTCTTTTATATGAATGATTTCCTCATTTAATAATGTTTCTAAAGTTAATTATAAGTCCTGTAGTTTTCATCGTTAATTTGGCATATTTTGTTAAAAAAAGTTGCTCTAACGTACTTGAATATCAAAGCATTTATCGATTAGATTAGTGTAATCTCAAAGTATTCAAAGATCTAGGTTTAACTAAAACTAGTTCCGCATGATATGTGATATGATTGGTTTAGCGTAGTTATGCACAAACATTTCTAGAGTAATCTGGTTAACTAGGAAGTCAAATAGTATCAGTACCAAACTAGAACATTCCTTATTATTTTCTATAATTTGCGAATTTATAATGATTAAATCTCTTTAGTAATGTATAAGGCACTTAATTATTAAACTAATGACTAATCTCCTATACTTAATCTTATCAAGTTCCTTTTTCGGCTTCCAAGAAGTTAATTGGACTTGATGATCTAATAAATGCCCATTGGATATACGTGTAAGTTTAGTAATAAGTTTACCTCTCTCTATATATATATATTCAAATAAAAAGAAACTTAAGTTAAGTTATATTGTGGTACGTAGTGAATTAGTTAAGGCGTATTTAGATTATTTTTTTAGTTAAGTTGCATTAAAAAATTATAAAAATGAATTATTTGTAAAAAGAGATGCGGGACTTAAATCCAAATAAGACATTAGGAAGAGATTAGATAATGTTTAAAATTGAAATTTAAAATTTTAGATTTTATAAGAGTAGATTATGTGTGAGAAAATAATTAAGATTTAAAGTAAAAAATTTATATTCAATTTCATAACAGAAGAATCCAATCCAAATATAGAATCTTTTCAAGAAACTAGCTCCACTCCCACCTCAGAGGGAAAAAAAAGTTGTGCATCTTGGAGATGTTAAATTCCACAGCATAGTTGTAATTACTTTATTTCGCAATGAATCAATTATTTATGCTATTTTACTTCTTTTTTTTGTGGTTCTTTAGTATCTAATGCCACTACTCCTCCCATGCCCCATTTAGGGTGTGATTAGATAGAGTTTGGTTTTGATATTTTTTGTCTTGAATTTCGGGAGAGAGAAATTTTTGTGAGAGAAAAAATAAAATGTGAGATGAGAAATTTGCATTAGGTTCCGTGTGGAACCCAATCCAATCACACTCTTATCGTTTGTTCTTCTCTCTCTTCCCAAAAGGTGAAAAGTATATTCTTTCCCCATGCTCTAGCCACCGATAGCATGATCAATCAATATCTCATTAGATTATACTAATTTTTCTCAAGATCATATGGGTTTTCATTACGAATCATCAATTAAAACCCATCGTATATAATATGGTGATTAAAACAAAATTTTCTTGTAGAAAATTATCTTTGAAACTTTCAAATTTTAGAAATTGCAAATTGCCGACCTTAAAACATATTCCAATCATTACCAAATTCAATAAAAATAATTCTTCGCTGAAAAAATAAAAAAATATTCTAAATTAAATGTTATATTCAAAATATTTTTACTTCTAAGTCTGAATTTCTAATGTTACGAACCATACTGACGAAATATTTTACGATTTTATTATTTAAGGAGACTTCTTGAATGTTCTGCCAATAATACCCCTTGGAATATATATAATTCGAAGCGGGTGGACTCTACGTTAGTGGGAAATGAGCCTAATTAAAAACAAAATGGGGAATCACTTGTTGCTTCCACGTGGCAGATGAGTTTTTGCTCAGGATTGATGCCGTTGGGAGTTGGAATTTTCATGTTCCAAACAGTGACCGGATAAGTTACTATAATTGTACTACGAATAATAAATTAATATTTTTGTATATTTTAATTGTGATTTGTTGCGAATTTTCATCCAATTTTTAAATTTTTTAATAAAAATATATTAAAAAATAAAAACAAAATAAATAAATTATTTATATGCATTTTTTGAAGTTTTGTTTTCTTTTCGTATTAGATAATGCAACTCAAATTAAAAAGTTATTACGTGATAATGAGTATTTTTAGTTAAATTAAAATTATTTTTTTGCCACAAATTTTTTAGTGAGTTGATATTTCATATTCTTTGAAAATTTTAAATTGTTGGATTGAAAGAATATGGCTGTGGCAGACCTGGTAAAATGACCTAAGTTCATCCGCCAATGTATTGTTGTTAAATGTCAAGGAAATAATTCGACCTAATCACAATATTCACTTTTGCTTGATTAAGGAAAAAAAAAACACTTTTGCTCAATAACCTTATAAAAACTTTATTTCCACTATGGGGATGCAATCTAGGATCAAGCCACTCTTCATTTTTTTGATAATGAGTAGGAATATTTGTTTCTTTTTATAGAAAGAATAGCTATAAGAATGTTCCATCTTTGGAATTTTTTCTTGTTCTTCATCTTTTAAGAATTTATGTTTAATCATTAAGTAAAAATAAACCAAAACACATAGGATTTTTCTTTATTTCTTTATTATAATTAAAATTTAAAAAACTTTTACCTACAAGGCCGGGGGGGAATGGCCTATAATCAATTGAGCAATCACTTGTTATTCTCTGAGGGGAAAAAAATATAAAAGGTACTCTTGCCGTGGGGCATTCTAAATGCCCTTGGGCCTCAATTGGAAGGCCTGCGTCATTTCACAGAAAGTGCGACTCGTCCAGGTCGAATCGCAGAACTTCAAACCACGGGGTTTCCGCACCTCGGGCGTGCAACGCTGCCCCACAAGGTAAAAGGACCATACCATTGGAGTTGTCAGTCCATCATGCAAGGCCAGTCCAGGAACCAGGATTGTAATCACTTTACTTATTAAAAATTAAATATCTCATTTTAACTTCGATTCAACTCACTCATAGACGTTATATTTTATTAAAATATATATTTATTTTTAAATAAATTAAAATATAAATATGAATATTTAACTTTTTTAAAAACTTTTAAAAATTTGATTTATTAGTTTATAATATACAAGTTGCATATTTCGCTATTAAATTACTTTAAATGATGCAACGGGAAAGAAATGTTACCAACCTTAGAATAAATATAAGAGATATGAATAATTTATATATAATCAGCTACATATACTGTTTCATTCAGCCAAATATATATATATACTACATATATTGTTTCTTATATGTCCCAGTGAATATGATCAAAGGTCGAGTTTCTAAATAGGTCTTGTTTCATCAGCTTCCTCTAATTAAAATCTTGACAGAAAAACAAGTCGGAAGAGATTATCCTAAAATCATAGGGCACCAATGACCAACAAGCTTCTCTTACTTCAATTTTCCCTTATCTAATCCATTCAGCTAAGGTTGTTTCAATCTCAAGTGGTCCTTTTACTGCAAAAAAGAGAATAAAAAGAAAAACTCAAGTGGTATTTAATCCTAAATCATGGGTTTAATTAGGGCAAATCTGGTATTTTCCTTCCACTATAAATATTCTATCTATCCATTCATAATTGAATGTTTCATTTTAATTTAGTATAAAATTAAAGAAAGTAATTTGATTATAAAAAATTTATTATGACATCCTTCTTAATTAAGGAAGTAATTATATGATCCATGTGTTAGTATTATCTTAAATACCTTCAATTAATAGAGTGAAAGATGTTAGTGGTGGGATTTTTATGTTAATTGAGCTTACTCTACTTATTAAGAAGGCTATTAATGAAAGTTTAGATAAAATATACTTATAACCTATTTTAAGAAAATAGACATTTAATTCTTTTTAAAAAATGTGTACATTCAATTAGGAATGAGTATCATTTACAAATATTAATGCCTAATAAATAACAAGTTGTTGTTCTTAGAAATGAAATGGGCAAGTTTTTCTTTCTAAAGCCAAAAGAAAAGGAAATTTATTGTTTACTCTTCTAAAACGTTGGACTAAGTAAATAAGTTACTAGCTAAACGACTTTGAGCTAAAAATGAATACAATCCAATGACTTTGCTTCACTGACCTTAAGGGAAAGATTTTTTTTTTTATTTTTCAATTCAAAATTTAATGCAAATTATTTTATTTCAAATTCAACTTTTCATTTTACAAAAAATTTATTATAAAAAATTTAAGAAAAAATATTAAATTCAAATTCTATTCAATTCCACCAAAAAAGAAGAAAAAAGAAAAAAATTACTTATGTTTACAGGGTTTTTTGACTTGTCTGATCATATTATTAGTAATCTATTTTTATATGTAGCACCCTAATTTCGAAAGTCAAATAATCTTTTTTAAAGATCCTATACTATTTTTTTTGAGAAATCTTACATAATTACAAAGGGAATAAGAGGAAGGGGATGAGTATTATGTTTGATGAGTATCAAATTGATATTCCGTATCAAAGTGTTATACTAATTGAGCTAGTGTTTTGAATTCAGTTAGAAATATTTTGAACACATTATCATTAAGTACGGGTTATTTTTCTTAATGCCTAGTTTGGGAGTTTAGGAGAGAAGAGAAAAAAAGAGAAATTTTAAATTAGGAGAGAAAAGAAAAGAAAAGAAGGTGAAGTGATTTCCTTCAAATATTTTTTGGGGGTCTTGGATGGAAAAGAAAGAAGTGTTTATTTTGTATTTGAGAGTTTGGGAGGGAGTGAAAAGAGAAAGATTCTTTTACAAAAATAACCTTTCTAAGTAATGTAAACCAGCATTTGGTAATAATTTGTAGTTAGTACTTATCATTTGCAAGGACAAATTTGACATTTCAAATGATGACTTAAAGCCAGCCAAATTCTTCTCTCTCTCCTCTTTTGGGGAGAAAGGAATTGGGCATTTGGGCAGATCTCTCATCTGCTCATTTCTGCCCATTCCATTTCTCTTCTTCCCACGAAAAACTCCCAAACAAATCCAACCCAACCCTTCCGCCCAAATCCTTTCTTTTCTCTTCACTTCTCTCCTCCCAAACTAGGCCTAAGGAAGGCATTAGTATGTGGTCATTAGCAGGAGATGCGTTCTTCTCCACAGAACGAATGGCATTAACATAAGAACAAGGCTAGACAGGTCCAATACCCGAGTTTATATTACTCTTGTATACTATTACCTATCGACTTCTCACTTCACGTCATTGAAGCTTCAAAGAGATTCCTAGTCTTAGATCTTGATTTCCCAAAACCCTGTCAGGAGACGAGAATCGTGTTCAATTGTTTCATCGATCCTGATCGGGTAAATTTTCAATTCTCATTAATTTCAGTTCAATTTATTTTCCTCCCTGCTTTTTCTTTCACTTCTTTTGTGATTGCTTTATTCATTTGAAGCGAACCATTAACCTCCGGAGACATTTGACTTGATTAAAGTTCCAATTTTTGTGATTTCCAATGTAATTAGTCATATATACGAACTTCTATTCTTAATTCATGTGTAAGTTTCTGATTGCTCATCTTTCATAAATTCTATCATTTGCCTCTTCTGGATTTGTATTGATTTTGCACCTTGCGCTGATAATTTGGTTAGTCTAATGCTGAAATTTATTAGGCTGAAGTGTAACTACTACGCGGTTCGATTTGAATATTAGATTGACTTTTGGAATTTGATATTTAGTTCATGTTTTTGGATTGTTTTTACTTGGTATTTACTTACTTCTTTGTTTATTTTTGTTATTTTGTGGGATAGGAAGAGTCCTGTTGATAAAGCTTCCGATGACATGATGGAGTGCTGCAATGTTGACTCTTGGTGTTGAACTTCTCATCGCTGTGGCTGGGAAGCATGAATATTGTTAAAGGTGTTGCCGAACTTATTCGTAGGAGCTCAAGTGGGCAGACTGGAGACTTTGGTTCAGCTTTGCCATCAGAGAGATTTACTCCTCCATCCCCGACAATCCGCTTCAGGTACTGCATGGTTGGAGCACTGTCGTTTCCTTTTTATAGATTGTGAAATTGTAAAGTTGTATTTCTGATTCACTTGTTACTGGGATTATGAAACGTGAATTAAGATGAGGTCAGAGTAATGGAATATTAAAGTTGATAAAGATTACAAGAAGTTCAAACAATGTAGCCCAATTAAATAATCAGTTTATTTCAAGTTTGTGAATTGAAAAACTAAAATGATAAGACACATTTAAAAGTTGGAGAAGAATACTAACGAATTGTTGTTTTCTAACTTCGTATTTGTTTCTTCCATGGATGGAGGATAAAAGAAAAGATGTCCAGCTTATAATAGCTGATGCACTGAAAACTGAGGCAATAGTTGGCATCGAGGAGGGCATAAGTTATCAGTTACTTTCCACATTTTTGTAAATGAAGAAGTGCAGTTTTCAGGGGAAAACATTGTGGGAAACCAGGACTCTTGAGATCTTTTACCCCCTACTCTCTTTATATTTTGCAGCTTGGAATGCCATCCTTGCAACAGAAATCCTATGAAAATGTAATAGATTCATGTGAGTTGGTAGGTGAAGAACCTATGCCGACACATATAGGGACAACATGGATTATTTTTTATTGGACAGCTTTAAACAGTATTATGTACTATTTTATCTCAAACTATGAAGCAAGAAGAATCACCTTTCAAATTGGAAGAAAGGGAGATGGGGCATTGAAACTGGCTTTAGGTGTTTAATTTGAGTTATTTCCGTACTTGCATATGAATACATACATACATCTATCTATACATACACACACGTGTATATAAACACACACATACACACGCATATATATTCTTTTGGCAGTGGTGCTTAGGGCTTGAAAACTCAATTAGAGCTAACTGTTTGCTTTCTTTAGACAATATATGTGTGCACTGGTTGCTTAACTAAAATCTTTCTTTTTCAGTGAGGTTGGTGATGAGGCAATTCTATATACCCTCTGGGAGAGATATGGGAATGCCTTTGATAAGGTACAGCTAAGGTTCTTTTGTTGGCTGCTTTAGCGTCTATGGATCATTAATTTCCCTTGTTATCTAATAATTATGCAAGTTAAAAAATGTTGTAACACATTTTATTTGATTTGTTGGGTTTGACTGAAAATCCTTTTCTCCCTTAAGATAGGTGAAGGGTTGTTTTGTGATGTGTTTATGTTATTTAATTGGATTTTCTAGTTACTTCCCCTAGCTCAGTTGAGCATTCTTAAGTGCTTTGTCTCCCAAGCAGATGAGCTATTTATTGTTTCTATTTTTGTTTCAGTTGCTATATTCTTTGTTAAAACAAGCAAACAATCTGCTTGAAAAGTAATTTAGGTGCGACTAAATTAGCTTTTAATTTCTTATTCTGGAATAAGACTTGTTTCTATGTTTTCTGTTTATGGTGGTGTTGTGAAAAGCTGTTTCTCCAAAACCAGCACTAAAATTGAAAAGTTTTATCTGTGGACGACTGTTGGAAAAGTTTCAAGTCTCAGAGAACTTGATTACAATGAAATTCCATGACTGCTTATCTTGACTGGCATATCTTTTTTAAGAATTCAGAAGTTGTCAGAAGCTCTCCTTGTCCTTGATATTCGCACTTTAGGCTTGCTTTCTTATGTACCTCTACATTTGACTCGCTCATTTCAGTGATCAATTTGAGAATTACACTAAGTTCAAGTTTGCTTATGTACTTGATCAATGACGAGTTTGTGTCAAAGGATATGTGATAAAAAGCTATTATTTTCACACCCGTCATAGATAGAGAAAGAGTATGTCCCTTTTTTACTTTGCTTTTCCCCTCCTCTTCTCTTTTCGTTCTTTCATTTTAGCTCCCCTATTGCTGTGCTGGGGGAGAATATCCAGAATCTGTTGCTATTTTGTCTTGCTGAAATCTGGGCAGAAATCTTAACTACTGTGTGTACCTTTATCAGGTGGAGAAACGGAAGTTATTTAATGTTTTTCTCAAGCAATTCTTAGTTGTGTATCGGAAATGGGAACCAGTTAATCTGGGTCAATCTCCTGAGGATGCCATGAATTCTTTTGCCATGGATAATTCAGAACAGTTTGGTCAGGTTGTGGTTGGCTGTTCTGCTGGTCATCCTGCTGAAATAATACATGTTTTAGTAGAAGAAGTAACACGGATAACATCAATGATTATGGAATGTAAGTTAATTCTATGTCTGTCAATTGAGTAAAATTGTAAATGTTTTTGTTACGTTATATTCTGATATTTGCTTAATCAAATGCTTATCTCTGAAAAATCCTCACATTGTTAGCCAAGATATGGAACTTGTAAGATTCTTGGCTTATATTGTTGGTCTAATGAATCTGTATTTCCTGCAATCTTGTACTCTGTTTGGGTTGGAATCTTTTAACATTGCCTCGGTGTATTCAGTATGATCTAGTCAGTTCTTGAAGATATATTAGTATTGTCTGTCCACGGTTTTTCCCTGTTGGCTGCTCTTTTAATCCTTGCAATACACTATGGAGCCCTTATTGTATTTCCCAATATTTCCTGATAACAAATTTGATTTACTTCCCAGTGATTCAGCCAACTATGGAACAATCAGGAACTTCAATAAGTAGCATTACACAAGAAGGGTTGCCCATCTTGGATGCTTTGGCTATTATTGTTAGGTCAATGCATAACTGCAGGGTTTTCGGCTTTTATGGTGGTGTTCAGAAGCTAACTGCGTTAATGAAAGGTACAAGCATGATTCTCTCAGTATGAAAGTTTGTTGACATTCTTTTTTTCTAGCTAGGTTCTACTTCTCCTTTGGGTCTTTCAATCACATTTCTTTTCCTCAAGAACTAAAATGTTTATTCGCTGTAGAATTGTCCTTTACATGACTGTTCTTCATAGTTCTTTTATGACGGATGTCTGGATGGTTCCAGAATTTTTTACTGTAACTGTAAAATGGAAAATGGTCATGGTTCCTGCGTGCATATTTTCTTTAACTTATCAAAATTTGAAAAAGATGTGCAATGGGAAAGGGAATGGTCTCTGTAAAGGAATTATTTTCATCAAATATTTCATTTTGCTGCATCCTGTTTGCAACTCTGCTTAAATGCACAAAAAGCCCTTTTTTGGTTCTTGCTGGTCTTGAATAGTTCTATCATCAATATGAACAAGGCCTCTTTTGTTAGTGGTGTGGAATAGTTCATAGATGGTTCTATAATAAGAAAAGGGACCCTCAATATAAGGGTATTTGTATTTTGATGTATACACGTATGGACTTTGCATCCTTTCTCTCTGTTATAGTTGATGATATTACTATCATATTATGTTGGTGATGATTGATATGTTCTTCTGTGTTAGTGCCTCGGTGAGCTTTTCTCATTGTATGAAATATGTAGTATGTCCCTGAACTATTCATGATCTTGCAGTTAACCCTGTGATCTATTTTTTTTGCAGCTGCTGTGGTGCAACTGAAGACGATTTGTAGTTCTCTTTCAGCAGATGAATGTTTACCCAGCTCGCTTGTCGAGAAGTCTGCGATTTTGCAGAAGATACTTGTATATGTGGCGTTGATATTGTGTAGCTTTATTGACTTGCATTGTGGTTTATATGAGAAAGCTTCATTCAATAACAGTAGCTGGGATATTTTTGTGCCAAGGAGAAGTGGAACATCAAATGATCCTCCCCCCAGACTACAAGCTCCTCCTTCTGAGAAAATGCTCCTTTGGCATCAGAAGGCCATTGTGTCGGTGATGGAAGCTGGTGGACTCAATTGGTTAGTAGGTAAGGTAGGCAATCTCAGGTTTTGATAGTGATTTTACTTGTCAATACGAATGTCTAATATGAATGTTCATAATGCACATTACTATTTAGGCAAATAGTGCATGCATCTCTCTAGAAGGTATTCTGTATTGTCATTTCCTTGTGTTTTAGCCCATCATTCACTTTCAATAATGCAAATTTGGTAACTGTTTTTTGAGCATGGAAAATTGGGGAAAATATTGTTTCTATCAATTTCAAATGGAAAAGACTTATTTGAATCTCAATGGTTTTTGCTTAATCTAGTCATCCCTGTTTGTTATCTGTCCGTCCGTCTGTTGCTGCTATTGGAGGCAAAACATCATGGTGACTTTTTTTTGGGCATGAAATATAGAAAAAATTGTTTCTATTGAGTTTCACATAGAACAAAGTCATTGAATCTCCATGTCTTTCTTTTGTTTCATATAGTCACGTATCTCTGTGTGTGTGTTCTGCTGCTATTAGAGACAAAACTCTACAATGAAGTCAAACTTTTTGTTGTTTTTGGTGTTTTGTTAATCTTTAACTGAAGAGCAGTTTGACTACCCTGCATAGAAATACATGGCTCCTAAGTTGCAGTTCAAACCTAAGATTGCAAGTATTCACGCACTAATGTAAGATTATGCATCCACTACTGAGTATACTTTTTGGAAAGGCATGAAAATGAAATAAGGTCCTTTAGTGGATAGAGAAATATTGAAGCATCAGTCAAGGGTAAGACAGGGGAGGCAGGAGAAAATTCTATGGATCTTTACTTGTACTGATATCTTGACTTGTCAAAAAATAAATCTCTCAGATGACTATATTTGTCCTCCCCATCCCTTGAGATAGTTGCCCCCGCGTGCCCCCTTTTTTGATTTTGTGATACTGTGAAGCTGCTGTATGCTAGTTTAGATTGAGAATAATTTTTCATTTTGGGTTCTGTTTCATCTAGGGATCTGCTATTTGATGTTGCTTTCTTTGTTGTATTAGCTTCTTCGAGGTGTAAGATGCGATGAAAAATATGCCGTGAATCTTGAACATATCACTGATAACACTTTATAAGCTCAGTTTTGTCATACCAATATTTTGCAGCTATTTATACTGTTCCCTGATAATTTCGATGCAGAGCTGTTGCGTGTTTTAAGGAGGTTGAGCATGAAGGAGCATTGGACTGACCTGTCACTTCAGTATTTGACTCTTAGGACTCTTCGATTGTCATTAGCTGATAATCCTCGGGGTCAAAATCATTTCCGAAGTATTGGGGGACTGGAAGTTCTGTTGGACGGATTGGGAATCCCACCCAATAATGCATTGAGAGTAGTGGATCACTCATTTGGTGAAATGGTGAGGTAATGCGTATGGAGTGGTTGACTTGTCATTTGTCAAGAAATGATATTTGGACTGTTTGACTATTGTGTCGGATCCCTTGCATCTGTTTCTGTCCTTATATCTCTTTCTTAAATCTTCAGAGATGTCAGTCTCTGCTTTAGGAGTATTTAAGTACAGAATATGCTATCCTATTTTTTTTTAAATGCAGAATTTTTTAAAATTGAGCTACAAGCTTTCTAAAAAACTCTTGACATAGTTATACTCCCCATACTCTTCTTCAGATTCTTGGTGGAATCTGAAGAATAAACTGATATGATGCTTCGTCTTATCCCCCAAAAGGAAGTATGACTATTTTCCTTCGTGCCTCATTTTAGCACGGCTGCCTTAACTGAAGAGGATCTTGACATCATTCTACCTGCAGGTCTCCCTGTAGCATCTTTAAACCAACATTTCGAATAAAATAAATAAAGGAATCAGCTCAAAGCTTGGAATTTAAAGATTTACTTATCTCTTTCTTTTCTTCTTCCTTTTTTTTTTTTTTTGGTTGGGGGGGGGGGGGTTGTTGGATCAATATCGGATACTGATATTGTATGTTATGGTAAGTCTATGTGATAAATTTGCTATCTTTTGTTTCACAAATGGTGAACTCTTCTATTTAGTTTTGGCATTGTTACTGGACTCTTTCTTTTGGATTGCAGAATTGAAAACCCGTTGCTTGCTATTTCACGGCTCCATATTCTTTCCTTGGAGGTACTCAGGGAGGCTGTGTATCCTTTTTACCACCTCATATGTGTATCAGATTTATGATAATACTGAGCAGACTGGAAGGACTTCTCTGCGTCAAGCATGAGGCATCTGAATGTGCACAACATCTGGACATTCTATCAGATTATTTATTTAACATATCTAAAGTTGGCTAATAATATAGCTAATAAGAATGAGTAGTTACAACTAATAGTGTGCTTCTTTGGAAGGTATATGCAAGCTTTAGAAAATTAATTTTTCCCTTAACCAGTTCATAGTTTTGGGAATTTGAACAATTTGCAGTTTCTCTCTGAGAATGGAAGAGTTCATAAGTTTGCAAATAGCTTTTGTTCACTAGCATTCATGCTTCAAGAGCACAAGCAGTGCAACAAGGGCTACTCAGTAGAGGATGATTTGAAAATGCTCATTTCTGACAAGAAAAATGTGGATGTTATAGTTGGTGATGAGACACAGTCTTCTCCTTCAATTGGTGCCTGCACATTTGATACAAAAAGTTGGAATGAATACGTAGCCGAATTGAGTTCAGTCCTCTGTTCTTTTTTACTTACTTCAGAAGATGCTAAATTGCCAAATGTCCAAACATCCATTGCAAGAAGTAACTTGGTAGTCTCTTCTGCTTACATGGAGCTCTCAGTCAAGTGGTTCTTAAGGGTGCTTCTTACAGTTTTCCCATGCATTAAGGCCTGCTCAAATCAGAATGAGATGCCTAGCCACTTAAGGTGAGTGAACAAGCATCTAAAGTTTCTATACCTTACACTCAATATGAAGGCCCCCCTCCTCCCCCTAAAATGAGAAAGGTGGGAATCAGGAAACCATCCATATTGTTTGTTTTGGAAAATCACCATCTTTTCCCTTTTAAATTATTCTGCTATTTATTTATGTTCAACTTTCCGTCTCCAATTCAGTTAAAATCTCCTCACTTTGTTATGCCCTGTCTATAGGGTATATGTCCACACGTTGCAGCTTTGTGTTCTTCTCACGTTCAGGAAGGTCCTTGTTTTATTGCCTACATTGTTGGATGTGTTCCGGGCTGAGGGAGTATGGGACTTTATTTTCTCTGAGAATCTTTTCTATTTTGGCCCTACATCAGCCGATTTCTTTGGAGCAAATTCTTCAAATTTGGGGATTTTGGTTTCCAGAAGTGAACGGTTTTCTAAATTGACATGGACTGATGATGAAGGGGATAGTATGGAAATTGACTTTCTTCAAGTGGAAGCAATTTCGCTAATGGAGTTTGCAGCAACTTTAAGTGGAAGTTCACATAACTTGGTTGGCACCTCTTTCTGCTCCTCTCTTTTCTCTTGGATTAGATATTTGCATCTGCTATTGAGCTTTATATATAATTTATGTTTTATGTTGCTCAACAGTTCTGCTACTAGAACTTGTTCTTCTTTTCCTTCTTCTAATTGCTAGTTACATTTCCTTGAGTTTGAGATGCAAAGCTGGTGTCTTCGTGTGAAGTTAAATGCTAGATAAAGGCCAATTGCTAGATTAAATATATGCTTTAGACCTTCCAATCCCTAAGCAAAACAGCTCTCCACAGCCATGAGTATGCTAAAGGCAAAAATTGCACCTCCATAGCACATTTTTAACTGCATGAACTTTAGCAGTGAGAATCCATGTGCTTTCCCTAGAATTTTCTATCTGCTAATGAATGAGTTGTTGAACCTCAAAGTGCAAGGCTAGAGTTGTTGAACACCAAACTCCAATGCTATCTAGGCTTATCCTTTCATGGTAGAACTTTTAACCAAGCAAAGTGGTTAAGAAACTATCTATATGGTTCTAGTTCTATGCTACTTTCTACCATCCCCACTGTTAGCTTTCGGACAACTTGCTATGCTTGAAATAGACTCTCTTACTACTATGGCATATGCATACACCATCAAAACCTTTTCCATACACACTCAAGTCTGCTCTTTGTTATTAGTCATTTATGTAAACTTCATGGAGCTTCTGATCTCTATTTATTTATTTTCCTGTATGCTATTTTTATTTTATCTGGTAACTCTTCAAAATGAAAGAATATCTTGTATTTTGACTGATCTGATTGTGGTTTATTTTGGAATAACCACTTTCACACAAATGACCTCTTTTCTGCAAGCTCAGAATATGTAGTTGGTTTGGTTAATGTGATAATAAATTAAATGCCAAGTACTTTTGTAATAGCTACAAAGCAAACAATCAATTGGCCACGTAATCAGTTTGTTTTATTCGAGGTTCTGGGCGCTGGTTGTATGTTGCAACTAACCTTTTAACATTTTATTTTTTCCAACCCAAAGCATGCAAATACATTCAAAGCTGTTTATTTGAATTTCGCGGCTTCACTGTTTTATTTATCTAGATCTTTTGTGCAATCCATTTTCATTTTGTGTTTACACAATGGCAGGCTGAATGTTCAGTTTTACTGGATGCTCTTGAACAATCGGTTTTTCATCCCGAAATTGCTTGTGTTCTTGAGAAGAGCCTCCTTCGTGTACTACAGCTTTCCCCTGAGAAATCTATTTCTTCTTTCAAGACACTTGATGCGATACCTCGGGTGCTCAAAGTTGCTTCTATTCTGGCTCAAGAATTGAGAAGGCCGGAGAGTACAAGCGTCCACGCAGATACTTCTCCTGAACAACTGGCTCACTCTCAAAACTGCGAAACATCTAACTCACGTTTTACTGTTCAGGTTTTGCACAAAAGTGTGGATATGTCCATGGAACTTTTTGCGCAATACTTCTCTATCACTGATGATGCAAAAAGTTATATTTTGCGGAGTTCTGCTTGTGTTGATTGCTTATTTGATTTGTTCTGGGAAGAAGGTCTAAGAAAATGCATACTTGATTATATTCTTGAGCTCATGAAGGTGCTTTCTTGCTGCATAATACTACTGTTTTATATACTAATGTTTGCTCCTTTATCATCAAACAGCAATGAAGCCTTACATCTTCTATATATGTTTTGTCAGACTGCTCCGTCTTCTGGAGAGGATGAGAAAGCTAAACTATATCTTTGTTCGAAGTATCTAGAGACATTTACTCATGTAAAGGAACGAGGGAAGAACTTTACTGAATTATCAGTTGATTTATTGGTTGGAATGAGAAATATGATTTCAATGGATCAAGTGGTATGTAACTGCACGAGCCAAGTCTGAATTTCTAGTCATACATTATGCTTGTAATTATCATCTTCTTCTTGTATGCCCTAGCAGTGGATGCTAGGTGTTTATTCCATTACATGCATTAAAGAAGATTGTCATGATCTTTAATTACTTCAATTTGTATGCTAGTGGTATCATTATTTCTAAGAAATTTCAGTTTAAGACCTAGCATGTTGTCCTCATTTCCTTTCTGTTTCTCACTGCCTGCTTCTAGATCAAACTGGTCATGCAATCATTCTGCCTAGTATATCTCAAACAGCCCTAAAACAATGGAATTGTCTGGGGCGTGAGAGAAGGCCCCTAAGTCTGGTCTATTCAATTGTTAATGATAATTGCATAAACTACTCTGCGCTATTAACAGCCTAAGCTTTTAGTTTTAGATGAAGTGGTGAGTTGACATGGTCTCAGAGCTATGGCTTAACCTTTACTCCATCCATGTGGTCTTAGGTCTTTTGTAGGTTGTCATGTTTGCCATTTGCAGTGAGCTGCTCCTTTACTGGACTCAGCTGATTCAATTTCTTAATCCCAGGTCACATATCAATTGCAGTTTTGAGGAAAAGATTCACAAATTGATTACCCATGGTTCCATAAGCTAATATATAAGAATCCTGGGCCTTCCCACTTTTGGCCAATTTTTAGTTGGATGCCCATGTTCTTTAACATGGTGTTAAAGGGGGAGGTACATGTTTAAATACTGTTAGCTCCCATTTAGATAGTGAACATTTGAAGTGTACATGTCGGGCCCGTTAGCATAAAAAGTTTATTTAATCCAGAGGGGTGTTCGAATGTTAAATGGATAGATCAAAATCATCTCTAAAGCTTAAGCTTCTTGATGAAATGGTAATTTAACGTTGATCCGGGGATTAATGGAATTGGTTGGAGATTGTGAGGAGGATTGCGTGGCATTCAAGACTATTAGTGTGGGAAGATGTTGAAAGGACTAGTTGGCAAAGCTGTGCAAACTTTTACTGTCAATGCCACTTGTATAACTAGAGATGTATTATGCATTAAAATGCCTTATGAACTTGACATGAAATTTGCTTTTTTCTTATTAATTCTTTTCGTTCACTATCTTTTCTTCTTTCTTATGAAGCATGTGATGTAGACTGGTAATTTCTCCACCTGTGTTTCAATTAATTGACTTATTGATGTTTCTGTATACTCAGCAATATCAGACTTTGTTCCGTAATGGGGAATGCTTTTTGCACATTGTTTCGTTGTTGAATGGTAACCTTGATGCTGTCAATGGCGAGAAGTTGGTTCTAAATGTTCTTCAAACTCTTACCTGCCTACTCTCTGGGAATGATGCTTCAAAGGTACTTTCCATTTTTTGTTCCCTTCTCTAGCACTTCTATATATAGAGATTTCTTATAATTCTTCTCTTTCTTTTTTCTTTTTCATGTAATTGATTACCTCTCTCAACTTTGTCCTTTCAACTTTGTTCAATACTTGTAAAAGTAGGATGGATCATAATTTATCTTTTTTATTATTTGCTTGCGTCCTTTTAATATTTTTACTCTGTACTTGTGGTTTCAAGGAGAGAACTTCTATATGTCTGTTCTGGATATGCGGAGGGAACTTTTCTCGTTTTGTTAGTCAATATCTAGACCTGCAGTCACATCTATTCTCTAACTCATTTTCTAGCTGACAGTTGGAGGAGATTTTGACCATTGAGGCAGCAGCATCAACTGCTTTTAGTTGTCATCTGAACCTGAAAACTGGATTGAAGGAAGGCTTTAGTTTGCTGCATTTTATTGTGGCTTTGGTTCTAGTCTTTTGTTTTCAAAGGTCAAGTAGTATGGCTGAAAATGGAGATCTATAACAGTTGTAGTTATGCTGGGCAGTTGCTATCCCTTCTTTTGACAGAAAGAAACGAGAGAAAGAAAACAGAACCTTGTCAAAGGAAGGCTGAAAATGTTGATCATTAGCTATGAGAATCTGGCTAGATGCAGCATTTTGAAGGAGCAAATTGAGAAAGAAAGTATCAATTTTCCCTTTTTTTGATATATTTTTTTTGGGTGGGTTGGTTTTGATGGAACTGCCAATAGTAGGAAGTTTGTGCAGAACATAATCTTTTGATAGTAGTCCTAGTAGGCATGAGATAACATCCATCATCCATTTGGTGCACCTTCAGTCTTCTTGTATTGGCCCTTCTGCTTAGATCCTTGGGAGCAGTTTGCTACTCTGACCTAGACTCATGTAGTTCCTATGCTGGATCAGTGTATTGACGTAGACCATCTCTCATCTATTGAAATAAAAGAATGACAGAGATTGTTAAAGAATTAGATTATTGGGGCAGGGCCCTGGGTAGGACTTGAAAGTAGATGCTCTTGATTTATCTCTACTCTCTGCATCCTTCCTATTCATCGAATTGACTGTGATCAAGGTTGGTATGTAGATCACAGCTTGGTTATCCTGCTTTCTTGGGCCCAGGATGCGGATTAGATAAACTCTCTAAGTTGGTTTTTTAGGTCATGATAGTTATTGTTCTACATGTGGTTCTATAGGATCCAATTACTGTTTGGCACTCATTAGTTAGCCTGTTTATGGTAATACTTCCATTAATAAACCTTGTTTAGTACATGTAGTGTAAAACTTTACCAGGCATGACGAGTGCTTGGTTGCATTGATTTTTGTGTGCTTGTATGTGATCTGCTTTCATTATTAAATTTTCGTTTTAAAATTTGTAAGGTTGCATTTAGAGCTCTTGTGGGCAAGGGATATCAAACTTTGTGGAGCTTGTTTCTTGATTTTTGCCAATGGTGGCCAAGTGAAACAGTTCTGAATGGTCTGCTTGATATGCTGGTTGATGGGAAGTTTGATCTTAAAACAATCCCAGTAATAAAGGTGAGTTGTCAAAAGCATTGGTTAGATGGTTACAGTTATCAGTTAATATTGGTATAGCATATTTATGTCTCTCATACTTCTTAACTATTTTTTTGATGTGGCTATTCACATGATTTATGTTCATCTATTTCCAGAACGAAGATGTTATCTTACTTTATCTGAGTGTTCTTCAAAAGGTTGGTACCAATTTCTTAATCTTTCAATCTTTACTTCTGCATTGTTGACATTGTCTGATTATCTGCATGTGGGAGTGTTGAGTATTGTGTTTTTAACCTTTTCATATAATGTGAACCATCACATTGTGATTTGATAACTGGGCAGAGCAGTGAAGCCTGGCGGCATAATGGGCTGAATATCTTTCTCCAGCTACTTAAAGATTCCATATCCAATCGAGATTCATGTGTTAGAGCAGGAATACTTAACTTTCTTCTGGATTGGTTCTCGCAAGAAGATGACATTAATGTCATCTTGAAAATTGCACAACTAATTCAGGTTGCTGGTGGACATAGCATATCTGGGAAGGATATCCGGAAAATATTTGCTCTGCTTCGAAGTGAGAAAGTAGGGACTCAGCAGCACTACAGTTCATTATTGTTAACAAGCATGTTATCAATGCTAAATGAGAAAGGACCTGTGGCATTTTTTGATTGCAATGGGATTGATTCAGTAAGTGTACTGGCGAATGTTAATATCTATAGAATGTTGAATGTTTCAACATTTTTCTTCTTTTGTTTAGAATAGGATAAGTGTAAGTAAATTGTGCATTCTTATCAGGGACCAAAAATAGGTCATTTGAGACTGTTTTAAAATGTTATGTGTGTTGATATGGATATTATCAGTCTAATCAAATTTAAGTTCTACCAAGTGTTATCCATATGCTTGGCACTTAGGATGTGATACTAAAGAATAAGGGCATTGCTTATCTTGAAAATGCAAGTCCAATGATCTGAAATTAGTGATCAATCAAACAAAATAAGTTTTCATTCCTATATGAGGTGTTCCTATATACGATTTCAGTGAATCTTGTGTCTAGTTCTCCACTAATTAACTTCGAACAGGACTGAAATTTCTTTTATATCATTCTAGGATTCATTTCTTTTCTATACAATTTCAATTAAAACTAGTTGTGCCAAATATGAATGACTTCATTAATTATTAATCTCTTTTTCTTTTTATTTGATTTGATGGTATTCTATTAATCACTATATTTTGCTTTCAAGTACATTATTTCTTTTCTTCTTGGTGCAAGCAAGAACTTTGACATTGCGATAAGAAACATATTCCAAACCCTGCATGATACAAATTATAACAAAATAGAGGAAAGAAGACATGTCAGACCATTATTCTTCACTCTGCCCTATTGTTTCCTGGAAGGCTACTCTTCTCCAGTCTTGGGTCCATTTCTTTAAGTTTAGCAGGTGATTTTGCAATAATCAGGGAAAAATATCTTTTCTTTTCTGGCATGCATGTCTGTATGTTAGTCTGGGTTAATTTATATAAGTCAGTGTATCATATGTTAATTATAGAAAAAAATCAACTTAATGTGCATCATGTACACTTCCTTTCTCCTTGCAGGGGGTGCGGATCAAAACTCCACCTCACTGGCCCTTGAATAAGGGATTTTCTTTTACTTGTTGGTTGAGGATAGAAGACTTTCCTAAAAGTGGAACAATGGGTCTTTTTAGTTTTCTGACAGAAGGTGGAAGAGGTTGTTTTGCTGTTCTGGCAAAAAACCGGTTAATTTATCAGGTAGAACTCATTTTCGTGGTATTGTTTTGAAGCTCGTGTTTTGCAATATCAGTTTCCTTGCATTATCTGTTCATTTGAGATTTTGACTATTATGTTCTGAACTCTAAGCTGCTGTTTTTTGCATTTTGTTTTCTTTATGGAATTACTGTAAGGCTTTGTTTTGTTTCCAACTTTTGCAGTCAGTTAATCAGAAACAGCAGTGTGTTGCCATGCAAGTAAATCTTGCTAGGAAGAAATGGCACTTTTTGTGTTTGACTCATGTCATTGGTAGAGCATTTTCGGGTGGAAGCCAATTAAGATGCTACATTGATGGAGTTCTTGCATCCGCAGAAAAGTGCAGGTGCTATGACTCATTTGAGATGCTTTTATTTTTCTTTGGAAATAAATAAGTATAGACTACTGTTCTGGTTTTTCCAACTGAAAAAGTTATTCAATGTCCTCTGCCCCTAACCCAAAGCAAACGAAAAGGGAAATCAAATCATGCCTGTAACACTTATTGTTTTATGTACAGATATGCGAAAGTGAATGAAGTTCTGAATAATTGCTCTATTGGTGCAAAAATCAATTTCCTGCTGTATGAGGAAGAAAATGCCACGTTCTCTGTCAAAGATTCAGCTGCATTTTTTGGTCAGATGGGTCCAGTTTACTTGTTCAACGATGCCATTACTCCTGAACAAGTGCAGGGTATTTACTCCTTGGGACCCAGCTATATGTATTCCTTCCTTGACAATGAAGTTGCAGTTTTCCGGGATGGCCCATTGCCTGGTGGAGTTCTTGATGCAAAAGATGGCCTTGCATCAAAAATAATTTTTGGCCTCAATGCACAGGTTTTGGTCGCTGATACACATCTCTTTCTCTCCCTTCTTTTGTCGTTTCATTAAAACATAAACATTTCATTTCTTCAGGCAAGTAAAGGTAGGACTTTGTTTGATGTATCACCTTTGCTGGAGCATGTACCAGATGACAATTCATTTGAAGCAAATGTATTGATTGGGACTCAACTCTGTTCCAGAAGGTTGCTGCAACAGATAATTTACTGTGTGGGCGGTGTCTCTGTGTTTTTTCCTCTTTTCACTCAGTATGATTTTTATGAACCTGTGAAAAGTGAGAAAGTTGGACAGAGTTTGCTGGCACCTTTTACAAAGGAACGTTTAACTGCTGAAGTCATTGAGCTTATAGCTTCTGTTTTGGATGAAAATTTGGCCAACCAACAGCAGATGCTGCTACTTTCTGGATTTTCTGTATTGGGTTTCTTGCTGCAATCAGTTCCTCCTGAACAGCTTAACTTGGAAACTCTATCTGCTTTAAAGCATTTATTTAATGTTGTTGCGAATTGTGGTATGGGACATGAACTCTTTGATGCTTTCTTCTTTTTTGCGGAAATTTGTATGTAGCCTTCTAGGTTTGATATTCATCTTTCTGCTAGTCTCTACATTTTCATGCATGGGTTCAGATGCTTTATTATTCATCTTTGTCCACTATGTTGCAGTTTTTTGAAGCATTTCTTCTCAAATCTCTGTAATGTTTGGAATTTTGTTAGGCTTGTCTGATGTGCTTGTGGAAGAGGCTATATCTGATATATTTCTTAATCCCCTTATTTGGGTCCACACAGCCTACAAAGTGCAGCGTGAACTATATATGTTTCTCATACAGCAACTTGACAATGATCCGAGGTTGCTAAAGAGTCTGTGTAGGCTTCCTCGTGTACTTGATATAATACGGCAATTTTACTGGGACAATCCAAAATGCCGTTATATGATCAGAGGCAAGTCAGTCTTTCATTCCATTACTAAAGTGATTGGTGAGAGACCTAGCAAGGAAGAAGTTCATAAGATTCGTCTCCTGCTACTGAGTCTTGGTGAGATGAGTCTTAGGTACAGTGTGCTTTTATAGGCTATTTTGTGAGTTTTACATCTTTGAATATTATAATTTTATTGTTTGTTTCACTTTTAAATTGTAGTTTTGCTGATACCTGCTGATTTAGTAAAATTGTGTTTGTCTGTTCTCTTTTAATACTTATTTAAATTCCATTCAATATGCTGCAGGCAGCATATTTCCGTGACAGACATAAAAGCGCTCATTGCTTTTTTTGAGACAAGCGAGGATATGGCATGCATTGAAGATGTTTTACATATGGTTATTCGTGCTGTTTCCCAGAAACAGTTGCTTGCTTTGTTCCTGGAACAAGTCAATTTGATAGGTGGCTGTCACATATTTATCAATCTTCTTGAAAGGTTTGATTCTAATTTTCAATGCAGTTGAATTTGGTCCTTGTGCTCAATTAATGACTTTCAATCTTGAGGTGTACAAGTTTTCCCTGATTGTTGTGATTCTTTTCATCGCTGTTCACTAGTCTCTTCTCAACTACATCTTTGCCAATGACTGCAACCTTTTGAAGAGATTCTCTGTTTATGTGGAATTAGGTTATCTTGTACTTGATGGACAAAGAATTGTGACGAAAAGGGCAAATATCACCTAACCAAATATAATTCTTTAGTTCATGAACAGTGTTGATAGAATATGTGTGAATATATTAGGAAGCAAAAACTTTTACTTAGTCTCTTTCATTGTACTTTGGGAATTATGACTGCTCGTGGAGAAAGCAAAAATTGATTATTCACGTCACTGAGAAAATGTAGTCTGGTCTAATGTCTGTTTCTCAAATTGTTTATCACAGGGATTTTGAGCCCATTAGATTGCTCAGCTTGCAGTTTCTCGGAAGGCTTTTAGTTGGTCTTCCATCAGAGAAGAAAGGATCAAAGTTTTTCAATATTTCAGTTGGAAGATCTAAATCTCTTCAAGAAGGGCCAAAGAAAATCGACTCAAGAATGCAATCAATTTTTTCTCTTATAGCGGACAGACTTTTTATTTTTCCTCAAACAGATAACCTATCTGCAACACTATTTGATGTGCTTCTTGGAGGTGCTAGCCCTAAACAGGTATAAATGTAATGTATTGCTGCCTCACTACATCCTATTTCTTTGTGGTTGTAATGTAGTGCTGCCTCACTACATCCTAATCCTTTGAGGTTTTCAAGCTATTTTAATTGCATTCACTTCTCATCTGTGGTCATCTAGGTAGCAAGTCAAATGCTGCAGGCTAACTTTCTGAGCCAGTATCTTTTGAATTTCTATTCACAGGTTTTGCAAAAACATAACCAGCTTGACCAGCAGCGGAGTAGCAGGAGTAACTCTCAGTTCTTTCTCCCTCAAGTGCTGGCTCTCATATTCAGATATCTGTCTAGTTGTGAGAACGTGACTGCAAGAATAAAAATAATCAGCAATCTACTTGATCTTCTTGATTCAAATGCTTCTAATATCGAAGCTCTAATGGTACTTACACAGTGGATTATCACAATGATTGTTATTGTTGTTCAATTGTTCTAACTTCAATTTTCATGTAGGAACATGGATGGAACGCATGGTTGATTGCCTCTGTGAGATTTGATTCATTAAAAAATTACAAAATGGGTTCTTGGATTTGCAGTGATGTTGAAATGAATGAACAAATGTTTGTGAGGAGCTTATACTGTTCTGTTCTAAGTTATTGTATCCTTGCCATTAAAGGTGGCTGGCAACATCTGGAGGAAACTGTGAATTTTCTACTTGTACAATGTGAGCATGTATGTGTCTTGTTGAACTTGACTAATCAAGAAACAGCATTATTTAATTGTGACTGCGGACAAAATTACTTCAGGTTGTTTCCTGTTATGCAGGGTTATCAGTACTTTCTTCGTGATATTTATGAGGATATACTTCAGAGGCTTATAGATTTAGCGGCTGAGGAAAACATTTTTTTCTCACAGCCATGTCGAGATAATGTTCTGTACCTTCTAAAACTTGTCGATGAGATGCTGATCAACGAAATTGATCACAAGATTCCGGTATATTTTTTTCTGAAGGCTTTGTTCTTGTCATCTTTATCTGATGTCATTCTTTCATGTTATTGAACAAATTTCAGCAATCACCCTTCATTTAAGAGTATTCATCTGTTGTTTCTACAAGACCATTGATGTGTTTGTCAAACTGGTTTTCTGGATTGTTTTTTCTTCTCTGATTGTCTTTCTCGTGGACTTCTGTACACAGATTCATAAAAAATTTCAATGCAAATTCCAGATATCCCTTGAATTATATGAAGAACTCTTGAGAGTTGAAATTGCTTGCTTAGTAGTTTATTGATGATTTGTGTGCATAGAAGTTTTACCTTTTCTGGTGTTAATATATATTATAATAACTGCAGTAAGTTAAAGGTTATCAGCCATCTCAATTTTGCATGAAAAACTTAAGGAAAAGCTCAGATATTTTTATCTGTTCAAATATTTGTTGCCCAACAATTCAGAGGTTCTGGATGTCTGGCCTCTGATATTCGGAGACTTCCTGTTGAACTGGAAGAGATTAGTGGAACTGGGGGAAATGACAATTATCTGGAATATTACATTTTTGATAAAAAATTCTGATGATTAAATAATTGCTAGTATATGAATGTTTGAAGAAGAATTTCTTGACAGTAAGATTGAGAAAATGCAAACCAGCAAGCTACTCTCTCTGTTTGGAATTGAATGTCCTATTTTAACTTGGAATACAAATTAAGGAGAGTAATTTGACTATAGGTAAATTACTATACTTCCCTTATTTCTAAATGAGGTTAGTAGTGTAACTCGTGTTAGTGTAGCTTAAATGCTTTAAAACAAGGAGGTCAAAGAGGTTAGTGATGGGACCATTGTGTTAGTGGTGCTTAATTCTCTTAAATTAAGGAGGTTAGTAGTGGAAATTTAGATAAAATATATGACTAGTTTAAGAAAGTGGGCATTTATGTCTAGACATTCTAAAAAGGAAATGTGGACATCCAATTCCTGAGGGAGGGAATATTAAAAGGGTTGGAAGCTAGGTCCCAAAGCTCTACAGCATCCATCATATAAATTATACCGCAATTTGGTTCAACAAGCTGCAGTTAAACTACTTATCTCGACTTTGAATGTGCAAATGCGGGGTATATGAGTAGTAGGTGAGCCTTTTCAGGAGACGGGGATACATCTTAGTTAGGAAACATCAAGGTGCTCCATTGACTTGTTTAGGGTAACCTACTTGTGTAATCTTTCTTAGGGTTAACTTGATCTAGTATTTTATAACAGAATGAGTAGTTTTCCTGTTCGATTTTTGCTTTTGCTTTTATAGCCTCCTTTGATTTGATTCCATGGGAATGTACGAATGAAATCTCCTTTTATGTGGTCAGTTATTTATTTGATACAGTTCGCACTGTGAAATATAACTATGTCTAATAATGCCTTTTCAATTTTGAATGGATCAAATTGATAGCACTTCACATGTTAGACCTTCAATTTGTAAAATGTTTTTGAAATTAGGAAGTTATAATCTGAATATGTAGGTTTATCAAAGTAGATGCAAGGAAGGAATTACTGCCTTGTTTTCACGAGTAAACCTTTGATAAATCTCCATCTGATATAAATAAGTTCTTGTTCCCTGGCTAATCACAGTTTCCTACAAGTAGCTCTGGATTTCGTCCTGACTTCCTGGAATTAGAAAATCACAAAGATCTTGTATCTGCTTTATCTGAGGCTCTGCAAGGACAAACCACGGAAAATGTATCCAGGTATACTGGAATTCTTCTTTTGCTTTTCTGTAACAAACTTTCCCTTTCCTGCTCCTCCTCCGCCAGAAGGGAAAAGAAGAAACTCTATTTCTTTTCTTTTCCAATTTTACATTTTTCTTGCATTGGGTTGATTTGATACCAGCACTTATATAAACCAAAATATCCATTTTAATTGTCTGTCTCGTAGTTACCTTGTTTTTTATTTGTGTATTGTATTCTTTTGAAGCCCATGGCCGCAAAAGGAGACTGACACAACAGAAAATAAAAAGAGTGATGAGCAGTGGTGGTATGTATATGACATGATCGGGATTATAATCAGTGAAATGAATGGTAAAGGAACAAGTAAGATGTTGCCCAGATCTTCATCAGCACCATCTTTCAGCCAAAGAGCCCGTGGCTTAGTCGAATCTCTGAATATTCCTGCAGCAGAAGTGGCTTCCGTTGTGGTGTCTGGGGGAATTAGCAACGCACTAGTTGGAAAACCAAATAAAACTGTTGACAAGGCCATGCTCTTGAGAGGTGAGAAGTGCCCAAGGATTGTTTTCAGACTCATGATCCTCTATCTTTGTAAATCTTCTCTCCAAAAAGCATCTCAGTTTGTGCAACAAGCCATCCCTCTTTTGCCTTGCCTCCTGACTGCTGATGATGATCAAAGCAAGAGCAGATTGCAACTTCTCATATGGTAACTTCTAGTTTTCTTGATTAGTGAATATCAGTGTACTTGGATTTTGGAAAACAAAAGTATATAGAATTTCTTGTTGGACAAATTGTCCACTTAATTTTTCTAACCTCTCTATATGCAGTAATGTAGTAATGTTTAATTAATTTTGTCATAGGTCATTGCTGGCTGCTAGGTCCCAGTATGGGGTATCTGATGATGGTGCTCGCTTCCATGTTATTTCTCTCTTAATTAGAGAGACAGTGAATTGCAGTAAATCAGTATTGGCTAGCAGTATCATCGGTAGAGATGACTCATCAGATTTTGGCACCAATTCAAATGAACCAAGCACTATCCAGAACTTGATTCAAAAAGATCGAGTGATTGCTGCGGTATATGCCTTCTTTTTATTTTTGTTTATATAGCTTATGTTATTCTTAAACATTGTTAGGAAATTGTATGCAGTGTGTGTAAGATATAAGAAAAGGGAATTCATGCTAACTCCCTGCCAAAACATCCCGGTTCTTGCTTTGGACATCCCAAACTAATTTGGGCAGTGTGCTTGGTTTGCCATCTATTGTGGGTAGAAAGGAGGAATCAGATTTTCAAAGATTAGACTATGCCTATTGAGTTGTTTGGGATAGATTTATTTTGTATCATCTCTTTGGGAAAATAGCATTTGGTGTTTCTGGGGCCATAGCATTGACAGAATTACAAAGAGATTGGAGGGCTGCATTAATGTGGTTTTTGTTTTACTTTCTCGAGGCTGGCTCATCCTCTTTATTTTATTTCTTTTTTTCATTAATAGACTTCTTCTCTTGTCTGAATGAAATTGTTTCTATAGTTTTATTTGCTATTTAATAAGGTCTCCATGGAATATTATCTAAGTAATTCTTCTACTGTGCCCATGAAACCTTATGTTTAAGATGGAAATGTCCTGTAAAAAGGGTTTAGTTGGAGTAGATATACTAGTGCAGAAAAGACAGCTAATGGGTGCTTAATGATGATTGGCATAATATCTCCCGATATCAAACATGAAACTTACATAGATTTGGAGTGGGAAGAGCCCTTCACCCCTTTTCTTGTGACTTTTCTTAGATTTGCTTGGAGGTGTTAGGTATTTTATGTCATGTTTCAACTATGATATTATACTGAATTAAGATTTAGTTGCCCTTCCAGCATAACAACCTCATTTTGTCTTTTGAATGATCCTTTGCTATGAACATAAATAGTCATGTGACGGAATGTTGTCTAAATCAGGCGGGGATTATCCAATCTTCAGCTAGAAACTTAGTGGCTCTCTTAAAGGAAAGTAAATGAACTTCACTATGTATTTTTTGGGCGTTCTTTTGTTATATGTGCTATTCCTTCCTTGAGTTAGTCGTGGGTGTCCAGGTTGCGGATGAGATAAAGTATTTGAAGAGTTCTGGAGCAGATCGAGCGAGGCAAATGGATGAACTTTGCTCTAGGCTTGATGAGCACACAATCTCTGATGCTAACCTAAAGAAAGCATTTGAGGATGAGATAAAGAGTAATTTAAATTCCATTCTTTCTTTTGATGATAACAGAAGAACTTCCTTCCAGCTTGCTTATGAAGAGGAGCAACAAATTATTGCAGTAAGTCTATTGACTTAACCTTGGCAGATACCTATGCATTTGCTCTTTCCAAGGGTTAACTACTATTTGGCATACTTAGGAGCTGTATGTTTCTCTTTAACAGGAAAAGTGGATACATACGTTTCGCTCTCTAATCGATGAAAGAGGACCATGGTCTGCTAATCCATTTCCAAATAGATCAATAACACATTGGAAACTTGACAAAACAGAAGATGGATGGCGCCGTAGGCAGAAATTGAGACGGAATTATCATTTTGATGAAAAGCTGTGTCATCCTTCTTCCATTCTGCCTGGCAGCGAAGCCCTCCCTTCTGTTGGTGATGGCAAGGCCGGTATTGGTTCACATATTCCAGAACAGATGAAACGTTTCTTACTGAAAGGTATTCGGAAGATTACAGATGAAGGAACTTCGGAAATGAGTGAAAGTGATGCTGAAAGTAGTAAGCAGAAAGCTCCAATGTCTGAAGATCTATTGGATAGGCAGTATCCTGAGACAGCGAAAGAAAGTAGTGATCAGAAGGATATTGCACAGGACAGAAAAGGTTATTCTTATTCATCTACAGCATCAGAAAATAGTGAGGTACAACAACTGAACTTACATGGTTTGGTGAAATATTTTTCTGCATTTCTCACTCCCTGGATTAATTTTTCAGGTCCTTATGTCTGTCCCATGTGTCCTTGTAACCCCAAAGAGAAAATTAGCTGGGCGTTTGGCTGTTTTGAAAAATATCGTTCATTTCTTTGGAGAGCTTCTAGTAGAAGGTACTGGAGGGTCATCCGTTTTCAAGAATTTTGACTCTTTGGGCAATTTTGATCAGAGCATGTTTGATCAGTTGGTTGGAGTTGAAAAGCAGAAGTTTCTTAAATTACCTATTAGTTCGGATCTAGATTCTGTAAGTGGAAGGATCATGGACTGCATAGAGGCTGTTCATAATGATGTTCGTCAAAAGCAATACAAAAATATTAAGCGCCACCGAAGATGGTGCATATCTAAGGTATTGAGGCTGTACAATATCCTATGCTACTTGTTTAGATCTTTTCATATCCACAATCTCAGATATTCTTTTTTACATGTGGCGCTGGTTGTAGATAAAGGCTGTGCATTGGTCCCGATATTTGCTCAGATACACTGCCATTGAGATTTTCTTCAGTGATTCTGTTGCTCCAGTATTCCTCAACTTCACTTCTCAGAGAGATGCGAAAGATGTAGGAAGCTTAATAGTGGCAACCAGAAATGAATTGATATTTCCAAAAGGACAGAAAGACAGGAATGGAGTTATTTCCTTTGTGGATAGACGTGTAGCACTGGAGATGGCAGAAACTGCCAGAGAGAGTTGGAGGAGAAGAGATATTACGAACTTTGAGTATTTGATGATGCTCAACACACTAGCTGGAAGATCTTACAATGACTTGACTCAATATCCTATATTCCCTTGGGTCTTGGCTGATTATTCATCTGAGAGTCTTGATTACAATAAGTCCTCAACCTTTAGGGATCTTTCGAAACCTGTTGGAGCCCTTGATTTGAAACGTTTTGAGGTCAGTGAATTTCTTATCCTGCTTGTTGAGAATAAAATCCCAGTCTGTCTTAGGTGTTGTGCATGTCAGGGAAGAACTGTCATATATACCGGTACTTTGTGTTGCATTCCGGATAGATATTTTAGTTTTCGGTGATGGAGGAATCACATGCACGCATTACAATTGCGAGTGGGACCTAAATGAAGATTTTTTGATTGCTCCAATTGTATGAATCACATCCTACTGTGTACTCCCACTGTATCATAATATAAGGCCTTTTGGTGTATTGCACAAGAATTAAGACTCTTGAAACAAGGAACTTTTAATAATTTTTTTTTCGGGGGTGGGGGAGATCAAATGGAATAATGTGTAGAATTGAGAAATATGTAATAAATGCGCTCCTTGAAATGTGTAGAAGACCTAATTTTTTGATAAGGAGAAAGAAGGCCAAAGGCTTTATACTGTGCAACAGAGGGAGTGAATATTATACTGTTTCCAGGAATTGTTATTTGCCTATGCTACTGCTTTCTGCTGCTAAATTTCATCTCCCCCCATACACAGGTTTTTGAGGATAGATACCGCAACTTCTGTGATCCTGATATCCCAAGGTACACTACAAAGCTCCTATTGGAATCTTTTGTTGCTGTAAAAAATATGAAATTTGAACTGAATACCTGCGTGATAATTCCTTTCTTTCTTTCCTCAGTTTCTACTATGGGTCACACTACTCAAGTATGGGAATTGTACTCTTTTACCTTCTTAGATTAGAGCCTTTTACATCTCTCCATCGGAGTTTGCAGGTACTCTCCTGATCACCTTCATAAAGCACCATACTTCTTTTTATGTACTTTAATTTTTTCGAAGTCATTGGTTTTCTTTCAAGTAGCTTAGATGTTAATGCTTTTTTCATCCTGTCCAGTCATTGTTGGTTGAGAAGATTTTCTTATATCAGTTCAGTGCTTTAGGGCTTCAAAACCTTGGCTGATCTTATCCTTTGTCAGGGTGGTAAATTTGACCATGCAGACCGACTTTTTCAAAGCATTGAAGGCACATATCGTAACTGCCTTTCAAATACAAGTGACGTGAAGGAGTTGATCCCTGAATTCTTTTACATGCCAGAATTTCTTGTCAATTCAAACTCGTATCATTTTGGAGTGAGACAAGATGGGGAACCACTAGGTGATGTCCTGCTCCCTCCTTGGGCCAAGGTATGTGACTGGGCCATGCGTATTGACACATTTCACATTTCTATTGAAATATCTAAGAAACTTCTTGTGAATTGATTCCATTTTGGCAAAAGAACCAAGTGGTCATGGATCCAATTGGTTTTATATCTTTATCCTTTTTACTTTAAGAATATCTGCCTTGAGATGGATGGGGGTTGATCTAAGCTCCTTGTAGTTTTGTTGATAATTACACCAAAGTCTACTAGATGCTTTTGAAAAATTAATAAATGGACAAAAATAGACATGCTGTTCTTCTCTACCTGTAAATTAATTATGCTTGCGACAATATTTAATGGAGGTGCAAAATTCAGTACGTGTTTTACTTTTTGCAGCTCACAATGTTGCTCCTCCCATTATTTTCCATTCACTCTCTCTACTTTCTTCTAAATTCTTGGAAAATAGAATAAAATATTCATTAATCTTTGTCAAATTCATCTTTCAATTAATCACATAATTGAAATGTGGATCTTTAAACTGATTAAGAAAAACAAAAAGTAAATTAAACTTAATAAACAAAAAAAGTCAAGAAAACAAGGACGAAACTGGTTAGTCTGCAAGTGGAGTGCGGTTGGGCCTGGCCCATCAGCATGTAGTGTGCGGATGAAGAGGACCTAGCCCATCCATGTGGAGCGCAGATGGTGACCTGGTCTATCCGCATTAATAAAATAATCATTAATCTTTGTCAAAATATTCTTTCAATTAATCACATAATTGAAATGTGGTTATTTTATTCTTGGAAAATAGAATAAAATAATCATTAATCTTTGTCAAATTCATCTTTCAATTAATCACATAATTGAAATGTGGATCTTTAAACTGATTAAGAAAAACAAAAAGTAAATTAAACTTAATAAACCAAAAAAGTCAAGAAAACAAGGACGAAACTGGTTAGTCTGCAAGTGGAGTGCGGTTGGGCCTGGCCCATCAGCATGTAGTGTGCGGATGAAGAGGTTCGTCCCCAAGCCCAACCATATGTAGTGTGCAGATGGAAGAGGTTTGTCCCCACAGTTAATGCGGATGGACCAGGTCACCATCTGCGCTCCACATGGATGGGCTAGGTCCATCTGCATTCAATGTGTGACCCACTTAGTGTCTTTGATTTTTTGAATTAAAGCAACTGAAGTTTGATGTTCTTTTTCTTTTCAATTTTTGCTACACATTTCTCTAGAAAAGGAAGTTTTTGAGTTTTGAATCATCAGAGAATTATTCATTTTTCTTAATGGCTCTTGAATTTTTAGAGAGAAGAGCACTAGAGTAGAAAGATGTATGTGAAAATGACAAGGGTAAAATTGGAAAATGGATGTTGTATTTAGTAAATTATGATGTTTACTTTGTAGTAAGTGAAAATTAATTCCAGAAGTTGTAGGGCCTATTAGTTCCCCTATTCCAACCGTCTAATCCTTTTCTATGAATTAACCCACCTAGGTTTTATTGCAACTCATATTTCTCATCCGACTAAAAATCTGCGCTTTGTATACTTAGTTCAGATGATAATTGGGTATGAGAGGCTATGTCATATCAGTCATCTTATCTTGCCTTTCAATATGATATTGTTTCCAACAATTTTCTCCCTTATTTGGAAGATAAGGCTTTCCCATAAGAAAAAGAGTAAGAATAGGTATTAATTTCAAATAATGGCATGATAAACTGAGAAATGAGTGGGAAACATTATGCTATAAAAGAAGCTGAAAATGTGTGATTCGGGCTGTTGCCATTTTAGGGAACTTTGGTACTCCTATCAAAATAGCATCTGTGTCTTTTTGGCCATTAGTCTTTTTCAATTTCTTCGACTCTGTTTTAGAATTTTTCTTAAGTAGTTTACTTCTTTCAGCTTATTCCAGCTAATAAATTTTCTTCTATGGATGTATTGCTGAATGTTCTTTAGGACATTTCCTCTTCCAGTTTTTAGTGTTTGGCCTATTTTTTTCTTCTTTTATTGCACCAAGTTTATTTGCCCTCCTTATCATATTCCTAATGTTAGCTCCTCAAGAAATTTAAGATAGTTTTCAGAGTCATCAAAGCTGTATGAACCTGGCACATAAACATGTTCTGCATTTACTATTTCTCATAAGTGCTATTTGTAACACAAACGCTTGAAGATGTTTTGCTATGCCACAGTGTCATAATTCACAAAACATAGAAAGTTTAGATCTAAACATACTGAGCTATAAATGTTAACATATATGAATAGGAGATGCTCAGCATCCTACTAAAAATAATTCGCTTAAAGCATCTTTACCTGTGGGCAAGGAGGTTGAGATGACACTTTTACATATATGCCGTTAAAAGTTATGGTAATAGGTTTTAGTCTTCTCTTTTAGGCCAGACACCAACGCTTTGAAATGTGGGGGTTCATAGAGGGAACAGAATGTAACCAGAACAGTTTGTTCAAAGAAAGCATAATGTTTCTTTTCTTCATTTTAGGACTAGGTGTTTCCTGCTTTAGTGTTACACCGGGAATTATCCTTTTCAGTTCACTTTTCTTTTTTTTTCTTGTGTCCCTGTTTGAGGCATTCCAAATTCTGCCTCATAAGGTTTGCACCTGCCTGTCAAAAGGAA
The DNA here is from genome assembly GCA_030512225.1 of Rauvolfia tetraphylla. Taxonomy (NCBI): domain Eukaryota; kingdom Viridiplantae; phylum Streptophyta; class Magnoliopsida; order Gentianales; family Apocynaceae; genus Rauvolfia; species Rauvolfia tetraphylla. The sequence continues at coordinate 4,663,956 of JAJQKT010000058.1, read as the reverse complement.
AAATTTATATTCAAATTTGTTCTGTAGGGCTCTCCTGAAGAATTTATTAGCAAGAATAGAGAAGCTCTTGAAAGCGAATATGTCAGCTCAAACCTTCATCACTGGATTGACTTGTTGTTTGGTTACAAACAGCGTGGTAAACCTGCAGTAGAGGTATGTTACTGCATGGAAATTAACCTGACAGCAGAAATGCTGCGAGTCTGGTTGTTGTCTTTTTTGTTAGTTATTGTGTTGCTGATATTCTGAAGGTATGAGTTTGCAGGCAGCAAATGTCTTCTATTATTTAACTTATGAAGGCGCTGTTGATTTGGATACAATGGATGATGAATTGCAAAGATCCGCCATAGAGGATCAGATTGCGAATTTTGGGCAGACTCCAATTCAAATTTTCAGGAAGAAACATCCAAGGAGAGGCCCACCGGTTCCCATCGCACATCCTCTGCGATATGCCCCTGGTTCTATCACTTTGACATCTATTGTCTCGAATACAAGTAATGTGCCATCAACTGTTTTGTATGTTCATGTCTTCGACTCGACTATGGTTATCGTGAATCAGGGGCTGACAATGTCTGTCAAGTTATGGCTGACAACTCAACTGCACTCTGGGGGAAACTTCACCTTCTCTAGCTCACAGGTTGAAAAACTGATCTCGTCTGAAATTTGAATCCAGAGGGTAATATAATTCTGCAAATGATCTAGAATGTTGACTGACTGCTTATTTCTCTTGTAGGATCCCTTGTTTGGAGTTGGTTCTGATGTCCTTTCTCCTCGTAAAATTGGGAGTCCCCTGGCTGAAAATCTTGAACTTGGAGCCCAGTGTTTCACAACATTGCAGATAACATCTGAAAATTTTCTAATATCATGTGGCACCTGGGAAAATAGCTTTCAGGTAACATCCCTCAGTGATGGGCGAATGTTGCAGAGCATTCGGCAGCATAAAGACATTGTCAGCTGTGTTGCTGGTAATTTTCTCTCTTTATGGCCTGATGTTAGATTGAAATTTATTATCATCGAACTAGCACATGCATCTTCTACTTAGAAAACTGAAATGAGTTAAGCTTGTTCAGGGATCACAAGTAGGGTCCTTGAAAGTTAATCCAGTAATGTCCATACTCGAAAATTAAAATTACTAGCAAGAACAAATTCTCGGGTGATTGGGTTGCTTATCACGTTAGTGTTGCCCAGAATGAAGAATTCTTATGGATTACTTCTTGGCACTATCTCCTTTTTTTCCTTTCGAATGCATGGTTGGATTGGTGCCACTAGTCTTGTTTGAAAATTCCCTTCTTCATTGAACTTGTAAAAGTTTCAACTGATCATAAGTTTCAACTTTTTTCTTGCCAAAAGCATTATCTAGCTGGGTAAGAAGTCCTAAGTGATGTGGGGTTCTGACTGTGCATGTTTGTTTGTACATATGTATGTATGTTGGAATTCTAATATCTCAAGGGTATACTTTTTGGCTATACAATATCAACATTATGCCTACACTGGCTCACATTAGATGAGATCAAGCTATGTGCTATACTGTGTTTTCTTTTTCCCTCCTCAAAACTATGATATAGAACTAGTTCTCTGTTGTAGAAGTGATTTTACAATTGTTCACTATGTTCTGATTATGTTGCAGTGTCTTCTGATGGAAGTATCCTCGCTACTGGAAGTTATGACACAACTATTATGGTGTGGGACGTTATTCGTGTTAGAGCCCCTGAGAAAAGATCTAAAAGTGCACAAGCTGAGATTTCACGACGAGAGTTCGTAGTTGCTGAAACTCCATTTCATATCTTGTGTGGGCATGATGACATAATTACATGTTTATATGTAAGTGTCGAGCTTGATATAGTCATAAGTGGATCAAAAGATGGAACTTGCGTTTTTCATACTCTAAGGGAAGGTCGTTATGTGAGATCTCTCCGGCATCCATCAGGCTGTTCCTTATCAAAGCTTGTTGTATCGCGTCACGGACGAATTGTTCTTTATGCAGATGATGATCTTAGTTTGCACCTTTACTCAATCAACGGAAAACATATAATCTCTTCTGATTCCACTGGCCGCTTGAACTGTCTTGAATTGAGTAGTTGCGGTGAGTTTTTGGTTTGTGCAGGAGATCAAGGACAGATTGTTGTACGATCTATGCATTCACTGGAAGTAGTGAGAAGATATGCCGGAGTTGGAAAAATAATTAGCTCATTGGCTGTGACCCCTGAAGAATGTATTTTAGCTGGGACCAAAGATGGAAGTCTCCTTGTCTATTCCATTGAAAATCCTCAACTTAGAAAAAGTAGTGTTCCTCGTAACTTGAAATCCTGACCTTCTGCAGCATGCTGCATTTGACAAACGGATCCTGGTACTTTGATCAGATACTACAAGTGACATTAATGGAAGTGGATTCAAGGTATGTTACTCCGGTTATGTTATTAGAAATTTTAGTATTATTTACGTTAAGCTGTCCTTTTATGTTCTTTGTTGTCTTAATTTCCTGGTATTGGATGCTCCCTCTGTCCCAAAGTAATGTCCAAGTCTTAAAATAAAACTACTTTCCGATAGAATGTCCAACATTGCCTTCACTAGCTTTAGAAGCATATAGGGGTTTACCACACGAGGCCGGACTCAAGATGAGACAAAATTAACTGGTAAAATGGTTTCCTAAAATTTTATGCTGGTTCGTACAATGACATTTAAAGAAGTAAGCACATCAGTATAAGATTATCAAGCAAAAAAGAAGAGGGGTGGGGTGGAGGAGAAGGGGGGCATGTTAGAAGATTTCCTTTTGAGTCCATGCACAGCATAAGGGCAGATCACTCTGTCATCCTGTACCCTTCTAGTTCCTTTGATCCTAACAGTCTTTCCCCTGTTACCACAGATCGATGACTTTAAACCAATGCAACATTTTATTTGTTCGCTGATCTCTTGAGTTCTGAAATGCAGGGTTACAAAACATGGTACCTCCAGAGATCTACAGCTCTATCGTAGTTCAGTGGTTGTACAAGCGTATTAAGATCCTCCTTCAGTGCTCTGTTTTCAGATTTCAATACTGTTCAAAATGCTGCATCTGCATCCCAGATACAATCATTTGCGGGTTAGCTCTAGAATTCTTCCAAAAACGAGAAAATGGTGCCTTGACAAGATTATTTGCCATGCCTAGAATCTGGATGGAGGTGGGTTGAACCCTATATGTACATTATATACCTTTACGATGAGTTCTCGGCTGATTTCACCCATGTGCCATGGGAATAACTAAACCTTTTCCATAGTAGATGAAGTTTGCGTGTTAACCCCTTTTTGTTCTTTTTGTGTAAAATTGGGTCTAACACATGCTCCTGTAAAGAATAACATTTGAATGAAAAACTATATTTTTCATGTTAAAGGTTTCAGTTATGTTCATTGTCCGACTTTATTTATCCTTTTCAAAATAAACAAATGTGGAATCACAAGACTTGTAGTCTCTCTTGGATTTTATGCAACTTAACTGTTTGAGCTTCGGTTTGTGCTGCGGTTGTTGTTTCCTCATTCTGCTATACCTTCTTGAGATGCTCTTCGCTTTTGCATTCCGGATTAGCTCTAAATGTTTGTCAAAATATGAATAAACTCTTTCTTAAAATAAATAAATAATTTTCTCTAAACTTTCATAATTGACCTCTTACATTTAAGGGATTAAGCTTCACACTTCTTAGTCAAACTATTGTTGACTTGTAGCCATTCAGTCTTGGACACAAAGAGGTCAAAATCGAAATGGTCCAATAGTTGAGAGAACTACTTTCGTAAAAAATTAATAATGTGAATTTCAAAGTTAACTTTTGATTTCCAAACCAAACGTGTATGCGCTATTACACATGCACAAACGTTTATGGCAACCCATTTTCCTGGGAGGATAAATAAGACTAAAGGAGGCAAGATCGTGTTAGGAGCCTGTGGAGCGGGATGTCTTCGTCTCTGCCAAATAACGAACAAAACTGTTAATAGAACTCTGGTTTCTCTCTCCATCGCCAAACGAAGTTCTCATGGCTCTTGCATTAGCCCTTAACGGCTCTCCTTGGTCGCTCGCCACAGCAAACCTCAGTGTCTCCGCTACTGCAGTGCTCGTGAACGCCCCGTCTTTTGCATTTCTTGGTATCTCCAATCCCACTTTCTTTTCTTGCAGAAGTCTAGCATTTAGCCCTTGATCATTCATAATAGGAAACAATATCAGTACTCTGCCAAAGCTAAGTGCCTCCACCACTGAATTCCAACCACAGTGGGTGAGGAATCCCCCAATTGCTGGATGCCTCAGTATCTCCACCTGGGGAACCCATTCCGTACAAACAATGCCTTGGCCATGGAGCCGATTTCTGAACTCATCAGGAACCATTGCTGCAGCATCCCGTGTTGATCCTGGTGGCTTCCTTAGTGCCCAGAAGAATGGCAAACCACATTGCTCGAGACCAAGGGCCAACTCGTGGACTTGTTCTTGGGTCAGTGATGCTTCAGTTCCAAGTGCTACGTAAACTACAGATTTGGCACTTTGTTTGTCTAACCAATCTTTAATGTTGAACCAACTCTCATCACTGTCCAATTCATCATCATCGTCCAGCACCGGAGGTAGTACACCTATTGCAATCACTGGTTTCTTGTACAATTCACAAACAAGATTGAACCACTCTGGCTCAAATTCAATACAAGTTCTGAAGAGTACAAGGTCACTGCCATCAACAGACATTGCGAACCTCAGGACATCTGAAGTACCAGATTCATTACCTGCTGAGCTTTCTGTGTAGTGCGACACCTCGTGCTGATGAAAGCAGACGGTGGTTTCAAAAGGTATCCAACTAGGAACAACTGTCAAGTCTTCAGCTCTAGAGGTATCTTCTTCTCTGTTCAACAAGATAGAGGGAGGTCCAAGGAAAGCCATCGTTGCAGCAGTGAACAGACTTAAATAGGCCTTTGAGACACCAGCCTTTGCCGCAAGCTCAGGTAGCCATTGGGATGCATAGTCATATATTATCCAGTCTGGTCTCGGCCTTGCATTTTCAAGAAAAGTGGCTAATGGTGATTGAAGCAAGTCAAAAGCTATCTTCAAGAACTGCGCTTTGATGTAGGATATGTCCATGGATGATTCTGCTTGGTCTGGTAAGTTGTCAACTTTTGGAAAGGGAAAACCGACTAACCTAATAAGAGGGGCTACATCTGGGGGTATCTTGGGGAGTCTTTGAATGTTTCTTGGAGTAGAGATGAAAGAAACTAGGTGACCTTTTCTGGCTAAGCATTTGGAGAGCTTCAAAAATGGAATGAGATGTCCCATGGCTAGCCATGGGAACACCACTACATGAAGACCATTGCTATTGTCCATGGAGAGAGGTCACAGAAACTACAGAACAGGAAATCTGCTTTTCTATATGCTATAGACAGGGAAACCCAAAGTTTAGGCAGGTGTCTAGCAAAATTCTGATATTTTAATTTATCAGGTAAGAAAGCAAGACACGGATGTTCTGGGTCAAACTTTTTGTTTCTCATTCTTGCAAGTTGATATTATATATTATGGGATCTTTGAATCCTGTATAAAATGTCATTCTCAAGTGGGACCCTTCTTCCATACAACCCTCCACGAACTATTTAAGATTCATGGAATTAATATAGTAATTAGGATTAGCTCAATGAATATAATTTTCCTCCGTCTCCATTCCCCAATTGAAAGGTTCATCAATTTTATTGTTTTATGATATAAAATCAGTGAAAATGATTGATTCTGCTGAAATCAAGAAATGGCGTGTTTCAGCATGGAGTCGAGAGCGGGTGCTCATGTGGTTCTTTGAAATGGGGTGGATGAGGGATGATATGCATTTGGCGACAGCGAACAGTGTTTGGAATTGCGTAGGTGCCTGTTTTTGATTCATCCGATGGTGGCGTCGTGCTCTTTTGATTCATGAATATGGTCAAAATGTGTAACTTGTCTTGTATTCATAAATTAAGACCAATTTTCGGAAACGGCTACTGCAATTTTGTAATTTTTTTTTAAAAATAAATATATAGACTCACAAAATTTAATTTATTAAATCAGAGATAACGAATAAAATCTGTATGTATGTTCTGAAAAAACACGTCCAGGACCGGAACTAAATTACCGCCCAAATCCAATCAAATGAGGGTTATTTGTCTTTTGGGCCTCAGCTCATTTAGGCCTCTGAATGATCACTGGGAATCTGGGATCTGTGAACTAAGAGGTTGGTTTTGTTTGCTTTTCTTTCTTTCTTTTTTGAAGTATAAGTGGTTCGTTTTGTTTGCCTAAAAGTAATATTTATCATGAAAAAAGAAAAAAATGAAATCCTTAGTTTATAATTTGCTGCTTCTGATTGATGAAGTAATTCGTTTTATTTCAAAAATTTCCCTTTGGATGTTTCTTTTTACACTTTTCAATCATAAATCAGGTTACATTTTTATTTTATTGAAAGAAGAAAATAATAAGAAAAACAATTTTCTTCCCATTTTCGTTTCTTTTCTCCTCACTTGTCAAAGCATCTTTGTACTGTACTGTACGAAAGAAAAGGAAATCAAACCCGTTCCGGCCGTTACTTCTTTTTTCCCTTTCTTATTACCCAATTTACCCCGCAAGTCTTCCCTCTCTTACCATTCTTTTCTGCACCCATAATTTCATCTCTTTCCTTTTCTGCCCCGCCCTCTCCATCTTCTTCGACATCGTACTTTCGCCCCTTCCCGTCCTCTTCCCTCTCTCTCTCTCTCTCTCCATCGCCAACTATCTGTATATATTTTCGCAATCTCATTTGTATAGGCATAGAAAGAGAAGATCAAACATATAAATAGCGTCAGTTTGTGGGGTTAGGGTTTTTTATTTTCAGCGGCTAATTTGCAAACTGATGCTTCAAAACCCAATTTTTTACTGCCAATCAATTACGGACCAACAATGTATGCTCAAGCGCAGCCGCCGGTGACTGCCTCGAGCCAAGGCCATGGCCAGGTGCATACCAAATACTCTCCGGTTGGTGATGGAGAGGACTCCAATCCAGCGGTATGCGGAGCGGGGGGAAGTGAGTTGATTGAGCACGCGCAGATTGTTGATTTCGATGAGGGCAGTGCTGTTGGTGGGTTGGACGGTGTTGAAGTCGTCCCTCACGATTATAGCGGTGGCGCTGCTGGCGTCTGCTCTGATGGTATGGCGTTGACACAGAGCGGTGATGTTTCAAACCAGCTCACCCTTTCCTTTCGCGGTCAGGTCTATGTGTTCGACTCTGTTACAACTGAAAAAGTGAGAATCTTGTAGTGCCATGTCATGTTGATTTCCTTTTCATCTGCATTTGTCTTGGTTCCTGATTTTTTGGCTGATAATTCTGATTAATGAATTGTCGTAGTATTGTATGAGAAGTTTTGTGAATTTATGAAATTTTCTCTGCTTAAAAAATCATCTAGTTGAGGCTTTTCTGATGACTGATGTTATGGATTTCTTCCGTATTTTTGAATGTGTTATTCATAATTAAATGATATCTAATGGAAGGTCGTTTGGCTTGACTGACCCCGGGAGAAAAAGATTTTTGCTAGCTTAGTTATTATGGTAGAAAACTGAAGCAATTGGTTGATCTGTCAGTTGACACTATAACTTCTTTTTCCATTTGAAAGAAGTCTTCCTTTTTGTTTCTTTTCCTTTTCTTTTGGGTATAGTTCAGATGAAGTTTGTTGACTAACCAAGATTCTCGTCAGGAAAGAGTTGAACTATTCATAATATGCTGTTGTTATTCAAGTTCATCCGGTCGAAGTTTTGAGTTTTTTGTTTAAACATAAACCTACACCTTTCATTTTTCATTAAATGAAAAAAAGAAATGTTCTTGAAGGTTATTCTGAGGTTATTTGCTTCAACAGTTTCTTTGTCTGTTACTACAGGTGCAAGCAGTACTCTTACTGTTGGGGGGATGTGAGTATACTCCAGGTACGCGAGGCATTGAAGGGGCTTATCAGAACCCAAGGGTATGCATTAGCCGTGCAAAGAAAAGTTTAGTTATTTTTAGCTTAATTCTTGTTTAATTGCTGTACTTAAACATCTTCCTGAATTTTGATTAGGGTTTTACGGAATATCTGGGGCGCTGTAGTGATCCCAAGAGAGCTGAATCCCTAAATAGGTTCCGGCAGAAAAGGAAAGAGCGATGCTTTGAGAAGAAAATCAGATACAATGTTCGCCAAGAAGTTGCACTGAGGTAAGCCTCTGAAGTTATGCTGTCATGACTCTACCCAAAATGAAAGATGTACATGCCAACAGCTTTTGAGAGAATAACAGAACGAGAACCTGTTTGTATGTCCGAAGAAACTGAAATATGTCTCCTAACTCCCGAGGAAGGGACTGTCTTTGTGTTTGAGTTTTTAATTTTTGAAAAGTTTTACGCAATTAAAGGCTCATGAGTAAATTGGTACATGAACAAGGTCTTCTTCCATGCATTTGGAATTGCACATTTAAAAGTCTTGAAGAACCTTGATGCATATCGGAGTATCAAAGCGATTAATGTTGCCTGGGAAGATTGAAATTCAGTTTTCAGTTGCATGAAGAGCTTAAGTTGTAAATATTTCATGAGTGGGATGTTCTTGTCACTTATAATGTTTAATGTATCCTTTCTTGGGTATCTTGTTTGCTCACTTGATCTCATTGCCTTGTTTTCCTTTTTGAGTTACTTTTAACCGTTAACTCCTTAACTACCATCTTGCTTTTGATTCACCTAAAAGGTAATACAAGTGATTTCAAGTTCAAGATAAATTAAAACTTGAGCATCTTTCGGTGTTTAATCTGGAAAGGTTGAATGGGAAAAGCTTTGAAATTTCCCCTTTTCTGCATAATTGCAGTAATGTCTTATGTTAATGACCTAATCTATGTAATCTCTGGTAGTGGCGCGCATAAGGCCTTCATTTGCATGCATGTAGAACAGTGGCTGATTAGTGTAGAATCAAATTCTGGCCAACGTTTCACTTATATGAAGGATGGAACTAAAGATCTTAGGTGATTTCTTTTTTGGGGGGTGGGGGAGGGAAGGAAAAACTATATGAAGAGACGCATTATAGGAGAACATAATATATGTGTCCGTGTGCTTTCACACAATTTTAGGAAGAGAGACATTAGAATACAACATTATACAATTTGATTTTTTTTTCCTTTTGTCGGGGAGGGTGGAGTGTTTGGTCCGTTGATGATTCATAAGGACTTCATTTGTACACTATCCTGGAATAGTATAAAGGAAGCCTCAGGCAATGACTTTGCTCTTCACTGATAGTGGTTTTATTAGCACTTACTTCTGCTTGTTTTATAGATGAATATAAAATTGTTAGGATTCTTTATTTTCATTTTAAAATTGTTGGGATTCTTTGTCAAGACTTGCAAATAACTTTGCATTTATGCTTCTGTTTTATGTTTTCAGAGTTACCCTCGCAAGCATGCTGTAAATATCACTCGTTTTAAATCTTGTTCTGTTAGCATTCAACAATGTTTCTTTAGCAGCCTTTATTCCTGATCGGTCTGTACACATGCATTAGGATGCAGCGCAAGAAGGGTCAATTTGCAGCTCGAAATTCGGAGGAATTAGTCATGTCTGATGTTGCCGAGGAGTCTGGACAGAATGATAATCAGTCGGAAACTTTGTGAGTTCTATATGACGTTACACTTTTTGTTTATCTTTTTCTTCATGTTCATGTATAAAACTCTCTCCGCTTGTTCATTTCTCCTATTTAGAACACAGAAGCCTCTTCACTTGGACATGCTGATAGTTTCCCATCCATTGAACTTTCATAGTTGAATGTGATATGATTCTCTTTCTCCTTTGCAATTCTAGGTTTATCTTTGATATTTATAATGTTCCTTCTTAATTAGATGCACTCATTGTGGCACAAGCTCAAAAAGCACTCCGATGATGCGGCGTGGACCAGCTGGTCCAAGGACACTTTGCAATGCATGTGGGCTCTTCTGGGCAAACAAGGTTGGTGTCTTCGCTGAAAGTTGGCCTTTCAACAATAACATATTACCTGTTGCTGTTTTCTTTATTTAAAATTCTTATCTTCCCTTTCTTTCCTTTATGACAATGTCAATATGGTTGTATGGAATAGAACTTGAACCTTTGTACTTTTAGAGTCTCACCTTCCTAGTTCGTTCGAGACACTGAATAATTCTTTGACCATCTGTGTTTCTGGAGTGTCTGCATCTAACCTAGAGGTCATGTAAATCTGCAGGGAACATTGAGGGATCTTTCTAAGAAATTGCAACCTGCAGCCGAGGAGGTATGCATGTTTAAGGATTTGTATCAGACGAGCCTGCGCTTTGGCTTTGTCTTTTCTCTTCTTTTCTTTCCCTTTTCCCAAAAACAGATATTCATATTTTCCTTTTTGGACATCTTTCCCGTGTTCCCATGTAGGATGAAGGTGATAGTGACTCTGACTATGGAGTTCCCATTGGCACATCTGCTAATATTTCGCATCCTAATACCGCTTCTTTTTCTGCTGGTAATTCCTCAGCATTAGCAGCAGAGCATTGACGCGAGACACTCTTACCATATTGGCCTACTCATTGATTGCTTCTGTTACTTGAGGAAAATTTTCAACTAATTACCGACTTGTCTCGTCAATTGTACAGATATCTTAGCTTAAGATATGGGCTCTTATCTCTTGATCCAGAATTTGGATTGGAATACCTGATTTATGTTCTTCGCAGAGCTTTGATGACATATTAGGAACTTGACAATACCTTTTTCCTTGTAAGCTAGATTTGCAGCAAACCTGCAGCTATGGTAGGAATTGTTGGTATAGTAGGTGAAAATATACTCTTTATCTTCTGGTAAATCTGAAGAGGAAGCTATATTGGGAACCTTTTGCACTCAGCCACGTGTTTGGTGATCTTTCGTTTCTTTTTTCTTTTTTATTTGGGTATAAAAAGTAGATTCCTGATGATCTTTTCAACCATATATAGGTTGCCTGGTTTGTCCTTAATTAGTTTATTACTGCGTATAAGTTCATTTTATTCATTTGGTTTTCTTGGTTTGTTTATTATCTTTATTGATATGCTGGCTTGTATTTTTGCTCCTTAGCTTTGTTTAGGTTTCATGATTTCATCCCCTCCATTTTCCTCTTTCTTCTTCGATTAGCCGATTTCCTCATTTTCTTTTTTGGAAAATAAAAGCTGTGGTAAATGAAGAATTCCCCGAGTATTGGTCGCCTTTTGTGTGGTGTTCGATGAGTTGACGTAAGACGTGATTAACATCGAAAATGGAAAATGTTGAACATTTTTGGTTAAAGTAATCTTTTTTGTTGATGTTTATAGTACTAATTTACCATAGCTTTGAGGTGTGCTAGTTTGCAAGTTTCTCCGCTCCTGTCATGCTTCAATCCCCGACTGCCATGCATCATGTTCTTGCTATCCCCTTAGTATTACTTCTTTTTTTTCAAAATATAAGATTTTTAAATTTTTTATATAAATTAAAAATTAAATGAAAAATATTCTTTATTTAATTTTTAATTAATTCTGATAATATATGATAGAATTATATTTTTGATAAAGTAATTTTAAAAAATAATTTTTGACATTTAAAAAATTTTAATATTTTTATAATAAAAAAATAAAAAGCCTGGTTTTTCCTTCCCTTACATGCATAGCTTAATCATGATTCATATTGGTTCAATTATCCCAAAGATTGATGCCTTTCATTCATGTTCCAACAGAAACAACTTAGATCATGCAAAATCACGTCATTTACATTTAAGGGAGGAGAAACCAGTAGTGTAGTGGCACAGGCGAACCAAGAATACTCAAAAACTGACGAGAGGACGGGAGAATTGGATGGCTTATCAAAGGGCGGATTAGTCAATATGTGTAAAATTGCTCTGGCAATATCACCAGCCTCTTTCATTAGATGGACAAGTGAGATTAAACTAATAATCCCTTCTTCGCATTAACATATTCCCGATAATTCCTACGGAGAAACCCACTTCCAAAATCTAATCCAAAATCTTGTCTTCACGTACCATTATCCATTGTCCCAATTGGTAACCATCACCTGCTACCCACGCCACACCTTCACTTAATCGCTACCGGTCATCAACTTCGACTCTAGAATCTGACGCTCAGAACTCCGCCACAGCACCAACTCCTGCGCCTGCGTATCTCCGCGTCATTTCCCATCGCACACGTCGACTCGTTGTGCTCCAAAAGACTATACTATATTTTATTAGTGTAATTCATTTCCTTAGTCAGCCCTCGGTCCGGTTACGGTGCTGACTCCTATTTTTTCCGCACATGCGGATGAGTTTTACACCGTTAGATTGGATAATATTTGTTATCTTTTGATCCAACGGTTAGGAAGCATGAGGGGTATTTTGGGTAAGCAAAATTATGAGAAAAAAAAGAGAAAAGTTTGAAACGATTTGAAATCTACTTTTTCACCTACTTTCTGACACATACTTTTTTCACCCACCTTCTTCAACCAATTCCACCAAATTCTCTCTCTTTTTTTTTTCTTTCTCTTCTTTCTGTCTTCATCTCTTCTTTCTATCTTCTGTATTCTCTCCGCTACTGCTCTGAAAGTCTTCAAATATTAAAGAACAAAATGATTCATTCTCTTCAAGATCGTCATTTTGTGTTAAACGGTTTCGACGAACCTTCAAGTTTTCTTTCGAGCTTAAAAATTATTTTTTTCGATTTACGAATAGTCAAAAATGAAGTTAGATATTATGAGTTTTTGTTAGATCATTTGGTAACTTTCTAGGCTATAGAAATCTTCACTAAAAATAGATTTATGGTATGCTTGCGGAAGAAGAAAAATGATGTGTTAATTTTTTTGGTTTGAAGAATGATTTCGGCAGTGGAACACTCTTATTACTAATAATTATTCACTCTTACAGTCGGTACTGAAGAGAATCCAAGAGAGAATGATTATTCACTCTAACGATCAGATGCTGAAGAGAATCCAGAGAGAATAATTATTCACTCTAACAATCAGATCGAAGAGAATCCAAGAGGGAATAATTATTCACTCTAACGATGCGATCTTGAAGAGAATCCAAGAGGGAATAATTATTCACTCTAACGATTTCAGATCTTGAAGAGAATCCAGAGGGAATAATTATTCACTCTTTCGGTTAGATCTTGAAAAGAATCCAAGAGCGAATAATTATTCACTCTTACGATTCAGATCTTGAAGAGAATCCAAGAGAGAATAATTATTCACTCTAATAGTCAGATCTTGAAGAGAATCCAAGAGAGAATAATTATTCACTCTAACGAGTCAGTGATCGAAGAGAATCCAAGAGGGAATAATTATTCACTCTAACAGATCAGATCTTGAAGAGAATCCAAGAGGGAATAATTATTCACTCTTTCGATCTGATCTTGAAGAGAATCCAAGAAGCGAATAATTATTCACTCTTTCAGTCAGATCTTGAAGAGAATCCAAGAGCGAATAATTATTCACTCTTACAGATCAGATCTTGAAGAGAATCCAGAGAGAATGATTATTCACTCTAACGATCGGGAACCGAAGAGAATCCAAGAGCGAATAATTATTCTCTCTACGATCAGATCTTGAAGAGAATCAAAGAAGCGAATAATTATTCACTCTAACAGTCGGTACTGAAGAGAATTCAAGAGCGAATAATTATTCACTCTTACAGTCGGTAGTGAAGAGAATCTAAGAGCGAATAGTTATTCACTCTTTCAGTCGGTACTGAAGTGCATCCAAGAGCGAATAGTTATTCACTCTTTCAGTCGGTACTGAAGTGCATCCAAGAGCGAATAGTTATTCACTCTTTCGATCAGATCTTGAAGTGCATCCAAGAGCGAATAGTTATTCACTCTTACAGATCAGATCTTGAAAGTGCATCCAAGAGCGAATAATTATTCACTCTAACAGATCGGTGTAAAATTCACGAGCCTCCCCTACTTTGCTTTTGAACTCCCGTTTCTTGAGTTATTCAACGTTGTGCTGAAAACATGCACCAAATAATTATTCATTTGCATGTGAACAAGTATACATCATGTAAGAGTGAATAATTATTCAGACGTATTTGCTTTTACCGAAGTGGGAGAGGGAGAGCGAGTTGATGTTCAACGATCGATTCCACTGGGATCTCATTCCCAGATACGTTGTGATTCAGATTGAGCATCATTCGTTTCCTTCTTTTTGGCCATGCAAAGGAAAATAAGAAAAACATAACCAACTTATTTAATGCATCCAAGAAAACAAAGAAAATACCTGTACTGAATCCATCCGAAATGCAGGATTTCTTGGCCAAGATAAGCGTTCTTGGCTTTAAGAGAGGAAAAAATAATACTGGGAAAAAAGATGAAAATGGAAGAATGGCGATTTGGAATGGAAGATTATTTAATGCATCCAAGAAACCGAATCCATTCCAAATGCAGGGATTTCTTGAAGACAGTAGGCGTTCTTGGTTTTAAGAGAGGAGAAATAACATCTGAAAAAGATGAAAATGAAGAATGGCAGTCAGAATGGAAAAAGATAGGATATTTAGGCGAGAGTTGGTAGAAACAGATGACACTGACATTTGTCCTTCTGATCCGATAATTTTAGGCGGGACTGAAAAATAAATTTGAGCTCAAAATACCCTAGTCTCTCACAGCCATCGGATCAAAAATTTCTGATCTAATGACTGTAGAGGGCAGCCCGCACATGCTGAAAAAAGGTATGCCCACCATATTAACTTCTCCGGTCAGCCCCCTTCAAATGAAACAACGAGGCACGCTTTGCAATTTTTTCCCCTTTTAGGTCTCTTCTTATCACCATTACAACATTAATTAATTAGTCAATATATACATACAAACACATATATATAGAGAGAGACAGAGACAGAGACAGAGAATGATAGAGCTAATGTGTATAAATTGCTGTAATAAAACAGTGACGATTGATCTTTGAAGGGAAGAGGTTGAGAAGAGCTTGGATATTCTTTATTCTAATGGCGAAATCATGAGTAAATTGTGATAATCTTTTGATAATCAATAAAATACCGGGGACGAGAGTGATGGCGTCGAACCCAAAGGCGCGTCCTTATGACGGCGATGATGACCATGTGGCTACTCGAATTGAGCTGGACGAGGAAGACGATGACGAGGACGACGACGGAGGTGAATATGATGATACCGGAGATGACGTCATGGATGACGACGAAGGTGTTCATTTGAACGCTTCGAATTATTATCCTCACTACAATCACCGCGCCGGAGGTGGAGGTGGTGGTGGTGGTAGTGGTGTTCCGGTAGTGGAACCGAGGACCAGCGAGCTCACTCTCTCTTTTGAAGGCGAAGTCTATGTTTTTCCCGCTGTCACTCCTGAGAAGGTGCTCGTATTATTCTTTATCTCTCTCCTTTTTAGACGTTTATTTCCTTTTTCTTACTTTTGCAATTACTACTAGTCTATGTATAAATACGTATTATACTACTACGTGTTTTGAATACGTGCGAGGTTCTGTGTGTATGTGTACGTAGGTCCGATCACGAACAAGTCTTTGGTTGTTGTTTCATAGGAAAGTGGTAACTTTTTGGTTTATCTGTATATTTATGAATTTTAGACATCTATATATCACATATGCGTATACGAGTAGTTATGCAAAAAAAGAAAAAATAAAAAATAGGAAATGAGAGAGTTGTGCTTATGAGAAAATATAAGGTGAATTTTATCACTGTAATTGTTGGCTGTTGAATTGATTGAGCTTAGAATTCTGTGATACAGCTCAGCTGGAAATTTTTTTTTTTACCATTTCAGTTTTTTTTTTCAATTTCTCTTCTTTTTCTAAGAACATGGTGCAAAGCTGTAAAAGGAAGAGGCTCCAGTTCTTTTTTTTTTTTTTTGAACCAGGAGGCTACAGTTCTTTGTTTTCAGAAATATTTAACGTAAGTGAGAAAAACAAATTGCAGCAGAATCAATAGAAGCCAAGCATTAATGCAGTTGAATATCGTTATTATTTTGAAATTCTGTGAACAGTTTAAAGGTTCACTAAAGAGGTGATCCATCTTAGCCATCTCATCTTCTTTACAGTATTTAATTAAAGGGGCTTGGGGAAGGGAAGAAAAGCTTTAAGAGCTTTCTGCTTTTCCTATTTCCTTTCTTGTTCCAATAACCAACTTGCTTGATGGTAATTTATTGCATCATTTTTCTGTGGAAGAAAATGTCGTATTATTTCGATATTATGGAAATTTGAGCTTCCATAACAACTTCATTATATATTTGGACTACTTTTCTTTGTTTCTAGGACATTTTTGGGTGTTATAATTCATGATTTTTGCCCCCTTTACACACTCTATTGAATCCTTTCCTGCTGAAAACCAACTGTAGTTTTTTTCCTTTTGTTTTTGAGTGAGTGTCTATTTTACATGTTCTGATTCTATATCCAGCATTCTTGGATAACATATTTGGTGTTAACTAGAAATTTTATGTATCTTGGGCATTTTTGAAGTTTGTTCCTTTTGTCAATATGCATGAGAGAAAAAATTGGCCTAAATGACAACACTCAACAGGTGCAGGCAGTACTGTTGCTTTTGGGTGGACGTGATGTACCTGCACCATTGCCCACTATTGATACTTCATTTCATCCAAACAGTAAGGTTGTTATGCAATCAATGCCATCATGTTTTGTTTTTTCTGTATTACATAGTCTTTTCATGCCATACTTTGATCAACTTCTTTAGGCTGTGGATGATACACCAAAAAGGTCTAATCTGTCACGAAGGATTGCCTCTTTGGTGAGGTTCCGTGAGAAACGAAAGGAGAGATGTTTTGACAAGAAAATTAGGTATACTGTTCGCAAAGAAGTTGCTCAAAGGTTAGATTCTTTTATCTCTTACTGTTTCTCATGTTTATTATAGTATATATTCCAAGTACTCCAGGGGAATAATACAGCATATTTTTTGGTGGAATCACTGTTTCCTGCATATTGAAAACGCATCTGCTCACAATTACAAGATGTGGAAATTAATAGCTCTTTTCCATCACTTGCTCATTTTCACAACTGTCTCAACTTTATGAAGCTGAAGTCTAACAAGAAGTGGTAATTTATTTCCGAACCTCCTTCAAACAAGAGAAGAAATTGCTAACTTATAGAAAAGAAATATTTTTAAACTTTTGAACTTTTCTACGAGTTGCTCAATCAATTACATCTCATTGATTGTTCATTCTATTCTGAAGAAGCTTAAATAAGCATCTACTCTGAAAAAGAAACTTAAATTAGGGAATAGAGCTTAGCATTACAAATTCAGCCACTAAATTAGCCAAGATGATTCACGGTTGTCACTTTATTACTGCTTTCCGTTTCGGATTTGCACTATAACTTGATCTGGAGAAGATCCTTTTTCCCACTTTTTCCAAATATGACATGATTGTGCTCCTCCACTAGAATGCACCGGAAGAATGGTCAGTTTGCATCACTTAAAGAAGGTTCTGGGTCTTCTTGTTGGGATTCGGCAAAGAGTAGCCTTCAAGCAGATGGTACATGTCGTCAGGAAACTGTGTGAGTTGCAACATTGATCTGATTTTGCTTCTGCAGAAAATTTAAACTAGTATGTTGTTATTGTTAATATCTTGTAAGTCATTGGTATACTGAAAGTACTTTTGCTTTTGCTTTTTGTGTATTCTATAGTCTACGCAGTTGTCACCATTGTCGTGTTAGTGAAAATTGTACTCCTGCAATGCGCCGAGGTCCTGATGGACCAAGAACTCTTTGCAATGCATGTGGGCTTATGTGGGCGAACAAGGTGTGTGAAAGATCGTCTTCATTTTTGTTTTCAAAGATATTCATGGTAATTTTAGGAACATAGAAATGAAATTCAAATGAAATTCTTGTTATCCTGTTTTGCCTGCTTCTATTAAAGTTTTACGTTTGTCTTTTGCCTTTCCTTTGCAAGTTCATTTGTCTTCTTATGAAACAACTTTGAAAATCTTGATGGTTTTTCTTAACCTTCTTCCTCCGAGGCTTACACGTTCGTTTTGGACTGCCCTAAATAGAAAAGCCAAGACTATAGTGCTGGATCTTGTAACTGGTTTACAGACTCATTCAGTAAAGCTTTTTTCTTTTTTTTTAAATGTTTGGCACTCCATTCCTCCATATCCTTTGTTGTGGGCCAGATAAGAATTCCCGAACTCGTGAGAAAGAAAATTTCTCTTGTTTAGACACATTGGTAGCAATACAATTAGGAGGATTCAGAGGCAACTATCTTATCTTTTAATATAATGATTTGGTTACAGTTAGTAGGATTGTGAACAAAATGCTTATAAAAGCAGTAAATTATATATGGACAAAGAACTTTTCTTCTTTTACACTTTCCTTTGCTGAGCTATGCTCCAAAATGGATGGTTTTACTTGCTATATTTTAAGGAGAAGGTGATATGGATAAGGCTGCATTCTGCAATCTTTTCCAGAGAACTGTCCAATTAAGGAAGTTAGCCATAAATGTGAATGTAATGATATATTTGCCAACTGCTGCAATTTATCCAGTCTTAATTGTTGCATCAATGTTCTTCATCATATCTTCTCTCTCTCCTTTGCTTGTGCGCACATTGTCACTCACACTTGTGCGGAGAAACAGATGGGAGTTGATGATAAAAATGTTCCTCTATGCTTTCTCCTGCCTTTGTTTTTACAAAACTTCTTATCATGGTACATTCTTTCCTTTAATTCTTCTTTATCGAGCAATTGGACTTTGAAGTGTAGTTTGTCTCAAGTGGGTTTGTCTTATCCTTTGTATCTTTTGGGTGTCAGGGAACTCTAAGAGATCTGAGCAAGGGAGGGAAGAACATGTCTCCACACCACCCAGTGGAACTGGTATGTTTCTTCACTAAAATCAAGAATTTATCTGGGTATGTGACCCACTTAAACATTGTCACCATGTCTTTTCTGTTCATGAATGAGCAGGAGTCATGAAAAGTATTTACTTTTGTATCTGCCTTGTTACATATGTTGGTGGAGTCAGTGTTTTAGCTAATATTGTTCATGGGATGCTCAGGGCACACCAGCTGACATCAAGCCTTCACTCCTTGAGGGTGAAAATTCCTCAGGCAATCAGCATGAACTTGTATGTCATCTTTGGCTGCTTATAGAGATGTTTGAAAACTGAGTTTATTGTTCTTAGTGAAATTCTCTTTTCAGGGAACTCCTCCTTCCACGGCTTTAATGGGGGAAAATTGTAATAGTTCTGCCAACCCTGACAACAGAGTATGTGCTTTACCTGGACACGCTATTGCACCCTATTCATATTTCCGGCCACTGCCTTTTCATGTAATCTGCACATCAAGTGTTCTGTTTTTGCTGCAATTTTGTGATAACATTCTAAATGTTATTTGTTAATATAACCTAGGTAATTATTTCTTGCAAAATGCTTGCTTTACCTCAATTCTAGAGAACTTGATGGAGATAATAATAACTTGCTTGTTCCTAGCTTGCAATCCACCTAAACATACCTCATTAATTACAATCGAATAGTCAAAGGAAGTGGGCAAACTGTTTCATGGCAGATTAAGCTATTAAGGATGTAATTGTTCTTTGAAACCGGGAAGCTTCTGGGGCATTATGAATTCATTGTGCAATTATTGCTTTGTGTACTTATCATGCCGAAAAAGTTTTGCTGTGGAAAAGAATTTCTTGTTTATGGCATCTTGTTTATAGAAGATATGAACTGTAAATTTAGCACTATCCATGGTTTTGGATTAAAGAAAGGGAAAACAAAAGTGATGCCTCGTTTGTTGCAGAATCTTTGTGGATCTGGTGAAGATATGCCAACGGGGATCATGAGGTCTTCAGGTGACCTTGATGAGCAGGTAGTAGATGCACCTTGTTGATTTCAATAATGTCCTGCGCACGTTACTTTTCCCCCTCATCACCATTAGGGGGTCTGTATGTGGAGTGCAATTTCTCATTGGAGCTTCTGTTCTGCAGGAACCTTTGGTTGATTTTGCAAATACATCAGAGACAGAAATTGATATTCCCGCCAACTTTGAATAGTAGTTCTGGATTTCCCTCTCGGCTGCATCGTTGTTTCTTGTACATTAGCTCCTGGTATACCTGGAAATCTATCAAAATTATTTCTCTCTTTATAATGGCAGTCGACGAGTGCATCCATTTCTGTTACATATTCCAATGCAAAAAATCTCGTGCTTAAAGGAGCTTTGCCAGAAAACTGACGTTAGATGTGTAGGGGTGGTGGTGGTGAACGGAGATTCGCCTGTTTGTGTATATGATTGTTGGTGTGTTGTACTCTCCCGTTTAGCACAAAACTACATTTTTGAGCTCTGTCGTCCCTTACCTGTGATATGCCTAAATTGCAACTTTTTCTTGAGTTGTACGCTCACGGTAAAGGAGCTTTATTTTTGCCAGAGCAAGTTGCTAGGTTGTTCTATTCGATTGTTTTGGTTTCAATTTTATGGACCAACTTTTCTATTTTGGGGGAATTTGAGAAGGAAAACTTTTGCGACAGGTGTTAGGGAAGTTTCCATGATAACTCGGATTTCCAACAAAGAGAGGGAATCTGTGTCTGATCTTTTTTTCTTTTTAATATTCTTTTTTGTTTGAAGTTGATTTTAATAAAGTTAGAAGGAATCTTGACAATAGTAACGAAGTGACAATAAAGCAAAACATAACAAAATATGGATACGTTAAGCAGGGTAAAATTGGAGGGAAAAGAGAAAAAGTAAACGGCTAAGGAAACAAAATATAATGTAAATCAACACTTTCATCCATTAAGGCTGACAAATTCGGAAAAAAAAAAAGACAAAATCTCATCTCCATTGCGAATTCAAGGGTGATCAGATGTGAATGGTGATTTCGTTTATTTCATTATGCTATATATACATATGCAGCTTGCCTTGGTTGCCTGCTAACATTCTGATTGCAGCCCCAGAATTGTAGCTCTGAATTATTCATATATATTCGTCTACTTAAGATTTTACTACATAGAAAAATACCATCGTAATTAGCAAAAGGGTAAATTCCCCCTCCCCATCCCCCGGGTGACATGCTACTCCTTGAAGAAAATGAGAGCTGCTGTGCATATTGCCATCTGTTTGAATGGAGCTCTTGATTTATCCACCGTTGTTGACCAAGAAAAATGCTTTTCAAGTCTTCATAATTGTTGCCAGAGGTCTCATGGAGTTCTAATCAGTCAAAATTCCCATAAATCTTTTAATCTTCTGAATATGAGAAACTTAGTGCAAACCACTATTTCTTTACTGCAAAGACTATTGTCGATATATCCTGTGGATACAACTCTGCTACTCGTTGAAGTCTTCGTAAGGTGAGGATCCACTTGAAGAATCACTTTCGTATTGTGTCATGTCTCTTGGCGATGAGGGAAGTGATTCTCTCGCCTGGGAAGATATACCTGATGCAAACACCGTGAATCAGATTCATGTCTATTCTCTTTTAAGTTTCTCTAAGCCAACTCATAGTAAAGTTCTGGAATACTAGCATAATATATGCAAGAAACATAGGCCTCAACACTACTAAAATAGAAAGGAAAGGATAGTGGAAGAAAGCAGAATAACAAGAGGAAAAATGATCCTGCTCAACAGACGAGTATGAGAACGCCTCTTGAATTCATATGCCACCAATTCAATTTCTGTACAGATTGAATCAGTTTGAGGATTCAGCCTTGGTCGATTATGATACCACGGTGCAACTAGAAAAGTACAGAATTGACAAGGCAGAAGAAAAAAAAAAGCAATAAACGTTAATGATATTAAATGAAGGCAACATCACAAGAAAATGATCCCACAAACCTTTCTGTCCTCTGGAGCGGAACTTCTTCGTGTGCCTTCTAATTAACCTCTTTGCTTTGGTTATGGTAAGTTGTCTTGCAAATGGAGAGAACTCTGCTTCACTCTCACTCCAATCTCCATGTACATCATTCTCTACCTCACCCCTCATCGTCCGGAGAACAAAGGCCTTGGCCTTCCGCCGCTGAGAATTGAAAAGTCCCCTTATGGAGGTGACAAACCCATCACCCGCCCCATCACTGGGCCGTTTAGGCCAAGATGATGGGTATGGATTCGACTTTCCAGCTGAACCTCCATCGCTGTCACTAAAATTAAGATCAATATCAGGAACGGTCGCACTGCTCCCTTCTTTCTGACTGTGTGCTTTGTCTTTAAACTTCTTGCCCTGTGCCCAGACGATTAAGCAGATGCGTTACAAAGGGATAAAACGTTAGAAGTAACTAGCAACAATAGAAGGTCATCATAACCTTACATTACAGCAAATAGAAATTAAAATAGTTTTGAATTCCTGGATAAGTAAATCAATCCTTCCAAAATGCGGGGGACAAAAAAAGTGCAAGTTTAATTGAATTCAGTGCAAGTCTAGAAATGAAGCATTGGATGTAGTACCTGCATCCCTGTGACAGACTTGAGGACCCCCCAAATGATATGCTTCTTAACTCGTGAAAATAGTTTTCTCCAAGTTCCAGTAAATTCCGCCTGGCGGAAAGTATCCATCAGCAGTCTTAAATCACCCACTGCAAATCTTGATCCTTCATACGTGACTAGTAGTTCAACCTACTCATGGAAAACCCGAACTGTATTAATGCAAAATATCGCCATCCAGGCAAAGGCACAGTTGTAATAACAAATTACCTGACTTATTTTGATATTATGGAATTCCCTCATTCTTCGAGGTCTAGACCTTTTCTCGTCATTTGCTTTGGCTACCTTTTTCTCTTCTGCTACCTTTTTCTCTTCATGAGAGGAACGATCAGGTTTAATGTATTTGGACTCTTTTGATTTGTTCCTAGTTGGCTCATCTGGAGGCTCAACACCTGTCAGGGAACCAGTGGAATGAGCCTGTAGTACGAGTTCATTAGCTACAGATTCAGCCACCGATTCCTCCCATGTTCTATCGAAGGAAGATGTCCGTCTAAGCTCGGGAGAGGAACCACAGACAATATTTGCTTTCAGATTTTGCAACTTTGAAGGCTGTGCATATTCAGATCCAAACAATACTCAATGTAGCTATTTGTATTGGAAAACAAATATTCTAAAAGGATATCAAAATAAAGAACTTATTAATTCCCTTTAATTGACTCCTATAAGAAGTATGATGTCCAGAATAAGAAACAACAGCTGACTCTAGAAAAAATAGACACTCACTTGAGATAAATCAGAATGGAAAGTCTGGCTGGTTCCAGATGCAACTGGCGATCTGGAAGAAGCCTCTAATTCCTTTGTCAGATGGCTGCCTGCCAGTAATGCCTCTTGTACTGATAGGCCTTTTTTCACACGTCTAGACCCTGCAGTAGTAGAAACCTTCCAAACTTCCTGCACATCCCGAACATCAGAAAACAACCTACTTTGTATGAATTGAAGTTCAATGCACTTTGTTCTGGATTGTATCAAACCTGCCGTCTTTGGGAGTCTTGTTCTTCTTCTGGGAAGAAATACTCCCACATCATTCTGTACATTGTCTCAGTTAAATGGATTTTTAGAGGGTAGATCTCCACCTAAAAAACAGAGAAAAGCAATTTTCTCAGGCAAACTGTAATGAAATTGCTGACAAGCAAATTGATTCAAAAGTCAAGCGGAAAGTAGACTATTTGATTTCCTATACGAAATATGAAAAATTTTAATAAGCACCTCAATTTCATCATTCCATCTATTTAAGATGAAATAAAAGAATGCCGCTGATCTCAAACATAATAAAGATGATTCTTAGATAACAAATATCACTAAAAAAATACTGAATTTTTTAGGCAACTGTTGAAAAACTTCCATGCTGAAATAAATTCCACTATCCTTAATGTCTGATGAATTTACTTTAACTTTTACCTTTTCATTTCAAACTTAGCACTTACAAGAATTCTGTATCTTCTTACTAGGAGAAAGTCATATCTTAATTCATGCACCAAGAATTCAGACTCCCTGTAGCATAACAGATTCACCAGGCAGTGCCAAAATAAAGTTACGTCGGCCAAAGGATGTGATATGAATGCTAGATAGAGAATTCCTTCCTTTGACTTCCAGCTCCTAGATTGTACAGTTCCTCAAAGAACCAGTGCTAGCCTATATCTAAATGGAGGTATTTCTACAAATAGGAGTTAATTTTACTCTGACTTTATATTAGATAAACCTAATTATTTGCCTTCTTGTATCCTCTAGTAGTTCTGGGCATCAGTCTTGACAAATTGACAATGCTGCTGCACTCTTACGTGCATGACAAGCTGAAATGCCACAGAAAGAGTGCCATACAACAAGCAGAGGTGAATTTCTGATGCTACACCAGCAACCTTCTTCCTTCATTTATGAAAATAAGTTTTTTACTTTATTCACTGAACAAATAGATGGACAGAAGAAGGCCAATTCTTCAATAATACACAAATATTGAAAGTTTGAAGCCTTGACTCGTGAAGTTCATCTTACTTGACAGCTATCGAGGAAGAAGAATTATGAAATAGTATAATACTCCAGAATTAAAAATATCAAAACCAAGATGCTAGGGAATTTTTTCAAATCTAGCCACCAACATACGCTAAAAGACAGCTTTCAATCACTAAACCTGAAAATCCAAACAATAATTAATAATCCCTGCATGGTGCGATAATTTGGGTCTCCAGCAATAATAGATCCACAATGGAAATTATTCTGACTTTCAGACCAACTGAAGTTCTTAGGTTCAGAAAAGAGAAAGGATGGCAGGGGTTCAATTACCTGGAATAGTTCCAGAGGAGAGTTCCCATCCTTTGGAGCTCCCTGCTTTGAATCTACTCGAAGCATGACTTTTCTGCAGCCAAAGGCGTAAATATACTTAGTAATACATAGTTTTCCAATGACGAAATACTGCACTGTATATATCTTAGTAATACAGACACATATATGTCGACACCAAAATCAAAATTAACTCAGTACATAGCAGAACCATCTCATACAATTTATCACATTGCTGATTAAATTACTAAGTCGATACACTTTTAACAATTTTAGAATTGCTCTGCCCTCCCCACGTTTCACAGCACATCCCCGAAACTCAGCCTACAAGATTGACATGCTTTAAAGTAAGAGTACATATTCCAGTTCTGTGGACAGATTAGTTCTTTTTAAGCTTTTGCAGACACCTCTACCTAGATTTTTGTGCATTTATCGCAAAAGTAACCCCTTAAAATGATGTACTAAGAAATCATGTACTTTGAACCTGCAAATGAGATAACATCTCTTCCAGACTTGAAAGAAACCAAACTTTTGGTGTAGGTACATAGAGAAACTGACTGCCTAACAGTAACAGACTGCTTCTCATGCATGAGAACTTCAGATGTTTTAAGACAAAAAGGGTGTAAACTTGAATCTAAAAGAAATACTTTTGTGATTTCGAATAAATAAAAGTAGCATACTTTCCCCACTCAGGAGGAGGATTCCACGCTGATAGAAGCATATCAGACTTGGCATTGGGGAGGCAGTTCCTCACAACAAAGTACTTTGTTGTGAACCGTGCAACACCGACATCTTTATAATCCCTGTCAAAGTCATATATCTGCATCCAAAAGTTGAATTACTAAATTTTTAGCTAAAACAAAGAATTCTGAGAGGCATACAGTTGCATCCACGCAATTTTACACTATTAATTTACAGAAATAAAGAAATTATTCATCTAGCAGAATCAATTAATCTTTAAAATCTCAGGAAGTTACTATATCCAAATAATTAAGTACAACATATACTGTAGCAAAGAGGTGGCAACAAACTCAAACAGAATGATGTATGTAGGTATGACACATGGAAACCCTCCAAAGTCCCCAGAATCCCTGCTCCAGAGAAGAACAAAAAGACCAGTACATCTTACCACTGCAAGCTCTGGTAAGGACTACAATATACAGCTCCATACCAAAAATATTGCGGCCTAACCTAGTTACCTTGAAAGTATACTCACAATAACTTCATTCAATAAAAAATATAAAAACATGTAACGGAGAAACCGTTCCTTGGAACTTCAGACAGACACTGAACAACTTAATATCCACAAAGACTTACCATATCATTTATCTCCGCTTCAGCAAAAGATTTACCATCAACAAGCATGCTCCAAACCACTTTATTAATTTGCATTGAAATGCGCATGGCATAAGAAGGACTCTTATTCTTCTCTTTCTCCATTAATCGTTGCTGTGCAGCTTTCTGCAGAGCCATTCTTAGGAAGGCAGATGCAGCCTTTCTACATTTTTGTGCATTTGCTAGTTCTTTCTTTAATCTTTGAACCTGTAGAAGAGAAACTTATTCTTTCCCATCCCAAAATAGATCTCATAAGGAATGAAAATACTGAAGACACAAGAATCCTACGAGCATCAAAACACACATTAACATTGCTGCATGTTCACATATACATTTCTTTAAGGTGAAGATACAATATACGAAGCACTCCAGTCAGGTGACTGGACTTCTTGAACTTGAGATCTCCTAAGCAGATACCTACTCATCAAAAAGGAAAATGCTACACCTATTTCGCCCAACTTGTACTAAAGACAAGATGTGAGAAGGCACACTTGCATGGCATAAAATCCATGGTGGTAAGTAGGAATCAAATTCTTCAGCCCCTAACTGCTCCAACTCAACAATGCAAGAGAGATCACCTACTAAAATGTACTTGATCAAAATTTTAGAGAACCCAGATCATAGTCCTACTTTACCATTTATGAGGAATGCAAAGATGTGAAACCTGATCAAGAGAAAATTTGAAGCCATGGCTGTAAAACTAGTGTTGATCCAATCTAATATGGATCCATAAGTTATAAACATGCTTAGATTAAGTTATAAACTAGTGTTGACATCACAAAGAAAGAGGGCGCAATGATCAAGTGATATTCTTAAACCCCAATAATTTTCCAAATACGCATATGGATCAATTTAAAGCTACTTTGTCAGTCCCAAATCTTGTGCATCCTTTGCCAAATTATATTTTATGCAAAAGTTTAATGGTAATATTGCACAGTGAAAAGTGGGAAATGCATGGATCACTATGTAATTTATGTCAAAATTTGGAGATACCAAAGCAATATGTGGTGGGGCCAATAACTTTATAAATTTATTGAAGAAAGAAATATCAAATATTTTGAGACAATCCAAAATTTTCAGGCACACCCAATAAATTTAGTTAAGTTAGCATGCATAGGTTATATAATTGAGAACAGAAACAACATCCAAATATTAGTTACCTATTAGTTGCTTCATTATTATAATTGATCATTATACCTTCAAAAATTTATGCAAGATGATTAGTTATCAGTTAAATACTATTGCATCCATGAAATTTACCTAACAAAATTATAATAAGTATGTACAGGCAACAATTTATTCATTTATTTAGGACCAGAAGGTCACAAGAGTTTCTGCATTTACCACATTCACAATAGACTACAAATTGCAAACAGTAAGATTGTAATTGGCAGTGTACTGTAAAGTTCATCACCCACCAATATGGACCTTCCAGCAGTAATCATCCACAAATCACCATCCTTTTCTGGATATGGATCTCCAGTAGCATCACTATAAAGTGATAATTTCCTAATATCATCCAGGATCAGCTTCTGCATACGCTCTTTCTGTTCAAGCTCAATTTTTGCAAGTTCTACCTCCTCCTCACCATCCGGAACTACTTCATCTGCCTCCTCTTCAACATCATCATCTTCCACAGGGTATGAAAGACTGCTTTTTCGAGGTCTGAATGAAAAAATAACAAGCTGTTCACTCAAAGATCACAATGGAAGTCTAATAAATTGAGGCGCATCTTATTGTCCTCAATTCAGAGATGTACGTCATTATGTCTCCTCTTTTTCTTGGCACAATCTTACCCAAATGGAATATCATAGAACCCACATGTGATACTCTACCTATTTTTCAAGTGAAAGCTTTTTCATTTTAAGCACACTTTCAAAAATCCAAAAATAGAAAGAAGGATTTTAGTTGGACTGGGTTTATGATTGCAAAATTTTTTGGTTTTCTTTTTTGTTTTAAAATGAGAATAAAAGAAATCCAACTGGAAATGGATGTCGATTTAATTAAACAGCATATTTGATGAAATGTGCACAGTGTAATTCAAATATTGTCAGGAAGTTGAGAAAATGAAAACTTGCTGAAAGAACAAGGTGCGGGGATGAAATATAACCCTTACTTAGGAAGCCTAGCAAAGAGAAGATTGGTCAACACATCAAGCATAACCTGGAACTGTCTAGACGTCATTGTTGCTGTTATATTGTGAGAGTTAAAAGTGAGCTCTTTCAAGGGCTTCACCTGCAGCATGAAGAGCTTATATTAGCGGATTATCCCAAATGAGGGGGCAAGAAATGAGGCAGTACAATCATGTGATGCATCATCTAATTTTCATTATTGTGTAATATATTAAGATCTAAAACTGTGGGCTAACAAAAAAAGGAAAGAAGATCTCAAACCATGCGTTAACAAAAAAAGAAAAGAAAATCTAAAACCATAGAGTGCTTTGGGAAAAAATTTGGAGCCATACCTTCAGATCTGAAGAGTCACCTTTGTGCCTAGTATAGCGGAAGTACATATCACAAGGCATGAAAACTCTTTCAAGTAAAGCCCCAGTTCGCTTTACTTTAGGTGAGCTCCTGCGAATTTTAGGAAGCCATTGTAATCCGGCACCAGGATCTACATCAGTTGGGGCAACATGAGCTTGCACATGCTCCAACATTACAGACAACTCCATACGGTTCCATGTCATTTGAGGTTGAGATTCAGGAACTTGGACATTTCCTCCAGCAAGTGCTTGTTCAATCATCTCATAGCCAACCTGAAGAACTGAATGGAATGATCGAGCTAAAACACGGCCACTAACCGCAGCAAGCAGAAACCGACCCTGTCACAAGAAAATCCGGAATAGGGTGAAGAAATTTTGAAGCTTAAGCAATTCAGTGCTAAACAGGTGAATGAGTGAATCGAACATATAATGAACTCAATAGACAAGCATATGAAGGATATTCCGCAGCCTCAAGAAAGAGACATTTCTTTTACCTTTAGGTGTAACCTTTAAAGGATATTCATTATAATAGCTTCTACATGTATATACATTCAGTAAGGGGTTTGATAAGACCATAGGAGGTTTGGAAAGTCAAAGAAATACAAAAATCAAGTCAGAGCACAAAACAGCATAAACCTTTTCCTTCATGATTTTGTTAATGGAACACATACATAAGTGAACATTTCAACTTCACACTTATATCTGAGGTCCTAAGTTCAATTATTGAAGTGGATCAAGGAGAAAAAATGAGAATCTTTTCTAAAGGAACTTTCAAAGGAACAATGAGATCATGAGACACAATTAGTAAGTGAAGTAGTATGGAGCTTCCAAATTTTGAGAAGCTCAGGCAGGTTTATGGGCCAGAGGTCAGATATGTTTGTATTGGTTGCATTGTAGAACTAATAAGCGGTATGTAATGCCTAATTAATGAAAAGAAGAAATACATGAAAAATTATCAGAGATCCTTAAGAGCAGAATAAAGACTACTTCCATGCAGCCCTCCAATCTCTTCATAAATCTAGCAGTGTAATGTCCCAAAAATGCAAGATGCTATTGCCCAAAGAAATGATAGAAAAATAACTCTGCCCCAAAAGTAGCTCAATAGGCATATACTGATCCATAAGAATCCTGTTATTGCCTTCTACCATATCACTCAAAGAATTGTAAAAAAAGTCTCGCAGAATTTCCCCCCACCTAGTGTTTCCCAAACCTCAAAATTTTATTGCCTAAGTTCTAGAACCTCATTAGGACACAGCCAATCCACCAAATTGTACGAATTCTCCGAAACTTCTTCACTAGTGATAATGAAAGAAGCGGTGTCTAATGTGAGGAATCCAAATTTAGTCAAAGCTGAAGAAACTGTAGTAGATTAAAACCCACACTGGTTGGCACTTACTTTTGGATACAAAATCCAAAGCTTTCAAATTTATAACCTCCAAGACTACTGTAGCATAATATTAGTTCGAAATGACGTATACTACAACATAAAGTTGCAGTAGAAGAATTTTAAGTCAAACTAAATTGATCATAAGCCACAAAGGGGAAAACAGGTCACCACATCTCAAAAATTCGGTCAGAGATGAAAACAATTGACAATTGCAACCATGCAAGGATTTTAAAGCTCAATGGTGTTAAATGTACAACAAAAATGACGGAAAACTCCCCAAAGAACTTACATTTGCGTCCTCCGAGTGAAGATTGAATTGTGGCTCAATGACATTTACCATGAAGTGCCGAGTCCCCTCCTCCTCAGACTCATCAGATGGTTTCACTGTTTAAAAAGCACAATAAATGACCTCAGAACAAATTAGTGAAATTAAATCATAGCACATCACAAAATTTAGTGGAAAAAGGTAATGTGGTGCTTTAGCAACTACCAGCTGCTAGTCTGCCCACTTTATTGGTCAAAACTACTGATCATCGACATCTAGGATGATATTATGTTTTCCTGGCATATTGCTTTGAAATCATAGAATAAGGACCAAAAAGTAATACCAAAGACTATATTCTAAGGCTAAAACCTGAAACAAAGTCCTCAAAACTTATCACAAACTTTCTTTGGTTTCCTTTTTGGTTGAATGAAGTGGAGAAATCCAGAGAGACAGAAATATACTTATGGATCAGAGCTTTTTGTAGGATATCTAAGATACAAACTTCTCAAGTTCAAACATCATCTATTTTACCATGTAGTGGAAGCATTACTGCCAAAATGTGGCTGTGTTCTCCATACCTCTCAATATAAG
Organism: Rauvolfia tetraphylla; assembly: GCA_030512225.1. Lineage (NCBI taxonomy): Eukaryota > Viridiplantae > Streptophyta > Magnoliopsida > Gentianales > Apocynaceae > Rauvolfia > Rauvolfia tetraphylla. Next base: position 4,633,258 of record JAJQKT010000058.1, on the reverse strand, counting down.
GAGAATACATAAAGAGCTAAAGATCTTCAAGAATTTAATTAAGTTAAAAGTAGAGAGACTTAAAAAATAAAAATACTAAAAATAATGTAAGATGGAGTTACCAATTGCTCCAGGAAAAGAATCTTCTACTTTTATGGTACTTAAAGGAGACGATTGAGATCTTGAGGTCTCAACGTTCCTTGGTGATGAAGAATTTCCACCGTTACTTAGAGATGGGATCTTATTTTTGTCATCTTGAGAATTTTCAGGTCTTTCAAGTACTTTATTCTTCTCAAGCAACTTCCATTGGGCATATTGCCGAGAAGGAGAAGGTTTTGGAGGTTGAAATGCCTTAGATATTCCACCTACACAGGACCAAACAGCATCTCTATTCTCAATAGTCCACAAAAGCTTGAGACCATATACAAATATCCTCTGACAATTGTCAGCAATCACAACATTGTATCCGTCGTCGTCACTTGGATCAGACCTAGAATGCCCATCACTTTCACTACCATTTTCAAACTCAGAACGGACGTATGTCATCTCAAGATTTTTTCTCCCTGCTTCTTGCCATGCTAATAACCTCTCTGGGTCAGCTTTTGGAGATTGCCTTCTGATCGTAAAGTAATCAGATGATAAGAAAAATCCATCATTGCGAGAGCGCTCTGAGCTACAGCTGGTCTTATCATTTGTGATCCTGTCTACTGATGCTGATTGTGAACTTTTCTTAGTCATTTGAATAACCTTTGCAACACTTACGCAATCTTCTTTATTTATAAAAACCTTTGGCACATGAAGGTCAAGACCTTGATAAACAAGATCAAGAGTATCACGTTTGCATTCAAATGTGTACTTTTGCTTACCGCGACCATAATAGAGTTCATATTTCAGCTTTGACATATTAAAGGCAAACCCCTTAGCTGGATCATCAGCATCCAATGGCATATACCTTATGCATGTTGGAGTTGCATCCACCCTGAACATAAATTCTGTCATTACCTTGTCCATTGACAGATTTCCGGATCTTGGAATTCTTGGGACTCCAAATCGTGGCCATCTTGAAAATGTCCGCAACTTATGAGGAGGAAGGTAGTTCAAGTTCCAAAATTTTATCAGCCACGCTAAATCATGAGGACCGAGGTTTACAGTTGGTGAATTGGTTGAGGCATGCTCAGATTTAGATTGACCATAGGCAGCTCCATCCATGACAGCTTGATCAGTTATCAGCAAAGATTGTGAATCATTACCAGAAGAGGGGAGAGCAGGTCTCAGTGTCAGATTCCAACGTAAGGAGAGAGCAGTAGATCTGAAGGGATCATAAACTTTTTCACGGGGTACACCTTCAATGGGTAAAGCAAACAAATAATGATTCATCGGATTTCCAGACTCACAATCCCATTCCATTATGACTTCAACAGTAAAGTTGGGTGCCTCCAGGAAAGCACCAGAAAACCCAGTAGGATGTTTTAAGCTAGAATTCTTCAGCAAGCTCTCCAAGCTGCTCAAAAATATCTTGAAATCCCTTGCAGTGACATAAACTCGATCATCAGACTGTTGGATCTCCATGTAGCCTGACACAATCTGAAGCTTGTCAGACCATTCATAAGGATCTGTAGTGGCAAGGATATTCCATTTGGTCTCAGACAGATATAATGTAGTATTCCCATGAATATAGTTTCTCATCTCACCCCACCATGGTAAGCTTTTCTCCTTTTTTGGTGGCTGAATTTCTGGATTTGGATTTCTAATGCTTAAATTGGCTCTACGAAGTGCCACAGTAAAAGCATAGCTGATATCACCAAAAGAAGGTTCAAAACTGACACCAAAGGAAACTTCTGCTTTCTGAAAATGAATTGGCAGATCACAGAATGTTTTCATTGGCGGAGTTGTGCCACTGGCTGAACGAAGCATGGAGACTTTCCTCCATCTTCCAATAAAGACATTTTGACGAACTTGGGGCTGAAAACATGTTGCCTGAAATGAAGCAAAAACAAATATTTGTCACCAGAAGTACTAAACATGATTCAAAACCATCCAAAACCAGAATAAAATAAGAACAGAAAACAAAAACAAGGCCAAACCCAATTAACAAAAAGGTAAAGGCAATGCAAAACCAAAAAGGTTGCCTGTATACATGAATAATTAAATTATTTAGATCATATACTTTGAAAAGGCTGTTAAACTTACAAATTCCAGTTTCTTTTAACTATTTTCTGTTCGGTAAACACTTTGAAAGAAACCAGAAATTTAAGAAGCAGGAATGGATAATCCTTATGTCTAAGTTGCTCCCTATTTCAGAGAGAAACCAAAAAAAAAAGGAGAGAATGAAAGGAGGCAACTCATTCAGAGCATAATAAGACTGATAATAATCTTGGGGACATAATAATAATCCCTGAGGACAGAGTTTTAGGAGAACTGCAGGGGTATGAATCCCTGATGAGGAACCCAAAAGGAATACTCCCTCCATCTCAAAACAATTGCCCTAATTTCCCTTTTGGTCTGCTTCAAAATATTTGCCCTATTTCTATATAAAGGGTTCTATTTTTTTTTTTGCACTTTACCCGTGTCCCCAGCCAACCATTTAAATGCTTTATTTTCCAAAAACCATTACTTCTCCACCAAACCATTAAAATTGCATACTAAAACACCAACCCCAATGTTGAATTTGAAATTCTCATTGGCAGTGAGAATCTTCAATAGGACATTTTAGACATCTATCAAATTTTTCTAAGAAATCTATCATAACCTTAATTCCCATGTAAAATAGAATTAGGGCAATTATTTTGGCACAGAGGGATTATTACCAAAGTCCTGTATAAATAAATAAATAAAAGTGACCAGAAATCTCTTTAGTCGTTTTTCTTTTTCTTTTTTTCTTTTGCCCCCGCCCCCGTATTGCAGTGTTGTTGAGGGAGAATACAAATGCAGCATTCTCTAAGCAAATTCAGGCTAAAGCTACAATCACCAGCTTTTATGGAGCTAATTTGATCTTTTCCTCAACATAAAAATCAAAAGACAGTGATTCAGATACAAGTTTTCAGCAAATCAGCATTACTTTGTCACAGAAAAATTTGCACAGACATCATCAGCCATAAGAAGACAACCTACTTCACAGACTTGAATCTTTTTGACACTTTTTAAGACTTCATGAAAATCAAATTAATTCACATTCAAATTTTATTCCTTAATCTGGAAAGACAACTACTCGAATAAGCATATGCAGGGAATAAGAATATTTCCAACAGACCTGTTGAGCTAACACAAGACGACCTTGACATCTACCAGAAGTTCCAGCGAACAGAGGACAGGTGTAATTTCGTATACAAGCAACCAGGGAGCCAGTTTGCAAGTTAATTTTACTACCATAAAGGCGTGAAAATGGAATATTATGTGCACGACAGACTGGATCCAGTTTTTGCAGAACTTCTATCATCCCAGCATCACCACCTTCAATTCTAGTCAGGCTTAGGTCTAGCTCTGTAGCACAAATAGAGAAAAGGGAAGTTCTAGCAGTGCTAGGCTTGAACCCAGCTTGAAAGCCTTCCTTACAGGCCCCAGACCCTTGAGATAGGGCAAGATTCTGACATGCTTGATAATATGACCGGAATGACTGCTTGTAGATCTCATCTCGTAGTTTCTGAATTGCTTCAATATCATGTATACTAATCTCATCCCCACTAAAATTAATCTTCTCTTCATTTAATGAATCATTTCTTTCATCACCAGGACTATGGCCAGCTTTCATAATCAATTCATCAAGGAAGTTTAACCTGACAGCTGATTCACAGGCCTCCTTCTTCAAAAGTTGATAATGTTCATCAAGCCAACCCTGTATTGGCTCTTCCTCAATATCAGCAGTCAATTTACGGATGGCAAGCCTTACGCGTCCAATTTTTGTTCCACCAGACTTTTTAGGTTTTGCACTGTCTTTCTTGACAGGAAATATAAGCTTAGATTTAGCAGCAGTAACAAGCTTCAAAGCCCGAAGCATTTCCTCTATAGAATCATCAATAGCACGCAATTCGAGACGGAATGGCAAGCATATATGGACATCAAGAGCTCGAATTACCCAATCCCACATAGTTCCCGACTCTGCTTTAGAATTTGATGCATTGTTGGAGGTGTTTGGAACACGAGAAATTTGCATCCGACTACTTTTAAAAACTCTTGCTTCATTAAAAGTGAGAATGAGACCTTCAAGCAGCACGCCTATTCGAGCATTCTCAGAGAAAATTGATTGAACCTGTACCATTGTTTCAACCCCATCTCCAGCCTCAGCAGAAACAGTGAGCATTTCCACATCAATAGCAAAGATAGATTCTCTTTTCTTATGTTGCTTTTCACTCTGTAAGGATTCCCCTGAAACTTCTTTCTTCTCTTCAATATGGACTATGTTAGAGATGCTCTCCTCATCCTTTTGCATTTGAAGCTTGTGATTTTGCACCAGTGACTTCAAGTGCAATCCAAGTTCAAAGAAAGCGATGTGTACATCGGGCTCCCACCTGACCGATATATCAGTAGCACTGAAAAGAGAGCAGACAGCAATCTCTTTGAGCCCCCCGGATCGCCTAACAAATTTTAGATTTTGCATGTCAAGCAATGGAACTTTTGTTACAGGATTGCTGTTATCCAAATATTCCCTATAGACAGATCTGGCTCTTTCAAGCTCAATTTGGGTCGATTTTTTCTCCTTATTCATGGAAAAACCTAGGTGGAATATGTCAAGTGAAACTGAATACTTCAATTTCTTGTATTCATCTGCAAGAGTAGATTTGATATCTGCTGTACGAGGAGTACCATCAGCGGAGACGCTAATTACAACACGTCCACCTTGGGATCCATAATTTATGCGTTTAGGGTCATCGACCACAGTGTTTTCCAGTCCCGCATCTCCCGAAATATTCAATGAACATCTTTCAAGGTTAAATTTCACTAGTTGAATCCCCTTCCCTGATGACCTAGATGATTTTCCTCCCCGAACTTGTGTGGACTTCTTGGAATAGGATAGCTTTTTCAATAAAGCCTTGAAGGCAAAAGCAGTTGATATCAGTGATTCAAGGCGCCTAAAGGTCAAGTAGACGCCCACACCAGACACATCACTGGAGAGAACCATTTTAGAGTTGCAGCCATCTTCAGGTGAATCTATATCCTTTTTGCCCATGTCAAGGCTAACCTTTGCTATATGCAATAGTGAGCCCATATTTGTTTCCACACCAAAAAGGCTTTCTTTCAAGCATTCTTGATATTCATCAGACATGTTCAAATTAAGCTCACCAAGTTCCATATGCACTGTAGTACCTGTACTTGATATGTTGTTTGCAAAGATATGTGCCGATTGGGAGCAACCCTGCATTATGGAAACAAAACAATGACTTGACATCAAAACAATACTCCCTCCATTCCTGCATAATAGCCTCAATGTGGCTTCACATCAAAACCAAGAAAATGCTTAAATGTATGAAATTTGAAGGAAAAAAAGGCTTTTCTACCCTTTATTTAACAAGGTTATTTAATGCATTATTGTTAATGGAGGAAAGATAAAATTGAAAAACAATAACTAATTTTACATGGAAATGATAAATGTGGCCAACATTATGGAACAAAAATAATAGCCACATTGAGGCTATTATTTCGGGACGGTGGAAGTATAAGACTATAATTGATCTTTTCAACAACTTAGCATGATTTAATGTGCCCGTTAATGGATCTTGTCAATTTCCTACCTCCAAGCTTGATGCTTTATACACAACCCTAAGACACAATAAAATTATTGATCAGAACTTATTAATTCTGAAGAAGAGTATAAATCCACTGAATTATAAAAACTTAAGTAGACTCAAGTATTTCTTACATATTTATCAATCTCTCGTCCAATATTCAATCAGTTACCTAACAAGCTCAAAAGCATTATATATAAGAAAAAGAACCAGAATCTGGAGTCTAGTATGTTATTGGCATGCCACTTCACCTTTTAGAAATAATAATGAAACAAGAAAAACAGAAACCATTAACCATTCTATGACAAAGGATCCCAATATTATTCATTGGCTAGAGATAGCAGAAGCTGTTTACCATATTCTCACAAATCACAAGACCCTATATATCTGTACTCAGAAACTGTTTAATGGTCAGTCAAGTCCATTACAACTTTCATTTTGGGCTGTCTCCAAGCGTCCAATTCGTGCAAAATGGGTTCATTCCAGATCAAAACATGACCCACAAGCATAGTTACCAAAGCAAGCCTGGATAGCTGCCTGGGCAGCTTAGCAGGTGGCAGGTCACTAGTAACAACTAGTTGGAGAATGACTACCAAAAATGGAATAAAACAATTAAATAAACAATTTCTATTTGCTGAAAATATATATGATATTTGATCCCTCAATCCACAACAGAGATGCAGCATTTAACAGGACCTAAAAAATCACAAATGTCGTGGTATTTAATTTTGCTAAAGAAAGAAGTTTAGAAATTATACAAGAGCCAGCAAGCAAACAGTAACTAGTTTTTGTGTTTGTAAATCTTTTGTGCTCTGAAAGTGCAATATGTATTTTCAGATGGATTCTTATTTATCATATTCTTAAAAAAGGCTCAATAACAAACAATCTCCATAAGTATTTATGCAAAGCCAATAGAATAATAAATTATAAAGGCCACAAATGCATGGCTTTGGATTTTGAATTGAAGTAGGTTTTACCAATTTCTTTACTTATGGGCATGTACCTTATTGATAGTAGAATTTTCAATACATACTCTATATTAACAATAATTTCAATGACACAATAAATAACCAAAGGGAAGTAGCATTCTTGTCAAGGAGTTGCCATCTGACTTCTAGGGAGTGAGTTGCCAGTGCGAATGAAATGCAAAAAACTTTCTGTAATCAATTGCATCCAACTAGTTCATGCATTAAATTTCAGTTGACTCTAAGATGTTGAACAGCCAAGGAAAAACTTCAAGTTGTAGAAGGAATGGTGCTTGCATGATCTAGCTAGCAAACAAGCCAAACCAAAACAATGGTGCACTGCCTTTCCTATTTAACCAACAAGGTTCAACTTCTTTAAAACTAAAAACAAGAAGAGTATCAATTCAATGTGGTCCATTCACTATTTTCCCAACAAATGGTTTCCTATTGTGTAGATGGGGATGCAATGCATTTGAGGTATCAAACAGACAATGCAGATATCTGTACAACATTGTCACAAATTGGCATCGTCAGCCCCCAATGAGAGTTAGAGACAAGATATTCTTAGCGTCTTACGATGCTTCAAGTAAACATAATGTTACAACTAACAGAGCATAACGTTATGTTAGAAGAGTATATTAGAATGGTAAATAAGCATCCATATAGGACATTCTTACGTGATATACTGGTGAACCACTCAAATCATAAAGCACAATTGTCATCTCTGGAGCAGAAATTGTGCATGTCCACATGAGGACTTTTGGTTCAGATGATCGTGGCTTGTCAATGGGAGGACTTTCCTCCTGAAGTACCATTTTCTTAGGTTTTGAAGAACGCAGTTGCATCCACGGGATTAATCTACTTACTATCAGGTTGCATTGAGTTCCCCCAAGCTTAATATCAATTTCCGATCTGACAGATGAAGTAGGCTGTAAAGCAAAGCATCCTAACCAAGTAAATGAACTGAGAGAAACAAAATATAAGACTTGCTCAAAGATTCATAAAACATCACAATGACAAGTCAACAAAAGATGAAACAGACAAACATTTACGAGATACAAGAAACTGCTTAATTGACCAAATATGCACATAAAACGTATACTAATAAAAAACCAGAAGAGCAGTAAAACAAGAGAGTGCAGCATATCTAATAAGTATCTGCATATACTTAAGTCCTAAAGGTCTTCATCAAAGAATTTGTAGGAAAGTATCTATCCAAACAACACCCCCCCCCCAAAAAAAAAAAAGCCGAAAACAAAAAATCTGTGTAAAACAGTTCAAGAACTGATTCCTAGTAGCTGTTATTTCCTATAAAGTGAAGCCTTTAAAAGGTTGCAGCGTACAACTCTTCCAAACCTTTCTGATACAGTACGGGATCAGAAAGTTTAATTTAAGAATCCATACTCATCCCCTACTCTTTCCTCCCTCCCTTTGGCTTCATCTAGTTTCACTACATGAAATCTTTTATAATCTCCAGAGAGGACTGTAGCAGATGGTTTTTTCAGAAAACCACTCTTTTGTTACATTTCTTAAGTCTCAATTATTTCTCACACCTTTCTGTTTACTAAACGATATTTGTTTATGGCATCACATTTAGGTCATTATTGTGATCCAAGGGTACACTTCGAAGAGACCGTGCAACTTGACTACAGGCCCTAATTTTGCCATGCTGCTCATCCTCTAATACAACCTGCTAAGGACCACATGCTAACCCATTTCCTCAGTTCATCAATGTAAACCCTAATAGATAGTTTGGAGATAGAAACTTTCACTGATGTTAATTTTGAAAAACATCTATGCTGTAAGTTAAACGTACCAATGAGAAGTACCAAAGGTGATATCAGTGCAACAGTTTAGAAGGAAATATCATTTTATGTTCCAAGTGTCAGTTGATCATTAGCATGTTAGAGAAATATCCTACACCAACAATCAAGTTTCTATTTCGTGCAGCACATGCCAAGCTCATCCACTACCTGGAGTTTTCTACCAGGCAGGGGCCTCATGTTGAGTATTTGAATGTAAGAATTCATAACATACAACTATACGTAGAGAGTTGATATTGCTCTAGATAACGGCATGAGGAACAGTTACAAGAAAGGAAGTATTGTCAAGGTCAGCAGATAAGGACAAGACGATAGTCACAACCAGTGCATAAATGGGTAGAAATAAAGGAATTACAGAAGTAGGATACTAGAAAATAGAGAGAAAGTAATTAGTACAATATATAAAAGACAAAGTAGAGTCAAAAGGCCACATTATTACCTAATCCCAAATTGTATAAGTTCTGCTGTTTGTATTTGGTTGCAACCCAATTCCAGAACCTAACCATTGTAACTGAGCCCAATCAACCTAACTATCATCTTTAGAAAAATATTTATTTTGAGACTAAAACCTTTTACTTTGCACTGTTTTCAATCAGAGAACATGTAAGGAGGATGAAAATCTAGTAAAACACTGAAGAAAATCAAGTATGAGCATCAAAAAGATATACCTGTAGAGGAATGTAAACTGAGGAAACAACATCAAGTTTCAATATCTCAAGACCAGAAATGCCAGCTTCCCGAACAAGCTACAATTGACAGAAAAATTAGCATTTAGACTACAAGGCAGAGAAAAAGCAATGCTATAGAATACCATCCAGAAGAGCATTGTAGGTGTTATATGCTTTCATTATACATGAATCTCACTGAATTCCATCTGAAAATCAAGCCTTGTGCTTTCACCAACATCTTCAACGGATCGAGATTTTACGCCCTTTAGTTGAATGCCCCTGATGTTATTTTCCATTAGAAGACCTTGTTTCCGATGCACAAACTTTGCTTCCAATTTGGGTAATGTGAAGCCAAGCTATCAAAAAAGTAAATAACTATATCAAACAATGTAAAAGGCCATCTGATTTGCAAAAGGACAATCATTGTCAAAAAGTATTACTGCAGATTATTGCCAGATATTCACCCAAAAAACAAGAGAGAGACGTGTGTGTGTGTTGGTGGGGGGGGACCTGCAGCCAGCATCATAGCGAGGATTTTGACTCTGCGGTGGGAAGTTATTAACAGGGGACTGATTCAAAAGGTCTGTGTGATGTTTATAGCATGTGATTGCAAAAATTAGCTTCTGATGAATAATGTGTCTGAAAAAGCTGGTAAAAAATTGCTTCACCATCACCATGAATGCTTTTCCTGCTTGGCCTCTAAACTTATATTTTTCTTCCCAAACAAGTGAAAGGTGACATCTGGAACCCCCCCCCCCCCAACTTTTCAACAACCATGTGTCAGGAAACACATAGATAATGAAAACAGTAACCAGTCTATTTTTTAGTCAAGATTTGTATCAAGAGACTTGAAGAAATCTGTATTCTTGATGAACTGGAAACTCTGAGTTGAGCCAGGTCATGGAGTACAATGCTTTAAAATCTTTTTACATCACATTTGACGCTTTTGCATTCTCAGAATGCTGTGTACCTTAATCCATGGTGCTCCTCATAACAGAATTCATGACAAAGTCAAATGATCAAGCAAGGACACTACTTCATGCCCAAGGCAAAAAATTCAAAAAGATGAGAAACTATTGCATACCATTGTGGCATAACTTAAAGAAAAATTACACCGACTTTTAATTAGCAAACGTTTCACTACAATTTTTCCTCTTTCAGACACTTCACCAAAAATGAAATTTACCCTTGTACAAGCATGTCTAATTTGCTTTTCTTCAATATTGAAACCTTGAAAAACACTTCTGCAACATCGTGTAGACTAGAATGCCAATGTGATATTCAAGGATATATATGAAACAACGTTAGAAGTATTAGAGCAAGCCATAATATCACAAGAATTGATTGGAAAAAGCATTAGTAAAATGTAGAAGTTAAAAGAAGATTAAAAGTGCTGCAAAAGAGAAATAAAGCTTTAGACGAACTACAAAAAACATTTTCCATAACATTCATAAAAATTTTAAGCGCACAAAAGAAAGTTTTCAGAAAGCATAAAGAGTTTGCATCTAAAGCAAGAAATTAAATTTAAAATATTTATAAAAGTTTTCTATAAATTTTATTTTATCTAAGAAAAGGCAAAACAAAGAATTGTCCTTAAATTCTGAAACTTGTAGGGTAAGAGAGAATTTTGCAACCTTAGAGAGATGTTTCCTTTTGTTTAAACACCCCTTGAATTGGCATTATGCATGGACAATAGGCAAATGTGACAAAATATCAAATCCTTCCACACGCATTTATAAGGGGGAGAGTGGTGAGAGATGCCAATAGCACCAATAACTAACAGATTCAAGTCTACCTGGAAGAAAGATCTTAACTGTTTTTCTAGCCCTTTTTCTTGCAACAAATAAACAAGTTTCAGGTCTTGGAATCACCTAGAGTTCTAGAATTAGTGACAAAGACACATCTACTAAGCATCATAAATTAGCAAACTAAAATTTACAGCCAGTATTTACCTTTTTCCTTAACTGAGGATTAATTATGTTGACAAAAGGATGAATAAGAAGATAGATAATAATAATATCTCCTATCCTGTAATTATCAGTGCTTCACTTGTTGGCAATTCATTCCCAAATTCATTGAATTAACACCACATAAAGCTTCTCAATATCAAATCAGGTGTCAGACAACTATTAAGATTGTTCACACTTACTACATGATTCCTGGTGAGCTGACAAAATAAATTGAAAACCCAATAATTATTTGACTTCGGCAGAATGGGTACCAAAGTAACAATATTTAAAAGCTATAGCTTAGAATGCTCAAAACACAAAAGTATATACAAGGATAAGAAGAAAGGCAAATAAAAGCAAAATCCCGGTCAACTGGATAAAAAATCATACCTTTTCTGGAAACATACAAGTGGACTTAGTAATAGCCGAAATTGCTGGTGTCTTTTCTGGCTTCATGGAAGTGCCCGCTCCAATAGTTTCTTTTACAACTTGGCTAGCCTGATTATTAGTGTCAGTTGAACTTTTCTTTTTAAAAAGAAGCTCCTCACTTAGGACTACAAAAACATCTCCACTAGTAACATCTACATTCTTAATCAATATGCCTGCTTCCCTGCAAAAATAGAAATAAAGTGCAAGAAAACAAGGTTAAATTCTGCAGCAAATTTATTTTAACAAATTTTGATAATGAAAACTGACGACAAATGAGGAAATAATAATTTTAGAATTTTTGAACAAAAAGACTCTTTAAAACTGCTCCTTTTCTCAATTTACAGATTATTTTCAAGCTTTTTCTTCAAAAATGGACTTGCAGATGAAATTAAGAGAAACCACAATTCCAGTGATTGATGGCCAAATACAAAAGTATTGTAGCTTACATGCAGAATAGCAAAGGTAAAAGCATCAATAAGTTTACTTTATCTTGGATGACCCAACAATTAACAATCAAAAAATTCATGCCAGTGAAACAGAAGGATCAATGACCTTCCCCCGTTATAACAGCAAGAGCTAGTTTCACTACATCAAGGCTAGTCCTAGCACATATCTCTATTTAATAAGTAGATAAATTTCTGCATCCCCATAAAAGATATCATATAATATCCTCCTTTTCATCTGTGTACAAAGTTCCTCATTGCTAAGTTTCAAAAGACCTTCCTTTCCCCAGCATGCTCCATTTTATATAATGGTGCTTGCAGTGCAAGCTATAAAAATCAGAGATGAGCATGAAAGCAGCAGCTTTCAAAAGATTGACCAAAACATACGTACTTCTAAAACGTGATCAGATCCTCAATTAAAAAGAGAGATAAATAATATATCTAGCAAGATGATAAACAAATAAAGTGAAGGGACATGAAAAAGTACCTATCATGACCCAATTCACACAAGAGTGAAAAGTCATCACAATTGAAAGGAGCAGAGGTCCTCTCTGTCAATCCAAATAATGCCTGGCTAGAAGGAGGAGGTTCCCCATGGACTGATGATTGATCAGAACTAACTCGTGATTCCCCCAAGTAAAGGGCAATAGGAAAGAGATGCAGCTTTGCAAACAAAGATGGCTGGGATCCACCATCTTTAGATATATCCAGTCTCAACTCCTTAACATCCAAAGTAGCTTTTGATGTCTGAAACAATATGATAAATGGTAAAACATGCAAATCCATCCATCATAGACCACCATGGCTAATACTGACACATAAAATGAAAGATTGAAATCAAGATTAAGTGCCAAAAAGCAGCTAGAAATAGGGAAGCTATAAATAGTGTCTTAACAAACTTAAAAAGGTAGAAAGTAGTAACAAATATTAAACAGCTTTAAATTATAAGGCACCAAGGTGTTACAACATAAAGAAAAGCTAAAAAACATTATGTCTTTAAGGAAAGCTCAAAACCACACTAGGGGAACTGAGATTTGATATTCAATTTACTTAGAATAATATTAATTCCAAATCCGGGTTACCCTTTAACTTCAGGGTTGGGTAAACATCCAGGCCAACAAGCATGAAGCAGAAGCAGTTCATTCAATAAAGTACAGAACTTAATATTCTGTTGTTAAAGCAAAATTGAAGTTTCAGGCATAAAAACTGAAAATGGTTATAGAACTTGTGAATAGACAGTTAATGTATGCACTACATAATACTTAATGGTTCCCCAAAAAGAAATAAAAGTTTTGGAAAACCAAATAAGAGTTCTGGAAATCAAAACCAGATTCAAATTCGTCATTTTCCTCAACAGATAAATAATCAAGCATAATCATGAAGTAAAGAACCATCTTTATTTTTCAGGACAAGAAAAAAGAAAAAAGATGTGAAATATAAGTGAGGACGATAGTTATCTTGCATCCCCTTTTTTGTATTTCTTCCTTCCATTATATTTTGCTCTACTATCAAACAAAAATGCAATTAAGCAACTGAATAAGTATTCTAGCAATTGCAACCAGATTCAAATACATCACTTTTCTGAACAGATCCATAATCAAGCACAACCGTTAAGAAAAGAAACATCTTAATTGTTCAGAAGAAAACTAACCAAAAAAAGTGTGTATTATTAGTGAAGATGATAATTATCATTCAATCACAGGTTTCCACAATAATCAGCAAAAGGAAGAATTAATTTTTTACAAGCTAATATTTCCAATGAGGTGTGCTTTAATTTTTACCTTCACAACCAGTTCAGTGACAGAAACCGACAAAAAACTGGCCATGTTAGCCACAACCATCCATTTTCCTCTACCTCCTCTACCTGAACTACAAGATCTTCGAGATATGCTTTTTTGAGTGCTTTTGCTTGGAGCTCTCATTATAACTTCTAAATCACATATTAAAACCTGTAACTTTGGATCCCTTGAAAAAATACCAACTCCAAGCTTGACCAGGGACTGCCTTAAACTGAGTCTAATTTCACCGATGGATATGGATTCAACAGCACCCTGTAAATTAAAGAATCAGATCAAAAGAAAAATATGATTACATGCATACACTTTGTCAACCAAAGTAAAAGGCATTTCCTGAGAATAACTTCACAGTGCATACTTAAACAACTAGATTTGTAACTGAAGATTGTGGATTGAAAAGGAATGCAGGCATTTTCTTCCAATAATCCATAGTCAAAAACCAAGATTGTCATAAAAGAGTGTCATTGCTTGTGAAAAGACAAAAGGCACCACTTGGACTACCCAAATTCTTCAATTGATAAATAAAACAGGAGTTCTTTGCTGTTTCTTGCCTTTGAGGATAGCCAAGTGCATTAAAATCAATCCCACCTAAATCATATACTGGAAACCTATAAATCTCATAACCACCTTGAACTAAAATTTTTTGTCAGGAATGTACATAAAAAGATTTACGAAAGGAAGGAGTAGGATACTTCAATCCTTCACTTTGTTAATCCAGAATTTGGATGTTTCCAAAAGAGCCACATGCAGAAGCATGTCACATGATGGACCAAGCAAATACATGCCCTTGAGATTTGTTTATTCATGCCAATGATTAATTTCCCATACTTTAATCCAAATCAATCGAATATAAAGGGTAAAAGGCTCCAATAACCCTAAAACTTTCTAAAATTTTGGTTTTAACACTTGGACTTCAAAATGGCTAATTTTAACACTCAAACTCTCGAACGTGCCAATATCTTCCCTTCTATCAGTTTTAGCTGTTAATAGACTAATGGAGTGACTTGCACATGACTGATTTTAGGGTATATCAGTTTTTTCTATTTTCTTTCCCATTTTTTCTTTTCGTTTATTGTTCTCTCTCTCTCTCACTCTCTTCTTTTACTCTGGAGCAGCCATGGCTAGAGAAAAACACAACCACCACCTGTTCAATGCCAGAGAACATATCCCTCTTGTCACATCTTCCTCACTTTCCTTCCTTACTGACACTCTTCTTTCCCCCCACTTCAAGATCCACTAATGCCACCTCTCTTGGAAGTGGGTTTCTAGTCCTAGTGCACTCACTATCCAAATTGCCGTTAAATAAATCAACTACATACAAAATTGACGTTAAATATATTAATTGAATAATGGGGACAAGAATATTGGACTTAACAAATATTTTGATGCAAAAAACTTTCTCCCATCAGCTTGAATTTTGTGTGCGTCTTCTTGGGATTGTTTGAGGGATCTAAAAGAGGATGAGAGGAGGGATAGGTAGTGGCCTTGATGGCCATGGTGGTGAGACTGCAGATGATACTTCTTTTGATGTGTTTCTCTTCCCAGTCAAATGTATACATCTTTCTTGGTGGTACAAAAATTTGAAAGACATAGGAGTAGAAGAAGAAGAAGAGAGATAAGAAGATGGTTGTAGCAATCTTCTGTGAGGGTGGCAGTGATCGGTCATGATGGTGAAAAGACGGAGAGAGAGGGGAGAGTAAAAGAAGAAGAAAATGGAACCTAATTAGAAAGAAAAATATGGGTACTGCTTAGAAGAAAACTTTACTAAGTTCCAAAAGTTTCCTTAAAATTAGGATTCTATATGAGCTTTAAAAAATGCCCATAGAGATGGTCACTTGACCATTCACCGTCAGGGGATTAATACCATAATCTGACCAAAGGGCCGATATTGACACTTTTTGAGAATTTAATTTTAAAAATTAGCCGTTTAAAGTTTGAGTTCTAAAACCAAAATTTCAAAAAGTTTAAAGGTTACTATGGCTTTTTACCAGAATATAAATTACCACAAATAAGTTAATTGGATATGCATATATAAAGCTAAAAGTTAACTACAAAGCCCAGTGGATCATTATAATTTAAGTCCACTAGGAGATTCAACAAGAAGTCAACTTATTCAACACAAGCTCGGCGTTTTGAATCATATGACAACTGAAGCCACCCCATGGATATCATTATTTTATCTAGAATAAATAAATGAATTTATACCTCTGACTAAAATACAGTGGTCGAAATATGAAAACGTTTTTTAGGATATATAATGATTATTTCCCATACTTTATATGCACATGATTTTTTAAGAAATAACATAACTTCCATTTACCATACAAAACTGTGAGATGAGCCTATTTTGTTGTATATAACGAAAAAGCTCGAGAAAATCAAATTCATGCATCACCAAACTAAACAACAATGTCCAAAAACTCTCACAAGGCTAATGAATATAGCCTGTTATATTATAATTGAACCAAGAGAATGATTTTTCTGAACAAAATATCAGTCTTTGGTTAATCAAGGCAATTTTCACTTACACATAATAGTTTTATATTGATTAACCACATATATTTCAATTATGATGACCAATCTAAAACTAAATTCAAACTAACTAGATGCAAAGAAAAGATAAAAACCTTTTTGAAATTCACAACAACATCTCTCAAACATTTCCATCCGCCAACTTTAAATCCAACATATGCTCCCATGACTCTGCTTAAAATCCAAGCCAATAACCTGGAAGCAAATCTGAAAGGAGAGAGGAAAAATCCGTCAGGAGTAATGTGAACAAAAGATGCAACTAACTAATTCACCTCCCAATAACTGAGAATCAATACTCAATTTGCCAGAGAATCTTAAACCATTGCATGGCACAGCACTGGTTTGAGAAAAGTTCGGGATTAAATTCAATGCAACTAATAAGAAGGCAGACTTAAACATATAAAATTTTCTAAGGGAAGAAACAAAGTTCAGACACACAAGACTGGAAATGTCAAAGGATTGGTGGAAAGGGTGAATCAGTTTTTCCTGAAAAGGGCAAAAACTACATTCAGAAAGACATTACTTTTCTTGGGTCATGATAAACCAGAATCAGCTGATCCTTTTTTCAAATTTTCAGTCAGTGTATAGCCCACTGAAGTTTAGCTACAACCATCCAGTTGGATATATCTTAAACACTTCACAAGAATGACTACAGAAGAAATGGGAAGAACAAGTATTAGCATCTTGCAAAAGGCAAATATTATCTTTAGCAAGAAATAGTCCTCCTTTTTCTAATTGATTCATTTCTTTTAGCATGATGATCCTACTAGAATCACGTGTACAGAATACAAAGAAGTTAAACTGTTAGTTCCCTTTCAATAGTATACTTATTGCCCTTCATTCGGGTGTATTTGAACTAGTTTTCTTTTGAGAATTCTAGTTTTGAAAATGATAAAAGTGGAGTGGTGTGTGAGAGGAGATGTAGAATCCAAAGTGAATAAAGTGAAAAAATGCACCGTTTTGCATTTTCAAATCTAGTCCAAATACACCCACTTCAAGTCTCCCAGTACAGATAGAATTCAAATCAAATACCAGCTTCTACTACTAAAAGGAAAAACAATGACAAAGGAGATGAGAATTAATAAAACTTGGATTAAAGTTTCTTTAATTTTCTTTGAGAAAAAACATTACATTATTGTTTATAGACTAAAAGGATAAACAGCATAAACAAAGTTAAGAATGGAACACCACTTGAAACTTCAAATATAAGATTGCAGATCTGGTGGTACATAATAAATTTGATAGGCTGAGTGTTGTTCATTTCACAAAGAAAGAAGCTTCCAAAACTCATTCTGTAATTTGCTTTAAAAAAATAAGGAAGCAACCGTAGAAAGATTTAACCAAAACAAAAAGTGCGACCTAGTCGTCTTTTTTATATCTTGTCCAGCACTCTATAACATTGATTGATGTTAAGTACATGTAAAAATCAGTCCTTGTATGCATTAAGTACACCCAATGAAGCTTTAAATTCAAGTTGCAGCACATGCTGTAATGTCAAATGAAAAGCAACTATACAACTTAACTCTTCACTGTCTCACATCCAAAACCCACACAGCTTCTGCCTATACAATTTCAATTCTCTCACGCAAGGTGACCTCTAATCTGATTACTTTCAGCCCCTGATCAGTGATTTTGTTAGGACTTGAAAGTGAGTAGATAAACTATAAAGTAGAGTACTATCCCATGGTAAGCTTACAAACCAAGAGCAGAGCCATTGTCCGTATGCCAGGCTGAGACCAGTTAGTAGCCCACATTACAACAGAGGCTTTTACTTGACTAGCAATAGAAGCTAAACCTTGTATCAAATATGGATCAAAGACTGACCAGTTTCAAGCAAAGGTACTGGAATTGTGCTCAAAGCCAAAGCAGAACTACTCAAGAAAATGTGCCAAGCTGATCTGAGAAGCCAATCCTTGGCACTAGTTAGTTTTTTTTTTTGGGGGGTGAATACTGGCTCTAGTTAGTTGACAAAGATCACTTTCGGCTTTTTGGATAAATCACACCACATGCCCTTAATTTTGGAGATGTCTCCTTCATATCCTAAAAGTAACATTAACAAAATTATTTCCCTTCATTTTCTAGTACAATCTATTTTAACTGTTAAGATGACCAACATAAACTTTTCAGTCAGTCACCAAGTTAAAATGAACTGATAATTTGTTATTCTGTATTTTTTCAACTTCTTCATTTCATTTTTATAAGGAAATACATGAAACGAATAAGAGACAAACATTAAAACTCGTTTTACCCTTAACTAAAACTGTGACTCAGTTTGGCTAAATGGTTAAATGGATGGGACAAAAATAAGAAACATAAGAGAGAAAAATTTTCATGAAAAGGCAAATAACACACAACATAGTTCAAGGGGAACGGAAGTAATTTACACATTATAGTCTGTTGTTTGCTATGTGAGAAACCTTGTACACGCAACTTAAATAAAATAACGTTACAGGAAGTATATAATAGACGTAAAGACATTTGAATTCAAACAGGAAAAGAGGTGTTAAAAGTAAAGTATAAAAAAAAAATGGGATAAGGAACAATGGCTTCAAAACAAATATTGGCTCATGGGGGAAATCTCTTGCTAATAATTTCTTGATCATCTTCCGAAGCTTAAACTATTAGACATGACAATGAGTGACATCTATTAATCTCTGACACACTCCATAACATGCAACCCAAACAGAACATGCAAATGAAAATGCAAAGTGGTTGTTGTTAAGAAATTCATATCTCTTCATGAAAGAAGAAAGAAAACAGTAAGATGTGAGCTGCATTTGGCAGTCCGACTACGTAATTTCTGCACCAAGTGGCATAAAATATTACATTCTCTCTTTTCCGTGAATAAACATAATCCTTTTTTCTATTTATAGGAACCTGGAACAGTTAAATACTTATTATTCATTTTGTTCTACCATAATTACATTTAACTTCCATAGAGCAGACTGCTTAGATATCTGTGCTCCTGAGTTTGATCTCCTGGACGCTTCTATTGTCTTTTGCTCTTTTATGTCTATGATTCCTGCTTCTTCCCATCTTTTTCGTCATCTTTCTTTCTTTGTATATTCTTTCAGCCATCTAAATCTGTCTCTTAATGGTCCTTGCCTAAAAGACAAACAACAGAATGGGGGAAAAAAGGCTCATATTGAAATTCAAGGACTTCGTTTAGGATACAAGTAGCCACAATTGTGATTGATATTCTAGAGATATGACACTAGTAGGTAGTAGAGCAAAGTGCAGTGGAGAAATATTTTTCTCAGCAAGTTTCTGATAGGATTCAGTTAACATTATTCTTCATGACTGCCTTTGAACTTAACATTTAGTTTTAGTTCCCAAAGGGCAGTACCAAAGAATGTAGTAACAGAAGTAGAAATTCTTAAAGTCTTTACCTAGAGAAAAAATGGCCGATGATGATAACACTGCTTAAAGAGTTTTAGATTACAACAGGAAGTACGTATAGATATTCATATCCATTTTGAGTGAGCCAACTAAATTACATTGAGTATTGATGTATCAATGATTATGATGACACAGACATTAGGCATTTCCAAGTTAGCAGTACAAGAGGCTATTATATTGACTTTCTCTCGCCAGTAGCATCATATCACTAAAACAAAGTGTCATTCATGCCAAAACAGCTGAGAATAAAAATCCAAAGAGAATTATAATTTACATGGACGAATCACCAATTAAAAAATTAAAAATTAAAAAAAAACGTGAAGAACACTTCATAGCACCGAAGTGCCTTTAACACTGTACAGTTTACAAGGACCAGCGTACTTGATAACATTTGTGAAATTTCAGACCGACTGATATTATTGGAACCTTACCTCTGGCAACTGAAAACTGATCTGGAAAAATTAAACAAACTACATTACCTATTATGCGCGCCTAACACCATAAACGAGAAAATTAACAAATTCGCACTTCTGAATACATATAACAAGGAGAATTCGATTCACATGATCAGTACATAAATTATTAACAAACAAAATAACATTTAATTTCCAGGCTTACGTGAAAATAAGCCATAGTATAACGGAAACGAATAGGAATCCAAACAAGAACTTGGCGGGCGAAGCTCCCATTATGAGCAGAACAAGTTTCGATCTTCGGAATTCCGCGTCCTAGAAATGAATCATTCTTCAGCAAAGAAATGCAATACATTGATTCTAATCACTGCTCATATCTCCATTCGAAGAGATTAAATCCCTAGCACCAAAATTCAACAGAAATTACAGCAAAATTTTCCACAAACGATCAATTCAATTGTGAGAAAAATAAATAGAGTGAGAGAAAGTCAAGAGAAGATGATGAGAGAGTGGATGTAGGAAAAAAAGTAACAAAAAATTGGAGTACGATCCGAGATATATGTTCTCTGGCTCTGAGACTCAGAGTATTATACTCTATTCAATGGGAGAAAGAAGAGAGAAACCAAAGAGAAGAGAGAGAGAGAGAGAGAGAAAGGGAGACTGCTGGGGCTGAGATCAGATGCTGGAGGATGTACGGAAAGAGAGTCAGAGTATCTTTATTTGGTTTATTAACAATTTTACCCTTAAAATTTTATTATTTTTGTCACCATACCCATATATTAGTATTAACAAAATGATTCAATATTATAATTTTGCCCCCGCATAATATTTTAGCAAAAATATTTTAATTTTGATAATAAAAAATTAATATTACATAAAAATTTAATATTTAAAATGCATAAATAGTAATGTATTAATGTCTAATAGCATAATTTGGTTTCTTCAAAAAAATAACATAAATTGGATAACTTTAACAAGAGTGGTACAATTATATGAATTTATGTTATCTTTACTTATGAAAAAAATGTTGTTACCTTTAAATAATATAATTAATATTTCAAAAAAGTTGTGGTTAAATTGTAAAATTTAGAATAATTTTTTATATTAACGGACAACAGATAAGGATTGGTCGTTAATTTTTTGGACGACATGCATGAGATGTCAACATTGATTACCTGTGCTAATGACAACCTTGTCCCTTCCTTACAAGCTTTTCTTTTCTCTAAAACAATAAGAAATTTTTAATAATTTTTATGTTCTATTAAGCTAATTGTTAAATATAACTCTTTAATTTTGTAATTTAAACTCTTTCTATTTTCATCCTTCTTCTCTCTCTCTCTATAACTCTTCTCTCTCTTTCTAACTTTAAAGTTTCTCTAATTTTAAAAAAAAAACACTATCATAAAAAAGTAAACAAAAGCCTTAAAAACAAAGAATCAACAAAGTTATGAGCAGCACCCAACTAGAAATTCTGGTTAGGAGTTACGTTTGCACTCTTGAAAATTCTACTGGGTGAGTTGCACCCTCAAAAAAAGGTCAACTCGAGAGTTTACCAATGCTCCCATTCGACCATCTCAAGATTATTGGTCAACACTCGAATCTTTTTTGGATATAGCTTATAATTTAAAAAAATATTTCAATGTAATCAAAATTCAAATTTTGTGAAATACCATAGGAGTCATTATTTATTGTGTTGTTTTCCATCTAGAAGCTCTATATCTTAAAAATGTCTTCAATTTGAGAGAAAGGGAGGATGTATGTGTGTGTATGTATATATATATATATATGGAGAGAATAGGTTAAAAATAAGCTATTAGGAAATTACAATTATAGAAAATGGGGTTACATTTAACAACTTTTTTTTAAAGTATGTATAAGAACGTCAAAATTATAGTGCTGATGTCTTTTTTCTCATCATCTGTTAAACAATCTTATAATCGTAAGATCGGTATTTTGTTGATAAGTGAATAATTATTCTTTATGTACACACACATGCATATATAGAGAGGAAGAGAATATAATAAAAATAAGCTATTAGGGAATTACAATTATAGAATATGGGGTTACATTTAACAACTCTTTTTTAAAAGTATATATAAGAGTGTCAAAATATAGTGTTTATGGTTTTTCTTCAACATCTGTTAAACAGTCTTATGATGGTGAGATCGGCATTTTATTAATAAGTAAATAATTATTTTTTGTTTCCCCAATTATTAGATAAGCAATGTATAGATCCAATAATTGGGGTTGTATAACATGTGTTGAAAAAAAGTGTCAACATCGTAACCAAATCTATACAAGAGGACTAAAGTAAATGTGATAGGAGTCTAATCTAATCTTGATCTAATTGTAAGTATTTCAACTTAATGTTTTTATATGCTCAACTCGAGTCAGCTAACACATAGGTTACTTAAGTTGGAGCCTAATTAACATAAAAAATAAATTTAAAAGCATTTGCAGTATGATTGATGCATTGAACTCCTTAAAAGAGTATGTAATGCTGAAATATGCAATAATTGAAATTTGTAGTATAAAAAGTAATATTGGAATATGTAATAGTTGTTATATATAGTATAGAGAAAATAACCAATTTAATCATTAAATTTAAGGTTATAACATAGTATGGTCCCAGAAATTTTTTCTTACTATAACAATCCTCAAAAAAGTTACGCTCATATAATAACCAACACTATCCTCCACCACGGCCTTTGGCAAAAAAAAAATCATTCTTCACTCACGTCTTTTAGAGGGCAACATAAACATATTATATTCTTGTAAGAATCCTTAGCCATTTTCTTGTTATTTTCCTACTATCTTGTCTTCTATTTCTCTTTTTTTTTTTTGTGGTAATAATGGGTGAATTTCTCTAACTTAGTTTATTTTTGCCAAATTGGAATGCACATTCTTATAGCATGAGTATATTTTAGAGAGAAGCACATTGTATGTTTATTTTCCCTATAAAAGATGTCACACAAGTGGACGTGAGTTTTTCTGGCTATAACGGATGATAGTGCTAGGAGTTTATTGGCAGAATGTAATTTTTTTGAGGAATATAATGGCAGGAAAAAGAACTTATGAAACCATAGTGTATTAGGTCCTTAAATTCGATGACCAAGTTGTTGATTTTTCCTCATGCACAATACCAAAGTGTGTGTTTTTACATATTTTTTAACTTTTAAGCATAATATTTAGTATTTAAACTCATATGCAATACTTGAACATTTCATTTCAACACGTTCAAAGGTTATCATAAAATAATCTTTCAAATTTAGATTTAAGCTAGAATACACATGAACACTAAGTTAGTGTATTCATACACTAACTTAAATGAGGTCGAATAGGTCAATAAAAGTACAATTTATATCCAACTTGGTTAAAAATCTTAAATAGTAAACATACTAGAATATTTTGTATATTATGTATAAAGTAAGGATTCAACGTGACTTGTCACTGCATTTGTAATTGCCACCTACAATGCTACTTCAAACATTCTTTTTTCTTTTTTATGTTTTAGTATTTTGTGACATTATTCACTTTTTATCGCTCCATTATAATACTTTTTTACGTATAAAGATAAGTTTAGAATATGTATTTAGTATTGAAAGTTGTTTGAAAATATATTAGAGGAATAAATTGATGATGCAATGACCGCGAATGAAAATAATATGTTGACGACAAAGCAAAATAGAATATTACCTAGACAAAGCGAAACATATCAAAACCCCGTAAAAAAAGTAAATATTGATAGGATTTTTTTCTTTTTTTGGAGGGAAAATAGTGCAAGGGTTTAAAGAGGGTTTACGGTTTAGGGAAAACGAAGCTTGAAAAATAAAAATCATAAGAAGAAAAAGGAAACTTCAAATTCTTTTGTTTGGAATGTGCATATCAACCAGTTGCTAAATTTTGGAAAGTAGTTCGCTTTGAATAATAAACGTAACACATTAAATAAAAGCATTCTTGTGGAGTTAGTTAAAGCAATTTTGGACATGCGGAATTTGTATAAAAACTAGTTGAGGTCGCGTGGGGATTGATAAATAATCTAATCGCTGATCGTATGGGCATATGGTTAGATTTTATATGTATTAGAAATATGATCAAATTGAATCAAATATTAGAATAAGATTTTAATTGCTCTTCAATAAAGTGAAACAAATAGTAAGACAAAGTAATGTCATTTACAACTAGCTTTAATTGTAGTTGAAAAAGAAGAGGTAGTTAAAATAAAATTATTTACTACAAAGAAGAAATTAGATCAAACTTTATTAAATTGTTTATTTTTTAATTTGTTAATAATTTATTAAAGAGAAAATCTTCACACGAGGATTGATAAGTAATCTAATTAGTGATCTTATGGGCATATGATTAGATTTTATATGTATTAGATAATATGATCAATGGAATAAAAAATTAAAATAAGATTTTATTTGCCTTTCAATAATGTAACACATATAGTAAGACAAAGTAATATAATTTACAATCAAGACAAATCGTAGTTAAAAAATCAAGTAGTTAAAATAAAATTATTTACTACAAAGAGAAAATCGGATCAAACAAATGAAATTAGTCTTCAAAAAAAAAACTACGTGCAAGGATAAATTAATGATCTAATTAGTGATCTTAATCATATGGTCAGATTTTGTGTGTATAATATAATAATGAATTCAAATATTAGAATAAGATTTTATTCGCTATTCTCTAAAGTAAAAAAAATAGTAAGAAGAAGTAATATCATTTACAATCAAGTTTAATTGTAACTGCAATTGCTAAAAATAAATTAACTTATTAAATATTTTATGTTAATGGATATTCTGATGGTATGAGGATTTGATTGTAGTGTGAGCATTAATCAATTACCCCAATTGCTACAAATAACTTAACTTATTAACTATTTTATGTTGATTGATATTCTGATAGTATAAGAGTATGATTGTAGTGCGAGAATAAATCAATGGCCTCAATTGCTAAAAACAACTAAACTTATTAACTACTTTATATTGATAGATATTCTGATGGTATAAGAATTTGAATTGGCTCATTAATTTATTAAGATAAACTTTGTTAAAGTAAATTTTTGTTTTTTGTTGAAGGATAAATGTTAAAAAGTATCATGTTATTTGAATGTATTCATATTAAAATTAATGAATTCCTATAATTCTCATGCGTAATAAATTTATTGCAAATAATAAAAGTGTTTACAAATTTAAAAGTCTTACTTTTGTTTCTGCGTGTACATAGCAACATTTTTTGTAAGATTTTCTTTTTTGATTTCATATCTCAATACACTAAAAGATAGTTTAAATTGCAGGAAAGATAATTAAAAAAACTAGTAGAAACAAAAGAAAAATCAGAAGAAAAATATTCAAGTAATACTAATTGATGTAGTATCATTGATCATAATCCACACCTTGATAGTTACTGGAAAGAATAACACATTATAATTTAAAAAATAAAAATATAAAACATATCAAAAGAGCATTGCAAGTTGCAACTATAGATATATTCTAGATCTGAAGTTTCACAAATAAAACCCACGTTCAAATGATCGTAATTAAAAAACATCTTTACAAAACCAAGAGTAAGAGTAATAATAGAGTTGGAATCTACTCATAATTATTTGCACATCAATGGTAAAACATTAGAAGTGAAACAAACTAAACAACCGAATGACACAAAATACTATCATTTAAAATGACATTAAAGTGTATCCACGCAAAAAATTTGTTAATAAAGTTATTCATTGCAGAGAAAAATTACATTAAATTTTATTAAATCGTTTGTTCTTTTAATCTTCTAATAATTTTATTATTAGTGAAAAGCAAAAAACAAATAAATTATCTAATTATTAATATAAAAAATATTTTTTCTATCATTCAAAATAATAAGCTAATTTTTAGAATCTTTTAAATGAAATAAAATATTAAAATTACATTTTATTTGTACTACTTTAATCTAAACTAAACAAACGAATGACACAAAATACTATCATTTAAAATGACATTAAAGTATATCTACACAAAAATAATTTTAAAACAAAATTATGCACTGCAGAAAAAATTAGATTAAATTTACTTTTCTAATAATTTCACAATCAATGAAAAGAAAAACAAATGAAATTCTCTAATTATTAATATAAAAAAGAAAATGGTAATTTAGTTTTAAATTTTTAATTAAAGAACAAAAAAGGGCATATTTGCATTTGAATTTTGTTTAAGTTCAGAAGGTTTTATGAACGCGTATGGTAATGCGTTTGACTACGGGAATCTAGGGTTTTTTTTTTTTTTTTTACGGTGCTCGGATTTATTGAGGGTTTAGGTTTAGCGAAAAGAAACCTTAAAAATAAAAATCATAAGAAGAAGAACGAAAGCTCGAATTCTTCTACGGTGCATATCAACCGCTGCTAAATTCTGGAAAGTAGTTTATTTTCTAAAATTTTGCGTTCTTATAAAATTTTGATTTCTGAATTTGCTTACTGTGATCCGCAGAAGGCATGGCAGAGGGAGATACATCAGCTGACAACAATGAAAAAATGGGCAGGTGAGCCTTTATTCTTCACTATGGGAACCTCACTGGTTGCTTTTCGACTTCTGCCGATTACCGATTTTTTCTTTTGTGTTCTGAATTAATTTTCAGACAAGCGCCCCAGTTGGTGGCGTTGTTGAAGGAATTGAAGGAGGGATTAGATACAGTAAGGACGAAGATTGAGGCGATTACTGCAAAGGTTAGGAATATTCAAAATTTTATGCTTTTGCTTTGTAGACGTGAATTAGTACTCGGATAGTCTATGAAACTGTAAAGAAATCCAAAATTTTGCTGTAGCTTTTCTTTAGGCAGAGAAAACTAGAATTTAAGAAAATTTGTCAATTCTTCTACTAACGGTGTTGGAGTTCTCAAACCACATTGTTTCCATGTTTTATGCATCTCTTACTCCGTCACGGTGTGACTAAAAGAAGTCTCTTGATAGAGAAGATAAAATGTACGCAGTTGTTGTAGCTGGTTCTCTGTTTTTAATTGCTTTGTTTATTTATTAGGTGAAAGCGGATCATTTTCCCACGAAAGACGGAATAAGCTATCTTGAGGCAAAGCATTTTCTGCTTCTAAATTATTGTCAGTCACTTATATACTATTTGCTTCGCAAGGCGAAAGGTTTGTCAATTGATGGACATCCAGTTGTAAAGAGCCTTGTGGAGATTCGATTGTTTCTGGAGAAGGCATGTATTATCTTCTCCTGAAATGTCTTGACATTTCCGACATTTCTTTTCTACATGTTGCTATCTACGATTAGCTTCACTTAATGGCTTTGTTTTCCTAATCCTGGCTTTTGATTTTGGATTTTTCTTCATCATCTCATTTCTTCCAGATCCGCCCAATTGACAAAAAACTTGAATATCAAATAAAGAAGCTCACAAAAAATGTAGGGAATGCAGTAGAGGAACCACATTTGGTTGAGAAGGAAAATGACACTACTGAAAAGAAAGATGAATTGTTGAAGTATCGTCCAAATCCGGACTTGCTTGTCAGCAAAGTAGATATCAATCCAGAGGTTGGTTGACAATATTTGTTAAGAAGCAACATTCTTTGTTCTCTCTCTTTATGTGGGGGAGATTATCTGGATGGTTATTATGAAACAGACATTTCAAAGATTGTGTCCCTAGTATTAGAGAATGCCAGTTTCCCTTTCTGTGTACTGTACTTGTTAATTTAAAGAACCAATTCTTTATCTTGTTTTTCTGAATTTCAGGAAGGAACTGGTGTATACAAGCCCCCTAAAATTGGACCTGCTGCTATGACATCGCGGGAGCAGAGAAATGCTCTGAGAAAGGAGCAGCAGATTCTGCGGCAATCTCGAGAGAGTGCTTATGTCAGAGAATTGATTAATGATCTTGAGGGAAAACCTGAAGAAGTAAGTAGAGAGCCAACTGTTATGATATTATAGGTATCAGTGAACTTTCTTGTGCTCTTATTTTATAGTGATTTTTAATGCAGGTACGAGAAGTTATTGGAGCTGAAAGTAGGGAACTCGCGAAGTTCATGGCAAAGATGGAGAAACGAGCATGCCAAGAGGAAGAGCTGTTCACACGTGCTCCTCTCACAAGATCGGAGAAAAAGCAAATGAAGCATATGAAGAAGTCCAGAAACGGGTAAGCTCTACACAAGTATAGCAGTTAATTTCTTTACAGCAGATAGGAGTCCTGGTGGATCATTCATTTTCCTAGGCCCTTCTACTTGAACCAAATTCTGGGCTACTGACTACATGGCCTGATTTCTTTTCCAATCCTTGTTCCAGGTTGCTTGGTCTGACTGAGAGTTTCTTTGATGAGATTAAGAGTTTACCTCTTGAGGATGGTGCACCGGAGCAGTCAACTGTCTTTGATAATGGTAGAAGTGGGGAGAGAAGATCCAAAAAACAGAAGGTAGCATTATATTTATACCAGCCTTTTTTGTAGTGAAGGCTCTTTTTTCCCTTTTAAGGCAAGATTCTTTATTTATTTCGAAGTTGAGCCAAAAAGTCTCTCAGAACATGCATTCTCATAGATTGGAAGTTGGTTGTCCAGTCAATTAGCATGTCGTGTCCATTGGTTCTTTCACTTCTTAAGATGAAGTACCTCAGTAAATGACTGATCTGGGAGCGCTGTCAGATTGAAAACAAAATTTGTTTCTCTCTGGAACAAGAAATGATGCATCTGGTTACTGCAAATCTTTGCAAAACCATGAACAAAACTTTGCTTTTTGTTAGTTGCAAATTAATGGAGTGACATGGTCATTTTTGTTAGCTTTGGGTTTGTGTTAATAGTAATAAGAGCTTTCAGATTTCAGTTGAATCTTATCCGATAGAGTAGTTTTTATCAGAAGTTTGGTGGTGAAGACTGTGAAACCATTTTTTTTTTAAGTTGAGGTCAATTAGCTACTGCTTTGAGAGTGTTTTGAGCATCGAATGGTGTAAGGCCTTTTACTCATACCAATTACTGGTTGCAGCAGTTCTATTACAGAAGATAGTAGTTGAACAATAAAATGCTAGGAGCAAAAGGAACTATGGGTTGGAATTAGAAGGAATCAGAATCTATCTTGATGAACTTAATTATCTTATCTGCTGTGTGAATCTTTGAGCTTGTTCAGGCACCAAATATCAACTTTTGTCTGCAAAATTATGGTGACTTAAATTACTTTAATAAACTGTAAACATCACAGAATTATCTTCATTGTAATCGAATAAGATGTTGTGATTGATCATTCATCACAGCACACTTATCCACAGACAGAATTAGGTAACTAGTTCTAGTGATGTTAAACGAAAAGCTTTATAATTTGCTTTTGTTTTATTGTTGCAGCTGAGTAAGAACCATAATTTCGTCTAATGTGCCATTACTTTCTTGCCATTCTTTGCTAATAGTCGTGTTAAACTATCTGCTAATTCACAGAGGAAGCACTAAATAACGGCCAATTGGTATCCTGGTGCATGGTGCAAATTGAATCTTGCCATAGATGCATCTCTATCCTTACTAAGGTGTTCATAGAAGATTGATTGATGAGGCAGTCTCTATAGTTTTCAACCGAGCAAGGATCTCTTGTTTAGTTCTTCTCTTTGTCCTATGGCCGTCTGATTTTGTATACATGATAAGTTGGAGGTTCTAAGGTTCCAGAGAGGTGTTGTCGTACATTTTCTTTCTTGAAAAACCAGTGTTGGTATGTCTAGTGATGACTTGTTCCAGTTTTTAACATTTGAGATTTTTCCCAATTAGGTAAATTATGCTGCCATCTAAAATATGCAGCCTTATTTTCCTCGGATGTATAAATAATAGGTCCCACAGTCAGGGTGCTGGCACTTTCATTTCCCTTACAGATAGGGTGCTGGTGGTTTGATCGCCAGGTTTTCTTTTTGTTTGTGTGTGTTTGTTGTGGGTTTTTTTTTTTTTTTTGTGTTGGGGGAGGGGGGGGGGGGGGTTTGGTTATTTGGTTTGATCAGTCGTTGGGTGAACGCGCAAGTATGATTTGCTATTGCTAAGATTGTAAATCTGGTATCTGAGTATAATTTACTACTATGATCTGTAAGGCCAAATTCAACCAAAATCTGGAATATTCAAAATCAAGATCAGTTGTGGTCTGTCGCAGTTAAGGTGTCTGAACAGAATTACATTCCACCTCTTAAAGCATCTTGGGACTCTGCATTTTATGACCATCTTTAATCCTACATTGCAATTCTTGCAATAATGAAAAACAAGAAAGATCCATACTCTGAACCCTTAAACCTACCCTTTTCCCGCAGACATGAAAGGGTTCAATTTGGTATTCTACCTGTCGGACATACACCACCTGTAGAGGCTCTTCAATACCTGAACTCCGAAAGGCACGGTACCAGCACACAACACGTAGCGAAACTTGACAGACTCATCGGGAGCAATGGCAAAAATAGCAGAGGCATAAGTTGCGAACATGGACATCGTTGCCACCCAAATCTCCAAATGAAATGGGAATTTGTAGGTGAGTGAGATGATGATGATGATACATGTGGAAAGAGCTATCGTATTTGCTATCAAGAACACGTAAAACGCTTGAATCTGATCTGCATATATAGCTCTTCCTGCTTTGTGCCCCTCAGTATTATCTTGCCACACCCCACCAGGAGGGTTCACCCCTGCTGCAAATGTCACCGTTGCTATCAGCGCCACCACCACGAGCAGAACGTTTCTTGTTTCTGTAGGAGTATCCTGATCTTCAAGGTACCGGAATCGGAAGAGTCCTGACCGGGGAGTTCCGCAGGGAGTAGCCATTTCGTTGAGACAATTGCTTGCTTCAGTAGAAATGGAAATCTTGTGTGTCTATATATGCACAAGCTGCTGGGAAGTTTGAGAGAAGATTCATTTGAATAACTTGACTTGGTCCAACTAATGTCTGGCTAGTGGGGTATCGAAACATTCTTTACTCCAATTTGCTCTTTAGAATTAGGAGTTGACCGGCGAAGTTAACTTTGAGGGTTCACGAAGGTTCATGAAGTCAACTTTGAGGGATGTTCCTAACACACTGGTTGGGATTGATACAGAGGAGAATAGTTAGCTGGAATGGAAGGAGAGGAGAGGAAAAGAAGAGGTCAGAGGGCTTACTGAATTTGAGTAGTCCATCGGAAAGAGAGAGATGGGGGGGGTGGGGTGGGGTGGAGATAAGCCATCAGTATATATCTTTTTTGGTGTTTTTAACAAGACAGCAATTTAATAGTTCATTTGTTGATAAATAATTGTTACTTTTTGAGTTTTTTCTAGTTTATAATTACATATCATTTTGTGAAAGTAAAAAGAAAATATTTGTTCAAAACGCTGTCCTTAGTTTCATCACTCTAATTAAACATTGCATTAATCTTATTTTAATTTCCAAGATGCTTTGTCAAAGTGAGTTTTTAATGTATATATAACTTCAAAAAATAAAAAAAAACTATTTATGAGAGTATATGTAAAAAGATTGTTAGAGGTTATATTCAATTTTTTTTTAAAAAAAAATTACCCTTTTGACACGAGTTAATCATTGTCTACTCATTCCCTTCCTTTCTTCTCTGTCGACTGAAATGGTGTATAAAATTCTCCTACTAATAATCGATTTTACAGGCTTCATGACTGAGTCTTGATGCCAGGCTGTCTTTTCTTTTTCTTCCTTTAAGGTTGTTCGCGATGGTTAGGGTGGGGAGGTGGTCGAGGATACTCATACTTGAATAAAATTTATTGAACTACCATTTAAATATTGTATAATTCTGTAGAAGCACAAACAAATGTTAATGTAGGAGTTGGCACAAAATTTTTAATACGTAAAAGTAAGAGCTCACCAATTAAGGGCAGTTCTCATAATAAAGAATCTATTGGTGGATAGATGGAACAACTCGTTGGTAGGACTAATGAAGACGAAAAATTGAATGGATAATTATATTTTGTACCCTTAACTTTTATTTAAATTACATAATCAATTTTTTATTTATAAAATTATAAATTCATCCTTTAAATTATTTTTAACTTAAATCTTAAATTATATAATATTTTTATACTAACTTTAATTAATTATTGATTGACTAATGGATCAAACATAAATTAACATGAAAGTTCAAAATTACCATTCTAAATTTTATAAAAGTTGTTTTATTGTCTGTGCCTTTTTACTAAAATGAAATCATACTTTATAAAAATTTTTATTATATCAAAATATAATATGAACGATATCTTTCAATTTTATAAAGATACAATATAAAGTACGAAAATATTTTAACAAAGTAGCATAATATAAAAAATAAATAACTTTCATAGATTTGTAGACAATAACTTATAACTTTTAAGTTAAGTTAACATTTCATAAAAA
Organism: Rauvolfia tetraphylla; assembly: GCA_030512225.1. NCBI lineage: Eukaryota > Viridiplantae > Streptophyta > Magnoliopsida > Gentianales > Apocynaceae > Rauvolfia > Rauvolfia tetraphylla. The sequence goes on along the minus strand of JAJQKT010000058.1, from coordinate 4,600,812 downwards.
ATAATTGTTTAGTTGAGTATGAATAATTATTTACTTGAATATGAATAATTATTTTATGAAGTTGAATAATTATTTTGTAAAATGTGAATAATTATTTTGTAAAATTAAATAATTTTATCTCAAGATATTCTTAAGTATCTCCAATGTTAGATAAAAAAATTAATTGAATGACCATAATGAGTTCTACACATACTGCACTGTAAAAAGTGGTATAAAGGACACATAGTCAATCTAGCAAACCAAAACATGATGTATCTCATAACTTGGCTATGAGGGTATATAAGTCTTTTTACAATTTTATTTTTTTAAAAAAATTCAGTATTACGGTAATGCGTTATAACAGTTTCCTTTCTTTTTCCCTCTCTCTTCCCTCCCTTACCGGTTCCTTCTTGATCGTGCCTTCTTCATCCTCTCCTTCTCCGCCGTGCCTTCTTCCCTGCTCTCCTTTATCCTTGCCTCCTTTCTCTTTTTCACGTTCTTCCTCTTTCCTCCTTCTTTCCCTCCGGTGCTCCCCAGCACCCCTCAATTCCTGTTTGCCGCAGGCTTTTTATTTTGTCAGATTCAAATTTTTTGGAAAGAATCAAAATAAATTAAAACAATATTTGGCCAGAGGTAGAAGATCCAAAAAGAAAAAAAAATTGTGATGGAAAATCATAAGCAAAACTGTACCAGTTGTTTAATGATGAGGGACTATGATGCAAATGGCCAACATTTACCTAATGCTTGCGAACATTTAATTAATAACAACCGTTAACTTGAGAGTACTAAAATAAAATTAACCCTAAATTTTAGCCCATTGCACAAGTTCAAAAAATAATGTAGAAAAATTTTATTATACTCTTAATAAATTCACCCAATTTTCTTTCTAATTTCTTACTAATGTGTTCAATATAAGAGAGAAAGGGAACTATGGTAGGATTTTTTTGGAAAAAATATATTGACATTGATAAAATAAATAAATCTAATATTTTGAAAAGGAAAAAAAATCATAAATTATGAACCTTCGAAAGTAATTAGTGGAAGTAATGAATAAAATGGCAACAATTGAGAGTGAAACAAAAGCAAAATTTTAAGCTAGCGGCCGTCTCTTGCCAAAAAATACGTGATTTTTTTTTTGGCTACATAAAAATACGAGAGCTTTGGAGCTTATACGATTAATTTTCTGATAAGACCGGAGAGTGCAGACTCGGCTGATATGAAAGCTTTGCTTGAAGCAAAGAGAACCGAGCAAAAAACGTGACTATTTAGAAGTAATTGTGTGAAAAATCATGAAATCATATATTCTCACACTCCACTGGACGGTAACCTAGAAGATTTAATCTCTTTCACTGGCTATTAAATATACAGGTTCTACATACATTGGGAAAATACTCAAATAGGCTTGAAATTTCCATGAGGCACTCTCTCTCCTTTGTTTTTCTTTTAATACATTATTTGGGAAGAGTTTGATACTATAGGATTGTGATAACAAGTTCAACTGCATCAGTTCAGTGCCGAAGGCCATGAAATTGACCAAAAAATTAGAAAGCAAAATTATTTCATCTTACCACTACCTCCAACGTATGGTGGGACAGTGGATTAGACAAGACATAGCCAGCTGACGTTGCTAGATCAAAGTCACTCAACATCAGATTTCACCTTGGCGGTCTTGGGCAGGTTGTATAAGAGAAGACCTACCAAGAGTACAATACCGCCCAGGTGAAAAAAGGGGCTCAACTGTACACCTTCAGGAAGGTATGGCAGTGGAAGTGAAAGAATAGAAATTGAGATAGGAACTGCAAACAAAAGAAGAAGGTAAATTAAATGGCAAAGAGAGAGAACAGAAATAGCAAAGAAGTTGCTCATTTGGTGGGTTGTATTTATAAATGACCATGAAACTGATTAACTATTCGTAAAGTGAACCTGATAAAGATACAGCAAGGGAAGAAACTACAGCTGAGGAGATCTTTACAAGATGAAGAACTGATATATTGAAACATAAGTTGAAGAATATGTACAGAAGGGGTAACAGTGGAGCTCCATCACAGCCTGAGAAACGAATAAGTGAGCAATAAGTCGTTGAAAAAACAATTACAAGGATTTAACCAAGTAAGAAAGAGCTGATATGCATGTTTTAGTGTGGACTTGAAAACAAAAGCAAGAACAAGTCCTTTCAGTCTTATGGAAATAGATGATTAAGAGGGAAATATAACATATGGAGTCTAAATTATTTGCACTGGCTCAAACATAAAGGGAATGGAAAAAGAAGTAACAGAACAAGTGATGAAAATCCAAATAACGTATCTCCTTTTTTCATTTTACATAATTCAGAAAACGTATCAGAAAATAGAACATTCTTCTTAATCTCACATTTAGGATTGCCAGAAATGAACATCCATGTTCCTGAAATAAATACATTTTACATTCAAACTTTCAATAACTGACTTCTTTGATTTAGGGGATATGACTTTAACTACCATATAAGTCCTGCCACTAACCTTTTTAATTAATAAGAGTAAGATGGTAACTTGGTTAGGGTCAAATGCTCTCCTAAACCTTTGTGCCAAGTAAACAGAATATCCAAATTTTGATGAAGGCAGCATTAGCCAGACGTAAATGGGGTAAATGGGAGGAAGTCAAAGAAATTTGATATCTACACAACTTCATTGCTTTTGTGAACATGTTAATTCATAATTCTGGATTACACAATTCAAATGTATGTTTCAGTGACAATTATTAGGAATTGCCATTATCAAGGTTCCTATGTTTGTTAAATTTATGATAACTTCTGAATACACAGGAACTGCTGCTATTATATACCATGCAATTACAGAAACAAGATGTGAAAAGACTACATCGTAGATGATATAAGAGTAGGTCAGGACAACAACTTCTCATCCCTTACTTCTTTATTTGACAATGAGGGCATGAGAAACTTTACCTGCTACATTTAATCCAGCATTCAGGAAACAACCAGCGGCACTCTTGAAATATGAAGGCAGCTGGGAGAATGCTATACCTTTCAAGTTTGACAAGACAGGAAGAAAGAGAAGCACAGAAAGAGCCTATGACCGAGAATGCACATAAAAGATTAAAATTGAGAAATACATTAGAATATAAGATCAAACACACTAGGGAAAATTGTCAGTGTTCAACATTCATATTGCATGACATGAAGCTCCTTGTTCAAGAAATAAATCCCAATGACATTTATCATACACTACAACAGTCATTAAAAATGTGTTGCATGAAATGAAGCTTAATGTTTTCCACAGATAAGAAACTAAACAAGTCAGAGAAACATCCAAAAAAGGGGGTGTATTTGAGTTGAACCAAGCCCAACTCCAAGGTAATCAAGCAGACCTCAGTGAGTTTTGCAAGGATTTAACTTCAGCTTTAGTTCAATTCAATAAAAAACTCTTAAAGCATTAAGCTTAATTCCAAAGGTCAAATTCAAGCTTGAGCTTTTGAACTCAACTCAAAAGCTCACAAGTTTGAAAGCTCGAGGGCTTGAATGCTTGATGGCTCAAATTCAAGCTCGAGTGCGGTTTGAAAGCTACAATTAGAAATTTATTTATTACAAGAAAACAATATTTGATAAATAATATAATATATATATATATATATATATATATATATATATATATATTATTTATTTATTTAAATCTGTAATGGGCTATGTTTGAACTTTCGAGTCAAATACTTAAGTTATCAAGCTAGCACTATAAGCACTATCCTAAAAGGGAAAAGAAAACATCAGTACTACTTGCATATGTTCTAATTCCAGATTTCGACATTATTTCTTTGGCCCCTATTATGTGTAATGTGAAAATGTAACTAGGACTATAGCTATGCAGTAAATGGCAGATTATGGTAAATTTGAAGATTGGTCTATCAACATGCATATCATAAAACAAATCATCCAGAAAACACAGAATTAACCACAAGAAACTGCAAGACATCAATATATGTAACACCCAATAATTATCATGAGTTTCTATATTGATTATATTGAAAGCATCTTAGCATGTTGCGACAAAGAAAGAAGGATGGCAAAGCACCTCTAACATAGACACTCAAAGAAGTAGCAGCATGTGAAAAATTTACAAACACAACAAAATGCTCAGAAGCTATGTGAAGAGTACCTGGAACCCAGATCCAAAAGAATTGACAACAAAGATATCCAGTGATCTTTCCTGCATGGATGCCTTACTTTTATGCAAAACAATTTAAACATCTTTCATACCATCAAATGGAAGGGAAACTAATACTGAAGAATTCTCAGACGGAGACGGAATTATGTACACACCTTAAGATGGTTCGCAGCATCAAGGAAAACAGATTCCTGGACAATCACAGGACATCAAATAACTATTTTCTTGCTTATAAATACTTCAAAATCATGAGCCACAAATCAGTATTGTACCTTGAGGATAGATGCACAAGCTTGGAAAGCGGATGAAGCTATCATTAGTAACGGCCATATCAATCCAATTCCAGCTAGCATTTGACCATTGTTTGATCCACTGCAGTCCAACAGAAATGCAAATTTTAAAAAAATGGAAAGAAAAAGAACCATGAGGAAAAAGTCGAGCTGTAAAATAGAAAACAACAAAACCTATCTGCTGGCGTGAATTCAGTATGTCAGGAAATCATCTTCTATGTACTTCAGCATCACTGATTACAGACTAATACATGCATAAGAAAAGAAGATATTTTATTTTAAAAAAAGCAGATCTCATTGAAGAAAAAAAGTGCAATGTATTTTTCCAGAAAGAACTTCAAGTTCCTTGTATCGTACCAACTTCATTTTAGTCACTTTAGATACTGTGTGGATATATCAGTTGAGCAAGTGCTTATAAATAGACATCATCATGAAAGTTTAAAAATGAGAAGTGAGCCAAAAGCCTCATCTCCGTGAAAAAATAAAGGGCCACAAGTCACCAGAAAGGACAATCTTTTGGCAAGAGTACTACATGGGACCTCTTCAGCAAAGACACATTACTGACCGCTAGCAAATAATGAATGCAACTAGATAAAGAAGGGATGAAAAAGATCCAATGGTTAAAGAGGTTCAGAAAAGCTTGAATGTGGGACCTGATATTTTCTTTCTCCAGATAATTTCTGCCCTGTGATAGGTAAAACTTTTGCAAATAATAACATAACTCAATCAACTGAAGGGAATCTGACTGTCAGGTGGATTTTTATTAACAGATGTCAATAACTCTACATCTTAGGAAATTCTTACCATGTTAGAAGAAACTTTCAAGTTTATAAACAAAATATTTACATTTACAAGTCAGTGGATACTTTGGAATATGCACCTAAATGTGTAAATAGGAAAACAAAAATTTTGACTTATTACACTTAATATTTTAATTGACATTTCCAAATTCCTAGTTATCCATCATACAGGTTGGAATTTTTAGACTTCTCTTCATGATCCCCTTTTATGGTGCCTAAGAAGTTCTAAAATATCTCTAAACTAGGGGAAAAAGAAGAGAGAAAAAGGCACCACAAGTTTTCATGACCATAGTATTACTTATAAATATAGGCCTGGCATACAAATTTCGACATGCAAGATTAATCTATTTCTGAAATTGTTGAAAAAGATTGTTGAACCTTAGAACCGCCAATATGACACCAGCAGCTACAAGTAAGCACCCCATAAGTTTATTGAGAGAATACTTTCTTCCTAGGAGAAGGGAAGAAAAGGACAATTGCCACACCAGAAAAGTCTGCAATATAAGATCCACATAAAGAAGTCTTGAAGCAGAGTTATTTCCTTAACATGACAACAAATAACTGAATCCTTCCCTTTTTCTATAGTTTTACAAAATTATAACATCTGAAGCAATAAAGATGTGTTAACCTTCTCCCAGTATGCAGGAACTTGGAAAATGATTTACCAGGATTTACTTAATAGCAGAAACAAGTGGTCTGGTTCAAATAGAATAAATCAGCAACCATTGTATTGTAAAATCAAATAAGTGACATAGGAGAAGAGCTGTTTCTGAGACCAAAATTCTAATAGAATCTTCAAGCAACATTATTGTGTGACCTTGAGAAAATCTTTGGAACAGACGGCAAGACTAGCTCATTATCTAAAAAGTTGTCATTCATGGCTAACTACTTATTATATTAGTAAAGCCATGAAGGACTCCAACTACCTAAGACAGATCCCTACCAAGTCACTTCATATATATTTATCGGTGTCATGCTCATGCAAACTTCAAAGGAAAGTTCAGCCACAATAATCCTAAAATCAATCAGGCTGGGGCTCTCAATTTCATCATTTGGCTAAAGACTGTCCATGTCCCAACTTCTAAGCAAGTTGTTGGAAGAATGATATTGGGCCGCAAGAAAGAGTAGTCATGCCTATAATTGTGCACCCTGTTATTTCTCTATTATAGATCAAATAAGTCGTAGTGAAGCTAAAATAGTTCAATACTATGTAGAATTATCCTTAAGTAGTAAAAAGGTTTTGTCTAAGAGTGGATTGTCCAATATAAGGCACACAATTTTACAACCAGATCATATTTTTTAAACCAATTAATAGCACCTCTCATTTTTAAGGAATATTTTATCAGTTTTTTGCTTATAGAAGAGCAAAAAATGTAACAAAAAATGTCTATCGAAAAAAGAAGAATCCAAAATTATAGTGCATAATAGGCCAAATTCAGGTTTATCAGATAAATACTACCAAAAGTGCCCGATCCTTGTAAAGATAAGACAACAATTTTAAACAAAAGCAGCATTAAAATCTTTTTTGTTTGCATCTTTTTAATTTCTCTTTTCTTTCTCCACCATTTGCTTTGGGATCACAGCCCCTTATTCACTGCTATGCCCGAATGTAGGCCTGACCTATAAGAGGTATAAGTAAGTGATCTGGAAGAGAACTGCAAGTAGTATTTCAGAGAGTAATAACACATAGGGATAATCGATTCCCCAGTGTCATAGCAATGGCAAGTAAGCAATAGACATACAGATTGATCACTTTAACAGGAGCTGGAGGTTATATCCGATCATATGGGCAAAAATAATCAATCACTTACTCCGATTTCTTGTGAGGATTGATGACCTTATTCATATATTTCACAATAGCGGTATTACCTGATTCAGTACAGGTATTGCTGGTCCAGGAAGCATGGCTGCAAAATATACATAACATTAAGCATAAAGTCCTTTCCTATCTGCCAACTTTATTCAAATGCGTTTTAAATGTTGTCCTTGTAGCAAAAGAGGAAATCTTTCAATCACACCTCCAGAAGACATTCCGGAAACAAGGCCAAGTGCTTCGAGAAAACCAATTATCATAAAAGGAGATTTTGGAACTCCTATCATCTCATCGGTTACAATGCCAGCTTTGTGTCTTGTATAGAGTATTGAAAAATATATAGCAACATACCTGTTTCAGAGATCCAAAGGACACCAGTCTATCAAACTAAAGAAGATCCATTGCACTTAAAGTTCAGTACTTAAGTTAACCTTGATAACAGAAAGAAATTCATGCAGAAAATAAATGAATTCAGTAGACGTGTAAGAGATCTTGGAATTTGTTTTACATTTATACAGCATACGTGCTCCCACATATAATCCTACAACTAGCCTCCAAATAAACAAGACCTAATTTGTTGCTCAGGATATAGTTTTCTGATTGACAATTGAGAAACTTGTCAAGAGCTTCTTCATTTCTAAGCTTATTTGTGTTTGTTCATAACACAGCCATCAATCATCATTTTGTTGTCAAAGGTCAAGGAAAGACATTTTAATTAAATATTCTATAACTAAAGCAACCACTTGAGAGTTCTCTTGCACTTGAAATCATATCCTTTTTATAGGTTGAAAATACGTCTGGAAGTAGAAGATGCCTATCTATCTTTTCTAAAATCTTCTGCTCTAACTGGACAAGCTACACCAGCCTCCAACTTAGGAGATTAAACAACCATCATGAGAAATGTTTGTTCACTCTTTCTGAAGTAGCTAGTAATAGTCGATTTCAAATGCAGTCCTTCTCTGCCTAGTTACAAGAAGAATGAATCCTATGATGCACTTCACGAGGCACCATTTGGTATCTGTATTTGAAATCTTCCAAAAGCCAGCAGTTTACCTCAATATTTCAACTAAATATGATTCAATAAATACTTTAAGATCATTTTAACCATTACCTACGATCACATCGAGACCGACAAGAAAACATGAGTTTTATTTTGTCAACTTTCTGTGAACTAAACTCGTAAATGTTCTCCCTGCAACGGCGTTTATCAAAATACTTCACATTCTCCGCTCACTAGAAATCATTGACTAACATGAATTAATCCGAACATGAAACAGCAAGTGAAGAATTAATTATAGCGAAAGCTACCCGAAGGTGTTGAGCTGAGCCAGAAAGAAGGGGTACTCCTTCATGGGAACAAGTGCAAGCTTGTAAAGCACCCGATTAGCAACCGCCAGTCCCACCGTAACAATCGAGCTAAAGATCACCACCTTCGCATTCTCAGTGTTCTGTGAAGCGGCACTAGAATTCTTCCCCAAAGCTAGAAAATTGAATTTTGATCTCAACGGCGGAAAATCCTGAACCCGATGCCTCCTACCATGAGAAATTCTAGGCCTATTCCGCGGTACGCATGCCCAAGAACACATTGAGTAGAGCGAGAAGCTGCCATTAACGACGTGAGGATGAAGGATGTAGAGGTGGGGTAGTAACGGCAATTTGAATTTGTTAACAGAACCGTGCATCAACGGTGTGAAGCGGAATTGGGTCGAAGCGGGGCATAGACGTTCCATCGAGAAAACGCCGGCAGTTCCAGCGACCAAAACAAGTAGTGTTGGTATTAGTGCACAAGTACTTGGATTTCTTCTCTTTTCTTTTCAAAATTCTTTCACCTCTCATTTCTCCAATTACAAACAAATTATTTTTACCATTCATTAGATAAAATTTCACAAACTAAAACTTAGGGCATATTTGGATTGGGTTTTTGTTTGAGTTAAATTGTATGAAAAATTAAAAAAGATTATTTGTGAGAGGTGAAGTCAGATTTAAAGTAAAAAAAGTAGAGAAAAAGTGAAAAAATTTTAGTTTAAATTCTAATCTAAACTTGCCCTTAATTTAGAGTCTTGTAAGATACTTCTTCTATTTTAAAATACTTGTAAGATGGTTAAGGGTAAAATTAGGATAAAAATAATAAAAATATTATTAATATATTAAATTAACAAGTATTTTGAACTAAAAAGAATATTTCTTTATTATTAGAATGACAAGAGATGAAGTTTCATTAGAAGTTTAAAAAAATATTTAGATTGTAAATTAATTTGAGCTAAACTTAAGTTTTTTTGGTTATATGTTTATTGTTAATTTTGGTGAAAAAATGTTATAATAAAGGAGTAAAAAAAAGTTTAACTAAATTTAGATGGAACTTAATGACTTCCTCATGTAATATTTACTCTCCTTTTTAATGGGATTATACACTAGATATAACTTTAGTTTTAGCCATGAACTCTTTTTGATTGAAAAAAAATAAGGAATCATTATTTTCTTATTCGAAAGATGTTACTATTGAGTAAAAAATATTTTATTTATCTGTAATAAATAAAAATTTCTAATTAGTATTTTTGTCATCAAGTTAATCGTTCAAGCGTTCAAAAGTAAGAGAAAAAACCTTCTAATATAGAATAAAAGAAATTATTACAATAGGGTTAGACCAGTTAATCTTAAATATTTAAGTTGTAATTGAAAATTTTTAAAAATTTAAATATGATAAAAAGTAATAAGAATATATTATTAAACAAAATTTGGAAGCGTAGTGGATTTTGCATGTTTACCATTGTGTACTTGTCCGCCGACTTTTAAGAATGAAACCGAATGCAATCTTTTGTTTTAATACATCAAAGGATACCATCATGTGAATTGAAATGCGACTACAATCATCATAGGTTGCAGATTTTGAAAGCAACACACAAATTTTTGTGGCTAGCTATGAACACGGAACATTAAAATTTTATTAGTTTAAACACATTCAATACATTCTTTTCCATCTTATGCTTTTAAAACATAATTTCTATTTCTTTTGTTCCTCTCAATACAAAATCAAAAGTAATATTAGTTATGTTGAATCTACTTCTTTTTAACTTTTTTAAAATCTTTGATTCGTATACAAATATCACTGATATCTTTTTGTAAAATAAAAATGACATGTACCATTTATTAGCTTATAAAATATTGAACTTATCTAAACCCTTATTTAATTTGGAGAAGCTTCCTTATTTGCTTCATTAATAAATGTTTCTTTTTCATTTCCCAAAAAGAAAAAATTTCTTAATGACAAATCTATTTTCTTTATCAATAATTGAGAGAAATTATAATTATTAGTTGTTTTGGACCTCAATTTGTAATAGTATTTTCCAATTAACCCACTAAGTCAGATAATGGACAATTTCAAAAGTGATATCAATTGATTACTTAACAAATGAATTGAAAGCTGATGTATTTAAATGATTCTTATTTCTTAGGTTTTTTGGGGGTAAATTAAAGCAAATAAAAATTTAAACAAAGTATTAAGATTGAGGTTTAAATAAAAGTTTATTTATTCCATTATAAATTATATAGCATTTATTTATTTATTTTCTCTTAATAAGTGGATAATTATTTTGGTATAATAGTTTAACAAATATAAGCAAGAAAAATATCAAGAAATACAAAAACAAAATATAAAATGAGAGAAAAGGTATGAAAGAGAAGAAAAAGTAAAGAAATTAGAAGAATATCAGAAGTAGATACTATGAGTCATGCCATTATATTATCACTAAACAAAAGAAGATAAAATATTAGAAAAAAAGTATAATAGGTAAAATAATAGAGTAGAAAATCAAATTTAGGCTTTGAAGCCTGTGATCAAAGGTAAATAAAACATACAACTCTATTATTTTAAATAGGAAAAAGGAAAAAAATTTGGAGCACCTATATCCACTTATGAAATAAACTCAAAATTTAAGTTCGAAAAACTATCATGTAAGTAGCAACTTTGATTCAAAGTTTAAACACATTTTTGTGTAATAAAAAAATAAATAAAATTCATTTACATTACTTAATGATGCACTAATCTACAATTTTTAAAAAACACAAAATTTGAATAAAGCCCTTTAACATAAAGCTTTATGCACGTAAAAAAGATCACACTGCATTAAACACAAACTCAATTTTTTTAATATATTACAAAAAAGTTATTCATTTTGAAGATAACACTAAAAGCTTTTTTTATTCATTCCATATAAATAGCTAAAGGATGAATCAATTAATTTTAATACGTACTTTAATTTATACTATCACTTAATTTTTATTTTTTTAATAACAAAAATACTTTACTATAGACCCAAATAAAACAATATATACATAAATACTTTAAATTTTTTTTCAGATCAATCTTTTTTTTATATTTATCCTATAGAAGAAAAAGAGAAAGAAATGAAACCTCATTATTACTAGGTATAATTTCAAAATGCTCTCTTTTGAAGGGATACACTGATGAATTCGAAAACTACGAGGACCATTAAATAAATATCCTCCTATGATTTAGGATTCAACGCAAACTCGCCATCCCATGACAAATCAGCTTATCACTTTCCAAATATTCTAGAAGCAAAAGTAATTGATTAATCCAGAACTCCAAACAAAAAAAAAAAAGGAAAAAAAAGAAACAGTTACGCAATTCTCCCAAAAACCATCTTGTTCTCCAAGCTACGCCGACCCCACGCCATCAACCTATAAATACAAATCCTCCCACGTAATTCTTCTCTCAACTTGCGATTCAACAGCTCTCACACTCCGCGTCTGCGATTGCATTTCCTTCCGATCACTTCTTCAACAATCGTCATCATGGCTCGCCGAAAGAGTGGCCGTTCTGGTTCAGGAGGTACTTTTTGTTTACTCCCTGAAACAGACATCGGAATGTTTTTTGCTTTGGGTTTTTCTGGTTGTTTTGTTTTTGCAGATTGTTGTGCTGATTTTTATTTTTATTTTTTTAAGAATAATCATGAGTTTTTTGTACTGGCGATCCAGTAGAGACATTCATAATTGCATTTTTGTTTGCGAACTTCATTTGTGGGTGGAGGAGGTTTATGTGATGTTTTCGTTGAACATAGTATAAAAGATGACACCTTTGGCTTCTTACTTCATCAATTACTTAGATCTAAATGTTGTTACTGTTAATTTTAAGCTTTTGAGGGAAACAAGAATTCATTTTACTCTGCAATTGTGTGTACATTTTTTGAGGCCGCCGAGCTCCCTATGCTGTGGAGAAAAATAAAGAAAATACGTAGTTTTGCGTTTGGACACTGACAGATTTTTCTTGTTTTCTTATTTTTGAATAATTCAGTTCGTCTAGTCGTTCTTTATTGTTTAAGGAAGATTGAATACAAGTATCTGAATGTTTATCTGTCAATTAAGCTGCGATTACTGAATTATTCTTTTCGGGTGTTTCATTGCTTTGTTTTTGTTGATTGGCGCGTCTTAGTTTTATCCAAAAATACGAGGATAAAGTGATTATAAATTTCTTGCAGCTTTGTGTTATGAGTATAATGGAGCAGCAGTATGTTGTGATGCTTATCTGAGGAAGAAGAAATTAAGATGTTAGTTATTGCATATTTTTATCCCATAAAATTGAAGGCTGTGTTTGGAGCTGTATTATGTAATGCATTTTGAGAAATGAGGAAGGAGATCAGTTGGTATTTATTTTCAATTTTGCATAGCTGATCCAGGAGATCGTTATTTGTTCAAGAATGGACTCTTGAGCTTCTAGATTATTTATTTATTTATTTATTCGGGGGAATATCTTGTTTGAATCATGAATTATTAGGTTGTGTTTTCGGAGGGTTGCTTTTGCTATATTTCTGAGAATACAGTTCTCTTCTGCCATTTGTTCTGCGTCATGTTGCTTTCTATTGTATTTTGGAGGACAAAATCAAATTTTTCTCCTTTCAGGAGGGCTCTTTTCTCCACGACCAAGTCCTGCAGCAGCTAGTACTCCATCACGTAACACTCCTGCACCAGCAGCAGGTACTTTTACCATTATTTGGATGACTGAGATGGATTATTACATGAAGAACTATGTGAATGCAGAGGTGTTTCAGCATTACTGTGCTTTCCGTATCAGACATTTTATGCCTAGGGTCAATGTATTCTTCATTGGAACAGTAGATGTATTCTGATACTGACCCACATGCCGCCGTTGACAGAGCCTATAATACACACATCTTCCTACTATGAAATAGAATGGAATTATGAAGTGGTTTGTCTATTTTCCGTTGTCTTGGTTAGATGTTAATGTGTTACGTGTTTCTGCCACAGCTGCCCCAGCTCCTCCACCAGTACCTGTGAGAGGTGGTGGATCAGTGTCAGGAGGACTTGGTTCTGTTGTTGCTGAAGGTGAGTGGACAACACAATTTAGGAGGTTGTTTCATGATGGAATGCAGTCAGATGATCCTCTATTATTGTGCAAAGTAAATTGCTTTTTCTTTTATTTTTATCTGAAGCTCCCTGCATGTTGACTTTTAGGCCTGGCTTTTGGTACTGGAAGCGCCATTGCCCATAGGGCAGCTGATGCTGTTCTTGGCCCTCGGGTCATCAGGCATGAGACAGTGGCCTCTCCAGCCCCTGCTCCTGAATCAGCAGCCATGGCTCCTAGCAACAGTGTTGGAATTCCTGGTGCATGTGGCACCCATATCAAAGCGTTCCAGGATGTATGCTCTCCTTAGCCTTTATACCTCACTGCTTTTATAGCTAATGGATATGCCAATATTAATATCATTGATCAGCTTGGTTGATGAGTTTCGTTTGAGATGCGTTGGAGTGCTTGGTGTTTAATGCAACTTGCGTTTCAGATAACATACATGTCAATTCCTCAGTTCAGAGAAACACTAACGAAATGCTTATTCCCTGTGCAGTGTCTCAATTCTTATGGAAATGAGATCAACGAGTGCCAGTTTTACATGGATATGCTGTCCGAATGCCGCAAGAACTCTGGTGCTAGTTTGAATGCCTGATTGGGTGCATTTTATTTGGATTGGCATCGTCTAGGACTCCTTTAACTATGCTTAGATGATGATGATGACTATTTCTAGTCCTTAAGACTTTGGTTGGCAGAGCTACTTATCTCAGATGCAGTTTATTATCATCATCTCAAGACAGTTAGCGCAAAGACCCTTATGGTATTTTAATTTTGGAAGAGATGATGTATAAGATACTTCACTTTCCAGGCGTGCTAATGAATTGATCTTTTATAAGTTGGTCTATTATTGCTTTTTGGTAAGCCGGCCAGATACATGAAGTCTTTGACCTTGTATTAGCAAACATGTATATTTTGGAGCGACCCTGAACTCTTCAAGCTTAGAGCGGGAATTGTTAAATTTTTTTAAACTGTTGAAAAATAAATGTCTTTTGTGTAGTATTTAAAATTAAAAAAAATTTTATTTTTTTATAGTTTTAATAAGCAAAAATTGTTTAAAAAGTATTTTCAAGTTAGTTTTAAAAAAATTTTAAAGTTTATTTATTTTAAAATTAAAATTAAATAAGTATAGTTTAAAGTAATTTTTAATTTTAAAAAAGTTATAAATAAATTATTTTGAATTATTAAAAATATACATTAAAATAAATAAAAATAGAATCACTTAATTTTTAAAAAGAAATATAGACAGACTTTTTGGATTAATAATCAATTTTCAAGATATTTCTAGGGTCAAGAATGAACATCATACTGCCCATTCATCCCCAACCCGGAACTTCTTGTTTTCATACTTCCTTTTGAAGCCGATTTTTTCTTTTTTTCTTTTTTTTTTTTTTTGGTTTGTGAAGTGAAACTCTAATTAGGAGGTCCTATTCTCATTAACTTTTTATTGGGTGACATGACGCCTTGGTGGTGCATTAATCTAGCCTTGCCTAGAATTGGTTCACTATAGTATTGTATGTAGATAGTATAATTTTTAATTATATAATGAATAAATTATGATTCTTAAATTTTAGATTTAATAATTTAAAATTCAGATATTATTATGTTATAAATAATTATTCATTACTAATAAAATAATTATTTTATTAATAATTATTTAACTATAAAATAAATAATTATTTTAACTTAAATAATTATTTATAATATAAATATTTAATTATTAAATTAAAATCTAATAATTAAGAATCTAGCCTGTAAAATATATTTTATGCCCTATAGCCGGGCTAGATTGAGATATCAAAAGACAAGTGCGTCCCTTCTTCGTTACAAGAACACAAACTAAAGTTTCAAAATCGGTCCCATGGAGTGACATCCAGAAACAGATGCTTGTAAATGGCCCTCCTTGGTTACATAAAAGTTTCAGAATAAAGTTTTTGAGTGCACCACACGGAACGGGAGCACGGAAGATTCCACGTGCAGAAATAAAAAAGACAGGAAGCAGAATATCTCACAACAGCTTCGCTGTAAAAATCGAGTCATTTTAGAAGTTTTCTGAATCTATTCGATTCTGTCACGAAGTGCAGATCGATGACGAAGCGATTCAGTATTATTAGATTTTAGCTTTTTATTGATTAAAATGGCTCATCGAACCAATAAGGGTGTGACGGAATCAGTTCTGGAAACAAAAAATGTTTCACCGACGCGTAAAAATTTTCGCATTGTGCTGGAAATGAAACCTGCTACATTTACTTAAAAAGAAAAAAAAAACACTCACTTTTTCTCTCGCAATAGTTGTTTCTTCAAATGTCATAAAAAATCAATGGGTTTCAGACAAAAAGCCAATACAAATGCCCCCAAATAATCAAATTACATAGTAATCACCATGGGTTAAAATTTTATTTTTCTCAAGTTCCTTAACATTGTATTGATCACATATTAATAATAATTTTGTGTATATCTAATTTAAAAATAATTGTTTCATTGTCAATTTGAATAGTGCTTTATTTTAAATTAAAGTAATAGCTTAATCAGCAAAACACTTTTTATTGAATTAAAACGTCTTAGATTTATACTTATTAGATACATGTAAGTAAACAGACATTTGAGTTGTAAATGTTATTTTAAAAATTATTTAATAAAAATAATAATTTTACTTTTGGCACTCTAAAACATGAATATTTTTGTTTTATAATTTAAAACAAATTCTTAATTCATAACTAATGTCTGATTGTCGAACTTCAAAATAAAAAACATATTTTTAATAAAATCACATATCTCTCCTGTCTAATTCTCGGTACATTTGCATGCCATTTGAGGGGAGGGAGAAAGGAACATATAACCAATTAAAATCCAAAGGGGATTATGTTGATCTAACTATTCTTGTCGTGCAGAGAAAAAGGGCAAGTTCTTTTTTTCTTTTTAAAGTTGAGAGAAAGGGCAAAGCTAAGCTTTATAATTATTGCATTAAAGTTGTTAAAATATAAGGAAGGTACTTCTTCGTTCTATTCTTTCTTTTCTTTTTTTGATACTAAGAAAGTGTAACTTTCAAAACATGAACTTTAGAATTGGGTTTTAAAAAATAACAATTAAAAGTTTTTTGCTTTTGCTTCGCTGAATTTGCAGGTTTTCAAGTAGTAGATCTAAGAAGATAGGAAAGAAATAGCAACGCCATTTTTTGATAGTAATAATTTATAAATCTAATCTTTCTACTACCAAGCATCTGAAAATATTATATACTGTGCGAAAGACGCATACACATAATTAATTTCCACAAAAGTTTTGATGCAACTGTTATTTGCTTCTTTTGTTTTTTTTTTCTTTCCATTCATTACGTTTCGCATCATTTAGTACATTACTACTTACAGTATTTATTGTTTAAGAATTATTTTTAAAATTTTAAAGTTTATCTTATTTAATTTAAAATATATGAATACAGTTTTTTATTTAAAAATATTACAAAGAGCATTATATAAAACTCTTCTTTATTACCAAATTCAAGATCTTGAGTGTGAATCGGGAGTAGAGCGAGAGAAGGAGAAGAATCCTCCTTCGATCAAATCTCAAGGACTTGTTTGAGTCTTGTCCATAAAAAATAGCTAGGTAAGTACTTGAGTAGTGTTTGAGTAAGAAAATTAGATAGAGAAGACTCCTTGATATGCTAAGTCTATGTATATTTTATATGTCTATCAGGTGTCCATTTGAAAATGGAGTTTTAAATGCTTTCTTCCTTTCTTCTTGATCCTTGGATCGTGGTCTTAGAGATAGAAATAGATTCTATCTTCGGGTAGATGCATCCGTCCCTTGTCAATCTATGTGAAAAATGAGAAGAAGCGAAAAAGGTAGAAAGAAGGGGGAACGAGAAGGTAAGAGGTGAGAAGATGGAAGGAAAGGGATTAGCCGATCACTTGATATTTTTGACACTTGACTACTTCTGGTGAATTCGGTTTATAGAATGGGCTGTGGACCAAGTCCACCTAAAAATTTCCCCATTCTTTCCGTCTTACTAATTTCACTTGTGTCATTTCTATATGCAGTTTTTTTGGATTATATGTAGTGGAAAATGTTTATTTTTTCTAAACTTTCTCTCTCCCCCCTTAGAACTCTCTCAACCTATACATTGAAAAAAATTACATTTTTAATTAAAAAACACTTGAATTTAGTTGCAATAAGGCAATGAACAAAGATTCTATGAAGAATTATCTTGATTTTGAGATAAAAAGTTATTAAATTCGTATTTGTATGAAGTTTTTAAAATTCTGTGACATTTTCGCCCCACCAAGTGGTGAAATTTGACCATAAATTTTGTTATAACTTGGCAAAAATTGTATGAAAATTTCGCCACCATCTGGAGAAATTTATGGACAACTTTCGCCACCATCTAGAGAAATTTATGGACAACTTTCTTTATGCGGTGGCAAAATTTTCACCAGCTGGCGAAACTATTCATAGATTTTCACAAATTTTATAGTTTTTTTTAAAATTTAAAATAATTACTTATTTAATTGCGTTATTGAATTTTTTATAATCTATAATTATATTTAAGGTATATTACGTATCGTAACTAGTTTTGTTGTTATTATATTCGTTTTTTAAAAAATATTACAAACATATGTAACACATCAACACACATTCAACAAGTGCAATATATTCATTTTTTGAATATTATAATTAATTAGAAGTCATTATTTTTTTTTTTGTAAGTGACCACTTGTTGCATATTTTGTAAAATTTTAATGTAAAGCAACCTATTTTATTGAACGGCAAACTTATATGATATTATAGTTATGAAATTCCAAAGCATACATAATACATAAAATAATTCACGTACATACAAAGTAAGAGTTATTTTACAGGAAAAAAAATATGGACAGCTCAGGTATCGAACGGGCCAGCGTCATTCGCCCCTAGTGCACCTTCGACTGGTAGTCTGGGTGTATCGTCTGCTAGCGCATACCTGTACCCCTAGAGTAGGAACTGATCGTTCTTCATCATCGATTGAAATCCAACTTGTTGATGGGACGTTCATGTGTAATACTGTTGCGGCTACCCTACTGACTCATGGGAGTGCTGACGCGCTAACACCGAGCAGAATTGGACCCTGATGACCTATCCCACCTGTTCGATACACCTGCTCCGACAACCGAACATCCGAGGTCTTGGTGAAGAATACGTCCGAGTCGTGTCTGAAAAACTCTTTCAAATGTCTCTTCCTTCTCCATTCATGCGTCACAAATGGTCTCCTGTACATCCGCAACTGTATCCATATCATATTTCGCATCAGTAGCAAGATCATCTAAATTCTGCACATCTTCCATAACATCGTCAACCCCCTCGTCACAGTCCTCAGGATGTTTATATGGTGTAACCGAGACCGGTGACGGGTAGTAGTATGACGGTCCTGCCTCATCTGTGTGTTCGCTACGAGTTGACGCTACTTACGTATGAGCCATTGAATAATAATATGGTGCGGTCAGAATCGTCGATGTCATCGGAGGCCAATGATATAGTGTGTATCCTGGCATGAGAGTGTACATTCCCAGCGCTCATGGCATAGATGGTGCGAACTGTGACGAATCGATACCTTGTGTGACGTCTGTAGTAGTCACTAAGATGTCACTAGTGTTGCGTCTCGCTATACCCGATCGCTGCCTTACAGACACCTTAATAGGCTGCTGGCCATGCAATCGATTGCTACGGTCAGTAACAGGTCTCAAGTCCAGCGATGTATAGTGTCGTCGTTGAGAGAGATCGATCATCTATGATATATACATAAATATCATTACTATACAGAATCGCACAAAAAATTTATATAGAATGTTTACAAAACCTTATATAATAAATAAATTGCTATTAACATATACTATAACCTAAAAGTAGATATTTAATATATAATAATTTAATATTACATAATACCAAATTTTTAAGAAAATAATCACATTATTGTAAAATAAATATTTTATTTTATAAAAATTCTTCGCAATTTCTTTAAATAGTTAAATAATAAAAATTAATTAAATTAAAATACTCATAAATAAATAAATAATAATTAAACTAAAATATAAATAAATAGGAGAAACAAATAAATAAATTGAATCAATAGAATAAACTACGTAAATCAAATAACTAATTACATAAATAATAAAAATATTAAAATTTAATTAATTTAATTGAAATTTGTTATCATAAATTAAAAATTGATGTGCAGATATATACAAAATAATAAACATCACCATGTGACATAATAATGGTATTCGACAGTTAATTTTATATTAATTATGCAAGATTACCACATATATATATATATATATATATATATATATATATATATATATATATATATATATATATATATATATATATATGTAATGGCAAATTTTTTAAAAAATAAAAATTTCACTACAATTTTGCCAAGTTTCTGGTTAAAATTGTAGCGAAATTACACTACCATGTGTTGTCAACAAATTATGCCTTTATGTGGTAGAATTTGTGGACGAATTGTATCCTAGTGGGATATAATTTTTCTTCAAATACATCTCATTGGGGTACAATTTCACAATAAATTTTGTCATTACTTGACGAAATTTACTGTCAAATTCAGCCAAACAATAGCAGAATTTGATGCTAAATTCTTCCACTCAAGTTGGCAAAATTTGGCATCCAAATGACTAACTTCAAAATCAGCCATTTTAATATCGATTTTAAAGTTTTTAATATGTAAGTCGATTTAAAATTATTAATAGTTTGATAAATTAATATTTTTTTACAAAAATTCTTTATCGTTATCCGTAAATATGTCTTCTTCTACTCGAATGATTCAAAAGTTTTAAAAATTTTTCAAAATTAATAAAAAATAATAATAATTTTTTATACTACATATAATTAAAAAAAATACAAAAAAATAATGCATATAGAATCCCTTGCACTTGACCACTTGCTACCATTATAGATACAATCTTTATGTCTGTCTGCGGTCTGCCTACTTACCAGTCTTGACTCCTGAGTCTCCGTCCTTGCTCAAAAGTCTTCTCATTTCCTCTTTGCCTTCGCCGATAAAGATCCACAAATATGCATGCATGAATACAAAGTGTAGTGGATTCACAAGGGAAATTTATACAGAATCAGTCGCAAGCAAGAAGAGCAGTAGCTACTGAAATGGGTTCCGCCAACTTTACTATTATTGCAGCCAAATTCTTGAATATCCTTTCTTGGTATGTTTCTATGAGACAGTCCTTTATTTTCTTGATTCCCTTTCCTGTGATTCTTGTTGAACAAATCTTCCTGCATTTTCTATTTTTCGAGTTCGTGTTATTGATCTGTTGAGCTGGGTTCTTTGGCCATTGGTTAATTTCTTTCTATATTTGATGCAGGAAAGCGTGTTACTGTTTATGGTTTTAGTAGAGTGTATGAAAATTACTTAGACGATGTTATTTATGCTCTTGTTTTCTGTTTCTTTTGAATGATTTGCAGGCCTCCACTGCCTTTAATGTATCCTTTGTAAGTTTCTTGCGAAGTCCTCGCCTATTCTTAAATTAAAATTTGCTTTGGAGCATTTTCTATAAATGACAAGTAAACGTCCAATTTTAGGGCTTCTGATTTCTCTGCTTTATGCAAACAGGTATTTTTCAATCCGGGCAGTAAAGAGTGACAGTGAATTTAGCTATGAGCAATGTCTCAAATATTGGATATTGCTCTGTATTACCTCAATCTGCGAGTGGATGATTGCAGTGGTTCTCCCATGGTAAATTTCACTCTTGCTTTACTAGGTATAATGTTTTCCGGATATGTTCCATAAGAGCACACTTGAATGTGATTTGAAGTTTTATGCTGGAAATTAAAGTTTATGTCCACTTGTTTCTTCAAAAGTTCTCTTTGTTGATTGGCAGTTTGATTAATCAAACTTCCGTTGATTCTATTAATCTATCAGATGAAAGACCAGAATTAAAAATGCTTTTCGTGTATGTTGATAGAGCACATTTGAATGTGCTTTCAACTTTTATGCTGGGATTTGGAGTTTCTATCCATTTGTTGCTTCAAATATTCCTTTCTTGGTTGGCAGTTTCTTCAAACTTCTCATTACTTTACTAGTCTACCAGATAAAGAGCTTGCAGATTTGGAAGATCATATTATCATCATCTCTAGATATTACCCTAATACGGGGATTCTGTTTGAATGAACATATTGTTGAGTAATAGACATGCAATGATGCTTTAGCTGCAACACGCTTACTATTCTAAAGGAGTTTTCTTTTCTATCTACAGGTAAGTTATTTTTTTCTTTTAGTTTCTGGTAGTTTCTAAAATGTTGCTGTTAGAATCACTTAGAATACAATCAAGCTTGGAAACATTATAATACATGAGATTATGGTAAGACTCCTGAAAAGTAGAGATCAGTTCTTTCATTGCCTTGATGTCTTTGGACGCTGCAATTAACTTTATTTTGGAGCCACGCTTAGATATTATCCAGACACAAGTCATTTTTGGTTGAGTGACTTTTTTACACATATTATATATTCCTCTATTTTATGTTTTATCGGCACAATGTCTTCTTTATATAGAGAACTTATTGAAGCAAAAGAAAATTTTTGACAATATTCCTTAGCTACTTTTCAAGTCAGAAGAGCATTTATCATATTCATATAAGTTAAGATTAAATGATTTTAAACTATTGGATTTTATTGGTCTCAGGATTCCATTTTGGCCTTATGTGAGAGGAACAGCTTTTCTCTTGCTCGCTGTACCTGATTTTGCTGGTGCTTCTTATGTCTATGCACAATTTATTAGGCCCTATATTAAGCCGGATTCATGTGCATGTGATGCATCACATATGATCGAGGAGAGATGTGATGTGTTAATTGAGGAGACTGAGTTCTTTTATGATGCAAGCAGAGAGATTACAGAAAATGAACAGGAAAAATCTTCAGAAAGAGTGGGCATTCATGAGGTAATGCTGTGCATGTTCTATTCATAGATCATTAGGGAAACAACATTGATATTAGTGCCATTGTGCACTTATTTTCTGCGATGAGCACTTTTTCTACCTAGATCACCTTGAAAGTTCAGCAGTGAGGGTGCTAAAGCTGTGCACTGAGAATTTCCTTCATATAAGCACATATAATGCCTGTCTTATGTCTAGATTTTACAAGCTTAAAATTTTCTTTTTTTTTGCATTTTTCTTTCTCTTCAGAATGATCTTTCGCGGTCCATGTCTACCGTTCAAAGTCCTCTTACTTGTTATGAAAGGCCAAAGACAAACCAAAGGGATTGGAGTTGTGCCCTCTGTCTGGTTAGCACCAGTAGTCAAAAATGTTTTACACAACATTTGCGTGGAAAGAAGCACAAGCTAAAGGAAGAGGAGCTGAGAAGTCTTGAGCAGATGGCAAGTGAAATGGTCATCAATTCAACACAAACAATCAGAAGTAACAGCATGATTTTAGTTGAGAGCTTCAGCCAAATAACCAGGACAAACTTTGAAAGACTAAGTGGTCTTATCAATCCATCTGTCAGATTGTACAAAGGGTGCACGTGGAAAAAGCCTGAATTTGGATGGATAAAGTTAAACACTGATGGATCTGTGGACAAAAGAAATGCTAGTTTTGGGGGTTTGCTTCGTGACTTCAAGGGTGACCCAATTTGTGCTTACGTTTCCAAAACTTCAACAAATGATATTTTCTTGGCTGAATTATGGGCTATATGGAGAGGTCTTGTGCTTGCATTGAGTTTGAGGATTAAAGTATTATGGGTAGAATCAGATTCCATGAGTGTAGTGAAAACTATCAACAAAGAACAGCAATATGGCCCCAAGGTTGATAGCTGTTTGAAGCAAATTTGGAAGCTTTTAGGGAAGTTTGAAAAATACAAAGTTTCTCATTCGTGGCGGGAATCTAACAAGGCCGCTGATCATCTTTCCAGAATGGATCTTTTGGGAAATGATGTTGTTTTATGGCCTGTTGATTTCCCAAACAGCCTTTGGATAATCATCAAGGATGATGCTCAAGGTAAGTGGTACCGCAGAGCTTAACTATCTTGCTAACTGGATCTAACCATAAAAGAAGTAAGATTAAAAAACTACAAACTACAAAAGGTATTAGAACTGTGGCTATTCGTTAATGCCCACTGTAGTAGCCCTTAATATTTATGACAAGTTGTAAAAGGAGGCAGAGAATGGATTGTCCGTTTTCTCTAAATTGCACAGAAGATGGTTTTCTAAAAGGATAGTATTAGATTGAAGATGCATTTCTGGATCACAAAGCTTGTTGATAATATGTGAAAATGAGGACCTAATCTACTTGTACAAACTTTTCCCACATAATCTACTACGTACAGATGTCAGCTTTTTCCCAGAGAAGATTATTGGTTGGAACTCTAGCTCTGTTCTGCTTGGGATGACATTTTTATAATTGAGCTAACTTAGAAAGTACTCTAGGATGGGTACTAACTTCCTAGTTTTGTGAGATTTGCATTTCCTACTCCTGTGTGGAAAACTGGAAGTATGCAGTTTCTTCTACATTTAGTTTAGTTGACTCGGATGTCTGTAACCTATTTGACATCATGGATTGATGGTATATTCTGTTCTTGCCATTATCAGAACTGAGATGAAGTCAAAATCCTCATGTTACATCTGATCCTAGAGTAATTTGAATCTCCTTTTCATTTGCAGAGCAAGTTATATTTGTTAGACTAACAGGTTCAAGTTATGAGTAATGTTTTGAAGTTCAGTAGTTCATTGGATGGTTATATATATTGTACAACTCAGGGACAAACTATGTGGTAAAAAAGAAAAAAAAAACCATCACTAAACAGATTGAGATTCATGCCAATATCATAAAATACAAGGAAAAGCTTCCAACCTTCCCCTTTTCTTCACCAATGAAGCCATCTTATCAAATTCCTCAAGCTCTGCAGCTTAAAGCGCGATTCTTGGTGGTTCGGCTGGGTTTCAGTCACCCTTGGTGCTGCTGCAGCAATTGAGTTGAGTTAAAAACTCTGCTAAAGTAAATGCACCTGACGCTATTCAGCAAAAAAAAAAAAAAAAAAAAAGAAGGCACCCTGACGCTGGCATAAAATTTGCTTTTCCTAATGAGTAAAGAGTAATGAGAGTGCAATCTTGCAATATGCTTTGGATCATTGTAAATTTGTATTCATTTTATACGCAGGAAAAAGCATGATACGCACCCCCCCCTTCCCCCGCGCCCGAGAGAAAAATATAGAAGTAGAAGGAGGCGTCGCATTATAGTACCTGCTTTTGTGAGGCATCTGCAATTTTAATTTTCTCTATTTCAATGTTCTTGGCATGTAGGAAATAGGAATGTTGAATATTAATGTAGTCTTATGGGCTGCTTCAGCTCATTCTTATTTGTGAAAGTTTGAGTTCTGAAGAATCCTTTTTCACTAGGGAAGATGCTGTTTCTCTGCACATGGCTGCAAATGCAAATCAAATCCAATTCTTTTTTGAAGGAAAAACGGAAACCAATTCTAATTCCTAGCTTCATTTTTCTCCATATTTTGTCTGCTGGAAAAAGGCCATTTGTGACAGAAAGGGAATTTATCATGTGAAAGCATTCTTTTTTTACGCTGAGAAATCTGTAAATTGTCCATTGTCCATTGTCCATTGTTTCTTGATATCTGGACCAACATGGAAATCGGGAGAGATAGATAGTATATATATATATATATATGCACGAATGTTTTATTCTATTCATTAGAACAATTATTTTCATTTATTTTATAATTTATACAATTTAGTATATAAAAAGTATTAGAACCCTTGCCATGTATAGGTAAAATATTCTAGTGGTTAAATATTTGACTAGTTTTTTAAGAAATGTAGATAAGAATCTAATAGTTGAATGTTTAACTTTGTAGATAAAGAGAATAGAGTTAAGATATTTAATAAATGTAGCCTCATATTATATTATTTTTTAAAAGTTACTTTCTTTATACTAGAAAATTTTTCTTTAAAATTTAAGTTAATTTTAAAGATTTAGTGTCGTACAAACAAATCAATATAATAAGTGATGGTTTAAAAGTTAAATATAGACTATTTTCAAATAATACATTTCAAAAAATTATTAAATAAAAAATTTCAAATAAAAGTTAATAATTTATGAGTCCTACACAGATCTATTTTTTTTGGTAAAAAGCTAAATTTTAAGATTTTTATGATGCACATTTATAAATTAGACAATGAGGAGTAAGGCGTTAATCTTGTTTCACTCATATTTGGTATCGAACTTTTAAAATATAAAGAAATCAAATTATAAGTATAGAGAAATTTTGAAAGAAAGGAAAGAAACAGAAGTTAGAAATGAAGGTATAAGACCCTTCGTTAACAAAATGATATTGTGAACTTAAATGACTTTTGAGAAAAAAAAAAGCATTGAAACCCTTGATAAAATAATCCTTGAAATAAAATGATTGACGTGCGTCTTCCCCAAGTTTCAGTTGGTAGTTTTGTTAGAAACTTTTAAAGATATGCATCTGAATAGCAGCGGAAAAATAATATAGAAACATACCTTCAGATGATAAAGCTATAATTGTTCAAGTAAATTGAAAGATGTTCTCACCAACTTTCAGAATCCACTGACGTAAACCCCTGAGTCTTCTAGCCTATATCTATTGAAAGAAAATCCCCTCGATCGACTGGATGTCACAAAGCGGCATATATATAGATAGGCTAGGGACCCTCGTAAAGTAAATAGCGTACGCACGTGCTTTCCGTCCCATCAGCGAAACTAACTCGGTATGCATAATCCAATCAAACATAGAATCCTTATCCTATCTAACTTCTCATTAATAGGAGACCTTAGTTACCTTAACCATATGTATGGGCCATACTTAAGTCCCTAAGTAAATTAGGGATAATTGCTAACATTCTCCCACTTGGCCCATACATTGAAAGTTAGATAACTGCATTGAGTGACAAAACATAAACATGGCCATATAATAATGTAGTCACTCAAAAACTGTAAGATTATGCAAGATACTCAAAAGAAATTATGATACAAGAATCATGGCGGTCATGCTTCATAACAAACATTTCCTTCCATGTATTACTATGCATAACATTTTCTAATCAAGTATAAAAACTTTATGAATGTACTTAATATAAGCATCATTCAAGGTCCACTTTATTGGATCTAATATAGATCACACTTTAATACATGAAAACCATATGCGCATAGTCATGTAAAACAAGAAAAAAACAATAATTTGTCTAGACAAAATAATCAGAGAAAAGCAAGTCAAAATGAGCCACAAATTCCCATATGGGTTACATGATCCTGAAAAAATAGTAGTCTGTAATCCTTTAGTCATAGGATCCCGCCACCATCAAAGTGGTACTAATATGCTCAATTGATAGAGCTTGCTTCTTGATATAATCTCCCGACCATCGGATACTTAATGTCTATGTGTTTACTATGATCGCCACTCTTATTATTTTTGGAAAAGTATACAAAGCAGCCTAAGTTATCACAATAGACCCTTAATGGCCTTGAAATGGAATCAACTATAGAAAGGCCACTAATGAAGTTCTTTAACCATAATGCCCGTGATGTAGCTTCATAGCATGCAACAAACTCAGCTTCCATCGTGGATGTTGCAACAATGGTTTGCTTAACACTCTTCCGTGATATGGCCCCTCCAAATGAGAAGGAAAATATATCCCTCAAGTAGATTTACCACTATCCTTACATCCACCTAAATCTCGAGTCCGAATATCCAATCACCTCTAAGGAATCGGAATATTTGTATGTAAGCTTGAAATCCTTGGTTCCTTGCAAATATCTCAAAACCCTTTTACCAAACTTTCCAATGATCAAGACCAGTGGTTGCTTTGATATCTCGCTAAGCATTCCCTACTCGCAAAGCAATATCGTGTCTAGTGCGACTGCTGCATACATAAGGCTTCCAACAAGAGAAGCATAAGGAATGCCTTTCATTTGCTCTAATTCCAATGCATTTTGAGGACATTGTTGTAGACTAAACTTGTCACCTTTTGCAATAGGTGTTGCAATAATGAGACAGCTTTTTCATTTCGAATCTTTCCAAAACCTTTTCAATGTAGGCCTTTTGAGATAATCCAAGTATCCTTTGGGATCTATCTCTCGTGAATCTCTATGCCAAGGACATAAGAGGCTTCACCCATATCCTTCATTTCAAAGTTTTGAATAAGAAACTCGCTGGTGTCATGCAACAAACCTAAATCGCATTTCTTGCAAGCAATATATCATCTACATAAAGGACTAAGATAATATATTTGCTCCCACTTATCTTGAGGTATATACATTCATCAACAATGTTCTCCCAGAAATCCGTATGAAGAAACAACGTTATGAAATTTAATGTGCCATTAGTGGAAGCCTCGTTTAAGTCCATAAATAGATTTCTTTAGCTTGCAAACAAGGTGACTATTGTTATCTACAAAACCCTCTCGGCCGACGCATGTATACCTCTTCTTCGAGATCCCCATTCAAAAATGCTGCTTTTCACATCCATTTGATGTAACTCTAAATCAAAATGAGCTACTAAAGCCATGATTATTCTTAATGAATCTTTCTTTGAGACCGGAGAGAAAGTTTCGTGGTAGTCAATGCCTTCTTTTGAGTGAATCCCTTAGCTACAAGTCGGGCTTTATATCGCTCGATATTACCGTAAGAATCTCTTTTGGTTTTGAAGACCCATTTGGATCCTATAGTAGAGGCTCCTTTTGGTAATTCCACAAGATCCCAAACTTTATTTTTTAGCCATGGATTCCAACTCATCTTTCATGGCATCATACCAAAGTGTAGAATGCTCTCCACTCATGGCCTCGTGGAAAATGAATATGGATCATCCTTTATTCCAAGATTATATTCTGACTCTTGGAGGTATACAACAAAATCATTAGAAATGACTCGGTTTCTTTATTCTTGTGGGATCTCCTAACTCCCACTTGTTCATGCATTTCTCGCTATGGGAGTAGTTAAAGTGGGTTGTTCCGTATGTGGTTCTGCAGAAGGTGGTAGATTTTGAAATCGTTGTTCTTCAACTAACTCATGAGAATTAGTTTCTGAAGTGTTGAAGTATAAAGGCACTCATCGGGACAATAGGTGGTTCCTTTATTTCTTCAAGTTCCACCTTTTGTGGTAAAACCACTCCCACTTTCTTCATGATATTCAAGAAATTTAGCATTTCTAGCTTCCAAAATTTTAGGAGTATGAGAGGGACAATAAAACTTAAAACCTTTGGAGTTAACTGCATAGCCTATAAAGTAACCGCTAGTTGTTCTTTCGTCCAACTTCCTTAGTTGAGGATTATAAATCCTAACTTCAGTTGGACATCCCCAAATGTGTAAATGTCTTAAATTAGGTTTCCATCCATTCCATAATTCAAAAGGAGTCTTAGGGACAGCCTTTAGATGGAACCCTATTTAAAATATACACAATGGGTTTTAAAGCTTCGCTCCATAAGGATAAAGGTAAACTTGATCTCGCTAATCATGCTTCTTACCATATCCATTAAAGTACTGTTCCTTCTTTCAACCACACCATTTTGTTGTAGTGTTCTCGCATAGTATATTGGGCAATAATACCCTCACTTTCAAGGAACTCAAGAAATGGACCTTTGGCTTGCCCTTTTTCTCTGTACCTTCCGTAGTATTCTCCACCCCCTATCGTATCTTACAATTTTGATCTTATTTTCCTTTTTGTTTCTCTACTGCTTTTGAATACTTTAAAAGCATTAAGTGCTTCTGATTTTTCAAACAGTAAAATAGAGATACATATATCTTGAATAGTCATCAATAAAAGAGATAAAATATCTCTCACCATTCAAGCAAGGGGTAGGAAAAGGTCCACAGATATCTCGTGTGTATTATTTCAAGTATTTGAGAACTTCTTTTGGCACCTTTTAGAGGACTTGTTAGTCTGCTTTCCCTTTATGCACCCACACAAGTACTAAAGTCGAAAAAATCAAGAGATTTTAAAACTCCATCATTTACTAACCTCTTAATTCGGTCAATTGAAATATGACCTAATCTTTTGTGCCAAAGACTGGATGAGTTCTCATTGATAATACATCGTTTAGTGCCAATTTTCTTATCATGCAAGGTTAAAACATTGCATTCATATGTGGGGTCTATCTCAAATTTAAATAAATTTCCATCCAAAATTCCAAAACTAACAACTTTATTGTCTTTCAAAAGTTTCATAGAAGAAGAATGAAAAGAAATACAATATCTAATTTTTAAAAGTTTTTGAAATGTAAAACTAAATTTCTCGAAAAAGATGGAACATAAAAAAGTATTTTCAAGATCTAATTGAAAACCATATTTTTAAAATGAGCTTATAGGTCCCCCACGCCTTCCACATGTGAACGCATCCTCGCTGCTGAATAGATGTCTTGTTCACTTTCCATCGGCTTCCTTAGATTCGTAAAGCCCTCGCATGGTTTTGGCAATGTGAATTGTAGAACCCGTAATCAATCCACCATGTATTATCGTAAACCCTCAAGAAAATTTGATTCATAACACACAAAACCGAGATTACCTTTCTTTTCGAGCCATTTCTTATATTTCAGTGCAATCCTTCTTGAAGTTGTCCCTTCTTTTTTGCAAAAATGGCAAAGATCTTTGCTCTTGCCTTTTTTTTCATAGGAACAGACTTTTGCCTTTCAAAGTGTCTTTCCTTTATCATGAGTTACAAGATGAACACTTTCAAGTAACTCATGTTTCAATCTCCTTCTTCTTGAACACACATGGTCAAAAGTTCATTAATTGACCATTTTTCCTTATGTGTGTTATAGGAAATTTTGAACGGACCATATTCCGTAGGAAGAGAATTGAGAATGAAATGCACAAGGAATGACTCGGACATCTCAACTTTAAGGGCTTTAAGCTTAGCAAAAGCAATATCCCCTCATTTCCATAATGTGCTCACGCACGTATCTCGCCTTTTATCAAGCATCATACTAGAAAGCTTCTTCATTAAGCGTGCTGACTAAGGCTTTGTCGTAACTCACAAATTGGGCATCAATTGCCTCCATGTAAGATTTGACTTTAGTGCAATCAGGGATTGAACCCCTAATGCTTTTACTAATATGGGCTTTAATGAGCATTAAACTTATGCGATTAGATTTCGCCCACCGCTCATAAGCAATTTTAGCCTCTCGCATACTTGATTCCGTGGGAACGGGTGGTTCGTCCCTCACGAAGTGCTGATCCATATCCATGCACCCTAAAGTTAAAAGTACTTTATCTTTCCAAATGTGAGTAATTATCACCCGTAAGTATTGAATACGAGCATTTTCATTAAATAATGCAGAGGGAAAAGTCTGCAAAAACCAAGAATAAACACATAAGCTATAAAGTACAACCATCGTAAAAGAATCAACCAAGTCGATTCAATGTAAATTCCCGCCTTCCCTGTGGGTAAAGGGTTGCATCCCAAGCATAGAATTTACATTAACTTTATAATGAGACTAGTAAAATAGAAACACAGAAATAATCCACACCTGTGGGCATAGGAAAATTTCAAATTGAAGGTTTACCGTCTCATTCCGATTAATCTTAAAAAAATAGTTACCTCCCTGTAGGGCCGAGTTACTATTTTAATAAGATAATTATACTTTATTAATATCATTAAAATAATCACTAACTTAAATGTGATTTATTTTACTTTACGTATCAAGTACTTAAGATGCTATGGCTACTCATAAGTACATGATACGAAGAGAACTAATAAACATGACATTCAAAATCTGAATAATCAACTTAATCAAAATGTTGATTTAATCCATATGGACATTTTCATAAAAAGACTAAATAAGAATGTCCAATTGCCCTTATATCAAAACGAGCAATTTTGGTAATCAAACTTAATATTACCAAATTTTTATGTATTATTATCATTATTAATAAAAAAAAACTAACCATTACTTAAAAGTTTTTTTTAAATAATAATAATAATAAATAAATAAGGTAAAAGCAAAATTAGGAGAACTATTAGACTCCTAATAGGACAAAAATAGTGAAACCTTCTGTAAAAATAAATTGGCTTCATTAAGCCGAAAGGAAAAAAAATTTTTTTTTTTAATAATAAATGGCTTCAAGGCCGAATCGGTGAAATCTCATGCAAAAGGCAACGCTTGAGAGAACGAATAGGAAATTTAGCAAAATTCTGTAACTCAAATCATGATTGCCTATGGAATCGTTCTCTCTCTCCCTTTTTTTTTTTTTTAATACCAAACATGAAGCAATTTTAAGCAAACAGAACCTTCAATTTTTGTTCCATCTTCAGCGTAAGATAGGTTTCTCAAAGAAAAACAGATTTCATAAAAAAAAATTTATCTTTTACCTTTTAAGCAAATTCAATTACTAATACGATATAGTATGAATTTCTAACGGGAGAAATTATTACATGACATATATACCAAACAACATGGCTAACGATGGCTCTGATACCACATGTTAGAAACTTTTAAAGATATGCATCTGAATAGCAGCGGAAAAATAATATAGAAACATACCTTCAGCGATAGCCATAATTGTTCAAGTAAATTGAAAGATGTTCTCACCAACTTTGTAATCCACGACAGAAACCCTGGAGTCTTCTAGCCTATATCTATTGAAAGAAAATCCCCTCGACTGATGGATGTCACAGGCGGCATATATATAGATAGGCTAGGGACCCTCAGAGTAAATAGCGTACGCACGTGTTTCCGTCCATCAAGGAAACTAACTGGTATGCATAATCCAATCAAACATAGAATCCTTATCCTATCTAACTTCTCATTAATAGGAGACCTTAGTTACCTTAACCATATGTATGGGCCATACTTAAGTCCCTAAGTAAATTAGGGATAATTGCTAACAAGTTTGTCTGAAGCCATTGCCGTTGACGTCGTGCTCCCAAAGACTCTAATCTCTTGTTAATTATATTGGCTAATCATCACTAGTAGTCCCATTACTTAGAGCATCATAAATTAATCAACAAGACTTGGGCATACTTGTCAAATGATCTTACTTGTTATCTATTCCATTCTTTTGACTCTGACCATATCACAAGTTTCGATTATTCTCAAGAAAAAAAAAAGACGGTAGCTCTGTCTTGTCTGTATCATTATGTACATTTTTATGCATTTTCTAATGTGAATTCATCCTTAACCCGCGGAGTGTTGAGCAAGAATCAGAAACCGCAGGCTTTTGACTTAGAGCTCAATGCCAAAAACACCTATAAATAATCTTCTCTATCTTCATTCCAAACACACACCGGAGACAGTGATCAGAACCAAAAAGCAAGGAATCAATGGAGTTCATCGCAGAAGAATATCACAAAAAAAAACTCAACATCAGAGCTTTACATTTTTACATTCTGCTTCTTGGGGTGTTTCTAAGTCTCAATCTAGGCCCTTATCTGACAAATGACCTTCAAGAAATCGGTATATGTTTTTCTCTGCTTAACATTTTTTATGGGTACTTTTCTCTTCGTTTTTCTTCTGATCATTTGAGTTGCTAACAATGCAGTTGAGCGGGTGAAAAGGGGCATTGTCGATGGCTTCGTCAGTGTGACTGTGAAGTTTGTGAATTTCTGCATTGCCAAGTCTCTGTCTTCCAGAAACACTGCATATATGGAAACTGAAGCTTCTGAGTCTGTCAGGTCGTGGATGTTTTGGATTGCCTTAACCAATTCGATTTCGTCGTTGTATTAACGAAAAGGTCAGCTTGGATGGGAAGAACAGATCAGGGAAGGAGAGAAGGGGCTCCAGCGTGTATCAGCAGGAGAAGAACAGACAAGAAGAGAGAAAATTACTGCTCTTCGTGCTTTGTAATAGCAAACAACTTCTGATACTAATTTTTCAGTAAATTTTGCATTCAGACTAAAATGGGATGCACACAAAATGTTCTGGTATTGTAAATTGTCTATAACATTCCAAAGAGCAACTTCTATCCCCAAAAGGTTTCAAGGTCGACAAATATGTGTTTCAATTTTATAATTCAGACCTTCTTCTTAAATTATAACATGCAATAATCTTTCTCTTTGTTTTTTTCAATTAGCTAAAAACTCATTGCAAGTACAGCGTTTTGTTTTCAAGGAACGCTTTCAAGGAACGCATTGCTAATGCGTTCAGGTTATGAGATGGCAATATACTTGCGTTCAGATTATTTGCATAGCTCCCTCCGTTACAGTTGTTTGTTTGTTTTTTTTTTCTTGATGCCCTCCATTAGAGGTTAAAATCCGGGGAAGAAACAGAAGAAAACGATCGTAGAAATTCAAATTTCATAATCAAATCAAGAAATCAATTACAGTGCCGCCTCAGCTGCTCTGGCCCTCACCGATAAGAACAATAATATCCAAGCATAATTTCTCTCTCTCATCCTTCATTTCATTTTCACTTTGCCACCAGGGAGTTCTTCTTGAAGAAAATGGCAGATTTTCGAACTCAATTAGACAGACAATTTCTTGATTGGCGTAAAGATTCTTCTAATTTTCATAAATCATTGCCTCTTCAGGATCAAGAAACACGCCAGATTGACAACAATGTGGAGTATCTTGAGTCTGTTTTATGCGTTCCCGGTTCTAGGCTGGTCCCAGAGCACAGGTTTTTTAAAGGTTCCTCCTTCCTGCACTTTCAATTTTAATCAATGTGGCAGAGCCTAAAAATCTTACTTCTGAACCTTTTATTGAGCTTGTGTGTTTGAAATTCGAGTGTGCAATTTAGGGGTGAATGGAATTTTAACTTTTGTTATATATGCGTATGATATCTTATATTCAAATCTTGATTTTCTTGGATTAGCTGGCTAGTGCGAGTTTCTTGGCCGAAATGAGAGAGTAATTTTATTCTGGGGTGTAAGGATGTCTTATCTGTTGTTTCTTTTATTTTGAAAAGTTACGGGTCAGTGTTTGACAGGGTTTATCTTTTTACCCTTGAAACCTCAATTCTAACCCACCCTATTTGATTTTGGTTCCCCAGGATATAAAAATAGCCCTTTTGAACTTTCTGCAATAATCTTTTCTTGGAAAGATCCACCACAAATAGGGTATTCCTGAAAATTACTCATTTTACTTGCATAATCGGTTTCAAGAATAGTATTCCTTATGCATGTTTTGAATTTCGTTTCCAGAATGCATACTAACGTGTACATTTAGGCTTACAATATTGGTCGGTTGTTTTTGAGGTACATACACAGTGGGGTATGACACTACGAGACGCTTAAGATTAAGAATCTCTACTCTTTCATGAAGGGTGAATTTGTAACCTTAAAAGGTTTCTCTTCTCTTTGGAATCTATAAAGTACAAACCTTTATAGTAGGTTAGAAATTTGATATGTAGTTTGTTACAGAAGGAGGATCCTTCCAGCTTTGGTGGAAGGCACTGTCTATGCACAGTTGCATTTGATAAAATTTGAGATTTATGGGTTAATGCTTATTTTGTGCTCTTCTTTTGAACCAGAGAATATTATTAGGTTTGTAAACGTTGGAGGGGAGGCTATAAAGGAAAAGGGAGATGTTGGTGTCTTTGTTATGCCTGATAATGATTTTCAAGGAGGAGATAGTCTTAGAACTAGTGAAAATATAGTAAATGGTGATCTTTTTGGGGCTCTCTACCAATCAGCAAGAATAGGGAACTTCAGTTATGAATTCAGTGGACTCCCAATTGGAGACTATTTGGTTGATCTTCATTTTGCTGAGATCATATACACAAATGGTCCCAGAGGGCTGAGGGTCTTCGATGTCTTCATACAGGAAGAAAAAGTGGGCAATCTTTTACTGTGAACTTTAACTTCATCACAAATAATGATTCCGTCACTGTCAAATCCCATTCACAAATTGGTTTGTAAGAGTATTCTCTTCTTTTTCTTGTATGGGGAAATGGCAGGTTGTTTCCGCACTTGATATATACTCCATAGTTGGAGCCAATAGACCATTGCAATTGGAAGATATTCGAGTTACTGTAAGTGGCAATGGGTTGATGCTGATAAGGTTTGCAGGAGTAAATGGAAGTCCAATTGTTAGTGGAATATGCATCAAAGAAGCACCAAAGTTACCAGGTATAATACATTAATCCTAGCATATGATTTTGGTTTTCTAGAGGAAATTCATATACAGAAACTTGAATTCATCTTTATCTTGTGCTTTAATGAAGCATCCAAGGTGAACCAAAGTAATCTTGACAATGCCAGCTTTGCTTCTGAGGTTCGTTTAACTTACTTAGGCATTTAGTTGAAAGTCAAAGTACTAATATGCTTATTGTAATTGGATATTTAACAGAATCTTAATTCTTTAGTTGCAGAATAAGTATGAGAGTGCACGACTTAGTGCCAGATATGAGCAGAAACTGCACGAGCTGCAACTGCAGTGTGAGCAAAAGACCAACGAATGCTTTCAGGCCTGGAAGTCATTGACAGAAATGAACAAGGATCTGGAAGAGATTAAGATGGAATTTGACAATAAATGTTTTGAAAACCACCGCTTAGGTCTGGTAGTTGAAATGCTAGCTGTGTTTTAGCAACGTATACACACTAAATAATATAGCAAAATGCAAAGGCAGGAATATTGTCTTGTGCTTGTAGTGGATATGTAGTTTAAATTATTTGGTAACAAAATATCTAACATTCTCTATTTACCTGCATTTGCAATTCATAATGTGTATCCAGATCATGCTATGGTTCTGCAAGCAGAAGAGTTAAAGCGTATCTCCAGCAAGTATGAAAGTGATAAGAGGTTATGGATTGAAGCCATCAATAATTTAGAGTTGAAGATAAAGGTAAATTTGCCAGAGAACAAGATTTCTTTATGGACTTCTGTGATCATATAGGTGCTGATCAATCTTCTGTGTTTTAACTTTTCCAGATCATGAAGGATGAGCAATCTAGACTCTACCAAGAGGCACGTGATTGTTCCAGTTCAATTCCTGATTTTTCTAAGATGATTTTGGCTATTCAGGGATTGGGTAAGTTTGCAGTGATACTTCATCACAATTCAACTCTGTTTTTTGATTGCAAACAATATGGATTGCAGTGGCACAATATGAAGATCTTAAAATGAAGTACAGCAACGAGCAAGCAGAGAGGAAGAAGCTATATAACCAAATCCAGGAAACAAGAGGTATAGTTCATTTTCTATCATGTAAAAACATTTTAATGATTCTCTAAATGGTTTGAAGTATTAAGCTGACTCAAGCATCTGTGGATGCACAGGGAATATCAGGGTGTTTTGCAGATTTCGACCGTTGAGTACGGCAGAGACATTAGCTGGTTACACTATAGTGGTTGACTTTGATGCAGCCAAGGATGGAGATCTTGGAATAATTACAAGTGGTTCATCAGCAAAGAAAACATATAGATTTGATCGTGTGTACACACCCAAGGATGATCAAGGTATCAAACTCTCAGACATAAAAGTTTTAATAATTTGAAAATGCATATTCCCCTTTCTTTAATTTTTTTGGTTCAGGGTGGAGGGTTAGTGTCACTCGTGAAGTCACATGATAAGGTAAACCTTATTCGTTAGATTCAATAATTTGTGTTCATTGTTCCATTTTTGTATGCTGGTCAGTTGGGAGTAAGCTCCATAATGTTCAAATTTCACCCTGTAGATGGGTAGCTATTTCACCAGCATTCTTCAATTTCATAATTTTTAGTTGATACAATGTTTATAATCGGACTATACACATGGATGTTATTTCATTGATTCAGTTGATGTATTTGCGGATGCTTCACCGGTGGTCATCTCGGTTTTAGATGGCTACAATGTTTGTATTTTTGCCTATGGGCAAACGGGCACTGGAAAGACGTTTACAATGGAAGGCCCTGAGCACAACCGGGGAGTGAATTACAGAACTTTGGAGCTTTTGTTCCAAATGGTTGAGGAAAGGAAAGAGACTTTTGTATACAACATATCTGTTAATGTGCTTGAAGTCTACAATGAACAAATCAGGGACTTGCTAGCCACATCACCAGCATCAAAGAAGAAATATTCCCTCGTTCCATTGACCTTCAACTCATTCAACAGCGCTAATTCTTTTTCCACTTGGCATACCAGGTGGGTAACTTGATGATATCTGAACTTATGATTTCAGGCTGGGGATAAGACAAGTTTCTGAAGGAACAAGTTATGTACCTGGAATTGTGAATGCTGAAGTTGAAAACATGGAAGAGGTCTGGAATGTTTTGCAAGCTGGAAGCAATGCAAGGGCTGTAGGTTCGAACAATGTTAACGAGCACAGTAGTCGGTCCCATTGGTGAGTCCGAACTTTGTTCCCTGAATACATCCTTCTTTTGAGTTTCTCTATGCGTGTGTGGTTTAGACATCACTGTGCCGCATGATGTCATTGGTTTTGTCTAATTGAATGAAAGTCTGCCTTAAACAAGCTTTATTAGAATAAAGACACATTTGCCTATTCATTCTTGATTTTGTTTCTTTAATCTTGAATTGCGTCCATAGCATGATCTGCATAATGGTGAGAACAAAAAACAAAATCAATGGGGAATGCACCAAGAGCAAGCTTTGGCTCGTTGATTTGGCGGGAAGTGAGAGGCTAGCTAAAACTGATGTTCAAGGAGGGAGGCTCAAGGAAGCTCAAAACATTAACCGGTCACTATCTGCTCTTGGAGATGTCATATCTGCTCTAGCCGTTAACAGCAGCCACATCCCATACAGGTTTCTTTTGTCCTTCTTGTTTGTCTTACTAAATTTTCACATGACTAATTTGCTTGTGATTTCTTTTCTTCTTCAGAAATTCAAAGCTCACACATCTACTTCAAGATTCCCTAGGTACGTTTCTTTTAAATATTTGGTTCTACTGAAATTTCGTTTATTCCAATTGGTTGTTATGGAAAGGACTCATTCTGCACCATTTTTTTGAACTCAGTATATTTTCTGACAAAATGGAGGAAGAATAGCTCTTGTACATGCAACTGTTTTCAAATTCTGAAGTTCTGGCGTTCTCCATTAATTTACTCATTGATCTATAATTTGACAGCATTTGATTGTAGTTTCCATTCAAATTTAATATGTTCTAGGGGGTGATTCAAAAACTTTAAT
Organism: Rauvolfia tetraphylla; assembly: GCA_030512225.1. Classification (NCBI taxonomy): domain Eukaryota; kingdom Viridiplantae; phylum Streptophyta; class Magnoliopsida; order Gentianales; family Apocynaceae; genus Rauvolfia; species Rauvolfia tetraphylla. The sequence goes on along the minus strand of JAJQKT010000058.1, from coordinate 4,562,373 downwards.
GTTTGTGCAAATCAGTCCTTTGGAGCAAGACTTGGGTGAAACACTAAGTTCATTGAATTTTGCAACTCGGGTAAGAGGGATCGAGTTGGGTCCTGCAAAGAAACAGATTGACATGGGGGAGCTTCAAAGACTTAAATTACTGGTAAACAATCATATTTTAAACATCTTTATCTAATGGTTAATATCCTCTTGTCTTCTCTTGGTGTGTGCCTCTGTGTATGCATTTTATTGAGTTTATTTCCATACTATTCTAAATAAAAATCCACCAATCCCAGCAATAAGCCATTAATTCTTCTACTCTGACCCTTTAGATTCATAAAATAATCTTTGTTTCTCCTTTTGGTTCCCTCTCTCTGCATATGTTTATTGCTGCTTCTCTTCCCTAAAATTGTGATTTCTGCCATTTCTACCCTGAATAATCTTTGGCATAGAGAGATTGTTGTTTCACTTCAAGTTCACAAGATGACTGATTTATTTTTAAAAACTGTCTTTAATTTTCTGAAGCTTGATAAAGCAAAACAAGAATCCAGATCCAAGGATGAGGCCTTGCAGAAATTAGAAGAGAACATCCGGAACATAGAAACCAAAGCAAAATCGAAGGATCAGTTATGCAAAAACCAACAGGACATGGTCACTGAACTGGAAACCGTGCTAAGGTTGAAGTCAGAATTATGCAGACAAATGGAGGGACAGATGTCAGAGTTCTCAGTGCGGATGAGGGATGGAGAAGATGCTCGCAAAGACCTTCAGCAAAAGGTTTCAAATTTTCACAGTTTGGTTTTTCTGGAAAATAACTTCAATTAAAATCTTACTTTCTTTACCTGGATATGTTAGTTGAATAAACTTGAGAAAAGGCTGAAAGAATGTGATATCATTGAGAGAAATACTCTGTGAGTACAAAGTTCGATTATTGCCTGGAAAAGTGATATCTCGGACTTGCCAGTATGTTCAAGTTGATAAACCACTCTAGCTTCGTAGCCAAGCCATCATTAAACAAATGTGCTTGCAGTATTAAATTTTTTGTATTAAACGCAGCTTGAAACTAAACAGAAAAGATCTACAAGTGTCATCCTGCTTTTTCCAATTAGCCATGATTTTTTAATCTACAATGTTCATCGCTGTTCACATGTTGGTATTACAGGTCAAGGATCTAGAGAAGACATTGAAAGAGAGAACAGAAGAATATGAAGCTCACTCAGTTCTTTTTCAGAAAAAGGTGAGGTTTTAACACCGATCTTCATCCAAAGGTTTATTTCCTTTCTGACTTTGCTGTTTGCTTTTCGTTCCAGCCCAACACAGGATAGATAAGTAGCAAGCATATATACTATAGCGCAAAGTTCCTAACATAGTTTGTTTGGACAGATTCAAGAGCTTGAAGAAACGATGAGTCAATGTGTCAAAGAGCTGCAAAGTTCACCACAATTATGCTTTCTAAAAAGTTGAGTGCCAGCCCAAAAGAAAGAAAAGCATTGTCTATAACAGAAGCTGAAGGCAACACCGATCCACGAAGCCAAACCTTAAAGTCATCGTCACTTCAGCGCCTGGCAGCACAGGGTTCTGTTTTACTAAAAGGAAGTGAATCCCTCTGCCGTTTAAGGAAGAAACGAGAAATTCAGAACAAAGGGATCGAGAACAATATTCTGGTAACTAATTCTATAGCTAATAAGAAGGTTATGCCAATTGAATCAAGTAAAGGCCGCTATATTGACCCATCAAAAGCATTTGCTAGAGTTACAAGAACTGCGAAACCTTTCTCTGGTGCTCAAAGGTCCTTCTCCAGTCGAATCATGAATGCAGAACAAGCAACAATGAACAAGGAGAGAGATAGAAGTACAAGAATTTGGTTAAGATAGGAAATGAAAGCAGAACACATTGCTATTGAAATCCATCATATCTAGCATATTAGAAATTTCCATGTCTGTATGTGTTTATATGTTCAGGGCATTGAGCTGAACTTGATCGCTTAAAATGAGAACCTTTGGAAGCTGTATAGTGTATTGTATAGGAACTTGATGTACTCTACTTGCAGTTTATAGTAAGGATTTTTTTTCCTCCCTACTTTTAGGGATATAAAATTGTAAAGGAGCAATATGCAAAAACAATCTGAAAAATATTTTAGTTGTAGTTTAATTTTACAACTCATAATTTAATATTTTTGATCCATTATCATTAGAGTAATTTACAAAAACAGTTCTCAAATGTCAATTAGTTTTATAATTTAAATTTTAATATATTTTATTTATTATCTTTATATATTTTAATATTTATTGTCCCAACACTGTTAATGTAGATGTAGTGAAGACCGATGAAGACATATACATGTATATCATGAGTTTTATTGGTAGAGGACACATATGTCCCTTCAAGAACCTTTTCTCCCAAAATTTATAGCATGTGAAATTAAAATCTAATTTTTCTTTTTATGAATTGAGTAAAACTTAATTGGACAAAGAAATGAGAGGGAAAAAAACACATATTTCTTAAATTCTAATTCATATAATTTGTGTTTGTCATTTTACCTAAACAAAAATGATAAATATTACAAAATAAGAATTAGGATTTGAGAAATATATCTCTTTTTTCCTTCTCTCTTCTTTTTTTCCAACTCAGTTCTACTCGATTTAATAAAAAAATTTAATTTCAATCATACGTGTCGTAGTTTTTGAGAGGAAAAACTCTTGAATGAACAGATTTGTTCTTACATTAATTGGGCACAAAAAATGCAGATATATATCTTCCTCGATTTTTACCACATTAATGATATTTGAAATTATAAATATTAAAATATATAAAGATAATATACCAAAAATATTAAAATATGAGTTATGAGACTAAGTTGCAATAATTAAGATAGTTTGAAACTATTTTTGCATATCGCTCTAAAGATAATAGATCAAAAAAATTAAAATATGAGTTGTGAGACTAAATTATAATAATTAAGATAGTTTGAAGGCTGTTTTAACATATTTTTCAACTGCAAAGTGCATATAAAACGGAGATGATGTTAAAAAAATAAAAATAAAGGATCGCAAGAAATTTATGTTATTTTTTCTTTCTTGAAAATTTGTTTCATATAAAGTTCGGATTAGCTTAATTTGGTCTGCTATTCGGTTTAATCCAGGGATGCATTGAAGAAGATAGACGAAGGGGTTAGGGTATTTTTGGATTGATTTCCTTAATTATAAAAATTAATGAACTTTTTAAAAATTTTAATTTTAATTTTAATTTTTCTTCTTTCCTTAATTATAAAAATTTTAAAATTTTTAATTTTATTTTTATTTTTTCTTCTTATCAATTCCCTTTTTTCAAAAAGAATTGTCAAAAAAATCTAATCTAAATATACCCGAGAAAATAGTACAAAAGAGTGTTAATTAATTCTTTTCTTTCTAAATTATAAAATAAATAAGAATAGTAAATTCTCTTTCAAAAGTATAAAAAATATATTTTTAAATTTCCTGTAAATTTAAATATTTAAAAAATTTTATATTTCGGAAACGAATGGAGTAAAAGATTTTTAAAAGTAAATATTTTTTTTCCATTTCCGGATTTTGGGTGAAAGGGAAACCAATTTTTCTGAAAGGAATGCCCTTCGGTAAAGAAAGAAAAGAAAAAAGAAAAAGAAAAAACTCTCCCTTATACTACTGTAATTTGCTGCTACTGGGATGGGCAATATGGTCCTTTAACATACCCTCATAACATCCTAACTCTCCCTATATAAGTCCCCAGCTACAAAATCTAGGGTATAAAAGCCCCGATTCTTCTCCCTCTCTCTCAACGTTTCCGTTCTCCATCTCATCGTACTCATCATCCAACCGTACTCTCGCGGAGAAAGAACTCTCTCTCACCTTCGATCGTAACATCCTTTTTCTCTCTGCTTATGCATTTATGCTTTCTGTTTGTTTATTTATGAACCTGAATTGTAATTCATTAAACTTTTCCTTTAATTGATTTATGCACTCAAGTATCAAATCCAAGAGACTCATCCCTTACTGTTTATTTTTTGGTTGTTTGCTTTAATTATATTGCTAGATGCTATTATTTAATTTTGTTTACTTTATAAAATTGATAAATTCCAGATCTTGAGAAAAAGTTATGGCGACTTTTGAGTTGTACCGGAGGTCTACGATCGGGATGTGTTTGACAGAGACGCTGGATGAGATGGTCTCCAGTGGAATTCTTAGCCCTGAGCTCGCTATTCAAGTTCTTGTTCAATTCGACAAGGTTGATTCTTTATGTTTTTTTTTTTTTACTTTAGTTGGCGCCACACAAACACAGTGCTAGAGGATATAGGTTCATGAAAGTAAATTTGTCCTTTTTAGTCACTCTATAGATCGGTATAACCCAATGGTTTTTACCGTTGCAGTCTATGACTGAAGCTCTGGAAACTCAAGTGAAGAGCAAAGTTAGTATCAAGGTAGCGTAAGAACGCCTAGCTCTATGAATTTTTATTGGTTTATCTTGCGATTTGCATGTGCTTGTATGTGAAATTTGTTTTTGTATGAAATAGTAATATTTGAGCACATAAGTAGATATTTTCTCTATGCTAGTGCACAAACAAATGTTTGCATGACTGATGGAGTTGCATGATGTAATTGATCAGTTTCTGTGATTTTATGGCACAGAGATAGTCGTTACGCCTTCAAAGTTTTACTATGTGTATATGTGTGTGTGTGTATTTTTTTCTCGCTGGAGTTTGAATGGTTAGGCTACTTAGTGGATAGTTGGCTTTTTGCTATACATATATTGGACGTTTGTATGTAACTGGTGAATTTATGTGCTTTTGGATTGCTTAGAAATGGTTGGTGCTCGATGTGTTTCTATAGAAACTTGTGGTCACCTAATTTGTTTAAAAAATTTTCACTGGGGCACATAATTTAGCCCATTTAAACATTTTTCTCATTCTTTTGTAGCTGCTTAATCTGTTTGGCTTGGTTTATGATTTCCTGTGTGCAGTAATATTCATAAGTTGCTCAATCTTTTATAGCAGTTCTCTGGAAATTGCATTTTTTATTCATTTCTCTGAAATTTGTTGACTTAGTAGGGAGAGATGGACAGACATATATACATTATTGTGACTTTCTGAAATTTCTGAATATTTCATTCAACAGTTTCCTGCTCTAATCCCTTTACTTCTTTGCTCTGTCATCACCTTCTGGACTATTTATTGCTTGTGTAATGTTGTAATCTTTGTTTTTGCATGGATCCACTTCATTTCTATATGTATCCTCACGAGGTATGTGTATTTTGCCGTATTCTGCCATGATATGCATGTACCATTACCCATGTGTCTTGTGTTAGTGAAGAATGCTAATAAAATGTTATGGATTATGCTATGCTGAGCTAAGCTTGGGATCTTCTATGGCGAGAATTTTGAATTGCCATTTTTCATTGCATGTGGTATGTGGTATACGGATTCGTGCTTTGGGTCTTTACATGCTCTTTGTTATTTTCTATTCTTGATATTTCATTTTATACATTGGTAAGTATTAGGAAATTTTAAAACTATATATATTATATTTGAGCAGGATCAGTGGTATGGTGTCGATGATTGCTCATTCACATGAAACTTTTAGGGGAAAAGGAAACAATAGATGTCACAGAAAAAAGCATATGCTCTTTTTTCCCCCCATGCCAGATGCCTTCTGATTCATGGCCCTTAATTGGATTTCTTGTTTTTCTTTTATAATTTAGAATAATAAAAAAAGAGAGAGAGAGAGACCTTCTATATCTGGAATTGTGTTAATTTCCAAAGGGAAAAGGACGCCCTTGGGCAAATCTGATAAAATAAATCTATTGTCAGTTGTGTCTTGCATCTACTTTGATACAATATGTTGCTAAGTCTGTTGTTTGTGTTTTAAGCCCTCTTGCATTATTCTCTCTTCTCAGAGCAGGTTCTTCCTTTGAATTCTGGACTTGTAAGGAGATGGCATTTGCTTGTTGATGCGAACTTGGTTTTTTTGATAGGTCTTTTTACATTTAGATTTGCCATCCTGTGTCCATGTCAAATTTTCCTTTATAGCTTAATTCTCTTTAAATAGTTGCTCTCGTTCTGATTTAATTGAACTTCCTTCCTTTACATTTATAGTTGGAACAAGTGTTGTTTGATGTAAAATTTGCCTTTGTATCCACTTATCTCTTTCTTTCAAATGACCTTCTTATTTTCAGAATTGGTGCTTTGGTTAAAAATGATTAGCAACACACTAGCATTGCATAGAAAGGAAGTAAGATTTTGGAGCATATCCTTGAGTGTAAAACAGTTATTATAAATTGGATTTTGAGCATGCTACAGCTAATGTGGACGTGTGAAGGTATTTTTTGTTGTTCTTTCTTTTTCCCGAACTAAATTCTTTGTACTTTTCTCTCCTTTCTCACTTTCTTACATTTTGATCTCCCTAGTGGAGAATTTCTTTTCAAAGACATTGGTGCTGGACTTTTGGAACTTGAAATTACTTTTAAGTGTCATCAGATTTATAGCCTTTTGTTGGAGACTTTTTTGTTTGATTTATATAATTGGTTCCGGCTGCAAGCCATATAAATGCCATATCATCTTCCTTTCTCCATGCAAGCATTGTTCTCCATTTCCTATAATCTCTTTTCTATTGGTTACTCGTGGGGTTTAAATATCGTACTTCCTTTGTTTAAAATATAAGTCCTTTTGACACTTTTTGCATAGATGAAGGAAGGAGAAAATAAGAGGTACTTCTCCTATTATATCCTTAACTAATTTTATTCTCTACTAGCATGAGAAAGAATGGAGAAATAATATTTATAAGTAAAGGTAACTTTAGAAAAACAATCCTTAAAGTTTGTAAAAAGCCAAACATTTTAAGAAGAAAAAAAAGGCTCAAAAGGACTTATATTTTGAAACGGTGGGAGTAACTTGTTACATGGGTGAGTATGATGCATGAATTTTTATCGCTTGGCATATGCAGAGTTGATGCTAGTTGTCTATTTAGAAGAAGATTTTCTTTCACTTCAATTTGGGATATTCCCTTGGGGAATTGTTTGGTCGTCAGAAATTATTTAATGCTTACAATATCATAAAGACTGTGCTGCTTTCTCCCTGGCAATATGTAAAGAGGGAAATGAAATGCTGATTTTTGGCCTTTGTATCATGCCTACTTAACAAGCGAAGAGGCTTCCCGTTATTGGGTATCCTCTGTTTATTTAGTTAGGACTTTTAGAATGAATTATAATACATGATGTAATATATGAAATACAAGAACGTGGAACAGAGAGATGTATCTCTGGGGACTTGAAAAGCTGCAAGCTTTGCTGCTGGTTTTCATTGCTTCTTTTCAAATTCTGCGTGAGAACTGTTATGCTTTGATACGTATGTCTGGATTAAGTATAGAAACTTAGGTGGGAATGGGAATGGATGGGAATCATATACCCATTCTCTGTGTTTGGTTGGAGTCAATGGGTATTGAAATAAGGGAATGAAAGACCAAATATGTTTTGAATCATCTTTTTTTTATTCCCTCCCCCTCTTCCTCTTCTCTTCTTGTTTCAATCCTATACTAAAATTTACCCATATCCAATTAAAGTATCTGTGGTAATTCATTTTCACTACCTAGTTAATCACTCCCATTTTGATCCCGACTAACAACAAGGACCTAAACACCTCCTTATTAGCAACTTGATATGGTTAGTGCATCATCTTACTTATATATATGGATTGAGTTTTGGTTTGAGAATTTTTGTCTTGGGAATCGTAAATGTGTATTGTTTATAAGAGGAGAAGTGCTTTAGTTCAAATATGTTGGTTCCTAGATCCTATTTTTATTCCAATAGCTCGATATTGGAATCATCAGTCAATCTTAGAATCGCTTTTATTTGTATCTTGTTGATATGAGCCTAAGGTACTTGGTGGCCAGCTTCTTTGTCTTTAATAGTGGTACAGAATTTTTATCTTTAACATAATGCTTCTCCAATCTGGTTCCTTGGATAGTTTACTCAACAAATTGTCTATGCATTTCATTGTTTAAAATCTTTTCTTTGAATTGTTGTTTCGAGCTTTTCGATTCTTCTGTGCTCATGGTTACTTTTACCTTGGTAGATGATTCAATATTCTAAATCCTATCATTTTGTCTTGTTCCTTTATGGTCTTGTGATGTTGCGCTGTTAATGATTCATTATTGTTGAAATTCACTATTGTCAAATAGGGACATCTTCACACCTACAGGTTCTGCGATAACGTCTGGACTTTCATCTTACAAAATGCTACTTTCAAGAGTGAAGAATACCAAGAAGCCGTTGGCCGGGTTAAGATAGTGGCATGTGACTCAAAACTGCTCACGCAGTGAAAGGCTGCAAGGGAATGGGATCCTAGAAATGGCCAGATGAAGAAGAATCGTGAAATTGAGAGAAGAGTAATAGCCAGATGAGATCCTATTCATTTGTTTAGTTGTATTTGTAAGTGACAGCGAGATTATTGTATAATCCTATCAAATTGATTAGTGTAACCACCGTCGTCAAGTATTGAACACGTACTCATTGGACAGTCTCTATTTTTTCTTCATTCTCCAGAATATAATTGGCTTCTCATATTTATGTGATTATGAGTTCCTGTAGAAAGTTGGGGAATTTTTTCTTTTTTTTTTATAGCTTTTGTAAAGCAATCTTTCACCCTAGGCGTTCACGTTTTTCCTTTCTGGGCCTGCTTAACTGGATACATGGAGTTGGCATCTCTGTCGCATACAAATCTTTCTATTGGGAAAGCGTCTTTTATTTAAAAGGCCGATTATTTATAATCCGTTTGGCTCATAAGTGTTGGGAGTAGCAAATTGTTTTTTGGGATAAATAAATTGGAGGTGTCAAGGAACGTGAGTATTGGAGGAATTCTTCCTTTTTCTTTGATATATAAATTGGAGGAATTCTTCGGCGTCAAGGAACTTGATGAATATATTCTATGTACAAGTCGCAATCATTCACTGTCTATAGGAGTAGTAGCGAATTTGAGGAATTCTTCGGAATCAAGGAATATGCGCAGTGTGTAAGGCATACCTTTTATGATGCATACACTGTTAATGTTTGAGGAGTCAAATAATACTTTTGTTTACAGTGGGGTAGTGGACGACGGCTTTCCTGCTTTACAACTGGCCAACGACAAAAGACACAACTCGAAAGAGCCCTATAAATATGATGACCCAATATCTACTTGTGTCGACCAAGAAATAGAATAAGAAGCTCCGGTATTTGTATTACTCCATCTCTTAAAATATAAATATTTTTTTTTGAAAAAAGAAGATAAAATCACTCCGCGTCTTTCCTCTGCTTTTTCTTTTTCTTTTTCTTTATTCTACTTCGCGGCTTTCTTTGTTTTCCTATTTTCTGCATTTATTCATCTAAAAAGATTGGGGGCAAACTACATACAGTTTTTTTTAATTATATATAGTACGAAATTTTTTTATTATTTATTATTTATTTTTAAAATTTTTAAAATTTTTTTTAAGCCTTCAAAGTACCTAAATTCAAATCTGTTAACAATGATTATATATTTTTTATGAATAAATATTAATTTATTAAATTATATTTAATTTTACGTCATTTTATATTTAAAATATTTTAAAATCAACTTCAAAATGGTCGATTTTGAAAATAAAATATCAATATGTCACTTCTGCCATCAAGTAACAAAACTTGCATACAAATTCGGTCACCAATTGGCGGAATTGAGAAACATAGTAGAGAGAGAAGAGATAGAAGAGAGAAAAATTTTGAAAAAATGAATGTTTTTTTATTATATATAATTTAAAAAAATTGTATATAAAAATGACAAAAAATTATAACTTTGACTGAAGTGTAAATTTAAATTTTTTATTTTTTAATTTTAGTAAAATTTTGTGGGCTTTTCAAAAAAAAAGTTGGGGCCAATATGAATTGACTTTCAATCCAAGTTTTTTCCCATTCTTTTCACTTCATATTAAATTTTTTTACAAATAATTTATTTTTATAATTTTTAATATAATTTAACTTAAAAACTCAATCCAACGTGTAATCACCGTAAGAAAAAAAAAGAATCATTAAATGATAATATTAATTTCTGTCAGTGTAGTCAACTGCAGTCGTTCCCCGCCAACATTTTTCTTCCGCTCAAAGATTGACAAAAGCTACTAGTAATTGGTACTTGGTAGTTTATGTTAAGTGGACTTTGGTGTCGGAGTTACCCGACCCCATATTCACTCAGAAATTATTGTTCTTCCGAGAAGAAAATCTCAGTTGAAACTTCCACCTCTTTGTCTTCTGCAATGAATGATAATATTAACAGCCACCAATGAAAAATTAAATCATAAGGCTGATTTTGCTTGTTTCTATCCTCAAAAAAGAGAAAAGTAAGGGGAAAAAAAAGAACAAGATATCTTGTGTTTGGATTGATGTTTAATTTAGAAAAGTAAGACGTTGTTTGATTTTTAAATAGGGACATGTATTGTTCGAAGAAATTTTACATACAGAATTGAATCAAATTTAATTTTAGTTTTTTATTTAATTTTTTTTGATTTCTTCAAAATAATATTTCGGTTTGGTCTCGGTTTGAGGCTACTCCAAACCAAATCGAAAATTAATTTTTCTCCAAAATTAATTTTATTTAATATTAAGGGTGGTGCAAAATAATAAATAATAATAATTTAATATATAAAGATAGTGGAATGATTCGGGTCTATTTCAATTTCTTTAAAAAATAGTTTGGAAAAAATTAGGTTTGATTCAATTAAAAAATTAAAAATTTTCCAATCTAAGCCGATGCAAAACCCTATTTTCAAATAGCAACATGAGTTACATATTAAATTTTGCCTCACAAAAAAAAAAAGGTAAAAGGTATGTTTTGAATTAAAATCAATACTGTATATTTATTTTTTTCACGTTCAAAATTAGCCTCGCAAAAAAGTACACTTCCCATCTACTAAAATAAATAGTGTAAAATTTTCACATTTTTCTAATTTTTCCTTTTCCAATGCTTAAAATAAAGAGTTTTTATCCAAATTATTTTTCTAGTTACTTACTTCATCTCACTTGGAAACTATAAAATGAAAACATGGAATTAATTCCAATAAACACTAAATAAAAGGATTCCACTAAGGCCTAAGGCTGGGTGAAGTAGCAAAAGAATGGGAAGAGGAATTGGGAACATCAGGAGGATTTGATAAATTTTAAATTTAAATTTTGTAAAAATAAATATTTTATAAAAGAATAAGTGTGACCAACTGAACGAAATCCAATCCAAATAGTTTTAGCTAATAGTATGATATTTCATTCTCCATTTAGCTTGGTTATGTTTTTTTTTTAACTTCTCTAAGAAATAGTTTTACTAGTCTTTTTTTTTTAAAAAAAAAAGAAACTTGGTTTGGTTTCGAGCTTTTTCGAAAGTGATAAACTGGTACTAGTGCTGGCGGATATGGCTATGCCCTATTGGTTTAAAAAAGACAAGCTATGATTTATCACATCTTTCTTGAAATGTTCTTTCGTGGCCATTTGTAAGATAATTAAATTGGCTAGAAAATTATATAATATAGGAAATGAACTGGTAATAATATTTCTAAATATTATTGACTACCGCTAATTCTATGAATATAATTCTGTAAAAAGGCACCATATCATATCTCACTTTTAATTACCTACATAAGCTAACTCATAAAATAATAAACCAAAGGCAAAAATAAGGTGAAGTAAATATGTATTCTCTTATTTACTATTCGACCCTTCAAATAATAATTTAATTAAATAGAAGTACTTGTAATTATATAATATACTTATTGAAAAAAATACTATTTTCAAAGCTACATAAGCATTTAGACTCCATCCACGTTTTTTTTTCCATTACAACTAATTTGGCAAGGGATGAAAATGTGAAGGGAAAAGAGTGAAGGTGTAAATAAGATGACAACTTTTTTCGCCAAATCAAAACCCCGATAGATAGGCAGAATGCGACTTGACTAGGCTAGGAATTTCCTGATTTAGGTAGGGAATGAGAATTCTCTTTCACTAGTTGGATCAGGGACAGAATCTCTATCCATCCTTACAAGTAGGGTCGAGTTGGAAACGAGGATAAAAAAAAAAAAAATTCAAGGCTAAGATTTTTAGTCCCCGACCTCACTTGCTCCATTTCCATCTCTATATATAAATTAGGATGTAAATGTGTATTTTTACGTCATTTAGTTATAAGAGAAATGAGAAAATAAAATAAATATGAAGGGTGCTCCCTCTACACTAGTACAATGTTTCTTTTTCTTCCAAATTAGAGACAAGATGTTTGGGAAAATCTTTAAAAAAATAAATGTGACAAAATTAATCTTATTTTAAAAAAGTAAATTAATAAAGGAAAATGTGGATAGAAAAGTAAATTAAGTAATTATTCTCTCTTATCTTTCCTCCACCTTCCCTTCTGTTTCCCTTTGAACCACATAGAAAAAAGGTAAATATAAATGCTTCATTTTTCTAAAGCCTAACCCTTCCCCCTTATCCTTTGTGAACCAAAATAAGCATTAATCTACACTTTTACTTTGTCCTTACTATTTTAGTATATCATTTATTATTTCATCAAATTTCAAAATTGGTTAGAGTTGACTTGTATTCTCTCGTGAAAATTTCAATATACAATACTACCCTAGTTATTAAGAGTGAGAAAATACAATATGTCTAAATTACTATATATGCACCATTTTGTTCACTTATCTACCACTTCTACATTTGCTATCATTGTTGCGACTCAGTACTAGTTTTATTGGGGAGAAACAAAAAGAAAAAAAATAATTTGGATAAATTAAAAGAACCGTCTCATAGAGCTAACCTCTCTTTTGAATGAAGAAAAGAGTATGTTGATCCAAGATCTTCTAAGGCCAAAATATGGTGATCCAATATCTTTTAAGGGCAAAATCCTTTCTCCTTAAAAATGGAGAGAAAGAGATACATAGTGATGGGGGAGGAATTTAACTTTTTTCAAATTTCAATTATGTCTAAAGTCTTCTTACTTTTTAACTTTGCGTCATTTCTCTTTGCTAATTTGAGGTTGTGGGTGAAGGGAAACTAGTCTACCGCTACAAAGTTACAGAGAAAAACACCAATCAGTAAGAAGAGAAGGAAGAAAATTATTCAATTGATTGGAATTTGTAGAGAATATTGTAGAATTATTTGAAATTTGTAATAATATGGCAAAATAATCATTTAATTTAACAAAACCCTAGGATTTTTGTTCTTGGTTTTCTAAGAGGAGCATGTAGCATTGCTCTTTGATCATCCAATCTGGTTATAAATGTTCTAGCAACATAATTTTATTTACCTTTTTACTCTGCTCTCTACCACTGTGTCACTAGTAGTTTTCAATCTCTACCATATACCTTGTACAACATAAAAAGAAAGAAATCCAATAAAAGGATAGGACCTAAATTGATTTACAATGCCTTTGTTCCACTCCGTTTCTTTCACAACTCCTAAATAAGATAAATAGTGTTCTTTTCTTTTTTTCCTAAACTCGTAAACAAATTAAAAGCAGGCTTGCCTTATTTCTCTCAGTTTCTTTTCTATCATAACTTACTTTTTTTTATTTTCTCCTCTCTCAATAACTTGAAAACAATGTCTTCTGCCTACTTTATCACTGTTCATCTCATTTTCCCTCTCCCTTCTTCCGTTTCTTTTCATGCCTATCCTTAAACTCCAACATATACGTCATCTTCTATTACTACCACCACCTTTATCTCATTATTACCGTCATCTCTGTCATTTTTCCTCTCTTTCTTTCTCTTTCTCAATTCATCAAATCTCTCCAACAACTTCATCATTCCTATCATCCTCCATCATTTTAGCCCCTATAATCTATTGAATATTCTTTTATTCAAACTTTACTAGATTGTTGTTAAAAGAAAAAAGGAAAAGAATTTTACCACGAGATCATTTGATAATGTATAATAATAAAATTGATATTTTAACTATGATATTTTTTTAAAGTGCAATATTTTGTTTTATATCTTATAATATTCATGTATATATGCCTGTAGATAAAATCATTATATGTATATATGCTTGTAGAGAAAATCATTAAAATGTATGAGATTCAATGTTTATTTTTGCATCTATTGAAATAATTATACAAACATCATTAGGTATATTTTATACAAGTTAAAATACTACACTTGATACTAATTAAAAATGTATGTAAAAATATGTTGTCTATTTATTCTAATGAATAAGCTCGTATTTAGTCATTTATTTATTTTGCTTTATCTAGACCTTCAACATTCCTTCCAAAGTTAAAAAAGATATTTCATGAATAAAAAAACAGAAATAAAAACTCTTATATAGAAGAAGAAAAATATACCCTTAAAGAAATTATATGACAATTAAATGTTTGACGTGTAATTTAGTGAGATAATGATTTTGACCTTCCAAGTATTGAAAATGAAGGAAGTCAAAGGAGATTTCAGAATTGATACAGGCAAGAAAAGAATAGTCCAGACTCCAAGGGCCAAAACAGCAAAAACCGACTCTTCTCTCCCCTCTCTCTTTTGGGTAACTCTGCAAATATAAAACCCCTCTGCGTATCACATGGTTAATACTAGTACTTCTTTCTAAGACTCCCTTTTCCTCCTTATTTTCTCTTCCGCATAATACACTACCCCCCCCCCCCCCCCACCACCACCACGCTACTCTTCATTTCCCTACCCTCTTGTCCTCACTCATTTAACCCTTATTTGTAATCTCTTTGTACAGTCTTAACCTTTGGATGTCCGCAGCATCCAGTGTCGTCAAGGTCAGAAAACCGGAAACGCGTGCAAACTCGCCTTTGTAGATATCAATATATTAATTCGTGTATTTAATATGTATATTTCTAGTTGGACGATTGATTGACGGGTTTTTTTTGATTTAATTTGTGGATTTATGCGGTTGAAAGTTGGAGTGTTGAATGCTTATTCTTGCTTCTGTTTGGTCTCCTCTTTTGGTTATTTACAGTAAATAGGAGTAGGGAAGTAGAGGTTCGATATGGCGAGCCTAAGATCGAGCTTGCCGTCGAGGCTTCGGCAACTTCTTTCTAGCGATGGAGCCATTAGTCCTTCCGTGAAGCTGGACTCTGAGCCGGTACGTGCTTATACTTTTGCTTCGCGATTATGAAATTTGTATCTTATTCTAGTTGGTGTTTGTATGTATTATGAACTAGTAAGGGGTAACTTAGCCCCAAGAAAAAACTAGTAGGGGGGGAGTTTAGTGTAAGGGTTTAATTTGGCTCTTTATTGATAGTGCTATTTGTTTTCCTTGGTGATTGGGAATGGGTTGTCGAAGCATCGGCACAGAAATTTATTGGAAAAAGAATTATTCTTCTTGAGCTGAATGGCGTTGGCTTCTGTGGCAACTAAGTGTGGCTTTTCTTGTTCAATTTCTTGTTCTTCAGTACATGTTTTTAGTATATCTGGTAATAGTAATGACTAAACCTATGCAGTATTGCTTCTTTTGTTTAGTCTAATGGTGTGCTTTATATTGTCCTTGTCCACAAATTGAATTGTTTGTGTAAAATGTTTTGAAACGCATTCTAAGCTATTATTTATCTGCTGATAAATATTGGAGATCTAGATGATGGGAATATTGTGGATATCTCTTCTCATTTTCCCTATTCTCAGGAGTATGTAGTGGAAGCTTGTGTTTTATAATTCACTTGTAGATGTGCCATATGGTTTCGCATCCGTATAGCCTGCTGCCTTAGGTGGATTTTATTTTGAAATACGTGGGAGCATATGCCACTTAAATCTTGTGGACCTCAGGATGTGAGCTGTTGTTATAAGATTGGACACAGTTCTCTATGTTGCAAACTGCAGAATGAGATGAACCATCAGGATGTTAGCTGTTCTTACCAAATTTTGATTTTACATATGGCTTGACTGTCACATCTTTGTGTTCTTTTTAGAAAGCATGGGAGTGCTGTAAAGGAGTATACTTGTGAGCTTCATAGACTTTTTTTGTTGGGGGGGGGGAATGCTTCATACATGTAACAGTGTGTTGCTTTATTTTACGTACGAAATAATATGTCCAGGATATTATTATTCCTTAGATTTATTTCCCTAGACAAGGATAGGTGAGAAGTGCCTTTTGCATATATTGAGATTCCATTAGCTTTTTATTTTGAGTAACAGTTGCAATATTCTTCCTAATGTGTTCCTCCCTACCAGCTTCATTGTATATCCACTCTGTTAGCTGTCAAAGTTTCTTCAATTTCTGCAGCTTTAGTAGGCTATTGTTTTATGGTATTTCTTTTATTAAGAGCATCAGACCAAATTAACTCTCTATGCAAGTTTATCTGAATATCTACAAGGTTCATAACATAAAATTATTGGAGGAGATTATATTTACTAATGCTATCTGGTAAGTTGACACAGTAGATGCTAGTTTGGTGCTTCACTTTCTCTGGCTACTTTGCACTGTGATAACATCTTTCGTCAAACTAGGATGCAACTAAGTTTGTCCAGTTTGGGTACGATTTTACACTTTCCTGTTCTTGATGGTTGACAAAGGAGGACTCCACAGATTTTCTTCAGAAGATTGGTAGAAGTAAATGCGTTGTTAACCTGGGATGCCACTATCTCCGTAGACTTTATGCGTTAGCTCTGTCTTACCCACAACCAGAGGGCCTCATGCACTAGTTATGCTTTTTAGGAGCTTTAGTTATCAATAATTTCTTTAATTTTATTGGAAATTATTCAAAATATTTTGATGGATAATTTGTTTCTTGCGCTGTGAGTTTGAGAATCTGATAGATTTGTACTTGAATAAAAAAATTGTAGTTGATATGTGAGCTAGTCGAGTTAATGTAGAGGGGAAAATTAAAAAAGGGAAGAGCAGGGAGGAATGATATCTCTATTTTGTTGTTTGGATTTTTTGCCCCTGCCTCTTTAGCCATCATGGTATCAGCTTGTTAGACATAAGTGCCTCTGTTAAGAATATTTCTTTACTCATATGGAGTTATTTTTTGTATTTGCTTTGCAGCCTCCGAGAGTGAAGGCTTTTATTGATAAGGTTATCCAGTGTCCATTACAAGATATAGCCATACCACTTTCTGGATTTCGCTGGGAGTTTGGCAAGGTAACCATCTGCTATGTGTACCTTATCTTTGTTGTTTTGTGCCCTTTGGCTTCTAATAAAGCGTTGGTTTTGTTTTCAGGGAAATTTCCATCACTGGAGGCCCTTGTTTCTTCATTTTGATACATACTTGAAGACATACATATCTTGTAGGAACGACCTCCTCTTATCTGATAATGTTTTAGATGTTAGTCCATTCCCAAAGCAAGCGGTTTTACAAATTTTGCGAGTGATGCAAATCATTTTAGAAAATTGCCATAACAAGAGTTCCTTTAGTGGCTTAGAGGTAAGCTGGAGGCCCTATAATTTAAATTAAGGACACTTTTAATGTTCATTTGAGTCCCAGAAAAAGAAAAGGAGACTATCTTCCCTTATTTTCCTTCAATGTCTGGAACTTCTTGGTTTTCCTGATGCATATTTTTTGTTCTTCCTCAGCATTTCAAGCTTTTGCTTGCTTCAACTGATTCTGAAATTCTTATAGCTACTTTGGAGACTCTTTCTGCATTAGTGAAAATAAATCCATCCAAACTGCATGCAAGTGGGAAGTTCGTTGGATGTGGGTCCATGAACAGTTGCCTCCTATCACTTGCGCAGGGATGGGGAAGCAAGGAAGAGGGATTGGGTCTGTATTCATGTGTTACTGTTAACGAGAGAACACAGGATGAAGGGCTATGTTTGTTTCCCTCAGATGTACGAAATGATTCTGACAATGTGCAGTATCTTTTGGGGTCAACTCTTTATTATGACTTGCACGGTGCTGGTTGCCAAAGCAGTGAGCAAGGTGGGGCCTCGGTGTCTTCAAGCGCAAGTGTGATCTACATCCCTGATCTCCACTTGCGAAAAGAAGATGATCTGTCGCTTATGAAGTTATGTATTGACCAGTATAATGTACCTGCTGAGCACAGATTCTCATTACTGACCAGGATCAGATATGCTCATGCATTCCGTTCTCCTAGAATATGCAGGCTGTACAGCAAGATTTGTCTGCTTTCCTTCATTGTGCTTGTCCAATCTAGTGATTCTCATGATGAGCTTGTGTCTTTTTTCGTGAATGAGCCAGAGTACACAAATGAACTAATCAGGATTGTGAGGTCTGAAGAGAACATCTCTGGAGCTATCAGAACGCTTGCAATGAATGCCTTGGGAGCACAGTTAGCTGCATATGCATCATCTCATGAACGGGCTCGGATTTTGAGTGGATCAAGCATCAGTTTTGCAGGGGCTAATCGTATGATTCTCTTAAATGTGCTACAAAGAGCAATTTTATCATTGAAAAATTCCAGTGATCCATCGTCTGTTGCTTTTGTTGAATCTGTGGTTCAATTCTACTTACTTCATGTCATATCTTCTTCAAGTTCTGGGAGCATTGTCAGAGGTTCGGGGATGGTACCGGCTTTTCTACCTCTTTTAGAGGATTCTGAGCCGACACATTTGCATCTTGTGTGTTTAGCTGTGAAGACTGTACAGAAGCTCATGGACTATAGCAATGCAGCAGTGACACTTTTTAAAGATTTGGGGGGAGTGGAGCTTTTGGCACATAGGTTGGAAATAGAAGTACATAGAGTTATTGACTCAGCAGGAGCAGATGAAAATTCAATGACTGTTGGTGAATGCTCTAGGTATAACAGTGAGCATATACACTCTCAGAAAAGACTTATCAGGGCTCTATTAAAGGCACTCGGATCTGCTACTTATGCACCAGCAAATTCACCAAGATCACAGAATTCCTATGATGTCTCTTTACCAGCCACATTGTCACTGATTTTGGGTAATGTGGAAAAGTTTGGAGGTGATATTTATTCGTCCAGTGTGACCGTTATGAGTGAAATTATTCATAAAGACCCTACATGTTATCCAGCTTTGCATGATTTGGGTCTCCCTAATGCTTTTCTGTCGTCAGTGGTTACTGGCATAATTCCTTCATCAAAGGCTCTTACATGTGTTCCCAATGGTCTTGGTGCAATTTGTCTTAATGCCAAGGGTCTTGAGGCAGTGAGAGAAACTTCAGCACTGCGATTCCTTGTTGATATATTCACTGAAAAAAAATATGTCATAGCTATGAAAGAGGGGATTGTCGCTTTGGCAAATGCTGTGGAAGAGCTTTTGCGCCATGTTTCATCACTGAGAGGTACCGGTGTTGAACTGATTGTTGAAATTATAAACAGGATTGCATCTTTCGGTGATGCTAAGCCAACAGAGCCATCAGGGAAAGTAAATAGCAGCAATGCAATGGAAACAGATTCTGAAGACAAGGAAAACATGGATGCTTGCAGCCTGGTTGATGCAAGTGGTTCAACTGCTGATGGAATCACTGATGAGCAATTCATCCAACTAAGCATCTTTCATGTTATGGTACTTGTTCACAGGACAATGGAAAATTCTGAAACTTGTCGGTTGTTTGTAGAAAAATCAGGAATTGAAGCTTTATTGAAACTGTTATTGAGGCCTAGTATTGCTCAGTCATCTGAAGGGATGTCTATTGCCCTGCACAGCACTATGGTTTTCAAGAGTTTTACCCAACATCATTCAACGCCTTTAGCTCGTGCCTTCTGTTCTTCTCTCAAGGAAAACTTGAAAAAGGCTTTAACTGGATTTGATGTTGCCTCTGGCTCCTTTCTGTTGGATCCCAGGGTTACCCCCGACAGTGGGATTTTTCCTTCACTCTTCATCATTGAGTTTCTCCTCTTTTTGGCGGCCTCCAAGGACAATCGCTGGGTAACTGCTTTGCTTACGGAATTTGGAAATGAGAGTAAGGATGTATTGGAAGATATTGGCCACATTCATCGCAAAGTCTTATGGCAGATTGCTCTACTTGAAGATTCTAAGATTGAGATGGAGGATGATCGTGCAGGTTTTGCTGATGAGTCGAGACAGTTGGAGCTGGATACAATTGATACTGAAGAGCAAAGGTTTAACTCTTTCAGACAGTTTCTTGATCCTTTGCTCAGAAGAAGGATGTCTGGTTGGAGCTTTGAATCACAGTTTTTTGACTTGATAAATCTATATCGTGACCTTACTAGGGCATCTGGTCTTCAGCAACGACAGGCCTTTGATGGCCTTTCAAATCACCAACATGGAGTCAGTGACCAACCACAGCAGCCTGCTTCTTCTAATGGCACCGGGACCGGTGGAAGAAAGGATGAAGAGAGGCAGAGATCCTATTACCATTCATGCTGTGATATGGTGAGGTCTTTATCAATTCATATCACCCATTTGTTTCAAGAGTTGGGAAAGGTAATGCTTCTGCCATCTCGTCGACGTGATGATACACTGAATGTGTCACCTTCCTCAAAATCAGTTGCTTCCACCTTTGCTTCAATTGCACTTGACCACACGAATTATGGAGGCCATGTTAATCCTTCTAGATCAGAAACATCTGTGTCAACCAAGTGTCGCTATTTTGGTAAGGTGATTGATTTCATTGATGGCATTCTACTGGACAAACCTGACTCATGCAACCCTGTGTTGCTAAATTGCTTGTATGGACGTGGGGTAATTCAATCAATTTTGACCACATTTGAAGCTACCAGTCAATTGCTCTTTGCTGTGAATAGAGCTCCTGCCTCTCCGATGGAGACTGATGAAGGGAGTTTGAGACAGGATCGAATAGAAGAAGCGGATCATTCATGGATATATGGGCCTTTGGCCAGCTACGGTAAGCTGATGGACCATCTTGCAACCTCATCATTTATTTTATCACCCTTTACAAAGCATCTGCTCACTCAACCTTTGATAAGTGGAGATCTTCCATTTCCTCGGGATGCTGAGTCTTTCATAAAGGTCCTTCAATCCATGATATTGAAGGCTGTTCTTCCTGTTTGGACTCATCCACAGTTTACAGAGTGCAATTATGATTTTATTGCAACAGTCATTAATATCATCAGGCATATATACTCAGGAGTAGAAGTAAAAAGTGTGAACAGCAATGCCATTCGTGTTTCTGGGCCGCCACCTAATGAATCAGCTATTTCAACAATTGTGGAGATGGGGTTTTCGAGATCTCGAGCTGAAGAGGCTCTGAGGCAGGTTGGTTCAAACAGTGTAGAGCTGGCTATGGAATGGTTATTTTCACATCAAGAGGAAGCTCAAGAAGAAGACGAACTTGCCCGTGCACTTGCTATGTCCCTTGGGAATTCTGGATCAGACACGAATGAAGATGCAGCAGCTGTATCTAGTCAGGCTATTGAGGAAGAAATGATGCAACTTCCTCCTATTGATGACTTATTATCCACCTGTGAAAAGATTCTCCAGATGAAAGATTCTTTGGCCTTTCCTGTTAGGGCCCTTCTTGTGATGATATGCTCTCAAAATGATGGTCAGCTCAGAACCCAGGTTATTCTGTTCATTCTTGATCAAGTGAAGCTTTGCAGTAGCACCTATGACAGTGGGAACAACAATATGCTCTATTCCTTTCTTCATGTTCTTGCTTTGATTTTAAATGAAGATGCAGCAGCTCGAGAAATTGCTGCCAGGAATGGCTTAGTTAAAGTTGCATCAGATCTTCTCTCAAACTGGAATTCTGCTTCACTTGACCATGGGGTAGCTCAAGTTCCTAGATGGGTGACAGCAGCTTTTGTTGTTATTGACCGCCTTGCTCAAGTGGATAGCAAGTTAAAAATTGATGTCTCAAATCTGCTCAAGAAGGATGATATTGGCAATCAGGCACCTCTTGTAATTGATGAAGACAGACAAAGCAAGTTGCAGGCAACATTGGGTTTATCCCCAAAACACTTGGATCTGCAGGAGCAAAAACGACTTGTCGAAATTGCTTGCGGTTGTATTAGGAGACAACTTCCTTCTGAAACTATGCATGCCGTTCTACAGCTTTGTTCTACTCTGACAAGAACTCACTCTGTAGCTGTCACTTTCCTTGATTCTGGGGGTCTGCATTCGCTCCTTTCCTTGCCAACAAGTAGCCTGTTTGTCGGGTTTGACAATTTAGCTGCTACTATAATTCGACACATCCTTGAAGATCCACAAACTCTCCAGCAAGCAATGGAATCTGAAATTCGTCATAGTGTTGCAACTGCAGCTAACCGACAATCCAGTGGGAGGCTTACCCCTCGAAATTTTCTCTTGAATTTAACTTCAGTTATTCAACGAGACCCAGTAATTTTTATGAAGGCTGCCCAGTCTGTTTGCCAAATTGAAACGGTTGGTGAAAGGCCATATGTTGTTTTGCTCAAAGATCGTGATAAGGATAAGAGTAAAGAGAGAGAAAAGGACAAGGAAAAATTAGATGATAAGGATAAAGTACAGATCACTGATGGAAAGGTTGGTTCAGGTCACACAAGCTCGTTAACACCTGGGAGTGCACATGGGAAGGTTCTTGACACAAGTTTGAAGAATGCTAAAAGTCATAGAAAGCCTCCTTATAGTTTTGCAAATGTAATTGAACTTCTCTTGGACTCAGTTGTTAGTTTTGAGCCTCCACTGAAAGATGAATCTGGGAGGGATAGCTCATCATTGGCAGACATGGATGTTGATATTTCTTCATCTAAAGGGAAAGGAAAAGCTATTGTCCCTTCTTCTGAGGAAAATGAAGCCATTAGGCAGGAATCTTCATCATCTATGGCAAAGATTGTATTTATTCTAAAGCTTCTGACGGAGATTCTTCTGATGTATGCTTCATCTGTTCATGTTCTGCTACGGAGAGATGCGGAGATTAGCAGTTGCAAGGGTGCTATTCAACGCGGTTCTACTGGTCACTGCAATGTTGGGATTTTCCACCATATCCTTCACAAATTTTTGCCCCACACTAAATATTCCAGAAAGGAAAAGAAGACAGATGTAGATTGGAGGCATAAACTAGCAAGCAGAGCCAACCAGTTTTTGGTAGCATCTTGTGTTCGCTCGACAGAGGCAAGGAAAAGAATCTTTTCAGATATTAGCTTTGTTTTCGATGATTTTGTTGATTCATCTAAAGGATTTAGGCCCCCAGGAATTGATATTCAAGCATTCATTGATCTGTTAAATGATGTTCTAGCTGCGAGAACCCCAACAGGTTCATACATTTTAGCTGAGGCCTCGGCAACTTTTGTTGATGTTGGTCTGGTTCGATCTCTCACTAGAGTTCTTCATGTGTTAGACCTAGACAATTCTGATTCACCCAAAGTGGTTACAGCGCTTGTGAAAGCTCTGGAATTGGTGACAAAGGAACATGTGCATTCTGCGGAGTCTAGTGCAGGGAGAGTTGAGCCATTGGCTAAACCTCCTGCTGACAGTGAGTCTAGAGAAACAGAAAATACTAATCATGTGGCGCAAACCATGGAAACTGTATCCCAAGCTCATGCAAATTTGTTGGCTACTGAAAACATCGAGTCCCAGAATTATGTAGGGTCTGAGGCCGTCACAGATGATATGGAACATGACCAAGATATTGATGGAGGGTTTGCTCCTCCGGAAGATGATTACATGCACGAAACTTCTGAGGACATTGGGGGTGGGGAAAATGGCATTGAATCGGTATCTATAAGATTTGAAATTCAACCTGATGTACAAGGGAATCTCGATGAAGAAGAAGAGGATGAGGATGATGAGGAGGATGAGGATGAGATGTCTGGTGATGAAGCAGATGAAGTTGATGAAGATGGGGATCAGGAGGACCACAATGTTCTTGAAGACGATGAAGTGCATCACTTACCTCATCCTGATACAGATCAAGATGACCATGAAATTGAAGAAGATGAGTTCGATGAGGAGGTTATGGAAGAAGATGAGGACGACGATGAGGATGATGAGGATGGTGTTGTTTTGAGGCTGGGAGATGGCATGAACGGCATTTTTGATCATATTGAAGTTTTTGGAAGAGAACATAGCTTATCCAGTGAAACTTTGCATGTAATGCCTGTTGAAGTTTTTGGCTCCAGACGACAAGGCCGTACTACGTCTATCTACAATCTATTGGGAAGAAATGGTGATAGTACTGCCCCAGCCCAGCATCCACTCCTCGTGGAATCATCTTCTATATTACAAACAGGTCCTACAGGACAATCAGGTAGTGCTTCCATCTAGATACTTGTCGTATAGTATTATTCTACTTTTGCTTCCGAAGTATTTTATATGAAAGCTTTAGACCCTGTTCCTCTGTGTGCTTGGGGGTTTGTGTCTTTGTCTGCTACATATTATTTTCTTTCTGGATGTAATATGGTTCTCATTTTTGTTCTCCTAGAAAATACACGGAATGCTTATTCCGATAGAAACACCGAGGAAACATCATCTCGCTTGGACTCCTTCTTCCGGTCTTTACGAAATGGACGCCATGGGCATAGATTCAACCTGTGGGCAAATGATAACCAGCAAAGTGGTGGATCAAGTGCATCAGCAATTCCCCAGGGTCTTGAAGATTTGCTGGTTTCCCATTTGAGGCTTCCTATGCCTGAGAGAACAGAACATCATACTACCATGGTGATATCTCAAGATAAAGATGAAGTCAGTCATTCAGCTGGATCAGCTGCGATGATAACTGAAACCCCAGCTGAAAACAACAGCGGTCGTGGAGAAACAAACATAACTCCTCCCTCTTCTACAGTGTTGGATATCTCGGGCGCTGCTGATAATGTCCCTTCTGTTAATGAAACCATACAGGGGCCAGAGACATCAAGTGAACGGCCTCATGCTGTTGAGATGCAGTTTGAGCATAGCGATGTTGTGAGAGATGTTGAAGCAGTGAGTCAAGAGAGTAGTGGTAGCGGGGCAACTTTAGGGGAGAGTTTAAGAAGTTTGGATGTTGAGATTGGGAGTGCTGATGGCCATGATGATGGTGGAGACAGACAAGGTGCTGGAGATGCTCGAACAAGGAGAACAAACATGTCTTTTGGAAATGCTGCACCACTAAGTGGGAGAGAGGCTCCTCTCCATAGTGTGACCGAAGTTTCCGAGAACCCCAGTCAAGAATCTGAGCAAGGTACTGCAGCTGAGGAGCAGCAACACAATGGTGATGTAGACTCCGGATCCATAGATCCAGCATTTCTTGATGCACTTCCAGAGGAGTTGCGTGCTGAAGTCCTTTCAGCTCAGCAGGGTCAAGCAGCTCAGCCGCAAAATGCTGAGCCACAGAACACTGGTGATATAGATCCGGAATTTCTTGCAGCGCTTCCCCCGGATATCCGAGAAGAAGTTTTGGCACAGCAGCGTGCTCAAAGGCTCCACCAGTCACAAGAGTTGGAAGGCCAACCTGTTGAAATGGATACTGTCTCAATAATCGCAACATTTCCTTCAGAGTTAAGAGAAGAGGTATATTATTTTGATTTTGATTTCGTGGTGCTTTATTATTTTATGTTTCTGAAGATTTTCCCTCTAGTTTATGTATTCCTTACCATGTTTTGCCATGATGCCTAGGTCCTTTTGACATCTTCTGATGCTATTCTTGCTAATCTGACACCCGCCCTTGTTGCGGAAGCAAACATGCTGCGAGAAAGATTTGCACGTAGATACAACCGAACACTCCTTGGGATGTATCCAAGAAACCGTAGGGGTGATTCTTCAAGACGAGGAGAAGGTATGGGCGGAGGGAGTGGGATCCTTACCCGGAGGTCAACAAATAGGCCAGTTGAAGCTGATGGGTTGCCTTTGGTTGACACAGAAGATCTGAAAGCAATGATCCGGTTGCTTCGCATAGTCCAAGTAATCACTTGGCATATTTTGTTCTTACCTTTTGATGTCCTGTCTATTATTCTTTATTGATGTAATTTTCTTGCAGCCACTTTACAAGGGCCAGCTGCAGAAGCTTCTCTTGAATCTTTGTGCTCATGCAGAAACACGAATTTCTTTGGTCAGAATTCTGATGGACTTGTTAATGCTTGACATAAGAAAGCCTGCTAATTTTATGAATTCTGCTGAGCCCGTGTATAGACTCTATGCTTGCCAGAGTCATGTGACATATTCTCGCCCTCAGTATGTTGATGGTAAGACCAGTATTATTCCGCAATATATTCTCAAAATCATTGGTCATCAAGAAGGAGCTCTTACGAATAGTTTCAAATGCACTTTTTTTTTTTTAAATTTTTGGTTTGGTTTTGTTTTCTTTCTTTTTTTTTTTTGGGGTGGTGGTGGTGGTGGTTGTGTGATTGGTTGACACTTAGATATGCTAGAAGGATTAAAGGAAGGATGGCAAATTCTAGAGAATAAAGTTTAGGAACTTAGGAGCGAGCATTGGTTGATGCACAAATGATTTAATTTACTTAAACAAGTCCGCTATGCTAATAGGTGGAAAGCTTTTTATTTATATTACGTGTCATAATTTGGTTTGGTTTTTTGTCTCTTCATAGGTGTCCCACCTTTGGTCTCCCGGCGGGTTCTTGAAACTCTCACATACTTGGCAAAAAGTCATTCCTTTGTTGCAAAGCTTCTGCGTGAGTTTAGATTGTCTGCTCATGTGCAGCAGGAGAGTTTGAGCTCTGACCAGAAGGGAAAAGCTGTGATGCTTGCTCAAGAGTCTGAATCAGAAAAGAAGTTATCACAAGGACAAGTTGCACTGGCTTTGCTTCTCTCTCTCTTGAATCACCCCCTTTATTTAAGAAGTATAGCCCATCTTGAACAGGTAGCATTTTTCACCAGATCACGTATTTTTTTGGCCTGTGAATCATTTGCTACCATTCCATTATTCTAAATGCATTTTTTTCCTTGCTGCAGTTACTGAACTTAATAGATGTAATTATTGCTGAAAGTAAATCAAATTCTTCTGAGCCTGAATCATCTGTGCCTCAACAACCATCTGGTCCTCAGATTTCCACAGCAGATGGTGAGATGAATACGGACACTGGGGCTATTATTTCTGAGGTAGATGATTCCTCCAAAGCATCGTCTGCTGGTGTAGAAAGTGAAAGTGGCAATCTTGAAGTTTTGCTTAATCTACCACAGGCAGAGCTTCGCCTTCTGTGCTCATTGCTTGCAAAAGAAGGGTATGTTGTGCATTCCTCATAGAGCTATCTTTCTTCATATGTTCTCTTCTCTACTAGATAAACCTATTATGGTTTATTCTTTTTATGGAAGAGAAAACTGTTTATGTTCTTTGACCTCTGGGGGGAAATGTTTGTTGAAATGAACTGCTTAATGTTAGAATGGATTTTATTCCAACTTTTGTGTTCATATCAAAATGTTAATCTCTAGAATCAGGAATTTACCTTTGGCAATAGAGATTAATGGTTTAGATGCTTTGAGAAATTATTATCAGGTTAAATTAAAACTCTTATAGCTTTTGCTTTTCCAGTTGATTAGCGAATAATGCTACTATTTAGCTTGAGCTGCTGCAAATTTATCATATTTAATAGCCCTATGGCGTTATACTTCTGATGAATTATGATGTATAAAGGGTAATTGGTTGTCTGTGTTAGTTATTCCAATTTTGATATTTAACTCAATTATGTGAAACATGCCTTACTTTCCCTGTCTTCCTCCCTTCCCTCTCTCGGCATATCTTTCTGCTAATTTGTTGTGTTTCTCCAGCTTGTCAGATAATGCATATGCTCTTGTGGCGGAGGTATTGAAAAAGCTGGTGGCTTTTGCACCTGTCCATTGTCATCTTTTCATTACTGAGCTAGCTAATTCTGTTGAGAGTCTTCTCAAGTCTGCAATGGATGAGTTGAGAATTTTTGGAGAAGTAGAGAAAGCCCTTCTTACTAGCACCTCTTCTGATGGAGCAGCAATTCTTAGGGTTTTGCAAGCATTAAGCTCTCTTGTCACCACACTTAATGAGAAGGATCACCCGATTCCTGAAAAGAAACACTCGACAACTGTTTGTCTCGTAAGGGATATCAATGCAGCTTTAGAACCTTTGTGGGTGGAGCTGAGCCTTTGCATAAGTAAAATGGAGAACTACTCAGATTCGTCACCTGATTTGATGCACTCAACTATTGTTTCAGCAACTAAAACATCCGGTGCGATGGCTCCCCTGCCAGCTGGCAGTCAAAACATCTTACCATACATTGAGTCTTTCTTTGTGATGTGTGAGAAGTTATACCCAGGAGAGCCCGAGGCAGGGCACAATTTTTGTATAGCTGCTGTTTCTGAGATTGAAGAGGCCACTGCATCTTCTAGCAAAGCTTCAGGTTCTGCGGCGAAATCTGATGAAAAGCAACTGGCATTTGTGAAGTTCACAGAGAAGCATAAGAAGCTTCTGAATGCTTTCATCCGGCAGAACCCTGGTTTACTAGAGAAATCTTTTTCACTAATGTTGAAGGTTCCTCGTTTTATTGATTTTGACAATAAGAGAGCTCATTTTAGATCCAAGATCAAGCACCAGCACGATCATAACCATCATAGTCCTCTAAGAATTTCTGTCAGAAGAGCTTACATTCTTGAAGACTCGTATAATCAGTTACGCATGAGGACAGCACAAGAATTAAAGGGAAGGTTGACTGTTCACTTCCAAGGGGAGGAAGGAATTGATGCTGGTGGGTTAACCAGGGAATGGTACCAACTGCTTTCAAGGGTGATTTTTGACAAGGGAGCTCTACTCTTCACCACGGTTGGCAATGACTCAACATTCCAACCAAATCCCAACTCTGCTTACCAAACAGAACATCTTTCCTACTTCAAGTTTGTTGGGCGTGTTGTGAGTATTCTTCTTCTGTGGTAGTTGGTTTGACTTACTTATCATTTTAACATCTAATCCTTGTGCATTTTATAGGTTGGCAAGGCTCTTTTTGATGGACAACTGCTTGATGTTCATTTCACTAGATCATTTTACAAGCATATCCTTGGCGTGAAAGTAACATATCATGACATTGAAGCTATTGACCCTGATTATTTTAAGAATTTGAAATGGATGCTTGAGGTATCTCTTTCCCCCTCTCTTTGTGTGTTTTTACATGTGTATGCTTAAAACTCCATTATGTTTGTGGTTATGACTTCTGATTTTTGGTTTTGAGCAGAATGATATCAGTGATATTCTTGATCTTACATTTAGCATCGATGCTGATGAGGAGAAGCTGATTCTATATGAAAAGAATGAAGTATGAATTACCCTTCTTAAAGCGATTCTATATTTTGTTTCATTTGCTTGTTCAGCAAATTTTGATTATTGTTTGTGTTCTGTAGGTAACTGATTATGAACTAATTCCTGGGGGTCGCAACATCCGTGTTACCGAGGAAAATAAACACCAGTATGTAGATCTAGTTGCTGAGCATCGATTGAATACTGCCATCCGCCCGCAGATAAATGCCTTTCTGGAAGGATTCAATGAATTAATTCCCTGTGATCTGATATCAATTTTCAATGATAAAGAACTGGAGTTGTTGATAAGTGGTCTGCCAGATATTGACTGTGAGTTGCTTGCATCATTTTGCTCCAGCTCTGCCACAATCGACTATGTTTAATTTACTTGATTACGTTTATGTGTTTCACCCCTGAACTATACAGTCAACAACTTTCATCCCCGGGGCACATGTGAGGGAGAGGGAGAGGGGGAGAGAGAGAGAGAGTACATATGCATGCACTTGAGTGATAATTAGATAAGGAAGATGGTGTTGAGATTAAATAACAGAAGTTAAAGCTCACTCTCTGTCTCATGCTCTCGTCTCTTTCTTTCTTTTTTTTTAATTTTTTCTTTCTCAAAATTACCGACATTGGTGACCTTGTTTCAGTGGATGATTTGAGAGCAAATGCGGAGTACTCAGGGTATAGTGCAGCATCTCCTCTGATTCAATGGTTTTGGGAGGTGGTCCAAGGTTTTAGCAAGGAAGACAAAGCTCGCCTCCTGCAATTTGTGACGGGGACATCCAAGGTACATTAACTTTCCTTGTTGTATGTTCTAATTGCATGTGATG
Source organism: Rauvolfia tetraphylla (assembly GCA_030512225.1). Lineage (NCBI taxonomy): Eukaryota > Viridiplantae > Streptophyta > Magnoliopsida > Gentianales > Apocynaceae > Rauvolfia > Rauvolfia tetraphylla. The sequence goes on along the minus strand of JAJQKT010000058.1, from coordinate 4,532,547 downwards.
TTGCTTTTAGTTTTGGAAGTTTATTTTTGACTCTATATGATTTGTAATTCCTAGGATTCAACGTCTCAGAAGACATTTTGGTTTATTCTTATTGGGCCTTAGTTTAAAAAAATGTTGCATGTTGTCCCTTCTGTCCATTAATAAAATAGAAAATTAAAGAATTCAAGTTGATGAAATGACTGCTAATGGCGCTGTTTCATCCTTTTAACAACGTTTATCCCTCGAGTGTTAACACAACCATAGATGTAAGCAAGTATATCTTCATAAGAAGAATTGCATAGCCTAGCATGCTCTAACTGGTGGAAAAATATGCCTGAAGATTTCAAAGAGCGAGGACAGTGTAGCATTGATATGCAAAATGCACAAGACAAGAGTAATAATATCATGGATTTCTTAGAATCTAAGCATGGGGATTACAGAGGAAAATATAGTTTTAACAATTATCCTACTCAACCAGGTGCCATTGGAAGGATTTAGTGCATTACAAGGAATTTCAGGATCCCAGAAGTTTCAGATTCACAAGGCCTATGGCAGCCCTGATCATTTGCCTTCAGCACATACATGGTAAGCTTCCAAGTATTTTGATTTAGATAAGTTGTTGAAATTTCAGTTTGCTACATTTCCATCTGTTTGGCTTACTAGTTTGATTTTTCTAAATATATTTGTTCCCTAAATAAATCGTCTGTTGGTGTGTGTATGCAGCTTTAATCAATTAGATCTGCCAGAATATCCTTCGCAAGAACATTTAGAAGAAAGACTGCTGCTTGCTATTCATGAAGCTAACGAGGGATTCGGGTTTGGTTAAGGAATTGCTATGATTTTGATATATGATGATTGTAGATATTTCTTGTCAAGAAAATAATCTCTGAAAGGAAATTAGTTTATCAAAGTTCAGTCGAATGTCAAAGTTGATCCCTGTTGATATCTTGTACAGTATATTCATTATGACAAGTCATGGCAGTTTTTGTTTTGCCAATTTTCTGACTTCTGCCATTGCTATTTTTCCCCCAGTTCTTATGCGATCATCGACATATCAATTCCTTGGGAAACTAGGTTGAGCCGCCCCTAGCTGCCTTGCCCACTCCTCCCCTTAGAAAAAAAAAAGGCTACCAAGGAAAAAAAATCTGAAGATGTGGATAATCGTCTTTTTCATGCTTAAGTTATAACTTGACTGGGGGCTTTTGATTTTCCAGAGGTATCAATATTTTGATCGTATGAGTGTGAGTTTTTTAAACAAAGTAACTCAAATATCCCTTTTTTTTGAATGAATGAATAAATAAAATATCTTAGTTATTTTGAAGAAAAAATTGAGTTTGGATCATATGAAAGTTTACAGGAGAACACACCTCCCCCTTTCTCTCCCTCTCTTAAGTTACGCCGTATGAACTTCCAAGTTATATTTTTTTAAACCTACACCATCTATATTTGATATGAACTTCAAAGTTATATTTTCTTAAAAAGCCAGTTATTTTTGTTAAGTAGCAATTACATTAATGTAGACTTACATTGGAGAAAAATTTAAGAACATAGAACTGATTGAATTGTCATTTTTTTTCTAATTTCTATTCCTTTTACTGTTTTTTGGGATCCTATATATTCTTATTGTAAATAAAGAAAAATAAAACATGTGGTGGGTTAATAAAAGATGAAAAACTAACGAGTCTGATGCTGTTGCGGATATTTAATTTTTTTTTTTGGTTTGAGCCTTGAGGGGAATTTCTCATATTTAGTTTTAACACTCATGGAACCACAACTCCATTTTGTTGCCCTTTCCTGACGAGGAAAAAAAAAAAAGGTTCGACATATCTAATTCTCTAATTTTTTTTTTGTAAAATATATAATCGGTTCCACAGGCCCGATCGAACCTGCTATTTGGAGTTTGCTTGGGCCAACAGCCTTACCATGGTTTAGGGCCCCAAGTGTAGGGAAAAGATCCAAAAATAAACAAACTCAAGAGACATCGCACAAACGTGGCAATGCTAAAATTAACACCTCATGAGACATCGCACCAACGTGTCCAGGAAAGAGAAAACGAAGAAGAGACAGAGAGACGCACGCAGTTAGCCAGTTATGGAAGGAGAAGCAGAGCCAGGAAGGCATCAAATGTCCGCAGCTTCTCGTATGAGGAGAGGATGCTTATTCTTTGCCACTTCTTTACAAGAAAGCTTCCGCTATATCAAAGCCAGTTTTCTGGGTCAGGTTCGTCTTCTTTCCTATCGAAAATTACTTCTATATATATTGAAATTGTCAGAACTCGTAGAGCGGCGATGATCGCAGTTTATGCATGCAGGTGAAGAAATTGACGGCGAGAAATGAGAAGGAAGCTACTGAAGCTGATCTCTTGGCTTCAAAGATGCAGGTTGATGCAGCTGAAAAAGCTGAGGAGACCAAGAAGCGAATTGACAAATCCTCTTAAGCCTTTGCAGATTACTATGATTGTTTCCTGAATGTTTTGTATATCTATATATTGCTCTCTCCCCGGCTCATTTTTAAATGATTTTCATTGAGTTTATTTTTTAATAATTTTTTATTGGGAAATCTGAGGTGAATTTGGCTTTCAGATTAAAATTTTCAATCTTCTAAAATAAATTAATTTTGTTAGACCTAAATCTAGTTGGCAAACCCTACTCGCTCAAAACACACGACCTCCCTTCCTCTCCTGACAGTGTCGATTCTTCTTGCTCGCTGTCTCTCACACTCTCTTGAGTTTTTAAAGATTTTGAACAACATCGACCTTCCAACGGCATCTCATTTTCTATTTGTTTACGTAACATGCATCTCCTCTCTCGCATTTTGGCTATGAATAAGTGTTTGTTTGTTAAGAATTTATTTTATTTTTAAGTTTAAATTATACAAAATTTTTTAACTGATTAATCAGTCTCTTATTTTTTTTTCTCATTTTATTTCTCATTTCCACCAGGAATGACTTTGAGCAATTAAATCAACTAAGAATTATATATATATTATATAAATTTAATATATTATTTATTGATTTTTATATATTATTTTTTAATACAATTTAAATTTTTATATAAATTTCTGCGTAAAAAAAATGGAACTTACCAAACCATCTATAAGTTCTTGATATGGATCTCTAAATTTTTTTTTCCTCCTAGACCAATTGTAACATTGGTTGTTTGGGGGGGTGATTAGGACCGGTAGGCAGAGGAGCTTCGAGGCGTATGTAATCGTACATAACCCCATGCAGAGCACTGGTGTTTCTTGCTTGTGTGAGATATATGGTATTGTCTCCCTCCAATAGCTGAGGACCTTTTATGTCAATATTGAACAACCTATACAGCCCGTGAACACCGTGTCTTGCAATGGCATTGTCACTCCCTATTATCCCCGTGGTGAAGTGTGGTCGATCTTCATCTTCATCATTTACCCTCACCTATTGAGAAACCAAAAACCCACGCTTCTTTCAAACCAAAATCTCAAGCAAAACAAGTCTTTAAAGAGTATTTATAAACCAACTGTTAAAAGTGCTAATATATCCCTATAGAGAAGCATATCGGTTTCATGCTCATAAGGTGTGGCTCCAAATCCAGCTGAGAATGTACCTGTAGCTCGGACATGGTAGCAGAGGAGAGTGCAATTCGCAGTTTATAGATTCCAGTTTGATTGACATTGTTCATTTTGAATTTGATTTTCCATGTTGTCGATTTGAATGTGTTATCACCTGTTCTTCTGCGATGCAGGAGTACAGTAAATTAGGAGATAAGAATATATATACTAGAGAAATCGAAGTGAAAGTGAAAACCTGCAGCATGTTTCTCAAGATTGCACCTGTTTACATGAGCATAAAACCAATCTTTCCGATAGTTGCTAGTGCCAATCGTGTAAACCAAATCCCCATCTGGGTATAAATCTGCATATCTCTCCCACAATCCATATTGCCTAAACCTGAGAAACAAATTGGTTGGGGATGAGTTTGGACCTAAGAGAGGATGGAGTAAAGTCTCTGCTGGCAGGTTGGAGGACTAAATACGACGAACAATGAAACTTGAGTTGAGAGAAAAAGATCAAAAGTGGAAGAAAAGTGACCTGTCTGCTGGAAGATTTTTGTAAAGTTTGTTGATATACAACGGATTTGGATCAGGGATGTAGAATTCCGCAGCAGAACGATCAGGGTAGCCGATTTCCCACAATGTCGGACCGTCTCTTGGGGGCTCAAATACAAGATTGCCTAGTCCTATGCTACAGCCTGCATATTTCGTTGTTTATTTTCTTGATATTCTCTGGAAGTTTGTAGCTTATCTTTTTTTTCCTTAGAAAATTTAAATATTAATGACCTGGAGTTATGGTGATGGTGGATTCGTTTCGATAATCACCAATTAAACCTGGTACCCAAGCATAAACATTATAGTTGCCAGGCGAAACGTTAACGATTGAGAAGCTGCCTTTGCTGTCTGTTTTAGTCCAGAATTGGTAGCCCTGATAAGTAGTTAAAGCCAGAGTCAGTTTCTTGAAATCTTTGAACGTTCATAATATTATAATTGAATTTCACCAAAGAAAGCAAACCTTATTTTCTCTTTGGAAAGATCCAACCTCTCCAGGAGGAGCCAGACCGATATAAGCATCTTTCGCTGATATTTCTTCCTCATTCACGTACCTTTAGCAAAGGAAGTTTTAGACTATGATCCAGTGGAACTGAAAAAACTAGGCTCCAAATTCATGAGATGCAGATACTCATTAATGGTGACTTTGGGATACCTGTCCTGCACTACTAATCTGCCGTTTACGGTACCCCGTTGATCAGCCTGTGGAAAATTTTCTGAAGCTGGGAAAGTGTAGGGCCAGTTTTGAACTTCCTGCTTCATCTGTATGATCAACACCATAAAAAATTTCATTGATAATCAGGTCTTCTGTACTTGTGTCGGGACATGAGGAAGAAATTTAGACAAGGCAGATTTATGGTTAACCTGTCTTTTGGCATCATCCCAAAGCAGAGAAGCTACATTATTCCCATCTGAGGTAGAATTGACATAGATGAAAACAGGTCCAAAAACTTTCTTCCATGGCTCTCCTGCTCCAAATTTGATGACCAAATCCTCCCCTCCATAATGAGTACTCACAAACATCTGCGAAAAAATAATTGTCGGCATTACCATACGGTATCCATATATAAGTTCATATCCATATGAAGCTGGAACAGAAAAGTTTAATTCTCTGTCATATTGCTGTTTGACTTACAGCTAAAGTTGTTGGATTCACATGAGAGGTAAGGTCCTGTTTGATCGGTCCTCCAGTCCTAAACTCATTGCTGGGAGAAATCTGCCAGAAGCCTACTGGAGGTTCAAAACAGATAAATCCATGTACCAGATTATCTTTATTTTCGCACGAGTACTGATACTTGTCATCAACCTGTTCATGAAAGAACACAGAGAAGTAAACTAAATTAAGGTCCGTGTGCTAGAAAAATGAACAAATATGTACTGCAACTGTAAATGTTAAAAGTTTGATGAAGAACATTTAACAGCATTTCATATCAAAGTATCAAGTGTCATAGCTACTAGTTTTTTTTTTTGAAATAAGAACTGAGCAAGACAGCAAATACTTCTCCTTTAAATTCTGGTTCCACAGGATCAACAAGAAGCACTGCTTCTGGAAAAGCCAGTTCTTTGCCTCTTGGGGGTATTCTGTCATCTGGAAGGGGCATTTTCCTTTGCCTTTGATCCGATAAGGCCATGTAGCAAAACCTAGCTCCGGATTAAAAGAAGGTAAAATTTTTCTAATTTCAGTCCAGACTTTAACTCATTCAGGAAACTTATAATGCAAAGATGTTTGAGCTTAGACCGAAGAAATTGGCAGATATCATAGATGCTGGTAGAGAAGACTACCTTTCAATTGCAAGCATGAAAGCTATGTTAGAAACTTTTAAAGATATGCATCTGAATAGCAGCGGAAAAATAATATAGAAACATACCTTCAGCGATAGCCATAATTGTTCAAGTAAATTGAAAGATGTTCTCACCAACTTTGTAATCCACGACAGGAACCCTGGAGTCTTCTAGCCTATATCTATTGAAAGAAAATCCCCTCGACTGATGGATGTCACAGGCGGCATATATATAGATAGGCTAGGGACCCTCAGAGTAAATAGCGTACGCACGTGTTTCCGTCCATCAAGGAAACTAACTGGTATGCATAATCCAATCAAATATAGAATCCTTATCCTATCTAACTTCTCATTAATAGGAGACCTTAGTTACCTTAACCATTATGGTAACCTAATGTATGGGCCATACTTAAATCCCTAAGTAAATTAGGGATAATTGCTAACATTCTCCCACTTGGCCCATACATTGAAAGTTAGATAACCGCATTGAGTGACAAAACATAAACATGGCCATATAATAATGTAGTCACTCAAAAACTGTAAGATTATGCAAGATACTCAAAAGAAAATATGATACAAGAATCATGGCGGTCATGCTTCATAACAAACATTTCCTTCCATGTATTACTATGCATAACATTTTCTAATCAAGTGTAAAAACTTTATGAATGTACTTAATATAAGTATCATTCAGGGTCCACTTTATTGGATCTAATATAGATCACACTTTAATACATGAAAACCATATGCGCATAGTCATGTAAAACAAGAAAAAAAAAATAATTTGTCTAGACAAAATAATCAGAGAAAAGCAAGTCAAAATGAGCCACAAATTTCCATATGGGTTACATGATCCTGAAAAATAGTAGCTGGTAATCCTTTAGTCATAGGATCTGCCACCATCAAAGTGGTACTAATATGCTCAATTGACGAGCTTGCTTCTTGATATAATCTCCCGACCATCGGATACTTAATGTCTATGTGTTTTACTATGATCGCCACTCTTATTATTTTTGGAAAAGTATACAGCGACTAAGTTATCACAATAGACCCTTAATGGCCTTGAAATGGAATCAACTATAGAAAGGCCACTAATGAAGTTCTTTAACCATAATGCCTGTGATGTAGCTTCATAGCATGCAACAAACTCAGCTTCCATTGTGGATGTTGCAACAATGGTTTGCTTAACACTCTTCCAGGATATGGCCCCTCCAGCGAGAAGGAAAATATATCCTGAAGTAGATTTACCACTATCCTTACATCCACCTAAATCTGAGTCCGAATATCCAATCACCTCTAAGGAATCGGAATATTTGTATGTAAGCTTGAAATCCTTGGTTCCTTGCAAATATCTCAAAACCCTTTTACCAGACTTTCCAATGATCAAGACCAGGGGGTTGCTTTGATATCACGCAAGCATTCCCTACTTGCAAAAGCAATATCGGGTCTAGTGCGGACACATGCATACATAAGGCTTCCAACAAGAGAAGCATAAGGAATGCCTTTCATTTGCTCTAATTCCAATGCATTTTGAGGACATTGTTGTAGACTAAACTTGTCACCTTTTGCAATAGGTGTTGCAATAACAGAGCAGTTTTTCATTTCGAATCTTTCCAAAACCTTTTCAATGTAGGCCTTTTGAGATAATCCAAGTATCCTTTGGGATCTATCTCTGTGAATCTCTATGCCAAGGACATAAGAGGCTTCACCCATATCCTTCATTTCAAAGTTTTGAATAAGAAACTGCTTGGTGTCATGCAACAAACCTAAATCGCTACTTGCAAGCAATATATCATCTACATAAAGGACTAAGATAATATATTTGCTCCCACTTATCTTGAGGTATATACATTCATCAACAATGTTCTCCAGTAAATCCAGTATGAAGAAACAACGTTATGAAATTTAATATACCATTAGCGGGAAGCTTTGTTTAAGTCCATAAATAGATTTCTTTAGCTTGCAAACAAGGTGACTATTGTTATCTACAAAACCCTCTGGCTGACGCATGTATACCTCTTCTTCGAGATCCCCATTCAAAAATGTCTGTTTTCACATCCATTTGATGTAACTCTAAATCAAAATGAGCTACTAAAGCCATGATTATTCTTAATGAATCTTTCTTTGAGACTGGAGAGAAAGTTTCGTGGTAGTCAATGCCTTCTTTTTGAGTGAATCCCTTAGCTACAAGTCGGGCTTTATATCGTTCGATATTACTAGAAGAGTCTCTTTTGGTTTTGAAAACCCATTTGGATCCTATAGTAGAGGCTCCTTTTGGTAATTCCACAAGATCCCAAACTTTATTTTTAGCCATGGATTCCAACTCATCTTTCATGGCATCATACCAAAGTGTAGAATGCTCTCCACTCATGGCTCGTGAAAATGAATATGGATCATCCTTTATTCCAAGATTATATTCGACTCTTGGAGGTATACAACAAAATCATTAGAAATGGCTGGTTTCTTTATTCTTGTGGATCTCCTAACTCCCACTTGTTCATGCATTTACTGCTATGGGAGTAGTTAAAGTGGGTTGTTCAGTATGTGGTTACTGTAGAAGGTGGTAGATTTTGAAACTGTTGTTCTTCAACTAACTCATGAGAATTAGTTTGAAGTGTTGAAGTATAAAGGCACCACTGGGACAATAGGTGGTTCCTTTATTTCTTCAAGTTCCACCTTTTGTGGTAAACCACTCCCACTTTCTTCATGATATTCAAGAAATTTAGCATTTCTAGCTTCCAAAATTTTAGGAGTATGAGAGGGACAATAAAACTTAAAACCTTTGGAGTTAACTGCATAGCCTATAAAGTAACCGCTAGTTGTTCTTTTCGTCCAACTTCCTTAGTTGAGGATTATAAATCCTAACTTCAGTTGGACACCCCCCAAATGTGTAAATGTCTTAAACTAGGTTTCCATCCATTCCATAATTCAAAAGGAGTCTTAGGGGACAGCCTTGGATGGAACCCTATTTAAAATATACACGATAGTTTTTAAGGCTTCGCTCCATAAGGATAAAGGTAAACTTGATCCGATAATCATGCTTCTTACCATATCCATTAAAGTGCGGTTCCTTCTTTCAGCCCACACCATTTTGTTGTGGTGTTCTGGCATAGTATATTGAGTAATAATACCCTCACTTTCAAGGAACTCAACAAATGGACCTTTAGCTTGCCCTTTTTCACGTATACCTTCCATAGTATTCTCCACCCCCTATCGGATCTTATAATTTTGATCTTATTTTCTTTTTGTTTCTCTACTTACATTTTGAATACTTTAAAAGCATTGAGTGCTTGATTTTTCGAGACAGAAAATAGAGATACATATATCTTGAATAGTCATCAATAAAAGAGATAAAATATCTCTCACCATTCAAGCAAGGGGTAGGAAAAGGTCCACAGATATCTGTGTGTATTATTTCAAGTATTTGAGAACTTCTTTTGGCACCTTTAGAGGACTTGTTAGTCTGCTTTCCCTTTATGCAGTCCACACAAGTACCAAAGTCAGAAAAATCAAGAGATTTTAAAACTCCATCATTTACTAACCTCTTAATTCGGTCAATTGAAATATGACCTAATCTTTTGTGCCAAAGACTGGATGAGTTCTCATTGATAATACATCGTTTAGTGCCAATTTTCTTATCATGCAAGGTTAAAACATTGCATTCATATGTGGGGTCTATCTCAAATTTAAATAAATTTCCATCCAAAATTCCAAAACCAACAACTTTATTGTCTTTCAAAAGTTTCATAGAAGAAGAATGAAAAGAAATACAATATCTAATTTTTAAAAGTTTTGAAACAGAAACTAAATTTCTCGAAAAAGATGGAACATAAAAAGTATTTTCAAGATCTAATTGAAAACCATATTTTAAAATGAGCCTATAGGTCCCCACGCCTTCCACATGTGAACGCATCCTATTGCTGGAATAGATGTCTTGTTCACTTCCCATCGACTTCCTTAGATTCGAAAGCCCCTGCATAGTTTTGGCAATGTGAATTGTAGAACCGAATCAATCCACCATGTATTATCGAAACCTCGAGTAAAATTTGATTCATAACACACAAAATTGAGATTACCTTTCTTTTCGAGCCATTTCTTAAATTTCGAGGCAATCCTTCTTGAAGTGTCCCTTCTTTTTGCAAAAATGGCAAAGATCTTTGCTCTTGCCTTTTTTCTTCATAGGAACAACTTTGCCTTTCAGTGTCTTTCCTTTATCATGAGTTACAAGATGAACACTTTCAAGTAACTCATGTTTCAATCTCCCTTCCTCTTGAACACACATGGTCAAAAGTTCATTAATTGACCATTTTTTCCCTTATGTGTGTTATAGGAAATTTTGAGCGGACCATATTCAGTTGGAAGAGAATTGAGAATGAAATGCACAAGGAATGACTCGAGACATCTCAACTTCAAGGGCTTTAAGCTTAGCGACAATATCCCTCATTTCCATAATGTGCTCACGCACGGATCTCGCCTTTTATCAAGCATCATACTAGAAAGCTTCTTCATTAAGGTGCTTTGGGCTAAGGGCTTTGTCGAACTCACAAATTGGGCATCAATTGCCTCCATGTAAGATTTGACTTTAGTGCAATCAGGGATTGAACCCCTAATGCTTTTACTAATATGGGCTTTAATGAGCATTAAACTTATGCGATTAGATTTCGCCCACCGCTCATAAGCAATTTTAGCCTCTGGCATACTTGATTCCGTGGGAACGGGTGGTTCGTCCTCACGAAGTGCCAGATCCATATCCATGCACCCTAAAGTTAGAAGTACTTTATCTTTCCAGTCAGAGTAATTATCACCCGTAAGCATTGGAATACGAGCATTTTCATTAAATAATGCAGTAGGAAAAGCTGCAAAAACCAAGAATAAACACATAAGCTATAAAGTACAACCATCAGAAAAGAATCAACCAAGCTGATTCAATGTAAATTCTGGCCTTCCTGTGGGTAAAGGTTGCATCCCAAGCATAGAATTTACATTAACTTTATAATGAGACTAGTAAAATAGAAACACAGAAATAATCCACACCTGTGGGCATAGGAAAATTTCAAACTAAAGGTTTACCGTCTCATTCCGATTAATCTTAAAAAAATAGTTACCTCCCTGTGGGGATGAGTTACTATTTTAATAAGATAATTATACTTTATGAATGTCATTAAAATAATCACTAGCTTAAATGTAATTTATTTTACTTTACGTATCAAGTGCTTAAGATGCTATGGCTACTCATAAGTACATGATACGAAGAGAACTAATAAAAATGACATTCAAAATCTGAATAATCAACTTAATCAAAATGTTGATTTAATCCATATGGACATTTCATAAAAAGACTAAATAAGAATGTCCAATTGCCCTTATATCAAAACGAGCAATTTTGGTAATCAAACTTAATATTACCAAATTTTTATGTATTATTATCATTATTAATAAAAAAAAAACTAACCATTACTTAAAAGTTTTTTTTTTAAAATAATAATAATAATAAATAAATAAGGTAAAAGCAAAATCAGGAGAACTATTAGACTCCTAATAGGACAAAAAATAGTGAAGCATTCTGTAAAAAGAAATTGGCTTCATTAAGCCGAAAGGAAAATTTTTTTTTTTTATAACAATAAACGGCTTCAAGGCCGAACAATAAGAAACCAAAAGTCAAAGCTAAATCTTGATTCTGAAAAATTGTTGCAAAAGTAAAAGCCTGAAGAAGACAAAACTCAAAACCTTTTGCAACTCCAAATAAGACAAAAAACTAATGTCAGGTTTTTTTTTTTTTTAAACTTTGTTCAAAATCAAAAACCATATGACAGAAGGCAGACTCCGATTTCATCAACAAAAGTTCCCAAAAAAAAAATACATTCTTTGTAATTTTAATAACAAATTAAAATTACAATAACACATACGAATTATGAACTTCAAGTAAGAGAAGTTATTACATAATATATATACCAAACAACATGGCTAACGATGGCTCTGATACCACATGTTAGAAACTTTTAAAGATATGCATCTGAATAGCAGCGGAAAAATAATATAGAAACATACCTTCAGCGATAGCCATAATTGTTTAAGTAAATTGAAAGATGTTCTCACCAACTTTGTAATCCACGACGAGAACCCCTGAGTCTTCTAAACTTTATATCTATTGAAAGAAAATCCCCTCGATCGATGGATGTCACGAGCGGCATATATATAGATAGGCTAGGGACTCTCGAGTAAATAGCGTACGTACGTGTTTCAGTCCATCAAGAAACTAACTGGTATGCATAATCCAATCAAATATAGAATCCTTATCCTATCTAACTTCTCATTAATAGGAGACCTTAGTTACCTTAACCATTATGGTAACCTAATGTATGGGCCATACTTAAGTCCCTAAGTAAATTAGGGATAATTGCTAACAAGCTATTCTTGTTTCATTGAGGTTAAATGCAGGCATGTCATCTCTGTGTTCATATATGGCATAGGAGTAGAAGCCCGAACAACCACGGAGCATTATGAACCTAAAATAAATCAAAAGAGTAATCCATTCATAATTCAAGTTACTCCTGCATATGTTTTTTGGAAACCCAAGAACTGGTGATCTTTTCTACAATTCATAGGAATGTATCAGTTCTAATCCTATCTGTTTTAAAGAAATTATGTACCTTTTATCTATGCTTAACGGGGCATGTTCAACTTGAAATAAATGACTCCAGATTCTAGTGAATGAAACCTCTATTTGATCTTCATTTTCGACTATAACTTTAAAAGTTGTTCCGTCAATTCTGCACAGTAATTGAATCATGAGATCAAATTCACCGTGTGACTCAGCCACGAGCATGACGCCTTGAAGCATATTACAAGTAGCAAAATTCTTAAGGAGGGATGCATATGTTGAAAGCATGAGGAGAGAATGCATACCTATCAAATTTTCCTCTTGTTCCTGAGCTTCCAGTTTCACTCCAGTTTAGGTCCCAGAATCTGCAAATCAATGTATCACTACTTAATTCAACAAAATGCAGTAAATTGGCAGCAGGAAATTGAAAAAACACTTATGCTCAGACTTCCTTCAATATACTCGGATGTTATAGCAACACAATCATGTCATTACGCAAAGTAATGATCAAGAAACAGTACTGATTTTCTTTTCCTGGAATTGGTCCTGGGAGAACGTAGCACAAAATGGAGGCAGGTAAGGTTTCTGTGTAACATACCCTCCATTCAAGCTTGGATTATTAAGCTCGAGCAGATTGTCGATGCTGCCATATTTGATGCCTTGGATTAGTCCCTCTGGCTTTGTTAAAGTAAGTTGGAGTAGACCATTATCAATCACCACCTGCACAAGAAGAACATTTCAGGTAAGTCTAAAATTAGTAAAACTTGCAGAATAGTATTTTACAACTTTTGTTTCAGTGGAACACATACTTGATTATCTTGAACTAGCAGTTTCAGTGCTGCTGCCATTATCTACCCTCCTTTCTATTGTAATAAACTGCAATGCTTTCCTATGTGAAACTACATATAAAGAAGGGAGGAACACTTTGAACTTGTTTCGCTTTGATCAAGAGTTGGTTCCTTAAAGTAGACACAAGAGATGAAGATGTTACTCTTCTTCTTCCCTTATAATTTCAGGAAAGGAATCTTCTTACGACAAGGAACATCTCTTGAAATAGACAGCTTGTGCAAAGGTGGATTCTGAAAACATTTGCTAACAACCAACAACAACATTTAAACTACTGCGAGGCCAACCTGTGATATGCAATCTTATGTAACCACATATTCTCTAATCTTGGAAATTTTCTTGTGATTTTCTTGTTATACGCAAACTTTATTACAAAATTTATGCGTAGAAACGACATGTTGTGTATATGGACAACTCGGTTGGAAGAGCCAACTAACGATATTCTTGCCATACTAATATTTTGAGCAAGCTAAAATCTAAAGGAAAGTTGCAGTCGAGCATGATTTTCCTTGTTAAAAGGAGTAGAATTGAAACCAAGATCTTATCCAAAGTTTATCTCTTGATTCAGCCGGCGCAGTGATATTTGTTGAGGTTCCCTTGGATGTCTTCTTCTTTAAGCCATGATATAAGAGGAATGGGAGCATTTTTTCTTTGTACTGCATTTCTTGATCCACTTACAATCATTACACCAAGCTTCATGTAAAAGTTTTAGACATCTTGATTGATCAAAAGGGAAGTAATGAATAGGAATTTAATCTTAATAATGCGTGATTTTAAGTATATATATTATTATATTTGAACAGTTTCAAAAGATTGATATGATAACGTTATTATATTTGATTTTTTTAAATGTGTAAAATAAATAGATTATTTTTATTATTATTTTAAAAAAATCTAAAATATCTCCTAATGAGATTTATATTATTATATAATTTAAAGCATATTCTTTTTGGTGAAAAGGATATAGCGACTAAAAAATAATTTTTTATATTTTAATATTTTTATTTTGTTTAAAAATATATATTTTTATTTTTATAATAGAGTTTTCATTCAATTTTTTGAGAATATAAATATATATTATATTCTTTTAATTTGATATTTATCTAAATGCACATTTTTAGAAGCAAATTATCTTCATGACATGTTTCAATTCCAATATGAACAAAAAACAACATTTGAATTTTTATATAATTAAATTATCTTTCAAGAATTTAATAAATTCACCTTAAATAATGATATTTATGAATTGTATAATTCTGATATAATATTTTTTAATGTTATAATACTCTTGAAAAAAATGCAAAATATCAAAATATATAATTTTAATTAGAAAATAATAACATTGGGGGATGAGTGATAAGAGAAAAGGATGATTAAAAAGAAAGATAAAAAAAAGATTAACTTTTTTGGTATTCTTCTTTTATTTTTCCTGAGAAATCATATTCATTTCCCAAATCAAATATAATGAACCAAACACAGGAATTTAAATCTTGAGAATATGATTATTTTCTTTATTTATTTACTTTGGACAATCAAACGATCCGTAAGAAAAATTTTTAAAAATCCATACAAACATCCTCAGGGCTCAATAGATGAGGGGCCTTCCAGACGAATATAGTCATACATAATGCCCTGGAAAGGGCTGCTGCTGTTTGCTTGTGTTAAAAATATGGTATTTTCCCCTTGCACGAGCTCAGAACCAGGTAAATCAACGTTGAACAACCAGTATAATCCATGAATGCCGTGCCTGGCGATAGCATTATCAGCCCCAATCACTCCACTTGAAAACAAAGGAGGATTTGCTGCAGCATCATTGACTCGAACCTTAAATGTAATCTCAATATTTTAGTGTCTCATTTTGTTATAAAGCAATACAGATATCTCAGAAATGCATGAACATTAGAAATCAACCTGCAAGTCTGACTTTTGTGCAGATGCAAGTGCTATTCTCAACTTATAAGGCTTTTCCTGTTCCACTTTGTCAATCTTAAACTTTATTTGCCATGTTGTACTTTTATACTTGTTCTCACCTATTTTCCTGCACAGGAAAAAATGAAAATGTAGTTAAAGATTAATTATGATAAAAAATTAGTCTCTAGTTCTTTTTTTCTCTTCTTTGGGGGACAAAACCTATTCTTTTCCGAAATGTGCAACTCTAGTGGTAGGTTCTTGGGACCAAATGGATGAAGTCACCTGGTAACTTGAGCATAGAACCAGTCTTTCTTGTAGTCACTGGCACCAACTGTATAAACCAAGTCTTCACTAGGGTATAAGTCTGTGTATCTCTCCCACAGTCCATACTGCCTAAACCTGTATGAGCAGACAACCACTAAAAATGTGTCTTTGTTGGGGTACAAGTCTTCACAGGGTTCGTCGCACTGTGAACAGCTGGAAATCAGAAATTGGAGCTGATTGAATTGTTAAAGCACCACGGGGAATCACCTGTCTTGATCAACATAGAGATTGTTGAAATACTTGGTATCTGGAACAAAAAATTCGGCAGCAGAACGATCAGGGATGCCGATTTCCCACAACGTAGGACCATCTCTTGGAGACTGAAAGACAAGTTCCCCAACCTCAATACTGGAACCTGCTTTGCAACTTATGCCTATGATTACAATTATGTCCAAGCAACTCATAATTCCATTTAGAATTCAGGGAATCTGTTCGAGCACTTGGACCTCACCTGCATTTATAGTGATTTCAGCATCATATTTATAATCCCCAACAAATCCTGGCACCCATGCATAAAGATTATAGTTGCCGGGTCGAATATTGTTAATAGCAAACTTGCCATTTTTATCTGCTGTGCACCAGAATTGGTAGCCCTGTTCGAGTCATCAAACATGTTACAGTTTATTACTTATTTTGCTTCAGAATACTGTGTTACATCTCTTTTGCAGGGCTAACATGGTTTCTAGGAACGACATTAGGATTACCTTGCACTCTCTTTGCCAGGATCCTTCATTTCCTGGGGATGCCAAACCCACAAATGCATCTGTTGCAGGTGTATTATCCTTGCTAATATACCTAATTGTAATAAATATACACATTTCAGAAGCAAGGATGAAACTTTTGGGGGCGGAACATAGACTTATAGTTCACGTACCAGAGGGAAAGGGAGCCAAGGTAAGAAAGATCTGTACCTGTCTTGGATAACCAATTTACCACTAACTTTGCCTCTCTGATCTGACTTGGGGAATTCAGGAGAAGCAGGGAATGCATAAGGCCATGATTGGACTTCTTTATTCATCTGGAAATCAAAGAGAAAGTGTATACTCATTATACTTGTGAATTGATCCTAGCTACCTATCTTTCTTACAAAAGAATTTCTTGCTTCAGCTCCATAGCTTTGATGATCTGACCTGTTCTTTAGCATTATCCCAGAGGAAATTTGCTGTTGTTCCTTCTGGTCCGGAATTAAGACAGATACAAACGGGACCAAGAACTTTCTTCCACTCCTCTCCAGTGTCAAATTTCGCTATAAGATCCACTCCAGCATAATGTGAAGTTATAAATATCTGGTGCCAGAATATGCAGCTCTAATTAAAATCAGCAGTAACACAGTCTTCTCAAGAGTCTACCTACTGATTAGAAGTGTGAATGGTAGGACTATATCAAGTCTAATTAACATGAAAATATAAATGCTTTTGGATTACAGAAGTAAATGAGCGCATTACCATTAACAGTCATGACTAGAATAAATGCATAAAATTTCACTGGTGGTTAGGTTCTTACAGCAAGAGTAGTAGGATTCACATGGGAGGTGAGGTCTTGTTTGAGAGGTCCCCCAGTTCGAAATTCGTTGCTGGGAGTGATTAGCCAGAAGCCTACTGGTGGATCAAAAGAAATCCATCCATGCACCCGATTATCTTTGTTTTCGCATGAGTATTGATACTTATCATCGACCTGGACAAACAACAATGCATTGAAAAATCATCAAATTTCCTTGGGAAAGGCAGAAGTATGATCAATCCTACAAGTACCTCTCCTTTGAACTGTTCCTCTATTGGATTTACAAGGAGGACTGCTTCTGGATAGGCCAACTGTCGACCTCTTTCTGGTAGCCGATCCTCTGCATGAGGCATAAATCTCTGCCTAGTATCGGATATGGCCATGTACTGAAACCTGACAAAAAATGCTCAATTATTAATTACTACTATACCCGAGCAGCCAACTAGTGTTAATTCAAGCAAGTTATTTATGAGCATATAGTAGTTTATGCTCTCATATGCTCTTTGCTTCAATTAGCCTCTACATCTCTTGTAATAGAAGAGCCAATTCTCTTTTCTCAAGTTATTTGAACAGCTTATTTGAATGATAAACTGATGGAGTTACTTTTAAGAAGCTATATTACCAATGTGAGAAGCTCTTTTGAGAATAGAAAAAGTGGCGGAAATTTCTTACTTATCTTTATTAAGCATGAAGGCAATCCTGGTTGTATTAAGATTGAAACCAGGCATGTCCTTCAAGTGTTCAAAAATGGCATAGGAATAGAACCCTGAGAAGCCACGAAGAACTATGAATCTGCAATTATTAGATTATCATTTTCTTCATCTACCACAATCACAGTCAATTGTCATGCACAATGATAGGGGATATAGAATTTAGAGGACAGACCTTCTGTCTATAGACAAAGGAGCCTGTTTACCCTGCACTGAAGGACTCCAGGTTCTTGTGAATGAGAGCTCAACCTGCTCCTCATTTTCCACTATAACCTTTAGGCTTGTCCCTTCTATTCTGCATAACGACAACAAAGATTTTGATGTTGCTATCAGAGCTCAAGTTTTGAAATCCGAAAAACAAATGTGAATTTGCTTGTTGAGTTATGAAATAATAAACATGCAAAGAAAAACACAAATGATTTAGTAGTTCCCAACAGATTATTGCATTTGATTCTATTTCGTTATAGGAAAGGAGAAGCCAAGGTAGGCATACGTATCAAATGTTCCCCTTGTCCCTGGACTTCCTGCTTCACTCCAGTTAAGGTCCCAAAATCTGCTAATTATTCAAAGACAGCAAAAGTCAGTCCAGTTTCATTCAGCTGAGAGGGCATAACCTACAAGTTTGTTTGCCAAATCATATTTGGAATGCATTAATTTAGTTATCTCTAGTACAAGAGAAAATTATGCATCTTGCTTGGTTTTGTCTACTTCTCCGTCCAGAGAAATGCTAAATTTTTCTCAAACTTCTGTTCAGAAGCTGTATCAAAAGTCAAAAGAAATTGCCAGAAAAGCATACCCTCCATTCAAATCTTTGTTATGAAGTTCCAGCAAATTGTCGATTCCACCATACTTTATTCCCCTCAGAAGCCCCCCTGGATTTGTCAATGCGATTTGAACTATCCCATTATCTATGTCTACCTGAAAAAAGAACTCGGATATTATCATTACGATGTTGCCTTAACAGAAAAAGTATACCATACATATCTAAATCAAATAGCACAACACTTCAGCAGATATTATACAAGATTGTAGTGCTATCTCCTCTGGGCCAGTTCCATATCATAGGGTTACTATTACTAAAGAGAACAATTTCTTTCTTTGTAATTGATTTATGTAGAAAGCTTGAAGGTTCTTGAATCTTGATTCTGTCTTTAATTAAAGAGTAAAAGGGTTCTTCAGCACAACACCAAAACTACTATATTTCCGTTTTCTGGTTCATATCGATACATCATCACATTTGGCATTGAGAATTTAACCGAAGAGGAAAAGACGGAATATTCCTTACATGATCTTCCTGAATCTGCAAGGTCACTGCTGTGGCGGCCATGGCCTCAAAAACTGAAATGCAATATATCTCTCCCGTAACAGCTATTTCAACAAACAAAAAATCAAAACTGCGCGTTTATCTGAAACAACATAATCCCATTTGAGAACGGAAAATTTATGTCCATTAACAAGACATGCAATACAAATTGCAGATTCAAGAAACAAGAAAGGCCGACCGAAATAGCAAATCTGCCCGGGTGGACAAAATCAGCACCTTTGCAGAGTTTCTGAGAAGAAAAGTAACAAAAAATCAAGAACAAAAGTGGGGTTTCTTTACATCTACAGCATGATTTGCTGAATCCGATTGAAACCGAACCAAACTGATGGGGATCGATTAGAGTCTTATAGAAAGTGATATTCTAACGATTCTTGAAGCCATATCCTCAATGATCTTTTCAAAATTCGACAATTTTATTCACACGATTCTTTCCTTCACTTAAAAATATTGCACTTCTGTTGCTCCAACAAAAATAGTGGACTGATACAGAAAGTACATTTTAGGCTTTTATATTTGTCTTTTTTTCATTGTCACCTTTGGGACTTGTCTTTTATTCTGGTGTACGCATGCAGCCATGCACTCATTCTTGTTCCCACATAATTATTAGTTACTGACTTGACCTTTCATTTCAGTGCGGATACCCGTTTCCGTATCCCTCTCCCATCTTCCCTCCTTCCGCTATATCTAACTTCTATGATATAAAAAATTAAAAAGTATAAAATCTTGCGATAAATGAGGCAACTTTAAAATATTGTAGTGTGCCTTTTCATAGATTTGAGAGCGTGAGAGGCTTTTTGGTTGTTGAAACATCTTCCTTTTTTCTTTTCGGATATGATATTTTTATTTTAAAAAATTATTAATGAGTAAAATAATTCAGAAGAGCTCTTTCACGTGGTGCTTTTATAACAATTTGTTTAACTTTTTTTTAAAGTTAAAATCAAAATTCAAGGATAATTGAGGATTTTCTAGAAATAATTTTAACTTTTTTATCTTAAATCATTAAACATATTTAGATTTATAAAATTATCACTTTGTATCCCACTTCTTCCCTCATAAATAATTTATTTTTATAAAATTTAAAATAAAAAATCTCAAATCCAATCACTATCATATTCTAAATTAAAGCTTATATCTAATTCTTATTTAATTACCGACATACATCTCTATTTAATTACGGATGTAAACTTTTGAAGCAATTTAAAATGTCAATCTTTTTTTTATTCTCGAAGAAATGATTTGTGTTGTTATAATTAATAAATAAAACATAACTAAAAAATGACACGTTACTTCATAATATAAATTAAAAAAATATATTATGAATTCATCAAAATAAATCTATCTTTCCAATATAAAGAATCAGTCCATCAATCACTCCATAGTAATTCATTTGTTTAAAAATAAATAAATTACAAGTCGTGGAACATTACTTTTATTTGCCTTAAGTTATAGTTGCAAAACAGACCTTTTATCATTATTTCTTCGAAAGAAAAAAAGGAAAAAAGACCGGTCTTTATCATTATTATTTTTTATTTGTTTCCCTCCTTGCAAAACCATAATTGGTATGTGGTTCTGGAGAAACTTTATGGTGATAGGTATATAACTAGTTATTATCTTATAAGTTATACTCTGTCCAATTACACGAAGATACGTATACTGTAGATCCTATCATTATCACTTAATCATTCATCAATATAGGGACTCATAGTACACGTGGCTTCATGTGATTGGATAGAGTATAACTTATGGGATGCTACCATCATAAAATTTTTCGTGGTTCTGATATGATTTGACGCACCACTTTTTTTTTTTTTTTTGGTGAATATGATTAGACGCACCGCAATACCCAAGAATGACAATTCTAGTAAAGATTGAAATGATAACTCATCGAAGCTACAAGAAAAAAGCTTCATAAGTTTTCTTTTTCTTTTTCCTCGAAGCTACAAGAAAAAAAAAAACTTCATAAGTGAAATATTATAAGAAACGTAGACTAACCAAAATTTAAAAAACACAAAGAAAAATCTTCCACAAATAATTACAAGATCCTAAGCATTTTTTTAAGGCAGGATCATAAGCATCTTTTAGATATTATAAAATTAATATTAAATATTCTCACAATATTTCATCCAATTAATGATTAACTTCAACGAGTCACCTCTTTGTAATTATTAATTATCACCGAATTATTTAAAATTTTAGAATATTATACCGTGCAATAATAATAGTATCAAAATATATTTATTTATATTACTTAAAAAATTTATCAATATTAATAGTACACTATTGTTTTTCAAAAAAATAAAGTAATACACTACTAGAACACAGTCCTAAGAAAGAGGTGGTCCTTCTAGACGGATATAATCATACATGAGTCCCTGGAAAGGGCTGGTGGCATTAGCCTGAATCAAATAAATTGTGTTCTTCCCAGGAAGAAGGAGTGTGCTCTGTATATCCACGTTGAACAGCCAATAAAGACCATGAATCCCATGTCTTGCTATTGCGTTGTCCTTCCCTATTAGTCCGCTAGAAAATACAGGCGTCTCTGTCTTTTGGTCATTTACTCTAACCTCCAAAATGGCGAGATTTGCAGACGCCAGAGCCAACCTCAATTTGTAGATGCTGCCATTCTTGATTTCTTCAAGTTTGAACTTTATCTGCCATGTCGTGGCTTCATATGTCTTCTCATCCTTTTTCCTAATTATAAAGTATTAAAGAAATATCGTAATTCTTCAATTGACTTTTGGGCTTTAAAATCAAATCTTGTTCAGTGTTCTACCTGGTGACATGAGCAAAGAACCAGTCTTTCTTGAAGTCACTCTCACCAATGGTATAGGCCAAGTCATCTTGAGGGTACAACTCTGCATATCTCTCCCACAACCCATACTGCCTAAACCTAAAAGTTCGACATATAAAAAGGATCAAGAATCTTAATCACGTACGACAATTGTGTATATATGTTGTATTTTCTTGGATGCAAGAAATGAAAGCTACCTATCAGGATGATTAATGAAAAGTTTGTTGACATAGTTTGGATTAGGATCTGGAATGTAGAATTCTCTTGCAGAACGATCAGGAATGCCGATCTCCCAGAGTGTTGGTCCATCTCTTGGAGGCTCAAATTCAAGATCTCCCACATCAATTTGACACCCTGATAGTATTACATGTTACTGAATGAAGAAAATATGAAAATCAAATTTGGGATTTCTTGAGGATTACAAGACCTGAGGTTATAGTGATGCCAAGGTCACTCTTGTAATCTCCAATGAAGCCAGGGGCCCATGCATAAAGATTGTAGTATCCGGTACGTACGTTGTTGATGGAGAAGCAACCATCCACATCAACCCTTGTCCAAAATTGGTAATTCTGTTTAAAATTGAAAATTATTAGGAAATATAATACAACACAAAGAATTATTATATGCTTTCTTTTTCCTCATTTTTTACGTTACCTTGACTTCTGTTTGCCAGGATCCGACATCCCCTGGTAGAGCTAATCCCACATGAGCACCACTTGCAACTTTAGAATCCTCAATAATGAACCTAAAATAGTAACATAATACCTCATTAGTCTTATTAAACTTACTTTGAATAATACACATGTGATGGATGTTTTTTTTTTAAAGATGTGATGGATGGTAATGTTGAGTAAAAAGTTACAATTATTAAAGGAGAAAATTATAGGATACCTAGAATGTGTCAAAATCACCAAGTAGAAAAAAAAAAGAAAAAGAAAAAGATGTAACAAATTAAACTTTCATCACAATAATTTGTACTATATATACTATACTAAAAGTATGGGTAAGGATCATGAAAATAAACTTGTATATTTCTTTCTTTTTTTTATGTCTTAAAATGCCATTTAATAAAATTATTTTTTTATTTTTTTGAAATATATTATTATCATTTGATGATCTTTGATATATCTGTAACAATTATTTGCAAGTTACATAGAAACAAAAAGTTGTGAATTATGTTAAATATATATAACTTAAAAAATTAAAGAGAGAAATAAGTTGTTAAAAAATAGTATCAAAGATAGGGATCTTATTGTTATAAGCAATTATCAAATTCTTTTTTCTTTCCCTTTCTGCTTAGTGTAATTTCAAATGAGTATGTATGCCTCTCAAATTGTAACTAAATTATGTGTTCACAAATTTTACAAAATCAATAGGAATGACTTGAATTTTTTTTAAAAAAAGTATTTGAAAAGTGAAAAAATACTTTATCGTAATAGAATAGTGGTCATGGTAGTAAATTAGAAATAAGAGAGATAAGAACCTATATTACTTTGATTTTTTTTTTTTTTTTGAAGAGAGGGGAACAACCCCTAAATTCATTTCAGCCATTTCAAGTTGTACAATGGACAAGAGTGGTGGGGGAACTTCTTCTAACCAAGCATGGAAACCATGTAAAGGGCAGGCTAAGTCAGCTAACTTATGAGCTACTCTGTTGGTTTTTCTACTAATATGTTGGGAGCATGGATAGAATTTGACACACAAATTCTTATTACTTTATCACTTTGAGAGTGAGATGATTTAATAAAAATTATTTGAAATTTATATTAAAAATAATAAAATTTATATGAATTGTGATGGTAAAACGAACAATTAATTTGAGTAAGTATTTATAATTTAAAAATATTTATATTTTAAAAAAATATAAACTGAAGGAATTTATTTTTAAAAATTTTGTCACGACGCAAATGAATAGTGCTAGTTCAATTTTAAATGAAACAAGATTGAGGTCAATTAAATATAAGAATAAAAAAGTACCTGTCTCGAATTAATAATCTCCCACAAACATTACCACGTTCTTCTGAAGTTGGAAAATCATCTGATGCTGGAAAACTGTAAGGCCAGCTTTCTACTTCTATCATCATCTGTTCAAATATAGATGTCTCAATGGCATGATATGTTTTATATTTCTTTCTTCCGGAATTATATTTTTATACTGTATTTGATTTTGAATAAAAGAATGCACATTATTAATTACAGAAAAAGGTAAAATCACAATAATGATTTATGTGTTGAGAAAAAATAATTCAATAAGACAAAACATATGTTTTTCATATTTATTTTTGCAAATTGCCTTATGAGATGGAAAAGACAATTTAATTTGATACAAATAAGGAATTGAACCTGCTCTTTGGCATCCTCCCAGAGCGAAAGAGGGTCCTCTCCTTGGGAAGCAAAATTCAAATACATAAAAATTGGTCCAAAAACTTTCTTCCAAGCTTCGTCTTTTCCAAATTTAGGCACCAAATCCTCTCCTCCATAGTGAGCACTAAGGAACATCTGGAAAAATACATCAAATTTTTTGTTCAGCACTAAAGGAAATTTACAAGTTAATTAGTTCTAATTATTTTATGAATTTTATCTTTTAATTAGGAGTAGTGCACGTGAAACGATTATGTGTCGGTAATAGAATCTCGTTGGTATAATAAAATTATTATCATATTCACGAATTTAATGCACAAGAAAGAGAAATAATTGTTTATATTTGACAAGAAATTGAAAGGTATATTGTTTCTATATTCTAAGAATTAATGAAATAGTAAATTGAAGGAAAATGGGAATACTTACAGCCAGGTTGGTGGGACCAACATGAGAAGTAAGATTTTGTTTAAGGGGTCCACCGGATCGGAACTCATCGCTTGGTGTGATTTGCCAGAAGCCCACGGGTGGATCCATGCAAATCCATCCATGGACCTTGAGGTCTTTATCTTCACATGAGTATTGATACTTGTCATCTATCTGTTCCAGAAATGGATTGGAAGTTCCTGTATTTGGTAATTATCCAAGGAAATGGAAATGGAGAATCATATGTAACCAGTTGTTAGTCGATTGAAAATTTTTATCATTCATAGCCAGTATAGAGACCATACTTTTTCGACGATAACAAGAATTAAAGGTGTAGCAGAAGCAGCTTAGCACCTCTCCTTTAAATTCAGGTTCAATGGGATTAACAAGGAGGACGGCTTCAGGGTAGGCAAGGGGTTGTCCTCTTCCAGGAAGCCTATCGTCAGGCAAGGGCATGAACCTCTGCCTGTTATCTGCCACGGCCATGTAATGAAACCTACGTTAATTTGTTCAAAATCTCATTATTCCAGAGATTATCCTTTTCTACACACAAAAGCAGATTGACATCTGTTACAGTGAGTTTCTTTACTTGTCTTTTCTGAGCTTGAATGCAATTCTTGTTTCGTCGAGGTTGAAACCAGGCCATCCTTCCAAGTGTTCATAGATACCGTAGGAATAGAAGCCTGAAGAACCACGCAGCATTATGAACCTATTAATGATCGAACAATGACAACCTTAGTCTTCTCTGTCCCCAATATCTCTGCACTGAGTGTAAAAGTGAGTTGCAGACAGACGCAAACACGAACCTTTTGTCTATGTTCAGTGGTGCAAGCTTGCCCTCTAGGGAGCTACCCCATGTTCTAGAAAATGAAAGCTCTACTTGCTTCTCAGTCTCCACAACAACCTTAAATGCCGTCCCTTGGATCCTGCATGAGTTTTTTTTTTTGTTTTTGGGGGGGGGGGGGGGGGGTGTTCGTGTTTAGCGTTTGAGGTGTTATAGTGGTCTTGCATTAACTAGCCAGCGGCTGCCGGCCGGAGAAGAACATACCTCTCAAATGTTCCCGTTGTTCCCGTACTGCCTGCTGGGCTCCAAACAAGGTCCCAATAACCTCTATTTGCTTCTTCATTGAGAACTTCAAGCAGATTATCGATACCGTTGTAACTTACTCGGGTCACAATGCCATCAGGATTTGATATTGTAACTTGAAGAATACCATTATCCATTACCACCTGCAGAGTTTAAGATTCAAAATTAGCATATGAGCTAGGAACCTTTGGGAATAAGTTATATGAACCAGAAAACAGCACGAATGTTAGATTACATGTCGATCTCCAATGTCTAATTTCACTGCCAAATGAGGCATTCTTCCTGTTTCTGCTGCTGTCTTCTTTGATTTCTGCAACAAGAAGTGCTTAATCTTTGTAGTTCTGATGGAAGCTTTCTTCCACGAAAAACAAGACTTTTGTATGTATTTGCCTGATTGATTCTCTCAGACTTACCTTTCAATGTTTCGGACCGACTAAAATAAGTATGGGGGAGGTAATGATGACTTACAATCTGGGCTTTTCTTGAACTAGGAAAAAGCCAAAAAAAAAGTAGTACTCTATATAGTTATTTAGGTTTATAAGCTCTCTTGACTTAATCGTCACCGCTGGTTTGGTGTGTTGGATATAGCTTTCGAGAATAGCTTTATACGGCCGACACTTCTGAAGTGCTTACAAGTGAAGGAGTCATTGACCGTTGTGCGGCACCAAACGTTTGGTACTTTTCCTTTTCTACGCAGTTTCTTGTGCTGAGACTCAATACGTCCCCAGTTAATTTTAGCTCTATACTGCAGTAGAAGTCCATGAAAATAAATGCTTGCACCAGTGAAAGTAAACACTAACACGTAGCAGTGGTGGTTATTTAGATGTATGCACGAACTGAGCACTTATATTGGTACATGTATTTGCTGCTTTTATCAGTTAAAAACATTTTGAGGAATACCGAACTTCGAGTTATTTAAGGAAGAAATATGTGTGAAAAAAAAAGACGCGTGCATTTTGAAAGTAATAATATGTACGGCTAAGAATGATTCACAAGAAACAATAAAATACTCGGGAATCCTTTAATGATTTTGGATTTGCATATAATACTAATTATTATAAGATTTTATAAATTAAAATTTTTATCTTGAACTCAACTGTTTAATTCGTCAATCCTATATATCTCTATTCTTTCAATGTGCTTTCGGTGCTAAATCATGGGAGATACCATCTCGTTTATGATGGAGTATCCTATGTTAACCGAGTATGACATTCCCTACATTGGATGAAGGGTTCCTTGGAGCAAGTAGAAGGAGACTTTCCGGTCATGACATAGTTGGGTCTCGGATCCCAGTGGATCATGTAATTTAAAGCTTCAAAATGCCAAATATGCCTGTGCTGTTTTCATTCATCAAACATGGCAAAAGAAAGAATGGTTTTCATCCACTTTTATGCACTACGATTTTGTACTTATCAGCGGCAATTTCTCGCAGTTGAACAATCAAACAACTGATACAAAATGGTTTCAAACATTTTATTTTATTAATATGTTTAATATGGAACAGAAAACAATCAAAGAACTGATTTCGTCTCCGTGGTTTATGAAAGAAAGATACTCAGGAACCTAATTAGGGGGAGCTTCAAGACGTATATAGTCATACATAATTCCCTGGAAAGGACTTTGATTCCTTGGCTGAGTTAAATAGAAGGTATTGTCTCCATGCACCAGCAGATTGCCTGGTATTTCCACATTGTATAGCCAATATAGTCCATGAATTCCATGCCTGGCAATTGAGTTATCCCTTCCAATTAGTCCAGTGGTGAAGAAAGGTCGGGTTGTGTTTGGATTGTTGACTCGAACCTACGAGAAAAGGATTTGGATGAGGCTGATGTAAATATTTGTACAAGTTTTGAACTACATAAAAGTTAACATCAGCACAATACCTGCAATTCAGCAAGGGAAGCAGATGCAAGGGCAATGCGCAAGTTATAGATTCCATCGGACTTAACATATTCAAGTTTGAACTTGATCTGCCACGTTGTCCCCTGATATGTATTGTCCTCTTTTTTCCTGTAACCAGTGAAGTTTCATAATTGACTGAGAACACCAAAAATTGTAACTCAATAACAAACATCAACCAAACCCAATGGGAGACCGATGATCCTTTTATGCAAGACAGGACATTTTCTGATTAGACTTTCTAGTGACTAGTTGTAGTTTGGCCAAGTCAATTAGGAAATGTCTTCCGCAGCTTTTGTTTAAAATACTGAGAACAGTGAATATACAATGATCATTTTTCTGCAACCTGTTGATGCTGAGCATGAGATTGAATGAGTGCCAAAGCAATGATTAGAATCACCTGGGGACCTGAGCAAAAAACCAATCTTTCTGATAATCACTCTCTCCAATTTTATATACCAAGTCTCCATCTTTATATATCTCCGCATATCTTTCCCATAGCCCATATTGCCTGTATCTGTTATTAAAAAATTCAAGAACTAACACTGTGAGTGTTTCCATAATTTCGTTATGGTTACAGAACTTTAAGCCTAGGAACAAGTAAATCCTTGTGAATGTTGAAACACAGCAACCTTTCGGGGTGATTGACAAACAATTTGTTGATATACTTTGGGTTTGGATCAGGAACATAGAACTCTGCAGCTGAGCGATCTGGGATGCCAATTTCCCACAATGTCGGCCCATCTCTAGGAGGCTGATATACAATCTCGCTTACATCCATACTACAGCCTGTCTCACATATTATCCAAACTAATCAGGTTCTTTGAAATGAAGATAACAGTGATTATATCCACAAACAAAATTCCAGAAATAGGACCTGGGGTTATGGTAATGAGAGTGTCATTATGATAGTCTCCAACAAATCCAGGGGCCCAAGCATAGAGATTATAGTCACCAGTGCGTACATTGTTGATAGAGAAATAACCCTGCTCATCTGCTTTAGTCCAAAACTGATAATCCTGAGAGCACCAGAAGACTTCATAACCAATATACTCTTGGGTCTTCATTCAAATTTTCAGTTGGCTTCATTAATTGTACATAAATCTGTGAATATTTCATTTATTCAAACTAACCTTGCACTCTCTTTGCCAGGATCCAACGTCCCCAGGTGGGGCCAACCCGACATATGCACCATTTGCTGGCATATAGTCACTAGAAATGTAACTAGGCCAGGGGAGTAAAAAATGATTTAGTAATATCCATTTTCGATTGAAGGAAAAAACGAGTTACAGAATTTTACAAAAATAAGCAAACAAGTAAAGAAAAAAAAAATTGCAAGTCCTATGTAGTCATTTTCACCTATCTCGCACCAAAAGCTGACCACTGATATTCCCCCGCTGATCAGATGATGGGAAATCATCTGAGGCTGAAAAACTATAAGGCCAGCTTTGAACTTCAACCAACATCTGAAATAGAGAAAAGTTACTCCACTTCCTTAGTATGATGGCTATCTATTCTTAAAAGGTGTTCATAGAGTTGGAACAATTTTTCAAAATAAAATTCTTTTGCTGCAAAACCTGATTCTTGGCATCCCTCCATAGTGTAAATGGATCCTCCCCCTCCATCACAGAGTTAAGATATATGGAAACTGGGCCAAAAACCTTTTTCCATGGTTCTCCCTGTTCAAACTTAGGCGCTAGATCATCTCCAGCATAATGGGAACTGAGAAACATCTGAATTACCATCCAACCTTATCAGACAATGTCATTTTGTGTAAATGGAAAGGCTCAGAACTTCAAGGCATAAATTAACAAATTGATCAATAATTATGAACTAGCAATATGCTCACTGCTAAAATTCAGTTAAAATTTGATAATCATGCCAACACTTACAGCAAGGGTTGTGGGGCCCACGTGGGAGGAAAGGTTCTGCTTCACTGGCCCACCAGACCGAAATTCATCACTGGCCATAATTTGCCAGAACCCAATAGGTGGGTCTAGAGAGATCCATCCATGGACTCGAAGATCTTTGTTATCACATGAATACTGATACTTGTCATCCACCTGCAATGTATGAAACACGTCATGAAAAGAGAGTAAATTATTTGCAAATTAAATGTTGCAAATGTCTGTGAATCATAAAAGGGAAAATACAACTTCTCTTCATATTTGAATAGTCTGAAGTTGTTCTGCTGCTTTTAAAATAACCAAATATGAGATGCCAGTGATGATTTGCTTCACTAAGTTTCATTGGGGAGGAATTATGGAAGGGAAAAGAGCAGAAGTAAATGTGGGAGGAAATAGTTTTTGCTTGCGTCCTTTGTTTAGGACAGAAATGGGGAGGAAAACTAAATTAGGGAGGATATCTCTCCCTTCCACGTTATAATTTCTTCCCCACAAAAATTGGAGGGGTTGAGAGACTAAGTTTCAGCATTCATGACAACATTGACTCACTTTTTAGTTTCAAAAGTTAAATAACATAGAGTAAGGACAAAAAGGAAAACTAAATAATTATTTCTCTTTCAATGCTCCTCTCGCTTCCTCTCCTTTCCCCGGGATACCAAATAAAAGCAAGTCAAAAGAAGCAGTTCCCCCATGTGAAGTACTTGTCCCCCTCCCCTCCCCTCCCCTCCCCCTGCACAAGCAGACAATGCCTTAGGATCAGTTAATGGCGGATTATCTTCGTATAGTACAATAAGTTCCTTTTAAAGAAACCTGCAACTGGCAAATTGAAATGAAGTAAATAACAACAGAAGCTACCTCTCCTTTGAACTGAGGCTCTACAGGATTTACAAGGAGGACTGCTTCTGGATAGCTAAGTGGCTGGCCTCTTCCAGGTAACCTGTCATCTGGTAGAGGCATAAACCTTTGTCGATTGTCTGATACAGCCATATAATGAAACCTGTACAGACCAAATACAGTAATTCTATATTTAAGGTCTTAGTTTTTTAAGTAGGATTTTTCTTGTAGAAATGGAAAATAAAGCAAGTTGAAGTATGTTTTACTGTCTATACTGGCAATGTTATGAAATCTGTCTCTCCCAAGTCCTAGTGCTCCTAAAGGATATTACTTGCAGAGTAATTAACTAAAGAATATTGCCAGTGTAATCAGCATGAAAGTACTTTTACTTGTCTTTTCTGAGCTTGAATGCTATCCGGGTTTCACCAAGGCTGAAAGCAGGCCATTCTGTTGAACCAACATGTTCATAAATTGCATAGGAGTAGAAGCCCGAGCAACCACGGAGTAGAACAAACCTACAAATGATTGCCATCGTACTTAAGAAGAAGGAACTTTTTATGGATTTCCATTTATAAAATCCACAGACTGATTCTGAAGAACCTTTTATCTATGTTTAGTGGAA
The DNA here is from genome assembly GCA_030512225.1 of Rauvolfia tetraphylla. Classification (NCBI taxonomy): domain Eukaryota; kingdom Viridiplantae; phylum Streptophyta; class Magnoliopsida; order Gentianales; family Apocynaceae; genus Rauvolfia; species Rauvolfia tetraphylla. The sequence continues at coordinate 4,501,568 of JAJQKT010000058.1, read as the reverse complement.
CCAGCTTGCCCTGAAGGGAGGGATCCCATGGTCTTGAGAACGATAACTCCACCTGTTCCTCTGTTTCCTTTATAACCTTAAAATCTGTTGCTTTTATCCTACGAAGTGCTCAGCTCTTTGAATAAAAAGGATCTTTGTTATGTAGAAAAAGAGAGAGAGACTAATTCAATTAATAAAATTATAGCACAAGAACTTACACTTCAAACACTCCTGCTCTACCAATTCCGTCTAATGCATTCCAGACTACATCCCAGTACCTAGACATCATATTACAAGGAGACTCTGCAGTTATGGCATTAAATTTACAACTGCAACTTCCGACCAATGTTGATTTCCTAATGATTGGGATAAGCAACTAGCAATTCTTCACAATGACGAGAAAACTTTTAACTCACACAAGCACAAATAAAAGAAATTTATCTCAATTACCCTCTATTGGATTCGTCATTTAGGATTTCGAGCAAATTGTCAACACCATTATAACGTATCCCTGTAACAATTCCCTCTGGCTTTGATAGTGTGACTTGAACTATGCCGTTGTCCAACACCACCTGAAGGTTTCAATGTCTATGTTATTCATGTAGCAGAAGCCAAAGGGAAAACATGACAGTAGATCCAACTAAAATAAAGAACTTTACTTTCTAGATCTAAGTTTATATTTTCTTCAAATGTTCAAAATCTTGGACCCAAGTCAGAAAAGTGGAGGGAAAATATTCTTTTTCTTTTCTTGTTCATGTAGTTTCCTTTATGCAGAAATATTTACTTTGTAACAAAACACACATATTGATCATCTATACATTACATAGGTGCTTAAGTGTTTTGACAATTATTGAGCACAAAATATTTCATCCAAGACAGGAAACAGAAGAGACAATATAAAAAGGGGAAAACAGAAAAATAAACAAATAAAGGATGAGGCAAAAGTTAGCACAAAGGCATGAACTTAGAGAAGATAAGCATGCAGCAAATACATTCTAAGGTCGTATGATAATTTAGGCCCCTGTCTTGGATGGCTATAGAATGCAAATCTCTGTATGTAGGTAAGCTATTATATTCCAGCTTGTCAATTTAGAACTGCTATTTTTCCTTAGCATAGACAAATAGCCGTTAGAACATGACAATGAGGTAACAGCAGAAAGGAGCTTCCTCTCTAAACTTTGCACACAAAGAGATAAAGGATCAAATAGACAAGGTTTTACATGGTGATCTTGAATAAGCAACTGCACCCCAATAGGAGACATTGGTCCTTTATGGCTCGCACTTCCTATACAACAATAGATCAAGTCCAGATTACAAGAAAGTGGTAATAATGTATGATTAGTAACTTTCTCAACTGCTAATGATGCCCCAAATGAATTGCCAAGCATATCTTACCTTACCTCTCTACTGAATCAGAATATGGGAATGGAAATCTGAAGACGATATTATTGTTCTAAGCCAGAGTCAGCTTTTCATCAACTAGTCGGAGAGAGAGATAGAGAGAGAGAATTGTAGATTTATATAACTTTAACTTTGTTAATCTCTTTACTTATGCACCACCAACTATTGGTTACTAGATATAGCTTGCAAGAAATGCTACAAGAAAAGCCACAAGCAAAGCCATTGAACAGTGGTATTTTCTGATCTAGATTTACTCTTTTGGAGTTATTAAGAAGTCAAAACTTTTGTTTGCCTGATTATGGCTTGCTGTAGTATGTTTGTGACCAGAGATGCTTCAAACCATTGAATGAACAGGTCTATGACCCTGGATTAAGCTTCTCCTGGCATTTGCTTGATGACTGCTAGACAATATGTCAAACCTAAATACATTGTACTAGAGTATGCCCAATATTCAAATCTTATATCCACCTACCTTCTCTTCTTTTTCTAAGGAATAACCTGTAATCTCAGAAAAAAGAATGATGGTAAAAGTTACTCAACTCCTGTGAAGACATAATTTACAAACGATTAAAAAAATCCAGTCCTTACTGCTAAACATTATTACAATTGTAGGAATTTATCTGGAAGACAGAATAGGAAATTGCTCCATTTTTAAGATGAATATTTAGACTATGGACTTGGAAGTTCAAAATCTGCCAGCTTCAACATAATCAAAACCGAGGCTGTAATACAGTTCTACTTGTCATCTTGGTCAAAGAGAACGGAAAATAGGAAAAGACCATCAACATGATCAGCGGAACATGGTCAAGCGAAATAAGCAATACTGGAGGTGTTAGATTAACGCATCTGCCTCTGGATTTGAAGAACACTTGCGAAAAAGCCCATTGTAAGTTCAAATTATAATTCTGGCGAAACTATGACTATCTTAATCTTGAATATTCATGAAGAAATTACACAGTTGAAGATTAATCTAATTCAGTCAGACGCGATATTGGTACAATTACACTAATACAACTCTTCCTAAGTTCATAATCCCTTTACTTATGAATCTCTGTCAATATCAAACAAATTTTCTCTAGTCAAAACAGCAAGAGCAACAGCATTCTGACAAAGATTTCTACATTTTAACTTTCAAGAAACTGCCATAAACAATCTAGCAATGATGACAATTATCCTTGTCTTAACTTTGAAGGGATCGAACTTAGAAAGAGTACACATACCTCCATCGTTGGCACAAGTGCAAATGTATTTTACTATATTCTTCAAACCACCCATATCTTGCTTTATCTTTGAACTGTCGGCTACTATGAAAAGTTTATAGTACTACTACTATACACCATCAAAACATCGTAATCACGCACCAGCAACCTTTCCGCCACTAACAACTTTCCCATTTTTATCTTATCGTGAATGCAAGGGACCCTTTTCACCCATCACATACCATCAAGACCACCGCCAACCACCTGTTTTGCGCCACTCTTGTGTCCGCTGCAACTGCCCTTTAGTCCAGTGTCATTAACGTGGTATACAAACTCTTCCTTTCTACGTATAGTATGCAAAAATTTGAGTTTAAGATTCATTGCCGATCCTTCTCAAGAAAAGTGGCACTTTATCAATACCAGAAAGAGGGGATTTTGTTGTTTGGAGTGCCAAGATTTTGGTGGAAATATTGGGATTGTCTCAGGTGCGCTTTAGGAAGTTTATTTGATGGTGTAGTAAAATTCATTTGTGTGGGTAATTACGACCATTATTTTTTATAGGTTGTCACCATTTCACATGTGAGTGGGTCTGCCTAATGGGTACTTTGTATGCTTAATTTGTTCATATGAAATCAAGGAGGACAGTTAAAGAGTGAATTTAGTGAATCGTAGAATTGTTATATTTGAAAACTATTTTGATTCATAACTAATTTAGTTTTGAAAAGTGGGGTGAATGGAGAAAAGGCACAAATACGAAAGTACGAACTAGTTTGATGTGAGATGGAGGGAGGGAAAGAATAGGGGAGAGGTAGAAGAAAGTTTCTAACCTCATCTAGCATGGAATACAAATTCTTTCAACCAAGTATTGGCTTTCGTCTCCCACCTCCCCACCCCTTTTCCTCCCTCCTTTCATAATATAAAATTTTTTTTAACCTTTTTACATAAATTAAAAATAAAAAATAAAAAATATTTCTTTTATTATATCTTTAATTAATTATAAAATAATTATAATATTAATAAGAATAATTTTAAAAAATTAATAATTAAATTTTATTAAAAAATCAAATATTTCAAGAAGGAAAAAAAACTAAAAAACTTTAAATTTTTGAACAGAAGTATATCAAATTTGGAAAGGGGTAGAGAGTAAAGTGAGCCAAGGCCTTTTTGTGCATTGTGATTTGCTTCCACTCTCTTCTTCTTCCTCAATAGATGAAAAGGAGAAGAGAGGCATTCACGCTCACTTTTCCTTTTCTCTCCACGTACACCCCAAACTGATCTTGCAGGCCATTCTTGAACTTCTTTAGGCAGAATTCAATAAGTCAACTGCCTCCAATCAAAGGTTTAAAAACAGAATCTACCAAAAAAAAAAGAAAAAAAGGTTTAAAACCAGAACTTGTTATATTATTATACATACTAACATTCCTAAATTCCACATATATGCCATATTTACTAGAAATCAATGGTGAAACTCATTTGATACAAGTAAATTGATGAGAAGAATCTGTTTTACTCGCCGAGCATTAATTCTTAAACATACAGCAGTTTTGTAATTATCTATTCGGTAACAACAGAGATCTCAGAATTGGACTACGCAAAAGCTGAGAATACATAAGAGTTGACAATGCAGTCATTTTAGGGCTAGTGCACTTGAGTGTGTTCTCCTCTCTTCTGAAAAAGAAGGGAACCTAACAGCACAGCAATGCCAGTAATTGCAATTGTTAACAGCAGGCGCTTTGGTGAAAAGTCATTTGGCTGCCTTCTTTGGGGACTGCGATCTCTTTCAGCTGCCCTTGCACCTCTTTAGAATCAAAGAAAAGGAAAGAGAAGAAAATAAGAGTATTGAACAGATGCTCACAAAATACATACATCAAGCAGTTAAACAAATTAACAAACCAAGCTATGAACTATGTGCAAAACTCCGTTTTCTGCTCTTTGGAGACAGATGTATCTGTAAAGAGAGCAAGAGCTCAGAGAATGGCATGGACAAATAGAAACTTGATTTGACGTACTTTTCTTTAAACATTAAACATGATTACTGAATCTAGGACATTCTTTGGCCCCCTGATTTGAAGACGGTACTTGCTATTTAAATAAATCCACAAGAAACTCATGACAGTACAAAAATCGTTTGAAAGCTAACAAAAAGTAAATTTATTGTTTCCTTTACCTGGAGGATTCTGCAACAGTATGGGGAATATCATTGCAGGTACTCTCATGGCCATACTTTTCGCGGAGTCTTACATATCTATTGCACATAAGACATAGTTCTGTTCGATTTCCACATACTTCCTGAAATTATGCATTAAAAGCAAATTACAGCCAAAGCAAATGGCAGAATATGATTAACAATGAAAGTTTTGACCTGATGCTCAAGTAAATCGATTGCAGGCAAAGGAAACTCGCAGAATTCGCATGTCACAATCCTTTGTGGGCAATTTTCACCTTTATGAATGGCCAAAACTTCACGGTTCATTGTCTCACTGCAAAGGGAACAAGAAACCTGTTCGAAGACATAAAACACTAAGCTATACATCTTCCAAGTATTCTAGTACTTGGCTGAATATAAAAGCAAGAATTTTGGGAATTTCCAAAATTGCCAATGTTTTAGTAGTAGTTTAGACAGGTCAACCTTACAACCAAGGACACGTGTTCCAACAAAAAGAAAGCAAAGATATCCAAACAAAGTAGTAAAGTATTGTCTTCCCAAGTACAAATCTCCATTCTTGATAATCTTCAAGATGAATACAAAGAAAGGATCCCATAGCAACAGATATCCCATATCAAGGACTAACAAATGCTTGGAAATCTACATCTTCAGGAATAAATGTTACCGTAGATAAAGAAGCGTGCAAGCAGAAATCCAAATCCTACTATTAGCCTCTCATCTCCCCCAGCTATCTTCCCCAAATCTATACAAGAAACTAAAGAAATATCCCTTTCCTAACTTGATCAAAAGCCAGCGGAAAAAGTGAAAAAGCAGAAACTAGATGGAAAAAACAAAATTTAAAGGGCTTCCTGGAAATTTAAGCAAAATTACAGAGAGCTTCATTATGGTTGGATTTCCTTAAAATTTAATGTTTGCATGGACGCCCAATATAGCTGTTTAAGAACGCAAACTCTTTAACGCGACCAGAAAGTAAATTCCAACTTTCTGTTTATAGGTTCTCAATATAGGAAATTCCTACTCTCTTTTACTTAGTTTTAAGTACAAGTAAAACCTTTTTATCGGCAATTGATTGGCCTAGAGGCTTTCATCAAGAAAGAAATTTTAGATATAGAAAAAATGGCAAAACATCAAATACAAGAGATTTATTTTGTAAAACCAAGTTAAGCCATGCTAGCTTTTCAAATTTTTTTGTTGTTGCTTCCCTTGTCACATAATTCCTTTGATCTCTTCTTGTTCCTGCCCTTTGAAAGAAAGGCCTAATCTTTGACCCAGCTCTAGAATATTTGAATTGAATATTTCCCTCAAATCCATTCTTAAACTGACACTTCATCAACCAAAAACTGACAAAAGTATGATCCTAATTATTCCAAAAAGACTTTAAAGCACTACTACAGAGCTGGAGTAGTTTTGAAAATTCTTCTTAGTTTTTGATCTCTCTTGAGCCTCTAACTAGATGCATTCTTGATAGGTCAGTATAATTTAGACAAGAATAGTTATCTCTCTTCGGCATTTACCACAGATGGTTTTCTAGGATATGAGCAGTTATTCTACTGAATAACATATTTTGGCATCCCATTCAATGTCCACAATATACACAATCTTACTTCACCATAAATTTCAGAGCTTCCGAAGTGATTTTCTAATTGCAACAAGTTGTTCAGCGACCTGAAGGGCTAAGCCTACTCCAGATGAAAACTAATCTAAAAACTGAGATGGCCACCAATAATTATCTCAAAGCAGCATAAACAACGACCACAATGTTTCTCAAGAAACTCCTACTGGATTAGACAGTCAAAATAAACCTCAAACTGGAACCAATTATGCCAAAAAGGAAAGGGGAAAAAGGGGTTCCCTATTGTGCCTAGCAACAAGATACTTCTCTTTAAAATTAAGGACTTCAAAATGAATTCTGATCTTCAACTCTAACCTTGGCCCAGAAAATAGCCACAAACAATTGTCTCCAAGTAACAAGAAAGATGATACACACGTCCCCAAGATTCCTGAAGCAACCTAACCTGCCCTAGATACTCCATACAAACCTTAGATGGACCTAAGATTGTGCACATAGATTGTGCACATACACTAGCAATAGGTTCCCAATGTGCCAAGCAACTAAATAAATCGTACTAAATTAAGGAATTTTTAACAAAATTAGCACCTCCATCTTTCTTATCCTAACTCTCAGCTTCATCTGTAGATTTTCCCTTCAAACCAACCCATGCTACCCATAACACACATCTACATGAATAAACACCAGTATCGCAGAAAAGTGATGTAGCAGCTCCATTAATCAACCAGTTACCATCATGATACATGAACAACAATCAAAGCCTACAGCTTTATGTTATGGTATAATATAAATATGCTAAGAAGATTTTAACCTTAGAGCGAAGCCAAAACAAGAAGATTTATAAGTTGGCAAAACATAAATCAGAAACACATACCGGAGCATGAGTGCTTAAGAAATGTTCCTCCGCATGCTTTTTAGGAACCATATCGCCACAGATTTTACATTTTTCCAGGTTCCGAGAACAGTGAGCAAAATGCAAATCAATATTTGAAGAAGGAATAGCTCTGTCACTGAACACAAATGCTTAATCCAATCATCAATGAGTTCTATATTCAATAGCAAATACAAAAGTTTGATACATGACGATACAGTCAAAATGAATCACGTAGCAAGGTTAGGAGGTACAACAATAAATAAGATACGCCAGTATAGGCAATCAGAAATTCACCAATATAAAATCCAAAACTGAAACACCCCTCTCAGTTGATGCAATTGCAATTTCAAGGATTATGCCCATATTAGAAGAAGAATTAGGTGAGGCAAGTCTCACAAATATGAAAAGCAATTATCAGCGGAACTTCAGCACCACATCCATTCTCAAAGTGAAAAAACCTGAACCACAGAAAGTACTTGCAGGACAAAACTGATATTGCTGTACCCTAGCATAAAACTCCTAGACAAAAAGCAAGTAGCAGGTTCAATTTGACTGTTCCTAGCATTATCACCTTGAACTTCACATAACCTAGGCATTATCCCATAGTATGGGAGATTGGATACACAATCATGAGACAATCACACAAAAGACTTTCTGGTTTGCAGTTAGGAGCATTGTCCCCATCTACTTATTTCACTTGACCTTCAGAATTGAGATAACAAGCCAAACAATAGTACAAGTTTTGCCAAATTTTACAGTTAAGTCTTCCTCTGAATGGAACTGTCACAATTTTGAACCCTCCTATCAGAACACATGTTTCGTAAGACTATACCTCTATTCTCTTTCGTCATTTTTTGCGCCGGCGGGGGATCTACCTCTTGCCACTATATCCACCTCCCTTCTTTCTTTTCCCATCTTCTTTAATGCAATGATCTCACAAACTCTCCCCTTAACTATCCACGACCATCTCACTGAATATGACAATCAAAAGTTCCCTGGAGTCAAAGACAAAACCTGCTTCAATCTAGAAACGTGATCTTGCTATCAAGCTAACACTTATTACCGTAGTCACAAAACACACAAGCATGACAGAAGTATTTGCTAAACCTGAGATGACAGCTACACATGTATAGACTGTCTGAGACTTTGTGTAACATGCAAGCAGCAACACAAGGCAAAGGGTAAACTACTGAAGAAAAAACTTTTTAAATTTTCCTTAATAGTTGGATATATATATATATATATATATATATATATATATATATATATATATATATATATATATATATATATATATATATATATATGTACTTGGAGATGTTTGAAACAATGGTTGATTTCACACACTGCAGTTAAGGGGCACAACAAATCCAATTGAGCGAAATATTAATAAACTTCAAGAGGCCTAGCATGATATCCATAAATATCCTAAGAAAAATCAGATATTTGATCCCCAACTTGATAATTTAACAATTTGCAACAAATTGACCAGATAATAGAAGAAGAGTAGTTAATAAAGAAAAACATACAAGAGCACAGCAAAATAAATTCACTTTAATTTACCAAGTACTTATAGCTGTTCACATAGTAAGGCTCAACAAAAACATAACTCTTTACAACCCAGAAAATTTATACTGCTAGATGATCATTATGTTTAACTCCCAAGCCATCAATGTAAACCATTCCTCTGTTAAACATAATCGAGCTCAAGAAGAAACTAAGTCATCTATCGATTTCAAATTATCAGATAGTGGAAGTCCAAAAGATGGGATTTTGCATCAAATAAATAAATTTAAAAGAATCTTATTCCTTCTCTTGTTAGCTAAAATCTCGTGATCACCTTCATCACCGTGTATATAGCTCAGGGCTAAGACATTTATAGAACAAATTTCCCCAAAAAAAGACTCCCATCCCCCCAAAAAAACAATTATTCCTAAGAAAAAGAAAGATGAGGGTCTTACCAGTGACTGCAGATGCTGGTAATTTGATCAGAAGAAGCAACAGCCATTTTTGCCCACTTCAAAGAAACACCCAGATGTAACCTTCTAAATCACAAAATTTCTGCGAAACAAAGAAAGGGAAATACGAAAGATTCAGATAAAACAAAGAGGGGCATAAAGAGGTAGGTAAACTACATATGATCAATTATTAATCGCTCACCCATGATTACCTAATAAAGAACGCAACTTCTTTTGTATTCAGATTCTAAAGCTTGGATTCTTTTGATCTATAAAACCAAGAATTCGTAATTGAATTTGTCTTTCTTTTTCCTTTTCTCAATACAAACTAAGAAGCAGAAGGGACAGTCAAATTCGGATTCGGGTCTCAGGGAGACAGCGAGAAGGGAGAGGGTGCGGGGGGAGTGTTGAATGAACAGTCCAGTTTGACGACGGACGATGATGCTATGGTTATCACGACGAGTAGGTATATGATTGAGGTTTGGGCGGGGCGGTTAGGATTCACGCCCACAGTGCATTTCGTTTACACACGCGCCTTGATTGTTGATAATGGTTCATGGGCCATCAATTCGTTGTTGGACTGGGCTAATGAAGACCAGGCTTGCCTTGCCAGAAAAGTTCAGTTCAAAATGGTATTCAACGTGATACCACTTCAAAAGGGCAAAAGTCATCATTTTATGCTCCCGGAATTGTGCATTTGCTGATGCAAGATAGAGTGAGTATTTACCTCCGCGACTATAAACATAACTAGTGCTAATGTGTGATTTATTAATATTGAAAGAAAATAAAATAATATAATAATATAAATTTTTAAAATAAAAAAATATTTATAATGTATTTATTTTACGTTAAAAAATAAATATAATTTTATTTTAAAATATTAAAAGAAAAAAATATAAAATGACTTAATAGTTATATATGTCCCTCGTCCCTACATCGTACATCTTAAATTCAAAATTCTAAAGTACCGAACTCTAACCTTAAAATCCTGAGACCATAAAATCTATAATTTTAAGGGTATATTTGAATCAAGTTTTAGTTTAAGTTTTTTTTTATATTGAAAAGTGTAAAAGTAAATTATTTATTAAAAAATAAGTGAAATTCACAATTATAAAAAGTAAAGATTTTTCAATTTTAAATTACAATCCAAATGCGCCCTAAACCTTAACTCTAAACTTTGACTTGAATTTCTTAATTCTAAACTCTAAATCATAAGCCTTAAAACCCAATCATATTTTAAAAAAATAATAATAAAAGGTTTGGTTTTGGAATCATCAAAGAAAGAATAACAACAAAAATGTCCATCCCTTCCTGTGGGAAGCAAGAAGCTTAAGAAGTTTCTGAATAATGCGGGACACAAAATGTCCCTATGCTATTTCCAGATTCTGTAGCTCTCAAACCAATAAAAAGGTCTTGGTGAGAGGCCACTTCACTTTACTCGGTTGAAATTCTTTAAAACACTGTCTGTAATGCTTTCTGTAATACTCTTAAATATATATATATATATTTTTATTTATATATTATAAATTAAATAAGATAAATTTTAATATTTAAAAAATAAACTATAAATATTAAATAATATAATTGTGATTGTATTAGATGATGTATTAAAAAATCTGAAACCTACTTAACTAGCTCGCCAATCTCAAACCAATATTTAAAAAGAAAAGGAAAATTTTCATTTTGCAATCAATTATCGTTACTAGTAGTATTACTGATTTTTTTTTTTTATCATACAACAACTATTATTATTACTATTATTATTGTTATGCACATTCTGCATTTTGTAAGGAAATGATGGAAGGGGAATAATTTATTTAAAATATATGTCGATCTATATTTTTTTCCTCTATATGTTATAATAGCTTTTTATCAAAACTATTTGTTGTACTTATTGTTATGAAGGTAATGGAATGGGACACGCGGAATAATTCCTGTACTAATTGACAATTTAAAAGGGAAAAAAAAGGCATTTTTATTAAAAGTACATAGAGATCGCCCATAAAAATTGACTCTTTGTTCCTCCCAAGAGGCTTTTTTTTTTCCTTTTTTTATATATATAATTCCTCCAAAAGGTTATTCCACTGTTTTATCCATTTTTTTAAAAAAAAAAATTTGGCCTTTATCTTGTGTTTTCTTTAATGTTCCCAACATGTGGGCTCTTTCTTTCTCAAACCATCAACTTCTGTTTTGCCGAACTCATTAGTTTCTTCAATTATAACTGAATATTCGTATTTCTCTTTATTTATCTTGTATAGAAAAATAAACACTTAATTCTATATTAGAAAAAGTATAATTGATTTATCATTTAAATGATCAAGAAATTCATTCAAACTCTAATCCTTTTAACTACACAACTATTTGTGATTGATTGACTATTTAGCTAACTTAGCCCCCAAAAAAAAAAAGATTGACTATTGAGCTAAATTGGCAATGCTAAAGATTTTTTTTCTTTTTGTTGAACAAATTTAAAGCCAAATAATAAATTATTAAGCTAGCTCAAGTGCTCAACCACGGCAAGAAAAAGAATACAAAGGTATCCAAATCCAACGGCTACAAATAGAAATCAAAGTCAATGGCAAGGAGTTTATCTTTCTTTCTTTCGAGATTATTACTGAATATACAAACAAACAAGTAAGTAACCCATAGTTCAAAGCCGAGAAATAGAAATCCAAGTCAATGGTGGATGGCAGAGTAAAAACAAAGAGGAACACTGGCCCACTGGGGAAATAATTAAACGAGCAATTGTACGGCACAAAATAAAGAAATATATAGTTGATTAACGTGGGACTGTCGTTTATATATATAATTTATAAAAAAAGAGGTAAACAACAAAATGAACCACGCCTCCAAAAAAAAAAAAATCTTATTTGGTAGTGATGGATCTTATTTTTAAGAAAAATTAGATATACTTACTATTTAACTATTATGATTTTTTTCTTCTTAACAAAAAATTTTTATTTTAGTTTTTTATATACATGAATTTTTTTAAACAATCATATCTGTCAAATTTTGAATATTGCGATGAATTTCGACAAAAAGAATAATGCTTCAAGCTTGAACCATCATTTTTAACGATAATTTTTCTTCTATTCTTTCATATTATCGAAACTATATGGATAAAAAATTAATATGCGATAAAATAATATTTTCTTAGTTTTTAAGTTATTTTTTTCTATTCTCTTCCTTCTAAGCCATAAATAAATAAAGTTATCCTTAAAAATTATGACACACACTTATAGCATGACTATTTCTATCGAATTTCTTCACAACATTTATAATTTGATAAATATAATTGTTTGAAAAAATCATTTATATAAAAAGTTTAGAAAAAAATCTTTTGTTAAGAAGAGAAAATCAAATAGTTGAAGGGTAGGCACAACTGATACTTTTATTATTAATTAATTTATTATTTTATTATTTTAATAGATATTTTAATTGAAGATTTTATTCATTTTTGTTCGGGGAAGTCAATTTTTTTAACAAATTTCAAAAAGTATCTAGTTCAAAAATTTTAGTTTGAAATGACCTGTCGTAATGCTATTGTTGGTATAATTTTTCAATAATTATATTTAATTATTGAAATCCATATTTTAATTTCTTGACGATAGTAAAGAAGTGCTTGAAAGAAAGTGATACAAAAAAATGATTAGCTTGGATTTCCACTTGTGGTATCATTCTAGGATACGATGGGTGAGATCCACTGCATCATCAATCGATTACTTTGGCGCAACATAACCTTAGTTGATTTTTAAATAGTCAAGTTGGTACTTTTTTTTCATTTTCTTATGATATTTTTAGAAAATAAAAAATAAAAAAGAAATATTTAACACATTTTTTATGCATGGGATGTGATGATGAGAATCTTTTATTAGTGCTACCTAACACATTGCTTTAGTTTGATTGGGATTGCTTTGTCCACTCGTAGCTCACCAACCTTTTCGTGTTTTGCTTTAGAGAGAAAATGTTTGTTTGTGTACCTGTTTTCGGCTACATACCTAAAACGATCAAAGCATCCAATGTTCCTTCTTCTATGTGATCAAAATTCTTAATTTTTGCCATGTTATGCTCCAATTGATTATTTGAAAAGCTCCATATTGTAGAATAACTATGCTATTATTTATCTTTAATTCACAGCTTGAGAACACAATTCAAAGTACTAATAACTTATTCTCTCGGTTTCAAAATATAAGTCTTTTTTATATTTTTTACATAAATAAAAAAAAGTAATATTTTTATTATTATATATTTAACTAATTATGCTAATATATTAACACAAAATAAGAGAATTATACGTATAAAGAGAATAATCTTTAAAATTTGCAAAAGCTAAAATATTTTTAAAAGAAAAAAATAGTAAAAAATTTTCATATTTTGAAATCAAGAAAGTAATTTTTAAATAACAAGATTTTGATCATCATTATATTTATATTAAAAAAGAGTAGATGGTGTTATATGAAATAAAATATTCATATGTTGCCGAATCAATTATAAAGATTCGAATTTATTTGAATTGAATTTTGTTACAAAATATAATGTAAATTTTTTATTTTGAGTTTTACACTCTTTTTTATAAACAATTAACTTTTACGAAATTTAAAATAAAAAATTCTAAACTCAAAATCTATTCAAATCTCACCTTTAATCTATATTTCACGATTTTTTCTCGTATTCCTAATAGATGCCACGAATCAAACTATTTTAACCGTAGCTTGCTAGCTGTGTTTTATTCACTTGTGCAAGATCTAAAACTCACGTCTTCATTCTTGACAGTCATGTTTAAACAAAAGAAAACTTTAAGAATTGGGTTATTGTCTCTCTCCTTCTAATAAAAATTTAGATCTTAAAATATTTGAATTAAATTTTATAACGAAACTCAATATAAATTTTTTATTTTAAATTTTTACATATTTTTTTACAAATCTCATATATAAACTATATTCAGTCTATCACTAAAATGGTAAAGGAAGCATATTAATTGACCATTCAAATTATTGTATTTCCTGTTGGATGTGAAATTATGGTAGTTTATTGTAAAGAAAACAAGATCCCGAACTACGTACCTATAATGATTACGACTAATTCAATATTAAATTCCCCTTGAATAGTGGAGAGCCCAATAAAGTTTATGTGCTTGATCAGTCGGATAATGCAGGACCAGGCAACTATGAATAGTAGTAGGTACTATTTGGGGAAGGTAATTATAGTCTTTTTGATATACATAGGATATCTAGTTGGGTAGATTGATCATTTCTTTAAGGAAATAGCTATTGAAGTTGTCTTTCAAAAGGAAAAGTAACCGAATATAAGAATTAAAGCTCGCAATATATATACTGATTGGTTTGTAAAATAATGTAAAAATAATAGTTAATTAAATATAAAAGCGCATTTGATAATCTCATGTTCAGCTTTATTTACCTTCTAAGTAACAAATGCGTTTAGCCTCGAGTAAAAACCATTTTACATTACTTTTGTACACTTTAGGGTGTGTATTTCTATGTTCTCTCTAATAATTAAGGAGACCATTTCAATCCAAACGTAAAAATTTTTATTGTTGAAGTACAAACTTTGAATTACTTTTTCGCCTTTACATGCCATTGTGGTGGATTGTTCATTCATTGATATCGTGCTATTCCCTTTGCTAAAACTTTCAATCTAATTTTAACCATTCAAGAAGAAAAACAAAAAGATGTCTTGAGCGTAAAGAAAACTATGAATGTTATTTCACCAGAAAGATAAAAATAATTTCAATTGCCAATAGAAACAAGAATTGCAACCTGCGAAACAACAAATCACAAACAAATCAGTTGTTCCTTCTTGTTTATTCCCAAAATTAACTTCTTTGTCCAAGAAGAAACCACCACACATACCTAGTTTACATATTAGTATGTTTCTTCAAAAATTTTTGTTTTGATATTTGTAAAAATAAATTATTTATAAAAGAAAAATTATTTATAAAAAAGAAAGTAAAATTTAAACTAAAAAATAAGAATGTGTCCTACCTTATACCATACTATGACCCAAAGTCTCAAGTAGAGTCGTTCTATATGTGACATGACATTCTTGCCAAAGGAAGCAAAATTCTCCTTTCTTGAAAGAGATAAATTAAAGCTCATAATGTTTCTTTGAAGATAAGATTGGATAGAGTTTTGTTTGATTTTTTTTTAATTTTATAAAAATAAATTATTTATAAGAATTAGAAAATATAAAATTCAAAATCAAAAATTTATATTTAATTTTGTAGCAAAACATAATTCAAATACACTCTTAATATATAATATTACTAGTAATAATTTATAAGTAGTATTAACAAGTCACTACCTAAAAGAAAAGCAACTTGAGACCTTATAGAAAATTGAAAATGACTTGGTAAAAGCAACCCTTCCGCAACTTAAACCTTAAACCTTAAAATAATTGTAGAAGCTATTATGAGAATTCACTTTTCTCTTGGCTTGCATGATTATGTTCTTTAATTTGCTGATGATTGACACTTGTCCAACTCATTAGTTGGAGCCAGAAAAATGATTTTTTTTCATTTTTCATTGGCTAGTTTTCATGAACCCAGCGATCTTATTGGTCCGTGACATGCTTCATCTTTCCACCTAAGACTAGATCATACCTTTTGAAAACCATAAAAAAAAAAGAAAAAACTAAAACTAGATGCTACCTAAACCCTAGAAGGATGCCTCGAACACTTGTATATATAAACAGTTGATTTAAAAATTTTCATGGGTTGGTGTTTACTGCTCACAGTGGAACGATGTTATTAATAAATTACCAGTGGGATGTACTAGTGCACCAAATAATTAGGCTTGGTCTTTTGACTAACTAATGTCATTATTTATAATTACTAAATTGTATAATATTATTTTTCTATCGAGATTATTTTTAAACATGTCCCTAATATTTTTTAAAATTCTTTTTATATAAATTAATATTAATGATCACTTTCAATGTTAAAGTTCTAGTTAGGTCTAGTCATTAAATTTTGGGGCATCTCTCATTGCTTCTTGAGTGGCATTGCCAAGCAACATTAGCCATTGGCCTTTCCCTCGTATTGTATTTCTCTCAATCAAACACACAATCGAATAATATTTTTTATCTCACAAAAAATTTATTTTATGTTTAATAAAAATTTTTCCAACCAAATATAATCCTAATATACCAGTCTTTCAAAATCATGCTGAGATTTGGGAATATTCCTTAGTGCCAAAACCCACGGAAATCATTTGCACGTTACATTGATGGGCTAAAGTGGATTTCACTACTAAATTTGCAAACCCCTTTGTTGCGAATATGAAAGCACATATCGATCTCACTTTGCGAGACATATTATGCAATTAATTTTTACATTCAAGCGTACTTTATATTGAGAAAGAAAAAAGATCATGTTTAGTTCTTGTAAATATTTAGAAGCATTGAGGAAAATCCTTTTTTGGCAAATAAGAGACTCTGTTTTTACTCGTAGAACGCAAAAAAATAAAGATGAAGGGCGACAGAACGTCCTGTTGCCGAAGTCCACACTTGGATTTGAGGGTAAAAGCAGCCTCCAAAAACATATACTATGTTATATAAGCCTAATTACCTCGCATTTGACATTTAAATCTGATCACAGTTGTATATTATAAGATTAAGATAGGGAACAAGATAAATTGGGAAGATGTTCATGGATGTCCATCTTTTTATAGTTTTTCATAAGTTCAGTAAACCCCCTTTTGTTTTTCAATATAAGAGGCAGGAGAGACAACTTTTAGATGCTCACATGATTCTTGCCAGTGGTCCTTCCTCCTGGGAGAGAGCATCTTTTATTTATAATTTATTCATCATGCAGTTGGATATATATATATACTATTTCTTTCGTTTTAAAATATAATACTTTTAAGTCATTTTTTAAAAATATTTAATTATTTATAAATTTTAAAAATTATTTATTTTAGAGTTACTCTCAATTATAAAAATAATTCATTCTTTTTCTTTTATTTTTGTAGAGAATAATTAAATTAACTAAGGATAAAATAGAAAAATATTCATTACTATTTCTTTCCTTAATTTAAATAAGAAGTATCAAAATGTCTTATACTTTGTAATTGATGAAGTATAATGCAATTAGTATAATGTATATAATTTAATTTTTTACATCAATAAGCACAAAATAAAAATTTTTAAAAATAAATGAATCCAATCTCCAAAACTAAATAGCAATAAACCAAAAACTTCAATATCAACATCTAATTTAATTGTTTTATCTGCAAAATGGTTTTGCCGACTGGCAGAATATTCTCTACTTAAGTAATATTCTTGTAGGAGACTTAAGTAATCTTAATTAAGTTAATTAAAATATATTAAATATTTTTAAAAAATAACAAAACAATTAGGGTGGATTTGCTCTGTGCTGTTCCACTAATAATTGCCGAGGAAGAAGAGAGTTTTGCGGAGTGCAGTCAATGCTTTGATAATTGCTTCCAAGGACTCAAAGAGAGGGGGAAGGAAATCGGGAATGGCAAGTATGACATGGTTTCGCAGGCGTGCTCCCAAATTTCCTAAACTGGTAACCTTAAAAACCGAAAATTAGAAGCCCTTATTCGTTATCCATCTTGATTTGTCCGTCGTATGGGACCTCCACAAGTTGACAATTAACACGTGGGTTTGCCAACAAATCTTTTACGGGCACTCCCGAGTCCTGAGGGGATTCGGTTAGTGTCGGCTGTCGACAATCTACAAGCGTTCAACCATCGGAGTTATCGGATCAGTATTTTATTAATTTTAAAAAATTAAAAATAAATAATCATTTTATTAAGTTGCTGAATTATTTAACACGTATTGAAAAAAATGTTAGCACCGTAATTTTGACACTCCAAAGCCACCAACCACAAAGTTCATCCTGTTACCACCCCACTTTTGACATTTTTTACCGTTGAAAATAAGATCTTTTTTCTTTCAAAAAAAGAAAAAAAGAAGTTACTTTTTAAAAATATTATTATTTATTAATATCGTGTATTAGATTTCAGTATAATTTTTTTCCAGTAATTGAGAATACGCATAACTCCCTTTCCATTTTATTCTACACGTTCAAGTTTAGGTTCAAACTTTTTTGAAGTAATAAGCATTTGCTTTAAAGTTTCTAAAAATGAAAAGCGAGAAAGGGCTTCTTCTTTTCTGACTTTCTTTTGCTTTATATTCGTTATTCTTTCCCTAACCAAAAGAAGATTGGAAAGAAAAAGATGCAATTCTACTGCAAACAAGAATGAGTGAGAAAATGATTAAAAATTTTCTTTGTAAAACATTTAAAATATAACAATAATCATGAAAGAATATAAAAGTATTTCTAACTAATTAAATAAAGTAATATATATATATTAGTCATTCAATATTTTAAGAGGTCGATTATTTGACTGAGAGTCAAAGGTTCTTTTACCACTTTTTGGTAGCATTTTATCATTGGTTAGCAGTCGACTCCATAGGCACGGTAAATTGAGAAAATCGGGAAATTTAGGTATCGATCGGACAACAAATAAAAGTTAGATGACATTGCAAGATTTGGCCAAAATTTAGAAAGCAAATTTCCCTTTATGTAAGTTTGTTGGAGATTGTTGACTAAATCAAAAGAAAATGATTATCAATATTGTAGTGGAATGCAATTTTTTTTAGTTTGACTTAATTAATTCGGACGTCAAATATAGCAAACAATTATACCATGTATATTAAAATTTTATATTTTTCTTTAAAAAAAGGAATTACACACTTTCTAAAATTGGTGAACCACAAAAAATAAATTTTCCATGAGTTTATCCAATCTTATTCGATATAATTCTTTCATAGTATGTTTGGTACTCTATCTACTTTAAAATATTAAACTTTTTAGCTATTTTTTCTTCTAAAATATTTGACCTTTTACAAATTTTAAAATTTATTTTTTTAAAGTTACTTCACTATAAATATAATTTTTAAATTTTTATTATATTAGTGAAATTAGTTTAAAATATAATAAAAAATACCCTTTGGGCTTCGTTTGATTGGAGAGAAAGAAAAGTTGCACTGGAAATATGATTACTTGGAATCTAAATCTATAAAATATAAATTCACAAAGATTCATTTATCTTATTTAGAATGTTAAGGAAAGTTAAAGAGAAAAATAAAAAAAATTAATGTATCAATAATGTAAAATTCTTGATAATTGTATTAGTGTCAACAATTTAAAGAGAAAAAAAATAGAAAAAGCCAATGTTTCAAAATTAAAAAGTTAAAACAAATGATAGAATTAGAAATAATAGAATCATTAAATAGAACAAAAAGTAGAACTATAGATACAAACGAAGAGTATAACAAATATGTCGAAAAAGTTACGTTTGAATAAAAAATACAAATAATAGACTAAGATCAAATTTTCAAACCTCAAATATTAATGAAAAAATGACTTGAGCAACCAAAAACCATTAAACTTGCTTGGAATTTGTAGAGGTGGAGAGGACAAGAAGAGACATACAAAAGTTGAAAAAGATAAAGGAAGCGAGTCATGAACAGATGGAGAAAAGAGAGAGGCGAGAGAAGAAAAAAAGGGGGTTAATGAAGTCTTTTTAAAATTTTATACATGTTTAAGTTTTAAAATTTCAAGGAGAGTAATCATAATATCACCTCCATCTAGTTATTCTTTTTCTTAGTATTTTGCAATTGCTTTCTTTAATTCAAGAAATCACAATCATTTTCAAAAATAAAAATAAATTACCAAACACTGAAATTTAATAAATAAAAATCAAATTACTTTTCCAAATGCAAAATCCTTTACAATCAAACGAGGCATTGGTTCTTTTTCTTTAATCTATATAAAAAGAGTCAAAAGATTTTATATTTTAAAATGAATGAAGTATTTCGAAATGAAATGAAAAGGAATATCTTACCATTTAAAATCTCTTTGAACCTAGAATAGTTTGGAATCATTTATCCATTCCATTATCCAGAAAGCAAAACCATAATGGAATGATTACTTTTTTTGTAAGACTATTATATTCAATGTTAGAATAGTATGAAATTTCAGAATATACTGGAATGGAATGGGTTTAGGTAAGACCTTTCGTACTTCTTCATAGAATGGTCTTAGGTAAGGCCTTTGTCTTTCCCACTTTAATTTTTGCATACCAAATACTAGAATTATGGGTGTTCATTCGGATTGTTCGATATTCAATGTGATAATTCAAATTTCAATTTGGTTCAACAAATTTTTTTTTGCAAATCGAACCGAATTGAATTTCTGTTAGAACCAAATCGAAATAATAAGAATACATTACAAACATGCATTCTTATGCCAAAAAAGCATGTCTGTAATGCGTTAAGATCTAATTTTATTTTAAAATTTTAATTTTTTTCCAGAAGAATGCATTATTAGTAAAAATATATTTTAATAATGCATTCATATATATTTTTTTAAAAAATTAATTTTTTAGTTCGGTTTGAGCACATAAATCGAAAAGTGAACCGAATTATACTTAATTTTAATAAATCGAACCAAACAGAATCAAAATATCAAAAATTTAAACCTAAATGTGAATTTTGATTCAATTTTTTAGATTACACTAAATAATAAACACTTCTAACTAGAATGGAAAGACAAGTTAGAAAAAAAAATCTATTCTATTGTTTGAGTCATATCTTATAAAATTTCATTCCCTTCTAACGTTGAATTAATAAAAATTTTACCAAATAAAAAAATAATTATTATTTCATTCAATTTTTGCCTTTCCAACAACATAATGAAAATATAATCCAAAAATTATTTCAAGTGAAAAGAGATTCTTAGATAATATACATTCATTTTTATTTCATTCTATACACTAAGGGTGTGATTGGATAGAGTTTGGTTTTGAGATTTTCTGTCTTGGATTTCGGGAGAGAGAATTTTTTGTGAGATAAAAAGTGAGATGTGAGATGAGAAATTGTATTGGGTTCCGTGTGGAACCCAATCTAAGCACACCCTAAACATACGATAAACATATTGGAAAGGAAGTGTATCAAACAAGGATGCGAAAACTCATGAGAAATCCGTTTAAGGTGAAAAGAGATTTTGAAGGCACAACCACCATAAAAACATCCTTAACTATTATGCGTCTAATATCTTAACCATGTCCTCCAAGTTTTGACTCGACAGGCTAGGATCCTAATTCCATGATACATATATCCAATTTAGTCCTTCGCAGTTTTCAATCTCACACTTCAACCGATGATTATCTTTTGAGCAAATAGCATATAGCGCAAGAGGTCTCTAGTATTTCTAAATCATGTATTTTTTACTAAAAATTTTAAATTAATAAAACATTTTTTATCATATCTTATTAAATATATTTTTACCAAACACATCAGTAAAACCAAGAAACAAAGAATATCATGTGAAGCTGCTTATTTAATTGAAAACCTTAGCAAAGAAAAAAATTCAAAACTTGGTTTTATGTATAAACAATGACCATTAACAGTTAAATCAACGTTAATACCTCCTTAAACCAAGGGCAAAACGGTCCACCAACCCAAATCTCGAAAAGCGAAATTCCCAAAATGGGAAGTAAACCAAGTTCAAATGCACAATGACCACGCGTCAGCAATCTATAAGGTTGGCGGCACTTTTCACACCTTAACCCACATTTAAATATTCTAACCCCGCTCTCCCATTAGTCCACGTGTCAAACCACTAGCGGTTTTCGCCCTACCCAATAATAAAGCACGGTTTCAAGCAGTCCCCCCGCAGCCCCGCACACCCGCACCACAAACACAACCTTTGCTTTTAACATTTTTAGACACACTTTCCTTATATAGCTGGTGATGTTAGTCAGAAACTGACCAAAACGCCGATCCTTTTGTCTCCATCAACACATTACAGATACACAGATACAGAAGCTACAACAGAATCACCCTCCCACTCCAAACAAGTAATTCCCTTTTTCCTTTTTCTTCTTCCTATTTTTTTTTCTTTTTTTCTGAGTTCGGAAAAATTTTCTCCCAAGTTCTTTCAACTCGATAAGTATTCAAACCTCGGGTTTTTTGAAATATTATCTGTTTAAACATTTCTATGTATTATGTTCCATTTATGGAGTGTGTAATTATTGTCGGAAGGGTAGCGGAAGAGAGATCGGAGGATGGGGAGAGGAAAGATAGTGATAAGGAGGATCGATAATTCGACGAGCAGGCAAGTGACTTTTTCGAAGAGGAGAAATGGATTGTTGAAGAAGGCCAAGGAACTGGCGATCCTATGTGACGCGGAGGTTGGAGTCATCATCTTCTCCAGCACCGGCAAGCTCTATGATTTCGGTAGCTCCAGGTCCTTAACCCTTCCATGATCTCCTCCTATGCATTTCTGTAGATACAGTATATATGATTAATGTTTTATAATGATTTGTTTTTAATCTCCTTATATTTGCATTTCATAGATCTGTGTAAGACTATCTTTGAGCTTCTTCATCATTTTGCTTACTGTGAATATTAGAACTTTGGACGCAATATTTCAAAGTAAAACTCTGTAAAATTGCGTGATTTTATGATTCAAAACCTGTAACTGTTTTATTTCTACTTATTAGATAATTTATTATTTTATTATCTTGTTTATAAATATATATACTAGGGACCATGTGTATAGGGGATTATCAAACAGTACTCTTTAAGACATTTCATCATCAAGATGATGCGTTTGTAGGGTTTTTGGTAGTCACTTAAATGTGCTGTTGATCCAAATATAAGTTGCTAAAATTAGTGAACGATGTATCCTTCGAACACGTACATTAACGGACCACAAACTGAGTTCTAGAACCATTAGTTCTAGTGTCCAAGAGAGGCCGCAGATTCTCTCAATTCTCATCTTGTATAGAGTATAGGAATTGATGATTGAATTGCAAGTTTAGAAACATTTACTACCATTTTCAACTTGCATGCTGGCCGATTAAAGCAGTAATTATTCAAGTAGTTGAACGGGTTTAGTTGATCATTAAGTAATTGCATAGCATTAATCATTTGTATTAATATTAAGGTTTCTAGGAACATTGTTGGCACTGGCTAGAACTTCAGAACTTGCAAGACAGAATAGATGAGTTTTCTACTGCTCCTTCCAAGTGCAATTTAACAGTAAAAGTAACGATGAAGTATGGTTCATGGCGACATTCTGAATTTCTTTAGGTTTTCTTAATTTCGAGAAGATCCCTCAGTGGCTATGGACAGTGCACCAGGCAAATGAATAATCAAAAACTCAAGCTGATGTAAACTTTACTGGGATTTTGGTCCATCTTGACTGAAAATCTCAGTCGAAATAAGCAATATAAGAATACTATATGGTATTGCTAACATTACAAAGTTTAAGAATAGGATTTAAAGATAATTATGTTGAAGAACAGTAAAAATGGTACCTGCTGCATAATTTGTGTCTCTAAAGTACAACATGCTGGAAATAGCAATCGGAGCTAGATATGAGTAGCAATGCCTTTTTTCCTATATTTGCTATTCCATGAATTACCCACCTTTTGAAGAAATTACCCTCTCTACCTTGTGAAGAGAATACAAAAATTTTATGTTACAACATCAAAATCCCATCTTCCAATTTTCTTTCATATAGCAACCTAGTCTTCCACCCTTTTCCACACTTGGAAAGAGGCATCATCCTAGAATCTTGAAGAATAATTATTTAGACACTGGATAGGGTTGATCATCTTAGAATTTAATATTGTTTGCATGCTGTCTTCAAGAATATATATGTTGGACCATTTTTCATATAACCCTAATGGGATCAACTTAATGAGAAATGATAGAACGGGAATAGTAGAAGCTGTTTATCGTTAGAAAACTCAATAGATGAAAGCTTACATTGCAAAATTCAGATGTGGACTTTCAGGACTTGATGACCTAACTGGAAGTATGGATTCATCCAAATCAAATGTCCTTTCTAAAAAGGGGTTTTTTTAAGTTTTGATTTTTCTAAAAAATTAAAAAGTCCCTTTGTTTTGTTTTTTATGTCTTTATCATAAAAATTTTGGATTAGGTTAGGCTTTTAACAGGATGGATAATCTTTGATTTAAGCGTATGATAATAGCCAGTGAGACAGTTGAACGAGATATGCCATTGATCATAGAGTAAAACCTGCATGCATGCATCTCCTTGCTTAACTATTGGACAGCCTAGACCTCTTTACATTTATGATCATGTATAAGATCAAATTTAACAACAAAAATTAATCCTTATTTTAGTCAAAAAGTGTATTATGCACCTGTTTTTTTTGGCCTCCCCTAACACGAGAGGTCAGTGAACTTCATTTAAACCAAACATATTAGACGACCACCTAGTTTTTTGGGTCTATATTGAGCCAATATGTCAACACACCCCTCATCTTGGATAAATTTGATGAGTTCAAGACTTGAGTCCTCATGAATAAATAAATAACACACCCTCTATTTCAAAATATAAAGATTTTTGCATTTTTCTCACTTTTCAAAATAGTTAGACTTTTTATAAATTTTTAAAATTATTTTTAAAAATTTTTTAATCATAATTATATATATATATATAATTCATTTATTTTCTATTATATTAGTAGAATTAATTTAAATTATAATAAAAATATTCTTTCTTTTTTCTTAATTTATGTTAAAAAATATCAAATAACCCTATATTTTGAAAGGGGGAGAAAGTAGTTGCTTTCTTGATCCTTGGTTTACCAAAGTAGCAGCCTTCTGTGCCCTCCAATACCTAGGATGGAGTTAAGTATCCAAACCGTATCCAGATAATATTGAGATGCATCCACGTGGGCTTCTAAGTTTCTCATTGGTGAGAGAGTTCATTCTGATCGAGTTCTCCAATATAAAAACACTTTGGCCAAGATGTTCTTTCGTAATGGAATCATTTGAAAGTTGTCGAGAGAAGAATTTTCATTTATTTAATCAAGAAAAAGATCAGCCAGCGCCAATGGTGAATGTAAGCCTCTAAGAAGCTTCTAACGTTAATTAATCATGTCTGGAGACAACATGGGACCAACTCCTAATGTTTATGCTCCAATGGAGTGTGTTTTTTATTATCATACGAACGCAATGATGATTCACTTCGTGGAGCTTCATCTCTTTGTCTCCAATTTCTAGTTCTTATTTTCTTTTTCATTTTTTGCTTGTGGAGTATATTTTGATATATAATTTGATTTCTGAGGCAAAAAAGGAAAAGAAATGAAGAAAAACCTTGGATGATGACTACGCATAACGCATATTGATTGCTTTTTCAATCTGCCATTGCTTGTGTGATTTTTTTTTTCCTTTTAAGGAAATAAAGGAGAATAATGAGTAGGAATAAAAGAAAAAAGAATTCTCGGAGTAAGAAAATTGTTCTATAAAAGAAGGTTCCTTGGCTCTTGGGTGTAGTCCTTAGATTATTATTTTCGTTTACTTTCTATGATTAAAAAGTTTTAACTTGTCTTGTTTTAAAAAGACCATTAACATTTAAAAGGAACTAAATAGAAGGAAGTTATCAATAAATTATTACAAATACATTTTTTAATAATTCAAAATGAATATCTAAAAATGCTATATAATTTTTCTTATATTTCAACATGAATATTGATTGTCCAACGTTGAATAGCTCTGTTACATTTGCTATAAGCCTTAATTGAGAAAATATGAGAGAATTGCTATTACTTGAGTAGCACAAAATATAATCCCTTTTGACATGAATATTCCTATGTATCTCTAAATTGAGAAAATTGCTAATGCTCGAGGACTACAAAATATATACTCTTCTGACACAGATGTTTCAGTGTATCTCTACAAGTTTTATCATTTACTCCCAAAATAATAGGAAACCAAATTAAGCAGACCTTTTTCTTCTCTCCCCCTCCCCCCCTTTATGAACTATATGGTGCAAAACCTATTAAATTTGTTGCATATCCTGATCATATTGATCGCATTACTCCATCATATCGCATTACAATTCAAAAACATTGGTTGTAGAAAATAGTGGACAAAACTATTGCATATAGCTCATGAATGTGCACACAATATTGCAACCATTCTTATCACTTTTTTTTATTACACAAAATTCTAATAATTGCTAAGTTTTCTTTTATTTAATGATGGCTTCTTTGGGTATAGATTGAAGAAAATATCTCTTTCAAATTAATTTAATTTAGAACACGGAGGTTAGAGCAAGATGATTGGTAGTACAAGAAGATAAATTTCAGACATAATTACCATTTTATAAACTTATAAACTCTGTATTAGTTTTGTATATTCATGATTCTGCTCCTTAAAGGATCAATATGTCATCCCTTCACATGAAATCAAATGAATCATAACCTTTCAAGATAAACTTGTACAACTAACATATAAAAATCTCGCTATTTTAATAATATATCCTTTTTGTCATCAAACCTACCACAAATACTAAAATGAATTGCATGAATTTTGTTGTATTTTGCATGTCAAATCAAGTAAAGGACCTTGGATTGGATGAATGGATCTTCACAGCAAAACACATGCAACAAAACATGAACACTTAAAATAGATGGCCATGCTCATGAAATAAGAATCTAAAAAGCTAATATAACTAAAAGAATAACAATGTAACATAATTTCAAATAGTATCCAATATTCAAAAAGAAGAAAGAATTCAATCTCATATAAAATATTAACATGCAAATTAAAATTTCTCAAAGTATAATTTATCAAATTATTCATAATGCAAAATAATAGAACTTTGGTAAATATTGGCTGGTATTCTTAGCTAGCATAGTACTAAAGAAAAGAAAGTTACCCATAAGTGAAGGAAATGCAGATATATATAAACAATAATAATTAAAACTTGCAAGTTGAAACGATCTTTCAAGTTAAAAAATAGTAAGCTCTCCTTTTTTCTTATGTAATTATCCATGTAGCTACTGATTAACTAATAACTTTAATTTTTTCCCCTAAAATGCCATGTATAATCCTTGTAATATTTAATAAATAAAGCTCCAAGCATAAGACATCTTTTTCTTTTCTTTCTCCAATATCACCATTTAAAACCTCTGATTTCAAGTTTTTAATTAAGTAATCACAACCTATTCTAAAATTTTTAATGAAAATCTTACCAAACAACTCATAGAAAGCAAATATTGAGTATGAAAAAATTGGAAACCAATTTTTTATTTTACTTTCATTGTATATTTGGTAGTGCTTCTTCTCAAGAAATTTAACTAAATTTCACAAATTTCGGTTTCCATTCTTGAATTTGAGAAGAAAATTTAATAAATCATTTCCTATCTCCTGTTAAGTTTCATGCTGCATTATTTATAGATGCTCAACTATAAATTGAACAATTCTTCCCCCAAAAAAAATATGTGCCAAAAGTTAGTATAAATGTAAAAATACTTAGCAGAGGTACAACTTTTAGTGAAGAAGAAAACATTAGTTCCAAAATTAATGGAATATGTCAAACAAAACGCATACAACAAACTGATCGAGTAATTAAAACAATTTAATTTTTACAAGAATCAAGCTTACAAAAATAAGAATGCATTCGAATCTGCATAATGTGTTGTTATATACACCTATTGTCAATGTCAAAGTTGTGGATATCAAACAAAAATAATGTAATAAGGAAAGAGAAGTAAAATAAGTCCGCCATTGTTAAATATCAATAAGACATTCCCTTTGGCAATTTGGCAATTCCTGAGTCGAATTATAAAAAGAGAAACAGAAAGAGAGAGATCAACTAATAATAACGCAACCACAAGGGTCTTTATAGCTAACAGTTTCTTATAAGGTGTTCTTTTATGGGTCCGACTTTAGTAAGTGTATCCTCCTTGCATTCACTTGTCCATTATATGAATTTGCCTTTACTTTCCCTTTCTGCTTTGTTTTCTATCAAAGAGGAGGGAAAAGCACAAAAGGAATAAGGAGAGAGAAAATAGTAAAAGAAAAAGGGCAATATCCATCATTAGAAGAGTAAAAAATTGTTGGACGTGCCAATATCATTTCTCATTTTCTATGTCATAAAACAACATTAAATTTCAACATTTTTCTTTTTCAATTTCAAGTTAAAAAAAAATACTTGTCAAGTTCATATTCTTCACTAGTCACTATGTTTATACATTTATCTATCTGTTTGTTCGAATTAATGATATAAAACATAAATAACTATGGTTTTGTCTCTTTCTTTATTTATCAAACATACGTAGTTCAAAAACATTGATGATTTCCCAAACCATAAAATGCAATAAAATTTGGATTTTATGGAAATAGTTAAGGTTTATATTCTTGTCTTTTATTATCCATGCCAATAGATTGGAGGAGATCAGTGTCTTGCCTAAATGATTTTAATAAAAAAAATAAGTATGAGTTTCCTACCTAAATTACTTTAGTGGAAAGTTCGGTATCAATTTTGATGAGAAATCCAAAAGTTAAATAACACAAGAAGAAAATTATTGGACTAATTTATCTTAATCTTGTGTTTTGAAGTTGCACTTTGAACACATGACTAAGGGAAATGAAAAGGTTTACAAAATTGGTTATTATAAGGTTATTTAGTTAGACATTTTCTAGACACATACATCATTGTGTTTCATACTTCTTCTAGAACGGCATCCACCCCTATAATGATTATAAGTTCTCCGAAAAAAAAAACAAGTATCTAATAATTGCAACCTTCTCAATTTTATATGATGAAAGAGTATTTACATCATTTACACATCTAAAGTTTGATTCCCATAACCAAATGGAACATCTAGTTTGAAACTTCATTAAATACTACATTGAACCTTTTTAAGGGACTTTTTACATAAGCATATTTGGTAATAACACTTGGCTACTATTTGGATTAAGGCTGGACTTTGTGGAGAACAAAAGAGAAATGAAAGGCAAATACAAAGAAATAGAAGTATTAGCTCTTGTATTAAATCATCATTTCATTCATTTTAAAACAAAAAAAAAGGAGACCAAAAATTTCACTTTACTATCCAAACTTTTAGTCAAGTCTCAATTTGTCATCCTATCTTATTTGGTTCAAAATTAATATCTAAACTTTTGAAATGCATTCTTATCTATCAGAGCAATAGAAAGCAATTTGATGATCATACCCAATATCTAAATCAAAATCTCTTTTGTTTTGTGATCTATGTACCATCATCAAGTTTTTCTTTTCTTTGTGGAAATGGATAGAGAGATACCTGTAAAAATTTCATCATTTTGGGTCTTCCAAAGAGTGCAAAAGTAATTTTCATTCACTTAGATATCGTGAAAAGCCATCAGATTACTTTCCATTACTCTGATGGATGAGAATTAGGATGGGGATTCAATTGATTTCAAAAGTTTAAATATTAACAAAACAAAGATCGAATGGCAAATTAGTATTTGATTAAAAGTTTGGATGGCAAAGTGAACTTTTTCCTAGCATTTATGTCATAAATAATAAAAAGGTGAAAAATGTAAAAAAATTCATAATTTAGTTCAACATTATCAACAAACTTCGTAACTAAATACAACTCCTCATATTTAGACAGTGCAAGTCTTGTACAAATTAGAAACATAAAATCCAATATGATGTAGAATATCATAAACCATGACAAGATGTATGATGTTTAATACCTAATTCACTGCCAATTTGTTCATAGAAACATAGAATAATATGCGGAATATAAAACTATTGTTGTTTCAATTTTATGCTAGTAGAGATTGGGAGCTAAGGTATTCAAGCTAATAATCACTTAATGAAAAAGAAAAATTAAACAAAAAGGAAAGAACTCTTAAATAATCGCCTATACTTCTTCCTAGTACTTAGGAATTGTATCTTCCTAGCTTTCTTGCAAGATGCCATTTTTATCAGACACACAGATAGACATACTATGTCCTGGAAGTCTTGAAGTGTCCTAAGTGAGTAGCTATACACACAAAAATATAGAGGTTCTAGCAGTTAGGTTTTCTATCTCCACCCATTTTTTAGAGGAATACTACAAGTGAGCTTCCCTCCCTTTTGCAGCCAATGGCAAATATTATTATAAGCAATAATGATGTCTAAGACTCATTTGCCAAGCCAACAGGTATGAATTTCTAGAGCTAGCGTTTCTTATTCAAATTAGAAAGAATGTTTCTAGCAATAGTTTGGCCTCAACAAATCATTAAAGAAATTGCATACTCGATAGTGTCTCATTGAACCAAAAACTGTTGTTGAAATGAAATAACCAAATTCATCATAAGCTAGCTAAATTCATACGGCAGGCCTTGTTTCAAGTTGTGCAAGGATGGGTTTAAACAAGGTTGGTTGTTTCTTCTCTTCAACATTAGCATAATCCCCGTATATAGAATTTGGCAAATGCTAAAATACAGCATTAATCCACTACATGTATACCTCAAATTTAAGTTTTGTTGTATTCCAGGAAAATGACCCCACATGTGTCATAGAACTTCATCTAGCCTGTTTGATCAAATTTACTAGCTCTTAAGGTTTTGTTACAGCTTCCATGTAATGTGGCCTGCCAGATACTTATTGCTACTCACTGCAAAGTTTATTGTAACAAGATTCCATTCTCTCCCCCAAAATTCATGTTTGTTCCTAAGTCAATTATTTGAATTTCCACCACTAGCTCTTGCGGACTCCAAATCTTTTGCCAGCATAATATATCACCTACATTAGAAATGGCTGAAATTTAACACGTGAAGAATATTGATCTGGAAGAGAAGGATATAAGGCAGACAACACTATCTCAATTATTAGTGGAAGGTATATTAAGAAAGCCTCAACAGATTTTGTTTTTACCAAACAATGCTGAGTTTTTATGATGAAATTCCTATGAAAGATGTGGGGTTAATTTATTCCTAGATTTTTAGTTTTATTAGGCAAACATTTTCTAGTAAAAATCCCCTAATAAAACCAAACTTTCTGCTTGTTGACTATAGGTTTTTATAGATCATGCAATGTCCGAGCTGCATATAGAGGGGGTTTGAAGGCCAAAGGCTTCTTTCTGAAACTTTACTTCCGCATGACATTTAGATTCAGAAAGAAGAAAACATATTGCATCATAGAAATGGATATCTATATGGTAGCTTTCTAGAACACCTGCATGCTTCCCAACTTACTTGTTTCTTAGGTCCTTCAGCAACTTCAGCTTAACTACCAAGGAGACTTCAGAAAATGTGCCCTATACGATTCTATACTCTTCTCCGTTTCATTTAGGTTTTGGGGGAGTAATGGTCCAAAAATCATTCTCCTAAAAATCTGTGTGTTAGTTGTCTGTTCCATATTGGAGAAAACAATAACAACAACAATAATAATAATCATGTTCCAAATGCCAGGAGCAAGCTTGCCTTACCTCTTCAACCAGGAAGTTATCACCCAGCTAATCATTGTCCTTCCATCTTATTAAAACAGTCATGATAGCGTGCTCACCTTTTAACTGTGCCAACACAGAGATGTTATCATTTGCAACTTCTAGACAGAGAGTGAATAGCACCAAGTGCCAGAACAATTGGACTAAGAACTATAATGGGATTAAACATTCAAAGTGACAAATCTTGCCTGTTAACCATTAACTTCTATTTTTCATAAAAAAGGTAATTGTAATGAAAATTCTAATGAAAGCGTGGAATAAGGGCTGAAATTTATAAGAGGCATTGTCATTTGATTGATCTTCCTTTGACACTTTTTCTCTAGTAAAAATGAAGTGATGATGAACTTTGAAATGTTATTTTTTGTTTACAGTAGAGTATGCATGCAGCATATATTTAAGAAAGTGAGATAAATGTCACAGAAATGTCGTCTGACATGGTTCAATTACAGCATGAAATCAGTGATTGAAAGATACAACAAAGTAAAGGAGGAGCATCACCAACAGGCAAATCCAACTTCTGAAGTCAAGGTAACCTCCAATAGCTAGCTTTCCAGTGAATTGAAATTCATAAGAAAACCCAGCATAATGCCTTTGCATGACTTTTATTGTAAACGAAACAAAAAGCAAACACAAATATAGATAAATATAAGTAAAACTCCTCATGATAATAAGAGACAGACTTGGGCTAGAAATTAGTTTATTTCAGTTAAAACATCCAAAATAAATAAATGCATGATAACTTTTCTTATGTGGTAATATGCTCAAGGCAGGAGACAATGTTTTTCAGGAAGTCATCTTGCTCTTCTTTTCAGAAAATCAATTCAATAATCTCTGATAGGCATAACTAGGAAAAATGAATCTTGAATTACATCATATGCCAGAATTTGAGAAACTATATTTCACTTCCAATCCATGTTGTGCTTAATCTTCCCAGAAAATAGTAGATGTTACTACTCAAATATCATTCGAGAAGAATGGACATGAGTGCAACTAATTGTTTCTCATGATTCGGGAAATTACACAAATAAACAACCAGAAGAGCTTTGTCACAGGACCAGCACAGAACTAATTTAAGTGTCTTCATTGCAAAAGAATATTGTTCTGATAGGTGTTATCCCAAATTTTAAGATGGATGACTTTCTCAACGGCCGGGAGAACCTCCAGAAAGAGGAGGATTTGGCATTCAATATAGCTTGTCTTTTACTTCAGTTGTAAGTTGCTATGGTACAAAAATAACGCTTAAGAACATCAGAAGGTTAGATACAAAACATTGGGAGAGAGAGACTGAGCAGCTCAAGCTCAACTCAACTAGGCCAAGTCAAATAGCCAATCAACAAGGGGTTCAATCCTCTTGCACTTGGCTAGTAAGATTACCACTATACTTTTCATTTATTCTGTAGATTTTCACACGCAGATATGCATGAGAAAAATGGTTTAAGCTCCAGGTTCAACATAAGATCAAGTTCAGATAATTTCTCCAACATAAGTTGATTTTTCCCAAGTTTAGGTTGAATCCAGCCCAAGATTGAGCTAAAAAACATTCCTCCAAAATATTAGATGAGTTCAACTTGAAAAGCATATGACCAGATTCCAAACAGAATAAGAGGGATAAATGGGCGCAGTGTATTGCAAAGCCAAAGTGAGGCACTCTTGGTGATGTATCTTTCATTTAACTCTTGACAGCAGAACAGGAGACAAGTATGCTTCCAATAGTTGAATAGTACTACAAGAATAAGACATTGATTGCAGGAACAAAAACTATTAATAAATAGTAAGTTCATTACAATGACAGTAAAACATAGCATGATAAATATTATGCAAGGAAATGGAATTTATGGGAGAAAATCATTACAAATCTTTTATGTTATAAAAGAACCAAAAGAAAAATTTTAAAAAAAACTGTAATATATAGGCGCTGATAAGCAGACCTAGTTCTTAAAAGGAATAATTCCTTGTTCAAAGTTTATATATAATTAGTAGGCAGATTTTTTGTAAAGTTAAATCAGGATTTTGATAAAATCTACCTCCAGGATCCTACTCTAATTCGACTGCAACAAGACTAACACCCTGACTGACAAGATAATGTTATATTTAAGTTCTAGGGAACTCATTTGAATAGATAAGCCTCAATATAACTTGTGAAAGGTAATGAAATAATTGAAATAACATTATCCTGCATCTCTAAGGTCTCTTCCTACAGTGTTATGTTGTTTGCTTTAGAATGCAAAAGGAACTATGAGAAAGAGAGGCCAATTGTAGAAGAGAACTAAGTTTACCAATTGTTGTAGAAATATACTTCTAACAAATTTGAACTGATTCTTGTACTCTTTGAACAATAATTACTAATAAACAAGACTTTTAACTTCCGAAATAACCTCGAGAGCAAGAATGATATTTTACCCTGGCAAGCAACAGGAAGAGGTTAAAGTTTTCTGGGGATAAAATAGAAAAGGAAAAATAGCACAAACCAGTAACCAGATTTGGATTGATGGGTTACCAAACTCCAAGAACGAGGCAGACACCTCTTATCCAATTAAGGGAGCTGAAAGTTCTCATATTAATAAGAAGAAGAAACACACAGATGAATTGTCAAAGGAGTGTAGAACAAATGGACCACATTCTAGAAATCAAAAATGAAAAATCAAAAAACCTTGAGGATCAAGCCCTCAACGTAGGATGATACAAGAGTCTAATTTTAGAAACACAACCACCCAATTTATGACAAGAGAATTGGAAACTTTCCTAGTAAGTAATCAAAAATGTAAAGTCAGGTCTTGCCCCAGACTCAAGATGGGCAATTATGAAGGCATCATGTTTTAATCGTTGAAAGATAAAGAGGACCTTTATAATACATAAGAAAATGATTAATTTAGCTATTAAAGGCTGTAAAGACACATCACTGTGCTATCAGACAGCACTTACAGATTGGCAGCCTTCATTTATGTCAAAAACAGAGTAAACTGATTGGCTCAATCTGGTAACTGAGAACTAGTCCATGGTCTGGTCCAACCATCACAAAAGTAATCATCAAGTCAGAAGAGGCCAAAGCTAGACAAATATCAAGTAGAGTTACTTCAATGGTTGTGCCAGTTCATGATTCTTTCGAACACTTTGTTTCAAATTAGACTAGGAATAGGTTGGATTGGCCAGAATGTTTGAAGTAAGAACCAGTTAACAAATAGGTTCACTCATTTTAATATGTTTCCAGAAAGGAATAAAAATAGTAAAATATAGAAGAGCAGAAGCGAGTGACTTTCTCTTTTGTTTATCTGAAATGTTCATGTGCTTCAGCTACCTCATTAAGAACAAGGAGAAACAGACATTTTTGCTAATGCAATTGGACGAATTTAAGTGACAATCCTTTTATGTTGAAAGTTGTATCTTTCCAAGTTTACAACTGAATTTCAAATATTATGATATCATCACAAGATCCAAGGATGAAGTGATTGCAATGCAGTGTTTGTGTTTCAACCACAAAATACATTTGATGGTATGCCGTGTGTCATTCAAGGATTTCAAGGATCTAGATATCCATCTGACAAGTCCTTCAAATTCTTTCCACAAAGTAAGTCCTTCAACTTTTGTTAGCCCTCATAAGGATAAGTCTCAATCTAAGAGGCCTCGCACACCAGAACTAAAACTATGAAGATATAATCTACGGCATGATTAGTGGGAACCAAGACAGTAGCTCCAGAAAAAGAAGACTAAACTGGAGGTCTGGATTAAGTCAGCCACGGGGAGATATTGGATTGGTTTCGTTTTTGCCTATTCATCAATAATAAAGTGCATGAGTCTCACCCAGGGTGCAAAACATCATATGGATATGAAGATTCTTGAAGTTCTCACCTTTCTATGTCATGTAATTAGATCAGCTACCATGAGCTTCCCTCATCTAATCCCTGTTTCATAATTGCAGAAAACAAAAGCCAAGTGAGAAAGTCTCTGTATGATGTAAACATGAAGCTGCGAGGAGTCAAAATTTTCCATTATAAGATAGTTCGTTTCAACAGGTGGATATTCAATGAGATACGTAGGATCAGGAATACAATGAAAGAAATACAAACAGAGATGGAAATCGAAGACTAATCTCCTCTTTCCAGAAATATATGTGTCAGATTCTACTGCTAAAACAAAGGAGTCCAAGAAGCATAGGCTCCCATCTAATTGACCATAAGCTTACCAAAAATCTGTTAGGCTGCTTCCTTTCATCAAGAAACTTTATCTGGGAGACTACTGTACCAAACAAGCCAGACTTAAGGATAGTCCAGCAGATGAAGATGCTCTCAACTGGCTGGAACAAGACTTCTGGTAAGATCATCCTAGAGGCAGCTAATCAGGATACAATTTTTCTTTGCCATCATCATATAGCATCCTGACAAGATCTAGAATCCTAAATGGGAATGAGCGCCCGACTTCACCATCAAGTTTTCCATGTGTCTGAAGCCCATAGCAGTGGGTATGTTCTGCTTAACACAGATAAGAAAATTCAAAGTTGACATATTTTGCTGAGGTCAAGCAAAATACAACAATTATTGTTTCAGCAAACCTATCAAAAGAGTTCAAGACACACTTCGATTGGAGCACATAATAAAACTTAAAGGGAAACAAAGCAATCTCATCTCATGTTAGCCCTCTTACATTTCTGGAACCATTAAACTAGTTTAAGCATACCAATCATGAAAGCGGACCAATCCAATAAAAGCAGGACCTCCAACTGTGTAGTTTGCATGAAACCCTTGAACTCCCCAAAAGAACTCATAGGGAAGTGAAATATCAGAGTCAGCTTTGATACAGTATACCCACTCATGAAGACCAAGTAAGATCCCTTAGCTCTATCAAAAAGAGCTTCTAAATCACCAAAAGCCAAGGTCCGCCTGTTATGAGTAATAATGTTCTGCCTGATCCACATGGCCCACTGTCCACATATCTTCGAGACACTAGAGCCATACTCTAGGAAAGAATAAGGGTGAGATTTCTTAATTAACTATCAAAAACATAAAAGGAGGATGAAGAGATCAGGTGGGGTAAAAAACAACCAAAAAGGATAAGTTTTTAACCGATAGGATACGTCTAGAGGAGGTCCAATGATGTGGAAAACTATTTGAAAAGATTATATCAGCTCATTCTCAAGTATGAATAAACCTCCAATCTATTCAACAATATGAGCATGTGAAGAAGACAATATCATATTCTGGCTGTGTTGATTCTCTCCCAGATGAAAAGGTGCAAATGCCTTAATTGGAATTCCTGACCTCCTTTGTCGCCATGCCTCCAAATGAAACACCAGTCAAAGAAGAATCCCTGTTTTTCACAAACGTATAACAATATTAATGCAACACGACAACTAATGTGAACAAAAAGGCAATTCAGAGGTGTTTGATGCCAACTCCAAAAGCCTTACACATGATCACAAACATGAGTTTACACAGTTCTATACCATGGCATTGAGATATCATTCAAATCCTTCTACTCCATCTTATTCTTCTTGGTGGTTCACCTAAATTCCCCACCCTTGGCCCACGGAAGTATTAAAAGTTATCCCCAGGCATGAAAGCCCTACTTCTAAGTAAAGTCTCTTCAAGAATCAATATCAATTAGCAAGTCCCAAAGGAAAACAATAGACTGAACTTGCGATTGTTAGTGACACAACACATTGAAATCCATTTTGCACTACTCATCTGAAAGTAAGTAGAAGAGTTTGCAGTACCAAAACCTTTTGTAACTTTTAAGATCTATCTTTCCCATATTAGTCTTCGAATATTTCAAGCATTTTAATGAAAAAAATAAAATGCATTTTAAGGTAGTAGGCTTATTTGTGAATTACTATTCCAAAATTTTTGAGTAATTCTTGCCTTAGTTGAGCAAGGAAGAAAGAAAAAACACAATGAGGCATAACTCGTAGCGATGAAATGTAGTAAAGCTCACTCTTTTAAATGCCAGGAGATTTCAGTGTATTTTTGTCTTCCAGGAAAATTATGCAAACAAATCAAAATTCCTGCCAAAGATCGAAAATCTACTTTTCTATTTGCAAAGAACCATAAAATACCTTACACTTCTACCCTACCTTGATTTATTCATACAGTCTGAGATCGAGAAAATTCAATTATTTGCAAAATTGTCAAGGACCAAAATTGTTTCATCTCAAAAAATCAAAGTACTAAGTATCAAATGGATTATTAAGTAAAATTTTCATCTTACAAATATAGGGCAGAGGAAATTCTATATAATTCCATTTCTAAAACACGTGGTCTGCAAAATATACGCATTAAATTTCAATAAAGAATATCATACGTTGGGTTAAAATTAACAAACAACTAATCAGGTTTTAAACATTTATCTTTCTAGTTTATAATGTCATTCATACTTCCATCCCCATCCCCTGTAACTCTAATCTAATTTACTTGATCCAGGAAATAAAAAGAAAAATTTGTAAATTTCATACTTGCTTGCGATAAAAAAGGATTTTTATGTACTTGTGTTTTCAAGTATATGCTTGTTATTTAATCTTTAGGAGGACAAAAATTCCACTAGGACTAGACCGTATGTAAATGGGAAAAAATTAGATGACAACAAAAATATGAAATAGGTTTTATGATAACCACTAGCAATGCAATGGAATTTTTTGTTACCCAAACCATTAGCCAATATACTCACTAATACTTAATCACTTTCTCTGTGATAGTAATCTACTTTAGGTAAGTTTTTACTAATAGAATTATGGTTCTCTGTAGTTTTGGCAGAGGGAAGCAGCAATGTTGAGGCAACAACTGCAAAACTTGCAAGAGAATCACCGGTAATGTTTTCGCCCTTTCAGACAACTTTGTTGGACTAAGGTTTCCATACTAAAATGCTGCGAAATAGTACTAATTGATATACATTTCAAATTCTGGGAAACTACAACTGAAGTAATTAGTATGCCCCAAAGTTCCAAAACGAAATTCAATTCATATATAAAACGGATATTGTAGTTCCTTTTCCTTAAGAATGAGAAACATAGTCCATATGGGAAAAAAGGTGCAAAGTTTCATTAGTAATTCTACTTAATCCTATTCCAGCAAAATTATATTCTGAGATGGCATTATGGTGAAAGAATAATATTTAAGTTACATATTTTGCTATTCTTATTTGTGTGCTTTTAGTTCAAAACTCTACTTTGGAAATATGCATCACCCAGTTTATGCACAAAGCTTTTACCAAAAAAAATAGGCTCATAAAATGTCTTTACTAAACTTCTTGTCATCCATGGAAATATAATTCAATGGTCAGATTGCTGCTCTTTAATATAGAAGGTTAGTGGCCACGAATCCACCCAAAAAAAAAAGATTTCTACCAGATAGATACATATCGTAATTAATGTAATTACTGAAGTATACCTATGATTAAAATTTTTTCTTCCCTACTAATACTATTGAAAGACTGGTAAACTTGAAGCAACAGAAAACTGCTCAAAACTTTTTGCCAGCCAGTTCAGGTAGTAACACTTTCTAGCCATTTTTAAGAACGAACAGTATGAAATATACTTCAAAATAACTTTTGCTCAAGGAAAAAACTAAATAAAAGAGAGAAGATCTACTAGCTCTAATTCAAATTTCTTCTTCAAGAACATAAATAATACTACATTAGAAGATGCCACCAGTCAACACAAAAAGATTTTGCTCATATAATCTTTATACATCCAGTTGAGGTAACTATTTTTCTTATTCCATTTGTTTTGTAACTTGAAAAACTTTTAGAACCATGGGCACTCTTAGCATACTAAGAAATCTCTTTGGAAGTTATCACTATTCAGTCCTTCAAAGGTCACCTCTTGAAATCTCTTGAATCACAATACTGCACAACAAAGGCTGGTATATTGAATACCTCTCCACGCAAAGTCAATTGCATTGTTTCTGGCTTAATTCCTAAGGATGCCCATGCTTATTTAAAGTACACGAATACAAAGAGAGAAAAAAAGGAAAAATAAAATATTGGCATTATTTCAGAAGATTCATGTGTCAAATAAAATCTCCAATTTCTAAAAGTTTATTAAACTAGGATTGTTGGTTCTAACAATAATGTTAAAGCCCAAGCTAATACGTAAACCTGAATCTTAGGTAACTTTCAGTAACAATGGATGTTGCCAGTAGAAACCATTTCTTCTAGTCAACATTATTTTGCTTTCAACACAATTTTAGCTAGATGATTTCCACTGTTTAGTGAGAGAGAAGAGCAGAATTTTATTTACTCATAGGTGCCACTGTTTACTTACAAGTTTGTCATTTCCGACTTTGTCATGAACTATATATGTACTAATTCTTAAATTAGTTACTCTTGTACTAAGGATGCTTCACTAGCTAACGTCTCAATGGGATCATAATTGTCAGTAAAACTATACATAATAAATGTATTATTGTGTACACTCATATGCTCAACTCTCTGGTATAACATGTCATATATCCATTGAGCCCACTTGGAGAATCTTATTCTGTTTTTTGTTCTGTTCGATATGGAAGCAATAGAGTCAAATCAGTACCAACAGAACAAAAGGATAAGAATGTTTTAAGATACATTTCTATCTTGCCTGATGTTACCATTTAGCTAAAGCTCTTATCTCAAGAGGTACAAATGTTTAGTGAAAAGATTCATTAAACACACGCAAAAAGATTCACCTCAATTTCATTGAATAAACACATGCAAATTCTTATTCGGTAAGAGGAAAAATTCAGCAAAATTGGATTAAGAAGTGTAAGCTTAGTACTCTTGGGAGTATTCTTGACTAGAGTTACTCATTTTGAGTGTGTTGTCTGCGAAATAAGCAGAATGCATTCCCAACAGATTACTTCAGATCCTTTTAAACTTCAATATCAAATTTTCAATTTGATAGCCTTGGAAGCAATATGAAGGGCATAGATATAGCATAAGGAAACTCAAACTATAATTAAATTCACCAATTACTACTACTCTAATACAATTTAGTACAGCTAACTTTACGTGCTGTGTTCAAAACAAAAACACCTCATATCTTCCAGAGAAAATAAACTTTCAGATAATAGAAGCTTTTCATTACTAGATGAAATTCATTTTTTAGACCGCTCAGTGGTTTAATTTCCTTCATTCTGAATATATTTTGTGGCAAAAAGGATTATCTTGATAGACAGAAAGGGAAAGGTTCGACAGTACTAGGTGTAAAGATGGAAATTATTCTTGATTAATTTTCATTATCATGAATATGTTCAGTGGCAAAGTTAAATTTGGTAATAACATAAAAGGAAAGATATCATATTACTCACTAGCTGCAAAGATGGCAAAAGCTCAAAATTCATTTATGAAGTTAATTCTAAAGAAAGCAGTTTTCAATGAAGGTAATCTGAAATATTTCTACTTTCCCAATGGACATCTCAACTTTCCAGCTAAAAGAATGTATGAAAACTAGCCAGTCAGACAGCATAAACCGTAACCAAAGAGAAAAATTATTACCTTATTGCTGTATTGTCATTCAAATCAACTCTATTCTTCCAAAAGGCTTTCCCATTATGAGTTGTATCTTCTGCTTATTCTGCTTAATAAATTGTTCCTGGTTTAGCCTGCAAAGAATGCCTCTAGCAGCCCACCTTACTTTGATACATTAAAAAGTTTTTACAGGAGCAAAATTGTTCACTGCATCGAAATTATTCAGTTATGCTTCAAATAAATAGATATGGTAGTAATAAGATGAAGATATGTTGTGTGTTAGTATGACACAGATATACACACCAGAAAAATGTTTTATCATTACATATTCAAGTACAAGCTTCAACAATACTTTTCTAGGGCCATAATCAGAAAATTATAACAAGTCATTTCTTGCCTCCTTCAATATCATGATACAACACTTGTAAAGGGCGTCACTGGTATTTTCACCACATGAATCTAAAATTTCAAGTTTTCTTTGTTTGAGCTCGTAAGGTTTTCCCACAAAGAGGAGGATGAGAAATATTTTGATATCAAACGCTCCAACTTTACTCCAACACGATGCCATTAGTCCTACCTAGTATGACACAGATGTGCACAGCTATATCTAATACCTTATGATACTAATGATATTATCTAACAAGTGTATCTGCTAGCCCACAGGCAAATGATGGGTGAAGAGCTTTCTGGTTTGACTGTTAAAGATTTACAGAACTTGGAGAACCAACTTGAGATGAATCTACGAGGTGTCCGGATGAGAAAGGTTTGAGATAACCATTGCACATACAAATTACATTTTTCTCATATGTAAACTAAACACAGATTGACTCAATTGTTCTGATTTTGTTTTCCTTCCTACTGTAGGACCAAATTCTCATTGATGAGATACAAGAACTGAATCACAAGGTCAACCTAGAAGAACTGTGAACACTATTTTCTCATTGCATTTCTAAGTTGCTAAATCTCATTTATTTTGATGCAGGGTAACCTCATCCACCAAGAAAATGTCGAACTCTATAAGAAGGTAAACCTAATTCGTCAGGAAAATCTGGAATTGCATAAGAAGGTATCTGGTGTAAACAACTTTAATATAAGCAATAAAACTAGGGCACTCTTTTCAGATCTTTCATCCTGATATAGCTCGGGTGGTTACTCTGCTTGAAAATTTTTTTCATACCAGGTTCATGGAACTAAGGATATAAATGGAACAAACAAAAATGCCCTTCTCACAGACCATTTGGACATTGAAGAGGACCAGAACGCACCTGTTCATCTCCAGCTTTGCCAACCACAACAACAAAACTATGAGAAATCTACTGGTGCAACAAAATTGGGGTAATTGCTTATCCATGTTCCTTAATCATCTTTCACTGTAGATGTTCTGCGCCAGAATTTTGATCTGGCAAAATTTTGCAGCAGATTACAACTCCATTAGCAAAGAAGATGGAAGTCTTTGGCAGCCTGTTAAATGATCACTTGGTGGTCAAGGCTACATGTTTAGAGTTTAAATGAGCAAGCACTGGTATAAAAACCATATGGTTATGCAGGAAAAAAAGGTCTGATTTGTTAAAAGAAGAATTATGGCATATGTAAGGTAATCCATGATATAACTACTTACAGATAGTATTTACAGAAAATAAAAGGAAATATTCAGCATTGTGTGTCTAAAACTATCTTGTTTACTGGGTATATGTTATCATAACAGGAAAGCAAATGTGCACGTAAGATACCATTGATATATAAATTGGAACAAGACATGAGAAAAAGGCGACAAATAGACAATATAGTTGTCTAACTGTTCAACAGTAACCAAAGAAAGAAGTAACACGATGAGAAAGTAATGGACATACAAAGAATCTAAAAGAAACCTTATAGATAAGTCACATTAATGAAGGACCAGGGAACTAAAGTTTTCAGAATTGGAAGGCTGTGGTATCCTCAAGTACTTAACAAAATCAAAAACTTCAGCCTGACTTAAACTTTAAAACCAGACAACCAACAAACATTTCAAAAAGGATATTGCTTTTCAGCATTCAATCCATGTAACACACTCAGAAAAAATTAGTTCATTATCAGTGGCATCTGCACGGGAATTGATTAAAAAAGGGAAAAATTTTGCTCACCAGTTTTACCTATGCCCGTTATATAAGTACACACTTCATTCATCTCAGTTACAGAAACAGAGAAATCGTAGGAATCCATAAGTTATGAAGTACAGATCATATCACAAGTGAAAGATCACAGGAATACTCTGAACTTAAGTGTCAGACCAATAAAGTTCACTAGGCAGAGAATGATACAAAAGCTATATCTGATACTATGCCTGTGAACTTAAGCTTCATGTTTCCTTTTTCTAGTTAAAAGAATAGAACATAAACCATAAGCAGATTTACCATAATCTTCAGACTTTACCTATAGAGTAGGAGAAATTTCCTCCCCAGTTAAAAAAATTCCATTTGGGAGCATATAAATGTACAAAAGAACATCACATACCCGGCATATTGACAAAATTGAAACAGGACACAAAATGACAGCCTCCACAGTGTACCAAGGACTTGATGCAAGCAGCTTGACAACAGTTATTATATTTCTGTTTCTATTATAAATGAAGGTGGTACTTGTTGCTAGTGTAAGAACATAGCACACAAGAATTACACTTCTCTAGAATTAGTTCATAAAGTCTAAGTATATACAAGTGGGGAAGGATGCTTGGCCATAAAGTTATAAGAATCCAAATTTCTGAACGTAGAATATTCCTAAGAACTTTATTGCAATTTTTCGCCTCAGATGCCAAAAAATTCAAGACATTACATTTGGAATAAGGAATGAACAGTTCCCGAAGAAGGTAAACTTTCTAGCTCAACTTGAAATCCACCAGTTTACTCGTGGTTCAAAAAAAACTGTACCTCCCAAGGAAAGGAAAATTTTACAGTTCAACTTGAAATGTTCTCTTCAAAAATTTAAAACTCTCCCTAAAATATAATCCACTTAAATTTGGTAAACTGTTCTGCTAACGTCAACAAGAAATTATCAAACACCACTTATAATTGCTGTACATCTAAGATCACTACACAGCAATTGCTAAAAGGTGGTCCATCAACACATGGTAAACTTCGAAGTCAAAAATAAATATCAACATTAATGAATGTTATCGAATCACTAAATCTTGGATCCTTGCTTTCCTTCTTCTCTTCAAAAAATAAAATAAAATAAAATTTAAACACTTTTACCACCTTCAGATGAATGCCAGAATATGTTATTATCTCTTGCAGAAAACAATTTTCCTTATTCTCCAGAACTTTGCATTCTTCGGAAAGACCAAAAAAGAGGACAGTCATCAGAACGCCATCAGAAAAAGACTTTTCAGGATTGCTTTGACCATGTACCCATTTATTAAATTGCCTTTCAATTCACTCAAATGATTTCAATGAATTAAAAAGAACAATTTGTTTAAAAGGCTTTTACTGGAATGTGATAGAGAAAAAGATAAATAAGATTTAAAGTGCTTAACAGGTGTTTCACAAGACTCACAATCAAGCAATTAATCAAATTCACATAATTATAGCATTACAATTGAGGAAGCTCCATCCTTTTCAGTTTGCCCCCTTCTTTGATAGGAAAAAGGTTAAAGAGGAAAATACTATTGAGAAAACCGAAGGCAGAAAATTTGTGCCCCAGGAATGGACAATGTTACCACAAGATAACTTCTTTTCCTTGATCAAATATTACCACAAGACCACAAAATAAAGATCAAAAGTATATTCCTACCAAGACATCGATTGGCTGCCTCATTCAAAAATTCTCTTGGACAGATAACAAACTTGGATGAACATCCTAGCAGATCTTCAGCCAAAATTTTCCTCTGCTAGATAGTGATTCACTAACAATAGTCTCTAATGAATTTTTTTTTGAAAAAAAAATGGCAGGACTTCCACGTTTTAGAAGATAGTTTGAGGAGCTTTCCAAGAATGTTAATATGCTAGAAGCAGCTACATGACGAGCCGCTGACACAAGAATGAAGTTCCCTCAAATTATCCAATTGGAAAGTTCAGTAACGGGA
Source organism: Rauvolfia tetraphylla (assembly GCA_030512225.1). Classification (NCBI taxonomy): domain Eukaryota; kingdom Viridiplantae; phylum Streptophyta; class Magnoliopsida; order Gentianales; family Apocynaceae; genus Rauvolfia; species Rauvolfia tetraphylla. Next base: position 4,456,628 of record JAJQKT010000058.1, on the reverse strand, counting down.
ATCTAGCAAAGGATGCTCGGAACCTCTCAACCCTACAAGACCTGTGAAGGGCTAAACAAAAAATCTTAGAAACTGGTATTTTGCAGTAAGGTATCAGCAGACAAATATTGATTTTTGTAGCCACCAAGATTACAGCTAACCCTAGTTTATTCAAACTATCATGGGTTGGATCTTTGTACCATCACTAACATGATGTCTAAGACTCCAAGAGCATGATAAAATTCAAAATTTTCAAATTATTGAGCCATTTCTTAATTTCTTTCTTTCTTGAGAAGGGCGGAGGGCAATTAGTTTATCTATCAAGTGATTTAAGATGAATAAGCAGTAAACAGAATTCGAAAGATGTAAAGGAATGCTTTTCTTTTGAGAAAAAATGAAGGCGCAAAACAATGCATGCATAAACGAATTTATTTATAGGCTCATCTAAATGGTAAAAAAGAAGACCAAAGAAATGGATGATCAAGCTAGACATTTTCTTTTTTTGCATACGATTCTTGACATTCAATGAAAAGCTCTTAGGAAAGGATGCTTGGGAATGATCATAAAACCAAAAATAAGATAAATCAATTTTCATTCTTAAGTAATTAAAAACAAAGAAAATGAAAACGCACCTACAGATCATTTACAAGAAGAAAAGGGTTCAATTTCAACCCGAGCAATTCAGAAAATATATTTTGATCTATTCAAATTATGGTACTTGGTCACACTAGAAAGATCGAGAGTACTCTTTCAAGAGACCACAGAAGAACCAGAAGAAAGGCTACCACTTGATATACCTTCCTCTTCTTTTGTAAACAAGTTTGAACTAAACAAGCAATTAGTGAGTATCAATCACATAGGAAGAGTATCCAAGATAGTCAAGAAGAATAAGACCTCACATTACACAAGACAACTTAAAATCCCTAACTGTGACGAAATCAGTTCAGCATATTGGAACCACAAAAGTACGCATTGGCATGTATTCCTTCCAAAGTTATCCCAGAAAAACAGACAATAGAATCACACTGCTAACTATGGGCCATTAGATAACTAAATTAAGTACTTAAATTTAATCATCTAACAAGATATGTAGTATAGCAGATAGTGCTAAGCGTTTATTCAATTACATACATTTGATAAACAGTTTTCTGTAGTCACTTTAACTTTTTAGGACTCATTTACTTTGCAGTATAAATTTTAAGGAAAAGGAAAGCCATTAAGTCTAAATTTTGATACACAGCAAGACTCATTATATATATATATATATATATATATATATATATATATATATATATATATATATATATATATATATAGTCCAAGTAAAGCAAATAAGTCTTGCAAGCATTTTTATTCTTATGAACTTGAAGAAAATAAGAAAGAAAATCCGTTTCTTCTTCCACTGTGATTTGCATTGTTAGAGATTGTAGTTATTAATTTGCAAAGCATAGTATAGAAAACGACTTCATGCAAACAAGCACTCTATAATGAAATAAAAACTTTTCTTTAAAATTAATTACACGAATTACAAAACTATTAAAACAAAATGTTTTGAATACAAAATGAAAAATAGATAAATACAGATTATTTGTTGACAATAAACATTAATTTTGATATTTTAATTTTAGCACAAACCATATCCATAAAGCAATAATGAAAGAGCATGACGAAAATATCCTTTCAACATTTTTTCAAAGCAAACCATGAGAAAGCAAAATTTTTTGCTTTTTGAGTTCAGCAGTGAAACAATTATTGATCTCTATATTCAAATTAAGATGGCTTAATTTTCAACCTTTAGATTTCAAATTTCAGTGACCAGTATTCATATATGAAATTTTAGACTTCAAATTTATTTTTTCAAGCAGAGCCTAAATTATCCTACCATTACACTTCTCCAATCAAAAAATTCTCCTGGGTATCCTTAAAATGAAACTTTTAGGAGAATATTTGGCCATATTAATAACTTTTAACCTTAGACTCTTACAGCTTGTTAGAAGTGGTCCACACATTTTTAGGGGCATATTTGGTTATTTCATGATCAAAGCACTATTAAAAGTTTCAATTGGCCATGATGTTTAACTTAGAAAGTATAAACAAGACAAAGGCAGTGATTTTAGGATGAAAGATGCATCTAACAGCTAGTTTGGTTGGGGGTGTAAAGAGATAGGAAAAGAGGATGGATGGAAATGTGAACGCAAATTAGACATTTACATAATTTAGTTCAGAAGTAAATAAGGATGGGATGGAAATTAAATCGCCCTCAATGTCAGCATTATGACCCATCCTAAAATGAACAAATTGGAGATTCACTTCCCTCTCATCCCTGCCAAACAAGACAATTAAATTCATTCACTTCTATAGTGGAAGTAAAGGTGCCATTCCTCTCCCCTTTTGCAAAACCAAACTAAACCTAAGTAATGAAAAGATATTTGCACTTTAACAGTTGTGCTACTACTTTTTCTTGTGAAAAAAGAAATGCACATTCCAAGAATCCTCCATTTCAACCAAATAAATAAACCACATCTTCTACTTTCAATGTTAATATATTCTTTGTCCTACTTAAGTATACATTATTTGGGGCATCCTGCAATCTTCAACACTTTTCTTGAATAAAACTTATTAAATGCTTTCAATGCCCAAAAATTATTGATATATAGGACGTTTTCAGCAAGTGTTATAACTCAAGACATTCAAGACAAAGAATACCTGACAATATAAAAAAGCAACTTGAAAGCCCAATCTGTCACAAAATCAGTTTAGCAGTTCAGAACAATCAACCACCAACAAAAGCTTCAGCATGTCCTCCTTACAAAGTTATTCAAGAAATAAAGACAGAGAATCATACTGCTGGTTAGATCTAAATGAGCCCACCATTATACTTCTCCAGTCCAAAAATGAAGTCTTGCTTACACATAAAACTTTTATAATAGAACATAATCAGTTCCAATCTTCTGCATCCGTGACTTGTACAAGAAGTGGTCCACAAATATCCTGTGATCCTCTTGACTAGCTAAAAGCCATGAACCAAATTTGTGATATTCTCTATAAACTAGAAAACATCAGCACTGAACAATTTTCTTGCCTTTCTAAACGAATTTGAACTCAGATAAAGAAAGTTAATTCTAGGATACTGTGACTAGGAGTTAATATACACCAAACTGCTCTTATGGAGTTAATATACACCAAATGCTCTTACGGAGTTAATATACAGCAAACTGCTCTTAACTTGATTGAGCTGAATTTTGAGAAAAGCTTTAAATCTGTCCCCACTGCTATTTCTTTTATAACAATAAATGTTACTTAATTAAAGGTTTTGCTCTAATCAGTTCCGACAATGCAATAGCTAATTATAATTCATTTCGATGTGCGAGAACCAGTATAATATATTCTAGCAACCATACAATTAATTATACACCTCTGTTATTGAATTCTCACGAAAAGTAAAAGGAGATTCAAATCATTGTATATGTAAAATGAGACAAGAACATCATATGATGGATCTCTAAACACACATCAACTAGGACAGAAGCAGACTAAGCATTTTTTAGCTTGATTCGTGAATCCATAAGCCCAGGTAAGATGTTTCAGGTTCTAGTCTTCTGTTACATATAAGTACATGCACATCCATATATAGGATAACTAATAAGTGGATCAAACACTCTAGGAACCTCTTCCCAGAATCAACAGTCAGATTCAATTATCAAAATGATAAGATAAATTCAAGGAAATCTAGTTATATGTTCTTTTTACCAACATATCTGAAGAAATATTTTTATTTGTGAAGAATTTCAGTTCTACAATAACAAAGATTCTAAGAAACTGTCTAGAATAAAGAAGACCCTGATTCCAACAACTGAAATACAAAATATAAATTGAAACCAGAGGGAAAAGATAAAACTGATAAATAGAACAAGATTACAACAGGAAAACTTTGATGCCCTGGGAATGTTGTTACAATACGATTATTTCTAAAACAACGTGTAGGTTGGGGGTGGGGGTCAACCAGAGGACATGAAATGTGAAGGACAAATTAAAAAAATGTGGGAAAGAACTTCCAAAGACTCAAGAAACAATGTGTGTATAAATGCTGTAACTGTATGTGCCTTGGCAGTACCCAAAACCAAGATAAGTTTTTTTTTTTTTTTGCTAAGTGATTGGATAAATTAAATTGAAGATCGTGAACTAGATTTTGTTGGTAACAAAGGAAAGATAGCGAATGCTTCCGTGGCACTTGAAACAGTACAAATGTGACAACTTTTCATCTGAACATTGTCTACCTTCCTTGTTTTATGAGGATAAGAAGAAGTACAATATAAAGTGAGACCAAGAGATACTTCCGAGAATAAGAGAGAACAAAAAGAAAAAAAGGGTACACATGCAATAACAAATATAAGAATACCAAAGCTTTTCATCAAGAAAGATCTGCAGCCAGAGGTAAAACAAAAAACCAGCGCCAACAATTAGCCACCGCAGAAATTCATTGATGCAGAAGCCCATATCAAATATTTCTAGTCAATTTTAAAAAATTAATTTCAAACGAAAAATATGTCTGCTTCATATGCAACGTCAAAAAAGACATTCTAAGATTTCAGAAAGGCAAAGTTTCATATGCAAAAGTAAAGAACCATATGCCAAGAAAACAGGCAACTCGAATCCCACAATACACATTAGGTAAGTTACTCATATTCTCCACCCGGAAATCAAAACAACAGCACTACGCACCTGGCAAAACATGTAGAATCTGTGCACAGTAATTGCCGATTCAATGTATATCTTGGGTTTCTTTCAGCCACTCATCTGAAGTTAAAAAAATGTATGGAAAGTTAACAGCAAGCAATACAATCAGCACTAAAGAAAGATTTTAAAGAACAACTTGACTGTATTTTATTCATACGTAGCCTTGATGAACCTTAACGCACCAAGAGCCAAACTTTGCGTTTGAAAACATCGTTTAAGACTCCGTTCGGCTTCCATCTTGCCGAAAACTCGAAAGAGAGAAAAGCAACAAGAATGCATTACGATACAAAGCACTTGAATCTTTTTTCTCGAATCAAGAAATTAGGAAGAGCACTGAATCCATGCATTAGAAAGTGGTTCAAGAAAATTGAAAACCCAGCCCAGAATTAGATTTTGCAGATGCAAAAAGGGTTCAAGCAAATATTGATGAGAGAAAGAGAAAGCGAAGATGCAGAAAGGAGTTTGTGTTTCATGAAGGGAGACAAGAAATTAGAAGGCCAATCTGTAAAAGAGGTCATGTTGAAAGAGAGAGAGAGGAGGGCCTCAAAATATCTGGAGAGTCTGAGCAGGGATTGGCTTGGATTTATATGGCAAGCCCCCACATGATTGATCATTTGATTTTTAGATTAAATTAAAACAAAGAAAAGTATGATAATCTGGAATTGTTTGGAACTTTTTTGGGGTTTTTGGATTTGGATTCCCCAGAAGTACGAAGGCAAAAATAAAAGGGAAAAACAGGGATTGGGTTGGCCTATGATCTTTTGGTAGAGCTGTTGTTGTGTCTGGGCGAGTAGGGGAAATTCTGTACTCCAATGTTACTTCTGGGCCGAGCCTTGAATGATCGGCTTGAGTTCTCTAAAAGATCCAATTCAATCTCCTTTTTTTTTTTCTTCTCTTTCTCAATGCTATTATGTTTAGCTCAAAGATTTATAAATAAACAAATTTGTATTTGGGAAAATCAAAATTTACATGTCACTAAACAAATATCCTATTACTAGCCGTGTTATTAAATTTTATTTTTATTTTTTTATATTATCAAATAATTTTCGTATATTTTTATCACTTTATAATATTTTTAATTTTTTATATTATTAAATAATTTTCGTATCTTTTTTATATCACTTCATAACTACATATAATAAAGTACAAATTGGCAGTAGAACTTTCTTTATCATTGTAGGGTGGCATAAAAAAATATATAAAAATTATTTAATCATTAAAAAATTAAAAATATTATAAAAGAGACACAAAATTATTCAATTGCATAAAAAATTAAAAATAAATTTTAATAATAAAATTTTTAGTAGTATTTAGAGTCAATTTGCTACCTTCCTAAATACTAAATAATTATTTGCAAAGTCTTTATTTTACTCATTTTTTATTTTTTATACTTATAAAATTAAAATTATATATCAATTTTAAAAACCTGCTCACAAATCATTTCTAGTAACTTACTTCACATGCAGCTTTTGCACCAAATTTTTGAGGGACAAATGAATCAAAACACACTTCCCATTTTCCTTTTTTCTCTCTCTCTTCTAGCCGACATCCTCCTTCTCCTCGCTTCTTGCCACCAGCTCTCACACTCCATCCCTTCCTCGTTTCTTTTTCTTTTTTTCTTCCCTCTTCCTCCTTTCTTCCTCCCCTCTTCTTCAATTTGGAAACCCTAAATCCTCCAGATACAAAACCGACAGCCTCAATTTGCAACCCCGATCATTAACCCCAAAAAGAATACTCATGATCTTCTCTCCTAAATTTTTTTTTCATTCTCTCATACTATTATTAAGCTATCACATATTTTTAAATTATTCTATTTCTTTTACAATTTTTTCATTTCTTTTAAGATTTTATATTATCTAATTTTTTCTTATAACTATGTGGTAATATTATAGTAGTGGGAGAGAAGATTTGGATTGTAAAAAAATAAAAAAAGACAGCATTAACATAATCTTTTTTTCTGCCATGGCAGTAGCATAATCTTGTTTCTTAAGAGAAAAAAAAATGGCACGATTTCCTCAGACGGAAAAAGAGCAAGCTCAGCCGGGGCCAAAAGCAGATCTCTTCTAGAACCATTTCATTGCAACCCAATTATGCCAAAACGTGTTCACTTCTAAGCAAGCCACGATGGCTGAATTTCTAACAGCATCCGGATAATGAGATTTAGTTAATGAAGCGTGTCTAAGAACCCGCTAACCACGTCACCATAACTTAAAAGCACATTGTACCGTACAACCTTTTGTCAATATACGCAGGTGGAATCCAATTTCCGATCGCCGAGTAGTCGTTGGTTTTTAAACAAATCAAAGCTGAACTAATCAGACGGCTCCCTCAGTCAAAAATACGTGTCACTGCTAGTAAGATGCCACGGCCACGTAGCTTAAAAAACTCTGGATTAAAAAGTTTAGGCCAAAAGCTCACAGATAGTTGGCTATCGAGGGGTGCCATCTGTAACACGTCGACACCCCTTTGTGGGTGAGAACCAAAACTTGGACTCAATTTAGATTGCTTCGAATTTGACTGAGTTGATAAAAAATTAACCTCAGATATGCTTTCAATTTTCACATGTACAAATGGCACTCGCATAGGAATTTCAGAACTTTTAGTATTCCTTTTTCTTCTGCAGAAATTAAAAATGAGAATGGTTAGGCTACCAATGGAAAGGATTAGAACCAAAACCTACGAAGGTGACAAAAATCCAATCCAATCCAAAATCAGTGCTTGCCTGACTTTGGTGTGATTAGATATGATTTAATTTTAATTTTTTTAAAATTTTTTATAAAAGTTAAATTATTTATAAGAAAAGATGTAAGTTATGCATTTGAAATTTTATATTTGATTTTAAACCAAATCTTGTATAAGTATGACCTTAAGTACCTACTACAAAATGGTGTTTAGATTATTTTATTCGGAGGAGACTATAAGAGGAATATTATTTACCAATTAGATTATTTTATAGATTAAAAAAGAAAATATAAGACATATTTTTTCTTATTATATTTTTAATTAACTCTAATAATATAATAGATAATGAGAGATTTATATTTATGGTGAAGTTAATATTAAAAAAATAATTTTTATAATTTATAAAAAGTCAAACATTTTAAGAAGAGATAAAATGAACAACAAATCTTATATTTTAAAATAAATGGGACTACTTATTTTAATTTTCTAAAATAATGTTTTAGCTTTTCTATAATATCATAACAGATAAAATAGATTATTCTTTAAAATAAGTGATTTTAATTAGTCGTGTAATGTACAAAAAAACACACAAAGAAAGAAGTAGGCATAGTTGGATGTATTTGATATACTTTAAAAATTTTTATATTAAATTTTATAAAAATAAATTATTTATAAAAATTAAAAATATTATATTGAGTTATGAATTTGAATCCCAATACATCCTTATGAGGAAAGGCAGAAGTAGGGATGGTGAAGCTGTGAAAACATTGAAGAATGAGATGACTCATCACTAAACTGCTGGAGAATCGGGCAATTCCATGAATTGTGAACCAATAGGAACTCGGAACGCGTTGGGAACAATCAAGAAATGGGAGGATGCGATATTCCATTTCTGCCTGTAATTCTTTCATTACACATGATTCTTTTATTTATTTATTTATTTATTTGGTGGGAGAGGGGAGATTTTGTATCTGCAATGGGTTGAGGACTGAACCCCGTAGTTTGGAGCAGCTGTGAAAGGCGCTGCCAATTGTACAAGTAATAGCCAGGGATTTCCTCCGAAGTGCTTCACAGCTGCGGAGCCTGATCAAGCCTTGGTCTGAATTAATTTCCAGTGGAAGGATACCAGGCAAAAAACTTAAAAAAAAAAAAAAGGGTTGAGGACTCGAGTGTGACGTGAAAATCAATCAAAAAATTTGTTCATTTTTCCTGTATATTTTGTCTTCTATAAAAAGTTAGACATAAATTTCACTTAGACTAAAAATAGCAAAAAAAAAAAAAAAACTGTGGGTATCAATCTCAAGCACACCTAAAGAAGCTTGAAACACTTGGAAACATATGTATGTTCCACCGAATGTTTAAAAACATACTCCACGCAAATTCAAAGGTTAGAAATTATTTGAATTTGATTTTATTATAAAATTTAATATAAATTATTATTTTTTTCACAAATATTTTATTTCTATTCAATTTAAAATAATTTTTTTTAAAAAAAACTCATTCCAAGTGTACGAATATATAATCAATTGAGTTTTAATTTTAAAATTGATTGAGACTTTTTCCTTTGATTATCATTTCTTGCGGGACCACATAATACTTTATGAAAATCAAAGGTGTATATGAATTAAATTTATAAAAACTAATGGCATTGGCTTTCGAATGAAACCTACCAGAAGCATCCTAAGTTCATCCCCCACGGACTCCAAAAGATTGTCTAGTCCCTTCTCGAGTCTACGTGGCAACTCTAGATAGCATAGACCTGAATATTATATTAGTAGAATAATCATGGATTAAATTATCTCCCAAACATCCAGATATTTGAGCAAAAGTAGGGCCAGTCTTAAAATTTTATTTGACAAAATTTTAAAGAGGGAATTTATTTAACAATTTAGATGGCAGAAATGCAGTCACTGATTGGCGATTGCAAGGCCAGACATGCCTTCCAATGGCCACTTTTTTTTTAAATAAAAAAAATAAAAAACAAAGAAAAAGAAAAAGGCAAAAGGCATGACTTCCAATGGCGTCAAAATGCTGACGGAAACCCAGGCAACTGAGGCTGACGCAGTAAATGTTAAAAAGTCTCTGCCAATAGAGAATTTCTGACATGCTTTGTTTGCGAACAATCGAAAGCCGAAACGTGTCGCGAGCAAGCCAGACCTTCAAGGAACAAATATCTATTTTTAATTTTAAAAAAGGACATTTGGCATATTGATTTCTTTTCGTATTTCACAATTTTTATTTTAATTAAAAATTAATTCAACTATTTAATTTTGGTACATCGGAACTCGCATGCATAACATGCAACATTTTGTATAGAACTCATATAAGATTTTTATACTCCCATTATTTTAAAATATAGAGCTTTTGACTTTTTTTTTCTTTTTAAAATCTTTAATTTTTTATTTATTTTAAAAATTATTTTATTAAATATATTATTATTTATAAATATAATTCTCTCATTTTTTTTCATGTTACTAAAAAATAAGTTAAATTAATTTAAAATATAAAATTTTTTATTTTTAATAAATAAATAAATATCTATTAATAATAAAATAATCAGATCTATTATAATTAAACAATCTTTAATTTTTTCTATTACAATAAAAATAATCTTCAAATTCCTTCTCTAATACATCAAAAGAGGAAACTTTAAGGATTGAAATAAAATGTCTTACATTATAATATAAAATATAATAGTTCGAAAATTATAGTAACATAAAATATCTTACATTCTAAATAAGATATGTAAAATATTACAATACTAATATTAGTAAGATAATAAAAAGCATACTTTAATTTTCTTCTAAATATTTATTTCAAAATAATAATAAAGCATTCAATTATGAAACAGGAGAGTAATTTGGAACTGATTGAACACAAGTGACACTCCCTCTATTTCAAAATATAAGATATTTTTACCCTTTTTTTCCTTTCAAAAGTTTGACTTTCTTTTAAATTTCACAGATTATTTTTTTAAAGTTATCTCATCATAAATATAATTCTTTTATGTTCTACCATATTAATGTCTTTAAATTTTCTATTGGCGTCTTAGTTTTAGAAATTTTTATAAATTTCTGAAATATAAATTTTCTAATTGGTGCAGAAAATTTTATAATTGATTTAATTTGCCATCTTAATTAGGATGGCTTATAATTTGCTATTAAATAACTTAATAATAGAAGTCAAATTTAATAGAAAGTGATCAAGTTTTATAGCAAAATTTTAAGGAAAATATTGACAAAACTGATAAATAAAACTAATCTTCAATAATTTTAGGTTAACATAGAATTGAAGTTGATATAAGTAATGTAAGAAATGAATGGAAAAGACAATAACAAAATGAGGTTTTCTTTCCATAACTGCAACTGTTTTCTCAGGTAACCCCCCATGAGTAAACGGTTAATGGTCCAAGATCTTCTTTGGGAATGGACCAACTTCTAGGCCCTTTTTATTCACTATTTGGGCTGTTAAAAGAAGCCCATTTCTTTGTCTTCTGACTCCAGGTCCAGGAGCCCTTCCAAGTTTTACCGCGCTTTGTAATCGTTGAACTTGAACGCATTGCAAACGTTCAAGACGAAAGAACACAGGCGTTAACGTGGTGGACGACACTCTTAACGCATTTGCGGATGCGTTAAGTAAAGAATGCATTGCAGGCTAGTGGCGGAGCTCAGTATACAAAACCCTTCCTTTTCTTGATTTCTCTCCCCCTCTCAGAGAAGACAAATACCGGATAAGAAGCAGAAACAAGGCGGCAGAATAAGAACCATCCGAACTCACATAGTTCTTCCCCTTTTCTGCTCTTTCCTCACTTCTCGTTGGGTCAGTTAAGGTTTTTCTTCTCTCTTTCTTTCTACAGGAGAGCCACACTTCGTAATTTTTGTTGATTTTTCCTTTAACCCAATAAAAATCTCTTGTATTTGAGCTCTAAGTTTCTCTGTACATATATCCTCTGAGAAGTAGTTTACTGCCTGAAGTGGGATGAAGGTTACTTTTGCTATACTTTGATGATATTAATTTGTTGGAGAAAGATTAAATTTTGGGTTCGGTGGAATGGAATTGATGATACCTGCGAGGCAAACCCATGAAGGGTTTTGCTCGTATCATTCTATTGACATAGAAAGTACAAGAAGTCATGGTTTTGGTGTTATGGATAGGAACAGAGTGGGTTCCGGCTTGACCTCAGTGAGAGTCCTAGCATGTAGCCGGAAAACTAGGATCTTTGTTCTCTCGGTTGGTGGTCGTGGTGAATTGGGAAGACAAAGGCGAAACTGGATTCTGTCTGTTTCAAAGATTGAAAATTTGAGTACTAATGGTAGGTTATCCAATGTGGAGAAAAGCTCACAGTTGCAGGGACATTCTCCTCACAATCATGAGGAGTTTGAGAGTAATAACCAACTTCGCCGGCTGGTTAGGAATGCGGAGTTGGAGGAGGCATTTAAATACCTCGAGAACATGGTTTATAGGGGTGATATTCCCGATATTATTCCATGCACTAGTTTGATTCGAGGCTTTTGTAAGCTCGGGAAGACCAAGAAGGCAACTAGAGTCATGGAAATTCTTGAGGAGTCAGGTGCTGTTCCAGATGTTATTACTTATAATGTGTTGATTAGTGGCTACTGCAAATCGGGGGAAATTGATAGTGCATTGAAGTTGTTGGACCGAATGAGTGTAGCCCCTGATGTTGTTACCTACAACACAATTTTGCGATCATTGTGTGCAAGTGGAAAACTGAAACAGGCAATGGAAGTGCTTGACAGGCAACTAGAAAGAGGTTGCTACCCCGATGTTATTACATACACAATCTTGATTGAAGCTACTTGTAAAGAGAGCGGGGTAGGGCAGGCAATGAAGCTCTTGGATGAGATGAGGAGTAAAGGAAGTAAACCTGATGTTGTTACTTATAATGTTCTCATAAATGGCATCTGCAAGGAAGGGAGATTGGATGAAGCAATCAAATTCTTGAATAATATGCCGTCATATGGTTGCCAACCTAACGTGATTACTCACAATATCATTTTGCGTAGCATGTGTAGTACAGGGAGGTGGATGGACGCAGAGAAACTCTTGGCTGAGATGCTTAGAAAGGGCTGTTCTCCCAGTGTGGTTACTTTTAATATCTTGATTAATTTCTTATGCAGGAAAGGGTTATTGGGCCGTGCAATTGACATTCTGGAGAGGATGCCTAAGCATGGCTGTACACCGAATTCCCTGAGTTACAACCCATTGCTTCATGGATTCTGCAAAGAGAAGAAAATGGATAGGGCAATTGAATATCTAGAGATAATGGTATCAAGAGGATGCTACCCTGATATCGTCACCTACAATACGCTGCTCACTGCACTGTGTAAAGATGGAAAGGTTGATATTGCAGTGGAGATTCTTGATCAGCTAAACCACAGAGGTTGTTCTCCTGTTCTAATCACTTACAATACGGTAATTGATGGGCTGTCAAAGGTGGGAAAAACAGACAGTGCTATCAAATTATTAAATGAAATGAGAGAAAAAGGTCTGCGACCAGACATAATTACCTATTCTTCACTTGTGGGAGGACTTAGTAGACAAGGAAAAGTTGATGAAGCTATTAATTTCTTTCATGACTTGGAAAGATTGGGTGTCATGCCCAATGCTATTACCTACAATTCTATCATGTTAGGCCTCTGTAAAGCTCGCCAAACAGATCGGGCCATCGACTTTTTGGCTTGTATGGTATCTAAGGGGTGCAAACCTAATGAATCTACGTACACAATTTTGATCGAAGGCATTGCCTATGAAGGGTTAGCAAATGAGGCACTGGAATTACTGAATGAGTTATGCTCAAGGGGAGTTGTGAAGAAAAGTTCGGCTGAACAAGTGGTGGTTAAGATTTGATTGAAATTTAAGCTTTGACTTGGTCCTAGTGACTATTGTAAGCTAGGCTCAGCTTTGAATTTTCTTTCCCTGTTTTCTTTTGATTTTTGCTTAGCTTGATAATATTGTTAACCTAGAGCAAGCAAAATTCATAGTCCCCCATATTCTGCTAGTAACATCTGCTTCCCTGCTTCAATTTTGTATCATGTATATGAAATGAATATTTTGTTTTATCTGTTTTTACCCATAAATATTTCTTTTTTTTTTTTTTTTTGTGGTACCAGATGATCTTTGGAAACCATCTTGAGGTGTCTCTGACGTGTTTAATGATATGGAGATCGGTTAAAAATATATAGCCTTCTGAATCTCCTATGTAATCTCAACGTTGAATAATAAATGGACTGACTTGAGACCTAATCGTCTATACTTAGGTAAACAAAATAGTTCCATCCAAACTTCAATTTGGCTTCGAAACAAGGTTTCTTTTTTTTTTTGTTGATTTGTATTTTTAAAGGAGAATGATATCACCTGTTTAACAAGTTTTTAATGCCAAAAGAAAAACTCGTGGGATCACGTTAGTTGAAGCCATGAAGTTTTCTTCACATAAAAAAGTGAACTGCGGCTATATATCAAAAGAAACACTAAACTGCGGGAATGAATGATCAATAGAACACTCCCTGTTAAATCTTGAAGCTCATTATCATCTAAAAAAATCCTGAGACTTCAATCCCCTCCTCAGCTGCCCTCTTCTTCAAGCTTCCAACCTTGCACAACTTTTTTTCGACATCTGTGAAACATTAAATAAAATAATATTAGTTTCAAAGGATATGTCACCAGTAAACAATTTCATATTATGGCAAATTTTACTTAGCTTCTCTTGTGATCCCCAAGAGATGGGACAGTCTCTCAAACCTAACAGTTAGAAATAATTGTAATTATAAAAATTACAAGTCACCCTTAATATGATTTTTCTATAAGGCGTAATTAAATTCTTTCTTTTGTTAATACCTCTGTAAGGTCTGTCTCCTCCAAGGGAGAGATGGATGCTAATGAGAAAATGGAAAGCATTCAGAAGTCCGTTGTCCTTGAGCACCTGTGTCCTATTTGTCGTGCCTATCATGACTACCAATTCCCCTAGTTTCCAGCAAATCCTTAATTATCTATCTCTCAAGTAATAATAAATAACAACTAATTATATACAAAAATCCTAATTAGCAACTTTCTAATTACAATAAATATTGCGTTATATGCCTGTGGAGGATCTCGCCTTAGCTCACTGAGCAAGGCAATTTCTCTACTTAGACTTGATTGATTCTTCAGTAACTTTAGAGGATATAAGTAATATTTTTTGAACAAATTTTCAGCAATATTTTTTTTTAAAAAAGAAAATTTGCATTCCTCACTTTTTTGTTTTCAAATCCTAGCTTTATCCAACCACGAATGGAGCAGAGCACAACTTGAAATGCTTGTCAAGGCATCTTTGTTATTGTAAATTCTAAATATGGCCATAGTCAATTAGGTTGAACCGTAAAAGAAAGATTCATTAGATGACATTCCACAAGTTCGTCTTAATGTCAATCCTAAAATTAAACCAACTATAAAAGAGTTCTTCCCTAAATGTCTTGAATTTTTTATGCTAACATGCAGGTGCTACTACTGTTTAATAACTTGAGATAACTATAGACATGCCTGGAGGGTAATTGATTCGAAAGTATGAGTGCAAATGTTTATGTACTTCTTTCTTGCGCATGTTATGTGCAATCATATAATTAAAGGATGCTATATTTTTTATTCGTTGCTGGGATGTGTTCACTGATAATGTAGAAGATCATAAAGCGCATGGTAACTGAAACTTTATAATTTGTTTCAAGTTATATGTCCTGTAGTTACCAATGCGTGTTTAAGGCACATACCTTGGCTAAACATCCCAGGCAAGCCAATTAACATAGAGCTTATTAGGTGAAAGTTAACTAGCTTTGTGACGCTCGTCATCTATTTGACAGGATTGTGTTAATTTTCTCCAATATTAATTTTTTCTTTATTAACTATGTTTATAACTTTTTCGAGGCAAAAACAGTAAATTACATATATTTGTCTTTGACGAGATAGGTTCGTTAGCCATGGTAAGATTTTTTAATCACTATTATACTTCAAGGTGCTATTATTGGTTTGATTTTCTGTAGACATATTGTGTCTTAGATATGAGGGTAGACACAAAATCATTACGAAGGTAGGGCACTTAAGCAGTTGCTGCCCTTGGTAAGTTTTGTATTTCGTTTTTGGTTTGTGTGTTTGCTTTCATATTCCATTTTTACTTGTTCGTACTTCAGTTGATCCAGAAAAATTTTTAGAATCTACATATTGACGGGGTTGAACAATATCTTTTTCATTGGAACAACTGATTGACTTGATTTTTTAGATCTTGCTTTATTACAATCAATGTAAATTCTGTTAGCTCTAAATTTTCACATTCTTAGATCTCTTACTATCTTGAAGTTGTTATTTACCGTACATATAAGCATGATATATTTGAGCTATATATTAAGGTTGACCCTGGTAAGTTTTGTATTTCGCTTTTGGTTTGTATGTTTGCTTTCATATTCCTCTTTTATGTGTTCATACTTCAGTTGATCCAGAAAAATTTTTAGAATCTGCAGATTGACGGGGCTGAACAATAGCTTTTTCATTAGAACAACTGATCAACTTGATTTGTTAGATCCTGCTTTATTACGGTTAGCGTAGATTCTTCAGTTGAAAATACTAATGATGATTTTGTTAGCTCTATTTTTCATATTCTTGGATCTCTTACTATCTTGAAGTTGTTATTTGCCGTATATATAAGCGAGGTAGATTTGTGCTCCATATTAAGGTTGATCATTCAGATCTATCTAGGACGGCTATAAATACTTAAAGTCCACTCACGACCATTTTATAACCTAAGCTTGATTGATTCTTCAGTAAATTTAGAAGATATAGGTAGTATTTTTCAAACATATTTTCAACAATATATTTTTTTAAAAAACTTGTGTTTCTCACTTTTTTATTTTCTTTGCCTAACTTTATCCACCTATAGATGGAGTGGAGCATAAGTTGAAGTGCTCGTCAAAGCATCTTTGTTATTGTAAATTCTGAATATATTCATGGTGAATCAATGTTGATCCATAAAAAAAGATCACAATAGATGAAATCACATAAGTCCGTCTTGATGTCAATCCAAGAATTAAACCAACTATAGAAGAGTTCTTTGCTAAATGGCTCGAAATTTTTATGCTAAAATGTAGGTGCTACTACTGTTTGATAACTTGAGATAACTATAGCACATAACTGGAGAGTAGTTGATTTGAATGTATGAGTGCAAGACAAAAGTATTAAATTATATATGTTTTTTTGATGAGATAGATTCGATAGGTATGGTAAGATTTTTAACTCACTATTATACTTCAAGGTGCTATTATTGGTTTGATCTTCGGTAGACCTGTTGTGTCTTAGATATGCGGGGAGACACAAAATCATTACGAAGATAGGGCCCTTACTAAGCTGCATACTTTGGTAAGTTTTGTATTTCGTTCTTTGGTTTGTGTGGTTGCTTTCATATTCCCTTTTTACTTGTTCGTACTTTAGTTTGAGAATTTATAGATTGACGGAGTTGAACAATATCTTTTTTATTGGAACATCTGATCGACTTGATTTGTTAGATCCTACTTTATTACGGTCAGTGTAGATTCTTCAATAGAAAATGCTAAAGAGGATTCTGTTATGTCTAACTTTTCTCATTCTTAGATCTCTAACTATCTTGAAGTTGTTCTTTATCTTATATATAAGATTGGTAGATTTGAGCTCAATTTTAAGGTTGATCTTCCATATCAATCTAGGAAAGCTATAAATACTTAAAGTCCTCTAAAGGTCATTTTATGACTTAAGCTTGATTGATTCTTGAGTAAATTTAGAAGATATAGGTAGATTTTTTTAAACATATTTTCAACAATATTTTTTTAAAAAGAAAATTTGTGTTTCTCATTTTTTTTATTTTCTTTGCCTAACTTTATCCACCTATGGATGGAGTGGAGCATAACTTGAAGTGCTTGTCAAAGCTTCTTTGTTATTGTAAATTCTGAATGTATTCCTGGTGAATCAATGTTGAGCTTTAAAAAAAAAAGATCACAATAGATGAAATGTCACAAGTCCATCTTGGCGTCAATGCAAGAATTAAATCAACTATAGAAGAGTTCTTACCTAAATGGCTCAAAAATTTTATGCTAAAATATAGGTGCTATTACTGTTTGATAACTTGAGATAACTATAGCACATTACTGGAGGGTAGTTGATTTGACTGTATGAGTGCAAGACAAAAGTAGTAAATTACATATGTTTGTTTTTGATGAGATATATTCGATAGTTGTGGTAAGATTTTTAACTCACTATTACACTTCAAGGTGCTATTATCGTTTTGATCTTCGGTAGACTTGTTGTGTCTTAGATATGATGGGAGACACAAAATCATTACAAAGATAGGGCACTTAAGTAGTTGCTGACCTTGGTAAGTTTTGTATTTCGTTTTTGGTTTGTATGTTTGCTTTCATATTCCTCTTTTACGTGTTCATACTTCAGTTGATCCAGAAAAAAGTTTTAGAATCTACAGATTGACGGGGCTGAACAATAGTTTTTTCATTAGAACAATTGATCGACTTGATTTGTTAGATCCTGCTTTATTACGGTTAGCGTAGATTCTTCAGTTGAAAATACTAATGAGGATTTTGTTAGCTCTATTTTTCATATTCTTGGATCTCTTACTATCTTGAAGTTATTATTTTCAGTATATATAAGCGAGGTAGATTTGTGCTCCATATTAAGGTTGATCATTCAGATCTATCTAGGACGGCTATTTTAAGTCCACTCACGACCATTTTATAACCTAAGCTTGATTGATTCTTCAGCAAATTTAGAAGATATAGGTAATACTTTTCAAACATATTTTCAATATATATATATATATATATATATATATATATATATATATATATATATATATATATATATATATATATATATATATTAAAAAAACTTGTGTTTCTCACTTTTTTATTTTCTACTCCTAACTTTATCCACCCACGGATGGAGCAGATCACAAGTTGAAGTGCTCATCATAGCATTTTTATTATTGTAAATTCTGAATATATTCCTGGTAAATCAATGTTGACCCATAAAAAAAAGATCGCAATAGATGAAATCACACAAGTCCGTCTTGATGTCAATCCAAGAATTAAACCAACTATAAAATAGTTCTTTGCTAAATGGCTCGAATTTTTATGCTAAAATGTTAGTGCTAATATTATTTGATAACTTGAGATAACTATAGCACATGATTGGAGAGTAGTTGATTTGAATATATGAGTGCAAGGCAAAAGTATTAAATTATATATGTCTTTTTTGATGAGATAGATTCGATAAGTATGGTAAGGTGCTATTATCAGTCTGATCTTTGGTAGACCTGTTGTGTCTTGGATATGAGGGGAGACACAAAATCATTAGAAGATAGGGCTCTTAATCAGTTGCTAACTTTGGTAAGTTTTGTATTCCGTTCTTTGGTTTGTGTGATTGCTTTCGTGTTCCCCTTTTACTTGTTCGTACTTTAGTTTAAGAATCTATATATTGACGTTGTTGAACAATATCTTTTTTATTGGAACATCTGATTGACTTAATTAGTTAGATCATACTTTATTACGGTCAGTGTAGATTCTTCAGTAGAAAATGCTAAAGAGGATTCTATTATCTCTAACTTTTCTATTATTAGATCTCTTACTATCTTGAAGTTGTTCTTCATCTTATATATAAGCTTGGTAGATTTGACCTCAATTTTAAAGTTGATCTTCCAAATCAATCTAGGAAGGCAATAAATACTTAAAGTCCTCTCACGGTCATTTTATGACCTAAGCTTGATTGATTCTTGAGTAAATTTAGAAGGTATAGGTATTATTTTTTAAACTTATTTTTAACAATATTTTTTAAAAAATTAAATTTGTGTTTCTCACTTTTTTATTTTTTTGCCTAACTTTATCCACCCATGGATGGAGCGGAGCACAAATTGAAGTGCTTATCAAAGCGTTTTTGTTATTGTAAATTCTGATTGTATTCCTGATGAATCATTGTTAAGCTATAAAAAAAAGATCACCGTAGATGACATTGCACAAGTTCGTCTTGATGTCAATCATAGAATTAAACCAACACTTATAGGAATAATAATAGTTGGTTTAGCTAAATGCAGGTGCACACACACACACACACACACACACACACATATATATATATATATATATATATATATATATATATATATATATATATATATATATATATATATATATATATATATATATATATATATATATATATATATATATATATATATATATTATATGTTCGTGTATGCTTATGGTGAGATTAAAAAAGAAATGTATAGACTTAAAATAATAAAATTAACTAGAGAAAATTTAAGCGGGCGGGTCGGGTGGGAGGGAAACCCAATTTCTTTGTGAAGACGACAAAATTGTTGGGATAACATCTATCTAGCTGTAAAAATCTGGTGGCTTCCTTGCACCCCATTCCCTTCAACGGCAAGAAGAGCAGCAGAGGAGAGAAAAGGAAAAGGTATGAAATAAGCATTGGCGTCAAAGGGCGTGTTCGAATATTCCATGAGCAAAAAACTCTATTTTTAATTACATGAACCTTATAAAACTACTAGTATTCTTATTCATATCTCTAAGCCAACAACGTCATACCTCATTATCATATTAGTAGTTAGGAAAATTCAAGCATTTCATTTTGTCTAAATTTTTATCATTTTAGTAGTGACTTCTAAACAGATTATGCACAAACCTATCAGATGCAATATTTTTTAAGATAAAATAAGGAGAAAAAGTAATTTTTTTCAAAAATAGAGGAAACATATTAGTTGACTCATATGGTGGCCGTTAGGACTGTCAATTGGGTTGGGTTGGTCTAAGCCCGGCCCAATCGGCCTGACATGAGTCCGGGCTCGGGCTGAAAATTTCAGTCCGAATAATTTTCGAACCGAGCTCGGGCTGATGTAAGCTCAGTCTGATTTTAGCCCGGCCTAAAATTTATATATATTTATATATATATTTTATATGTATATATATTTTTATATATATTTTATACGTATATATATTTTATATAATAATATTATTATTATATTATTAAAAAAATTATTTATTATATAAAAAATTTAAAAATCGGGTTAGAATCGACCCGAGCTCGAAAGGACCGAATCCAGACTCATATTTTTTTAACCTGCTGTCAATTGGGCTGAGCTCGGGCTTGACAAAGCCCAACTCAGTGAAACCAATTGATAGCCTAGTGACAGTACTTACCAAAAAAGTATCCAGTAAAATTATTTTTTTAAAAAATAGTACCAGCAAGTGACCTTTCTAAGCGGAAGGACAGGACTAGTTGGCAAACTCAATAGGCAATAGACAAATTGAAAAAGACAATTGGGATGCTCTTCATATATATGATTCTGATTTTTAGATTTTTGTTTGACAAAATCTGTTTTCCGTACCTGAGTTTTCTGCTACAAGCCGACTCTCTATGAAACGCATCTAAAAAGGACAATTTTTTTTTTCTTGCACTGGTTTTGGTACTAACTTCCTTCCACAATTAGTAATTAAAAACACTCTAAAACAAAACATAAAAGAATATCGAATATGAAAAAGAGTATAAAGGAACAAATATAAGGAAGAAACCCAATCAGTATTCAAATTAAAAATTGGATAAATTATCATATTAATTTATTGATAAATTGTTCAATAAAAATAATTTAAAATATAATATCAATAAAGTACCTTTTTAAGTTAAAAGACAGGACTAGTAGGTACGCAATAGGCTATAGACATATCGAAAACAAAAATAGGATGGTGTTTGTATATGATTCTAATTTTCATATTTTTGTTTGACAAAATCTGTTTTCCGTACCTAAGTATCTGCTACAAGCTGGATCCTATGAAACAAATCTAAAGAAGACAAAATTTTGATCTTGCACTGATTTTGGTACTAATTTCCTTCTAGAAGAATCGATTAAAAACACTCTAAAACTAAACATAAAATAATATCAAATATGAAAAAGAGTGTAAGGAAGAAACCCAATTAGTATTCAAATCCAGCACGAATTGATAATACTCAATTCGTTCATGTTCAAAAACAGGTTAGTAAACTTGATAGTTTGGAGTTTCTTCCACTACCATTTGGGAGGTGGGATCTTTTCTTAAAATATTAGGGTGAAATTGGGTAAAGTATTGTTTTGAGATTTTATTTTAAATTTTATAAAAACTTAATTATTTATGCAAGAAAATGGAAATTTTAAATTTTAAAACTAAAAATAATCTCATAAGACAATATTAAAAAGATTAAGTATATATAATTTTTAATTTTTGATAAGAGATAAATAAAACCTAATTGCATTAAGTTTTGTACCAAACTCAATCCAAATATGAGCAAAAGGACTGACCCTACAATTTTCACTAGACTACTCATCACGATTTTTTTTTTCTAAGGAATATTCTCTTTATTCATAGTTAATTGTTTAATTTTTTATTTATTTTGTATGGAGAATGAGGCATTTTATTTTTAAATAATGGGAGCATATCAAAATTTTGTTGGGTTATTCCACATCGATTGTAAAAGGAGCAAGTGATCAGTTTATAAGTGCGAGAGAAAGTCTCACCTCATGTGCTAACTTTTAGGATTAAAAAAACCTATGATCACCTACCAGGTTTGACATTTTTTGAAGGTGAAATAATAAGATTTACATATTATTGATAATATAATTGGAGATTAATTACCTGCATCAACATATTAATAGGCGATAGTATATCAGCACACGGAGCCCTTCTAGATCCCACCCAAAAGAAGGGTCCTGATAATGTGCAGATATCCTCGTGCACACGTGTGTAATGTATTTGAGTAAAAAATAACTTCATTTAAGATAGTATATAAAAAAGTAGGGTTTCTCAAATAACAAAAATGCTAATAACGAAAAAGAAGAAAACAAAGCTTCAACCTCATAGAACTCTCACAAATGCAGAAAAGCAACTCTGGCGGGTACAACTAAAACAAGATGCAATCATCTTGATTTGTGGTGCCTTATTTGGACAAAAACGGACTAAGAGTGTACTTGGATTTGTTTTTTTTTTTTTTCACTCTGCGAGCTTAAGTACTTGCAGCTTTCCATCAATCATTATCGGATAGCGGACTCCTTGTAGGATCGGTAAGTAGTAGTATTGCATGTAGTACTCCTTGAAATCCATGATCGTGGGATATGGATATCCATCAGACAGCGGGTCGTCGTCCCTTTCCCCTTGCTTATACAACTCCACTTCTCTCGTATACCAATCTTTGCAGTAAAGAAGAGTGATATTAATCACCCAATGATATCTTAATATTTCTTCCCGCCTCCTTTTCCACTCTTCTGATCTCAGTTTATTAATCCATCTTTTAATCCGAACTCGCCACGTCAGTTCCCAGTACTTAAAGCGGGTAATCTGAGAATTAACAACAAAATTCATAACCAACAATATATATATATATATATATATATATATATATATATATATATATATATATATATATATATATATATATATATTAATATTAAAACATTTACGCCACTTGGGAACATAAAAGTCTAATTAAAATTACTATAATATCAATTAGATACATATGTTTGCTAACATGTATATGATTTTTCCTCCCACTTCTAAGTTCAGTTCCCCTATCTGATCTAAGGATCTGAAGATGACACAGCCATGATTAGTTTAACTCTCCATCAAAAGCCATGCAAATCACATACATATATAAATGATCCGAATAAATAACAAAGTAATCGAAATTTCAATAAATTATGGAAATTTAAATCAGTTATAATCCAGTAGACAGAGATCATGAGAAGGAGGAGAAAACAACATCGGAGACAAGTCTTACCTCCCCGGTCCCCATGTCACCGTTTGGTTAAATTTGTGCCGGGGTCGATGATGAACAACTTCTATTA
The DNA here is from genome assembly GCA_030512225.1 of Rauvolfia tetraphylla. NCBI lineage: Eukaryota > Viridiplantae > Streptophyta > Magnoliopsida > Gentianales > Apocynaceae > Rauvolfia > Rauvolfia tetraphylla. The sequence goes on along the minus strand of JAJQKT010000058.1, from coordinate 4,433,323 downwards.
AGGCCCTTTGCTCCAATTTGTTTGCAAATGGAGGCGCGTTCTATAAGGATTCGTGTTTGAGATAATGACAAATCACGATATGATAATTATTTTTAAAAATATTTTTACGTACCATTTTTTTAAAACTAAAAAGAGTGTTTTTTTTTACCTTTACACTTTAAATAGAAAATACTGAATAGTAAAAAAAAATATTTGAGTTCACTTTGAGATTTCAACTTATCTCTTCTATAAAGGATTCAGTTGGAAGAGATTAATTTAAACTTTTAATTTTTTAACCGCTTGAATAATATAAGAATGAGACGGATACACAAACTTAAATATTAAATAGTAAAAGACTAATTGTTCACCCTTTTTACTTAGCAAGAAAAGGGTAATGTAAGGATGAACTGTTCCTTTTCCTTTCCGCTCTCAAAGGAAAAAGAAAAAAGAAAAGAAAAATGGTTGAGGAAACAATGAGGGCTGTTTGTTTTTTTCATTTTTTTGTTAGATAATGATTTATAAAAGTAATTATATTCGAAGAGGAGATATGCATTAAATTTTAAAACCTTTTGCCAAATAAAGAAGGCATCTTAACTTATGGATATTATTTTGCCAACTAATTGGATATTATTTCTAAAAAACAAAAAAATGATTGGACCAAAATGTTTCCAGTTCTTTTGAAGGAAAGTTTTCAATATTAATACACAAATTCCACCCCATAGATAAGAAAAAAAGAAAACGAAAACGGAGAGCGATGTTCTTGTTTTGACTGTAAATTTGACTTTCGAAAATATTGCCCCCATCCAAGCACGAAAGGAAAAGATAACACATTTGTCGTTCGCCAAATGTGATATCGCTTTATTTTAAAATATAAGGATATTTAGTTATTTTTGTGCTTATTAAAATATTTAATTTTTTATAAATTTTAATAATTATTTTTTAAAAAATATTTTTATTATAAATATAAGTATGTCATTTCTTAATAAAAGATATAATAATTTTTTTTTACTTTTTAAAATTTATATAAAAAATCTCATATTTTGAAATATTTAGAGTATTATTTTTTTGTAATCAAGTTGTGTCTCAAAAATATGTCTAATATTAAAAGTTAACAAGTACATAATCAAATGTAAAATCCACGTTTGTCAAAAGCAACTTTTTCAAATAGTAGAGATATCACGAGCGAAAAACTGCCTATATGTTTAGTTGCCAAAATTCACACAAGAATCAAGTTCGTCAATTTCAAACATTTGTTAGATTGAACAAGCACTTCCTCAATCAAGGCTAAAACAAGTGAGCTTTCCATTTAAATTTGAGCATTAAAATATTGAGAAAAAGAATGACGTCGAAATTTTATTTACCAATTAAGCTATGTTCTACTTGGGAAAAATTAGTAAAGCAAGAAGCTCACAATGGATTGATTATATTACTGAATACTTAAGCTGCATTTGGAAAGCATTTAGTCGGGTCAATAAAACAATTAGATTTCACTTCTTCTCTTATAAAAAATTTATTTTCACATGATTTAAAGTAAAAATTCTCCCAGTCAAACACAATCTAAATACAACCTTAAATTAGAAATCAAAAGGAACTTACTGCATACCTTCTTGGTCCGTGCATTTATGAGATAAAAAGGATTCTATTGCAAGGATCAAGTTCATTACATGAACCTTCCGCCTTAATAAGCAGAGATAATTGAGAACAGGTTCAACTAATTAAAAAGCATAGGAAATTTCGACATTGTGCACACAACACAATCATTTCCAATGAGCAAAAGTATCATATACATCTATTTCTTTGTTTTTTCTTTTTGATATTCAAGAATCGAATCCTCTTCTTCTCCAACTGTCGAATAAAATCACCGAACCAAAGAAAGCAGAAGGTGTAAACATTACATATGAATTCGGAGCTTCTCTATGATAAAATATTATGTATGGCTAATTAAATTAGATGTTTACAGTCACTTCCCTTGTGAATGAATAGTAGATGAAGGAGCTGCAAACCTGGAGGAGAAATCAACAAGCGAAGAATCCTCATTTTCCTCAACCCACTCGTCAAAGTTCTGAGCATAGCTTAACGGGCTGTACCTGAAAGTACCAGCAAGAGGTCTCTGACTTTTGTTTTTGAAGATATCGGAAGCGCAGCCACTGCAACCCACAGTATCTTCCTGTATCCGATGACCCCTCTTTCTTCTCTTCCATCGAAGCATCAGTTTAAGACGTCCCCAGCACGACGAAGAGAACCCTTCTTCTCTTCTGCTACTATCTCCGTGAGAGCTATTATAAGTTTCCATGGCTTCAACTTTCTTGATGAGTTCTTGTGTCTCAAAGGTTGTGCTAAAACTAATATGTGAAAAATTGTTCTACTTCCACATAGAAAGTTTTTTTGTCTGCATTGGATGCCCAGAAGGGACCCCTCCGCCTGTGGTTGGAAGCCAATGAGATGTTGAGGATTGTGTGGACACACCGCAGTATTGGTTTTCATGGGACAGTGGGAACAGATGGCTGAGAATATAATGGAAATAAATCTTGGATGGAACTGGGTAATGGTATTATGTCGTCTTGCCTTCGTTCAATGTTTTTGATTGAGATATACTAATGGAATCTTATGTGCTTGGTTCTGTGTTCATCATGCTTTTTTATTTCATTTTTTACAAATATAGGAAAAATAATAGTATTCGTCTTCTTTCTTTTTTTTTTTTAAAAAAGATAAATTCAATATTCATCTTATTAGGAAAAGGAAAACTTGTCTGATATATTAGTACACTCACACACCATGACCCCAAGCATTAGTTTTTGAGTTCCATTAGAAATATTTATCAATTGCAAATCATTGTTGTTATTTTCAGGCTTCGGCCTGGTCCATCTCCTAAAGACTTTGAAGCATTTTGTAAAGAGAATACTTTGAAAATTGAAAGAACAAGGTAATGGACTTTGAAAAAACAAAATAGGCTTTGATTTCTCTTAGAAGAACTAGTGAAATAATTTGGATATTGATTTTTTTTAACTTTTACCAAATCCTCCTTGTAAGAAAAAAGGACAGAGTACTATACAAAATTGCTATTTTCAAAATGCATGACTTGCTAGCAAGAATAAACATCTCATTTACTTCATTTTTTGCACATAAAACATCCAATTTACTTGGAAAAAATGAAATAAATTCCCAATTAGATCCCATGAACAAGAACATGAAGAATAATCAGTAAATGTACTTGGAAGCAAAGTTTTGAAAACCCGACTACTGAATGGGGCAGCCGTCAACGGCAACACCTTTAGCTGTTGGACACGTAGCCAATTCACAGTGTTCGTCAGCTCCCCACCAATCAAGACTGATGTTTTCATTCCCAAGAGTGAAAAACAAAAGCACACCCATGAAAGCCAGCCCGGCATCCAGTCCAGCTGAGAGGATATAGTTGTACCTCTGCCACCATTTTTTCCGGTACCGGAAGATGTAGAAGTTGAAGATTGTGCCGATAAGGATCCAGCTATTGAAGTTCAGAGTGCTCGCTGGAGGCATCGCACCAGTGGCCCCAAGAATCACCGGGAGATTTACAAGCTTGATCCACTTCTGGCTCGGGAATGCTCTGTATAACAGATACAAAAGAATAGGACCTAAGGCACCTACGAGAAAGCCCCAGTTCAGGGCATTGTAGTTTCCCTGAGGGCCAAATATGCGCCTTGGTCCAATTAATCCCCAAATAACGGAGGCATCAAAGAAGACTCTGGAACTAGGACATGTCCAAGAACTATTCGGAGGGAGCAATTCTTCCTCGCAAATGTTGTCGATGCCAGTCAAGAGCCAAAATGCCACAGCAATATTGACAGTTCCAGCAATAAGAGTTCCAATCAACTAGGTCCAATCAAAAGTTTGTCACCAAAGAAAGGAAAAAAATCAATATCTTTTTACCATTTTACCAATTGAATCGAGCAGGAATTAGAACACTGATGAAGTTTCAAGAAAATAAACAAGAGAACACTGATGAAGTTTCAAGAAAAGAAACGAGTACCTGAACTAGGAACATAGATCTCGGAGGAATCTTCATGTAATGGCCAAGCTTAAAATCATTCAGAAACGAAACAGCTTGTGACATGCTTATATAGCCATAGGTTTTGAAGCAGACATTGGCTATAGGCCTCCCTGGATATATCAGACCAAAAACGTATTCTGTGATAACATTCAGTCCTGGAGTCTGCGATCAGATTTCATGCATGGAAAGTTACATAAATGAGAAAGAGAGTGGACTGACCGAACTACTATATTTATGAATTTTGTGAAGCTGAAGCTCAGTGGAAAAGAGTTGAGAAGATTCCAACTTACCTGATTTGTTGTTGCTGTGATGATACTTATAGGGAGGGTGAAGAATAGAGCAAGACCTGCAGAAAAAATAAGTCCCCACCACGGCAATTGAACTTGGTCTTTCATGAAGATGCAAAGTACAATGGAGAGTGCGAATGACACTAGAAGGGTGACGAGAGACCACCAAGTAGGAATTTCCGGGTATTTCCTCATAAGTTTGGTATGAATGTCCGGTTTTCCCTTGCTCGAAGCTCGAAAACGATCACAAATTTCCTTCCCATTGAACAAACCCACATGAAATACAGTTGCCACCACAGCTGCAAAGTTGATGCCGTAGGAAAGAGAAAACATAACGCCCATATTTATAAGTCCAAGTTTTTCATAGGCTGGAATGTCGATCTCGAACTTATCATTAACTTTTTTTTTTATAGATAATTACACGGGGAAGAGTAGAGACAGATCACATGGACAGCCGGACGCAGCGGAGCACATAAGAAAAAGAGAGGCAAGACCAAGAGCTAACTTATCATTAACTATGGCTGTTATGTTGTATCTCTGACCCCGGGAATCGAATAAAGTCGAGGAGAACATAGGATATGTTTTGGCGTTGTACAAATCGAACCCCCAGTAAGCCAGAGGGATTATTCCATAGATTAATAAGACATAACCCACCAGAATATTGACGGTGGCAAAGAATGGGGAGACCAGAGGGCTCTGTAGAAACGAAGCAACCACTGCCCAGTCTAGGGTGAAGGAAAAGATGCCGAGGCCACGCATGCCCGAACCTATCAATTGTACTGTTGGTGATTTGCGAAATGCCCAACACAGGACTGAGACGTTGGACAAGATGGGGATAAGGTAGCCGGGGAAAGTGTACCAACAGAAGCTGCAGATAAGTACAATGAGAAAGAATTTTCCTCTAGACATGCGCTCATCATCTTTCTCATGGAGGGCCCTGCAAAACGGAATCTATTGGTTGAGTTGAGATTATATAAGATTTGAGTTTCAAAGTTTTAATAATTTATTTATTTAATAAAAGGACAGTAACTTAATATGAAAATAGATATTGATAAATATAACTATTTTTCCTTTTTAAATTTTCTTTTCTTTCTCTACATTCAAGACAAGACCCCAAGACTACTAGAGAAGGGAAAATGAGTAGAGAGAATAATTGCATTTTTCAAATCGATAATTATATTTATCAATCTCTTATAAAAAAGAAATTCAAATGATGTTTTTTATAGAGAAGTTAAACGAGTAAATGTCAACTTAGATTAGTTTTCAATTCAAAATTTTTAAATTTTTTATTTTAAATTTTTTATTTAAATCTCATTTCTCCTCTCACAATCTTAACTTAAACAAAAACTCAATTCAAATACATCCTAAATTATTTATTATAAAATAAAGGTAATTCTGGAAAAACGTCTTTGGCTCTATTACTATAAACTTTCCGTCAAAATACCTATTGTTTCTAGAACCCATAAGTTTTTAAACAATCTAATAGTTGCTCCAATTTTATTTTTACATAGATAGAACCGCAGAGTTTCTTCTCCAAATAAAAGAAAGAAACAAAGAAACAAAGAAACAAAGAAAGGACAATAGCAATAGGGAGGCCATGGACTGACATCTAAAGGCGATAAATTGGAAAAAAGTTGTCAACACATGAAACGGCCTCACCTCATAATCATATAGTATGTAACACGATGCTAAGGCTATATGATTAGAATTGTGCCCATTTTATTAAGACAAAAAACGAAATGATTTCTTCGCAAATTCAGAGAAAGCTAATTAATAATTTCCTTGCAATTCGAGTGCCAACCACATTTTGGAATCTGATAACTTGCTTATTTTAAGAGTGTAGATAGATCACCTGAAAAGAGAGACTTGAACAAGGCTCATTGGCCACCACATCTCAGCTGGTTCTATAACATATTTTCTCAAAATCCCAGCCCAGCTATACCCCAGAATCTGTTCGATTTTACAGAAAGAAACTGTAAATCATCTGAAAGCATAATTAAACGCTAAATATAGATAGATACATCTTAGCATATATATAGAAAACAATCTCTAAAAGCACAAATGGAACCTGAGTTGTGATAACAAGAATCCAACTCGCTAGAAATGAAATCTTCCTGTGGTAAAAAGCCATAACAATGGTCACGATGTCAACCGCATAAGCGGTCCCATTCCCAAATGCACTACCACAGTTGGCAAAGATAGAAATGAGAGCATGTTCTTTCATATTGAAGGGCCCCGGATTCAGCGACAACTCTCTGCCTCCGATCCGGAACTTCTTCGTCGGCAGATACTTGGCCATGAGGCGCCCCAGCGGAAGCGTCGCCACCTGCGCCGATATCATGGTGACGATGAGCGGCTCCTTCCGGTACCCGAAGAAAGTGTTGATGAACGACAGGATCACGCACGACAGCATCCCGAGGAACCACATCCGAAATGTCCATACGGGAAGCGAGGAGTCGTCATGGTTCGACACCGTCAAACGAACTTGCTCGACCGGGGACTCTTCGTCTGGATCGATCTCTTCTTCTTTTTCTTCGCGAGGTGCATTTTCTGCGTCTATCTCAAGAGAGGCCATGGCGATATGGAGCTTGGACGGGTTTTACAGAGACTTTGATTTGATGAACTTGCGGAATTAATGCATGGATGCCATTAGAGAAATTACAGGAGATAAAGAGTCCAGTGATTCGGGATTCTGTATTGCTCAGTCAGCTAAGAGTAGTTTTCGAGTAATTGGCAATGATCGATTTGCTTTGGTGGCAACTTCTTATTGGATGATAGGAAAGTTTAAGCGGGGATGAGTTCTAATATAGTTAGAAGTTTTCACAACTTCTGATCAAAAGATATAAAGGTGCCGCCTTATCAGGATTATCCTAAACTCAAAGTAATTTGGAAACCAAACACTGACTGAAACTGGGTCCTTAAGTCAGGATTTTACTAACGTTCTACTTGAAAATAATTCTATTTAAAAATTAAATTTAAAATTTTAAGTGTGGAACTCATGTTTTTTACAAATAATTTAATTTTTACGAATTTTTAAAAAAATTTAAAAATCAAACTTTACTCAATCGCACCTAAAATAAAAAGGGCCTTATTATTATCGCAATCTTTATGAATGAGTATGATTGTGTCATTAGTTATGCATTATCTAGTGCTAAACCGGTTTCTCGGCTGTTTACGGGTCGAGTTGAACACACCTCAAGCCATGCCACTGATGAGTACCAAATACTAAAATGCTAGCAGATTAGAAAAAATGGAAGAGTTAACAAATGTAGAGAAGGCAAAAATGCAGCATTATATAGACTAATCATATAAGAAACATCTTCTCCTCCAAAAGAGAGAAAAATAACTAAATTTATAGTGGGGAACCTTTTATTTATAAGAATGAAAGAATATAAACTGAAAAACCTCATCTAATCAGGAGATAGATGTAATAGATTCAAAATCTTACACCAAATTTTTGTGCATTTATATAGGTGAAATTAGATCATAGATGAGCAAATTTCTTCCTCTGGACAAACTTTCAAATAATTCACTTTTATAAAATTCAATATAAAAAATCTCGAATACAAACTCTATTTAAAAACATATTTCTAAGTAATGGATCAATGAGTAATAACTACAACAAAAAGAAAATTAATACAAGAGGTTTTTTGATACTGACTTAATCTTATTTTTAGGGTGTGATTGAATAAAATTTAAATTTGAGATTTTTTTAAAAAGTCAGTACAAAATTATATTGAACGAAGCTATAACTCATTTTGCGTCCAAAAGTTGTCAACTAAGCAACACCCTGTGGTGTAGGAAGGCGTGTATTATAATTATTGTGATCTACCTATAATTGTAGTAGATCCAATTGTTGATGATGTAATTAATTACAACATTTGATTGAAAATTACGTACGTGCATGGCTAGCGTAAACTCATGTATGTGTTCCATAAGGCAGCCATTTAATACTTATATTTGTTTAGCTTTTTTGAGCATTTAAACTGGGATATTAAATGATTCTTTGTTTGCCAAAAGGTTTTTAGAAATATAATTATAAACATATTAATTTTTTGAGTCTGGAGTTTTATGTGCTCTACATCATAAGTTTTTTTTTTTTTTCATGTTTTTGGCAACAAGTGGGTCATATATAATTACGACATATTGTGTCCAAAAAAAATATAATTTTCACTTTTTCTTTAACACTAATTAGGTGTATTTAGAATTTTTTACTTTAGATCTCACTTTCTTGCTAAAAAACAATTTACTTTTACGAAATATAAAATGAAAAATTTTAAATCAAACTCTATCTAAACTCACCTTTAATATACAACCGCGCAGAAAGTTTCATTTTTTGACATGAGTAAAAAATAGAAGATGACATTTTAGATTCATTTTCCATATGTAAATTTTTTCATACAATAACCCTAACATCATGATCATTTCTTTATGCAATTCAATCATCCAAATTTACTTGTTCAATTACATACTATAAAATATGACATTTTTAAAAAATAACCCAAAAAATATCTATACGACAATTTGTTCCACTAATGTCCAAATCCAACTCGTCTATACATATATTAGTAAAATGTCATACTTTGTCGGATCAGATCTTGTAATACAAATGCGTATATTGCATTCAATGATAAAAAATCGAAAATTAACCATACATAAAAACTATTTCTGTTAACTATAATTCTCCCCCCTAAAGCAACCTAGGATCTATAATGTGAGATAGAATGAGTAGTTATACCACCATAGGCAGCACCTGTATTAGCCAAAATGGAGATTAATACAAATTCTCTAATATCAAAGGGGCCTGGATTCAGTGAAAATTCCAGTCCGAAGGTGCTCAAATAGACTCTTCTTCTGGGCATGAACTTTGCCATGATCAAACCTAAAGGATAGACAGCTGCTGCCACTAATAACATGGACATGATGCATTGTGCATTCTGGTAGAGAAAGAATTTGTTTATGATGAATAAGAATATGCACGATATTGAACCAAGAAATAAAACTCGAAAAGTCCATATAGACTCTGCTTCTTCCTCTTCTTCATCTTCTTCATCAAATTTCTCTTCGTCCTCTCTTCTTTCATTTTCAGGGCTTGGGGGAGATGATTCGCTTCCGGCCCAATGCATACAAGGAGAAGAGGATGTTAATCAAGCAAATCTAGAGAGAGAGATGGGCAGAAACTATAACCTTCGTTGTAAGTTCTGGTCTTGGATCATCTTGGAGATGGGTTTTTCTGTTTGATAGGATCTTTAACTGCCTGATTCATATTTCTTTTTTATAGGCTTTTCTTAAGGTCCACTAGTGCTCCTCTTTGAAAAGTTCTTTGCATGTGGAATGATCTTTTTCTTTTTTTTCTTCTTTTTGGCCTTTGGTGCAAATATAGCCAAACGTTTGAAAACACTGGAAACGGTGGACATCTTGAAGAAAACCTGCGCCTGCAGGTTCAAATATTTTTCCATTTTCATTCCATCAGGACAACCTTCCTTAACATTTCAAATCCAAGAATCCCTTCAAAAGAAAAACCATGAAACTAGAAATTTATAAAGTAGTGACATGAACTGAAAATATTATCCGAAATAGATCCAAGCAGGTTTGCGATTCTGAGACATGTTTTGACAAACTAAGAAGTCCTTTCCATGTAACTAATTGATCCATTAAGTAGAACTTCCAGCCATGTATATATTACAAAGCAAGAACTGCAGAGAACAGTAGATTATCCCAAGCGGCATTATCTGAAGAAACTTAGCCTATATAAGGATTCAAGACACTTCCATTTTCTTTTTATAATTCTAGGTAACTTCACATTTTAAGCTCTACTGAGCTAGAATTGATCTATTAAACAGCAATTTTAAGTTTTAAGCTGGGGTATTTTACGTGACTACTAAAATGTAGGACAACCATCCACTGCTATACCCTTGGCTGTTGGGCAACTTGCCAAATCACAGTGTTCAGGATCATTAGTACCCCACCATTTTATGCTCCTGTCCTCCATTCCGACAGTGAAGTAAAGCAGGACGGCCATGAATGCAACTCCAGCATCTAATGCTGCAGAGAGAATGTAGTTGTACCTCTGCCACCATTTCTTCCTATACCTGAATACAAAGAAGTTGAGAATTGTTCCGACCAAAATCCAGGAATTGTAGTTCAATGCAGTTGCAGGCGGCATATAAGCAGTTGCACCAAGAAGCACAGGAAGGTTAACGAGGGGAATCCAGGACTGCTTGGGGAATGCAATGTGAAAGAGCCATACTATGAATGGGCCCATTACTCCTCCCAGGAAGAACCAGTTGAGAGCAGCATAATTGCCAAGAGGACCAAATATCCTCCTTGGACCTACCAAACCCCATATAACGGATGCATCAAAGAATACACGATCATTGGGACATGTCCAAGGATTGTTTGAGTCCTTATCCTGGTGGCATATGTTGTCAACAGTATGCAAAAGCCACCATGCAACAGTGAGATTAACTGTACCGGCAATGATGGTCCCAAGGAACTATAATGCAAGAATTTCCAATCAGAATCTATAAATTTCTTTTGTTAGCAAAAATCAGTTCTCTACTGCCATATTCCAACTTAATATTTGCTGAATTTCAGAACCAAAGGATAATGAGATCCTAATAGTATGTCAAGCTCGAATCTATGGTCCAAATTTGGTTAATGAAACTTCAGTCCTTCTATCATTTGGTAGATTGTGGCTTTGGTATATATTATTATGTAGTCAAATGAAGAAATATCTGTATTAATAAGAAAAAATCAGATCATACCTGAACCAAGAACATTGATCTTGGCGGGATCTTCATGTAGTGGCCGAGCTTAAAATCACTGAGAAAGGAGATTGCTTGAGTCATGCTCATGTAGCCATAAGTTTTGAAGCAGACATTGGCAATAGGTTTTCCCGGATATATAAGTCCCATGATATACTCTGTGATGATATTTAGCCCAGGAGTCTGTGGGAAGCATCAATATTGTTATCAAATTTGTGGATCAGCTTCGGATGATTTTAAAAAATGCCTTGCAATATCCGTATGCTATAATGATTTACTCAGAAAAATAGGAAAAGCACATTTGAATGATTTGCTCCTCCTAGTGCGAATTTTAGGGCAGAACCATTTAGGAACAGAAGAGAAATAATATGAGGAAAACAGAATGCAATTAAATGTAAATCTAGGATCACCTGATTTGTGGTGGCAGTAATGATACTGATCGGGAGGGTGAAGACAAAAGCAAGGATTGCTGCAAGCAGAAGTCCCCAGTAAGGCATTTGAATTTCCTTCTTCAGAAAGATGCAGAGTGCAAGAGAGACCAGGAGTGTTGCTGCAAGAAGCAGATAAAACCACAAGGCAGGAATGTCTTTGTACTTCTTCATTAGTCTTGTGTGAACATCCGTCTTTCCCTCTGAAGAAGCTTGGTAACGATTATATATCTCTCTGAAACATCAATAGTTGTTACCGCCAGTTTACTGTGCAGTTGAAGCAACTGAATAAAATAAACAGCATACAGTTCAACATTTACAAATTTGAGAATCCACGTGGAATTTAAGAGACAGGAAGGAACTATCAACCATTTCTTGGTGATGAAATGCAGCTGAGACCCATGAACAATTTAGAGGTAAATCATATGGTTGCTTAGTATCACATTCAAGCATATTCATTGTCCTTTGACTGCTTTTTAATCAATCTGGTGAATAGAGTTGGATGATAATTTGAAAAGCGGTCCAAAAGAATCAGTACAGGAATTCAATTGAGACGCTGATGGAACCATGAGATATGAACCAGGAGCATATTCCCAAGATCTAAAGGTAGATAAGATATCTCAATAAATGCTGAGAATTTATTTGGTAAATGAAGACTTTCAGAAACAAAATACGGCATTCTTTTTTGTTACATTTAACTGCTTTTGCATCTTAGAAGAGTTTTCCAGATAGATAGGACCTCACTGAATGAATAAGGAAAAGGGCAAGAATTTACCTTCCATGAAACAAGGCAACATGAGTAAGCGTCGATGCAATGGTGGCAAATCCAAATCCATAGGTGAGAGCAAAAAAAGTGCTCAAGTTAATCCTCCCTTGTTTAGCATACTGATCTTTATCCAGCTCAAAGTTCTTGTTGACAATTGCTGTGATGTTATATTCCTGACCTGTTGAAGTGAACAGGTCTGCAGAAAATATTGGAAATCTTTTGGCATTGTACACATTAAACCCCCAGTATGATATAGGGATGACAACATAGATTACAAAGGCATAGCCTACGAAAACATTGGCAATGGCAAAGAAGGGACAAATGAGAGGGCTGAACAAGAAGGAAGCTACAGTCGCCCAGTCCAGTGTGAAGGCTCCTATTCCCAGACCATTCAAACCTGAGCCAATCTGGTGGCCAGTTACAGAGTTGGGAAATGCCCAACAAACCCATGAAATGCTTTGCAGTGTCTGGAAGAAGAAACCTGGCATCAAGTACCAGAAAAAGCTACACGCTAGTGCAATCACAAAGAACTTTGAGCGTGTCATGGGACGTTTATTTCCACTGATGTCCCCATTTTGACCGCTGCCTGTTTCTTCTTTCTCATGCAGCGTTCTGCAGAATTCATTTAAAAAACCATAATTCACATGATTAGTGAAAATCTTGTATAAGAAGAATAGTCCAGTCCTTGTTTATGGTTTACAGTATGTTTACCATATCCTCAAAATTACACCAATAAAAAATATAAAAATCCTGAACATTACAACTTTATCTAGGACCGCTGTCATTTCCTACCCAATTTGAAGGATATGAATGCACAAGCATTTTGTTGGAAGACAAATAATAGGTTTAGACATGAGATTGTGGAAACAGTTGTCCTTTTCTCCTTTAGAGACTTGAAAATGCTTACAGGTCCTGGACATGGAATTCCAAAATAATTTGAAATTTTCCGGGTATGAATATGCCGATACATTGATCATGTTGGCTATTATTAGCTCTTATGTTCGTTGAAGACTTTTGATCAGTCCCATCAATAATTCTTCTATTCCAATGTTAAAATAAAGTTGACATTTCAGTGTTGACAACTGTCTATGAGTCAAGAAATGAATAGACAGAGTAGAAACTTCAGACATGACTCGTTGACGTTGAGGAATGAAATTTGGAAATGCTCGAAGAGCCCTGAAGTTGGAAATCTCACAAGACTACTGCATTACCATTGACATTTTAGTTTATTTTAGAGAAGGTGGTAGAAACACAACTCTAAGTGATCATTCTTTCTATGAACCATCTCCATCAAGATTTTTGCCTAGTTTCTGGATTCTGACATCTTCCTAACATAATGGTCCTGGTATCATTGCATGTAACCTTTTATTACCAGGATTATTGACATTAACAAATCGAGCAAATTGAGAAATATTACCGAACCCATCCGAAGATGAGATGTCGTTGTTGTTAGAAACCTAGTCTAATTCAAGATGTAATGTATACAAAGACAAAAGCGAGAGGAATATGAGTGTGAAACAAACCGGAAGAGGGAGATCTGGACGAGCGTGCTGGGCCACCACATGTGCGCCGGCTCAACTACGTATTTCCTTAGGAGCCCAGCCCAGCCGTATCCTAAGACCTGACCAATCAATCCAATTTTGGATCCGCACAGCAAACCATTTCAGAGGTCAACTGTAAAGTCAATTTCACCAATTTTCAAAAAAAAAAAAACATTTTTATGTAATTTCTTTTTCGTTTCCCTTGTTCGAAACAGCTGCTAAACTTTTCGAAAAGATTCATATTTTGGTATCTCGTATTGTTCAAGACTTTCTGGTTTAAAAAAATAATAATGTTCAAGATTTTGCTATTAAAATGCTTGAAGAACTTTTGGTTTTAGTTCGAGCTAAAAAATTGCAAGGGAAACGAAGTACTCCTTGGCTCATTTATTTTGAAATTATTTGATCGAATATAAATTTAATTTTAAAAATAATATAATATAATTAAAGTAAAAAATTCATAAATTAATAATTATTTTACATTTAAATTATATATTTATAATAAAATTAATAACTAACTAATATTATTAATACATTAAAATATTTTTATAAAAATATAAAATATTTTAATATAGTAAGAAGTTTATCGAAACGACTGTGGGAGTATCCATAATCAAAAGAAAAGAAAAGAAATCTAGTGGGAAAGAGACGGAAACCGATCGGAAAAACGAAGGTCATCAACTTCGTAAGGTTAAGAAAGAAACAGATTTACCAAAAGAAAATGGTTAAGAAAGAAAATGATTTACCAAAAAAAAAGTTAAGAAAGAGACGGAAACCAAGATCATCAATTTCGTAAGGTTAATCAACCAATAAAAAATTTCATGTTCCAACACAATCCTAGATAAAAACTTTTTCTTCGACCCCCGAAAAATCTACCAAGAGGATAAATGCTAGTATTATTTTCAAAAAAAGAATACAGTAATAGGTCGATCTCTGTAAAGAAAAAAAAAAGATTTTTCAAAGAAAATGCAATTTTACTGCACTTGTCTTCAAAAGAACTGAGTTTAGTTTACCTGAGTCGTGATAATGAGAAGCCAACTAGCAAAGTAAGATATCTTTCTGCCGTAGAATGCTGTGATGATATTAACAATTCCAACAGCATAAGCAGAGCCATTTCCAAAAGCTGTGCCGGCATTAGCAAATATGGAGATAAGCACGTGCTCCTTCATGTTGAACGGACCCGGGTTGAGTGAAAACTTCTTGGACCCGAATCCAGGAAGACGAAACTGGGCGGTGGGGAGCACAGCCGCCATGAACCGCCCGATGGGGAGAGTAGCCACCTGAACTGTGATCTGAGTAATGATGAGCGGCTCCCGGCGGTAAGAGAAGAACTGGTTGAGAAACGAGAGCAGTACGCAAGACAGCAGACCCAAGACCCACATCCGAAACGTCCATACTGGTAGAGTCGGGTCGTCTGTGTTCGGCACCGTCAAACGCACCTGCTCTATGGGAGAGGGTTCATCTTCATCTGCACAGGCAATACTCTCTTCTTCTTCGACAAGTTTCGGAGGGTCTACTTGGGCTACAGTACCCATTGCTTTGGAGAAGAATGAAGAGAGTTTTGAGCCGCGGGGAGGGATAGAGTGGCTTTTTTTTTTTATTGCGCAATGGTGGGAAAGAACCATCAATCAAGAGTGAAGAGAAGGTATGGGGTATTTATCCAGT
Source organism: Rauvolfia tetraphylla (assembly GCA_030512225.1). Taxonomy (NCBI): domain Eukaryota; kingdom Viridiplantae; phylum Streptophyta; class Magnoliopsida; order Gentianales; family Apocynaceae; genus Rauvolfia; species Rauvolfia tetraphylla. The sequence goes on along the minus strand of JAJQKT010000058.1, from coordinate 4,417,866 downwards.
TTAGCCTTGTTTTTAAGAAAATGTACTATAGTGGCTATGTTTGGAGTCGGTTAGCCGTGTTTGGCTATAAGAATTTTTAGAAAGGCGTTAACGTTTTTAAAAAAGCGTCATTTAATTATATAAGTTAAAAAGGTTAAAAGTAAAAACGTCATCTTGTATGGCATGACCATACTGTTCGCTACGTTCCGATTTCTATTTGGACCGTCTCTTCTCCATTCTTCATTTCCTTATTTAGAAAAAGAAAAAGACTTTGGCCTCTTAATCCTTTCCTTATTTAGAAAAAGAAAAAAGCCCTCTTAAGATAGAAGAGTTTGAGGAGTAAGTACTATAATGCTACACCTTTCCTGCAATTGATTGAATAGTGAGTTTTTCTTTGTCTTGCTCTTCTACTCATCTACGTTCCGCTATATTTGATTATTCATATAATTTCTCTTTCTCTTCTTTTCTCTTTTTTACTTAGAAAAAAAAAAGACTTTGACCCTGAGACAGTCTCATATCGGACTCAGAGGAGTTTGAGGAATGGCGTTATTGTCTTCTTCCTAGTGCAGCACAGAAGCGGCCGAAACAGCAATGGCGGCAAAGCAATCCAGCAAACCAAAGAGAAGTTAGAGGTAGTTCTTAGATTTAGTTTTATTAATTTCTGCCTTGATGCTTGCAATTTGTTCATCAATCAGCACCCTTTCTTTCTTGGCTGTTTCAACTTCTGTTTTTAATTGCTTAAGAGTGCAGGATAAGTTTGACACAATAGATTGAGCCTTTTATTCAGCCAGTGTTGCAGCTTCCAATTTAGCCTTTCCCCTTAGGAGCTTGGCATTCAAGTTTTGAATGGTTGAATCTGCCTTCTCTCCTCTTTTCTTAGCTCGAGCTTCTTCTGCCGAGATGGTTTTTAGCTCAGTCCTTATGATATCCATGGAAACCATGAATTTAAAACTTTCTTCTCTGAGTGAAGCTAATTCCTTCCTTGCTGATTCTATTTCTTTGGTGATCGAACACAGCACATTTGGATCTTTTGATTCCTGTCCTCCATCAGGAACAGACCCGATTTCTTTGATGCTTTTCTTTGCTTCGATCAGAGAGGTCAGAGAACTCACCGGTGAGGTGGCTTGGGGCCTCACCGGAGAAGGGGCAAATACTTGACACTGTCTGGGTAGTACCAGGGGCTACTGGCTGAGACCAGCTTGGCGAAAGGCCTTCTCATGGAAAGTCTTCCATTACCCAGCAACTCGGGGGCAGATGGGAAGAGTTTCACTGCCTTTCCGGCGAAATATGGTGAAGAGAGAGCCCCTGTATGAAGAAACAAGAAAGAAAATAACACAAAGGGAGGGAGGATCTCGGATGTACGCCAATAGGGAAGGCATTATGCTTTACTTTTTGTACAAAATTGAAGGCAATCAATGATTTTGGCAACATTGAGACCAAATCAAATCATTTCAGTCTATTTTTTCAAAAACAGTAAAAACCGAATGTATGATTAGCAAGATTTTCTTTGAAGTTTTATATTCATTTTTTGCTGAGGGGCCGCCAAGAGAAATAATGTATGTATGAATCCGACTTGAGAAATAGTATGTCAAAGATGTGCGCGCTTTAATGATATATTTCACTCATAATTTTTGTCTTTTTATTATAAGTGTGAGTTTGATTAAATAGGATTAATTACTTTTAAAATTTTTTATAAAAAATATTTTTCTTTTATTTTTTTAATTCAAATCTCACTTCTTTTTTATAAATAATTAATTTTTATAATTTTTAATATAATTTAACTAAAAAATAAGTCAAAACAAATCTTTACATTCATTTTAAGATGAAATTTAATTCAAATAGACCATATATTACTTTAATGGTTGAAAAGTTGACATCAGAGTATGATTGGGAGTTGAAAGGACACTTTGATAAATCAAATAAACTTTTTCCCATTATAATGAGAAAGCAATTCATTAATTAAAATCCAAATAAGAATTATGACGAGGTTGATGAGGGGAACTTTTATCTAAAAATTATTGATTCCAGTTTGTCTTCTAGCAATCAAATTCAAGATACTGCATAGATTCTATTCTTAATTCTTTGAAATACGACTTTCCTGTGCTTCCCTTTCTATGGCTTTCATGAAAAGCTCATGCAATAACACGGTTTTCTTTTTTTATTTTTTCTCAATTTTTATTTGAGATTTTCACTGAAAAATTCATTGGATGGGTGGATGAACAGCCAGAGCAATATTTTTGGGATTAGGGAAAATAATCCAATAATTTTCCAACAGTTCTTAAAAAATAATTTTTTTAATAGGAAAAAGACTTTTTTAAAGAAATCTTTTTAACAGATAAACATATATAGTAAGTATAGACCAACCCAAGAAACGGACGCTATATATGATTACGGTTGTCAATCGGGCTCATTGAGCCTTTTCTTTTTTTATTTTTTCTCAATTTTTATTTGAGATTTTCACTGAAAAATTCATTGGATGGGTGGATGAACAGCCAGAGCAATATTTTTGGGATTAGGGAAAAGAATCCAATAATTTTCCAACAGTTCTTAAAAAATAAAATTTTAATAGAAAAAAGACTTTTTTAAGGAAATCTTTTTTACAGATAAACACATATCGTAAGTATAGACCAACCTGAGAAACAGACGCTATATATGATTAGGGCTGTCAATCGGATTTACTGAGCCGGGCTTTGTCAAGCTCGAGCTCGGTCCGCTTAACACCGAATCAAAAAAACATGAGTCGGGCTCAGCCCTTTCGAGCTTGGGTTAAACTCGGGCCGGCCCTAACCCAAATTTTATTTTTTTATATAATAAATAATATTTTTTAATAATATAATAATATTTTTAAATAATATAATAATATTTATTATTATATAAAAATATATATATAATTTTCGAGCCGGGCTAAAATCGAATTGAGCTTATTTTAACCCGAGTTAGGTCCGAAAATTATTCGAATTGAATTTTTTAATCTGAACCCAAGCTCATGTAAAGCTTAACGGGCAAACTCGAGTCAGTCCGACTCAATTGACAATCTTATAATATGATTCATTTGCAGTAAACATCGAAGTCATCGAGTCGGAGAAGCCGAAGCCGAAGCCGGTTAGTTTTAGCAGCTTTTGACACGTGATCGACGGACAGCTATAGAAACTCTGGTTCATCAGTACTTTCTTTCTTTTATATGAGGAATCCTTCCGAATCCTCTAATGTCCCACCTTCTTCCAACAAATTTATTTTTTATTTTCTCTTTATTCGTTTTTTTTTATGTGTTATAAAGGAAAACGCATTAATTTAAACAAGAACATACACACCAAAAAAATCAAAAATTTTGTTTTATGACAAAGAATTTGAGTTACCCCACTGATGTTATAGAATGAAGGATATAAGTCACCGAAAGACTAATAAAATTGAATAAAATTTAATTTTAAAATTTTTATAAAAATTTAATTATTTATAAAAAATATAAATTTTATATTTAAAATTTTAAAATAAAATATTATTTAAACACACTAAAAAATTGTAGGCCAACAGTGAATATATGAGACAAATTCTAAGGTGACATTGTTAGGCTCCCGTGAAAGGACTATATACCCCTTCTCATTAAATTATTTTTCATTATTCACATATATTCCTAGATTTGTAGTATTTATTATTTTATATCCTCAGCTGTCACGTTATTGGGGGAAATTTGCCATCATTTCTCTCATAAGTGGGTAGCACGCGACTAAAAGCTGGCAAGCAACAACTAATTTTCAATGAGTCAAGTCCCAATTTGGGTATAATGCATTTAGGTAGATGATTTTGCGCTCATCTCTCCTGTAGAAGTATCTTAGATGATAGGCCAAATTAAACTATTAATTTTATTTTTAGAAAGGAAATTTTTAGAAAGGGAAATACATGTGCACGTACTCTGTGAGCTACGTACCCCCCCACAAAGCTTCCGCTATCTAGAGTCAACAGTACTTCTTCCAACAATTTTTTTGCTATGGGGGGTGGCCGTATCGAAGTCTTGCAAGATATTTGTTGCACTTGTATAATTAAATTTAATTTATCGTATTAAATTTAAAATATAATTTAATAAATATAAAAATATATAAAATTTTATAAAAAATAAAATTTATTAAATCAAAATATAAATTTAATCTAACAAGTCATATTCAACTTACAAAAGAAAACGTGAAGAACCATAATCACCACATGGCCTACCGATTCTAAATATAATCATTTGGGTGGTTCACATAATACTAATATATGATCATTAATTAGCAAAAAAAAAACATGTCTCATGTGGATGTCATATCTTTTAATTTGTCTTTCTCATTTTTTTAGAATTTGATCAAAGTATTGTAATTACTAAATAAAAATTATACACTTTGTACAAACTGAAATTAACCATTGGCCGGAAATAAAAAGTACTAATTCAAATAATAAGTGGTAGTTGTGTGTGTGTGTGTTTTTTTTAAATTTTTAAAAAATAATAATAAGTGGTAAATGACTATGTTTGATGAAGTTGGGTGTGGATGGTGATAATGTAACCGAGATTTTCGGAAGGATCTTCAGAGTTGAATGATTCTTCTCTTGGATCCAGAATCCGTCTCGTACGGCCACCGTTTTTGAACGTGTATGGGCTCTCTTCGTGGTGATTTAGTTTTAGTGTTGACATTTGTTTGGTCAATTTTCTTCTAGACTAAAATATGAGAAAGCTAAATACTTTTTAAACTCAACATTCAATGAGATGGTTTGTTTTTAATTCTTTGAAATAGAAGAAAATGCTTCCTCATATATAAATTGAATTTACACGTCGAAGGTTTGAATAGTTTATTTTCTAATGCATGCTATGAATTAAGGATGAAAGGTTCTATTTTTTTTTATATAAAAATAGATCAAAGATCTGCATGAAAAAACATATAATGTTAGAAATCAAGGGTTATGGAGGGTTTGCTTTTACAAACATAATTTCTTAATTAATTTTATAGGAAATAAATTTTAATTTGATTGATTTGTTGAAAAGAAAAATGTGAAGGATAAAATGAAATTTTTTTCTCCTTTTCAAAGGTATTTATTTATGTAGATGTGTACATATCTCTCAATATATGATTTATCAATCACAATATTTAATTATAAATTCTACACAACATATGTATCATTGAGAGATTTTTATTTACATGACATTCAAGAAAATAGACACAAGTTAATAGAAGACCATGTAAATTCATGCATATCTACATTTACATTTGTGATGCGTGCACCTATATTTAAGGAAGATAAAAGTCTTTTGTCCACTGTAACTTTTATCCTTAAATTAAATTGGTATGAAGAGTGTTTATTCCTTTAGAAGCGTGCAAAAATTTTTTATATATTCAATTAGGTAATATTGTATTAAATTGATATGTTAAAGTAATTTGTTATGCTTATAATTTTTTAAATATATAACTAATGAAAAATATTTTTTACTAATTTTATAGATAGTGATCTTTTTATTAAAACATTAAAAGAGTTACTGAACAATTACTTTCACATCTCATTAGCTTTAAATTACTTAATTATATGTATATATTTTATGAATATTTGGCATTCTAATTATTTATTTTATATTTTTTTATTTATTATTAAAATAATTTGTACAATAATTTTTTAATATAAATTGTTTCTAAATGCACGGATTTTTTGGCTAATAATAAAAGAATGTATAGCACTGAAATCGTACCGCTCAGCGAGAACCATTGTGGAATGCGTTTACACTTTCCGAACTACAGCAGGACAGATACGTAGTCCTTCGGTCCATATTTTCAAGATCTTTTTTCCGTCAATTTCTTTACTTTTTCTACTCAAAATCCCACTTCTTTCCGATAAAAATTAAAAGTAAACCCCACTATAACTGAATTAAGCTGGCAACTTTTTCACTTAGGTACATTTGAACTAGCTTTTCCTCCAATTCTCGGACAAGAAGTTTCACTTCCAACCTTATCTATTTTTATATAAATAATTTATATTTTTATAAAATTAAAATAATTTTTTAACTGTAATGTACTAAATTATTGATTACAATGTATTTATCTTTTATTTATTTAAGCTCTTTCTTTTTTAAAATTTTAAAATTTTCTCATCTTTTCCTCTAAAATTTAAACCTATTTTCAAGTATTACTACTTAATTATATACAAGTTATAGACTTAATTATTATTAATTTATTTATAAATAAGAAAAATATACAAAACGTAAAGTTTTTAAGTTAATTATTATTAATTTAAAATACTGATTGAAGTGTCTTAGAAGTTTTTGTTTGAAATCCCTACCCAACTGGGCGCTATACTTTGACATGATGCCTTGCCACATTTGGCAAGCCTTCTTAAAATAAATTATTTTACTAATTTTATTTGTAAATCATTGATATTTGGTTTCAAAAATTATATAGTTTGCTTATACAAGTATAAAATTTTCAAAACCAACTTAAACTTTAAGAGAGAATATCTAGTGTAGAGAGAGATTTAAAAATTTGATATAATATTTTGTTGTAATCATTAAGCACTGCAGTCAACAAAAAACACAAATTATCAAATAAAAAGATAATTTAGATACACCATGAGTTTCAGTCCAAATACACCATTAAAACTATGACAAAATCTACCCAGTGATTCCCACTCGATAGAAACAAAGGTAAATCTCTTGCACAAACCTTAGCTTATCTATCTCATATAACAAAACAAACGGTTCCGATCTTTTTTCTATTTTCTCCCCATCCTCTCTTTCAATAATAATATAATATTATCACATTATTATAAAAAATAAAAAAATAAAACCTTAAAAATTAAAGAACCTTAAGAGAAATAAAGTAATATAAAAAATATATGTATAGATTAAAAATAGTAAAAAAAGAAATGAGAGAGGGGATCTTGAGGGCAAAACAAACTAAGGTATAGACGCTCATAAGAAAAAATGAAGGTATAGACAAAACATTGGATATCACGGTCAAAAGGTGCCCTCTGAATGTACACACGTGTTGAGTACAAATCCAATAGAACAAACGCTGGATGAAATGACTTGTGCAGATCTAGATTCCTGAATTTCTGAAGAGTGGAAACTGTGAAGGGTGCATTCGGAAATGAATATGCAAAAGGCAGGAATTCATGCGAAAATGTGAAATTAACAATCATCAGAAATAAGATTACTGTGCCCATATAATTAGATGAGACTGCTGAAATCCCCACAAGAACATTCTCCATTGTCAAATCTGTGCAGCCGTTTACTATCTCGAATTATGATGGTCCTTCTAGTGGATATAGAGATAAATTTCAAAAAGTTATGGCAATCCTTACACATGCTAATGCTCTTGTTAACTCGTATTGGTGCAGCATTTGATGTATTTAACAAACCAAATGCAACTGCTAACTTTTCACTGTGAAGATGAACAGTGGTTGAGAGAGTAGTTTCCTCATCTGCATCATCTGTCACCTCTAGGCTTGGTTGCAACTCATAACCAAGAGTCTTCGCACTCTCATGCAAATCACGCAATAATTCTTTCAACTCTCCAGTTGCATGCTGAGGATCATCTGCCTTAAACGAATAAACCTTGTCTTTAATGCTTATCCAACTCCAATCCTTCAGTTTTCCTATTTTTTCAGCTTTCATCATTTTTCTCACCCTTGAAACATCCTTCCATCTCCCTGCTGATAGGTACATGTTTAACAACAAGAAATACGTCTCTGAATCTTTCGGGTTAAGGTTGAGCAGTTGCTCTGCTGCATAGAAACCTAAATCTAATTTTCCATGACTTCGGCAGCCTGCAATCAGGATTGACCATATAACCTCGTTCGGTTCAAATTCCATCTTCTTGATGAAATCAAAGGCTTCTTCTAACCTACCTAATCTCACAAACATATCAATCAGGCATGCATAATGGTCCATAACAGGCTTGATTTTATACTCAGATTTCATCATCCTAAAGTAAGCTAATGCCTCCTCAACCATTCCTGCATGGCTACAAGCTGCAAGAATGCCCACAAATGTGATCTTGTTTGGCCTAACTCCAATAAACTTCATATCCTCAAAAAGCTGCAATGCCTGTTGTGATTGGCCATGTTGTGCAAAAGATGTAATCATTGAAGTCCAGGATATCAAAGTTCTGGTAGACATCTCTACAAAAGCTTTACTTGCTCTGTGAATGCTTCCACATTTGCTATACATGTTAACTAAAGCAGTTCCAACAACCACATCAGACAAGAACCCAGATTTAATTGTTTGTGCATGAACCTGCTCTCCTTGATCCAAAGCAGCTAAACTGCTGCACACAGTTAATACACTTGAAAAGGTGAATAAATCAGGTTTCATGCCAGATTGGTTCAATTTCTTGAATATCTCAAGTGCCTGAAACCCACTTTGATGCGCTGAAACACTATCTTCAGCAATATCCATCATCTGGGCATAGCCGGCAATCATGGCATTCCATGTTACCAAGCTGATATTCTCCATTGCATCAAACAACTTATTGGCCTCCCTAACTAGTCCATTTTTCAAGTACAAATACATAATTGAATTCATTACTGGTAAATTCGATCCATATCCGAGTTTAATACTTAAAGAATGAACCTGAGATCCCACATCCAAAGCTTGCAAGACACAACACAAACTCAAGACACTAGTCAACGTAAACTCATTTGGCTCAACACCCTCACAAATCATCTGAACAAAAACATCCAGACCTGCCGCAGAGTTTCCGTTATCCCCACAAGCTGATATCACACTAGTCCATGAAATCACATTCTTTTCATCAATCATTTGAAATGCCTTAAGTACAGAGTCCAGAACACCACTCTTAGAGTACAAGCTGCATAGGGCATTCCCAACACTCGTGTCATCCGCAATTCGATACTTCAAACTGTAACCATGTATTTGCTTTCCTAGCTTAAAATTAGACAACGAGCAACAAGCATTCAATACGATTCCTATAGTGAAATTCGTAGGGTAACCTCCAACTCTCAACATTTCTTCAAAAACACTAATGGCAAGCTCTGGTTGTGAATTATAAATATAACCTGACATCAACGACGTCCATGAAACTACATTTCTTTTCGGCAAATTGTCGAAAACTTTCCTGGCAGTTTCCATTGCCCGACATTTTGCATATACATTAACAAGAGACGTCATGATGAACAAATCCTGATGCCAACCGGTTTTCTGGATGTGAGCATGGATCCCTTGCGTTCGAGAAAGTGAATTCTCGTCTATACATTCTTGCAATAGAACAAGATAAGCAGTTGATTCACCTTTCTGATCATCTTCTCTTACAACTGAAACTGCTTCTTTCAAGTACAACCCAAATGATTCCAAACCTTTATCCAACTGAGTTGTGTTGCTATGATTTCTCTACAACACGAACAAGAAAGATCTTAATCACCTGCAAGTGCCTTTGCTTACAAAATTACATAAATAAATTAAACACATTGCTTACCTTATCAAATGAGAAAGAAGAACTTGGGGTCTGTTTTTTGAAGTCGGAGTCGAGTTTGAGTGTGTTCCCAACTACGACAGAAGGCAAGGAAGCCATGAAACTGATATTCGTACCACAAAAATTGAATCTTTTAGCTAAATTTCATGTTCGCTCCGAGCAAACGTTATCTTCGTTTCGTCACCTGTGTTTGGAGGAAATTGAATTACAAATCTTTATTTTGGATGGGGAGGAATAATTATAACAGTAGGCAGTACACTATTGAACTTGTCAAGTCATCTGGGCCCACAAGAGGTGTCGACTTGGTAATAAAAAAAAGTTCGTTAATTTAGCGGGAAATAGGTATTTTCCCCTCGCTCTGTAATAATCCCATTAACTTTTTTTTTTCAGGATTTTCAATACCTAGTTAAGCAACAATGTTTTTGTTAGTCGTGTTGCACAAATACTTATAAATTTGGAATTACTTTTCAGAATTGAAACAGATCTTTTATTAGTAGAACTCGCATTCTCATCTTATCATTTTTAAAAATTTTGATTTTTCTAACTCATCTTATATATCAGTCTTCAATTTGTGTTATAAGATGATGTTGCCTGCATTCTTAGAATGCCTAAAGACCCTGCTTATCACAAATTAGTAATCTCACACCTTAAGGATAGTTTAGTAAATGTATATTCTTCTCTTGTGCCTACACAGTAATCTTTCCTTTCAAAATATAAAATATTTTAATTTCTTTTTATATAAAGTAAAAAAGAAAAAAATAAGATATATTTTTAATTATATCTTTAATTAATTTTTAATAATACAATAAAAATAATTATATTTATTATGAAAATAATTTTTAAAATTTACAAAAGACCAAGAAAAAAAAAACTGTGCAACGGACTTGAAAATGAGAATGAATTCATACACTCCATTATTACACCAAGCATTTTCTAGACATGAATTGACGAAGCACGAGCTTATAGACATTATGGACGAAAATGTTCTTGAAACCTTAGGAGGTTTATAAACCGTTGGGAATCAATTTGAATTAAGACTATTATACAAATTGTAATGAGAATATAATCCCGTAACAAAATTCACAGAATAGCCCGAAATCCGGATGATGCTTTAAGCAATCAAATGTTCTGTGTGTCCTGGATTTGAAGTCTGTGCATTTAATCTGCAGCAAAATAATCATTTGCATAAAAGACAATGCTTTAGAGACATGAAACCATTGAACAAGATTACATTCATGCTAAACTAAACTCAAGATGAGGGTTGAATTAAACCATGCATAAACACCATTAAGAACTTGTAGACCTATCAGTAGTTCTGGAAAAACAATAGAAAAATATCAAAAATAACTAGCAGGATTAGCATTAAATGTGCAACTAAAGGTTGAGTTTAATATGTGCTACATTGTAAAGTTGAATGATCACGACAGGTTCAGTTCCTATGCATTTAGATCTGCATCTCAGTGCGAGAAAACTCATTTATCATATACTTTTCCTAGTTTTAGCAAAAGGAGAAGAGCAGAGCAAAACTGTTCACAATCTACAGTTGATATTAAAAGATTGCACGCATACTTTTTAACGTATAGGATAACAAGATTGCAGTTTAATCATTAACCCTGAAAGGGGGGGAGGGGTGCAGAAGATGGGGGAATTGCAGTCCATGGCACCAAAACAAAATTCTGGAAATTAATTTTAAAGTTAGAATTTTTACTACGACCATAAGCCTTAATTTCATGCATTAACCCCAAAAGAACTAGTCATTTTTTTCATGGGTCCAAGTCCATCCTTGATGGATTTCCATAATTCATTCTCAGAAACTAAAACCAGCAATTTGATCCTAACGATTTGGCCCATATAATCAAGAAAATGCAATATACAATACCATTGCAAGGGGTCATCCGCCTGGTCAATCCTTGTATTTCATTGTCTCCTTCTCAAAACCAATTGTGGGAAATTGTTTTGCATATTCTTCAACCTCATGCTGTATCTTTGAAATCTCAGATGCATTAGCATCTGACTTCATAGCAGCCACAAAGTCCTTCAATTTTGTTCCTGTAAGTTAGAACAGAAGGTAGAGCCCCCATAAGCGAAGACCTAATCTATTTATGAAGTTCTAGGATAGGAAGCAATTCTAACAAGTTTGAATATAGAACAAACTAATAAAACCTTGAGTTTCAGCCTTGATCTTCAGAGCCAACTTTACAGCAGCATCAAAGAACTCGGCAACTTTAACAAAATCCTCTTCAACAAATCCCCTAGATGTGAGAGCAGGCGTTCCTACATCACCAGATAAGAATCACTGTGAATGAATCACTAGATCTAGTCAAAATCAAGATGATGAAAAGTTAAATCCTTTACCCATGCGTATGCCGCCAGGCACCATGGCAGACACATCCCCAGGGACAGTGTTTTTATTAGCTGCAATGTGTACCAACTCTAGAACTTTCTCAACCCTAGAACCATCAATACCCTACAAAGAGAAATATAATGATCTGTAGTTTTGAAGACCCAAAAGTATAAAGAACACGGAGAATATGCCAACAGAAATTCCTCTGGTTCGTTACGGAAACAGATACGGCATACAAAGTAGCCTGACATTAGGACGAGTATCCTCCCGAAATTCCCCGTTTCAGACTAAACATATAGCAGTTTAGAAATAAACATATTTATCAAACAATACGTAAATAATGTAGCAAATTGCTAAAGACAAATTTCTGGAACACCCAGCTGAAGCCTTTTACAACCTTTTTTTTGGCAAAAACTTCAAATAAAGTACTGCAAGTGTTACATTTATAAATCCAACTCCCGGAAAGCCTCATCACTGATAAATTTACACCTCGATGGGATAAAATATAGGAACCCAGATGCAAGATAAACCACAACAAAGCACAAAGATGTAGATAAGAGAAACTTGTGGGTAAAGGAAACTTAAAAAGTAGATAAAGGAAGCCAAACAGTAGCAGAAGGATGATCAATTCAATATTCAAATACCTTGTTCCGCAAATTCACCAATACAAGATGGTTCTCAGTGCCACCAGATACAAGTTCATAGCCCTTAGCTAACAAAGTCTGCAATCCATAGATGATATTTTTCAATTATGGCACCAAACTCAGCAAATAAAGCAAATATCACTGTACCAAGAGCTACTCTTTCAGAACTCTAGTCAGTGGGATTGACCAAGTTTGAGGAGAATACCAGAAACTGGTACAGACTTCAAAAGAACCAAAAACTTCCGATGACTAAGACAAAAGAAAAGAAAAGTTACTCAATTGTCTGTAGGTACCTCCGCAAACTTCGAGCAATTGCTAAGAACTTGTTCTTGATATGCCTTGTACTCTGGTGTCATAGCCTAATAGCCCAAAAGATTGCCAAAAAGAATAATGGAAACAAGAAAACGCATGAGACATTATTAGAACTGTGGCAACCAAAAGTAGAATTTAAAAAGAACACCTGTTTCAGTGCAACTGCTAGGGCAGTTATGGTGTGATTGTGGGGTCCCCCTTGAAGGCCAGGAAACACAGCTTGATTGATTTTATCTTCATAGTCATACAACACCTAGACCAAATTTTAGATTTATAAGAAATGAGACAAAAATAAATACCTTGGCCAAGTACATTTCACAACTTTCTGGTTAACCGACCATCATCCTTCCTTTCCATTATCCCTTTTTTTTTCCTTTTTAATTTGGTTTGGTAAAATGTGAGGGAAGGGTGTTAGAGGATGGGAGCCAGTAAAAATTCCTTAAGAACATAGAGCAAGACACCTTTGAAATATTACTTGCTTTTTTTTGCACATTCATTTCAAGTTTGCCACGTCTCTCCAAGAGTATAAGAGATAGACCAGCAATCCGGACTCTTGTACCAGGCAGTTACACAACTACTAGTTTCTTGTTCACATCAAACACACTTCAAACAGATAAGTTAAAAAAAAACTAAAATGAATTTCAGAAAAGAAAAAACTCACTTCCTGTCCTTGTTTGTTAACCTGTTTCACCCCTTTCCTGAAGAAGATCATAGCTCCACGTGGGCCTCGTAGTGACTTGTGTGTAGTTGTTGTAACAACATCAGCATATTCAAATGGCGATGGAATGACACCAGCAGCAACCAACCCACTGATGTGTGCCATGTCAGCCAACATAACGGCCTTTTGCTTGTCACAAACCTATGAAATTCACCCAAGCTTAAACTACTACTCATTACAGTGATTTAGAAGTTGATGCATAATGTTGATCAAGAAACTAGAATCTTAAGTTTACCTTGCGGATTCGTGCATAATCATACAGCCGTGCATAAGCACTTGCACCAGCTACAATTAGTTTTGGCCTAAAGAGTGCTGCACTCTTTTCCATCTGCAAGGAAACCAATATTTATTTAAATTTTGATACTTGGTCTTGGATAATGTACAATGAAGCTAGAGAAAGAGAGAGGTAGCACGGAATTTAAGCTGGAAAAAAGATAATTGAAGCTTGAAAGTGTCATAGATACATGAGAACAAGGAAGGGAACATATCATTATTTCTTTTCTGCTCAGAAGTTTCATCTCTAACAATAGTTAGAAATGGCCAGCTTGCTACTCGTAATAGTTACTAATGAATGACATAATAAAATTGCAACTTTTCCTGTGACCTTGCATAACACTGAAGTAATAGAACATTGCTTGCACGTAGTATTATTACTAAGAATAACCATATAAACAAGGTAGGAGGGAAGCCATTGGCAAAGCAGAAACCTCAATATCATTTCTTCTCTTTGAATCAATATTTACAGTCAGGTTTGTCTAGCAGCCAATGCGTAACCAATTAACAAGAATAAAGTAGTAGGGCGAGCACTCAGAATATACCAATTCTCCAAAATTATTAAAAGAATCTTCAAAAGATAAAGTAAACCACCTGGTCGTAATCAATGTAACCTGTGCTCTCATTTAATCTGTAGGGCATTGTCTCAAAAAAAATTGACACTGCAGATATCTTCTTTGTGTCGGTCTGCAGAAAGAGAGACGACATACATTAGCATATAAAGCAAAAACTAATACAGGTAACCTTCAGTTAAATTTTAGGAAGCTTCAATGACCTGATAACCATGTGAAAGATGTCCACCATGAGGAAGATCAAGTGCCATTATTCTTTCATGAGGTCTCAATAAGGCAGTATAAACTTGAAAATTAGCAGGTGATCCTGATAGCGACTGTACATTTACTGCCAGCAAGAGCAAGACAAAATTGTTATGAGGAAATTTCTGAGGACAAAAGTGAATTGCTGGAAAACTGAAAAATTGGCAGTCATTACAATTTAAATAACAAAATTCCGTTGAGAACAAAAATTTAAATCATATTCATGTCTCATATGTATGATCTCTCAGCGTATCATACTCATCTTTTCAAAATAAATTTATAAACTCAAAATTCAGAACAGCAAAGTTGAAAGTCAAATAGTCATTATTCCTTTTATCAACTCAGTAGACAAAATCTTAGACTTGACGAAAACTATCACTTACAAGCAATGGTTTAATAAGTTTAACTAGCCTTAAGCCAAACAGGTAAGATGGGCTAAATTCATTCAAAACAAATTACATCTGCATGCCAAACTAATCAGCTGCTCTGATGATAGGAAAGGAATTATTTCAAAAGAAGTTCAAAGAGAAAGGTAATCTTTGGAGTGAAAAGCATAAAAAAGAGAAAACAATATATTGGCCACGGTTTATTGGATTCAAATGATAGCATAGCTAAAAGGATTGGAACACCAAGATCATCAAGTAAACAAAAAACTGCAGCAATCTATATTGTTTCAAAAGAATTAAATGGAATAATATCAGAGAACAAAAGCAGAAAATAAAATTTTTTATTTAAAATAAAAAGTTCATTTACCTCCCCATTTTGCAGGATCCAACTTAAAAGCTTCTAAGGCTCGTTTCTGGCACAATCTCTCAGCCATGTCAATGTATCTTTACATCAAGAAACCCAATAGTGATCAATGATTTTTTTTTTCAATCGACGGGTTTAAATGAGGTGTGTGCACATACAATAAACCAAAAAAGTATATCTATAACCAAAGTAAGGCAAACAGTTAATATTGAAAACAATATATTAATCACAGTAATAAAGCAACCCCACGTACTGATTTCCTCCATAGTATCTAGCACCAGGGTACCCCTCGCTATATTTGTTTGTCATTATTGATCCAACAGCTTGCATCACCGAAGATGATGTAAAATTCTCCGAAGGTATAAGTTCAAGTCCCTACGTAAATAACTAAATTAGATACTACTTTCTACAGCAGCAAAAACAGAGTAAAGCTTTAGTTAAAAGAGTAGTGAGCTGAAATTTGATACGACATTTATAAATTGTGAATAATTACAAAGTCAAGAAGTGCCTGAAGCTTGATGGAAGTGAATATCTGGAACTGACTAAAACTGAGATTAAAACATAAAGAAAGCAGAAATTTTTATTAGCGTACGAACCTTCCATTGCCTAGCCTTTTCGAGCTCAATTATGTCAGCAATTTGCGGATCAATTTCTTCAAGTGGTGCATTTAATTGTTTTATCCACTGTTTATCAAATTGAGAACAGCATCAATACATTAGTTCTACCACCAAAACAAGATCTAACAACATCACCGCCGAAGCAGAAACTCAACCAGAAAAACAAAAAACGGAAAATGGAAGCAAAGATTAAAGATTTCCATCACCGTAATGCGAGAATACTCCTTGTCGCGAACTGCTTGATTCGCGACTGAGGACTGCAAAGTTTACAGAACATCAGAATAACGCAGACACGTGCACTAAAACCTCCGATATGTATCAGACATTCATAAAAAGTACACGTCTATGAGAAACTGATAGAGAAGTGCGATTACCATATGATAGACGGAAGGGGCATTATAAAGAGGCCTCAAAGAGGAGGAAGAAGAAGGAGAGCAGAGCCTGCGGAGAGCTGCTGCCATCGCCATTTTCCTTTTTCACCAACCCCGGGAGCAGCAATTGCTCTTGATTGATTCCGTTTGCAGAGTGGGGGTGTCAGCCTATTTAAAATTTTAAAAATAAATTAATTAGTACGCAGCAGCGCAGGCATATCAATTTTAGTATTTTGTATTTTAATTCCTTTTGTAATTGTTGGTGGGTCCTACAAAATCGAACTATTTGCACGGAATTGGTGGTAGTGAAGACAGTGACTGCGAGGTCAAGTGGATTTTCGAGGCAGCATTGGGAAGTTGGTGGGTCGGTGGGCTAGCCAGAGCAACAGATGCTGACTAACACTCGCTATTAGTAATGTTTTAAAATATTTGTCATATTTATTATTTTTAAGCCAAATTAGTTATTATTTTTTAATTAACAATAATTTATTAAATAACTTCGATAAATAAAGAGTAAAAACATATTTTTGCTTTAAATTTTATGAATTCAAATGTATGCGAAGCCATATTATGGCTATTATTCAAGAATGAAAGGAGTAGTAATGCATGTGTATATTCCTATGTCTAATTGTTATGACGAAAAATATTGTGGATATTTCTTTTAATAAAAAATAAATTTGAAATATATTAGGTATATTTATGTAATTATTGAGTTATTGTCTTAATACTTTACTAAAATTTGATAAATTATTGAAAAATATGATATTACATGCACGTAAAATGATATATTAGATAAAATTTTAAATTAGATTCTAATTTTTTGGTAAATACTAAATTAACTATTAATATCAATCAAATAAAAAATATAAGGTTGTCAATGCCTCCCTAATCACATAGGATTGCAAGGGGTTGAGAGGTAGAGGTATATAACTTGAAATAGAGTTTTCTCTTACCCATCTAGCAAAACTATGGGCAGTTCTAATTCCTGGGTATTCTGATACTCAATGGAAATATAGTTTACGCAGATCTTTTTTCAATTAAAAATTAAAAAAAGAAGAAGAAGAAGGAAATTGTCCTTTTTTCTTTTCTTTTATGGGAAAAATGTTTTGCTCTTTTTCCTTTTCTTTTACGAATTAAAAAGGAGGAAAAATGGAAAGCAGCAGCTATGATGCAGCCATACCTACCGCCATTCTCCCTTCAACAACGTACTCAACATCCCAACAACTTCCACAGATTTCTTTTCCTTTCATTTTCTTGGGGGGACAGAAGTGTTTGGTTCCGAACTCAATCAAAACTAGGAGTAACCACCGTTTGCTGTAGTTCCGATAGATTTTCTTAATTAGTACTTAAGTATGTGATTTCACTATTTTGTAGAAGTTGATATTAAGGGCCAGCAATCGTATTTGGAGCAGTTACTCTCTTGAGAAGAAAATGGGATCACAGCAAGAAAACCATTGACAATTTTCATCATCAAACATGGGTCACCATGCACTAAGGCTTTGTTTGGTACGCAAGGGGGAAAAGGGAGGGAAAATGAGAGGAGAAAAGACATATTTTACTTTCATTAAATGAGATAATTGTATTTATTTTGATTTTATTTAGTATGAGGGGAAGGGAAGTAAATTAAATTTTTTTTTCTTATTTGGTTATACAAAAAGTGAAAAAGTAGGTAAAATATTTTACTGTATTTACAAATTTACCCTCCCCTTAAATACTCTAATTATAATAAAAATAAAAATTAACGACATAATAATCTTTTAAATACTAAATACCTCTCAATCCTTCTAAAATTAAAAAGATTAGAATTGCTAATGTGGAGGGGAACCTCATTTATTCTCATCCCTTCTCCTCCTTTAACTAAAAGAAGTAAAACACCTATTTACTTCATCTTTTACTTTCTCTTCCCTTTTTCCCAACCAAACTAGCCCTAATGTTCGACCACGTATTATTTGCACCTCCAGTTTGCAGTCCAGCCCCTTTTCAGTAATCTACTCAATATAGACTCTGCATTACTGGGTTTTTTTTTTTTTTTTGGCTAAGTCTCTCCATTACTGAATCAAATACTCCCTCCGATCAACTTCAAATATTTTTTTATATGAAAATAATTACTTCAAATATTATTTATTACTCTCCATGTCTGTAGTAAAAGATCGGACATGGCATTTCTGATACCCATGTCGGACTTGTGAACAAGCTCCTTAAATAACCATCACAAGAACCAAGATGTCCTGAGTCAAGGACAATTTACACTTAGATTCAACACTAATTTACATACAAGTGATACACGAAAACTAGGAGATCTAGCCCCAGTTAGTAGAATTGCTAGACTCTCTTTCTACTCTTAAGCTATAAGGCTGTGAGAAGAAGCATCATTAAGTGAACAGTGAGATAATCTACGAAATCCATAATGGAAGGAAATGACGAACTTACAACAAGAAGAAATCATCGCCTTTTACTCCTTGTCTTGGTAACCCTTGATCTGCAAGACTCACTGGGCGGCTTCCATATAATATCTTCCAGGCTGTTACAGAAGTTCTTATAGAACTGCATAAAAAAAATTGTTATGCAATGTTAACGTGTTAAGACTGATGAACATTTTTACTCTACAACGAACTGAATAGAAAGTTATTGGAAAAACTTTCCTCTGTCGCACTACAGCCCAACCTAAATTTAATAGGCATTCTGTGCTGCTCTGAAGAAACTGTGAAAGATCTATGCATGATGCCCTAAAACTATTTCTGACCCTAGAACTAATCTTTCTTTGTTTAAAATTTACATCATCAAAGAACTAAAGAAACTCCTGTTCTACAATAACAAACCCTAAAGCTTGTTTATTCTGTTTGGCTTTTCCAAGAAAAACAAGGAAAACAAATACTACCCAAATTCCTTAAACATATGTAACATTTGACATAATATTTTAAATATAGTAAACGGTAACTGAAAAGTTTTCAGATGTAAGTATTACTTTTATATGAGAAAAAAAGATGACCTCATTTCTTTACTTTCCAGAAAATTATGCAGCCTAAAGGAGCCTAAAACTGTATGAAACCGAATATTAAGCCTATTTGACCACCTATAAGCTAAGCAACATCAAATTCCTGACCAAATCAGTTAACTACAGATAAAAGAGTGAAGCAAGTACCGACCTTTAGATATTCACCAGTATCTCCAGTTGCTTTCTGAATATCTACCATAATAAACGTGGGAGCAACTTGAAAAATCTGTTTAACAGACCATGACTAACTTCAGTTTTTCTTCTTTAAGAAAATACGCACACATTAGAGAAAGCTGACTTTGTACCTCCAAAAACAAAGAGAAATGGGAAGTCTTGCTTGCAGAAAGGCCTTCGACCCTCATCTGAGATAGTGTCGATTTAAATGAATTCAAAACCTTTTTAATTGGGTCAAATGCATTTAAACATCTAGCACATGAACTAACACAGGAGATGGTATCAACTTGAAAAGGAATTTCTGATAAGAAGAAATGTAATAGATGCTAGTTGCCAAATGAAAGATTAAGAGAAAAATGTATCTGACATTATAGAATCCTACTGTATAATTTATACACAGAGTCTTGAAACCCATTGAGGGAGCAACAAATTCGGAGAGTATCTGTGATAAGATCTAACTTGGATAGATAGTATCAACTTGCAAAATTATCTATGATAAGAAGCAATGCAGTTTATACTAGTTGCCAAACTAAAAATTAACAAAAAATCTCTATTGTTATAGAATCCTACCTTATAATTACGGATATGGGTTTTGAAACCCATTGATTGAGCAACTACTTCCATAGTTGATAAAACAACTTTTGCAGGTTTTTGCGAAACAAACCGTGTTTGATGCTTTGCCAAATCCTGTAAAGGAAACACCAGCATCCAAATGGTTAATTAGAATGTCAAACAAGAAAAATGACCATCGCTTGTTATCTGAAGACTTGAAGAAGCACAGAGGGGATTGACATATAATTTTAAACAACAAATGGCATAATTCACTTTGGTGGAAAAGAAGTACAGTTGAGGCTGCAGATTCATAGCTTGTACCTTGCCACGATCAAACAGTGCTGACAGGTTTAATCCTTGAGAGAGTACAATTAGGTCAAAAGCATTAAGAACCAAAGGCCCCATGTCCTCATTCATATCACGTTCCTTGCATTCTTCTTCCTGCAACACAGCATCCAGAAAATTTTAAAGAAATGAAATGCTGAGTAGTGAACTTTTTATTGGTTTTATTGAGAATCAGAAAATCAAAGCAGAAAGTAGAATCCTTAAGTCTTTCATTGTCTAATCAAACCTAATAGAAGAGCATCACAAACAAGCTAACTAATGATCATAACTAGCAAAGTTTAGAAAACTCCATAAAACATAGTAAAGAATTTATGGGTGAGACAACCTTTAGGCAGTAAAGAACTTACGGGTAAGACAACCTTCAGGAGCCCTCCACTAATATGTTTTATCAGTTACTCTGTATTGGAAACGTAGATTCCTTGACATTAAACTAGCACTTTTTGTTACAAATCAGTGATATATTTTACAAGAAAGATCAAATCAGTGACTGAAGTATTCATCTAAACAATATTGCTTCACATATTTAGAAGCCATACTCAGACAAAAAGAAATCATGTTATTATCACAACAACATACTCAGACATGAAGCATCAAACCTAATTGACAACAAGTATCTATGAAAGCCTTATCAGCATGCTACTGAGCAAGGGATTAAGTTAAGAAAGAAAAATCAGCAAGAATTACATACATACATCTAGTTTTCCCACATATCAAGAAAAGAAAAATGAAGTGCTACCAACCTCTGGATCATCAAAAACAGCATTTACATCATCTAGATTTACATCTTCAATTTCGGGAAGTCCAACAGGATCGTAGCTCCTTTTGAACCAATCATTATTCCTGATATCTTCGATGCGGATGCGCTGCATAAACAAATTGGAGACAATCATATGCACCTAGAAAGAAGTAAATACTACTGATAGCCGAGAACCTCTGTTCAACTAAAACCCACATCCCTTATAACCTTAGAAAACTTCTGCATCTTTCAAGTAATGAGGCTAAAGCATTGATGAAAATGGTATCCTTGAGTCTACACAAGTAATACCGAATTCCAAGAACAAGGAAGAGCAATAACAATAACCACATACCCCACGGTAACAAAATGGTTTAGGAGACCAGTTGGTCACCCATAAATTTTGCATAGTACCAGCCTACAAATTTTTCTTATGCATGATGCCAGATTTTGCAACCAAGGTAAGGGGAGTTCAAGCCCTCCTGGAATGAATCAGTTTTTGGGTGGCTCCAGAGTTAACAGAGAAAGTAGTTTCCATTGGTTCCCAGCATTACAGAGAACTTGTATTCAACATGTCAAACTAAGGAATACTTGGAAAAAGCTAAAGTAAAAACAGTTAGCTCCAAGAAAGACATAATAGATTACTCACTGTTTGAGGATTTGGGTCCAAAATCTGATGTATCAACGACTTTGCTCCAACAGGAAACCAAGACGGGCATGAAAATTCTGCTCTCTCAATCTGTAGAAAGCATACTAAGCTAGTAAAAATGTTAAGTCTGTTTATCTTTTATAATACTGCAATATGAAACATACTTCAGCACATGTTGGATGTCTTGAAACAACAAGCATTAGAAGTAAGCTTCCATGGAGTTTGGATCCAAAATCAAGCAATCCAAATATCTGTAGAAGAACCATGAAGACGGTAGGCACAACAAGAGTTCAATACCTTGCCATATAATGTAGTAAGATCAACCTCATCAAATGGGAGATAACCAGTGATCAGAACATAAAGGATGACTCCGCAGGACCAGATATCTGCCACAGCACCATCATAACCCTTGTGACTCAGAACCTGGCAAGGAAAAGTCATATTAATGGTAAACGGAAACTTTTCACGCAGAGGGACACTTGAAACAAATAAGCAATTCAAGTCCCAATTATAATCTAGAGATAATCTCGAAAATTTTCTAAGATTATTACCTCTGGTGCCACATAGTTAGGAGTTCCACAAGTTGTCTTAAGAATGTTGACTCCCTGTGACTCGACGCAATGGTAAGCAATATAACAATATCACCTCAATCAAATCAAGACAAAAAACAAATTCAAATGTCTTACTTCAGCAGGTAATGCACTAAGTCCAAAATCTGAGATTTTAAGATTTCCTTGGGAATCTAGTAAAAGATTTTCAGGCTGCAGAAGAGAGAGAGCAACATAATTATTTCAGCAAAAATTACAAAACTTAGAATCTTTTCTAGTTCACCAAAGAAGCACCTTTAAATCCCTATGGTAGACTCCCTTACTGTGGCAATAATCCACACCATCAATAAGCTGCTGGAAGTATCGACGTGCTTCGGCTTCACTAAGTCGACCATGATGAACCTACATTGCCATGCCCAACATCAGTGCACATCTACACCAGAAGAGGTTATGCTCATAGCTCATGTTATAATAAAGTTCAACCCAGGATTCACATGGTTAAAAGACTTACTATTTTGTCAAACAATTCGCCACCGGTAATAAATTCCAAGATAATATAAATTTTTGTACGGCTTGCTATAACCTAACATTACAAGACTGACATTAGAAAAACTAGAAAGTCAACCTAAGACTCCCATAATCTAGGAGTCCAAAATAACAGTGCTCAATTTAGTTCCATAAAGTAAAATTCATTAACTCCATATTCAAACACGTGCCTCATGTAGACGGACAACATATGGATGTCTGACAAGCTTCATTATAGATATCTCCCTTTTGATCTGCACAAGGAAAAGAGAATTTACTACAGGAATTCATTCTGGCTGTTGCCCCCATGGTAAAACATTAGCCACATTTCTAGCACAAACACATAGCAACTAAGTAAGGAAACAAAAAGAAAAATCATTATAGGAACCTCTACGGTCAATACACCGTAAGAAAAAAGGCCACTAGTATCTGGATTAGTACATTACAATATCCAGAAGATGCTTTAGGTAGGTGACAAAATTCAACTTAAAGGTTTCTGATGGAACAAATGAAGATTCTCAACCTAAGTACAGTGTCACTGCCCCTTTACCAATTAACAAGAGTCCAATATATTAGTGGAATTCGCAATCAGTCCAATTAACTGGTTGCTCAGAATTCAAGCAAAACTCAATGGAATAGTTTCCAATGGATGCCGCAAACACAGCTGCATTCTCACTAGTTAACCTCAATTTCCTAAAAGTCTTCTAGAAATTTGACCAATCGGATACACCACTAAGCTAATTCAGCACACTTCATCATTCACTAGCTTAAATTGTAAACTTGCTACAATTGTTTACCGAACATTAGCTCAATGAGAGCTTGACTCATCATCCTCAACTGAGGCTTACGAACAAATTCAGCAAAAATTTCCGTCTTTGCTTCTTATTTAGTGCCTAGAACCCAATGCTCATAACAAAATTCGAAAAGAAACACAAAGATCGCATACAACTTCATGTAAAAGGGAAAGTGGAAGAGATAGAAATAAACCAAACAGATAAGATAAGATAACCTGGTCGACCATCTTGTGCTTAATTATAGTGCTGCGATCGAGGACTTTCATGGCAACGCTCTCACCTGTCTCTGTATTCTGAGCGAACTTCACCTTAGCAAATGTTCCTTCTCCAATCGTCCTCCCAACCTCATACTTTCCCACTTTCCTCACCACCATTTCTCCTCAACAAAGACAAATTCAAAATTCTCAAATTTCTCTGCAAGACTGATCTCCTCCTTCAAATTTCCAGCATTTGCATCCGAATTTTTTCAAAAAAATAAAATAAAACAGAAGTTCAAGGAAAAGCTGTTCTTTACCGCCTGTAGCCTTGATTAATTCTTAATGATCTTTGTGCGTGAGAATTTTTTGGAGTTATGAGGACAAAAAGCTGAGGATTAGGTATTACAACTATGATAAAGTAGTTAGAGAGAAAAGAAGTAGTTTAAATAGTTGTAGCATTAGTGTGTGAATGGCTCATTTCTTCAGTCATGAGATATATTGAAAAGGTCACTATTATATGTAGTTTATTTTTGGACTATATGTAGTGCGAAAAATTTTCATAGTTTTATTTGAATTTCAAAAAATTTTCAAAATCCTTTGAAGCATTTAGTGAGAAAAATTTAGATCTACGAAAAACGACATCGAATTTTATCGTAAAAAGGTTAGTTTTTCGAACTATTCATTAATTTACATTGTTTAATGTTAAAAAAACATCAAAATCGACCAAAAAACGACCGATTTTGATGTTAAATTCTTCCTGCAAGAGTTCCGCCAACTGAGTGGCGGAATTCTTTCGAGAATTCCGCCAGACAATTGGCGGAACTCCAGTGAAAAATTTCCCGCGATATCGGCGGAATTTTTACCCGAATGTACCCAAAACGGGTACAATTGAGGTAAATCTCGCTGATTACGCGAATTTATCGTTGAATTCCGCCAAATTTCAGCGGAATTCCTATCGCGTGATTCGCTAGAAATCAGCGGAATTCCTATGCGAGATTCCGCAGGATTCAGGGCGGAATTCTAGGCTGAATTCCCGTCGGTGCATGGCGGAATTCTCGCTGAATTCCACATGCACTCAGTGAAATTCCCAGCAATAATTCCGCCATGAACTGGTAAAATTTTTGTCGTGAATTTTTAATTTATCGTAGTTTTAATAATTTAATTTATCTTAAGTTAGTATTAAATAATATTAGTTTAAATACGTTTATTTATTTACCTGGATTGATTATTGTTTAATTTAATTATCACCCAGCGGTATTTTTTGTTAAATAAGTTGTTGCAGATGACGGATACTTCTCATGCTAGACGCAGTGTATCGCAAGACTTGGGGACCGGCTTTGCATCGCAGCAGTCGATTGCACTGGTCGTCATCCTATTACTGCATCTGCGTAGACGAGAGCTGAAAGTGCGGCGAGGCGCAGTACTGGGCCCGATATCCCCGCCGTAATCGGCTGACGTCACACCGGATATTGATTCGACGCAGTGCGCCCATATATCGCAGTGGATTCCGGGATGTACGCGCCCATACAGGGATATGTACTGTATCCTTGGCCTCGATGACGTCGCGCAGCTCCCGGCCGCATCGGCATTATTCGAGGGACCCTCCTACCCTGGTTTCGAGACACACAGCGCCCACGCCAAGATGTGGCTCCAGCATACTACCGGCCACCATCGGTCCCGGTTACGCCGTACAGACATCCGGAGGATTACGACGAGGGATCAGGCGCTGCAGATGACGTGGAAGATGGGGAAGAGCCGGCGACTGATGCGGACTCTGATATGGATGCGGGTGAGGACATCTCGCACACAGCTCCGACGACATCTTCCGCACGACCGCAGAGAGGTTTTCTACGGCGTGTTGCGGCGGGGGTAGGCAGCCTCGCTCGTTCGGTATCCGGTTCTGGAGTTTCAGCCCGCAGGGATAGGTCCCCGGGTCCTGTTCCATACGGTGTCAGTTCATCGGCGCGCCCACGCGTCAGCAGATCATTCTGGGACGCTCAGAGCACTCTCCCACCGTGAGTAGAGTTTCGATCGACGATGTGGAGACCCGGTCCCCAGTGCGAGGCGACAATGGCAGCTGCCGAGCGACGATCCACGACTCACACGACGTCGAACTTGCCGAAGCGGGAGCACCGAGGAGTGGCGTTTGAGGCATTGCATTTTCTCTCGACCTAATAGTGCACTTATTTCTGCTTTTGTTGAGAGGTGGCAGCCAGACACTAACACATTTCATATGCCGTTCGGGGAGATGACCATCACCCTCCACGATTTGGCGCATATCCTTGCTATTCCTGTGACTGGTTACATTCTTCGGCATGACTTGAGCAAGGAAGACATTGTCAGAGATTTATCAGCGACATCGAACATACCCAGCACGACACGTTCGAGCCAGCTGGATAATGGCGGGATGCGGTTTAACGTCCCCGAGCGAGTACGTGACCGAGGGATCACTTGAGTCGTCTCAGTATATGCAGCGTGGATATTTGAAGTATCTCAGTAGGCGCCACCTTTTCATAGATAAGGGTAAGGATCGGATGCCTTACAACTACTGGCCGTTCCTTTAGCTCAGCTGGATGATATCCACGGATATGCACTGGGGTCTTTCCCTGTCTTGCGATATCTGTCACGGTCTCTCGAGACGGCGTCTAGGGCCGACCGTAGGCAGACTGGGTGGGCTCACTAGCGCTACTAGAGGCATGGATATACCTGTATTTTCCGTCCTTCGCCCCTCAGCAGTCGCCAGACTGGCGTGAGTCACAGCCTCACATCCTACGCTTCGCGGAAATCTGATGATCTGCGCTCTATACG
Source organism: Rauvolfia tetraphylla (assembly GCA_030512225.1). NCBI lineage: Eukaryota > Viridiplantae > Streptophyta > Magnoliopsida > Gentianales > Apocynaceae > Rauvolfia > Rauvolfia tetraphylla. The sequence goes on along the minus strand of JAJQKT010000058.1, from coordinate 4,391,280 downwards.
CCTACACTTAGATGATATGACTGCGCGCGAGGTAAGTTTTTTGCGTCACTCGCCTTTTAGTTGTACTCTCATTGCTTTTATCGTCAACGATAATGGTGCGTCCCCACCCTTCAACAGCTCAGCGGGCGTGCATCACGCCATGACTGGATGTACTTACGAACCGGGAAAAGCCATCCTCAAGCCGAAACTGTTACAATGAAAATATCAAAGTAGTTAGGTGCCGAAAAAAAAAATAGAAACAGAAAATGATAAAAACACAATAAGGTGATAAATTTACTAACAGCGACGAAATGATTAGCGTCTTCCAGTAGACCAATAACCAGGATTGCGGTCGCTGTATCGTTTTGCGAGACAAGTGGTAGATACGTCCAACACTGCGAACGAGATAAACAGGAGAACGCGACGTTGTATGTTGTTGCGATGACCCAACCCATGTCCCCAGTAAGGTTAGCCACCTATCCATGAGAGTTTGGGCTGATCGGTAACCCAGTGCTCTAGTTGGTGTAGAAGGGAGATAACCCCGCCCGATCCACCAACGATCTCTTCGTACAGTGACGCGTTACGATGGACATCTCGCCAAAGCTCCTGTCTCACCTGAAACCAAGCATCCTCGCCCGTACCTCAAATGTGCAATAGCTCGAAATCCACAATTACCATCAGCCCTAACATCGACCCAATCGTGGATATAGGGGACGATGAAGGACGGAAACTGACTGCCCCATGGGAATATTGGGTACGCGGAGTCACCGCATCCTGAGGCACCCGTGGACGAACCATATCCGCGGCCGCTGGACCTCGAGCCCCTACCTCTCGACCCGCTACGCCCACGAGAGCCGCTAGAAGATCTGCCACGAGACCCACTCGCTACTGGGACGACCGTTTGAAGGCACTCGCGTGAGACTCGAATGTACTCCCGGTGGGACTTATCTCTTTTGGTCGAGTCTCGTTTTTGGCCGGCCTTTGGTCACTTTGCTTGGGGGCTCCCTGCAGCCCTCGAGAACTCGGGATATAACATCCGAGACATCCGAATCGCAAAATGTCGTGCGCTCACCTGGTCCCTCGCTTCATCATTAACTTTGTAAAGTCTCGAATTGCCCACATATCATCAAACGGGTGGGGATGAGAAATGTGCAAATCATCGCGATGCAGCTCGCCGAGAAGTCCAGAGTGCGCTCCAAAACGGATCGCAGTCATAAACAACAAACGGCTGCCCGTGGTCATACTGCGGCAGATATCTCATAGCGCAGGGAAGCCCGTGGGAGGTCCGCACCCAACATCCACAAAGACTTGTATCATGACGAATCTTTTTGACCCGGTCCCACTCGTTTAGTATGATCTGTATTGCTTTGTGAGACACTTTGTAACAAAGTGGATTCAGGATCGGGTGCGTGCTGAGGTGGTACTTATCCACGTAACGGCATTGTTCGAGAGTTCCTCTAATCTCCGATATCTGAGACTCGATCATCGAATGTACTTTTTGACCATACGATGATCGAACGCGCCGGACGCCGTCCCAAGGTACGATTTCGTCGCTGAATGTGCTCCCTCCGCCCGATTGGTCGTCTCAGTCCCGAAGTGCATGATCTGTCCTGTCCAAACCCGTACAAATTGTTCCCGATGCGGGTCCAACCAAGTCTCATCTATGTAACTCATCAACTTACCGAAAGTGGACCATGCCGACCGCATATTCGAATAGCGCATATGAAACTCCTCGTCCGTACTGGAATCAACCAAACGTCTCCACGTGCTTTTGGAAAAGCGTTCCGCAACAGCCTTGTCCCCACATGCCTTGTAGCATCTGGCTTCAACGTTCTTCGAAATGTGTCGGCGACATAACAAGTGATCAGAAGTAGGAAATGTATCACGCAACGCTTGCATCAACCCAGGCTCCCGATCAGTTACGATAGCGTTTGGAGGACAATTGATGTCAAATATCTGTTTCACGCACTCCAGCACCCATCTGTAGCTATCTGCTTGCTCATTACTGATCCAGGCGCCGGCAATGAGGAAGTTGCGCCCTGTCGGGGTTACCCCTACGATCTCCAAATATGGCATGTTGTACCTATTACAATTATTCAGGGAAAAACACATAAGCAAACATTCCTTTCAATTTGTTTAAATCGAAGATCGTTATGTCTAACTGCAGTGCAAATGAAAATTACGAAGAATTGTAATGCGACGCACCGGTTAGTCTTGTACGTCGTGTCCATTATCAGCACAAAAGGGTACGCACGAGCAAGTAATGTTGAATCTGGATGAGAAAAAACACAATCACTGAGGATTTCTGCTCCCGGCTCCACTCTGTGCCAGTGGACATATCCATGATCAGTGAACAGCTTGAAAAGTTGTTGCACAACTGTCCGTCCTTCCATACTCGCAACTCTTAATTTGTGTCGGGCATTATATACTGTCTTCGCTCTGCGGCAAAACAAAAGCCAAATCAATATTGACGACACATTTACAAAATTAAACAATGATCGTATAACTCTTCAAGTAATGAATATAATATATTTGTTACATGCAAACATACCTAACAACTGGGTTTCTCGGATTCTCCCGCTTTCAAATGATCCAGAATATGTTTAGGTCGAACGTGACATTTGCTCATTTCCTCCGTGATTTTTCATCTCCCGCCTCTGTCATGCGAGCGGCGAGGGAATGCCCATGTCGGATCCCGAGTTCGTGATTGTGTTTGCCGCATATTACGGCCAGACTCCACGCCCCCTCGTTATGCTCCCGGCCCATGAGTTTTAACGGACAGTGACACTTTTTAGTACTCTTCGGGCTTCGTGACTTCGTCCCGGACCTCCGGTTACGCTCCGTCCTTCGAACGATGAATGAATTTTCTCGTACGCTCCGCCCCTCTCACATCTAAGCTCGACAAAGCCGTTACTCGCTCCGTCACCTTTTCGCGACCGAGCAATTATCAACAACGTCCTCACCTGTAATCTTTCGCCGACTTCGCCACTTTACTAACTCCTCTTTACTTGAAAACATATCTCGCGTGCCTAAAAACCGACTTAAATCTTCCATTTGGTCAAGATCAAAAAATTCTTCAAACGAATCGATGACGATGAGGAGGGCGCTTCACCGTCTGCTGCAGAGTGCTTCGATGAAATCTTGCCTTCGAGCCTCCCAGCTTTTCTGCAATACATAAAACACACTAATCAATGTCAGCTACTACATTACGTGACTCTTGGTTATTTTTAAGACATCAAGAACCGTAACAATAAAGTTATCTACGATGTGTAACCTAACATATGATATAATTATCAAGTATAAAATTATACAACAATACAACTAACTACACAAAAAAAATTAAACAAGATTGAAACTATATCATAAGAATCAGCGAAAGCCGTGATGAATTTCGCTGGGATCTTCACTAGTATTAATCCAAGAATTTTGCTTTGAAGTCTGCGAAATTTGTCGGATACTTCCGCCACTCGATGATGAAACCGTGCAAAAATTCAACAAACTAAGAAAATATGAATTTAAAGACAATGTAATAGATTTTTACCTCAAACTCGAGAGAATCCTTCGTAGAATCTTTGCTCATTGCTATATTGCGATAAAATTTGAGTGTTTTTGCATGAAAAGTGTAGACTTTTAAAAGAAATGTTAGAGAGAATTGTTAGAAGAGAGAGAAAGAGAAGTTTGAAAATAAAAATTTGTAACAATACATATAATCCAAAAAAAAACTGTATATAAAAATCACGTATTGAAAATAGTGACCGCTGAAACGGCGGCACCTTTTAACAAATTGTTTTCTTGAATCTAACGGCGGACCTGTCCATAACTCCGTCCGTCCCTCTCTCTCTCACTCACATTGGCTTTTCCTCGTTTCTGGACATCGGCGGTTATTATATAGGCAGCTCTTTCATTTTTTTTTTTCACAAGCATTTAGGCAGCTCTTATTACAGCTCTGTTTTTCTTTTCTCTTTTTTAGTGAAACATGGAGTTTTTTCTTCTTTTTTTTTTGTCAAACGGGAATGAGAAATTTCATCAAACAAAGCATATCTCTTTGTAGTAATAGTGCAAGAGATATTTTCCTTCGACAATTTTAAGATATGAATATTATTCTTCAAGAAAATACTAATTAAATATTTGGTCCATATAATTTTTTTGAACCATCAATTAAATACTTAGTGTTTATTTGAAATTGAATTGTGTTTTTTTAAACTAAATAAATAATTGGATCACATTTCTCTCTTTACAAAAAAATTACTTTTGCGAAACTCAAAACAAATTTTTTTCTAACCAAACACAATCCAAATACACTCTTGACTTGAGTAAAACAAATTGAGGTTTGATAATTTACCAAGAGAGAATGTAGCTTTCTCTTTTCAATTAACGATGGCTCAAATTTTTATTCAATATATAGCTTTATATATTTCTTTGTTTGAACATACTGAACAATATACTGTTTAAAATAAATGCTTTGATAATTTAATTACACTATTGATATTAATGATGAATGAAATATTAGTAGCACGAAAATAATTTATAAATCTCAAATTTAAAATATTTTAAAATTGAAGGATTGTCAAAATGTAGTTTTTGGTAGAGAATTTGGTAGATTGATGCATAATAAACAAGACAAATAAAACGGGATCCATTCAAATATTGAATTCATTCTCAACATGTATTCTTAATTTTAGGATACAAATATGCTTGCAATTGATTCCAACTGTCTATAAATATCTTGAAATCATGACTGCAAAAATGCTATATATAACAAAGGAGTCAATGAGAAGATTTGGATTACTTCTACGATTGTGACTCTACCGTCAACACAGGAGTTGCATAGTTCCACGACAATGTAATTTTTTAAGAAATCATCAATCAACATAGGTTTAGGTTGTACTTAAACTGAGTTTGATTAGGAAAGTTATTATCTTAAATTTTGTGAAAATAAACTTTAACTAATCGTGTGTTTAGTTAAACTAAATATTATCTAAATAAATTAATGCTGATTTTTATTTTACTTTTATGTTGATATTAAATTGACGCTCTTATTATAATATTATATATGAAGGATTATTAAAATTACAAAAAAATATTAAATTATTGATTATATCAAAAAATAATGATATTTTTTAATATATATATTAGTAATAAAACTTTAATTTCTCTAATTAAATACGTGACTCTGAACACAAACAATCATATTGTTTGAAACAAAACTTTACAACTCACCTTATGGTCATATGAAAAAGTCTTTATCTTTGCCATTACGCCATTCCTAAACAAGAGTGGAAAATGAGGCTTGAAAAGATTGCCAGCAAGTGTATGTCTAGCAATTCTAAACAGGGAAAGATAAGGGTTATTTAAAACTATTATCTCTATAGTGGACCACATAGTGGGAGTAATTATCTGGGAACTATTACAAATTTTACAATTTAATATATGAATTTTCAGATATGAAATTCAACTCTGCTGCAATTTCATAATGGCTAAAGACTTCATTGAAGTGGTCATGTTTCCACTTCTCCTATCCAACTTCATTTCTCAGTCCCCTACCACAATCAACTTGTTCTTATTTTTCTAATCTTTTTGTTTCTTAGTGTTTTTTTTATCTCATCCCGATTCCAAGATAACCTATTTATTATTATTTGAGAGAGAAATATAAATTAAACCCAGAATCTATCTTTTAATTAACAAATATCTGGGCGAATATTTTCTTAACTTTATAATTATATAATTATTTAGGGTTAATAAGACATCCCTTTCAAATTCAAAAAAGAAAAGATAAAAGGTACTTATAATCAATTCAATTATTTTTTTATTATGTAGGACCTCTATAATTATGAATCTAATTTATATATTACTTATTTTATTTAAAATTAAATATTTATATTTTGATAGATAAATGAATTAAAAAATGCCCATTCGAATTTGCACGGAGGAAGTATTTCTCTAATATGTTGAAAAAAAATATTTAATATAATCTCCACCGTTAATTATGCAACAAATATCTAATATTGTTCGTGCACTTTGGAGAAAGAATATTGTGGCTTTAGCACCTAAAATTATTGATTGGGCATGGTGACCAAGAAATGGAAATGGGTGGTGACCTATCCCGCGACGACGCGCATAAAAGAACACGAGTCTTGATGCTGACTGGAAGCGATTTTTGTTTTGGCTTACGCCAATGGCAACCGTTTCCTGTTAAAAGGGCTTTGCCATCCTACCTCGTCTTGTTAGGACTGTCAATCGTGCTCACTGAATAAAATTTTATTAAATTTAAGCTCAGTTTTATTGATAGCGGATCGAAAAAATATGAGCTCAGATTCGACCCTAACTCAATTTTTAAATTTTTTTATATAATAAATAATATGTTTTAATAATATAATAATTTTTTTAATAATATAATAATATTATTATTATATAAAAATATATATACATATAAAAAATATATAAATATATATAATTTTCAAGTCGGGCTAAAATCGAATTGAGTTTATCTTAACCCGATCTCAGCCCGAAAATTATTCGGACTGAATTTTTCAACCCGAGTCGGGACTCATGTTGGGCCAAACGGGCTGATCTAAAGCCAACCCGACCCAATTGACAATCCTACGTCTTGTTACTGACGTGAACTCAACGCAAAGGTTTGGTAATAATTAATGAGCAAAATAATTTTTGACTTGTGAATTAGTTATGTTTGAATTGAACAAATAGTCACATTTTGGAAACTCATATGAAAGTTTTCTCGCCTCTTGCTTTTTAACCTTTTGAACGTTATTGAAAATTGAAATTTAAAATAAAAATATATTTAAAATATCATATTTTTGTGTTCTTTAAAGTCAAATTTGACCTCCGAAATAGATGTCCAACCACAATTCTATATGCATCGCCTTTGAATTCTTTTAATTCCAGATGAAAGTTCTAAATTTTATTTTAATATTTTTTCATAATATACAGAATAGTATTTCCTACCAAATAAAATACGAGTTCTGCAAATTATATCTACAATTCTAGGAACTCATTCTCTTTTTTTCTTTTTAACTGTCATTTTAGAAGTTGCTAAGACATATATATATATATATATATATATATATATATATATATATATATATATATATATTACCAAAACACTTTTACTCTCTCTCCTCTTCTAAAGCCTCAAAGGCTTCAATCCTATTTTTTAGAATTTATAGTTTTTTATTACTTTTTAAATCTTTGATTGATTCCTTTCTAAACTCAACCTCTTTCAAATAAATTTAATTTAACTAACTATACATGTTTCCACATTTTTAACTCTTTCAAATAAACCCAACCTTCTTACTTTTCCCCTAACCACATGATTTACGGTTTTTCTTTTCTTACTCCTCCAGCACAAGACCTCTGGTCTTCTCCCTCAAGGTAATTTTTTACTTTTCAACCTTAATTCGTGTGTTTTGTTGCCTTTTGATGAAAAATTCATTTGTATTTTTGCTGAAATTTTGGTTTTTCCTCAATCCAATTAATTCTTTAAGTATTTCGTTGGCTTGGAGTTTGGAAGACTTCATGTATTATAGTTTTGAATGGATCATTCAAGAATCAGAAATGTATAATATTTCCTGATTTATGTTCTTTTTTTTTCGTGCATCCGCTAGAAGCCAAAGCAAAGGCAACTCGAAGTTTGATTTCAGAACAGAGATTCTGGTAATTTTTTCTCTTTGATTTTGATCCTTCATTCATCCATCATTTATCCAAATATCGTATTTTCTCATCATTCATCTATCATCTCTCACCGTTTATCCCTCTGTCAAAATTGTCATTATAAAAAGAAAAGAATTCTATTTATACTAAACTAAACTTCTGTAAACTCACACTCTTCCTCCATAAATAGTTTTCTAGGTTCATAAATAGTTTTGTCCATTCTATCTTCAATTCCAAAAAAGTTGGGGTTCAATTTTATTCTTTTGTTATATGTATTTGGATTTTTCACATTCAAATAATATGTTACAGTTTTCAGTTTTTAAATTTATTCAAAAAGTCTGATATGTTCTTTTGTACTTATAAATCTATTTTTTCAAAAAATATGGTGTGTTTTTTCTACAATTCTCATCTATTTTGTCAAAATGTCTGATGGGTTCTTTGAGATTTAAAAATCTCTTTCCCTATAGTAGCCAAAGAGAATTTTGACAACATGTTCAGGGGCAACAATTTATATTTTAATGTATCTTTATTGTGTTTCCAAAAAATTTGATGTGTTTTTCTGTAATTCTCATATAGTAGTCGAAGAGAAAATTTTAGCAGCATCATCAATGGCCAACATAGTTACTGCAAGTCCTATTGTCAATCTCTCTGGTGTTGTTGATCTCCCATTACACACTGCCACCGAGAACTTCACCAAATGCAATGCCGGATTAGTTGTTATTGCAAGCTTTTACGTTTTCAGTCTTTATCAGATTATGACAATACCAACAATTCGAGATTTTCTTATTTTCAAACAAGTGAGAACATTTCTCCTCCAATCCTTTTCTTTTTTTCTCTCTCTTTCTTTATGTGCCCCTTTCTAATCTTATCAAGTTTAAAACTTTCAACACCCAAATCATATTTTTAAGAATTGATGAATTTTAGTTGGCTTCAAGTACTGTGTGTGTTGTCCTATGTCCAATTGAGATGTTTCAAATTTTTCATCTTTATTATTTGCTTTTTAGGTAGGCGTTACACAACTATAGATTTTAGGTACTTCATTTTTTTCACTCTTTAACATATTTCTTGAGAATTCTCCTCTTTTTAATCTCTCTGGTGTTGCTGATCTCTCATTAGATACTGTCACGGGAACTATGTTACAAGCCTTTACATTTTCGATCTTCATCAGATTGTGATAGTATCAACCTTGACATTTTCTTATTTTCAAGCAAGTGAGGACATTTCTCCTCAACCATTTTTTGTTTTATATTTCTATTTCTTTATGTGCCTTTTTTTAATCTTATCAAGTTTAAAACTTTCAATACCCAACTCTTATTTTTTAGAATATGAGATATTTTAATTTTTTCATCTTTATTATTTACATTTTTGGTAGGCATTATACATCTGAATGTTTTAGGTACATCTTTTTTTTTCACTCTTTTACATATTTCTTTAGAATTCTCCTATTTCTCCAACTTAATCTAATATGTAATTTCTTTTTTGTTTAATGTTTTTATATTTTTATTAGAAGTATTTTTTTGTTTCATGTTTTTATACTTTCATTAGAAGCCTTTTTTGTTTAAGGAAAGAAGTCTTTTTGCTAACATGGTTTCCTTTTTTTTCTTTTTTTTCTTTCTTTTTTGTCTTTTGAGATTATTAAGGACTTAACCAAGTTTTGGTGTTAGTCATTATTTAAGATCGGGGATTCACTCTACATGACTTTTATTTTGTCTTTTTAATTTTATCTTAAATTTCAATACATATTTGACTTACCTTATTTAATTATAATTTTTGGGGTGTTATTTTCTATTTTTTTCTTTATTTTTGTGCAATAGCAAGATATTATTCAATTATGATGAATGTCAACAATAACAAATAGAAATTTTTTTTTCAGATAGTTACATTTTCACATTTGTTAGTGCATTTATGTCCAGTGAAGATGAATAAATAGAGAGTATAAGAGATTTTGCTATTAGAAAATCTCAAAATTTTAACTCTACCAAGCTTTAAACTACTCTCAAGACTCGGGTGTATAAGTATATACTTTTATATAAATAATTTCTAACAGTTAACTTTTTAAAAGTAGATGATACTTACCTAATAAAAGTAGATGATACTTACCTAATCTTTTTAAAAGTAAAATATGTGGTTTATGATAAATTTTACTCTTTCACGTGTACTTTTTTGATAATCCATCAATAAATTGATTTTATTTTATGAACTTGAATAGATTTAAAAATTCTTTTATAGTTAATACTTTTTTCTAATTTTTTAACAGTTTTTAGCATATATATATTTTTATTTTCCTTTTCTTTTTGACCCAAGAGGAACTTGGGTTAAATTAAGACTTTAATTTTGGAGTAAAAGTAGAATGATTAAGTTGAATTTCCAAGGCCTTGATTTTATTTTCTGGAGTTTTTAAATTTTTAATTAAAACAATTTTCCCACCTTTTAACCTCAATTTCAACTCTAATACTATACAAACTATTCTACTACTAAAAAATCAACTCTTACATTTACACAATTTCTACTACAATACAAATTCTAAAATCATATTAACGTTCTTCATTCAATTCAATTCTCTAAACTCTTTCAACTCTGTTTTCAATTCGGTAAGAGTGCTTTTCTTCATTCAATATTTGATTAAAAAAATTATTTTTAATCTTTAATTTATTCTTTAATTTAATCTTTAGGTAATGTTGTATTAAATTGATATGTTAAGTAATTTGTTATGCTTATAATTTCTTAAATATTATAATTTCTTAAATATATAACTAATAAAAAATATTTTTCACTAATTTTACAAATGGTAATCTCTTTATTAAGACATTAAAAGAGTCACTGAACAATTACTTCAAAATCTCATCAGTTTTAAATTACTTAATTAAAATAATTTATAAAATAATTTTTTAATACAAATTGTTTCTCCGTGCATAGCACGAATTTTTTTACTAGTATATATATATATATATATATATATATATATATATATATATAGATAGATATTATAAGCAAACTTTATTATTATTATTATTGATTGGTTGCTGTATAGATCATCAAAGGCTAATGTTCCTCCACAGAAGAATAACTCTAATAGGCTTCCTTCGGCGAGCCATGAACTTCATTACGCCTATGTTTCAGTTAGATTGCAAATAATCTTACTAATGTGTTCTAAATGGGCTAAGTAAGGGGCCGATGGTTGCCACATTTGTGAGCAAATGCAGAAGGTGTCCACTGCTATGATAAAAGTAAGTCACTGCTGGATATAGTTTTTTATTTAATTATATATAATTAAAATTTTAAATTATTTTTAATTTTATTTTTATTTAATATTTCTTCTCATCATCTCTCTATAATTTTGTGAAAATTAATAAGTATTATATTAATTCGAGTTATACAATATACTTAGATAAAAAATTATATTGTACTCTTCGATTTTCAAGCAAAGAACTCAAAAAACTTCAAAATTTTTAAAATTTTGTGAATTCTTGATTTTAAAAATTTTTAAAAACTCACAATTCAAAAAAATTAAAAAATTAAGTTTTTATTTTAAAATTAAGGGTTTATATTTTGTTATTTATTTAATTACACTGTATAGCTCGATTTAATATGATACTCATTAAATTTAGTAAAATTATAAGGAGAGAACAAGAGAGAAGATATAAGATAGAGAGATAAATAAATTAAAAATACTTAAATTTTAAATTATATATAATTTAAAAACTATATATAATAATAATATAAAAATAAAAATTTCCTTTGGTGGTTAAGTTATGTATTCCATATGCAGTTTTAGATAAGCTATCTCTTGATAAGTTTATTATAAAATAGCGTAAGTGGAGCAGTCAACTCAACCAGACTCTCTTGCTGATTGCTAGCATCCATTATCACCATAAATCAGGAATTTGATTATCACCACAAGCATTTATTAATATCGCTTATCTTTTTTTTTTATCTAAATAAGTTCAAACGAAAAATGTGGTCGAAGTTATTGATAATCTTTTACTATAATATATTATGTTGTCCGGTCTGTCCAGGAAAGAGCTTCCTCTCGATCTTCCAATGTCTTGCCATTTTTCCTTATTCCTAAGGTAGTCCGGCAAGTGAGACAGACTCCAAAAGTGAACCGTAGGTACGGGTCCTTATGGCTTTTATTTGCAGCTGAGACAGCATGATGTGGATTGCAATGACATTTTTTCATTTTTTCTTTAATGCCTATTAGAGAATTTTTCTTTTCTCTCTCTCTCTCTTTTAATAATTCATTTGAATTATATTTTTTTAATTAAATATACAATTAAATTTTATTTTTTATCACAAAAAATTTTATTTTTACAAAATTTAAAATAAAATATCTCTTAATTAAACACAATTTAAATACATCTGGAATGTTTTGGATAATTTTCAACGATTTTGTATAAAAGTAAATTTTAAACATTAAAATGATAATTAGAAGTATCAAAAATAATATTATAGGGAGTGTTATAGCGAATCCAAAGTATACGTTGAGTTGGATAAAAATAAAGGTTGAATTCAAAAGTTATTTGTTATTACCAATATTGAGTATTAGAAAGGTCCAGACAGTTGCAAATTCGTCCATACATACTACAATCACACCAAAACTGAAAGAACTGGACAACGAACATTCAAATAAGATATTCTCCATTACCTCTTTTCTTTTTTTTTTTTTTGAAATCCTCCATTACATTTTTTTCTGAAAATCTCTTACATTTTAGTATGAAAGATTTTTTCACTCCATAGATATGAAAATGGTACCTTCCAAAACAACACGTTTCTTAATTAACAAAGTATTTAAATTGAGTTTAATTCAAAATTCAATACAATTTTTTTTATAATTTTAGTTTCATATTTTATCTGATAAAAAATTTACTCTATAAAATGAATATAAAAAATTTCAAACTCTATATAATCATATTATTTCCAAGTGAGCATAAGATTCTCTCCAAATTAATTTTTATCTTTTTTATTTAATTTATATTTAGAAAATAAATATTTAAAGATTAGAGTATAATTAAAAGGATCTTTTTTTTAAAAAAAAAGGAAAGTACCCTTTCATAATGGAGAAATTTTTAAGCAAAGAATAATTGTGGCGTGCGGACTTCATCTGAATTTGTCTGCTAAAACCCAAACCAGATCCTGTTGTTCGTCAAACTGCCGCACTAAAACAACTGCCCCATTGCCAAAAGAAAATCATCATCCAAAGAACAACTGCCCCATTGCCAAAAGAAAATCATCATCCAAAGCCTGCTTTGGATCCAATACAAAAAATAAAAATCAAGAAGTAATCTGGGCTATGGTCAACATATTCATGGATTATTCATAATTCCAAAACACAATCAACTATAATCATCATACAGAAGAAAATCACTTCCAATTCAGGATGGTTGGGAAGCCTTGCCCATAATTTTACCCTCTTGATTGATCCCGCCCCCACTTTGTCTAAAATCCACTCCGCCCGCCATCTGGGGCACCGCCGTATACGGCGGCGGCGGTTGCATCAGACCACCTGGCGCAGCATAGTACACCGGCCTCCCCGCGCCGTCGTAGCCAACCTGACCATATCCCGGCTCGGGGGCTGCTGGCCGTACTAATCCCATTCCCTCAGATGTGTAGGCCCCGCTGATCTTTTGCTGCTGAATAATCGTTGCCGATGCGGGTGGGACCACCGCATTATACACCTGCTGTTGCTGTTCCCGGTAAACCTCGGGAACCATTCTTTGGACTCCGTAATATGCTTGACTCGGTTGGCTCGTCACCGGTCTCACAGCCGGTGCTGGGGTGTGATAAACGCCGGCCGAGGTTTGTATTAAAAAAAACGGAGGCTCGTTTGTCCCGGCAGGGTAAGGCTCGTGTCTTTCCTTCCAGTATGCCGGCGGGTTGGTCATGGGCGCTGCTGGATGTGGCTGAGGCGGCGGAGCTTTCTCCTGATAATAGTCGTCAAATTTTCTGTTGAACGCAGCTTGCTCATGGCTTGATATCTGCATCCTCTGGAACTCTTCAATCTGCCGCTGAATCCCCGCGGGCGGCGCCACGGGCTCTCCTATCACATGTCGCTCCTCGGGTCTCGCTGAAAATTCCTTTCCTGGCATAACAGTTGGACCCACCGCAGCCAACGGGTCCGGCAACCTGGCGGGCTGTGGATGACCCTTATCAAAACCAAACAAAAAATCCGAATCCTTCTTTGCCTCCGTCTCCGGAGCCGCCGCAGAGGGCGCCGAAGTATCATCTAGATTCTGATTTATCTGCACAGAATTCAATGCATCAACAAACCACTGCCTCTCAGCCTTGGAGTCATTTGACCCAAAACTACTGGCCGACGCCGGGTTAACATTCAACGGGAAGATAAACAGTCGGAGCCGAGCAGGCTTAGCTGAGGAGCGGTGGAGGCGATCATATTCAAGCATCATGTGCTCCAAATCTTCATCATTAGTGACAGAAATTAAAGCGTCGAGGTCTTCACCTGGCAGCTGATACTTAAAGCAAGCTTCGGAGGAATCACATAAACATGAGAGTTTAGAAATGAAACTCGAATACTTGGTATTGCGTTCCACGGAGAAGATTTTGGTCTCGCCACCGACGTAGGTGAGCTGGTTGTCATGAGGGCGGGGGTGGATTTTACCACCATAACTGCACATAAACTTGACCTTGTAGTTTGCGGAAGAAATTGGCTCATCCCATGACGAATTTTCGAGGTCAACTTCACGAGACCTGGGGGAAGAGTTCACCGAATCCGGGTATGAAGAATTATAGGGAAAGTTTTCCATTAGAGAGGTTTCTGGGAAGGCTGAGGGAAGCGAACTGTAGCTGAGAACTAGTGCAGATCCATGCCCGTGACGAAAACTGCGGAAAGACTTAGGGTGGGAGGAAACAAGCTTAATTTTGTGAGGGGGTGGTTGGAGTGGTGGGTTCCATGCGTAGAAGTGTATTATTGTGGGATTGCGGAGTTGCAAACCCTGGGCAGATAATGATGAAGCGTGGAAGGGAACCTTCAGAATGATTTCAAAGAATACTAGTAAAATATCACAAAAACAACACGAGAAAAAGAAAAATCAAAAAGCAAAGAGAAGAAAAGACTTGGAGAAGACGATGATGCTGATATGAGCTTTGAAAAGTTTGCGGAGCATTCACATGGTCGATTGTTACAGGTTATAAAATGGATAGGATCATAAATTTTGAATGTGACGATGAGAAATGAGAATTTGGCACTTGGCAATGGCAGCTGATATTTTTATTTCTTTATCCTTTTTTGTTATTTTTTTTAAAAAAGTTTACTTTTTATCAGAAAGGAATATCATATTATGTATTTTTTTCTTGGTGATGACATATTTTTTCTTTGTCATATTAAAGACGTGACAAGATAATAATTTTTATGTTTTCTTACATTAAATTATATTACACTCTTTAATACACATATAATAATTTAATTAATAAAAAATTTTGCTAAACAATTTATTACACATTTCTTCCTTAATGTTTCAAAAAAACCAAGGAAAGAAAAATTTTGTTCATTAGTTTGCGTGTTACCGTGTACAAGTAGGCTTGTGGGGCTAATTATGTCAAAATAGGATTAAGCCCGTGAGCTAGTTCATATAAATGTATTTGGATTTAATATGTTTAAATTTATTTAAATACGGATTTTTTTGGGTTGTTTTGTCTGGCCCGCTAGCCAGTGCAAGCCGGACGCGAGTTAGTTTTTTTTTTGAATTTTTTTTTAAAATTTTTAAAATGATATCGTTTTAATTTTTTTTAAAATATTTTAAAAAATATTTTTTACAAAACGATATCATTTTGTATCACTCGCAAATTAAACGGATCATTCTTTTTTCATTAGTTTCTAAGGCCAGCCCGTGCAGCCGGATCGAGTGAAAGCGGGCTGGCCCGTTTAACAAGTGGAACTATGTTTTAAGTAGAAATGAGGCGAGTAAGATCGTTTGGTTTAAGCAGTGGGGAATGTCCCAAGAGAAAAAAGAAAAACAATAACAAGTCAATGATGGTATGGCGGTATGCCAATCCACCCAAGCGGTACCAGTAGTTTTTTTTTTTTGGTCTTTTATTTTTATATTTTTTCTTTTCTTTTTTAATAACAAGAGGGAATAGCAGTAGTTAATGGTCTCTATCTAACTCAAGATTTAGGAATAATACGGATGACTTTCGCATGCCAATGTGTGCATTTGGATTGGTTTCCAAAATAAAAATTAATGCATTTTTTAACTTTTTTCACAGTCTTACCTCTTATTTTAAAAATTAATTAATTTTTTATTTTTAAAACAAAATTATTAAAGGAAAATCCAAATCTGAATATCTCAAAAGAAAAAAAAATCAAGAAAAAGGAAACTTGGCTTTGGACCTTGTGCATGAAAAAACTCCATTGGAATCTCTCCTCTTGCGAGGGTATGATAGCAACTTAATTAGTCATGAATGATAAAATGAACATTTTGGTACCGGCTAGTTTAAAAAAAAACGAAAAAAGATAAAAATCATATTGGAGCATCACACTTTTCACCAACTCTTGGAAAGGCCCACAGAGTTTCTGGATAATCTTGGAAAGTCCATTGGATATTTCACAACATACGATCCATTTGGCACCCCGCACTAATAGACCCGGCCCGCACCTTTTTCTGTCGTGTTGTTCTTAGAGAAAAGAAATCAAACAACAGAATCAGAAGTCCAAAACAGTGCGTCTACAGCTTCTTTTACGGGTTTTTGCCTTTTTAACCTTGTTTTTTCACTGTTCTCCGCAAAAATACCTTGGACGCATCGGTTCTTCTAATTGAAGGCCTCTACAATGCGTTTATTTTGTTTTCTCGATTACTGATGCATTCAGTACCGTTCGCACTGCGTTCATACTGCTGTTTTTTATATTGAAGTTTTCGCTAGACAAAATAATAGGAGTAGTGTATCCGTTTAGCAACAAAAGAATAATAATAATAGTAGAAGGGACGCATTCACTGCGTCTTATTATGAAGGAATCTAGCATGCGATTACTAATGAACGCTAATTCGCTTTGCATCATAGCGCTTGCTAACTGGTTTAGAACTCTTTCCTCCAAACTTGGTAACTGTGGCTGCACCCTTGTAAAGATAGTGCTATAAATTCTACTTAAAACGTGGTCATTTGCAGAATTCTAGTGAAAGAAGATGGTGAAAGCCGTGATTGGAGAAGAATCGCAGCTCAAATTAGTAGAAGATCGTCTCAGCCAAGCCGCTCTTCCTTCTGAGGTGCTTCACCAGTAATTCCTATATACATTTATTTACTTCTGCATTTTCGTTTTACTGATTCTTGAGAATGATTTGCTTCGTATTTCCACAGGTAGGGCTTGTAATTGGGAAATTGAGCAAGAACTTAGACAGAGGATTCGTGTTCGATTTAATCCCGACTCCACAAAATGATGCAGGTGAGCCTGCATCGTCGGTGGTCGAGAATGTTAAAGATGATAATAAGAGGAAAGGATTCAAAGGCAAGGTTCAATCGGACTCATCCGTCTTGTTAATTGACAAGGATTGGGTTGCTGAACACGCTCGGCAGGTTTAGTATCACTGCTCATTCTACATGCACTTCATTCATTATTTTTTTTTAAAATAAAAAATAGATATTTATACTATACTGGTAGTGGATTTTTTTTCTTCCATTTTTTGTGATCAAAATATCATCTTTGAGAAATGGAATTCATGGTGATCCTGCTGTTAACACTGTAAGCATATGTGATTACTGTTTTAACTCAACTGGCGACGAAGATTATTTGATATGGTTGCTTTTGGGGACATCATGGTGTGGTAAATATTTTGCAGCATTATACTGTTTGTGTGATAATTTTGCTGTTAGTGCTTTTCTAAAAACTTTATGATTTTGTGAAGAACGAAACTGTGTTGGATCAAATAATTTTTTGCCTGTATAATGAATTGTTGAAATGCGTGTTATTACTGTTGAAGAGGAGTCAATCCTATGCACTGTGTTTTCGCAGTTTAATCGTTTAATAGAGTATATATCAGTAATGGGCATCTCATTTTCGATAAATGGTGCGAGGCGTGCAAAAATTGTATTTGACTGTAAATTTTTCCCTTTGTTCACCAGGCGGCTAACCATTTGACCCATTTGTCTTTGTTGATGTACATGCCTATTCAAAGGAATGATTGACGTACAAAAAATGAGCAAAAAGGAACTTTTACCTTGTTGTTGCTTGTTTCCAAAATCTTCTTTTATGTAATGCCTGGTACTGCTAAAAGGATCTTATGAAATGGAGTACTGTGGCTGTTTGGATGTTTGGTCTGTACACTTAATGGGAATTTATTTTCTGCACTGGATTTAGACGTTTTTATATTACCTGATTTTATACTACCTATCAGACCCCCAAAATATGCCATTTCGTGCCTGGGAATTCTAATTCATCCCTGAAGAGAAGATATCCATTCCAAATTAGATAGGAATAACTGTGGTAGGTCAATCTAGTCGTAAAGATTGCAAATGACCTGAGTTTAAGAGTCTGGTAGCCTGAAAGACCGCTGAGATCTATTTTCTGGGAAAAGGATTGCTCAGCAAGTTAGACATACTGCAAATATTTTCTTTAGCACTAATGAAATGCGTTCTCTGCTCAAAGATTCTGAACTTTCAGGTCTCGCGAATGCTTCCTGGTGGTATGAAGGTGGTTGGTATCTACATATGGGTTAGTGAGAGCATGTTCAAGAGTTCAACGCTGATACTTTGCCAGGTCTTGTATTTATTTTTTTCCAGCTGAAGTTTTGTGTCTTCAAGCTCATCAGATAAATTCTGGCCCCAGGGGGTGTGTGGAAGGAGAATAGGATGTCACAATACCTCTTATCTGTTAGATGTATCAGGAAAAGTGACTGAAACATGAGAGTTGAGATAGGTTGGCAGTGTAGTGGTTATGCATCTGGATCTTCCCTATATAACAGACCTATCACTTTCTTGTAGGATTATCAGAGATTAGAGACTTTATGTTTCTGGTATATTTGAGTTTCAGCAGTATTATGTGATAATTATGTGCTTTTACAGACTGTAAAATGCATTTCTGAAGCAGCTTCCCAATTAGAAACTGATTCAAATGAGAGACTACTTATTCACATTAGTTATAGTCCAAGGAGGTAATTTCATCTACGGCTTTATTTTCTTCATCCAAGGAATGTCACTCTTGTTATTGATAAACTGTCTAACATTGTCTATCAGGTGGATCTGTCGAAATTGCTTACCTGCTTCAAATATTACCACAAGTAGTTTACACCCTTGTGACTTCAAAATGGGAAAAGTTTTAACTTCCCTTCAGGCATTTAGGTGCTTGTACAACTTTGACTTGAGGTAAACAACTGAGTAATATTATCCTTTCAGATTCCAAGCCATGCATAAATGGTGAAAAGTCGGCGATATTGATTCTGGTTCTTGTGATAAATTTCGTCGAGAAGAACATCCATTGTGTGTTGCATGCATTCTTTCAATTTTTGAGTTCCCTTGTCTTTGATCATATAACTTTTGAATCTAATGGAACATCCAAATTTCTTCTTGCCTGATAATGAGAGATCTATATATTCTCTTTCCCTTTTGTGCAACTTAGAATCACTTTCACCCTGTTCTATTATGTCTTGCAAATTTCCTAGACATTTCAGCTGCAAACTTAGCTGCTTCATGCATTTACTGCTGTACATATCACATTACTTGCTAAATATCAAATATCTTATAAAATTGAAATACTTAGTCAATATGATTGATTTCTCTACTGGCTATATGTTTCTTTGAAATGTCTTTGCCTATATGATTTTAGTTTTTTATTAATGAAAATTATTCACAACCGAATGCTCCTTCATGTCTTGATACTCGTTTAAGCTCCTTGTGAAAGAGCTTGCCTTGTGATGGAAATGATTGATTATGTATGATCGGTTATCTTTTCGAGATACTAAGCAGTATATTTCATAGTAGAGATTTATTAACTGGTTTTTACTATGTATGGCCATTGGCCAAAATTTTCTCTAGAACCCTACTGCTTAATTTTAAAATTCACCTGTTTTCCCCTTGATATGTGTATCCCAGATTGCCAATTTGTCTAGAAGAAGGACTAACCATTGGCCAAAATTTTCTCTAGAACCCTACTGCTTAATTTTAAAATTCACCTGTTTTCCCCTTGATATGTGTATCCCAGATTGCCAATTTGTCTAGAAGAAGGACTAAGTATCAGAAAATTGAGCGACATTGTTCTTTGTGGACTTTCAGTTCATGCCACAATGCTTAAAGGTGCAAAAGGATTCATCAATGGGAAACAGGTAAGCAATGCTTAATTGGCGACTTTGGATGTCTCAATTCCTTTGATTTAAAATGCCCGGAATATTAGATCATTGAAATACACTGCCACATTAACGCTAAGTGATTGTAAGATATCTTCTTGACATCCTTCTATTTAGCCTTTTTTCATTAGTCTTTGTACTGTCTTCATTTTTGTTGGGGCAAATTTAATTTGTTAAAGACTTTTTGAAATACAAAGTGACTCATAGTGGTAACTCCATTGCTCTTCTTTGTGAAGAAAACCCACTATTCAGTAGTGATTTTACTAGTGCTTTGGGTGGAAAATGGGGGTCAACTGAGTCAAGATTTTATCAAACTTTTTGAACTCAACTTTGATTGGCTTAATTAGAGTTTGATTATTAATGAGCTCGAATAGAGTACGATTCCCAATAAACAATGAAAATTAAGGGGGGGGGGAAGGGCTGTCAGGGTAAACAATCACAATCATTTGAAAATTACGAGTTAAATTGTTCTAAATCTATTTATATTTGGTGAAAGTAATGTTCCAGTAGCTTTTTGAGATTTTCTTTCTAAACCTCAATTCATTGAGTTCCAGAAATGATTCGCATTGTAACTTGAAACATTGGTTTGTACTTGATATATTAGGTGGGTTAATAGTGATTGCTATAGTCAGCAATGTTGCTTTATGGACATTTAGGACAAGGCTTGCATGAGGGTTTCTTTTGTTTTGGACATTCGGGATATTTAATAAAAACGCGCTAAGCTTTCATGTAGCCCTCAGATTGATCAATTAACAAAAGCTTAGCTTCAAAGCTTGAACAGTTGTTTGTGTGTCAGTGTAACGCCAAATAATGTGTGATGAGAAAGATATCTGGACTTAATTTATTAGGAAAGGGACAAAAACTGCTTCCTTTTCAGGGAGAATGACGCTTCTATTCCATATTTGTACTAGATCTGGAGGAAAGCTTGCAGATAGAAAGAGTAACCTTTTGACTGTTGCAATTAAGAAATCAATAGCAGCTATAAGCTTCATGCACCTTCTTGTTTTATAATTACATTGCAATTCCAGTGCTGGAACCTGTTACTACACATGTGAGATACGATAAACAAATCTATGGTTATGAATACTTACTGGGTAGTTTAAAACCCCGACTTCTAGATCACCTACTTTCTGGGAAATATAGATTTTCTTCTGTGATTTTGCGACATTTCAATCCCAGACTGTACCTTGGGAAGTAAAAAGGGGGGAAAAAAAAGAAAAAGAGCCTAGCTACAATTAATTTTCAAAGACTTCTCTAGAGATAACACAATCAATAGCAAAGGTGCAACTATTGGAAAAGGGAATGAAGTATAAGAATGGTACAATTAGGCAAAGATGTTACCTGAGCCCAGAGTCAAGGGCAAGATGATAAAGAATGCAATTGATATAGTGAAATTTGTCGGAGGCCTCCTTGGATCTAATTGTGATAGCTTGATAGTTCATCTCATTTACTCAAATGATATTGGGGGGAAACACTGCTGTGATTATGCAGTAGTTCTTGAGATTCTTTTGGCCTTTGCATTCAGTAAAAATGGCTGCTTTGTTTGGAAATGATATTAGTAATACCATGGTTGCTATACATTAGCTGAAAGTGGATCATTTGCAAATGTTTCTGATATTTGCTGCATCAGCTCTCTCCCCAGCCCCCCAACACCTCCCTCAATTAAAAAAAAAAAAAAAGACCTCTTCTCTGTGTTTTTTCTGAATCGTGCTCTGTATTTAGGTGACTGAGGATGAACAATGCGCACCAGATGGTTTACATGAGATTGAACTTCTCCTACCATTCATGCAAGATAAATATTTGGAAGGTCTGATTACACACCCCAAAATTTCATTGAGAATTCATCCTTGTGATCATAAATCAAAGCATCATTCCTGGGCTTACCCTCAGTATTCATGTTATTACTTTGTGAAGCACGCAGTGAGAAAGAGGTTTCTGGTCTCCTTGTATTTAGTGGTTCTGTCTGTTCCTTTGCGTACTTGGCTCCAAAGGAACCAGTTTCACAAGCTTTGGATTACATAAAGGTATTGCGATAAGCGTTTTCAAGTTCTTCCTGTCCCCTTGTTTTACTTGTATCTGGAAACCATGGTTCACTTGCCAGTTAATACCTCTTAAAGAATTGAATTCTTTTGTGCATTTACTGAGAGTGCAAATATTGACAGTTGGGTAGTCTACATGTTTAGCTTTAGAAAAATAGCGCTCCACAAACTTTTTATGCAATATAGAATTTCACCTATAGCAAAGAATGGAAGAGAACGATTCTGATATTTACAATATAAATTAGAATATGGATAACATCTACTAGATGATGCCCAATGAAAATTCAGCCTTTGTGTTTAATAAGATGATTTTGATTTCTAGTATTTGTACACACATAAAAAATGTGTCTTTCTTTTCTCTCTATCATGTTTCTTCAGATTGTATAATCATTGATTCCCTCTATATTTAGGAAGATATCATCTTGAGTTTGCAAAGTAGATTGGACATTATGTATGATGAGGCAAACCAAGAGTCAGAATCAATAGTTGAAAGTGATGACGGAGCAAACCACCATGGATCATCTGAAACACACATTCCAGAACTTGACCGACAATTGCAGAGGTAGGGTGATTGTCACATTGACATCTGTTATTGAATTTACAGGTTGAAGGAGAAGAGTGATTTACTTTTGCCAGATAGATTCACTGTGAAACTCTACCTGAGGCTAAAGTAAAAGGATTATTTGCTTGTGGAAAGCTTGTGATTGATGGTTCTGAGCACTACTGCTTTTGCCTTATTCCTCCTCCCTTCCCCTTCAAACAACACCCCCTCCCTTTTCTTTTTGTCTTTGGAGCTTATATGACATTGCTGGTGTCATCTTTTTATTCTTGTAAACTCTTTCTTGTTGTCTTGCTGGATGGTTAATTATTGACATAAATTTTCCCCTCTTTTTGTTTTGTTTTTTGGCATGAATCTGTCCTTTTATTATTCAAATACGAGAGGAGCGTGTTTCATTACTGCATGAATGTTAGTGAAAGTTGGTTACGTTAAACGAAATAAGGAATCAGCTTCATACTGACACTGGTGTAAGATGCGTTTCTTGCTGGTTTCTGCTTTCTGCATTTGGTTATACTTATTTCCCATGCTGAAGAATGAAGTTTTGATGCAAGAAAGAGACTAGAAGATAGAAACAAAAAGTAGATGCAGGAGAACATTTTTTTTTTGCTCAGTTCACTTTCTGATCCACATTTATTTTAGGTTTTATATTTAATACTAATACGTCTCTTCACAATCATGATTGTTAGGATATAGTTTGCCTTCTGTTAATCCTGAAAGAAAATTATGCTTAGTACTGAAATTTTCCTTTTATCTACATACAGGAAGTATTGCAGTTTGCCATTTCCTCGAAGGGTATTTGTTCCATGGCTAGGAAGTACATACATCTGCGACTACATTCAATCATCTGAAACAATTAAGGTGCGTTCATAAAACTCTCTTAAAAAGAATGTTTTCTTGAACTGTAGATGTAAAAAGTAAAGAACATGCCTTTGCATCTTCATGCAAGGGAGAAAAAGGGTTGAGAAGAAAGCTTTGAATCACATCTAAAATGTTGTTTGTGAATTTTGTGGATTGGGGGGACGGGCAAGAATATTCTTGCCATTTTCCTGTGCTTCTGTGATCACAATCTGATGGTAACTTGGAATTAACAGCTGAGTTACGACATCTTTCTTCTGAATGAAACTTCTGTGTGTTCAGTTCCATCTCATCCCAATAACAAAAGAAAATGATTTTCTGAATGAAATACTTGGAATATTGAAAAAATTTCTAGTGTTTTTGCAATTTCTTTATTTAATTTTCTGTTGATGGATGTGAGACCCTGATTTATTTCCCAGCTCTATCTTTAATCCTTGAGTTTTAGCTTCTATCTTGTTAGATTATTTACCTCTGTGTATTTATTTATACTACTATTTAATCTGGACATGCATTGCTGATCAGACTTGGTATAACTGCTTTAGAGACTCTTCTGAACTATTGGTATGTTCTGCTGTACTTCAAGTTTGTTTCTTAAATTATTGTTATTGACCTATCAATTATTTTTTGACTTCACAAGGAAATTCAAAAGGACAGAAAATGGCAATGTTATCTTTTTGTAAATCAATGTCCTGATCTCAAATGAATTCATTGAAGCTGTCTGGGGAAAATGTAAATCTTAAGGTGAAATTTTCAGAGGAAAAATAAATTTTAAGAAAGATGAGGCTGTTATTACATCTAAACAATAGACCTCATAAGTAGCAAACATGGAACTAGTGATGGATTTCGCTGGAAATTTATCACAGAGAAGGATGGATAATATTAAAGCACTGAGGCAGTTAAACCAAAAAAATTGCAGCATAGAGCACGATAAACAAATGAGATCCGTTTATCTAGACCCAAGGCTTCAGGTTTTGTTTCAAGGTTTTATTTTTATTTTTTATTTTTTTGGGGTGGGGGGCTTCATTTTGAATCACTCTGGGCAATTGGTCTTTACTGTCAACTTTATTTGAGTCTTGTTTTACGTTGTTAACTATATATGGTGTTTATCAGTACGAGTACAAAAATGCTCCCGCATCTTTAAGAATGCCATCCCCTTTGTGTGTTGAGCAATAATGTGATCATTAATTTTAATTAGTTGACACTCATGAATGTGTATATGTGCTTGTCTTTATCTCCGTACATCATTGGGCCTATGGGTTAATGA
The DNA here is from genome assembly GCA_030512225.1 of Rauvolfia tetraphylla. NCBI lineage: Eukaryota > Viridiplantae > Streptophyta > Magnoliopsida > Gentianales > Apocynaceae > Rauvolfia > Rauvolfia tetraphylla. Next base: position 4,366,632 of record JAJQKT010000058.1, on the reverse strand, counting down.
AAATGCTCTTTAACGTCGCCAGGTTCTTGAAGAACATTGCATTGAGCTCATGTCGATGGAAGTTCCAAAAGATGCTTCAACAATTCTGGAGCCGGAATCTGAAAATTCCATGTTAATAGCTTCAATAACGAATTCTTTCTGGGACATAGCTGGTCGCTTAGCAGTTGAATCTAATCCAGACAATTCAGTCTCAAAGAACAAAGAGAAGGCAAGAAACCAGGGAACAGAACAGAAGGCTGCCAGATCATCTGACTTGAATGTCATGGTAGCTATTCTTGTTTCAATCATCTCCATTGTGTTAGGTTTTGCTTTGTTCCTTTTCAGATCATAAAGGGGTTGAGTTAAATGCAAAATTTGAAGGTCATTCATAGATGGTTTAGATGCTCTCCAGATACCACGTGGTGTACCAATTAGAGTCTTGCAAAATCCAAAGAAACAAGATGATGATAGGAAATGAGTAGTTTTATTTTGATATGTTAGTAATTTATTGATATTTTAGTAGTTATTCAATTACTAACAAAAAAAATACACAAGATGAAATAGCAAATTCAATGTATGTTGACGTAATTTTATTTTGATAATTTTATTTATGTGTATTTTTTATTAATAATTGAATAAGTATTGAGATGTTAATAAGTTATTAAGTTATCAAGATAAAATTAATAGTAAGAAATGGTTACGTTTTCATAGATAATCTTCAATTTTAGCTTAAGGTTGATGAGAGAGAATTTCCGTATGCTACGTTTGGTTTAATTTTTGTATGTTGTGAAAGGATAATCAACGTAGAACAAGGCGTGTTTTTTTCTTCTTACAAGAAGAAATTTCTGTGGACCTGCGTCGCTCTATCATCGTTTTCTCTTTCCCAACATGGAAAAATATGGCAGAGCATGTGGTGCGATTAAAGTGACGTCTTCATTCCTGATCCCAAATGTGTAATTAACAATTGCGCTTGAACTACTGGTACTTAATCGGAGGATAAATTTTTCAAAGGCTATCCATTGCTGTGATTTCTTGAATTATACAGAGTATTCCATGCTATCAGATGCTTCAACCGAGCGACAGCTACATATACACTATAAGGCTTTCCCTTCTTGGCCACTTGTTCCACGTTTAAATATATGGGGAGGACAAAGCGGTGGAGACTGCTTAATCGCACAGGGAGGAGAGAAGAATGAGTATGGTTGACGCGGGCAAGTTGGTATCTGCTTATTCATTCATTCAAAGAAAGGAAATGGAAACGGTAAAAGCGAGTTCAATTTAGCTCCAGTTCCGCTTTACCAAAACAGTATACAGAGTACTTGTTCAAGCTGCCTGCAAATAAGTTCCTATAAAAATGACTAACATTGCACAACTTGACAGAATTAGCACATGGTAATTTAGGAACCCTAGTAAGATAAAAGCACTTCGAAAATAAACTTGTCCTAAATATCAATACTAAACCCCGGTGGTATATTCTCATCTTGGAAAAGTAATTTACTTGGAAACCCCATCCCCACTTGGAACATCTGGTCCACTCGGAATTTTGCCTGGATAATTCGTTGTTGAAGAATCTGATCCTATCATGCTGCAAATTCAGAACTTCAGCAATAAGAAAGAAATTTGAGAGGATAATGTTTCCAAGACTTAAATACAAAAGAAATTTGAGAGGATAATGTTTCCAAGACTTAAATACAAGTAATGTACCTTCTGTCAACAATAACAACGGAGCGAAGTTCACAATTGTTAAAGCTGCATGAATAGAAACCAAACATCAGTATTGGTTGAGAGAACAAAGATATGACATGATGGTTAAGGGACCTTATACGATGCTCAAAGATGTTCAATCAAAAATACGTTCTTGGATGTGACTTCAGAATGCTTGGGAAGAATCATTTTTGGAGGAATGAATAAATATCAAAGGCATCCATCCGCGTATATAAAGATTCCAGAGAGGAATCCATCTGCAAGGCCACCGTGACACTTGGCAGCATTTGCTTCCCCAGAGAGAGGGAGAGATCGAGGAAAATTATATACACTGAAAGGGGGATCTATAAGGAGAATGCCTATACCAAGAGAGACAGAGTGTTCAAATAAAAAGCTACAGAGATAAGAATTTTGGACTAGGAGATTATCTCATCTTGAGACTGTGCAAAGGAAAAGCTTCTACTGTGCTAGGATGGCATTTCTTTAAGTGCATGATATGAACAAGTAGAGGTTAGTTGTAACAAACAATTCAACAAAATGGATTATAAGCCTGTTAAACACTTACGGTCTGCATATTTCATTCTTAATAGTTGGATGACAATCATTTCCAAATGCACAAAGTGTATGAATCAAAAAGCCACTGTGGGTGACAACTGCAATCTCCTTTTCCTTCCGTGTCCACAACCTGGACCAGATTTGAAAAGTTAGAATCAATCCCAAGAAAAGGAAAAAGAGGACAAGAAGTGTGAATTATGGGCAACTTTTCAAACCAACCTACAATAGGAGAATAAGGAGTTATTGCTGGCTTTTGAAAGAGTGAATAGCTTATGTAGTTGTGTTGATCATGTTTAGATTGGTTAATATACATCGGTAAACTCAACAAAAACAAGAAATCTCTCATCAGTTATTTTCTATAAAGAACAAACAAAATCACCAGTTCAAGAAGCCCATTCCCCTAGCAGCTAGTTCTTCATTTGCCTCTCTGACATCGGGCTTCCACAAAATGTCAGCGTCACTTTCTATCTGGAATTTGGAAGAGCAAAATGTCACTCATAAAATTAACTGCTAAAGAGAGACAGCAGCAACATGTAGCAATCTTCTTTTTGGTTTGTTCAATAAATGGATATTGTAGAGCCACTTGCCAATGAAAAATCAACTGCTGGAAACATGTTCTTATACTCGCTTATGCTTCTCCTCTTATCACACCAATGAACTCCCTGCATCACAAGAGTTAAAACCAAGTGATGAATACAGCCGGTAATCATCATGTTAGGATTGCATGTAGAAGTATCCGTGAAATCATTTAAGACCATATTCTCCTTTTTGCCATTTAACATGTTAAGTTCCATGTATCTACTTGTACTTGTCCATATAACGTCTCTGTGTATGTGTGTGTCTGTGTGAGAGACGGAGAAAGAGAGAGAGAGATCTACTGATCAGAATATGCCAAGCACATTAGTTATTCTATCCTTATCATGACTAAATGTTTGCTAACAGTTTATATCCTCATGAAGCATACAAGAGAAGAGGGAATTTAAACTCATATCAGTAATCACAAACCGCCGCTGACAGAAGAATACCTTATGAACTAACAAATGAAGTTTGTTTTGAGAGTACTAGGAAGCAAAAGGGTGCACCACATTTTCCTGTTTTAGGATTTCTTCAGAGATTACAGAAGTGAAAATAAATAAATAAATAATAAATTTAAGGATATCAGAGAATAAAAATTACCATATTATAAATTTCGAGAGCTGTAAAAAGAAATATTAATCAGATTCAATGTAAAACCTATGTATTTGGCATATCGTACCAAATGTTCACGGCAGCTTTCCACTGCTATGAATGGAGGGCAATTTAAACTTGAAATAGCTGGCCTGCTACTGTTGCAGGCATTTGCCACCATGAGTGGAAGTACATCTATTGCATCTGTATAACCTTCTCCCCCAAAAACTCCAACGGCTGTTTGCATGGTCCTACAAAACATTAGCCATAACCTCACTTCATAATATCATGTTCTTGCCTCCAAAAATGAAATCCTGATATACTTAAGATCTCTGTAATTCCCCCACCCCCCACGCCACGTGTCCAGCCTCTATGTTTGTATGCATTGGTAGCTGGACGATGCGACAGTTCCTTATATTGTATTATGCTCTGCACGGCCATAATTAACATGTAACTTCAGGGATATTTTATTCCTAGACTTCATGTAGACCCAACAGCATCCTTTCCCTTTGTTCGTACCAGTTTCTCAGTCAAATTCATTAAAGGGAGTGACAGTGCAAATAGAACTATGAGACCTGGTCTTTCTCAACTGATATAGGAAGCTGGGAACTGAAAAATAAACAGTTTCGTAAAAGATTTATAATAATAGTACCTTAACAAAGGGGAACTGATGACCAATTCAACCCGCTTGAAGATTCCAGTAGAATGAACATGTTTACGAAGATTATCTACCTGTTACAATCCTTCAAAATCATCTTGATTTCTTTACAAAGCAAAAAACAGTTTCATATAACTGAACAGAACAATCAATTCTATTTTGTGCATCTGTCAGAGACTGTAGTAACATTGAAGAAAAAATAAATCCAGTAAGAACTGAAAGTTTTTTGAAAAATAATTCTCATAGATACTTTTTATATATATATATATATATATATATATATATATATATATATATATAAGACAGTATAATCTGATCAAATTATAGCCATATATAGAAGTCTTTCCTTATCATAGCTTAATGGCCGTAATATTAGTCATAATTTACAAATTATTACCTGCTGCCACCCAAGAGGGGTAAGCTCAGCGTCAAAAAGATCTGGAGACAAGTATGCGCTGTGGTCTTTTTCTCCTGCCACATTGTGAATTCCTTCAGCATGCCTCACCTACAAATGTATATTTAAGGGGTAAAAAAGGAAGATATGAAAATTCCTCCATGTTCCAACCTGGGAGTCACTGTTAATAAGTCATATATGTAAGACGACCAAAGACCATCTATGAAGAACTAAAGAATACAGAAAGAAATTCCACATGAACTACATTGCATTTAGGAACACTCAGGTCGTTACAAAGTCATTCCTATAAGCGTAGATAAAGAACAAACCAGGTGGATTGTTTTACAGCGGTGCAATGGGTACAAGCTTTGAGCGGGAGAAGCATCCATTTCTGCAATTAGACACGAAGCTGTAAATAAAGAAGAAAAGTGACAGAGTAGCACTCAAAATCACAAACTAATGTCGCAACAGAAGCATGATCATTTGGTGCTACATGAACTGCCTCTAACCGTTGCATCTTCATGTTCACATGGAAGCTTGTACGTACATTAGGCATCGGAAAGCAAGCTTTGAAATTAGGAAAGGTGATATATTCACGACGTACCTACTTACTACTTTCACGTGAGCCTTTTAGCAAATAGTTCACAGGTCCATGGAAAAAATGATCATATACAACAAGTAACGTCATTCACCAAATACAAGCATTCAAGATTCTAGCCTCATCAAAGTCGCAACATCAGCGAGTCTAAATTCTTTTGTACACTGAAGAAATAACAACCTAAGTTTAGGCAATCCAAAACACAGGCTAATCGACCCCGAGATAACTACTGTAATAGTCAGACAAGCTAAAATCAGCTTTGCGTTCCAAAGAGCAATTCTTCCTGCATACGCGTTAGTATTATCTAATTATTATAAACAAATAGCATATATTTTGTTCGCGCATCAACATAAAACTTTCTCCACAGGCGACAGCTCAATTTCTGGTCACAAAACATCCAAATTTTCCAGTACTCAAGTTTCACGTAGAACTTTCCTCGCGAATCTTCTGTTCCTAGAAAAAAGGTGAAACTGAAACCTTTTGAAAAAACAGATCGGCCTATCTGCTCATCCTAAAACTAAGGAAATGAAAAATTATGGAATGTCCAATGGGAACCGAAGAAAAAAGCTTCCACTCTTGACCTTTCAAACAAAAGAAGACAAAGACAGACAGAAAAAAATTATTGTTTTCGACGCTTTCTCCACATCCTCATACCTATTCTGCAATGTCACTACTAAAATCTGAAATCTACATAAAAATCAGTCAATAAAACACCAATCTTTTTTTTTTAAGAAAAAAAAAGCCTCGAATCAACGGCATGCACTCACGTATACGCAAACACAGAGCAACCGATCTAATATCGCCTGAAGCAGAAGAAACGGAGAACAGTTTACCGGAGAGAAAAGAGGAAACGAAGGAAGCAGCTCCGAGAGAAGAGGAACGCAGGGGCGGTGCTTCGTATTCGTGTTTCTAAATTCAATAATGGAGAGCAGAGGATTGCCGCTTGTTTTTTTGTTGGTATTGAGAGTTGAAAATTGAAATGGAACTGTGGAATAGAATAATATGACTGGGATCGGGGTGGCGTCGCAGCAGCATTAAACAATTGGTCATAGCCCTGAAGCCCCCGGCTCACGTGTACTCTACGCCTCTCTTTCTCACTCTCTCCCCCACAGGTTCGGTTAATTGGTTGCAAAACTTGCAATGTAACCAGAGGTCGTCTCTTCTTTCTGTTTTCTTTGCAGAAATTCGGGTTGCGACACGTACGTGGTCTACGATCTCTGTAGTCAGAGAGATAGGGCTTTCATTTTTTTTTTATTTTTAAAATTTTGAAGTCGTCGGAGAGAGGCGATGCAGGGCAATTGAACAAAATTTTTTTGCTAATTTGGATTGAGGAAGCCAAAAATTGTATATTTTTGTTGAGTTCATTACTCTTTTTGTCTTGCCTAAAATTGAATCTCGATTTTTATATTTACAATGAAATTAGATAAGTGAGTATTTTAATTGTTTATGAAAAAATATAAAAGTTCTAAATTTGAAATTGTCTAAAATTATAATGAGATACTATTGAAGTACACTCTTAAAATAAATAGAAAAGTAAGCATTTTAATAAATAAAAAAATATAAAAAAAATTATTTATATTAAAATTTTTTATTTTGAATCTAACATTTATAGACTTGAAAGAGATTGAATTCAATTGATAGCCCTAGCTTGGTTCGCAAAAGAAGAGGGTAGAGGAGACATATACTTCACTTTATTCTAGCCTTGTTTGTTTAAGGGAGGAGAGCATATGATGGAATTTACATTTTTATTCACTATTCTCTCTCTTTAATTTTTAAAAATTAAAGAAATTGAAATAGTTTTGTAATTTATGCATCTCATCCATTAAAGTTCATTTTCCCCTCTCCTCTCATTCACATCGCTCCTATGATCAAACAACGTAATAAGATACGCAAAATGTGAAGCAAACAATAATGGAATAAAAATAGTGATAGTTGAAATTGCCTTCCTCTCTTATTTTATTTTATAATATGTAATTTGTAATTTTATTTTTATGTATTTCATGAGAGGAATGTGATTTGAACAGAGTGCTTTTACCGCTCATTTACAAGTTCAAAAGTCCATTTATAATCTATAATTTGAACGGTAATTGGTAAGTAATTCATCTGAGGTAGGTGTCCTAATACTGCTATGAAAAGATAGAGAAAAGAGTACTGGCCTCAATCTTTGGTATGAAGATTATCTGAAATTGGATCGAGATTGGGTGGGCTTAATTAATGGGCTCCGTCAACGGCTAAAAGTGGCATACAAGGTCACTCGCCCAAATGAGTACAGTTACCAACCCCAACAACCTCCTTCTATTCTTGGCAAGAAGCTGTACCGCTAGAGAGATATTGGGCTGGGCTGAGTCTGTTTTTTCAGAGCGGAAGAGTTTCTGACGACCATCTAGTTTTGGAATCTTGGAAGGCCTTCACAGGAGTTTTTGGTCTTTCAGGGAACCACCCATGATACGAGACTATTTTTTGATTTGTGAATTTAGGCCCATCTTTGATTGGATTTTGTTTTGAAATGAGTTATATTGAAAATCATAAAAGTAAATTGTTTGTGAAAAGATAATGAGATCAAAAATAAAAAAAGTGAGTTTTTTGGATTGAAAAGCCAATCCAAATACACATGAGCAAATTCTAAGGCCTAGATTGGTTGGGAGGAAAAGAGAGAGGAAATGATGAGAAGGGAAGTAAAAGAGAAAGTAAATAGGTGTTTTATATTGTTTGGTTAGAGGGTGAGAAGGAAGGAGAGTAAATATGAGGGAAAAGAGCTCCCCCTCCACATTAACAATTCTAATCTTTTTAAAAGTAAATGGATTGAAAGATATTTGGTTTTAAAAGACTATTATGCTCTTAACTTCTATTTTTATCATAATTAAAAAATTTAAGTGGAAGGTAAATTTGTAAACACAACAAAATATATTTCCCTACTCTTTCACTTTTCGTACAACCAAACAAGATTAAGTATTTCTAATTTACTTCTCTTTCTCTCATACCAAACAAAATCGAAATAAATACAAATATTTTCTTTTAAAAAAATTAAATGTGTCACTTCCCCTGCCCTTATCTTCGCAAATCAAACTAAGCCTAAGTATTAGTAAAACTTAACTAAGAAAACGTTGAGGCATGTTAACGGTTTAGGTCTTTGCTTATGTCATGTCTAATTAGTGTACTCTTTAAATGAATTTATGAATTATAAAACTCGGTCGTAATAATATCAAATATTTAAATTTTCATTTATCATAAGCCTTTCTTTCCGTCTCCTTCCTTTCTCTTCCTTTCTTTGTTTATAATACACCATTTCCCCCTCTCTCGCACCATAACAGCACACCGTCGCAACCTCATGCTTAATAGATCATGTCATTAGGTTTTGGTGCAAGGAAATATATGAAGCTTATCATACTTGCAAGGAGGAAATGAAATATTTGCGCGCACACACGAGTTCACATATATGAAACAACGTGTGTATGTGTGTGCGTGCATGTGTTTTTCCCTTATGTTTTAGAGATATAAACACTTTGATTAAGACAATATAACTAGGCTAAGGTTTGTCAAGCATTTGAGCCATTTCAAGACCAAAGACATGGAGATAAATCCACTCTTGTATCCTTAAAATTCTCTCAAGTAAACTTTTTGTGCGTTTTGTTAAACTGATTTTTTAATACTTTTTTATTTTGAATTATATTTCTTTTCTTACAAATCAATTTACCTTTTTCATTTTCAAAATAAAAAATTCAAATGATAACCAATCTAAATGCATCCAATATTCTAACACAGGAGAACCACCCGTGTGTGTAGGCTTTCAAATGTAAACTACACAATCAATAATGTGTATTGCCAATTGCATGGAGATTCAGATATTGTGGAATCATTGAGTCAAATACTCATAATTTACTTCTCTCTCAAAATCTTTGGAAAGAACAATAATTGAAACATATATAGCTGGAAATACACACTGCCAACAATGCAACAACATAGTATATCCGCCGAACAGAGTTCAAAACAAACAAGCAACACAATTAGGTTAAGGGGAAGAAAAAAAAAACCTATAGAACACCTAAATGTCATACCATTGTTGGTAAAGAACTATATATCTCTATATGGATAAAAAGGAAGCTGCCAAAAGTCATGCATCACTCCTCACGTTGCTATAATAGGCATTATTGTAGTATCATCAGATATGAATACGATATTCCGTACGAAGAAGTCGTGGTGCTATCACACGACTATACATACCAGTTTTAATAGTGTTTTTGATCAATAATGGGAGAGTGTGGGTATAATATGGGAAGTTTATAACACGTTGCACTATTTTAATTAAGTACCTAAAATTTATGTTAATTGCTTTTCTTTGTATATGTTTCAAGTTTTGTCTTTATGCGAATCGATCCTACAAGATTTCCTTCAATGATTTTGATTAATTTTTATCATATTAACCAATAACATATATAAACACAATTTTTAAATGCAGTATTAGAAATTACTGTATAATTGGATTTGCGAATTTCTTTGAGTCGATATAAGTATATTGTAGGATGGAAATTGGACATCTATCAACTAGGGCGGGCGGGTACTCTTACTTCAATGGATCATTTGTAATTGGCTGCATTTTTTCCCCTGATGTTGGTCAAGAAACTAAGGATGAGATTAGATAAAGTTTGAGTTTGAAATTTTTTATCTTGAATTTTGTAAAAAATAATTATTTTTGAAAAAATAATGGAACTCAAAATGAAGAATTTTGCATTGAGTCCCACAACAGAATTTAATCCAAATACATCTTAAAAATACCGTGACGTTGGCCATAACTTAAGTACTAATATTGTTTCACAAGACACACCTGGTCGGAGAAATTTTTTTTTATCTTTCACAAAAAGTGAAAGTTCTCAAAATTCAGTTTCAAATTGAAATTAGTTAAATATTATCTCATAGACAAAAAATAGTATTTGGCAATTGGCATGCATGCAAGCAACAAGAGAAATTTTTTACTTTTGTTAAAAAATTCGTCTCTGCAACCATATGTTCAAATTATAAGAATATTTTGGATGAAAATGAATTTTCGGAAGAAAATATTCACATAAAAATTTGGTCATCTGATATAAGCCTCCAAATTATTGGCCATAAACAAAGTCACGGAGTATGGTTTTGAGGAATACAGTTGGCGGAAAATAGTTTGAAGATTTAAACTCTTTCCAGACATCGTGTTTTTCAGACAAATTTTTTTTTAAAAAAAATCCTCGTAAAAGATTTGGCCATCTACAAGCATCCAAAGTTTTAGCCATAAACGATCATATAGAGAGTGATTTTCAGGACTAATTAAATTGGTCAATGTAAAATCGGTTGAAGACTGGCAAAATGAAGTGCCATCCTATCAGGCAATAAGTCTTATACACCAATTCATGTTTCCATCCCTCTAATTTATTGAAAAAGTTAATTTAATCGCAAGTATTTTAAACCAAAATAATTTTAAGCTCTCACCAGACTAATTTGTTACTCCCTTTGTCTCAAAATATAGGTCTTGTTAGCTCCTTTTTTCTCTGCTAAAAAATTTCGGATTTTGGCCTATTTTAAAGATAATTTTTTTATAGTTATCTTAACTTATAAATATATTCTTCTCATTCTCTCTCATGTTAATAGAAAATAAATTTAATTAATTAAAATTATAATAAAATTATTATTTATTTTTTAAATTTATTCAAAAAGGCTAAATATCTTGTATTTTAAAACAAAGGGAATACTATACCAAGTAAATAATATGCACTTTTAGCCCCCCCCTTTTTTTTTTTGGCTGAGTAATGTGCACCTTTAGCTGCGTCTGCGTTGGAGGATTTCCGTTCACGAATTAAAGTCTTCGGATCAAAGAAGTTGGTTAGCTTGCAAGGTCTTTCAAGAAATTTCAGAAGATCCTTATTGCATCAATTGGCAATCTTGATTGTTACTGAGTTAGTTTCTTCCTTTTAAGGTCCCCACTGCAATTTGACTTCAAAATTGGAGTATATATATATATATATATATATATATATATATATATATATATATATATATATATATATATATATATATCACAGCTCAAAAAGCGCCCCCATTTGCATAGACCAATCAATATTCAAACTACCTTGGAAATCTGCAAATCATGGACTGCAAGTTCTAGGGTTTCAATTTGTGTATAAAGATACAGCATTGCCGCCCAAAAATCTGATTCTATTCGATCTCCGAAAGATAATGCAAGAACTGGTCCTAATGTAATTTGCAACACCCTAATCTTAAAATTGCAAATAGTTTCAGAAAACTAGTTTTAAATCCGTGTTTGCACTTCTTTATTTGCAGAATTTTCTAGTACAGTACCATTTCCTCCCTCCTGGAGAGCCAAAAAGAGAATGCTTTTTGTCCGTATTCGACACTAAAGATGATCATATACTATAAAACCTACAAAATCCAAAGACGGGAGGTTAGAAGTTCTAGTGTGCTTTTGTTCTCGACAACATAATCGAAACTGTAATCTTTGAAAGGATTAAGGTTAGATTTCAATGTAGTGCGACCGCGGAGCAGCCAACTAACTGAACTCGAACAGTTCGTGCGTTAGTTCTTTTAAAATTTTCATGACGGGTTGGTACTGAATTTTCTGCAAATATTTTTGGCGCAGCAGTGGTCACCTTAGGAGACCATTCAGCGGATTTCAAGAAAATCTTAGCTCTACGACGTTACCAAAATCAAAAGATCGACAATTTTTTTCTTGCATTATCATATATAGATCAATTAGTGCCACTTGTTTTGTTCAACCATTATCGCTATGATTGAGGACGAAAAGATCATCGGCAATTATATATGAAACCCTATCTTGCTTCAGAAATTAAACCATGAAGAAATATGATTGTTCCAAAGATCTATACGTAAGGGCTTATTATATTGTGGGGCGGCCATTAGTGTTGTAAGAAGGCTCCAAGGTTCTTCTTCGTCTTCTTCTTCTTCTAACAAAGAGATTCTTTTTGGTCAACATGAACAAATGATCTGTAACCACCGTAGGTGTCTGTCGCTTTCGAAATATAAGGTTAATTTTTGAATGGGAACAACTATTATTTGGGAGTTAATCACTTTCAAGAGATCTTTCAATCTTTTTTATTGACTTATTTGATCATTAATGATTAAATTAACTATGAATATACGTTCTCCTACCTTAAGGGTTAAAAACTTTCTTCTGCCTTGCTCCTTCCTCGTCCTACCTATCGATGCAAATCAATCACTTCTCTGCCAAGGACTCTTGTTAAATCAGTTGGTAGGTTCTGGTCTTGTAATTGATATCTCTTTTACTAGAGATTGGAGGTTCTCCCAAATTATGTACTCATCAAAATTCATCAATATCTTAGCATTTTATTCCCTTTTGAAAATCTTTTAATTCTATTAATTAGCTTGGTGATCTTTATATTCAAACAAGACGTTTATCTAGTAATTCTAAAGGAAGAAGAAAAGAAAAGTAAGCTTGATATATTTAAATAATCTAAAAATTTTTAAAAATCTTATTTATTACAACTAAAAATTGATCAATTAATAAAATATTAATTTTTACGTGTCAACTAACTCTGATATGACTATTTTCTCTAAGTGTTAACTCCTTTGTCAAGAAACAGATGAGACTAGCCATCACAAGTCTCAATTCGTTGACAATTATTTATTCCATCTTGAGAAGAAAGAAATGTCAAAAAACATATGTATAATTTCTTATAGATCACAAGTCTTTGGAGATTGAAATGTAACAATGCGTACATCAAATAAAGATTTTTGTTTGGTGATACTATTCAAGCCCGCATATAGTAGCTTCTCTATGGCACCGACAAGGCAACAAGTGGGATTATGCTGTGTTGATGTTGAACCTAATACATCAAAAACCAACTTTTACAATTTAGAGTTGCATTCTTAATGGACCACTTTGGGGAAATTTTCTTTTATAATTAATTAGTTTTTATTTATGATTTGTTTGGAACCACTTATAGATCTCAGTATCCCAACGCTAATAAATCCAAAGCTTGAAACAAAACTTGGACCAAAACCGATGAGTCCTTTCAGGCGCTACATGTTTGGGAAGAAAACCATTGGCTCAAAGCATGTTGTTATTTTTTTTTTTCTTCTTAATTTCTCGATTTCATAAACGCGTGACAGAAATGAAGGTTTGTACTTAGTAAGAAAAGTACTTTTTGTTTTAAAGAAAATTAAACGTGCAATAACATTTACAAACTAAAGAACAAATAAAGACGATAATTGCTCAAGTAAATTGGAATAATTTACGGCTCCAATATGAAATGATAAGGCGGAAGAAACAAATACAAAGAGTTGAAAAATAAACTAATAAACCCCCCACTTTGTGTAGTGAAAAATAAATACTGTTGCAAGGCATATTTAATAAAGAGAAAGTCATTTTCCGCATTTTCCAGGGAAAAAATGGACAAAAATAAGTGATTAAACATTTCTCAATCAAAAGTACAGAAACGGAATAAAGAATAGCCTCATATACAGCTAGGCTTGAGTCATGACAATAATCTCAATGCAATGCATTGCGTAACTTATTTACTTTCTAGTAGCAGAAGGCTGCAATCCAAACGAGAAAAGAAGGCACAATCACAGATTTTACTGTGCAAATTAGAGTTGGTACCTTCTCTCTCAGGTAACGAGTTACAGCTCAGGCGCCCACTGTTTTCATTAAACCAATCGGGTGGCCGACTGCCTAGCGAAGACGGCAGACGGGACGGATGGAGGCAAGAAGATCCTCTTTACTCCTTCCCCTCTAACTCTCTTGTTTTTTTATGAAGACTGAAAGGGTACTCTGTAGCCATGGTTCTTTTGTAATAAACCTTTTTCATATTTTGACTGATTTTCATTTGAGAATTTTTGTTTTAAAAATAAAAAATAAAATAATTTGTTAGAGAATAGATGACGTTTATAGTTAAAAAATGTACTGATTTTCATAACAGAACCAAATACACATATATCTATCAATAAAATCTCACTTTCTTGAAGAAAATTAAAAACTTAATATTATTTGTCTTCATAGGCAAAATTTAGGGCTTCTTGGCCTCATTTTCGCTCAAGAAAAGACCGGTAAGAGGACAAATACACATAAGGGTTAATGCAAATCCTCTATGCTTTTGTGATGTATAAAAAATTTTAACGGTAAAATAAAAAATAAATAACATTTTCAAAACACTTGTCACATGATCTTGTCTATTAAATTGGTAATTGATTTTGTCAGAATTTGAAATAAATGAATTACAATAAAAAAATTATAATTTAGAATGAGGGGACCAATTATCAGAATTAAAATTTCAGAGACCTATTTGATACACTCTCATAACTTCAGGGGTATTTAGCATTAAACCTACACATACTAATAACAATGCACCATTTTTAGCTTTTCTATTAGCTCTTCACAAGCTTAAAGACGAATGCAAGATGCCAATACCGAAGATTTTAGAAGCCCGAAAAAGTCACAGAAAATGAAGTTTGATGTGGTCTTCTTCTTCGCCTCGCTTTCACATGTAAGTTCACTTGTGTTTGTGTGCAAAAATGTTCGTGTAAAAAGGGCAAGAAGACATTGAGTACGTGTTGCATATGAATAGTACTGCTGCAGTTCCAAGTGTTTCTCTGAAGCAAAAAGCCAAAATATAAAGAGACAAAAAGCCTAGAGAGAGAGAGAATGTGAGGGTGGTTTTGGGCGAACTTGTGGGCGGAGGAAGTAGTTTCGGAATGGTGGTGCGATTGACTCCGCCATTGGTTTTCACCTTCCTGATGGAATTTCTTCACCTGTTTGTCTGTGGCCGTCATTTCTTTATTTCCCTTGGAGCAAGGCGCTCTGGGCTAGTCGTATTGCAATTAATTAGGCTCTTATTATTTAGTTCCTTGTTAAAAAGGTTAGGTTTAGTTGACTGATGATCCTCGGATCTCCACATTGCAAAGCATGTGCCAAGAAATTTTATACGTGCCTTGAAAGCAAAAAATTTAGGATTTAATTAGATATTATTTTGATTTGAAATTTTCTAATTTAAATTTCATAAAAGAAATTTGTTTATAAAAGAAAAAGCAAAACTTAAATACAAATTTTGTATTAAGTTCTATAGCAATATGCTATCCAAATAGATCTTACTAACTTTATACGTGTTTCTCATCGGTCTATATATATAGTACTTGTCAATTTTGTGTAAAAATTAGACAAATATAACTACATATTAAATACACAGTTGAAAGTAGTTAGTTGTATATCAGACAACCACACGTTCAATTATAATTCATTTATACCGACTTGCTAAATAGATGATTGAACAAAAATGATCATTATTGGAGAGAGGCATCCTTCTTTTTGCTCTCCCCTCCTTGAAGACTCTACAAAAATGATGATTATTGGTGAGAAGAATTTAAATTTGGCCGTTTCTTAAATATTTCAATTTGCTAACATTCAAGAAAATTTTGGGCGGAAAAGAGGAGAAAAAGTCTCCTATATTTCAACTCCTTTGGCAAATAAAGATGGGAATTTGTGCTTTTCAAATTAAAAATTTCAGAAGGAATTATGAATAAACCTAAATTAATTTTAGTAAAAAAAATGCTACTCCAAAGCATTTTCCTCCGGCAATTTTTAGCTCTTAATTTTATTTCAAGCTATTTCAGCAAAGTAAAACCATTCATACATATTAAAATTTTTTAAATTAAAAAAAAAAAAGAAAGCTCTTAAATACCACTCCATATGTACGATGTTCCTTTAGAAAACGGGAATTTTGAGTCAAACGCGTGTTTGGTGAAACTCATTTTCGACACCTTCTTGGTTCTACTCAGTACTAATAGCAATTATGTATCGCCCAAACGCGCCTGCTTGTAATTTACTTATTGTATATACCATATATCATCTAGAAAAATAACAGTTTCTTTCTTCAGGGGAAAAAAAAAGGAAAATAGCAGTTTATTTACTTAGTAATTTGTCAATTTATCTGCATGAACTTTATTGATTTCTTCCGGCATATATACACATGTACGTGTGTGTATATATTATGAACGTCCAAATCTACGATTGTTGTCTTTCCTTAATTATTAGCGGCGGTTCTTGAGGAGATTCCATCTAATTACATTCCCCACGTTCGGGTTGGATAAGAAAGTAGAAAAACACTTGGCTTGGATTAGATTTTCATGTGCTCAAGTGGGAATATTCTTCTCCTAATTCCTTCTCTATATATAGTCTCCATTAATTATTTGAAACTTATATAATTTGCAGTGGCCATTCTCTTCACCGCATTTTGTAATCAATTCTTACTTATAAATTTGTGAGAAAAAACATATAAGTCTATCCTTTGAAATTATTTTTTTCCTTTTTTCTAGGATTGAATCAATAGCCCAAAATGCAACGAAGTGATTGGTTAATATATATACTTCAAATCAACAATAATCGATCGATATTTCATATTTGAAACACACATTAAACGATTTAAATTTTAACTCTTTAAATATTTACACGCTTATATTTGGCGGAGCATATCTCAAGCGCACAAAGTTTGATCACATGTAACCATTATCAAGAACGAGAAAGTATATATGTACGAGAAATGTTTTGTATTAATTTCATCTTAATTAGTTTCAGAGACTTGGGGGATTGGATTTTATGGTTTAACTTGGCGGGAAGTTAGGAAAAAGAAGCTGAGAATCATGCACGTACGTATCTTTAGCTTCCTGAATATACACATGCAAATAGAGATATTATTGCAGGAATCTACTAGGCGGGAAGTTTGGAAAATGAAGCTGAGAATCATGCACGTACCTAACAATTAGCTTCCTAAAGATACACATACAGACAGAGATATTGTAGGCCAATTGATTTGTAGTTCCCGGAAACCATAAGCTGGCAATGGATATGAATATCCACAATAAGCCAACCCCATTTTTAGTGCCTGTTTTTTTTTTTTTTCCCCTCCTTTCAGATTGAACAACTGAACAATTCTGTGGCCCTGCAAAGATTATCTTTGCACGGTAGTCTATTCCAATCTTCCAGCTTCAAAGGGAGGAAAGCAGATAATTGTTTGACTAAAAAGATCATAAAGAGCGAGAGTCTATCCACGCGTCCAAAAGTAGTTACCCTTTCGACAACCTAATTTTTTTCCCAACTCGAGATTATTAAAAATTTTACGAAGTTATTTCTTTATCGTGAATTATTGAAGTTTCCCGATGAAAAATGGGGGGGAAAATAAAAAAGAAAAGGAAAAGCTTGCTTGTTAGCATGTGGCCAAGATTCTACCTAGGATCTGGAGGATCGTGAATTATTGTCATTTTGCATTAGAGAAATGTTCGAAGTTTTGATGTATGTCCTAGCTTGTTCATGGTTATCTACAAGTTGCAGAAGAAGATAAGACTAGAGGAGAAGCCCTATATATAGCAGCTTTTATCCTTTTTTTTTAATAGATGGATAGCTTTGGATAGGAACTCATTCTCAACCTAAGTTTTCTGGGTTTCCAATAATATATATATATATATATATATATATATATATATGAATGAATGATGCAGATCTTAGGTAGAACTTATCCGGATGCTAAGAAGCAAGCCTTTCTTATAATTGAATGTTTATGTTTTTATTAAAATAAATAAACATTTAATTTGTAAATAAAAAATAGATTATAAACATATACTATTACAGTAGGCTAATGACATAATAAAGTCATCCGTGCATTAACTAAACCTTGCTTTCGTTCTCCTGCATCTTAGAAAAAACATGAAAATTAGGAAAGCAGAAAGAGGGAAACACATGCACACAGGGTGACTGGGTGAGATTAGAGTTGGGATTAGGAAAAAGTGGTGATTAATGATTACGATGATTAACGTTTGGGAGAACCATTGAGCTTATATTCAACACATTCATCCAACAATATCTTTGCCAGCAGGCAAAAAACTGTAGAACGATGGGGACAAGGCTCTTTGGTCGCAACCATGGATTAATTACCAGTTTTAAACCTCAAAAGCTTTACCTACCAAGAAAAACGATAGTAACAACAAGACTGATAATAGTAACACAAATGATAATCGCCACCTCATTCTCAAACTAATCAATCATGCACTTCCGTCCCAAGAATTAAACTATACCCAAAAAAAAATAAAGTGCATGCTTTGGTCATAATCATTGAAATAATAACTCCAAAAAAAAAACGCAGTCGACATAAAATTTACAAAGACCGAGTGTTTAGTAAATGAGTGAAAATACAATATTACCCCCTTGATGACGGGTGGGGGTTGCAAAATGGCCAACCGTTGCAGCCAAAAACTGCAGTTAAAAAAAAGAAGCCTACAGTTCCATATATACTTGTACTCGATAAGACATACAACATCAGCCAAAACGAACTGATTTAAGAAACCGTGTAGACTTGGCAGTATGCTGGCGTATTAAATTACGTGTTCCCTAATCGTATTCTATTTCCTTAATTGCATGTAGTTGGGCCAGGTGAAAAGAAAATGGAATGGAGGAGGTCATCCGCACTGACTACTGAGACTGAGAGATTGGAAATGGGAGTAAGGAAAGAAGAAAACAAAGGCCCTACCAACTCATTGAAATTTCTGAGTTACGCCAAAATTGGAGGCAAGGCAGTTGGTTTCCAACTTTAGAAAAATTTTCCCACTTCACTGTGTACTGTCCGTGTGCACCCACTTATCACAATTTTCTAAGTTTGAAATTCAAATAATTTACCGAGTTAAATTAAGTTAAGCGTGAAAAAAAATATTAAATTAACACGGTAAATGCCCTTATAAAATAACGAGTGGAGTTTGCTTATAAGTTTAACTAGGAGACACAATTTATAGTGAGGTGAAGTCTTTCACATGTATGATATCGCTGTATGCATTGTTTTCATTTTCAGGACAACTACAGATTAACACTACAGAAGTTTATGCATACAAAGAGCCTGACACAGTCTATACTGCTGAGTCCATCCTCTTCGGTTCGGACAGAAATGTGGGTCAAAGTTTTCAGAGTTTCCCATTAAATATTAACTCTGTTTGATAGAGCAGATTTCGGTGAAAAAGACATGAAATCACCTAGAGAGAAGAGAGAGACAGAGAGATGAAAAAAGCAGATTCCATTCTAGTCTTGGGCTGTTGGTGATAATTAGTCATAATACTACTCCAAATTAATCCAAATTAAACAGCGGGGCTGCAACATCATTTTTCTTCTCTGCTGTTGCCATATATAATAAAGAATAAATATATCTAGATACATATTCTCATTTCTCTCTCTCTCTCTATATATATATATGTTTCCTGCAACACTAGTGGTGCAACTTCATTCTATCAAGGCATTGTCTTGGATTTGTAGCTTTTAAGCCTTTACCCAAAAAGTTTTTTGAGGAAGAGAGAGATTGTATCTCGTATAGAGAGACTGAGGGAGATATGGAGTACTGTGGTTATGAACATGGTTTCTTGGAGGAGTTACTAGCTATGAGAAGTGACCCTTGGGAAGCTACTACTACTGTTCCCAGGGCAATGAATGAGTTCTGCAACAATGACTGGAATCAGCTGGACTATTGGGCTCATAATTCTTTGCCTGTTCCTCATGAGAGTTCTTGCTTTGAGGGCTACTCTAATTTGCCTGTTGATCAAGGCCTGAACTGTTCATTTAGTGAACTCTACAGTTCATTTAGAGATGAATTGTCGCCTCCGGAGCTCACAGATTCATCCTACAACAAGCTTGATACCCCCCCGTTTCCGTCGCCAGAAGATTTGTCGATTATGGACGATGAAGACCAGGGTTTGCTAGAAAATTGTCTTCAAAATCTGGAAGCGGGAGTTCCATGTAAAACGGAGCCAATTCAATCAGCTGAAGCACCTGCTTTCTCCATCGGCGTCTGCCCAGAAAGAAGGAACAAATCAAAGAAGCTCAACGGGCAGCCCTCCAAGAACCTAATGGCCGAGAGAAGACGAAGGAAGAGGCTCAATGACCGCCTCTCAATGCTCAGATCAGTTGTCCCTAAGATAAGCAAGGTCACCACAACATTTCTTGATTCTTCCTTTATCATTTCCATTTTCATTGAACAATATTCATAATCATTTCTTGAATATAATTACTTTCAGCTTAACCAATCTAAAAATATTTATGAAAATTTATGTTGACAGATGGACAGAACATCCATACTTGGAGACACCATTGATTACGTGAAAGAACTTCTGGAGAGAATCAACCATTTGCAAGAAGAAATGGAAGTGGGTCCAAATCAGCCAAATTTGCTCAGTATCTTCAAAGATTCAAAGCCCAATGAACTGTTGGTGAGAAATTCACCCAAGGTATAGCTGCACTAAACAGTGAAGCTAACACATCATAGACTTAAGAATATAATTTACCTTCATATTTTTACTTTTACTAGTAATTACTATTACTTAATTTTCTTTTATCTTCTGTTTTCAGTTTGACGTGGAAAGGAGGAACAGCGATACCCGCATCGAGATTTGTTGTGCTGGAAAGCCTGGACTGTTGCTTTCAACCCTGACCACTCTAGAGGCACTTGGCATAGAGATTCAACAGTGTGTCATTAGCTGTTTTAATGATTTTGCTGTTCAAGCTTCTTGCTCGGAGGTACACCTTCAAACTCTTCCTTTTCATTTTATCGGTTCTTCCTTGCTAATATGCGCAAACAAAAAAAGTACTATTATAGCCTATAAATTTTATAGGAAATTTTTCTTTCTGCAAACATAAAAGAAAAAATTGTTCATTAACCGGCGAAAAGTCTTATTTTTTTCCCAGTTCTTATGAGGGAATTTGGATGATGATATACGTTGATTTTGGATTTTATTGTATTTTCTTGTTATAGGAACCAGAGCAGAGGGAAATTTTGAGTTCAGAAGATATAAAGCAGGCACTGTTCACAAATGCAGGATATGGAGGAAGGTGTCTTTAGGGAGTTTAGCGGAGTGAAAATTTAGAGAGGAAAGTGACAATTAATTTGTGATGGATATTTAGTAGATAGATTCCTGAATCTTGAATATGTGCAACTGATCTCAAGAACCATTTCAAGAGTGAGAGGCTTCAGTAATTTGTCATCTAAAATAAGAGTTTAATTTTTTTTCTTTTTCTAAAACAGGAATGGCTAAATAATTGATTGCTTTTGTCTTATCATAGCCATGGCAAAATATTACTTGCCTTTGGGATAATGCATGTCAATATCTGATTTTGGTTCCTATCTCCCAAATTCTGTAGAAGAAAATGGAATGACAAAACTCAAAAGACAAAAGTAACCTTTTGATTCAAATGTAGAGTGATTCTGTTGCCTCAGTTATAACACAGTTTTTACAACAGAAGCGCAATTGGAAAAATAAAAAATAAAAAGAAGGAAAAAGCCAAGAAACATTTTTTTTTTGTGAAGATTTTCCTTGTTTTACTTATTGTGCAGAACTTGAAAGTTGCCATTTCTTCTTTCAACTCCGAAAAAGCAATCAGAATTTATTATTCTATAGTATTCTTCTTCTGGGCTAGTTGACACCTAACCATTGTTCTCTCTTCTCTCATCTGGCAAATAATACCAAAAAACGCAAAAGGTTTTTAAAACCAAGTTTGCTAGAGAGTATAGCACTCATTTAATTCGAAAATGAAAGCAGGTACAATCACAAATCACAACTGGAAAACTGGGGTGAAATGGCAATTAGAAAATCTTGTCTTGAGTTGGTTTCTTTTTGTGTCCACAAATGTATAGGACCTTATCCACAGTTCTCAACTCCAAAAACATGCTGCGCAATCTTGTCTTGAATTTGATTTTGTCGCCAAGGTACTGCGGTAACTATCAGACGCATAGCTCATAAACCTAGCTACCAAGTATTACTTGGGGGCCTTTTCTCTTCTTTCCATTGCATTTTTTGGTTTTGAAAATGAGACCAATTGTGTTGTTCATGTATGACCTTTTTAAGAATGAAAAATCATTTTTACGGGGAAGCTTTGATTGTTAAGTTTAAGGATAAGAGAGAAATGAATGAAAATGCTAATGCATTTCAAAAAATTATCATAAACAGTCATAGGAAAACATGACAATCTCTTATTGGGCGTCACAAGTATCACATTCCAGGCACAATTACAAGCACAAATTTTCATTGCAATATATTCTTAAATACACAAAAAGGCTTATTGATTTCCTGCATCTGTTGATTTTCAGCTTTCTGCTTGCAGCAGTTACTTCAAGCTGATTGAGCAGCGATCTCTTGTAGAGTTCCCAAGTGAGCTCAGTTTCGCTATCAGTTTCTGAAGCAACAAAAAGAAAAAAAGTGAAAGGAAAAGTTGTACAGAAAGGACAAACTGTATCCTCAAAAGAAGAGATCGTGAGAACATTAGAGTAGGTAGTACGTGCTAAAGATTAGAAAGCTTCCCAAACTGTGTGTTCTGTATTCCAGAAGTACAGAAGAAAAAGGTTATGCCAACGCAATGAGTGGATGGCGAATATTACCAATTATATGCTTCTAAAAAACTCATCAAATATGATGAGGAAAAAAAGTAAAGGAATAGTGAAATATGCTCTTTTGCATCATCAACTTTACTTATGATCCTTCAAAAAAAAATATATATTTAAGGTATATTTAGATTAAATTTTATAATAAAATTTAATATAATTTTTTTATTTTTGTTTTTATTTTTTTGTTATAATTTTTTTGGTGAAATTTAAGATAAATATTTTCAAATTAAAATACTATTCAATTCTACACTTACTATCTTTTTTTTTTTTGTGGGCAAGAAAAATTACAGAATTAAAACACATTGTTAATTGATAAAATTCTTTTCCCCAATCCTCCTTATAATAGTTATAATATTTACTGTTACAAAAAGTATCACCGCTGCAATAAAAAATTCTTGCATGATGTAATAATTCACAAATCTTACAAAAAGGTAAGTTGTAATTGATCAACCCAAGAACTTATATTTTAAAAGAAGAATTGAACTCATACGAGAAGTCGAATATAAGTAATATGATCTTGTTAAACTCATTTTGGCCAACAAGGAGATTACTCTGTGAATCTTTGATATGATATTAAGGGTGATATTTGACGGTATTTTGCTTTGAGATTTTCTACTTTAATTTTGTGAGAGATAATTATTTATAAAAAAATAAATAGAATTCAAAGTGAAAATTTTGTATTAAATTTCGAGGTGAAATGGACACCCTAAGGGTTGCCTGGTTATTTTTTATGAAAAATTAAAAATGTTAATAGAAGTCTAAGCTTTGGTTTTTTGAAACCCTAATAGAAGGCTAGCTTGGAGTATGTATTTTTGCGGGGAAATGAAGAGAAAAGAAACTAGGTAATTTGCCTAGAATCTAGCGTAAAAACTAGGGGATATACCTAATCAACAAAGAAATTTCCATAAAATTTAGCATATCAGTCATACAGAATTATTATGAGCTTTATTTCTGCGGCATTCATTAAGATTTTAAATTTTTTGTCTTTTTTGAGAGGAGATTCCAAGACCTTTTAGGGTGAGATTAAATAATATCTCATTTTAAAATTAAATTTAAAATTTTAAGTATGAGACTAATATTTTTTTATATAAATAATTTAATTTTTACTATATATACATAAAGGATGTGTTTACGGAGTTTACAATTTTCCTGCGTAGCTAACTTCTATTAACATCACATAAAGTTCTGATAAGATATTAATGCCCTTACTATTTCAAAAAATATATATATTGTAATCAGTTTTATTTGAAAAAGAAGCATTAAAAGTTGAATGACCTCCCTAACCCTGAGCCCGCCATCTCTCCCTCGTGGGGGAAAGTAATTTTCATGGGGAAGCATGAGCCTCATTGTGGCTTGTGTATCATATTCGATATTGAGATAATTCAATAGAAATCAAATACATAAAAGATACTAATTCATTTTGAAGTTTTTGTTTGGGCAAGATGGAATTACAAACAACAATTCTTCAGAAATAGGCATATCACGAAATGATTCGTTGAATCGCCGCTGGTATGTGCTTGTTACAAAATCAACAGCATAAAAATGATTTCCTTGTAAATTTGGCACAAATGTAGGAATCAAAATGGTTGTTTCGCCAAACTTAAATGGTTAAATGTAGTTAACCCTACGATAAGGCTATTGTGATATTCTGTGTGCTTAATCCTACTCCATTCATGTTATGATTAGCTCATGCCTGAAGGAAAATAACTAAGGGTAAACTTAGATAAGGTTTGATTTCAAAATCAATCCCAAAATTTCAAGTATGAGATCCATATTTCTTCCCACAAATAATTTAACTTTTACGAAATTTAAAAAAAAAATTCAAAACAAAACCCAATCAAATCACACCCTAAGATCTGTTTATCTATCTCTAGGATGACATATACATTTTTATTAAAAATTTTAAAAATTGTACTTTTCTTCCTGGGTATTTTCATGGCAATACTTATAATTAATTTTAACATTTTTATGGGACGCATTTCATTTGCACTTCTTCTCCCGCGGGGTGGGGGGGCGGTGCGGGAAGACTAAATAAATACGATTGATTCCCTTAAAAAAAGGATGATCCTACGGCCCACATTAATACAATTCTATTTGCCAAAGCATCGTGGACAGGGCCCAAAAGAGATCTGTCAATTTTTTAAGCTCTAATAACAGGTAGCACATATTGAAATACGACTTACTTAACAGGAATTTATCCTTTTTTTATGAACTATTAGTGGATAAAAATTTTTGCCCCTCCCTCAGGAAAAAAATGTATCAAAATCTAAATTGTAATCGTTGTATAAATAAATTTCTATATTACATACTTTATTGATAATAGTCAAAGTATGTTATATAATAAAAATAATTGAAATTTGATAATACATTTCTGTCAGAGGAAAGATTAAAAATACTTAAAAAGTAAATTAAAACTTTATTGATTAATATTTTCCGTGTGTTATGACAAGATAATGGTTCAATTAGTAAGAGAACCAAATCTAAAAACGGAAGCTGGCATGTACATAATCTTGAGATGGTAGGGATATCTCTTTGAAAAATAAAATAAATTCTCCAAGTAATGTTTTGGGAAAAAAATTCGAGAAATAATCCTTTATCTAGTTGAAGTGAGCCAATCCAAGTGGCTTTATATGCCAGTATTGCTAAATGGGCCGAGCTGTCCAGCCCAGTTTGTCATGGGTCGCCCTTTAAACATGACAGAACGAGTTAGTCTGTTTTCTCACATAATGGGAAACCTCCAACCCATATTTGTCCGTACAATGCACGCTAGCTACATGGGTCAACTCGCTAACCTGATCTCTCTTTTTTAAAAAAAAAATTAAATTTTATATTATATTTTTCTCTCACTTTTTCTCAATATCATATATGAGAATATAAATTTATGATTGAGATAGAAAGAATTTTTGATCAATCACTAATATTTTAAAAATAAAAAATAATCATTAATTATATATATCATTTTTAATATAAATAAATTTATATAAGAAATTTATTTAAAATAAAATAAAATTAATTAACCTTAAATGTGACTATAATTAGAATATGTGATGTAGACAATTTTGATATCAAAATTGCTATATATTTTATTTTTATAATTTTTTAATACAAATATTAAAAAATAAATTTAGCTCATAAGCCAACGAAGCAGTCTACTTTAGCTCGCATTTAAAAGAGCTCTAAAAATTAAAATCACATTCATCCATATTAGGGGCTATATGGATCAACTCCAAGGTTAGAACCCATTTTAACACCACTATTATATACTAACGTTATCCGAGAAATAGAGTACTATCACTTCACCAAAACCATTACCCATTGTCTTGCACTAATTGATCAAAGATAAGCAAGCAAAAATCCCCACGCTCTTAATGGAGCTACATCAAATCTTTCTAATCAAAAACCTTAGTGTACGACGACAAGTACGAGCAATATGACATGAATCCTATCTCCTCGACAAAATCATGCATCAAAATATTCCTTTGATCGCATTACGATGTTATACACTTTTTAAAATATATAAAATCTTTTAATAATTTTTTCCTTCTTAAAAATATTTGATATTTTACAAGTTTTAAAAATTATTTTTCTTAATAGAATTAGTTAATGATACTATAAAAAAATATATTTTATTTTCTTTTTCTTTAATTTATACAAAAAATATTAAAATATCTTATATTTTGAAACAATTTGATTGAGTAATTCTTTATGGCATCGTACACCATTCAATCTTCATCATGACAAGAGCCAGATTTTCCTTCTCCTCATCTGCAACTACTAGTAAAGTGATCTGATGAAACAAGAAAACCAAAGAAGATACAAGGAGCTAGAGGAGGGAAGAAGAAGAACAAGACAGGTTTATTAAGAGATATGGATCGGCACAGACAGAATCTTCTCTGAAATTCTATGATCATAAGCAGAGATATTTGTAGACAGTAGCACAAGTACATCAGACCATTTTCTATTTTTGGATAATGAACTGATTGATCTGAAGTGAAAGAAACGTTGATGATGGAGAGTAGTAGTGAAGGATCTTACAGACCAAGCATAAGTTTCCCTCTCGGTCTGTTAATGTTAATTCTGGCTCTGATTTCCATAAGTGGCTTCTTTTCTTGTTGCTACAACTGGAGCAAGCTTAGAAACCTTCTTCTTCAGTCGTCCCCGCCACCAGGGGACACCGGTGACGGCCAATCTGACGATTCCCTTACCCACTCTATTACAGTAAATGACCCTAAGGTATTTATCTTCCCCTCGTCTCTGCAGAATTTCTTTCATAAGTTTTCGTTGTCAAATAATCTTGCTTCCTTAAAAAGAAGAAATAAAAAAAAATGCATAATTGAAGTTAACAAAACCTTGGCCATTTTATTTGCATATTTATACATCCTCAGACATGTTTTTTTTTTTTTTCCTTTTGGCCCTGTCAGAAGCCTGAGGAACTCCATGATCAAAGCTTGGCAGTAGTGATGGCTGGGGAAGATACTCCCAAGTATTTGGCATTTCCAGCTCCACTTATCAATACAGATATCTAATGTTCAAATTGAAGTATTGATATTACTGTTTCAGCAAATTAATAGGCAGCTGCTACAATTTTCTAAGCGAAGAATCCACATGAAATTGGATTACATCATCTTTTATTTACACAAGTGGAGACTCATGTGAACTTAGTAGTAAAAAATCCAATATTAACAAACAGTTTTACTAAAATTTATGTATTTAAAACATATCAAATTAGTTATTATTAAGTCCACAAAATTTACTATATTCATTTTTTCATTGTTAAAACTCTCACTTCTATCAAATTAATTAGAGTCACATATCTACTAAAGATACCACTTCAAGAACTACCTCTATGATACCCCACTAAATAAGATAAACATTTATAATATCAATGTTTTAGATCATTAATACATAACCATTTAAACGGAGGTTTAGCGCCTCATTAATTAATGTACCCCAAAATAGCAAAAATATCTTCTCGTTAAAGAAATTATGAGATTGGATTGAGCCTTTTTTTAAGTTAATTATAAAATTAAATTATTTGTGAGAGATAAAGTGAGGCTCAATAAAAATGAGAGAAAATTTGGATAAAAATTCAACCCAAGTTTGCCTAATGAAACTAGTATAAAATATTTTACTACACTAATAATTAACCTTATTAATTATTGGGCTCAACAAACAAGGCCCTGAAAGATGACGTGACCAGCTCCGATATTGTATATGAGTACTGAAGTGAACTGCTGAGGCCCAGTGTTCGTGTTTCGGGCTAAGCCCAAACTAGATCTTCTGCCGAACTAAACCATAATATAACGTTCGGATGTTTTTGTTCCTTTTCAAAAGTGTAAGGCCTTTTAAATTTTTTTAAAATAAAATTTAAATATTTTTAAAGCTTTTTTTAATTATAAAAATAATAATTCATTTACTCTCTTTTATATTAATAGAGAATAAATAAATTATTTAATGACACAATAGTAAAAATACTCTTCAATTTTTTATTTCTTAATCTATACAAAAGTGTTAAAATACTTTTTATTTTGAAATTGAGGGAGTGAAGCTCAGCAACTTTTTAGGCACTTCCAGTCTTTCACCATCTCAATTGCTTTGGACTTTAGTCTAATTGGATTTAGGCCTCAACCCACTATGTTCAAATCTTCCACCCTACGAAGCGTTTTGTCATCTTCAAATGGAAAAAGGCAAATAGAAAGCTCACAAGTCACTTTATAAAGGTTAATTAAATTTGTTTTCAGAGTATTAAAAAATTTACACAAATATATTCATAATTTTTTTAACTATATCTTTAAATTTGTGCAAAATAAGATGTAATAAGAATCTGGTTACTTTTCTATTATAACTATAAGCACTGCAGAAATATTAATCCACTTTTAGTAAGTTCTATTTCTATTATATCGGTCTTATTTTTCTAATGATTGAGTGATTGTCATCAAGGAAATGAATATACCTGAGTGATTCGAAGATTAAGCTTAGAAAAGGAAAACAGGATAAGGGGAAGACTCTTTTTCAAATTAAAAAAAAGATTATTAAATTAAGAAGAAGAGACTGAGGTACGGAGGCCCATATGAGATTTTGACAGGGAAGTCCAGACCACTAAATCGTATTTATAAATTCAGTTGGGCTTTGACCAGATAAGCCTAATGTAGCTTTCAGTGTCTCACACGTGGGGGAGAACTCCTCCTCCTCCTCACATCAGAGGCATTAGGTGTTGACCAAACGACTTGCGTTCCTTAACTGAGGTAACGCCATGTGCACCGTCATCTTTCTTTTTCAGGAGTATTATTAAATCAAATTAGCAGTAAATGAGGGCTTGACCAACACATGAAATATGAGTCGACATTGCCCTCAAGAGAAAATAATAACAGAAAAAGGAGTCGACATTGAAATAAAATTTTCAAATCTTTCTAAATAAAGAAGAATAGCATTTTTGTGACATTTCTATTTGATAAGCCATTTTTTGGATCTTCCAACACCATATGTAACAGAGCTTAATGCTATTTTTGGACAATATAAAGTGTACTTATTGCCTTCTTTTATTATGTTTAATTATATTTGATTGAGATCTATTTTTAGAGTGTATTTAGATTAATTTTTTTAATATTTTTTTAAATATCATTCCTGTTATTACAAATAATTTATTTTTATAATTTTTAATATAAATTAACAAAAAAAACTTTCTAATTAAACTGGGGAAGGAAAGGGACCTCAGCTCAAAAAGGGCACTCCAAGAGGTGGCAGTATCCCGCAATATCTGCGCCTTTGGAGAGTAGGTTGTGATCTTTTAAATTTCCTTCATTTTCTTTGGGTCCAATTGTGAATAGCTGATTGTTTAGTGTCTTGGTGAAGATTGTTGATGCTGTGAAGGAAAGCTCCAAGACAATGTTCACTGGTCATACATAGTAAAAGAGACGGCATTATCATACCAAAAGAATTGAGTAATATGGAATATGGGTAGTTGAAATGGATAAGTTGAAGATAGAGACTACTTCTATTAGTTGAAATGCGGTGATTCAACTCACATCTTCCTCTTTCAAATATTTAAGTGTTGTTTTTATAATCACATATATATCGCTAATTTATACATTACTGTGGTAAAAAAAAAAAATTGCTCAATAGTAAGTATTCCTCACTATAAATTGGAAATATATATATATATACACTTAAAGTATCCAATATCTTCACTAATTGGTGAGACTAATTCAAATTCAGCATCGATTGTACTTGCAGACACTCTTATTCATAAGAAAGCCTAACCCAATACTTTTTCAAAAGAATCGAACTAATGATCTATTTATTTGCCAACAATAAATAGCTTATGGATAAAATGCATGTTATTAGAAGAAAAGTTCTACTCCCTTCATTTCAAAATATAAAATCTATTAACTTTTTTTCTCACTTCTCTTTTATGTTTGACCTTTTGTGAATTTTAAAAATTAAAATTTTAAAGTTATTCTCGCCACAAATATAATTCCCTCACCCTTTTATTATTTTAGTAAAATTAGTTAATAATATAATAAAAAATTACTTATTATATTCTTCTTTAATTTTTGTAGAACAAATCAAAATGTATTATATTTTAAAACAAAAGATTAATAACTAATATAAGTTATGAATATACTATAATATTGATTATCTAAGAAACTTTCCCCTCCAATATTATAAGTTTTCATTAGTTAAAAGTGGTGAAAATTAGTAGTTTTACTTATGACTTATTTAATACATCAACTACGTAACATTCCATAATTCTTTTTCTACTATGAATAGTATACATTACGCTAGCAGGTAGCTAAAATTCTAATTCAAAATTATTGTCTAAATAATAATATTTTCCCATAATTCCACATCGAATTCCAGAAGATTTCACGTGCATTAAATGAATAGTTGTAAAGTATAAATAATTTCGAAGCCAAAAGCTACGCTTCGCTTGGCTCCCCCGTGTGGTTTATGATAGGATTCAGCTAAAGTATAGAGAGGTTGTTTAATGACATTTTTTTCCCAAATTTAGGAAAAGTAGAAAAGCATCATGGTGATTGTTTATCGTTCAGACATTTTTCTAGGTGGTTGCTATTTTAGGGAAAAGGCCATCATGGTGAATTGTGTTCTTTGTGTCACGCAGACATTTTCTAGTTGGTTTCTAATTAAGACTATAATGTTATGTAAATCCATGCTTGTAATTAGTGGTTGTCTTCTTACCTTTTACTAGAAATCATACAAAGGTTTAAATCTTAAAAAAAATCAAATTTCTTAAGTTGTCTTTTTCTTTTTCTCTTTTGGGGGGGTTAATGCGTCTTTTTCTTTGTTTTAATTTATTAAATTCTGGCTTGTCATGTTTCCACCAATTCAATATTTCTATCACTTTCAAACTAGTATTCTCCTTGATGAAGAAAGAATGTTGAAAATTCACTTTTCACATTCTTCTTGTGATAATATTTATGCTCCCGACATGGTTACAGAATGAGAGTATCCGTTAAACTTTCTACAAATAGTAAAGGTTGCCAAGGTTTTGTAGTTTAGTAGTTGCATAATATTAACAAAAACGGACCTACGGCTATTCGAAAAATATCCAAATCGAACTATCCATCCCAATCCAATTTCACAATGTTGGATTTGATTGAGATTTAAAAAATTGACTGTAATGAATTGGATTAAAATTGTTTTCAAACTGCCTAAATCCAAAATAAATATATACATACATACATATTTATTTCTTATTTAATTTGCCAATAATTTAATATAAGTATATAGTTTTAATTGGTAAAAATGTTTATTTATTCTAATGTTTCTAATATTATTATTTTTATTATAAATTTATACATAATTTTAATTGCAAAGTAAATTTGTCATTTTTTAAGTAAATTTTGTTACAATAGTGGAGTTGGAGGTCACAGTAGATTCTTAAGAAAAGGGGAACAAAAGAATTTTCCGCTATAGCAATTCCTGGAACCTTGGACGGGTCAAAGGTTAAACCGGAGACGAAAACCAATGGGCAGCGAGGATGACACTCGAATGACGTTTTAGCAGATGCATGGGATGATGATGATGATGGTGGTCATGATCATCTCCATGGAAAAATCGGTCCGGAGTGGTCAAGATACACCATCATGATCTTAAATAAAAAATAATAATTTTTTATGCGGCGGTCTCTTTG